>JAZHEH010001040.1:2599244-5198489 GCA_036589455.1 Ateles fusciceps | reverse complement strand
GCTCAGCAATACGAATTGGAAACGAAGAGAGTTACATATGTATTGCTTTAGGAAGAGCTAATGGTTTGGCATTATATTATTTTCTTTCAGACTGAGTTTATTAATATAGACCTGAATGAAATTTTAGTTGGGTGCACATTATTAAACTACAATTTCTTCACTCTCAACTTGAAAGAAATTAATCCTAGTCTTTGGCAGTTTAATACTATTGTGAAGGCTGTCAGCAGTTCAATTTTCTCTTATCTTTTTCAGTCATTTTGCCTAGTCCTTTAAACAACTGTTTATATTTTGAGAGAAATGTGTTTGATGTGGTTTTAAATTATGACAAGATTATACATGATATTCAGATTAACAGAGACATGAGATTAGGGGTTTATTTCTTATTCATAGGCCATATTTACATGATAGATTGGCTATAACTCTGCTCAGTGCTCTTTTAATTCTAAAATTTAGGCTAAGTTAGCAACCTCTTTGTAAAACATCACTGGTTAACATGCCAGAAAAAAAAATACATATTGGTTCTTAAATATTCCCAGAATAATGAACACTAGCTCTGTTCACATTTCGTATAACCATTCAGGATGCATTATGAGTTATTGTATAAGGAAGGGAACAACGTAACTATAACTTATCCCAATGACACTTAAGGACAGATTATAAGGAGGTCAGAATGTGCCAGGAAGAGAATGGTATGCATTTATTTATACACCCTCATAAGAGCTTTGGATGATATTTTAAAGTGCATTGAGAATCTGGAAGGTTTTGATTAGAGAGTTGGAAAAATCACTATTATGCTGTTTTAAAATACACTCTAGGGAGATCAAGTATAAAAGAAGAAAAGCTAGTTAGGAAACAATTGTGATGGTCTAGGAAAAAGATGATAAGGATAAGTCTAGGCTGCTTGTAGGGTAGATGGAGAAGAAATAATTGTGAAGATATAAATAGAGTGATAGCATGTAGACGTTCTCTGAAATATATCTGTGTGATCCAAAAGAGGGAGAAAAAATCTTAGATTTAAAAATAAGATCTAAGTTATCAGGTGGTATTAATAGAAGACATGATTCACTGTCACATATCATTTTGTGTTAGTGAGGATTTCTTTGAAGTTAACAGGAAACAGACTAGTTTAAGCAACACATTTGATAGTAAAACAGGTGCATACAAAGATAAGAAATTTAAAACAAAATAACTCCACAGAGAAAAATAAATTGGAAGTAACCAAGGGAGCCAGTGGAGAATAGAATTTGCTCAAAACAAAATAAGAGACAAGTAGTCAGTGCTCTCACCTCCATGGACAGTATCTATACAGGCTAATAGCTTCTGACCTCAAGCACTCACATCACTCCCTGTCTAAGACTTTACCTGGCCACAGGAATATTCTCTACCTGAGTTATAGCAAGCCAGAAGTGCCAGAGCTTTAGTACCCCAAGATATATGTATATTTGTATCAACTAATGACAGATTAGAAGAGGTGGAAAAATATCTCACATTTTGCAACCTACACTGGATTGAATTGAGGTATATTCTAATACGTCTCTCAAAGAATACCCCAACGATTAAGCCCCAGTTGCTGATGGTTGAAGCCTACCCATTACATAGTCTTTTGTCTTTGTTTCCTTTCATATCTCATTTATCTACATCTGCACTTCATTTTCTGAGATTATTTCCCAAATGTATCATTGTCTCTAAACTTCTCTCTTATAATTTGCTTTTGTAGAGATACAAATTAAGATAATTTGAAGGTAATAAAAATCAATGAATTATAAAGAAAAAGTAAAAATTTAGAAAGAAAATTTTATGTACACTATAGGGTACACTATAGGGTCAGAGAAAATTTGATATATTAAGTAACTGAAGACTCCAGAGAACCAGATGATTACCATAACTATTCAGATAATAGAATAA
Organism: Ateles fusciceps; assembly: GCA_036589455.1. NCBI lineage: Eukaryota > Metazoa > Chordata > Mammalia > Primates > Atelidae > Ateles > Ateles fusciceps. Next base: position 5,196,584 of record JAZHEH010001040.1, on the reverse strand, counting down.
AACATTTTCAAATTGTAATTCACATGTGAATAATACATTGATATCAAAAGTCCAAGAACATAGCATCTTTCCTTGCCCAATCTATGTATTTATCTTATTTCCAGATAATGAAGCCATAATTCTTAAGAATATTACCAAAAAAATAGCATATTATGAAACGTAAGATTAATGGAAGAAAATCTATAAATTTAATTAATATAAATAATCACCTAAAAATGCAAAAAGCATAATTTGGTTCACAGATTTTGAAAAAAAAAATGATAAAATTAAAAATATATTCTAGGGTCAGGCACAGTGGCTCTTAGTACTTTGGGAGGCCAAGGTGGGGGATCACGAGGCCAGGAGTTCAAGTCCAGTCTGGCCAACAGGGTGAAACCCCGTCTGTAACAAAAATACAAAAAATTAGTCTGGCATGGTGGCACGTGCCTGTAATCCCAGCTACTCAGGAGGCAGAAGCAGGAGAATCACTTGAACCCAGGAGGCAGAGGTTGTGGTGTGCAGAGATTGTGCCATTGCTCCCCAGCCTGAGTGACAGAGCAAGACTCCATCTCAAAAAAAAAAAAAAAAAATCTGTTGTTGACAAGAACTATTCAAGACATAGAAACAGAGTGTTTATTCGCCAGCACACTTCAGAACCAAATTTGGATGTTCTTCCCCTTTTTCAACTTTATTACTACAGTTTACATGGCACAAGATTATCACTTGATAAAATTTAATATAACCTATAGTTTAGGATGTTATGTCTATCCTTATTTTAAAATTTCTAACCAGTTTTGGGACATACAGATTTCAGCTTTAGATTTGAATAGCACATCTAAAAACGTATGTCAATTTTGTTAAATGTATTATTGATTTAAAATACATTTTATTTTCACAAAAATATTTACTAATAAATTTTGCCTTAGCATAGTGACATTTGCTTTTCTACTTTTTATGATTGCTTAAAAAATTCCCATGGATTTTTATGTCACTAGCTGTCAATGTCAATTTCCTTACTCAACAGACTAAAAGTAAGTGAGAAGGTTCTGGAAGTATGGTGGAGTGGAAAGTACTATATATATGTCTTTCTACCAAGATAAAAATTTAACTGGAAAAATCTGCCTGATGTAACTATTTTGGAACTGTGGTGTCTATTGAAGACTTGCAACTTCTACGAAAATGGTTTAGACAGTACATTGTGGATAATTTATTCAATTTCTGTCAGATTGCCTACTCATCCTCCATCTTTGCCTCAGGGAGCTGTGCAGTTGTTCCAGGAGCAACTTGCATACAGCTTTCAGGATCTATGAAGAATAATAGGACCTCTGTACTCTAAATATTGGTTATTTGGGTTCTGTTTGCTACTTCTGATCATTAACTGCAGACACATGGTAGAACAGTCACTGTTGCAACCTCCTATGCCTTCTCCTCCAAAATTTTTCCAAGTCTTTCTCCTCTAGGTTATTTGAGGCCACTTCCAGATGATTTGATATTTCAATAAACAACTCTAAGTCATGAATAGAATAGGAAGACAGAATATAAGATAAAAAATAGCTGTATAATGAGGAAAAAAAAAAAGAATTCAATCTAATGGATGTATACAGAACATTCCACCTAATACAGATTTTTTTTCCAAGTGCACGTGGAACATTTTTCCAAAATAGACCATTTATTTTGCAACCAATTTGGTTTCAATAGATCTAAAAGAATTGGTAGAGTACAAAGCATCTCGTCTAACTACAACAGGATAAACTTAGAAATCAGGAAGAGAAGAAAAACTGGAAAATTTGTAAACTTTGGACATTAAACAATACACTCTTACACAACCAATGGGTTAATAATGAAATCGCCAGCTAAGTTAGAGAATAGTTAGAGATAAATGCAAATAAAAACACAATATATTTAAACTTACGGGATGCAGCAAATGCAGTGCTATGAGGAAAATTTATAGCTATAAATGCTTACATAAAAAACAAGAAATTTCTTAAACCAACAAACTACACAACTCATGGAAGTAGAAAAATGAAGAAAGTAAACCAAAATCTAGGACAAAAAATAAATAACAAAGATTATAGAATAGATAAACAAAGTAGAGGATAGAAAAATAATAGAGAAAATTAATAAAACCAGAAGTTACATTTTTATTAGATCAACAAAAGTGACAAATTTTAATCAAAATAGACTAATATAAAAGATTAAGGATTCAAATTACTAATATCCTAAGTGAAAAGGGTAATATTGCTACCAATCCTACAGCAGTAAAATAAATAAATGAATAGGCATATATATACACACACACACACACACCCCACATACACACACATACATACATACATATATATATATATATATGTATGCATATGGATGCTATGGATAATTTTATGCCAACAATTGAATAACCTAGATGAAATGGAAAGAATCCTAGAAACACAGACACTCTCAAGACTGACTCATAAAGAAATAGAAATTATAAGTAGACTTATAGCTAGTAATGGGATTGAATCAGTAACCAATTACCTCTCAAAAAAGATAAGCACTGGACCTAATGACTTCACTGGTAAATTCTACCATTTAACAATGAACTAACATGACTTCTCAAATTTATCCCAGAAAATTGAAAAGAAGGGAACATTTTCTGACTCATTTTATGAAGCCAGCACTACCCAGATACAAAAAAGGGCATAGTCACTACAAGCAAAACAAAATTACACACAAATATTCCTTATGATCATTGATGTGAAAATTCTCAACACAGTACTAGTTAACTAATTACATCAACAATTGAGAGGATTATACATCATGACAAAGTGGGATTTATTCCTGGAATAAAAGAATGACTCAACATATAAAAATCTGTCAATATAATACATGACATTAAAGATAAAGGTAAAAAATACAATCACCTTATTTGATAAGGAGAAAGCATTTGACACAATTCAATATTTTTTATGATAAAAACACTTAAAAAACTAGAGAATTTCTTCAGCCTGATAAAGGACATCTATGAAAACCCTGTAGTTAATATAATTCACAGTGGTGAAAGACTGAAAGCTGTTTTCCTAAAATCAATAGCAAGACAAGGATGCCAGCTTTCACTGCTCTATTTCATATAGTGCTGGAAATACTAGCAAGAAAAAAACAATAAAAGGCATCCAAATCTGGAAGGAAGAAGCAAAATGATCTCTCTTTGCAGATTATATGATCTTATAGGTAGAAACCCTAAAGCTTCTACTAACACACACAAAAAAACTATTTGAACTAATGAATGAATTTAGCAAAGTCACAAGATACACAGTCAATGCACAAAAATCAGTTGTATTTCTATATATCAACAAGTAGCAGTGTGAAAAGTAAATTTATGAAAACAATAATGTCATTCTCAGCAAACGGACACAAGAACAGAAAATCAAACACCGCATGTTCTCACTCATAGGCGGGTGTTGAACAATGGGAACACGTGGACACAGGGAGGGGGAGCATCACACACTGTGGTCTGTTGTGGGGGGCTAGGGGAGGGACAGTGCGGAGTGAGGAGGTTGGGGGAGGGATAACATGAGGAGAAATGCCAGATATAGGTGATGGGGGCATGGAGGCAGCCAACCGCATTGCCCTGTATGTACCTATGTAACAATCCTGCATGATCTGCACATGTACTCCAGAACCTAAAGTACAATAAAAAAAAAAAAAAAGAAGAAGAAACCTAACTAAGGAAATAAAAGACTTTAAAAATAAGCTACAAAATATTGCTGAGAGAAATTAAAGAAGACACAAATAAATGGAAAGATAACTCATATTCATGGATTGGAAGGCTAATATTAGTGAAATGTCAATATTATCTGAAGTAATCTTTGTTTTTCTGCAGAAATAGAAAAATACATTCTAAAATTTGTATATAATCTCATGGGACACTGAATAGCCAAAATTATCCTGAACAAGAAAAACAAAGATGAAAGACTTACATTTTCTTTTTTATTTTTCTTTCTTTCTTATTTTTATTTATTTATTTTTTTTGACATGGAGTGTCGCTCTGTCACCCTGGCTGGAGTGCAGTGGCACAATCTCAGCTCACCGCAACCTCTGCCTCCAGAGTTCAGGTGATTCTCATGCCTTAGCCTCCCAAGTAGCTGGGATTGCAGGTACCCACCACCATGCCCAGCTAATTTTTTGTATATTTAGTGGAGATAGGGTTTCACCAGGTTGGCCAGGCCAGTCTCTGACTCCTGACCTCAAATGACCTGCTTGCCTTGGCCTCCTAAAGTGCTGGGATTACAGGCATGAGCCACTGTGCCAGGACATACATTTTTATATTTAAAATTTTACTACAAAGCTGCAACCATCAAAACTTTGTGTTGCCGGCATAAAGATACATAGTCCAATCAAATAGATTAGAGAACCCAGAAACAAACCTTTACATATATGGTCAAATGATTTTCAACAATGATGCCAAAACCATTAATGGGGAAAAGCTAATCTTTTTCAACAAATTGTGCAAGGAAAACTGAATGTTGAAATGCAAAACAGTGACATTGGACCCTTAACTTATGCCACATATGAAAATTAAAATGTGTAAAGACCTAAATGTAAGAGCTAAAATTCTAGAACTCTTATAAAAATTATAAGGAAAAAACTTCATGCTACTGTATTTGACAATAATTTCTTAAATATAATGCCAAAGGCTCAGACAATGAAAGAAAACACAGCCAAATTGGATTTCATGAAAATTAAAAACTTTTCTCCATCAAAGGACTCTATCAATGGGATGAAAAGGAAACCCACAGAAAGGAAGAAAATATATGCAAATCATATCTCTGGTATGGAATTATTACCAGAATAAATTACCTAAAACTCAACAACAAAAAGACAAAGCCTGATTCAAAAACGGGTACAGAACTCGAATATAGATATTCCTCCATATAAAATATATGAATGGCCAATAGGCACATGAAAACTTGCGCAGCATCACTAATCATTAAAGAAATGCAAATGAAAAACATGAAGAGATATTACTTTGCACCCTTTAGGATGACTATCTTCAAAAAAAAAAATAAGTGTTTTTGAGGATTTGGAGAAAGTAGAAACTTCGTATCTTATTGGTGGTTGGTGGGAACATAAAATGGTACAGCTACTGTGGAAAACAATATGGTGATTCCTTGAAAAAATTAGAAAATATCTTAATCATATGACTAGGCAATTTCACTGCTGGGTATATACCAAAAATAATCAAAAGCATTGTCTCAAAGACATATTTGTGTATCTACGTTCATAGCAGCATTAGTCACAGTAGTCAGAAGGTAAAAGCAATCTAAGTAGATGAATAGATAAAGAAAATGTGATATATATATATATATATTCATTGGTATATATATTGGTAGATGAATAAACAAAATATGATATATATATTTATTGGTGGATGAATAGATCAACAAAATGTGATTTTATACATATATTTAAACTGAATATTATTTATTATTTTTAACTGACATAAAATTCTATATATTTATGGTTCACAGCATCATATTTCAATACATGTATACCTTTTCTTAATGTTGGGAACATTCAAAATCTTCTCTACCAACTATTTGAAAATATGCCATAAATTGTTATTAACTGTAGTCACCCTACAGTGCTGTGGAACACTAGAACTTACTTGCCTTATCTAGCTGTAATTTTGTATCTGTCAAAAAACCTATCCCTACCCTTATGACCCTCTACCCTTCCCAGTCTCTAGTAACCACTATTCTAATCTCTCCTTCAATAAGATCAACTTTTTTTAGCTTCCATATGTGAGTGAGAACGTGCATTATTTGTGTTTCTGTTCCTGGCTTATTCATTTAACATAATGTCCTCCAGGCTCATCCACACTGCCACAAATATTTTATTCTTTTCATGGCTAAATAGTATTCCCACAATGGAATACTATTAAGCTTCAAAAAGGAAGAACTATTTTGACACATGCTGCAAGATGGCTACAACCTTGAGGTCATTATCCTAGATTAAAAATAAGCAGTCACAAAAAGACGAATATTCAATGATTCCACTTACATGAAGTATCTGGAGTAGTCAAAATCGTGGAGAAAGAATGCAGAATTACAGTTGGGGCTGAAGGTAGGAAACAGTCGGCATACAGTTTCAGTTTTCAAGATGAAGAGTTCTGGTGATGGATTGTGGTGATTGTTACACAAAAATACAAATGTATTCAATGTCAATGAACTGTAAAACTAAAATTGGATAAGACAGTAAATTTTGTATTGTGTATATTTTACAATAAAATAAAAATATTAAAAACAAACATTAACCTGTCTTTTAAATTATTTAAATCATCGAATAAATACATAATGTTTTCTTATATTCAGTATTTAATTGCTTAGTGACTTAATTTTTCTAATGGCAAATTTTAAAAAATCATTGGAGTTAAATATAATTGTTTTTATGTCCATCTGTTTAAAATTGATAACAAGTTAAAATTCTAAACTTTTATTTATCATTTTTTCCATGTTTGAGGTATGGTGCCTTTTTACTTAATACAGTTGGAGCATTTCAAAGAAAAAAAATCTGAAATCTAAAATGCTACAAAATCAAAAACTTTTTGAGTGCCGACATTATGCTAAAAAATATTCGTTGATTTTGGATTTTCAAATTTGGGATATTTAACTGGGATAAGTATAATGCAAATATCCCAAAATCTGAAAAAAAAATTAAAAACAGAATCACTTCCGATTCTAAGCATTTCAAATAAGGGATAATCAACCTGTAATACCTGTTCAAATTGCATTAGAAGTGCCCATGTGTGCTTTAGAAAGTTTTTAAATAAAACGTCTTTATTCTCTATTTGTAAAATCAATCTCATTGGCATTTGCTAATTTATTCACCATTGGAATTTAAAGGAATCTGGAGTCTTTCTAAATCTGTCTGCATGATTATTTCTTCAATGTGTAAATATATCATACAATGACCAAAACTGAGGAGTTTTAGCAAGTTAAGTCAAGAGAAACATTTTGTATATGCTTATTGTTCTAGAGAGATAAATCAATGGAGGAAAAATTAAATAACGCAGGAAAAGGGAGTCATACATATTAGGCTAGTAGTTAACCATGTGATAAAAATCCCACAGTAAACAGTTTACTAAGGTGGCATTTTCTAAACAAATTAAACCTTTACATATTTACTTGTAACAAAATTATTAAAATTATTTCATTATTTTATAGAAAATTTAATTGTAAATATTTGTATTCATTAATAACTTAAACATTGAGTGTCAATATAAGAGTATTTTGTCATTATCTTTTCTAAAAGAGTTCATTCACTTGTTTATGTTTCACATAGAAGAAAGTGAAATTGCATCTGTTTTAATTACAAAATTCAACTAACAAATAAATTAGCTACACACAAAACATGTTGTTTATCCAATCTTTGCACCATCTATTCTCTTATATTTGTTTTTCATTCCTCACCTTATCACCAGTGCTGACTGTCATGGAAACTTTCTCCGGTCAATTATATTCTCTCTCATGTTTATTTTTCATCTACTGATTTTTTCTCCTTATTGTTTAAGCAAACTCAGGTTTTTCTTCTCTTAGACAAAAAAAAAAAAAAAAAAAAGCAAAACACAACAAAACAAACAAATGAAAACGCAAAATTAAAAAGATCATATCCTCATCAAGTTAATATTCTTGATGCTTCTTCAAAACCAAACTTTGAGAAATACTTTTATATTCTTGCTATTGGTATTCACACACCTTCCACTTCTTTCTCATCTCACAGGAGACTAAATTATATTCACAATAATTCACCAAAACTGATTTTTAAATAACATCAACAAACAAACCAAATCTTGGATAAATTTGAGATACCCCTCACTACTTACCTTATTGACTCATTAACACCAAAAATGGTTGACTACTGCCTTTTTCATAAAACCACGTTGGCTATTTTCTATACCATGTATCCATCTTATTATCTTTCTCTAACTTGTTTTCTGTTCCTTCTCAGTCTTTTACTGTTGAGGTGACTCAGAGAAAATCTCCAGCTGTAATTTTTCCAATCACATTAGGTCTTTATGTGATCTGACTCCCACTAGGTTCTTTGCTTCCTATTTTCAGAGAAGCAGAAAATTCACTATAAGAAAGTTAGATTCAAGATGACATCAATTTCCACATCCAATCAGTTCTCTCTTCCAATCTATTTCCAGTAACCATAACTTCTGATCTCTAAATCTTTCTAAGAGTAATGTCCTTTTTTCAAAGCCACTGTTATCATTCTAGTCCCATTTATAATTATTTCTCAAGTCTCATCTCGTCTTAAACTTCTGTTATGTGACAAGAGTGAGAATTTGTTTTTAATGTTTTAATTTAGTTTAATGTAATGTTTAAATTAAGAAGTTTTTCTGTCATTTCTTTACTTAAAACCCAGAAATGATATCACATTGATTTTATATAATAATAATGTATTACATAGTTAATTCATGACTAAAGACCTTTATCATAAGGGTCCTTCCCCTCTCCCCTATTCTCACAGGCTCATGCCATCTAGTTATCCACTGCTTCATATCTACCCTCTGACCTTACAGTTATTTTCTGGAACTTGCAATACTCACTCATAATCTAAGATCTTTAAACTTCCTCTTCTCTAATCGCAACACTCCTTTTTCAAAACATGTTTTATCTAGTGAACCCCAACTCATACTTCGGGTTGCTGTTTAAATATTACTTCCAAAGACAAGCTTTTCCTGATTCCCACTAAACTTAGAACTTCCTGTTTTATCTTTGTTTACTTATGAACTTTTACTTCAGAATAACTGTCAGATTTTAAACACATCAACTTAATTCATTTTTATGTTTAATGTTTATATTCTACTTCAGATTATTAGTGACTATATCTATATTAGTGACAAATGAAAGCTTAGTACACTCAATACTCGCTTAATGAATGAGAAATAGGAAGAATTAATTGGATTAGGGAATTCATGAAAGAGGGTAGAGGGGGGATGTGGCAGGAAAAGCCATGAATGTGAAAATGGAATTGAAAGTGATGGAAAAGGAAGATGTAAAATGTGAGGATTATAGGACTGTGGAATCCAGAATGATTTATTAAACTGTTAATTTTCAGTACAAATATTATAATTATAATTATAATTGTTAACGCTGGTCTTGACCTAAGAAATTAAGTAAAATCTATAACTTGACAAATATGGAGACTCAGCCCAGGGAAAGTAAATGATTCTGTTTCTTAATAAATGTATCAATATAATGGTTATGCAAGGACAATGCTTTACTTATAATACTAATATTCAAGGTTAAAAAACTTATTTAAAATATATACTGCTGAGCTAAAAATGTTTACATTTTTATAAAATGAAATAGTTTGGTACTATAGATATATTCAAATCTATATTTTAAAATAGTCATATTCATAAATGGATATGCTAAAAATAATTTAAGATACGTTTTTAGTTATTGAGTTTTATATTTTAAAATTCAGTTATCGATTAACAATGAGTTTAATGTAACTAATTTCTTGAAGTCTAGATATACACTTGTATTAATGTAATTATTTTCAATATGCTAGTCTTCAGTTTGATAAATGAAGTTTCAAAATTAATTTCCTGTGTTTCTAATTCATAAATCTCTATTTAAATACACAGATGACACATATTTAACTGAGTCATGTTTTACATTAATTCAGATGCAACATGAGGAGACTATACAAATAACATGTATAAAGTACCTTTATATCTTTGAAGGAAACAATTTACATGAAAGTAAAGTACTTGTTACTTCGAAGCTTGTATACTAAAATATATTATTTAGATGTGGGGTCTGAAGACTATAATATGTTTACTGTTATGTTTTTCAGAGGCAGTACCTTTGTTTTTAATTTTTGTTGCAAGAATAGTAGGACTTTTCTGGTGTTTACAGAAGGTTGAATTGTTTTTACCTGCAGCAATAAAATCTTATTTTATTGCCTAGTTCACTTCACAATAATAATGATTATGACTTTGAAACCGTCTTGGCATTTTGTACATAACACAATGAATAAAACCATGTCAACTGTTCTTATTATTATAAAATCTCAGTACTTAAAAGTTGTTGATAAGAGACTGGAAAGCTCAGGAGCTTTATAAGAGGAAAAATATAATCTAGATCTTTAGCAGTGTTTCAAATATGATCCTGGTTCTATAATCAGCAAAATAACTAAGTACCTCAATAATAGTTATCCATAGAAAAATATACATGTAACTGTAACTAAAGATATATAAAGCAATTTGGGGCAAATCCCCCCAATAACTGTAACTAATTTTCTTCAGTGATGAGGCATTGGAGCTATGTTCATAATTTTTAAGTCAAAAGATTCCCAGAGCTATTTGTAAGTGAATTTGAATAAAGAGTTACTTTAAACATAATTTTCAGTGTAAGTGAATCATTCCCCAACTCACTCTATCTGGATCCCAGCATATCATAAAAGCTCTCCTTATAGGCAGAGAGCTGAGAGTCTCTGAATTAAATGGATATAACTTGTTTACATTTTCTAGCATGTTGGCTCATACATTATAAGCAGATAGTAACTCCTCATTATTAATAGTGATGACTATAGTTCCCAGTTCTGTCATATCCTGAATTACATTTCAAGGATGTGCTCAGGTTGATCTTGTTTACCAATATGATTTCAAAATATAATTCTGGTCCTCCAATCCTACTAGCCCTTCTTAAAAGAGACCATCCCAACAATAAGGAATAGCCAAAAGGTAATAAGATAAAAGGTAACAAATAAAATAAATAAAGTAGGTAATACTCGCCGGGCACGGTTGCTCTTGCCTGTAATCCCAGCACTTTGGAAGGCAGAAGTGGGCGGATCACTTGAGGTCAGAAGTTCGAGACCAGCCTGGCCAACATGGAGAAACCCCATTTCTACTAAAAATACAAAATTAGCTGGGTGTGGTTATACATGCCTTTAATCCCAGCTACCTGGGAGACTGAGGAAGGAGAATCGCTTGAACCCGGGAGGTGGAGGTTGCAATGAGCTGAGATTGTGCCATTGCACTCCAGCCTGGGAAACAGGAGCAAAAACTCTGTCTCAATAAATAAATAAATAATATAATATAATATAATAGGTAATACTCTATTAACACCTGTGCATACAAGCACTTCACTGTCCATCAGTACAGGGCTTTTCTCCATAGTTTTGCTAGAGCTCATGACATAAAGTCTCTTCCCTCAATTTGAGATGACAGGGACTATAGAGTAGACTCTGAGCTTTGTACTTAACCAGCTGAATGGACAAGGATGCCAGAATGAACTGTCCCCAGAGACCAAAGCCTGCCTTAGAAGCTAGAACCTGAATACACTAGTGAGAAAGGGCAAAATGTTTGCTCCTTTCTTTAAAAAAACAATATCATATCCTACTGTCAAACCCAGCTCAAAGAATGTGATAGGCTTTCACTAATTATATTAGCAAAGCTTCTTCCCTGGAAATGCAGTGAGAGAGAGAAACGTGTGCCTGACATAGAGAGGAGGAACCAATGAATATGCGGAGCCAGAGTTATTCACCAAACCTGCTCATAGAAAAATAAGAAATTACTTTTATTTGAGTTTTGTGCAATAATTGCAGCTTCTGTTCACTTTGGGGAAATTTTATGAAAGAAAATCTACACATATCAAGATAAAATTTCTACATTTTTCTATTTTTCAAATTCACATGGAAAAGAATTATGAGATATCTATTAATTCCACTCTCCAACTGTAAATGGGTTATAATATTAGTCATATTTGATATGAATCAAATAAGATAATAGAGTTTAAGAAGTTATCTGTAAATTATATATATTAACAATAGAATTCTATAGTCAAATATGTTTGGGTGAAATATCTTTGTATTAGTATTTGTCAGAAACATTAATATGTATTGTAAATCTCCAGAGGAGGATATGGCAGGGTTTTTCTTCAAAATTATTTATCTACAGAAACTTTGTTTTTTTACAAAGCAGTTCAGAGGAATTAATATTTTGCTAAGAAACCAGTGGGAAACTTGGAGGTAAGCATTGAAATATAGTGACTAAGAGAACACTTAATATATTGAAATTTCTGTGCTTTGTGGCTTATGAACAATGCATATTTTGTGTTAACCACATCCTTTGAGTTGTATTATATAGATAAAATTTTGATAATTTTGTGGGATATGTAAAGAATGTAAAGCAGAAATTTCAGAGTGTGGGATCAAAGTTCCACTAGGGTTTCAGACACTGGAATAAAAGTAATTGAAGATGTTTTCATCTTAGCCTTTATAAAACTTGCAGGATAACTTTAAAAAGTCTTTTTCTTTATCAACCAGAAACTTAGAACTAGAGCTTTACTGACCCAGCAATCCTTTTACTGGGTATATACCCAAAGGATTATACATCATTCTATTATGAAGACACATGCACATGTTTATTGCGGCACTGTTCACAATAGCAAAGACTTGGAACCAATCCAAACGCCCATCAATGATAGTCTGGATAAAGAAAATGTGGCACACCACTGGAATACTATGCAGCCATAAAAAAGGATGAGTTCCTGTCCTTTGCAGGGACATGGATTAAACTGGAAACCATCATTCTCAGCAAACTGACTCCAGAACAGAAAACCAAACACCATATGTTCTCACTCATAAGTGAGTGTTGACCAATGAGAATGCACGGACACAGGGAGGGAAACATCACACACGGGGCCTAGGGAGGGGTGCTAGGGGAGGAATGGCAGGGTGTGGAGGGATTGGGGAGAGATAGCATTAGGAGAAATATCTTATGTAGATTACGGGGTGATAGATGCAGCAAACCACCACCATGGCACATGTATATCTATGTAAAAAAATTACATGATCTGCACATGTATTCCAGAACATTAAGTATAATAAATTTTTTAAAAAGAAAGGGCTTGATTAAAATAAACAAAAAGTAAAAATAAATAAATAAATAAAAGAAATTTAAAAAGAAGGAAAAGGAAGGAAGAGAGTGTGTATTATCCTAGAGATAACAGCAGTAATATTTGGCTATGCAACAGAGAATTCACAAAATATCTAGAGCCAAACAGTCTCCCTGCAAAGTCTCAATAAATTCTTTTCTTTTGAACTGAATAAGTCTAGACTCCTTTATTCAGTTAATGCATATTTTTTGTTACTGATAAATTGTCATATATTCAGCAGAGCAGTTGCTGTTTCAAGAGAAAGTAGGAGAATACTATGGCTACATGTTCAAAGACGAAAAGGAAGACTTTCCAGGTTTAGAGACAGTAGCAGATTTGTGGATTTAATATTAATAATACTGATAATGCAGAAAGCTTTCTTCATCAAAATACTCAAGATGTTACTTTCTGGTCTACATTCCACCTTTATTTGGGTCAAGATCTTTGATATCTTAATTCTTATATTATTCCATATAGTAAGTATCCCAAAGCAGGCCAATTTATTAAGAGTTACTAATTTCTGCTGTTTCTCCTTCTTTATACTAGAATAATAACTTTTAATCACTAAAATCATATTATAGAATATTAGAACTAAAAACAATCACAGGAATGTAAACTCTTTTTTGTAACCAAAATCTGGACAAAAGAAAAATAGATCACTGAGTGCTGGCTTTTAAGACTGCTTGTCTGTGTTATGTGGTCCCATCTGCACCCTATGTTACGTGCTGCAGAGTGATGCCATAATCCATTTCCCACTCCACCCTGTGTTACCTTAATGAGCATAATTTCAGATCTGTTACAACTAGAGTATTTCGATGAATTAAAAAAAAATATTTAGAGAGAGCAGAGAGAGAACAGAAAACCTATGTTCCACTTAAAGAATAACCTGACAAATACTTTTTAAAGTGCCAGAATTTCTCATCCAGAAACCAAATACCTAAACTAAAATATTCAGGACATAGGCATGGGCAAGGACTTCATGACTAAAACACCAAAAGCATTGGCAACAAAAGCCAAAATAGATAAATGGGATCTAATTAAACTTAAGAGCTTCTGCACAGCAAAAGAAACTATTAATACAGTGAATTGGCAACCAACAGAATGGGAAAAAATTGTTTGCAATCTACCCGTGTAACAAAGGACTAATATCCAGAATCTATGGAGAACTTAAAGAAATTTACAAGAAAAAAAAACCATCAAAAAGTGGGCAAAGGATATGAACAGACACTGTTCAAAAGAAGACAATTATGCAGCCAATAAACATATGAAAAAAGCTCATCATCACTGGTCATTAGAGAAATGTAACTCAAAACCACACTGAGATCCCAACTCATGCCAGTTAGAATGACGATTATTAAAAAATCAGCAAACAACAGATGCTGGAGAGGATGTGGAGAAAAAGGCATGTTTTCCACTTTTGGTGGGAGTATAAATTAATTCAAGCATTGTGGAAGACAGTGTGACGTTTCCTCAAGGATCTGGAAATAGAAATGCCATTTGATCCAGCAATCCCATTACTGGGTATATACACAAAGGATTATAAATCATTCTATTATAAAGACGCATGCACATGTATGTTTATTTCGGCACTGTTCACAATAGCAAAGACTTGGAACCAATCCAAATGCCCATCAATGGTAGACTGGATAAAGAAAATGTGGCACATATACACCATGGAATACTATGCAGTCATAAAAAACAATGAGTTCATGTTCTTTGCAGGGACATGGATTAAACTGAAAACCATCATTCTCAGCAAACTGACACAAGAACGGAAAACCAAACACCATATGTTCTCACTCATAATTGGGTGTTGACCAGTGAGAACACACGGACACAGGGAGGGGGAGCATTATACACCTGGGCTTCTGGTGGGGGGTTAGGGGAGGAATAGCAGGGTGTGGGGCAGTTGAGGGGGGATAGCATTAGGAGAAATACCTAATGTAGATGACGGGGTGATGGATGCAGCAAACCACTATCATGACACCTGTATACCTATGTAACAAACCTGCACGATCTGCACATGTACCCCAGAACTTAAAGTATAATAAATAAATAATAAATAAATAAATAAACTAAAATATAGATGACTTTAGTAAATTTTAGTAAAATGTCTTAATTCCACAACGCAAATAATACTAAATTCACATTTAGTTTTGCAATAGGATGAACTATGTATTGTGCAGGAGTATAGAAATATGATTGTAGTACAAGATGTTATATTGTTTCTCTAAATATCTAATAGATTAATGTCACTGTTAATTGTGCAGTTAATCCTCAGGTGGCAGGAACTAGAAATTCCTGATGTGACAAGTTATGCAAATACCAAGATTAACCATAGGAAACGTTCAATTTACTCAATTCTCTTAGAGAGAGGAATTACAGAGATCCATTGCTTGGGTTTCCTAGAATATAAAAATATTCTATGAAAATTCAATTGTATGAATGTTTTCTGTGCTAGCTGAATATAACCAATACCTTTATATCAGCATGGTTGTCGGAGGAAAAGAAAGCCAACACTGTCTATAAGACTTTCAAGTGAAATGATGTTGATATAGGAACAGGGACGTCCAATAGTTTTGGATTATATTCCTTTGTTGTCTTCAGCTTAAAATGCTGAAGTCCTATACCCTTACCTGCTGAGAAATGTTAGTCAATGTAAAAAGAAAACTTCAAAACATGTTCTAGTCCTGTAATTAGTCTTGTGGGACTTCCCTATTTCTACCTCTTCAATGTCACTCAATTCACTGGATTGGTTGAGAATAATCCCCCCACTAATAGGATTCCTCCTTAGCACAGTAAATTTAAAGAAGTTTCCTTTGGTTCTGTGGTGAGAAGTTCAAGATCATGACTTAGAATTAAAGAATGAGTACTAGTGCAACATTTACCATGCATTTTCTAACTCTCATAGCCAATCTACTTTTGAAAGAGAATTAGTTCTTCTAGCTTAATGATTTTGGCTCTTTGTACCTGCCTGCAGCAATATTTTCAAATACAAATCACTTTTAATGATATCCTCATTTATGACGTTCTTTGACACTTCTCCCATCCATAGCTTTGTTATACATTATATCGATGTGAGGACAGAACTAGAAGGCATATATTTGGTTATCCAGTTTTATTGCAGCCCTTCATCAAATTTGCTTCTCGAGTTTTAGATATTGTTGCATGAAATAACCTTCACAAGTCATCACACACACTTGTGACGGATTTTCATTTATTTCCTCTCAGCTCCAAATTCTTGATCATTGCAAAGAGGACTCTCACTCTTGAAATCTTTAAAAAAAATTGTTTTTTTGGTCAGCTGGAAAAATGGAAAGTTTTTTTAGTAGAAGTAATGGAGGGACAATACGGAGGAAAACACCTCCATTCCTGGTTCCGATGCTTTCTTGGCAGACTCCTGCAGCACAGAAGTCTTCATCAGACTTTACCCTGCAGAGTGTGGAAAGTTCTCTAGCACTGACTCTGCAGCACAAGCAGATTCTCTAGCACCTAATGCACTCAGTGTCCAAGGCTTCTCCAACATCTGGCTCTCACACTGTGATTCCAGCACCAGGCTTCTGCAGCACAGGAGGTTCCTTCAGTGTCCAGCTTCTGTAGTCCAGGGCAGTCAGCTACAGTCAGTGACTAGTAGCTTCCCCTGGCTCCCCTCTCCGGCAGTTCCATAGTGGAGTGCCTCCAATGTGACATGGATTTCTGTGGCAACATAGAGGACAGATATCTAGTAAGATTTACGGGTGCAGTAACGCAGCTACTTCTCTGCCATCCAGTGAGAAATGGCCATTCATTCATCAATGACGTCTGAATCTCAGCCCTGGAGTAGGGATTTCTCTTTTTTAGGTGCTTTGTCATAGTTCAAGTAGTACTGGCTTCTCCTTAGATTTACTATTCTTATATTCCCTAGAGTTCTCTTTACTATACTTTCCTCATTTTGATAATTAATTTTATGTGCTATCTTGAGTAGACTATGGTGACTAGTTGTTTAGTCAAACATTACTCTAGATGTTAATATGGAAGTATTTTTTAGATGTAAGTAACAATTACAATTAGTTGACTTTAAGTAAAGCAGACTGTCTTCTATGATGTAGGTTGGCCATATTCAATTAGTAGAAGATCTTAAAAGGAAAAGACTGAGGTTTCCTAAAGAAATTCTGCCTGAGTTTTCTGCCTTCACGCTGAAGACTGCAACAGTTATTCCTACCTGAATCTCCAGACTGCTGGTTTGCTTTGCTGATTTTGGACGTCCCAGCTTCCAGAATGTGATGAGCCATTCCCTTAAAATAAATCTGTCTTTCTCTATATATGTGCTATTGGTTCTGTTTCTCTCAAGAACCCTGGGTAATACACTAGCCAGTCCCTCATTAATCAAATGTTTTGTTAGAAGTAAGAATTTTTATATTAAGCTTTTCCTATACAGATTATTGTATGATTTCTGTTTTCTGATTAAATCCAACTGTTTCAGTGTTCTTCCACATGTACCGACAGCCTAGGGCTCTGTGAAGGAAGTTTCTGGTGATAGAGTTAGGTTCCCAAAAAACAGCATCCAATATCTGCAAGTATTTCACAGGCTTCCTCTATATCCATTCCTGTTTGTGTTTTTCTAGGCTTCTGATCATCTCGGTTTGAGGTGAAGTGCAAAATGCTACAGGAAACCAAATTCATTGCCTAAAATAATTAGATTACACATATATGCTAAAATTTCATATGCCTGTTGTTTCAAGTGCATACCATTTTCTTTATTTTTGTCATGAATATATGTCAAATAAAAGAGAAAAGATAAAGAACAGTAAAAAGAGGACATCATATACTAATAATACAGATAATTGAAATTATCAAAAGTAGTAGAATAATAGGCCAGCTCACATTTAGAAAGAAACATAGAAGAGAATAACTCACAACTGAAAACAAACACAGAGAACAGAAAGTAAGTTTCATGGTGTTCATATTTCAAAGAGGTGATGTTGTGGAAATGCAACTTGAGTTGCCTCCTTCTTTTTCATCTGTATAAACATGTTTCCAGTAACTGGATACCTGGGAATGATTTTTTGACATCACGTCTTTTTATTCCCTCTAGCTAATAATTCACCAAGTTCAGTGCTCATTGGCACCGAAATGGCTCAAATGAATTCGCTTTTCTCCAGTTACACACATTCACTACACGAACCCTTGGATTATTAGCCTCAGCTAATTTGCTATATTTTCTCCTCTACATTACTGCCTCGGTTTCCCAAATATCCTTTCAGATTTCATTATTTCTTCTTTCAATCCAATCTTTATAATCAGACTCAGTTATGTTTTAAAATGTCAATGATATCAGGTTACTTTCCAGTTTTACACTTATAGATGACAGCCATGCTTTTGAAAATGAAAAGCGAATTCCTTAGGTGAACTAAAGCAACAAAAATAACAACAATTAACTAATATGTATTGTGTTTTTATCTTAAGCCAGGCACTATTCTAAATATTCTGTGTATAGTAAACAGTTTATATTTTATAATACTCTTCTACTTAATATTGTATAGGAAATCATATTATTATTTCATAAATGAGGAAAACAGGCACAAGAAAAATAAATAAACCATTTGCCCCTGGGTCATATAACTAAAGACAAGCGCTGTCGAATTTCAAACACAGAATTTCTATCTAACTCCAGAATTGGCAAGGTGAATCTGCCTGCTTTCCCCAGATTTTTGTTCAGCATTGTTCTCCACAGGCATCAAATGTGGCTCTTCCACTTACTCACTATGCCCTAACCACACTGGTATTTTAAACCTTTCTACAATGTACCAAACTCCTTTCCATTTCAGGCTCTCCCACATGCTGTTTTATCTTCCTGGTATGCTTTTCCTCCCACTGTCCACATGGTTATTTTTATTCATCTTTTAGGATTCAACTTAAATGTCACTTCTGTAGAAAAATTACAGGATCACTGCCCAATCCAAGAAAAAAACGGTCCTACATGTTATGTTACTCTTCCATAGGATCTGTATTTTTTATGAATTGCACTTAGGATAAAAAGTGTATATATTTTTCTCTATTTGTATAATCTCCCTTTTCTCAAATAAAGTTTGTAAGGACAAGAATTGAGTCTGTTTTATTATCAAAAGATTTCCAGTGCCAAGCAATAAATAGTTTATGGATGACAGATCAAGTGAGGTGTGGAGGCAGATCTCTTGATAGGAAGCTGAAGGGGTTTCCATCTGGCAGCTTCCTTTATTTCTGAATACAGGATCTTTTCTCAGCAAGGAATAAAAATAGTCTGAGGTGTGAGGAATATGGAAAGATTTAATACACTGTTGCATAAAGTGAAGAATGAATATATGGTGGTAGCAAATGTCCTGTGGAATGATTGATTTAAATATATATCAATCACTTTAGGCAGTATGAAAAAAGGAAAAAAATGGTAAGTGAGTTCAGTCATATTTGGGGTTTGGGCATGTGATTAAAATGAAAAGACAGAGGTCAGGAATCCACCCTAAGGTGAAGAGCATTAGAATCGACGCTGCATGTTATGTGTTGAATGCAGGTGTTAAGACAAAATGACCTGATGTTTCAGTCATGTAATGAAAGAGTTGTAAAAGGAGTGGCTGTAAAAACAAGCAGGGAAGGGAAATGTTATAGTAACATAGAGAGATATTTGAACTTTTGTAAACAGTGGAGCTCTTTTGGATGTTGGATTAGAAGCAGGTGGCTGAGGTGTAATGGAGATGGTCATTGGAGATGAGAAGGTCGAGGAACTGAGAGGTCAGTGTGTGTGGTCAAGGAGTCTACAGTGAGACTGAAACTTCTCAGGAGGAAGAGAGAAGTTGGGATAACGATTTTAAAAAATTATAAGATTGAAAAGTTTTTCCAATAATTTGATGGAACTGTGACCCCAAAGTGGCATCAAGGAGCAATTAAATCAGCAATCTCAGCTTTGAGACTTAGGATAAGAAAAAATCTTCCCTGTTTTTTTATAGAGCTGTATCAGAAATAATCTTTGAGGTTCGTGAAAATTTATTTTGGCAAAGAGAAGGAAGCTATTTCTATATTCAAAGATATAGCCATGAAAGATGTCATGGCTATAAAGGTCTTGTTTAATTAAAGAATAGGAGTTTTAGAGAGCAGAGTGGTAGATTTTGGGACAGAAGGGAGAGAATGAAAGTTTTATCAGCATCAAAAGACAGAATTGTGAAGATTATACAATAGAGAATGCTTAACTGTCATGGAGTGGAGGGGTTTAAACTTTCTTCATTTATCTAGGAAAATATGTATGCCAGGTAAGGTAAATTCCATCTTGACATATTCTTGTGAAGTTATGAATCTTTGAGCATAACCTAATACAGGTCTAGTACAGAATGTGAACAAGTTCTTGCAACTGTGATATAGGATTAGATATTGCTTTTTTCTCATAAACACCTATTCAGTAGCTGTTATATTTATGCATGGACCTGCACCTGTTATACGGGAGAGAGGAACCTTAAGACAAAGGGTCCAAAATGCATCAGATTGGTACTCAATGTACTTTGGTTGACACTTTTACCATACTAGCAATAAAAGGACACCCTCTGCACTTTCTCATTGCCTAGCTTAAAGCTTATTTTCACTAAGCTATCCAGGATTTTTGAAAACTTGTGATAGTGTACATCTCCCATTCCAAAATGTATGCCACTTTTCTTGTATAAAATATTACAAATATACCTGTTTCATTCTGTATCAAAAATAATTTTTAGTTTTTCTACATGACAAATATTTACCTACAAAGCCATCACACTTTCTCACTCTCCTGTTATTTAGTCTCTATTGATAATTCCTGGCTGAAGGAATCAGCACATTATAACTTACATAAGAAAAAGTTCCTTCAACTTTTCTTTCAGATTGAATCCACCTTTACTATTATTTACACCCCAGGACAAGTTCCTTAAATCCCTGACACCTCTAAGAAGGAAGATTCAATCAAATACACCATGATGGGATTGGTTAAGACAATTGCTGTGATGTTCATGTTTTAGTTGTTGTGGAATGTACATTATCTTTTGATGGAAATTGCACTGGAAACTGGACAAGAATCCTCCTAATGCATCATTGGAAGTTATTTCAAAATTATCAATAACATTCATAAAGTGTAACATAGTAATGGTGAATGTAACTTACATTATATAAGTAGATGTAACTCTGAAATCACAGAGGGAGACATTTAAGAATGTAAACTAACTAATTATTATTTTTTTCTCATACTATCCATATATCTTTATTGTATATATTTAGATGATAGAAATAAACATTATATTAATTTTGCACATTTATATAGAATATATATTTCAGTATAATTCATTTAAGGTAAAACTAACTTTTGAAGAACATTTTGAAATTCAAAACAAAATAATAAACTTTAGCATATGTTCAGAAATTTATACCACGTAAAAGAAGAAACAGAGTTTATTATCTGTTTCCAAAGTAGACAGCTAGCTACCAGTAGAAAAAATATAAATGTCTAATATTCCTTTAGAATTTAGAGCTTATTTTTTCAGGACATAGGTAAGCCATCAGTAGGAATAGACGTTGATGTTGAAAGATTAACCATGTTTATTTGAATTCTGGACAATGAAGATGACTTAAATTCCATGTATACCATGGATATAATTTCAGGTTCCCTCTTCCAAATCTCTATTAGCTAATATTGAGAGTTTACCCAAAACAGTTTGAAAAATTTCTTTAATTTCTACTATTCTTCTCACTTCCAGTTTCTTTCATATTCAGGCTCAATCTGTGAAATAGTGATTCCAAATTCCAGAACCATCAAAAATAAGGTTGTTATGTGATCTTCTAACTTGCAGCATCAAAAAAATATTTTCAAGGTCACCATTTGAAGACTGTATTCCTAAGACCATATGGCTCCACTTCTTTAAAATTTCACAGAAACTTATGATCACATTCCACATTAGTAATTAACATCAGTTCTTATGCCATATCAATGTGAAGTGAAGACATTTGGTTAACACCTTGATTTTAATACAGTGTAATCTTTTGCCAATTTATTTAATCGTGAAATGCTTTAGTTTCCTCAGCTACAAAAAGAGACAAGAACTTCTATCCAAAGCTTTATTGAGTATGTGGAAAAAGGGAAATGTAAGTTAAAGCACAATGCAAATAGCTTTTATTAGAAAAATATTTAAACCTCACTAACAATGACACATGTATTGAGAATACATTTAATTGAGAGAGGAGCTATGTCTCACATATAAATCTTACATAAAAGTGAAAAAGGAAATAAACACTTTTGTTTCATTTATATTAATACTTCAGAAGAAAAATTCCAATGGTCCTAATAACAGCAAAGAAAATAGAGATTCTACTTAATTCAAATATAATAAAACTAAAGAGCTTTGGGCTTCCTTTTAGCATGTGGAAGACTGGAAAGAGGACCATTCCTATCCACATAACAAAAAAAAGAAAAAAAAATAAGCCAGATAATCTGAAAATATACAATTTTTAAAAAAATTTATAGGATACAAGAGATCCTAAGTCCTAGAATAATCAAAACTGCTCCTAAGAACAAAGTCAAAGGAATAACACTACAAAATGTAAAAGCTTATTAAAAAGCTACAAAAAGCAGTGGTATTAGCCAAAAGAAGAGATACATATATCAATGGAATAGAATAGAGAATTCATAAAGTTCCTCACATGAATATAGCCAATTTACTTTTGACCAAGGTTTAAAGGCAATTTAATGAGGGAGAATACACTTTTTAACAAATGCTGCTGGGATAATGGCATATCCATATATAGCACATAAAAAAACAAATCTTAACGTATACTCCACACCCTACACAATAATTAACTCAGAATAAATCAGAGATCATGATGTAAAATGTAAAATTTAAATCTACTAGAAAACATAAAAGAAAGTCCATGTGACCTCAGATACAGAGTAAGTTTTCAGAAACAAAACCAGGCATACAATCAAAGTATTTTCTCTGTGAAAAAAATATTGTTAAGAGAATAAAAATACAAGCCATAGACATGTAGAAAAATTTTATATTACATATCTGATGAAGTATTTTTTTTCTGGAAAACATAAAGAATACTTACAACTTTACCATAAGAAAATGAGCCACTTAATTTAAAACTGGGAAAAACATTACGAGAGACTTTTTAAACAAAAAGGTATACAGATTGCAAATAAATACATTCAAATACTCCCAATATCATTAGTTATCAGAGAACGGCAAATAAAAACCACAGTGAGGTACCATCCCCTATCTATTAAAATGGCTAACATCAAAATAAGTGATAATATCAAGTATGGATGAGGATTCAAAGCAACTGAAACTTTCATATAGTGCAACTTGGTACAACCACTTTGAAAAATAGTTTGGAAAATTCTTATGAAATCAAGCAAATACCATGAAAAGCAGCAATGCCACTTAGAAGAAATTACCCAAAACTATGTATGATTTTTTTAGAAACCTGATATGCAAATGATTATAGAGTTTTTATTTATAAGTGCCCCAAACTGAAAATGACCCAAACGTCCTTCAATAAGGAAAGATATACAAACTATGGTATAGCCATATGGTAGAATTCTACTCAGAAACATGAACTTGCAATCTATTAACCTATGCAACAACATGAATACAATTTAAATCAATTATCTGAAATGCAAGGAGACATTTTTAAAGTGACATTCTGTGTGATTCCATTTATATGACATTTTTCAAACAGAAAATTGTAGGGATCAGTAGTTTCTACAAATGGGGATATGAGTAATTGAGTGTACCATGGCACACAGAATTATGAGGCCAATGGGACTGTTGTATATCTTTAATATGGTTGTAATCGCAAACATTATATGTTTGTCAACACTCACAAAATTATTCAATAAAAGTGTTGAATTTTGCTGTATATAAAGTATGTCCTATTTTTTTTAAAAAAGTAAATATAGTTAGAAATAAATGTTTCTATGTATGTAGTAATTGTACTACATGAAAGTCCATTTATTTATAAGGTAAATAAAACTAAATTTTCTAAGAAGCATGAAAAACATAGAAAGAAAATGACTTATTATTTTTATGAAATAATCACAACCACAACCAAAACATAACTTTGTTTTGGAAAAAGAATATTGACAATGATATTTATTCAGGCACACACAAATAATATCACCTAAATGAGGTCTGTTTAAAAAGTTAAGAATACCTTTACATATGTTAATAACAGAAATAAGAATTGGTTCAATTTATCAAAATAAAGGATGAGTCAGAAGCAGTAACAGATAATAAAAAAAAAGTAAAGTGATAAGAAATGAAATCAAACTCGGAGGAGGAGGAGAAACAAGTGGAAGTATTTGAATGTCCCTAAATAAATGGGCACATTTCCAAAATATGAATAACATAAATAAAATAAGATATGATTAACTAAAAGAAAGCATAACTAAATACTGACATGTTTCTAAAACCAGTGTATCCAAATGTTAACAACTAAAAAATAAAGAAGAGATACTTTCCATAGTGGTCTGGATTTCTGTCTCAAGGACTATGACAGACCAGTACAAAAAAATGCAATCGCAACTTTGGCCATTTTAGTCCAAATATGGCTACAAATCCTATACATTTCCTGTATCTCTAAGATTAATCAGTTCATGAGCATATATTATCTACTATCTGTTGATGTCCTGTGCTGGGTGCTACAGTGCACACAAAGAATTACAGGATATAAGTCTAGAGTTTCTATTTGTGAGAATTTAAGTAATCCCTGAGAGACACTTCAAATCCTTTCTCTATAAGAAAAAAATACACGCCCACATCCATAGACCCCCCTCACACACATATATATATTCACAAACATTTACACATATAAAAATGTGTACTTATGACCTATATTATCAGTTGCATCATATGTTTCAGATACAAAAATAATTATAGTATTAAGAGTACCAAAATACTAACTATACCTTATTATATATTATATATTTAGCATTTTACTATAATGTTATCTGGTTCACAAATATCTTATTTCATCTTCATAAATTTTCTGTATTTTGATTATTATTTTAAATAGTTATTTATTTTTAAAGGTTATCCAATAAACATACATGAATAAGTCAAAATAAACCTAATACTGAAATTCTTAGTGCCTTGTTCTCTTCACTCTGCTACTCAGCTTGATACAGCAATAAACATCATATGGAAATACAGAGGAGAAAACTGCAAACAGGAAATAGTGACTGGGTAACATTTTGTCATTAGAAACGTTCAAATTTCTAATGGGTAAAAGAAAAGACAAGTATGAGGAGGCTTGGAAGAGAAAGAAATCTACTAAACATTAGAGAAGCTATAGTAAAAAAGTTAAGAACAAAAAAATACAGTGTTTAATATTGAAAAGAAGTTAAGTACAATGAAGAAAATAGAACAATAATTGGTTTTGGTGATCTTGCATCATTAAATATTTTTGATATAGTACTTTGAGCAAAAGATGGTTGCTCAGATGATTTACTAGAGTATGTGAAGTGGAGGCCTTTGCTCCAAAACTGGCAGTACACATTTTCCAAGTTTTTGGTTTCTATTTGATATTGTCTTCTTATAATTTAGTGATTGTATTTAATATTTATGTTGATGACATTGTATAAGTAAAAAATATGGTATTGGCATTGACTCACATTCATAATATATGCAGGTGTCTATTCCTACAGTTAACTACTTTTCTTCCTCCATGCAGCAAGATTCCTCCAACATCTCCTATCATGTTTTAAAAGTGAAACTAAATGAAGAAATTAGTTATAAGGGATGATCTAGAGCAGTAAGGATGTATAAGACTGCATAAGGATCATGTGCATCAGGTATTTTTTTGTTGTTGTTTTTTTGAGGAGTCTCGCTCTGTCTCCAGGCTGGGGTGCAGTGGCACGATCTTGGCTTGCTGCAGCCTCTGCCTTCCAGGTTCAAGCGATTCTCCTGCCTCAGCCTCCTGAGTAACTGAGACTGCAGGTGTGTGCCATCACTCCCAGCTAATTTTTGTATTTTTAGTAAAGACTAGGTTTCACCATGTTGGCCAGAATGGTCTCAATCTCTTGACTTTGTGAGCTGCCTGCCTTGGCCTCCCAAAACACATCAGTTAGTTTTTTAAAATTCCACATTACTAGTTCTCTTATCCAACATTCAATAATCAAAATTGGGTTGGGAAGGTCTGAATACCACAGATTTTTACAAAATTGACTAGGTGATTCTAACACGTAGTAAAATGTGAGCAGCATTGCTCTACTTTATTTCCCCTACTGTCATGTGTTCCTTGGGAGCTAAGAATGGGGATGAAAGACCCAGAAGCATTATGAGAAATGCACTTCTGAGATTGCCCAAATGATTTAATAGGCATGAATAGAAAAAAAAGTAAAGAGAAACTCCAAGTATCTACCCTCTCCTTTGCAATCCCCCAAATGTGTATTTTCTAAGCAAATAGTTACGGTAACCTTAGTGATTAGAAAAAAGTATGCTCTGAAAATATTCAACTGTTTAGCTAATATGGAATATGAGGTTAAATTTTTGTTTGGTTTGGAAACTTGAATGAAAACAAAATGAAATGAGTCTATGAAGATCTTCCACTAAGGACTCTCAATCATTGAAATATATCCTCCATGTTTCTCTTTTGCTCTGTTTTCTGTAATCAGTATTGCCCCAATTTAATGTTTTAATGAGTTGGTCGTATAACGGAGTTTGAAAATATTATGATAATGGGAGCCAAAAGGACCAAAAATCCCTGCCAGCTTTAAGGCTTATGTCCACAGGGTGTTAGTAACTGACAAAAGTCCTCAAGCTAATTTTCTGTTCTTTCAGTTTCTTTGTAATTAATCTTTCATAGACTTTTCCTGTGTACTCACCCATCCATGGTAAGGCATTAAGCTGTTGAGACTAGGGTCCATCTATGATCTGATACTTTCAAAAAATACACAGCAACTTTATATTGTGACATGATATTAATAAATATATACTTAATTTATTTTACTGTGAAATGTTTACTTTTGTCACATCTTGAGTATAACAATAACAGAGTAAAAAATATAGAAATTTAACAGTCCATTATGTGGAAAGTAAGAAAGTTCGTCTGTAAAGTTTCCTTTCTTGTTAAATAATAAGAGTGCTAATAACTCTTTGTTAAGCTCTATTCTGCATAGCTGTTAAACATGCCATGCTCACAGGCACATAGTACATTCTTTGTCCTTGTACTTTAACCAAGACATCTGTGCTGGACATGCTTGTAGGCATGTCCTAGCTCTCCATTGCTTTTAACTGCTTAAAAAAGTTTTCAGTTGTTAGCCAGTTGGGTTTTAGTTTAGATTGTGAGTTGTGGCCCCAGCCAACACAGATCAGATACAGCAATGAGGACAACACCAAATGGGTAAGAAATAAATACGTCTGTTTTCCTCTGTTCATTGTACTGTCTGGCTAGATGGCTAGTGAGAGTAGCCTTCCTGCAGTCCAGGAAGTAAACATTGCGTTGCTAAAAGATCCTTTATCTCAGTGATAATTTTGCTTTGTGGCACTGAGCATCTGTTTCCAACAATTACTTCTAAAAGGTAGAATTATAAAATCTTATACATATTGATGCACTTTCCAAACAGGAGTTAAAGGGATACTACATTAGTGTTAAAAAAAGAGATGTTCTCAAATATTTTCAAACTTTCAGGTTGTTCTTTAATAATTATTCCGGAGTTATGACCCATAAAAAGAAAAAAATATGTTGTACTGGTGTTCAGCAACATTTTCATCTTCATAATGGCGTGAGTAGCTCCCAAAACTATTCATATCTTATAAGTGGATAAATTAAACCCTATCCCAAAGTGTAAAAAAGTGGCAAACACATCCTGTATGATTCCACAAAAGATTCTCCCTTTTCCAGTTTTATTTTTAAAAGCTTGAAAGAAACAAAAGTCAATAAGCTGGTTTCATTCCAACCTACATATTACTGCCATAAACCTACCCAGGAAAGACACATCAACATGTGTGCTATGTATTTCCTTGTCCAATAATAAAGATAATCTCTGTTAATTCATTTTTATTAAATCAATGGTGAGCTCTGGGATTTTCTGTTTACTAACTAGATTCATAGATTTTTGCTATGTCAGTGCTAACACTATGTTGAATCCATCTTCTCCTACTATTTTGCTTGTGGTGTAAAAAGGTGAAATTAAGAAATTAAGTAATTTATTCATAATTTAAAAGATACTCTGTGTTAATCTGTCAAAGTTTGCAAATAGAGATTTTTTTTTCTCCATTTGTCAAAATGTGTCCATTTTGACCTACACATCTGGAGGCAATTAAGGGCCCTGTACTTATATTCTAACTCACAGGAATGTACTCTTTCATTGGAAATGTCAGGCCAGTTAGAAAGACAAGATGGTTATAACAAGCCGGGGAAAGACATAGTGCCAGTAATCGCTTCATTACACAGCATTATTTCTCAAATTCCAGAATGCCTAAGGAATGAATGGAGATGGGGGAGTTCAGTATAATAAGATATATGAGCTAAAGGTAACAGTACAATGATTCTGTGGAAAGCCAGCTGGTGGATTTGACCAGCTACCTTTTCATCAGTGACAAATCAGCGTGTCCACCTTCTTTCATGTGAGACACAGTCAGTATTCTTTGTCCTTCTGAGGCAGAAAAATAGGGTCTGGACACAGGGAACATAAGGCCAATTTACACTTCGGCTATGTGAGGAAATATCCTCTCATAGGGGATAGACTTGAGTAAATGACTTTGTAACTTTACTTCATCCTTCTCATTTACATAGGACGTACCCCAGGTAGAGGGTATCCAAATTCACAAAAATTCTGTAGCAGGGCCTTTGAGCCCTTATGCTAAGGCCCCCCACCAAAGTAAAAAAAGTATGCTTTCATTTTCAATAAAATCTGACATTTCTTTCTTGCTTTTGTTTATGTGTTTTGCCCAATTCTTTGTTCAAGACGCTGAGAACCTGAACACCTTCCAGCATTAGCATTTCTCCCCCTCCAGCTTTAAACCAGATGGGAAGAGCCTTGAACTGTCACACTCAGCTGTTGAGAAGCTGTAGGCAGCTGACTAATTATTTCCTAGAAATAGGATTAATTTTCAACAGAACACTGGAGGACTAGCTCAAATACTCAGAGAAAACACATTGTTTAAGGATACTTCCAATAGATTTGCCAGGACTCTCTATTTCCTACTTTGAAATTATAAATCATGTGTCTGGACTTAACATTTTTTATCTTGGCCTCTTATCTTTTTTTTTTTTTTTTTTTTTTGTTCCAGACAGCGTCTTGATTCTGTCACCCAGGTTGGAGTGCAATGTGCCATCTGGGCTCACTGCAACCTCTGCCTCCCGGGTTCAAATGATTCTCCTGCTTCAGCCTCCCAAGTAGCTGGGACTACAGGTGTAGGCCACCATGCCTCACTAATTTTGTATTTTTAATAGAGATGGGGGTTTCACCATGTGGGCCAGGCCTGTCTTGAACTCCTTACCTCAAGTGATCTGCCTGCCTCAGCTTCCCAAAGTGCTGGGATTACAGTCATGAGCCACTGTGCCCAGCCTATTTTGGTCTCTTCTTGATGTCCATCTTGTGAAAGTTATTTAACCTACCTTAAATTCCTTATCTGGAATATCAGCACAATGATATCTACTACGTACAGAATTCTTGTTAGGATATAATACATTTATTGAGACAAATTTATGAAGTTCTTATCATAATGTCTAGCACATATTTGATGCCTAATAAATGTTATCTGTTGAGATATGTCTTAGTTCTTTCTGGAATTCAGCCCTCAGCATCATGCACACACTAGGTCCAGGTATAATGTGCACTGATTATATGAATATATCTTACAACTATTTCTCCCCACATGCCCTCCTTATTTTCTTGTGTAATTTCTAAAAATATTTCTTTTATCTGGCAAACTCTTCTGTAATGAATCCTAAGCAAAACAAGCTGTTGACAGTCTTTATGATAAGGAACATTGTTTTAAAATTACTTTCATTCTGTGTGGTAGTTTGGTTAGACATCCAATTATGCAATTGCTTATCATGAAAAGAATTCCAAAAGAGTTGAATTCTTTTTGAAAAGATAATAACTCCATTGGAAAATATACTGTCAAAATACGTGTGCGTATGTGTGTGTGAGTGTGTGTATTCTGTTCACACAAAGGAGTATATTGTCTGGCTTATATGTGATTATTTTTGGCAAATTTTTGTTTGTAACTCACAAAATATCATCTTTATTATGTTATCTAAATGTTAAATTTTTAAGTTAATTTTTGGTATCTTCTCATTGTATGTTTGCTTTAGCCAAATGCTCAACTTTCTTTTTATTGCTTTTAAAAGCCCATTTGGCACGTTTCCATGCTCCAAGCTTTAGTTCTGTTCAAACATGCATTCACAGTTCCATGTTTTTATTTGAGTTTTCCATAACATGAAAATATATGACTGTATTTCTCTTATATAAAGCATACTTTGACTTCTTACAACATGTTAAGTTTTAATTTGTCTCTTTAAATTTTTAACTCCCAAGTTAATTGATCTTTATTTTCTTTTACTTTGTTTTTGACCTTGAAATAAGAAATGTATATATATGGATGAAACTATAATAAAGGGCATTTATCTGACATTATCTCATTTCTTCTTTTCTTATATAATTACCATATTTTAATGTAAAAAATCTATAACCTCTTTTTTATTCAGAAATATTTCATTTATAGTATATTATTAGCTATTATTATAACATCATTATTAATTATAACATAATATACTTATTTAGTATTATGATGTTGAAAAAGAGACCTGAGATAAAATTATATTTAAACTATGATAGAGGTTACAGTTCTAGTCATCCACACTGACTATTGAAGGCATAGAGAAAGGCTAAATTGTATCTACCAGTTTTTTATGACTATAACAAATAACTTTTTAAAGGTTATATAGTCAAAGAATTCTGATTTCCTGCCTTCAATTCTATTATACAAGCAAATAAATAGACAAAAGAGAAAAATGCTATTGTTTCCATCTCAACTTGCTGTATGGGGTTCATTCATCTTGCAGTAAGGGAGTTACAGAAATTAAGCATGATTGTGGTATGTTAGTCTTATAATTAGTATTTTCTAATTCTATTCACAAGGGCCAACAACCTAATATTCTTAGTCACATTTGATCTACAAAGCAAGAAATTTGCATGTGGTAAATGGCAGCACTTTCCAAAAGCAGTTAATCGCTAAGGGGGGAATAAAGGCTCTTAGCATTTATTGTTCACAGCACAAGAGAAAGGTATTCATAGGGCTCTAATTTTCAATTCCAAAGGAATTTCTTTACAGTTTAACACAGATTTATGTTCAAATGCCATTAAGTGTTTCTATACCTTTCTGTTAAAGATTGGAATCATTATTACACAAACTGATGAAAATTTAGCGCCCAAAACACAGGTCAGGTAACATTTGTAGGTACAAAGAAGCAATCAGAGATTTAAAACTATTGCTTTGTTACCCTGCAGAGAAACAGAAGAACTTCTAAACTGGGGACTAATTAGCCACTAAATGACAACTTCACTGACAGGTTGTCAGTAGTACCTTCTGCCTCTAGTTTCCTGAGAAGAAATGGTCATGTCAACCTTAAATAATGAGATTCGGAGAACATAATTAAATATGGAGTTTACTGAAGTACAAAGCTTGAGGATAGCTGCCCAGAAACACCAGCTCCAAACGAATAGTGTCACCATTTCAAAGTGGAGAAGTTAAGGTTTCACTTACATAGGCAGAGACCGAGAATTTTCAGCAGGATTACATTTTCCATAAAACCAGTGTTTATGCCACAGTGATTTGATTGTTTACCAACTGCTACTTTCCAAGAAACATAACTTTTACTCTGTGAGCAGAGGCAGTGACTTGAGAGGGCCTTGTCATTGGAACCAGTTGGTCCTCCTAATTATTTACAAGAAAAAAAAAAGGCAAAAGTGGCAGCTGCATGCCAGGTGATTCTGGCAGTACAGCCACATTCCTCTGAGGGCTCAGAATAATTTAGTTTCAACAGCTTTATGTTTGAATTATTTTAACTTTGTGTTATTTAAATTCACAGTCATCATGGATGACTTTCATGTTTTTTGAGATAGGTAAAGACCATTTTAGCAATTTAGGCAAGCAGGAATTGCCGAATTGTTTCTGTAGCAGGAACTGAAACAAATAAAAGACTCATCACCAACCTAGCTATTACCCATGTATAGCACAAGGGGCAGCAAACAATATGTACTAAAGCAGCTAGGGCAGTTGTTAGCCATTGACTTGTAAAATTAAAGTGGTAAAAGATGGAAGTAGGAAAATATGCTGCAAATGGGAGGAAAAGTAAGCACTTTTGTAACAGTAAGTGATATTTTGAAATGAAACTGGAATGTGATTACTTTAATCTCTCCAGATTTCAGACTTTGTGGTCATTTTCAATTGTATTATTATGAGGCCAATTTTTTTTTCTTTTTGTTTATTCTCTTTCACCACCTCTTGCTTTTTTGTCTTGTTATTAGTCCCATTTTTGCCTTTATGCAAATGTCTACATTCTTCACAAAGTAATGTCAGTGTCGATGTTTAAGGTATGCTACTCTGTGAATCTGTTTTACAAGTAAAAAAGTCAATCACACTTTAAACAATGGTGACCCCATATAAGCTATATATATAAATATATATTATATAGAGAAAGAGAGGTTGAGAGAGAGAGAGAATAGGCTGAACACAAAGAAAAGAAATAGTGGGATAAATTTTCAAACCACATTATCATAGATACTAATCAGCATTAAATATAAATATATTTAAAAATCAAGATGTCAGTCTTCCTCCAAGAACTTTCCGTGAAAGTGCTTTAAAAGCCTATTTACATGTAAGTAGTGTAAACTCCCAAAAAAATTCTAAGCCCCCAGCTGACTAGAGACCATCTCTTGGCAAGGGGAACCCCTGGAGTAACCTTGAAAACTGAGTCCTTAGCCATGATGCAATGGGGGATCAGAACAACTTCATTATACCCCCACCCTCCCTCCCTAACCAAGGTTAGCCTTTCTTGCCTAAGGACTTAACGGAAACCATCCCCTTCAAAAGACTACACCACTCATATTAACAAACCACCTGATGCCATTCCTCCTTTTTTGCCTGATAAGAGACCAGTGACCATGAAGTGGGTGTGGCCAGTCTATAGCGGGTATGAAGTAAGGATTTTCATGTCCTCTGTTGCACCTTTTGATGTCAGAGGGCTGAATACTCCCCTCTCAGATTATGCTAACACTATCACTTTTTGGACGTGGGATCCATGAAAGGACATAAAACTCAATTGCACCACATGCACACATTTCCCTTTTCATGAATATTCATGACTCCTCCTATAGCTTATTAAATTATTTGGCCACCTTCCTGTTCCCTTTGTCCATCCCTTAAAATGTCATTTCTGGCTTCAGGATGGAGGTTATGCTTCCCAGACTGCCAAAATGTCTACCCTGCAGGCTGCATACCTTTTTAAGCTTCTCTTTTCTAAACATACAAACCTTATAATTCTTTTAGTTCAGAGTAGTAATGTAAATGTGCTTTCTGTTATTAATATTGTTAATATGTCCCCTTTTGCAAGCTAGATATATGTTTTTCTCCCTTTTAATCATGCTCCATTTACACATTTTTCTGCATTGTAATTTCAGTCAGTTTGTAAATAAAGGCAATAAAAATAGCTCTCATCTTATATTTCATTATTTTTGCAACTAGTTAATAAAAAAATTAAAAATATGAAAGCAAATTAAAAAGAAAATGAACATTAGAATAAACTCTATGCTTTGGTGCAGAAGTAAAGCTTGCTATTTGTATTATTGAACAAGATATTTGTTCTTTACAACCTTTAATTTCTTCATTTGTAAAAATAGAAATTGGCAGAGCTCAGAAAGCAATACCTCAAAGGACTTTGAGCTGTAGGAGATTGTGAGGGCCTCAGAAGCAAGAAAGTCACTCTGACCTTTCCCCACCGTTCTCTGTAACAGCTGGTCATAAAGGAGCTTTCTGACCTACTTTTCCTGAAAGTTAGCCATTCCAGAGGGACCCTGCCCATACTCCGAGGGAAGGAATGCTACACAGAGGCTAAGAAGAATCTGGTTACCATAGGTTCACATAGGTAAGCGTAGTGGGGGAGGAAGGGAGGGATAAAGACAAGTTGGTTAATGGAAACAAAAATATGCCTAGGTAAGAGGAATACACTGTAGTGTTCAGTAGCACAATAAGGTGATTATAGTTAAAAATAATTATTGTATTCTTCAAAATAGCTGGAAGTGTTGTAATCTTCCCAACACAAAGAAATGATAAATATTAAAGGTGATGGATATCCTAATTACTCTGATTTGATCATTATACACTCTATGCATGTATCAAAGTATCACATGTACTGCATATATATATACAATTATTATGAATCCATTCAAAAAGAATAGAAATAAACAGGCCTTTCTATGTTTTTCATTCTCAGTCTACTACCATCAGATTATAACTTTAGTCCAATCACATTTCTACATGGCTTTCCATTCTTCATCAATCCTAAGCATATAGAGTTTTCTCTAGATCTTTGGTCTTCATTTCTGAAGGCTTCCATGTCAAGTACAATTTTGACTGAACAAATCTGCTATGTTTTTCTGTTGTTAGCTTGTCTTTTGTTATATGAGTTGGGCAATGACCCTTATGATGGGTAAGGATAGATATCACACATTTTTGCCCCTACAAAATAATGTCTAACTCAAATTCTTATGAAGCAGATTAAATATGATGATTTTAAAACTATTCTAGACACATAGCAAGTACTTTATAAATACCACTAAAATAGGAATCAACCAATAATATTTTTATTTAATATATGCAATACAGATATATAGTGATTTCCTACCACTTTAGACATTTGCTTAAAAATTTTTGGTTATGTTGTTGGACAGATGGAATCCAACAATTTCAAGTGAATTTTCTAAGCACTGAATGTAGAGCTCCATGCATTTGCGTTCAAAATCAACTAGTAAATATAGCTCTTTAAGTATTTTAAAACACATATATGCAAGTCTTTAAGAAGAAAAATATTAGTCTATGCTTCTGAAAAATATTATGTGAAAGAATATAAAACAAAATGTATAATAAGGATGACTTTAATCTGGTTAAGAAATCAAGAAACATTTATAGTATCAAAAGAAAATAATATTTTAATTTCTCATTTTAATGTGAATTATAGTCTTCTTTACCTGTTGCTTTGCTTTATCCTGCAGGCTGCTATCCCTGACACATACCGATTTTTTTTTCTCTGCTAGCATCTGATTTTACATTATGTAACTAATTTTCAAAAAAAATTTATTTTCCAGCATATACTCATGTAGCCTCTTTTTGTTTCAAAAATAAATTCAAACAGACACTGAATAAGAAAAATATTAAGTGCAAGTGTTCAATATTTTTATATCTGAATTTTACTGGAGTCAAAGGACAAAACAAGAATAATAAATTATATAAAAATGGTATTAAAATCACCATCTGTTCATAAAATTAAGAAAGAATGGCAGTTATGTGCTAGATACTAAACAAAAATGCTATTAATATTTAAAACTACCTTCATGTTAAAGGAAGTATTAAGCAGACTGTTGACATACTATGGTGAGCAAAATTAATCTTTTGAGAGGTAGGTAAAAAATGTGGTAGAGGAAACTTACTAACAGTCTTAATCTGGTAACGTTCAGACTACTGAGTACTCCATGGATTAGCCCATTCCATGGGACAACAGAGAGCTTCTTCCAGTAAACAAGGATCAATTATATGCCCAGTGATGTTGGCCACAGCAAGCTCTTATACATAAATACCTACTGATCTGTGGATTGGACCGTGTGGCCCAATATGAAATGCATAGGACTGCAAAAGTGAAGTCAATAGACCCTAATCAGCATCATCTTTAGTCACATCCTCTAGGGAGGGAGAAAGGGAAAGAAAAACAAATCCTATCTGCACTAAATAAGTACGAACATTAGAAGTACCAGTGTCTACAAATGAGAAGGAACCAGCACAAGAATTCTGATACCACGAAAAATCTGAATGTTGTGACACCAGCAAAGGATCACACTAGCTCTCTAGCAATGGCTTCTAAACAAAATGAAAATGTAGAAATGACAGATAAATAATTCAAAATATGGATTGAAAGAAAGCTCAGTGAGATCTAAGACAAGGTTGAAAATAAACACAAAGATACTTCTAAATCAATCCAAGGAATGAGGGAAAAGATAAAGATCTTAAAAAGTAGTCGATCAGAGCTTCTGGAATTGAAAAACTCAAGTAATTTTAAAATATAATTCAAATTTTTATCAATAGACTGGACCAAGCAGAATAAAGAACTGCAGAGCTCAAAGACCAGGCTTTTGAAAGAACGCACTTAGACAAAAGTAAAGAAAAAAAGAATTTTTGAAAATGAACAAAGTCTTTGAGAAATATAGTATCATATAAAGTGAACAAACCTATAAATTATTGGCATTCCTAAGAAAGAAGGAAAAAAAATGAACAACCTGAACACATATTTGAGGGAGTAATGCAAGAAAATTTTCTTAATCTTGCTAGAGAAATGTACATCCAAATATAAAACAATCAGAGAATACCTGTGAGATACTACCCAAAACGAATATCACCAAGACATATAAGTCACCAGACTGTCCAAGGTCAACACTAAAGAAAACATCTTAAAAGCAACTAATGAGAAAGGTCAGATCATATATGAGAGGAACTACATCAGTTTAACAGTGGACTTCTCAGCAGAAACCTTCCAAGCCAGAGGATATTCGGGGAGGGGGGGCTGTTCTGGCATTCTCAAACAAAAGAAATTCAAATCAAGACTTTCATATACCACCAAAGTTTCATAAGCTATCAAAAAACAAAATATTTTCCAGATAAGAAATAGCTCAGATAATTTGTCACCACTAGACCAGATCTTTCAGGGAGTTTTAAATACAGAAATGCAAGAATTATACCTGCTACCACAGAAACACATTTAAGCACATAACCCACAGACCTTATAAAGCAAATATGCAAGAGAAACTACAATGCAACATGCTAACAACTTTATAACAGGATCAAAACCTCACCTATCAATATTAATCTTAAATGTAAGTGATCTAAATGCCCCACACAAAAGGCTCACAGTGGCAAACTGTATAATACAAAAAAGACCCATCCATCTGCTCTGTTCAAGAGAGCCATCTCACATGTAATGTCAATAGCCACAAACAATAAAATATCAAGGAATACATCTAACCAAAGCACTGAAAGATCTCTACAAGGGGAACTCTAAAACACTGCTAGAAGAAATCAGAAATGACACAAAAAATTGAAAAAACATTTCATGCTCATAGAATGAAGAAGCAATATCATTAATATTGCCAAACTTCCCAAAGCAATTTATAGGTTCAGAATTATTTTTATCAAACTACCAAAGTTGTTTTTCATAGAGTTAGAAAAAAAAACACTATTCTAAAATTCATATGGAGACAAAAAAGCCAAATAGCCTATACAATGCTAAGAAAAAAAAGAAACGCATTAGTTTATCCAACTCCAATCTACATTATAAGGTTATGGTAACCATAGCAGCATGGTACGAGTACTAAAACAGACACACAAACCAATGGAACAGAATTAAGCCAAGTGGAAAGCAGTTTGGAGATTTCTAAAAAATCTTAAAGCAGGACTACCCTTTGACACAGAAATTTCATTACTGGGTATAAACCCAAAGGAAAATAAATCATTTTACCAAAAAGACACATTATGACATGTATATGTTCATGTAGCACTACTCACAATAGCAAAGACATTTAATCAACCTAGGTACCCATGAATAGGTGATTAGAAAAAGAAAATATGACATATATACACATGGAATACTACATAGCCATAACCAAGAATGAAATCATGTCCTTTGTGGCAACACAGATGCAGGAGGCTAGAATCCTAGGCAACACAGAAAGAGAAAACCAAATATTACATTGCTTACTTATACACGGGAGCTAAAGACTGAGTACACGTGGGCATAAAGATATGAGCAATGGATGCTGGGGACTACTAGAATGGGGAAAGAGAAATAGGGGTGAGGCCTGAAAGGAGTGCCTACTGGGTATTGTGCTACTGTCTGGGTATCAACGTCATTTGTGCATCAAACCTAAGCATCATGCAGTATCTTCATGTGACAGACTTGCACCTATACCCCCCGAATCTAAAATAAAAGTTGAAATTATTTTTAAAAAAGAGAAAATATGATATGTATATACACAATGGAGTAATATTAAGCCATGAAAAAGATGAAATGTCATTTGAGGCAACTTGGATGAGCCTGCAGGATATTATGTTAAGTGAAATAAGCTAGGCACAGAAAGACAAATACCTCATCATCTCACTCATATTTGGAATAAAAAATACTCATCTCATTGAAGCTGAGAGTAGTACAGTGGTTACTAGAGCTGAAGAGAATGGGGTGGGGAAGATGTGAGGAGGTTGGTTCATAGGTGCAATGTCACAGTGAGATAGGAGGAATAATTTCTGGTATTCTTGCACGGTATGGTAATGATAACTAACAATAATGCGTAGCATATTTCAAATAAGTAGAAGAGAGAACTCTGAATATTCTCATCATAAAAAGATAATATCTATGGTGATGTATGTACTAATGATCATAATTTAATGATTACATGTATATACATATTAAAATATATCTATACCATATAAATATGTATAATTATTATGTGTCAATAAAATATATTTTAAAATAATATCATTTCATATATTCAGGGTTAAAATGTATTGTTAAAATTAATTTCACCTGTTTCCTTTTACTTTCTTAAGTAACTAAAATTACATGTGTGGCTCTATTTTGGGACTTACATTGTAATTCCATTGGATGGTAGATCTCTATCAAACAAAAACAAATAAAAATTGTCATGAGCTTGATTACCCCTTTGGGATGAGGATAGCAATGTCAGGTAGAAAGCATTGCTTCCAAGATACTGCCAAGATGTCTTAGCGGTGCAGAAAGCAAATGAGCACAGGGTCCTGGGAAAGCAAACCTGGCTTAATCTTTTCAGTCCTTTATATGGAGGTTAATTATTCAAGACAGGAAACAACAGAATTTTAAACATTTCATCTTAATTTCCAATGCTGTGTGAGTGTAGAATTCCTTGTATGAGAAAACAGAATGTAATTATCAGATATATGAAAACATACAGCAATTCAAAAGAAGAGACCATGGGAAGAAATAAATTAAATATCTTTTTATGAAATAAAATTTATTCATTCACAAACAAGAAGATGCAATAGAACACTGTATCTCTATAGCTAGAAAATGCAGACTAAGAGAAAAAATGGACCAGGACAGAATGTGTCAAGACAAAAATATTTAAAACTAATGTATCAAGTACAGTGAAAGCAGAGGTGAATTTTCAAAGAACTAATAAAGCTTAAGCTCTGGGGCACCTTCCATGCCAAGGCTCCTTTTGAGACTCTGGAAGATGCCTTGCAAGTTTGTATTAATATGTTAATTTTTTAAAAGAGGGTCCCCAGTTATGTAAACATGAGGCTCTGCAAAGCCTGTGCTGGATCCTGGCACAGTGAAAAACTGATTGTAATCTGCAATCACTTATCTACCATTACCCACAGATAGCCACTAAATACCTGATTTATATCAGGTAGTCTGAAGAAGAGTTGGTGAGCCAATACGCTGATGACCTAAATGGAACATGGTTTCCATTAGGTTGGTGCAAAAGTAAGTGCAGGTTTTGCGATTACAAGATAACAGCAAAATCTACAATTATTTTTGCACCAACCTAATGGATGGAAAAAACATACTATAGACATGTTATTGTGAATACATATTAAAAATAAATAAATAAATAAATAAATAGAGATCTACAGTGAACAAAACTATTATAACGAATTCGCCCACCCAATATATAGGCTCATTCCATTTCGAATTGCCTATATTTAGAATATCCAATTGGGCTTCCGAGATATCATACACAGATAAGTTAGACAATTCAATTTCTCACAGTAGACTGTATGTTAACTTGAGAAATGAACACCATGAGTGATTTCCATAGTTTATGTGTGTAAATATAAGTGCCCATGAGTGCACAAATACACGAGTATGCACATATATGCACACATAAAGCATCAATTTTATTATGGGGTTTTGGATATTTCACTTTTCTTCTTTGTACTTAACTATGTTTTCAATAACTTGGGTACTAAATTGATATTGCGCTTTAATCAAAAGAAATATTATTAAAAACCTAAATGTTCTTCATAAAAAGCACTTTTCCCCCTCAAAGTCTCCTGCTAGAGGAGTAGTGTGAATTTGTAAATATTGTTTGCAGTTGTATAGGAGAGGAGGTATGTAGGCAGAATTTCATAGACCATATCACAGTTACAAGCTTGCCATGATTCTGCAGCCATCTTCACATGCACTAACCAATTTGCCTGGCCAGCTGGAAATAACAGATACAGAAGAGAAAGGAGGGTGGTGTTCCTCATTTTCTGCTTCTCTAATTGACTGAGAAAAATGTATTCCTGCCGCAATGTCCATCGAATTTACTCTGTGTGATATTATTTACCTGAAGGAGGCTTCTGTCAAAAACAAAGGGAAAAATAAAATGCAAAGGTAAATATATCAGCACATATATTGAATATTTTTAATTTATTTACCAACTAGAATAAAAGGAAGAAAGAGATAGGGTAATGACACACTGAAGAACAATTGAAAACTGTGTTTAATCATTTGTTTGTCCACAAAGCAAGGACACATGCAAATTTTATTACAAAGAGTGATGAAAAGGTAAACAACAATTTGGAAATTATTTATATGTATTCTTCAAATCAATGAATGAAGAAAAGAAATATAAAAGGAATAATGAATTAAAATGTGTGTTCTTTGCTAAATTGAAATGATTTTCAGGTGCTGAAAGTGAACCCCATATTTCTCCCCCACTTTCAGATATTTCCCTGATTTATGGCTACTGATAAAATAATTGCCATATCCACATTTTAGAGTCAAATAATTTATGACTTGGTAGAGTGCACTGCCAAGGCAAGTCATAATGTGGTTTGACTGAGGGTCACCAGGTGGCTTTCCAGGCTCAAAATTTCCTGCTTTGCAGGTGCCAAATAACCAGACATTCTATTAGTGGAGATTCTTTCCCATGGAATAAAGTATTAAATGCTAATACGAGGAAGTGGAAAAACACAAAAGCACTGTCCACATCTAATGCATGATTAAAACATATTGAATACTTTCTGTGGTTCATAACCAAGAGCAAGAACTCACTTGGAATAAGGGGTTACAGCAGATAAGTTTTGATAGGCAACATGTGGAGAGAGCAAGAAGTGCCTCAATGTGATAGCAAAGTTCAGATGGAAGAAACATGCCAGGGATAGCATGGGGACTTAAGGTATAAATGAGGATAATGAAAAGGGAAGGAGGTTTTATATATGGAAAATAAACTTTATCTATAGCTAGCAGTAACTGAGATTGCTTAGTCTAATAAAAGGTGCCTGGAAGTAGGTGATTGGTAGAGGTTAAAAAATAAAAGGCAGTCTGGTAGAAAATGGAGTCAACTCTTTGAGAGTCCTGCCAGATAAATCCAAAACGAATATGAACAGACTATATTGAGACAAGTAAATATCAGACTAAAAAACTCAATTAGCTTACCAGTGGCTTCCTTTTCTATCACATATCATTTCTTCTTTTCCCCTAGACTTCTATACTCACAGCTGGTCTCTCTGTGGGTAGAGGAACACTTATTCTGACCCTTTTTAATTTCTCTATGATTCATTGATGGTAATAAAAAATGAGACAATATCATCTTTAGAGGAGAAAATACCAAATAGCATCAATTTGTGTATGTCTCATGTTAGGTCCTATAGGAGCAGATGCTGAGACTGAGTTTTTAATGTAAAATGTTGGTAAGGGATCAACACCAGTAAGCTGAAGGGGAGGAAGCAGGTTGAACTTGTTAAAGAGCTCCGGAGCAAGGATTGTCTACAACATTGTCCCAACACAGGCTGAAATAGATGAGACCTTTTTACCAGGCATCACCAGACTGTGGTCAGGCTGCTACCTGTTTTCATATAGCCTGTGAGCTAAGATTATGTTTTTACATTTTTAAATGGTTAAAAAAAGCCAAAATGATATTTTCTCACATGAAAATTACACTGGATTTAAATTTCAATGTGCATAAATACAGTTTTATTGGGACATAGCCATGCTCATCCATTATGTATTATCCTTGGCTGCTCATGAGCTACAACAGCAAAGTTGAGTCATTCGTGGCAGCGGCTCTACTGCTCATGTAGCTTAAAACACTTGCTGTTAGTTTTTATATAGAAAACTGTTGCAAAATCCTCCTTAATTCTCCTGCTTTACTGGGTCACAGGTGAGGGTTTCCCTTGAGAGAGTCAGCTCTCTGCTACTGAGTCAAACCCTGAAAAAGCTGACAACTAGAAACTGCTTTCAGACCCCACTACAGAGCTGGGCAGCCAGACCTTCTTTTAAAAGGTTATGGTGCCATAACCTGTCTACCATAATGCTAATTTCAACAGATCACATACTAAACACCAGCTATTCCAACTAGCTTTTGACAAATACACAATTGTCAAATAAAATCTGTTTTGCAGTTATTCTGACATATGATGTGAGCAGAGATTTTAGTGTACCAGGAAAACAAAATTTTTATTCAAGATGTCTTTCATCAAAGAGTTTGGACCCTATTGGCTATGGTTAGCATTTTAAGACTTAAAAATCTGCTTGTCAATTATATTATTTTGAAAGAGGTTTATTAAATAAGTGCAGAAGTAGTTATGCAAATAAGTGAATATATTCGTCTTCAACAAATGTTTAAGTATTACACATAAGAGTGCCATCGGACTTGTCAAATATCAAGTATTGTACTGTTTTTATTGAAGAACTGGCCTTGCACATTTTCCAGAGTTCCAAAAATGTCTAATTGTTTCAGAGTTTTTTTCCCCTGATTATTATTTCCTCTTGTTCTCTTAGTTACTTTCATGGGATCCATTTCAAAGTTTTTTCCTATAATAGATTGTGCTTTTGTCATTATTTTCTCTGAGAAATTAAATTCAGTTCTCCCATTTTTACCCCTAATTAAAATTTTTGGTCTAATTGCAGTACATTTTATTAGTTCTTACAGAACACATGAACATGAAAGAGGGTTTTCACTGTTGGTTTAATGCTGAATAATATGCAGGCATCTAATAAGCACTGTCCGTGTTAAGACTCTTTTGTCAAAGTTCCCGTTAGCCCATTTGCATATTGGCCAAGAAGACCACATCAGATTCCAAGGAAGAGTTTGGATTGCAGGTTCCAAGATCTAAAAAGTTCATTTTAAAATTTAGTTGTCATTGGATTAAAAAAAATCAAGAATGATAATATAATTAGGGTTATTTAAATGCAAGTCTGTCAAAACTGAGTTAAAAAGTATTGAAAGAATTAAAAAACTATCTGATAACTAAAACAATAAGGTCATATTATTAATTTGTTTTTTGAAATTAGCACTTTTAATTCAACAACACAATGTCAAAATTTGAGAAGAAATA
Organism: Ateles fusciceps; assembly: GCA_036589455.1. NCBI lineage: Eukaryota > Metazoa > Chordata > Mammalia > Primates > Atelidae > Ateles > Ateles fusciceps. Next base: position 5,153,071 of record JAZHEH010001040.1, on the reverse strand, counting down.
TTTTGCAATTGTGTTTCCAATTGGCCAATGTTTCTCACTGTTCTTCATTCTCAATCTGTATTTCTTCTTCTCTTCAGAAGTACTTTTTACATAAACTTCATGTACAATTAGGCCAGGAGAGTAGCTTTATTGCCTAAAGAACATGCTCCCTGCTAGAAGAGAATCAGCCAAGTCAAATAACAGAAGAACTTTACAATGTTAATGAGATTAACAATGATCCAGATTTCAGATTACATATATTCTATTTCTGGATTCACCTGATGCTATTTTTTTTTTCATTTAATGACAATGTATCAAGTGCCATGTGCATGTTTGAGAGAAGAGTTTTTCAAGAAAGAAAATTTACTGCAAATTTCCTGAGGGCAGACTGTGAGTATCCTAGAGAAAATAAAGGGACATAGTGGATGGAACTCAGTAAGTGATGGAACTCACAGTAGGATGTGAATAGGACATGAGAACCATCCTTCAGAGAGTTAATGGATTAATTCATGCACAGTTGTAAGTGATTGTAAGGATTGTTAAAGACTGCTAAGGGTTAAGATTCTACTTACAGTATTTTATTATATAATTTCTATTAATAGACTTATTATTATAGGCATATTTTAATTTCCATAGTTTTACTGATTCAGTGTGTTTTTCCATCAAAGTATGAAGGCAACAATCAAACTGTCTTGCTCACCACTTTATACCTAGAAATTTATTAATTCAATAAATATGTATTGAATTAACAAAAAGTTAAAAATATAAAGTTGTAAGCCCTTTGCTTATAGGTAATATTTGAAACCTTGGAATATATAAAATGATTGTGAACCCCGAATACCTGAGACAGGTCTCAGTTAATTTAGAAAGTTTATTTTGCTGAGAGTAAGGATGTACCTGTGACACAGCCTCAGAAGGTCCTGGCGACATGTCTTGAAGGTGGTCGGGGCATAGCTTAGTTTTATACATTTTAGGGAGACATGAAACATCAGTCGATATATATAAGCTGTACATTGGTCATGTCCAGGCAGGCGGGGCAGCTCAAGCAGGGAGAGGGCTTCCAGGTCACAGGTAAGTGAGAGGAAAAACGGTTGCATTCATTTGAGTTTCTGATTAGCTTTTTCAAAGGAGGCATTAAGATATGAATTTATCTCAGTGAGCAGAAGGATGACTTTGAAGAGAATGGGAGACAGGTTTGCCCTAAGCATTTCCCAGCTTGACGTTTTTCTTCAGCTTACTGATTCAGGGGTGGGGGGCAAGACTTAGTTTCCTCTCACATGACGTAACAAGAATGCTAACAATATAAGCATGGGTAAATAATATAAGCCACAAATAAAAAAAATATAGAGGGATGTGCCAGAGCAGGAAGGAAGTAAGAAGCCTCTGTATGCTAAAAATAGTGTTCTAAGAGGTAAATATTTTTGCTGAACAGTGCAGAGACTTAAAAGTCATGTAGGAATTTCTATATTTCTGAGAGACGTAATGATGTCAAAGTCACTGTTGTTTGTTTGTGAGACCTGATTCAGCAAAGCGATGGAGACAGAGGCTAATTGGAATGGGTTCAGAGTTGAGTAGGAGGTGAGGAAATGGTTGCTGAAGTGATTCTGCTTCACAGCATGTGGTTATAAAGGAGAGGGTAGAGGTAAGGAAGCTACTCGAGGGGATGGCTGATTAAGAACTACTTCTACAGTTTTCCTGTACCTATTAAGATGATGCTTTACCTATTAAAATACATTTTGTTTCACACAGCTAGTGCATTTGAATAAGTTTCCAGCATCTGTTCTTGAGTAAGGGAAACTTGATTATGACTCACAGAGTCACCTGTCAACCCTTAAGAACTTAATGGTTACACTGTGTAGAATTTCCCATAAAAAAATTGTTATCCTTCAACATTTTCCTAGAAAGTACAAATAATTAAATAAACAAAAACACTTCACTTTTTTACTACTTATGAGGCAGGAGAACAGGGTCTGGAAGCAGGGAATGTAAGTCCGATTCATGCTGACTTCCTACAACCATATCAAATGGAAACCCTTCAGCTATGACAAAAAATATCCTCATCCATTTATGCAGGGCTCACACTTAATAAATGACCTTGCAACTTCAATTCACCCTCTTCATTTATATAGGGTATAGACCAAGTAAACAATGGAAACCTCTAGAGTGTATTTAAACACCAGAAAATTCTGTAACAGGTTCTTGAGCTCCTATGCTCAGATCTGCTCCCACCGTGTGGAGTGTGTTTTCATTTTCAATAAATCTCTGCTTTTGTTGCTTCCTTCTTTCCTTGCCTTGTTTGTGATTTTTGTCCAATTTTTTGTCCAAGATACAGAGAACCTGAACACCTTCAACCGTTAACAGTTAGACGTGATTTTAAACTCGTCCTGAGAAAGTTCTTTCTGTAAGGCTAACACGCATTGGGGATTGTAGGGCAAGATGACATTCCAAAACATTGTTCCCTATGCTCTGAGAAGACGTAGAATTAACCTACTCTTTGTTTTCATTAAAGGCACCTAAAATATCTGAACTCAAGTTATTATTTATCAAGGAAATTGTGTTACTTTGCAATGCTGTCTTCTTAAAAAAGGCTAAAATAATCTAATTACTTTCCATTAATGAAATGGACACGTTTCAGATTAGCCTTTGAAGAAGAATGTTACATCAATGCCAACACACACACACACACACTCTCTCTCTCTCTTATCAGAAATGTCAGCAGTAAAAAATCACTTCTAAATCAGATTAACCCTAAATTAGAGGGTCCCATATTTCTCCAGTATAGATCTGGAGTGGACAATCTGTTTTTGACAGAACACAGCATGCTTCCTGAGATCCTAGAGGATTAGAAAGAAATCTCTTTGAAAACAGTATTCACTCATTGCAACATGCAATGATCCTCACCTTATACTCCACTAAGTAACAACTGAGTTATGTATAACTGACTATGGAATGACATTAATTACTATGGCAAGAAAACGGGGGTAAACTGGGATTTTTCCAGGCAACCATTTTAAGTATAGTCACGTAAATTATTGTTGTGCTCCTATCTTCTCTCCTAATGAATGAACAACAGCAAGCTAAGATAACCTCCCTCAACCTTGGTTTTATAGTTTGTAATATGTGCACACTTCCTGAGTAGTCATGATGACTGGACCTGAAATTTATTAAATAACGTTGATAATAGTAAAAACCCTCCCTATTTGTATTTGTATATTTGTATTTGTATCTAAACTCCATAATTTGTTATTTTGTTATTATTAAGTTGTAAATGCTAAGAGGGCAGTAATTTGTCTTACTCAGCACTGATACTCTGTAATATTTAGTCATTCATTTTTAGATTACTGACAATTTTCTATCACTTTTCCTCTAAATTCTTCAATGTGATCAGGCATAAATTCATCTTAGAAAGGAAAAATAATTGACATTTTTCATGACTTGCAGTCTCTGATAACTGGCAGTCTTTTTTGGAAAAAACACAGAAATGAAAATAGCAGGAAGAAAGAAAAATAAGGAATACGAAATAGAACAAAAAGTGTCTTAAGAGAATGTTAATCTATTGCTCACTATACAATTTACTAATTTTTGATGAGATATTTGAGAAACATGTTTATCCATCGTTATGTGTTCAATATCTCAAATATGAACAATGTTAGACATTTTAAGATGAAAAAGACACAATTTTGGCTCCAGATAATGATCCAGGGTATGATTTTTCCACAAGTTTCTTGAAGAGAACAATATGTTTCATGACAAACGGTTCCATTGTCAAGTAAATTTGGAAAACCTTAACTAAGCAAATGTAAAGAGGTTAAAGTTTGTTTATTTTTGTTTAATTTTCTCCCACTTTCTCAAAAACTTTAATGTTTAATATATGTTATTAATCTCCAGAGGGACATGAAGTATGAGTCTTTTTTCACACTGAGTTAATTACAGAACACATTTTAAATAATTCTCATTTAATGACTTTCAGTGCCCTTAGGAGTTCTCACTGTGGGCATACAAATCATTTGCCCAGACTTTGAAACTCTGACTTGGTGGAGGAAATCTGGATCACTTAAATGCTCTTTTCCTGATACATACAAAGTGTAACTCCTTCAATTTCTTATTCTAATTTGTGAAAATATTCAGTTTTATTATTCCTTACCTTTAAATTGTGACTAAATATATCCAATCACAATCTATAAAAACATCCAATCAAAATCTACATTTATTTCCATGACATCCACTCATTAGGAATAATACTTAACATATTGGCTATATGTGTCAGATTCTAAATAAAGCAGGAATATATATTTTCTTTTGCAAAGCTTGCAAAGTCATCATAGGTCTAAATTTCAGAATATGAAATGCCCAAATAAAGAAGCTTTTCAGAAGGATTATTTATTTATGTCTTATACTTTTATTGCTTCGCATTTTCCTATTTTCTTATACTCTCTCTCATCCTGGAAGAAAGCAAAAGCATGACTACGTGAGATTATGTGTTAGCACTCTACAAAATCTCCAGCCTTGCTTTGCAAAATGTCTGCACTATTGAAAGAGGAAAGACATGTTTTTCACTGGTAATTATTCAGTAAATGAATTATTCTCTCTCTGGTATAGACTTTATTTATAATGCTAAAATTGCTCTTTTTGGGCAATGAACCGGAATACACTAGGTTACTAAAATATTAATATTTTATCTATTCCAAGATTATTTTCATCATGAAGGGGTCTAGCATTCCACATAGAGTTCTACTTCTTGAGCCGCAAGACTGTGCATTAGTCCTCAAACTCTCAGTACCATGGGCTGCAAGATTGGATCAAATTCTGCTGAGGTAAAGTTTTTTGCAAACATGGCTTTGCACAAGAAATGTAAATTGTTAGTTATTCTGTAGATATGTTCAAATCTTCTCTGCTGCCACCTTGGCATAACTTGTCTTCCTGCCTCTCAATGTCCTCCCTGAGAGCCAAGCTCTACACTACACTGCTAATTATAAGCAAAGACCTGACCATGTAACCCTCCCTCTTTGCTCTGGCATCTTCTCATTATCTACAGAGCAATTATATATCAAGATTTAGCTTATATTCATAACTTTACCCAGGTTTTTATTTCTTTTTTCTTCTATTAGTAGAGAGAGATAATTGACTTCAACTCAGATGTGAAATGTGGTGAACAGGTTAATGAAAAAAATTCCAGTCCCCATGTCTCAGGTACATCATCTTTTTCTACATGAGAAATTGTGTAGGTCAGGAAGCATGAAATACAGTAATCTTCCTATGATGCAGGTCTTGCTGTCATGCTTCATTCACATCTGGTTTGTAGATGCTTTTCCAACATGATTTGGTTTAGTTTATTCAGGAGTCATATTCAGTATATTAATTGAAATATGTTCAGATACACAGGAATACATCTGAAAAGAAATCTTTACTAGAAGGTGAAGCAAGAAGAGATTCAGTAAGCTAGTAAGTTTAGAAGTGCAAACTCAGGACCATGAGGCACACTGAATTTTTTCCTTTCCATTGCCTGGAGTGTGCTGTAAGATTGTCCCGATCAGAACTTCCTCAGAAAACACTGAAAAATTTAACGTTTTTTGAGTTCTGGATGTCAATGGTAGTCATATTTAAAAGCTGTTGCTTTAACCAACTGGCCTTTTTTTTTTTTTTTGCAAACGCCTTTCTTTCCAAACCTATGTGAATAGCGGCTTCTGTAAAGCTCTATCTTTCTATCTGAAAATTATTTTTTGCTCTTTAAAAATGGGTCATGGTTTGTGGCATTCCTTTTCTTACAAATAACAGTCTCATAATAGTGAAATAGTATCATACCACAAGTAGCAGTGAGGTGTTGCTGTAAAAGTTGCTGCTCAGTCCTGCATGGTCTGCACATGTATCCCAGATCCTAAAGTACAATTATATGCAATTATATATATATATATATATATATATATATATATATATATATATTAAAGTTGCTGCTGAGTTTTAATCCTTTCTTTACATTTCTGAATTTCTAATTTGAGTTTTTCAGCTTCCTCCTCATGGTCTTGTTTTGCGATTAAATCTTTATCATTAAATTTTCTAAGTGTACCTTTGAAATGTGGCTACCAAGTTTTTCTCCGTGACTTTTCAAAATTTCCCACTGTTTTCTGATGCTGTTTGTAAGCTGCTCTCTCCCAGTTTCACAGGAAAGGTCCCTAATACTGTCTCTGCTCATTTCTCCAGCACCTTCTTCAACATCAGAAATGGTAATTCCCATACTACTATCTTCTCTTTCTCTAGGTTTCTTGTTTTGAGGAGAAAGAAGAAAAACATTTCCTTTTTCATTTGATAAAGAAGCATCTTCATTCTGAGCGTTTTACATTAGGAACTGTTAGTGACAATATTCATAATTATTCAGTATAATTTTATACATTTCATCTTATTCCTGGCTTCTATCTTATCAGTCTTCCAGAGGCCTCTTTTTCCGTCAGCTCTCCCCACGTTATGTAAAATGTCTATAGCTATTTTTAATTCCTTTTTGTTCATAAAAAGTTGATGTAGACTTTCCTTCAGTTTGTTATATTCATACTCTTTTCTCTTCATATTATGATGATACCAAATAGCTTAACTTGCAATAATATTTCGTAATTTCTGTGCCTCATCTTTCTCAGTTTTCAGTAGCTGATAGGAATTCCTGGTCTTGCGTTGTAACTCTTGCCTGAAGCTCAATCACTTCCCTATTGGAGGTTTCAGTTTCTTACATTTCATGTTGCAGTTCTGTAGATGGTCCATGTCACCTCCCAGCTTCAAGTTCAGTGTTTCCTGAGCTAGAAGATTATTTTACTGAAATAGTAGTAGCTCCTTCATATAATTTAAAAGAGTTGCTGCCATATTTAATTTTCTCTATCTCTTTACCTTTGGATTCTTCACATAATTGAGGAAAACCAAAAGTAGTCAATTCTTGATCAAGATATGAAATACTCTGTTAAATATTATCTTCTATGCAAAAGGCACCAACAGAAAATGTGCACATTTTTTAATAAAAGTATTGAGGAACATGGATGGCACTTGCTGTAAGTATAAACTTGATGGTGATATCTCTGCTTCTGAGCTATACGTAGAGATAGTTTTGATTTCTGAAGACAGACCTGGATTTGTAACAGTCGTGCAGTTTCTCATGGCAATCTCTATAGCCAGGATACCTGAGGAACTAGTTCAGCAGTAAAACATGTAATCCAGCTGTTGTCACTCATTTACGTGGGCACCTCTCTTACGTTTTCTTTGAGGATTAAGTGAGATAATACATAAAATATTTAGCATGCTGCTTGGCTTATGGAACACAAAATTAATATTAGCTATTATATCGTCACCACATCAGCTAGACACAGGGCTGTTTAGTATAAATGACAGGATATTAAAACCTCCACACCCATCCACAGTGGCAGTGAGTCACTGCTGAGTGTCCTAGCCCAGCTTCCACAGCATCGAAGGGTCAGGAATGGTGCAGTGGGATGCAGGCCCTTTCTCTGGCAGCCCTTCCTTCCAGGCTTTCATTTATTTTTACATTAGAAAACTATTACTCCAAACCCATCTCATCGGTTTTTGTGTTCTTCATTTATTATGCATTCAATCAAAACTTTTGACTTCATATTTTTTTATTTACATCTTTATTCAATGAATGTTCATTGAACATCTCTTTTGTGCCTGGCACTTTATAAGGATATATTGAGGAACAAAGGAGACAAAAAGGAAGACAAAATCCTCTGGCCTCATAGAGTTTAGCTTTTATTGGCGTAGAAATAAGTAAAATATATAAGTGAAATACATTATGTGTTAGAAAGTAAATACTGCAGGTAAAATGTGAGGGATGAGATTGCAGAGCACCAAGAAGCGTTTAAAGGTTGGTTTAATTTTATACTGGGTGGATTAGGATAGGTCTCCTCAGATGGTAGCATTTCAGCAAAGCTTGTAAGACAAGTGGAGGTGGGACACATGGGGAAATCTATGTGGCTTTTTAGAGGAAAGGTCAGTGCAGAGGCCTTGGGGTGAGAAAGGGCCTCATATATTTGGGGGAACAACTAGAAAATTAGTGTTGCTACATCAGGATTAACAAGGAGAATGATAAGATAAAAATAAGATTCAAGAAGTAAAGAGGACGCAGATGGCATACTGCTTTCTAGGTGCTTAAAGCACTCTGGGTTTTACTCTAAATGAGAGAGTGAGATACATCCAATGAGACGATAAAACCATAGAGTATTTGAGCATCAGTGAAGATCGTTTTCGTCCAAGTATTTATTTTTCTTGATATTTGGTTCCACTAATACTTTGGATGGGTATTAACTACAGTAGTATATTTCTCAAGATGAGGTAACTTGAAGAGATTCATTGCTTGACACATGGTAGGAATTCCATAAAGAATTTACTATATGACTATCAGTCAACACATTTTTGTTAAGGGCAATTCCACATATTTAAACATTCAGTTACCAAAAATCATGGAGCGACATTCTAATTAGATACCTAAAAATCAATTGAATGACAAAAAATTGCTTGATGCATTCTATTCAATGCATTTTATCTGCAGCATTTTTCCCTAGATATCATATTCTGTTAGGATTAATCACACAACACACTCAAAGCAGTTTGCACTATATTAAGTACTTTTTAAATGATTTGTTGTGAAAATTAAATTTTTTCAGCTATAAATTATTCTAACTTCACAAATATGCCCCAAACATGTTAGCTAATATTTTGAACTATACACATAAAATTGTCATTTTAGAAACTTTTGGAGGAGTATTTACAGTTAAACTAATTTATTTTTTCATGTGCCCTATTATTGCTTATTTATTATTTTAAGCTCCCGGATATATGTGCAGAATGTGTAAGTTTGTTACATAGACGTACATGTGCCATTGTGGTTTGCTGCACCTATCAACTCGTCTTCTAGGTTTTAAGCCACACATGCAAGAGGTATTTGTCCTAATGCTCTCCCTTCCTTGTCCCCCATCCCCTATGTTGTTCCCCTCCCCATGCCCATGTAATTCTCTTTGTTCAACTCCCACTTATGAGTAAGAACATGTGGTGTTTGGTTTTCTGTTCCTGTGTTAGTTTGGTGAGAATGATGGTTTCCAGCTTCATCCATGTCTCTGCAAATGACATGATCTCTTTCTTTTTATGGCTGCGTAATATTCCCTGATGTATATGTGCCACATTTTCTTTATCTAGTCTATCATTGGTGGGAATTCGTGTTGGTTCAGTCTTTGCTATTGCGGATAGTGCTGCAATAAAAAGACATGTGCATGTGTCTTTTTAGTAGAATGATTTATAATCCTCGGAGTGTATACCCAGTAATGGGATTGCTGGGTCAAGTGGTATTTCTCGTTCTGGATCCTTGAGGAATCACCATACTGTCTTCCACAATGGTTGAACTAATTTACACTCCCACTAACAGTGTAAAAGTTTTCCTATTTCTCTACAGCCTTGCTAGTATCTATTATTTATTTCCTGAATTTTTAATAATTGCCATTCTGACTGGCATTGTGGTTTTGATTTGCATTTCCCTGATGACCAGTGATGTTGAGCTTTTTCTCATATGTTTATTAGCTGCATAAATTTCTTCTTTTTAGAAGTGTCTATTCATATCTTTTGCCCACTTTTTTGATGGAGCTGTTTGTTTTTTTCTTGTAAATTTGTTTAAGTTCCTTGTAGATTCTGGATATTAGACCTTTGTCAGATGGGTAGACTGCAAAATTTTCTCCCATTCTGTAGGTTGCTTGTTCAATCTGATGCTAGTTTCTTTTGCTGTGTAGAAGCTCTTTTGCTTAATTATATACCATCTGTCAATTTTTGATTTTGTTGCAATTGCTTTTGGTGTTTTAATCATGAAGTCTTTGCCCATGCCTATGTCCTGAATGGTAATGCCTAGGTTTTCTCCTAGAGTTTTTATGGCTTGGAGTTTTACATTTAAGTCTTTAATCCATCTTGAGTTAATTTTTGTATAAAGTGTAAGGAAGGGGTCCAGTTTTTGTTATCTGCATATGGCCAGGCAGTTTTCCTAGCACCAGTTATTAAATAGGGAAACCTTTCCCCATTGCTTGTTTTTGTCAGAATTGTTGAAGGTGGTTATAAATGTGTGGTATTATTTCTGAGGTCTCTGTTGTGTTGCATTGGTCTATATATCTGTTTTGGTACCAGTACCATGCCATTTTTGTTACTGTAGCCTTGTAGTACAGTTTGAAGCCAGGTAGCATGATGCCTCCAGCTTTGTTCTTTTTGCTTAAGATTGTCATGGTTATAAGGGCTCTTTTTTGGCTCTGTATGAAATTTAAAGTAGTTTTTCCTAATTCTATGAAGAAAGTTAATGTTAGCTTGATGGGAATAGCATTGAATCTATAAACTACTTTGGGCAGTATGGCCATTTTCATGATATTGATTCTTCCTATTCATGAGCATGGAATGTTTCTCCATTTGTTTGTGTCCTCTCTTACTTCCTTGAGCAGTGGTTTGTAGTTCCCCTTGAAGAGGTCATTCACATCCCTTGCAAGTTATATTCCTAGGTATTGTATTCTATTTGTAGCAATTGTGAATGGGAGTTTATTCATGATTTGGCTTTCTGCTTGTCTACTGTTGGTGTATAGGAATGCTTGTGTTTTTAGCACATTGATTTTGTACTCTGAGACTTTGCTGAAGGTGCTTATCAGTTTATGGAGTTTTGGGGCTGTGATGATGGGATTTTCTAAATCTACAATCATGTCATCTACAAACAAAGACAATTTGACTTCCTCTCTTCCTATTTGAATATGCTGTATTTCTTTCTTTTGCCTGATTGCCCTGGCTAGAACTTCCAATACTATGTTGAACAGGCGTGGTGAGAGAGGGCAACCTCCCTTGTGCTGGTTTTCAAAGAAAATGCTTCTACCTTCTGTCCATTCCATATATCACCTATGTGTTTGTCATAAATAGCTCATATTATTTTGAGATGTTTCATCAATACATAGTTTATTGAGATTTTTTAACATGAACACACGTCCTATTATTACTAACAGCATATGAGTTTGTAGTTTTATACCATGAAAGGAACTATTTGTAAGTCTGAACATTTTTCATTTTTAAGTTTTAATTGAAAAAGTTAAAAGAAATAAGAAGCATTTCTCCCCTTGGGATTGAAAATAATGAAGAGTTTAACATTTAGTAATTAGCTTGGGGGGATGACCAGTTCTGAAGACATGTTTTAGAAATTTTTGTCTCTTTGACCTAGATCTCTGATACCTAATATTTGTGCTTGTGTTTCTCTCATAATTAAATCATATATTTAGCCACAGAGTTTATAGCAAGAGAATAAGTGTTATGTCCTCATTGATCCTGTCAACTTCACACTTAGCACATGAAAATGAAAATGGTCATTGAAAGTCTAGCTCTGAGCAAAACAAAAACAATATGTTTTCATGGAATTTATATTTTAGTGGCGGGAGAAAGAGTAAAATAAATAAAATATATAAGCGAATTATGTAGTACCTTATTTTGTTAGTATGTTGTCAATTATGGAATGTTAGTTCAGGTTGGTCCAGGAATTGTTTGCACTAGAGGGTTAACTAATGAGTTATAACTTGGACTTGTAAAATGACTCAGGCTCTTTTCTTAGGCTGGGATTTGCTGAAAATAGAATCTGAAGCAAAGGCTCATGTGTACTAACCTATTGAAGAGTGTGATCCCTGCGAGCAGGAATGAGAGATCAGATTGAATTAAAGAAGGAGAGCGAGACCTAATGTGGGGGGTATATTACTTAACTGGATATTGCCTGATATCAAGAACAACTGATTCCTCCCTTAGTAAAATCATCTTTGGAGGGGCTGTTTAAATGGCTGCTCTGTGGACAGTTCCTCCAAAAGAAGAAAGAAAGAAGAATTTATCCAGTGGTTTCCATATCCAACAGCACATGGTTACTCAAGAATTGGTGGGAATTTTTTACCATGGTTACTCAAGAATTGGTGTATACAGGAAAGCCCAGAGCTAGAGGGCAGTGACTCACAGAGTGAGCGGAGTGTAGGCATTATCGGGTGAGCCTGCATCATGATAATGAGAATTCATGTAAAGCTACTCATCAGGACAACACAATCAAGAGACAAGTGAGTCCAAACACATCTGAGTTGGTGCTTAAGAGGCATCTGAGATAGCTTTCAACCCTACTTTAACCAGACCCACAGGAGGTTTTATTGGTTTTACATATATGTTTCCTATAAATTATGCCAAAAAAGGGAAAAGTTAAAACTGCTGATCTGTCTCAAGCCTCAATTATTTAAAAGTGAAGAAACTCAGAACTAGAAGAGTAAATTGACTTAGTTTCAGCTAAATCAATGAACTGTCAGTACTGAGTTCAGTTTGGTGTTTGCTGAGAATGCATTCTTCATAAAGTCTTTGTTGTTTGAATAGTGTGTGTATTTCCTATAATAACCATACTTTATAGGTAAAAAAGGAATCTTCAAATTTATTTGATGCTTCAAGGACCCAAAGTCTAATGGCTCTTTATTTTATGTGATTCATATAATATTCACTAGGTAAATTGACATGCTAATATTAATTGTAATTAAGATTTCCAGAATGAAAGTTTTTATTAATTGCACAGAAAGAACATTGATTGATTGTTTTAAACTAAATGAGATATTTCCTACTATCTCCAACTGAACATGAGTTCTCCTCATTTAAATTTATCTGCAGGCCAATTGTGGCCTTTAGTTAACTATTTATGAAGAAAAAATAGCTATTTGGAGTTGTCTTATTCTTCCTATAAACTTTTGAGCACCTGTATCCTTCAATGGAAGAACAGTGCCAGGTCTGGCAATACACAACACAATCTTACGACTTTATACTCCTATTCCTACTGCAAATTAAATTATATAAGTTTCCCCGAAGCTCACTTTTCTTATTTGTAAAATTGTATAATATATTCAACATCGACTTTTTAAGGAGACTCACGTATTAAACTGTGGAAAGCAGTTTAATAGAAACTTTGAAAAGTGTTTATAATGTGCTATTTGAATATTAAGTTTCAAAGATAACAACCTAATTCATATTCCAGATAAAATAGACATTTTATTTGATAAATTGAGGTGAAAAAATTTAAACAGTTAGATTAGATCCTGGGCTCTGGTAGTTATTTATTGAGATTTTATTTGACCAAAATGGAATAAACTCTAAACTTAAAATTTTAGAAGTATCTGTAAATATCCTCTGTGGTTCTGATTGTAAAGCCCCAATTATAATTTAGTTATAAAACTTTATGTTTTGATAATTCTTCCAGAACTCTTAGGCAGAAGTATTTTAAGTTATAATTTAGTTGTAAAACTTTATGTTTTGGTAATCCTTCCAGAACTCTTAGGCAGTAGTATTTTAAGTAAATATGTAATGTTTTGTGTATGATTTTGAAAATCAATGCAACAATTTTCTGCTAAAAGTTAAAATTAGACTATTTTCCAGTTTAAATGTAATATTTAATCAGTTTTATAGTTAGACCATTTCTAGTGGATTTTGCAAGTTATCTATATATTCTTTTATTAAAAAATAATGATAACTTTATCTTTTTATATCTACCAATTATTCCACATGAATGTAAATATTATACTGACAATTTTAAAATAGATCACTTTTTGCTGAATAAATTTTATCTCTTTCCCTAAATTTAGTGGATCTTATTCTTATGAAAAATAATGCTCTACACATATCTATTCCTTCATTACTTAATTCAGTATCAGAGAAATGGTATTTTGGTGATTTAAAAAGTTGTATGTTGTTAAGAGTATTTTCTAATATACTAAGTTAATGGTTTTATCCTAACAGGTTTCTTGCTAACGTTTTTCAGATCTGTACTTAAAGGCAAATAATAAATTAATCAGATTAAACTCTCTTCCTTCTACCTTTTGGAAAGTTGTGTCCTTTGGAAGGATATAGATTGCAATGATCATTCATCAATGAACTACACATACCAGAATAAAGCAATGGTCTCAACTCTAAACTCTCTACAGACAGACCAGACACCAAAACTTTCACTTCTGGTGGTAGGACATACATGTGTTTTAAAATCGAATGTATCTTTGAAGTATTGTAATTTATTCGCCTACTTGTTATTAAATAGTAAACATTTATTGCACATCTACTTCTTGACATTGTGTTACATACTGTGAATAAAGGTAAAAGTGATCAGGACCTCTGCCTCACGGAATTTCTATTCTAGGAACAGGAACAGAAAAATACACAAATGACCACAATATTTGGTGATAAGTACATAAAATATTGATCATATTCATTTGATAAGTAAAAATATTTGACTATAAGCATTATAAGACAAGATCTTTATAATCTTAAATGTTTATTTTTGCTGAAAGCTTTCATAATGTGTGTCTGCATGTCTGTGTCTCTGTGTCTGCGTGCATGCACGTATGTTTTCTACACAGCATTTAAGAATTACTTTCCCACCTCTAAATGCTAACACCTCTCTTGGCTCACTCTGTTTTTATCCTTCCTATTTTGAGGGACAAAGGATTCTGTTTACTCATTACTCTAGTTATGTTTTGCAACTACCTTTTCTTATTTTCTTGTGAAATTACTCTTTTGTTACCTTATCTATCTCTTAAATGAAATGTCTACAAACATTTTATAAAAGGCCAGATTGTATTTTCCTGTAAAAGACCAGTATTTTAGGCTTTGTGAGTTGTGGAACCTCTGCTGCAACCATTCAACTCTGCCAGTGTGGTATGGAATCAGCAGCCATAAACCATATGTAGATGAATTAGTTTAGTTGAGTTCCAATAAAACTTTATTTAAAGAAACAAATAGTAGCCTGGATTTGTCCCATTAATTGTAGTTTGCAGATCCTTACTTTAAAGAATAAACTTCTCTGCCTATTGGGTTATTTTGAACATTAATCAAATGTATTCTAACATCAACCATTAAAAAAGGAAAGTTTACAAAAAGTTGCCCATGTAATATTAGTTCAATACTTTAAAATTATAAATCAAACTTAAAAAAATAAAATGTCATATATATAACTTTCCTCCAATATTGACAAATATAACTTCATAAACACTATGTAGGCCAAATTTAAATTCAGAATGTTGGGCTGTTTTGGAGTTTCACATCAGAAATGATAGCAGAGAGACCAAATGCCATTTCTATTCTCTTTCATTTGCTACTCCCTTCCTTTCCATCTAAAGGACATAAGTTCTCAACTTCTCAGAACTAGAAGAGTTTGATTTGCTTTTAGGAAGATGAACTTGGAGATGAAATTTCCTTCAATTTCTGGACCAAGCCTGGAACCATGTGGTAAGATAAATCTAGGTTTCAGGGTACCAGTGCATGGTTGAGAAAGGGCAGTGCAGTGCCTGCGTGGGCACATTCTCTTGGCTACACTGTTTCCTTACTCTTTAGGGAAAGGTGAGGCTAGAGAAGGGTCAGAGTTGGGCCTGCTAAGTGCAGGGTCCAGGGCAAGAACCCCTTTTGTTGGGGTCTAGATGCACTAATGAGTCCAGGAGAACACTTGTGTCTTCATTAAGGAAACTAGATCATATTTTTTGTCTTTTGTTATAGGTTGAATTTTGCCTCCTCCACACCTCCAAATTTCTATGTTAAAATATTAATCCCTAGTACTCTAGAATGTGACCTTATTTGGAAATTGGGTGATTACAGGTATAATTATTTAAGATAAAGTCACAGTGGAGTAGGATGGGTCGCTAATCCAATATAACATATATTCTTATAAAAAGGGAAAATTTGGACATGGATATACATACAGTGAAAATTCCATGTAAAGATGAAATCAGGGTTTGGGGTGTTTTTAATAAGGCAAAGAATGCCAAAGCCTATCCCCAAACCAACAGATGCTAGGCTAGGCTAGTGGCATGGAATAGACTCTCTCACAGTCCCCAGAAGGAGCTAACCCTTCTGGTACCTTGATCATGGACTTTAAGACTCTAGAATTGTGAGACAGCAAATTTCTCTTGTGTCAGCCACCCAGCGTGTTGCATCTTGTCAAGGTGACTCTAGTAAACTAACACATTTCCTTAAAAAGCTTTTCTTGACAAGTGCCTCTGAATAGTTACCTTTCATTTAGTTTTAGTCATTGTACTCTCATTTGCTACTTCTAGGAATAGCAAAAGTGGTAACTGTATTTTATATATCCATTTGTTAATGTATGTCTCTGTCACTGTATAGCATTTCTACATTGAAGCTGCATCTGGGCAGGGTCTGTGTCTGTTTTATCACTACAGCCTTAACAGTACATAGTAAAATAATGAACATTAAACAGGATACATGCAACAAACATTTTGTGAAGAAATAAAAGAATAAAAAAAAGAAGAGAAGGAAGAAAAAAAATGAAAAAAACACATTTAGGAATATTATATGACTTCAAATCACTTATGTAGAACCATCCATTGTTCCTCAACATTGAATATTATTGCATCATCCTATAATTCTGGAAGCAAGGGACAGAGCCATGGGTGTTAAGACTTTATTAAGTGGAGAACTCAATAAACAATTATCTCAGAGTCCTAGATATAGTTGGATTAAAGGATTCATCAAGTGATCAAGTTGAGCTTAAATAAGTCTACAATTAGCCAAATTGCCAAAATCCTATATAATTTTAAATTATATAATATTACCTATGTCATCATAGCTGCACTCACTTATTGACTCATTCATTTTTCCTTCATTCATTTGAGAAATATTTTTAAATTCTCAAATAGTTTTAGATATGGAATAGATGAGTGGAAAAATAAAACAAAGATTCTCAGAATTTATATTTGATATAGTTAGGGCAAAAAATTATACATAAACAAGTTATATAATAATTTCAGAGGTGATTATTTCTATAAAAAATGGAAAAATGTAGGGAAGGATAAAGAGGCGAGATAGCGGGGTTTGAGTTCAAATTTTGAATGTGGTAGTCACCAGAATAGTCCTTTTAAGGAACTGATGCTCAATCAAAGATGTGAAGGAGGTGACTCAGTTACCAATTTTTCTGAAGAAAAGATAAGACAAAGTAAAGACTGTAAGGTAGAAATATGTAAGCATGTAAAAAACAAAAACAACAACAAAAACAGTAGGGAGGGCAGTGTGGTTGAATGGAATGAAGGAGCAGGATATCACTGAGGTGTGCTCAGAGAGGTAATAGGCTTGGTAGGGAGAAGGCTGATCATGTAGGGTCTTACAGCTCTTCAAGTATCTACACTTGGCAATATAAAAATAAAATTAATCAGAAATATTTGTGTTTGTAAGACTTTAACAGTAATTTAATCTCTCTCTTTTGTTTTTATTTATTTTTTGTTTTTTTTGTTTGTTTGTTTGTTTTTTACTTTATAAAGAAAATGGAGTCAGAGATGTTAAGATGAATACTAAAAGTCACATGGCTAATTTGACCAGGCTCTGGAAGCTGTCTGATAGAACTGTGTACTGTTCAAAATATTGTCAGTATTGGTGCCTCTACAGCAGTGTTAACCAAAATACAATGTGATTAGAATCACCTATAGGGCTTGTTAAACACAAAATGTTCAGCTCCACCCTCAGCATTTCTGGTTCATTAAGCCTTGAATTGGATCCTGAGAAGTGGCATTTCAAACACCTTTCCAAGTGGTGCTCATAATGATGGTCTGTGAGCCACACATTGAGAACCACCATCTAGAATAAATTATAAATTGACTGCATGTCAATAAATTGACATTCTGCATCAGCAGTGGAACAAGAATTACAAGTTTTGATTTCATACAAAATTGTAGTCATGTAAATAAACTGCAATGTCATGGAAGTTAAAAAACTTTCCTCGTATGTCCTGTGCTAATCTAATGTATCTTCCTTCCAGATCGGGTATTCTAGAACTTCTCCAATTGGTTTCTATTTTCCACCTATCTGACCTCTTTATGATATTCCATTTTCCTAGTTACCAATTTCCAATTTCCATTTAGAATTTTATTTTTTAATCAGACTGGAATATCCCAGAATTGACAGAATGAAAAATAATATATGATATATGAGACACATGATATTGAGCCCCATTAAGTTCACTGTTCCCAAAGCAAGTCAATATACTCTTTTTCAATTGTATAGTTATAAATTATCTTGGAAATGCATTAGCATGAGACCATCTAATAATTTTGTCTACAGCAGAGTACATAACAAAACTTTTCCTCAAGATTGGAAAATATCCAGCCCTGTATGGATTTTTGTATCATTATATAAAGCCATAGGGGCCAAACATCAATAAACAACATTAAAAAACAGTCTTGAGAACTATACTGGTGTCATCAAGATAGAAAGCAATTTCAAACCAATCTGGCAAAATTGTTTCCAGGTTCTTACACGGTTTCAAATTTTCTTGGCCAGACACTTTGGAGGACTCTTCTGACATTATTCTATATTAAAATCCAGAAAGTCAGAGGAATAAAATAATTTGAGTAAATTAAATGTCATCACTACTTATCTAATGGATGTCTAATAAATTATCAGGTCATGTTATTTATACTTTCTAACAATGTTTAGGATGTTTCTCTTCTTCAATATCTCTGATTCCCTTATTATCTTTTTTCTTGGATATTTGTAATATGCAGTATCTTTTTTGGATATATGTAATACCTCACATGTAGTTTCTATAAGTAATTATTTCAGAGGTCCACCATGCATGTTGCCCTCAATTTATTTCACAACTGAATATCCTGGCAATGCAGTTGTTTAGTTAAACTCCTTTAGCAGCTCCCTAAAATAAGTCAGATGAAAGTCCACAGTCATCACACTATATGCTTGAAAACTATCTTTGTAGTTTCAGCCTTGCTTCTTCTTCAAAACAAATTTTTCAGTCGGTCTGAACTACTTTTGTATTCTTGAATACACCATACACTGTTTAATGCTTCAGATCACCCTTCTTCTGTCTTTAGGGAAAATCATTATTCATCCTTCAGTTAACACTGTATATGCTGAAAGGCCACACGTGCCATATACTATTTATCAAACCTAGTCCAAAGGTCAACTGCCACTCCAGGAGGTTAGAAAAGTAGATCTCAAAACTCTGGATATAAGGAGTGTTGCAAAGGGTGTGTATACTGGAATGGGAAGGATTTTTAGACTTAAAAAATCTACTATTATCTTCGTCGGTTTTGTGCTACTACAACAGAATGCCTGAGACTGGGTAATTTATAAACTGTAGAAGTTTATTGGCTCACAGTTCTACAGTCTGGGAAGATCAAGATGAAGGGGTCACATGTGGTGAGAGCCTTCTTGTCACATTATCCTAGGGTAAAAGGGAAAGAAAACAAGTACAAGAGAAAGAGGAAAGGACACCAAAGTCATCCTTGTGCCAGGAATCCACTCCCACAATAACTAACCTGCCCTCACAATAATAACACTCATTATTCATAAAGGCAGAGCCCTCATAACTGAGTCACCACTAAAAGGTCCCACCTCTCAAAACTATTGCATTGGGGATTAAGAGTTCAATACATGAACTTTGCAGGGAGGCACTTTCAAATCATAGCAATCACATTCTGCCCTTTGAGTACAAAGTATTCACATTTATTCCACAGGTAATATTTGCTAAACCTTTCCCAGAACACCCCCTAATATCATCCTAATTATAGCGTCAGGCTCCATATTCGCAATCTCATAATCTCTATCATGTCTAGGTATGGACGAGATTGATGTTTGTGTGTGTGCGTGTGTGTGTGTGTGTGTGGCTTTTCTTTGTTTAAAATCTGTGAACTCAAAAAGAGCATACTTTTAAATATTTCTGAGTTCTTAATAAATTAACTTACAGTTATGTTGTTAAGTGCTCTTTATCCTAATTTCAACGCTTATCTTGAAAATCTTTCTGAAATATGTATATTTTGCAAGTCTTACCTTGAAAGTCAATTCTTATATGGAAAAGTATAAAGGTGAGATACAGTTTTTATTTTCAAGGAAAAAGCACATATGGAGCCTTCTATATTTCTGCTAAAGTCTACTTTCATACTGAATAGGACCTTCTTTAGTTTAACTCTGATTTCCTGTTCTTTTTTATAAAAAGTGTAAATAAATACATAGAAGGCAAAGGATTCTTCAGCACTCTTCCTGAACATCTTTTTAGCCATAGCCACAGGATATGCTTTCTGTTTTCCAATTTACTACATTCAGGTATTTAAATCTTTCCCACTGCTATACAATAGGTCTTTCTTTTTCTAACCTTCAAATGAAGTTTGCTCACTGTTCTTCCTGACTACTCACCTTCCAGTTTTCATTTCTTTCTTTTTTCATTTATTACCAGTTTTTTTTTTTGTTCTGAGTTTGTTTGCTTGTTTGTTTTACCAGTATCCCAATTTTAAGTACCAGTTTCTGTATCAGTTATCTTTACCAAACCACTCTGAAACTTAGTTTTAAAACAATGACATACTATTTCTCAGTGTCCTTTGAATTATCTGAGTGATTCCTTATTGTTTTCATCTTCACTGTTTCCTTTTTACCTGGGAAGCTGCATTTAGTTGAAGGTTTAGTTGGGCTGGAAAATTCATGATAGTTTGATATATATAACTGATCACTGGTGCTGGCTGTCACCTGCAATGACTTAGTTATTCATACGGCTTATAATCTGCCAATAAAAGGGACCACTTTCCCTACCTGACCTTCTTAGGAAAGCATTCCAAGATGAAGAAGGCACAAGTGGCAAGGCCTCTTGATGCTAATAATCTGGAAATTGCACAGTATTGCTTATGCCAAAGTCTACTATTTGAAGTGTATCACAAAGTGAGTCCAACATTAAGAGAATGGTGGAAAGGATGAGACCTTAGGATAGAAGGAGCAGAGATATCCCATTATATAAAAGTGCTTTTACTGAAATTGTGGGAGTTTGTGACAGTAATAATGTACCAGAATCCCATTAACCAAAACTAATCTTAGTAAAGAGGTCTATTAAATAATTGACAAAATAGGTGATAATTTTGTAGTTTAGAAGAAATTCAGCTAAAGCCTAAAACATTCTTTTAATAATCTTACCCAGTGTTTTCTTTCTCTTTTTTTCTAGCTTTATTGAAGTATAACTGACAAATAAAAATTGTATGTGTTTGGGACTACAACATGTTATTCTAATATATGTGTACATTATAAAATAATTATTACAATCCAGCTAATTAACATATCTATAATCTCACATAGTTACCTTTTTCTGCATTGGGACAAACTCTTATGATCTATTCTCTTAGCAACTTTCAAGTATACAACACGTTGTCATTAGTTAGTATTTTTCTGTCATCTACTCAGGTATGGGCAAAGTTTTGTTATCAATCTTACTGTTTTTAACTCTCGCCCTAAGAAATTATGGCACAAAACTAATGCAACCATTTTTAATTCTTATAATGCAATAGTATAAAAAAAGGCTTGAAATTAAAGTATGTTAATAATCTTTGTATAATATAGTTGAACCATAAATATGTACATTTCAATAGCTTTTGGGATACAAGTGTTATAGGTTACATGGATTAACTGTAATAGTGGTGAAGCCTGAGAATTTACTGTACTGATCACTAAAATAGCAAACATTGTACCCAGTATGTAGCTCCCTTTCTATCCTTTCCACTTACGAGTCTCAAATATGTATTACAGCACTTGTATAGCTCAGCTCCCACTTATGTGTGACAACATATTGTATTCCTGAGTTAGTGCACTTATAAGAATGGCCTCAAGCTCCATCAAAATTGCCATAAAAATATTACTTCATTCTTTTTCATTGTATTTCTTCTTGGTTAGTCAGTAATAGACCTCCTGTGTTTGTGCGTGTGTTTGCTTATGCATGTGTGTATATTGAGATTACTGGCATTGCAGAATCAATAATAACACTAACTTTGTAAATCATACTTATTATCTGCAAAAATAAAGTCATTATGAAAAGGATTCAGATTTTGATTATAGATAAAATATTTTTAATATTCAGTGGTCATTAACTTTAATACGGTTTATTCGATACAAATACATGAATCATGGAGGTGGAGCTGGAAAAGAAGTCTTTCCAAAAGAAATGTTACAAATTTTCCTCCATATAAAATCTACTTTCTTAACAAGTAAAATTCTGATTGCAAGTTAATAATGTCTCCTTTTAAACTGCGCCATTTGTGAAATGCTCAAAAATGACTTGATGCCAAATACATTTTAACAGGATACAGAAGCGTCTTGCTATGATCTGAATGTCTGTGTCCACTCCAAATTCATATGTTGAAATCTTAATCCCCAAGAGGATTATATTAGGAAATGGGAACTACGGAAGGTAATTAGGTCATAAGAGTAAAACCCTTGTTACTAGGATTAGTGCTCTTATGAAAACGGCCCCCAGAACACTGCCCTGACCTTCTACCATGTGAGGACACAGTGGAAAGGCGTTATCTATGAAAGCGGGTCCTCACCAGACACTGAATCTGCCAGTGCCTTGAGCTGGGACATCTTCACTTCTCAGACTAGAAATGTGAGAAATATCTTTTTATGGTTTATAAACTACCAAGTTTATGATTTTTTTACCATTCTGAATGGACTAAGACACATCTTTGATATAAAACCTGATTTTGCTTTGTGTTCTTCAAGAATATATAATGTGGTTTGATAGACTTCCTCTTGATGAACTGCATTATAATAGCGAATCCTAGATAAGAAGATATTTTAATTTTTTAAGCAATACTTATATCAGAGAAAAAGGTACTAATATTTAAGTTGATTTTGAACATCTTTCCAATCTTCAATAGGATTAATACCACCCTTACCCAAGATCTTTAAAGTCTAAACTAAAGTTTCCCATTTTGGTTGCACTGGTTGAATTCAGCTGTCTCAATTTGTTAATTTGGTGTATAAATTATTTATTTTTCAAAATGCATAGGCCTCTTTTTCTTCAGATATTTATATTAATAGTACAAGATCTCCCCACAGTAGCATAGTTTTATCCAAACTCATTCATGTAAACTAAGTTTCAGAGATTTTCTACTTAGATTTGCTTAGATAGATTTTGATTCTAATTCCAATATCAAAGTGATAAATAGCTTCAAATGGAAAAATTCAGGTGATTAAGCCTTGGCAAATATTTACCCAATAGGATGTTGATGAACTTAACGCTTTTAAGGAGTTGCTCTAAACCTGAGATTAAAATTTCAATTTGCTGTGTTAAGTAGACATCCTATAAAATTCAGTATTGACACTAAATCATCAATTTAAGGAATAGTTAGTAGAAGGTTATTCTGCATTTGCATATCATTTAGCAAATAGATGATTAGAGCAGAATTGTACAGTTTACCTCTGCATTTGCTGTTATTTAGCAATTTTTGGAACACCCACCATGGGCTAAGAGATGAACTGGAATGTATAATAAAATGAACACCCACAGTTTAGCTACATGTAAATAGAGAATGCAGCAAGATATATAGAGTTTAAGGAACTATCATTTATATTATTTTTAAAATATAATAATTGCATTTTAATTTCCCATTGAATTATATACATATATATATTTTTTTATTGCATTTTAGGTTTGGGGGTACATGTGAAGAACTTGGAAGATTGTTGCATAGGTACACACATGGCAGTGTGATTTGCTGCCTTCCTCCCCATCACCTATATCTGGCATTTCTCCCCCATGCTATCCCCTCCCCAACTCCCCCACCCCCCCACTATCCCTCCCCTTTTTCCCCCGACAGACCCCAGTGTGTGATACTCCCCTCCCTGTGTCCATGTGTTCCCATTGTTCAACACCCGCCTATGAGTGAGAACATGCGGTGTTTGATTTTCTGTTCTTGTGTCAGTTTGCTGAGAATGATGGTTTCCAGGTTCATCCATGTCCCTACAAAGGACACGAACTTATATTTTTGTATTTTGTAAACTATAGTAAACTCCTGAATATGTAGGTCTGGAACTCAGCAAAAGGAAATATATAAAATTGAAGATCAGGAGAAAGGCAAAGGATACATGTTTAGTTGGAGGCCAAGATACAGTAATAAGAATGGTTATAAATATAGGTTTTTTTAATCCATCAAATATAATAACATTTAAATCCACATGGGTAAATGTGACTAACATGAAATAGTATGTACGATAAAAGAAGAACGTTAAAAAAAATATTTTGGGGGCAACATCGTGGGCAATAGTTTTATTGTTATGAGAGAAACAGAACTACAGAAAGGAGACCGAGATGAAGAATGGGCAGAAAGGGAGGGCAAAGAACAAGCTGAGATGGTGTCACTGAAGGTAGGAAAGAGACAGCTTCACAGTGGATGAGCGTCAACAATGGACTGCACTAGCTTAAGTTAATAGCAAGTACTCATGTTAACAGCAGAGAGCTGGGTGATATATTGATACTGTTTCAGTGGAGTTCTTGCCTATAGCAAATTATTAACAAGCAGTGTAAAAGAGTGAATAATGAATGGCATAAGAGAATGTTTGAATTGGATAAGAACACACTTCATTCAAGGGTTGTAAGGTAGGGCGGTAGGTAAAGGCCTCTGTGAGAAAAAGTTTTTTGTTTATTTGATTTTGTTTTGTCATGTTTCATATGGGAGATATTTGAGCCTGTTTAAAAATTTGAGTGGAAAGATTCAGTTGTGAAGGGTGCTTGAAGAGAGGATATAACTGAAAAATCAAACACATTGAAGTACGAGGGGAAGTAGAGACAGATTGATGGAGGAACAAGAGGAACAATATAAGGGAATGTCTGCATAAAGGAAATCTGTCCATTGCTTCTGGTATAAGTCTAGAGTCCTGTTTTGGATGGCTTATATTTTCTTTATAAAATGGAAAATTGAAGGGTAGGAGGCATTGTCAACTTTAGTTGTCATTTATTCTTGACAATGCCTCCTACCCTTCAATTCTGCTGAATCACACACACACACACACACACACACACACACACATCACAATGTGAATCATACACACACACACTTCATTGTGAAGAGTGTGTGTGTGTGTGTGTGTGTGTGTGATGTCAGCAGACTAGTTTACTTTTGGAGTGAATGCAAATGTACTATTATAATGTGTCCGCTGGGAACTAAAATATAACAGTAGAGAAAGAGGAGCCCTTCCAAGGACAGTCTAGAACTGGTGTGTGTGTGTGTGTGTGTGTGTGTGTGTGTGTGTGTGTGTGTGCGCGTGCGCTCACATTTGTGTGTGTGTTAGAGAAAGAGAGAGGATGATATCTATCAGCTTAAATACACAGTAAATGATCTAATATAACTTTATTCAATCAAACTATTTGATACAATGGCAAATACTTTCTTTTTTCAGCAAGACTGAAATACTTTAGTTTGGTTGAAAGCATTGATTATATACTTGTTTAGTGTCTAGGCAGAGATAAAGTTGAAACATCAGGTGTCTTAATATCCAAACAATATTCATTCATGCTTCGATTTTCTAGGTAGCTTAGTTGTTTATCTTGTTTCAAAAATGAAAACCAATACACCTGTTCAATTCTGAATTTTATCCCTGGGAAATGTATTTTATGTAACACATTTTAGGTTATACATGCTACCAATACATTGTACTTAATCACTCAATCTAATATCTTGGAATTATTTTTTACTCCACTTCCTTGAATCTCACATGTATTTTTTTCTCTAATTCTCCTATAACTTTTCTCACATTTTCATATGCTACTGCTATCCTTACTTGATTGTGAATAATTGCATACCTATAACCTTATACATATAACTCTTGTTAAAAACTTCCTAATAGACTTCTGTAGAAGCAGTCAATGGAGACCTCCTTACAAAAAACCACCAGATTAATCTTTCCAAACTGTTTGTTCAAGCATGATACCCTTGTTTGGAAATCTTTCTTAAGTACCCACCGAAATACTAGAATTTTAAATACTGAAGGTACCTTAAAGATTTGCCTTTTGATATATAAATAAGAGGAAAATGAAGCCTAGAGAGGAAGTGAAATTTCCATGAATTCCCAAGAACTCTTTTAGTTAGGCACTATGTATAGAGTATTTGCTAAAAGAAATAAAGTCCTTGACCTCACAGAGCTCATACAAAAGAAGGCGGTAAACAATAAATAAATTAAAATATACAAACAGATAAGATAATGACAAATTGTTATTAGTGCTATGAAGAAATTAAAACTGGGCAAAGGGAGAGGGCATGATATTTCAGTGTGTATGTTTGTCAGTGTGTGTGTCTGTCTATACCTTTGTGTGTGTCTGTTTGTGTGAGTGTGTGTTTGTATGTATGACTGTGTGTATATGTGTGTGTGTGGTCAGGGGAAGCTTTTCAAAGGAGGTGCTTTTTGAATGAATTTGGGGAGTGAGCCGTGAGGATATCTATGTTTGCTGAAAGAGCATTTCCAGCAGAGAAAGTAAAATACAAAGTCCTGAAGCAAGGAAATAATTTACCTTTAAAAGAACAGCAAAGAGACTAGTGTGGCTAGAATAGACGAAGCTTGGGGGTGGGGGGCAGGAGGAAAAAAATTATGTCAGAACAATACTTCAGGGTAGATTATGTAGGTAAACCATGGCAAAAATTTACTTGTATTCTATCTTTGATGGAATGCCATTATATGATTTTAGGCAGGGGGTGATATCACCACACTTACTTTTTAAATATTGCAATAAACTATGGCAGGTAAGAATAGAAGTCTACATGAGAGGTAATAGTAATAGTGATGGTAGTGCTAGAAGTGGTTAGATTCAGGTATTATAAACAAATTTGCCTTGAATTGCATGGAGAGTCTTCAGGAAGAGAATGACCAAGAGAGAATGCAAAGTTTAGGGCCAAAAAATTGGGTAAATGACATGAGAAACCACAGTAAGAGTAGGTTTCTGGGTATAACTTATGATTTTAATTTTGGCCAAGTATGAGTAAAACAGCCATTGGCCCCCTAGTGGAAGTATTTGGTAGGTAGTTGGATGATCTGAGCCAAATTAAATTGGAGCCCTCAGTATATAAAATGTGATAGTAAAATTACTCGTTGTCTATTGGATATCCATGGCCTAATTTTACTTTACCAACAGAATACCCCAGTTAGTGGAAATAATAATATGTCTATATTAAATACAAGGCATTTCCTAGCCTACTTTCAAGATTGGGGTGGCCGGTGCAATGTACCCATTAGTTGTTGGGTGAGGATTCTGTGAAGACCCTTTAACAGAATTAGCATTGCAAGAAAGTTTACGTATGTACTTAAAAGTACAAAGAAAAGAAAGTTGGTGTGATGTACCAAGAGCCAAGTGCAGAAAATGCCCAAGAAGGACTCCAGAATAGCTACATCAAGATGGTGAGAGGTCACGTAAGATGAAGTCTGAGAAATTAATCTTCTAATTTCCACAGTGTATAAGCACTACTTTTATATTTTAAAATATAATTTTCTTTATATATGATTAAATAAAAACAAAATAATTCAGTGTGCTAAACAGTTCTACATCATATGATTTTGGAAATAACCTTCCTTACTGCCTCTGAATCTGATGATCTGTTTTTGCTTTTTCAGTATAGAGCAGAATACATGTCTTGAATTCTCAGGGATTAAGGTTGGAATGCATGTGCAGATGGCACAACTCACAGAGACGTTTGTTTCTTCAGGCACCTTTGTGTCTGCTTTCAAGATAATGCCAACTTTCTATTTTTGAGTAAAATCCAGACATCATTTCCAAATGATGATGTCACATGTGCACAAGGTCTCACTATTACTGCTTCTAACTAATTATAGCGTCAGTGATGCTTAGTGAATATAATACATATGTAGACACATGCCTACACACACTAACACACACACACAGACACAGATGCACATTAATGTAACATCAGCAATTTACAAACAGGTCTCCAGTCTCAGGGGCACCATATGCAGTTGTGAAATATTGCTTGGGATTTAGTGAAACAAAGGTGGTATTAGGCATTCTATGAAGCACGGCTGATCCATCCATGGAGAGACTTATCTTATTTTGAGGCTATATTTTACTTTTCCCTGCGTGTCTTAAAATCAAAGAGTGTGAAAAAATGCTCCTGAGGATTGAAATTCAATGTAGAAAATGGCACAATAAATAAAAGTCTTTGCCACTTATGAACAGTTTTGATCATCCAGAGCACTCTTGCTAATGGTTCCAAGATTAAGACCCAAACCATGGAAGGCATTTTCCAGAAAGAGCCCTTGGCTTTGATATTCCCATTCCATTACATGCTGACACAGTTCTGATTTACAGATGGTCAGAATCTGTGATATATATTTCTACTTCATGTATCATTCTCTAATTGGCAGAGAGGATTTTCTAGGATGAAGTGTCCAGTAAGCCTGGAGTTTCTTTTCTTTCTGGACAAGAAACCCAAAATATTTATTTATTTAGAGTTTTACAAAACTTATTCACTTAAATATTTTGGAAAATCTGACTTCAAGATGACTTTACTTCATCATTATAATAGATATAATAAAATTAGTAGTTTTATAAATTTCTGATTACTTCATTTTGAATTTAATAAGACTTCTCTATGTGAATGAGGTTCTAAAATGTTACATTTCTTTGTGAAGAACTTTTCCAGAAATATAATATGTTTATTCAAAAATGTATCTTGGGCCAGGCGATATGGCTCAGGCCTGCTGTCTTGCAGCACTTTGGGAGACCGAGGTGGGCGGATCACGAGGTCAGAAGTTCTAAACCAGCCTGGCCAAAATGGGGAAACATCATGTCTACTAAAAATACAAAAATTGGCTGGGCGTGGTGGCAGGTGCCTGTAATCCCAACTACTTGGGAGGCTGAGGCAGGAAAATCATTTGAACCCAGGAAGTGGAGTGACCACTTCTCAAAAAAAAAATGTATCTTATTTAGCCTGCCAGGTATCTTGCAATAATGTAAGCATTTACTTAGAGCAACAGGACCCAATTGGGAAATAAATAATTGATCTTATTATACTGGACATTTTTCTTCAAAAAATTTATATCTCTGGTATTTATGGATATTAAGAAAGTTGACAAATAGATTAAGCTGTGTCATCACATGAAAATAATCCATTTTAATCAAAATGTTTCATCCACATGTTACAAAACCTGTAAACACTTAGCTACACTTAGATCTAATAATCTCCAAGGTTGTGATTTATTGAGTACTTAAAAATTTACGTATTGAACAGGCCCTTTATGTATGTTATCTCTGTTGCTACAACTCTACAAAGGGTGACGGGTCAGGTTTTTTGGTTCTCATGTTTGAGGTTTTTTTAGCACTTACCAGATATTTAAGTGTTTTATACCTGTTATTGACTTCAAATTACAGCAAAGCAGTACTTTAAAGATAATAAAATTGAGAATCAGAGAATTTAAATGAGTTTTCCTAAGTCACACAGCACATGGTAAAGGGGTAAGTCAAGTCAAATTTTCTATGACTCTATGTTGTTTTCTGCAATGATGTCTTCCATTTATGAATTTCCTTCTTGAGTATTATCTACCAATATCAGAAGAGTATGTGGATGTATGATGAAAAGACCATGTTCCATTCATATTTATGTTCACACAGCACCTATAAGAGTCCCTTATACACAGCGGGCTTCAGTGAATATTAATTAGATCTAAAATATCATTATGAATCATCAGATTAATACAATTAATCATCCCCAAACATACTGATCATTAATCACTTAGATGCCCATAGTTCAGTTCATTACAAAAGATTTGTTGAGCCCACATGTGTGTTTACGAATGAAGAGGAATGTGCATATTCAATATTAATTCTAAATTACTTTAATGCCAACACATTCAAAAGATCTGTACTTGCAGCTATTCCTGCATAGCATGCAACCATGCAACCCATCTTTCGCAGACAACAATTCACTATAGATAAGCAGCTGACCCATGTAGGGAAAACACTTTATTTCACCACAGTTCTTATTACTTATTTTGTCTCAGAACCAACTTGCTTCCACTATAAAATTTTGCTTATATTTCTAGTCCTATAGGAAACTGCATTGATTATTTCATATTGTGCAATTGCATAGAACCAAGTATTACCTAAGCAGCCACATTCAGCAGAGATGTTTTTAAAAAAGAAAAGACACTCACAATCATGCTGCTTCAAGCTATGATAGTTAATATTTGTACTTAAGGGGCACAGTCTTAATTTATTCCTGGTATTATTGAAGAACATTAAAAAATTAATATTAAAGCTGATCTTTAATAGGATTCTGTGCCCAGATTTTTATAAGAGCTAGGGGGGAAACACCACCAGTAAAAAGTCACTTAAAATATAAAAACAATTATGTCTCAGATTTACATGTGGTTGTAATGAAATAGCAGATAAGATATACTCTAGTGGAGGGTTCTCTCTATGAATAAGGCACTTAGGATGGCAGTGGGAGAACAGGAGGGGGATTCAGCATATGGTCACAAAATGGCAACACCTTCTCTTTCTATGCTTCACTAAATGACAGAGCATATCAGAGCTTTCTTGCAAAATATTTAGATGTTGATGGGCCTCTGCATATTCTGACTCCTGCCTAACACTAGTTCTTGTACTTTAGAATTCCTTTATGTTATTTGAATAAAGATAACTTCTTTTTTAGAACAGAAATTTAACACTGGATAACCTTGTTTCAACTTCCACTTAAAGAAATACCTAAAACACAGTTTTATTTTTTAAATGAAACTTATTGTCTGAATATCCCAGACAGAGATAATTCACATGTTAAGTTAAATATATGTAAAGTTGGAGTGACAAATTTTAATAATGAAAATGTTCCAAAATCTCAAATCTTGAAAAAAGATTAGAAGGGATTAGAAAGGATTTTCTTCTTTGCACTGTCACCACCAAGGTAAGATTGCACTAAGATTCTGTGCATATAAAAGCATAAGAAAGCTTAATATGAACCGTAGGAATGTTTTTTGAGACTCTGTAAAGCATCTATGTGGGAAAGTAGATATTTAAGTCTGCTAAGAAGCATGCATTACTGATTGCAGGTTTTGATTCTATATGAAAATTTTTCTTTTTTCCATTGTAATCTACATCCACTAGGACTTGTGGGGTGATTAATCAATTGGAATTAATTGATAGTGATATGATGTAGCAGTTCATCTTTCTTAAACAACTCATCTTTGCAACTCAGGTAGCAAAGAAGCTTAATGAAGACTAGAATTGCTCTAAGAAAAATCATGTATTTAAGTATTGTATACTTTTTTCTTTCTTTGAGACTGTTTTAACTGAAATTGAAAAGCCAGTTCAGTGTGCTAGCCAAGGCTTACTAGGATTCAGTTGCCTCATCAACTGATAGGAATACTTACACACTGCTGGTCTAAAACTGGGAGTTGGATTCATATAGCTGGCAAGATCCCTTAGATGTATGGATTTATCCAAACTACATTTTCAGTAATTAATGCATGTAGCCAGCTTGACAAATGTGTTTTCATTCTGAACTTAGCAATGGTTTCACACACCTTCAAGATCACAGTATGACAAAGCCTATTCATCATAATTTTTTTTTCTTGGTAACCACCCTTGCCATTTTCTTAGTCTGTCTGTACCTAGCAAGCACAAATTATGTAGGCCCCAGATGGTCCATGCAATGTTTTTACATTCTTTTTGCTTAGCAGTCAGAGGCCTAGAGTAAATTCAATGTACAAAAAAAGCAAAAAGCTATGGGAATAAAAATCAGTATTAGTAACAGAAAAATAAAAAAATAGATAAATCAAAGTGATTTAAATTCAAAAATTCTGATAGAATAACTTAGGACAAAGGACACTCTAGGCTGACTTATTATTCCCAAGACTCCCATACTCCAGCTTCTTACATCTTACATCAATTTACAACATACTTTATCAATATCCCCAGAAGCATATGTGTTAATTTCCATTTATAAATTGCATAATATTAAAAATAGCTCAAATAATTTGATTAAGCAGATATTATCACAATAGAAATATTAAAATAGTCATCCCACTTAATAAGAAAAAAATTAATTTTCAAAGTCATAGTTATTCTTATAAAGCAGGGCAAAAAAGAAATATTTTATCACCTAATTCTTTTCCAGTCTAGTATTCATGTGTTATAAATTTCATCTGTGCAAAATTCACAATCTTATAATAATAAAAATGACTTTTGAATGCACAGTAGTAAAACATGCCAAACTTTTAGTAAACAATTTACATATCAATCTGTTCTATCTTTATCATAAATATTTTTTAGTATGATAGTTTAATGATGAGGAAACTGACACTCAAACAACTTTCAGTAAATTTAATCCAGTTATTCAGCAGTAAATTTGGACAACTGGAATTTAAAAACAGTGTATCTGATTCTATAGTTCATTATCTCTTCATCAAGTCAAACAGAAATAATAATCTACTGGAGAAGGGAAAGTTCTCTTCAAAAATAGAAATTAAAAAAATAAAAGGTAAAAAATTAGATATTGTAATATATGTGTGCATGTGTACACATATGTATACTTATATTAACAAATCAGTAACTGTAGAATGATAATTTGAATTGTGTAATGCTTTCTCAATTTTAATTATTGTATTTAAACTTTGTAATTTAGCTGCACCTAGAATTAGTTTCTTCAATTATGTAAAACATCCTAGCATGATGAAATCATCTCTCCCAAAGTGCATTTGTGATTGACTCAACTCTTTATGTTTCAGTCACTGTAAGAAACTAAACAACTGTTTATCTCAAAATTCTATCCCGCATTTTTATATTACTACTTTGTTCATTTTATTGAATGACATTTGTATCAATTTTTGTTTAGTTTTTCTTACAAATGTCAAGGAGAAATTTAGATTATTATATATTGAAATCTCAACATATTAAAAGAAAAATTCAGCTTTTCTAGAAACCAAATCTCTTTTGGTAGCCTGAATATGGAAGTTAAACTATGTTTAATTTTTTTAGTTTCATTCTACAACCTCGTAAATGAGCAGGTACTGAATTCCCTAACTATGTAGTCCTTGTGAATCTAGTTGACATGGGACAGATAGAAGGAACAACTGCTTACTATCTTGGTTCTTTAGGGATAAAATTAGTGTCATGTTAGTGTCCGCATCCCCAGTGTTTTATGACTAGTATGTAGTCAGTAATCATTTACAGAATATGTAAATAAATAAAGGTAAACATTTTTTATTTCTCCATAGATAGAAATATTACTGTAAAATTTCACAGATTAAAAAAGAAAGAAAGAAATCGTATCTTCAGCACTCTGAATTGTGTTCTTGAGGGAAAAATGATTTAAAATGTGGTTCTTGCCCTCAAAATCTTACATAGAGAGATATGATATAAATACTTGCTACTTGGAGAGTAGCAAAAATGACCTATAAAGAAATTCTGAAAAGCAATTGTAGAAATATTACTTGGCAGTAAACAATTTATTGCCAATGACGGTAACTTGCCTTGATATAAAAGCTCAGAAGCCTAAGTTATCTGTTCAGCCTACGTTGTCTATGGGAGGCTTTTAAAGAATCAGTAATGGATTATTAGTTTTGAACAATGGATAGAGTGAATCTAAAAGAAGAGGACAGAAAATGTCATTCTGGTTGACGAGAGAGTGATCCATAGTGCAGTCTTTAAAAAGCACCAGTTCTGTTTTCAGTACTTTTATTTAATGGCATAATTTAGCACACATTCTAAGTTGTAATGTTCATTAGACAGATAAATATAAATGAACCTTCATTATTTTACTCTCAATCTCTGTTTTACAGCCCTTTATTTTATATTATTTTTATTTAATATTATATTATATCTTATTTACTTATTTATTTGAGACGGAGTCTTGCTCTGTCACCCAGGCTGGAGTGCAGTGGTGCCATCTCAGCTCACAGCAACTTACGCTTCCCTGGTTAAAAGGCTTCTCCTGCCACAGCCTCCCTGAGCAGCTGGGATTACAGGAGCCAGTCACGACTCCCAGCTAGTTTTTTGTATTTTTAATTGAGATGGGGGATTTCATCACATTTCTGTTTTCAGAACTGGTACTTTTTAAAATCAATTTAGGGAATGGAGTACTATTTGATAAGAATTGAGGTAGGTTGGATTCTAAATATAAAATTGTGAACACAATCATTTCTAATATTTGCCTTGAATTTGAGAGCAAGATATACTAAAATGCTCTTATAGTAACCAGATCTCTTTTTTTTGTTCCCACCCCTTCCAGTAACCAGATTTCTTAACCCGAAATCATTGTGTTGCTTTGTTTCTTTCTTTTTCCCTACTATTTTATAAAGTGGCCTATGCTTTATTTTCTTTTAAAACCAGATCCAGTAGCAGAGTCTTAATATTGTATATTTAGAAAGAATTAGTATAGTCCATTGCGAAGTAGCATTGAGGTCTATAATATGCTACATACATTTGAAAAATGATATTGCAAAAATATAATTTAGTACCAGGAGCTTAATGCATGTAAAATAACAATAAAATTTCTGTTAATACCATGACAAAAGTTAAAAAGAAAGGAAAAGTTTTAAAACTCCCATTAGAGATTGTATTAAATTGCAATTTAGAAAACAAAATAAATCTTTTGACATTGAGTAACTTTGAGTGCATCAGTTTTATATGCACTGTTTTAACTGTTAGTAATAAACCTGATAGAAAAAAAATGAAAAATTGATGACAGCATATCAACAGGGGAATGAATGTCTAGGGTATTTCACTTATGGAATAATTAGCTAATATAATTCAGTCAGCTTAGACATATTCATTCATGTACCAGCTATCACAAAAGGAAATGTCAAATACAACGATTTGTTCTCCCATTCTTTCACTTAAATAGAGGTTAAAAAAATCAGAAATTTTGTGTAATTACTCCTTCTTTGTGAGTGTTATGTATAAGATTTGCTTGTATATAAGAAAATATTTAAGATAGTTTTGAACATTTATGCTTCTTCATTTCTATTAAAATCAGTCCCAGGAAAATTTCAGTAACTTTGCCTCTTTGACACAAATATTTCAAAATTTTCTAGCAAATATCTGACAGTTATTTATAAATATAAAGATCTCCAGTTTTTTGTATATGAATTGCAATCAGAAAACTATGGAGAGAATGCCAACTGTCATATATGCACACACAAACACCACACACACACACACACACACACACACAATATATCTATTTAAATATTTACTTAGAATTTAGCCTAAACGAAATTATGATAAAGGCTTAGATGATTGTTGGCAACTGAATTACTAAGTATTTCTCTAATATTCCTGGTTCAAGGTTAAATCACTGTAACCAAATCCCTGGGCTTTGGCTCTTGCTGTAACCCTTGCACTACCTCTTGCTTTCCATCGACATATTTGTTAACAAATTATTCCCTCTACTGGAATAAATTTGTCCTTCTATTTTTTTCATAGTACTTCGATTAAACCTCTCTAAATACCTTTTTATATTGTTTTATATCGTGTTCATATATTGTGTACTGCATTATCTTAACATATGTGCACTTACGCAAATGTGTCTGTTCAAAATTAAGCAGAGATATCTCCTTGAGGGAAGAAATTGTACTTTTGTCTATTTTTGAAAAATTACTTTCTGCTATCCCTACGAAGAAAATGCCAAAAAACTAACTTAACTTTTTCTTAAGTCAAATTAATTATTAATCAGTGAATATATTTTCTATTACTGAGGGTATAATTGCTTTTCTACATTGCAGCTAATAGAATTTGTAATTACTGTATTTGTATCTTTCTTTCATTGACTCTTGTATCTGTTAGAATATAAACTTTGTGAGGCCAGAGACCATGTTGTATTTTTATCTTTGGTTGTTTTTTTTTTATCTTTAAATCTTTTAATGCATATATATATTTTTTTTCTGGCATAGGAACTCATGAACTATTGCTTGAATTCAATTAAACAAATAAGTATGAAAAGCAGATAAGTTTCTAAGAGAGTGAGGGAGATTAACAAATAATCAGATGATTGTAGCAAGTGTTGTACGGGGGTGCCAGAGCCAATCACGCCACAATTTCTGGCACAGATTTCCATCATTAATTGTACATTACAAAGAAGGACGTGTGTGGCAGGGTGGGCAGGTGGGAATCTCCTTACCTTCACAAACCTCAAAAATTAGCATTCACAAACCTAAAAAAGGTAAATTTACTTTCTGTGCCTTTAACATTAGGTTATTAATTATTTTTGTATATGACTTTGATCCAGAAATAGGACATATGTTTAGAACATTACAATGTGCATTGTATTTAGAATTATAGAAATATTATCATGACTCTCCCAAGTTCGCAATCTCCGAGTCTTTCTTAGTATTATTGCAATTAATATTTCATTTTACCCTGATGGTAGTACTACCCTTTATCTGACACTATTTCAGAGTAATTTTCAATGCAAATAAACTTTAAAATCATTTTGCTTAATTCTTCTTTATAAAGTCTCCAGAGGGTGGAAAAACTGGTGAAGGCATTGTTTACAGCAATAAAAACCTTTGTCATTCTATTTAGGTTGGTTTAACAAGCATGCATTTGCTCACCTACACTGTTCCTGAGATTGCCCCAAATTCCAGAAATTCAAAGAAAAGAAGACAAGAAGGATTCATTCTTGAGGCTCTCATACTCTAGCTAGACTACAGATACTTGGTTGTACCTGCAGGTTTCTTTCTTCTTCCTTCTGCTTGTTCTTCTCCTCCTTCCCCACCCTCTACTTCCCCCCCCCCGCCGACACCCGAGCTCCACCCATTGCCTTTATCTTCTGTGTTTTTCTCCTCTCCTTATAGGTTTGATTAAATGTAATATCAAATATTTGGTAAAGTGCAAACTAGATTATCAAACATGACTAATTAAAGTCTTATAGTCTCATTTCCAGTGAAGAATCTGTAGAGTTACAGTAGATTGCAAATTATTCCACATAAGAATTTAAAGTTTTAATGATCTAAGAGTTTTGAAAAACGACATGCCCTAAAATATTAATATATTTAAATAATAAGTGACTTAAAAGAAGTCCTACTTCATTATAAATGTAGTCACAGTGAAAGCTCAAAAGCAAAATATAAACATATGCACATATATAAATATACATATATATTCTCTTTGATATGCTCAGATTTATAAGCAAGACTCTGATTAGCATTAATGGAAGTTTTATATGGACATAAAAGTTTATTCTTTTCTATGTACTCAGAACCACCTCCTTCCAGGGCCTTTCATCCTATCACCACAGATGTTCAATAAAGTATTTTAAACTGTGTGTCCACATCCAAAGGAATCTGGAAAATTTTACTAGATCCAAAGCATTCAGATGTACTTACCATACACTACAGTCATCCAAGTCAGTATATCTTATGCTTTAATTCTCTCATTTGCCTCACAATTTTGTTTTCTGGACTAGTTTACTTTTTTATCTTAATTCCTAAATGATTTGTTTTAATCTACAAATCTGAAAGCTAATGGCAGCTGTTTGTTATGTTTATGTATATATCTGTGGAAGAGGTTTATGAGGTTTCCATTCCCTACATTCTGGGGGTTAACTTGCTTTTTCCTGTACTCTGCCAATGGCCTGGGTATTCTAACATGGAAGTCAAAATCCAGAGTTTAATGCAGATAGTCACTCAGGCAGCTGGACCAGCAGGGCTGTAAGAAGTCTTGCCACCATGTTTCAATTGAGTAATACATGAAACGGTAGCAAAAATGAATAGAAATAGTATCCTCAAATTGTTGTCGAATATACATTTTAAAGTTTTTTAGTGATGAAAGAAAAAAATTTATAGGTGGAGAAAAATAAAAATAGTAAATAGTTTGAAGTAGAATCGATTTTTATTAGAACCATTTGAATTTCTCCTCAAAGTATTCTCTGACCTGAACTGAAACAAATTGGTATACTTTATGTGTTTTGTTTGAGTTCCTCTTTCATCTACTGCTGCCTCTGTTTTTTGAATTCAGAGGAGCTCTTCAATTATGATTTTCTCCTCTCCTCTCTGGTTCATGTCATGTAGTAGGCAATGTTAACTGTTGCAATGCTCCTTCCTATGCTTTGTTTTACTTGCCCATTCTCTGAAGTCTCTGGTATGCATCAATAATAAAATTCATAATAAGTTGCAGACATACATATGACGATCACCCCTTTAACACACTCACCCCTTTAATATGGTAACACTCTGTATTGCTCTTATGTATATACCATAATACTTATTCACCATTACTCCCCCTTACATAAGTCCTACTGCATGTCCATGATGACTTGTAGGTATCAAATGTTTGATAAGACTAAGAAATAACATAATTTGTAATATATATTATCAAAAATAAAAATATATAACATCTTGTTAAAACTCTGAGACATAGTGATCAGGTGATAGTAAACAGAAAGAAAATTTTCAGTAACCATTATCACTGATAAAATAATTTAAATGTCAATTGTAATTACCTGGCCATGGGGGCTCATGCCTGTAATCCCAGCTACTAAGGAGGCTGAGGTAGTAGAATCATTTGAAGTGGGTGGGAGGGGCAGAGGTTGCAGTGAGCCAAGATTGCACCACTGCACTCCAGCCTGGGTGACAGAGCAAGACTCTGCCTCAAAAAAAAAAAAAAAAAAAAGTCAATTGTAATGTCTTAATTTAGCACATATTCTATGTTGTAATGTTCATTAGACAGATACATATAAATGAACCTTCATTATTTTACTCTCAATCTCTGTTTTACAACCCTTTATTTTATTTTATATCATTTATTTATTTAACATTATATTATATCTTTATCTATCTATCTATCTATCTATCTATCTATATCTATCTATCTATCTATCTAAGGCAGAGTCTTGCTCTGCTATCCAGGTTGGAGTGCAGTGGCGCCATCTTAGCTCTCAGCAACTTCTGCCTCCCGGTTTCAAGCGATTCTCCTGCCACAGCCTTCCTGAGCAGCTGAGGTTACAGGAGTGCATCACCACACCGGGCTAATTTTTTGTATTTTTAATTGAGACGGGTTTCACCATGTTGCCCAGGCTAGTCTCAAAGTCCTGACCTCAAATGATCCACCGGCCTTGGCCTCTGAAAGTTTTAGGATTACAAGCTGAGCCACTGCATCTCCAACAACAGTTTATTTAAAAAAATAATAATACTACACAAGATGGAAGACTTCTAATGTGTCAGGTACTGTGTTAAGTACTTTGAAACATATTGAGTTGTTTAATATTCA
Source organism: Ateles fusciceps (assembly GCA_036589455.1). Classification (NCBI taxonomy): domain Eukaryota; kingdom Metazoa; phylum Chordata; class Mammalia; order Primates; family Atelidae; genus Ateles; species Ateles fusciceps. Next base: position 5,114,067 of record JAZHEH010001040.1, on the reverse strand, counting down.
TACCAGCTTCATAATGTAGGTGCTATTTTTATCATCCCTTTTTCCTATTTTGGAAACTTAAGCACAGAAAGATAGAATGATTTCTACCCAAATCGTACAGCAAGTAAGTGGCAGATCTAAACTGAAAACCAGCTGTACTGGCTCCAAAGTTGGTCCTCTTAACAGGTCAGCGACACTGACACTAACCATTCATTCATCTCAGACATGCTGTCAGAGGAGTTTTAATGAAATAATGTGGTATAGTAGCAGTAGAAAATGCTGAATCTAACACAAAGAAAAATACAAATAAGAAGTTCAGAAATATACCACCATTCCCCACTAAAACTTAGTCAAAAAGATTTCAAGCCACCTCAAAAGACAATCTGCATTTCTTTCATATTTACCTAGTTTTGAGCACAAATACAGTTTATAAAATGGCAAATGTTTTTGAAGCCTCTAATATAAGAAAGGCACTCTGAGAGTCTAATTGATAAGTTTTGTCTTGTCTAAGCCCTATGCCAATTCCTCAAAGTGTTTTCAAACAACCATATTTTATGAATAAAGAAACTAAGTTTCAAGAAGGTTATGTGAGTTGTTTGAGGCCATGCACTCAATCAAGCATGGTGCTCAGATTCAAATCTAGATCTTTCTAATGCCATAAAGACACTTGAGAACTATTATAATGATAAGGGATACACTTGAAGGTCTCATAACTTTCTCACTAACCCTAAGTCTCATCGCAGTAGGCAGTTTATGACAAAATAAGATTTCTTGTCTTTCCCCTAATAAAATTTTATTTCTTTTTATGGAACTTATAACTACATGATAATATATTTTATTGTCATTTTTTCTCTGTTAGAATTTAGGCTGGAAAACGGTTGGGAGTTTATTTTTGTCAAGGCATATATGCATGAACAGAAACTAAAGAGGATTGTATCTAGGCAAGAAGGACATCAGTGCTAGTTATGAAGAGAGAGGAAGCTTAAGATTTCACACTTGGTTTTCATTTTGAAGACAACCTTAACGCTCTGGCTGATTCCAGCTGGAAAAGCTCTGCTTTGCTTGTCAGATTGAAAAAATGTTTTCTTAAAAATACCTTTTTTATGTTTTATAGTAAAATAATTGCATTATAATTAATTGATTAATCAGACATCAAATATCCTACAGTAGAATAGTAATGACATAGCATAGAGAAGACAAAAATAGGGTTTCCATAAAGATAATGAGTCATGCCATAGATTAGGACCAAAAGCACACTATGGAATAGTAATTTGTCAGCATTGCACATATTAGTAAAAAGCAGAGAACTTGGAGATAGATGATGCTACTTTTGAGTTTACGTTTGAACGTGAGGATGAAGAGAGCTTTCAAGGAATGGAAATAGAGAATAACAAAAAAGTCCATGTAGTTTGTAGTAGAAAGATTGTGAACATTACCAGATTCTTAACCCTTTTTCTATGCACAGTATTGCAATGTGAATCTGCCCCTTCTTCATTAAGAAATAAATCGATTTCCCCAATTCTTGAATTCGAGCTGGCTTTGTATCTTGAAACAGAAGTGAGAGTATGTGAGTTACAAACCAAAGCCTCAGGAGGTCTTGTGTACATTCAGTCACACTTTTATAATGCTGCCCCTAATATGTGAACAAGCTGGGGTAACCTGATCAAGAAGGAAAGATCACATGGGGCATAGTCAGCCCAAATGGACAAGTCCAGTGTCCAGAGATGTAAAAGATTCCAATCAAGAAGACATGATGACCAGCCCTTGGCCAACCCATCAGTTGACCATAAATGCCTAATCAAGCAGAGATGAGAAGAGTTGAGCTCAACCTGGAATCATTTATAAAATGGCAAACAGTTTATAAAATGGAATGGAAAAACAATGGCTCAGATGACCTATAGACTGTAAGGTAATAAATGTTTATTTTTAATTGTTTGTTACATAGCATTATGATTGCAATCGGTAACTGGCACGCTACTAAAGTAGCACTGAAAGTTTACTTACCTGAAGTGTTCTAGCCCTGCTATCAACAAATATGGTGAATATAAATGAATAACACAGCTTCTATTTCTCTGTTTTCGAAACTGCAAAATAAAAGAACAAGTCGTTAAGATAATTTCTAATTTTTGGGGTTTTTTTTCATATTCTAGGTTTAGGAAATTTGAGGAAGTAGAATAAAAACCACAACACATGAAATTCACTGTTTAGATATAAATAATGTCTCTTAAAATATTGATTAGAAACACCATTTGTTTCATTTATAATGTATAATTTACAATAATTACAAATAAAAGCAATAAAAAATAAAATCCTGTAATTGGAAGATATTTGCCAACAACAAGAAAAAAAAAGCAAATGAGCTGTTTGCTCAGCCATTGGAAGAACAATATCAAACTAAAACATTGTGAGTACATTAAAGTGCTTACGCATGAAAAAGTTTGGTATCCAGGCAAGGGATATCAAAGCCTCAAAAGATTCTAGAAACATATTTGTCTCTCATAGACAGTAAACAAATACATTGAATTTCAGAAAAAGAAATTACTGGACTTCTAAAAGAATGGTAAAGATTCTTACATTGTTAGTAGATACTACATTAACATAATGTCCTTTTGGTTTTTTGATCAAAGGAATCCGTATCTCTTAAAATAATTGAACCATAATGCATATTTTTCTAATTCATTTATATTTTAATACTAAATTCACAACACTCTCACTAAGCCTTCATACTTAGTAAAAGAGATAGACCCAGAAAGAATTATAACATAGGTAATGTTGATTTCCTCTGTGGACTTTCACTTAAGCTAAGTGGGTGACTAGCTGATTTTATTGATAAAATGATTTAAGGACAAGGATTGCTGAGGACAAGGATTTAAGGACAAGGCGGCTGAGAAAAACAAATTACTGGACTTCTAAAAGAATGGTGAAGATTCTTACATTGTTAGCAGATACTACATTAACATAACGCCCTTTTGGCTTTTTGATCGAGGGAATCCATACCTCTTAAAGTAAGTGAATCATAATGCATATTTATCCAAGTCATTTACATTTCAGTACTAAATTCAGAACACTCTCTAAGCCCTCATACTTAGTACAAGAGATAGACCCAGGAAAAGCTATAACATAGGTAATGTTGATTTCCTCTGTGGACTTTCACTTAAGCTAAGTGAGTGACTAGCTGATTTTTATTGATAAAATGATTTAAGGAGAAGGATTGCTGAGCAATAGATCTGTTCCTTTATGATAAGGTTTTAACATTTTAACAAGGTGTCCCAGGATCTGAACCCAAAGGAATGAAATTTGGGATAAATCAGTGAGAACTACATTCCACAGTGACAATGATGCTTGCTCATTTTACACCATCATGAGTCTCACTATGAAGAAATGTTTATATGGGGAAAATAACATGAACAGAAACAAATGAAACTGGTTTTTTACAATATTATGTTGATTGATTACATGACTTGGGAATTTTTTTTCCCAGGGGGGGATATAAGCGCATACACATGCGTACATTTTTAAGAAGTAATAGGAGGAAGAAGCCATCAAACGGCCTTTATCTGTAAAACCGCCTAATTTGAAGTTTAGAGATACACTAGATTTCAATCTTTGGATTTGTCAGTGCTTCCATAATGTCATGGTCTTAACTTTGTATCATTGGGGTTATTAATCCACAAAACTGGGTCCCCTGCTGCTCAAAACTTACTGCATTGGCAAGTGAGACTTGATACTTTCTTACTTTCTTACTTCCCTATGATTGTCCATAGGTCAGGTGTTCATCCATGAATCAATAAGTTTGGCTACGTGAGAAACAAAAGCTAATTGACTTAAGCATAGGTTTCTGAATATATTATTGTCAAAGTGATTGGAATTTTTATGATTAATTTAGTCATGACAAAACTCAGGACCTGTGGGTGGTATCTTTTCTTGATAAACATGAACTGCATTAAAAAAAACAAGTAGATAACTGAACAAAATTTAAGCTCTATCATGAAGCAGAAAGGTGAGCATGGATGATGGGCAGACAAACAACCATAATCACTAAAGATAATTTACTTTAGGCTGGGCATGGTGGTTCATTCCTGTAATCTCAGTACTTTGGAAGCCAAGGCAGGCAGATCAGTTGAGGTCATGAGTTCAAGACCAACCTGGCCAGCATGGTAAACCCCATCTATACTAAAAATACAAACAAAACAAAACAAACAAACAAACAAACAAAAACCAAAAAACGCCTGGCATGGTGGCATGCACCAGAATAGTCCCACCTGTTCTGGAGGCTGAGACAGGAGAATCGCCTGAACCCAGGAAGCAGAAGTTGCCGTGAGCTGAGACCTGACCACTGCACTCTAGACTGGTGATACAGCAATACTCAAAATAAAAAAGGTATTTATTTTATAGTGTCTGAGAAAAAAACAGTATAAATGTTTTCAAATATTAACGGGCTACAAACTGATAATTGATTGAGTTGTTACAGCAGTTAGGATGGAACTAAGAGCAGTGTGCGGAAGATGTGAGAGGTGAGCTAGCTTACAATTACATCTTTCAACAAGGAAATCTGAAATATCATGACCAGAGGGAATATTTTCAGCTGGAAAAGTTCCAGTAGAGATTGGAGGAGTACTTGTCCAATTGGTGACAGAGTGAATCTCTGCACTGAGTCCAGAGGCATCTTACAACTCTGATTCTGTCTGCAATATAAGTTTTACACACTTTCTAATTGAAGTTATTTATAGTTCTCATAACTACTTTGATATCTTTTAATAAAACAATTACCATTTACTTCAATGTGGTTTCAGGTTATTGATTACTTATTCTTCAGGTCAGTTATTTGTAGGAGATGATCAATTACTTTTAGGTGTTATAAATGTCCTTATTTTTTCTAGCAGGAGATATGTGTGTGTGTGTGTGTCTGTGAGTGTGTGTGTCTTGTGTGTGTGTGCCTGTGTGTGTATTTCTTCTTACAGTACACATCTGGTTTTCTTTAATATGAAGGACCTTCACATTTTCATACTTAGTGTTATAAAAGTTACATTATGAAGATAAAAATGATTCAAGGAACAACACTGCAGTGTCACTACATTTGCTTTATCTTATCTTTTTAGCCTCCAAATGAGTAGTGAAACACATTGACAGAAATAAGGTAAACCATGAAGTTTACTTCACCATTGAAGGGAGGATGGGATTCTTTAATTATGCCATGTGTAGGTGTATTAGAAGTATGATATAGCTGGAATAAACATCTCCTTAGATGCATTTGGTACATATGCTATCAGATGAGATGCAAAATGCTCACATCTCCCATTATAAAAGATTACACTAATAGTTGCTTACTGTATTCAAATGTCATTATAATCAACCAAATCAATATTTTTAAATGCATTTTGGGGAAGTTTGATCACTTTTAAATATCAGATTGTTCATTTCTTCCCTTGTATATGTAGGTGTAAGCCTGGCTTTGCACAATGTGTGCAGCCTGTTTATGGAGCTCATATTCTTAAAAAACAGATGGAAATTCCCTTTCCTAAATATAATAATTTGACATGTAAGTTTAAAATAATGTACAGATAATGTGTGCAAGAGAAAATAAAATTATTAAATCAAAGAAAAAGAATTTTAAATAATTCTTATTTCTGTGTGAAATAAATATTTGTCCTAAGAATGAAGAGAAGTGAACCAGAGTACCTATGTTATGACTAATGCTTTAACCCTTTGGGTATTCATATAAGCGTATGCCTATAATTAAGCAGGCCTCTTATTAATTAACTTAAATTTTAATTATAAATAATTTAATTATGTAAATGCACAGTTGTAAAATGGATATAATGACTTGTTTTAAATTGTATTTTAAATAAGAGCTGTGTCTAAGTTCTGGCTTTAGTCTTAACTGGCCATGTGAACAAGGGCAAACCTTATATCCTTGTGGTCCACAGATCTTCAGTATGTAAGGAGATTAGTCAAATTACCTCTATGATCCCTTCTAGGTTTTTAATCAGAAACATTAGTAATTAACCTTAATAAAAAATTGTGATTAAAAACTATAAGGTATAGCTATGACACTGGCATGCTTAATTAGCTACCAATGCAAGTTGCTGCCTTCTAGTTCCTCAAGGAATGTTCTGGCTAGTGGTCAGATACAGTTTAATTTATCTTTTAAATTTTTATATTAGGTGTCTTTTTAAAGGAAGAAGTTTAGAATATATCTGATATTTTTAAAAATTTTGTTACTGGCAGTAAAAATAATTACAATAATAAAGACAAGCATAAAGATCTATAAATGGTTTCAAAACTAATAATGTGTTAAATATCCAACTCCTACAGATGTTAAAGGAAATGTTTCTAGCATTTTTACAATTAGGCACACCATTTGCTATATATTTTAAAATATGAATTCTCAAAAATTTAGAAATTTTTTATTCTGAAATATTTGAAATGTAAACAGACATATAGAGTAATATTGAATGTAATTATACACACATTACCTTGATTTAACAATTATCAAATGTTGACACATTGTTTTGTCTCTCCTACCTAATCTTTCCTTTATTTCTTGGCTGAAATATTTTAAAGCAAATGCTAGGCCTCAGGTCATTTACCCTTCCAAAGCATCATATGCCTTTCTAAAATACATGGGCATTCTTCCAGTGACAAAAATGCTATTATCATCCCTTAAAAAATTAACAATTATTACTTAGTATTAGTGAGATCTCTTCTTATGTTCAAATTTCCCCAATTGTGTCAACGTAGTATTTTTACATATGGTTTCTTGAAATTAAGACTCAAACAAATTGCACATTTCTACCTCCAATTTTATGCCATTGTTGTGCTGAAGAAAGCAGATCAGTTTTCCTGTGTTCCAGATTTGTTAACTTGTTCTTTAACAGTATTGTGTAACTTTTCCTCTCTAGTTCCATGGATCCTATAAAGCGGAAATTCATTCTTAGTTCTATATTTTTTATCTTTGGACAAGAACATTAATCTGCTGTGACTTTTCTCAGCAATATTCTGTAATATTTTATACATACATTTAAGATTTTTTTCTCATTTAGCTCTAATTTTATATGATTTTGATTTTATAATTTAATGGCTAGACCCTGCAAATACGAGTGTGTTTGGGTGTCTGCACATGTGTGCACACACCTTTCGTGTGTTGATATCTTGTTTAGACTCAAATAAATGCTCACAAGTAAAATTAGCCGGCAATTTTTTTTCTTATATTGTCTAAATGTTGGTATCAGTACAATACTGACAGAGTAAATTAGTTTGAAAGGATTTTCTCTGCTATTCTTTATCTTATTATTTTGTTTTGAAGTCAATGGACATTGCAGTGTTTCTTAAACTCACTTACATAAGTCTCAATAACTATTTTTGTGTGTTGCTTCTCTCTTTGCTTTAGCTTAAAAAAAATGGGTGCATCTCAAATATTGCTCAAATGCCTTTAATGATTATAATCTGTCCAGGTTTTCTGTTTCTTTTTTTTTTAGTTGTAGTGAGTTATATTTTATCTTGTTAGTTGTGGTGAACTATATTTTACATGTAGTTTGAAATTTGAAATTTAATATAATAAAATTATTGAAATATCAGCAGATGACTTTTCAATCATGACTATTTCTATAATTATTGACCCATTCAACTATTAATTTTTACTTCTCTATTTTTTAAGTAATCTCAGAAGTCTGTTTCATTAGATTTTTCAAAACACAATTTGGTTTGAAAATCTTTCCTGTTTTTCTCTTTGAAATGTCTTTTTTCATGTTTTTTGTTATTTGCATTTTATACACTAAACTGGAGTGAGATGCTCAGCTCTTTCATGTTTAGCCTTTCTTGTGGTAAGATATGAGTGTTTAATACTATATATTTCAAAAAATACACTGCCTAAGGTGCATACTACAAGTTGATAAATTGTATTTTCATTCATTCTTATTTTTCAGTGAAGATCTTACCTTGAAATGACTCTACTGTAACCTTTGCGTTGTTTACAATTTTGCTTTTAATTTGAAAACAATTAATATAATACATATTTTTCTACTTGTTTTTAATCTAATTTGTGGTTAGATAAATGATATGACATACTGAATCACTACAATGTTATAAAAATTATTTTATTAATGCATAATTTATTTCTGACAAATAATTCTTAAAACCCTGATATGAATAAATTTGAATTTTTCTTTAGTTCTGTCCTATATTATTATAATTAAAAAGTGTTTAAATACCTCTTACTATGATTACAGGTTTGTCCAGTTTTCTCATAATTTTGTAAAAACTTATGACAAAAACATAGTATAAACATATTTAGAATTACTCTGTCTTTCTAGGTAATTGTAAATTCATCATCATAACAATATGACACTATATCTAGTAATACTTTTTTGCCTAAATTCATTTTCTTTATATGTAGGATTATACATGTATAGCACATATTATTGTATGTATAATACACACAGTTATCCTTTGTTTAGCTTTCCTGGTATATCTCTGTTTCTTCTGTTACCTTCACTAATCTTTATGTTCTTTACATTGCATTTTGCTTCTGAACACCATATAATTCAGAATATCTTTTAAAAGACAAATTTGACAATCTTTGTCTTTAAACTGGAAAAATCGGCACATTATGTTTTTTTCTGCCTGCTGTATATTTGCTGGCAGCTGATTTGATTGTGCCTACCAGATTAAGGGTGGGCCTGCCTTTCCTAGTCCACTGACTCAAATGTTAATCTCATTTGGCAACACCCTCACAGACACACCCAGGATCAATACTTGCATCCTTCAATCCAATCAAGTTGACATTCAGTATTAACTGTAACACCTCAACATGACAGTGCTGTCCAAAGTTCTGAGGGTGTCTAATACTCCAATATAATGATATGTTTTTGTGTGATTCCTGTAAATATACCAGCATATGTGCATTACTTTAGTAGAAACATTTAACTATAGGTAAATCAGAAGGAGAGATACAAAAACTTAAAATTATATTAGAAGCATGTGCCACCCTTTATCACAACAAGCTAAAATATTTTACTATTGAGTTAGGTGCAGTAGAGAGACTTTAAAACTTAGAATTTCCTTGACTTCTATGGAAAGGGGATTTTGTATGTACGATCTGAGAGATAGATGATTCTTGTAGTTGAAGAAAGGATAAAGTTATTATCACATCAAACAAGATGATGAGACATGAGTGAACTCTGTTAGTTTTCAGAAAAATTAAGCATTTTAGGTTACTATGGTATCACTTTATAGAGGAATAAACACAGATTCATGGTCTATTTTCCTTAGTAAATAAAGTAGAAAAGTGAGTAAGTTATTACCTAGTCTAAACACTTGCCTGAAACATCATAGTAGTTTTAAATAATTCTATAATTGAGTTTAATTTCTAATTTAAAAATATATATTATTTAGTCTATTTAAACATGACTTTGAAAATATTTATTAATATGCAAATTAACTAATGGCTAGATTTTTTTAAATCTAGTTATTAGAAAACTTCATGTGGAAGATCAGAACACTTATAAGTCTTTTTGTTATCCATTCAAACATAGTTTATCATCAAAATGAGCAGATGCTGACTATTTTTAGAAGCAGACGTTTCTATAGCACACAGATCCCATGTTTCTGACATGACATCTGTATTCTCTTGGCAATTATTGTGAGAGTTATGCAGCTGCCGCTTCAAACCTTATACCAGATTTGGGATTACATCAGTTTACACAGCTAAAAGATGCTCCAAAATGTGTAACTAGAGGAAAATATAAACTTTTTTCCAATTTTGAAATGAATTCCATTTTTTTCCAGAGGTTTATATCAAATTCTTAAAGTGATGAAGTAAAAGAAAAGAATTCACAGTGTTGTAAAATTCCCGGCCAAAATAAAGGAATATAATTGCATAATGTGATATTGAACAGAAGCATCCTTGCAGAGGCTTGTATCTACACCTTTAAAGAATAAAAAGTGAAAAATGCCTAGGCACAAACAACAATAGGTAAGAGACAAGAGTTATATTAAGCATACTGAATTATATCTCCACTTCATTTTTGGAAGAAATTTGAAATTTGAAATTAAATCTGAATTTTGAGAGTTTATATTGTATTTATTCTGAAAAAATATGATGTTTTATTGAATTTAAAATATTAGGAGATGTCATAAAGATTCCTTCAGAGTGTTAAATATCTACCAAAAAAAGAAACTTTGGCAGCCAAATATAAACACCCAAAGGGAAAAATGGTATTTAAAAAGGTATTACATATTTCTCAAGAAGGTGGCTAACTAGAGATACTGAACAGTTGCTGTTTCAGGAGGAAAAAAAAAAGCCAAAATTGCAAATAGATAATCACATCTGGAATAGGGCATCTGAGAGAGAACAATGAAATTCAACACAAAAGTCATGGAAAACATGTGACGCATGGCAGGAAAGGGAGGTGAGGCACTAGCTCATCTGGGATTGGCTGGGAGGTGGGAGAGGCTCAATATTGTGGAGAAAGGCTAAGTGAAACCCTCAGCGACCCATGTTTCCACTGCAGACTACTGTGATCCTAGTCATGGGAAAGTTCCTCTACACACACAGGCCCTGGGACTGTCATGGTTGGCAGCCTGGGGACCCCATGAGGACACTGCTCTATTGAGGGAGTTCACAACAGGTTATATACACCCTCCCTCAAGACCTGAGTATCTGCAGCACACTATAATTTTGACAACTCAGCCTCCTCCAGACTAGATTCTGCTTGAGACTCAACAGTCCCTGCACTTCTCCATCCCAGAAGCCCCCAAGTGACATCCCAAGCATCCATCTAGAGAGCTGCATAGGCACAGAGCTGGCACAGTGCAGAGGTCCTGTGGGGTCCTCAGCACTCTAGACCAAATATAGTCCTGCTCTCCAGAGAAGGGGCAGTGCAATACTGACAAGGCTGCTCCAGGACAAAGGGAACCAAAGCATGTACCTTCCAGAAACTGAGAGGTGCCTGCCTGAGACTGTGAGCTTTCACACTCCACTCTCAGCATTAGATGAATTATCTAGACATAAAATCAACAACAACAACAAAATCACATTGTAATTGAACTGGAATTTAGACCAAATTGACCTAACACATATTTACAGGATATTTCATCTAACAGTTGTGGAATTCACATTCTTGTCCTTGTCACATGGATCATATTTCATAACAGACTATGTTAGGCCACAAAATAAGTCCCAACAAACTTAAAAAAATTAAATCATATCAAGCCTTTTATCAGAACTAGATGGAATTAAGCCAGAAATTAATACCATGAGGAAAATTGGAAACTGTACAAATCCATGAAAATTAAACATTATCTTGAACAATGATTGGATCAATTAAGAAATTCAGATGAAAATCCAAACATTTATTGAAACAAATCAAAATAAAAACACAACATACAAAAAGCTTTGGGATAGAGCAAAAGGAGTCCTAATATGGAAGTTTATAGCAATAAACATATACATCAAAAATTGGAAAGATTTTAGATAAACAATCTAATAATATATCTCAGTGAACTAGAAAAGCAAGAACAAACTAAACCTAAAATATTAACTCTTCCAACAAAGAAAAACCCAGGACTGAATGGATTCACTACCAAATTCTATCAACTGTGAAGAGAACTAATACCAATCCTCCTCAAACTATTCCAAAAACTTGAAGAGCAAAAAATTAGGGAATTCTACCTAAGTCATTTTACCAGGCTAGCATGACACTGATACCAAAACTGGACAAGGACACAACAAATAAAGAAAACTACAGTTCACCATCCCTGATTAACATAGACACAAAAATTCTCAACAGAATACTAGCAAACCAAATCGAACACCACCATCAAAAATATAGCACACCATGATCAAGTGGAATTTGCACTAGCGATGCAAGGATGGTTCACCATACACAAATCAATAGACATGACATATCACATCAAGAGAATAAAGAACTAAAACTATATTATCATGTCAACAAATACAGGAAAAGCATTTGATAAAATTCATAATCTCTTTATGATAAACATTATCAACAAACTGAGCATAGAAGGAACATACACTAAAATAATAAAGGCCATATATGATTATATGGTTTGGCTGTGTCTCCACCCAAATTTCATCTTCAATTGTAGAACCCATAATCCCCATGTGTGAGAAGAGAGACGTGGTGGGAGATAGGTGAATCATGGGAGCAGTTACCCCACTCCGTTCTTGTGGTAGTGAGTGAGTTCTCACGATATCTGCTGGTTTTATAAGGGGCTTTTTCCCCCCTTGGTGAGCACTTCTCCTTCCTATCACCTTGTGAATAAGGATGTATTTGCTTTCCCTTCCACCATGATTGTAAGTTTCCTGAGGCATCCCCAGTCCTGCAGAACTGTAGGTCAATTAAGCCTCTTTCCTGTATAAATTACCCAGTCTCAAACAGTTCTCTATAGCAGCATGAGAACAGACTAATATATATGATAAAACCACAGCCAGCATCACACTGAATAGAGAAAAGCTGAAAGTCTTTTCTCTAAGAACTGGAATAAGGTAAGGAGGCCCACTTTTTTTTGGTTTGTTTTTTGAGACGGAGTCTTGCTCTGTCACCCAGACTGGAGTGCAGTGGCATGCTCTCGGCTCACTGCAACCTTCACTACCCAGGTCCACGCAGTTCTCTGCCTCAGTAGCTGGGATTATAGGCATGTGCCACCATGCCCGGCTAATTTTTGTATTTTTCAGTAGAGATGGGGTTTCACTATCTTGGTCAGGCTGGTCTTGAACTCCAGACTTTTTGATACACTCGCCTTGGACTCCCAAAGTGCTGGGATTACAGGCATGAGCCACTGCACCTGGCCAAGGAAGCCCACTTTTATGACTCTATTCAACATAGTACTGAAAGTCTCAGCCAAAGAAATCAGGCAAAACAAATAAATAGAAGGAATCCAAATTGGAAAAGAGGAAGTCAAATTGTTTCTGATGGCAAACAATATGAATTTATACTTAGAAAAAGATAGACTGCACAAAGAAAACTTAGAACAGATAAACAAATTCAGTAAAGTTGAAGGATACAAAATAAACATACAAAAATTAGTAGTATTTCTACACACCAATAATAAAATAGCTGAAAAGAAAATCAAGAAGGCAATCTCATTTGCAGTAGCTATGCACAGAAAAATAAAATACCCAGGAAGAAATTTAACCAGAGAGTGATTGACCACTGCAAGGAAAACTACAAAACTCTAATGAAAGATATCCAAGAGGACAGAAACAAATAATTAGACATTCCATAATCAGAAGTGGAAAAATTAATGTTCTTAAAATGACCATACTACCCAATTCAGTCTAAAGATACAATGCAATCTCCATCAAAATCCCCATGTCCTTTTTCACAGAAATAAAAAAAAAAATCAAAAAATTTTTATGCAATTGAAAAAGAGCCCAAATAGCCAAAGCAATCCTGGACAAAAAGAACAAAGCCTGAGACATCACACTTTCTGACCTCAAAATATATTAGAAACCTGTTGATATAGTTTGAATATTTGTTTCTGTAAAAATTTCATGTTGAGTTTTAATCCTCAATATTGGAGGTCAGGCCTCGTGGGAGATATTTGAATCATGGGAGGCATTGCTCATGACTTGGTGCTGCTTCATGAGGGGGGAGTGAGTTCTTGTGAGATCTCTCTCTCTCTTTCTTTCTTATTTCTCTCCTGCTTCTGCTTGTGCCATGGGATGTGCCTCCTACTCCTTTGTGTTCTAACATGGTTGGAAGCTTTCTGAGAACTCCCCAGAAGCAGATGCCACTGTGCTTCCTGTATAGCCTGTAAAGCCATGAGCCAATTAAACATCAATTTTTAATAAATTATCCAGTATCAAGTGTTTATCACCAAAAAGAAATAAGTATGTGAGGTGATGAATATGATAATTATGTTATATGTTAATATGTTAATTATCATATCTATCACCTCACATAAATATCATTTTCTTTTGGTGACAAACACCTGATTTGATCATTCCACAATGCATGCATGTAATAAAACAACACATTGTACCCCATAAATATTTACAATTATTATTTGTGAGAAAAAATAAAACACAATTTTTTAAAAGATACAAACTTATAAGAATTTATATGAAAATTTGGTCCTATGATAAAACAGGATAAATAAATTTATATATGTGTGTGTATATATGTGTTTATATATATCTTATATTTCAATGTACTTGTACCCCACCTACCAAAAGAGCAAGAAAAGTAAAATTTTATTGGTCTTAATAAAAAGGTCTTGAAGACATGTAATTTTTAAAAAGTATTTGTTTTATCCATGGTTCTATAGAGAAATGGAAATGATAGAATATGTGTGTATATAGAAATGATTTATTATGAGGAATTTGGTCACATGATATGGACATTAGGAAGCTCAAAATTTACAGGGTAGGCAAGCAGGTTAGAGAACCAGGAAAGCTGATGTTCCAGCTTAAGTCTCAATGCCATCTGCTGTAGAACCTGGGAAAGTCAGTGAAGTCCAAAGGCAGTCTTCTAGATAATTTCTCCCTTGCTTGGGGGAGGACTTTCTTTTTGTGCTATTCAGGCCTTCAACTGACTTCAACTACATTACTGATGGCAGTCTGCTTTTTTCAAAGTCCAATAATGTAAATATTAACCTTATCAAAAACATCCTCACAGCAATGCCCAGAATAATGTTTGATCAAAATCTGGGTACTCTATGGTGTAACCAAGTTAACATATAAAATTAACCCTCCCAGTAATTATTTTAATGATCAGAATGAATTGTCAGTTGATGTGAGCTTCAATAATTAATACTTACTGGCTGTGCTCAACTACAAATCAATAAGATAACTATATATATGTATATATATGACTCATTTACATAGTGTTTAACATGGGGATGATAAATACATACCTCACAGATTTACTGTGAGGATAAAGAATGCTGTTTATCATATTTATTTATTTATTTTACTATTAGATTCTTTTTTTGAGACAGAGCCTTACTCTGTTGCCTAGGCTAGAGTGCAATGGCATGATCTTGGCTCACTGCAAACTTCACCTCTCGAAATCAAGCAATTCTTGTGCCTCAGCCTCCTTAGTAGCTGAGATTACAGGTGTATGCCAACACGCACAGCTAATTTTTGTATTTTTAGTAGAGATGGGGTTTCACCATGTTGGCCAGGCTGATCTTGAACTCCTGACCTCAAGTGATCCACCCACCTCAACCTCCCAAAGTGTCGAGATTACAAGCATGAGCCACTGCGCCCAGCCAAGAGTGTTATTTATTATATTTTTAAAAACTTAGGAACATATTCAGCACATATTAAATAACATAAGGGAATTAGCAAGGAACACAGAATATTCTATTAATGCCTCATTTTCTGAATATCGTAATGGAATAGTTGAAAAATGAATGTCAAAAAAGCTAAATGATGATCCCTTTATTTCCAAAATATGAACTGCATTGACTATTTATAATTTTTTAAAAATTATGAATGAATGAGTAGAAAAATTAGTTTGCATGTAGACATCAGTCCATTTATAAAATAAATAGTTTTTGTGAAAATTGGCAGTTGAAGTCCACCCCTGTGGGGTTAAAATATATTTTAAGAAAATATAATTTACAAATAAATGTTATAAAGTACATATTACCTTTAAAAATTAAACAATAAATTAAATGTTTAAAAAATAAAATCATTTATGTTTTAACTTACTATTTTTCAATTTTTTTAAAGTTTTTTTTTAAAGCCATGGAAGAAATTTTTCTTTTACTTCAAAAAATTCCTGCTGCTAACCTCTGGACAATTTAGTCAATTTACAAATTAGTTTCTAAATGTAAGTTTTAAAATCAAAAGATACTGGCAAGGAACAGAGAAAATTCTATAAACACACTGCTGATTATCATTTCTGTTTCCCATATTAATGATTAATTACTATACAACTGAGTGTATTCATTAGGCTGGAACTCAAATTGGCAGCTAAGTCATCAATAAAAGTGCTATTTTATTTTTAGACTTTTATATCAGAAATATTTGGAGTAAGGCACCCAAAATTCCTATCATCCATCTCTTCTGAGGTTCCTTTTCTTCAACTTTTCCACTGGGATATTCAGACAGAGGTGTTAATACAACACTCTATGTTTCTTGCTAATTACTGTACATTGTTTATTATGTGCTGAACATACTGGGTATTTTTTTTTCAATATAATACTCTTAACTCTAACATATGATAACATATAATATATGTTATATGAATTTTAAAGTCTAGTTAAATGAGGCACAGATAGGTTAATTACTTTTCCAAGTTCATTAAGATAGAAAGAATGGCAGACATACTTCATATCCAAGTAGTCTGACTGCACACTTCCGTGGTCTTAAACACCTCTTTGCTACTTTTATATTACAAGATAGCCATGCAGTTTGTTGCTCACTGCTCATACAGTCTCTGAACAGATTGTTTTGTATGGCATAGGATACAAAGACACAAAAATATAGATACCTATATGTCTAAAAAAGATAAAGTTTTGTGCATATATAACAGGGAAATACTAAATAGAGCCCCAGAGAGACACTATGTCAAACCTACCACAATTGGTAAAATTTAAAATGTGTAATAACATCAAATGATAACAAGAATGTGGTAAAATCTGAAAATTGATTTGCTGTTGACAGAGATTCAAAATAGTGCAAGCTTTATAATAAACAGTATAGAATTTTTACTAAAATTGAATTTGCTAAACCCTCTGTGTTTGCCTCTGACTTTTGATACAGCAATCCCACTCCTGGCTATACAAACTAGAGAATACAATTGTTGAAATTATTATACAATTTTCTACATCAAATTTGCAGTCTGGTAAAATTTAGGAGGACTGATTTTTGTCTTTTGGAAGACTTCCAGAAATGTTCCATTTCAAAGTTTCCAGGTGGTATTTTCTGGAAGACAGATTGCGATTTGCCTCCCTAGCATGTACAAGAAAACTGCTAACAGCTTTGTTATTTCCTGATGCTATGTTTCCATGTTTGACTTATTCTGTGGCAGAGAAGCTTCTGGATCCTGATATCAGGAGATTTTCTCTAACATTGGCATTCAATTTCATACTGACAAAAATGCTGGCTTTCTAAACTCTGCTCTTGTTCTTTTAAAAATGTCTTCTTTTAATTTTACATGTAAGATGGCCTGTCTACAATATTCCAAAAAAAAAAACAGCTGGCTCTGTGGGTAATGGGTGATTTTTAAAAATGCTTAGCACAAATATCTGATAATTCTGAGCAACATGCTCACTAATGAAGCTACTTCACAGAATACTTAAAAAGTCGCTCTTGTGTGAGAAATTTCAAGCACTTTTTAGTAAGCCATATGAACCTGTATAGTAGTAGTATGAACTGGGTGGCAAAATTAAGATGAAAAGTAAAAGCAATGAGGTTTTACACATAATAAAGTAGAAAATAAACAGCACACTAGCTGAATTTTATTTTCAATTTACTTCAGAAAAATTGTGCAGACAGTGCAGTACTCACTCCTTATCCATGAAGAGTATGTTTCGAGATTTTCAGTGGATGCCTGAAACCTCACATAGTTCCAAACCCTATATATACTATGCACAAATTACTTTTTCATTCATCACAATTTCATTGACAGAAGATTTGTTTTTACCATAGTAAATTTTGATAACATCAGCATACACTGTTTTTCTTTCCTTATTGTATTGAGAACTTTCACTTTTTCACTTTCAGAGGAACCACGTTATGTCTTCTCTTTGTTATATCCAAATTGCTGGCATCACTACTCTTGTACTTTGGGGCATTCTTAAGTTAAGTAAAGGTGACTGAACACAAGCACTGCAATATCATGACAGGTGATCTGACAACTGATAGGGCTGCTAAGTAATGGGCAGGCTGGCAGCACGGAGATGCTGAACAGAGCAATGACTGATGTTTGGCAGCTGGGGGAGCAGAGAGAGGGCATGAGTTCTCATCATGCTACTCAAAACAGCACACAACTTAAAACTTAGAAGTTGCTTACTTCTGAAATTTTCCGTTTAATATTTTCAGAAACCATAAAAAGCAAAATCATGGATAAAAGGAAACTACTGTGTGACAAAAAAAGCACAGAAATTGGAACCAGAAAAAAAGGCCTTCAGTTTGTGTTTCTATAGCTTGGATATTACTGATCTGAAGTCATAGTAACATGGAGATAAGAGAGCAATCATATAAGTTGATTCAGAGATTGAGATTGTACATACAAGCCAAAAACATTTAAAATTTAGAAATACTACATAACCATATAAAAATGATTGTCCAAATGAGAACATGATTTTTGCTTCAAAGGGGCATTTGTTAAAACATTTTAATTCTTTCTTTTTGTCCCCCTGGCTATAGAGTAGTAGTAGGTCAGTGCATGAATACATGTAGTATTCTATAATTCATAAGATTTGAAAGTCTAAATAAATGAGCATAGCATGGAATTTACTTAATTATGGCATGTGGTATACATAATTCAAAAACCAATTTTGTGTTACTTACTTTAAAATATAAACATATATGATGGAATGACGAATGGTAAAGGAAAGAATACATGTGTAATACACGTGTTAATATCTGGGTAGTAAGTATGTGGGTGATCATTATAACATTATTTACACTTGTATGTTTGAAATTTTTCATAATAAAATTTCAGGAGAAAAGAAATAAGTAGCATGTGTTTGGGTTTAAATTGTGTTTCTCTGACTGAGATTCTGAAAGGTGACTTACCAGAGAGAATCGCTGAGAGAAGAGACTGCTGACAGGAGGTGACCTTCCCTGCAGGGAGAAGGAAAAAAATAATAAAAATTAATGTATGTCTTTTATATTCCTGATTACCTGGAAAAGATCACAGACATTCCAAGCCCTCTGTAGGTGTGTTGTGTTACAGAAATTATGTGCCATTTAAGTCTATGAGTGGGTCTGTGAAGGAATTCTTCTACATAGAATTTTTGACTCAATTTAAGGCTTTGCAGTCATCAATGAATCCATATTCTATCTATTTTAAAGATTATTTGCCCATTTAAAAGATGCACACACATTTTATTTTGTCATTTATTGTCCTTTAAATCATTCTTGCATATCACAACTGGGCTTTTTACCAGTGACATATAATTATACAAGGAGGCTCAACTTACATTGTTTCTATAATCATAAATACACTTACATCTTGAAAGTACAGGTTTGTGCACACATACAAATCTAAATATACAGAGGGATGACATGAAGAAACAAGGAGGACAAAGTAAATATTAGGTTCTACTTAGAATGTATCTAAGTAGCAAATGTCAGTTATGTTTAAATGGGTGAACAATTTCATAATTTCATTTTGGGCATTATTCAATTTAAAATTTAAACTCTGTATTAAGAATTGTTATCCCTTCTCACCATTTTTCCCCTTACTTTTCCCTTCAAACTATTTTTAAGTTGAATTTTGGTTATCAGGAAAACTTGCTGTTGTGGTTTAAGGGCCCTGGCCCCTGGGCAATAATTACTCCTTATCTCAGACTATTTTGGAGTTTTGACATGTGCCACTATATTTCTTTCTGTAAACATCTGCCCTGGCTGTCAAGGTATTTACTGTTGTAACTAATCTCCTTGTACACCAAAGACTTGGTTCTTTGCCCTACCCTTCTAAACTCAAGGTTAAGGTTGATTCGGCCTACTTCCATCACAGCAGTACACATACTCTAAAACCAATAAACTATGTGCTTCACTCCATTCCTGGCTTCAGCAGTTGAGCTCACATTTATTCTTACAGGATTTTTCCACCCATCACCAAGGCTACACCATAGCAGGTGCACAGGTTTTCAATTCTGTTACTGTTTACATAAGAATATACTCTCATTCCTATGTCACATGTTGACCTAAATCCCTAACAAATGCACTCCACTCTGTATCAAATACAGTACTTTGTCATGTCCTTTGTTCTAGATTCATAAATGTAACAAAGACCATATGCCCATTTGCTGTTAGCTGTCCTCTCTATTTATTTGAGGTTTTGTCCTCTCAGTATTTCCCAATTCCCACTTTTGTACCAAAGCTTAGAAGTGAGAAATGATGAGAGTCAGTTTACTGATAGATATAGATAGGTTGTAGTTTATTGATTCCATCCAAAGTCCCCTCTGCTTCCCCCACAATGAAGAATTCCTTTTTCCTTTGGTTTCTAAGCAAAATCCACCCATCTTTGCTATGAAGTGAGGGAGTATCAAAGTCTTTTCTTAGGATGGTAGCACCGTAAATAATTTTTTACAAATCACTGAAGAAAAAATATCCAGGGATTTCTCAAAATTATAGTACTATAAATTATATTATCATTTTTAAAAATAAAAGAGAACAATTTATAGAGCTCCTTTTACCAAACTATTATGTACTAAACTGATAATCTGTTTTCTTCATATTTATATCAAAATGTATAGGATGTAAAAGTCAATTTAAATTATCAATAACTATATGTACTAATTCAAAATTCAATAACTCAATATTCTATTCTATAGTATACTATAATAAGAGATATACAAACTCTGTCACTGTCCCTGGTTCTTGACAGAAAACTCCCAAAACTACTACAATTTTCTGAGTGAAAGGGGCACTGACAGTTTCTAAATCTCTTGGAATTTCTTGGTTAATTCTTAGGAGTATCTTGTTTTCATGAGGCAACTCTTCATGGGTTACTGAATAGTCTCAGGATAGGGAACTTGTTCAGGGGAAACAAACAAGTGATTAGAGAGTTGTAACTTTCAATCCCATCCGCCAACATCCAAGAAGGAGACAGGAGCTGAAGGTTTAGTTGATCACCAATGGCCAGTAGAGTAATTAGTTATGACTGTGTATTGAGGCTTCCATAGAAACCCCTCATGACTGGGTTTGTGGAGCTTTCAAACCACTGAACACCTGGAGGTGCCTAGAAGGTGATGCACCCTGAGAGGGATATGTAAGCTCCATGCCCCTTCCCATATACCTTTCCCTACATAATCCCTTTATTTGGCTGTTTGTGTCTATCCTTTGCAGTGTCTTCTGTAATAAGCTGGTATGCTGACAAATTAATCAAACCTGGGGAGAAGGTAGCGGGAATCTAGTTTTACAGCAAAGTGGTCAGAAGTATGACTGACAATCTATTACTTGCCACTAACATCTGAAGTGAATAAAAGTCCTGTGTGAATGAGCCCTTAACCTGTGAGAGCTGACTAACTCCAAGTAGACAGTGTCAGAATTGAATTGAATTATAAGACACCCTGTTGGTGTCCACTGGAGAACTGATTAGATGTTGGTAAAAGAAAATTCCACACACACCTTAGTAACCAGAGGGAAATAGTGTCTGTTATGTGTTGACTGTGTAAGCAAAGAAAACAAATGCTTATCTTATACAACTTTTAATATAATGCTGACAAAATTCAAGCTCAAACCTGTAAAAATTTTCACTATGTAGTTTTGAGTATTGCCTTCTTATCCATACATATGTTATGCTTTCCATTAAAACATCAACTTACAATTTACATGTGGGCCCTCCTTATGATTCAGTAATTCTGTTCCTAGAGATCTACCCCAAAATAAGCCCATGTGTTGATGAAAAATTATGTACAAGAATTTTCACATTAACTGTATTCCCAGTTACCCCCAAACCGGAAAAAGCCCAAATGTTGGTTAAAAAGGAAATAATAAGAATATGATATATGACACATTTGTGGATCTCACAGATATTAGGTGAGACAAGAAAGAAAAAAGCATGTGTAGTATGGTTCCATTTATATGAAGCTCAAAATAGATAAAGTTACTTTATGGTTACAGGAGACAGAATGTATATTATTTCTGAATTACCAAGAAATGGGCACTAAGGAATCTTTTGGGGGAGCTAGATATATTTCATATCTTAGTCTAGGAAGTAGATACCTGATTATCTATATATGAAAATATTATTCTAGCTATATACTTGAAGATGATTGCATTTCATATTTTGCACATTTTATGATATCAATGTAATGCTCCCAGAAAGAAGAAAGAACATCAGCAATAAACTTTAAACTGATGTGTAGCTTTGGAGAAATTATACTTTATGTACAAATCTGAACATCATGGCACAAATAAGTTTTGAATAGTTTAAAATATGTAATTATTGAATAATTAATGACATGTTATACCAGGAAAAATAGTCTTTAATTAATTACATAGGTCTTTATTCACCCACATCTACTTTAAATGAGATATTGAAATTAAGGAATATAAAAGGACTTCATAAAAATATTAATCTTTTTTTCTCTACAGGGTTAACCATCATTCATAGAATATCACATTAGTATCTAAACTTATTACTATCTTTCTATTTCAGGTGCTACTAATATTGAGAAAAATGACATGTAAGGCTAAATAACTCAGTGATCAGAAAATTTTACATTTTTAGTAGTTAGCACAGTGTATGAAGAATTCAAGACCTTTGGGGTTAGTGGTCTAATAATTGAGAATGTTGCTCTTTTTTGTTTCAGCTGTTTGACCTTGAGTGCAACTTTTAACCTCATTGAGAATCCTTTAGTTTTCATGTCTAAGAATGAGCATACTTATAATATATATTGCATAGGTTTATCTGAATTTAAAAAAAATAATAAAGCAAATGATGCATTGTAGACTAAATTAAAAGAAAAAAAACCACACATAACTTGCCGAGTGTGACCTGCAGACTCTGGCCAAGTGACAGATGAAAGAACTTTGAAGACACAGGTGTTTTGCCTGTGAGAGTGCATCTGAGGGATCCCACAGCCTGCAGATCCCAAAGAGTGAGTCTGGCCATTTAGCCCTGATATGCTGTAGAGGCTCAAATTTATTTTAGAACAAATTTAATGACAAAGATCTTGAGCAAATACCATTTGTAGGTAATGAACATTGCCGACCCCCTGAGTAGAGAACAGTTCTGCATGCAAATCATCAAAGGTCAGTTCTATGACAACATGAGTAAACAAGCTATTTAGATAAACTCCTCTACGTTCTCTTGTTATCTGCTCTTTGCTATTAGCTCAAGGTAAGAGGATTAGTCTGCCTTCAGCCCTAACCCTTTACCGAAGCTTTTCAAAAACTTTCTGCCTTCCAAGAAGGTTTGCATCTTTTCTATAATTTTATCACCATTCTCACCTACCTTCCACAATAACTTAAAATATACCTAGTCTTGTATTCTTTATTAAATAACACACCAGTGTACTTTTTAGACAAAAGTGAAGTAATAGAGATGAGAGTGTGAGTGGGCTGAGAGTTGATACAAAGATAGATAAGATGGACTCTTTGTTCTTTGTCTACTTATAGTCAGTCATAGTGAAATAAGTACCCATATGAATAATTAAAGAAATAGTAAAACAATTACACAATGAGTTGTGGAAAGTGGTAGGGGAATTTCCTAGTACATTTGTGCTTCTATAACCAAAATGGAGCACAATAACCAAAAAATCTATAACCAAAACATTTCCATAAAATGGGTAAAATTTATAAACAGCAGAAATTTATTTTTCTTTGTTCTGTCAACTGGAAACTTTAAGTTCAAGGCACTAGAAAATTCAGTATCTGGTGAGGGAACACCTGTTAGTTCATAGAAGGCATCTTTTTCCTATGTCTTCATGATGGAAAAAGAAACAATCTTCCCTAGGCCTCTTTGGTGAAGGTTCTAATCATATTAGAGCCTTCATGACTTAATCACCTCCAAATGCCCCCACCTCCTAATACCATAACCTTGGGGGTTAGGATTTCAACATATGAATTTTTACAGGATACAAACACACTTTACAAGGGGATTGTATTAGTCCATTCTCATGTTGCTATAAATAACTGCCTGACAATGGATAATTTATAAAGGAAAGAGGTTTATCTGACTCACAGTTCTGCAGAACTGTGGAGGCCTCAGGAAACTTACAATCTGTGGCAGAAGAGGAAGCAAACACATCCTTCTCATGTGTTGTCATAAGGAGCAGTGCCGAGAAAAAGGGAAAAAGCCTCTTAATAAACCATCAGCTCTAATGATAACTCACTATCATGAAAATAGCATGGAGGTAACCACTCCCATTATTCGGTAATCTCCCACAGGGTCCCTCCAATGACACATGACATGGGGATTATGGAAACTATAATTCAAGATGAGATTTGGGTGGGGTCACAGCCAAATCATATCATTTTGCCCATGGCTCCTCCCAAATCTTATATCCTCATACTTCAAATCATGCCTATCCAACAGTCCCCAAAAGTCTTAGTTCATTCCAGCATTAACCCAAAAGTCCAACTCTAAAGTCTCATCTGAGATAAGGAAAGTCCCTTTGCCTAGGAGTCTGTAAAATGTAAAGCAAGTTAGTTACTTCCTATATACAATGGGGGTACAGGCATTAGTTAAATACACCCATTCCAAATGGGAGAAATTGACAAAAATGAAGGGGCTACAGGCCCCAAGCAAGTCCAAAATCCAGCAGAGAAGTCAAATCTTAAAGCTCTAAATTAGCTCCTTTGACTCCATGTCTTATATCTAGGTCACACAGATGCAAGTGGTGGGCTCCCACGACCTTGGGCAACTCTACCCCTGTGGTTTTGCAGGTTACAACCCTCCCCTCCCAGCTGCTTTCACAGGCTGGCATTGAGTGTCTGTGTGGCTTTTCCAGGTGCACAGTGCAAGCTGTAAGTGGATCTTCCATTCTGGGGTCCAGAGGATGGTGGCCCTCTTCCACAGCTCCACTAGGCAATGTCCCAGTGGGGGAGTCTGTGTGGGATCACCAACTCCACATTTCACTTCTACACTACCCTAACAGAGATTCTCCATGAGGGCTCCATACCTGCAGCAAATTTCTGCCTGGACATCCAGGCATCTCCATACATCCTCTGAAATCAAAGTAGAGGTTCCCAAACCTCAATTCTTTAGTTCTGTGCACCCACAGGCCCAATATCATGTGAAAGCTGCCATGGTCTGGGGCTTGCACCCTCTGAAGAAATGGCCTGAGCTGTTCAGTGGCCCCTTTTAACCATTACTGGAACCAATGCAGCTGGGATGCAGGGCACCATGTCTCAAGGTTGCACAGGATAGAAGGTGGGCCTTGGGCCCAGCACACAAAACCACTTTTTTCTTCTAGGCCTCTGGGCCTTTGACAGGAGGGGCTGCTATGAAGGTCTCTGACATACCCTGGAGACAGTTTCCCAATTGCCTTTGTGATTAACTTTCAGCTCCTAATCCTTGTGCAAATTTCTGCAACAGGCTTGAATTTTTTCCCAGAAAATGGTTTTTTGTTTTGTTTTATTTTCTATCACATCATCAGGTTGCAAATTTTTCAAACTTTTATGCTTGGCTTCTAGTTGAATTCTTAGTAATGCCATTTAGAAATTTCTTCTTCCAGATACCTTAGATCACCTCTCTCAAGTTCAAAAGTTCCACAGATCTCTAGGGCAGAGGCAATACGCCTCCAGTCTCTTTGCTAAAGCATACCAATAATCACCTCTATTCCAATTTCTAACAAGTTCCTCATCTTCATTTGAGACCACTTCAGCCTGGACTTCATTGACTATATCACTATCAGCATTTTGGTCAAAGCCATTCAACATGTCTCTAGTAAGTTCCAAGTTTCACACATTTCCCTTTTTCTAAGCATGCCAAACTGTTGCAACCTCTGCCTGTTACCCAGTTCCAATGTTGATTTCACATATTCAGGTATCCTTAAGGTGCTGCTGCACCTTACTGCAAACATGTCCTTCTACATATGGTGGCAGTAAGAAGTGCTGAGCAAATGGGAAAAAGCTCCTTATACAAACATCAGCTCTCATGAGAACTCACTATCACGAGAACAGCATGAAGGTAACCACCCCCTTGATTCATTACCTCTCACTGGAGTTCCTCTCATAAGGGAACTACAATTCATGATGAGATATGGGTGGCGATACAGCCAAACCATATGAAGGATTAAACATAAAGAAGCATGACATTCTGAGAATCAGAAAAAATCATCTGAGTGAGATATTCTTTTAATGCAGTCTTTTACATGTAACAGATGTTCACACACAAACAGTATGTAGATGGCATAAATGTAAGAAGGCACAACACCTTTTAGAAACACACAGTGAGTTCAAATTTAACATAAATATTTAATATAAACAGTGAATAGCAGAATGTAAAGTAGAAAGTATGGATCATAGGCATATTAAAACATAATAAGAGTTTCATGTTAATATAATTGGAAACTATATTTATACACATTGTATAAATAAAGGTCAAAATTATTATGTTTTCTTGTAAGCTATAAAATTTATACTGAAGATATTCATACAAATACAATATAATACTAAGAGAAGTACTGAGATTACATGTGAAGGAAGGCACAAGAAAAATATTATGTAATTGACCTCTGTAGGAATGAAAGAAAATGATCTTAGCCTGTTTAGTGCTGCTATAAAGGAACACCTGGGATTGGGCCAATTTATAAAGAAAAAAGGTTTGGCCAGGCACAGTGGCTCATGCCTGTAAACCTAGCCCTTTGGAAGGCCAAGATGGGCAGATCACCTGAGGTCAGGAGTTTGACACCAGCCTGACCAATATGATGAAATCCCATCTCTACTAAAAATACAAAAATTAGCCAGATGTGGTGGTATGTGCCTCGGGAGACTGAGACAGGAGAATCACTTGCACCTGGGAGGTGGAAGTTGCAATGAGCTGAGATTGCACAATTGCACTCCAGCCTGGGCAACAGGACTTCATCTCAAAAAAAAAGGAAAAAGAAAAAGAAAAAAAAAGGGGGGGTTTATTTGGCTCACACTTCTGCTTGCTAGAAAATTGAGAATCTGATGAAAGCCTTAGTCTGCTTTCACTCATGGTATAAGCCATAGGGGAGCCAATATATGCAGAGATCACATGGCAAGACAGGAAGCAAGAGAGAGGGAATGGAGGTGCCAAGCTCTTTTTAACAACCGCCCTTCTGGGAACTCTCACAAGAACTAATGGAATGAAAACAACCTCAGCTCCTCCCCCTCTCAGGGAGGACATTAATCTATTCATGAGAGATCCACCCCCATAATTCCAACATCTTCCATTAGGTTACATCTCCAACAAGGGGACCAAATTTCAACATGAGATTTGGAGAGGACAAATATCCAAACTGTAGCAGCAGCCTTCTTATCTCTCTCTTAAAGCATTTTTTTTTTTTCTGTTTTAATCTTCACATCAATGAAAATGTTCTGAATGCTATCTGATGGAGAGCAAAATGCTGACTGCTAAACTGGGTTAGATTTACTTCTGGATCTATGTTTAAATTTTGTTAAATGTAATTTGCAAATTTCTAGGCTTATCCTATTCAGCAATAAGAGTATTGGGCCAAATACCTTAGCATTCATATATTGAGACAGATTAGACTCTGATTTCCTCTGAAACTCCTGTAAAAATGGAAATAACATTTTAATTAACTCAGCAGCTGAAGACTCCAATGTCCACTCTCTCTTCTATGCTTTTCTCCCTCCTACTTTAATTTTTAATCTGCTCCCATCCCTCTTCTATCTCTCTTACCACCTTCCTCAAACATACAAACACCAACATGCATATGCATGCACATTTTGTCAGGAGATGATAAAACCATCATTTTCTATTTACTTGACAAATCTACAATTAAAATTTAGCATCACAAGTGTAATTTTTTTAAATCAGGATTTTGCTTATTCAAAAGTAGCTACTGCCTTTCTCCAGGTTAGAAGCTCTCTTAAAAATAATGGCTCATTGAAGATATGCTACAGGCTTTCAACATTAGAAGTAAAAATGGTGCTGCTGCAATTCAACTGTTTTTGAATAATTTCTGATAAGCATTTCTCAGTTTTATCTAAAAGCAATTACAGCAACTCATTTTATTTCTTAAAGAGAGACTGACAAATATCACAGGAAACCTTGCAAAAGAGGGATTGAAAATGCTTTATTAACATGGAGACAGAATAATACCATGGAAAAGTAGCGTAAGTACTTGACAATGATGACAACAATGTTTTTGTCAATTGTGCCTATTACTTTAATCTAAGCTGTAATGTTTCCGTGGATAGATATAAGTTTTGTGAGCCTTGAAGCCTGTAAAAGCTGTTGGGCTCTCTTTAAGAAGAGAAAATTACAAACACTATAAAATTAGGCACCTTGGCATTAGACAAACCAATGTAATGTATAAATCTTAAAGTTTAAAGCTTGTTATTTTTAGGGCATATACTTTCAAGCACTCCATCAAGATTGTGGATAATTAATTTCTGACTATACATAAAACTGTGCAAAGTTTTTCTTAGATTTTCTCTGGTCAAAGACTTTTGAGGAAGTTCATAAGCTAAAAACACATTCCATTTTTTTAAAATAGAGATCTTCTGATAAATATAAGAATTTGAATCCAATTTTTAAGCTACAATAGCACTTATTCAAAGTGTATTTTTGCCTTACACACAGCAGTGTTTATGCCCTTAAATTTTTTTATTTTAAAAAACACCTTTTTTTACATATTTTAATAAACACGGAAGCGTATTTCTCTTCAGATGACTATTGATTTATTATTCTTAGCTGTGTAAGAACAATAACCATTTTCATTTTTATTGAAAAATATCTCACCGTTTGCTTCCTTAGGAATATAACACATTCTATTCATTGTTCAATTTTCTGACATATGAACTCCTGACCTTATATAACAATAAGATTCCTACAGTGATTATTTACCTTTACTACATGAGAGAGTCTGAGAAAAAAAATAACCACGTCTAGTTGGTTTTGTTTGCTTTCTTGTCCATCTTTTTTATATTCAGAAATGTCTTCATTTTTGAACATATTGATCAATTCCAGGCAAAGACTTTTTCAAATTGGAACTGCTCTGAGTTTCTCTACTTGTCTATAATGAAATACTTCATTCAAAATTGTTCTAAAGAGAGAATTTAACTAGATTTCTTGCCCTTTTAGCTTTGTGTTGACAAGTAGCATTTTTTTTGTCTCTCAGTTATCCCAACCGTTATTCAAAAGATATTTACAAAGGTCTCACAGTTTAAATATACACAGTCCCTCACATGTCACCATGGAACTCTGTTCAGCTCATTATCATGAAAACCATTAAATTCCAACTGAAATAATGTTGATGATTGCAACAAGAGTAAAACAAAGTCCAAAAAATACATTTCCTGAGATTCTGAATTGAAGGTGATTATATTTATTAAGCAGATGAATGAAAAACTTAGTAAAAAATCAGACCTTAGTATATTTGTCCTCTCTCCTGAGAGTAAAACAAAGTTTTTGCAATAGTTGAGTCTAGTTATTATACTTCTAATAAGAGAGAAGTGACATTAAAAAAAATTTTACAGTAATTTTGGTATTTTGTGTTTCAAAAAATCTTGAACATCAATATTTAACAAAGTTTGACTATCTTGCTTTGGTAAATGGCAAATTTTACTGGATTGGATGGTTGGCAAATCCTTATACACAAGTTGTTTATCATTGAGAAAATTACTGTATTTTGATGACATACCATAAAAATAAAAATAAAACAAATTGTAAACAACATTTTACTAATGTCTGAAAAATGTTTTCAATCAAGTGCTGCACAACGTTTAAGAATATCACATTTTGGCCAAACACAATGGCACACGCCTGTAATC
This sequence comes from Ateles fusciceps, assembly GCA_036589455.1. Lineage (NCBI taxonomy): Eukaryota > Metazoa > Chordata > Mammalia > Primates > Atelidae > Ateles > Ateles fusciceps. Next base: position 5,084,504 of record JAZHEH010001040.1, on the reverse strand, counting down.
CCAGTACTTTGGGAGGCCGAGGCAGGCAGATCACCTGAGGTAGGGATATCGAGACCAGCATGCACAGCATGGTGAAACATCCCCTCTACTAAAAATAGAAAAATTAGCCTCGGCGTGGTGGTGCATGCCTGTAACCCCAGCTACTTGGGAGGCTGAAGCAGAAGAACTGCTTGACCCTTGGATTCAAAGGTTGAAGCTGAGATTGTGCCACCCCACTTTAGCCTGGGTGACAGAGCGAGACTCTGTGTCAAGCAAAAAACAAAATCACATTTTGAAAAAGAGTAATTATCCAAATATATCATTGTGATAAAATTTCCACATTTGTGAGCTAAAAGATATAAGTCATATATTAAAACAGATTTTGGATGAATGCATATAGTCTACTGATTTTAAAGTAAATGTTTACATTGTGGTGTTTTTTCTATTCAGAAAAACCTCAGTTTTTAAGTAGATTTTTTTCCCTCAGTTGCTAAACTAGTCTATTACATAAAATGCTGGGGGAAAATAAAACAATGTAGTAACAGCAAAGTAAATTGAGAGATTTGATATTGCAAAAATAAGCTGTAATTTTTACAAGTAGATTTAGTATATTTTTTACTGAAACATATAAGATGTACCTATTTCAGAATCCATGCAATAATTTGATACATTCATATAATCAAATCATGGTAATTGAAATATCCTTCACCTAAAATATTTATCTTTTCTTTATGCCAGAAACATTTTGCTTCCTCTTTCTAACTGTATTGAAATGCACAATTAAGATTAACTGAGTCCCCCTACTATTGTATTAAATATGAGATCTTATTTCTTCTAAGTGTATATTCGTACCCATTAATAAATCTCTTGCTGTCTTCTTCCTCCTACCTTCCTTTCTCTTGTCTGATTTTTCTGGCCACAACTTCCATTATTATGATGAATAAAAGTGGTGAAAGTGAGCATTCTTTTGTGCGATTCCAGATCTTAGAGGAAAGGCTTTCAATTTCTCTCCATTCAGTATGATGTTGGCAGTGGGTTTGTAATATATGTCCTTTCATATTTTGAGGTATAGTTATTCTGTATTCAGTTTGTTGAGGGATTTTATGATACAGGAATGTTGAATTTTATCAAATTTTGTTTACTATCTATTGAAATGATCATATGGTTTTTATTCTTTGGTTCTGTTAATGTTATCTATCACATTTACTGATTTGCATATGTTGAACCATCTTCATATTCCTGGGAGGAATACCACTTGATCATAGTGAATGATTTTATTAATATGCTGTTGGATTTAATTTGCTAGAATTTTGTTGAAGATAGATTTTTGCTTTCATGTTCATCAGTGATACTGGCCTGTAGTTTAATTTTTTTGTTGTTTCTTTTTCTGGATTTGGTGTCTAGATAATTCAGGACTTTTTGAATGAGTTTAGAAGTATTCTTTTCATTTTTTTTTCTGAAAAGTTGAGTAAAATTGGTTTTAGTTCTTTATTAAATGTTTGGTGGAATTCATCAGTGAAGCCATAAGGTCCTGGACTTTTTTTGATGAGATATTTTATTAGGGTTTCAATCTCCTTACTCGTTATTGCTTTGCTGAGGTTAACTATTTCTTCATGGTTCAATCTTTGTAGGCTGTTTGTGTTTAGGAATTTATCTATTTCTTCTAAGTTTTCCAATTTGTTGCTGTGTATTTGCTTGTAATCGTCTCTAATAATTATTTGTATTTTTGTAGTCTTAGTCATTATATCCCCTTTTTTGTGACTGTATTTATTTGGTCTTTCTCACCTTTTTTATTATGTTAGCTAAGATTTGTCAATTTTGTTTACTTTTTTTAAAAAAACTTTTTATTTTGTTTGTCTTCTGTGTTCCTTTTCGGTCTGAAATTTACTTTTTCTGATCTTTTTATTATTATTTATTTTCTTCTACAAAATTTGAATTTCATCTGTTCATGCTTTTCAAATTTCTTGAGGTGCAGAGTTAGGATGTTTATTTAAAGTCTTTCAACTTTTTTGATGTATGTATTTACTGATATAATCTTACCTCTTAATATTGCTTTTGCTGTGTCCAATAGATATTGTTACATTGTATTTCCGTTTTCATTTTTTCAATTTTTTTCAATTTTCTTCTTAATTTCTTCATTGATCAGTTATTTCAGAGCATGTTATTTGAACTCCATGTGTTTGTATATTCTTAGATTTCTCTTGCACTTGCTTTCCAGTTTTATTCTATTGAGGTCAGAGATGATACTTGATATACTTCTTTGAATTTGTTAAGATTTGCTTTGTTTTATGTGCTGATTAAAACAATGTGTACTCTGTAGCAATTTGGTAAAATGTTCTGTATATATCAGGCCTATTTGGTTTTGTGTGGCATTTATCTCCGATGATGCTTTGTTGATTTTCTGTCTACATGGTATGTCAATTATTGAGCATGGGGTGCTGAAGTCTTCTAGTACTATGGAAAGGCAATCTATTTCTCCCTTACATATATTAATGTTTACTTTACATACTTGCTCCAGTATTGGGTTCACAGATATTTATAATTATTATATCCTAATCCTATAAGGACCCCTTTATCATTATACAGTGATTTTCTTTGTCTCTTTTTACCATTTTTAATTATAGTCTAACTACTGCTGTTTTTTTGGTCTTCATTTGCATGGAGTACATATTTCTACCTCTTTCCTTTGAAAATATGTGTGTCTTTATAGGTGAGGTGGGTTTCTTATAGCAAGTATTAGTTGGGTCTTCTTTTCTTATTCATGCATCCACTTCTTTTAATTAGAGAATTAAGTCCATTTACATTCAGTGCTCTTAGTGGTAACTAGGAACTTACTACTGCCAATTTGCTGCCTACTTTATGCTTACATTGTAACTCTTCCTATCTTTTTTTTTTATTACTGTTATTCTTTGTGATTCTATGATTTTTTCTAGTAGTATGTTTTAATTCTTTGCTTTTAATTTTCACTGGATCTATTATTGAGTTTCGCACTGTGGTTACCATGAGTCTTTTAGAAATATCTTATTGCTCTAATCATTTATTTTAATAAGGTGACAATTTATCTTAGATCACAAAAAAGGTTTGTTTGTTTGTTTTTTTAAATAACGTTAAAAAAATCCTCTACATTCTAACTCTGATTTCCATCTTTTAACTTTTGGTCATCTCAATTTACATACTTTTATATTGCCTGTCTCTTAACAAGTTGATGTACCTTTATTGTTTTGATATATTTGTATTTTAGTTCTCATACTAAAAACTATTTTTAGCATGAATTGTACATTACACTTATAGTGTTGGAGTATTCTGGGTTGTCTCTTTGCACATTATTTTACCAGTGGATTTTATAATTTCAAATGATTTTGTACATTAGAGTTTTAGTTTCTTTTGCTTGTTTTGTTTTTTGTTTGTTTGTTCAGAGTGATGAACTCCCTTCAGCATTTCCTGTTAGATGGGTCTGGTGATGATGAATTATTTCAGCTTTTGTTTGTATGGGAAAGACATAATCTCTCCTGCATTTTTGAAAAAATAGCTTTGCTGAAAAATTATTCTTGGATGAATTTTTTTTTTTCTCTATACTTGGGAAATATCACCCACTTTCTTCTAGGCTATAGGTTTCTGTTGAGAAATCTCTTGTCATATTAATTGAAGTTCCTTCATATGTTATATGCTTTTTTAAACTTGCTGCTTTTTAATAATTATCTCTTTATCCTTGGCCTTTGATTACTACATGCCCTGTACTAGACTTATTTGAGTCAAATTTGTTAGATGTTCTCTGACCTTCCTGTCTCTGGATATTTATGTCCTTCTCATGTTTTGGAAAGTAGGCTGTTGTTAATTTTTTGAATAATCTTTCTGCCACATATTCTTCCTCAACTTTCTCTTGAACATCAATAAGCTTTAGATTTAGTCTTTTTAGTTAATTATCTATTTCTTGTAAGTGATCATTGTTCCTTTTTATTCTTTTCCTTTCTGTCTGTGTGATTTCAAATAGCCTGTCTGAGCTTACCAAATTTTCTAACTTTATTAATTATGCTGTGAAAACACTACAATAAATTTTTAAGTTCAGCAAGTATACTTCTTAGTTCCAAGATTTATGTTGAACTTTTAAAAATTATTTCAATTGCTTTCTTACATTACTCAGATAAATTTTTGAATTGTGTTTCTGTATAATTTTGGAGATTGCTCATATTTATTAGAACTGTGATTTTGAATTCTTGGTTAGATAGCTCATGTACTGGCATCTATTCAGGGCCATTCAGTGGTTTCTTGCTTTGTTTGGGAAGTCATGGTTCCCCTGTTTGCTGTTGTGGCTGTGGATGCATGTTTATGACTTTGCAATCAAGGATTAGTTATTTATTCCAGTCTGCTCTCTCTGACTTGATTTGGTTTTTATTGATTATCTTTGCTTAGAGATTCTTCATAAATTATCTGTCAAATTTCTTATACTTTTTTCTTCTAGGTCACTTCCTCTATTTTGGGACTATTTGGTGCCTAAAGGCCAGGTTTGTCACAGGTTTAGCAATTGACTAGACCTTTGCCAATATGGAATAGGTGAGGTCCCAAAATTGTGGTGGTGTTGGCAAGGGGCTTGTGCTCAGTGGCCCTATGTGGAATATGTCTCCTAACATGTGGGTCTGCTGAATAGCCACTTTAATTTGACATCTCCTTTAGCTGAGTTACAGAGCAAAGGTTTCAGGGGCTGGATATGATAGCCCTGCCTCTCTCCTTTGTCTCTAACTATTGTCAGATATATATTTCTATTTAGGCCTTCATGAAGCTTCCTTTGGGTTGAGTCATCAACAGCTCTCTTGCCAAAAAGATCAAGCTCATCTTGGCCAAAGAGACCAAGATAGTTGGGAAGCTAGTCGTTCTCCTCAGTCTTGTGGGGATTCACTAGAGTGGTGGCAAAAATATTAAGGGAAAAATATTATAGAAAGTTATAGAATATAGTCTCAAACCCTTTTGGAAGGGTTAAGGATTTTTTCTATAGTTCTTGGGTGAAGGCAGCCTTGTCCCCTTAGTTAAATAAATTAGAGTAGAAATAAAGGAATGCAGGGGTTTACCTAACTAACTCATTTACTCATTAACTTTTGATCATTCTGGATGGCTCTCTGGGGTAAGGTCAACCAGAAATATTATCCATTAATGGTGCTTGCTTCGGGATGGAAACCTGTACTTTAATCTTTACTCTAGTGGTCTTGACTCAGAGTTTTTGTCATTTAATATGTGCTAAATAAAGACCAGAGAGGCCAGCTTGTGGGGGCCAGCAATTGCAACTGCTTACAGCAGTCGCCAGGGAGTCCGCAAGTGGCCACAAACACCCCAGGCTGCTCATTTCATTATTCTGTGTGTGAGTGAATTTATTCGTCTGTTGCTGAGTCAGTGTCTAGAGGACAGAGCCCTGCAAGTCTTACTATTTCCAGAGAAGAAACCATAAATTTGGGGAAATTTTCTTTCTGCTTGGTGCCAGGCAGGTTGGGGAAGGAGTGTCATTAATATAAAAATCCAAGTCCCTTAACCTCTGCTTGAAGTATTTTTAATTTCTCTGTGGCCCCAGGAACTGAATCAACCTCACATACGAGTTCTAGGATATTGCTGATGTTAATCACAATGCTACATAATTTTCTTTGTTTTTCTGTGGCAATGAGTGAAGCCAGCTACCGTTTAAGAAATAAGTAGTTTTTAAAAATGTGTTTAAACTATTCGCATTCACCGTCATTTAAACCCTTAAGGGTTTTGCAAGATAAAGATATTTAAAATGTAAAATATTTTTACAAAATCTAAGACAATCTAAACATTTAGACCAAACTTTTAATAAAATTTATTAGACAATCTGATAATCCACTTGTCAAAATCTTATATGTATGTCATTATAAACACCTTCCTATTATCTCAAGAAAATATTAGAAAATAAGTTTTGTAATTAAAAATAAGTTATAAAATAGCCTAACATGAAAATTTTACTTATATAAGCAATATGTTCAAAATGTGAAGAAACCCATATTGATCACATAATCTTATTAACATGATATCAAAATCATTCACTGGCAGGGTTTTCAATAATTTTCAAAAAGGAATTATATTACAGTGGAATTTTTATTACGTATGATAATCTGTACAATATAATGTTTTATATTTAATATGAACTAAATTGGACTTGCTTCCTTCTTTCTAATTTGGATATCTTATTTATTTATTTATTTATTCATTCATTTATTCTTTGTCTATCTGCTCTAGTTGGTACTTATAGTACCAAGTTAGTAGTGATAAGAGTGGGCACACTTGCCATGTACCAGATATTAGAGAAAAAGCTTTCATTTTTTTTCTTCTAATTGTAGTATAAATTGTGGGCTTTTCACTGTTGGCATTTGTTATGTTGCAATAATTTGCCACATGTCTACCAGCTTCATCAGCAACAACACAGCCATCCCTGAGCTCTTTAGGTGCATCTTGGGGCCATTCATGGCCATGTTCAGATGCAAGAACTTCTTGCACTGGTACTTGAGAGAGTTCACTGAGTTTGAGAGCAGCATGAACAATCTGGTGTCCAAGTATCAAGACTACAAGCATGCAATGGCCAAGGAGGAGAAAAATTTGGGGGACTGGGCTGAGGAGAAAGTAGCCTAGAGGCTTCTGCAACTGAGTAAAGAGTAGAAGCAATGTGAAGTCTTTATGCACTAACAATGTATTGTATAATACCCTTGTTTCACTATGTGTGCACTTGCTGTTTTTGGATTGTTGACGTTGCACTCAAATAAAAGCATTTTCATAGTGAAAAAAAGTCTCTGATATGGTTTGGCTGTGTCTCCACCCAAATCTCATCTTGAATTATAGTTCCCATAATCCTCACATGTCATGGGAGGGACCCCAGTGGGAGGTGATTGAATCATGGGGTGGTTACCTTCATGTTGTTCATGTGATATTGAGTTCTCATGAGATCTGATGTTTATACAAGGGGCTTTTCCTCTTTTGCTCAGCACTTCTCCTTCCTGCCAGCATGTAAAGAAGGATGTGTTTGCATCCCCTTCTGCCATAATTGTAAGTTTCCTGAGGCTTTGCAGAACTGAGTCAATTAAACCTCTTTCCTTCATTAATTATCCAGTCTTGGTCAGTTCTTTCTACATAGAATGGATTAATGCAGTAAATTGGTACCACAGAGAGTGGAGGGCTCCTGTAACCATACCCAGAAATGTGGAAGCAACCTTGGAACTGCGTAACAGGCAAACATTGCAAGAGGTTGCAGGGCTCAAAAGAAGACAGGAATATGTGGGAAAGTTCTGAACTTTGTAGAGACCTGGAGAGCTCAGAAGACAGAAAGATGTGGGAAGGTTTGGAACTTGCTAGAGACTTATTGAATGGCTTTGACCAAAATGCTGACAATGATATGGATGTAATTTCTGCGTGCTGTGGGAGGGACCTTGTGGGAGGTAATTAAATTATGGTGTAGTTACCTCCATGCTGCTGTTCTCGGGATAGTGGGTGAGTTCTCATGAGATCTCATAGTTTTATAAGGTGGTTTTCCTTCTTTGCTCAGCACGTCTTCTTCCTGCTGCCATATGAAGGAGGAAATGTTTGCTTCCCCTTCCACTATAATTTTAAGTTTCCTGAGGCTTCCCAGGCCATGTGAAACTCTGGGTCAGTTAAAACTTTTTCCTTTATGAATTACCCAGACTTAGGCAGTTCTTTATAGCAACATGGAAATGAACAAATGCAGTCTCCAACATAATAAAGTTTTTATCATTAAATAAAAATTTCACAGTTTTTATCATTATTAATCGGAAAAATGTGAAAGTTTTTCTCTAAGATCTGGTATATGGCAAGGATATCCACTCTCATAACTACTATTTAATATGGTACTAGACCTATTAGAAAACAATTTAATTGAACGCTTTTATTATGAACCAATGTTGAGCTTTGTCAAATATGTTTTCTATGGGATCGATCATGTGGTATTTATCTTTCTTTATGTTACTATGGTATATCTCATTAATTGCTTTGCATAGGTTAAACTAAGCTTATATCCCAGGGATAAATTCTAGTTGTTCATGGTGTACAATCTTTCTGATGTGTTGTTGAATTTGATTTGCTAGTATTTAGGATTCTTGCCTTTAGATTTATTAACAGCTATTTACTTGTAGTTTTCTTTTCTTATAGTGTCTTTGGTTCTGGTATTAGTATGATGCCAGCCTCGTAAGTGAGTTTGAAATTATTATTCTTACTTCTATTGTTTGGAAGAGTTTGATAAGGATTGGTATTATTGCTTATTTGAATGTTTTTCAGAATTCAGCTATAAAGTTTTCTGGACCTGGGCTTTTCTTTGTTGAGAGGTGTTTGATCGTTACTTTGTCTCTTTATTTGTTAGTAATCTGTTCAGGATTTCTCTGTCTACTTAATTCAGTCTGGTAGATTAGAGTTTCTAAGTATGTATCAGTTTCTTCTAGATTATCCAATTTTTGGCATATAATTATTAGTAAGGTTCTTTAAGGTTCAATTTATTCCCATATGCAAGTTGACATGATCCTATGTTTAAAAAACTCTAAAGATGGCATTAAAGAACTGTTAGAATTAACAAACAAATTTAGTAAAGTTTTGGAATATAAACATACAAAAAATAGGTTTGATTTTTTACACCAGTTAATGATATGTTCAAAAAGGATGTCAAGAAAACAATTTCATTCACAATAGCATCAAGAAAAATTAAATACTTAGGGAGATATTTAACCAAATAAGTGAAAGACCTGTATACTGAAAACTATAAAACATTCATAAAAGTAATTGCAAAAGACACAGTAAATGAAAAGATATCTAGTCTTTGTGCATCAGAAGAATTAATGTAGCAAAATGCCCATATTACCTAAAGTGATATACAGATTCAATGCAATCTTTGTCAAAATTTTACTGACATTTTTCACATGAATAGAAAAAACAATTTTTAAATTTGCACAGAACCACAAAAGACTGCAAGAGGCCAAAATAATGTTAATAAAGAAAATTAAAGTTGAAGCCATTGCACTTCCTGATTTCAAGTTATGTTAAAATCAATGGTAATCAAAACAGTATAGCATTGACATAAAAATGGAAATACAGAGAAATACAACAAAACAGACAGCCCAGCAATAAACCCAAGCATACATGGTTAACTAATTTTTGACCACACCCTAACAAGACACGGTAGATAAATGGTGGTCTCTTCAGTAAATGGTGTTGAACAAACTTGATATTCACATGCAAAAAAAGAAAAATGAAAGAAAGAAACTGGACCCTTTTATTACACCATATACAAAAATATGCTCAAACTGAATATTAAAAAGCTAAACATTAGACCTGAAATTCCTAGAAAAAAACTTGGAGTAAAATTCCTTAATATTGGCCTTAGTAAGGATATTTGGGTTATCTTAGCAACAGCATGACAACAAAAGCAGAAGCCAACAAGTGGGACTACATCGAGCCAAAAAGTTTCTGCACAGCAAAGGATAAACAAAATGATAAGGCAGCCAACTGATTGGAAGACAGCATTTGTGAGCCACATAGTAGATAAGGGGTCCATACTCAAGATCTATAAGGAACTCACATAACTCAATATCAAAAAACCAAATAATTTAATCAAATTGATCCAAGGACCTTAATAGGCATTTCTCTAAAGAAGAAGTAAAAATGGCCAACAGGTATAGGAAAACCTTGGTTAATATTAGAAATTATCAGGGAAATACAAATTAAAACCATAATGAAATATCATCTCATACCAGTTAGAATAGCTATTATCAAAAAGACAAGAAAGAACAGTGTTGGCAAGGGTGTGCAGAATAAAGAACACTTCTTCTCTGTTGGTGGGAATGTAGATCGGTGTGGCCATTGTGGAAAACAATATAGAGATTCCAAAGAAATTAAAAATAGAACTAATGTATGGCCCCGTAATCATTTTGCTGGGTATACATGCAAAGGAAATGAAATCATCACCTCAAAAACATGTATGCACTCTCATGTTCATCACAGCATTATTCACAATAGCCAAGATACAAAAACAACTGAAGTGTCCACAAAGAGCATCCATAAATAGTGTCCACTGAATTTGTGGACACTTCACTTGAGTGGATAAAGGAAATGGATAAAGAAAAATACTTGTGTTTGTGTGTGTGTGTGTGTGTGTGTGTGTACACATAATGGAATATTATTTATTCATTCTTTAAAAAGGAGATACTGCTATTTTGACAACATAGGTGAAGGACCTAGAGGACATTATGCTAAGCGAAATAAATCAAGCACAGAAAGAAAAATACTTCATGATCTCACTTATGCATGGAATCAAAACACACATATACATACACTCAAATTTCTCCCCTAAATTCTCAAACATATAGAAACAGAGAGTAGAAAATTGGCTGGGAGGATAGGAAGATGGAGGTCGAAGGGTGCAGTGTCAGGGAAGATAGATAATCCTTGAGATCTAATGTACACCATGAGAACTATAGTTAATAGTATTGTGTTATATACTACTGGAAGTTTGCTAAGAGAGATTATAGGTATTATTACCACACACTCACACAAATGGTATAGGCAGATGTGTTCATTTACTTGACTATAGTAATGGCAATCCATATGATGGATATGTTAATTTGCTTGACCATAGCCATCATCTCACTATGTATAGGTATAGTGATACATCATATTATAAACCTTAAATATATACAATAAAAATGAAGTTTATATATTTGTTATTTGTGCTTATTTTTATTGTACACTTTTATTTTATTTTCTTTTTAAAAATAAGGATAATTTCTTAAAGCAAAAAAAGTATAAGATATTAAAGAGTGCAAATGGACCATATTCTTATAGAAGACTAGGAGTTAAAAAGTACTCCAGTTGTATGTCAGACCCCATGACCTCATTCACTGAAGGTGAAGTCCTGATGATTACCTTTTGCATGAAACAAACTTAGATGTAGTTTTAGATCTGGGGTCCTAATAGAGTTACAGTTGTTCATCTTAAGCTTAAAGATGACAAAATTGTTTCAGGAACTAGTAAAAACCTATGCCAAAATCTGCCCAAATCAGAATTATACTCATATGTTCTTTATAGATTTTGAAAATATTAATTACTTAAAGCACTGTTCTAATATTTTAATCTCTAATTTCAACTTTAAATTTTATGTCAGCACAACATTGGTCTTTAGCATTAGTAAAAGAGCCATCAAATTAAATCACACATCTTGAAAATAAACTACTGAATTATTTAGGGTCTTTGACATCTCTGGAAACTGAGTTTTGGGACTAATTTAAAAATGTGAATATAGAACTCGAGTTTTGATCAATTTAAACTATTACTGATTTATTCTTGGTCCCAGTTGTGTGTGTGCAAAGCACTAACAGAAATGTAGTTCAATAAATGCCTTGTACAACTAATACAAAGCAGCTGAGACAAATTTGCAAAGCACTTCCTGCCTCCAGTCCAGAGAAGCTAAGCCATTACTAGTTCTATTCTATCATACAGTATAGTGATTTCAATAAAGCTAAAGGCTCACCCATCATTAGATAATGTGTGGAGGAAGCTTTATTATCCATTGACCCCACTAGGAATGGCATAGAAAAGCAGAGTAACGCTCCTGGCAGCTTGTGGCATGTCTGAAAACAATCTGCTAGTTCAGAGGAAAACATATGCCTACGGGCTGAAATATGAACGCCTTTTTGTTCTCTCTACATCCACCATGTCACAAATTTAGATCAAATTCTAATTCTAGGCACTTTCAAAGGACTTTTAGAATTTTTTTTTCTTTATTTTAAAAACCCTATAGAAAATGTCAAATTAATAATTATATTTTGTTTTGTCTTTTTCTAAGGAAAACTATATATTTTGTGTTATATAAACAAAATATCCAAATACACAGAATAAAATATAGCTTTGTCCCAATGAGGTAAACAGTGTCTCAACTTTATTTTGGAGAATCTTTTTAAAAATCATACATTATCATTGGGAATGAGATGTGAACAGGAATGACACATGTTGAGGGTATTTGGGGATCTGAATATTGGGTGCCTAGATAATAGTGACCAGAGTCCTACTGTTTTGCTAGAAAGGCAGAAGAGTAAGTGCTACCTAAGGAAAAAGGATTGCTTCAAGATAAATTGTTAACATAAACATGTTGGTCTTCCTTCTTTTTTTTTTTAATTTTGGTGTTTTTTGTTTTGTTTTCCATAAAGTACCCAAATCTTACCTAATCTCTTCTAACAGACACAGAAATATTTATACATTTTTATACTAATATGCTAGTGAAATAATATATTATTTCACATAACAGTACCTCCATATAATTTTAGAAAGAGAAGAGGACAGGACTTAACAGAATGACAACATAAATTATTATGGAATTTCAGAATTTAGCAATGGAATAGATTTGGAGGGCAAACTTTCAGGCTCATATCAAGTCTCCCTGTGCAGACCGCTGTGTATCCTATGCGTGCCGCCTTAGTTTAAGAATATTTCATAACCTAGTCAAGAAATGTGGTATGAGATTATTGGTGAATTAGCCAGCAGCATTTGATCCCATGTATTGGAGTACACAGAAGCACTTTGGCACTTTGTGATTTTTGATTAGTTAGAGTAATTACATTATGGTCAAGACTAAAGGTCATTTACTTCCAATAGTTAATTCCATTTTAGTATATTCCTGAAGAACTCTTTCAACCTGTAAACTTTCCTTCCTCCCTAGTTATACTGGTCATTATTCTCATCTGGAAATTTAATTATAATGAAGTAGACTAAACACTGGTATCACTGAATGTTAACTGGAGCCTGGCCTCTTTCTCTAACATAAGCTATTTCATACACAATTGTGGAAATGCAAGAGATACCTGCAATGCCTTCTCTCTCTTTATTCATATTTGGTATGTATCTCCTTTTCACCCTACACTACATGTAACCCATTCTGCCACCCAAAAGGAACTGTTGGATAATAAAGAATTTGATAAACTAATTCAAGATGAGATATTAAGGTCTCAAGATGGATAATTATAACATTTGAATACTGATTAATAACCAAAAGGAAGGTATCTTACATATCATTTCATTTTTTTCCTGAAAGTACATTTATGCAAGACAAATATGTTCATATCACTTACTCCATGTTTTCCAATTCCATTATGCTTTATATCACTTAGAGAGCTTTATAAACTACAGATAATAATACTCCTCAGATTATTTGGTACATCTGAGAGGGAGCCTGGGAGTCTGGGTCTTGAAACACAAACAGGTTTGAAAACAGCTGATTGTCACTTCTCTGAATATTAGTTTTTTCCATATGAATGTAAGACTGGTGTGAGTGATTGGGTTTATACCTTATGATAATATTTACTCTGAATTTGCTTTATTGAATATTTTGATAAATTTAGGAGATACTAAACATCGAATTAATAATGAATAAGATGAGGCAAGGAAGGATTAGCTCATGATCTATGACTATGATTTTACCTTTTACCAAAGTCAAAGGATTCCATCTTTTAAAAAGCCATTATCACTCTGCTATAGCAAAAATGTAATCCCTCTAAATAGCTTAATATAAACTTAAAAAAAAACTTTTTTAAACATGAAAATATCAGATTCCCAGATGTGGGTTTAATGAGAAAACATACCAGGAAAAAGGCCTATAAATTTAACAATGTTTAAAATAATGTTTTGATTGTATTCACTGGAGGAGCATTTGGATACATTTTCATATGGGACTACATATTTGAGAAATATTCAATCAATTTAGAGAAAATGCCTGGGGCACAGATATGTTCACTACAGGTTAATAAGTATTTAAAACTCTGTCTCTTCCCCGACTTGCCACCTCAATTCAAGGTATTACAGAAATTTTAATTAATTAGATCACAGCAAGATTACCTGGATATGTTTTTTCCCATCAATATGCCAAAAAAAAAGGAAAAGCCACACTCCAAGTAGCAGATGGCACCCTGTGTGGCAGGCAACTGCAGTAGTTCAGGAAGTGTTTTATTTAACATTCAGTGTGCCTCTCCTACAAGACCATGCACTTTTTTTGTTTGTTTTAATTTTGCTTCACAGTTGAGTATCATTGTATTATTTTTTAAGCGTTCAGTTTGTTCTTACCGCCCATCTGTATCATACTCAACTATTTTCTGTAACTAGAGAAATCTCAAAACAGGTGTTTAAAAACGCTGCTATTCTCCATTTGGCTCCAAAAAGAGAGAACAATACAAACAGCCATTTCCCTTAGCTTTGGCTCTGCACCAGTAAGAAAGTGCCGTAACAGAAGCAATCACTCAGAGAGAAAGTAACACACATTTCCTCTTTTGGGAAAGCTATGGGGCACTTGAGAGATGATTGGTTTGTGGGACTGGCACTATGAAAATGGAATGCTCACATTCCAGCTGTGATGAGAATAGAAAATAAGGAACAGGTGGATGTACATATATGAGTATATATGTAATATTAAAATATGTATGTTTAAATGACCCTATTTTCAGCATTTTGTTATATCTTTTATCTTTTTTATATCAGTCAACAAAAGAGGGCTCAGACATCTAGATTATGCATTATCCCATGCACCCAATCTCCTTATGATCTTCAAATATTCTGCTTCTGTCTATCAGTCTTACCCTTACCAGCTCCTGTAACTCTTTACCTTTCCTTCTATTTACGGTTTTCAAATTCAACCTGTTTTCTGATCATCCTCATAATCTTTTGCTCTATGAGAAACTTTGCCCTCTCTTGAAGTCATTTGTATTCCCTGCAGCTTTTTCAAATTCTATCTGGTTTTGTTTTGTTTCTCCCATAACTCTCATAAAACTGAGCCTAAAGGTAAGGTAGGTGATCTCCTTGCAATTTTTGTTTTTTTGAAGTTTAGTCTCCAACAATTTGCTAAAACTATTCTTGCATGTGCCATTTTTTAAAAATCTAATTATTTTTCTTCATCTTTATGAGTCTTTGTCTTTATTGACCTTTAGGTGGCATTTGACCTCATTGATGATTCTCTCTTTTGGTGAATTTTCTTCCCATTGCATATGAATGCCACTCTCATGATTTTCCTACTTGATCACTAGTTAATCGCTGTCATTATTTCGGGGATCTCTTCTCTTCTTTATGGCATCAGTTGACATTCCATGGGACATTAGAGTTAGAGTTATCCTTAAAGTGGTTCTTGGCATCATTCTTAAATTTGACATTTGGATCATCAGCGAATCCTGTTGGGTCTATCTTCCAATATCTCCAGAATATGACTTTAAGTGCCACTATTACCAACTCCTCCTACCTGCATTAGTGCAACAGGCACAGAACTGGGCTACTTGCTTCCAGTTTTACCCCTTAAATTAGTTAGAGATTCAAGAGAGAAACAGTAAATTATGTGTTTACAAAACTCTTGAAGAAGAATAGTTTGTTATTATTATTTTTCTTTTTTTTTATTATACTTTCAGTTCTGGGGTACATGTGCAGATCATGCAGGTTTGTTACATAGGTATACACATGCCACGGTGGTGGTTTGCTGCATCCATCACCCCGTCATCTACATTAGGTATTTCTCCTAATGCTATCCCCTCCCCAATCCTCCCACACCCTGCTATACTACCCCCAGCCCCCCACCCACCAGGCCCTGGTGTGGGATTTCTCTCCTAGTGTCCGTGTGTTCTCATTGTTCAACACCCACTTATGAGTGAGAACATATGGTGTTTGGTTTTCTGTTCTTGTGTCACTTTGCAGAGAATGATGGTTTCCAGTTTCATCTATGTCCCTGCAAAGGACATGAACTCATCCTTTTTTATGGCTGCATAGTATTCCATGGTGTATATGTGCCACATTTTCTTTATCCAGTCTATCATTGATGGGCATTTGGATTGGTTTCAAGTCTTTGCTATTGTGAACAAAATAATAATGATAATAATTTTGAAAAAAGAAAAAAGAACAGTCTATGTAATTGGCTTAATTTTTAATTTTACTCTCACAAAAAGGCAGAACTGCTGTCTTGGGTCAAAAAACTGGAGAAAACAATGAATAACTTTAAAACATCTTTGCAACTCTAAGGTGGAAAAAATAGCAGGAAATCTCAGAATGTTAAATTTTACATCTGAGGAGCCCATATATCTGCTCACAATTATCAACAAAGGAAGAAGAAAAAAAAAATTGCTCTGTCTCTCCTGCACTTTCTGACCATATGTCTTAAGGTCACTCTACTTACACAGTAAATTTTTAGTTATTAGACACAATTTTCTTTACTGATTTTTATTCTACTGTTCCTGTAATTCATAGTAGACAGCATTACTTCCAAAATATTAGAAGTTGGTATTCAAGTACAGAACATCTTATATTTTAAAAGAGTTAGATAATCATAGAACTTGATCTCAGCAGAAGTATAATTTTACTGGAATAGTGCACTCAGAAAGGAAGTTATCTTTTATCTAATCAGTAATGACAGATATTTACTGTTTTGATACTGTAAAGATAACATGAATTGCTATCGTCACTTAAGTTGGAGCAAGCAAATGTAATAATTTATAATTAAGCAGTGTGCATTTGTATAGAAACTATAAACACTTGACTTGTCTGAAATACATTTTTCCTTCTCCACTTTATTAATATTGTAAAAAGACAAATAAATGAGAATATTGTAAAAAGTAACAAATTAAACACTATGGGTTTTGAACAGAGAAGTTGGTAATATATCTTTAATCATTCAAATTCTAAATCCTTAAAAATTAAAACCACTCATATTTAGTATGCTTTTGATTACACAATTACTCATCCTCAAAAATATCGAAATATATGAACATATACATACTATGCTTCCTTGCACAATAAAAATAGAATAGTATTAACACATTATTATAAAGATTGATTTTTAAAATTGTGAAGTAAGTCATGATTGTATCTTTGATAAATTAATAAAAATATAATTCACTCTTTAAAATCTATACTGTTTTCAATTATGTATGCAGCATATATCATTTAATTATTTTTTACTGCAGAACATTCAGATTTTTGCACCTCTGAAAATGTTGTTATAAACATCTAGAAATAGATCCATAGATTTGAGATGACAGGTAGACATTGATATAGATATTTTCTTAGCTCCTTATCTATAACAGCTTCCATTTATTTGAACTCATGTGAAATATTTTATATACGTTAAAGTTTTTGTTTCCATTGCAATTTGAAAACAAGTCATAATTTTAATTTTCTGTCATAATTGATTTATTTAATATGAAACCATCAACATTTATTCATAAACTTTATTTTGAATAAGTATAATATATTAATACAATATTTTTACATTAAAAAACTAAGCAAAGAATGCTAACCTATTAACTTATCCCTAAAAATGTTGGACTTTTTAATGAAGTGAAATGTCTAGTTTTTATTTAGATGTTGGTGTATGTAACCAACATGTTAAGTGGATACTCAGCTTGTCCAGTATCTAAATAACATAATTTCAAAGAAGCATAAATCAGCAAATAAATTGAGTTAAAACTGATTTTAATCATTAAATCATACTTTGAGGATGTGGAAATCAAGACGAAAACATTCTTAATGCGTGTAAAATATTCTTAATACTTTTCTCAAAGTCTCACCCACTCTCAATTTTCCCTACATGTTGTTGATTCTCCCTCAAATGTTAGCAGTCATATAAAACTCTGTTATATCCTGTTAATTTTGTATTTCTTCTTAATTTCACAATTTCCTTAGAGCCCTGTTAAGTAATTTTGACTCTGTTCTGAAAAAAATTTTCCCTCTTTGCTTTTTCTTATTATTCTTATTATTCAGTTTCATAAAACGCCAAAAAAAAATGTTGGAGAGAAAGGCAGATGCTAAGAATATTGACACATTATTAATTTTTGTCCCAGTCATATTGATCATCACAAGTTATACCTTTAGTAGTTTATTTCATTCTGCAGATCTTTCCATGGTTGCCAACTTATTAGAAATGTTATGACTTAGAAATGATTCAGTTATTCTTCATTATTCAAATAATGTACCTGTTTACACTGCTCACCTTTATGTAAGCATTTAATTTTTTCATAAACTAAAGAAACATAATACACATGTTTTTATAACATGTGGTAAAACAATATAGCATAAGGCATTATGGCAGAATGTTACATCAAAAATATATACATATATAGAGATGGGGAAACAATTAACACATAAATTAATTATATTTTTATTTTCTATTTCTATTGTAAAATATAAATCATCTTTTCAATCTTTTAAGTAAATCCTATTTAAAATATATATATATGTAAATATTGTCCTAGTAGAAGTTCTTCTATTGAGGTAAAATGGTTTCATTCATACATAAATGGACAAAACCTACTAGTCCATCTGGAAATTTTTGTTCCAATAAATAGATTAATTATTGTATAAATTCTTATGAAAGTTGGAAATAATAATCTTTAAAAGCCATGATGTAGTCTTTCTTACTATTATTAGATATAAATGCTCTCCTTGATATTCCATTTATGATAGACTATATTTATTATATACTATTAATGCTCTGTAATTTAGAAAATTAAAAAAAATAGTGGTTGGATCAATTAAAATCTCAATATAAGGTTTTAAATTATATCAAACTTTTATACAATTCAGTTTAACAGAATCAATACTATTCTCTAGAATGTATACTTAAAAATAATTACTTAATATAATAAAAATATTTCATTCATTTCATTATTATCTAAGGAATTTAATTGGCAAATTAATTATTCAGTTAATTAATATTGATTCTAGAACTTATTTGATAAATGAGACCATCATACAATAGTATCAATACTGGATGAAATAAAAGATAATTCAATAAGTCAGAATTGATGAGGGTGATCCTTTCTCAGAAATTCAATAGCTTTTTTCTCTTAGATAATTCACTTTATTCAAAAAGAAATTCTAGCCCTTATAAGTAAATTGTTGAAGGTGAATACAGTCAATAAAAAAAAGCTTACAAAATATAATTTACAAATACTTATTGAAAACGTGTCACTAAGGCTCTCTCTGAGGCACATCACAGTCTTTTGACCAAATTCTGAGTGAGGAAATCCTAAACTGACAACTTCTAAAATTGTTACTAAAAGTCTAGAAAGCCCATACAGTATTTTATCAACTACACACACAGTACATACAGGCACATATAGGCACACATAAATAATTTTTATAGTAATGACAAAGATAAAACCTGTATACACCAAAGATAGTGTTTCTGTCTTTGGATTCTATGTTCTTAGTTTTTCTTGTTTCTGTTTTCCTAGGAAATAGATATGGTCCTTCCAATGTAATCTAATTTATCTTGTGACATGTGGTTGCTTTCCACAAGAGATTCTATGCTAAGCCATTCATTCCATAATGTAATTTAGAGAACCATTGGAGGTGATGTCTGGTTGCTTCGGCCATTGTGGGTCAAGCGGTATTAAGAAGTAGAGTGAAAAAACTGTAACCACCAAACCCTCATTTTAGAGTATGGGAGGATAGTTTGTCCTTGGATTTTGTGCCACCTGTCATCATTGACTTTATTCATTGTAGCTTGTACTACCCATTAAAGCATCATTAAAATAAATTCTCCGAAAAAGCACACTCATCTTTGCCTCTGATTACAAAGCCTGGAGATTGTATATTAACGCAGATTTTAAGCATTCGTATCATAATTGGACACAAGCTGCTCTGAACATCTGCTTGTTATCAAGAATAAGAATGACATATCTCTTGTTATAGATTTGTTTAATGACCAAATTTGGAAATTATTCCCACGGTATACTAAGACTTTGAGCCGAGCTAGGAGCTGCAGGAAATTGGTAAGTGAGAAGAGCAGTGCTGCCTTCAGCACATATACATAGTTTCGGTTCCAGAAAGGTTCATTTATGAAGAAATTTTGATTTAAAGTATGACAGTCTCAGTTTTATACAGTCATTAAAACTATGCTGACATCCATACCTAGGTACATAACCCCTCTGCCTATTTTTATTTTAAGAATCTATTAAAGTTGCCAATAGTAATTACATGTTCTTGTTTTTAAAATCGTTTTTTAGTCAGTTTTTCTAATGCCTGAAGTGTATGTATTTGTTTTCCATTACTTTAACAATTTATTGCTGGTTAGTTAAGACACATACTAATAGCAATCTTTCTTTTAAACTCTTAGATGTAGATTATATACAGATTTACCCCTGTTACCTACCCCTGTGATATTTGGGAATTTGTTATGTATAATCCTTTAAAGTATAAATTCATTCATTTATTTTATAAATACTTGCTGTGTGTGTGTATGTGTTTGACAGATATGTTCAGGATGATGGGGACAGTACTGAGCAAGACATGACCCTGATTTTAGAAGAGGAAGTGAAGAATTAATCAAGTAATCAGAAGTGATGTAGGAATACAAACTCCTACAACTGTTGTAAAGGAAAGGGCCTCTGTCCTATGAGGATAACAAACATTAGTGACTTAGACTTAGAGGTCAGGGAAGTCATTCCTGCATGATTAAAACTTAAGATGAGGTCTGAAGGATCTTGCCAAAAGGGACGGGAAAGGAACAGAGGTGATTTAAGAATTGTTCAGTCTAGTACAACATGTGTACGATTCACGTGGCAGGAGGGAGCTCGACACATTACAGGAATAAAAGACAGGACTTGTGTGGCTGTGCTATGTGGAGCTAAGACAGACATGGTGTGAGATGAGGATGGAAAAGTAAACATTGACTATCACGATGGTTATGTAAAGATTTAGGTCTTTATCCCAAGATTAATAGGGGTTTAAGGATTTTAAATAGGGATTTGACTAAACCATATTTAAACTTTGAAAATATTACACGGGGAATGGCATGAGAAGTAAGGGTTGCAGTATAAACACAGCAAATACCTGAAGAGTAATTAATGTAAATACTTCATGTGTGCCATAAAATATGATGGCAGATTAGAAAAATGTGCTCCATATTTAACTTTAAAAATAGCTATTGGGCCCATTTTTTGTCAAATTGCCTCATGTTCCCAGTCATCATTTACATGAGAACCTCAGCTTTTTCAGTTACTATATAATTATGGGAGGAAAGCAAGTGAAAATGTGAAGGAAAATAGCCTGATCCCTGCTTGTTAGAGACAATAGATGTCCTCTCTAGCCCACTGTTGTTTCATGCTTTATCTTTTCCATGCAAATTATTTATTACATTAGCCTGGAATCATCATGATTTTGTCCTTGGAACTCTTTAAATAGATTAGAAAATTTCTATAATCCTTATTTTATTGATTGTTGAGATTTTCAGAAAGACTCACCATGGATGATTACATGTATTTGTTATACGATAGTTAATGATTTTTACCAAAGAGATAAACTGTTCCTTAAAAAATTCACTACCAAGACCCTGCCCCATGTACTTATTTTCTTTTCTATAATGTTATTTTGCAATGAATTTGGACTGCAGAACACTTACAGAGTATGTACTCTGGTGCTTCGGTTGAACTTTGAGTATTTAGTGGGCAACTATTTCGTATGATGAATTATATTCGGTAAATGGTATAGATAAAAGAAAGTTTTAAAGAGACAGAGTCTCAGGGAAACAAATATGACCAGAGTTAATCGATCCTGTGCCTGGCTATATTTGCAAAAGAGTGGACAAAGAAATACCAAGTGTCTCTGTTGAACAGTCACAAATAAAGAACAATAAATTAAAATATTGAGGGCAGATTTAGCTTAAAATAAGCTTATCTTTTGCTGATAATTCCTTATGTTTTTATACCAACCCGAGGGTTGAATGCACTACCTATTAACTTTTTCCTATATTTAGAGTCAAGATCTAAGAATCAAAAGATTAAAGCTCTATGCACGTCTGGACTGTAAGGATGTTGGAGTAAGCGTCTCTCCATCAACCAATCCACAGATTATAGGCCATATCCAACTTTTAAACCTTTTCAAGATGATCACTGTGGTGTGCTTTTATCTATACAGCATCTAGGCTTGGAACAACAAAAAAAAACCCTACAAATATCTGCTCTTGAGTCAACTGCTTAACACATCAAAGGGCTATGATATATGAAATTCTATCCAGAAACAGAAAAGTATGCTTTAGTAAATGGGTTTGGTTTTGTGTTAGTTGAGATGAGCCAATCCAAACGAATGTCTGTTTAGCAATTTTGCTGTGCTCTATAGACATAAGATTGAATTGGGGTACTATGTCTGGCAAGTTTCGAAGCCTAAATTTTCTGAGTCTGAACAGAATCCAGTAACAATCTGAGAAATCAGCATATCCAGAGATGGAGTATTTATTCATAAAGCTTCTTTACTGATAAGAGCTGTTGGAAAAACAATACAAGGAAACATTTCTTGAGTGTCTCATGTGCCAATCTGGGATCACTCAACTGACAGATATTGACACCACAACTCTGGCTGATTTTTGTGCCTTCCTAACCCCAAATTCCTATATTCTCTGTATTAGTGTGCTAATACTACCATAACAGAATACCACAGACTGGTTTGTTTAAAAAATATAGGTTACTTTCTTACAGTTCTGGAGCCTGGAAGCCAAAGATCATAGTGCTGGCGGGGATAGCTTCTGGTGAGGCTTCTCCCCTTCATTTGCAGATGGAAATCTTCCTGGTGTCCTCCCATGGCCTTTCCTTTGAGCATTCACACATGTGGTATCTCTTCCTCCTTTTGTAAGGACAAAGAGCTCCACTGTTATAACATTCATTTAACCTTACTTGCCTTTTAAAAAGCCTATTTCCAAATATAGTGACACTGGGGATTAGAGCTACAATATATAAATCTGGAAGGGGGATACAATTAAGTTTATAACATCCCCCGACCCTATACCAACTTTTAGATCCAAGTTGTCGTTAACCTTGAACATACTCTGTAGTGGCCTCAGAAGAGAAGTTTTTCCAGTGTCCAAGAATGATGTCTACATATTAAACCTATGTTGTGAGTTTCATTGTATCTTTCCTGTTTGACTCTTTAAAGCAATTCAAGCATCAATAGAATGTTTGTGTCTTGTGAAAAAGTGTAACTGATTCTCAACTTACATATATTCAACAAAATGATAAACCTAAGTAATATACTTCAACCCTATGAGTCTACCTTTAAGACCTGTACTTGTTCCATAGTTTCATGAAGATTCAAAGTTGAGGATTTTATTGGGTATATTTGTTTCTGTGTTTAAGGACACTGCAAAGGTTGAAGTTAAGGTCTATTCCATCCATGGCCACAGGAATTTGATGTGCTATTTCTCCCAAGTGAGAACTTAATTATAAGCATATAATATTTAATTATCAATGATAGGTGACCATACTCAGTTACATTCTGCAGAAAACCAATGTATGATAAAGGAGTTTCAGTAACATAAAGATCAACGTATATTTCATAGCCCATATGTGTCAACTAAATTATTTGAATTGTTAACAATGCCCAGGTCCATTCATTCATTCACAAAAATATTTGCAATTATAAAGCATATTTTTTAATGATCCCTGGTGATACTTATTTTTATGACAGGAATGTTCTTATTTCACACACACACAAATTTATTGTCGGCTGATAGCTTTAATTTTTTTCTGTAATGGGATTGAACTATCTTGACTCTACCCAGAATCTGGGTTAAGGAATGTTCTTAAATTCTGGCCAGGGAGGGAATAGAGACAGAGCTCTGACTGCATTTTTCACTGCATTATTTTTCAAATATTAATATACTACTCGCCATAAAGAAATATAGAAAGAAGAAACGGGCCATTTCTTCCACAATAGAATAAGTCACATTTGAATAGGATCCAAAGAAAACCCCAGTTGTCACACAGTAAACTCACATTGTACACTTCAGGTGGAATTTAGTCATATAGCCCTATTGGTAGCAAGGGCAAACACATTACTTTGATGAAGTTGTGCTTTTGGCATTTGTGACAACTACTGGGCTTGGCTGTGGACTCCCTGGAGGTCCACTAAGGAAGGAAACGGATCAAAGATTATAATCCTTGCTCCAGGCAAGCTATGCTGCATAGACTTTATTCTAGGTCGTAATTTTTCTTTCTTTCCTTGGAAGATAAATGCTCCAAGTACTATTATTTGTCACTGTCACACACTTAAATATACCTTGACAAATAATGTTACTATTTTAGTAATTTTTG
Source organism: Ateles fusciceps (assembly GCA_036589455.1). Taxonomy (NCBI): domain Eukaryota; kingdom Metazoa; phylum Chordata; class Mammalia; order Primates; family Atelidae; genus Ateles; species Ateles fusciceps. The sequence continues at coordinate 5,060,433 of JAZHEH010001040.1, read as the reverse complement.
CTTCCCTCAATTTAAAGAGCGATTTTCAAGAATGATCAATCTAGGTTTTAAGAAAAGCTCTAAACGCAACATTTTCATACTTATTTCAATTATGGTTAGTCACATTATTAAAATATCTACCAAAATATTGGTAATTTTAAGAAATTATATTTAAGTAATATTCTCATAGCTCTAAGATTTAACTAGGTTAAACTGATTTTTTTTAAATGGTCATAAAAGAAAGTATTGCCTATATTTATTTTTAAAGTATTTTAAAACACAAATAGGTCCTAAGTGATCATAATCAAATATTCTCTTACTTACAATTGGAGAAACTTATACTAGAGAATAACAGAGAAAATCTGTGGTCACACAACTAGTTGCCATGAAATCACTTCTACAGCCTGCTTCACCAAATCACAAATTGAAAGCTATTTTCAAGTTTCAAGAATTTTTTTTTTTAAAGAAATTGCAATGGAATCAGGATTTCCAACAAAAAATAGTGTAGTTTGCATATTTTTCTTGGCAAATTATTTTTTCTTTATAAGATGTGAGGATTAAAAAAGATCAGTAATCAGAGTTTTATTTACAAATGTTTACAGAATACTTTCAGAAAGCATCTATTTTAACTTAAAAGCAGTGAGATCACAAGAAGGTCAAGGAGATGACAGGATTAGAAGGAAAAACCTATTGAATGCAGACTTCTAAGTGCTTTGCCTGCATACATCATTCCAACTGACATAATATCCTAAGGTATATGCCATCATTATGTCTTATATACAGATAAACTAAATCTTAGGGAGTAGAGAGGTTAGTGAAATTGGTTAAGATTACAAAACACTTGGCTGTGGATTTAATATTTGAACTAAGGGCTTCTGATTTTTAAGTGAACTGTCTTAATCCCCACTTCTGTAGTAGAAATGAGGAAGGTTTTTTGATCTCTGTCCTTCAGTCCCCTTATAGAGACAGTAGGAGGAAGACAATACCTCATGTTCTGACATAATACTGTAACACATTTACTTAAAATTCATTAATATTCCCATGGTACACATTATTTTTAAATGATGAAGAGAATGAAATGAGCATGTGAGTGTATTAACTGGATATGTTTCTGTCCATGAGCTGTCAGTTACAAAGAAACACTTTGTATCTAGGTACAACTAGGCATTTGCCAAACAAATATTTTTAAAAAAATTGTATCAGTGAGGTTCTTGTCATATTCTAGTTATTTCTTAATAACACTATTTTTTTCAGTAAAGATAAAAGAAAAACAATGAGAAATCAAAAACATAAACACAAAACAGAAACCACTTATACTACTGAAGAGTACAACTACCAAATATTAAAACATATTATATGGGTCTTTTTCTAGCAAGGATATAAATGAAAATGAAAGTTTTCTTATCACCATATAAATTTTAAAAAATACACTCTTTTCTTTAAAATCATAAGAGAGGTCTGAAAATAAAGAAATGTCAAAGTCCTGAATTCCATAAAGATGAGCTATCCCTAAATAACCAAGGAATGAAAGATCTTTTTGGATGTGACAGCAGATGATAATGTTGGGTACTAGACAGACAGAGGAACAAGCCTACCATAGAATGATACTCTTTGCTTAGATTGAAAACACCAGTCAATCGTTTGACAAATTGGTTTGCGTATTGGATTTGAATCTACAGTAACACCCAAAGCAAAGACAATGCTCTCTACCAAATAATTATCCTAAATGGGAATTTTGTTGAGAAAGTACAGACTAGAGACCAGACCCGAGGGTGGAAATTAATCATGTGGTCTAGAAATCTTGCAGTCTCCTGACATCAGTATCTGACAGCCCTGAACTATTAATATTGAATGATCTCAAAAGCTCATGCAGTGTGCAGTTATTCTTTTAATGTGCATTCTCACAATCTCACAGTTGGGGTAATACGGTTCCTGGTTTTTCTCAGCCTCAAAATCTCATGTTCTCATAGTCTTGAGGTCTATCAGATTCCCAGTGTGGCATTTTGTGTTCTAAAAGTTTTGAAGTTCATCTTATTTGTATTCTGACTGTTTTGAGATCAATAAGTTTCACAGTATTTTAGTTAAATGGCTCTCCTGAAAAAAACAAAAGAAGGCCTAAACTTACCTTTAAAGTTTTGGAAAAGTGAGGTGATACATCCAACCAAAATGGCATTGAAAAACAAATTTAATTCAATTTCTAAAATAATCAAAGATATTAATCCAGTGGAGAAACAGGAAATTAGGTATTGGGTTGAAATTCAAGGAGAGACCCTCCTAGTTTCCTGGTGCTTGCTTAAAGTAATTAAATTGTAACCCTACTTCAGACAAGCTCAATTTTTTTATTGGGTCTCCCTAATCAGTTAATCATTCTTGATGTTTACCAGGAAAATAAATGTTGATTCTAACTACAAAAAATAGAGACAGAAAGAGGTAAAGGGCAAAAAAAGAAGGAAGGATATTCTGACCATATTTTGATCTGATAATTAAAAACTCTAAAATTTTTATTTTTTAAAACGTTCAGTGCTGTCGTATTTTTCATTCCTGTGTTCACTAATTCCACTATAATAGTCCTTTGATCATGAATCAATTCTACTAAATACTTGTCTACAATAGTTTTTTAAAATTTAAAAACTTTCAAAATTTGCATGAACATACTTGCACATATGTATGCAGTACATGTGATATTACAATCATACAATGTGTAATAATTAGATCAGGATAGTTAAGATATCCATGACGTCAAGCATTTGTTTATTTGTGTTGGGAGTATTCCAAACCCCAAAGTCACCCTATTGTGACCCTGAACACTAGGTCTTACTGTTTTTATTTAACTGTATGTTTTCACCCATTTCCCAATCCCTCTTTATTCTTTCAACCTACCACGATTCCCCAGCCTCTGGTAACCATCATTTTACTTTCTATTTCAGTGAGATCAATAGTTTCTTTATTCCGTATAACCCTAGGAGTCAATTTAAATAAGTATATTGCCCTTATATGCCATATATTAATACTATTCTGTTTTCAGGCATAAGGAAATGTTCCCTGCAGTCATATCCAATGAAATCAGAATTAATTTCTTAAAGGCTGACACTCACTTACCAATCACTGTTATCACTCGAAATACAGTGTAAGAAACAGGAGCCACATTAGGTATTTTAATAGAGACTAAATAGACAATTAGATGTTTACAAAATTATTGGAAGGACTAGAGGAGAAGCAGACCTTTTTAAACTGCAGTAATGTCTACTATAACTGACTCCCCAGGGAAGCTACTCTGAACATCAGAATTTGAATTTAAGAATAAACTCTGTGCCCTTAACTGCTATCTAGAGTTTAGAAATACAAAGTCATTGCTAATACTCTATCTTTTGACATCCAGAAAGCTGGAGAATAGATACCACAGGCACTGGAATGTAGTGTAAAGAATCTTCATATTAATATAGTTTTTTTTTGGCAAGAAGGAAAAACAAAATAGCCCCAAAGAGGAAGTAGTTGGCTTCTCTTTCATTTACCTGTATTTTCAAATTTGATGAGAATGTATTAAATAGATGGGACCTAATTTACAGATTGAAAAAGAATAGGGTGATGGTTGATTTAGTTTATTCCTGGTGTCCACTACACTATACAAGAAAAATCAAAGCAGTCAAACACAGAATGTTTTTCAGTGTTACAGAATGATAATTGGAAAAGACATATGCACACACAGATATACATATGCACATATATGTTGAATTTTCCAATTCACAACTATAAACTATAGTATTAAATGTAGATTCATAAAGTTATTTTGAAAAGATAGAAATTGTTCAGGCAAAAATGTAAGGATATTATCCTAATATCTCATTAAATTATGTCAATAATTTAATTCCTATGTTCACTAAGACAGATGGTGAGTAATGTGACTTCACTTGCCAGCATGGTGGGTAACTTGTAATTAAGGCTTAATATTGTTTTTAGGGGGTATTCATCTTTCACCTTTTTTAGGAACGGTAACTGGAAGTGCAGTTTTTAAAGTGAAGTAACGGCAAAGCTGGGCAGAAAGCCATAACGCATAAATACATATGACCCCTCACATGCTTCCATGCCTATTTTTTAGGAGTTTTATTTATGTACTTATCTAGACATAATACTGGATTGGTAATTTCTCCATTTTAATGAGGGAAGAGCTGGCCTTTATATTGAGTGATACAAATTATTTCCTACACGGTGAAATTTGAGTGGTATAATTGATCTCTAGACAAAAACAATTTCCCTAACTACTACCTTATAATTTCTAAAGTTCTGGTCATCAGCACTGATGACCATAACAATTTGGTTGTCCAAGTTACAGGGTTGTGTTTGGATTTTGTACCTATGGAATTGAACCACACATAAACACATAAATTTTTATTGCTGTTTTTCTACTTACTCTGCCTTTTCACAATTAGAATAATTTTCTGTTAAATAATTGTGAATATTTTAGAGAATTGCCAAATTCTCTTTCAGTTTTCAAAATACTTCCTAATACTCTTCTTAGCTGAGTTGCTGCCATTGAAAATATCTGATTAACTTTTTTAAAAATAAAATCTGCTGCTCAAGAAATTTCAAGATCTCAAAGAATGTGATGACCCATAATGTGATGAATTATGGGTCAAATTTAGAACAATAAAACCTCAAGATTTTGGTCTTGTGTCTGGTATCAGACGAGTGCTTTTGTTTCCACCAAGTAACAGAACAGGGATTTATGAGCTGAGTTGTGCCCCTGCCCATTCATATGTTGAAGTCTTATCCTCTCAGCTCCTTAGAATGTAGACTGTATTTGAAGACAGGGTCTTTAAAGAGATAACTAAATTAAAATGAGGTCAATATGGGGAGACCTAATCCAGTATGACTGGTGTGCATACAAGAAAAAAACAGTTGTACAGAGGGAAAACCACGTGAAGATGTAGCGAGAGGGTAGCTATCTATAAGCCAAGGACAGAGACCCCAGAAGAAACCAACCCTGCCAACATCTTGATCTCAGACTTCCGGCCTTTCGGAACTATGAGACAATTTCTGCTGTTTAAGCCACCCAGTGTATGCTATTCTGTTATGGTAGCAACAAACAAATACAAATATGGCTTTGAGAAATCTATGAGGGGATGTCAAGTACCCTGGTTGGAGATAAGGGTGGCTAAAATGTTGAGCAAACTTTTCCTTAAATTAATTGCTAATGGGGCTATAAGTATTAACGATTTCTCATTTAGAAAAACCAAATCATGTACATTTAGTCTATTACTTTGCTCAGGTGCCGTATTTAATATGTAACAATATAGGCTATATTTTCTTAAAGTTCATTCAGCATAGTATATTATAGCTATACATTTCAACACTGCCATTTTTGTTACTCTTAAGAAAGGCTTAATATAGTAAAACTCTCTCTTTCTTGTCCTTCCCCTCTCTTTCACACACACATACACACATTCATACATGTGGAGGTGAATTTACCTACACGCTAAAGAGAATTAATCTTCAAGGGTGTCATATGCTCATGATCTGTACCTAATTTTGTGTTTGTAAATTTATGTTACTGTTCTTATATTAGAAATAGCCCCCCATGCCAAAGCAGGCTATTCCTTTGTGTGTGTGCATGTCTATGTATAAATGTGTTTTGTCTCTATTTGAACTAGAAAGTTGATCAATGTTTATAATTGCCACCTTCCTAAGCTCTGCGGTAGTTGACTACTTGCTACAAAGCACGATACCTTAGTCATCTTAGTTTCTTCAGAGCCTTATCACAATTCCTAACATATAGAAACAATTTTAAAAATATTATCAATAAAGGAAAAAAAGACTAATTCAAAGAGAAATCAGTAATTTCTCAGAAATGAAGGTGTTATAGATTCTTGAATTTAAAAACTTAGAAGAAAAATGAATTACAAGCATGCCATAGTACAAAGTAAACATTTAAATGGACTATGTAGACAAGATGATCTTATTATGAATGGAGATTATACAGTCTCATCTATGACACTGAAGTTTTAAATTGATTTCTAATAAGTAGAAGAAATACATTACATCTGTTTTGTTCAGTTACAAGTATTTCATATTTATATATAGGCATATTTTACTGAAATGCCCTTTAAAGTCAATTTTATGTGTCTTTCTAATATGATAGAATATTTAAAAAATGTATCTTTAGAGATATTTACTAGCTTTTCCACTAGTATTTGCTTCTGTGTATGCTCTATTTGATTTGGCATCACTTGAGTAAGCATCAAAGGAACATAGATCTAAATTCAGAAAATCATTAATGAAAACTCAAACATGGCTTACCATGTTAGAGTCATAAAACTTTTGTGCGAATTACAGCTACATTACTTTTGATTCAGCTAAGAAGTTAGCTGAGCAGACAACCATATACTTCTTCCTTGATAGAGTTCATATTTCCTGAAGCATAATAAAGAGCAAACATGGAAATAGCATATCAGCTGCCAAGAGTGGCTGAAAAAAAAAATTGGCTGACTGAAATTGGCTGGCTAAGAGGCATGTAAAAGCTTTAAATGTAAAAGCTTTACATGCTTCTTAAGAGTATAGTAAAGTAAGAGTATATATTTTCATTGTCTAGTCTCACTTAATAAGAAAAAAGAAGTCCCCAAATATTGATTTCTTGGATCCTATAAATGATTATGTTTGGAAATTTTAGAAGCGTGGAATCTTAATTTATGAGCATCTGGAAACAAGACTAGGAATCAAGAATGTTCATTTATCGATAAGATTATGTTGACTTTTTTCTCTTTTTATTGCTGCTGATACATAGGGATGATAAGAAGAGAGATGCTTATTAATTCATTTGCTGGCATTGCTCATGGTTTCTCTAAACTAGGGGTCATGGTATAAAATGTTTGGGCCATACATATAATTTTATCTTGTAGGTTTATGTTTACCCTTCAAAAAAGGTTAAATATGATGATCTATGATTAATTATATTAATTATATTTATTTTTCAGACAGGACTCTCTCACCAAAGATATATTCATAGAAAAATTTAGAGATGTCAGATAAGATGGTTATCCAACTTATAGGGTTGTCTTTGGCTTTTGTACATATGGAATTGATCACACTCACAAAAAATTGTTACTATTGTTTTTTCTATTTACTCTGCATTTTCATAGTCAGAATAATTTTCTGTGATATGTAATTGTGAATTCTTTAGACAATTGCCAAATTCTCTTTTAGTCTTCAAAGTTTAGCATGTTAGAAGTAGAAAAGCATGAACTTTCAGAAAGAGAGTAGCAGACTGTTACATCTGTCTGCATACCACGCTGAGCTACACCGAGAATCTGGTTGACTATTACAGAAGCAAGGAACAGTGATTACCAAAAATATGAGAATATTAAGTACACCGAAAGCGTTAAGCTAAACTAAAGCAAGGACACAGAAGTGGGGGAGAGGCAGGCATTCGAGGATGTTAGTCCATAGGAGCGTGCAAACCTCAAGAGACTGGAAAGGAAACCACCAGAGAAAAATGTGTCAAAATATGTAAGTAGAAATGAGTCAATTAATAAACAGATAAGGTTTACTAGAGAAGGACATCACATTGTATTTAAGTTAAATCACCAGCAAGATAATATTCTGTCTAAATATAAGTATGTAGATTACAAATTCATTATCTTTGATAAATGAAATTGTCTCTTGATAGTAAACTTGATTTACCAGTATTAAGAGTTATAAAGCATTCTGGACTGAATTAAGCAGTTCCAGCTAAGCTGCCATAGTGCACAGAACAACTTATCAGTTATCCAAATCACAGCAGTTAGGGAATCTCTAGAAAATCTATCCTAAGAACAGACTATGTATTTGACAAAAGACAGCGTATTTTGAAGAACATATTTCAAAACGTATTATTCATCACATAAGTAATATAACAATATTACAGAATAGTTGAAATTTCATGACAATTTAAGTAAAATGTTTGAAGAGAGTTAAACCATATCTTTTTATTTGAGAAAAATTAATTCATACTCTGAATAAAACTAATACTTATGGATACTAAATCTATTAATAGTACATTAAAAGATTTGAGAGTTAGTGATACTCCTTTATAGCACATATTTTTTTTAATTTTCTTAATCATTTCTATATTTAATTGTATAAACCTAATAAACCTACCTAGGTTTAAAATACTTATTGCTTTTTTTATTGCATTTTAGGTTTTGGGGTACATGTGAAGAACATGCAAGATTGTTGCATAGGTACACACATGGCAGTGTGATTTGCTGCCTTCCTTCCCATCACCTATATCTGGCATTTCTCCTCATGCTATCTCTCCCCCAACTCCCCACTCCCTGCTGTCCCTCCCCTATTTCCCCCGACAGACCCCAGTGTGTGATGTATAGCACATATTTTTAATGAAGTGTGTCACCTCACCTAATTTGTCTGTCCAACTGATATTTGAATGCTGTCATTGACAGAAAATTCTTTTTCCATCTTACCATTTTTTTTAAGCTAGGACTCCCAAACACAAAGCAAAGTGAAGATTTAAAAATTCTACCCCTTGTTCATGCATGCTATTTTAGTAAACTTTCACTCTTTATGATTCTTTCACATCTACAATTTTATTTCACCTTATTGCTAAATTTAATGTTTTATTCTTATAGCATTCTTGTAATAGAGACAGAGCAAGTAATATCTATTTCAGCTTATAGATGAAGCTGCCATAACTAATTTTTAAAAAGAAGTTTACAACTTTTATATGAATAACTTCCATGACGTAAAATTTAAAAAGAACACTTAAAACATTTTAGAAGAGTATGGTGAGTTGAATAGTGGCATTCCCCACCCCCTCCCAAAATGTTCATTTTCTAACCCCTGAAACTTGTGAATGTTTCCTCATTTGAAAAGTGTCTTGGCAGATATAGTTACATTCAGAATCTGGGGGATAAGATTATCTTGGATTTAGGGTAGGTACTAAATCTGGTAAAAGGTCCCCTTATAAGGCCTTATAAGAGAAAGGCAGTGGGAAATTTGAAACACACAGACGACAAACCAGGGAAAGACAGAGAAAGAGATTAGAATTGTGCAGCTGCAAGCCGAGGAGCCACTAGAAGCTAGAAGGGGCAAGGAAGGAAGGATTCTCCCCTAGAGCCTGTAGGGTGTGTGTGGCTCTTCTAACACCTTCATTTTAGGCTTTGCCTGTGAAACCTGTCAGAAAACAAGTTTTTTTTTAGTTTTTAAGCTGTTGTAATGTGTTACAACAGCCCTAGAAAAACAACACAAAGAAAATTACATAAGATACGAATTTGTAAGAAAGCTACCATATATCATTTTCTTCCTCCAGATATTTGCATATTTGGACAAATACTATATTTTACTTGCCTAGGCTAAAATCTACAGAATTCAAAAGTTCATATAGAAAATTTGACCATATTATGGAAAATATACTTATTTTTCTAGTACAAATCATGTATGAGCTCTGCCCTTATCTTTGAAAATACTCCATTTAAAAATTGAACAAATGCTCACAGGGCATGTATGATCATATTTCACATATAAAATGGATATTTTAAGCCTAACTGCATATGAACATTAGACAATTTCAACTCATGTGTGTAATTATCAGTTTTTGTGGTTCTGAGAAAGTGACTTAGACTTTGAGTATGTGAGCTTTAAGCCATTATTTAACTATAATTTTTGCCCTAGCTAGAATAGATAGGGCATTCTTGCTAAAATTTGTTATAGCTTGCAAGCAACAGAGCATCGCCCATCAATTGTCTTCAAGTGGTCAAATTCGATAAAGGCAATTATAGCCTGAGCAATGATAATCATTTCGTATCTAATAAAGCAGAGTAAGTGAACATTACAGCTCAACAACAATTTATACCATTGGGCATAATGTGTGAGGTCAGATGCAGGGGACATTTCTAACTCAGGATGGCTAAGCGTTCAGCTTCAGCCAAGGAATCTATAGAGAAAATTCAGGCAGCAACTTGAATGCTCTGAAAATAGAATCTTTCTTATATTGAGTGTAGTATTTAATGGTTTCACAGGACTCTACTGGGCAGTACTTCAGTAATAAGCACATACTGTATTATACTGTACTTTATATAGGTTAGGATACCTTGTTCATGATTTAAAAAGTGATTGTTTAAAACTTAATAGATTCTTCCACAGGCTATGCTAGAGAGTAGAGGTTTACGGTGTCCACTGAATCGATTTTATCAGTCTGTAAATTGATATGAATTGTCTCCTAGAGCCATATAGTTGTGCACATAGCATTGTTTCTGTTTCACCGGAATAGTGTGGACCTGTGCATGCTATACCATTGTACAATTGAAATATATGAAATCAGTTTACATCTATTGACTATACATGCACTGAATGCTTGTAGAGAAGTTCTAAGCTTTTGAAAGCTAACTTTAAATTGCTTTTCTGCATAGCTATCTATGGTAAGCTGCATTCTATTTTTTAAAGGCTTTGTCTTCCTTCAGAATGTGGTTCTGCATTCTGGAATACAAATAATGCTTACATATTGTCTCTTTTGATACCTACAACCACATTGGGAAGAGATATTATAGAGAAATTATTATGATTCAATTTTCAAATTCATCAGTTTAGACTATGAGAAGTTTATGAATTGCCCAAGGTTATATGAAGAAACCAATGTAAAAAGATCTTCTTTCTGACAATCTACCTTGAATATCACTTTTTTCATTAGAACAGTCTGATAGAGTTACAGGCTTCCCGGGCATTTAAACCAGAAATTGATAAAATGCCTGAGGTTACCTGGGGGAGTTTTTGTGGGTTGCCTGTACCTGTAATAACCTAACACAAATTTTTGTATATTAGAATTTTAGATTTTATGATTTTGATATTAGGATATGCCTTAGGATATATGAGCACTCCCAGTAAATCAGAATATAAGAACACAGAAATGCAAACAAGAAGTCAACTTCAGGATATACTGTATTGGTTGGTATAAGTCAGATTTTGCTGTGGTTAAAAATAAGCTAAAATAACCCTCCAACTTAGTGGCTTAAAACAATGTTATTATTACTTTAATTGTTTAAGTTACTCACGAACGAAAATGTCTAATGTAATTGGATTGTGTGAGAAGAGGTTGGAAGAGGGTTACATGAGCATTATTTGCTGTGATCACTTAGGAGCTCAGGCTGAATAAACTCCATCTCAATGCACTCTTCCACGCTTGCTGTAACATAGAAAGGATATAGCTGCAGGATCTCTCTTCTGCAATTAAACGCTTCAGCATGGAAGTGATTCCTATCACTTCCACCCATAAGTCATTCACCAGAAGTAGTCATACTTAACTTCAAAAGGTTGAGAAAAATACAATATTCTTTGTGTCTGGAAGGAGATGAAAACCAGGTATCAGTGAGCAGTTGAAATGTATGTCACAGACATGAGGTAGACTATTTTTTTAAGAATAGTGCTCAAATTTTGTAGGGCAATGTAAATAGTTCAAAGTAAGATAATTAATATATTTAAAATCCAATAAATAAAGGAAGTCTTGGCATTTATTGGGACTAGTCTCTCATCAATGCAGAAATTTCTTTTAAATATTCTCTGTGAATTATTATTGAATATTTCAGTGATGGGGTGCTGACTATTTGACCTAGTAGCTATTATTCCATTGGATGACTCAACTATTTTTTTTTTTTTTGAGAGGGAGTTTCACTCTTTCCCCAGGCTGGAGCCTACTGCAACCTCCGCCCCCCACTGCAACCTTCTCCTGCCTCCCAAGTAGCTGGGGTTACAATTACAGCGCATGCCACCACGTCTGGCTAAGTTTTGTTTTCTGGGTTTTATTTTATTTTATTTTATTTTTAGTAGAGACAGGATTTCTCTGTGTTGGCCAGGCTGGTCCAGAATTTTTGACCTTAGTGATCCACCTGCCTCGGCCTCCCAAAATGCTGGGATTACAGGTGTGAGCCACTGTGCCTGGCCTGGATGACTCTACTATTAAAGATTATTTATATTGACCTGCTCTCAATCTATGAAGCTAAATCTGTCACTTAACAACCCTTGTTTCACCTTCTGAGCACAATATAACATTACAAATGGATCTGACACAAAATTAGGACACTAGTTGAAGCAGTGTTTAAGAAGCTGCAGGCTACAAAGCTAATAATAATCACCAGATGACACACCTCCAGCAAAGCTGCAACTGGCTCTTAGTATATGCTATCTTGTTTCTGTATCTCATCAGGTGACCTGCACCCCTCACCTTGTGAATTCCACAGGGAAGATCTTAGATTGGAAATACAATAGATCACCTTTGTAATCCTAAAAAATGCAAACCTGAAACCACGAGATACCACTTTATAACCAGTAAGATAGCTAGCTATTACCAAAAAAAAAAAAAAAAAAAAAAAGCATAAAATAACAAATGTTGGTGATGTTATGGGAAAATTGAAACCCTTGTGGATTGCTGGTCAAAATTTAAAATGGTGCAGTCTTGGTGAAAATCAGTACAGAGGTGTCTCAAATAATTAAACATAGAATTACCATATGATCCAGCATTTCTACTTATGGATCTATGACTAAAAGAATTGAAAGCAGGGACTTGAACAGATATTTACATACCCACATTCATAGCAGCATTACCGACAACAGCTAGAAGGTGAAAACAACCCAAATGTCTACTGACAAATGAATGGCTAAACCTAACATGCTATATACATACAATGGAATATTATTCAACCTTGAAAGGAATGAAATTCTGACACATGCTAAAACGTGGTTAAATCTTGAAGAAATTTTGCTAAGTGAAACAAACCAGACACAAAAGGAGAAACATTATAAAATTCAGTGTATGTGAAGTGCCTAGAGAACCTGAAATTCATAGAAAAAGTAAGTAGAATGGTGATTGCCAGGGGCTGGTGGTAGCAGGTATGAATAATCACTGTGTAGTAGGTATAGAGTTTCAGTTTGGGAATATAAAAATGTTCTGAAGATTGATGGTAATATTGATTGCACAACAATGTGAATATATTTCGTGCTACTAAACTGTACACCTAAGATTGTTAAAAAGGTAAATTGTATTTTATGTATATATTGCCACAATAAAAAAACAGAAAAGAAGAAAATGCAAATCTGTTTCTCATATTGAAGAATTTTTTTCAAGGTCTTAAAAAAGTAGTTTCCCAAGAGACTGAAACAGACATGTTTGTGTTACATGTGCAAAACATGATTTAATCAGAGGTCCAAAATATGCCAGTATAAACAGGAAGATAAAATAAATGCAGTCTAATTCCAAGTATTGATCATGATTTAGAGCATGAAATGGATCAACAATTAAAGTACTATCCTCAATATGCAAATAGCTGTTTATATAGGATCTGCTCAAATTATGCATTGTTTCCTAAATTATTAACTCATTCAGAAGGTGATAGCAAGAATAAGTTTACTTATTAGATTCTTTATGTAGAGAAAATCAGCTTCAAAATATTTGTTAAATAATAAGATCCAAGTTAAACTTAATTCCAACTGAAAATGTGTCCTCACAATTCTAATACTTGCCCAAATAACATAGCTACAATCATCAATTCACTCTGTATTCCTTCTCCACTGAAATGAGTCATTCTTATTTATCTTCTTTACCAGACAGTGCATTTTATTGGTGTTTTATTGCTTCAAGAGGTAAGAATCCAAGAAATGAAACAACCTGCAATTATCTTTCCATAAAAGGATGGATGTCTCTTGTGACCCCGATTTGCCCTCATCTCTGGTTTTCACTTTCCAGCCCTTGCTGCCTGGTAATCTTGGATCCATGCCTGACACAAGTTGATTGCTGTCAGAAAAAAAGTCAAATATCTAAATTCCAAAAATGTGAGTAAGAAAAAGTCACAAGGTGAAGTCAGGCTACAAAAAACGGAAACATAAATCCTCCAAAAAAAAAAAAAAAAAGAGATGCAAGGGGAAGGTACTAGTTTGTAGAGGAATGAGCAAAGAGAATTTGGAGTATGCATGCAAAACCTGAGCCAGATTGAAGGGGTAAGAGTCAAGAGTAGCTGGTCTCTTACATTCTTGATAAACAAGTAAGTCTAGAAAGAAAGGATCAAAGACTCTGTATATAAATATCAGACATCAGGTATCTAGAATTAAGCATCGATTTTTCTTAGGGTCCTTACAAAAGAGATTCTTCTTTATTAGGTATGCTTCTTCTACATTTCATCTTCTAACTTTTTACCTTCTTTCACCTTTATCTTCATTTTTCCTTCCTTGTTTATTCCTCTATCCTTTCTCTATTCCTTTGTACTTATTTTACATTTCCCTTTTAATTGAATTGCTTTCACTTACCAATTTGCATTATTTCCACCTTGTCCTGAATTTGCATTAATCTCAGTCTTCTGCTTTCCATCAGCCCGACTCCATGACCTATTGACTGCATTGTTTTTCTTCCCTTTTCCCATTATCCCATGTTTCTGCTGTTCTACATTTGCTCGTCACAAATATGGCCATTTCAATAATACTTTGGTTTGAATGTAACCTGTCTATAGTCATCCACTTTTAAAGTGTTTTCCCATCTCTATTACAGAATAAATGGTAAATAAACCTGATGGCTCTTTTTTGTCTACATAAAATTTCTTAATGGGGGTTTCATGAATATTCAGTATAAGTGTAATAATTTTGGATTAGTTTTCTATTGCCACTGTAACAAATTACCATAAAGTTAATGACTTAAAACTTTATCTACTTATTGTCTTATAGTTCTTTAGGTTAGAAGTCTAGCATATGTCTTACCAGTCCGCATTCCTTTGGAGGCACCAGGGAAGAATCCATTTTCTTGCTCATTTAGGTCATTGATAATTAGTTATTTGCAGTTGTAGGACTGAGGTCCCCAATATTTTGCTGGTGTGCCCACATTCCTTCACACATGACCTTCTTCCTGAATCTTAAGAGTCAGCAATGGTAGGTTGATTGCTTTTCACACTCCAAATCTGTCCTCCCTTTTGATTCCATCCTTGTGTCCCTCTGATCCAATCTTTTACCTTCCACTTTGATTTTAAGGACTTACATGTTTAAACTGGGTCATGCCAATATGATTCACTATAGATTGATAGCTTCCTTTCAAATATTTCAGATTGTTCTGGCTCTACTTCTTTTCTTTTCTTTTTTTTTTTTTTGAGACAGAGTCTCACTCAGTCACCTAGGCTAGAGTGAAGTGGCTGGATCTCTACTCACTGCAACCTCCACCTCCCGCATTCAAGTGATTCTCCTACCTCAGCCTCCTGAGTAGCTGGGATTATAGGCATATGCCACTAGGCCCAGCTAATTTTTGTATTTTTATTAGAGATGGAGTCTCAGCATGTTGGCCAAGCTGGTCTCGAACTCTTGACCTCAAGTGATCTGCCTGCCTTGGCCTCCCAAAGTGCTGGGATTACTGGTGTGAGTCATTGTACCTAGCCTACTTATTTTCGTTATTTCTTATATTTGAGAAAATACATGGTATCATAACCAAAGACTTAAAATAATTTTCACATCTGGAAGAGACATGACTGTCAATCATGGTACCAGTGAAGGAAAAAAGGATTTTGGAGAGAAGCTATTGAGGGAAAACAAGTAAATGCACTCAAGGTTTAGCAACAATGGGAAGAGAATACAATCCCAGGCCTGATAAGAAAAGGGAGAATTATGGTATGACTGGAACCTTTAAAGAGCTGGACACACAGAAGGGGCACTGCCTAACCTGAACTACTGTTGTAAGCAAATACAACTGCACTCAGAACCATGGCAACAACATGTTCAGTTTGTGGAAAAAATACATATTTACAGCTCCCTCTTCTCTAGCACTCTGATCTCGTCAATTTATCCCACTGGCCAGATCCTATAGGAAACTACATAACTATGACCACGGAGCTTATAATGGTCAGAATCTCCAATATCCAAAGCATAGGGCAGTGTCATAAAATCATAAAAGGTAGAGAGTCAATAGGTGTGGCAGTGAGACCCAAACAAGATTAGTTAGCTCAGAGCTTTTAGGCAAATGTTTTCTGAAAATGGCCAGACAGTAAATATTGCAGGCTTTGTGGACCACAGTCTCTGTTGTGACTACTCAAGTATACTTCTGTATAGAGAAAGTAGTTATAGATAATACAGAAATGAACAGGTGTGGCTGAGTTCTAATGCAACATTATTTACAATAATAAGCAGCTTATTATTATTTACAGTAATAAGCAACATTATTTACAATAGTAAGTTTTGGCCCCTGATTTAGGGCATAGCCCTTGGACTCAGACGGAAAGTTTTAAATGCTTACTCCACAAATAGATAGTTCAGACTGCTTTTTAACATCGAACATAATTTCCTGCCAGCTAAAAATGACATTTCCTGACATTCTTCATATCTAGGTATAGCTCTGTGGCTATGTCCTAGCCAAACGGAATGAGTAAGAGTGATGCATGCAACTCCCCAGCTGTTTTCTTCACGGGAAAGCAAGTGCCCTTCGCTTCTTTCCTCTATCTTGCTTTTTAAAATTTGGACACAATGAATTTGGTGGTGAGTCATCTTTGGCCATGTGGAGAAAAAGAAGTAGCCTATGTCACCAGCAGCGCAAAGCCACCCTGCTTACCCCCTGGGTGTCTATTCTGATTTTGAGAATGTTACATAATCCCATCTCTTATCTAAGCCACTATTCTTTTCAAGTCTTGATTTAGTAATTGAACTTATGTTATTTGAGTGGTTTCTAAGACACAGTTGATTTTCCTAGAAAATGAGAATATTATAGTCATATAGAATTGTTGCAGAGGCTAAGTCACCTTATCAAATCAACTGAAACATAGTAGACATTCAGCAAACTATTCAAAAAAAGTGATCTTCATAAGAGCCTATTATTATCTTAGGCATTGTGAGAAATACAAATTAAATATTGGAGACAATATAATCTAACTTAAAAAATGATCTTAATATTTATCCATTGTTGTGTCTGCAAGAATAGCTCCTAAAAAATTGTCTAGAAACCAGACAAGAGGGTAAATAATTAGAAATTAAAATTAAATTGTATATTTCACCAAATATTCTTACTTTTTTGTGACAGGGTCCTGGAAACCATGTTATAGAAGAGATTATCACAAAGCAAATCATATTTCAACAAATGAACATTTGTGAGTGTTTAATCACTGCCAAGAACTAAGAATAAAATAAGTCATAGTTGGAATCAACACACTTATTTCTTCAAATATAGCCTGAGACAGGTAAAGGAATAAAACAAGCTCTGCAAATCAAGGACTAAGAATAAATTAAGTCAAATGTAGCCCAGAACATGCAAAAAAAAAAATAAAACAAGCTCTGCAAATCAGAAATTATAATCCAGACTCCCCAAGTGAATGTCTCTCTCCATGGATGAGAAAGCAGACCTGGAAAGTTTGAAATTTGTAGCCAAGTATCATATCCCTTTTAGAGCAAGAGAGAAAGTCTTTTAAAAACTTATTTTTGCCAGATGTAGTGGCCATGTCTGAAATCCCAGGACTTTGCGAGGACAAGGCAGGAGGACTTCTTGCCCAGGAGTTTGAGGCTGCTCTGGGCAACATAGCAAGACTCTATCTCTACCAAAAATTTAAAACATTAGCCCAGCATTGTGGCTCACATCTGTAGTCCCAGCTACTCAGAAAGCAGAGACAGGAAGAGCCCTGGATCTAAGGAGTTTGGGGGTGGCAGTGACGAACAAACAACAACAATAACAACAACAACAAAAAAAAAACAGAAGAGTGATGGAGGCACTTGACCCACAGTTTGGTAAGAAGATTGTGTCTTCCTAGTTTTGAAGGGGATTTTGTAGCCAAATATTACTTTAGTTACCTCTGAACTACTTCCAATTGCCATCTTTTCTAAATATTCCCATTTATATCACTGATATTATAATAGCTTAAACAGACTTCAGAATGTAATGTTTAAATAGATTTTAAACTCTTTGATTACTCCCTATAGCCTATAAAATGAAATGAAATTTCTTTGGTATTTTACCCAAGTGTGTTAGGCTAACCTGGCTATGCAAATATATGCAATTCTCTGAACTGGCCTTCCTTTTCATGCCACCAGGTCATTGATAACACACATCTTTAGCTAAAATGCTTTTGCCTTCCAATATTCCCCTGGCTCACGTCTTCTGTTCTTCAGGACTTAGTTCAGGTATTTTCTTCCAGTTCACTTTTTAAAAATAGTTGGTTAGGTGCCCCTGCCTTGTTCTGTGCAAATATACCACTGCATTTTATGATAGCTAATTTTATCTTGTTCTCACTACTGTCTGATATCTTGCTATTCTCAGATAAATAGTAAACACTCAAATAATGTTCAAAGTCACAAATATAATTAGATATTAGAACCTGAGTTTTTTCGCTTTAAGTCCAGTTTACTTTTTACTCTACATGCTTATTTGTATTTATTTATTGAGATTTTATTAATCAGAGAAGTCATTTGTATCTAAATTTATTCTAAATATAGAAATTAACATTCTACATATAGATATAAATGACTTCTCTGAGTCTTAAGTTAATCCAAATTACCTGCCTAAAGAGTGTAATTACATGTAATTATAGGTTTATACTTTAAAAATTCTTATACTAGCTATAATCAACAAAAACTTATTAGCTGGACATGGTGGTGCATGCCTGTAGTCCCAGCTTCTAGGGAGACTGAGGCAGGAGAATCGCTTGAACTCAGGAGGTGGAGGTTTCAGTGAGCCGAGATCATGCCACTGCACTCCAGCCTGACAACAGAGCAAGATTCTGTCTAAAAAAAAAAAAAAAAAAAAAAAATTTAACCTTTAACCTGCCTTAGGTTTAAGCAAAAATGTGTGGCAATTGTTTCATAGGTTGCAAAGAAATTTTGTCATATACATATGAAAATGTTATTTAATAATCCAGGACCATAATAATGGGTGCTGAATATATGGAACAAGGCAGTAAGTTTTTTGATATGAGAAAAGATAGAAAAATCTGCAGCTGTGATGAATAGAAAAGGCTCAATTGAGAAAGCATACAATATTTAATTATTAGATGCTATATACATTTGTAAAGTTTACAAGGGGATAGACAATTTTAGAGAATTGCTCTGAAAAATGTTTAAGTCATCATGGTAAATTCCATTAACTATATTTTCAATTAATTAATTTATACATATTTACTGAGGGCTTCACTCTGGAACTTAGGCCAGCTTCAGCATTGCAGTATGTTTGCCAATGTGGCTAATGAGGTCTAAGTAAAGAAATCACAATGCAAATGATATCCTTTTAATACTCCTTTTATCTTCAGCTATTTCATAATTTTGTAAATGCATGCAATCTTTTTGATGCAGGTTTTTCATTCGTAATAAGAGATAAGCTTTTACATCTTTAATTCCACGAGTGGTGGGTTATATGTCTATCCTGAACAAAAGAAAATCCAGAAGGTTTTAATTCTGAAATTTGACGTTATGACACAGCCCAGATGATCAAACCTGTGAGTATTACAGAAAATAGCCAACCAGCAAAATAATTCATTTAAAATGACTGTGGTGATAATATAGATTCAATAAACTATACTCAACCCATATTCAAAGCACTTAATATATGCCAGTACTCTGTCTGGTATAGACATACAAGATAAAACAAGTGATGCATGGCCTCTGCCTTAATGAATTTACACTCCAGGTGGCTAAACTGTGATGCTAAAGCAGTGATCTGGATTAGGGTCAAGCTCTACTCTGCATTTGGTTGCACTCCATGCTTCAGCCGACCCACTGGAACCCTTCCAGCAAAAACATCTGTTGGCAGCTCAGCTGGACTGCACTTAGTGCAGTTTAACTGAGCCCATTTTTAATAAAATAGTAGGAATTTGTGGGTCAGAGTCTATGGAAAGTAGAATCTAAGATTTTGAGACTTGCATATGGGAAGTATGTTGGGAACACTTTCAGGAATATCTGTGAAGAACAGGAAAGCACAATGGAGCAGAAAAAATTAAATTTGCTGAGACTTCAATGAAGAAAAAATTCATAAAAATTAATAACATTTTCAATAAAATGGCCGCTTTAATAAAATATATTCATTAAAAGGCCATTTTTCTTATCAGTTTTGGCACCTGATAATCAAAAAATAAATAATACTTTATCTAAGTCTGTTTAAAAATTCACTTCTACCATTCAGACACTTTATTTTAGGTAAAGTGAATACTGGGCTGGGTAACTGGGGATTTTATGTCTAGTCCTGGGCTGCCACTGACTCAGTAGGTGACTTGAAGCAATATATTTACTCTCTTTGAACTTACTTTCCTCACTTGTTTGCCATATGAACTCCTACCTTTCCTTCTGCTTAAGAATTTCATAGGCCTTGAGAATTCCACAATAATCTACATGTCAGTTTTTCTTCTTCATTTGGGAATTCTTAAGGTATTTGTAGCCAACCTTAACATAGCAGTTCTTTCATGCTTACTGAGGTTGATAGGTGTTGGATTTGGGAATACAGCTGAGGCAATCTGAAACTTTTCACATCACACATTGAGTAAGATGAGAAAATGGAGGATATTTTAAGAGGGTGAAGAGGATGCAGAGAATGTTTTTGTAAAACTAAATAATTGTCTTGGCTCACAATAAGCAACGAGAGGTTAGGGACCCTGGCTTTTACTGTGTTTTATTCTTCATAGCGATGAGCACACTAATGGAAATAATCAAATCTTAGTAGAGTTTGCAGCTATTTCATAACATTAAGTACTATTAAAGATCATTATAATAAAGAAGCAGAGGTTGAACTCTTAACAATAGAAAATTCATTTTTTTAATAAACACCTATTGCCTATCTATAATGTGCAGAAGACTGCCACTACAAGAATTTTGTCTTCACTCAACAGTTGGAAATACTTTTACCAGGCCTTTTAGGATATTTCAAAACTAAGTTTTAAAGAATGGGCTTAAGTAAGCAAATCTAAATTAAGTCTTGCACTAGTTATTACATTTTGTGTGTGTGGAAACCTGGTTGGCAGGGCTTATCTGGAACAGATGAAATCTTAACTTTGAAATCTTTTCAATCTCATATAACCCAAAATTATATCTGTTGATTCACCTCAGCAAGTTATGTTCGCAAATTATTGACTTGTATTTCTGATCATGACGTCTAGAGAGTAAAATTCTATGATGCAATTACTTTCCAAGTGCAAGAAGCTGAGTGTTGTAGTGAAAGCTGAACCCAGCTCTTCTAGGGCAGTGACTCAGTTCAGCTACAGCAGAAACTCAAACTAAGACTCATGCCACTGTCTTCTTCTCATGGATGTTTTGTAGTCATTATAAGATGCAGAACTAAAATGGTACTTATTTCAAGAAAACTGTGGGAATCAAGGTCAATTTTCAGTACAGCATATGTCAATTTGGAGATTAAAGGAGAAATTCAACATATACAAAAAAAGCATTGGGCAGCCTGTCAAAAGCAGATTTGTTTAAATTCCAAGTGACCTCTTTGTTCCTGAACTTGCCAATCTACATCATGTCAAGATTAAATTTTTTAAAGAGTTCAATTTAAATATTACATTAATGCAACATTAAGGTTGGCATTTTTAATCATTAATAGTTCTAAGCCAGATAATTCAGTTACCTTTCACAGCCACTGTGTCGGCAAGACAAACTAATACTTGGTACTTTTCTAATAAATCCAGCACAAAAATTGAACACATGCAAGCAAATCAAAATAGTTTTTCTCTTCAAGCAGCATATAATCACCAGGACTTCTAAAATAAAAGCAAAAGGACAATTTCACTTTCATCAGCTCATCTGATGAACATAGCTAAATCCAGAAAGTGACTTTTGGGAGGTGATTTCCTTTCTTAAAATTTACCAAATAATTAATAACATTTTCTTTATTCTACTCTGCTAGATTTACTTATAGGGACGGAGGTTAAGTACCCCATGTTTTGGTTAATTTATATTTGAGCAGGTAGGATTGTGAGATCCTGGTTTTTACATGAAAATAGAGATGTTATGTACTGTAATTATCTATTTATGAAGGCATTAACTACAGAATTTTGAAGCTACAGGTTAATAATTTAGTGTTTTCCAGTGTATCATGAATTAGTTCTCAAGTTGTTTGAACCAATCTATTTTTAGTCTAAGTATTATTTTCTATCTATGATCCACTTTCTCTGTAGTTACTCCTGAGTATTCTTTGTTTTTTATGACTGTCTTTTTCTTTTCCATGGAGCCTTTAAACCTGCACTGTGCAATATAGTAGCTACTAGCTATGCCTGGCTATTTAAATTAAAATGGATTAAAATTAAATAAAATAAAGAATAAAGAGAATTTAATTAAATATATATATATATATAAAACCTATATATATACACATATATATATAGTTTTATGTATGGAAACCTGGTTGGCAGGTTTTATCTGGAACAGATGCAATCTTAAATTTGAAATATATATATACTCTCCTACCTACAATATTTGTCTATGGTGGGGATTCATACTAATGTAAACATGAATTTGAGAAGTCTTTCTAGAAATGCTGGAATAGGAAAAACCCAAGTCCTTGATTTCATCATCAGGCCTTCTGGACCAACAAATCCTGAAGCCTGCCCAACTTCTGAACTTCTCAGTGAGATGACCCCATAAATTCCTACAGCATTTAATCCAAGTTTAATTTATTTTTGTTTTTCATTACTAACTACATTTAGAATTTTAGCAATAAAGCCCATAAATACTTATTTAGTACCTAATTTTATTATCATTTGTGGGTAAGTAGTGAGAAAATTATAAATACAAAGTACTCATGAACATACCTTGAGTTTGTCCTCTAAATGTAGAAAAAATATATATTATGTATTTAGATATTAAATTGTGTAGAACAGGCTATAGTTGTATTTAAAATTCATAAAGAAAGGAGGTCAATGGAGCTTGAGTGTTCTTCAATTCCTAAAGATCGTGGCCCAGCTAGACACACCCTTGAAGCATGATTTGCACAAAAGCATGGATTGGCTGGAAGCAGAAGAGCTCATTCTAGTGGCTTCTCAGTTGGCAGTTCTGGCTCATAATAAACTGGCCTGTGTTGGGCTCCATTAACAAAAAAAAAAAAAAAAAATTACTTCCAGACTCACTACTACTTCCAATTTCAAAAAAAATGTATTATCTATTAATTTTTCATCCTCATATTGAATGTCAATATGTGCAATTAAACATGAAAACAGAGAGAGAATTAAGGTTTAAATTTGGAGAAATGTAAACAATTTAATATCTTTTACTGTTATAAATCTTAATCTATGGTGACAGACATGTAAGGCAACAGCAAGAATATTAACACTCATAACAATAAGGCTACTATTAAAATATAATTAAAATGTTTTTAATAGTACTCATTACTTTTTTTTTTTTTTTTTTTTTTAGACAGAGTCTCATTATGTTGTTCAGGCTGAACAGTGCAGTGGTGCGATCTTGGCTCACTACAACTTTTGCCTCACAGTTCAAGCAATTCCCGTGCCTCAGACTCCTGAGTAGCTGGGACTATAGGCGCTCACTAGCATGCCCAGGTAATTTTTGTATATTTAGTAGAGACAGAGTTTCACTGTGTTGGCCAGGCTGGTCTTGAACTCCTGACCTCGAGTGATTTGCTGGCCTCGGCCTCCCACTGTGCTGGGATTACAGGCATGAGCCACTGTGCCCAGCCACTTAACATTTTTATGTTAGTTAATAATCATCCACAGTGAAATATTACAGATGAGAAAACGAAAACTCTGTGTTTAGTAATTTGCCAGGGAATATACATTTAGTAAGTGATAATAAGTTTCTTGACTATGAAGGTTAAGAATGTACAGATTAATAAAAAAGTAACTTCATTAGGGGAAATATCAGAAATTGGGGCATTTAGAGCTTTTCTTGCCATTAAACACATGCTTTGGTAGAGACATTTTTTACTTCTCAGACATACAACTTAAAATTTTACATTTTATTTTCTTAAAAGCTTACCAAATACTCTTACCTAGATTCCTATGGCAGACAGACAGCCCCAGTGATCACAGCCTCCTATGTGGCTTGCCTAGCAAATTGCTTCTAATTAATATGTTATAGTAAAGGTGATGGGATGTTACTTCTGTGATTAGGCTACAAGGGATTGTGATTTCTGTCTTGCTAACAGACTCTCTCCTTGCTGGCTTTGCTGAACTGCCATATGGAGAGGCCCATCTGGCAAGAAAGTGAGGGCAGCCACCAGCCAACAAGTGTCCAGGAACTGAGATCCTATGTCCAACAACCCATGAGGAACAGAATCCTATCAACAACCATATCAGATTGGAAGCAGACCCTTTCCCACCTGAATCTTCAAATATAACCCCAGTGCTAAGCTGGCTTTGCTTATAGTCTTTTGAAAGTCCCTTAAACAGAAGATCCAGCTTAGCCATGCCTAGATTCCTGACCTAACAGTATCTACAAAATAATAAATGTGTATTGTGTTAAGCCACTAAGTTTGTGGTAACTTGTTAGGTATCAATAGATAATTAATGCAATTACCATAGTTGATTATTAGAGAAACCTAAAAGAAGGTCAAGCAATACTTGCACTGCTATTTTACACAGCAGAAAACCAAATTTCAGAAAAGTTATATACATTATCCAAAATGTCAAAAATAAAGCTAAGATTAAATCCAGGATTGTTTTGAATATTATGTCCTGTGCCTATCAGTTAGGCAATGCCTTGAACTGGACTTGAATGTTTTTAAAAAATGAACCATACGTTTTACCTTGTCTGTGGTGGAAAACATTTTTTTTATTTGCATGACCTAAAAACTGTAAATTGTTTGATCTGACATTGAAATAAGTGACTATCTTGTACTGATTAAAGACAAAATCTGATCTTGGCTTTAATATGTGACATGACAGTCACTTATTTCAATGTCCAATCTCAGTGATCAGATTTTCATATAAACACAGCTGCAAGGTTTAAATACGGATTTTACAGATAGTCCTGACACCTCAGATTTTATTCTTCCACTTCAATACCTGAAGCAGATACCTTCATTACAATGGGGTTAGGCCCATTATGATAAATACAGATGATGCACTTATACAAAAGTGGGTACATATGAGCACAAAAAGGTCAATTGATGCAAACTGGATGCTACAGTTGTGCTGCTTAGAAATAGGAATATAAGACAATAATTATTTTGTACATATTTCCATTTAGGAGTCAGGCTCTGGCTAAGTGGAAGAGGAAAAAAAATATTTAGAGCAAAACTAGATAATTCATATTGAACAACATAGCCTTCAACCTACTTCACCAAGTTTAGCCATTACATTGATCAAGTGGCTAGATAATTACCTGGAGAGTTCACAGGTTGATGGTGTTGTAACATCATGCTCCAGCTATGGTAGTCAGAACACTGTATTAATACTAAATGCAATTTCAGGAAACTTACTTTCCTTGTTGAAAATTTATTAACAATGATGTTCAATACTGTATATGCTGTGACACAGTGCATAACTGGAAAAAGCCTTGGTAATTTTCAGATAAATACTATGTGCTTTATATTTTCAATTTTCACACACATAAATTATGTGATTTGTGTGTGGTAAAAAAATTCATGATTATATTTTGAGCTTTCAAATCATCCTTTAACTATCTTTCTACTGATACCTAGTTTAAATCTGCTTCTGCCTATAAAGGTAAGATATGTCACTTCTTTATCTTTACTTTTAAAAAAAGGTCAATGACATAAGTATCCTTGAATTTGTACTATAAGCAGAAGCCATTCATCATTACTGTCACTTGTTTGTTTTATTAGAGTGCTTGTTCTTTTTGCACCTGACTCCATTTTTCAGTACATTTCCTGTAGTGATGATGATACTTATGCCTGGATATGCATGTTTAGGAATCAATTAATGATATAAAGGCATTCTATGGTTTTCAAAATTTAAAATATACCAACTATGTTCTAGAAGTCACTCTATTACTGTCTGTATGCATTTAGATAATTCACTTTGCTAAATCTCAAATTCTTCAATTGTAAAATAAAACAATGTTCTATGAGACTATGAAAAATATTTTTTCAGGGATATATTAGCCCTTCAGAGTAAAGACTCCTTGCCCAAGTTACACAGGTTTGTACAGTTTGCAAAGATAAAGTCACTGATGCCAGTTAAAGTGGATGCATTCCATAGTATATCTTAAGTAATAAATGTAACTATTCAAATTGAAAACAATGTATTTAGCACACATCATTTTTCCTCTAAGGGAATTATTAGTGAAAGCATACATAATAATATTTGTCTTCACAAATGCTAACAGGAACTGGTGCCTTCAGTTTTAACAACCACAACAATACAAATACACAACTATATAACTACACACAGACACACACACACACACAAACTCTGTATGTGTATCTAGATAGATGCTAGGCAGGCAGATAGATACATACATAGATAGATATAGTTTGATTGTTTAAGAAGAGCTAAACAATGATACCTAAAGTTCCTGTTTTCTTTTCACTAACTTATGATACGTGTCCTCAGATCACTTTTGAAAAGTACTCACTAAATTTCTTTTTCCTAAGAACAACATTACAAATAATATCTCAATATTCATTTTTGAGCATAAAAGGCAGAAAAAGCAGCATAATAATAGGATTTTTCATGAGAATTGAATAATATAAATGAGAAGAAAGAAAATTGTCACAATTATATCTGGAAGCACTGGAATGGAAAGCAATAAAACAATAAAATGGCAATTTTAGGAAAGACAAATAGCATTGAAGCTTTGAACAGATACTATAAAATAAAATAAAAATGTAGGGTTTACATCAAGTACATTAATATACAAAGTTGAATCTACAAAAAATTATGAATGAGCAAATTTGTAATTACCTGATTAATATAATCTACCTATACACTCACACTAACTTATTTAGCTCAAAATGGCAGTGTCATTAATGAAATTAACTGCACAATTTTCAAATCAGGGTTTATGTATGAGCCATGCTACAATGATATCCATATATAGATCATGTATAAATGTACATATACATAAATTTTTAAGTTTATAACACTTTGCAAACAGTAGATGATTTCATTGGCTAAATCCCCACTTAAGTAAGTTCACTCAATTGAATTAAATATTTCTCCCCTAAATCTCCTGTAGACATGGAACTATTGATTTTCTTTTCTCTTCTTTGTGAATTATACCTGTGCTCTGGTGAGGACCTGCTATATAAGTACCCAAAAATAAAAACTTCCTTTTTAATATTATTTGGAATTAAGATTAATAGACATTGTGATATGAACTACCTTGTCAATTTTGTGATATAGATTTTGCTGAACAATTTTTGACTCAGTAATTTTGTATTTTCCAGCATCAGAATTATCACAATTATACTCTTGTTCTAAGTACCTATGTGTGTTTAGGAGTTTAGTGTACAATGAAGCCACTAGCTTCATTCCACACAGGCAGAAAGAATGGGTCCAATGAAACAGCCTAAATAAAATACATGAAAAGCTTTCTTATCTATAATTTTGACAGTAGTGTCATGGACTGACAATTCAATTATAATGAAGTACTGACATTACTGAAAAATCATATATAATGGTTCTAATTTTACTTTTTATTACTATTCAAAAATTGTGCCCTTTTCTTCCTCTAAAACTTGTAAACAGCAAAAGAAATCCTTTTGGGGTGGGATAGCATAAAATAGTAAAGGCCTTTTTAAATACTAAAGCTTTGGAGATTATTTCACTGATTTAGAGTCCCTCTAGTTCTAACTGATATGAGCGGTAGGTCCCAGCAGTCTAACAAAGAAAAAAAAAAATAGAGAAAATTTTTTGTTTTTAGAAAAGTAATTTTCTCATACAGCTTTTGGCTAACTAAATTTAGTTAAGTGGAAAAAACCAAACTGGATAAAGTGCAATCCAATCATTTTGAAATTTGTGAGACTCTTTTATATTCTTCATATTTGAATTGCTTTCGAGTAGTTTGGCAAGAGCTTCCTACTATATATATTATATATACACACACTCACACATACACTATATATATATATATATAGTGTGTATATACATAGTATATATATGAATATAAATATGGATATGTAGCCATATTTATAGATATAAATATGGATATGAGTACCTATATAGGGGGATATAAGGAGACTATATATATATATATATATACACACACATGGAGATATATATATCAGGAAATATATATTGGGAAACATATATAGGAATATATATAGGGATATATATATATATATAAGAATACATAGACACACACAGGCATATACACACACACACATATATATAAGTGTGTTTAGGATATATATATCAATATACCATATATCTATTTAATTTCTAAGTATGTCCAGAGTGAAAGACACCCCACCATAAAAAAAAAATTTAGAATTCAAGAAATAAGAAGGTATCAGGATTCTCATGAGATAATATCTTAAATACTATACCTTTTGGATTTCAAAAAGATGGAGACGATTAGAGAAGAGCTTGCTATTAAAGTAGCTTCAGTATGTGGCCGAGAGCTGTTTCCCTTCAAATGAAGTGAGGGGATGTTGATCAAACTTAAAACAGTGTTCTCATCCTTGTTTGATTTAATGTATGAATTGGAGGCTACCATAGATTGTTCAATTGACCTTGATGGATGTTTCCAATCATTACTTTTTCCTGGCTGTATCAAGGCCAAGTCCACCAGATGTCAGTACAATATAAATTATCCAGATTATTTAATTTAAAAGCCAAATATAGAAGACAAAAATGAAATTCCCATCAAACAAAGCCATTTCATTGAATGTTAACAAATTTACCTATATCAAATAGAAGGAGAGATTGTAAAACTGGCCATTATAAACTGTAACGTAATTTTTTAAATAATTTCAAATAGCCCTCTTTAACATTAATATAATCTGAATAAAGCTGGTCTAGCATTTATCCTTCTTCCTGTTACATTATCATTCAAATGCAGTATTTGCCAGATGACTTTTTTATTCACTGATGGTTTCATGCATTAATATTTGTCCATTACATTTTTCTCTTGATTACTTTTTGTGCTCTAGAAAAAGAGACAAATCATGAAAGCAGTATATTCCCTGATATATTTCTTTACTTGATCACAGTTAAACTAAAGGTTAATATGTGTAACACTCTCTGGCAATGAGTTGAATTCTTGATGTTAAGCTATACCAATGACATTTTTTCCAAAATATAATTTTTGTGGCTGAGGAGAAAGTTGTTAGTTTACATCATTAATGCATGCACATATGCAAACACACACACATGGACACTCAATGAAGAAAGAGAGACTTCACAGAAGTGAGAGTACAATATTATTAAGCCTATGTTTGCCTCTATTTGTTTATGGTTCTTTGCAGCAAACTGTCCAGGAGGGAGGATTTTCTCCTTCTGGTTAGCATTGGAGGAACTCTTCTTCTCCCAAATCTAGTTTCCTTTTTCCCCAATATATGTCACTCAACAGAGTTTTCCACCTCACCTTCCCAACTCCAATACCTACATCTTATTATACCTCGTGTGACTACTGGGTAGAGATATATAGTGACAGAATTTAAGAACAAAGTAATATGAGAAACAGATGAGGTAATTCCACCCTTCATGCTTGCAGTTCCTAATAATATGCTTTTACCAACTTGAGAATTATACCATAGGTAGAGTTTTCATCTGCTATTTTATCTTTGCACTTTCAACCCAAAAGCCACCACTCTGCTCCTTTAAGGAAATGGTCAAGTTAGGATTTTCTTCCTATAGCTAGATAATTCTCTCCTCAGGCCTTGCAGTTTCCCCACATTTATCTTCATATTTTTTCACACATAAAATTAGTTTATTATTTTGCTTAAATATTAAAGGGCCTGCTTTTTGTGCACATATTCTGCATTCCATGAGTTTATAATCTCAGCAAAAGTACCAATCATGTGACCAAAGCAATAAAAGAACATGCTAGAGATATTGTGTGGTTCTTTCTGAGAAAGGAAACTTACAGAGTATAAATGGCTCACATCTATTTGGAAGGACCAGCCAAGTTAGTTAAGCATAACAAAGGCAAGAAAACTGAGGGCTCAGATACTCAAAGGATGAAGATCTGGATTCCATCAGTAAAGCTGGTGAAACCAGTGCTGGCAAATTATGAAACAGAGAATGCATTTACACTGACAATTTCTAAAGGAAAGAGGTAAGCTAAAAGACACTGCTCTTTTAGTATATCATATTTTAACAGGAGAAAAACTGTAAGATTATCCAAATAGATTTTTTAAAACACATTTGTTGTGATTTAGTATTAATTGGTAATTTCAAAAGCCATAATCAAAAAAAGAGAGATAGGAATTTTCTTAAACTGAAGAAAGACAAAAACAAACATATAAACAAATACAAAATCTATAGCAAGGATTCAAACCCTCCCCAAAGGTCAGAAAAACAACCTAAAAAGATGTCTGGAATCACCGTGATTCCTGTTTCAAAACTGTTCTAGGGATATGTTTTTAACACAATTTGTACAGGAATCACTCAGTCTTATCTTCCTTCCACACCCACCTCTTTGGTGTCAGTTTCCCACCTTCACTGCTTGGATCACAGCCATCTTCTTGTCTGTTAACTCCCTTGCCTGCCATTGTGTATTCCAGGATTAGACTTTTTTTATTCCTGGACAGGAGCTGCAAGAGATCTCACACCTAGGATCAAGCTGGTTGGACCCTTGGAAGTTCTGGCTCCCTCTGCTTTATTGAGATTTATATGAAATATCAGAGTGTAAGGCAGACAATCCCGGCTTCCCCCAAGGCTTCTTAAAGATGTCTGCTAACACAACTCAAAAGTTTAGGACTGATGGTATGTTACTTTGCTTGATCCATTGTTCCTCAGTGTAAACACATATTGAAATATCACATTGCACTCCATAAACATATCCAACTCTTATTTGTTAATTTTTAAAAATTTTAGGAGAGTTAATTACCTATAGAACAACATGACACACAAAGCAAGACAGGGAACTGGCAGAAAAATGTTGTTCCCTTCCTCCTGTCTGACAGAATGCCCCAAGACCCAGAAGTTATCTACCTGTCTCCAGAAATGCCTTGTATACCACAGCAATCTGTTTTTCTTTGTTTGTTTAATTATGGTAGCAGCTAGGTAGCATACTATATTGTCATTATTTTTCTGCCTTATCTTTTTTTATTTTTCCCTTCATTTTTTATATGCTAATCTTAAATAAAAGATTAGCATATACTTAGTGCTTGAGTGTTTTCTAGAAAACTTGGATTAAACAAGTGCCTAGTCAGTGTGATAATAAAGGAAAATACATTAAATGGGAAATAACTGAAAAATAGAAATCGAACTGCCATTAACTGTTGGCAAGATTGTCCATATAATAATGTAAAAAATCTGCAGATTGGCCGGGCGCGGTGGCTCACGCCTGTAATCCCAGCACTTTGGGAGGCCGAGGCGGGCGGATCACGAGGTCAAGAGATCGAGACCGTCCTGGTCAACATGGTGAAACCCCGTCTCTACTAAAAATACAAAAAAATTAGCTGGGCGTGGTGGCGCGCGCCTGTAGTCCCAGCTACTCGGGAGGCTGAGGCAGGAGAATGCTTGAACCCGGGCAGCGGAGGTTGCAGTGAGCCAAGGTCGCGCCACTGCACTCCAGCCTGGCGCCTGGTGACTGAGTGAGACTCTGTCTCAAAAAAAAAAAAAAAATCTGCAGATTAATTACAACATTTGAAAGAAAGAGTTCAGAATCTAGCACTGACTTTGGATAAAAATGTTATGAACCCAAATAGCTGTTAGTAATAAAATAAATTAATAAATTTTGATATATCAAGTAAAATATGGTATTGAACGTGAGTAAATTGAAGTTCATAAAGATCATTAATTTCAAAAATACAATGTTGTCTGAAAGAATAAAATCATAGAAAAACACATGAAGTATGCTTCCATTTATATAATTTTCAAAATAGATATCTATTTATTTATCTAAAAGAATATACGTATGCATGGAAATACCATCAAGTAAATCAAGGGAAAAATTATAACAAAATTCAAGCCTGTGTTACTTTACGAGGTAAGAAGAAAATGAACAAGACAGAGACAATCATATACGAAGTTTTCCAAGAAAAGAATAATACTCTCTTAAGCTAAATGGTGAATGCAAAGTAGTCATTTTAGTTTCCTTTTAATTCTATGCATAACAACATACACACTTCAGTGTGTACAACAGATTTCACATTAAAATATTAAATTACTATAGAAGTTTTTTTTTTTTTTTTTTTTTTTTAGGTCAGATTATACCAAAACATTCTCTAGATATACTGTGTTGCTGTGGGGTAAGACACAGGTAACATCTGTTTATTTGAGAAGGCACCAAAAGGTTAATTTTTGATGTGGATGTAGTTTTAAGATCATCAAGCTAAAATAGCAAGACAATTTCATCTTCAGTTACATTTTGTTCTGATGAGCTGGCCTGGAGATATAATCATCTTACTCAACTTCTTTCCCTCCTCAGTGGGAAAATGTATTTCAAGTTCAACGTAACCAACTTACAAACTCTTAGTGCACAACTCATATGTTCATCTGAGACTATATGCCTCTGGTACAGCAGGGAAAAGGTGCAAAGTATTATTTTCCTGAAGTTTCATTTGAATATATCAGAGCCCCTGCAGTATGAGGGCCTTTGAAAGAAACAAAAATAGATAGTATGTGTTTACCGGAGAAATTTAGGATTTGAAGCTGGCAGTACCTAAGGATAGATTTAATTTTTTTTTTTTTTTGAGAGGAATAATTATTCCCTCTGATACTTTTAAATATAGAGTACCTTTTTAATTTCTTGTAAGGTTGGATCATTCCTTTGTGTCTTCTGCATGGAAGATGACGATTTCAAGAAGCTGAATATGTCACAGAAAATAATTAAAATCTTACCATAATCCAAGCATATGGAAGATTACCACAGAAAGAAATTAAGGAAGAAAGTAGGGGAGCAATGAGAAAATTGAAATGCATTTTGCAAAATGACATTTTTTAAAACAAGCCCCAGGGTTTGTTAAGTTTGTCTTAAATGGAGAGCCTAAGTATTTCCATTTTGGGAGATTTTAATTACACAAGAGCATTCACTAAAATCTGGCTTTTCTTTGATGTTTGTTATGTGATTTCTCAGGTTAGCATAGGCTTCCAGATTTGAAGAAAAATTTCTCCCATCCAGACCCCCAAATAGATTTCCCAATATAATTTTCTCTAAGAAACAAAGTAAATTCCTTTACCTTTCCTATATTCTGAAAAATTAATTCATAGAGCAGAAATATTCCACTGAGGAAATAGTTAAACGTATTGCATATATGATTTTGTATCTGAGTTAATGTGATGAGAAGGAGAAGGGGAACCGAAGGGAGAAAAGCAACTGAATTGCTGAAAGGCCTCACAGGGGAAACACACACACACTCTCTAAATAAATAATTTTTTAAAAAACTAACAAAAAATACTACTTCAGTTAGAGGGCTGTACTAGTAGCGATGGGTACCTGACATGTTGAAAGTTCCACTCTGCCCTTTACTCAGCAGGAGCACATAATTACAACAGCTAAAATTACAGGAAAAATAAAGTGAAATGGTTCAGCACTTGGGAGCCAAACATAAACAGCAGCTCTGACCTTTCAATCTCTACTGACTGCATGAGCAGTAGTTCATCCCAACACAGTAGCTTTAAAAAGATTAGTAACCAGGTTTTAAAAAAATATCACAGGCATCTGAATTGAGTGATTATTTAAAATTAATAAATAAAAAGTCAAAATGGACTTTTATTCACATGTTTGATAAGGAGTCTTGCAAAGGGTTTGGTATAGCTGGAAATAGTACGTAGAATGCATTAAGCTTTTTTACAGGAAAAAATATTTATTCATATTTCATTACTGCAATTTTTAGCTTTTAACAATTGTTGAAAAGGAGAACAGGGGAAATTAAATATATGGCAGTGTGTATATCAGGAGAAGTCCATCATAGTAACTGAAAAAACACTTTCAAGTTTGTATCTCCTCAATGTCAATATCTCTACAGGCAGCAACCACCAGTAGCTACTTGATGTCGAAGCACTGCACTACAGAGAAAGAGCAAGGGCATCAGGCCAAGAATAATTGTTTTTGATGTAGTATGTGAACAAGCATTATTAGAACAGGAGAGAATAAAAACTCTCCTGCTGTGTAATGCATGTTAATTAAGTGTGAAGTTCATGGCAACAACAGCAACAAGAAGAGTTTACTAACAGTGAGGACACTAGCCAACCACCAGGGCAAAGAGCATTTGGTGATGGGTACCTGACTCTTTCCATGACGGACAAGTTGTTGAAACCCAGAAAAGAAAATCAAATGACAGAAAATGTTCTCTCTCGCTCACTCTCACTTTCCCCACTTTATTGAGGTGTAATTGACACATAATAGTTGTATCTATTCAAGGAATACAACATAATGTTTTTTATGTATTGTATATGTTATGAAATAATTTCCACAATCAAGCTAATTGACATATCCATCACCTCACATAGTTGCTTCATTTTGTGAGGGGTGTGTGTGTGTGTGTGTGTGTGTGTGCACGCACACTGAAAATTCTTAAGATCTACTCTCTTAGAGAATGTCAAGTATACAAGACATTTTTATTAACTATAGTGACCATGCTGTACGTCAGGTTTCTGGGACTTATTCATTGTATAACTGTAAGTTTCTACCCTTTGACCAACATCTCCCAATTAACCTTACCCTGCCAACCCCTGGTAACCACACTTCTATTCTTCGTTTCTATAAAACAGACATTTTTAGATTTAACATATAGGTGGCATAACATCTTCTAGGTTCATCTCTCTTATTCCAAATGGTTGAATTGCCTTCTTTTTCAAGGCAGAATATTATCTCATTGCAGATATGTATACACACACAAACACACACACATATCATTATTTATTTATTTATCCATCAATAGGCATTTAGGTTATTTTCCATATTATGGCTATCACAGATAGTACTGCAATGAAAACGGGAGTGCAGATATCTCTTCAAGATAGTGATTTTATTTCCTTTGGATGTATGTGCAGAAATAGAATTGCTGAATGAGAAATTACTCGTGTAAAAGTTTCATTTAAAATGATATGAACACAGCCTGTGAGCCATAGTACATAATACATATTTTACATAGTAAAACTATAAAGACTAAATGTCTCTATTAATATGTCTAGTTTTTTTTTCTCTTTAATCCTAAATTTGGTAAATGAAATACTTTTTACAGTAACTTTTAGTTAATTGGCATTTAGTGAATGCAAAAATAAACTTTAAAAAAATTCTTCCTTTTTATATGGTGAAGGAGCAAATATTTGGATTATGTGATTAATAAATTAAAATATAATAGTGTCATATTTACTATCCAGAAAAAATTAATTCAGCTTAAAGCTAAATGTAAAAGTTTCTATTTTATTTATTTATGTAGTTGTACATTTATATATGACTACCTAAATGTACAAGGTGTAGTTAGATTAGTTAAAATGCTTATGAGAATTAATTTTCCCTAAGAAAATCTGAGACATAAAACATATTTTCTTAATATGATGATTCTGAATATGAGCATTGAGTTTTAGAAAAGAAAGATCAAGATTGAAAGAGAAGAAAGTCCTTGAAAATGAATCATAATTTTTAAACATTAGTAAATAATTATAGGCAATATTTGAAAAACAAACAAGTAGTAAAAGCGATTATTATCTTTTCTTTGAAAAATAGGGAAACATTAAAATGATTCAAGAGAATATTAGAAATACGGAGAGTTAACATATTTTGAAAATAAAACTTTTGTTGTCTGGGTACAGAACAACTTGGTTGCCTCACAGAATACAAATTCAATTTCTTCCCATTTTATATATCACCCACATAAAATTTAAAGAAATAATTTCTTATCAAATAGTTTTCTTATGAATAAACATATTGATATTGAGTTGATTTTCTTAAGAATTTTAAGATATTTTATTTTTTAAAATTTTATTTTTATTATCTATAAGCTTTTGAACTAATCTTACTACCCCTTATATATGTAGGTAGACATATACAAATGTACAATTAAATAAATAAATAATAAAATCAGAGCCTTTACATTGAGCTTAATTAACTTTACCTGCATAGTAAACAAGACAATGCACATATTATATTTAAATTTATAACTTTATTTGTAGTGAATCTCTAAACAATCTGACATATGGCATTTTTTACCTTGTATAAAAACTCATTTTTTTCTGTAATTATTATACCTAGTATATTGTTATTCATTATATAGTCACCTTTAACCAAAGTGACCGACTCTTGTTATCTCTTGACCCAAAGAAAAGTAGAAGACAGAAAACCAATAAATATCTAGCTGTTTTTTTATGTACACCATTTCATATTATCTTTCCAAATTTTAAAATGGCAAAACTCCCACATAACTAACAATATCTAAAATCATTTGCACATCTCCTGATCTCTAACCATTTAAAAATGTAGAACTAACTTAGTTACCCCAAGTTATATATCAAAACTATTTAAATATTTATAAATTTAGTAAAGTTAAAACTTGTAATGATATTAAAGTGAACTAAAGATCTGCAAATTACAAATTCATTAAGTTAAACACAATTTTATATCATTTTAATTTGTAAGAACAATAATAACTTGATAACATAAAGCTGATATAGACATTTAGAATTTTTAAATGAATAGGAGTTTAATCCTACTTCCCCAAAATCTAGAATATTATGATGACTTTAGATACATACAACTAAATGAAAGAGAAGACAGATAATAATTCTTTGGTCAAATTAATTACCTCATTGTAAATTACCATGGATATTAAATCAAACATTTCTAACACAATTTATGAGTTTTAACTCTGGTCTTTAATTTTTAACTCTGTAAATATTATTTAAAATATCTTCTTATCTAATCTTAGAACTAGTGGTCTTATTATAATAAGCAAATATATTACTTAATTATGCTTCTTAGTGAAATTTTAGAATGAACGGTTTCTTACAAAGCAAACATTTTTAAAGCTCAAAACAAAAACTATTTATTTTTTACTTACCCCCTCTTATACATTTTTAACACTCTGTCTTGACCGTTTTTAGCATGTACAAATATTGGCAGCACTTCATTTGATTAATCTTCAGTTTTCTAAGAAATAAGAATAGATGATAGGAATAACAAAGGTGAGATAGAGACAGATAGATAGATAGATAGATATGGAGGAAGTGGGGGAAGAGAGTGAGAGAAGAGAGAGAGAGGCAGGAAAAGGGAAGGAAAGTGGAAGAGGGAGAAAGAGGAAAAAGGAGCAATCAATTACAGCTACGTTAAAGAATGTCTCAGGGACTTGCAAATTTTATCAGATCACAAAGTTAAAAAGTCATTGTTTATTCATCTATAAAGTAAAGGACCTGAGGTAGGAGAAATTCCCATATCAAATAGTCTTTTAGATCGATAAAATCTCCCCATAAAAATTTCTTTATTTCTTTCTTTTTTTATTTTTTTGCTTTTTGGCCTGAGGCATAATAATTGTTAATGTCAAAAGTGTCCACAAAGTGGCCACACCATAATGGCTCTTGATTTTTCTTGGTAATATTGTATCCAAGTTAAAATATTTGATACCATTAGTTCCATGACAAGTGGAGATATGTAAAACCAGATATCTTCCAGAAAACATTAGAATATTGTACAGGCTTTATTATTTCTTTTCTTTTCTTCTTCTTCTTTTTTTTTTTTTTTTTAAATACAGAGTTCTGCTCTTGTCACCCAGGCTGGAGTGTAATGGTGCAATCTCCACTCACTGCAACCTCTGCCTCCTAGGTTCAAGAGATCCTCCAGCCTCAGCCTCCTAAGTAGCTAGGAATACAGAGGTCCACCATTACATCAGGCCAATTTTTGTATTTTTGTATTTGTATTTTTAGTGCAATCTGTCTAGGTTGCACCATGGTGGCCAGCCTGCTCTCAAACTCTTGACCTCAGGTTATTCACCCACCTCAGCTTCCCAAAGTGCTGGCATTACAGGCATGAGCCACCATGCCTGGCCCATTATTTCTAAAGAAGCTGCAAAACAAATAATCCAATCTCACAAATGCTGTATCTCATCCTACGCTTTGTTAAAGAGCTCAGAGAGATTAAAGAAAGGAAAAAAGAAACCATTAAGGGTATCAGCAGGGAAAAATATAATTAATTGATCTGTTTCAGTGCTCAACCAAAACAAGTCAAAGCTCAGATACAAAGCAGGATTAACTTCAGGGGCTGCATAAAAGAATCTTGAGAAGAGGACGTGACAAAGAAACTCTGGAATCCACAACTTTATCAAAGACCCCTGGTTCAAGTGGGAGGGTCTAGTCTATTGGTGGGGGAAATGGAGATGCAGTCATTATACTTATTAGAGATCCTGGAATAAGAGCACCAGAATGTAGATGAGAAAATAGTTTTATATTTATTCTAATTGGAAAGTGTATTAGTCTGTTTTCACACTGCTGATAAAGACAAACCCAAGACTGGGAAGAAGAAAATGTTTAATGGACTTACTGTTCCACATGGCTAGAAACACCTCACAATCATGGCAGAAGGTGAAAGGTGTGTCTCACATAGCGGCAGAGAAGAGAGTGTGTGCAGGGAAACTATCCCTTACATAATCATCAGATCTCATGAGACTTATTCACTATCATGAGAACAGCACAGGAAAGACCTGACTCCATGATTCAATTACCTCCCACTGGGTCCCTCCCCACAACACTTGGAATTCAAGATGAGATTTGGGAAGGGACACAGCCAAATCATATCATTCTGTCCCTGGCCCCTTCAAAATCTCATATCCTTATATTTAAAAACCAATCATACCTTCCCAACAGTACTCCAAAATCTTAACTCATTTCAGCATTAACTTGAAAGTTCACAGTCCAAAGTCTCTTCTGCCTGTGAGCCTGTAAAATGAAAAGCAAGTTAGTTATTTCCTAGACAAAATGGGGGTACAGGCATTGTGTAAATACAGCCATTCCAAATGAGAGAAACTGGGCCAAACAAAGGGCTTAAGGGCCCCATGGAAGGCCATAGTCCAGTGGGGTAGTCAAATCTTAATCTGCAAAATGATCTCCTTTGACTCCATTTCTCAAGTTCTAGTCACTTTGATGCAAGAGGTGGGCTCCCATGGCCTGGGGCAGCACCATTTCTTTGGATTTGCAGGGTATAGTCCCCTCCTGGCTGTTTTCAGGGGCTTGCATTGAGTTTCTGTGGTTTTTCCAGGTACATAGTTCAAGCTGTCAGTGGATCTACAATTATGGGGTTTGGAGGCCAGTGGCCCTTTCTCACAGCTCCACTAGGCAGTGCCCCAGCAGGGACTCTGTGTGGGGGCTCTGACCCCACATTTCCCTTCTACACTGCCCTAGCAGAGGTTCCCATGAGGGCCCCATCTCTGCAGCAAACTTCTGCCTGGACACCCAGGAATCTGAAATCTACATACACATTTCAATCCAGATACCCTAAATCATCTCTCTTAAGTTCAAAGTTCCACAAATCTCTAGGGCAGGGGCAAAATGCTGCCAGTCTTTTTGCTAAAACATAACAAGAGTCACTTTTGCTCTAGTTCCCAAGAAGTATGTTATCTCCATTTGAGACCACCTCAGCCTAGATTTAATTGTCCATATTATTATCAGCATTTTGGTCAAAGCCATGCAACAAGTCTGTAGGGAGTTCCAAAATTTTCCAAATTTTCCTGTCTTCTTCTGAGCCCTCCATACTGTTCCAATCTCTGCTTGTTACCCAGTTCAAAAATCACTTCCACATTTCTGGGTATTTTCTCAGCAGCACCCCACTGTGTCATAAATATTTCCTTCTTATTTTTTTTAAATATGTTTGTGCATGTATACACTTGTACTAATGAACTATATTCATTTTATTTCCTTTCTCCTTTATTATATGACATAACATTTATTGACTTCATATCAAAATTTAAGTATTCTTAACTTTATGTAATAGCATTTGGCTTGAGGATTAGTGTGTTTTCAGTTGTATGAAGGATAGTTGTATTATGTTAGGCATATTTATGACCTTATTATTGTCTTTATCTGAAGATTATGTGTGATCTCAAGAGATGGTATGGACTCAACTTGACAAGGGATAAACTTGTGATGGTTAATACAGAGTGTCAACTCATTGAATTGAAGGATGCAAAGTATTGATCCTGCTTGTTGTGTCTGTGAGTATGTTGCCAAAGGAGATCAACATTTGAGTCAGTGGACTAGGAAGATGGACCCACCCTTAATCTGAGTGGGCACCCCCTAATAAGCTGCCAGCACATATAAAACAGTCAGAAAAAATGTGTAAAGCCTAGACTGGCCTAGCCTCCCAGGCTATATCTTTCTCCTGTGCTGGATACTTCTTGCCCTCAAACATTGGACTCCAAGTTCTTCAGCTTTGGAACTCGCACCGGCTTCCGTTGAGACTCAAACTGGCTTCCTTGCTCCTCAGCTTGCAGATGGTATATTGTGAGATCTTGATTTTGTGACTTAATAAACTTCCAAACGTGTGTGTGTGTGTGTGTGTGTGTGTGTGTGTGTGTGTGTCAGGGTTCTCTAGGATCTATATATATTTTATATATATATCATATATATCCTAGGTTCTCCAAGACTTATCTATATCTATATCTATATGTACTATATCTCTATATCTATATATAGATATATCTCCTATTAGCTCTGTCTCTCTAGAGAACCCTGACTAATACAGAAAGATATTAGGAAAATCAGACTGCTCTAGCTTTTTGACATTTAGCAAATATTTATAATAATTACAAATATTTAAAATAATAGCAATTAGGTAGGCAACCAAATGATGGGAAAGAGAAAAACAAACTGGAAATGTGGTGTGCGGGGGAAACAAAGAGTTACATTAACATTAGTTAACTGCCACTGGATTTTTGCAAAGATCGTTTATGTGCAGGAAAGTATATGGATGAGATTCGTTAAGCATTCTTGGTTCTAGAAGAAGACAGTCTAAGTCTAGGAAAAGTATCTTCTGTTTTACAAAATACCATGACTTTGCTATTTAAGAAAATTGGCTGTAAAAGTTCAAACACCATCTCACGCCAGTTAGAATGGCAATCATTAAAAAGTCAGGAAACAATAGA
Organism: Ateles fusciceps; assembly: GCA_036589455.1. Classification (NCBI taxonomy): domain Eukaryota; kingdom Metazoa; phylum Chordata; class Mammalia; order Primates; family Atelidae; genus Ateles; species Ateles fusciceps. The sequence continues at coordinate 5,019,389 of JAZHEH010001040.1, read as the reverse complement.
TGCTGGAGAAGATGTGGAGAAATAGGAACGATTTAACATTGTTGGTGGGAGTGTAAAGTAGTTCAACCATTGTGGAAGACAGTGTGGCGATTCCTCAAGGATCTAGAACCAGAAATACCATTTGACCAAGCAATCCCATTACTGGGTATATATCCAAAGGATGATAAGTCATTCTACTATAAAGACACATGCATACACATGTTTATTGCAGCACTGTTTACAATAGGAAAGACTTGGAATCAACCCAAATGCCCAGCAATGATAGACTAGATAAAGAAAATGTGGCACATATATGCCATGGAATACTATGCAGCCATGAAAAAGGATGAGTTCATGTCTTTTATAGGGACATGGATGAAGCTGGAGACCATCATTCTCAGCAAACTAACACAGGAACAGAAAGTCAAACTTTGCATGCTCTCACCCATACATGGGAATTCAACAATGAGAACACATGGACACAGGGAGGGGAACATTACATACCAGGGCCTGTCGGGTGGTGAGGGGCTATGGGAGGAATAGTATTAGGACAAATATCTAATGTAGATGATGGGTTGGTGGGTGCAGCAAACCACCGTAGCACATGTATACCTATGTAACAAACCTGCACATTCTGAACATGCATCCCAGAACATAAAGTATATATTAAAAAAAAAAAAAAGAAGTTCAAAAGCAAGACATTTGAAGACAGAAGTGTATCATGGAATATTAGACTGTGAGAAGTTGGGTCATCTAAGCAAAAGAAAATAAAGGTCACTACAAGCTGCACTGCAGTACTATTTTAGTGCAGTTAGAGTAGTAATGCTAATTGGAGCAATACTAGACCAGACATTCTCTTTAACTTATTTGCCTACTCAGTCCCAATAGGTGGAAATTGTTCTCCATTTCTGAATTCACTTTATTACTCTAATGCAAGAACATAGGCACAATAATTCTGAGAATAGATATCTTCAACCCCGGGAAAGTTTCATAAAAATTTGTAGGACCAACAAGCTTAAATTCAATACCAAAAAAGAGATAAATCTGGAAGAAAGGATACCAGCAAAGTATGAAAGGGTCAAGTTTTTCTAATCTGACAAAGATATATGGCAGTTTTAGATTCCTGGGCACTACAGACTGAATTGTGTCCTTCTAAAATTTATACCCCGAAGTCCTAACCCCTAGTTCCTCAGAATTTGATTTTGAGGATAGAGCCTTTCAAGAGAAGGATTAAGTAGAAACGAAGCCCTTTAGAGTAGGCCCTAATCTAATCTGATTGGTTTCTTTATAAAAGAGGAAATTTCCCTATGCAAGCCAGGGGGGTGGGGGGAGAGAGACAGAGAGAGAGAGAGAGAAACTAGGGATATTTGCGCACAGAGGAAACATCATGTGAGGAAACAAACTTGCTGACATCTGGATCTTGAACTTCTAGTCTCTAGAGCTATAAGAAAATAATTTTTTTGTTGCTTAAACCAGCCAGTCTATGGTATTCCCTTATGACAATCCTAGCAAACTAATACACTGGGTGACTCATATTGCACCAGCACTAGCATGCCATTAGTTTTTGTTTTTCTTCTTGTTACTCCAGATCAGTGGTTTCTTTGTATAGATAAATATTATCAGATAAACCTGTACAAAGTTTAGTTTCCTAGACCCAGTCCCAGAAATACTATAGGTCTGGAGTAGTGCCGAGAAATCTAAAATTTGCAAGCATCCAGGAGTGATTCTGATGTTGGAGTATTAAGAACAAACTTTGAGATAAACTTCTGTAGATGTTCATAAGGGATACTCACATCTCGGGAAAGCTGTGTGCGTAGCTGTTCTCTAATCAGTTTGAGCTATTGAACAGGAGAATTAGGAATGTAGGGATGTCTGTACTCATCCTTTAAAATAATACATGTAGAGTGCTCAAGATGCTTTTTCATAATTTTATGATGCCTCGGTGTGATTCATTTAATAAATTAATACATCACACTTTTTTATTAGATAACAATAGGTTAAGATCAAGTGCTGTGTCATGACTTTTATTCTGGGATTTCTGCGCAGTTTATTTCCTGGTTGCTAATCACTACGGTACAAATGTGGATAGCTTTATGGGTGTAGGTCCTACATGGTAACCCTGAACATAGAATTGTTGCCTCCTTTGTTTAAAGTTTTGTCATTGCCATCTTAAAAATCTCAATAATTTTTAACAAGAAGCTTGCATATTTATTTTGAATGGGACCCTGTGAATTATGTTTCTGATCCTGAGTACCAAATCAGGTTTAAGTTTTATGACTTATGACAAAGAGGCCTATATTTCCCTTGGGTTTCATTTATGTTTTTAGCCTCAGAAATTATCAGAGTTGAATTAAAAAACCATATGATAGGAGTCACTCTCCATGTTTCATTGTCACTAATGATAGGGGAAATGTAGCTGAAGAGTTACACTCATGTCTTCTAATGATTTTCAAATATATTAGCACTCACTATCCCACACAAAGACATGTAAAGATCATGGGGAAGATGGAATTTTAACAACCATCAGGTGAATCTGGTATGCTTCTCACTCTTTATCTTTGTCTAAATTGAAGTATTGTCTAACCACAGGTTTATGGCACAGCTCATTTCTCGTGCTTTAAAAATACCAAGGAAAACCACATTAGGAATGTCTCTACACCATTTCAAGCTTCATAATTTTATCCTTTGTTTTCCTTTCTGTATTAAGCATAATTATGGAAAATAAGACATTTATTGTGTCAAAATGATATGTTTAGAGAAGAATTAGTGTATTTCTTAAAACAGTCTTCAATCCTTTTTGTTCCTCTCACTTCACACTTGTTATACTCAAAGAAACATAATGATGTATTATAATTTAGAGAAAATTACCTCCTGAAAATCTATATCCTATAAATTTAATTCCAGAAAACTGAGTAAGGCTTAAACATAGACGAAAATGTGTATGCAGAAATAAGAATAATTACAATTATATCTAACATATATTTGTATTCATGTATTCCAGGTACTTTACTAACAACTTTACATATGTCAATATCTTTGATCTTCACAAAAACTTATGAGTTACGTGTTCCCAGACATTATGGATTATGAAATTCAGGCACAGAGAAGTGTGGGTGATTGTCCCAGCATCCAGGGTTACCCATTGTATGGAGGAGACCCCTAAACTATAATATTAGGTAGAATATAAGCAGAAATTTTCAAATTCCCTTCTTTTTGTTTATATCAATAAAATTAATTTCTCATTAAGATATGTTCGGGCTTATTTATAAATTCTTAAATACCAACATATACTCTACCACTCAAAACAAAGTATAGCAAAATTCCAATAATTAGCTTTGCAAGACCTGAGCAGCACATCCAGAAATTCTAAGGTAATATTTTTAATACCATGTTGAATAAATATGTACAAAGGACCATTATTCCTCAATATATATTACATGCACTCAGTGGTTTTTTGAAATAAGAAACCATTTGGGAAACAAAGAGTGACATGTCTTTATTGTGACCTTTTAAGTACACGTATATCCCCTAAAATGGGGCAATTCTCAAAACATCATATTAGATGTACCTGGCATCAGAACTATGAACTTAACATTTATGCTGCTGTCATAGAGTTTTAGGCGGTTACAACTGTGAAGAGCAAAGTGTGTGTTTGTGTTCTATGCAAATGATTTTATTCACTCTATATCTAGATCCACTGCGAGAAGATGATTGCTGAGACACTGTGCAGGTAGGATATCCAGGAAGCATGGCCCATATACCAGGTCACCTGTCTGAGCAATGTAGTGATGGTTCCCAAAGCAGAGAGAGCAGAACTAGAAAGGGAAGAAAAGAAAGTCCTAGAATAGAGCCATATTGATGATCCAAGGTGATTTCTCAGATCTTTAGAAAGGAGGAAATAAAGGGGAAGTAAAGGTGTGAATCAGACTAAGAGACCAGAAGAGTCTGAATAAATGTAAGGATGAATGTCAGAATGAGGACATAGGCTATGGAAAAATCCCTGGGCTGAGGTGAAGACCCGGGAAGCTTTTAAAATTTATTTCCACCACCATAAATTGAGCCATAGATAGAGCCAATGAAGCAGAGGAGTAACAGTTTATCACAGCAGGTAGATCAACAGAAGTCCTATAACTACTAACATTCTTTATCTCAGTTATAAAACCTCAGGTGCAATGTAAGGAACATGAGGTATTACCTTCTCAGTATCTCTTACGTGTATGGAGACATCACACCTTGCCTTAACAACACGATTTTATTACCTGAAATTAAAAAAAAAAAAAAACTAAATCAGAGATAGAAAATGATGTAGTCACTTATTCAACAAGTATTTGCTGAGCACCTCCTCTGTGCTGGGACTGTTCTGGAGCTCTGGTGAGAAATCAAGTAAACAAAATTCCATGTTCATGGAGAATGTACATCAGTTCTGACTGGTGGAGTGGGTGCTTGGAGTGCTGTATGAGGAAGGATCCTAAAGGCATCTTAGCTCTCCCGAAGGATGAACCATGATTGATAAGCAATATCAGTCACTGAATGTATGCTTGCGTATCTGCACTTCTGTGTATACATCATGTCCATGCTTTGCTGAGAGGTAGGTCTGACCTAGAGATATTGATTGGCATTCACTTATTGATGTGGAGGGGGTACAAAGACACGAGGTGAATAACCACTTCCTATCTTTCTCCTATTACCAAGTGTGCTGCATTTTCCTAGCTTCCAAAAATGAAATATGAGCAAACATTTTCCCTAAACAAAGCAACATAAATGGCTAATTTGTGCAGGTGAACTAAAAACTGTTAAACTTTTGTTAACAGATTTTGTCATAAAAAGATTTTTTAAATTATTCATTCCAACAGGAGGAGGCATTTGAAAAATTTGGAATAAATGTCATTGTCTTTGTTAGTTCACTGGATAGCAAAAACAGAGGGCCGATTATATATTCTAAACAAATTCTTTCCAGTCAATATCATCCAACAACACCTCAGCCCCCACTAGGATACAAATGCTATTAAAACTTTCTCTCTAGCATATACAAAAGCAGTCTTTTTCCTGGTCCAGATATTTTAACCCAGAGACTAACAATAGTAGTCAACGAAATAAGTATTTGCATAACAGACACTTGTCCAAAGGCCTTACCTAAATTAATCTACTTAATCTTTAAAATAATTTAATGAAATAAATAGTAGGTCCTATGATTAACTTCATTTTATAGAAGAAAAAAGTGAGGTGCAGAGGGGTTGCATAATTTGCTCACGTTTACACAATTAGCAAGCTCAACAGCCAGGATTTGAACCTGGTGTGGCTCTTTTACACTGTCAGGGTCTGTTGTCTAAATAATACATACACATGCTCCTTTTGCTACTTTAAATAATCTTGGCTTATCTTATTTTAGTTGCAATGTTTCTATGTCCCTGCTGCTGATGCAAATGAAGCAAAAAGATAAAAAGACAAATCTGGCAATGAAATTGTTTAATTTATTCATTTACTCAACACATATTTATCATGTACCTACAATGTACTATGCACATTTTTCGTGCTTGAAATACAATGAAAAATCAGCAAAAAAACCTATGTCAATTTTTGTAAGATATTACCTTCTAGTGGGCAATAAATAAATAGATAATTGATATTTTCAGGTAGTTGAAAGTTCTATGAATAAAAATAAGGCACTGTAAGGGTATTGAGTTTAATGTGTGGTCTGAGGTCTTTCTAAGAGATGTTTAATGAAGTGAGGATGCAAGCCATGAAAATATCTGCAAAGAATTTCTTGACAAAGGGAGATAAAGTACAAAGGCAATAATGAATAATAAGGAGGATACTTTGCAGAGGGAAGGTGATGGATTGATAGGTGCATCTCAAAGAAGTAGCCAGAAGCTACATAAACGTGGAGACTTACAGGGTGGAGTAAGAACTGACTTATATTTAGATATCAAATAATATTCTAATGCAAGAAACAAAAAGACCTCTGATATGAAGTGGCCAACTGAAAAAAAAATTGATGGTGAAAAGACTAGGATAATGAATTGAGGTAAAAAGTCTTTAATTAAGTCTCTTTTTGATTTTGTAACCAAGCTTCGTTATCAGGGATCATGCAGTCTTATTGGCTGAAAGCTTCAGCAAAGGCAAGTAATTGGGCTCAGCATAGCCACTGGGCATGTGTTTGAAAGACGGAAAAGTAGATACATTACTGTCCCAGGGAAATGCAAATAATAGCAATCCTTGCTAAAACATTCATAGATTTTCCTGCTTACAGAGGCTCCCATTCTCCATAAGTACCCTCCTTTTTATAATTAACTCTTATCCTAATTACCTGAACATATTTATAAGATTTTGGTCATAATTATGAATTGTGAAGACTTTGCATATCTGCCCTCAAAAGGCAGGCACAGAAGACTCTATTTCAATGTGTTCTGTGAATGCCAAAGATAACTGAGCAAAATATTTACTTTTTAAATGGTTATAGAGTTACAATAAAAATTTTGAAAATCATCAACATTTCTATTGTATACACTGGCATTCTAGAGAAGAATCATAAAAAGAAATATGCTATTGGACTCTCACCTCAGTTCTACCCTGACCTGGTAAGTGTTTTTGTAATGACAAATCAAAACTTTAAAATATGGAATCCTAACCTCCAATCATTAGAAATGACCTTAAAGTTTTATAGTATAGCTCAATGCACTATTGAACTTCACATTACAAATAATTAACGCATTAAATTCTTATCTAGAGACAACTGAGAAAACAGTATTTCTTATCAAAGATGCCTTTGCTAGTCCAAAGACCTTACTCACTTTCTGTTTCATCGGAATATTTCTTGTGATGGTTACAGGAGTGGTTTACTAGCTACGCAGGGGTTATTATAGTGCTACTGTTCATGCTGATTAAATTGAGGCCATACCAGCATTTTTTTCTATGAACATGTTTTTCGGAGAGTTTTATAGTGCTACAGTCAAACAAAAAGGATATTGGATAAGTAAACAGCTTCCAAAATCTTAGAGAAAAAATCATGACTCTAGCTCCTTATTTCCTCTCTCCAGACATCTAATGCAAGAGAGCAAAGGTAGCACTAAATTACAAACAAATCTTTGGATACCAATAAAGGAAGCATAAAATCTGACTGCATATGTAGCTCCACAAATACATGTCTGCCTTCAGAATAAAAGATATCAATCATTTGGAGCAACAGCAAAAGATTTCTCTTTGATGGTTGGATGAATTCAATCACCAAAGCAAAGCTAATGAAGTTTCTAAGGTTTGTATTTCATAAGCTCTTTAATGCTGAATCTCATCTGAGATGTATGATTTTTGATAGTATCTTTCTTTCCTTTCCCGTGGATAAAAGGTAACCACAACGGAGGCTTTTGCTATATAGGTAATAGATGTAGGGAAATAAAAGAATCAGAAAACATAATCTTGGTGTTGACTGTGAGGGTGAGTTTTTTAGTCTTATCACGACTATGAGCCCATAAAAAATCCTCAAATAAAGCAGAAAAACCCCCACGCACATATAACTGTTCAAAGTATATCATGACCTGGAACCAAAGCAAACTTTTTCTCACCCCCAGGTGGTGATTAATTTATACCCTAAGGTATAAAACCATTTCTCACATATAAAACTGCAGATAATTTTTATAGGATTGAGGCCATTCTCCCACTTCATATCTACAATCTGGCCTGTGATGAAACATTTAAAGTCAAGAAGAGATCAATGCAGAGCAGTGAAAAAAATATGAAAAATGAACTAAAACCTTTTATTTATCCTCTCTCTAAAAATGGAAAAGCCACTTCCCTCAGTCATATCAGATATACTTCCACAAACAGCCTTTTACAGGGAACTGAATAAAGCAAACTAATATTAACAAAGTCACTGGTGCTTAGATGCTTAAGCCATATACACAGATGATGCTTATTATTTACCTAATGGTCTAGTTGCCTGAAACACCGAATTAGTGAATACTGAATTTTTACCGCTGTGGAAGATATAGGGTTAAATAATTGAAAGCCTCTAATTACATTTTCACAAATGATTGATAGATTATTTTACATGGGTTTCTGTTTAAAGACACTTGGTTGAACAAATAACACTGATCTCACAGCCAGCAGTACCAAAGTTCATGCCTAAGGGAAGCTTCTCTAACATATATAATTTCACCATAAGATATATAACCTTCTTGAGTTTAGGAAAACGAGGCAAAACTTTAGCACTACATTTGGAGGACATTGCAAAGAGTGAAATCACAAACGAAACAAACAGAAATACTGAAAATGTGGCCCTAAATAGATGGCAAAAAGGACATGGTTTATAGTACGAAGGCTGAAATGAATGTGAAGCTTTGCCTTCTTTGACCTCAGACTTTCCTGACATATTTTCTGCCACTCGGCATATGTGCCTGTCCTTGAAAGACCTTGAAGGCACTGCAAGTATTAATTTGAGGGTTAAGAATAAATTTAGCAAGTAGGCAAATTTGAAAATACAGAAATAACCAATTATAGTATCAACTCAACTGTCTATGTTATCCAGTTAGTTTATTAAGAAGTCCTCAACAGTAAAGAGAATTTTGTAAAATGTATTCAAAAGTCCAGCACCACCTTACTGTTATGCTAAAATCAATACTAATTTCAAATTAAATGCCATTTAAATTAAATTACATCTATTATTTAAAGTAACCCAAGATTGACTTAATTGACTTTCCTTTAAAGTACTCCATCTTAAATATGTAGATTATGTAAAATATCTCCCCAGGCTATTTAACTAATTAAAAACACTATTAATAGTGCAAATGACTAAAGGAGTAGTTGCACCATGTTCATATGTCCACTTATAATGCACTATTAAATAAAAGCTAAGAACGTAATACACACATGCAAATAACTATTTAAAATATTACCTTATTTATTCTTAAAAAAAGCTTTCTCAAAATACCTTCTGATTCAAGTTTCCTAATTGCTAGGGCAGGTGGAGGAGCACACAGTGACATGAACTACAACCTGTGTAAATCAGTAAGCTATGTAAAGTATGGGTGCAATTGAAATCATATTCAGGAGTAGTTAGGATAGGTGAGTTGAAGAGAACTCTAGATATGGATCTTGATCAGTTTTGCCAAAGCTACCTGAAATAATATGTTATATGAATAGTGAGGTTTCCTACATCTTTCATAAAGTGCCAAAAACACCTTTAGAAAATATTGCTGTTTTTAACTGATCTATGTGTATGTATGTATTTTACTATTATCTATCTATCTGTCTACCTATCTATATATCCTCTAAATAAAAATAATGTATTCTCTTGGGTAAACATGGTTTCAAAATAACACCCTTACTCCCTTGCTTCCAACCCAATTTTCAACACCACTACTTCCTTGTTTCCAACCCAATTTACACCCCTAAAATGGCATGAAAATTATGGATAGTTCATGAATCAAGTCAGAGGTTACAAGATAAACTGCATCCATTTTCAAAAGAACTGAGCACCCAAAGATTCTCTTTAGCCAGAAGCACATGATAAATTAGAATCCATGATATGATTTCAAAATAAGCTTTTAAAAAATATATGACATTGTGTATCACAGACCCAGGACATGTTATTTGATGGAACATCCTAAATACATATTTAAGTCATGAAAGAGGAACAGCTTTTCTCAAGTAAAGATAGCAGTCTTTACCACCTCATACATCCAATTACCATAAAAAAAAAGAAAATGAGAAAATTAAATAGAAATAATTTTACTCTCAACTGAGAATTCAAGATCACAGATAGAATGCTACTCTATTTTGAATGGGAGCAGCAATCTGTCTGTCTACTGTGAGGGGCTACACATTGATAGTCAGGACATCTTTCATATGGCTAAGACCCTCAGGAGTTTGTTGAATGCAAATCATTACAAAAATCCAGTCAGGAAATTTAATTTCTGTATAAAACTTGTACATTCTTTAGCACTGAAAGAGATAATACTATACAAATAAACAACTAGACAAGAACAAATGCTAAGTGGTATACATAATAAGATAAAATCCCAACCGAAGTGCATTTTTGATTCATGATATAGTCTGACATTAAATTCAATATGCGTTACATAATAATAGTTCTTTAACACCAATATTCCTTTATTGCTTATCTCAATCTTAGCAATAAATAAGTATCTAGCCCTATATAACGAAGCCATACCAATAATATTCATTTCCTTGATGGAAAACCTTGGTGTTTATAACAAATGACAAGTTAGCAGTCAGGGTGAGTTAGCAAATGGATGCATAGTGATAAAGTTTGGAGGATTTATATAAGAGAAGAACTCCTGTTCCCAATATTTGTTTGTACTATTGTAACTGAACTTTAAATTCACCTTTGGGAATTCATCAGAATCTCAATAGATCATTGATCTCCAAAAATTATTTATTAAGCAGTGATGAATCTTAGAGTAATATCTGAAACCACAAAGAAAAGTAACTAAGAATATAGTTCTATGGAAGTGATACAGAGCATAGGTGGCTGGAAGGAGTTGGGTAACAGAAGAACCACTCTAAAATAATGTGTGGACTTCTAAACTTTGCCTAGAGCTGCCTCTGAAAGCTGAGAGGCTGTTTTCAAATGCGACTTACATAAAGAGTGCAAAGCTCACTTAACCGCATGAATGCTGTTAGATAAGTTTATTCTAGGAAAAGAGAAGAAGAAAATAGTCTACGTGAATGTTTAAGCATTAAGAAAAGACAAAATTACACAAACATGCTCCTAAATTGCATCTACCTTATCTTCTTCTTCTTTACATATTAATGTTTTAGAGAATTTTCCTTCTCTACTAATTACTTAGGCTGAAAACAAAAGAAAATAGACACTAAAGCAGAAATGATCAACATACTTTTCTTAGACTTTTTTTATAAATAAAGTAAATGGTTATTACTTTTTTAAAAAAGGTCAGATATATCTCTCCAAATTTATTGTATTCCTATCTGCTTCTCTTTGCAATTGTAGCCTGCCTATAATGGAAACAGGTATACCTGTAGGCAGAGAAGATACTTCTATACAACACACATCTTATTTGAGTGTCAAAAGTCATCACTGAAAATGAGCACCCAATAGCACCCAAGAAAAAAAATCTCTAAAATGTTAAATGTTTTGCCTAAGGTCATTTAATTTCTAAGTAAAAAATTATATACATATATATATTCAGGACTAGAACACAATTTTTTGTCTTTAATATCTGCTCCTTTTCTTCTAGTCTGAGCCATCACATAATATTATCTTCTTCTTACCAACTGATACTATTTTTGCCACCACCAATGGAGATTTCTCCATCTCCTCTTATAATGACATTTATTGGCTCTTTCTGCAGCCCCAAGATGTTAGTATTCCAAATTCATTTTCCTATTCAAGCGGTGAACCAATCATTATGAAGCAAGAACAAATAGAAAAATGGGTAAAAATCCCACTTATTTTCACTGTCCTCAAACACTGCTTGACGTTTACCCAACTGAGTCATAGAAAAGGCTATAATAAAGAATAATTTGTTCAAACCTGAGATAGCAACTACAGGAAAGGAAAAATTTTGGTTTAGGAATCACGGTGGAAATTTACTTTAAAAAAAATCTGTATAAACTTTTAAGCTATTAAAATCCTCATTCTATTTAATTGGTTATTTAAAATCTATTCAGTCATTGCAATACCAGGATATTGCAGAGGGCTACTAAAGGTGAAATCAAGATATTCATTAAGGGCCATGTACCTAAATATATTTGCCATAGACTTGGATTTAGGCTCATTTGATTGATGGCCCTAGTTGTTTGCACTGAATTCTGCAAAACTCCTCTTCCCCTAACTTCAGCACTGCACTTATTCATATAAATACTCTTTTAAGTGCCTAGAAGACTGTGATACAGACTTTCCCACAGCATTTGAGCAATGTCTACATGTTTAGTTAATTGTTTCTCCCTTTTTTTAAAGAAATAAAGCATGGGCCAGGCGTGGTGGCTCACGCCTGTAATCCAAGCACTTTGAAGGCCAAGGTGGGCGGATCACCTGAGGTCGGGAGTTCAAGACCAGCCTGACCAACATGATGAAAGCCCGTCTTTAAAAAAAAAAAAAGAAAGAAAAAAAGAAAGCATGTTAGTTGGCTCTTACAACAGAAATAAAAGAAAGAAGTGGTGGAGGTCGCTAATATTTGGACAACAGTAAGCTTGAGCTACAGGTTGATCTTCACTGAGAAAGAATATCTGGGGCATACTAACAGGTGAAGTTTTGGATTAATTTTGAGTTGCTGGATTATATCCAAGACAAGCTGATCACAAAAAATAAACAAAAAGAGAACAAAATCTCCATTTATTCACTGCGTATTACTTAGTGCTGTAATATTTCTTATTGTCAAAGGAAAATGTATGTGCACGCATGCATGTCAGCATGCACACACACACACACACACACACACACCCCTGGATAATATATTACTATAAACAGCTTACAAATAATAGTATCTCAGACTTTGAAAAGTAGGTTACTAAAACGCTGATTTTATAACAGAAGCACTTGCCTCCACAGTTTCTTAGACTGCCTCTGCTGTTTCTAAAAATATTTTGTTATTTGTTTTATTTTTACCCTTCTCCCCCATGAATGAAAATTTTAAAAGCCTAATTTTTTTAACTTATCTAAAAGTAAAATTAAACAAACATGAGGAAAAAATCAGAATGCATTAGTATTAGGTTGGTCTCAAATTGTTTTGTTTATAAGGAGAGTTCTTCAACTCAATGGCAAACTTTTTCTAGGCAAAACTGTGCTTGGTATCTGTCTCTCCTCAATCTACCACAACACTGAGTCCTGCATTAGGCACAGATTTAATGCTGAAACAAGATTTCACAAAAAGACAAAACAACAATAATAGCAATCAAAAGACTTTCACATCTTATAATGACTCCTCTTTTATTGTTTTTCATCTGAAAATTAAAGCTATATTACTTTCTAAAAGGTTGAACTGGACATGACACTACAGTAGAAAACAAAATAGTCCAAACTTTTATCCTTTTGTAGTCTGTATCAGAACACTGTTATACTATTTAGAGTAGAACTGCTTCATATAAACCACTGAGAAAAATATCTCTCAGACCAAATATCAATAATTAATCAAGAATTGGGCATCTCTATGGAAGAATGGAATCATGCGCTTTGAAGTTATAAAGGAAGTTCCTGGAACAAACTCTTTCAGTATGCATTGAAGTAGAAGCAAGAAACAGAGAAAGAGCAAAGGTTTCTTAATGTGTGTGGAGGCCTGCCTGCCTTTCTGCAGTGCAGATCTGAGAGTCTGAAGTTCTGTACAATGTTATGAGAAAGCAAGAGTCGATCAAGTGAAAGAGCATTATCTAAGAGGTATTTTGCTGTTGGATACCATACTAAAACCTGCCAATATTTCTAGTCCCAGTCTATTTTTTTTAAGGACAGCAATGGGTCCTAGGACCTGCCACTACTAGAACCTGCCACTACTCTCTGGCCTGGGAGACAGAGTATATATATATATGAAGAATATGTGGGCTGATGTTTTAAAATACAGGCAGAAGAGCTGTACTATAGTCTTAAATGATACCAAACTTCTACAGGGCTTCTTCTAAAATGCGAGATTATGCTTCTCAACATTCTCAGTGATAGTCAAGGGGAAAACACCATCAAAATATTCACACCAAACTAGTTCATGTCAGAAGATCCCTTAAAGCCACAACTCAATCTGTGAAAATGGGAAGAAAATCATATTTAATTCCATTTTCCTGTAATTGCATTTGGAACCCCTCATACATGTTATATTGGCATATCTATTCAAGCTGACCCTTTTTTGCCAAGTACACCAGATCTCATTGTCAGAGAGGTGATAAAAATTCATAGAACTATTTCAATATTACCTGATAATTATTTAGTATTTTTAAAAAATTTTTTCATATGCATTTTAAATTGGCATTAATTTTGGCAACCCAACATATTTTTTAATATCATCACTTTACAGAAAAGGACATTAAGATTTTGATAAATTAGATAATTTAACTAAGATAATCTAGTGGCCTATAACTGCCATCTCACTCTCTGACTCATGTAGAGAATCTCCTTGGTACTTTTTTGCTAGTTTGTTTACTGGCAAAGGAGATCCCTAAATAAAGAACAATGTATCCACCAGAATGATAGACCTAAGTATGTGCAAGTTGCTTTTATTCTTCTTGGGAATTCTTAAGAATGACTCAATTTAAAGCAATTCAAACTGTATTACAAGGTCACCAAGAAGGTACACATTAAAGAGGAGTACACAAGTATAGAATGAAAAAGACATACAGAACTGCTCACATTTTATAAGGATAGCAGGAAGCTGCTGATGGCACCTCCAATGCAATAACAAGCCTGGGCTTCTGAACATTTTTACTGCATAAGCAAAGGGAATGTAATTTGCAGCAATAGTAAGCTTTGATTTAGTTCCTCTTGAAAATACATACTTTGTAATAGCAAAAGAGTTTTATGAAGATCCTCTTTTTAGATTATGGTAAGGTTTGTAAGGTATTGCAGAAGAGAATTAAATAGAACTAATTTTTCATCCCATCACCTCTTTATCTGAGCTTTATCTTAGGGGCATAAACTTATCTCAGGCAAATCAAATATTTCCCACAGACCTGGTGAAGGACTACTTACTCAGACATCTTAAATTGAAAACAGAGGCAATACGATAACATGTTTCAACGTCTGAGCATCATAGTCACAGCAATTCCATGCTGTGAATTATCTTAATCCTCTCAAATAATTTTTTTAAAAAGTGTCACTGTCTTCTAAGCAAATATTTTACAATGCAAATATTATTCAAGTAACAAGATTAAGTTTTCCAGAATTCATAAAGATTGCATAGTAGCTACGGGAAGATCAAATTGAATGTATTTGGTTTCAGGTCTTTTTGAGTAGAACTTTATTAGGAATTGAGTGTCAAGGCTTATACTTCAGTTAATTTCAGCTACATAAATTTGCATACATAAAAATAATAATCGGCCAGCCATAGTGGCTGACACCTGTATTCCCAGCACTTTAGAAGGCCAAGGGGGGAGGCTAACTTAAGCCCAGAAGTTTGACACTACCTGGGAAACATGGTGAGATCCGATCTCTATAAAAAATTAAATATTAGCTGGGGTTGCTAGAGTGTGCCTGTACTCCCAGTTACTTGGAAAGCTGAGGTAGGAGGACAGCTTGAGTGTGGGAGTTGGAGGCTGAAGTGAGCTGTGAACTTGCCACTACTCTCTAGCCTGGAAGACAGAGTAAAACCTGTCTTAAAATGATCATCATCATCATCAACAACAACACATTTCCAAGAATAATACTGAACCATGAACTATCTAGTGAATAATAATCCATGATATTATTTAGTAGAAAGAGTGATGGAACATTATAGTCTCTTTTCCCAGTACTTATCATGTTTTAATTACTGCCTGCTTTAATAAAAACATCCAGCTATGTTCTTGCTGCTTCACAGCTATATTTCAATCCTAAGCAATGAGTGGGACACACGATCATTCCATAATGCTTGGCTGATAGATGATTATGAAACTGAAATATTAAAGAATAAAACAAAAGAGAAACACAAGTAGTCTTCCCTTCTCCAAGTCCTGTGGCAGACAAAGTCTTACTCCTTGCCCTATACCATGACTAATAGCTCACACTATTACCAAGTTGGAAAGAAGGAATCTTTTATATAGCTTTGCTGTGTGCTGTCACAACTTTCTTCCTCTATTTCTTAAAAAAATCCAAATTCCTTAATACCAAGAGATGACAAAATTATTAAGAAAATATAATGTAAAACTCATTGATCACGAATTAGACATTCCATTATTTCTAATAATAGTTAAGTGACCTTGGATGCCATACTTTAATAGAAATATTTGTCTATTTCGAAACCTAATGTTTGCCTTTATTATTTAATTACGCATCAATTTTATACCCAGCAATTTTACTAATTCACTGGATATTCTAGGGAAACTGGCTGCCCATATAAGAAGAGACTAGTCAATCACAAACGGCAAGTTTTATGAACCCACCTCCCTCTGCCAAAAAACAAACAGAAACAAAAACAAAAACCCACAACCTTAAGATTTCACTTTTCATTTTTAAATATATGCATGTATAGATTATTTTAAAAAATTATAAAACATTTTATCTAGTAATACTAGTCTTGAATTATAATGCGGTGACAGTCATTTGGGCATGAGTTTCGGGCTTACTGTTTTTGTGCCTATGCTGTAATATCTCTACAGTCTATCTTATTTCCTTCATCTTATTTACTGCCTTCCTCTTGCGGCCATATGACTTTATTATCTCAACACATAAATAACACTCATAGGAGTTCAAGAGTTGATTGTCAGGTTTAATTGGGCAGAAAAAGTTTCCTAATAAAAATTAACTAATGGTAAATCTTTTTGAATTACCTTGGAGTAGATATAAAGCAGATATTTTTAATGCAAAGAAATAAAAGAGCTTGGTAAACATGTTCTAGAAAACAATAAGTATAAATAGTCATTATAAGTTTTCTGAAAAATTCAATTGTATATCCAAAGAAGTATTCCAAATATCTGGCCTTCTTTTGATTGGATGTTTTTATTTAACATTTAATGTTATTGAGATAATGATATTTTAAAATTTATTTAAACAGAATGTATGTTTCACACAACCTTATCTTTAGAAAATTTAATTCAGTAGAACATTTTAAAATTCCTACATAATGCTTTACTTCACAATATATTTATATACTTACATTGTAATTATTAAGAAATGCAAAAGCAATTATCTTTCTTATTTTAATACATACATAAAAAATACCATTTTATACTTTGACTATGTAAATAATATGGGGAGCTTATAAAATATAGTTGTATAAAGAAGCAAAAGCCTCAAATACTTTCTAATTCTTTCTCATACAATTATTTAACTCAGTATTGCTATGGTCTCAGTGTATGTGCCCCCACCAGAGAATTATATGTTGAAACCCAATCCTCAAGGTGATGATATTAGGAGGTAGGGGTTTTAAAGAAAACTAGATCATGAGAGAAGAGCCACAGTGAATGGAATTTGTACTTTTATTAGAAAGGTTCAAGGAGCTAAGTCCTCATCAAACACTTGAGTCTGCTGGTGTCTTTATCTTGAACTTCACAACGTTCAAATTGTAGAAAATAAATTTCCGTTGTTTATGAATTATCCTGTCTATAGTATTTTGCTGTAACAGCCTGAATAAACTAAAACTAATATTATTGAAGTAGTTTAGAAGTTCAGGAGACACTGATATAATTTTTAATGATATCTTACCCATGAATAAATCATAAACAATTCAACTACTCTTTGTAGGCTTCAGGAGAAGCCACCAGCTGTGCTGTCATATCTCAAGAGATAGCCTGGTGGGCTTGGAACTCTGGGCTGCTTCAGCACCAGTGGGTGGACAGCAGTCATGCACTGAGGTCCTCTGGAGAATGCAAGGAGGGAAAGAAGGGCAGAATGAAACATTTCTAAAACAAATTTCTCTCTTGAGATGAAACATTTCTAAAATAAATTTCCTAAGATAGTGAAAGAAATAAAAATATAAAATGCAAAAGACATGTGAATAATGTCTACACATCAATGACTCCCCTCTTTCACTCCAAACCCTCTCATCTATATCGATCATTGGAAGTTCAGAAGGAGAATAAAAAAGCTGAATGAGGATAGATGAAACATCTTATGCAGGGCAGGCATCCATATTTTAATAGCTTTGTAAATATATGAGTGCCTCAGAAATACTCATGGGGACGTCACTGTTTCAGGTTCCTAGCCTGTTGTATCACCTTTGTATGTACTAGTGGATATATATAAAAATCTAGAGGACTGATGGTAAAAACATAGCATTTTCCCTTAATCACATTGGTGGCAACATTATTCTTATGACAATTTTTAATGGGTAGTGCTATTTGATAATATTCTTCCTGTGTCTGAGTAATGCACTCTATTGCTTTGCTAAATTGAGTTTGACATTTGCTTTATTTGTCTGAGTTATATGTTCATGATAACTGCTTAGCAGTTTGAGTCAAAGTATTATCTTTCACAGAAGCTTTATGAAGCTAACCATAAACATTTTGAAGAAGCACACTAGAAAAGAAAAGCAAATTTACTATACTGATAAATATGTGAAATATGTAATACAAAATGAATTAAGAAGTAACAGACACTCACATGAAACTTGTGGATAAATTCAGGCTCCCATAACCACACTATAAGGAGATTTAAAATAAGCTTGCATTTTATCACTATAATTGCAAAATGTGCTGTTTGGTTTGTGGCATATATTTAGATTATTGTAAAATACTGTTATTCAATTTATGTTTTACAACTGCTAAATTATAAAAAATGCAAGATAATTTCTACATAATAAAATGAAAAAAAGAAACAGTGATAGGAAGTTAGACTATTATTAACTTCAAATTTGCCTTCACATATTAATGTGTGAAAAAAAAGGCTGAGCTGACATGCATTTTTCAGGATAAATAGAAATGGAACTGGAATATGAGACATTGTCGATAATTTATCTTACCTTGGCCCACCTCCCTGTTCCTATACTGCTATCAGACACTGTCCATTATTACTTATTACCTGAGATACTTTAAATAGCTTTTTAAATGTTCGTGTCTTTTCCAGTCACTTCCCATCTCAGTTTGCTTCACAGACTGCTGTTAGGCTCAACATCCTAAACTGCATTTGTGTTCATGACTCATTTCAGCTTCCAAACTCTGCGAGCTTTACTTTCAACACTCTAAAGTTTAAATCTTTAGGTTGAATCAAGTATTTTAATACTCTTATTTAAATCTATTTGTTCAACAATATTACCAAATATTTCAAGGTCTCTTCAAGCAAATCAAACTAACCATTATAAAGTAATTACTCTTCCATTCATTACTGGAATGGCTTTCTCTCCACCCTGACACGTGTCAGTGCTAACTATTTCTTACAGACTAATTAAAGTGCCACTCACCTCTTAAATGTTCCCAGAATTTACATCTCTTCTGGAAGCAAACTTTCCCCTCCTGTAAAACTCTGTCTGCCATTATTGGATAAAAGTGATTTCTTCCTTAAAATACCTACGAAGTAACTAACTATGAGAGTGTTTGTTTAAACATATTTTTGAATGTACATAAACACAAAAATATTTATTCCTTCATCTAGCAGAATTTCTTTCTAATAAGGTATGCAGTCAAGTATATTTTCCTTCTCTCCTCTTTCACTGCTGTATGGGCCATGACTGGTATATCACTGCAATTTCCTTAGCATCTAATCCAGTATCTTCTACATACTGAATGCTCAATAAATATTGGTTCAAGTAGCATATGATCTATTTTCAGCACCTTGCATATTTTTTAAATTGTCACATTAATCATACCAGATATTGTTTTGTTATGGTTCATACTATAAACACGTCCAGTGTCCTGGCTACACTGTAATGCACAAATGGAAATACTTTTACTCTCCAGGATCAAAGTACTATTTCAAGTATTCATAATAAATAAATATTTTCAAAGAAGAAATTAAGCGTGCTATCTTTCTTCAAAAGAGAATATATGTATCAATGCTGAAAGTGTCATAAATACATAACATTGGAAGTTATTGTTTCTTTTATCACACTTAGCAAGGGAGCATATCTTTCATGTTTATATTCAAAAGCTTTGCACTGTACAAACCAGTTAGCCTTACATACAATTTAAACGGATTTCAATCATTAACCCAACATCTAAAATTATTACTCTCAAAGATATATGTAATTAAATAAAGAACAGATATGGTGGTTCACTAATTATACATGATTTATTCCAGAATACAAAAGACAAAAACACTTCTGAGGTAATTTTACCAAAACCAGACAGAAGTTAGAAGAAAGCAAGCAGGCAAGGAAAGAGAAGAAAGGAAGGAAGGAAGGAAGGAAGGAAGGAAGGAAGGAAGGAAGGAAGGAAGGAAGGAAGGAAGGAAGAAAAAGAAAGAAAGAAAAAGCACACTTGCAGTTACTCCCATTAGCCTAAAAATGCTTATGTATACACTTAGCAAAAACATGTACAGGATCTGTATATGAAAATAATAAAATGCTGATGAAAGAAATAAAACCTAAGTAATCTTAGAAAAAATTGTGTCTGTGTATTAGAAAATTCAACACAATAAAGATGTCAGTTATTTCCAATTTGACTAGAGATTTGATGCAATTCCTACCAAAATTCACAGATTTTTGAATAAAAATGTAAAACTCCTTTTACAACTTATTTGAAAAGATGAAAGATCTGGAATAGCCAAAACAAACAACGAATAAGAAAAATATAGTTGTGAGAGATACTCTATCAGATAATTTTTTTTAAAGGAGTAAGAGCAATTCAAATAAAAAAGGGTAGCCTTTTCAACAAATGCTGGTGGAGTAATTGGACATTCATAGGCAAAAATATAAATCTACACCTAAATGTCAGACTTTATACAAAAATGAACTCAAAATGTGTTATGAACTTAAATGGAAAATGTAACTTTTAGAAAAAAATACATAGATGAAAATCATGGTAAGCTGTGGTAAATCCAAAAGTTCTAGAGACTTATCATTTAAAGCACAATCCATAAAATAAATAATTGGTGACTTTGACCTCATGAATATCATAAACTCTAGCTCTGTGGACAGCCATGTGAAGAGAATAAAAAGACAAGCTACAGACTGGAAGAAATTACATTTAAATTGCATATCTAACCTAAGAACTAATATCTAAAAAGCTCTTAAAACTCAACAGATAAAAATAATCCTAGCAGAGACACGACTAAAAAAGAAAATTTCAGGCCAATAACCATGATGAATATCGATGCAAAAATCTTCAATAAAATACCGGCAAACTGATTGCAACAGCACATCAAAATCTTATCCATCGTGATCAAGTAGGCCTCATCCCGGGGATGCAAGGCTTGTTCAACATACACAAGTCTATAAATGTAATCCATCACATAAACAGAATCAAAGACAAGAACCACATGATTATTTCAATAGGTGCAAAGAAGGCCTTGGACAAAATTCAACAGCCCTTTATGCTAGAAACTGTCAATAAACTAGGTATCAATGGAATGTATCTCAAAATAATAAAAGCTATTTACAACAAACCCACAGCCAATATCATACTGAATGGGAAAAAACTGGAAGCATTCCCTTTGAAATCTGGCACTAGACAAGGATGCCCTCTCTCACCATTCCTATTCAACATAGTATTGGAAGTTCTAGCCAGTGCAATCAGACAAGAAAAAGAAATAAAGAGTATTCAATTAGGAAAGGAGGAAGTCAAATTGTCTCCATTTGCAGACAACATGATTTTATATTTAGAAGACCCCATTGTCTCAGCCCAAAATCTCCTTAAGATGATAAGTAACTTCAGCAAAGTCTCAGGATAAAAAATCAATGTGCAAAAATCACAAGCATTCCTGTACACCAATAACAGACAAACAGAAAGCCAAATCATGAGGGAACTCCCATTCACAGTTGCTACAAAGAGAATAAAATACCTAGGTATACAACTAACAAAGAACATGAAGGACCTCTTCAAGGAGAACTACAAACCATGGCTCAAGGAAATAAGAGAGAACACAAACAGATGGAAAAACATTCTATGCTCATAGTAAGGAAGAATCAATATCGTGAAAATGGCCATCCTGCCCAAAGTAATTTGTAGACTCAATGCTATTCCCATCAAGCTACCATTGACCTTAACAGAATTGGAAAAAAAACACCTTAACATTCATATGAAACCAAAAAAGAGCCCACATAACCAAGACAATCCTAAGCAAAAAGAACAAAGCTGGAGGCATCACACTACCGGACTTCAAATTATACTACAGGGATACAGTAATCAAAACAGCATGGTACTGGTACCAAAACAGAGATACAGACCAATGGAACAGAACAGAGGCCTCAGAAATAATGCCAAACATCTACAAACATCTCATCATTGACAAACCTGACAAAAACAACCAATGGGGAAAGGATTCCCTGTTTAATAAATGGTGTTGGGAAAACTGGCTAGGCATGTGCAGAAAGCTGAAACTGGACCGCTTCCTTACACCTTATACAAAAATTAACTCCAGATGAATTAAAGATTTAAACATAGGACCTAACTTCATAAAAACCCTAGAGGAAAATCTAGGCAATACCATTCAGGACAACCATCATGGCATGCGTATAACTATGTAACGATCCTGCATGATCTGCACATGTGCCCCAGAACTTAAAGTATAAAAAAACAAATAAATAAAAAGTTAAAAAACTTAATCTAATAAGAAAATGAGCAGAATATAAGACCAGACATTCCATTTACGAGTGTATATTGGTGATCAATAAGCACACAAAAAGTATTCATTAGCCATTTGAAAAATGAAAATCAAAAACACAAAAGAATGTTACTATACATTTATACACTTATACAAATTCAAAATAAAAGTAATTGCAATACCAAATGTGGCCATGGATTTGGAAAAAATCAATCCCTCATGCATTGCTGGTGGGAATATAAAATATCATAACCTCCAAATATTTTACCTTGGAAAACAGAAGTTTTAAATAAAACTAAACACACAATTTCCATTCAACCCAGTAATTACACTCTTGGGTATTTATTCCAGAAAAATTAAAATTTAAGTTCCACCAAAAATGTACATGAATGTCTTTGACAGCTTTATTCATAAGAGGCAAAAACTTAAAAACACAATCAGCTCATATATACTTCAGTGTTTTTTTCTTGTGGGTTGGGGAAGACAGGGTCTCACTCCATCACCTTGGCTAGCGTGCAGTGGTAGGATTATAGCTCACTGCAATCTCAAGTTTCTAGGCTCAAGTGATCCTCCTGCTGGGAGTACCAGTATGTGACACCATACCCTGTTTTTCACAGTTGACTATTATAGAAACTGTGTTAATATATACCATAAAATACTACTTAAAAATATAAAAAGGGGCTATTGAAATACACTACAACTTATATACATCTGCAGGAAATAATACTAAGTGAACATATCATTCATCAAGACATCTGATTTACTAAGGAGTTCAGTCTTGGCTCTTATCTTCAGGGCAGGGTTTAAATATGAAAACTTACAATACATGAACTTAGAGCTGAACAATAATACATGGCTTAAAATTATGCTTGAATGTATAATCTTCATTCATATTAATTAAAATTGTGAATGAAATTTAATATATTTAATCATTGCTATTCAAAGTACAATGCTAAGTCCAGCTGCAGTAACATCATCTGAAAGCTTACTAGAAATGCAGAAAATTATGCTCCAACCAAAGCCTACCTAATCAGAATCTTCATTGTACAAAACCTATACATTAACTTTTGAGCATCTCTTCTCTAGAGTAATAGATAGTTATATGGCAAATATTATGCAAAATCACTGTGAATCTGTAGTATTCTTTCATTTATGTATGGGAACTTAATTATCATATAATTTCCAAAATCTTGAGCATGAAAAAACATGAACAGAGTAAAAGGCAATATATGGAATGAAGGAAAACATGCACAAATAATTTATCTGATAAAGGGTTAATATGTAGGAAACACTAAAAAAATCTATAATTGAATAACAAAAATCTAAATAATGTAAAGTGAAAAATGAGTAAATGAAACATTTCTCCAAATATAATATGCAAATTGTCCATAAGTACATGAAAAGATGCCTAAAATCACTAAGGAAGACACAATTTAAAACCGTAATGAAATATCACCTCATAATTAGTAGAACAGCTACTGTAGGAAACAAACAAATAAACATGCAAATAGCAACAAAACATAAAATAAATGTTGGTGTGGATGTTCAGAAATTGGAAATTTTGTGCACTTTAGAAGGGATTATAAACATGCAATCAGAGTGAAATATGGTATGACAATTTCTCAAAAAATGAAAAATAGCATTTCTGTAAGATCAAGCAATATTACTTCTGAGTATATACTCAGAATAATTAAAAACAGTATATTGAAGCTTAATGGCAGTGTTATTCACAATAGCCAAGAGATAAAGGCACCTAAAATGTCCATCGATAAATGAATGAACAAAATGAGATACATTTGTATATGTGTGTGCATGTGCTATGTGTGTAAGATATATATACATATTTATATGTATATGTACATTTTCTGATTCTAGTTACATGAGGTTTCTAATATAGTCAAAATCATAAAAATAGAAAGTAGAGTGGTGATAAGCAAGGGCTAGTGTGGGAGAAATAGGTATACATATAAATGTATATATATAAATATACATGTGTTTATGCAAGAAAATATTATTTGGCCTTAAAAAGGAAGAAAAGTCAATCATGTGCTACAACATAAATTAATCTGGAAGATATTATGCTAAGTGAACTCAATCAGTCACAAAGCAACAAATATTATCTGATTCCATTTATGTGAGGATTTCAATAGGCAAAATAATAGAAATAGAAAGCAGAATGGTGATAACCAAGGGCCAGTGTGGGAGAGACAGAGTTGTTTACTGGGCAAAGAGCTTTAGGTTTGCAAAATAAAAAAGCTCTGGAGATTGATTGCCTGACAATGTAAATGTACTGAACACTACTTAACTGTACACTTAAAAGTGTTTAAGGTGGCAAATTTCATGCTGTGAATTTTTAACACAATAAAAAATGTGAAATCTGCATGCACAAGTATTGAAAAAAATTGGCATAATCTTTATTGTTCGAAAGGAAAAGTACAAACAAGAAATAAATCAAGAGAAAAAACAAACTAAAATATCTTCTAGCATCTGGTAGCAACCAATCTTGACTACTTCATCTCTCACATTTATATGTTAATATTTTAATCAGTCCTTTATACATTAATATGCACCACCTAAATGCTCGTTCATCTTCATCCTTAGTGGAGATGAGGAATGTCAACTCAATTGTATTTTGTTTTTGATACATTATAAATAATTGTGCTTGAATTAGTCTTGCCCCTTTCTATAGTAGGAATCAGATCTTATTAATCATTATATATTTAGCTTAATATATAGCATATACTTGGTTTTCAATGCTAATTAAATAGAAACACTACTACTTCAGAACTTTTGACCATGCATTTCTCTGAGTGAAACACACGCACACATGTCATGTGCATGCATAAACATATACAAACACACATATGTACATGCACATAACTCCTTTGTATGTCCCCTCCAAAATACATGTTTAAACTTAATCCCCATTGTACAGGGCCATTTAGGAAGTGAATGTCATGAAGACACCACCCTCATGAATAAATCAATACCTTATATTATAAAGAGGCTTCAGAGAGAGTTTGTCTCTCTTGTTCTTCCACTCTCTGCCTTGTGGGGACACAGACATCCTTCCCTCAAGAGGATGCATCAACAAGGTGTCATCTTGGAAACAGAGCTGTCCTCATCAGACACCCACTAGTGCCTTGCCTTGGACATTTCAGCTTTGAGAACTGTGAAAAATAAGCTTCTATTATTTATAAATTACATAGTCTATGGTATTTTGTTATAGTAAAATTAACGGACTAAGGCAACATCCACACTGTATTCTTCATCCAGCAAAATCCTATGCATTTGTTTAATAGCTCAACTGAATTTGATTTTCTTCCCTAATGGTTTGGCCCAAAAATGCGTCCCATTTCTTCAAATTCTTACTATCACTGTGCTATTACTGCAAGCTGATGACATTACCATTTAAATGTTTATTTCCCTACAGCTTCTCTTTAAAAGGGAATGGTGGGAAATTATTCTTTGTCAGTTTTCTCCTGGCTTCTAGGTGAATTTTATGATCCAATCACTTTTTCATATATAGAAATAAATATGGAATATCATTTAGAATTCAATTAAGATGTTCAGTTTAATTTTAATAAATTAGTTGATTCTTTGGTAGATTATATGGGATGTTTTTCTTTGTAATACAGCAAATACAAATCATTTATAAAGTTTTGGAATAAACTGAATGGTGAACTTATGGATTCACTGAAATTTTGCTCTCATTCAGGATCCAGAGAATCACAGCCATTGTATTTCTAGTTAGGCTTTTAAAAAAGGAAAGAAGCATTGTTCAGAGATGCCGTTTTCCAAACAAACCCTGCCATGATGGTTTTTGCTGTTGGACTGATTTCACAAAAGACACCTCAACTGAGTTTTTTTGTAAAACAAACAACACAATATCACAACTTTGTGCTTCTCAATGCCACCAGCAACATAATTGACTCAAGAAAGTGGGCAAATTAGGATTCAAAAGCCCACACCATTGCAGTAAAATATCAAGACTAAAAAGGCTCAACTATGTAACAACATTTACGGGAGGACAAGACTTGGATTGGTAAGTTAATTTATAGCTTTGCCCTTTTCTTGTTTTTGCATCGTTAACTCTTGTCAATATTAAATGGTGCAGGTTATTGTGCTTAATTAATGTGAGGATAAGCTCATCATTGTTTCCATGGAATAAACCCAGTTAGAATGCTGATTTTCTGACGTGAATATATGCTAATATTACTAACATTTCCAGAGATTATTTTTAAATATAATTGACAATTAGTTTAAAATATTTTATGACATTTTCAACCGTAAAAAATGATTTTTTGAATCATGAGAAATATGTTAATAAAGCATAAACATCTTTATCCATTGTAGAAAGTTAGATTCCTATGTTTTCCTGACTAAACTCATTATCGGCAGCAGCAGTATCCTTATTTTATCACCATCATCCTTGCTATTCAAAGTATCGTCTTCGGACTAGCAACATCAGTGCCACTTGGAAGCTTTTTAAAAGTGATTAACCTCAGTTCGTACCCCAGCCTTCTGAAGTCTAGTAAACTCCCTAGATGATTTGCATTTACATTAAATTTTGAGAAGACCTAATTATCATAATTATCATCATAAACATCCCTCAGTTATGTACAACAGAGCTTCTGTGAGCTTTTAAGTGTTTCTTCTTCGATTTTGTTTGTTTTACATCCACTATATCATTTTGTGTGCTCCAAGAGAGAAGATAATATGTATCACTTATAAAATAAAATGGCATTGTAATAACAAATATCAACTATTTTATTTTTCTACAAGTAGTGAATATCCATCCTCTGAACTGTTCTCCAACTTAAGGTACAAGCAACAACACGAAGAGTTTGTCAGAATGTGGATATTACATGGGTGGGGCTTGGATGGGCTTGAAATTCTCTTGCCTTCTTTGTGTTTTTAATGGATCTAATATAAGCCACCTGATATCATTTATGAGACTAGATTCCCTACTGCAGAATATAATTATTTCAGGATTCATTGTTAACCTCCATTATGCATAGCATGTGCACTTAGCAATACATTGAACCAGATTTGGTAAGCGGCAGTCCATGTTGTTGAGCTTCTTTGTAAGCTGCACCTCTGCCATCATGGCCCCATGAGTGGACATAAGTCCACTAAGAAGGACCTACATTTCTGAGAAAAACAAAGAGGCTGATTTACTGCATAATCACTAGTGTTATCTTCTGTATAGGATACAACATTATAATTTATCTTAGATACAAGATTCTTAGTCTGTATAAAATTTTAACAATACATACATTTATCTTTTTCCCCTACCAACTTATTACCAATTAATTATCCAATCTTGTTATTTTCAAATCCATGTCATGGAGAAAAATTATTAGTCAGTGTCCACAAATATATAAATAACTACATATGTCTCCCTTTATCAGCCCTAAAATAATGACAGCCAAATATGCTCTTTGAAGTTTTGCCTAACTGAGAAGATTATCTTGCCTTTATCTTTAAGAACTATACCTGATACTTTGGCAGTCTACTTCTAAATCACACAAAATAGTTGGGCAAAGCCATGTGTGTTAGGCAAAAGAACAACCTCCAATTATGTTCGAATTCTAATTGAGAGAATCCGTCAATATATTATGCCACATGGTATATATGTCAGTTTATACTGCTACAGCAAAGTACCATATACTGGGTGGCTTAAACAACAAACATTTCTCACAGTTCTGAAGGCTAGGGAGTTTAAGATCAAGACACCAGACAATTTGGTGTCTGGGGAGGGCTCATTTCCTGGTTCACAGAATGCCTTCTTCCTGATGTGTCCTCATGTGGCAGAAAAGAGGCCAGAGAAGTCTTTTAGGTTGCTTTTCTAAGGGTAGTAATTTCATTCATAAAGGGTTTACCTTTATAGAATTTTATGTCCCAAACCCTACCTCCTAATACCATCAAACTGGGACTTAGCATTTTAACACGATTTTTGGGTGACACAAACATTCAGTCCATTGCACTTGGCAAGGGAGAATTACGATCACATACATAATTAAACATGTTATTCAGTTTATCTTGAGATGAGAAAAGTATATTAGATTGTGTGAGTAGGTATAGTGAAATTACAATTGTCATAAGAGAAAGGGTGAAACTAGATGGTCACAGTCAGAGAGATTTTAAAATACCATGTTGCTCTGCTGACTTTGAAGATGGATCAAAAAACCATGAGCCAAGAAAAGCAGAAGCCCTCTAGCACCTGGAAGAGATGAAGAAATACATTCTCACCTGAGTAGTGAATGCTTTGACATAACATCATATATGTTTAAACAGTAGGGAAAAAATGACAAATTTTATGTTATAAATGCATAGACATAATTTTTAAAATATCTGTACTGCTTTGAAATTAGACTCCCATTACTTTACCCAGGGTGCTTTGAGTATAGACTGTGTTGTCTTATTTTGAATGGATGTACTCAAGAGCAAGGCCACACTTAATTATTTTGCATGGCATAAAATAAAACAGACATTCTCAATAAATTATAAACACTATTAATTTTAAACTAATGAGTAACCAATGAGTAAAAGACCTTTGCACCTTATTTTTTAACTTATGATATCTGCCTCAAAAGCTTAAAAGATCATTTTCTTGTTTTCAAGAAATTAAACCAGTTTCTCTCCAGGAAAAACATTTGCTTCACACCACAGCCATCTCTAATCTTGAAGCTATTAGTTGATTTAGTTCAAATTATAACCTCATTAGGTTCTTTAAAAGTCTAAATGAAACAAGATAAAAAAGGAATCATGTAACTATTCTCTAACTGGAAAGGAATAAGTGACCATCATTCAAATAAAGCATCAGTAACCTGCACACTAGAGACTAACACATTTAATCCAAAAAATAGCAAATAGTTCAATATGAGTGAAATACAGGATTATACTATAGAGAATGATATAATTCACTAGAAGCACCCAAAGGATAAATAGAAACTCTCTGATTTGTGGATAAAATGTGATAGAATGAAGGGGTAATTTCAAATATTATTGAATATAACTACAAGCAATCATCTAAGAGGTGTACCTGGGACTTTTTTGCTTTTCCCACATGGGAAACTATGCAAAGACTAGGTTGTAGAGCTGATAGCAAGGCTTGACAAAAAGAGATTAAAGCTCACCCTAGCTAAGAACCTAGAGACAATGTCCCTTAAATTTCAGGCTTGCAGATGAGTATTCAGTAATAAAAAGAGGCTTAGTCTTAAAGAAGATATCTAAATGGTAGATAAGCGTATGACACTATGCTCAACTTTGGTAATCATTAATAGGAATGCAAAATGCAACTATGAGATACTACTTCACACTCACCCAGAAAGATTAATGGAAAAGTACATACAAAGACAGAAGTTTTGGAACACCAGGAATGCTCATATGTGGCCAGAAGTATAACTCACACAAGAACAGAAAATCAAACACCACATATTCTCACTCATAGGCGGGTGTTGAACAATGAGAATACATGGACACAGGGAGGGAAGCATCACACACTGGGGTCTATCGAGGGGAAACAGGGGACAGCGGGGGGGGTGGGGAGTTGGGGGAGAGATAGCATGGGGAGAAATGCCAGATATAGGTGATGGGGGAGGAAGACAGCAAATCACACTGCCATGTGTGTACCTATGCAACAATCTTGCATGTTCTTCACATGTACCCCAAAACCTAAAATGCAATTAAAAAATATATATATATATATATAAACTTCTGCAATCACTTTAGAAAACTCTGTCAATTGAAGTAGATCATATGTACACAGTTTGCTTGGTGGTTTCTTTCTTAGGAATATACTTGTATTAATTTTCTAGGTAGGGCTGTTATTAATAAATACCACAGACTGGGTGGCTGAAACAACAGAAATATATTTTGTCACAGTTCTGGAGGTTGGCAATCTGAGATCAAGATTGTGGGAGAGTTAGTTTCTTCTAAGGACCCTGAGGAAGAATGTTTCAGGCCTCTACCCTGGGCTTGTACACAGCTATCTTCTCCTTGTGTTTACACATTGTTTCCCCCTCTCTCTGTGTCTGTCTGAATATCCTCTTTCATAACGACAACACTCATATTGGATTAGTGCCCAACTTTGGAACCTTATTTTAACTTAATTACCTCTTCATGGACTGTATATTCAAAGACAGTCACATTTTGAACCACTGGAGATTAAGATTTTGACACATGAATTTGGAGAGAGAAACAATTCAGCCCCTGGAATACTAAGAAAAAAATATTTATTTATGTTTATGAAAATTCTGTATAATAATATTTATTGCAGTACCATTCATAATATATCCAAAGTGTAAATTATCTAAATAAAAATAAATAAAATGAGTCAATAAATTTTGATACAATTATACTTTAGACTACTATACAGCAAGGAACATGGATGAATGAATTTCAGAAGAAGAATAGAAAGGGCAAACATAAAAAGGTAAACATTATGATTTCATATATGTAAAGTATAAGAATAGGAAAGATTAATCTATAACAGAAGAATAGAAATTACTCTTGAGAAAATTGGGTAGGATTGTGACAGAAAGGAGCATAAAAGGAATTTTAATGCAATATTCCAGAATTTTGTAGTTGCTGTTTTAATCTGAGTGTGTCTGGTTTGTGAAAACATATTAAGTCATTCCCTTAAGAAACCTGCACATTACTGGTGATTTTTATTCTGTAATACAATTTGTAAAAAGGAAACTGAATCCACCAGTTGACCAAAACAACTGATGCTGGCATCTATAACAGACTATTACACTCTGTTATTTTTCTACTACCTTAGAGGAGAGTGGGGTGATGACTAATTAAAATTTAAAATTAAAAACTTGATGAACTATTTTGGTGTTTCAGCTCTGGCCATTCACTAGATTTGTAATCTTGAAAAATTTTTTTTCTTCACTGACTTTCATATTTCAACTTCCTTCAATTAATGACTTCTATAGTCTCTTCCTTTGAAGATCTTGTTCAACTTTAGAATTTTATGGTCTTATTAATTTAGGAGTCAAATTATTGAAATTTGAGTAAAATTTGTTTTAAACATTTAAGGAAAATATAAGTTTCTCATCATTGATGATAACTATTTCTTATTTTACTATAATTGAACTATTAAGATAGTTCCTAGAATTAAGGTTAATTTTTAGTTAGAATTTTTTAAAATTAATTTTTATTAATTTATTAATTGTGACAAAGGGATTGCATACCTTTCAAAATAAAATTTATTTATTTAAAAATAATTAAGATGGTAACATTTAAAGAATGCCCATTTATTGATAATTGATAATTTTGGAACTTGGATAATTTTTCCCAACAGCATATAATCTTAAGTAATAGAAAATATTGAAGATTTTACTAAGGCACAAGAAAGAACCCATGCCAAAAGTCAGATAAACAGAAAAGGGTGCAGTGAGTGGCAGAATATTATCAGTGGCACTGAAAGAGGATTAGCGATAATTTGAAATCAGAAACTGATACAGCTAAATTAACTGAAAATAATAATGTGTGTGTGTTTGTGTGTGTGTGTAGTAGTAGTAGTAGGAATGCGAAGGAAATTAACATTTTCATCCATATATAAATTGTTTCATCTTCTCATTTGTACAGTTAAATATTCACTAAGCACTTAAAATGTGCTAGCCACCTCTTATTTTGTGCTTAGAATACATCAGCAAACACACTAAACAAAGTCGTTCCCTTTCCAATTTACCTCCTAGTGAAAGATGACATCAAATAAATAATAAGGAAATCATACCATGTGTATGGACAAATTTCAATTTTCAGTGTGCACCTGTTGAATGACCTCTGTAAGCTAACAAGAACCAGGCAGTTTTGACTCAGGGATTGCCTCATGTATTGCACAGCAAAACTAAAAATGAAATGGCTATACTGAGCTTTTTGTTTTCAGTACCCATTTGGTGATATTTTACCTTGAGGACTTCTAGTGCTACAAAAATAATGCCTATGTCCAAAAGCAGGAACATATTAACAGGAAGAAAGATGAACTAAGTCACTCTGCAGCAGTAGTTGCCTGATCCTGCTATACTCGCTTTCAAGAAATAGTCATAGAATACAATTGATGTTGGATTCAAGATTATTGTGTTTGATGAAAAGTGCAGAGAGAAAATGTTAAATATAATGAACAGCTTTCTGTTTCTAAATTCAAGCAGAGGTTTAAGTGTTTTAGACTTTCTTTGAGTGGTCATGAGGTAACCTTTTCAAATCTGATAACAAACAACCTCACAGTTAGGCAATAATATTGCCATGCAGAAAATGCCAAAACACTTAGAAGAAAAACCTACTTCTCATATTTCAACACTGGATTGTGTTTTTTTCAACCCTGCGAACTTTAGTTTACCTTTCTTCACTGAAGCAGTTTTTTGAATAGAAAGAATAGTAGTATAAATGCCTGTAATGGTTTAAAAAACTACATACAATATTAAAAGATTTGAGATGACAAGAATGTCTTATAATCTCACAGATGTAAATACTTACTTTTTTTTTCTATCCTTGAAGCACACCATTCATCCTTGGATAGGTCACTTAATTTTTCTCATATAATTTTATCACTATGCAATTACCTCAATAGTAATAATTACCTTCTTAGGAATGATATGAAGAATAAATATTGAATTATAGAGAATTCAGTAGAAAAATATGTGATTAGTATAGCAGTCATAGTACAAGGGATTTGTTGTACTGAGTTTAATTCAGACCTATTCAAAATTAACATTCACTCTTAACATATTAAGACAGTAAATTTATGCTATCTTTCCTTTGAAGATTAGTAAAGAATAAATACCTATGCATAGTGATTCATTTTTCTTATAATCTGTAGCCAAGGTTTATAAAATAACAGCTTGCGATATATAATGGAGAAAAATTACTTCTACTCTGAATTCATTATTCCCACTACTCAGATGAATCAAATACAGTGTATCATGTGCAGATTTCATTGTCCTGGGGAAACCTTACAGTATTGAAATGTCTCCTGGTGCATACTCCCAGTCTGTTATAATGCTGAAGTGAATGATGCCTTAGAGCACCAATTAACTATTAACTGTTAATTCAAAAGCTGTTGTTTGATTAGAATGCAGAAAGGCATGAAAAAATTTCAAGAGACATTGAGAATGAATCTTTTCACCCATATAAAAATATGTTCATCTCCTTATTGATTCAGTTAAATATTCACTAAGCACTTACAATGTGCCAGCCCCTTCTGTTTTTGGTACTTGGAATACATCAGCAAACATATTAAACAAATGTCTTTCTCCTTCAATTTTACCTTCTGCTGAAAGAAGACACCAAATAAATAACATAAGGAAATCATATAGTATGTGGGTTGTTACTAAATGCTATGTGGAAAAGAAAAGGTAGAGAAGAGTAAGGAGTACTGGAATTGTGAATGGTCCAGGGGGGAGGGGGAAGGCTGCAATTTTAAAGTCACCAAAGCAGCCTTGGTGACTCTGAGCAGCCTTGATATAAGCAAAAAGGTAAGAAATGCAGAGATGAGTGAAAGGTGTTCCTATTAAAGGAAATGGCCAATACAAAAGCCCTAAAGTCATAGCATGCCTGCCGTGTTCAAGGTAGAGCAAACAAACCAGCACACCTGGAGCAGGGAGAAGGGGTAAGTTATGAGGTCACACAGGTAATGGGAGCCAGTCCACGAAGGACCTGGTAAGGCACTGACTTTTATTCTCAGGGAAATGAAAGCCATTTCAGATTATGAGTAACCATAGTCTTTGACTGCTTGTTTTGGAGAAACTAGATTATAAGGAATCAATGGAACAATCTATGCTAGAGATGATGTTAGCTTTGTACAATGTGGTACTCACAGACAAATGATTAGGCATATATTTTTTTCATATGTCACAATAGAAGAACTTTCTGATAAAATGCACATGAGGTATGAGGAAAGGAGACTGGTCAAGAATGACATAAAGGTTTTGTTCTGAGTAATTAGAAGGATGAAATTGCCATTAGATGAGTTAGGGAAGAACGTGATGGGAGCAACCCATGTTAGAATTTCTCAAATTCCTATGAGTTTTTCACAGTCACATGATTCAGGAGACAATCAAGCACCTTAAAGCCTCATAAGACTTCAGACTAATGTCATGACACAAATGTGTTTATTTTTACTTCCATACAAATGGCTTTATTGCAAAAATAATGAAAGAGAAAATATGAAAGGAAAACCAAGAGAGGGCAAGATAGAAATATAAGCTTTTTAGGAAACTCTGCAAATATATTTTTAGGGAAGCTGTAGATAAAAACTCTCCTTGCCAATTATGACACTACTGCATATATTTTCAGACCATTTTAGATTTAAAGAATAAGCAAAAACCACCTTAGTTACAATTCCACTATAACAAGCAAAAAATAAAATATGTTTAAGGAACAGTG
The DNA here is from genome assembly GCA_036589455.1 of Ateles fusciceps. Classification (NCBI taxonomy): domain Eukaryota; kingdom Metazoa; phylum Chordata; class Mammalia; order Primates; family Atelidae; genus Ateles; species Ateles fusciceps. The sequence goes on along the minus strand of JAZHEH010001040.1, from coordinate 4,984,726 downwards.
ATTTTCTAAATGCTTTGTAAAACTTCAGGTTTCTCAGTGATGAGGATTTTTAGGGGTAGAATCAGGTAGGATATAACTTCATGTTTATTGTCTTTTTATTTATTAGCATTCTATAAATGAAATTATATACACAAAAAGTATTGATGATTTGGTTGAACTCTAAAACCACTGTTGTAGAGGAAGGCTTCTCATTTTATTCTTCCACTTAAAATGTGAATTTATTTTTCTTTCATACTATCATAGATTTTGAATTTGAAGTGAAGCCTAAATAGCAGGGTTGGTAAGAGGAAATGCATACATATTCATGATACCATATTTGACTACTTTTATTATACAAATGGTCAAAATCCAGCAATAATTATTTCTCTGCTTTTGTAGAGGATAAAGCAATTGTGTATCAATGTTATAAAATACAATTGTCATTGTACTGCTTTATGTTATTTATTTACTATTTGAATTTAAAATTTCTCCACTAAGAGCTTTGGAGTGGTTATTGTAAGTATACTTGATATTTACTTCCTAGGAACTTTGACCATTATAGAAAATGTGAACAGCATATATATGTTCAGTTACCTCACATGCATGTATTTGTTCATCTCAAAATTCATGGGATAACAAGTGATTTGAGAAAGAGAAGCTGATTTATGTTTGGAAAAGCTATTTTCTATTGAAAATAAAATATAAATCAAAATATAGCTAGTTATTAAATTTTCGAATTACATAAAACTCACATTATTCACAAGATTCCATTAAAACAGAAAAACAAATAAGCATCTTTAATAAAATAGCTCCATAAAATTATACTTGCCTTTGAAGATTCAACTCTAGAAATTTTAGGTCATTTCATTCAGATTTAATACTATGAAATCATTGATTTTTTTTTTAATGACCCACTGACTTGTATCTTAAGCAAGAAAAATTGTTTCAAGCCAAGATTTAATTCCTCTACAATACATATTTCCTTTGGTAAATAGTTTACCATCTCGTTACCGTCAACTGTTTGTATGTTATATATTAACTATTTTGACAGCAACTGTAGTACTTCTCTGCATAATTCTTTAAACCATAATAGAAGTGCACCTTCTGAAAATTCTTATGTCTAAAGTGTTTAATGGATGCAAAATCTGTACTCATTAAATTTTTATTCATCTTATACATTGCAATTTATTACATAAGTTATGAGTAATTAGGAATAAAAGTTTTACAATTATTTACCATATAAATATTGTTGTTTTAGAAAAAACAACTGTTTTACAGGAGGGAGTGGGACACTCCTTGGTGAAATTTCTCCTCTGTAGTTTCATATCAAGAATCATGGCCACACTGTTTACGCCAGGATATATTCATGCCACAAGGTACTAAGATATTGTAAATGTTTTATCAATAACTGTGCCTTGATAATGTTTGTATTTGACATACTGTAACATTTCAAACTTTATAAAGTTTACTTCAACAGTATAATTGAATATAATATACTCTAAGTGAAAAAATAAATGTTTTATAATTCATTTTTACTCAGTAATCTTTTCACGTTTTGGAGATAGCATAAATAATTAGGGTTTGAAGATGAAACAGTTAATTCACCAGTAAATATTTGTATTGGTCTATTCTCTCATTGCTATAAAGAACTACCTCCAACTGAAAGAAAGGTGGTTTAATTGGGTCACAGTTCCACAGAATGTACAGGAAGCATGGCTAGGGATGCCTAAGCAAGCTTAGAATCATGGCAGAAGGTGAGGGAGAAGCAGGCACGGCCTACATGGCTGGAGCAGGAGGCGCTACACACTTTTAAACAAGATCCCGTGAGAACTCATTCACTATCATGTGAATAGCAACGGGAAATTGCACCCATGACCCAGTTGTCTCCCACTAGGCCCTTCCTCCAACACTGGGGATTATAATTCTAAATGAGATTTGGGTGGGGACACAAATCCAAACCTTATCAGTATTATATGCTACTATTAATCAAAGAACAGTAACAAGTTAAGAGGCCTCTGCACTGGAGGTGCTAGTGAGTGGAGATCTGAATATTGTGAGAAATCAGATTGACAAACTGACAAGTTCAGCCAGGGCCAGGTGTATTCAGGGGGACCTTTGCTTTGATCACATGGATAAGTATGAATACACATGTGGTCAGAGGAGCCTCTGTCTTAGTGTTATATTTAAAAGTATGGCCTTTATTTGGATGTAAAGATCTAGGAGATTATTTTTTAAAGATTATGACATCATTGTATTTTATTTTTAAAATGATTATTCTGGAATTGTAAAGATAATAAAGATTATTTCTTTACTTCTTTTGTGATTCCATGGTGGTGGGATTACAGGTGTGACCCACCACACCCAGCCTTACAATTTTATAAAAAGTAGTGGTAGAAAGAAACTCCTTTCCCACCACCACAGATGTGATAACTGGGAAACTGCAAGTAAGAAGAGTGAGACGGACTGAGAATTTCTAGAGAAACCTCAGCAGTTTGGGAATCAGTGTGGATGCAGCAAATGTTAGAGAGGCAGCTACAGCTTTGGACTTCTGGATGACAGAATAAAGCAAGAGCCAGAGAGCAGTATGGTACGCAAGGAGAATGATTGGACCTCCAGGACACCTTATAAAATGACAGATGAAATCTGCAGGATTTAAAAACTCAGAATTTTGTGTGGAATGTGACCTCCAAACTTCTGAAGATTTTTGTTTACATTTCTGTGATTCATTTTTCATTTCGAAGACATGTCTAAGGAAGCAAGATAATGAATTCCCAGTGGTGCCTAGAGGTGAGCTGATACATATAAAGTGTGAATACCTATCAAGCTAAATGAAAATGTGAATACCCATCAAGCTAAAAATGCTAAATATCCTTTCCTGTTTTTCTGAAAGTAATAAAAATTGGTGGACAAATTGCCTGGATTTGAAATGTAGTTGTACCAATTACTTTCTTTGACACATTACTTAACATTTTTGGTCCTCAGTTACTAGTTCCATAAAACAAAGGCAGTATGATAGTAACATAGATTAAGTGAGTTATATATGTCATGTTTTAGCTTTCAATAAACTTAGCTATCATTATATTCTTCATTAGAGTTGTTGCTATTTATTATAATTATCGTTCAAGTGTGAAGAATATCTTATTTCAAGTGGTTAAGTTCTAAGATGGTTAAGTTCCTATACACTGTGTGTACTCATTTCATTCTACCTGGTCATTTCACACATTTCTTTTTCATATGAAGAACTGAAACATATATTCCAGTATTGCCCACTTTAAATGAAGATGTCTTATCCTTGAAATGCATATGTTATAGTATTTAAACTACCTGAAATAGTGATAAAAATTAATATAATTAAAGGCAATGAACTACAGATTATTTATAATAAACACAACTGAATATATATTATACTAACTTATCATTCTGAAATGTAAGTAATTTTGGCCTTATTAATGAGAATCATTTGGGTCATTTATGTGCAAATGATGCATCACTTATGCATAAGAAACTACAGCTATTTAATTCTCAAGACATTAAGTCTTTTTCCCAGATGAAAACAAACACACACATGTGCACCCACATATGCTTAGACAAAAATTTATGTACATAAAATGTACAGGCAAAATTTGACCTGGATTTATTTTGTTACATAATTTATTTTGTACCATGTTCTTTATACAGGAAAAATAAAGTATTTCACAAGAAATACTCTTTTTTTCAGAGTAACACAGTGAAAAATCACAGGAAATCTAAGACCAGATGCAAATAACAGTGCTACCAGAGTTTTTGATTATAGGCCATTCCATTGAGAAATGTAGTTTAGGACTATCAAGTAATTGTAATCCTAACATTTAAGTCTTTAAAGTTTATAAGTATTTTATTTTAAATTTGGAAAAATTTTAGTTTTTCCCCACAATTTGTGCATTTATATTGATTTCTATAGTCAGTTAATTTAAAATGTAAGTGAAGCTTAAAATTAAATTACTCAGTCTTTGTTTTGGAATAAAATATTATAGAAATACATGGCATAATTTGGGCATTCTCTAGTATGATTCATCCAGATTACATCAGGTTCTTGTTATGTTTATTAATCACTCTTTATGTAGGTTCATTAGTAGATAGTACAAATCTTATAAATTGAAAATAAAAAGTAGATTTTAGAACTCTGTCTCTAGTTGTATATAGTACGTCTCCTCTATAGAAAGAATCTTTATACGTTACACATGACAGAAATATGCTTTAAAAATTTCAATAATGAACAAATATAATGAAGAGTATCAATGGCTTTTCTTCTGATGTACCTTTAGTTCTGAAAATGAATCCAAATCATACTACATAAGGTGTTTCTACCTATTGTGTCCAAGTGTCCAATCATTTTCTTTGCTTATTATGTCCTTCTCACTCCTATACTTCCTTCTTAGAGAACATGGTTGCACTCTTTTCAGAGTCTGCTTTGAAACTGTTTCCCAAGAAAGCTCTTGATACCTCTTTCTGACCATCGTTGTTTGGACTACAGGTATTTACTTGTCCCAAGTCAGACTATTGAGATTCTCTTTTCTAGGAAGGAACTACACACATGACTGCATTCAGGCTTTGTTGAGCATTAAGTGCAATGTAGGGCCAAGTAGTCATTTTTTACCACGTGCCCAAAGGAGAGACCATGTATAGCGAGGAACACCAAGAGAATAAGTGCCAGAAGATTTGTAGTGCTGATATTTTAAAATAATTGTCTTTCAGATGTCCAAGTAGAAATACCAAGGAATCAACAGAATAAAGTCATCTCAAGTTTAAAATATGGTTTTATGTGAGATATTTTTGGAAATCATAATATATATATATATATATATATATATATATATCTTTTAGGAAACTGTGAAAAGACATATGAGAAGAAATTTAAGAAAACACCTTGAATATCTCCAATATTTAAATCTGAAAGAGATAGTGATGTGCTGAGAGAGCAGGGAAAGCTGGTGTTCAACCCAAGTACAAAGACCCAAGACCCAGAGGAGCTATGGTTTAGCTCCTAGTCAGAGGCCAAAGGCTGGTGTAAGTCCCAGAGTCCTAAGTTCTTAAAACCAGGAGCTTCTATCTGAGGGCAGGAAAGAAGAAGGTTCTAGTCATGATAAGAGAATTTACCCTTTCTCTATGTTTTTATTCTATCTGGGACCTCAATGGATTAAATTATGCTGACTCGCATTGGTGAGGCCAGATCTTCTTTACTGTTTACTGATTTAGGTGTTAATTTCTTCTAGAAAAAACACCACAATCCCAAACAGAAATAAGGTTTTACCAGTTATCTGAGCAGCCCTTACCCCAGTCAAGTTGACACATAAACCATAACAAGTTGAACACTTGTCAACTTGGCTCTTGTTAACATCTCCTTGAGCCAAACTTAATCTCCCTATAAACACATTAATAAGGTCATAATTTCACTTAATATTATACAAATACTATGCAATTGAAAACAAGATGTACTAATCCCTTCCCCAGAAGAGGAGTTAATGGCCCTGAGTAATGGTTACTTTTCTCCAGATATCTCATACCTTAAATACTACGATACAAAATTGACAATATTTAAATACTGATATAAAGTTAATACATATTATATTACATGATAAGAAAATAAAAGTGTAAAGAAAACAAAGACATTCCTTAATGCATGTATATGTACACACAAATAGATATTAAAAATAAAAGGAAGACATAGTTATGACAATTATAGTCCTCATTTATTTAACTGCTCACATGGTCGTATTTGGTGCTTACAATAATCACCTTCTTCTACCACCCATTCTGTATTTCCTTCACCTTTTGCAAGAACCTCAGTTTGCCGTGATTCTTTACCTCATGGCAAAACTGAAACACTCATCCTTGAAGATTCTGGGCCATTCACAGTTTTGCCTAGATTGGGTTGTTGTGGTTTTACATTGACCTTAATTACAAGACATAATAATACTTACAGATCACCTAAGAGATCTCCTGAATGGAAACACACTGTTTCTTATCTCCATTATGAAGTAGTAGTTCAATTTATTCTTTGGACTCAGGATCAATCACCCTAGCCAATGCCATAACTCCCTTCATGGACTGTAGACTCAGAGTCTTGAGGAACCCAATGTGGCTGGAAGTCTTAACTGCAAGGTCAATAGAACTATAACTGTGTCTTCTCCCGGAAGTATTTTTTTTCTCTGGAGTTAAGACTTCTGGGAAAGCAAAGCATAAAACTGCAGGAAGAGAAAACAAAAATTTTGCTAGTGAGTCACTAGGGATAATAGTTACGCCACTCCCATTTTTCACCTTTTGATTTCTGAACTTGTGAATCCTGGCTGTGGCTGAAACAGGTACTATGTAATAAACACTAATTCAGAGAATATACAGTCTTCTGGAAAACCCTGAACTAGCCCTGCAAAATATTGTACCCAGCTGGCACTGTAACTGAGTCTTCAAAAGTCCATTTTACCCTTCTATAAAGGCAGATGCTTCAGGATGGTGGGGAACATTGTAGGACCAGGAAATTCCAAGAGCATGACTCCACTGACACACTTCTTTGGCTGTGAGGTAAGTACCCTGGTTAAAAGCAATGCTGTGTGGAATAAAATGGTAGCTTCCATGGATGGTAGTTTTGGTGGAAACACTGAATGCATGGAAGACAAATCCAGATCCAGAGAGCCTATTCCAGTAAGGACAAAATGATGCTCCTCCCATAATGGAAGCAGTCCAGTGTAATTTCCCTGCCATCAGACTGTTGGCTGATCACACCAGGGGATGGTGCCATATTGAAGTTTTACTGTTTGTCTCTGCTGCTGACACACTGGCCACTCCAAGTCTGGCATAGCCAGCCTAGCCATGGTGAGCAAAAATCCATGTTGCTAAACCCATGCCTCATCTCCATCCTTGCCTTCCTGGCCACTTTGCTCATGAGTTTATAAAGTAATGGCAAGGCTGGGAAAAGAGGTTGACTAATATAAAGAATGGATCATCCAATCTACTTGATTATTAAAATTTTCTCTTGAGGTCTTTCTTTGGTGAACATTAACATGAAACACAATTATTTTCACTTTTGGTGTCCATTCAGGGAGGTCCTTCTGCAAACCTCCTCTCCAAATTCTTTGTCACCAATTTTCCAATCATGTTCCTTCCAAGTCCCTAATGATCCAGCCATTTCTTTATAGCCCATTAACCACTATACAATTAAAGGTCTGGCTATTTTCTTTTTAAGCAACAAGGACAACACTTCAAAGTTCTACCCACTGGCATGATTCCTCTTCACCACTATCTTTCAGAAGTGTCCCAGAAAGCAGCTGTAGTGCTATAGCTATCCACTTTTAAATCATAGGGAACTCTCCCTGAGCTGATTTGAATCTCAAGTTAAAATGTTGTATGTGATCTAAGGAAAAACAATTTTTTTATTCTCTTTTCTCACTTATTAAAATACTACATTAATATGTGCATTAAAGTATTCTTATCAAATACCATTGGCATACTTACCAAGTATTCAGTTGGTCCTAAAATGTGGTTTTCTTTGGCTTTCTAAATTATATATGTATTCTAACTGAATGACCTTGTTCACTTTATTTGTGAGCTACTTACATGCTAATGCCTTTCAAATGGCAAAAGTCTCTTCCAAAGTTTTAGACCTATATTTCAATCATCTATGAATTATACCTCCACCACATGTTCCATGGTTACCTCAAACCTAAAATTGACTTAGGATTTATTTCTCCCAAATCACTGATAATTCCACTGGCTAAGCTTAAATCTTATAAAAATCTTGTACTGCCACAAACATGCTGGAATATCATGCCTCCAAGTCTTAGCATGTTCTTTCTTCTCCTGTTTTAATGGTAAGCCTTAAACAATTTGAATACTAGTTTCTCTTTGGTGCTCACCATGAACATTCCGATGACATTCTAGGTAGTATAGATTTTTATATTTTAATAATTTCTTGATATTCACTTGTTTTTATCTCTGCAAGGCAAAATGTCCCTCTCTACATGCAACGCCTATTAAACCAAACCAAAACAAAACAAAACAAAAACTTAAATCTGTTTTTTGACTCAAGAAATCAATCCAGGCTATTCTCCCTAGGCTATACTTTAATCTCTTCAAATATCTCCACATGCCAACGTATTTTCTTATACTTGGATTCTACTACTCTCCATAGTTTCACAAGTAGAAAAGTTTCCTTAATCCAGTTTCACAGTTGAATGGAATTCTGTGCTGGCCACCTCCAAAATGTACAGTTTAAGAGCAAAACCCATGTGTACATTCCCAGCTGAGGGTCTTAGGTCTCTAGATAGAGCTCGCACTGCACTTTTTCACTTCTCTGAAAAGAATATTTATGAAGCCATGCATTACAAATGACTTTTGTACATGTCACTCTTCCCATTGAGCTGAACCTCTTAAGTTGTAGTATTTATATCTTAAACATTTCCTTTCAGTAGTTATGATAATGCAAGTTCTATTGTGATGCATTAACAATTTCTTTTTAAAAAGAGTTAATAAAAAGGGAGTAAAACTCATGCACTAATCTTTATTGAAAACTGTACTGGCAACAGATGTGTTCCTGGCTATATATATGAAGCCTTATTGTATTAGTCCGTTTTTACACTGTTATGAAGAAATACCTGTGACGGGGTATTTTATAAAGAAAAGAGGTTTAGTTGAGTCACAATTCTGAATTGCAGGGGAAGCCAAGGAAACTTATAATCAAGCCAGAAGGCAAATGAGAAGCAGGTACCTTCTTCACAGGGCAGCAGGATGAAGTGTGTACAAGCAGGGGAAACACCAGACACTTATAAAATCATCATATCTCATAAGAACAGCATGGGGGAAACCTCCCCCATGATCCAACTACCTCCATCTGGTCCCACCCTTCACACGTGGGGGATTCTGGGGATTACAGTTCAAGGTGAGGTTTGGGTGAGGGAACAGAACTAAACCATATCACCTGTACATACCCATATGCCTTGCCCAGTACCAATAAGCTCAATTCCTTCAAATGCAGAAGTTCCATCTCAGGACATAAGACATGTATTAGCTACTGGTCACTCTCTGAGCAGTACATATTCAACTTCTCACTGTTGAGCGCCCTTTTGATATTTCAAACATGTGTAGAGTGACAAGTGAGATGCCACATCTTTTTGTTTACCAATTGTGATAACATTTTTCACTTTTTCTCTTCAATTGTAGTTGGGCTCCACAGAAAATTACAGACGCAAAGCTATTGTTTTCCTGACAGCACAGTTACTATGTTCTTTAACTAAATTCATGTATCCTGATTAAGAATCCAATGGTAATTTTACAATCACTTTTTCCAGGAATCTTACAATCACTTTTTGTTTTAGGCTACTTTACTTCTTTATTCATTGTTTTCTAAAACACTATGATATATCCATGAGTAGACATATTTGCCATTTTATTTCACTCTGACTTGGTATTTATTAAGCTATTAAACCTGATGACTAATGCCTTTCCCCAGTTTTAGGACATTTTCAGTCATTATCTCTTCAAAAAGTATCTTACTATTATTTTATTTCTTAACTGATTTAAAACATTCTTAGTCATACGTTGAGTTTTATTGACCTATTCTGTTCTTTTTAATGTGATAGTTACCAATTCATCTCTTTGTGTAGTATTATTGTAATTTTCAATAGGGTCATCTTTTCACCAATTTGTTCATCACTTAGTATTATATGCTATTCAATCCCTACATCAAACATTAATTCCAGGGCCGGAATGTCTGGCTACAAATCCTTGAGCAAGTTACTTAAATTCTATGTGTCTCAGTTTCTCTTATTTAATGAAGACAATTATATTAAATACTTTGTCTCATTATTCTGAGCTAATGTTTGTATTTACATATATTTCTTTCCTTTTATTTACTCATATAGCTAGTCCAGACTCTCAACTCCATTTATCTAGATTGTTCTAACAGTTTTCCACCTCATCCTTTGAAAAAAATATAATTTTGTCTACAGTTTATATTCATCTAATATATCACTGCTCTATGCATGTTATTATTTTGCACACAATCCTAGATTATTTTCTCAGGTTAAAGTCTACATATCTGCCAGACATGTGGTACCCATCATTACGGAGACATTTTTATCGATTTATTTTTTTCCTATTTCTCTAACCACACACTTAATCTAGATGCAGGATTTTATTCACAGTCCAACAAATACATCGTATACATTCTGCTCTGCATTTTTCTTGCTTATTAATTCAATTACTTCCAGATTATTGCAATCATTATTTGTGATTTTGTATTTTATTAAAAGTGTTGGCTGTGCACGGTGACTCATGCTTGTCATCATAGCACTTTGGGAGGCCAAGGTGGGCGGATCACCTCAGATCAGGAGTTTGAGACCTGCCTGCCCAATATGGCCAAACATCGTCTCTACTAAAAATACAAAAAAAATTAGCCAGGCATGGTGGTGGACAGCTGTAATCCCAGCTACTTGGAAGGCTGAGGCAGAAGAATAGCTTGAACCCAGGAAGTAGAAGTTGCAGTGAGCTGAGATTGTGCCACTGCACTTCAGCCTGGGCAGAAAGAGCAAAAGTCTGTCTCAAAAAAAAAAAAGTGTTGAGTACACAAAGATGAATAAGTCATGATTTCCTCTATATGCTGAAGTCACAGACATAAAACTATGTAAATAATTTTAGTATAAAGTGATATGCACCATAATGAAGGTTTTCTACTTCAGTCTGCATTGTAAAATGTTTATGCTTCTTTTAAATTATGAAATTTTCATATGCACTAAGCAGTTACAGAGAATGATATAACAAATACTCTTTTACTACTTTGAATTAGAAAATGTCTACATTTTGTCACATTTATTTCAGATCTTACTATTCTGTAATCAAATTAGTTTGGTCCATTTGTCTAGTCACTAGAGATAGTCATCCTTGTAATTCCCAAAGACATTTTTGTAATATTCATTTGCTACTGTAAAATATGAAGAGGCTGTGCATACTTTAGCTAATTTTTGACAGTACAAATGAGCCTAAGTGTAAGTAGCAATGACATTTTATTCTGAAAGTTTGGTAATAGATAAGCCCATATTAATAGTCTCCTTTAGGTTGGTGCTGACTCATTTTCACAATCAGAAATGCTTCAAGATTAACTGGCTCCTTGCATACAATTCATTTTCTAAGACCTGCCACATTTCTTGGCAAAAATTAAACCCTTCCCAGGATGACTGATACAATGAAGCTCTATTTCCTTCAGTAGATACTTTCATTTCCCTCCCCCAGTAATGTGTCTGTCTCCAACTAGTCTGATATGTGGCCTAAATATCCAATAATAAAACTATATGTGCCTGAGATTTTGAATGATTCAATTTTAAATAATACTGTATTTGATACATTGCCATCTTTCCTTTAATAAAATTGATATGAAGATTGTCTCCATATCTCATCTATTTTTAGTTGTTTTTCTTCATTAATATCTTTCTTGCAGCTATTGATCAAAACATACAAACCCAAGAAAGTCATAAATATGTGTTCACATATACCAAGACAGTGGAAAAAATTGAATAAAGTAATATATTTTAGGCAAAGTATTCTCTAAACAAAAATGTTGGTGGAGTTCATTTCCCAAATAGAATGTTGAACTACTCAGCTTGAAGTCTAAAAATTTATTAGGGGTGTGATTGCTCATGTCTGTAATCCCAGGACTATGGAGGCTGAGGTGAAAAAAATCACTTGAGGTCAAGAGTTCTAGACCAGCCTGCACAACATAGCAAGAACCTGTCCCTATGAAAAACAAACAAACAAACAAAGAAAAATATTTACTAGGTTGAACTATGTGAAATTAATATATTGTCCTGTTTTCTTTATGTTTTATCTTTTTTTTTCTTCCTTTTACATAAACAATAGATGATCAGGGCAATTTTCAAGTGTTTTCACATAAAAATTCGGTTGCTTCAATGTATCCAAGGCTATCTTGAGAACAAAGATTTGGAACACAGTTTGTTTGTAAAAAGAAAAATTATTGGGGATCAAACCTACCTAAAGATGAAGTAGCATGCATTCTGTTTTACAAGAAGAGCATACATTAAATATTTTGAAGAAATTTTATAGCTTCAATACTTCAATTATGTCCTCATCAGGTATTTTGCTACAGGCAAGTATACAAGATATTACAAGCAAAGTACACAAAACATATAACAATGATATAGTATATTTTAAAATATGATATATGATACTTAAAATATACACCGATGTGGACCAAAATGAAATTAAAAGACAATGTGGTAAACAGCCTAAAGACATAAATCTAGAGGGTTTCTAAAGCAAGCATTTAAAATGTGTATGTTTCAGGTGAAAGAATCCAAGCCAGGCTTACTACAGAAACCAGAAAAGTTGCATATATCAAAATAAACAATTATATATAAGGAAAATGTTATATAATATAAAGAAAATATAGTCATGTTAATATATAAAACACAAATTAAAATACAAAGGCCAAAAATAAAAAATAGTAACAAGCATGCTAATAAGGTTATGAATTCATAAACATATATAAAAATCTCTAACCTTTAATACCTAACAACATACATTTGTTAGAAACAAAGTACAAATGACATATTTATAACAAAAATATTTAAAATGTATAACCACAATGGAAGCTTTTAATACACCAGTCTCAGAAGTATTTGTGTTTCAAGAAAACAAAATATTGAATTGTATTTGTAATCTATGGAAAGCAATATTTTAATAAGTAAGATGTATTAAGAACATATATGACCCTTAGCAGACATGGATCAATAAAATTAAAAGCTAGTTTCCTTGATGAGTAATTGTTTAGACACACTTTCCAAAAGACTAAGAGGAAAACATATTATACAAATAAACAATATTTAAACAAAACCCACATATCAGCAAACAAACAAACCTAAAAATCATTGTAGCAATCATCATAAATAATTGTCACCTATTCTGAAATTGTAGATGAGATAGTCAAATCTGAAGAAAAGTATATCTTCAAATTTTTTAAGAAGAATAAATAAACAAATATTGAAATAACCATTAAAATTATATTACTAAAAAATTGGGGGAAAAAATTCTCTCCCTTCTCCAAGAAAAACTACAAAATCAGGTGATTTTACTGAAACTTTATAAAAATTCAAAAACTTAATGAATAGAAAAAATGTGAGATGTGTATACAACTCAATTTATGAGTTGAATACTGTCCTCCAAAAATTCACACCTGTCCATACCTCAGAATGTGACCTTATGGTCACAGGGTCATTGCAGATATAATTAGTTAAAATTAGGTCATATTGGGTTAGGATGTATCCTAAATTCAATGACTGATGTCTTTGTAAGAGAAAGAAGAAGACTTAATCAGAGGATAAACACAGCAAAGAAGGCCACATGAAGACAGAGGCAGAGATTAGAGTGACAAAGCTACAAACCTAACAGCCTTAAGAATTGCCAACAACTATCAGAAGCTAGGAAGGGGAAAGGCAGGATGTTTTCACAGACTTCTTCAGAAGAAGCACTGTCCTGCTGACATCTTGATTTCATGTTTCTTAACCTCCAGAACTGTGAGGGAATACATTCTGCTATTTTGTTTCATTTACTTATAATTATAATAATAATAATTATTATTATTATTGAGACAGAGTCTCATTCTGTTACCCAGGCTGGAGTGCAGTGGCATGATCTTAGCTCACTGCAACCTCTGTCTCCAGGGTTCAAGCTATTCTCCTGGCTTAGTCTCAGGACTTGCTGGCATTACAGGCATTTGCCACCATGCTCAGCTAGTTTTTGTATTTTTATTAGAGACAGGGTTTCGCCATTTTGGCCAGGCTGGTCTCAAACTCCTGACCTCAGGTGATCCGCAACCCTTGGCCTACCAAAGTGCTGGAATTACAGGCATAAGCCACCATGCCTGGCCCATTTTCTGTTATTTTCAGTTCTCCACCACCTAGTTTGTAGTAGTTTTCTTTCTTTCTTTTTTTTTTTTTTTCTGGTGGCCACAGGAAGCTAATGGGAGAGGGTATAAGAATATATAAGAATAAAATGAGAAAAGTATAAGCTTATTTTACTTATGATATCAGATGAAAAAATCCTTTTTCAAGGTTTTAGCAAATTGAGTTCATTATGTATTTTAAAACTTCATGACCAAATAGAAATGAGGCATAGAGATATAAACAAAATTGTCTATTACAAAGACAAATTGAGAGGAAAAGTTGCAATGGTTATCTCAGTAAATTTGCAAGAAGTATTCTACAAAATTCAACATTTATTCATGATTTGCCAAAGAAATCCATTTAGCAAAATAAGACTACAGAAATATCTTAATCTCATAAATAATATCTACCAAAAATTCTTGTAAACATAATACTTTAAGTGAACCTTTAAAGCCAGTGTCAATAATACCAGAAACAAACCAAGAAAACTTTCTTACCTCACTATTATTCAAAAATCAGATGCCATGGACAATATAAAGTGTTTATGAAAAGAAATGGGAAATATATAAATTGGAGGAAAAAAACCCAAAATTATCTTATAACAAACAACGTGATTTTCTAATGAGTCAAATTATTTCTCACACTGCCTTCTCAGAAATTTCGAGAGAATGTACTTATAGTATTAATCAAAGCATTCAGCGAGCTGCTGAATATAACTTTAATGCACAAAAATTAGTATCATTCATCTAAATATACCACAGAAAGTGAAATATTTTAAAGGGTACCATTTATAATAGCCAGAACCAAAAACGTGCAGAGTTTCTTCGTGTAAGCTGAAGAAATGTATAAGAACTAATAGCAAAAGTTAAAAATTATTGTACATAAAAGAGAACCTAAATATTCTTAGATTCCAGATTCTTGCTGATAAGAAGGCACAAAAACATAAACGTGATGGGTTCTTAAAGCCATTGATGAAACCAATGCAATTTTAACCATAATTATTTGTAGTTTTCAATGAAAGCAAAAAAATATTTAAATTCACATGGGAGTAAAAATACTAATTCTGAAAAGGAAGAGCAAGACAGGCAAATTGTCCCTGCCATATGTGACAAGGATTGAGTCCACAGAGGTATTGTGGGTTCAGTTCTCCACCACTACAATAAAGTGAATATTGCAAAAAATGAGTCACATATTTTTTTTTGCTTTCCCAATGCATACACAACTTGTTTAAATTATACTTTAGTCTAATAAGTGTGCAATAGTATTATGTCTAAATATGTACATACCGTAACTTAAAAATACTTTATTGATAAAGAATGCTAACAATTATCTGAGACTTCAGTGAGTTGTAATCCCTTTGCTAGTGGAGGGTCTTACCTAGTTGATGGCTGCTGACTAATCAGAGTGGCAGTTGCTGACGGCTGGGATGGCTTTGGCAATTTCTTAAAATAAGACAACAATGAATTTTGCCACAATGATTGAATCTTATTTTCATAAAATATTTCTCTAGAACACGTATGCTATTGGATAGCATTTTACACAAAACAGAACTTCATTTGAAACTGAAGTCAGTCCTCTCAAACTCTGCTGCTGCTTTATCAATTAAGTTTATGTAATAGTCTAAATTCTTTGCTGTCATGTCAGCAGTGTTTACAACATCTTCTTCATGAGTAGATTTTGCTTCAAGAAACCACTTTCTTTATTCATCCCTAAGAAGCAACTCCTCATTTATTGACGTTTTATCATGAGATTGCAGCAATTCATTCACATAATCAGGCCCCACTTCTAATTCTAGGTCTTGCTATTTCCACCACATCTGCAGTTACGTCTTCCACTAAAGCCTTGAACTGCTCAAAGTCATCTGTGAGGGTTGGAATCAACTTCTAAATTCCTTTTAATGTTGACATTTTGACCTCCTGTTCTTCGCAACATCTTGAATGGTGATTTATTTCTAAAAAGTTTTCTAATTAGTTTGCCCAGATCTATCACAGGAATCACTGTATGGGAGCTATAGCTGTGTGTAGTGTATTTATTTAATAATAAGACTTGGAAGTTATATTCCTTGATCCAGAGGGTGTAGAAATAATTTTGTGTTAGTAGGCATGAAAACAATATTAATTTCATTGTACATTGAGTGACTAGGTGCATTGTTAATGAACAGTAATATTTTGAAAGTTTTTTTTTTTTTCTGAGCAATAGTTCCCAACAATGAGCTTAAAATATTGATTAAAACATGTTGGAAATAAATGCACTGTCATTTAGGCTTTGTTGCACAATTTCTAGAGCACAGGCAGAGTAGATTTAGCATAACTGTTAAGGGCCTTAGCATTTTCAGAATGATAAATGAGCATTGGCTTCAACTTAAACACATCATCAGCTCCATTAGCCCATAACAAGAAAGTCAGTCTGTACTTTGAAGCTTTGAAGCCAGGCATTGACTTCTTCTCCATAACTATTGAAAGGCCTAGATGGCATCTTTTTTCAACAGAAGACTGTTTCATCTACATTGAAAACCTGTTGTTTGGTGTAGCCATCTTCAGTAACTTTACTACTTCAACAGCTTCTACATCAGCACTTGGTGCCTAACACTGCACTTTTATGCTATGAATACGGCTTCCTCCCTTAAACCGGATAAACCAACCCCTTCTGGCTTCTGACTTTTCTTCTGCAGCTTTGTCACCTTTCTCAGGCTCCATAGTACTGAAAAGAGTTAGGGTCTCGCTCTGGATTAGGAAAATGTTGTGGCTGGTTTGATCTCTGTTCAAGCCACTCAAACTTTCTCCATGTCAGCGATAAGGCCGTTTTGCTTTCTCATAATTCATGTCTTCACTGGCGTAGCATTTTTCACTTTCTTCAAGAATATTTTTTTGCCTTCATAACTATGCCAAACACTTGGTACAAGAGGCCTAGCTTTTGGTCTCTCTCAATTTTTGACATGCTTTCCTCACTAAGGTTAATTATTTCTAGTAGCATTTTTCACTTCCTTCAAGAATATTTTTTTTTTGCCTTCATAACTATGCCAAACACTTGGTACAAGAGGCTTAGCTTTTGGTCTCTCTCAATTTTTGACATGCTTTCCTCACTAAGGTTAATTATTTCTAGTTTTTGATTTAAAGTGAGAGATGTGCAACCTTTTCTTTTACTTGAAAATTTAGAAGCCATTGCAGGGTAATTACTTAGCTTAATTTTAATATTGTAGTGTCTCAGGAAATAGGAAGGCCTTAGGAGAGGGGGAGAGATGGGGTAACAGCTGGAGCACTCAGAACACATACACATAGATTACGTTAGCTATCTTACATAGGTGTGGTTTGTGGAGCCCCAAAACAAATATAATAATCACATCAAAGATCTCTGATCTCAGCTCACTATAACAGATATAATAATAATAATAAAATTGGAATTATTGCAAGAATTACTAAAATGTAACAGAGACACGAAGTGAGCACATGCTGTTGGAAAATTGAGCTGATACACTTGGTTGATACAGGGTTGCTGCAAACCTTCAATTTCTGAAAAAATACATATTTGTGAAGTACCATAAAGCAAATTTTAAGAAAACAAGGTCGGCCTGTGTATGAATTAAAATATATATGATTACTAATGCAGATTTAGACATATAGTTCAATAGAAGAGAATAGATTGTTGAGAGACAGTCAGAAACATATCTAGGATATTGGTATATGATAAAATGGCAATGCAAGTCATAAGAAAAAAAGGTAGATTAATAAATATATGACACTGAGCCATTTTGAGTTACTTCATGGCATATACATAATTAATATATATTTGTATTAAACACTAAACATATAGAGGAAAAATGAATAATCTGTAAAAAAAACCTAATAGAAATGAGCATTTATAAAACATGATTGAAAAATGATTCCTGAGTCAGACTACATCAAAATATAAGACACAATTAAGACCAAAACTTAAAAACCTGTATAAATACAATTAAAGGACAAATGGTACATTAGAAGAAGGTATTTATACTGTATAAAACAGAGAAGATAGTAGGATCCAGCTATGTGAATAGCTTCTAAAAATCAAGAAGAAAAAAAGTAAACAAATATTTAAAGTGGAGAAATTTTTGACCATAATTTATACGAAAATATGTTCAACCTGATTAATAATGAAGTAAATGCAAATTAAAAGACATCTTTTTTTTTTAAGTCCAAGAAGATAGGCAAAAATTAAATCTCTTACTGCACTTGTTTAGAAAGATTAAAGGAGCAAAAGATACTAGCATCGGAGTAAACAGGCAACCTACAGAATGAGGAAAAAATTTTTGCAATCTACCCCATCTGACAAAGGGCTAATATCCAGAATCTATGAGGAACTTAAACAAATTTACAAGAAAGAAATAATCCCAACAAAAAGTAGGTGAAGGATATGAACAGATCCTTCTCAAAAGAAGACATTTACGCAAACAACAAACATACAAAGAAAAGCTCATCATCACTGATCATTAGAGAAATGCAAATCAAAACCACAGTGGGATACCATCTTATGCCAGTCAGAATGGTGATTATTAAAATGTGAGGAAACAACAGATGCTGGTGAGGCCGTAGAGAAATAGAAATGCTTTTACACTCTTGGTGGAAGTGTAAATTAGTTTAACCATTTTGGAAGACAGTATGGCAATTCCTCAAAGATCTAGAACCAGAAATACCATTTGTCTCAACAATCCCATTATTGGATATATAACCAAAGGATTATAAATCATTCTACTATAAAGACACATGCATGTGTATGTTTACTGCAGCACTATTTACAATAGCAAAGACTTGGAACCAACCCAAAAGTCCTTCAATGATAGACTGAATAAAGAAAATGTGGCACAAACACACTATGGAATACTATGCAGTTATAAAAAGAATGAGAGCATATTCTTTGTAGGGACATGGATGAAGCTGGATGTCATCATTCTCAGCAAACTAATACAGGAAGAGAAAACCAAACACAGCATGTTCTCACTCATAAGTGGGAGTTGAACGGTGGGAACACATGGACACAGGGAGGAGACTATCACACACTGGCCCATTGGGAAGTGGCGGAAAAGGGAGGGAGAGCATTAGGACAAATATCTAATGCATGTGGGCTTGAAACCTAGATGACAGGTTGATAGGGGCAGTAAGATAATTTGGCACATGTATACCTATGTAACAAACCTGCACATTCTGCATTTGTATCCTGGAACTTCAAGTAAAATTAAAAAAAAAAAAAAGAAAGATTAGAGGAAAGTGAACCTTACATACACTTCCATTAGTATTGTAAGTTTTTAGAATTATTTTGCTGAGCATATTTGCAAAATTTAGAAAAAAATTAAAGTATACTTAGCTATTACGCTTATAGGATGATATTTTTATGTACACTAAAAACACGTATGTGTTTTAGTGTCAGAATAAATATTATAATCTAAAACTAATATATATTCATATATACTTTGGCATAAGGAAATGTAGCTGGTTCGATCTTCTATCAAAACCACTCAATAGTACTTATTGCCATATAGTGAAAATGAATACACTATGTTTAAACAGATTATGTTTTTATATATCAAAGAGGTTACATTTTCTAAATCTCAAATGTTGAGTCAGAAAAACAAACTGAATAATAAGACATAATTTTTTCACCATTATATACATTTTAAAAAGGTTGATAATATTTTTAAGATTATATATATATGTATACATATTCATAGAGAAAATATAGAAAGCATAGATTAAATAGATAAATTCTAATTGATGGTAATTATTTCTCCCAGTGAGAGATAAGGTGATAGGATTATACTTAAAGGGAAACACGGGAAAAATCAAGCTGATTTTTACTATAAATTTAAAAAATAATTCTAAATTTTATATTTTATGTTTAATCCCCCCATATGTATCAGTGTTTTAGGTTTTCATATTACACTAACTTGATTTTTACATATATTTAAAAGTATTCCCTAATTTTATTGCCAATTTTAATCATATTTTCCCACAATTGACTCATTTGAGGCTCTGTGACAAATCTACATTTCTTCCAATTTCCCTTTGAATTTATTTTAATTTTCTCCTGTCTATGAGAATTTTTTCATTTCCTTGAGTATACATAGTTAATGTTATTAAATTCTCTTTTCTGTTTTCCTTTAGATGTTTTAATTTAAGTCCTTATTGAATTTCTGCTTAAAATATCAGGAGAGAAAAATAAACTTATGCTAATTTTCAAATGGCTGCCACACCATAAACTTTGAGAAAAACTGTTTTGAGAAATCACCTATACCATAAGGAGATAAAGAGAAAGTAAACAAAAATTAATAAAAATAAGTGACTCTTCCAAAAAGAAATGCTCAAAGTTTAATCTACCTTACACATGTGTACACAATGAGTGTATATCCTACAGACTACAATTTCAAAATTTTCATTAAAAAATTAGGACATTTCAGCCTGGCATAGTGGCTTATGCCTGTAATCCCAACACCTTGGGAGGCCAAGGTGAATGGATCACCTGAGGTCAGGCATTTTAGAACAGCCTGACCAACATGGTGAAACCCTGTCTCTTAAAAATACAAAAAATTAGCTGAACATGATGTAGGGTGCCTGTAATCCAGCTACTCGTGAGGCTGAGGCAGGAGAATTTCTGGAACCCGGGAGGCGGAGTTTGCAGTGAACTGAGATTGTGTCACTGCATTCCAGTCTAGACAACAAGAGCGAAACTCTGTCTCAAAAACAAGAACAAAAGAAACAAACAAACAAAATTTAAGACATTCCTTTAAGTGGCCTAATAGGAAATGTAAGCCCTCACAAATTATGTTCTGTCTTCTAATTCAATTATTTCTGAATACTGGTAGGAATAACTTTTTACTTATACATAATCCATTTTCTGTATTTTTTTTAAACTCATAGATGTATTTGCTTGGATCCAAATATTTGCATGTCACCCTTTTGCTATTCATCACTATGCAAACTGTGGCACACAGTAGCAACATGGTCATTCAAAATATTTTTCTGACAATGTGACAAACTTTTAGTATATTTTCAAAGCAGGATAAAGTTACTGATTAGATATACTATCAATAGACTAAAGCCACTATTTAATCTTGGATTCTGACAAAATACATGTTAATCAACTGCTTGAGCCACAAACCAAATAAACTATCAGTTCTTTGTTTTCATTATTACAATTTCTTAAAATCTTTCATGAATTCTCCTTGAATTTTCCTATTTAAGTGACTAATTTTTTCATATTAAAGCAAAATGTTCTGATGGATTTATAATGTCCCCTAAAATCAAATCTAAACTATGTTAAAATAGGGGCTATAGTACTCTCAAAACAATTGTGCTATATCTTAAATTTACACTAATCTAATGCTTTCTGCAATGCACTTATACTAAGCATGTCATATGTAAGCCTATGACTCACACAGGTTGGTTTCTTTGAAGATGTTTTCATTATCATACTTTATTAATGAACACCATTACCCTAAATGTTGGTGATACCTTGTACAATTCTATTCACCTTTTTATTTTAAAATACGCACTTTTTACCACTTACAACTAGTCCCTCTTTCTCTGCGTTTCCTACTTAGAATTATTATAATAATAATCCTAGTCCCTCTTCTCTGCGTTTCCTACTTAGAATTATTGCAGTTCTTCTCCAGCTATGTATTTGTAGCATTCATTAAAATTTCTTGACTTGAGTACATCTCACATTTCCCCTCAAGTATGTGTTTCTTATCTTCACACTACACAATTCATGTTTTGCCAGAGGCTCACTTTTTGATATCAAAATATATTCAATATTATTTATGATACTATCTAATACACTATTTATACTTCTTCCTTTCTAAAATCATTAAGCAGAAAAAAGGTAAAAATACCACACGATCCCAAAGTCTTCTGTTCCATGAACAAGATTTCAAAGCTTGGCTTGACATTTACACCCATACAAATCAAAACACTAATTATGTTCAGCAAATGTGAGGCCCTGTCTTTTCTTCAGACTTGTGTTTCTGGAGTTTATTCTCCATGTTATGGGCATATCTATCTTTTCAAAAGATTTTGCCAATACTTGTAAAGACATGCATATGGCCATAGTGCATTCCACACACTGATCTCATTTTGCTCTAGTTTTATGGTTTAAGTTTTTCTTTTACCACTTAATCTAGATTGCAAAGTAGTTTTGCAATTGTGAATAGTGCCTTACTCTAATTTCTATATCCCTCACACTTTTAGAATGTGCTAATTACCTTTGGAATCTGTGATCCTTGGATGTTTAATAAGTTTTGGTAGGACATTGCTTTATATTGCATTGCTCGATATTGGTTTTAGATATATAATGCAATGTATTTCTAAAATCCCATATAAGAAATAAAATCAATACTGTTCAATTACAGGTCCTGGTCTTGGTAATAACCAAATCTTATTGATAAAATATTGTCACTAACCATTAGGGAATAGAATCATAGTTCTTCTATTCTGTTAACACGTATTTTTCTTGTGACTGGCAAAGAGTATTCCTGAATAAATGAACAAATGAGGTGGAATGAAGTGAATAAATGAGAGAATGTGAATCAGGTTGGATGGTGCTTCTTTCTCCAAAAGTTCCAATTTACTTTCCACAAGAATATGCTCCTTTGCTTTGTATTACTCTGATTATTCAGAATTTTTTGATTTTCACTTCCTCTGATGTCTTTTTTCCTTTTCTTTTTTTAAATCAGTTTTGTAAAGTTAAAAAATGATGAAAAATGCGTAAGTGACTTAAAACAGCTCATAGCTCTGTTGTTCAAGTGGAAGAAATTGAGTACACAATTAAAATATGGCATAGAACCTACAATAAGGAGCAGGAGAAGTAAAGACCATTGAATATTAAAGATCACTTGGAAAAAGACTCATAGAGAAAGAAATATTTACATGGTACTATGATTAGGATTTCTGCAGCCAGTTCATAAGGAGCATAGATTCCATATAGACCAAACAGCATATGCAATGGGGTGACAGAGAGAGGTATTCAATGACTTCTCCAGGTTCGAATTGTGGGAACTAAAGTGGGACTTGTGAAATAAGGGGAGAATAGGTTCCACAGGGATAAGGGACAAGCTAATGAAAAAGCCAAAGAGTTTGAATATTATGTGTAGGCAACAAGGAGCTCTGAACATTTTACAAGCATACAATGACATGATTAGCTTTATGCTTAAGAAGAGAACCCAGGGGGAAGTACACATATTGGAATGGAAGATAGAGAGCTTGAAGCAGGTTACTCAGACTAGAGATAATAAAAATTCTAACAGAGGCCAAAAGATTTTCCTGATACTTATAAAGACAAAGTCTGTAAGTCACTAAATGACCCAAATTAGAACTGTATATAAATAAATGCGAGAAGACACTGAGATAAAAACACAAATATTAACACATGTGCTTTTCCTACATATGCATGGCCAATTTTACTAATTACTTCAAAATAAAGCAAAACTGAAATTCCATTTATCACCTCCAAATGTAATATATATATAGGTACATATATATATAATATAGATGGTACATATATGGTACATATATAGGATGTGATATATATACATACACCCTGTGTATATATATATATACACACACACATGTATATATATACACACACACACCCTATATATATATATACACATACATATATATAGGATATATACACACACACACACAGCCTAAGGAGATAAACAGTGTGTATGTGTATGTATACATATATATAAAAATGTATATATAAACAGTATATAGTGTTTATATGTGTATATATGTATACATGAGTGTGTGTGATATATATATACCCTATATATATACACACACATATATATACCCTATATATATATACACACATATATATACACCATATATATATGTATGTATGTGTGCACATATATATATATATATATTAGCTAAAATCCCACATAAGAAATTAAATCAATACTGTCCAATTACAGGTCCTGGTATTGGTAATAACCAAATCCTATTGACAAAAATATTGTCATTAACCATAATGCTCTCATTACATATATACACACACACATATATACATGTATATACACACACACACGCACACACACACACATTAAAACGTAAGAAACTCATATTTCTTGATTCCTTTTATTTTGAATTTTTTTGTGATTAATTCTACTATCTAAATGATTAAAATGAGGTTGGGGTTGTATATCTGTTTTTAAAGCAGTATCATGCAGAGATAATTAACTGTTTAGAAAGTAATAATCATTTTAAAAATCTTCTTAAGAATTAATATTGGTACGGCTAAAATAGATAATCTGAATCAAATGTTATTTTCTATTACTCCTATTCCGTTAAACATTCTAGTGTGTTTGAGCACTTGCTTATTTTTTTGTTGTTGTTGTTAAACTGAACCCTATTTTAAACGCTTTCTGAGACTGAAGAAGTGCTCTGTGCCCTTCACCAAAATTTTAAAAATTATTCCTTCTCTTGTGTTTCACAGTTCTATAGATATTGCCTTCAGAAGCAAAATTTAAGATCATTTCCTAGGTGATTTGAAATTAAAATCTCTACCAGCGCTTACAAGTTGAACAGAAAATTAATAGATGTCATTTTTGAAGGAGTCAGAAATTGTTTTTAATTTGATAGATAATAGAGACAGATGAATCAGAAATATCTTTAGCATATCGTATAAAGAGGGTAACATAATTAAGAAAGTGCCTTTACAGATTAATGAGAGAGTTCACTCACTCACTACTCAATAAATGGAAGCTGCTTATCAAAAGCATCAACTACGAACAGAGAAAAATACTTAAAAGATGAAATATGTGAAAATAACTAACAAAAGGTTATATCAAGCTTAAAAAGCTATTAGTGGAGTTATAACTAAGTCAATATATATAAATATATGAAAATTAATCTGAAGAAAGTACACTAAAATTTCTATAATCTTGCATATTTTATCTTTATTTTCCTGTAAAACTATGATTATATACTGAGATAAAACCAAATGATAATAGAAGCATAGAAATTAGTTTAACAACTATATAATATGTATGTTTATTTGTATGAATTATATCATTAAATTTGACAGTGAGAAGATGGCAAATTGGTAAGTCCAAATAAAGTTGTGATAAAATGTGGAAAAAGTGAAATTAAGGAAATGAAGCTCCTGTGTAGTTTATACTACTAAAAATGTCTTGACTTAGGCATAAAAACTTAACTGGAATTAAATTTTTTGCTTTTTTTTCTAGTATAAAAACTACAGAGGTAATGAGAAACTACTAATATTATGATTTAGACAATGTAAACATCCATTGTCTTTCTTTACAGAATTGGGGAAAAAAACCTTACATTTCATATGGAACTAAAAAAGAGCCCACATAGCCAAGACTACAAGGCTGCAGTAATCACAACAGCATGGTACTGGTACCAAAACAGAGATATAGACCAATGAAACAGAACAGAGGCCTCAGAAATAATGCCACACATCTACAGGATCTGATCTTTGACAAACCTGACAAAAGCAAGCAATGGGGAAAGGATTCCCTGTTTAATAAATTGTGTTGGGAAAACTGGCTAGCCATATCTGGAGAGCTGAAACTGAATACCTTCCTTACACCTTACAGAAAAATTAACTCAAAATGGATTAAAGATTTAAATGTAAGACCTAAAACCATAAAAACCCTAGAAGAAAACCTAAGCAATACCATTCAGGACATAGGCATGGGCAAAGACTTCATGACTAAAACACCAAAAGCAATGGCAACAAAAGCCAAAATAGACAAATGGCATCTGGTTAAACTAAAGAACTTCTGCACAACAAAATAAACTATCATTAGAGTGAACCAGCAACCAACAGAATGAGAAAAAATTTTTGCAATCTACCCATCTGACAAAGGGCTAATATCCAGAATCTACAAATAACTAAAACAGATTTACAAGAAAAAAACAAACAGGACTATCAAAAAGTGGGTGAAGGATATGAAAAGACCCTTCTCAAAAGAAGACATTCATGCAGCCAATAAACATATTTAAAAAAGCTCATTATCACTGGTCATTAGAGAAATGCAAATCAAAACCACATTGAAATACCATATCATGCCAGTTAGAATGGTGATCACAAAAATTCAGAAAAAAACAAATGCTGGAGAGGATGGGAGAAATAGGAATGCTTTTACACTGTTGATGGGAGCATAAATTAGTTCAACCATTGTGGAAGACAGTGTGGTGATTCCTCAAGGATCTAGAACTAGGAACACCATTTGATCCAGCAATTCCATTACTGAGTATATATCCAAAGGATTATAAATCATTCTATTATAAAGACACATGCACACATATGTTTATTGTGGCACTGTTCACAATAGCAAAGATTTGGAATCAACCCAACGCTCATTTATGATAGACTGGATGAAGAAAATTGTGGTACATATACGCCATGGAATACTATGCAGCCGTAAAAAGGGATGAGTTTATGTCCTTGCAGGGACATGGATGAAGCTGGAAACAATCATTCTCAGCAAACTGACAGAAGAACAGAAAACCAAACACCATATGTTCTTACTCATAAGTGGGTGTTCAGCAATGAGAACACGTGGTAACAGGGAGGGGAACATCACACACTGGGGCCTGTTGGGGTGTGGGGGGGGTAGGGGAGGGGTAGCATTAGGAGAAATACCTAATGTAGGTGACAGGGTGATGGATGCAGCAAACCACCATGGCACATGTATACCTATGTAACAAACCTGTACATTCTGCACATGTACCCCAGAACTTAAAGGTCTAATAAAAAAAAAAGTGGAAAAAACCCTTCAAGAAATAGACTCAGATATTTTCATATTATGCCCACTCTTTCTTTTGAATTCTACTCCTTTGTTTTCTGCTATAGAATTTTGCCCTCTTTGGGGGATAAGAAATGTTTTGACTATAAGCCCCCATCTTCCACCCCAGTACCCTAGCTGTATCAACATGTATAAGTGCAGTAGGCATCATATTTGAGGAGTATGTCAGATTCATTTCTACTCCTGGTCCTATTTTGAGATTGTTACTAGAAAAGACAATAGGCTAAGGACATGAATAGACAATTCCTGAAAGAAGATATACAAATGGCCAACAAATATATGAAAAAATAATCAACATCATTAATGATCAAGGAAATACAAATAAAAACCAAAATGTGATACTGCCTTACTCCTTCAACAATGGCCACAATCAAAAATTCAAAAAATAATAGATTTTGGCAGGGATGTGGTGAAAAGGAAACATTTTTACACTGCTAGTGGGAACGTAAACTAGTTAATCTACTATGGAAAACAGCGTGGAGATTTCCTAAAGAACTAAAAGTAGAACTACCATTTAATCCAGCAATCCCACTACTCAGTATCTACCCAGAGAAAAATAAGTCATTATAGCAAAAAGATACTTGCACGGGCATGTTTATAGCAGCACAATTTGCAATTGCAAAAATATAGAACCAGTCCAAGTGCCCATCAATCAATAAATGGATAAAGAAATTGTGATACACACACACACACACACACACACACACACACACACACACACACACACATAACCGACACTGTTGAATACTACGCAGCCATGAAAAGAAACAAAATAATGGCATTTGCAGCAACATGGATGGAATTTGAGACTATTATTCCAAGTGAAGTAACTCAAGAATGGAAAACCAAACACCATGTGTTCTCACTCATGAGTTGGAGCTAAGCTATGAGGATGCAAAGGTGTAAGAATGATGCAATGGACTTTGGAGACTTGGAGGAAAGGGTGGGAGGAGGGTGAGAGACTATAAATCAGGTACAGTATATACTGCTTGGGTGACGGATTCATGAAAATTTCAGAAATTACCACTGAAGAACTTATTCATGTAACAAAATACCACCTGTTCCCCCAAAACCTATGAAAATAAAACAATAACAAATAATGTTGATGATACCATAACATTTTGAAAGGAGGATTTCATGGATATTTTTAGGAGTTGGTAGAGCTTTAAGCCTATATCTTAAATTTGATGTGTCTATAGAACTGTGGATTTTCTCTCCAAATAGATTCCCTGCACATACCACACAGGGTCTAAAATGAGTCTTTTAGGTCATTTTTGAATGGTGCAATTACATCATGTTTGGCATAATTTTATCATTAAGTATATTTTACCTTATTCTCATTTTGTTAAAGCTGGTCGTCTGCATATATATGTTCTTTTTTCACTGACCAGAATGTTTAATTAATTAGAATATTCCATCTCACCATCATTCTGCATAATGAGAGTTTACTGTACAGCTATTTTTGGTTGCTTGAAATAGTGGAAAGCTATTCACAACGATGAGTACCTGAATTTGCTGATTGTACACGAGTAATTCACAATATCTCATTAGTCATGAGGGGAGCAGACAATTTAATTGACTGCTTAACGACAAAACTCCCCAAAGAGGGCTGTCTTTCATGACTTAAGTCCCATTAATCAACAAATACTCATTGAGCTCCAGCTGTGTGCCTTGCATGATGCTGGAGATGCTGGTACGAGTGCAAATCAAGACCCCTGTCCCAGAGAATCTTTTGATTCGGTTGAAGAACATGATGCACACATGGCAGCAGCAGGAAACATGCTGCATTCATGAAAACGAGCACGTCACATACCCGAGAAAGGTGCTGACTCGCACAGGATGTGATAACAGAATCAGATAATGTGAAAGAGACCCCTTGCACATGCTGACCAAAGAATGACAAAACACAGAGCCCACCTGCAGCAGGTGTTAACGAGGAGGGGTGCCTTCACGCGTGGCCACCTGACATGCCATGTGTCTAGGATAAGAAATAGACACTAACTGCTATTTTCAGGCCCCAGAAGTACGGGAGGAAGCAATCCTCCAAAGTTGTTGGGGAGTTTTGCTTTGTTTCTGTTTCTGATTGTGTTTTCTGATTGCACTAGGAGCTCGCTCCTGGAACACAGGATGGAGGCCGTTAGGAAAATGGACCTTTCCATTGGGGGAAATCCCAAAGTCAAAACAGCCACTTAAACAAAACAAACAAAAGACAATGAATATTTAGACACTGTCTAAATTATAGTAGTAGTTTCTCATTATCTATAGATTTTGTACTAGAAAAAAACAAAAACTTAATTCCAGACAAGTTTCTATGATGAGAAAATTAGAAAGAAGTGAAACAGTATAATTTCTTGAAATATAAATCTGGTTTTATATTTCTAAATTTAAAGCCTAGCAGAAAGCCTGGGAGTCTTAAGGTGCAGTAATAGATTTAATCTATCTCAGGGTGTTTATTTTGATTTACATGAATTGGACACCTCTGTGAAATACACAGCTGAGTACCACGAAGCAGGCACAGGTGGCTGAGCTCCGCTGATTTGTTGAGTGGGACACCAGGCACAACTGGATATTCTTAAGGTAGTTTCTGGAAACTTTTTTGGCAGAAATTGTTCGACTACATCCCTTTTTACCTATGTGAGATATTTTGGATATGCCTCATTGATTCATTTCCTATAGCTTCACACCTGGTATTATTTTCCTTATATAACTTCTAAGATATCTATTTATTCTACAATCATTAAAATTTGTTTTATATCTTCTAAGTCCACATTTCTACCACAATCTTGAGGCTTCCCAAATCTAATCTATATTTATACCAAAATTCCTAGTGACCTACCAACTCTGATACAGCTCTGATCTCTAGAAAATAATTGAAAATCCTTTTGGGGATGCCAGTGATTATGTACATGTGAACACTAACGTGTCTGTTAAATAATTCCATGCTGTTTGGAAAGATCTGCAGGTTTAGCATGTGCGCATATTTTAATTTCATCACATCTCCCATCTATTGGTTTTGCCACCAGGCCTGAAAGAAATTTGTTAGGTTACATAGAATATTCTTCGGGGACTATGTCTTTTCAACAACTATTTGCTAATTGTTTATTACCAGTGGACACTAGAGAAGTATAGATAAAGTAATAACATTATCTGACAGATTGTTTAA
The DNA here is from genome assembly GCA_036589455.1 of Ateles fusciceps. Taxonomy (NCBI): domain Eukaryota; kingdom Metazoa; phylum Chordata; class Mammalia; order Primates; family Atelidae; genus Ateles; species Ateles fusciceps. The sequence continues at coordinate 4,954,851 of JAZHEH010001040.1, read as the reverse complement.
CAGGTTGGAAACAATTTAGGTGTTGTAAAACTTTCATGGTAAGTTACATATGGTGGCAGTTACTAGTCATGGGTAATAAGAACACCTATCTGTTGGCAATAGAAAAGAAAAACGAAAAATCAGTCTTTCCCTGTAGACAGTTTGAGAAGCACTGTCTCTCATTAAAGTGGTTAATTTGAAGGTGTATTAATAACAGAGCATTCTGAGTTTAAATAACGTAATTCTAGTTCCAAATACAATATTAAAAGGAGTAGAAAGATGTGGATATGAGAAACTTGAGAGGAAAGGTAAGTCAAATCCAAATATCATGTATAAGATTCAGGTAGAAATGCCTTAACAGACGTTTTTGAAGAATTATTCAGTTGTTAATATCACAAAAGGGAACTGCAAAAATACTTGCTGAATCCTTACATTTATAGCTCATATAGAATAGAGAGTAAGACTGTTTTGTCCTGCCTGTATGTAGAACTCATGAAAGATGAGAAGTAGATGAGGCACAAATACATGAGTGATCTGAAGCTGAGCATATGTCATTTAATTTTTACAGTCCTGAAAACTGTGCCAAAATATTTAATAATATTCCATTTCAAGCACCCAAAGGTTTTCATTTCATAACATTCATTGCAGACAAATTATATTGGGCTTCTGTATGTTTGATTCTTTAATAATAACACAAAATCTTTTACATGTTATTTCATGTGGAACCTTACATAAATCCTGCGATACAAGAAAGTATTTATTTTCATTTTATAGAGGAAGAAAGCATCAGTAAGTGCCTGGTGAGACTAAAGCTCAAAAGGAAATGGTCGAACAAAAAGTCAGCCAACAAGTTGACAGATAAAGAATACTCCATTGAGCAACTGCAAAATTCATGTCTTTCAAGCCCTCATGGAATACTAAGACTGAGAATATTCTAAGCCATAAACTAAATCTGATAAAATTTAAAATAATTGAAATCATGAAGGGTATTTTCTCGGTTAATAATTGAATAAAAAACAAAAAAAAATCAATAAGAGCAAGGCTACAAAATATGTCAAAATATCTTCAAACACTTGAAAATTAAACATACTTCTAAACAGGTCGGAGAGGAAGTTTAAAAATAAGCAATAAAATATACAGAACTAAGCAAAATGAATACAATACATGTGAGATACCACCAAGATACATGAGCTACAACTACAGCAGTGCAGAGAGAAACACATATATTTACCCTTGAAAACAGGCAGTCTCAATTCAAAAATGTAAGTTCTCACCTCAACAAACTAGAAGGGAAAATAAACATAAAGCAAACAGAAGGAAGAAAATAATAAAAATAAGAGCAGAAATTAATTACATTATATATCACCTATTTAGAAAACATTCATGAAATGACTAAAAACAATAGATGAGTATCAATGAGACAAAATGCTGGTCTTTAGAAAAATCAATAACAGTGATAAAATTGATAAAATGAGAATGACCAATATTTTTTAAAAGACATAGATCACCAATATCAGTAATAAAACAGGGGATATCACCATCGATTTTGAACCAATAAAGTATAATAAAAAATATTAAGCAGAACTTTTATGTCTTATAAATAAGACCAAAAAAAAGAATTTCTCAAAAAACACAAATGATTAACAGGCAACCAAAATGAAACAAGCAGAATAGTTATATAGTCATTAAAGACATTTAATTTTTAATTTAAAAATTCTGAATAAAAACAATTACCAGATTTCAAATGGTTTCCATGAACAGTTCAAATACATATTTAAGGAATAATTTCAACCACTTTTATACACACTTTTCCAAAAAACAGAAGAGGGAATATTTTCCAACTCTTTTTATGAGACTTATGTTACTGTGAAACCATAACCAGACAAAAACAATTTTTTAGAAAACCACACTATGATATCCCATGAACATAGTTAAAAAAAAATCATCAGTAATATCCAGCCAATTGAATACAACAAAGAATAAAAATAGTTATACAAGATGACCAACTGAAATTTATTATAGGTATGCAACAGTGGTTCAACATTTGAAAATCAATGTAAACTATTGTATCAAAAAACTAAGAGGAAAAAACCTTATTATTATTATTATTATTTTGAGAGACAGTGTTGCTCTGTCACCCGGGCTGTAGTGCAATGGCATGATCTGGGCTTACTGCAACCTCCACCTCTCAGGTTCAAGTGATTGTCCTGTCTTACGCTCCTCAGTAGCTGGGATTACAGGCACGCACCACCATGGCTTGCTAATTTTTGTCTTTTTAGTAGAGATGGGTTTTCACCATGTTAGTCAGGCTGGTCTCAAATTCCTGACCTCATGATCAGCCTGCTTTGGCTCTCCAAATTGCTGGGATTACAGTTGTGAGCCATCGCACCTGGCCTATATTGTTTTAAATTGATGCAGAAAAAGCATTTGACAAAATCCAACACACAATCAATGTAGAAAATCACAACAAATTTGGAATAGATGGGAACTTCCTTAGGATAATGAATAGCATCTACAAAATAGCATCTACAGCTACCATCATACTTAATATGATGGAAAATAAATCCTCAAACTGTATAATCTAGTATAAATGCTCACATATAGACTGTACTAATATCCTTGCATAATACTTTTAATGGCAAAAGAGTAAATGCTTTTCCACTAAAATTGGAAACAAGACAAAGATGTCTACTCTCACTTTGCCTATTTTACATAATATCAGAAGTTTTAGACAATGCAATAAGACAAAGAAATAAAACACATATAAATTATAACAAAAGAAATGAAAAAATCTTATGTACAGATGACGTATTTGCTTACGTAGAAATTTAGACCTATTTACAAAATAATTTCTAGAAATAATTGAATTGATTAAATTGGCAGGAAACAAGTTCAAAGTGATGCTGAGTGAAAAGGATAATCTTAAAAGTTGTATTCTGCATGATTCCATTTATACAACTAATTAAATGACAAACATATAGACATAGAGAAGAGATAGTAATAGCCAGGGAAACATGGGGGATAGGGAAAAGGGTGGAGGAAGTGTCAATGTTATTAAATGGTAGCAAGAAGGATCCTTGCCATAGAACTTTTCTGTATCTTGACTATGGTGGTGGTCATACAAGTTTACAAATGTGATAAAATTGCACAGAGGTAAATATACACATACACACAAGTGAGTATATGCAAAACTAGTAAAATCTTAGTAAGATTGACGGACTGTACTAATGTAAATTTCCTGGCAAGTTATTACTATTGGTTGATGAACATAACTAGTTACTCAGTGTTATTTTTTATACTTGCATGTGAATCTAAGGTTACATCACAAATGCTAAAATGAATAAACGGAATGGCTTTGCCAACTTTTACAGAGCTGCTGAGGGTGAAGGAAGAATAGAACTATGCTTTGTCACTCTTAGACTGAGGTTCTTTTCCCTTCAAAACGGTAAGTGCTCAAGGTAAACAATGATGTAAATCGAAAAAAAGTTATTATTACTGATTATTTGTCTGAGCTTATGTTATTTTTCTATTAATTCCTATAATTAATTGAAAAGACAGATAAAATTATAGAAGTGCAATAGTCAAGGAAACAAAGGCATAACAGACCAGAAAAAAAGTTGGGCCAGCAAGTATTCTTTGCCATGCATAATCATATTAGAACATGGAAGTGTGAAACTGAACATCATGTACAGAGTTACTATACTGCTGATCCACTTGTAATGTTCTTTTTTTCTGGGTGATCTACACCTATACATGTTTTTAATTAATAATAATAATCTTTAATTTTAAAATGAGAAGAAAGAAAAGCAAATTGTCAACGGTATCTGGGTAAGTGTATCCCTTTCCTATTTGCTAATGTTTATAACGAATAACCACAAACTTAGTGGCTTTGACAACACAAATTTATTTTCTTTCACTTCCAGTGATCAGAAATGGGTCTTGTAGGCTAAAATTAAGCTGTCAGCAGGACTATATTTCTTCTAGAGACTCTAGGAAAGATCCATTATTTACCTTTTCCAGAAGCTTCCAGAGGCTGTTTGCATTCCTAAGTGAATGATCTCTTTCTAGATATGATATTTTTTCAACTTCTGCTTTTGTTCTCAGACCTTCTTATTTGACTCTGACCCTCCTACCTTTCTTTTCTAAGGATCTTCGTGATTACTTTGGGGCCATCTGGGTAATCCAGAATAGCCTTCCTATCTCAAGATGGTTAACTTAATCATATCTGTAAGGTGTCTTTTACCACAAAAAAGGAATACAATCACAGATTTCTGGGATTAAAACACAGACATCTTTGGGGGATCATTATCTTGTCTACTACATGGGTAAACTGATAATAAATTCTCACATTTCAAAGTAGAAGTTCAAGACCAAGTCATCACTGGGTCAATGTTATAAAATATTTCATGACTTAAAAGTGCATATCACCATAATTTTGTCATAATTTGGTAATATGATCCACTTTTGTAGGTGTCCCCATTTTAGAGTGTACGAATCTGAAACGACAAGCAATGCATTCTCTAGTTACAAAAATTTTATCTTTATAAAGTGGGTATATTCACAATGACTGCATATACTGGATAATCAGTAGAAATTTTAATAATGTGAAGCATTTTCTATTAAATTTTTTATTTTGATAAAATAAATCCTCAAACTGTATAATGTAGTATAACTGCTCACATACAGACTATACTAAAATCCTTGCATAACAGTTCACATAGGATAATTTCTCAATTTGAATGCAATACCACGTAACATGTTTAATAATTGAATAATCAAATATTTTTAACCTGAATGATGAATGTGGGATCTGCAATCATTAAAATTCAAGTGTTTATGAATGATTCATAATTTAATGATAATTACTGAATTTCACCTTCCACTACCCCAATCAAAAGAAATAAAGAAATCCTGGATCTCTTAAATGATAAATTGTTCCACAACATTCTCATGTATCAAATTTCCACAAAACAGTTGATTACTAACTCTCCTCTGGTCATGTGGCTAAAAATTAATGATTTATGGGATACGGGTTTCACTCTTTCATTGCATTTATAATTTATAATGTGGATCAACAAAGTCAAAATAAGTCTCCAGTGTGCCAATTATAGTGGTGTATGATAGTTTGCATAACTGGAGGCCAGTTATACGTGTAAACTGTCTATTTGCAAGGCTTAGGTACAGCAAACTATTTGCCATCTCATTCTAGCTGTTTACCCTCTCTACTAAAATACTGATAAATATTTGGTTAGTGAAGCTTATATTGTTATGTGCTTCTGTTTGTAATTCTATTTGAAATCAGAGAATTTCCACCAGGAAAATGGGTTTTGACCTATACGTCAAAAAATAAACACACACACACACACACACACACACACACACACACACACACACACTAGATATTCTGGTAATATACTGAATGCTTTCATCAGAATTAATAGTGGTAAGGTATGTGGTCCTATTTTATTGTCTTGAGCCACATGGAGCTAAAGTCATTTACAATTTTTACATAATATGACACGTATTTTCATAGGAAGGTATTTGAGAGTAAATAAGAAACCTAAAATGAATTGCACTCAAATTATATTTCTCTGACTTATTTTTCTCACTTATCACTACAAGATAGTAATGAAATTAGTTATGAAATACGTCTTACTAAGGCTCTTGCCCTCAGACAAGCAAATAAACTTAGAGATCTCTAATAAAAGCAATGAGAGTCATCCTTGGGCCACAGAATCGAAACACATCCTATTTCCTGAGGCTAGTCCCTAACGTTTACAGTTCTGTTATTTTGCATTTTTTAGGAAAATTGAGAATTAAAAGGTTACACAGTTAATGCTAATGGTTGTGAGTCTACAATGTGTTTTAAATTTTTTTAAACTAAATAAATAACCCTGCATCCATAATTATTTTAAATGGTTGATATAACAAGTTGCAAACACATTAACAGTACTGGCTTGTCAGACTTAGTGAAGAAGTAGCGTTAGGGAAAGCAGACTCACCATGAGTTGAAACAATACACATACTAGGGCTCTTACAAATAAACGCCTGAACAGAGTGCACAAAGGAAGAATGTTCCATTAGTTGGAAGGTAAGATGCTGTCAGGAAAGGAAGACAGCAGTCCTTACTCTGCCTATGCCTGACTTGCCATGCATTTAGCATCTGTTTTGTGAGAGCATACTCAGTCTTTAATTTAGTATTTCTAATGATTGATTAAGTTGACTCTCTATGGAGGGAGGATTCCGTACTACTAATGAGGAATGTAAATTATGTCTCTTGTTTATGCTCCATATAAAACACACACTGCAGCAAGGTGGCCGCTATCCATTTCATTTGCAAATGTTAACCTTGGGATATTGACAAAATGCAGAACGTAAAGTGTAGTAAGTTTAGTATGTTCAGGATGTAATAAAATATTTCTAAATAAAAATAATATTATTTTTGAGGATGGAATAACATCATTTTTTTTTCTGACAACATTAATAAACTCTGCGTCAGAATAATTGTTATGTCATCATCTAAACCTAACAGAAGTGGTCTAGCAACTAAAGCCTGAAATGATTTCCTTCCTTTATGCTTTCTTTCTACCTCCTCCTCCTTCCTCTTTCTATTCCTTCTCCCTCCTCCTTCTCCCCCTTCCTCCTCCTTTTTCCCCCTCTATTTCTTCTTTATTTATTTCCTTTGTCTTCATTCTCAATGTCACCAACATTTTTAACGATAAGACTTATCCATGTAGTTAGAGGCTCAAATTTTAAACACTGCAATTATAATCATAAATCATATAAACATGGGTATGAAGAGGAGAGTATACATTAAAAAAGGAAATGAATTGTAACTTCCGAAAGCTACTTCAAGCAGGGCCTGATTTATGCTTGTAATCCTAGCACTTTGGGAGGCCTAGTTGGGCGAATTACTTGAGGTCAGGAGTTCAAGATCAGCCTGACCAACATGACAAAATCCTATCTTTACTAAAAATACAAAAATTAGCCAGCCTTGGTGGTGTGCACCTGTAATTCCAGCTACTAGGGAGGCTGAGGCACGAGAATCACTTGAACCCAGGAGGCAGTGATTGCAGTGAGCTGAGAATGCACCACTACATGCAACAAAAGCAATTAATATATGGTCTTTCTTAAAAATTGTTGTTGTATTAAAGTTATGATGCTACACACAATTGTAAATAAACATTTTTATTTGTGTTATCTGGGTATAGGAAAACTTTTGTAAGAAAAATTGAAACATTAGATTAATATATACTTACTATCACCACTATGTAAGTATATGATTACAAACTTTTATTTAATAATATGCATATGGAGAGAAATATCAGGACATTGAAGAGAAATTTTTTCAGGTTGTCAGAGTGATCTAAATGACTAGATACTTTAGCATCTAGGATTGTTAACTGCAGCTCTCTTAAGAAGTATACTGTAACAATTATTAAAAGCTATGCTTAGAAACCTAATACTCTCCATCATATTTTTAAAAACAAGCAATAAGGAAAGGATTCCCTGTTTAATAATTGGTGTTGGGAAGTGGCTCGCCATGTGCAGAAAACTGAAACTGGACCCCTTCCTTACACCTTATAGAAAAATTAACCCTAGATGGACTAAAGATTTAAAACTAAGACCTAACACCATAAAAACCCTAGAAGAAAACCTAGGTAAAACCAGTCAGGACATAGCCATAGGCAAGGACTTCATGACTAAAATACCAAAAGCAATGGCAACAAAAGCCAAAATAGACAAATGGGATCTAATTAAACTTAAGAGCTTCTGCACAGCAAAAGAAACAATCATTAGAGTGAACTGGCAACCAACAGAATGTGAAAAATTTTTGGAATCTACCCATCTGACAAAGGGCTAATACCCAGAATCTACAAAGAACTAAAACAAATATACAAGGAGAAAACAAACAACCCCATCAAAAAGTGGGTGATGGATATGAACAGACTTTTTAAAAGATGACATTTATGCAGCCAACAAACATATTTAAAAAATGCTCATCATCGCTGGTCGAGAAAAGTGAATCAAAACCACATTGAGATACCAACTCATGCCAGTTAGAATGGCAATCATTACAAAATCTAGAGACAACAGATGATGAAGAGGATGCTGAGAAACAGGAAACCTTTTATACTGTTGGTGGGAATGTAAATTAGTTCAACCATTGTGGAAGACAGTGTGGCAATTCCTCAAGGATCTAGGACTAGAAATATCATTTGATCCAGCAATCCAATTACTGAGTGCCCAAAGGTTTATAAATTGTTCTATTATAAAGACACATGCACATGTATGTTCACTGTGGCACTGTTTACAATAGCAAAGACTTGGAACCAACCCATATGTCCATCGATGATGGACAGGATAAAGGAAATGCGGCACATATACACCATGGAATACTATGCAGCTATAAAAAAGGATGGGTTCATGTCCTTTGCAGGGACATGGATTAAGCTGGAAACCATCATTCTCAGCAAACTGACACATGAACAGAAAACCAAACACTGCATGTTTTCACTCATAAGTGGGTGTTGAACAATGAGAATACATGGATACAGGAAGGGGAACATCACACACTGGGGCCTGTTGGGGGTTGGGGGTGCTAAGGGAGGGATAGCAGGGGATGGGGTCATCGGGGAGGGACAACATTAGGAGAAACACCTAATGTAGGTGACGGGGGAGATGGATGCAGCAAACCACCATGGCATGCATGTATATACCTATGTAACAATCCTGCACGATCTGTGCATGTACCCCAGAACTTACGGTATAATTCAAAAAAATAGCCAGGTGTCTGTAAAAATCAAATAATAACTTGACAACCAGGTGATAGTTGCTAAGAAACTGCATTTTTCTGTGAACACACGATATATGAAGCATGGCCTAGATTCATATTCTACATTAAACATCTTCCTTGGAGTTATCCAAAAAAAAAAAAAAATAGAGATGTTTCTACCACCAAAAAAAAAAAAAAATTATAGCATGAAATCTTCTGCAAGTTTTCTTCTTTAAAAGTTCAGCAAAAAATGAATCAGTTCACGTCTCTTAACCAGGAAATAAATTCTTAAATAAAAGAACAACCTGGGAATAATAAAATATGTGAAAAGTTTTCTTAGTACATGATAATCCTATTAGGGATCAAATTCAGTAAAAAGACAATTAAATGGAACCCTTAGTGTCTAATAGTGAAAAACTGGGTTTACCTTCCAATTATCTACCATTTTCTTTACAGGCAATTTGAAATTTCATACTACTAAAAGAATTTTAGCGTTCTATTTAACATGAAACAGTTTTCTTAAATCTATTAATATAAGGATATGAACTTACATGTATATAAGTATACATGGATATATGTACAGATATTGATTTATATTTCAAATGTATATATAAAATATATATTCCAGATTTGTGTGTATGTGTGTGTGTGTGTGTGTGTATGTGTGTGTGTGTGTGTGTGTAGAGAGAGAGATCTAGATCAATATATTAAGGATAAAACTTTGTCTTTGGGGTACTAAAAATAAACCGATAGTAATAATTATTCTTTGAAAGAAGGAAATAAGTATCCTACACAAATTAGTATTTAGTGTAGATAAGACCTCCTTTCTGGTTCTCTAGCCCATAATAGATTTTCTTTCACAGCCACACCTATATTCAGCTCAAAGACAGATTTATTGATTAAGGTTATAGTTTATTCTTATTTTTATATAACTTTCAGAAGTTGATACTGAAGTTTGCAAGTTTACTTAATCAAAAACTTTAAGAGAATAAAAAGAAAAGTTGTAGGAGGAGAATAAAATAGGAGGAGGAAGAAGGAACAAAAAAAGAAGAAAAAATTTGCATTCTCACATTGTAAAACAGGACAAATGATTGTTTATATTTTTCCCACAACCTCAGATACTATCATCATACCTAAAATGTAAACAATCTTCCCCTCTGAAGGCCCATTTTGAAGACACATTAATGGATCAATGTATTCTAAAATATTTCCCTGATCTAGTTACTAAAATAGCAGACATCCTATCTTTAAAGAAATATTCAACAATTAAGATAATTTAAAAATTAGAAAAAATGTCAGTGGCATTTTAGGTTTTATTTATTTGGAAATAAAAGTCTGTACAACATGACAATGCTATGTTAGTCAGTTGTAGGCAAACAAATAAAAAAACCCAAAAACAAAAACTCTGTGGTATGGAAAATGGGAGTTCTCCCCAAAAAGTTAACCTGTTTATCATATGACAGTGACAATGGAGCAACATGATTTTGCATATTTATTTTTACTATAGATTTCTTTTATATATATAATGTATACAAGTATATTTCTATTATTTATACACACAGTGCTGTGATATATTTATATATATTTAATATTATTTGACTATTTTACAGGCTATGATATATATGTTTATTATATATGATATACCTAATATATGTCATATACAGTATACTAAATTATATATAATATATATCACATATATATATTAATTAAAATTATTTTTAATATGCTATATAATATATTCTTGAACATATATTTTATATAATAATACATATTTTATAGTATATGTGATATAATATTAAATAATTTTATATTTTATAGCTCTGTGAAACAGAGTGGAACAAGTATATTTGTTTTTATATTTTTACATTAGAATAGAAGTTGGAACATACATATCCTTACTTAGAGTCTAAAGCGTTTAGGGGAAAGTCAGTGGATCTCATAAGCTACACTTAGTAAGAGACACATTCCTCCATACACTATGTGCTGAGAAAGGATTTAGGTTGTTAGCTACCTCAGGAATTGTTAAAGATTGATTTCATGTACCTGCCCTTGTGCACACACTTCCTCACAGTAATATGATCATGAAAGAAAAACTTTCCATATTTGAGTTTTTACAAATTAGTATAAAGTTTGAGTTCTTTGAAAATCATGATGATCTATTAGGAGAGAGTGGGTAAGAGAATGGTAAATACATAAGTAGTACCTGCTTTCTTACGAGTTTAGTAGTCCTATTTTGAAGACAGTTACTAAAATAGGTTCTGAAATTACTTGAGCAATGGCATTATTATTAGGTAAATGCAAAAACTTTAAAAGTGATTATTTTGAAAAAAATTTGGTTGGTTCTCCTGCTAATTTTTGTGTAGGACTCATTGTTTCTATGTATGTTTCATATTTGACAAAGTAACCGCTCTTCAGCATTGTGAGAAAGTTTCCTCAATGGCACTCTTAAGAACTCAGAGATTATTATCATCTTTGACAAAAATTATGTGGAAAGACAAGGGAATTAGGAAAAACAACAAAAGTTAACAGTTGTTAGATTAGTTTGAAGAATATGCAGACTCATTATCTCTATGTGGAAAGAAACTATTAACATAAAAGTCAATTAAGTTATGTGGTATATATAATATACATAAAATACCCAAATATTGTATGTGATTAAAGTAATATGCTGTTCACAATTCTTCAGAAGCTTTTTATCATATCTTTTCATTTTTGAAAGATTATCTATTTTAATAACTTTTCAGAACTCTCTAAACACTACTATTTAAAAACTTAATAATATGTTCCTGAAACATAATTTCTTGAAATATAAATAATGAATACCGAAATCAACTCTTAGGATTAAAAATATAAAGGCTGTGCATATGGCATAAAAATAGGATAATTTAAGTCCCATGTTCCATAACAAGTATGTGATACTGAGAGCTGTTAGAACCAAGCAAAAGGAATATTTTGCTTTTCAGTCATCAGAAGACCTTTTCAGAGCAACTTGTTAGGAAATGTAACTGTCAGCTTATGCTTACAGCTGTATACTCTTATTTATCCACCATGTTCTGTGCTTGTTCTGTGAACATCTGTAACAAAAATATTTTCAAATAAAATAATAAACATTTGAGCAGAAATCAGGCAGCTTTTTAGACAAAACAAAATATTTCCATGGAAATGTAGTTTCAGGCAATTTTAGTGTATTCAGACACTGATGTTAACATGTCTCTTCAGATTTAGATAACATTTAACATAAATATTAATGACAACTTCATTAAAAATCTGATTTCCTACACAAGTAGATTATTATTTTATTCATTTTTATTCATTCCACAACTCAAAACTACTGCTCCCTGTTGAATATGCACAGCATTATTCTAAATTGCAGTACATGGCACATATTTTACTATATGTGTAAAAAAATAAACTTTGTTATAAATTGTAGATACTTGCAAGCAGGAATAATGGATTAGACTGACATTTGACAAGTATCAATTCATTCATGCAACTTTATAATATACTGTCATGAGTAAAAGTGTAAAAGTGTCAGAAGAACAGATAGGAGGTCAATCTCTCAGGTAAGCATACACGATCATGTCATTAGGAAAATACTCCTCCTGATTTCCTTCTTCATTTAAATTACTGTGTATTGCATAGACACATTTCTCTCTGTGCTTCTATTAATTAATTCACACTAATATTTAATATCACAAAGAAATGTCCCCCACAAAAAATAATTAGTCATATATGAATTTCCTTATTGTCTCCGTTTCAGTGACCATATTTCAGTCAGTGCAATAGGGTTACTGTAAGTGATCTCTTTACAGAAAACATATAAATATGATGGTTCCCAGCATTATGATGTCATAACACCTATAAATACAAGAAGAGAAATATATCCTTTTAAATTGAGAGTTTATAGTTCTCTTGTGGATATCTTCCAGCTGAAGATGAGCATCTATAATTCTTCTTTGACAGAATAAATTAGAAATCCATGATTTCTATCAGGTATTATAGAAAATTTCAGATACCCTAATCTATAATACACAAAGATGATCAATCCAACCTAATATTCATTTCCAAACTATTGTTGGCAAACACAGGTCATAGTAAAAGATAATAAATCTGACTCAGTAATCTCACTAGGTGATTACTGCCATTCAAATATAACATTCTTCTTTACTTCTCTGTAGTTATACAACAGTAATTGATATCAACATTTATCTCCAGAATGAAGACAGAAAATAATGTAGTCTGAAAATAAGGCTACCAAAGAGTAAATCATTTTTTTCTCCTGCTATAGAAGCCACATTGTTCCTTCTCATAAATATGTCATTTGAAGCAATTCATGTGTCATATATAGCATTTTAATCTATATTCTAGCAGGTACCAACATTCTTCGAGTTCCTCATTTTCACAGCTGATAATTTACTTTTTATGATAACCATTTCTGTTTTTGAAATGTCACATGAATAACCTGATTATATCTTTAAAATGTCAAGCGGCTAAATATCATGATTTTTGCCATGTACAATATATCACTGTTTTGCATTATAAGTATACAGTAGTTATTGACTAACCATATGAAAGGCCATTTTCACAGTAACCTGTTCCAGTTCATAAGTGATCCACGGACACTCTGCTATTGCAAATATGCCATTCTTTCACCCAGTTTTGCTGGCAATTAGCTATAAAATAGCTGACACATATCAATGGTTAATCTTAAGTTTTACTGTAACAATTGTTATTCTTAGACTAATAGTGAAAATATAGTTAGAGGTTTGTATTATTTCAAGAATCTTCAGGATTTAGAAAGCAAATTCCCGCTATAAAGGGTTTTGTTTGACAGTAACAGGAAAAAGATGGACTTGAAGCCAGTTTACAGGATAGAAATGGATTTGATTTTGGACTTGTGTATGTGTGCAACACTCAGCTGTTCAATTTACTACTAGCCAATTTTTATTTAACTCGGTTCATTTACTTTTTTTTTAAGATTCTATGTTTTCATTCTGTTTTTATGGGAATTAACACTTCAAAAATAAGTAAGTTTATTATACAATCTCATGCCAAAAGGCTGTTCCCTCTGAATTTCAACACAAATGTTAGTTAGACAGGATTTTATTTTAAGAAAGAAAAAATATATATTGTCTTACATTTTAAAGTTTAAGGACTTGTATACCTATTATGGAGATAAGCCAAAAATATCAATTCCTCAGATGGATATTTTGCTTTGCTCTATTAGTTTATTGAAGTTAAAAAATGATAATCTTTAATTTTATCATTCATTTTCATTTGTTTACTTGGATATTTATAAGAATTTTTTCTACTATTTGTTATTCATTGGTATGTATAATTTCTATAGGAAAAGCAGGATGAAGTGCTTTATTATTTCCCTTTAATTACTAGTTTCTTTTTTTTTTTTTTAATTTTAAGGACAGGGTCTTGCTCTGTTGTCCAGGCTGATGTGCAGTGGCATGAATACAGCTCACTGCAGCCATGACCTCCTGAACTCACGTGATCCTTCCACCTAAGCCTCCTGAGTTGTTGGGATCCTAGGGGCATACCACAATGCCTAGCTGATGTTTTTTTTAAAAAAAAAAAACTTTTGTGGAGATGGGTCACCCATGTTGCCCAGGCTGGTCTCTAACTCCACTCAAGTGATTCTCTCAAAGTGCTGGTATTCAGGTGTGAGCCACTAAGCCCAGCCTTAATTACAAGTTTTCAAAAACAGTGAGTCATTCACTTGCAGTCTTCAGTTATGACAGATCAGATTTTTTTGTCCCATTATGACCTGAGAAATACACACATGTTGATATGCTTAATCCACTGCAGTTTTTAAAAATTGATGCTAAAAAGGTCCCATTTTGGGGCTTGGCACCTTTTCTAGTTAATTCTTAAGTCCTTTTGACATAACCAGAGTGAAATTTGATAGTTCCCTGTTCTCTGAATTGATAATATATTTCAGGTTTATACTACATATTTTATGTCCAAAAGTGGAATCAAACATTCTCTTACAAGCACTAGTTTCCTTGAATAAGAAATATCATGGTATTTGAATGACTTCCAAATCTGTATTACTGGGCCAAGCTAGAAACTTAGACTCATAGTACTGTAAACAACTCATAATATTGATACATGTTCCACATATATTTCAAACTCAGCATGTTCAAAGCTGATCTTCTTATCCCCACAAAATTATAACTATAACAAAAACAACAAATGTTTTATTTTATGTAAACTCCTATCTCCAATATTAATTAATGTTGCTAACTTACACCCCAGTCCCTCTTCCTGGAGACCTGAGAATCATCCTAGATAACTCTCCCTTCTTCACATTCTATTCAGTCCTCAAGTACAATTAATTTTACTTCCAGAATGTTTAATTATTCTAATATTCTATTCATTTCATCATCTTATCAACCTGTTATTTGTAACACTTTTAGAGTAGTTTACACCCTTACTGACCAGTATATACAGAACATTGTTTGCTATATTAAGGCCTGTGAACTTTTTCCCATAGGAAGCAGAAATGTACCTGCATGCTATCCAGTCTCTAATGCCCTGCGCTATTGAATCCACTTTCACATTTTAACCAGACTATTCAGACTAAAACACAGATGTGGCAATAACTTATCACCATTGACCCCTACAATGACTCCTCATTCCAAGTTCCCTAGGATCCCCTTTACATTTTCACGGATTCTTTTAACTCCTCACCATGACAACCTTGAGGCACAATTTAACCATTTTTTGGCTTCTCTGCTCCAAAGATATCTCTGAAGCAAGAAAAGTCTCCTTAGCCCATGTATTGGTACAGCCTGAAAGTCAATGTCCTCAGGACCAGTCTTCAATTAATGGGAGGAAAAGGGAGTAGATATTTGGTTCATATTAGTGTAATCAGGAGGTGTAACTCTAAGGGACAGTCTATAGGAAACCTTACAGAGTTCTAGGTAAAGTTGAGTCGCACTTGTCTGCTGTAGTAGCCAGCTCAATAATGGCCTTTTTAAATTTTCTTCACTCTTCTTTCTGCTCATTTCCTCTACGTTCTGAGATTTTCCCAGCAAATAAACTTTCTGCTTGCCTACCCTCTCCTTCTGTGATTCAGGCTCTGCTTATGAGAGAACTGAAACTAAAAGAACAGTTTGTTTTCATAGGCCCACTATCAGTATGTAGACATTTCTTCCTGCTTTCTGATTATCCTACTCACCAGAAGAAGGTATCTGATGCTGGCCAAAGCTTACATTTAGGATTCATAAGGAATCACTTACAGCATTACTGAAGTATTGGCTTTTAGATAAGAGAATATTGGTATTACCGTTTTATCTATTAAAACTTAAATAAAAGTCAGTGATATACCTGAGGCAACACAAAATTAAGTGACATCTCTAAGATGACAGAATTAGCTATGGAAGTCTGGATCTGTGAGTCAGTATTATTTCTCCTAGTGTTAAACCAGTTTTGAGAACTGTCTTATATTATTTTGTTTTGCTATAATAGAACACCATAACCTGGGTAATTTGTAAAGAAAATAAATTTGTTAAAGTTCTTGAAGGTAGGAAGTTCAAGGCTGAAGGCCCCATACTTGGTAAGGGCCTTCTTGCAGGGCCATAGCATGGCAGAAGGCATCACATGACAAGAGAGCACACAAGAGAAAGAGAGCAAGAAGGGGGCACTCAATATTATGATAAAGACACTCAAATTAACAGGGACAGCCCTCATGACCTAATCGCCTCTTACATGACCCTACCTCCCAACACCGTCGCATCAGATTTCCAACAAATGAACTTTGGGGGCACATTCAACCACTGCAGGAAGTCAAAATGAGTAAATTGATAAACAGAATATACTTCCCTGTCTATACCATCTCTTGACCTTGTGATCCACCCTCCTCGGCCTCCCAAAGCCATCACACCTGGCAGAACTGAAGTACTTTTTAAATCTCATGTAGTTAGTGGTAATTTAAAGAATTTACTGAGTGCTTACTGCATGTCAGGAACTGTTCTAGGTTTCTGTGTATACAAAACAGACACTTCTTGAACTCTGGTACTTTATGTCATATTAAGCAATTGATTCAGAACTGTCTTTAAAACTCTAAGCCCTAGTGAAAGAAATAATGCCTGCTTTACTAACCACAAAGAGGTCACTCAATACATATTTGATGATTTTTATTGATGCCCATAGAATATTTTGAAAATATGGGTAAGTTTCAGCTTCTGAGATTTCTTTTTTTTTCTCTTGGGAGTTTATATAAATGCACACATTTAAATATACACTTATTTTTGAAAAATACTTGGAAGAATATCATACACAGGGTAATACTTGTGTGGGCAAAGAGTAAATTTCTTGAGGTACAAATCCACCTTACTCAAAGTGAAGGTGCTCATCCATATTACATGGTCCTGCCCATGAGCTGGAACTCTCAGATTAGCTGACTAGGACACTATTCTAAGAGAACATAGGTGTAGGTGTATGTATTTGTGTCTGGGGGTGGGTGTATTAGGGATTCTGAGGCAATAATCTGATGCCTAATGCCATGCAATGCTGGAAGCTCAGTATTTGTGTAAATATACCAGCTGGAAATTTAAGGAACCACACACATCTCTTATTATTTTTTTTAAATAACAGCTATTACTTCATTTAGCATTTTTGGTGAATTCAATTTCCAGCATGAGATAGCACCAGGCTCATGTGGGAAAAAGCCATTTTTAGATGGAAAATGGGAGATATAACTTAAAGGAAAAACAACTAACTGAGAAGGAAACTATATTACCATGATGCAAATGCAATGGTAAGAATTTATAGTATCTTTTTTTTCTTAAAGCAATATTTTAAAAAGACAATTAAGCCTGGTTTCAATAACTTATTTTGAAATTTCATCAAAGTCATTATTTGGTTTAGTATGTGACGTCCTTGATCCTGTATACTTTTAATAGAAAAATTAAAACAAAATATAGCAAAACTGAAGAAAGAAAGCAACCTTGTGTCTGCTCCACTTTGTGTCCTCGGGCTATAAGGAAAAAGTTAGGCTTATCTGAGTGTTACAGGTATTCTGGGAATCAGCCCATTTTGCAACGCTGAATCTGTCCTTCCATGAAGTGTGCTTTGAGTATAGAAGCACCTGCTCGATCGCTCTCCTGAGTCCTGGCAGTAATCAAAAGTCACCATTTGGTCACAAGCCATGACTTGACACATCCAGTTTTCTCATCTGCCCCTTCTCCAAGGGGTGTGGAACCTTAGAAGCCTAACTATGCTCAATGCTCCTAGCTAACTCAGTGTGCTACACTATTTTGTCACTGACAAGTCACACCACTTCTGAAAGAGCTGCCTGGATGTGCTCCTGTTGCTTCCTGGCTTGTGAACTACTAGATATTTTTACGTGCCTGCCTTAGCTGACTGTGTCAAAATAGACTCTCACAGAATAACAATTCACTCTGCCAACAGATGTTCCCTGAAGAACAAATGCTTCTGAGGTACTTTATAATTGTATTACATGATTAATTCAGTAGTTATTAATGGTCATAAATTATCCGTAAACATTTTTTATTAAATAAACAACAGCAACAACAAGCTCTGTAAGAAATAGACTCTCATCCTGATCCTGCTAGTTCTGTTCTGAAAAGGCTTATTATTTTGACTATATCCCACACATTTTATTTCCTTATTTCTTATATGATAAATCTTATACAATTGCTTTTTAATGTTGTCATAAAAATATCCCACAAAGTCACTCACTCTTCTAACAAACACAGAAAAGATACAATTTCTTTCTCTTGAATAACTTAAAGCAATTTAAAGTATTTCTTTTAAAAAATAAATTAACATACCTTCAACAAACATTTCTTGAATGTCTCAGGAATTCTAGATAGCAAAGATGAGTAAGCCATGGCCTCGGCTTCAGTGTTGCATATTCCAGAACTGAGTGCTTACTACTTCAGAAAGGTCGAATTTTCTTCTCTTGAAAAGACTCTGTGACATAATGGAAGAAACAAGGACTTTAAGACCTCCGAGATTAGAGTTCAGATTCCATCCCACACCTACAAACAAGTAACTGTTTGAATTTATGTCTGCTACTTTCTCCTAGTTTCATTGTTTTCTCCATAAATAACCTAGAGGGTTATTTTAGAATGTAACTACAGTCAGGTGTCGCTTAGCAATGTTTCAGCCAATGATGGATTGTATATACAGTAGTGGTCCCACAAGATTACAATACTATATTTTCACTGTTACCTTTTCTGTTAATATGTTTTATATGTTTAGCTACACAAATGCTTATCATTATATTACAACTGTCTACAGTATTCATTTTAGTAACACGTACAGCTGTATAGATTTGTAACCTAGGAACAATAGGCTATGCCATATGGCTTAGGTGTGCAGTAAGCAATTCCACCTAGGTTTATATAAGTACACGTCATGATGTTTGCACAATGACAAAAATCTGCTGAGGACAGATTTCTTAGAATGTATCCTAGTCATTAAGCAACACATAACTGTAGTATAGGACAATGCTTGGCATCTTGTTAAATCTTAATAAGCAGCCATTACAACTGTAACATATTAGAGCGTTAACTGGGAGGATTTTGATGAATCACTCTAACAAGAAGACTACAAAATGCAATGGCTTAAACAAAGTTGAGGTAAGCAACCGTAGAAAGGTAAGTATTAGGGCTATTTGGACTATTCTGACATTATTGTCATTCTCTGGGTCAAAGGTGCTATTTCAGTTTCTGTTATCTTTCTTCCAGTGGACAAAGGAAAAGTACTGGAGTAGGAAGTACTTAATCCTCTTTCAAATATGAATTAAAATCAGAACCATTTTATGGCACATATCAGCTTTGCTGAAAGTTGTTCACATGCCCACACTTAGCAACAAGGAAGAACAATACACATAGCATTTAGGTGGGTAGTCACATGAGCATCTAAAACTATTATTATAAAAGAAGAGAAGAATGGATATTGCTACATAATTAATACTCTACTAAGCTTGGCTTCTCTGTGGTTCTATTTTCTTATTTTATTTTATGTTTTCAGTATTCTCTATAAAGAAATTCATGCTTGCAGATTACAGTGTTCTCCTTCCTGTAGTAGTCATAGCCTTAGGGGAATCATTAACATTATGAATTTACTGCAATGCTACATATCACATTTGTTGTGGATATTGACTTCAGTTACAGAAGACAGACTGAAAATATGTAGCCTTAACCATTCATAAAAATCTTACAACCCTTGTTCATCTTATTCCAGTCTATGTTCTGACAGCAGAATTAACACTAGTGTAATGATAAGTATGTTATACTTATTAGAAATAATGATTAAAATGTGGCCTAATGAACTCCATTTCATGTATCTGCATTTCTGTCCTAATTCTCCCCAATAATATAAGGAAAAGAAAAATAACACTCTAATCTTGGCAAAACTACTACTGATGTTTAAGTTATATTTAAAGTAATGGTCTTCGTTATATGCTAATAGCTTCAAAATTCTTTTCTTGTTACAGGATATGTGTGTTTTCTATCCTGAAGTCTGCAGCCTTGCCTTCAGTTTTCTCTCCCCACATAATGATGTACAAATCTCTATTAACACTGCAATTAGTGTGCACTTATTTTCCTTCCTGCTTTCTAAGAAAACAATGTTATGCTTTTCCTCACCCCGGAATTATTTTGCCACAAACTTTAATTTTACTGCAGAAGGGAATACTCTCATTTGCCACCCTTAAATTTTTAGTCCACTGATATCTATGTATCTCTTCCTTCAAAATGAAATATTGCTTTTAAAATTGATAATAATCCTTCTACTTATGCTCTGAAATCAATTTTCTTTTGTCTTGTTTATCATTTCTCTCCTTATATTAAACCCTGCAATTCATCATCAATATTTAATTCTCTGCTGGCTCATTCCCATAGGCATACAAATGCAATTCCCAGCAGCTACTGGCACTTGCATATTTTATTTTTAACAGTTATATAGCAGTTTGATTCACATAAATATAATAAATTTTATGTCTATTAAGTATTAAAGTTTTGTGTGCATACACTCAAGAAACCATGACAACATTCAAGATAGAATAGTATTTCTTATATAACTATATAATGAGTTCTCTTTTGTGATTACTCTTCCCTGCTCCTATTCCACCCCCACCCAGCCCCAACTCTACCCTCAGGTTAAGTGCTGATTTTCTTCCTGTCACTTTATTTTCTGAAATGGTATGTAAATTAAATCATACTATATCAATATTTTCATTTGGCTTTTTAAACTTACTATAATTATTGTGAAGTTCATTTGTATTTTTATATGTATCAATAGTCATTTTATTTTTTTGTTGAATAGTATTCCATTTTATTGGTAGGCCAAAATTTGTTTATTATTTCACCATATAAACATTTGAGTTGTTTTCAACTTTTGGCTATTAGAAACAAAATTGTTATGAACATTTGCACACAAGTCTTTGTATGAATAAAAATTTCCATTTCTCTTGGGATAATATGTAAGTAGATTTTTAATTTATGTTTCAATTATATTCTTGTTGGCATATTGAAATATGACTAACTTTTATATTGACTTGAATGCCTGTAATCTTTGTAAACTCACTAGAAGCTTAAGGGTTTTTTAAAAATTATTTTGTATAGACAATTATATCATGTGTGAACATAGAGTATTTTGTTTCTTATTTTTTAATCTGTATGACTTTACTCATTTTGCTTGACATATTGTAGTCAATAGTCAGTTCAATAGAATGTTGAATAGCTGTAGTAAAAGAGAACACTTCTGTTTTTTGTTCTCATAGGAAAAATATTCAGTTTCTCACCATTAAGTATATGAAAATCTGTAAGTTATATATAATTGTCCATTATTAGGCTAAGGAAGTACCTGTCTATTGCTATTTTACTGAGTGTTTTATATTTCCTATGATTGAATATGGAATTCTTTGAATTCTGGCAAATGCTTTTTCTGTATATATTCAGATAATAGGCATTTCTTATTAAGCCTGTTAATATGGTGAAGTGATTGATTTTCAAATGTTGAACTAACCTTGCATTCCTAAGATTAACCTCACTTGGTTTAACAAAATCATTTTTTTAAATTTATTGCTGAATTCTATTTGTTAATATTGCGTATTTTAATGCTTAGATATGGTTTATAATTTCACTTCATTTTTTGCTATTAGGGTAATACTATCATCAGAGAATAAGTTTGAGAATGTTCTTGCTTCTATATTCTGGAATACCATATATAGAATTGGCATTATTACTCCCTTAAATATATGTTATACTTTACCAATGAAACCACTTGGGCCTGGAGTTTTCTTTAGCAGTCATACTTTCATTTAGGTTTATCTATTTCTTTTTGAGAGCTACTCTGATGAATATGTAATGCTATTTCATTGTGGTTTTAATTTGCATTTCTGTAATGATTAATGATGTTGACCATCTTTATATGTTCTCAGTTTTAATCAACATATTTTTGTTAGTGAAATGTCTATTCAAAAACGGTCACCATTTTAATGTTACTTGCTTCCATATAATTGAGTTTTGCCCATTTGTTATATATTTGGATCATAACTCATTACACAATAATTACTTATGCAATACATTGTACACTATTTTCCTTAGGTATAAAGTATGAATGTGTTTATTTATTTATTGGCACATGCATATCCACTTTAACCAAGATCATTTACTGACAAGATTATGAGTTCTTAACTAAACTGTCTTTAGACATTACTTCATAATTAGTTTTTCTTATATGTGTGGGTTTATTTTTATTTTCCATTACATTGATTATGTAGATTAGTTTGAGAACAATTAACACTAACTAAAATTGGTTTTCTAATACATAAATATGTTATATCTCCCTATTTATTTATATCTTTTTATTTTTTTGCAGTAATGTTTCATAGTTTTGTGTCTGTTGGTCATACATATCTTCAGACAAATTTATAAATAGATATTTCAAATTTTGGATGATATTGTAAATTTTATGGCTCTTTCTGTTCCAAGTTCTCATTGCGGCTACAACATAGAAATAATTTGTTTTAGAACATAAATAAAATTGATTTTTACATATTGATCTGGGGACAAAGAAATTCTAGTATGTCTTTTGTAGAGTTCACCACATTTTCTATGTAGACAATGATTTCTGCTGCCAGTATAAGAACTTTCATTTATTATCTTCAGTCTGTTTTTTAACAAATTTATTCCAGTGCCTTATTTACTTGTGCTAGCCAGAACCTTCAGTTGAACATTTAATAAAAGCAGAGTGATTATGTTTGCCTGACTTCTTATTTTGGCATTATTGCATTCAATCTTTCATTATAAAGTATGATAAACACTTTGAGTGTTTTGTGCATGCCTTTTATCAAATTGAGATTGTTTGGTTCTATCTATTCTCAGTTTGCTGAGAATCTGCATCAAGAATGGATGTTGAATTTGTCAATTGTTCCTTCAATGTCTATTGGGGTGAGCACATGGCTTTTGTTTTTAGTTTATAATACAATGAATAATGTGATTTGACTTAATTACACCAACATTGTATTTCTGAAATAAACACCATTTTGTTGTGTTATATTATAATTTTTATATATTTTTCAATATAATTTTCTATAATTTCAATAAGCATATTTGTTTCTATGTTCTTGAGGGCTTTCATTCTGTAAATGTATT
This sequence comes from Ateles fusciceps, assembly GCA_036589455.1. Classification (NCBI taxonomy): domain Eukaryota; kingdom Metazoa; phylum Chordata; class Mammalia; order Primates; family Atelidae; genus Ateles; species Ateles fusciceps. Next base: position 4,931,451 of record JAZHEH010001040.1, on the reverse strand, counting down.
TATTTGTAATGTCTTTGGCATGATTTCATACTAATCCTAGCTTCATAGAATTAGTTGGGAAGTATTTCTTTCTCAATTTTCTGGATGAATCATGTGGAATTGGGACTATTCCTTTTTCAAATGTTTAATAGAATTTCCCAGTAAAAACATATGGGTCTAGAGTTTTCTTAATCTTTCTTTTTAGTTTTATTGCTATAGAAAATTTTTACCATCATTTTACATTTCCCCAGCAGTTGGCACATGAAGACTTCAATTATTGGACTTTCAAAAAACAGATTATAGTTCTCTGGTGAAATTTTCTATTGTGAACACATTAATCACAATCGTTTTAATGCCCCTATCTAGTAACTTCAATATGTGGATCACCTCTTGGTTCTTTTTTCCCTCCCTCCCTTTCTCTCTCCCTCCCTCCTTCTTTTCCTTTCCTTCCTTCCTTCCTTCCTTCCCTCCCTCCCTCCCTTCCTCTCTCCCTTCTGTCCTTCCTTCTCAAGCTAATGTTTTAGTAAATGTTGGACATTTTTATGAAAATTATTGAGACTTTGGAATATATCATTTTTCATTGGTGATTCACAATATCCTTATCTAAGGAGCTATGGCTAGAGTGGATCACCTTAATACATGTGAATTCTAAACTAATTCCAGATTAGGTTTTGATCTGTGTCAAGTTTACTCTACTTGTTTTGCCTTTAAAAATGGATTCTTTTATCTTGGCATGCCTAATTGATCTCTGTCCAACACAGAGAGATTTCTAAAGTCTCTGCATTGCTTTCCATCTGTTTTCTGCTGACCTTATTGGTTTCTTCTTTGAACAGCTTAAATAATTATTAAATGTGTCCATGTTAAAACCTAATAGAATTATAGGCTCACTCCTGTAGACCTCTACTTATCAGAAAACATTGAAACTTAAGGCTTGGCTTTTCCGAAAGGTGCAAAATTTGTTTATTATATGAAAATTATGTAAAAGTGTATTCTGTCAAAGGCATTTGCAAGTTCGCATTTCCCCTAGGATATATGTCTTCTGAGGGAGGTGGCTGAGAATCTCGAAACTTAGCTGTGATTTTGATTCTACCAGTACTGGTAGAAACTTTGTCTTTGTTCCCAATCACTTTCTCTTTTTTTCTGAGACTCCATATATGTTAAAGGTGTCCGTTATATCTATTTATTTATCTACTATATTTTCTTTCATCTTACTTTTCTTTCATCATTCTGAATAATATCTTCTAAACTATCATCCACTTTACTAAATGCCTCTGTGTCTAATCTTCATTTAAATTATCTTTTTGTTATTTAATCCAGTAATTGAGGTTTTATTTCAAGGACTTCCATTTGTTGCTTTCTAACTTAAAAAAAAAAAAAAAAACTTACATTGAATGTAATGTCCACTACGTAAAACTGTGGAAGCATAGCAAGCTAAAAATTCTAAATGTTCTATGAACTCAAGCAGCATAAATAAATAAAAAATTGTACATGAGCAAATCAGAGGTAAACTGTGCTGAAAACCAAAAACAAAGGATACCTAAAGGCAGCAACAGGAAAACAGCAACAACAACAAACATCTCTAGTCTGCAGCAATAAACTGAAAGCTGATTTACAAAGTGTAGATATTTAAAAAAGAAAAACAGGTTATCTAGCAGAAAAATATTAACAGGGATATGCTCTGAAAAATGTACTCATAGTCAATTTCAGGTTACACTGGTTTGTAAATGCCAAATTCTAGGTTCATTCCAGAAATCAGGTTTTGATACAGTAATTGCAATAATACTAACTGAACATTTAGGAGACTTTAAAAGAAAAGGATCAGTGAAAGGCAAATTTGAGAGTATTTACTTCAAATTTCATGAACCTAAAATATATGCCTCTTCACAGAAAATGAATCTGGATTTCCAATGGATGAAAATTATGATGTTCAACACTATCACTTTGTCCATCAGCTAAAACAGTCTATATTGTTGATACATTACATATCCTCTTTCAGATAAAAATATAATCATCATTAAACATAAAAGCGATTAGGGTGAGGAAGGTTTAATTTTCAAATATGAACTGTTTGAGAACCCGTTTTCACATTCCCTTCATTCATTCCTAAAAAATTATGTTTATCATTTCCATCTGTGTTTACCAAGTTTGAAAATGGTACTTCTCTGTATAATTAAATGCATACTTTAGATTGTGAAATGCATAATTATAACATGAAATATGTATGTACTGTGGAGTAACGTGCATGCATCATTTACTACATAGTGAAGCAGATACACTTTTAATTAAACTCTATGATGTACAATATATGACCAGAAGAATTATGTTTTAAATACTAACTATATAAAAAGCCACAAAGTGTATTATATACATGACTATGAATGATTCATCAAACTCTCCCTAAAGGAGAATGAAAGCAAGAGATGCTTGATACAATTTTCTTTTTGTTCTAAGTAATGCAACAGTTGTGCATTCCTCTAAGGATAAAGTAAACTATTGATAATAAATAAGAAGGGAGGAGTGATCTAGCTCTCCATCTGCTGACTAACATACTGTTCCTGGCAGTATAGAATAAAAGCAGAGTAAATGGAAGAAGCACACTTCTTAGTCATAGATTTAGGTATCAGAAAGAGTTTCATTTGCAGAATGCAGGACATCTGCTGTTGATGCCTTATAGACCAGCTATGTAGTCATTTCCAGGTGTGATTCAAGATGCTTACCACCCAGGGGGCCATAGATGTTTAGGGAAGCAATTCTCACACTGTGGAACACATAAGAATTATGCACGTTCTACTTCATTATGGATATTGCGTTTGTGGGACTAAAAATTGCAATGTTAAGCCACTAGGTGGCTCAGTTGTAACTGACACTGTAGGTCAGGAACTACATGCCCAGGTTTAGGCCATCTTTACACATTGTCAATAATGCAGCAAGCTGAATAGGAATGGGAATGCACAATGTCTCTCACCTTCTCTACATTCCTTTTTGTTTTTTCTGAAAAATAGAATATCTCACAATTTATTAGAGAAAAAGGGGGTTCTTGATTTCGCTGTGGAAAATCCTTGTCAATATTTGTCTCATTGGAACTCTCTTCACGAAATACAGCAATATTCAGTTCTTGGTCAGTATGTTCCCAATATCTGCTGACTTATGAAATTCTGGACATAATACCAGCTGTCTGGAAATGCAATGATTTTCCTGGATGACTTTCCTTTGAGATTTTTTATTTCCATTTCTCATTTGACTAAATCCTAACCTGCAGCTACACATGAGCTTAAGGGTATCTGACAGATGTCCCTTTCTGAGAAGAGAAGCTTTACCATTTGCTTCGGTGGCTTCATTATACATAATGTGAAAACAATTTAAAAGTAAATAAGAAGTAAAAAATATGCATTTTGAAAAATGCAAGTTTACCTTTCATTTTAACAACAAATCTTAAAATTCCAACTGTGAAGTATCTCATCAAATCAAGAGATGCATCATTACGTAATTTTTAAAGAAAATAACAGAGTAAAAACATCCAAGATTTCAAGTTGTTGTTATTGATACAGTAGAACAGTTTTATAGAACAAACACAAAGAACCATGACATTTTCATTAGTGACTACTTCCAGTATTACATTATTATGTTTAAAATGCAGTGGATAACAAATTAAGTAAGCAAAATTATATAACTCCTTTATGGCAGAAAGTTTGGGGAGATCATGTAATTTTCTAAAACAATTATAAAATTCATTAGTCAAATTTTCATATCTATAAATTTTGATCTTCAATCCATTGTTGTGGGATCTATTTTAAACTTTGAAGGTGACCAGGAGATGTTTTACTTTTTCTCCTAGGTTTAGAAGACTAATGGCTTCTAAGAATAAATTCTGAACTCTTGATTTCCAGTGATTAACCAGTCTCCTAGGACTGAGAGATGAAAGAGCAATGCCAGAACAGTCTCTTGTAGTGGTCATAGGGAAAATGTCAGCAAAGAACTTGTGTATGTGTGTGTGTGCATACTATGTGTATATACATATATACATTATATATGTACACACTGCATATATACACACTTCATACATTACACATATGTGTGAGAGTGTGTTTGTGTGTGTGTTCTCTTTCTGCTTTTTCTGACATAAGAGAGCTTTAGAAAGTTTTATTGGGGGCAGGGATCAATTATCAACTTGCTCTTTCAAAATATCCTCATATTTTATGAGAAATAAAGCACTACTTCAAAGATAAAGATTATATCTTACCGAGTTTTGAATTATAAGCACATAAAAATCTTTTATTTCTAGCAGCTAGTTCAGTTCTAGACATAAAGTGGCTAAAGTGGTTGTAATTAAATGCAAGAGAAAGAGGGTAAAGAGGAGGAGGAGAAGGATGAAGAGAAGTGAGCAAGGTGGAGAAGGGGAACTCTGGTTGAAAATAAGAGGGATTAAAAAAAGGATGAGGCATAAAAATCTCAGGTAATTTTAACAGATGGCTTTACAGAATTTAAAACTTTTGGTTCTCCTCCTGCAAATACTTGCTTAGCTGGTATAGACGGTGGTGAGGCATCATTAGCTTAACCTTAGCTAGTATAGAGGTGGTGAGGTTTTGTTTGTTTAGTTCTCTTTCCTGTGGTCTTTTATTGGAATTGAGTAGGTATCGTGTAGGGAATCCATGAGCCCTACACATTGGGTGCCAGAATACAGGAATCCATGAGCCCCATGTTGGGCACCAGAATGTAGGGAGCCAGCCCTACATCACCCGTGGGTACCCCCGAGATTGGTGGTGACAAAGGAATGAGGAAAAGAGTAAGAGTACAAACAGTGGGACCAGGGGGCCATCACTTATTACTTTGGAGGAGTCAGTGAAAGCCCAGAACTCTGATCATCCACACTATTTATTGATTGCAATCACTTTGATCTGTAGGGTAAGGGTGGAGTGATGGTGGAGTGAATCTCTGAGCCGGAAGTGAATCAGTGAGCCAGAACTGGTGTGTCATCCTAAGGATTGGTAACAGTGGTGGTTTGGGAGTTTCACAAATCAAGAACATGTGGTTATCTTTACCTTATTATCTATGTGCAGCTGGTGGAACACGGACCTTACAAGGAGCCTACAAGTCTGCCTACATCATAGTGCTACGAAGGGCTTTTACGTCCTTGAGCACAATGTTTATGGTAACAGTGCCGAGGTCACCCTGCACCGGAACATGAGGCATGGAGAGGCCTTCCTCCTCAGAGGCCTCCTGCGGCCTTCCACAGTTTGTTGTTCCTTGTTTATGTCACTCATAATCAATTTATGTAGGCACTCTGTAAGTCCTTTCTCTTTTGCTGCTTTTCCCAACAGTATTGCCTAGAAGTTTTGTTTTGTTTTATTTTGTTTTCTTTGAGATGGAGTCTCGCTCTGTTGGCCAGACCGGAGTGCAGTGGTATGATCTTAGCTCACTTCCACCTTCCAAGTTCAAAAGACTCTCCTGCCTCAGCCTCCTGAGTAGCTGGGATTACAGGCATATATCACCATACCTGGCTAATTTTTGTATTTTTAGTAGAGACAAGGTTTCACCATTTTGGTGAGGCTGGTCTCAAATTCCTGACCTCATGATCCACCCACCTCTGCCTCCTAAAGTGCTGGGATTACAGGTGTGAGCCACCATGCCCCACCTGTCTAGAAGTTTTCTGTCTTTCTAGTCTATCACTTTCTTGGTCATTGGCTAGTGAGATGTGGCTTTTCTTGTTTTGTTTTGTGTTTTTAACTTAATTTATAGTCTCTATTGGCTTTTCTAGATTATTCCTTCTTTAGCTCCAAGTCTAGACTATCTCAAGCAAAAGAAAACACAGAAAGCTCGCATTGTGTTATTCCTCACCTCTCAAGATCTTTAGGCAGCCATTTTTGTTTTGTCTATCTTTCATGAGCTTCTTATGGTTTTTTGTATTTATAGTACTCAAATATTTTGGCCATACTTAGTAGACAGAATAGGAAAATGTACATCTACTTCATCTTTCTGAAAGTAAAGATACAAAGCAAATTCTTTGTTAAGCATAAGATCAAACTTTGCCACATAACAGAAAATAATATACAACCATTAGAAATTAGATTAGAAATTTTTTCTGTAGTATCATGAAATTTCAAACTGATTGAAATCAAATAGAATTAAATCAATTCAAAATAGATTAAAGAATTAAGCATAAGACCTAAAATTGTAAAACCACTAGAAAGAAACATAAGAGAAATGCTCCATGATATTGGTCTGGGCAAAGCTGTCTTGGATATAACCTCAAAAACACAGTAAACAAAAGTCAAAATAGACAAACAAAATTACATCAAACTAAAAAGCTTCTGCACAGCCAAGGACACAAGAAACCAAGTGAAGAGGCAACCTACAGAATGAGAGATTACATTTGCTAACCAAATATCAGATAAGGAGTTAATGTCCAACATACATAAAGAACACAATTAAATACAAGAAAACAGATGACCAGAATTTAAAATGGTAAAATGGCCTGTTTATATATTTATCAAAAGAAGTCTTACAAATGGCCACAGTTATAAGTAGTTGAACATCACTAATCCTCAGGAAAATGCAAATTAAAACAATAAAATATTACCTCACACCTGTTAAGATGGATAGTATCAAAAGGCTGAACTATCACAAGAGGTATCAAGATGTCAAGAAAAGAGACTGTCGGTATGAATATAAGTAAATGTAGCCATTATGAAAAAGAGTATGGAGGTTCCTCCAAAAATTAAAAATGAATCCATTGTATCATCCAGCAATCCCTCTTCTGGGTATATATACAAAGGACATGAAATCAGTATGTCAAAGAGATATCTCCACTCCCAAGTTCATTGCAGCATTATTCACAATAGCCAAGATATGAAATCAACCTGTGTCCATCAAGAGATGAATGGATAAAGAAAATGTGGTGCAGATTCCCAAGAGAATATATAATTCAACCTTAAAATGGAAGTAAATTCTGTAATTTGTGACAATATGGATGAACGTGAGGCCATTTCAAGTAAAACACGCCAGGCACGGGAAGACCAATACCACATGATCCCACTACAGAAGTGGAACTCATAGAAACAGAGGGTACAATGGTGCATTCCAGAGACCAGGGAATGTGGTTATTGGGCAAAAATTGGTCAAAATTTTAGTTAAGAACAATAAGTTCAAGAAATCTACTGTATGTCATGGTGACTACAGTAAATAACAATATATATTGTATACTTCAAAATTGCTAAGTGAGTAGATTTTAAGAATTCTCACCACAAAATAACGTAAGGTAAGGTACATATTAAATCACTAACTTTAGACATTTAACAATAAATATATCAAACTATTATATTATAGATCATAAATAGATACAATTATTACTTGTCAATTAAAACATAAATTTGGATAATTGCGAGTATTTGAAACAGGAGGATAAAATTAAAAGTACTTAAAGAAAGGGTTACAAAATAATTGTATTGACAGTATATAAAACATTGTGATAATTTATCTCTGTAAGTTACATCCAGTACAAATTTTGCTTGAATCTTAGTAGAAAACATGGTATTTAATCAAAAACAGAAAGAGAGAGAGAAAAGAAAGGAAGGAAGGAAGAGAGAGACAGACAGACAAGAAAACAAAGAAAGAGAAGAGAAAGAGGGAGGGAGGGAAGGAAGGAAGGAGGCAAGGAAGGAAGGAAGGAGAAAGAGAGAGAGAGAGAAAGAAAGAAAGAAAGAAGAAAAGAGAAAGAAGCAAAATAAAGAGAAAGAGAGGGAAAAAGAAAGAAGCCAGAAAATTTTTCCTACAAGACTATCTTCAGTCAAATACCCTCACAACTTCCAAGTGGACACAATAGAGAGAGAATGAGACCTATATGTATCAATTTTGAAATATGATTATACTCTTAATTCTGTTTCTGTGATTCATCTAAGGAACATAATGTAAGAAAGTATATATCAGAAGGTTGGTTTCATTTTTTAAGGCATGACAATATAAATTATGCCCTAAAACTAGTTACTAGTTGTAATTCACAAAACGTTAGGAAAATGAGGCAATTTTTAGTAACTTGGAAAACCTACTAAAGTTACTAGCTATCAAGCTAGTACAGAGGTGACACTGGGAGTTAGATTCATTCCAACTAATTCAAAGCAATTTGCTTTTACTCCATTCGGTGCTATGATGTACATTTCAAGGACTTTAGGAAGGAAAAGTGGACGCTTCAGTTTTTTGAACAAGGAAGGGAAGAAGGAGGACAAGAAAATTAGAAATCAGATACATGCTCAACAAGATTAAAACATAAATGCTGGCAACAGTTACTTACTTACATATATATTTGAATGTTATAAAAATTTAAATGCTTAGAAAAATGTATGACTAATAGCCGTAATCCTATCACTCATATTTAACAAGTTAATTTCAGAAATAAATATTAAAAATACTTCTAAGGAACACTCTGTACCCTTTCCACATTCCACTTTCCTTCCTTCTTATTCAGTTGTAAAAACATCCTCCTAAAATTTTTATATGTACTTCCTGTTATGCTTTCTGTACATATGCCTGAATCTATCAACAATATATGATATTATTTTATTAGTTTTTAAGTTTTAGGTTTTCTATAACATATATATTACTGCATGTATTATTCTGAAATATGTTTTTCTATGAAACTAATCTTTTGAGGTACTTTTATGTTGACATGCATAGCTGTAAGTCATTCTCTTTAACTGCACTGTAGTTTTCCATTATATGATTATACCGCTATTCAGCTGTTCTACTAATTGATGGATGTTTGGCTTGTTCTTTATTAAATTTTTATATCACAATAAATTAACATTCTTGTATAGATCTTTCTTTTTAGCATGAAGAAAGGGCTCTCTTGAGTATATAAAGAGAATTACTGAGCACAGAGTACCCGGAATTTAACTCTTTGGGATATTTCTAAATTAAGTTCCAAAGCACTGTTGCAATTTTCACTTATTATCAGTAAGGTTTGAGAGTTCTTCCTGATCATGATCAAAAGCATTTGGCATCATGTTATTAAAAATTTCTGTAAAATATTATAATATTGTTTGAAAAATTAATATTGTTGATTACTACAAAATTTTGAATGTTATATTTTTAGGGAATGTTAAGCATTAACATCTTCTGACTTAAGTTCCCTTGTTTAGCCTACTTTTCTATTAGTTTTCATTTTGACTTGTAAATCTTATTTATTTGTTGTAATTATCAATACTAAGTTAGCTATATGCATTGTAGTTCTCTTCCCGAAATTGTCAATGTTTTTAAATTTTATTTGCTCAAATAGCTTTCTAGTCCAATGCCATATAAGTTTTCTTCTACACATTTTTCATAGATAATTTTATTTCTATATTAAAATAATTAGAAATACAGAAACATTCATGAAATAATTCAGATAACTCACAAGCCCTTAGGCTAGATACATTTGTGGATCTCTCTTTCTCTCTCTGTCTCATACATACTCACAAACACACACTTTAAAATATTCTGATCCCTTTTAGGTTAGGTTTTATTAATATATATTATATCGTTTTAGACCAAATTCCACTCCAAATTTTAACTTTGCATCACGACCAACAATGTATGAGAGTGACTTGTCATCACAGTCTTATCAACAGAAATCACTGTCAGGCTTTTGAATCTGATGAGTGAGAAATGATATTTCAATACAGTCTTTTTAAAGTTGTTTTTTAATTTCAACTTTCATTTTAGATTCAGGGGCTACATGTGCACATTTGTTGTGTGGGTATATCACACTGCTGAGATTTGGGATGTCAATGTTCCCATCACCCACACAGTGAGCACAGTACCCAACAGTTAGATTCTTAGTCCTTATCCTCCTCGCATCCTCCCCAGTCTCGTAATCCTAGTGTATATTGTTGTCATTATGTTCATGTGTGTCCAGTGTTATTCTCTTTTTGCAAGTGACAACATGCTGAATTGGGTTTTCTGTTCCTGCATTAATTTGCTTCGTTAATGACCTGCAGCTTCATCATTGCTGCTGCAAGGGCCATGACTTCATTGCTTTTTGTGGCTGTGTAGTATTCCATGGTATCTATGTACTATATTTTCTTAATCCAATCACTCTTGATAGGCAACTAGGTTGTCTTCATGTCTTTGCTATTGTGAATAGTACTGAAATGAACATAGGAGTGCATGTGTCTTTTTGGTAGAACAATTTTTAAAAATATATACCCAGTAATGAGATTGCCAAGTTGAATGGTAGTTCTATTTTAAGTTCTTTGAGAAATCTCCAAACTTCTTCCCATAGTGACCGAACTAATTTGCATTTCCACCAATAGTGTATAAGCATACTCTTTATTCTGCAACTTCCCCAAATTCTGTTTTTTGACTTTTTAATAACAGCCACTCTGACTGGTGTGACATGGTATCTAATTGTGGTTTCAATCCGCATTTATCTGATGGCTAGTGATGTTAAGCATTTTTCACATGTCTGTTGGCTGCTTCTTTTCAGAAATGTCTGTTTATGTGTTTTGCCCATTTTAATTGAGTTTTTTGGTCAATATTTGGGTTCTTTTCAATTGTTTTTGAGTACTTAGTTATAAATTCTTCCCCCATAACCAATTGATGCCCATTATGGTTTTTCCTTTGTTTTTCTCTGGATTCTTACAGTTTAGGTCTTTTATTTAAATCTTTAGTCCATAATGAGTTATTTCATATATGTGTATATGATGAAAGGTAGGGGTCAAGTTTCATCCTTCTCCATATAGCTAGCCAGCTATCCCAGCAGCATTTATTGAATAGAAAGTCCCTTCTCCATGGCTTAATTTTGTCAACTTTGTGAAAGACCAGATCGCAGTTGGGGTATGTCTTTATTTCTGTGTACTCTGTTCTGTTCCATTAGTTTATGTTTCTACTTCTGTACCAATACTATGCTGTTTTAAGTTTCTGTAGCCTTATACTATAGTTTGAAGTCAGGCAACGTGATGCTTCTGGCTTTGTTCTCTTTGCTTATGATTTATTTCGCTATTTGAGCTCATTTTTTATTCCATATGAATTTTAGAACAGTTTTTTCTAATTCTATAAAAAAAATACCATTGTTAGTTTGATAGAAATAGTGTTGAAGCTGTAGTAGATTGGTTTGGGCAGTATGGCTGTTTTAATGATATTGATTCTTTCAGTCCATGAACATGACATGTTTTTCCATATTTTTGTGTCATCTATGATTTCTTTCAGCAGTGTTTTCTAGTTCTTGTAGAGATATGTCACATCTTCTGTTACATGTATATCTGCTTGGTTAGGGGTGGTGTGTGTGTGTGTGTGTGTGTGTGTGTCTTGAAAATAGCATTGTGTTCCTGATTTGGTTCTCTGCCTGAACGTTTTTGGTTGTTTAGAAATGCTACAGGGGGCTTTGGTAAGATGGAAACTAAGTGCAGATAAGTAGGACAGCTCTCAAGAAGAAACTGAGATGACTGGTGTGCTTTCAACAGATCTTCAGAGGGAAGGTGGTCAGAGTGGAGAGAGTGGAAACAGAAACTGGGCTGAAGGGAGAGAACACTGGGAACACATCTTGGGGCTACCACACACCAGGACTCATTTTGGACCACAAGAGCTCCAAGGTAACAGGTGAGTAGAACTGGCAAGAAGCAACTCACTCTCACCATAGGCCTCTGAAACTCCAGCAGGAGGGAACTCCTTGACCACCACAGATACTCAAGGTGGTAGGGAGAGCTGCTTAGGGAAGTGATAAGGGTAGCAAGCCAGCTGAAGTGGGCCCCAGAAGGTTTAGTGAGCGAGCATCTATAGTGACACATGGCTAGGGGGATGGCTTGACTTGCTTCCATAAGAGAGCCTTAGGAGATCTGTCGGACCTGACCTCTGTGGTGTGGTCTACATCATCAGATTAGGCTTGTCCAACCTGAGCACTCCTTGGCCTGCTGGCCCCAGCCTAGCCACATCTGCTTGCAGGGCAATCTTGGGTGCCCTGTGCCTGCACCATAGCTTCTGTGCCAGTGAACTTCACCTGACTGGTGGAGAGCTCTAGCAAAACAGCCCCTAGGCCACACACCATCCCATGTTCCCTCCCCCATATCATATTGTAGCTCCTCCAAGGCCTACCCCATAGCAACTCCACATATTGCTATAGTGGTTCACGTCTGCACATGCAGGTTTTGCTTTACTTGCCCCTCTCCAGCATGTGGGAGTGAAGTTTCTCCCTCCCCCCAGCCAACCACCATTGCAGAGGGAACCTTGGGGGGCAGAGAGACAGCAAGCCCCACTCTTGCCAGCACCTCACCCTTGCACTAACACTGCACAGAGAACAGTGGATCCTCCCACACCCTGAGAGATTACTTCTGCTTGTGGGACACAGATATGGCACTCAGCCCTGTGTGTGCCAGCACTCTGCCCCTAAGTCAACAACACCTCCAGTGCAACCACTCACACGATCTCCAGCAGGAGATCCCTGCCCACTCCAACTGTGTTGCCTCCACTGCTGTGGTGAATGCCTGCAGAAAGGGAGGTTTCCTGGCATCCAGTATCACATTGCTGCAGCTTCGGCACCTTAGGACCCCCAGTGCAGTGGATTCCAAACCACAAGGAGCCAGAGACCAAAGCTGGGGCCCAATACAAGTCCCCCAGAATTATAGTATGTACTCCAGGGGTTGGGAGCTGAGTATTGCCCCACTAAAGTCTCCCAGAAATGAAGCTAGTTGGCTAAATCTACCTTATACCACAGTCAAACATTCAAGATCATCAAATAGGATTTTTAAAAAACCCAAACCATCCAAAGATCAGCCACCTCGAAGACTGAAGGTATGTAAGTCCACAAAGATGAGAAGGAATTAACGCAAGAACATGGAAAACTCAAAAGGTCAGTATTCCTTCTTTCCTGCAGATGACCACAATACCTTTCCAGCAAGGTTTCTGAACCAGGCTGAGATGGCTGAAATGACAAAAATATAATTCAGAATATGGATAGAAATGAAAATCATTGAGTTAAGGATGTACATTGAAACCCAATTCAAGGAAGATAAAAATCACAATAAAACAATGCAGGAGTTGGCAGACGAAATAGCCAGTATAGAAAAGAATGTAACCAACCTGACAGCGCTGAAAATCACACAAGACTTTCATAATGCAATCACAAGTATTAGCAGAACAGATATAGTGGAAGAAAGAATCTCAGACTTTGAAAACTGGCCTTCTGAAATAAGGCAGGCAGACAAGCATAGGGAAAAAAAAAAGAATGAAGCAAACCTCAGAAAGATATAGGATTATGTAAAGATACCAAAACTACAACTCATTGTTGTCCCTGAATGAAATGGGGAGAATGAAAATAACTTGGAACACATATTTCAGGATATCATCCATGAGAACTTCCCCGACCTAGCTACAGAGGTCAACATTCATATTCAGGTAATTCAGAGAACCCTAGTAACATAATTTACAAGAAAATTATCCTATGAGACATATAACCATCAGATTTTCCAAGGTCAAAATGAAAGAAAAAAATTTAAATGTAGCTTGAGGAAATGGCAAGTCACTTACAAAGGGAAGTCCAACCAATTAACAGCAGACCTCTCAGCTGAACCCTGCAAGCCAAAAAAGATTGGGGGGACAACATTGAACATTCTCAAATAAAATAATTTCCAATCCAGAATTTCATATCTGATGAAACTAAACTTCATAAGTGAAGGAGAAATAAGATCCTTTTCAAAGCAGCAGAAGGAATTTGTTATCATCACTCCTGCTTTAGAAGCGCTCCTACAGGAAGCACTAAATGTGGTAAGACCATTAACACCAACTACAAAAAAAAAAAATGAAGCACACAGGTGCATGACACTATAAAGCAACCACATAAACAAGTCTGCAAAATAACCAGCTAACATCATTATGACAGGATCCAATCCACACATATCAATACTAACCTTAAATGCAAAATGGCTAAATGCCTCAATTAAAGGACAGAGTGGCAATTTGGGTAAAGAACCAAGACCCACTGGTATGCTGTCTGTAAGACACCCATCTCACATGCATTACACACATTGGCTCAAAATAAAGGGATGAAAAAAATCTATTAAGCAAACAGCAAACAGATAAAAGCAGAGGTTGCAATCCTAGTTTCTACAAAACAGAAGTTCAACCAACCAAGATCAAATAAGACAAAGACAGGCATTATATAATAGTAAAGAGTTCAACAAGAAGATCTAACTAAAAGATATTTTCACTAGTTTTCCTGTATGGATACCTTTTATTTTTTTCTCCTGCCTGATTTTTCTGGCCAGGACTTTCAGTACTATGTTGAATAGGAGTGGTGACAGTGAGCATCCTTGTTTTTTTCCAGTTCTCAGGAGGAATGCTGCCAGCTTTTGCCCACTTAGTGTGATGTGTCAACACAATCTTAATACTTATTTAATTTAGAATGAATAAAGTGAAACATCTTTTCAAAGTTTTAAAGGTAATCTTTTTGGTTTCTTTCGTAAATTGTCTGCTAATGTTTTCTACCTAATTTTCTTCATGATTATAATAACTTCTCCTCTATTTTTTCAGTGTTAGGAATATTAGCCTTTATATTACATATATCACAAATATATTATACCCATCCGGTAATTGTCTTATGACATTCATAAGTTGTTTTTACTTTAGTCATGCAAAATGTTTGATATTTTGGAACAAAATTAATTACTCTTTTCTTTCACTGTATGTGAATTTTCAGCCTTATTTAGAGAGCATTTTTAATATTTCAAATTCTTTTTTAAAATAATTTGAAATACTACCTGTATTAGTTTTCTAGAGCTGCTGTAACAAAATACAACAGACTAGTTGGATCAAACAACAGAAGCGTATGTTATCACAGTTCCGGAGGTCAGAAGGCCAACACTAAGCAATCAGCAGAACTGGTTTCTCCTTGGGTCTCTTATCTTTGCAGTTGGCTTAGAGATGGCCATCTTCTTGTGTCCTCAAGGGTCTTTCCTCTATACAGACATGGCCCTGTTGTCTCTTTGTGTGTCCACATTTCCTTTGTAGTATATTTTAAACATTGGTGATGTTGGCCAAACTTCATAATTCTTCCTTTTTAAAAGTGCCTTCATAGATATTATTGTCTTTATTTTTTCTATTAAATTTAGTATTAATTAGCTCTGGAAATAAAAATTTTATAAACGTTTTATAAAGTTCTATTAAATTTATAACTGTGAAAACTTAAATGTTTTGGCCAAAAGCAGGTATGTGTTTTTATTTCTTCAAGTCCAGCTTTGTGCTTTTAGAAATGATTGAGTTTATTCTTATAGACTTCAAAATATATAGTTAAGCTTTTTCTTAAGAATTTTATATTTTTGTTTCCTTTTCAATGGGGTCTTTTTTGTTGTACCTTTTAAGTGGTTATTATTATAAATATTTTCATGTTAACTTTATATTCTACTCTCCTATTGAATTATCTTATTTGATTTAGCCTATTAATCCTCTATGTTTTTCCAGGTATTCATTTGTATCACCTTCAAGGTAAAAAAATTTTTCAAATATTATTTCAGTTTTTATTCTCCCTAACTACAATGAGTAATACCTGTAGTACAATATTAAATATAAATTGAGATTTGGGGCATCTTTGTCTTGTCCCTAATCACAGTGAGAATGGCTCTAGTGCTTTTCTATTAAGTAGGATGCTGGATTTAAAATTCATATATATATGTATATATATATATATATATATATATATATATATTGCACTTTATAACATTAAGGAAGTAGCCACTTATTCTTACTTTCCAAAAATATTAATAAGTAATACGTGTTAAACAAAGTGAAAATACCTTCATAGCCTTTAGGAAGATAAACTTTTCTCCTTAGAAATATTAGTATAATACATTATATTAAAATATTTCATATTACTGAAATATCTTTCCATTTCTCATATGAACTCATTTCATGATGTAGTTTCTCATTATGATTGATTCTGTTTGCTAATATTTTATTAAATTGTTTTCATCAATATTTATGTATAATATCGGTTTGCATTTCTATGCCAACTTTATCTTTAATTATAAATTTTATACTTAATATCATGTGGAAGTTTCTTTCTTTTCTCTAACACAATTTATGTACTATTAACAGTATATTTTCTCTAAAATTTTGGTTTTATTGGACTGTAAAAGCATTTGAGGCTTTCTGTATATGTGCACCCAGTTCTGTCTGTTTTTAATCATTGAGTAGGACATTTCTTTATACATTCTTAGTTTTCTGTGTAAATTTATGAACTTAAACTGTTCATCTCCACTGAAGTAAATTTTTGTCAACTGTGTCCTCCTATGAAATAATCCACATACCCTGTGTTTCCAAGTTTATTTGTGTAGAGCAGCACAAAATTATGTTATGATTTTTTAAAACATTTATTTTGGGTATTTCGCAGTTTATTCTTCATTTATGACTTTTGGCTTTGTCTTCCTTCGTTTAATTAGTTCTCATTGTATTTTTTAATGTTTCATGTATTTCATATCAGAGTTTGTAAATTCTGTGTTTTAGATTTTTTGAAATGTCTAAATTCTCATTTGACTATTTTAAACATTGAAGTGTTTTCATTTTCTTCAACTTTGTGGATGGTTTGGGTAGGGTTTTTATTGCATTTTCTCTTTTCTTCTTATAGTATTTCATATGGAGTTTGCTTCTTTCTTTTCGTAGGCATTTCTTTGACACTGTTGCAAGTCCAAAAGTATCTTCTTTTTGTCATATTAGGATGACCATAGAGGTGTAAATTCAGTTGGCATGTGTGATTGTCTGAAAGATGTATTTACAAAAATAGTATCATATGGAGTTTAAGAATCAACAGAAGTTACAATTATTTCTAAAGATATACTAATTGGCAAGCCATATATTTATTTTCATTAAACTATTATTTCTATTTTAACTTGTTGGAATATTGCTGAAAAAGAAAAGTTAATGCACCCTGCCAAAGTTGCTAATTTTTCTTGTGCTGTCATACATACTATGTTCTATATAATGAAGTAAAATGTAGTGTGTCTACGAGTGTGTATCGAGAGAGAGAACACACACACACACACACACACACACACAGAGATAATTATGTGATTTGAAAACTCTCTTGGTTTCTTAGCAGAAAGCCTTTTGTGGCCCCAATTCTCCCAAACTCTTTTCAAAGGGCCAATAAAAAGTGAAACATCCTATAGAAAGGGAAAGGGGGTCAAGGGCAGGGTCTCTCTTTAGTTTATACAAATCATAGTGCTTCTAAATCAGACCTAGCTCGTGCTTGACTCTCTATAAGATAACAAGAAGACAGTGAGCTATGTAACTGCTGACTCCTTTCTCTAAAAGACCTGGTCTATACTGAACCACACTGGATGATGTCTGCTAGAGTCTTTCTCAGACAAGTTCAGCATCCTGGGATTCACTCAACTCTCCTGGTGCCAATTCAATTGTAAATTATTATTTGTTGTGCTGGTAGGTCCCTAGGTGTGCCAATGACCATGTGTTTACTGAATAACTGTATATGGGTCACAGACAAGCCTGACTGGGAAAGTCTCTTGGCTAAATTAGTGGAGGCAATGTGTGCTTTTAGAGAATGCAGCAAGCTGATGTCAAGAACAAACATTGAACAGCAGGATATTGTTGACAAATGAGATCTTGTCAGTCTATGTAATCTGACACTAGTGGAAACATGTTATGCTTTTATTTCTTTTTAAAAACTTTTTTTAAAAATCCACAATAATGATCAAATGACCTTACTTTTTAGCTTCTGAATGTTTTTAACATAAACTATAGTTGAACTCAACAACGAACTCTAGTTTTAGAAAATACAGGCTAATTGGCATTAGCAACTTTTAGCAAAATGATTCTTGACATGTTGGATTGCAATTTATCTTTACAGACATCTTTGAGAAAAGTTTGTCAAAATATGTATATGAAGGTCAGATTTAATATACTTCAATGGAAAATAATTTTTAATAATGAGTAGATTTTAGGAAAGAAAGTGTTGCTGAGTGTAATTGAATTGTATCTGCTATCTATAGCAAATCCACCAAAACTCTTTTAGGAAATATTATGCATTATCAATTATATCACTGTACTAATTATTTCAAGTATATGCAATTTATTATTTTTTAAAAACTATTTACTATAAAGTATCTAAATATATTAATATCTCTACCATAAGTTCACTCCAAAATTTATTTGCTGTAAACTATTCACTGTGGAACACATGTTAGGATATTGCTGATTATAATGGTGCTTCACTTCTGAAAGATTTAACCTAAGTTGACACATTCTTGAAGAGGTACCTAAAACCTTTCTGTGAAGTATGGAAGTTATCATCTATTTCTTATAGTTCTCTTTTCTCCAATTTGTTAAACACATTCATAAATGCATAACTGATTCACCTCTGTTGAAGAGGGTTTTGTTTTTCTTTTCTGCAACAGGGATGATCATATTTCATGAAAGAAGAAATTATACTTTAAATCAGCTTAATAACTTTCATACCTGGATAAGGCATCCCCAAAATGGAAAACACTCACAAAAGTTCTCGTGGTTCTGAGGAGGTTAAATTTGGTTCCTCAGTAAAGGGAGACATTAAGCCCAGAGCAGCTTCATGGGTAAAGCAAAAATAACTGTTATGTGGAAGCTGTTAGCCTGACAGTAGATTGCTATCTAGGGATTTCGCTCTCTGCTAAGTTCCCTCTCACACCGTGTGAGAAATGGCAGCGGGAGATATTTTAGCTAAGATATAAAAGAAGATACACATTTTGCACAGTTAAAGGGATAGAAAATCAGTCAATTCTTTAAAAGCCCCTTGGAAAGCTCAAAGACCACATCGACTTTCCAAATGTTCTATTAGAAGTGTCTCAGATACAACTTATGGTCGTACCTCCCCTGAGCTTGTTCCAGAATAAGTGCAGTAGGAGTGCATCCTCCTGGCCTTTACAAGTTTACAAGTGAGGATGAGATAAGCATGCTTGTAAGATATGTACTATAGCTCTTGCTAATACGTCCTGGTTATGGAATGGTTGAAATTATGTTTTAAAATATAATTGTGTGAAATTTTTCAAGATCATTATGCAGATTATAAAAGTGACTCAGCTAACCGATGAGGTGACTTTATAATTTATTGTCTAAATTTAAATGTTATGTTATAGAGAATGAAATAGGGAACTATTACTAATTATGCCTAGAACTGCTGTAGTAAACTTGCCAAAACCAAACAAAAACAGAAAAACAAAGACAAACAAAACAAAACAAAACAAAAACAAGAAACAAGATATATGGTCACCCCATTCATAGGTAATAATTTAAATATGTATATTTTCATCAATAATAATTAGGCCTCAAAAATGTCTATCAATCCTTACTAGTAAATGAATTTAAAAATATCAAGGATTTTCTAACTAAAGAGTCCTAACTGGGTGGAGCAAAGCTGAAAGGTTGAAGTTTTACTCTAAAAAGAGGTTTTATGCTGTAGTTTCATCCAGTAGCTGGTATTTAAGCTTGAATAAAGCAATATATTCAGTTGGTTGTAAATGTGAATGAAGAACAGGAAATTCAACCACTTCCTTAGTAAGCAATATGAAATTAAAGCAGAAAGTCTTAGCTTTTAGTTACATTTGAACTTCTTTTTTGGACTTTTAATATGAACAATTCAATTTCATATATGTAAATATATTTTCTGGAGAATGAAGTTTTAATATATCATATTTAAACTCTCCAACTTTAATATTCTGTAATGATCACTACAAATGATCTGTTACTTATAATGGCTCAACTTAATTTTCTGACTTTATAATAGTGTGAAATCCATATGCATTCAGTAGAAACCACAACTTCAAATTTTAAATTTTGGTCTTCCAGGTTAGTGAAAAGCACAATATTCTGTCAAGATATCGGACGGTGACAGCCAGCCACAGCTTCTAGTCAGTCATACAATCAAGAGTGTAAACAACTGAGACTCTGCAGTGCATCAAATGTATTTTTGACTAACAACGTTTTCAATTTAAAGTAGGTTCACTGGTAATAAATTGAGAAGAATCACCAATTTTGTTTTCCTGATTACACAAGAAAATACTCGGAGATATTGAACCTTCCAAGAGACAGAGAATTTATTCGGAAGAAACATAGGCAAAGTGAATAAAGGAGAGTTCAAAGTTCTCTGGGATCCTTTATATTCTACCATTGCCTCATATTCATTCCTCACCTAGGCATATTGAACTACTTGAAATTCTTAACATACCTTGTCTTCCTGCATGCAGTCTGTTTCCTACACCAAGAATGTTCTTTTTGCTCTTCATTCCCTTCAACTGTAGCTGTTTCTAACTCCCATTTATCCTTCAAACATTGATCGCCTAATCTCGGTTTGAAATCTGTTTGCTGAAATCCCACAGCACTCTGAGTATAACTCTATCATAACATTTTTCACAAACTCTGTTATAACTATTCATCTATTTTATTTCCATACTAAACTTCGAGCTCAGTGTATTTTCTACCTGTGTATCACCAGGATCTAACTCAATGCTTTTCATATAGAATGTATTCATTAAGTCATTGATTGAATCAATGAAAAAACAATATTCCTCCTTTAAAAAGAAATAAATCTGTAACAATAGAAAAAATGTTTCTATAAATGTGTTGCTAAGATATCCATCACATATATGATCCTAAATCAAGGTAAAAATAAGTTAAATTTGGACTTCGCTCATATCATACTTTACTGGATTCCTTGGGATTTATGCTGTTGGAGCTGCTGTGAACAAAACTGCTCCATAAGGGGAAAAAATGTGCTTATGATGACCAATTCACTGTGTTAGGCATAATAATTTAGAGACTAAATTGACATGAATGGTTTCCAAGATGGGTCTACTTATACACTAAATTTTGCTTTGTAGTGTTTTAGGGAAGTTTCATTGAATAAAAAATATCTATTTTATTTCTTTTTGTGTCCACATAGCCTCTAAATAAGCATTCCATTTACTTTATTACTTTTTGTAAAGTTCACATTATCTTTTCCAGCACTATATACTTGCATCCTGCACATGTCAGCTAATTTTATATAGCCTTAACATAATCTCTCTTTAAACAATATTAAACATAGTAAAGTGTCACACACACGCGCACACACACACACACACACACACACACCCTCTCCTCACTTACAAAATCATATGGAATAGGCATTTTCTTACTGATTAAGACAAAAAAATTTTCAATGACTTATTTTTTTTAACTTCGCCATCTTCCCAACCATTAATTTTCAATTATTTGCCATAGTTTGCAAATTATAAATTTGTAATATTTCTCAAAGCTATTCATTGCTGACCACTGCTTCTGACTTTAAAAATTATACCTTAACTAGTCAGTGGTTTCCTAACTGATCTCATTGATTTCCAATTCTATCCTTTAATAATTTTGAACAGTATTATCAGATTATTTATCTTAAAATACTACTTTTAGCATCTGTCACATATTCTAAAGTTAAACAACATTATGCCTACAACGTATTGTCCAAAGTTGATAATCCAATCTTTTTAAAGGTCTTTCAAAATCTGGCCTCAATCTATTTTCAACATTTCCCTCTGCTGTGTAACACAAACCCTTCTCTTTAGTGGAAGTAGTGGTTTCAAAATGTGATTTGTCCAGATCCATTTACTCCTGTTTTCGTTCTTACCACAAATTTTCTCACTACACCTTTTGAGCTCTCCATACTTCTTTTTTCCTCTACAAGTGGCATTAATGTTCTGTCAGGACCTAAATTCAGATGGCTATCCTTTATCTCCAGCTTTCATTCCTTTATAGTCACTGCTTCCTTAACTGCTCCTACTGACCAGGATGTTTCAAATGCCCTGAAGATCAACTTCAACTTCTTAAATTAAGATAACTTTATGCTTATAATTGTTTATAACTGCATCCCTTTTGAGCATCTTTAAGACTGAAAATATGCCACAAAAAAGGTCACAAGGTAATTTCTGTGCTTCATGTTTAAAGGCTCTCCATCAGGTTTAGAAAATCAGCACCCTATCCTCTAGTACACCTTATCATTCCTTAGGCATGGTAACAAATGCACCTAAAGAATAGGGAACCCTGTTTGTCTTCTCCATTGTGTAAGTTTTGTCTCTTCTAGCAAACAGAAGAGCATTTTAAGAATAAGGATGACTGAAGAATTTTATCATGTCTTACTTAGATTTCTGCAGTCTTCTAGCCTCTCCTTTATATTGGTCCAAAATACTTTTTCTCTTCACTGTCCAAGCCTAATGTTATTAACAAAAGTAATTACATGATGTAATATTAGATTAAATGTCAAAAAATCAGTGTTTGGGTCTCATTTGTGCTATAAAAATAAATTAGTCCCTCATATCCTCTGAGATGAGTATTGTTTTTCCATTTCATGTAAATAGTGATTAATATTTTTTCCTGCTCACCTGTAAGATCATATTATTTTTTTCCCAATTATTCACTTCCCTTTCTCTTCAACACCTTGAGAGGACTATATTTCCCCAATGCATTAACTTTGTGCTTGGCCAAGTTACCTGCATCAGCCAGGGAGATGTTGGGAAGACATAAA
This sequence comes from Ateles fusciceps, assembly GCA_036589455.1. NCBI lineage: Eukaryota > Metazoa > Chordata > Mammalia > Primates > Atelidae > Ateles > Ateles fusciceps. Next base: position 4,908,977 of record JAZHEH010001040.1, on the reverse strand, counting down.
ATATATCAGTTCCAAGTTTCTGCTGGTGCTTTTGCCCTGCTGCTATACGCCATAGAAAGGGTTGTGACTGCTGCAGGCAGCTATCACTCTTCTGCCTTGGTCTCCAAAAGACAAACATGTAGATCAGGACTAAACCTAAGAACAGTCAAGCTCACATGAGCCAAGAAGAATCCCAGGCTACCTACCAGCCCATAAGTGAAAAATAGTGTGTTTCTAGCTAATGAGTTTTTAGATTTGTAGTTTATGCGGAATCCTTGCAGCAAAATCTGACTAAGACTTTGTTACAGAATTGTTGTGATTGAATAGGTTTCTACATACAAATATAATTTATAAATTCTGTAATATAAAAATATCTTACAGTTATGCAGAGCAAATAAAACAAAGATAAAAAATACATATTGCATATTTTACATTTACAAAGTTCTAGAATAGGTAAAAACAATCGATAATAATAGAAGTCAGAAAGTAATTGCCCCAACAGTATAGGTTGTCAGTGTGGGTAATATTAGGTAGGGTACTAGGAAACTTTTTGGAATAATGGAAAGTTTGAAAAACTTGTATGGATATTGGTTACATAAATATATAAAATTATCAAAACTCATCAAACTTAAAACTTAAGCACTTTTTATATGTTAACTATAACTCAATTTTAAAAAATTAAATGTTGCTAACTCACCCTTGATTTTCACTCTTGCGTGCAAGTATTCAGTATTTTCACTTGAATGCTGACAGGCAATTCACATTCAATATATAATAACCAAACTCTTAATCCCAGCCACTTCCTAAAAATACTGCTCTTGCCATCTTATTCTTCATTCAGTAAACGACAGTTCCATTTCTCTAGCTTCTTAGGTGAAATATTTGAAACAACATTGATTCCTGTCTATTTCTCATATACTGCATCCAACTCATGGACTGTCACTACTTCCTCTGCTAACACCCCAGTCCAAGCCACAGTCAGTTCTCCCTTACCATTTACAAGGCTCCCAACTTCTATCTTTTGCTATCTACTGTCTTTCCTAATACTCTAGTGGAGTTATATTTTAAAAGTAGGTCAGATCATGCATTATTTTCTGCTCAAAACCATCCAATGGCATCTATCTAAGTAAAAGGCAGAAAAAGAAGAGGGTTTTTTTGTTTGTTTTTTAGCTTTTTAACAGATACTGTCATAATCCTGTATCCACTTTCCTGACCTCATCTCTTGTCATTCTTCCTGTCATTGCTTTGTTTCAGTCAAATTAGTCTCCTTGTTTTTTTCTGAATACAAAAGATGCCTGCCATATCAAGACCTTCACACGAATACTTTTTTCCTCACATAGTTATAGTGCACATTGTAGGTTCTCAATGAATATTGGCTAAAATGAAGAATAAAAGAATATGACTTTTGCATATTAGTTTTCTGTTTAGTTGCATCCAGAAACATTATATTCTCACAGGAGTTCTAGCTCAAACACCAGCTCTGCAAGCACTGTCTGCTTGTTCAACCTAATTAGCATTACTTACAAAGAAAATGTAGAGCAGCCCTGTGCAAGTGTAAAGAAAGCATTAATCAACCTGAGTGCGAAGCTTAAAGGCAAGATAGTAACAGAATCTACTTCTCAACTCCTTCAATTATTCTGGTAGCCACAAACAAAGCAGAATGATGAGAAAGGATGGAGGCACTGGAGAGAGCTCTAGCAAGATTCTGTCCCAAGGAAGTCATTCTCTCTCTCATTTCCTTCCAAGCTTTTGGCACCTCCTCCCTATTCGTTCCTCCAACCCTATATGCATCTAAATAAATAGTTCTAAATCTCTGCAAAGTGAACTCAATCACTCTAGAGGGGGAAAGTGCCTGCATTCTAAAATGAAAAAGCCTGGCTTATATCAATTCAATAAAAACAAAATTGCATTCAGTGCTTTGCACAGATAGAAGGGAGGACCTAGAAGCCTAAAACAATATAATGCATCTGAGCGTGCATTAATTAACTTTCTCTCTTCTTAACTTCTGGTTCTTACAGTCCTTAATTCATTTAATATTAGTGCTAAAGTATAATTTTCAAGAGATAAACTTAAGATTTACATACAAATATAAAATGAACACTTGTCAGATATTTTTGTCAACTAATTAATGAATGAACCAATGGACATGAAAACCCTTTAAATGAGAGTTTAATTACAGAACTGTGTATTCTCTATGGCACAATTCATTTATGTCATCACCAAGAATGTGAATTATTCTAATTGTTGTTAGCATCACTATATTTTACAGGTTATCTTCTACCTCCAGAGCTGTTAAATTGCTAGTCAAAGGCGAAGCTGCACACCCCTATGGACTCAAATAATCTCCAGAAAATTCACTGAACAAAGTAAGCCTGCACGCGAAAGAAATCAGGATTTCATGTTGCCCATTTTCAAGTCATTGGCAATTTTTCCATTTAAAAGAAACGGGTTACCTTACTTAAACACAGTAACTTTTAAAAAACACATTGTACTGAAAAATCCTCTGAACAGGGAACTACTTTAGACATCTTTACTATATCAAGAAACAATGTGCACATTTTTTTTTCCCAGACTCTCATTGACTTGTGACTTTTAAAAATTTACTCTCTAGAGGACTGATTTTTTAAAAGAACACAATTCTACTCTTCATTGCTGCACTGAAACAACCATTTGTCATCAGTCTGTGACTGTGAAACTGCTGGGAAAGCAACAAGAAAAAGGCTACAGTAATGCTTTGTTTACATTTATTGTTTTCCATTTTTTATTTTCATGTGTCTAAATCTTGAGTATTTCTGCTAGCAGAAGAAATGTTCTTTTCTCTTTGGAAAAAGTAAACTCATTGAACAATGCCACATACATTGTACAATACTGTTCTCACAGTTGCACTAATACACACATAAACATATATACCTCCGTTCCCAAGAGACAGTTATTTCAGTATGTTGCCCACAGGGTTGCCTGTGAGTGTTTGGATTTTAGTTTATCATGATTGCAAATCAAGTAAGTTTTAGAATTACATATAAAGTTTAAACTTCTCACTCTAATGGGTTAGAAAATATCTTTATTGAACAAGAAGTAAATAAACTAATAAGGAAACTATAAAAATGTCAATCTTTTTTAAAATACCAAAATTTGGAATAGGCTGTCCTATAACACCATCACCACCACCACCAACAACAACAACAACATAACATGAAATTTATTTGATAACTTAGCCTTGATTTTAATTCTAGACAATTTTTTAGTGAAGGTCAAATCTTGGAAACGGTTTCACAAATCATTATTATTTGCTGAGCACACACTAGTTTTCCTGTTTCACCATTTTAAAATTAACCACCTAATCACCTTCTTTCTGTGGGGGCAATTTTACATCTTCTGCCCTATAATGAAGTTTCTTTGGGGTAACATACACTCCTTGAATTTTCTGTTTTGTTTTGTTTTAGTCAGAGTCTCAGTCTGCCACTCAGACTGGAGTGCAATAGTACAATCAGAGCTTATGGCAGTCTTGATCTCCCAGGCTCAAGTGATTCATCAGCCTCAAGCAATCCTCCTGCCTCAGCCTCCTGAGGAGCTGGAACTATACCCACACACCACCAAGCCCTGAGTTCTTGCTGTATTGCCCAGGTTGGTGTCGAACTCCATAGCTCAAGTGATCCTCCTGCCACGGCCTTCCAAAGGTTGGGATTATAGGCATGAGCCATGGTGCTTAGCCCCTCTGATTGTTCTTATTCCACTAGGGGATAATAAGAGTGATACAAAAATTCACAGTAACTTACACCAGATCATGTATATTACTATCAACAGCGAGTCTTTTTGATGCTAACATCAGTTCCATCTTTTTTTATGAACTTAACATCTTATTTCATTTTGCTTTTAGTTTTTCAATTGTGCGCTTGTTATTAAGTTGTCTTATGATATAATTACTATTCAATTTAATCCTGACAGATGTTCTCATATAACTGAATAAATATTGCATGCATCATTCATTATTTCTTGATATGCCAACAATCTATGATGATAATATTTAAATCTGTTATATTTAAAATCTTATTTATGTTTATACCTACATACTCCCATGTAAGTAAAAGCAGATGTCCACAGAAAGATGAGACACCTCATGAATGCCAGTGCTTATAAACATTTATACTATGAGTATACTATTCTATACAAATATAGACATCCAAAAAATATATATGATTAAAACCTAAAATTATATGAAAAATAATAAATTTTTATTTTAGTAATATTAAACTTGATAGTTTCTATTTCTCCCAGTACCTAATGTTGTGAAGAAAACTGATCACTCCTATGAAAAATAGAGAAGACAAAATAATCACCAATGATCAAAATAATATTGAATGGTTTACATTTATAAATTGTTGGACTTCAACGAAATCAAAATGTAACATTTTTAGGAGGCCAGTTTTGTGATTGGCCTAATTAGTAAGAAAATAGATAATGTCTGGCTGAGATCCTATAATTTTAATAATGGTTAAGAAGTAATTTGCCTGTGTTTGTTAGCTTTGCAAAAGAAATTTCTTAGCTGACTAACCATACTCTCAAAATTTTCACTTCTAAGTGTACTGCTTATTGTTTAAATGCTAAGCTTATAGAAAGGTATAAAAGTTTATTCTATTTATTAAGACATTTAGCTCTCTCAAAGATTAGCAATTCTGACAATTAAAAGCTATGAGGCAGTGTCCCTGAAACTTAAGTGATATCCACGTGTAATTTAATATAATGATTTTTTCTGGATTCTGTACCAATGTGTGTTATATTTATTTGAAAGTTATTTGAAAATGAATGAATGTAACAATAGACACAAAGCACTTCTTAGTATAATTTTAAATAACTGTGGAGCAAACTTCAAATTAAATATAATTAATTTGACAAAACCAACTAAATTCAATTAACACACAGTATTTCTTATGCTAGATTTTTGAATTTGAAGTTAAAAAAGTAGTGTATCAAGTTCAGTTTAGATTTATTATGATTCTTTATTTTGACTTCGGTAAAATTAAGACAGAAAGTGCCTACTAACATCGGTATATTTTATAAATCCTTATTAATAACTTAAAATATATTTGCTAATTTCGAATAATTACAATATACTTTTCCCATGAGCAGCTATCAATGGCTAATTTTAACAAGCTGTCTCTCAAAACTGCCTTACTCACCCTAAGATAAATTTACCTATATTGCTTTACTGAAATTTACATTAAGTGCTTATCTAATCCAATTATGGATAGAGTCATGGCCATAATATTTATTCATTTTATATTGACTGAAATACTTAATGCACTTTCACAGCTTAGGATGTAAAAACAATATGATCAACATATTATTTTGCTAGTAGCGTGAACATAATACTGATGATAGTAGATTTCATTGAATTTGATATACCTCTTTTAGGCGTGATATGATGGCTTAATTTTTCCACTATTTTTCTCTATTTGAACTATTGAACTAACTCTAATTGCATAGAACCTCTTTGATCTACATATACTGCAAAAGTGATAATCCTCAACTGAATAATTCATGAAGATATTTAATGATTCAATGTTTATCCCAAAAATTATTATTGCATGCTTACCATTGATGTTCACTGGGATAAAATTGAGAAATTTTATAAATATTCTTACAGACAATTCACTAACCCTTGAAAATACATTCAAATATTCCCAAAAGCCTAAAATATTCAATTAGAGAACAACTCCTATGCAGCAGTAGTATACCAGGACAAATGAGTTCCCATATCAAATTGATGACAGTTGAGATAAGGAAACAATAAAAAGATCAGGAACAAAAGACAGCAGCTATAAAATGATTCATTTGACTTCAGGATAGGGAATAATACATGTCACAGAAAAATTTCTGGGAAGCCAGAGACAAGTGTCTTGGGCATGTATAGTATGTTAGACCAAGGGAGAAAAAAAAAAAAGAAAAAAGAAAGAAAATAGTGAGAAAATGAGAAAACTACCGTGTAGCCCAGGGTAAATTCTAAAGTTAGCCAATTGCTAGTTATATGAGCACAATCTGAGGAAAAACAAGGACATAAGTATATTTTGGAGCCTTTTTTTTTTTTTTTTTTTTTTTTACCAAACAGAAGTTACATTTTAATTTAAAGAATCAGCAACTCTCATCTTTTGCTCTCTCTTCCTAATAGAATCAAATCTATTTATTCTCTGAATGCTCATAACAATACTTTCTAATGATGGAAATCAGCTGAATTATGTAGATTTAATTAAGTGTAAGTATAATTAAAGGGAAAAAATGTGTTACTGAAATAACTTTTAACTTCTCAGTTAAAAAAGAAGACGGTATTCGGGTCAGTGTTTCTGGCTGGAGCTATATTAAGAAACTATTGAGTTTTCAAAAGCTATTTCACCATCTTTCTTCTCTTAATCAGGTTTTAACAGAATAGGTTGTAGGCATAGGGTATAATAAGAGTGGGAGTGTTTCAAGATCACCCTGAATCTCTTGTTTGAAAATGTTATAGATTATAGAAATAAATAAAATTGAGTTGTTTTACCTTTTTTAAAATGCAGACTTTCATCTGCAGTATGATGTTTAAAAAATAAAAATATTATACATATTTTCCCATGAATTTGAAATGAGAAACTGGGGTCACAAGATTACTTGTATTGCTATTTCCTCTCCCAAACTGGAACGTTTTTTACATGTCACTCAAGAGTTCATACTGAATTATTCTAGGCTCGGATAACTCCTTTTATTCAAATCTCTGAAAATAAATGCAGGAATACTCAGCCAGAAACTCTAAGCAAGTGCTAGCTGACACTGTTAAATAATCTCTTGGTTCAACTTCTGAGTGCCTCCTATGTTCTCCCACAAACTCATGCAGACAGATATCTGTAGCTCAGTAATACTACAGTTAATTGTAACTCTCAAAAGGCTATAAAAACCCTACACCAATCATCTTTTTTCAAAAATCTTTCAAACAGCAAAATAGTTGGGATTACATCACAGATTAGTACTGTCTTTTATAAAATCCTTTTATAAATTAGGATTTCACTAACATTCATAAAGTCTTTCTACTGGTACTAGATGAGACAGATCATTTTATCCCTTATATATTACCTATGTCTAATAATCAGAATGCTTTCCCAAAAGAGAGTGAGCCTAGTAAAAATGTGAAGTGGGCATTGACTCTGAGATGACTATGAAAGTTTGGTTTTAAGACAACATCTGCTAATTTTTCTTTGTGATCTTACAGCATAGTTACTCGGAGGGAACTTTTATCAAGTACTTCTGGGTTTAATATTTCTGAAGATCACTTTCGTAATTGTAATGTTTGATTCATCAAATGTTGAAAAGCCTCCAGTGTTTCCCAATCAGAAAGATGAAGACTCAGGTTATCCTCTGTTCGTTAATTCTACTCAGGAACAATCAATATGTAATACCTATGTTTATGTGTGTAGGTTCTAGAGTCAGATTACTTGGGATTTAGTCTTTGTTCTATTTTTATTTTTGGCTTTTGGACTTTGAATAGCACAATATACAGAAAGTTATGTGCTGTATAATTAGTATATAGTACTTACATTAAAATGTTACGCAGATTGAGCAAATGCATCTTAAACACAGATCATAATACAAAGTGAAGTACTCAGTAAACATTAGTTATTATTTTTGTACTACTCCCATGCTTTTCCTATTGGATGAGCCTTATATATATGTTTCTTTTATACATCTCAATTAGATAATTGCAAAATGAATTCTGACTAAATATCTTTACTATTGTTCTCTCCATTTTAATAAAAAGTCAGAGTGATTATGTCAGTGATTATATAAAGGCTCAAAAATCTCTAGTGAATTGTCATACTATTTGAAATAAATATCCCAATATTTATGTTTGCATATAATGCTGTATTATTTCTAAGTACTATCCCATAACCACAGTGATTTCTTCCACTGTCTCCTTATTTCATATTCACTCCATTCCAGCCACTTTGGCATCATTCCTACTCCTGAAATACACCAGCCATACATACATCAAACTCCAACGATTTATTCTTGTTTTCTCTGTTTTCCACATTTGCCCCAGATACACAAATGACTTACTCCTTTGCTTCTACATCAACATTTTGTTGTTTGTTGTTTTCAGACAAATTGGCGTTTCTTATTGAAATTGTGTTGGCCACTTTATTTAATTTTTTCCCAATAAAATTAATTACTCTATAGTCAACCAACCTAATTTTTTTAAAAGTGAGAGAAAACACAAACTACTAATGCCAGAAATGAAAGATGTAACACTTCCTACAAATCCCATGGACATTAAAAAACTAGTTAAGAAACACTATAAACAACTCTATGTCCACAAATTTAATAATCAATGTAAAATCTATACATTTCTTGAAAACAGGTCTGCCAAAACTCATACAAGAAGACACAGACAATTGTAATATATCTACGTTTAGTAAAGATATTGACTCAGTAATTAATAACCTTTCAGCAGAAAGTTTTAGGGTCAGATGGATTCATTCTAATTCTACCAAATATTTCAGTAAGGAATTATACCAAATAACTATATTTTTTTCCAGAGGATAGAAACAGACAGAATACTTTCTAACTCATTTTTTGAGGCCAGCATTGCCTTAAAATCAAAACCAGAAAAATACATGAAAACAAAAGAAAACTACAGACCAATATCTCTCATGAACATAGATGTGTAACTTCTCAACAAAATATTAACAAATAGAATCAAACAGTGTATGAAAAGAAGTATACACAATGGCAAAGCAGGATTTATCCCAGGTATGCACATCTGGTTCCCGATTCAAGGATAAATTATCGTAATCCATTACATTAATAGGTTAAATAATAAAAATAACAAAATAATACTAATATGAAAAAAGCATTTCACAAAATCCAATACCCATTTATGATCAAAAGTAAGTTAACTAGAAAAAAAAAGGGCGGTTTCACAACTTGATAAAGAATTTCTACAGAAACCTACAGTTAACCTCATATTAGTGAGATACTTAAAGCTGTCATGCTAAGATCAAGAAAAAAAGCAAAGATATCCCCCACTAACCAGTGCTTTTCAACACCATGCAGGAAGTCCTAGCTAACACAATAAGACAAGAAAATCAACTAAAAGATATTCAGATAGGGAAGACAGAAATAAGGTGTTCTTGTTCACAGATGACATAATAGTCAATATAGAAAATCCAAAAAAAATGGCAAGTAAACTCCTGGAAATGATAAGCAAGTATAGCAATGTTGCAGGATACAGAGTTAATGTACAAAAGTCAATCACTTTTCTATATACTGGAAATAAACAAGTGAAATTCAAAGTTAAACTGCAATACTGTTTACATTAGCATTCCAAAATTGGAATACTTAGATATAAGCCTAACAAAATATGCACAATCTCTATGTGATGGAAACTACAATGCTCTGATAAAAGTAATTAAAGAACAAAATATAAAGATATTCCATGTTCATGGCTAGAAATAGTCAATATTATCAAGATGTCAGTTTTTCTCAGCTTGATCTACAGATTCACTGCATTCCAATCAAATCCCAGCAAGTTGTTTTGTGGATACTATCAAACTGATTTTAAAATATATATAAATAGTGCTTGCCTTGGGAGTACATATACTAAAATATATACAGATAGGTAAATAACCTGGAATAGCTAACACAATATTAAAAGGGAAGAACTGGCTGTGTGTGGTGGCTCACACCTGTAATCCCAGCACTTTGGGAAGCTGAGGTGGGCAGATCACCTGAGGTCAGGAGTTCAAAACCAGCCTGGTCAACATGGTGAAACCTCATCTCTACTAAAAATACAAAAAGTTAGCTGGTTGTGGAGGTAGGCGCCTGTAATACCAGCTACTCAGGAGGCTGAGGCAGGAGAATAGCTTGAACCTGAGAGGAGGAGGTTGCAGTGAGCCAAGATCACGCCCTTGTACTCCAGTGTGAACAAGAGGGAAACTGCATCTCCAAAAAAAAAAAAAAAAAAAGAGAGAGAGAGAGAAGAACAAAGTTGAAGGACTGTCACTAGCCAGCTTTGAGATTTATTATAAAACTACAGTAATGAAGACAGTGTGACTTTGGCAAAAGAAGAGACAAACAGATCAAAGGAACAGATTATGGATTCCAAAAGTAGACCAACACAAATGTAATCAGCTGACACTTGCATAGGAGCAAAGGCAATACAATGGAGAAAAGGTAATTGAATCTAGACACAAATCTCATATTCTTGACAAAAATTAACTCAAAATGGATCACAGACAGATTTAAATGTAAAAAGAAAAACTATAAAACTGGTAGGTAACATCAGAAAAAATCTACATGACCTTTGGTGGGTTGATGACTTTTTAGATACAAACCAAAGGCTTGATCACTGAAAGAAATAATACATTGCTAGATTTCATAAATTTTTAAAAATTCTGCTTCATGAAATACTGTCGAAGGAATGAAAATGTAGGTTACAGACTGAGAGAAAATATTTGCAAAAGACATATATAATAAAGGACTATATCCAAAATATACAAAGAACTCTCAAAACTCAATTATGAGAAAACCACCTTATCAAAAACTATTCCAAGATCTTTGGTGAGATACCTCACCAAAGAAGATATACAGATACCAAACAAGCACAGAAAAAGATGCTCCATATGTCATTAGAAAAATGCAAATTAAAACAACAATGAGATACCATTACACATCTATTAGAATGGCCAAAATCCAGCACACTGAACACGAAATGCTGATGTGGAGATGGAGTGTTATAGTGAACCCCATGTTTCTCTTCAAAGAATCAGTATGTCAGCATGTTCAGCTCTTATTCTTTAATTCTCTATTTTAAAGTTTAACTTCCTTGTAATTTCAGTAAACAACCTTCTCCACCAGTTCTAATCAGTAGTTCACATCTGTTCCCCCTCACTCCAGCTCTATCCTGACCATCCCTGTCACCTGATCACCCCTGGCTACCTGCTCTGACACACACATAACCATCCTTCTTGCCAAAACACCCACCCTGCCACTCCAGCTCAGACCCCTGCTCTTTTTAAAATGGCCAATTGGGATTATTCTAGCTTGTGCTGTCTAACCCTAGCCAATGGGGGATGATACAGCAATAGGGACGACCCTCGTCAGGCATAAGTACCCCTTGCCCCCTTGTCCAAGCAAGCGGGCCACCATTGTTCCATCCATACACTGCACCCTTCTATAGAAGTAAACTGCCTTGCTGAGAGGGTTTATCTTTGAGTGCTATTTCTTTTGCAGCATCGAAATTTTACTTATAACAGAAGCAATGGAAATTCTTATTCATTGAATGGTAATGCAAAATTACACACCATGAAAGACATTTTGGCAGTTTGTTACAAAACTAAATACATTCTTACCATACAATTCAGTAACTGTGTTCCTTGGTATACATCCAAAAGATCTGAAAATTATATATGAAACTATAGTGGTAAATACATCTTATTATATATTGCCTCACACTCATAGAATGTACACCACAAAGAGCCAATTCTAATGTACACAATGAAATTAGGGTGATAAATATGTAAAGGCTAATCAATTATATAAAAAAAAAAAAGTACCAATCTCTAGGTGGATGTTGATAACGTGGGGAGGTTAAGCATGTATAGGGCAGGGGTACATGTAAAATCTCTATACCTACTGTTCCATTTTGCTGTGAACTCAAAACTGCTAAAAATTAATTCTTGTAAAACAAAACAAAACAAAAAACGGCTTTCTTCCACCACTGTCCCTGTATTTTTCCTGATTTATTTCTATATCATTTTTCACTCTAATATACTGTATGTTTTCAACTTTGTCTATTTTCTTCCAATATTTTTCTTAGAATATAAAGTCCACGAAGTCAGACTCTTCTGTTTATTTATTTTCTGCTGTATCCCAAGTACTTAGTGTTTGGCAGTACACAGACAGTATACCCTCATTTGTTGAATGTTAAATAAATAGATATGTCAATGAAAGGTAATTGAAAGTTTTAATACATTTTGCAAAAAGAAAAGAAAATTTAACAAATGGGAAGAAGAGGACAGTTTCAGTATCTTTTCTATGGAAACAGTTTAAGTATGATATACATAATATTCATTTAATCCTCACATTAATCATATATAATATATGCAGTCATCTTTTCTCTTACAAAAAAAAAAACCCAGAGAGATGTATTTTTAAAGGTCATATTGTAAAAATGCAAAATCAGACAGCTTTAACTTCAGAGTGAATAATTTTAAATGCAGCTCCTCTATTGCCTTTTGTTATATTCTCTGTATTTAGAAGGAAGAATTGATCTAGAAATAGGCAACATGGGGTAGAATGAACAAGAGACATTTATCTGGCTTGGAAAACTGGAATAAGTTGAGCTTTAAGTGAGAAGAATTATAATAATGATTCTTAACGTATAACCTAGAGAAAAGAGTGCTGAATTCAATTTTATCTTAGGAAATTTAATAATCATTGAGTAGAATAAAAAATTAGCCTTCAAAACACTTTTACCAGATAGCATGGTAGTGCACAAATAAATTAATACAAACATGTACATTGTACACCTGAAATTTATGTAATTTTGTCAATTATACCTTAATCAAGCTAGAAAAATAAATATAAAAAATAAAAAATATCAAAAAGCTCAAGCGTGAGTACACACACTTACCTGCCCTTCTTTCCTCCCTTCCCACCTCCCTCCCTCCATCTCTTCCTTCCTTCCTTCTTCTGCTTCTCTTTCTTCTCCTCCTCCTCCTTTCTGCTTTTCTTTTTTACTCTCTCTCACATCTTCTTTTTCCAGTGAAGAGATACCAAGGCACACAAGCAAATAATTAAAAACAGAGCAGTCTTACTGAACCCAGGTGAGAAAACTAAAATTTTGTGTAACTTTGCTACCTTCCACAACCACTGTCAACCAAGCAGCACTTAACATGATCCTATGTTGTTTAATACACCTCAGAAATAGGAACAGTCTGGAAACAACCATTTTAAGCACAATTGAAGCTTAAGAGACACATGGTATTATTTATAACCTACAATCCTCTATATTTCTAAGGATTATTTTTATGAGGCTAACTCTCAAATTAATATCTCTCTCTAGTGGACATCTTCACATCTCACACAACATCCACATTCTCACTAAAACTATTCTTTTGCCTATTACCTTTGTTCACGTCTCCCAGACCTTGAATGCTCATACTCAATTTCTTCTTCATCTAGTCTACCACAAAAAATGCCAGATATATCCTTCAAGTATCTTTAAGCACAGTCACTCCTCTTTTGTACCCTGCTTCTATCTCAAGGCCCTATGATTATTAATCTGTATTATCTCCCTGCTTCCAGTTCTTCTAGATCTGCACACTGCCAACACGGTGATAATTCTAAACACCTAGTGGATAATAACAGCTGTTTAATGGTGCTTTTTTACCTATAGGACAAAGTCTAATCACTTTATCAGGGTCTCCAACTTTTATTAACCTACCACTGTATAACTTTTCAAATTATTCTCACGACTTTCTCCCATTTTCTGTAATCTGGTCAGAATAATTTTGCATCTGGATCTTGTAATTGTCTCTTTAGGGCACGTATTTATTTACAGGTTTTCTTTTTTGCTTAAATTTTATTATTCACATTTTCTGTCTAATTAGTCATATATGCTGTAAAGCCTTTCGTGACTCTATTGTGAAACACTCTCTCACAAGCCTTTCACTGGGCTCCAGGACAACTTCCTTTATGTTTCATTATAGAAATCATTGTGTACCATGTAATTATTCTCTATCAAGAAGGTTTTGATGTTAGAAGTCATGGGCCATCTTTTCCAAAATATATGGACTTGAGTATATACAACTCCCTTCAGAAAAGAGAGATTTATTATATATAAGGGTTCTTACAAATTACTCAATTTCTCTAATTCATTAAATTTAACTTGTCATTTATTTTAAGAGACACCATTAGTTTACATACTAATAAGAGAGGGAAAAATGTGTGGAAATTAAGCTATGACATGCGCTAAATATGAGACACCCCAAGTAAAGAATGTTAAAACATAAAAATATGGTTTTTGGTAAAATCAAGATACTAATAACTGCTTAAAGTTTGGTTGAGAAAATTATATATATATATATATATGTGTGTGTGTGTGTGTGTGTGTGTATGTATATACACAGATATATAATTGAAGTTCACAAATACACAAAAAAGACTAATACACAAAACTTCATAATTATTGTCAAATTTGTTTAAGATAGGCTGTTGGATTTCTGATACTTATGAATAATGGAATCCTTATTTGTGAGAGTTAAGATGTAAGTGTGTGTGTATTTGTAAGGATAGAGAAGCAAAAAAGAGTTACCCATCAGAGAAAAGCCCTAATCTGAGATCTTCACTGCTGAAATTTACTAAAAATTTAAAGAAGTAGTAATGGCAATCCTACTCAAACTATTTCAAAACAGTTAGGAAGAGGAAATACTTCCAAACTTATTCTGTGATGCCAGCATTACCCAAACACCAAAACCAGACAAAGACACAATAACAACAAAACCTATAGGCCAATATTGTGATGAATCTGTACTCAGAATTACCACCGAATACTAACATGTGAACTTAAACAACATATTTGAACTGTCATTTACCCAGATCAAGTGGAATTTGTCCCAGTGATGTAAGAATGGTTAAATATATGCAATGTATACAATATATGTAAATCAATAAATATCACATCAACAGAATTAAGGACAAAAAAAATGATCATTTGAACAGATGCAGAGAAAGCGTCCAGTAAAATTAAACGTCCCTTTATGATACTCAAAAACTGGGTATAGAAGGAGCATAGCTAACATGATAAAGGCCATATATGACAAACCCACAGATAGAATTTTACCAAATGGGACAAACTGAAAGCTTTTTCTCTAAGAACTGGGATAACACAAGGGTGTCTGCTTTCACCATGTTTATTCAACACAGTACTAGAAGTCTTAGCCAGAGCAATTAGACAAAGAAATAAAAGGCATTCAAACCAAAAGTGAGGACATATTTTCTTTTTTTTCAAATTACATGATCTTATGTACATAGAAAAAGCTAAAGACACCAGCAAAAAACACCTACAATTGAAGATCAATTTAGTAAAGTTGTAGAATACAAAATCAACATACAAAAATTAATAGTTTCTGTATACCAATAAAAAAAGTAACTGAAGTCAAGTACAATAGCTATAAAAAATAAAATGAGACATTTAGTAATAAATGTATCCAAGAAGGTGAAAAATTTCTACAATAAAAGTTATAAAACACTAATAAAATTATTAAAGAAAATGCAATAAAATCAAAAGATATTCCATATTTATAGATTAGAAGAATTAATATTGTAAAAATGTTGACACTACCCAAAACGTTCTACAGATTCAATACAATTCCTATCAAAATACCAATGAACAATCTTCACAGACATAGAAATAGAAATTCTAAAATGTATATAGAAACACAAATAACCAAGAGTTATAAATAGCCAAAGCAATCGTGAGTGAAAAGAAGACAGCTAGAGGCATCACATAACCTGACTTGAAATTACACTACAAATCTGTAGTAACCAAAACAGCATGGTACTAGCATCAAAACACACACATACACCAATGGAATTGAATAGAGAACCCAGAAATGAATCCATGTATTTACAGTCAATTCATTTTTGACAAAGGCGCAGAAAACATGCATTGTTTTTGTCCTTCATTCTGTTGATGTGATGTTTATTGATTTACATATGTTGTGTACATTGCGTATATTTAACCATTCTCACACTACTGGGACAAATTCCACTTGATCATGGTAAAAGACCATTTTTATATGTTGTTTAATTTCACATGTTAGAATTTGGTGGTGATTTTTGAATCCATACATAATCAGCATGGATTAAAGACTTAAATGTAATACCAGAAACTATGAAACTGCTAGAGGAAAACATTGGAGAAAATCTCCAGGACATTTGTCTCAGCAAAGATTTCTTGAGTAATACCTCAAAAGCATAAGCAACCAAGGCAAAAATGGATAAATGAAATCATATTATGCTCAAAAGCTTCTGTACAGCAAAGAAAACAATGGACAAAATGAAGAGACACATATACAATGGGAAAAAATATTTGTAAACTATTCTACTGACAAAACATTAATAACCAGAATATATAAGGAACTCAAATAACTTAATAGCAAAAAAATAACACCACAAATAATCTGGTTGAAAAATGGGCAAAAGATCTGAACAGATATTTTCACTGTAAGACATACAAATAGCCAACATGCATATGAAGAAATTCTCAACATCAGTAATAATCAGGGAAAGGCAAACCAAAACTACAATGAATTGTCATCCTATCTCACTTAAAATGTCTTTTATCAAAAAAGATTAATAATAATGAATACTAGAGAGGATGAGGAGAAAGGTGAAAGCTTGTACACTGATGAGGGGGTGTACAAATTAGTAGAGCCACTGTGGAAAACAATACAAAATTCTTCCAAAATCTAAAAAGAAAACTACCATATTATGTAGCAATTTTACTGCTAGATACATATCCAAAAATAATAAACTCGGTATATAAGAGAGACATCTGCACTCCCATATGTGTTGCAGCACTATTCACACTAGCTAAGGGCTGGAATCAACCAAATTTCTAACAACAGATGAATAGATAAAGGAAAGATAGTGCATATAGATGATGGAATATTATTCAGCCATAAAAAAGAATAAAAACTTTTCATTTACAACAACATGGATGGAACTGGAAGATATTATATTAAGTGAAATAAGTTCAGCACAGAAATACAAATATTGGATATTCTCATTTATAAAGATTGATGGTTACGAGAGACTGGAAAGGTAGTGCAAAGGAAGGGATAAAGAGTGATTGGTTAATGGGTACAAAAATTTAGTAAGATAGAAGAAATAAGATCAGTGTTCAGTAGCACAGTAGGGTGACTATAGTTAAAAGTCATTTACTGTATATTTCAAAATAACTAGAGAAGTGGCTTTGAGACATTTCAAACACAACGAAATTATCACACATTGTATGACTGTATCAAAATGTCGCATGTACTTCATAAATATGTACAACTATAATGTACCCATAAAAATTAAAAATAAAAAAATATGGATGAGAAGGACTAAAAGCAAAACAAACAATAATGAAGACAAACAAAACAAACAATAATGAAGGTGATTTTGAGCAGTACCTCAAAAGCATAAGCAACCAAAGCAAAAATAGGTAAATGAAATCATATTAAGCTAAAAGCTTCTGTATAGCAAAGAAAACAATCCACAAAATGAAGAGACACATATACAACGGAAAAAATAATTGCAAACTATTCTACTGACCAAACATTAATAACCAGAAGAACAAGGAATTGTTCTTCATTGATTTATATGTCTTGTGTATATTTTCCAAGACACACAAATATAGTTTGAGCATATACAAATGGTTTCTATAGATAATGAACATTCACCCCACATTTAATGCTACATCATCAGCACTGCACATATCAAAGTATTTTTTTTTCAGAATCTCCTCACATCTTAGGTATCATGAAGTAATGCGTGTGTCCTTTTGATGAATCTAATCTCACTTGTGTTTTTAAATATTTTTTAATAATTTGTTGTTTCATTTGCCATATGAGTGATTAAAACTGTAAGCCAAAAAGTATCTGAGAAAGGTCTTAATCAATTTTGAGGTTTATTTTGCCAAGGTTGAGGATGTGTCTGGGAAAAGGGAACACAAAACCACAGGAATATCTGTGACCAATATTGGCATCCCAAAACTCTGGATAAAGAGCGTTTTGGGATGCCAATATTTAAATGGGAAAGAACAGGCAGCAGGGGAAAACGGAAAGAAAAAAGAGAGGAAGGTATATAAAATATAAAATGGGCAAGCAGTTGTATTCATTTGAATCTTTGATCCGCACTGAATACAAATTTTACATGTCAAAGCAGGGGGTAGAATAGTCATTATGCATTTGTCAAGCACTCTGAATGTTTTCCACATAAGATAAAGGTAGAGTAGAAGAAGCAGTCAGATATTCATTTGTCTCATGTGAGCAAAAGAATGATTTCCAGTTCTGTCGTTTGTCCCATACCTGTGAAGTTAGGCTGTTAATTTGCATTGCAAAGGTGGAATTCAACAGAACTGTTTCTGAGTAAAGATCACGGAGCCCACAAAGAATTTCTCTGTGAGCTAATTGTGAGGGAGGTATGTTGTTTTTTTATCTTTGTAGCTATCTATTTAGGAACTAAATGGGAGGCAGTTTGCTTGACTCAGTTCCTATACTTGACTTTTCCCTTTGATATAGTGAGTTTGGGAGTCTCAAGACTTATTTTCCTTTCAGAAAACATTCAGATGTCCTCAGAAGAGACATTTTTTACATCCACCAAAGCACTGCCCCTTAATTGGAAAAGATACCCTCATTTTATTTCCATGACTCTCTTGATATAATGTATACATTTATTTTGCTTAAATAAGGACAAAGATCTATGTTTTTATTTATAATGTGAAAAAACAGTGTTTTAAATAATTGCACTGTATAAACTCATCAAGTTGCATTCCCAGTAAGTTCCACAAAAAAAGGCTGAGCTAATTTAAATTAGGTTATTTAGCTTGAGTACAAGGTATACTTCTCAAGTTGTTGTTTTTTCTTCCCTTAGTTATAGTCCTTAGCTCATTTCATCGTTCATTTATAGGATTTCCTCTGACTGGTTTTGACTCTCTATGAGCAACTTACCAAAGGACTGACAGTTGTTGAATATGATGCTAACAGAAGCTAATAGAATTTTCACATTGACTAGAACTGAAAACAAAACATACAGAAAATAGTTATTGTTTTGCTATCAGTGTCAAACTCTTACGTATTTTTACTATTATAAAAAGTTATAAATTGCCTCATTTTATTCTCATTGCTTATGATTTTAATGTTAACACATATGATTAAAGGACAAATCACCAAAAATACTTGTTAAATATGGAAATATGTCTTTAGTAATGATTAAGAGGTACCAAAGGAGAAAAAAAGAATATATTTATAGCAGGGTTTTTTTTTTCCATTTTAATATGTGCCTTAATATAGAGAAATTTAAAAATGTACAAAGAAATTGTTCTTCATTGTTTAAAATAGCCAGAAACAAAAAATTCTTTTGACATGTTCAGTATTTTCTTTTCCTAAGAGGCAATGATGATCATGTTTGATTGCTACAATTTTTACCTATAGAATCTTTCACAACTCCGTTTTCTGCTTTAAATAAGACACCCACATTCCAAATTGAAGATCAATGCCAAACTTTAAAGAAGGCACACAACTTCGGTATTTGTATTACTTTTTAACATCTACATATATTATTTTCTTGATAAAATGCATGTAAGAACAAAAGGCATTACAGAAAGAAGATTGTATTGTAAACTGGGCATGCATTGTCTCCCAAATATTTTTCTACTTTTTAACTCTAAAAGATGACCAGATTCTACATTAATGTAATTTCTTTCAACAAACTGCTTACTGATGACTGTACAGTTGATCCATGGATTTATTTTGCATTCTTTACATTTGTATACTATAAAAAGATTATTATATTTCTGAATCACCAAAGGAAGATAAAAGCAACAAATATAGAAAAATTATAGAAGGAATAAAGAAAGAAAGGGTATGAAGAAGACTGATAAAGGGAAAAGTACTTTGACATGTAAAATTAAATTAAAACTTAATTCAAGCACATATAATCTTGATAAATGGAAACTTGTTAAATTCCCCCCAGGTAAACAAAAATATTTAGATCTTAAATTTAAAAAGAAAAAAAAAAGTTTGATTCTGTTTATACAAATTTTTTTAAATGACTCAAAATGTTAAAAAAATAATCTGACAAAGATAAAGGGATTTTAACATATGCCAGATACATTCTAATAAACGTACCAAAAATTATAGCGAGAAACTCTCCCCCTCCCAGGCTTGATATTTAATCTGCCAATTTTCCCTCTACCGTTCCCTGAAAAAATAACAAGTGTTCTTAGTTTCTGGTGTGTTCCTTTATGTGTGCACTAGACATATAGAAACATGCATGCAAAAGACATATATATATATATGGACAAATGTTTGGTATATAGCACAGTTTAGTAGTTCTCAAAATGTAATTAAAGGAGCCTTAGGAATACCCAATACTCTTTAAGGGGTTTCTTTTTCACTTTTAGTTCTCAAAATATAATTAAAGGAGCCTTAGGAATACCCAATACTCTTTAAGAGGTTTCTTTTTCACTTTTATTCTCTTTCAATTATATAGTGCATAATTAAGTAAAGCAATATTTTTCAAATAACCAATGAATGTTTTTATAAACAATGTATGATAAAGTATCCATTTGTGTGCAATCAATGAAATTTAACATAAAAGAGTACAAATACTCTCTAAATATAATTTTACATTGCAAATAATTTTTAGAAAATAATACTTGTCAACTTTTAATAGTGTCAAGTAAAAATTTTCACAATAATCTGAACAAGTTATAAAAATGCTACCTTTTCCAACTATATATCTTTGTGAGGATATACTTTCTTAATACTCTTCAATCGAAACAACATATCACAACAGATTCAATGTAGAAATAAATAGGAGTATCCAGTCATCTTCTATCAAGCCAAAAGCTAAAAATATTTTCAAATATGTACAACAGTACCACTCTGTCACTAATGTTTTGTTTGGAAAATGTAAAGTTTTAAAACAACTATTGTGTTAACATGTAATAGAAATATTATTGTTGCTTTTAAATTACTTAAAATTGTATAATTTAAAATTCCTCACATTTAATTTCTATTGTGAAACATATTACGAAAACAAAAGGTCTTTGGGTCTGCCATCATTTTAAAAGTACAAAGAGGCCCTGAAACTAAAATGTTTGAAAGCCATCAGTACAGTGATTAAGAGCACGTCTTCTAGGGTCATATTTCTTGTTTTCACAAGCCAGCTCCACTATTTTCTAGTTAACTGGTCTTGGTTGTTTCCAAGGGATTGTAAGATAGATCAAGTAGTAACACTGCTCTTGGAACAGGGCTTTATAAGGAGCTCCAAACCTGTCCTTTTTCTCCAATGGCTGTTAAGATGGCTGATTTTCACCAGAATCTACTTGTTTTCAAGACTACCATAAAACAGCGTGAGGGGATAAGAATTGGTCGAGTTAAATGTTTTAAGACTCATCATTCTCCCTGAAGTTTGGTAGTTTTTCTTGAATATAATTTTAATGACTTGTACAAAGTTTGGGTTAATTTTCAGAATTCTGAAAAAGTGGATTTTAATTTTATTTTTAAGCATTTTCATTGCTTTTGTGGAGAAGTAGAATTCTGGAGGTCCATTATCCAAAAGTGTGACGTCCCATCTTTCACATTCAATATAATTATCGATATGATTGAATTTAAATTTACCATTTTTTTCTCATTTATTATTTGTTAATGTTTTTCTTTTTTTTTGGTTTATTTTGTCTTAATTAGAAAAAAGTTTTAGTTGCACAAATATGAAATATACATACATATATATAATCTAAAGTCTCTGTCTCATAAATATGAAATACATATGTATATATATGTGTGTGTGTGTGTGTGGATATATATATATATATATACATATATATATATACTCTACAAGTAAAAATACTCTATAAGACTAATTTCTGGATCTATTTTTACCCATGTGACCAAATTGCCAGGTACAAAAATATTTATTAAATCAATGTTTGAAATTTTAAATAACACTTAAAACTAAATTTCAGTTGGCAAAAGAATAAATAAATGTATTTAACTGTGAAACAGCTTACAGTCCAGCAGTGAGAATGAATGAACATAGATACGTTTTGAAACTGCAATGTGAAGGAAAAATAAAGAATCCTGATATCTTGGATACTTTGGAGACAACACTGTTACATGTCTTTCTAGAGCAGGGATTGTACTCACTATTGTCACATATTTCTATTTAGCCACTTTTGCCTAAGCCCAGATGCCCTTGTCATTTCATTTGCAAAAGCAACATGAAGTAAAACTACAGTATATTACTACTCCTGCAGTTTAAAACTGTGTATCCAAACAGGCATTAGCCCGCAACACATCTCCTTGGGATGATGAGGGCACAGAGATTGTATGCCTTACCTCACTGATTATCTTTGGCAAGAACTCTAAAAGCTCTAAGATTTTACCTTCCTTGAAAGCTAAATTTTAACCCCGCTACAATTTCATGAATTTTGATACATGGCCCTAAATCATACGAAAAGGAATTTTTACTCCAATCAGTAGTAGAATCCTGAACGTCAGGCAGATTTACACTCCAATTTCCACAGGGTAGCTTGAATTGATCCAAAAAGACTGTGTTATGGGAGAGAAACCCTGGCTTATGAAACCCGATATATTTTCTTTTTAATGGGCAATAAGCATGCCTACACTTTGCACCAGATGAAGATGTTATCTTGATAAAACTGGGCAGTGAGTATGGCTGCACTTTTACTTTGGAAAATGACACTATCTTCCAAGCCAATATGAAAACCTGTCCTTTCCACCAAAGAGATGCTGTCATTATGTTCCTAGGTTGTACACTCAAGCAACTTTTTTTTTTTTTTTTTAAGACTGGGTTTCATTCTGTTACCCGGGCTGGAGTGCAGTGGCTGCATTCTCAGCTCACTGCAGCCTTGACCTCCTGGGCTCAGCTGAGCTACTCAGACTCTTGAGTAGCTAGAAGCATAGGCATGCATCCTCATACTCTACTAATATTTGTATTTTGTGTAGGTTGGGGGGTTGTCATGTTACCCAGGCTGGTATGAAACTCCTGAGCTCAAGTGATCCACTCACCTTGTTCTCCCAAAGTGATGGAATTACAGGCATGAGCCATTGCCGCTAACCTATAGCAATACTTTTGAAAGGTATTTCAAAAGTAAGAATAGTCAGTGCTTGTTCATAAAACATGTACAGATCTAAGGGACACAAGAATCACTGTCTACCAATATTCTGCAAGTTACTTTTGTCAATAAGGTCTCCTTTTTTTTCCCTTCATAGCTTGCTGCTTTGGTGTATGCATTCTTTCATCAGTCTTCAAATACTGGGTTAAAATATTTTACAAAGGAATATGTATTGCTTACTTCCACTTATCTAATCTTCAACATCGTGAAATAGAAAACATATTGATAAGGAAAAAAAGTTGAAAGTTGATATAAAACAATAAATAACAACAATAGATAAAAGTTTCAAGGTATCCCTACCCACTGAGAAGAAGTGGCTAGAATATATAGCCAGATTAATTTACCAAAATTCTGTATGTTTTTGTATGATTAGTAATATTCTATACTTAAACTGGATACTTAGAGAGATTTTCTACTGACATGAGTTAGAAATTTCATTTTATATATATTTATTAATATTTAATAAAAATGATCTGATTTCTGTTTTAATTAAAAAAGATTTTGACAGTATTACCATCTAGAAGACTTTTTCTTTTAATGTAAAGAAATTTCATTTTATATCTATTTATTAATATTTAATAAAAATGATCTGATTTCTGTTTTAATTAAAAAAGATTTTCACAGTATTACCATCTAGAAGACTTTTTCTTTTAATGTAAAAAGTGAAGTGTATGGATTTACTTTACCTGCATACAGTGAGATTAATTTTATTCTAAGGTTGCAATCTATACTGCCAACATTTAACTTGGCTTTTCCAAATTCATACTAGTAATCATAAAAGGAAATAGTGAAAAACTTGCTTATCTGGTAAACCTTTGGTGTATCTGTGGAGTTGCTGGTGTTGCCTGTAATCTGTGACTGTGAGGAATCCTACATAGGTCAAATTGCTCCACAAATCATTACAAATTGTAAAACTGACACAAATATTTTCCACTAACCAGGAGCAGAAGAATGTTACAAAGGGAATGGGATTCTGTTTTAGTAAAGCATGATTCTAACTGGATTACTATCATTGAGAAATAATCTATTTCTCTGTCTCTTAATTATAACATCTGTAAATTATAAAAATTAAACTTAAGTATGTAGAACTAAAACATTTCAGGATTTTATGATTATGCCTCTAAGCTATAGAACAATGAGAATTAGAACCAATTTTTCAGAATTAATGATAGTATATTGAGGCTATTTTTAATTTTTTGCCAACTTATCTTCACAAATCTTGTATCGCAATCAAATTATATGAAAGTCTGCACTAAATTTATTAAAAAACACCAAAAATACATTATTTTCTTATTTTCTATTATGTCAATTCCCCTTCATGTTTATGCATGAGATTTCTCTTATTTTCAGAGAACACTTTGCAGTTTCAGTACATCCAAAAACTCTTGGGATGAAAGAAACCATGATTGCTGGGCCCTTGGCATTTAAGAAATGAAAGAGATACCTACTATATTGCTTTATGACAAGGTTTAGGAGACTTATTGCAGTACATTCATAGTAAAATCATACCAGAAGTAGCAAAATACTTGTAATCATTGGTAAGGCAGTTCGAAATTTCTTTAATACAGATACTGCAAAAATTTTAAGATGAAACTGTTGAAAAGATTCAAAGACTCTCTAGTCTTAATATCTGACTTTGGAGAAAGAGGCCAATAGAAATGGCATTATATAATAATTTTGAACATTCTGTAGAATGTGTGCATATTAAAACACATCTTATCTGTAAAAATGTAAGTACTCAGTAATCAATAGCTATTATTCTTTTTTTACATTTCAAAAACTGCAGATATCAGCAGAAAATTAATGTGGGACAGATGAGATCACAAATGCTTGTGTGTGTGTATGTGTGTGTGTGATTTCTGAGAAGAATAAAAATATTTTTGAAGACACTATCAAGAGGAATAAAACCACAAAAAAAAAAATCTGTAGTACGACTGACATGTCTTGGCTTCAGCAGCTTTTAATTAGAGCATATTCTGCACACTTCAGATTTAATACTGAAAGCAAATATATATTCTAACACATTGATGGCAAAAGAGATATTAGTTTTGCATTCTACACTTGGTTGATTAGAATAGATTTGCTAACATCTCACATTTTTTATTTACCCAAACAAATGTTATCTGGGAAAAAATCAGCATATATAGATAATATCTAGGGGTAACTGCTGTTAAGTCCCTTTTTTTTCTTTTTTTGAGATGAAATCTTACTCTACCCAGGCTGGAGTGCAATGGCATGATCTTGGCTCACTGCAGCCTCCATCTTCTGGGTTCAAGGGATTCTCCTGCCTCAGCCTCCTGAGTAACAGGGATTACAGGCATGTGCCACCACATCTGGCTAATTTTTTTTGTATTTTTGGTAGAGATGGGGTTTCGCCAGTTTGGCCTGGCTGGTCTCAAACTCTTGACCTTAAGTAATTCACCCACTTCAGCCTTCCAAAGTGCTGGGATTATAGGCCTGAACCACAGCTCTTGTCCCCATTAAGTTTTTAATAATGTCATTGCTTGAAATTCTTAGTTTCTGAAGCAGGCACAGTATCAAAGTCAGCCTGAATGTAGAATTTTGCAAATTTGGTATATGGATTTGATTGTTTAACATATTTGTTTAAATTGCATGGACTCTATCTCATTTGAAAGACAAATATGTTTCTATTTTATTTTTGCACTCTTTGGAGAATCATAGTAATGAAACATATATTGTACTCATCAGAATGGGAAAACTCAGGATAACAACAAAAATCCATAATACCAGGTTTTTAGTAATTAAAATCATCATATTTACAATAAGCAGAAGTATTTTAAGTTTTTAGAAGGAAAGAAAAGTTGTTTTCCAAATACTTTCTGTTCAAATCTTAATGATACAATGCAAAGTCCATAAAGTGTACTGTGGAATAATTCATTTCCTATAAAATTTCAGTGTTAAATTATAGCTTTTATTTAATTGTGTGAACAATAATTCAGACACAAAACAAATTTTAATAGCTTATTATCCATGGCCCAGGTTATCTCAATAACAGATTAATATTAAGGATAACTAGAGCAAACATTGTTGGTAATAATTCTGAAAATCTGCACTTGTCAGAATTTAATTCACATCAACATTCTATTAGTGCAAAGATAAACCTACTGAGAAGAAAAAAACCTTGTCAAACTATGACATTCTAAGATGACCCTGCTTTCACCTGATCACGTAAGTTCCATACTAGAAAGGCCCATAGGGTTTATGTAATCATCCAAACTATAAATCTGGAAACAAAGAGACAACAGGCAAATTATCAGTTTAAAGTTCTGTATTATGAGAACTAGGCCCAGAAAGAATTTTGAGACTGGTTTCTCATTCTCTTTAGCTGTATGGTCTTTGGTAAAATACCTGAATTTTTTAAGTGTTAATTACTTCATCAGTGAAATGAATACACTAGCCTTTTACTCAAAGCATATAGGAACTATTAATGAAGATAATGTTTATAAAGCATTTAGAACATTACCTAGGCATTGCAAACACTCAATAAATGCAAGTTTCTAAAACCCATGTGCAGATACAACT
The DNA here is from genome assembly GCA_036589455.1 of Ateles fusciceps. Classification (NCBI taxonomy): domain Eukaryota; kingdom Metazoa; phylum Chordata; class Mammalia; order Primates; family Atelidae; genus Ateles; species Ateles fusciceps. The sequence continues at coordinate 4,882,519 of JAZHEH010001040.1, read as the reverse complement.
ATCAGACCTACTTTAAATTATGTGATACCCCTTATTCCTTGAGAAAAGATGAGGCACAGATTAGGGCACCGTTTCTCAAACTTTAATGCTGATCTTTTTAAAAATGAAGATGCTAATCCACTTTGACTGTGGTGAAAACCTGAGTTACTCTATTTCTAATAAGTTAACTGGTAATGCTGATTCTTCTAGTCCTGGGACCACACGTTTTAAGGAGCAAGGCATTGAAGTTTACTATGTTTTAAAATGTGGATTAATTACAGAGAGCCTCATACTTCACAGGCAAATGCCCTGGTATCCCGTAAAATGACCCACTGATGGATGCTTAGAGATTATGGGAGGTGAAACGAGTTGTGGAAAGCAAAAGGCTAACTTTTGCTTTCTTCTCAGTTCAGATTACTTCTTCTATGGATGCTGTGGGCTTGGTATTTAAAATCTGCTCCCTATGGATGGATAGCGATGTGTTATTTGGCAAGGATATTTTATTACAATTTCTCCTATGCTCTGTAGAGATGCCAAAAAAAAGAAAATAAAACCACTCTTAACTGACAAAGCCTGGTTTACTTGTAGAAAATATTTTGGAATGTGTTTCAGACTTTCAAAGTCTAAACTTTTTTTCACAAAAAAATTTTATTAAAAAAATCATATCTATTTCCAGGAGCTGTCAATTGTTTGTTATAGACACAATCATTCTGTATAGAACAGTAAAACACATTTCACAACATTTACATTTAATTGTGCTTATTTACTTTGCATGTGAATAGATACAATTTTATTCTACATAGAAAAAACTATTTGAAGTTACCTATTTCAGGGAAGCATTTCTAACAACACTTGGTTCAAATGTTATTTTTTAGAAAATTATTTCCTGTGGTGTTTGTATAATCAGATATCTAGAAGCTTCGAGTTAGATGTAGCCTAAGGCGTTCAGCCTTCCTGTTCACCTCTCTACTCCAAACCAGCAGTAGAAACAAACAGGGAGACCAAAGCATAAAGAATTTTGGGGTTGGGCTGCTTTCTAACTTTTATCCACTGTGCTTAGAGTGTTTCTTACAACTTCAGAAGAAAAAGCAAACAAAAGCAAAAGAATAGAAAAACAGAGAAATAGTCCATAAGCTTGCATTGTCAATCATGGAATTTAGAGTTGCTATGAACAGAGATTTAGTCTCCCCTGCCTCTGCATGGACCAGTCTTCACTGAAGTAACATGTAAGCTTTATGAGGTCAAAGGTATTGTCCTGTCCACTGATAAATTATTCATAGACAAGACAGTACCTAGAAATCAATATTTGTTGCATGAATAAATGTTCATTCAGGAAGAACTAGAAAAACAAAACACATATAAAGAAAGAAAAATGACAAATATGCTGACCATGAATAGACTTAGGTAAACTGTGACACAGGTTTGAATAACCCTCATTTGAAAAACATGTTTTATAAACTCTAAGAACTAAAAGTAAATATTATTTAAAAGTGATTTTATTTCAGCACAATCATTTCCTATAAATAAATGTATCTAAGCTACACCACAGGGAAGTCTGTTAACATTTGTCATAAAAAATTTAGATACATTTATTATTTAATTCACATAATTGAAAGAAAATTTGAGCCTTTAAATGTAAAACCATAGAGCCCAATAGCTGAAATTTATTATAATAATTCCTTTTTATATTAATGTACATAATTCCATCATAACAAAAATTTGGATATGCCAAATGTTGCAATAAAAATATGAGAACTCTAAAAATACTGGGCTGTTATTTCCTAAAAAATGCTTCCATTGAACTTTTTCTCAAAAGACATCCACTTTCCTATGCTTTGCTGTAATACTGATAGATTGCATTGAAACATGTACACATTCTCTGTAGGCATACTTGGTGTTCAACTGCAAGATTGACAGTAAGTAAAGACTGAAGTCCCTGACCCTAAAACTGAGAAATTTATTTTTTCAAAGTTGATTTAGGTCCAAAGTGTAGCTCCATTAGTATTGTGGTATAATCAACAGTGGTACATGACTAGACACAATGCTTAATACAGATACAGAGATAGATAGTTTGTAAGATTAATATTCTTATATTAATCATTATCATGATCATCTTTGTCCTGATCAGAACTGTGATGGTTATGAGTTGGTCATTTAGTTGTGACTGTGATCTTTCAACGTAATTCCTAATGGAATAACTGTCCATCTTATAAAACACAAGGAGAAGCTGGCATCCATTGTCTTTTCTATCAGAGAATGTCTTTGATTGAAATACATTGCAGAGACATAATTGTAGGAGAATAATACAGGACTTGACAGTTTGCATGGCAAATTTCCTAGCCTTCCAGTCTTTTTTACCCTGCACACTGCCCTATCATAAAAATTCCTTTATTTTTAATCCATAACTAGTGCAGAAATCAGTGAAACCCAATGTCTATGTTGTTAATATTATACTTTCTTCTAAAAAATGGACAATTTTGTAATATATTTGTAATTTTGACCTTGATGTTAGTGATTGCAAATGATATATCTGTTCGGTTCAACCTGCAAAATGAATATGGACATAATAAAAAGGTGAAAAGTTGAACACATCCATTTTTACCTTAAATATGTATGTCAATTTTCAAAACTTTTAAACTCTTTCACCAGTCCTTATCTTTTCCATATCTTCTACTCAATTTGTTTCTTTGCTCTTTTTTTTCTCTAAACTCCATGGCCAATTATTTATTGAATGCTACTGTTCCAATGATTTCTATTTCTATAAATAAAGCTCATCTTCTATTTTTCACTCTTAAATGTCTCATCAAACTATTCAATTCCATATATACCTCTCAGGACAAATTCTCTCAAATTTATTTTTAAACCAGAAACATAAGATAATACCAATACTAACATTCCACTACATTATACTTGGAAGTAAAAACAAAAATAAATAAACTACCTATTAGACATAGGGAGTAGAAGATGGTTGCCAGAAGCTAGGAAGGGTAGTGGAGGGCTTGGCGTGGGAGAGTGGGGATGGTAAATGGTTACAAAAAAAATAGAAGGAATGAGTAAGACCTACTATTTGATACCACAGGGAAGGACTATAGTCATTAATGACTCAATCTGTACATTTTAAAACAACTTAAAGAGTGTAATTGGAATGTTTGTGACACAAAGGATAAATACTTGAGGACATGGATATCCCATTCTTCAAGATATGATTATTTCACATGTCTATATCACAACATCTTTTATAGCCCATACATATCATACCTGCTATGTACACACAACAATTAAAAATATAAAGTATGAGTTATATTTATTATCTCAAATGGAGATAATAATAAATCACAATTCTTTCCTTATAAATAAAGAAAATAGATTGAAGTGTCTTTGGAAAACCCCAAATTTAACCATAACAGATAATTAGATGCAAGCTGAATTCCAATACATTAAATTCCAAAACATTACAAAAATTAAAGGTTTCCATTTTATCCACTCTCTGGTGGTGTGTGTGTGTGTGTGTGTGTGTGTGTGTGTGTGTATTATACATATATATAGTTGTCTTGCTTAGAGACTGGGAAATATTCTGAGAAATATATCATTAGATGAATACATTGTCGTGCAAACATCATAGAGTATATTTACACAAGCCTAAATTATATAGCTTATTATACATGTAGGCTCTATGGTGTGGTCTGTTGGTCCTATGCTACAAACCTGTACAGCATGTTACTGTATTGAATATTATAGGAAATTATATATAATGCTAAGTATTTATGTATCTAAATATATCTAATCATAGAAAAGTTACAATAAATATATGCTAGAAGAGGCAAAAAAAATGGTATACCTGTATAGAGGAGCTCCACTGCAATCTTACAGGACCACCATCATATGCATAGTTGGTGGTTGATTAAAAGATTGTTATAGGGTGAATAACTGAGCCTTTAAATGTAAAACCATAGAGCCCAAAACCATAGATCCCAATAGCTGTTTACTATCCTCTTTAGTAAACACTGTGCTCTATTCTACAAAACTTGGCCTCATGTATCTTCTAACACTATAACACATATGCCTATTCCCTAAACACAGCATTTATTTAAATGTATTTAATATTCATAATTTTAAATAATATTAGATGTATTCTGCAATTTGCTTCAGTTCACTCAATATTATATGAAAGAGATTTATCCTAGTTGTTCCCTCCATTTTTATTGGTATAAAAAGACATTATAGGATTATGACAAAATTTATTAAATAATTCTCCTGTTTTTGATATTTAGAGTATAACTGACATAACTTTTAACAAATGCTAGTTTTTTTTTACAGACATTAAAGTGTAATAAAGGGACATTGGGAATAACCCTATTCTCTCAAATTTGAGAACACATATGAAATAGACCAGCTCCTTAAAAGAAACAATCTGCCAACCTTGCACCAGAAGTGGACAATCTTAATAGGACTATGTCTACTAAAGAAATGGAAGCAGTAATTAATAACCTTCCAAAACAGAAAGCACCAGACCCAGATGAATGCACAGCAAATTCTATTAAACATTAAAAGTATTAAACCAGTCCTCTCCAGTTTTTTTAGAATACATAAACGGAGGGAATACTTCCTAGCTCATTTGATGAGGCCAATATTATCCTAATACTAACACCAGAAAAAGACCATGAGAAAACAAAACTGCAGACCAATATCTCTAAAGAACATAGATGTAAATTACTCAGCAAAATATTAGCAAGTAGAATTCAGCAATGCACAAAAAGAGTGATACACTACAACCAAGTGAGATTTATCTCAGGTATGTCAGCTGGGCTCAGTAATCAAAAATCAGGTAATGTAATCCATTACATTAACTAGCTATAGAATAAAAATCATGTAATCATATCAAAAGATGTGGAAAAAGCATTTTACAAAATTCAGCACCAATTCATGATAAAAATTTTCAGTAAACTAGAAACAGAGCGTACTTTCACAACTTTGATAAGAAATGTCTACAAAAACCTACAGCTCACATTATACCCGATGGTAAGAAAGCAGAAGCTTTTCCACTAAGGTCAGGAAAAAGATATCACTGCTTTACCTCATGCCTTACAGAAATTTCAATTCCAGATGGACTGGACACTTGTGTAAAAACATAAAACCTTTAGAATAAAATATAAAAGACTGTTTCTATTACCTTATGCTAGAAAAGGGTTTATCAAACTAGACTCCCAAAAAGCAAGAGAATTATTTTTTTCACCTTTTCCTGTTGACATTGAATACCAGCTCTACCAGATACCAGTGCTCCATTTAACTAGGTCCTTTAATTTTCCCTTTTTCAGAAAAATAACTGCATAATTCAATCTCAATTACTCTGTCTTAAAGAAAAAAATCTCCTGTAACTTACACCTTGTTTACTGGTAGTTTATTCAAACTTTTGTTGGTTATTTTTAGTCCATTTTTGTTTACTTTTTGAAAATATAATTTTTGTTTTTTCATTTAAAAATGTGGTAAATTACATCAACAGGTTTAAGAAAATATTAACAATTATTTCATCCCTGGATAAAAGTGCTTAGTCCCTTGTTTATTATCTTGCCAGAGGTCTATTTTACCCATCATTTTACAAAAGAACATTGACCTTTATTTGTTTATTGTATTCCTCTTATTAATTACATGTCTTTTTTATTGCCTATTGTGTTTTAGAGAGTGCCCATATTTTGCAAGGTAACGGTCATTTGCTGGATTTTGCGACCTCATGCATGGCCAATTTTTATAAGTGTTACATGGATATTTGAAAAGAACAAATATTTGTTAATGATTAAATACAATCAAATACAAACATGCATACAAATACAAATACATATGTTAATTCATAACATTAGTTTCTTAATGGTTTGATTTTTGTCTGAGCTATCCATCTGAGAGAACTGTGATAAACTTTCTTTTTCAATGTCACACATCTGTTCTTCCCTAAATAACTCTCAACTTTTAAGGAAACTTCAACAAGTGTAACAATCGTTTGTTATTTTTTCCTCTAGAACATAACAAGTTAATCGCAACATTTTATGTGGATAAATGAGGATGATCAAAGTAATTTGAATTATTTGATTAAGGTTAAAGAGTAAAGACCAGTGAACTACTAGACTTTATGTGAAAATAAAAACAATTAGAGAAGTATATGAGAGAATAATATGCGTATTTAGTATAAGAAAATATAACTTAGATAAGATATTGCTAAAACAAACTATGACAAATGATGTTAAATTTTACTTTATTCAAATATAAATTTTCTTTTTTCTTTTTTTTTTTTTTTTTGAGACAGAGTCTCGCTCTGTCGCCAGGCCCAGGCTGGAGCACAGTGGCGCGCGCAATCTTGGCTCACTGCAACCTCCGCCTCCCGGGTTCAAGCAATTCTCCTGCCTCAGCCTCCAGAGTAGCTGGGACTACAGGTGCACGACACCACACCCTGCTAATTGTTGTATTTTTTTTTTAGTAGAGACGGGGTTTCACCATGTTGGCCAGGGTGGTCTGGATCTCTTGACCTTGTGATCTGCCCGCCTTGGCCTCCCAAAGTGCTGGGATTACAGGTATGAGCCACCGCGCCCGGCCACTCAAATATAAATTTTCTATGATTTGAAAGACTGTAAGAAATGATGAATCAAGAAAATATTTTCAATGCATATAGTTTTAAAAGAAAGTATTAAAAATTGCCAAATCATTAAAAGAAAGAATAAAAAAAGTGATTAGAAAGAAAATAAATAATTAATGGAAGAAAAATACCAATTGACAATACACGGAAAAATGTTCAACCCAACTATGAATAATAATGCAAACAAAAAATGTTGGATATTATTTCCTACCCAAGAAACTGGCTTAAAAAAACATCTTAGAAAAACTAGTTTTGATAAGAATGCAAAACAGAGTCATGTACTGGTAAAAATGGCATACATTTGTACTACTATTTTAAAGAGTAATTTTGCAATCCCTGGTAAAGAAAAACAAATGTTTATAACTTGAAGCTCTAAAATTGCACTTCTAAGTGTATCCTGTACATAAGGAAAACACTTCTAATCATATGCAATGACATGTTCACAAGAATGTGTATTATAGTATGGTTTGTTAGAATAATATATTAGAAAGAATATAAATGCGTAAATTATGCTATTTGCCTCTGATAGTCATATAGCAGTGAAAGCATTTAACTAGAATCATATGTATTAATACACACATAGCCTAAAACAAAATATCAAGTAAAAGAAGATTATATAGCAAGATATGTACAGTATAATTTATACTAAATTATAAAACCTATAAAACTTTAGTTTTTGTGCTGGTGGTTATAAAACATAGTAATATTAGATTAAAATATTATAAGAATTTTTATTACCAAGGTTTTATTTTTATTACCGAATTTATGGCCAAATTTTGTTAATGATTCCTCTTTGGTCATGAGGTAGATTAGCATGATAAATGCCTGCACAGGCAACCTCCATTTGGATTTTAATTTTTGTTTTTTCTGTTTTTTGTTTGTTTGTTTTTTACAGAAAAGATTTAAACAATATGGCAGCCATAAAAATGCACCTGTCCTCCTCCTGTCTTAGTTGCTGCAATTTGAAATCCATCAATGTGTTTGTTTAATGGTCACTCTTTCCATTGGCTCCTCTAGTCGATAACTAAGCTCAACAGGGAAACCAAGGCAGACTGATTCTTTAGAGATGTGACACTTCACCTGGAGTTCACAGAACTGCTGTGAAACTTGCCAACACTTCCCTGGAAGTGCACTGCAGTATTGACATTGCTGTCTTTTCTTTCTTCCTTCATTCCATTTTTCTTTCAAAGGGTCAAGTTGTATCACAGTCCTATGGCATTCCTAACTTCCTCCAGCTTGCTCTGTATTTTTAGTCAACACTGTTTTCCCCAGTGAATCTCTTGCAGAGCTTGTCCTATCTTTACATCTTTCTGAGAGAACCCAGATAAACACAAGCAAATGTGGCAAACTGTTAAGATTCAATTAATCTCTGTGCTAATATACTGGAAAATAAGCATTTCATTAGGTGAAATAGTTATGGTTTTATATTTTTAGTTGTTGTAATATAGTAACTTAAATATCTTTTTATAGTTTTCAATGTTTTCCAAGCTTTTTTCCTTGGGCATTCATTATTTTGCAATCTGGAAAAATGTATATACCACATATGTGTATATGTACGTATGTTTGTGTGTGTGTGTGCATATAAATATATGTATGTGCATATATGTATGTGTATATGTGTGTATATAAAATGTCATATCTTAAAATCAACCAAGATAAAAATCCAGCAGAACTCTTATATTATAGCAATGCTTTGCTAAAATTTTACAATGTGACATAAAGAGTTAATATTTCTGTCCTAAGTTTTAACACCCACCCATGTGTTCTTTTTATATACCCACTTTTCACATCTCTTCTCACAGTTAGAAATTTGAGGCCAAATCTCTTCTGTCTGTTGATGTTTAGGAAATAAAAAACTTTCCAGGGCCTGTCGGGGGTGGGGGTCTAGGGGAGGGATGGCATTAGGAGAAAGATGATGGGTTGATAGGTGCAGCAAACCACCATGGCACGTGTATACCTATATAACAGACCCACACATTCTGTACATGTACCCAAAACTTGAAGTAGAATAAAAAAAGAAAAAAAAAAAACTTTCAAAGTAATCTAAATCTGCATACAGCCCTGTCACCATCATCATGAAAAGAAATATGGAAATGTTGATACTTTTCTTCTATATAGACATAAACCTTTGCTTTTAAAAAGTGTTTCTTAGGCAGGGTTTACTTTTTAGTTCATTTTAGCCACAATTTCCACAAGTTTTCTTCTTTCAGAAGAAGATTTGATGGTCAACCAGGACAGGTCATTATATCTTTCGAAGACAAATCTTCAGCCTTTACTCACTGTTGAACCACAATTGACATGCGTACACACCTTTCCAATTTTATCTCTAATTTGTTCCCAGCAATTCTCTTCTATGCTGAACTACCTCTATAAGAACGTTAGTACACATTTATTGCTGTCTCTAAATATTTGCTTTTCCCTTCAGGCTACTTGGATAGTCCTTTTCGGTTTTCCTTATCAATTTGAACTTATAAATGGTCTTCAAAATGTATTCTTTTTTATTTTTGAAAGTTTTCTCAATCACATATTTCTACTTTTTTAAAACAATTAGAAGACAAATAATATACTAAACTCTATTTGCTGCTTAATATTCCTAAGTAGTAATGGTTTGAAACGAAATATATATTTAAAGCATTTTTAAAATTTTATATACTGCAAAGCTAAAATTCAAAAATGCATCAATGTTTGATTAATGAACCACAACAATATTACTCTGGAGGCAGCTCAGAGAGAAACATTCGTCAGTCATTAAAAGTGCCACTCACTGCTATGGGAATGTAAATTAGCATAAGTCTTTTAAATAGCACCATGTCAATATGTATCAAAAATTTATTTAAAGTTGCTTTATTCTTTTTATTAGAGCAATACAATTTCTAGAGATTTATTTTTAAATAGTAATGTATCTGTAGGAAAATATTTTGCTATGTGGATGTTCTATGTAGCATTGTTTAGAATTGTAAAATTTACAAAATTATAAGCTAGAATACAAGGGTATATTAAGAAAAGAGTATAATCATACAGTAAAACACTATGTATCATTAAAATAATATTTTATATAATATTTATTTATCATTAAAGATAGGCTTGGGATTTTTTTTTCAATTATTGCCACTTATATCTATGTGTACCTAATGTTTAGCTTACATTTATAAGTGAGAACATACAGTATTTGGTTTTCTCTTTGTGCATTAATTTGCTTAAGATAATGAACTTGAGCTATATCCATATTGTTGCAAAGAACATAATTTTTTTTCATTTTATGGATGTATAGTATTCCATTGTGTATATATACATTTTCTTTATCCAATACATCCTTGACGAGCAATGTGGGTTGATTCCATGTCTTTGCTACTTTGAACAGAGCTATGAAGAATATAGAAGGACTGATATATTTTTGGCAGAATTATTTATTTTCTTTTGAGTATATAATCAGTAATGATATTTCTGGGTTGAATGGTAGTTCAATCAGTTTCTGAGACATCTCCAAACTGCTCCCCCATAGTGGCTGGACTAATTTCCATCCCCACCAGCTATGGGTAAATGTTTCCTTTTCTCTGCAACTTCACCAACATCGTTATTTTTTGACATTTTAACAAAAGCCATTCTGACTGGTATGAGATGTTATTCTGTTGTGGTTATGATTTGCATTTCTCCGTTCAAAAATTGAAAGAATCAATATTGATAAAATGGCCATACTGACCAAAACAGTTTACAGAATCAATGCTATTCCTATCTGATGTAGTTCAAATGCTTGTCTCCTCCAAATCTCATGTTGAAATGTGACCTCCAATGTTAGATGTGGGCCCACTGGGAAGCATTTGGGTTATTGGGCAGATTCTTCATAAATAACTTTGTTCCCTCCCCATGTTAATGAGTGAATTCTTACTCTGTTAGTTCACAAAGGAGTTGGTTGCTTAAAGGAGCGTGGCACTCCTCCTCTCTCTATTGCCCTGCTTCTCACCATGTGACATTGCTGTTCCCCCTTTGCCTTCCACCAGAAGCATATACTTCCTATACATTTGCAGAACAATGAGCCCAATAAATCTCTTTTCTTTATAAATTACCCAGTCTTGGGTATTCCTTGATAACACAAAATACACTAACACAGAAAACTGGTACCAACCAGGGCATTTCTATAAAGATACTTGAAAATGGGGAAGTGGCTTTTGGACTGGCAGAGGTTGGAGGGATCTGAAGGGCTCATAAGGAGACAGGAAGATGAGGGAAAGGTTGTAATTTAACAAAAAGTGATTTAATGGTTGTGACCAAAATACGGATGGAAATGAAGACAGTGAAGGCCAGGCCTATGAAGTCTCAGATGATGATCAGGAACTTATGGGGAAATGTGGCAAAGGTCACCCTTTTGCCCTAAGCAAAATGTTATGTCATAGCAAAGAAGTTGGCTGCACTGTGCCCATGTGCTAGTCATTTGTGGAAGGTTAAACTTAAAAGCGATGACCTGAAGTATCTGGCAGAAGAAGTTTATATACAGAAAAGCATTCAAGAAGTGGGATGGTTGCTTTTAGCAGCCTATTATCAGAAGTGGGAGCCAAAAAAATGATGTAAAACTGGAACTTATAATTAAAGGGAAAATAGAGAATAAAAGTTTGGAAAATTTGCAGCTTGGCTATGTGGTAGAGAAGGAAAGAATGTTTTAAAGAGAGGAATTCAAGAGGGATGAATAGTAGCTACTTGGTAGAAAGATTTACATGACAAAATGGGAGCCAGGTGCAAATAGCGAAGACAATCGCAAAAAGTCCTGGAAGACATTTGGTTTTCAGGACCATTCCTATCACCACAGGCCCCGAGGTCTAGGATAAAAAAATGGTTTCAGAGGGCAGGCCCAGGGCACCATTGCCCTGCACCATCTTGAGAGGTTGTTTTTTACATCTCGGCCTCTCCAGTTCAGCTCCAGCTATAGCTCAAAGTGCCCCAGATATGACATGGACTGCCACTTATGAGAGTGCAAGCCACTGTAAGCCTTGGTGGTTTCCATGTGGTGTGAAGCTTTGAGGAACACAGAATGCAAGAGAAAAGAAGTTTGGCAGCATCTACCTAGATTTCAGAGTAAGTATAGGAAAGCCTGAGTGTCTAGGCAGAAGCCTATGCCATGGGCAGAGTCTCTGCAGAAAGGCTATTCTACAGCAATGTTGTGGGAAAATGTGAGGGTAGAGTCCCCACAGAGCCTCCCTACCTGGTTGGATCTGCGGGATTGGACCCACCAGCCTTCAGACCTGAGAATGGTAAGGCCACTGGAAGCTTATACTCTTAGCATAGAAAAGCCACAGGCACTCAAATCCAACCCATGAGAGCAGCCGTGGGGGCTGCACTCAACAAAGCCACAGGGGTGGAGCTGCCCAAGGTTTTGGGAGCCCACCCCTCATACCAGTGTGCCCAGGATGCAAGAAATGGAATCAAGAAAAATTATTTTGGAGCTTTAAGGTTTAATAACTACCCTGCTGGGTTTCAGACTTGTGTGGGGCCTATTATCTTTTTCTTTTGGTGAATTTCTCCCTTTTGAAATGAAAGTATTTATCCAATGCCTGTACCACCATTGTATCTTAGAAGAAAATAACTTATTTTTGCTCTTACAGGATCATAGGTAGAAAGAACTTGCCTTGAGTCTCAAACAAGACTTTGGACTTCGGACTTTGAGGTGATACTGGAACAAGTTAAGACTTTGGGCGGCTACTGGGAGGATGTAAATGTATTTTGCAATGTAAGTAGAACATGAGATGGAGGGGTGGCCCGAGGAGGAATGATACAGCTTGGACATTCGTTTCCTCCAAATCTCATGTTGAAATGTGACCTCTTGTGATGGAAGTGGGTCTAGCGGGAGGTGTTTGGGTCATGGGAGACAATTTCTCATGAATGGTTTGGTACCCTCCCCATGGCTGTGAATGAGTTCTCATTCTATTCATTCACATAAGAGCTGTTTGAACCTCCTGGAACCTCCTTCTATCTCTCTTGTTCTCTCTCTCTCCATGTGACTCACTTGCTCATCCTTTGCCTTCTGCCATGATTGGGACTTCCACAGCTCCAGAATTCTGCAGAACCATGAGCAAAATAAACCTCCTTTTTATAAATTACCCAGTCTCAGGTATTTCTTTATAACAACACAAAACAGCCTAACACCAAAAAGAACTAACTTAATTCCCACCAACAGTGTACAAATGCTCCCTCTTCTACAAAGCCTTGCCAATATTTGATATCCTTTGACTTTTTAACAAAAGCTGTTCTGACTGGTGTGAGATGGTATCTCATTGTGGTTTTGATTTGCATTTCTCTGCTTATGGATTGGAAGAATTAATATCATTTAAAAGGCCATAGTGTCCAAAGGAATTTACAGACTCAATGCTATTCTTACCAAACTACTCATTGCATTTTCCACAGAATTAGCTAAAATCCTTCTAAAATTGATACGGAAACAAAAGAGTTCCCAAATAGCTATGGATATACTAAGCAAAAAGAACAAGGCTAGATGTATCACATTATCCAACTTCAAATTACAGTACAAGTTGACAGTAAGCAAAACAGCATGGCACTATTACAAAATGAACACATAAACCAATAAAACAGAATAGAGACCCAGAAATAAAGACATACCTATACCCATGTGATCTTTGGCAGAGCTGATGAAATAAGCAATGAGAAAAAGATTCTCTATTCAATAAATGGTGCTGGAACAACTGGCTATCCAGATGCAGAAGAATGAAACTAGACTCTTACATTTCACCATACACAAAAATTAACTAAAAATGCATTAAAGACTTAAATGTAAGACCCCAAACTATAAAAATCATAGAAGAAAACCTAGAAAATACCCTTCTCGATATTGACCTTGAAAGAGAATATTTAAACACATACTTAAACCAGCTAATTTTGATTGTAAAAGACAGATTAGAAAATATTAGGTTTCCTTACTTTTTAAATCAATAATTTAAAATAGGTCAGAAGTTATTGGAAATTAGCATAGATAGATGAATTTTATGTTTGCTCACCTAAATTTTCTGTTTTATGTAAATACGCAGAAATACATAGAAAATAGACATTTAAAAATAGTTTTCAGGAATATTTATGTACATAGGAAACATTTATGACATAATTTTAAGTGAAAGTCTCAAATTTTTTCCTAAAGTTTAAACCAAACCTTTAATGCATTAAAATGTGAAGAAATATTCTTTCTGATTGAGAATTAATACGAAACTTGTGTGCGTTTATGCACTCTTTAATTTTATTTTTTAAATTTTTGTGATAAGCATTTATCTACTTATATATTTTAAAAATATTAAACATTTAAAGCAAAAGTCAATCCCTCTTTGGCTTATATTACAAGTGATTTTAAAAATAAATTTATGTTTAAAAGCAGGTAAGCTGCAGTCATTTTATGCTACTTAAGCACACAGATTATAAGTACAACAATTATTTTCTTTACATAGTGTGATATAAATGAACCTTCATAAAATAACACTATGTATGTCACTTTTAGGCTATGTTAAGAAAAAAAGAAAGTTCTTGATTATGAATACTTTATTTTAACAACCACTAAGAGATAATTTTTATATAGAAGGGAAAAGTTTTGTGTTTGAGATCCTTTGGTGAGCAACAAATATATAATTTTCTCTATTTTATAATCTTGATTTATAACTCTGAATGGAGGGTTGTGCAAATGTTCAAATCATTCTTCACTTCCAACTCCTGATACCTGTGTTCCTTTCTTTGCTTAGGCTGGTCTTTACTAAGGACCATTTAATGTTGCTGAAGTCTGAAGAAACCTATTGTCAAATAATAAACTTTTTTCTTATGGAATGTAAATAGAATGCATTGTGCTTAATTAGTTTGTTAGAAGAAATGACCTAGCTACTTTATTTTCTTCCACGTATTAGTGACCTGCTAAAGATAACACTGGTGTCCTTGAGATTTGACTTGACGTGCTAGGAAGCAATACAGAGCCAGCTTGTTTGTTCTAGGAAGCACACCAAGCAAGTTTGCTTTTGTGACAAAGCTTGTATGCAAATGCAAGGATGGAAGGCTTGTTCTGTTTCTACAGTACCTTGTAAGTACAAATTATTCCCAAATACCAAAGACATCAGTAACACCCAAGATAGGGTTTCTTAATTTCAATATTATTGACTGTGGGGGACCAGATAACTCTTAACTTTGGGGGTAGAAGTGCTGCTGTCTTGTGCAAGACAGAACACTTAGCAGTATCTTAGCCTTAGCCTCTATTCCCTAGATGCCAAAGGCAGCCTCCAGTTGTGACAAACAAAATAAGGTCTCCAGACATTGCCATATGTTCCCTGGGGACAAAATAGCCTCCAAGTAAGAAGTGCTGATCTAAGGGATATTATAAAATATTAATAACAACTATTTCATAGTAGAAAGATAAATGGGCCTGAGTTTGAATCTTGATTCTACTATAATAGTTACTGAAACATACAGTCTTTGAGTCTCAGTGTCCCCACCCGTAATATTTGAATATATTGTCCATATGTATAGCATGGCCTACAATCCATCTGTAAGTTTAGTGTCTCCCAGGGCGAATACGTTCATTCTTCAGGAAGAGGTCATTTCAAGAGAGACGTGAGAAGGAAGAGTGATGTGTGTGCTGTCTCCTCCTGCTGCATACATCTAAAGCTCTCTGGTGAGGACTGACACACCAGTGTTAAGGAGTGTTTCTCTTAAAAAATTCTTAAGAGAGTTTTTCTCCTTTAACCCAATGAAATTTATATGGTTTATTCCATGTTTAAGATTTTCTTCAGTTCAATTAAAGCTGAAATTATATGAAAACAACATTGCAGCTACCTAAATTAGCTGAGAAGTAGGCAGAAAAAATACATTTCACTCAACTCTATGGCAAAGAGTTGAGGTTGGTCCTACTAGACACAGAATCCCAATTTGTAACCCCGATCACCTTTCTGAATATGGTAATACTTTCATTTAAAGAAAATTAAAACTTACACAAAAATATATTTAAATACACAGTTCAGTTGAATTTTGTCTATCCATATCCCGATGACCATGGAAACAGTGTGCATTTCTTCAAAACTTCTATTCTCAGTGATTTTTCCTCCGTTATTCATATTTGTTCATTTTAGTCCCTTAGAGAAAAAGGTTTCTCTTTGGCAAATAAGCAATATGTTAGCACTGGTTTAAATAAATACTTTGCTTTACCTTTTGTAACAAGTTCATAGTTTATATTAAAGTAGTACTTAGATTTCACCTACACACACACACACACACACACACACACACACACACACCCCCCCCCAGTGGATGATAAACAAAAATATCCTGACTTGAGTTGAATCAGACTTATAGAATATCAAACATGGATGAGTGGAATTATAGCTCTTTTTTGTATAAATGAATACTTAGATTTTGAAATCCTAGGATACCATGCAAGGCAAAGAGACAGGAATGGTAGCTATAGAAGGTAGAAAGCATAGTAGAAGTTAAAGGACATATGTCCTTGTCATCATATCAGAGACACAGAAAACGTCTGAGGGACTGCTGTGAGCAGTAACCTGCATACAAATTTAAAGATTTGAGGAGGCACAAGGTTGGATAGAGGTTGTTTTTCTTATCTGGAATGCTTTTCTCCTCTCCGTGGGTCCTGAATGTCTTTTTTTTTAAGGGTTAATGGAAAGGTTTACTACAGCAGAGGAGATAAACTATTTAATGCATTATTTAGTCTCACTTATGAACCACTAGTCACTGGTTGTCTATTTCACTAACACATACAGATCAGAAGGTGCTCAATGTAAAAGGAGTATAGTTCTTCAAATGACATGTAACTCTGACATCTAAATTGGTCATGCTTGATGTGGGACCATATCTTTGAGTTCATTTTAGCTATAGAAGCTTGCGAATTCTGGGTCTAGAAATATGTTCTTTTGTAAAAATGCAGTGATAGTAAAAAATAATTGTCAGACATGTCAGGCAGGACAAATGTCCCTAAAATCACTTAACAATCATCATTACTCCAATGCTGAACATCTGATCTTACAAGAAGGAAATTGAATACTTAGGCAAATTGTATTAGAAACATTCACTAGACCATGAGAAGTACAAAATGTGAACTGGAGATTGCTGTTAAGTTTGACTCTCAGACAAATTCAACCATTATCATTGGAGGTACACCTGAAACATTTTAAAAATCAACTGAATTATTATCTTTGAAACAATATGTTTAGGTTCTTCAATCGCATGAAAACTTCCTATGCTTCTTGCTTTTTCATGAAATTACCAGCAACACCACTGTTCTTCAACTTTATAAAGCTGTTAAACCATTAGTTATTCTTTTCCAGTTAGTTCTAAACCATTCCAATGCTTCTAGCTTAGTTTTTTTTTTCTGTTTGACATTATCAACTCTATTATTTATTATGTCACATTTTCAGTACAATTAGAAAATTTTCAATTCTTCATAAATCTTTCTATCTTCTCTATACCTAAGTACAGACCAGGGAGAAATCTGCCCACACTCACAGATAGGTGCTGTGATGGTTAATTTTATGTGTCAACTTGAATGGGATAAGGGATACCCAAATAGCTGTAAAGCATTATTTATGGGAATATGTGGGAGGCTATTTCTGAACTATTAATAGATTCACATTTGAATCAGAGACTTAGTCAAGAAGATCTGCCCTCACCAAGCTGGGTGGGCATCCCCCCAGTCTACTGGGGGCCCAGATAGAGCAAAAAGGTGGAGAAATGGCAAATTAGGTCTCTGGGATCTCATTTTTCTCCTACTGTAAGACAGCAACACCCCTGGTTCTTGTGCCTTGGATTAAAAATTGCGTTTACACATTGACTCCCCTGGTTATCCAGATTTTGAGTTTGGACTGGAACTGTACCAGCGCATTTCCTGGGCCTCCAGTTTGCAGTCTGCGTGTGGCAGATCATGGGGCTTCTCAGCATCCAAAATCATGTGAGCCAATCCCCCAGAATAAATATCTATCTATATATCTATGTATCTATCTACCTCCTATTGTTTTGTTTCTCTGGAGAACCCTGACTAATACAAGTGTTTCTACGTATTCATAATATAGGCAGTTTAAAAGTATTACTTCTATTTGCAAAATGAGTTTATTTTTTAAAGTAATTAAAAGTGTATAATAAAAAAGTCAATGTTAGATCTCCCAAAGTTAGTTTAACAACACCACTCTACACTTTTAGACATATTATTTCTAGAAATAATATTATCAATTATGAGACTATAATCAGAAAAGCTTTAAAATTACTGAAAAGAATACTGTTTATTTCATAGCCTCCTATTTTTGTTTATAATTTCCTGTTATCTGAGAACTAATTGAAATTTTGTACAAGTCTGTTCTTTGTTTTATCTCTTTTGCATCCTTGCTATAATATTACGTAAAAGAGATGAAATATTACTATTTCTCATGTTGTTTTATTTTACATTTTACAATCAATCAACCACACTAAAACCTTATTTTAAAACTAATGAGAAAGAGAGTTTGCCATGTAATCTAAAATCATATTCTAGTCTTTCACATATGTAATTATTTTAACGTCATACTACACACTATATACTTATAAGTAACACTAAAAAAGAAAAAAGTGGCCTTAATTCTGTCATCGATTTTTTTTTTTAATTAGTAGTTGCATTTGGATTTTACATTTGAATGTTTCTGGTTCTGCCTTCTCCCTGCCATTATTTTGCAAATTAAAAGGTAAATTCGTTTATGTATATACATGTGTATACATACATGCATATTCCTTCTAAAGACTGAGACAAAATTAACCATGAAAACATATTCCTTTATTTAATTTTGTTTACTTGTCATTAAATAAGCAATGGTCTTCATTCTCACATTTCATATTATTTTAGCTAACAATTACTGAGTGCCTTCTATTAACTATATATTGATTTTGTAACAGGAAGGATAAACATGAAATATGGAACATGGCTTCTCTGGGAACCCAGATGGAGATGTACAAATAAAGAAGTCATGGCACAATCTATGTATGTATAGAGTACTACGAAGGAACATGAATTAGTTTGGCTTGCTGTGGTAGAATTAGAGAAAGAAGATGGCCATTGAAGTCCACATCTTTTAAGGAAAGAATAGAGAAAGAAGTGCTAATTATAAAGAAGTTACTTCATGAGCAAAAATCAAGATATTTTTATTCTTTCTGTCTGGCAAAGTCCAAAATTGGAATTTTACTTAGGATTTTTTCTATACAGTATTTAAAATTATGTAAAGTAATCTGTTCATTCTATAGGTGTTTATTTAAGCATTTTATTACTATAGTCTATAAAACATACAAATTGCTCTTTCATATAATTATTTTATTTTAAAATTATTATTAATGTATTCAATAATTTTTTAATCTATTTCATATAATTTGTCACAGGAAAAGATGAAGTTATTTCCACAGGGTTTCATATTAACAAGTCCATTGCAGAATCAAAATTAAAACTAAATTACAGGCTATCTGTTAAGGAAAATACATACATCTCCTTTTAGCACCATTTTGCTTACCTTCTATAATCAGTCAATTAGCTACACCTGGACAATCCACAGATATCTTGGTGGGTTCTTGGTGGATCAGAGGATGTGAGAAGTAAGAGTTTAGATGATGTATAAAATCACTGATGGATAGTTTGAAACTATCCAGTCATCAAAGGATTAATAACTAGAATATACAAGGAACTCAAATAACTCAAAGAGAAAAAACTCAAATAATCCAATATTAAAATAGGCAAATTATCTGAATAAACATTTCAGAAAGTAAGGAACGCAAATGTCCAACAGCTATATGAAAAAATGTTCAACATCAACTTGTCATTATGAAAATGCAAATTAAAACCACAGTGAAACATCCTCTTACCACAGTTAGAATAACTATTATCAAAAAAAAAAACAAAAAATAACAGATGCTAGTAAGGATATGAAGAAAGAGGAAGGTTAAGCTGGGCGTGGTGGTTCACACCTGTAAATCCAGCACATTGTGAGGCTGAGGCAGGTAGATCATGAGGTCAGAAGTTTAAGACCAGGCTGGCCAAGATGGTGAAACCCCGTCTCTACTAAAAATACACAAAAAATTAGCCGGACACGGTGGCAGGTATGTGTAATCCCAGCTACTCGGGAGGCTGAAGCAGGAGAATTGCTTGAACCTGGGTGGCAGAGAGAGGGTGTAGTGAGCCCACATCGCGCCAGGGCACTACAGCCTGGGCAATAGAGTGAGACTCATTCTCAAAAAAAAAAAAAAAAAAAAGAAAGAAAGAAAAAGAAAGAAAGAGGAAGGCTAGTATACTGTACTAGAAATTTTAATTAGTACAGCCAGTATAAAAAGCAGTATGGAGGCTCCTCAAACAAACTAAAATTAGAACTACCATATGATCTGGCAATGTCACTGCTGGATCTATATCAAAAGGAATGAAAATTTATACTTCTATATTTATTGCAGCACTGTTAGCAATAGCCAAAAAGTGAAATCAACTTCAGCATCCACCAATAAATGGATGAATTAAAAAATTTTTATATATGTGCAATGAAATAGTATTCAGCATAAGAAAAGAAAATCCTGATGTGTGCAATAACATGGGTGGAATTGATAGAAATTATGTTAAGTGAAATAAGTCAGGCACAGAAACACAAATATCGCATGTTCTCACTCGTATGAAAGAGATAAACAAAGCTGATCTCATGGAGGTAGAGAATAGAATAATGGTTTTCAGAGGCTAGAAAATGTAGCAGGGTGGGAGTAATGAAGAGAGGTTGGTTAATTGGTACGACTGTTAGAATGAATAAGTTCTTGTGTTCAACAGCACAGTAGGGTAACTATAGTTAGCAAAGCCAAAAAATGTTAACACACAAACTTCTCAAAATGGTTTTTAATCCTAAACTAGACAGCAGTAAAACTCTATGGCAAGAGACTTATACAGATAGGTCACTAGGACATCCACAAAACCTAGAATAAGCCCATATGAGTCTGTCATTTAGTGACATCATAATGTAAATATCATTCATCACTTACATCGTAACAACCTCTTAGAACCACACATTTAGAACATGAACACTGAAGTGCAAACTCTTATTGAACTCATACAAAAGGAAAATATTCTATTATGCAGGTCCTATATATAGCATTGCATTATATGATTTAGGGGAATAATTTGCCCCAAACATGGCTAACCTCATGTGTGTATGCATGCACAGGCACATATTTTTGGGTTGGAAGGGGATGAGGAGACGTAAGTCATTATGTGCTGACCCTTAGCACAATGGATTTGAAAACATGATTTAGATCATTAAAAGAAAAGTGTCTTTGTAGTTTAAAAAAGTGTTTAGAAGAACAGTCATCATGCATAAATATATAACTGGTACACATTATTATCTCAGAAGTTTTTATATGACATCTTATGGTATAAAAACCACATGTTGACATTTTAGTGAACTACCTGACTTCACAAAGGTGTATCTTCTTTGACTTTGATTGAAATAAGTTTTCCTGGCTGCTCTACTGATGACTATGTAGCAAATAATGAGTTTTTTTCTTAAATAAAAATAAGCCTTAAAATAAAAGCTGGGCAAGAAAAATGTATAATGTAACATATTAATATCAATGTTCTTTCTAATGCAACAGCCAAGAAAGTAGAAAATGCAATTGTTACAGGAAAAAAATGCAACTAAAAACTTATCCAACATCTTGTTCAAACCATCAAAATTACCCTTTTAAAAATATTCATCTATAAACTTCTATCCATATGCACTTTATAAATCATACGTATGTCAGTCAGATGCTGGATGATGACTCAGAGCAGCAGAGAGAGAGCCAGATAGAAGGCAATCAAGCTTCATGTGCCTTTTGTACTTAGCACACTTTGTCTTATTTACCCACCCTCTTTCCCTGCCTCCCTTTCCATGATAGTACAGTTCAGTACAGCTGGCTTCATTCTGGACCAACTCCAAATGGGTCAAAATACAAAACCCAATTGATTTAGTAAATCCATATGAAACGGAGTTCTGTGAATTGAGGCGATTAACCATTCTGGCTTTTGTAGCTTAATTATTACAGGAATCTCCGGAATAGAACTAACTTCTATATATCCTTCCCATACTTAATTTAAATATTTATTCTCTATGAATTAAGATAAGTGAGACAGATGAATACTAACGAACAACTATATTCCTCAGAAGAAAAAGAAATTATTATGCAGGCAAACACACAGAGACTCACACACATAGTGCTTTTTCCTTTCAAATAATATGCTTCCTACCTGCTACACCTATGGGGAACACTAATTGAAACTCCTCTTTCTCTTGTCTTTTTAGGTGATAAGAGAATGATTAATTATTTTACTTTGTTCCCCTGTTCCCCATTAAAGTTCAGATTCAAAGGAGTAATTAAATATATCAACTGCATTGTCTCTATGTAACTGACATTTGTCATTATTTTGGCCATATGTCATAATTGAATATTTTTATGTGTTTTGGAATTCTACTGAAGGAAAATGTAGGAACTTGCTTCTCATGCTGGGATGTATAGATTTGACCTAGACTTCACAAGTCAGAATCTATACATGAAGCTTTCATTTGGAAACCAGTCATGTGCAGAGGTAAGCAGCACTTGGGATTCACTATTATGACATGGATGACTGCAGTGATGTTTCACATTCAGGGTCAGCTTGTCAGTAATCGTAGCAATAGTGCCCGCATGTGCTAGTCAGGCTGCAAGTGTCTGTGCCTGGAACTGGCTGGGGTCAGTATGCTTCCCTTGAAACAGTCTGCAGCATTTTTTCCTTGATATGTGAGTTATTAAAGCATGCTACTTAGGCATTCATTAAGATTCTGTGGGCTCTATAGTAGTAACTGATAAATTTTTATCTTGAAAGTATTAAGTTTTTTGTTTGCAAACAAAACAACACATATAACCAAAACCGGAATCTAATCTAACACCAATTTTAAAGCATAGACAAGAATTCATTGCTTCAGGTTTCTTAAAATAAGTAATACAAAACATGTGTTGGTGAGAGCAGAGAGAAGAAAACAATGGAAACAGCATTCCTGTCCACAGCTATAGGGAATGAATGAATGTTTTCCTTGTTATTCTGCTAGGAAGAATACATTTTCATCATAATTCTCCCCTTTATGGCACTCATATGTTATACTCTGAAGTTCAATACAATTTTAGTATGCAAGAAAAAATGGTCTCCATTGGAAATATAGTTAATATATAATTCCAGGTTGTGGCTTATTGTTAAAAGACGTTACCTTGCTTCGTGCCAGCACACCTTTAATCTTTGGGAGAGCTGTTGATGATGCTGATCAGTCTCTTTAATGTTTTTCTTACCAGGGTTATTAATAAACTTTTCAAATGGGCTATGGGCTTTTGCTTATATGGCTGTTTTCTCTCTGAAAACATAGTAACATGGTCAGCTTTCTTTGTAAGGACTCTGGAAAGAAAATAATTCAGAGCTACTACCTTGAGCCATTGCTATTTATGGATATTTTACAGTAGTATGTAGGAAATATTTTGGTGCTGCAGCAAAAATATATAATTGTTTAAGGTGGAAAATTTGACAGAGTTTTCCACTATAAAGAAGGATTTAAGCTCATCCTAGTGTTATGGTTTAAACAACAATCTTGATCTTAGAGAATGCAAGTAACAGAAAGCATAGAATGTGCTTGAGTTAGGAGAAAGAGAGATACAGCATTATGTGGGCACCCTGCGGGTTAACCAGTCAAGTTTAATATTTCTCCCAGATCAGTAATCAAAATCTGTGAAATGAGAAGCAGACGTCCTGGAGCAGATGGTGTGGGTAAAGACTGAGATGGGACACACAGCAAAGAATCTTGAGCAGGAAAGCAGAGTCTGTGGACTAAGAGCTCTAAGTCTACACTGGTCTATACCAGTCCTAGCGAAGTAACTGGAAACTAGCATGAGAATCTATATCTCATAAAGTGTTCCTTACACTAGTGTAAATTATTTACAGATGTCATTTTATATATATATATATATATATATATATATAATGTTTGTACATGCATATATATGTATATAATGATATTATCATTAGACCTTTGACAATTTTATAAAGAAGAAAGCCTTTCCCAAGAAAAAGAAAGAGCCTTAATGTATGGTTTTATTAGCTACATGGCTAATGTAATACCACATGGCAGTTAAAATCAAGATTCCAGTGTCTTAAGTGGACACTCTTTTCGGTTATAAGATGCAGGTCTATGTCTAGCTATGTTTTGAGTGAGACAGTCATAGAAAACTTGAAAATATTTCCAGCGAAGAGAGAAAGTATACATACATGCTTGAGGCATATTTCTTAGGAAGCAGAAAAGAAAGCAGAAACAGTGACACCAATAGAACATACAAAGATCAGTTTTGTTATACATTTTAGGCTGAATAAAAGCATGTAGGTAGGATGCTCAGCATCTGGATGTTGAGACTAGGAAGGCTCTGTCATTATTAAAGGGGACAAATCAGCAAATAACATTATCTGTATTATATTACACTTTTATGTTGAGGGGAAAGCATTTGTTAATTTAAACACAATGCTTCACCTTGATTAAACAGTTAGAACAAAAATCTATAACCTGAGCATAAATTTCTGCTCTGAAGTAGAAGACATACAGTCCTCAATAGATTGTTATTTCTCATGAATCCAAATAGCTTATTAGAATTTGAAATACAAAGTTGACTTGATAATTGTGACGTTTAAGAGATTAGAAAAAACATAAAATCCATTATCTTACCACACTAGATTCTGTTTTTATACATAGCTATTATGCTACTTAACTTTTATGGACTGAATGATGTCTTTCAGGAATTCATATGTTGAAATCCTACTTTCCCCATATCTCAGAATGTGACCTTATTTGGAGAACGGGCCTTTGAAGAGGTGGGTAACAAAATGAAACTAGTAGGGTGGGCCCTATTCCCATCTAATTAGTGTTTTCATTAGAGAAAATTTGGACACACAGAGAGACATCAAGGGATCTCATATATAAGGGTCATATGATGACACAGAGAAGAAGGTAGTCATTTGCAAGCTGAGAACACTCAGTAGAAACCAAATCTGCTAATGGTTTGATCTTGGACTGCTAGCCTCTAGAATGGTGAGAAAATTAGTTTCTGTTGCTTAAGCCACCCAGTCTATGGCATTTTATTATGGTATCTTTAGGAAACCAATGCAATGGCTCTATTTTGGTGAAGCGCATTCATATAATCTACACATAATATATAATGTATTCAATGAGCATGTTTCATTTGTTTCTACCTGCTACTGTTCTGCTCTTCATAATGTAAACTGGTGATTGGTATACATCAGCATATGTTAACTTTTCATAACCCTTAAAATTTTGGATGAAAACCAAAAGCCGCATCAAAAGGAGGAGCTAAAATATAAATATAATTTGTATATCTCCATGTCAAAATGGCTAAAACTATCTTTGTATAGTTATGGAGATACTAACTGTACATTTCTGCTTAAAGTTTTTGCTTATAGCCAAGTATATTTGCAACATTTCTATGTGTGTGTGCATGTTGAGAATTAAATAAAAAAGAATAAGACTGATATTATCACAATGTGTAACATCACATCGTACATTCTGAACTACAAAACAGCCTTATAATTATTGACTACCCTTTACTGTGGACACTGTATACAACTCATTATTAAAATAATAAATAACTGATTATTAAAACAGAACTCAGTTTGATACTTACCAAAGATTTTCTCTTTTGTTTTCCTGTTTTTATTTATATTACTTCTGCTCTCAGAAAGTACCTACAAAGGCATTTCCCACACAGCAATGATGAAAAACTTATGAATGAGAATATATTTTTGTCTGCTTCATAATAAAATAAGAGATGAACAGTCTTAGAAATTGCAGATGTAGTGAAAAATTTGGGTAGCCATGCTAGTCAATTTAGAGAAAAATGGTCTAATAAAGACTGATACAGGGACTCTTTTTCTCAATTTCCACCTTCCCAGATGTTTCACATGCATGTTTTTTCTTTTCAGAAAATTTCTGAAATGTATTGGATTCTGAATTCTAAAATATTTGTGAGAAATTATTTAGCACCCAAGATAGCCCAGAGCCTGACACATAGCTCTTGATAGATATGTCTTGCATGTCTGAAGTCAATGTTTTGAAAAGCATTGCAGCAGAATCTGAATTGTCACTTAAACGTTGATGTTATAATATAACTGAATCAATTGTATGTAGCTTATTTTAAGTCTAGATACTAAATAAAACTAAGATCAAGTGAATCAAATGGTTCATTATGGGCTTAATCATGCTGCAAAAGTGAATTGTAAAACTGAATTCTGGTGGGATATATTATCCAAATTTATTACTGACAAATTGCTTACCATAACTTAATGCTCTGACAGCAATATATTATTTCATTTCTACATAAAAATGTGAGATAAAAATATTGAAACTGTAATTCTAATTGTATTACCAAGCACCTGTTCTAAATTGAGAATTAATCATGCATTTTAAAATAGACAGAAATTAGCCCACACAAACTTTTTCCGACCATTTAAATGGCTCATGTAACTAAACCTATACATGAATTTCTTTAAACTCTTTTTTAACTTTCATTTTCTTTTTAGTTAACAAATAATAGTTGTATATGTTTATGAAGTTCAAAGTGATGTTTTGACACATGTATGCACTGCAGAATGATCAAATCAGGCTAATTAGCATACCCATCAACTTAAATATCTGTCATTTCTCTGTGGTAAGAACACTTAAGATCCTTTTAGTGATTTTGAAATATATAATTCATTATTATTTTCTATAGTCACTAAGCTGTGCAACAGAACACCAGAACTTATTCCTCCCATCTAACTGAAACTTTGTACCTATTGATCAATGTCTTCCCTTTCACCATAACTCTCATCCCTCCCGGAGAGCCTCTGATAACCACTATTCTACTGTCTATATGTTCAAGTTATTTGACAATCTTTTACGACAATTTTATTATGATTAGTTTCTGTGTGGACCTCTTTGAATTCATCTTATTTGGCCCTTTTGGCTTTCTGGATTTGGATTTCTATTCCCTTCATCAGGCATGGGAAGTTTTCTGCCATTATTTCTTTGACAATGTTTACTGTCACTTTCTCTTCTCCTTCTGGTATGTTGTTGCACTTGATGGTGTCCCAGAGGTCTATGAAACTATCTTCACTCTTTTCTTTCTTTTTTCCTTTTTGCTTTTCAAATTTCATGACTTTCAGTAACCTGTCTTCCAGCTCACTGACACTTTCTTCTGCTTGATCTAGTCTGTTATTGAACCCTTCTATTGAATTTTTCAGTTCAGCTACAGTCCTTTTCACCTCTATGATTTCTGCTTGCTAAGTTTTTTATTCTGCCTGTCTCTTTGTAGAAATTCTCAGTTTGTTCTTGCATTGCCCTTCTAATCCTGGTGAGGAGCACTATGGTCATTATTTTGAATTACCTGTTCTGTAAATTACATGTCTCCACTTTATTTGGGTCAGTTTCTGGAGATTTCTGTTTTTCTTTTATTTAGAACATATTTCCTTATTTTTTTTTTTTCATTTTCATTGACTTTCTATGTTGGTTTCTGCACGTTACATAAGACTCTCCAGTCTTGTCGTACTGGCATTGTATAGAAGAATCTCACCAATCTATCTGGTTAGATATTTTAATGTGCGTTGCATTGTTTTTTTGTCCAGTTATGTGTTTGGTGGTCTCATGGAGCTAAGGATGCGCCACATTCTATTAATATTCTAAGACCCGTAAGATAGGAGCCAGACTCTCTAGGAATTATGGAAGTGTGGTATGTGTATTTTAATCTCTTCTGCCTTCACAGTGAAGTTCAGTATAGCATTTACCACTCACTCTCTCTGCATTAAGCTGGGGATGAAATCTATTGCAAATACCTGTACTCATGTTCAGGCTGTCCTCTAATCCTGGGGAGTTGTCTGCTTGGAGTGGGCCTGTGGGATGCCCACCTGTTTGTTTTCTGTGGTCTAGGATCACTCAGGAATGCAAGACCTATCTCCCATATCTAGGTTGCTAAGGAGTTAGTCCCTCAGGTGGAAGCTATAAAAGTTGTGGCACTTGATGTGTGGCCATGCTCACACCAGGAAAAATGAGTAGAACTGGATTTATCACTGAGCATGCTGGAGGAAAGGCTCCTAAGTGTCAAACTCTGGCTTAGGTTGCCAGAGGGCTATTTTTTTATTTAATTCATTAGCTCTCTGATGCAAGTTACTTAGAAGCTGGGTTATTTCTGCACAACTCCATGAGGGTGTAGCCCCTGGAAGAATGCATGCCCATGTATTAGCACTTATTTTTCTGTGATCTAAGGAGATTCTCATTTGCCTAGTCCTGGAGATAAGAGGTTGAGGATGAAGGTAGCTGTAAAAGTTGGGGCACTGGATGCATAGCATAAACAGGGAGCTGCATTCTTAAAGCCCCTTCTCTGCACTGATCTAGAGGAGGAAACCCCTGAAAGTGCTTGCAATTCGTATAAAACTGTCACTCCCCCGCTATGCCCCTGTGGTCTAGATAGACTTGCATATACTTTGTTTCCTCTGTTCCCAGAGCTAGAAGGTTTAGGATGCAGTCCTTTTCAGGGTGGAACAAGCTCCTTCTAGGAGTTGTTTTCAGGGTTGATCAAGCTTTTAGGAGTGATTAATAGGCCTGGAATTATCACTGGGACTGAGGAAAGACATTTACCAGTGTCTATTTGTCAGTGACAAGTATCATGTGGAATTTTGTCTTCCACTAAATATCCTGATTATACATGTGAAAATCTTTAAAGATGTTTGTCTTAGTTTGCTTCAGCTGCTTTAACAAATTAACATAGACTGAAAGCTTACAAAAAATAAAAATTTATTTCTTGCAGTCTTGGAGGCTCACAGTCCACAATCAGGTCACTGGTAGAATTGGTTTCTGGTGAGGCCATTTTTATCATAGATGGAGCTTTGTAGCTGTATACTCACAAAATGAAGAGAGAGAGAAAAAAAAAAACTCCTCTGTGTCTGTTTTATAAAGGCACTAATCTCACTCATGAAGGCTGTATCCTCATGACCTAATCACCTTCCAAAGCCTCCGCTTTCTAATGTCATCCTCTTGGGTGTTAGGATTTTCACACATGAATTTTGGATGAACACAAACATTCGGACCATAGTGACTCTCATTTTTGGATGCTTTTTAGGTACATTTCCAAGTCTCCTCAAATATTTACTTTTGTGTGAATATTCAGAGTTTTTCTGAAAATTCAGGAAAGTAAAATGCAAAAAGTGATCATGGATTTACTATATGATTTGACAATTATGACATTGTATTTTTTCCTTATATTTTTTGAAAGGTAAAACGTATTGCTTGATTAAACTGTTCATTAATCAACAAATATATTTAATGCCTAGTCTCTTCTTGATAATAAGCTGCTATATGTTTTATATCAAAAATGAATTGACCTAGTCCCTCATTATGTTGCATTTCTAATATAGTATGGATGATATGTAGTGGTTCAATTCCAAAATAGTTCTTGAGCATTATTTAGAACTAAATACTCTTCTATTTCCAATGGTATTAATGAAGATAATAAAAGCTACAAGATAAATACTCTTAGGGCAGTCTCCTTGGTAGATAATCTGTGCATATAAGCTGATATATAGGAATTCCAATCAGTGGGTAAGTCAGTGGTAAAGACAATCTCAGTAACAGTAATTCAGTCACAAATTCAGTGGTAGAGATAATATTAGCTCCAGAACCTAAGCCATGAACAAATACTTTTATTTGTACTAATTAGTGTGGTTTTCCACATCTCAGTGGTAGCTTAAATCCCCAAACTCATTAACTGAAATTCTTATAAATGTAAAAGAATGTTAGCATTGGTAGAGAAGGTTTGTGTGTAATTGTATATTGACCCCTCTGGGATGCATTTCTGCTGAAAAAGGAGATGCCATTTCCCATAAATCAATGATCTTACAGTATTCAGCTTGCACAATCCCAGCTTTCATAATAACAAACAATAAACTAGCAAGTTTTCATTCACAGGTTGATAAAGTTCCTAGACTTATATCTGCTAAAGAGAGAGAGAAAAAAAGGAGAAACAGTAATAGAAGGAGAAGAAAGGAAAGGAGAAAAAGGGAGAGCAGGAAAAAGAAGAGGGAAGAGAGTAGAGGAAAAAGAGGCAGAGAAAGAGAGAAGAAAACAAAGTAGGAAAAGAAAAGGAGACAAGAACTTTGATTCACATGTGTATTATCCACAATACAAAGTTGTGGATAATACAACTTTAGATTCCCAATTTTAGATTCCCATGTTTATCTTCTGGTTTACCTTCATTATCATCTTCCAGCTTCCCATTGGCTTAGAATATAATCCAAACTGCTTATTTTGGTCTATGTCCTTAATAATCTAGATTCTATGACCTCTCTAACTTCTTCATAAATCACTATGTTCATCGATTACTAAGTTCTAGTATCAAATTCATTCAGTTATTTGCTTCTGTGGTCTTTCTCTTCCTTGCCATTCTTGTATATATTTTCTCTTCTGACATTTTCCCCACTGATTATCTTTGAATAGATAATACTTTGTTTTCATTAGATCTAAGCATGTATGCCACATTCTCTGAGAGGTCCTCTGTGACATTATTATTAAAAGCAGCTCATTATCTGTGTATCAGCACTATGTCTGTATTAATCTTATACATTTTTTTCCCTTAATCTTTGCTTTTATTCAGACTCTATTCATCACTAGACCAAAATTAGGCAGAAATAATAAAAATCATCATTATTGATTACCTAATGCTGTGAATATTTGCCTCCTGTAACATAAGTGCTCAAGAAAATAGCTTATACCTAATATAAACAAAATATATATTAATGATTTAAATGCATGACTGAAAAAATAAATGTCTCCTGGGTTTAAACTCCTTATGGTTACAATATTTCTATTACTTTGATGGCTCTTTGAGATTTCCACAATTTTATTCATCTGGAATTATTCACTTACTGTCTGATTTTGGCTACACTTTTATTCAAAGATTTGTTCTAATTCCATCAGTCACAATTTATGGTTTCATTTCTAACATAAAATTTCAGTCAGAGTTATAATTTGAAAACCTTTATATATTAATTTTTATTGTGACAACCTATTTGACTGTTAACTGCATAATAACAACTGCTTGCCTTTCTTTTCTAGGTAGAATTAAATTTTGATCACTAAGGTCTCAAGAAAAAAAAATCAGATAGTCCAATATAGCAGCCTTTTTCTTCATAACAGCAATTGACTTACAAGTCAGTAAAACGCCCCATT
The DNA here is from genome assembly GCA_036589455.1 of Ateles fusciceps. Taxonomy (NCBI): domain Eukaryota; kingdom Metazoa; phylum Chordata; class Mammalia; order Primates; family Atelidae; genus Ateles; species Ateles fusciceps. The sequence continues at coordinate 4,851,637 of JAZHEH010001040.1, read as the reverse complement.
TTTGACAAAACAGATATATGAGAAGAAAATCTCCTCTTCCACTGGACTTTTGACACCTAATAGTGTAGGTGTCATTACTTTTTCTGTCATGTTCCAGCTATAACATCAGGGCAATACAGGAAGAAGAGTCACAAGTATGGTCAACAACCAAATTGAGAAACTGCATGCTTATGTGCTATGCCATGTGACCCTTTTCTTTTCCAATACTTATAGCCAAAAGCCTCTTAAGAGAAAAAGATGAAAGAAAAGAACAGTAGAATACATTATTTCCTTATCTTCAACAATATAAAATCCCTCATTACTTAAGCTTAAAAACAGCACAGTGAATATTCTTGAATCCACTCGTGTGGATTCAGAGCTCTTGTTCAACATACAAATTCTCTAATATCCTCAGGGAATTTTGCTGGGTTATAGATCTTTTTATACTAATTATAAAGGTCTCTGGATAAGAACTTATATTTGCCCATTTTTGTATTTCTTTGGTCCATTTACCATAGCTTACATACTGCTTTCAATCTGCTGGCTTTAAAACATTGTATTAGTCCATTCTCATGCTGGTAATAAAGACATGCCCAAGACTGGGTAATTTATAAAAGAAGGGTTTCAATTGACTCACCGTTCCATATGGCTGGTGAGGCCTCACAATTATGGCATAAAGCAAAGGAGAAGCAAAGGCACATCTTACATGCATAGTGGCAGGCAAGAAAGCTTGTGTATGGGAACTCCCCCTTTACAAAACTAACAGAACTCTTAAGACTTACTATCAGGAGAACAGCATAGGAAAGACCCACCTCCATCATTCAGTTACCTCCCACCAGGTCCCTTCCACAACATGTGTGAATTATGGGAACTAGTTCAAGGTGAAATTTGGGTGGGGACAAAGCCAATCTACATCAAACATATATACAGCAAATTTTTTTTTACTCCCATTGGTTCAAATAGTAATTCTTGTATATTTCAGTTTCATGACTGTTAAAGATGTTCTCATGCTTATTTCTAAATTTATGGCAATAAATCTAACCTTGTGATAACGATTTTGTGTTTAGCACACAATGTAAGATACAGAGTCTATCAGTCATTTAACAGGAATAGTTTTCTTTTCCAATATTTCTTGAATGATTTTGATTAGTGTTCTAAACATGTCTTAAGTGTTAAGGCTCCTATAAAGATATTGCATTCTTATGAGTGTCCTTGTAAACCCCAGCTACTCAGACTTCCACTTTAATACTCATATAACTTAGATTTATTTGTGCAAAATAGTCTTAATGGCCATAGGAAATGTTCTTTGTTTATAAGAAGAGTCAAATTGTATTTACATATAATCACATGAATTTTAATAATTAAATGAATAAAACATCCCTTTTGACTCTTCTCTTTATTATTAAATATTCCTTCTGCATATGTGTTGTGGAAGAAATTGAATTCTCAATGAAGTATGTCTCAAGGAATATATAGATGAATGATTGGACTTCTTCATTGAATCTTTTGTCTATATTTTACATATCATACTTCATTGACAATTGCTAACCTTCTTGCCACAAAAACTGATATATTACTTCTAAAGTTAATCTAACTTAGATTAATCTGCATAATCTAAGAAGATATAGATAACTCCATTTATGGTAGCCATTTTAATCAGAAAAGTTGAGTCTCCTTGCTAATAATCATATCTATTTAAAGATGTGCAAAATTATGAATTTTTAGAATAACTATAAATAACTGTGCAACTCCAGATTTAAAACCAGGAATATCTCCTGTGATTCCAGACTCATCCCCACTTAAAATATGAAGATTTACCATGAGAGAGGTACATTGCACTGGAGTTCTTTCACCATCTAAATAATCTTATATTACCCTCCAAGGCTTATTCTTTAACTCAGCTTCCAATTTTAGTGTAGTTTGCTCAGTGTCCTAATTATGCATAAACATAAAAATATTTTCTCTATAACTCCAGAGCATGTTAAAATCTTCTAACTAGAAGTGCAGAATTTTCTATTTCTTCCTTTATGTGATCAATTTTTGCTTATGTGAGCCTGTATTATTAGATACATATACATTTTCAATTGTGAAGTCTTTCTCATGTATTTTTCTTTGTATTGCTATGATGTTTCCTTATTTATCACTAGTAAAATACTTTGTTTGGAAGTCTTGTTTATGTATATCTTAAAAGTCATTTCAGCATTATTAGGCTGCTTATATGAATGCTTTATCTTTTTCTGTTTCTCTACTTTTGATTTATCTGTGTCTTTATGTTTAAATTATGTCTTTTAGTAGGCAGCATATATTCAACCTGTGTTGTAATATTTATGTTAAAATAGATCCTGGGCATTTTAAATGCTATATTGCCTTTTAACTGGAGTATTTATACCATTATTATTTGATGTAATTATTGATATGGTTGAATTTAAGACTACTAAGTTTATCATTCATTTCTGCTTTTCTCTCTTAATTTTGTTTTCCAGTTCCATTTTCTCTGCCATCTGATTATTTGAATAATCTAAAATTATATATTGATTTATAGAATATGGCTGACCTGAGGATTATATTTATCAGAGTTTTCATAGTCTGTTTACTATGCAGCTTGTGCCATTTTGATTAAAATGTATAAATGCAATTATAAAGATTATTTTTGTTTTCTTATGCTCTTTATATCATCATTATCATGTATACATACATTGTAAACCTCACCTCAAGATTTTATATATGTGTGTGTATACCACATATATATGTATGTTCGTGTGGGGTGTATGTAGGTATATGTGTGAGGGGCTGTGGGGATCGCTCCAGCGTAGAGGCCCTCTGACTGTGCCTCCGCCATAATGTGAGCTTGAGCCCAGACATATTCCCCCCCTCCTGGAGGCAGTCGAGCTAAGGGAAAGCAGGAACTAAAAGCTGGATGATTTTGTAGAAGTTATCTCAGACTCCCTGACACTGACACAATGGCTTGGTGATGACTGTGTGGTTTTACTAAGACATTGTGTTTTATCTTGGTACCTGTTTTGGGCTAGTTTTATGACTCTGTTTACTAAACATTATCTAAGCCCTGTAACTACTCACATGTCTCTTGGAGATTGTTACCTTTAAGATCTATGAGTTTTGCCTGACCTTTAAAGAATGTTGCTTTTCCTGACCTTAAAGAATGTTACCTTCTCAAATGTAAATCCCTACACAATAGGTAAAGAAAAATCTCCACCCTGGTGCTTACTTTAATGGTCCCTAGCTATGTACTTCCCTTTTCCTGGTATTTTATCTTCTCCTCCAGACTTGCGGTATTGTAACTTTTGTTCCTCTTTATTGTATAGAATTAACAATGTAGGTTGACGTCAGCTACTGAAAGCTGACAGTATATATTGGGACCCTTTGCACAAATAAAATTGCTGTTTAGGCATTGCTGTATGGGCATTGTCTATTCAGACCTCCAGACCCTGCTTATCTGTCTATCTTTATTTCCGTGCACTCTCTCTTCCAGGTATTGGGACACTCTCGCTGGCCGAGAGTTCCCTGGCAGACGTGCCGTTCCCAACAAGGGGCATTATTATTTGGTTATTATTCCCTCTGGTATTATTTCTTTGTAGTCTGAAAAACTTCCTTAACAGTACTTTTAGAGAAACTCTGTTGCTCATGAATTATTTTACTTTATTATTATTTGAGGATGTCTTTAGTTTCTTCATTCCTGAAATATATTTCTTTAGGGTAGAATTCTGTAAGGACACTAATCTCATTCATGAAAGCTCTGTCTCCATGACTTAATAACTTTCAAAAGGCTCTACCTGTTAATACTGCCACCTTGGAGATTAGGATTTTAGCCTATGAAGTTTGGTGGGACACAAACACTCAGTTCATAGTAGTCTTCTTAAGATTGAATACGTTCTATTCATCAATAGAATGACTGACAGATCATTCCTCATCACTCAAGTCCACTGATTTCTTCCTCTTGTCATCTCCATTTTAAATTTTCTTATTTTTTATAATTATGATTTCTGTGCTGAGAACTTCTATTAATTTAGTGAAACATATTTACAAAAGTTTTTCTCTAATAATTATACAATCTCAGCTTTCTCAGGTTCTGAATCTGTCTTTTTTTTTCCTTAAGGATTGCTCAGATATCTCTAGCTCTTCATTTGTTTAGTAATTTTGGATTATATCATGGATATTTTGAAGGCAATATTGGGCAAATTTTTTCCTATATCCTCAGAACAATGTTATACTTTGTTTTGTTTTATTAGGCATTCAACTAAATTAGTTTCAGATATCAAGTTCTGATTATCATTCTAAATGTATTTTTTAAAACACTCTGCTATTATTCTTTAAATTTGTCCTATACATCCACCACTTGGAATAATCTGAGACCTAGGCCATCACAAAACATCTGTTGCATAAGTTCCTGAAGCTCTTTTCATTTTTTCCAAGTCTCTGTTATATTGCTTTTCATCGGTGTCTGGGCAACTAGGAATGAGCCCAGCCTTGTGCTGATTGATGCACACAATCAGGGTATTTACCTTCACCTACTATTTTTTTCCCCCCAGGATTCCCTCCACAGTGTTTAGCCCAAAATGACCCAATTTGCTGTTTCCTTTCTTCAGAAAGATAAGGTTTCTGAGTGCTGTGGATTGAACTGTGCCCCCTTCTCACTAAAAACTATGTTGAAGTCCTAACCTATTATTACATATAAATGGAACTTATTTGAAAACAGTTTTTGAAGATGTAACAAAGATCTAAATTAAGATGAGATACTCGAGTAGGGTGAGCCTTAATCCAATATGACTATTCTTCTAAGCAAGAAGAAAAAACACAGACAGACAACCCCAGAGATGAGAATGCCATGTGAAGACAGAGACATATAAGGAGAAGACATCCATATGACGATGAAGGCAGATATGGAAGTAATCTATTTATAAGCCAAGGATTACCTGCAAGCACCAAAAGCTAGAAGAGGCAAGGAAGAATTCTCTCTTTGGGAGAGGAAGCATAAATCTGCCAACAACTTAATTTTAGACATCTATTCTCCAGAACGGTGAGACCAATTTTCATTATTTGAAGTCACCCAGTTTGTGGCACTTTGTTATGACAGCGCTGGGAAACGGATACACTGAGTTTTAGTCTTTTGCAGTATTGTTCTGCCAGGCAACTTTTGGATCATAGCCCACCCTCTGAACAGATCTAAGACTAGAAAAAACAAAAAATAAAAAACAACCAACCAAACAAACAAACGAAACTGGTGAAATCACCTGTCCATGAATCCAATTTTCAAGCTTTGAAATTACCCTATAATCTGCCTGCTTTTGTTTATTTCTGGAGTTCTTCCATAGTTCATTATGCAATGGCTTATATCAACATATGGAATAAGAACTCATCTTTAATTTTTAGTTTCTGGAATTAAATACATTTTTCTATCCTGTTTATTTTCAAATTTATGACCATATGATAGCTATTTTGTCATATATTTTAATGCAAACTTTCAATAGTATTACCTTCTTTATATTTCTTCAAGTAATTTTTTAAAATATGGAAAAGTAAAAAGAAGAAATATCTGTAAAATGTCATTAAAAATAAATCACTCTCCTAGTTAGATTTTAATCTTAATTAGCCTTTTGACATCCAAACCATAAGCAACTTATGAATTGATTAACCAGTAATTCTGCAAGCCCACATTGAGGATCTCATAAAATATTTTTATCTGGTGCTTTTTCCATTTCAACATGCAATCTATTTGTGGGTTCCTTTTGCTCTACAAATAACTCTATTGAACACACAAAAAGGAAATAATGCTAACTGGTATAACTTGCACTTCACACAGCATTTCCAAAGTTTCGATATAAGGTATTTTAATATTCAATGAAAACTTAATAAGTTTTTTCTGTGGTCAAGTAAATTTGGAATGTGTGGTGTTATAGAATCATTCAAATAATAATTTTCTAACTTTTGGACTTTCTCTGAGCCTTTATGTTAATATGAATAATATATATGCAAGAAAATTATATATTAGGCTGACTTTTACAAACTGTTTTTTACAAAGGAAATTCTGTATGAGATTATCTGTTAACATTGAGTAAAAATAGTGTCCTTTAAAATTTATTTCAGGAACAGACTTATAGCTAATCCAGGTTAACTCCTAGGGATACCTGTTTTTCTTTTTTTTTTTAAAACTTTCTTTTAAATTTTGTTTTCCTTAGTGCTCATAAACATTTGAGAATAAATATTTGGAGCCTGCCAATATAGCTTTGAACATAATGTCAGGAATTATGTAATTTCCAAACTACTTTCTTTTTTCTTTTTTTTATAACTGTGAATAATTTGGCAAGAGTCCTTTATATGGCACCATTGCTATTCATAATTGCAAAGTTATGAAAATGTTTCCTCTAGTTCAGTTGTGAGTCCCTCATGCCCTGTCAGTTTCTTAATGTCATTTATATGGACTGGAAGATTTTATTTCTTTTGAAACAACTTTGAAGTCTCATGACCTATTCAAATACTTTTGGTTTTATTTCTTTCTTCTTTAAGTTTGAGTTTCACTTTCTACATTAGAGAAACTTTCTGTTACATCATTTTTTACAACTAATGCACTTTTTCTTTTTTTTAGAATCTTATGGCTCAAGCTATTGTCCTTACCCTTATTCTTCTTATAGATGTCATTTTCAAGGGTTTATAGCATTTACTTGAATTAATCTTTTTATATGTAATCATTTAAAATCAGAGATGATCAATTTCCTCCATGCACAGGCATAATGATTCCATTAGGTTCCAACTCACTTAGAATTTGTCTTTGCAATGTCAGAACTTTGCTTTTAGAGGTTATCATGGCTTTTGAAGTTCTCTTTTAAAAATCTCTAATCAAGAAAACACATTTATATTTATTTAATATTTAGAACTTAAATACTGTATAAGCTGCATTCCTAAAAACTAAAAGGTATTGTTCTAAATATTTGATGCATATATTGCCTAAATCAAAATGTTTTGAGCAATTATTAAACTTAACATGTCTGGACTGATCTTAGGCCTACTATATCAAATTCTCCAGGGGGAGAATATCTAATGTGTGAATTGATAACAAACACTTAAGAGTTTGGAAACTCTTAGGTCAAACATTGAAATCATTGATCAAAAATTACTTAACATTTTTTTTTCTGTTATGACCTATAATATTAAATTGTGTGGCTTTCACTGATTTGACTTATTTCTTTTGAAAAATACTGCAAATCTCGTATTTCAGTCTTAGTCCTATTAATAGTATCTGTGATATTACTCTAAAATAGTGTTCACCTTCCTTAATTAAAGTGTTAACTTTCCTGTGCTAATTAATCATGTATTTTGAGCTTATATAATCTCCCTCATTGCAGGGATCCCAAAAGCTTTTATAAAAACATTTACATAAACCTTATATTGTACCAAAAGTTTAATTGTTTATATATGGATTGTCTTCCAGGCCATCCTAATTGATTAGGTTCAAAATTCTCTCAGGATGTAAGCTGGTCTTCAGAACCTCATTTGAAAATGCCTGCAGCAACTGGCACAATATTTTGTACTTTGAAGGTGCTCAGTATTGTTTGATGAATTGAGTTGAATTGGGCTTCTTACTTGATAATGTCTTCTCATTATTGACAGGAGCTTGCTTCACTACTGTTTTAATGTCTCATTTGCATTCATTCATCTTATTGACTCTTTATTGACTTTTCTGTTGTTGTATATTTGGAAATTTTTTCCTGACTCTTAAGATGCATGGCAACTTTTGCCAAGAGCTACTTTATCATTTTTGTATCACCAACCATCTACCACTATGGCAAGTTATGCAATTTATTATTTTATTAACTGTTTCTGAGTTTGATGTGTCTAAAAATATTATTGGTAGTTTTGTTTGAACAAAAAATTTTCTGTGCTAATATTGATTTGAAAAACACTGTACTGACTAAAGTTAAATTGATTTTTTTTACTAGAGAAATCCCTAGGTCCTTCAATACAATAATCAATAATCATAGTATTTAGCCTTTAAAATTTATTTAACTACAATAAATAAAATTGAAAGGCATTATTTTCCCACAATATATGTACCCCAGAATTGTGCTACTTGAATTATATATTATTTAGGATTAGTAAGTTCATAAACATATTGTGGGGAAGATATTAGAAAAATAAAAAATTAAACAAAATATTTTTCTTAGGATATTTGCTGGGAAATCACAGGTTCTTAATATAAAATGAATCAAAACAAAAAAAGCAAAGAACAGACAAAAAATTTATTAGAGAATCTAGAGATACTACCTAAATATCATTGCTTATGCAAAATTTATGTAGCAGATATCTATGCTTTTTATGAATAATTATTTCATGTCTTCTACCCCCAAATTTTTCAGGGACAATGAAAATTTAACATAAATCCGTTCCTTGCCAATTCTTCCCATGAGCAACAACTCCTACTTGTCAATCACAGAGGATTTCATATCAGAAGATAAACAATGATAACAAATTGTATTCACCAGGACCAAAACTAGCATTGATTGTTCTATTTTTCTCATCTTCAAGAGTAGAAATTATTGGGATATGAACTGAAAGCTTTATGTGCCAAAATGTCTTACACAACACTAAATAACCATTGAATGCTCAATGAATGTTTGCTTGATTCTTATTCGAACACAGGGTCAACAATGTACACATCTGCCCTAGATTAAATTTTTGTATCTCTAAAGCTTGCAACCTCCCTAGTTAACCATATATACAGTATCGTAATTACATTTATATAAAAACACTATTAGCAATTGAGGAAGCATTTAACTTTAGTCAATAGTTATTATACCATCCCTTATGTTAAATTTTTCTTGGAGCAATGTTCTGTGGTCTTCCTAAGACTTAAAAATTTTCTAGTGCTATATAACGTTGGTGAAGTTCTCAGCAAATTTTATATCAAAAGAAATGCTGTTCTGAGCTCTCTATTATTCTATTAAGATTTTGAGTAAAAGGTAGATTTTTTTTTTTTGGTTATAATTGTTGCCCTATATTTTATTTATAAGTAAAAAGGATATATTGTGACCTGTCAACTAAATTTTAGAAAGTACAATTCATAATATTTTTAATTCTGGGTTTCTATAAATTTTCGTTCATATAACTGATTGGCTATGTTATAGAAACCAAATAGCATTAAGTTAATTTAATATACTTTAGAATCTGGCAAAATCTGAAATCTACTTGTACTCAATTCTCCTGCAGAATATTTTATTATGAAGATGAGTAATATGTAAAAATTAAAACCCACTCTTTTAGTAGATGAAATTAAATTGGTCTTTAAAACTAATGCAGTTTTTTCTTCTAAATCCATACTTAAAACATGGTAGAATTTTTTACATTTAATTATATTACTTCCAAGACCTGTGTTTTGTTCCATTGGTCTATATCTCTGCTTTGGTACCAGTACCATGCTGCTTTGATTACTGTAGCCTTGTAGTATAGTTTGGAGTCAGGTAGCATGATGCCTCCAGCTTTGTTCTTTTTGCTTAGGAATGTCTTGGCTATGCAGGCTCTTTTTTGGTTCCATATGAAGTTTAAGGTGCTTTTTTCCAGTTCTGTGAAGAAAGCCAATGGTAGCTTGATGGGGATAGCATTGAGTCTATAAATTACTTTAGGCAGTATGGCCATTTTCACTATATTGATTCTTCCTAACTATGAGCATGGATTCTTTTTCCATCTGGTTATGACCTCTCTTATTTCCTTGAACAGTGGTTTGTAAGTTATCCTTGAAGAGGTACTTCCTGACCCTTGTGAGTTGTCTTCCTAGATATTTTATTCTTTTGTAGCAATTGTTAATGGGAGTTGGTTCATGATTTGGCTCTCTGTTTATCTGGTGTATAGGAATGCTTGTAATTTCTGCACATTGATTTTGTATCCTGAGACTGCTGAAGTTGCTTATCATCTTAAGGAAATTTTGGGCTGAGATGATGGGTCTTCTAAATATACAATCATGTCATCTGAAAATAGATACTATTTGATTTCCTCTTTTCCTAATTGAATACGCTTTATTTCTTTTTCTTGCCTGATTGCTTTTGCTAGAACTTCCAATATTATGTTGAATAGGAATGGTGAGAGAGGGCACCCTTGTCTAGTGCCAGTTTTCAAAGGGAATGCTTCCAGTTTTTGCCCATTCAGTATGAGATTGGCTGTGTCTTGTCATAAATGGCTTTTATTAATTTGAGATACAATCCATTGATATCTAGTTTATTGAGAGTTTTTAGCCTAATTTTTTACCCATTCATTATGAGATTGGCTGTGGCTTGTCATAAATGGCTTTTATTAATTTGAGATACAATCCCCCAATATCTAGTTTATTGAGAGTTTTTAGCCTAAAGAGCTGTTGAATTTTGTCAAAGGCCTTCTCTGCATCTATTGAGATAATCATGTGGTTTTTGTCTTTGGTTCTGTGTACATGATTTAGTACGTTTATAGATTTGCATATGTGGAACCAGCCTTGCCTCCCCGGGATGAAGCCTACTTGATCATGATGGATGAGCTCTTTGATGTGCTGTTGCATTCAGTTTGCCAGTATTTTCTTGAAGATTTTTGCATCAATGTTCATCATGGATATTGGCCTGAAATTTTCTTTTTTAGTTGTCTCTGCCAGGTTTTGGTATCAGGATGATGTTGGTCTCATAAAATGAGTTAGGGAGGATTCCCCTCTTTTTATACTGTTTGGAATAATTTCAGAAGGAATGGTACTAGCTCCTCTTTGTATGTCTGGTAGATTTTGGTTGTAAACCCATCTGGACCTGGACTTTTTTTGGTTGGTAGGCTATTAATTGCATGCCTGAACTTCAGGCTTTGTTATTGGTCTATTCAAGGATTCAACTTCTTCCTGGTTTAGTCTTGGGAGGGTGTAAATGTCCAGAAATTCATCCATTTCTTCCAAGTTTACTGGTTTACGTGCATAGAGTTGTTTGTAGTAACCTCTGATGGTAGTTTGTATTTCTGTACAACCAGTCTCTCAGAGCACAGTGCAATCAAATTAGAAATCAGGATTAGGAAATTCACTCAAAACCGCACTACTACACAGAAAGTGAACAACTTGCTCCTGAATGACTACTGGATAAATAATGAAGGCAGAAGTAAAGATTTTCTTCGAAACCAATGAGAACAAAGACACAACATACCAGAATCTCTGGAACACATTTAAAGCAGTGTCTATAGCACTAAATGCCCACATGAGAAGTAAGGAAAGATCTAAAATGGACACCTTATTGTCACAATTAAAAGAGCTAGAGGAACAAGATCAAACAAATCCAAAAGCTAGCAGAAGATAAGAAATAACTAAGATCAGAGGAGAACTGAAGGAGATAGGGACACACGAAAAACTCTTCATAAAAATCGATAAATCCAGGAGGTGGGTTTTTGAAAAGATGAACAAAATAGATAGACCACTAGTCAGACTAATAAAAAGAAAAGAGAGACAAATCAAATAGATGCAATAAAAAATGATAAAGGGGATATCACCACGAATTCCACAGAAAAATCATGAACTATATGGTAGCCATGGCCTTGAAAATGCCAAGTATGTAAAATGTATGTAAAATGTGTGTGGGTATAGATTTGTCTGAAGAGAAACTTAAGATGGTTGTTTTGACATTATTCTCATGAATGACAAAACTAAATTACAAGGTCAAGAAAGAGCACTAAGCCCAAGATGTCAGTCAAGTTCCTATTAAAATGAAATATTTCTTTTCGGCTTTTTAACAAATTATATAAACAGAATCTGAGTCTGAGTTTTTGGTCTGTTAAAATAGTAGGGTAAGCTGTCATACACATAGTTTGTGAAGCTTGATAGAAGCGTATAATGTAGCAAAATGAAACATAATGGAAAGATAATTCTAGACTTGAGAACGTCTAGAGAAAATGGTAGGGTAAAGTCAAGGTAATGAAAATCATAGAGAAAAAAATTGATAGATTCTTCTATAGGCTTCTTTATTCTTAAAGAGCTCAGCATCCTATAACATTTCAAGAATGTTTTTAAAATTCAAGTTCTTAAATATTATGAATTTCTTAAGGGCAGGCCACAAAATGTCTAATATCTATTACAAATATCTCCACTTTAATACATCTCATAAATACCTAATAAATAAATACTAATAACAGAACATAGGGATGATATAAAATTTAATTTTTAAATTTCTCTACTCCTGTATATATTCTATAAAATTAGTGATGTAATATACTGGCAAAATAGCTATTACATTTAGGAAAACTAAAGGAATAAGTCTAAAATATTTACTAACAATGGCAGATTCTAGAAGAAAGGAGTCGTTAAGAGTCTACAGTACCCATGCTAAGCAGGCACAGGAGTTATAAATGCAGCAAGCTGGTTGCTGTATCAAGGCATGTGGCTGATTTGCATGAGGCTATAAATTGGAAAATAATTGAGACAGAGAAAGCATGTGATATCAAAGGTAAAGTTTTTAAACAAAATATTGATTTGAGTAAAAGCTGGAAACTTAAAATGTGAAGGTGAGATGATTAGAGTTATGCACCTGGGTATTCCATTACACTTGATCCTCTAAGGGAGAAAAATCACAATAAGCACAGCAGCCAAAATGCAAGCACTGTGAGGAAGAAGAAACAGCCAGAGACATAAATTATCCTTCCACCGGAATAGGTAACTAGCCACTGAATAATTGAGGAATGGCTTCAAGTTGAATGTTAAATTTCCTCTGTGTGCATGAGCTCTGAAGCCCTTAGGTAAAGATTTGATTTACATAGATTAGATCAATAAATACAAGATAAACATAAGGAATAAATAGTAATCCATCTTCAGATAAGAATCATACTCTTAAGATTTGCTTAGCTGAATTCTTGAGAGACCAGCAGACTCTTCTTCTGGCTTTAAAAATCAAGTATCTAAGCTACTGCCTTCCATAACACAAGGGGAAAATTAGCACACAGTACAAGCAATAAACTTACATACTTAGAAACTATTCTTCAAGCTTGTTCAAAACACAGTTTGAGAACAAACTAATAGCAGTAGAGCTATAATTATATAGGTCTTATTTTTTTAAATCAAGTTTACATGTAAGATTTGATTTTTTCTTTCCCCTTCCAGTTAAAATATTATGAAATTTCACTTAGGTTTTTTTCCCCATAGAAAGTTTAAAATTGTGTGATAGTAATCTGTTCATTCTATAGGTGTTTATTTAAGTATTTTATTACTATAGTCTATAAAACATACAAATTGCTATTTTATATCAGAATTATTTTATTTCAAAATTATTTTAAATTTTTTAAATAATTTTTATTTTCACTTATTTAATAACATCATAGGAAAAGATGAAGTTATTTCAACAGGGTTTCATATTAACAATTCCATTGCAGAATCAAAATTGAAACTAAATTACAGGCTATCTGTTAAGGAAAATACATACATCACCTTTCAGCACTATTTTGCTTACCTTCTAGATCAGTCAATTAGCTACACCTGGACAATCCACAGATATCTTGGTGGGCTGATGGTGGATCAGAGGATGTGAGAGGTAAGGGTTTTAGATGATGTATAAAACCACTGACTGATAGTTTGAAAACTTCCTGGTCATCAAAGGATTAATAACTTGACTATATAAGGAACTCAAACAAATAGCAAAAAAACCCACAAATAATCCAATGTTAAAATGGTCAAATTATCTAAAAAAATATTTCTGAAAATGAGGCATACAAATGTCCAACCGCTATATGAAAAAAATGTTTAATATCACTTGCAATATGAAAATGTACATTAAAACCACAATGAAACATCATCTTACCCCACTTAGAAAGACTATTATCAAAAAATAAAAATAAAAATAACAGATGCTAGCAAGGATACAAAGAAAGGGGAAGGCTAATACATTGTTGGTGGAAATTTAAATTAGTACAGCCAGGATGAAAAGCAGTATTGAGGTTCCTCAAAAAAAGTAAAATTAGAACTACCATATGATCTAGCAATCTCACTGCTGAATATATGTCAAAAAGAATGAAAATCTATTATTCTATGTTTATTGCAGTGCTGTTAACAATAGCTATAAAATGGAATCAACCTCAGCATCCACTAATGAATGAACGAATTAAAAAATTTTGTATATATGTGCAATGAAATCGTGTTCAGCATAAAAAAGAAAATCCTGATATGTGCAACAACATGGGTGGAATTGATGGAAATTCTGTAAGTGAATTAAGTCAGGCACAGAAACGAAAATATTGCATGTTCTCACTCATATATGAGAGCTAAAAATAGTTGATCTCATAGAGCTAGAGAGTAAAATAATAGTTTCCAGAAGCTGGGAAGTGTAGCAGGGAGGAATCAATGAACAGATGTTGGGTAATTGGCACAAATATACACTTAGAGAGAAGGAATCAGCACTTGTGTTCAACAGCACAGTAGGGTGACTACAGTTAACAACAATTTACTTCATATTTCCAAATAGTTTGAAGATTTGGTATGGCCCCAACTCAAAGAAATGATAAATGTTTAAAATGATATCCCAATTATTCCGATTTGATCATTACACATTGTATACTTGTATCAAAATATCACAGGTATCCCACAAATATGTACAACTAACATGTATTCATAATGATTAAAAATCAAAAATAAAAAAGCAAAACAAGTGACAACACTAGAGCTGCAATTTAAGATTACTCTAGCTATAATCCACAGAATACGTTAAGTGCAAGCAAGCCTAGAGGCAGAGATACCAGTTAGAAATCTGTGATCATAGTCTAAAGGTGAGAATGATTACCTGAGTTTAGGTAATACCATTAGGAATGGTAGGTAGGTAAAAGATATTTGAAAGATGTTTTGGAATTAGGTTAGGTGTGGAAGATAGGAGAGAAAATAACAGCCAAAGATTGATGCTTTTGAATCAGACTTTTACAAGCAAGAGGCTATGTTAGGGGGCACTTATTAGAAATAAAGAGGATAATTATTTGGGGAGCAGAAATTGATGAAGTAACTGTACATATTTCTTTCTGACTGATTTGGGGACTATCAATTAACTAGATATAGATATAGGAAAGACATCAAGGCCAGAGGTAAAGATTCTGCAGTCTCTGGGATGAGATCACCCTAGATGAATGTTTAGAAAGCAAAGACAAGTGATAGAGAAGCACGACAAGAACAATAATATAATGGTAAAGTGGGGGGGGAAAAAACCTAAAAGGAATCTAAGAATGAGGAGACATAAATTTCATCTAAAAACAAAAGAAAGAGAAGCTTTCTCACAGAGTGTAATGTGTCAATGACCAACTGAATGGTACTGGGTCATTAGATTCTGGTTTAGGATATTATAAAAGTGGGGAC
Organism: Ateles fusciceps; assembly: GCA_036589455.1. Taxonomy (NCBI): domain Eukaryota; kingdom Metazoa; phylum Chordata; class Mammalia; order Primates; family Atelidae; genus Ateles; species Ateles fusciceps. Next base: position 4,836,339 of record JAZHEH010001040.1, on the reverse strand, counting down.
AAATGAGTGCTCATATCTAGTGAGCAATCACTGTGGGTCAGACACCGAGCTCAGCTTTTTAAATGCATTATTTTAATTACCTACCCAAAGTGCAAGGGATATAAAGAATGATTATGTCAATTATACAGATAAGGAGAACTTATAATCATAAACAATGCATAAATTATTCATAGTAACACAGAGTAGAAATGCATATCCAGAAGTTGAATTCCAAAATCTGTACTTTTTAAATCACATTGCTAGAATTTTTTTCAAGTGTAGGTCTTAAACAACTTGTAATTGCTTAAGGTTCTGTGATAGAAAGGAAGATGAAAGAAAGAAAAGGAAGGAAGAAAGAAAGAAAGAGAGGAAGGAAGAGAGGAGGAAAGGAAGGGAGGAAGGGAGGGAAGAAGGGAGGAAGGGAGGGAGGGAGGGAGGAAGGAAGGAGAGAGGGGGAGGGAAAAAGGAAGAGGGGGAGGGAAGAAGGAAGGGAAGGAGGGGAGGAAGGAAGAAAGGAAAGAAAGAAAGGAGAGAAAGAGGGGAAGAAGTAGAAAGCAAGCAAGCAAGCAAGCAAGCAAGAAGAAAGAAATAGTAGATTCCTTGGCCCTACCTTAGAACTCTTTAACCCAAACCTCTGTGAGTTGATATCTTAATAAGCAGCACAAATGATGCTTAAAGTTTGAAAACCAGTGTAATATAGGAACAACAATATTTCTTAAAGGGTGATCTGCAAATCACTGAAGCTTCTGATGATATATTCAAGAGATTTTTGACAATTTGGAAATACAGAGGGAAAAGTACTAAAAGAAATTTGAAAAATTATCTTCATACATTTGCGAACACTGAATAATTGTAATTTTCATAGAAACATTTTTATAATGTGTTTTCAAATTATGTGTATAAATTTGAATGACTATGTTGGTACCATTTAATAAATACCTATTTGTATGATTTGTATGTTTATTTTTATAAAATTTGAGATAATCTTTGTTCCTTTTGTGTTATATAACCATCTTACAGAAACAATTTAATAAAATGTTAAAATTTAAAAGTAGTTCTAAAACTAGTGACATACTACTTTGATTAAAGTGCATATAATGATTAAGTTATTTGTAGAAGATGAGATGGGTTAAGCTGTAAAGATCCTGTTTTCACATAAGCAACCAAAAGAAATGCAGAGATAGGAGGTGTGAAATGAACACTAATCGAAAATTAAACTTATTGGAGTGGTTATTTATCACTAATTTTTCATACATTTTTTTTTTTTTTTTTTAGATTGAGTTTCGCTCTTGTTGCCCAGGCTGGAGTGCAATGACGTGCTAGGTTCATGGCACCCTCTGCCTCATGGGTTCAAGTAATTCTGCCTCAGCCTCAAGAGTAGCTGGGATCACAGGTGTGCGCCACCATGCCCTGCTAATTTTGTATTTTTAGTAGAGACAGGATTTCACCATGTTGGTCAGGTTGGACTCGAACTGCTGATCTCAGGTGATCAGCCTGCCTTGGCTTCCCAAAGTGCTGGGATTACAGGCATGAGCCACCACATCCAGTCACATTTTCTATTATAAAACAGTCATTAAAGCTTTTAAGTTACCCTCTTTGATAAAGGAATCGAGATTTCCCAAAAGTATTTTAACAAAGAAAAGATGACTTTTGTCACTAAAAGATGGAAGACCAATTTGAAGAAAGATATTATAAGGTTAAAACATCATAGTCATGAGAGATGTAAGTCATAATACTACCAAGAGGATCTTCCTAAGTAATTTTTTAAAAGTTACACATGAATACTTGGTTTACTTTTTTATTTTTTTATATTATCCTATGCCCTGAAAAAAGCTGAAGTGTAATAGTGGTAAAAATATTCAATCACAAATAATTTGTCTCTGTCATTATCTTGATGGTGTCACTGAAAAACCAAAGATAAAACTGATGACACACTGTCAGGCTGCTGAAACCAAACATAAAGAAATAGTTTCAGAACTGGCTTTGACTATTTTTTAAAAAGAGATCAGGCCAGGCATGGTGGCTCAGCACTTTGGGAGGCTGAGGTAGGAGGTTTGCATGCCCAAGATCAGCCTAGGCAATATGTTGAGACCCCACATCTAGAAAAAAGTAACAACAAAAATTAGTCAAATGTGCTGGCAAGCACCTGTAGTCCCAGCTACTCAGGAGGCTGGGGCAAAAGGAACCCTTGATCCCAGAAAGCGGAGGCTGTAGCGAACCAAGATAATGCCACTGCACTCCAGCCTGGGCAACAGAAGGAGAGAGAGAGAGAGAGAGAGAGAGAGAGAGAGAGAGAGAGAGAGAGAGAGAGAGAGATCAGGAATCTATTCACCACATTATTCCAAGAAGAAAGTTTCACCCTCCCAGATTTTGCATGTGATAATTTCATCAATTTTGCATTGACAAGCAGTTGGCTAATCATTGAAAACAGTCCTGAGTGAGGATAGTTTGGGAATCAATTTAGTTAATTTTATATTGGAATATCCAAGCATATGTAACAGGGTGCTTTGACATTACTATCTTCTTCAACAGCATGTAAAGTCAAAGGCATAAAACTGATAATTAGTGAAGCTTGATATCTGGTTTATCACCAGTGAAATATTACCCATCCCATTGGCATAACGCAATCAAACACAGGTCTGATCTAGAATGTACTAAATAAATAATTGTAGTTAGAGGTGTCAGAAAGCCTGCTAATCAGACAGTGAGGATAAGGATTATCAAGTATTTAGACCGGCAAGGATACTTACGGTCAGAATTATAGACATGCCTCATTTTATTGTGCTTCACTTTATTGCTTGGCAGATATTGCATTTTTTACAAATTGAAGGTTTGTGACAACCCTGTGTTTAAGCAAGTCTATCCGCATCATCAGTTTTCAAACAGCATGTGCTCATTTTGTGTCCCTGTGTCAGCAGTTTTTAGCAATAAAGTATTTGTTAATTAAGGTATTCACATTTTTTAGACATAATGCTATTTCACACTTAACCGACTACAGTGTAGTGTAACATAACATTTATATGCACTGGGAAACCACAAAAAAAGTATGACTTGCCTTATTGCAATATTCACTTTATTGCAATATTTGCTTTACTGCAGTGGTCTGGAACTGAAACCCACAGGATCTCCAAGGTAAGGCTTTAATCACATACAAAACAGAACACATCCCCACATATAAGCAATTCTTCACAGATAGTTTTAAAAGAAAGTCCAAAGCAAGTCCATCAGGTATAAATATAAAAGTATAGATGTCATTACACCTAAAATAGTAGTACTAACAACATAAAACACCAGAATTGTGACACAATTCTTATTAAAAAAAAATACCCATGCCCTTTGACTCTGAGAAGCACTACTGTAGTTCTACTAATATTCATTAGCAGAGACCTCAGAAGGTCTCTGCCACAAGACCCCTTGTCATACAGAGTGTGTGGGATATGTGTGTGTGTGTGCCTGTATGTGTGTGTTACAGAGGAACTAGGAAAACTTTCCAAAAGAGTTGGAGTATTTTGTTCCATAAAACTTGAGGATTTTCAGATATGTAGCTAGAATATTCTTTTTATATGCGAAAATATGGACATCTAGAATATATGATGTTTCTAAAAGTAAACCGGCCAGAAAGAAAGTTAAGGTGTGGGAAGAATGGGATCTATCCAAGAAGCAGAGATAAATAACATCAACCCCTTAATCATGACCCATATCATCATAAAATATAAATGTATGTTATAACGGTTGTCTGTTCTTTGACATTAGAAAGGCATAGCCAAGAAAGAGAGAACTGGGAAAGTAATTGTAAATCAGGGATAAAATTTGACTTGTTTTTCTAAGAGAGAAAGCATATAATTAATTGGTCATTTCTCTCCATAAACACAGTGAAGTATGTCACCTTACCTAGCATTTTTTATGGAATAATCTGAAAAAAAAAATCCACAATGAGTCCACAATTTGTTGATAGTAATATTCAACATTCAAAGACCTTAATTGTAAGAGCAAAAATGTAGTTCTGAGAATGAGCAGAATAAGCAAAGCTTCAAGACAAATTTGGATACAGGAAAATTATCTAAGGTAATGTAGGAATGTGGTATAATCTATTACATGAGAGTAACTTTTACCAAGAGTTTCAAAATAGGTGGAAAAATGTAAGTATAAAAATATTTCAATATTTTAGAGAAGTTAGTGGAAAGCAAAATAGTATCTTCAACAGGATGACACATCCAAAACCATGATCTTTTTCTTATTCATTTTTGACATGAAATGCTGGAATCATATATAATCAAGTGGCAGCATGTTTACTTGAAAGGAATTGAAGTTCTGGCATATATAAAATAAACCTTATATATTAATACTACATGCTAATATTAATATGTACCACTACAAATATAAGACAGATTCTATTAGGTTTTACATGTTATTACTATTGGTAATTAAGCGTTAGATATAAGATTGAATTCATACAATTTAGACATGAAATAACTTTATAGTAAACAATGCCTTTTAAATATTGACATCTTGTGGATAATTTTTTTTGGTTTTAAAAATTGTTCTATTATACATAAATGTTTTGAATTCCTGGCCTAAATCATTATATGTAGAATTTACTAGATTTACTTTTAAAGCTCTCTTTTGGAATTGAAACCATAGCTATATGAGGAAAAACACTGGAAATAAAATTTAAAATACAGTGAATGGAGGATTTTGGAATGGGGAATATTATGCATTCATCAGTACACTATATTTCAAGATAAACAACTCTTCTGTGATCTGTGTCTTAAATCTCAACTCTGCCACATCCTCACGTACAGGTTAATATTTTTTTAAAAACATTATACCACTGGTTTCCTTCCTCCCTTCCTTTCCTTTCTTTCTGTTCTTTCTTTTCTTTCTCTTTTTTCTCTCTCCCCTCTCCTTCCTTTCATTTCTTCCCTCCTCTCTCTCTCTGTCTCTCTCTCTCTCTCTCTCTCTCTCTTTTTTTTGAGACTCACTCTGTTGCCCATGCTGGAGCACTGCAGTCTCTACCTCCCATGCCCAACTAATTTCTGTATTTTTAGTAGACTTGTGGTTTCACCAAGCTGCCCAGGCTGGTCTAGAACTCTAGAGCTCAAGCAATCGGCCTGCCTCAGCCTCCAAAAGTGCTGGGATTACAGGCGGAAGCCACTGTGCCCAGCATCATCTGAAAATTTTGATAATTCCCTTTATTACCCAAATTCTCCATTAACACTATCCAGTTAATGATTTTGCCTTATATTTTATTGAAAAAAGAAGACACTGAGAAAGTTCTTATCTTCTCAGAATCAAATCTGTTAACCTAGATCTCTACCTAACAAGTTTTCTTTTGCTCTTTACCCCTATTCCAAGTTTTGATTTACTTGATTTCTAGATTTCACCTCCTCTAGAACATTAAATTGCATTGCAGTTGCATGATTGCAATCATGCCATGGTAATAGCATTGTTTCCGTTCTATTAATATATCATCATTTTTGTCTTATCTAGAGAGTGACTTTCATAAGCATACAAAATATTTTTATTTTAGATCTTGCCTATTTATAAACAAATTAACTAGCTAAAAAGATCTCCCTTGACCACATTTTCTCCTCAACTTACTTTTATAATTCTTTTATCCTGTTTTGTTTTTGTGTAGTATGGATATTCCTCAGATTTTCAAGAGGTTGGATTCTTGTCGACATTCAAATTTTAGCTCAGTCTTTCCTTAGGAGCAATTATGATAATAGACTACTCAGTCAAGATATCCAACAGTTCTACTCATCATTTTTGCTCTTTACTATAGAGGCTTCTCAACTTGCAATGGTGTTATGTGTCAATTAACCAACATAAGTTGAACATATCAAAATATCCTGTGTCAAAAATACATTTAATACAAATAAACTGCACACATTATACCTTAGCCTAGACTATCTCAAATACACTCAGAGCAGTTATATTAGCCTACAGTAGGGCAAAATAATCTAACACAAAGCCTACTTTATAATAAAGTGTTGAGTGTCTTATGTAATTTATTGAATGCAGTACACTGTAGATTTTCAGTTGTTTACCGTCACAATCATGAGGCTGATGGGAGTTGCAACCTGCTGCCACCACCCAGCATTGCAAGAGTATCACATATCACTAGCCCAGGAAAAGAGCAAAATTCAAAATAGTTTTTACTGAATGCATATCCTTTTAGCACCATTTGAAGAAAAATAACATAAGTCGGGGACCATTTGTATAGCCAAGTCTTTTCCTTTTTATATAGCTGTCTCTACCAAAGTGATCTTGATTAATTAATTACCTACTTTTGCCTTCTTCTAGAATTTAGGCTTATCTGTCTACATTGCCAATGTTTAGGACAATGTCTGATAAAGCTCATGGCACATAGCAAGTGATTGATACATATTTGTTGAATAAATGATAATAGCTTCAAAATTCTAAAAATATTTAGACTTGTTGAAAGTAATATTAAATTTTAATAAAATGAGTAAATTTTTAGTCTAAGAATATGAAAGCTAATATTGAATACATACTTTTAAAAAGTTGCTTAGAGCATGATTATTGTGAATACTCTCTTCTTTGCTGTTAATTGAAATGGTAATAATTTGAGAGATTTCTTCTATAAATTATACCTAAATTTCATTTACCAAAAAGGTAAATTTAAAGTGTGGCATTGAGAACTACATACATACTGCATTGCAGGTTAGGAAACTGACCTTTGATCAGAAGGACATTTACATGTAGTTGGGATAAAAATTAGAATGATAAACATATTGAAAAGGGGCTTGACAGCAAATTTTATATAAAATAGTCTATCATTGCCGGGTGTGGTGGCTCACACCACACCCAGCACTTTGGGAGGCTGAGGCAGGCATTATCACCTGAGGTCAGGAGTTCGAGACCAGCCTGACCAATATGGTGAAACCTTGTCTCTACAAAAACACAAAAGTGAGCTTGGTGTGGGTGGCCTGTGCCTGTAATTCCAGCTACTGGGCAGGCTGAGGCATGAGACTCGCTAGAACCTGGGAGGCGGAGGTTGCCGTGAGCTGAGATCATGCCACTGCAGCCCACTGCATTTCACTGCCTGGGCAACAGAGTGAGACTCTGTCTCAAATTAATAAATAAATAAATAAAATAAAAAATTCAATTATTGGAGGGGGGTTTTGAGTTATATATCAACATAATGAAAATTCTAAGAAATATACATCATACATAAGTTGAGGAATGAATTGGAAGGAAATATGGAGAAAAGTCCCTGCACAGTAAGTATATAAAAAGTGTCTGGCCAATAATCCTGAAGAACTTAACTGAGATTGGACAGTTATATAAGATATGGAGAAAGGAGGTAAAAATTTTAAATGGGTATAACATTTTCAGACTTACTGATAAACTACATGTGGATGACAATGGACACCAGAAGAGTAAGTGATTTTGAATTTTGAGTTTAGGCAACCAGAGAAGAATCATACCAGTGGCAGGTAAAGGAAAGGGAAGAGGGCAATATCTAGATCAGAACTTCTTATGGGAAATATGGCAGATTCAATGTTAAATGTCAATGTTAAAGTTTAATGGTATGTTAAAATTAAACTAGCATCTTGTCTGAGACAAAATATAAACAGGACTTAGTAATGATGTATATAAAGGAAGATAAAACCTGTCTTCCTGTCCATAACCTCCAGGCAAATCAACTGTCTCGCTGTCCATTACTACTATCTTCCTTTTAAACCACATCTTTATTTCATTACAGGACATCAGATATGTGCTAAGTACTCTTCAGCACTCTTAAAATGTATTTAACTCACTAAAACCACCATTCTCCTAGTAATTTTATTACAGTGAGCTGGAGTACAGTAATGAGGAGTTGCTATGTCCAGTCACTGCCTCTTTTTAAATCACAAGCAAAGTTGTAGGCTTCAGGACTATTATACTCCAAACAGCTTGGCTTTCATTTAAAACATCATTTTATTTTATCAGAATTCAATAATCATTGTTCTTCTCCCTTACTTCTTGCTGCCAAATTCTCAAGCATCCCCTAAATCAGTGTGTTTCACATGGGTGATTAAAAAAAAAAATCACCATTTAAAAAAGGAAGGAGATTTTGTCTAGATATTTCTCTTTTAAGTGTTTAAATTTTGATTAATAAATTTGGGATTTTGAATGCTTTTAATCTTTGAGATTTTGATCTACTCATTTGCTCACACATACACCCATATAGAGAATAACACAAATAAATATTTTATCACAGAGCTACAAAGTGGTTGACTTTAGAAAAGAATGAGAAATCCAAAGCAATATATGGAACAGTATATAATCAGCCCTCCATATTTGCAGGTTTCACATTGTGAATCCAATCACAATAGAAATAAATAAAAATTAAAATGAACAAAACAATAAAGAATAATGCAAGTTTTAAAGCAACATAGTATAACGACTATTTATATATCATCTACATTGTATTAGGCATTATAAGCAATCTAGAGATAATTTAAAGTATATGAAAAATATAGGTTATATGCAAATACTATATTACTTTATGTAAGGGGGTAGAGCATCCATAAGTTTTAGTATTTCTATGGGGGTCTTGGAACTAATACCTCTGTAATACCAAGGGATGAGTATGTTTACTTTAGAGATTTTGTTGGAAATTCAGTTCACAAACAAAAATTGCACTTAGTTCAAATGATACTGAAAAATCTCTCAGAGTCCATGTTTTATATCAACACAATTTTTATTTAGTGTTGTATCTAATCATTATTTTTTTATTTGTCAATCCAATGTTTTTGTTTCTTTATATTTAGGTATTTACCTAAAATTCATTTTAAATTGTTCAATATTTTATGCATCATAAACACAAACTTTTTACAACCAACATAATAAATGCACATCTGCACAGATGGTTTCTCTCCATGATCTGCACTGTATTCTGTGATTCATGGTTTACATGCCCCAGAGAAAAGTGCTTTTTATAAACACTGGATTAACACCCTAATTGCACTTAGTTTGGAGGAATGCTGACATCATGGAGTAAAAGGCAACTATGACAACTGATAAAATAGGAGATCCAGAGATTTCATCTTACACACTGGGGGATAAGCTTATTGAGTGAAGGGTCAGGTAAAGTCAATGACATTGCATGCATTATTCTCCTTTTCTCTTTTCCTTTGTTAATGGTTTCAGGTTAAATTTACATTATTTACCTCCTTGTAATTTTGGTTTCCCTTTTTCCCAAATCAAGCTGTTGTATATTATGACAATATATTTCAATCTATTCCTTAAAGACCAATAATAGATTACAGGATAGCATTCGGGAAAAACAGAAGAGATTATTTAGATAACTAGTAAAACATTAGAAACAGAGAGCAATATGGAACTGCTTAGTCAGTCAAGCTATAAATTTACCAGATGCAAGAGGTGTTGTGTGTGTTTATGGGAAATCATTTCCTGTAGTACATGAGAAGCAATGTATACAAAGACAAAGAGATATTCAGTTCATGTTCTAATGAAAGGAGGGTCACTATGTCACTCCTCACTTTCTTTCCCTTTCATGTTACACTTTCTATACTCATTCACGAATGATTTGTTGATCCATTTATGCTCCTTACACTGATGCTTGCAACATAAATATGTTTGTATTCCTGACCTCAAGTAGTTTTCAGTCCACTCAGGGAATATGGTATGTAAGCAAATAATTGCACTTAAATATGAAAAATTTACATTGCTTTGGGGACAGGGACTTTGGGTGGTATTTGTCCAACTGAAGTGCCCCTACTTGTGAGAACTGACATACGAAAATCCAGGAGAGAGAATGAATAATTTACTATTAAGGGCTGACTAAAATTAGTGATATGAAAAATCATTCTAAGAATTTTACAGCAAATATTTCTCCTAGTATTAGGTTCCCTTAGAAATAGCTATTTTTGTTTAATAAAAAAGTATCTGTTTACAATAAAATAGATCTTGGATCAGAGACTGGGAACTCATAGGAGAGGTCAAAACTAAAAGAGTGCTGGGTTCTTCTCTAAACAAACAAAAAAAATAAATGCTAGAAAAATTATTTCTTTTCTCTCTCTGTTTTATATTTGACATGTCAGAGAAAGCAAAAAAAGGTAGAGAGACAGAATGATAAAGAAATACGAAGACACTAATGTCCAAATTTTGTCTTTTCAGAAGCTTGGATGTGAAATATTCAATTTTAAGTTATTTGTTTTGCTGCAAGCCAGTTGCAAAATGGACAGGCAATCATCTGCCTGAACAAATGTCGTAAGTCAAGATAGTTGGCCATCAGTATCTATGTGGGCTGAGTCTGAGATCCCCCTAACCATGGCAGATACCAAAATCCACATGTGCTTGACTTACTTATATTAAATGTTTTGGTATTTGCATACAATCTATGAACACCAATCCATATACTTTAAATCATCTCTAGATTACCTATATTTTCTAAAGCAGTATAAATGTTGTATAGTTGTTATGCTGTATTATTTAGAGAATAGCAACAAAAAAGGTCTATAGCTATTCAGTAAAGACAAAACTATCCATTTTTTCCCCCGAACATTTATGATATGTGGTTGGTTGAATTCAAAGATGCAGAACTCACAGATATGGAGGGCCAACAACCTTGTTTTGTGTAAGAAAGAGAAGGTCCTAGGATAGAAGCAGCAGTTTCAACATGAGATTTCCATACACTTACCTAAAACCAATGGAAGTGGGACATCAGACCCAATGGTAGCACCAGAACATATATCTTCTGAGAATTTATAGTATTTGTTACAGGATATTGTATTGGGTATGAGTTATCTTCTCTAGATATTAAAGGACAGAGTGACTCCAACCTGTATCTACATTGTTACTTTTGACCATTAAAAAGATAATTTAGGTCACACTTCTACTCTTCCTGAAATGAAAATGTTAATGCAAGCAGTTACTTAGCACTTGCCTTGATTATTATTATGCCTCTAGCCATCATATTTTTGTGTGTTTCATTTCTAAACTTTCCAAGTAGTAGAACACAAGGACTGCATCTACCTAATCCCTGCCTACACTGCCCTTAATTTTTTCTCTCACATCACTGAATCTACTCTCACAAAAGTAAACAGCATCATCCTAATCACCAAATATAACAGTATCTATGAGATCTCAATTTCTATGGCTCTGAAATCCTTCTAACTAAAGTACAAGACAGAAAGTTTAGCCTTCAGGGACCACCATAGTCTGTCTTCAAATTATTTTACCTCTGATCAGTCTCCTACACGAACTATTAATGTCTGTTCCAGACACATTTTATGCTCACTATTGGCCAAAACACATTATTTCCAATTTTTTTCTTTTGCTGTCTACTCACTGTTTTATTGCATTGCCTTTCTTTTACCATTACCCTATCAAATACATTCTCTTTACTCTGAAGCTACAGCACTTAATATTCTGACTACTCGGATTCTTCATCGTATCTATCCCATAAAATAATATTGATTAATAAATATTAGTTGATTTATAAATATTTTGGATAATTTCAAAGTGGAGTGACTTTGAAAGAGTTTAGGAGAATGCTATTTTGTTTCTTTTATTCTCAGCAACCACTACCAAAAACGTTTCTAAAACACTAACCCAAACATAGAAGAAACTCTAAAACTTAAAGTAAATCAATTAATTCAAATTTTCCTCAAATTATGAGAGACTCAAAACAAGGATAAGTATCCTAAATGTTTATAAACAAAAAAATTCAAAAATGATGAACTCAGTACATGATGAACATAAAGCATTTCATTTTTTACTTTGTAAACACTTTCCTCATTGGAAAAAAAGATAATTTATTGTGAAAATATGTTTCTGCAATATTGAATGGTTTTTTATATTTACAAAAGCATTAAAGCCTACTTTTCTTTGTAGAATATTTCACCTTTTCATAACATCAGCCAACCACTTTTAAAATTCCCATTTCTTTGATGTTGTCACAACATTTTGATATCTAAGATTTCTAACTTGACAGAAAATTCCTAACAAGTTGCTAAATGTTAAATGGAAAAAAAAATCAGAAGGTATGACAGATGAGTACATAAAAAGCACTCTCCTGGCATGCCTCACCTTATGGCATTTGAAAAATTGACTAATTGGGCTATAAATTAAATCATCAGTAAAATTATATGAAATGGAAATTCTAAGAAGCAAGCTTCATGTAATCATTCTGTCACATCTGAAATCATATTAAAATCATTGCAAGTAAAATCTGATCTTTCACAAACCTTCGCTGATTTTCTCATTTAATATCATTTAATTCCCACCTGTGATAATCATTATGGTTTTCTCTGATTAAATGTCAAATCTGTAGACAAATATAAATATCTTAAAATGTTGTCCGTTAAGAAGTGACAATTATCTGAGGTAGTATGTTTCAATTCTTTATATGCATAGTCTAAAGAAAATATAAATACTAAGTCATATATCGACAGTTTCTATGTAACAAAGAAATAACAATTATATCTATTAATATTATTGTTTTCAATTGTACTTTGCTCAAGTAGCGTATTGTAAAACATTTTCTTCCTTAACTAATTATCTTTATCAAGCTTATGCAATCTTTTCAATCTGTCATTAGTTATGGCTGATTTGAACACAGGTGGTGTTCGAATAAGAATGAAAGTGTTATAGGCTTTCCTTTAGAATGATGATAGAAGCAATAATGACAATAAAAGAAAACCAACTGCCTAAAATGTTAAATATGTGTGTTATGTTGTGTACTGTAATCCAAGTTTATCTGGCTTTCAATTGTTTTATTCTAGTTACATTTTTCAGGTTTAGTATCTATGCGATAATTAAAAACTGATTATGGACACATACATATATTTTAAGATATATCTGGTTATTCTTGTAAATTGTTCTATTTATGCTACAAGTCTGTCTGAGTTTTTATTATATCTTCTTGTATTTAGTATTTTATAATTGGAGTATAAAAAAATGTTTTTCAGGCACAACCTGGACAAAAATGATTTTACCTTTAGGATCACATCTTTAAAGGACATTTGCAAGCCATTTTTATTGGTGTTTATTATTTGGCTTATGTGATTACAAAATTTGCTTTTTACCAGATGTTACTAAATACACATCCATTTGAAGACTAAATGGGTAGAATGTCGTTTGTTTGTTTGTTTGCTTATTTGTGACAATTGCACAAAAGGTCAGTGTTGGTTTTCTGTTCTTTCAGTGGTTTGTGACCTTGGGGAAGCCACAGAAAGATTCAGCAGCTTGCCCTGTACATAAAGGAAACTAGGGCCTTCACTGTGCATCTGACTTACGGTAATACCGAGTGGAGTGATACAAAGCTGTGAAAGATGGGCAGTCACTCACTGAGAGCATGTCACCAGACTTTACACATCTTTTTTTAGTGTTCTACTTGAAAGAGTATTATCTCTTGTAATACTAAAATCAAGGTGTCTTGTTTATTCTTGTTCCCATTATTGTTACTTTGTAAGTCTCTCTGGAACTTTCATTGATTCTCTCGTGTCTACAGCAAAAACCTTAAAATCCTCAAAGAATGACCTTCTAAATGTTTAATAAAATGTCTCCATCGTTTCATAGCAATATACATGTACTCTCAAGTTACAATCAAATTCCCGAGATAAAGTAGTTCATCTTGGGAAAGACCTCTTCCTTTATATTCATTAAATTTTTATTTCTAGACAATCCATCCAATATTCCTCTTAATCAGCAAGTATATACTGTGAAGTTACTAGATTTTTAGACCTATGAAGTCATTAAAGATACAAAGATATGTAAGATGCAAAGATATTTAAGATAGTCCCTATAGCTTAAAATCCTGATTGGTGAAATGAGATTATATAGAAAACCACAATATGACAGTGTAAATAAATTCTGTCTTATTATAGACATGATAGGACTTGAGTTTGTGCTCGTAAATAAACACAGTCTGTACAAAGAACAAGGAAGAGGAGAGCATTCTAAACATTTAGAATACCAAAATATGCTCAAGGAACAAACAGAACAAAAAAGAAGGGAGAAGCTGTCTGGCATTAGTACAGGGAGAACAAGCAGAGGGTGATGAAAAAGACCTGGGCTCCAGTTTCATAGATGTTTTCTAACTTTTCTGTTTTAAAAACTGCATTGATTCAGAATAATTAAACTTTTTCATGATAATCCTATACTCCTTATTCTAAAATATTTTCCCACGTCAGAAATTATGTCATCTTAGCTTTCAGCTCAAAAGCATCATTTGATTTCTTATTATATCTTTGTTTAAGCTACTTCATCTATGAAGTTTTATTTATTTATTAAATGGCCTATCAGGCTTTCAGATAGAAATGTATTAAATTGAATTCATCCATAATATTACTTATGATCTATTTCCTCTTCTTGTCTTTGCTAAGTAGAATTCTACATGCCATTCTTCATAGAATTACATTACTATTCCCCATGTCACCCAAACCAGAAATCAGTAAGTCTATTAGTTTAGGCTCCTATGTTTATTCGAATTTCAGTTGCCTTTCTGATCTTTCTCAGTCTATTTCTTAAATATTTTCCAGGTTATCTCCCTATGTTTTGTTTGTATGTTTGTTTGTTTACCTAACTACTACTACCTTTTGTGGGGGGGCCTTCATCAGTTATTACCTGAATCTGTATCTCCCAGTAATAAACCATTAAAACTATTCAATTATCACTTTTAATTTTTACAATAAAACAAATCCTCAGCATAGTATACTCTTTCAGGATCCCTTCCCAGCCCTCCTGTTCAGCCTCCTATCCTGTAGGAGGCTTTCTCTAACCATTCAGAATTAATTATATGTCCCATAATAAGTTCTACATGGATCTATGAATTGGTTCATGCCACTTTTACCTCTTACAATTTAATACTTTTCCCCTCTTCAACTAACAACCAACTCTGGTTCTTCGAGACTGCTCACATATCTACCTTCTCAAAGCCTTTTGTGAAAATGTAACCTGAGTTGAGTTTCTCTACTCCATTTATTAGATTATGGCATAATCATTAGCATGGCACCTTCAACCTTGTGTCATACTAAAATCATCAATTTACTTATTTGATTTACCCCACATTCTGCAAGCTTGAGTTCAAAAACTCACCTTATCCTCTGCTTCTAGTAGAGGCTGAGGCCTATCTGTCACATATGTTCAATACTTGTTTCTTAAATAACAAAACCTTATTCAGTATCCCTGACATTTTCATAAGAAAAAAGAGGATGGGATTCAATCAGGATGAAAAACAATCTCTGATTAATAGTCCACAACTCCAAACTATTGGTCAAGTCATGTTATGAGGGATCAGAGTAAATCTCTGAAAATTAAAACCTGCATATACTAATCCAATGAAAGGCTGATTAAGAAGAGCAGTATTTATAACCAGAGGAGTTGAAGAAAAAGTATACTAACTTCTTGGTTTTAGAAATTTAATTCATGCTTCAGACAACACTTCAATTCTACTTTTGAACTTCAAGTGTTTAGATTTTGTATCTTAATCAAATTCAAGAAATACTTTTGAGTTCGATCATGTGTCAGGAACCATGTTATTCTATGAAATGCCCAACATACCTATGAGTTAGTCTGATTCCAGATTCAATATTTTAGTTTCAGGGTTGGAAGATCAGTGGAAGTGCAAGGCAATAAACTTTAAAGAACAGATCTTAAGGTAGTGATCTCCAAATAGCGAAATAAAAATAAAGATACAATAACAATAGGGAAGAATAACATAATTTTTATAAAAACCATGAACAGCTAGATTTTTAAAATCACTTCAGACAGTTTTGTGTGCACACTCTATGAAATGAAAGCTTGGAAGTGAAAGAATACTGTTGCAACAGGCAGGCAGCCACGTTTATTTTGAGGAAAATGCTCTGAAAACAGGAATCAATTAAAACCTAACCATGCTCACAATGGAAAAAAAGTTTTGCAATTTAAACAAATAATTACTTTGCATTTTTATCATTTACATAATTAGTCCTACTTTGTCAGATTTGGCATGGGTAAGAAGTGTACAGAAAGTAGCCATCATTTCCTACTTTGTCAGATTTGGCATGGGTAAGAAGTGTACAGAAAGTAGCCATCATTTCCTTCATTCTAAAGGATTATCTTTAGAGTCTTTTTCATTATATAAAAACTAAATTTATATATTAATAAAATATTATATAAAATATTATCATTTTCTCTTAACACTTCATAGCATGCCTCATCAGAAGACAATTGGAAAGCCATTTGCAGTAGGTATAATATTATAATTTGTAGGCATAAACCTGAGGATTGGTGATTTCATAGTCATACAGCAAATAGCTACTGTTCTATAATGTTGTCAAAATGAGGTAATTGATAGTTTCTCAATACTGATTGGCATTTGCTTGTGAGTCTAACATGCATAAATACTCTGAGACAATCATTAATTGATTTACCCATTTCAGAATCAATTTGTTTTTCCTTGAATTATTTATAAAAGAAAACAAAATTTAAACAAAGGAAATTAAATAAGTATACTATTGACAAAGCAACAGTATACTGCGTTTACATAGGTAGTTATTTCATTTTAATACTGACCTGCCTGTACCTCAAACTGATTTTTCTTTACATGACACTAGCCATGACAGCTTTATTCATTACCTTCACTAAAAGGGCCAAGGGAATTTTTTCTAAGTGCCTATTGCAGAAAGTTGTATAAACAAGTTAAAGAGATATGTTTATAAAATAAAGGCTACATGTTTACCTATTAATTAATCAAATAATAAAACAAAACTATATCTTGAGTACACAGAGATGTCCCAGTCTAAACTAGTTACCAAGAAAGGCATATAGAAATGTTGAATATTTTCTCCAAAGTGGCAAATCGCTTAGCAAATAGAAAAAATAATAGTGATCTATTTTTTGCTAAGAATATCCATATAATTTTATTAATTTGCATTTGCCACATCTATACAATTTACAGTGCTCATAACAGAGATATCAGTTTTTACTAAAAATAATAAGATTGAGTTATTCCTTTACTAAAATTGACTTGCAAAGCTAAGTGGTGACATAGGTCTTAGGTTTCACCAACTCATTCATTTTCCCCAGACAATAACAAATGTACATTGAAGGGAAAAAATAAAAGGAAATTATATGCCTATCAATAAATAAAATTATATAATTACTTGTGATTCCTTTAAACCCTTTATTTCTTTAATTGTGTTTTCTTCTACGTACTGGGAAATTTGTAAAAAAAAATTCAGTAATCTACATATTGTTTCTCCAGTTACTACTACAGTGGCCAAATTTTCTTGGATTTTTAAGCTGACCTTTCAGTCACAGCATCCTTCAAAGTAAGTTAAAGGTTTGAGTTTACAATCACTTAACAGGCCTGAAAACTGTACAAGAAACTAAATTGCACCCACATGCAACTAAATGCTGAAGTAGCTACTGGAGCTTCATGCCAAGAGTACAAATTAAACACTCAATTTGCACCTGCAACTAGACACCTGCGGGTTCTATTAGACACAAACTTAATTTTGCCCTGGACTATACATATCAGTCATAGAACAGCTGACATATAATTTTAGATTAGGAATAGGCACTTGGTCTTTTAGGACTTCTCTGAAGAACTCAACCTTGCAATGTTTTCTTATGTCCAGATCTTGTCTGCTCTCAGGCAGCATTTTCCAAACATTTTTGAAATGTAACAAATTAACTCTACCCTGTCCTTCCTCATATCACTTGTTTATTTTGGTGGGCCACAGAGAGTTCTTAGTAGTCTTTGATTGTATATTTCTGAGATTTGTTAAATCTAAGTATCTGTGCTCTACAGAATTATGCATGTTATTCTTCAGCACAAACAAACTAGTAATCACCAATATTTGCTCAGCTAACATTGGGGGTTTTAAAACATAATATACTTCTTATAGAAAATTTATATATTCTTGAGGAATCATTTTTATTTCAAGGGGAAGGTTAAAAGAAGGCAGTGTTAATGAATCATGTTCTCCTTTATTAGATTTTAGTATGCTATCACTGAATTCATTGGGAGAACACATTTTTTCTTGTTTCTGGGATAACTCTCTTTTGTTAAAGGTTTAAAAAGAAAAATGATGACTCATACTTCAGGAAAAAAAACATCTAAAGAATGGTGAAGCAATTTCTTCGTGCCTTTCAAAAAATACGTTGTAAGACATAAAGATACCATAGGCAACAAACTGACTATGTAACGTCATTTCTGTCTGTGCAATCAAATCACCTAGGTATTTTCAACAATTATCAAAACAGGAAAATAGACAAATAAATCACTTCATATTCACTTCATATCTCTTGTGAATCCAGATGGGTCTCTTTGTTTGGTTTGCTATTTTCCCTGATTAGGATGTTTTTATCTCTCTGTAAAGAAAGATGTTTATTTGTAGAAAACTAGTAACAATGAAAATAATTCTGACCCAATTATTTGGTAAAGGTGTAATGAAATATAGAATAAAATAATCCCAGTATTTACAGTTTTATTGCTTTGTAGCACATGAACCAGTTTTTATCTAAATTAGTAATCCTATTCAAATTTAGTTCTTTCAGTGACTGTAAATACTTTCATCTTTCTCTTTGAACCAGCCTTACTACCTTGCTGGATCTCTCCTAAATGAGCAAATTAAGTCTGGCACAAAAATCTCAATGTATACTTTTAAATGTCATTTCTTAACACTTTATAGCAGTTTTTACAAAAAAAAAAAGTCAGGAAGATAGAACAGAAAATTCTCATATACTTCTCACCCACTTTGCCTTGTTAAAATCTTACATTAGTATGGTACATTTGTCACAACTAATGAACCAGTTCTGAAACATTAATATTAACTAAAATTCACACTTCATTCAGATTCGCTTATTTTTTCCCTAATGCTCTTTTCCTGTTTCAAGGTTTCATCCAGAATACATATTACATTTACTTATCATATCTTTTTATGCTCCTCTAAACTGCGACAATTTCTCAAACTCTTCTGGATTTTAATAAACTTAGCAGTTTTTAGGGAAATTAGTCAGATATTTTGTAGATTGTCCCACAACAGTTATTTTTGTTTCTCTCATAATTACACTGGGGTTATGGGTTTTTGCCAGAAAGACTACTGAGGTAAAGTGACATTCTCATCACATCATATCAAAGGTAAATTCTATCAGCCTACCTTATTACTACTGATGTAAACATTAATCACTAGGCCAAGTGGATCTGTCAGTTTTCTCCCCTGTATAGTTACTCCCATACCTTACCATATTGTATTTTTGGAACAATGTGCAGACCACATGTAAAGAGTAGGAAGTTATTCGCCACCTTTTTCATGGAAAGATCTATTAAAATTATTTGGAATTCTTTTCCACAGGAATTTATTAGTTCTCTCCCATTGTTTATTAATTCAATCACTTATTTATATTCCTATGAAGTTATGAATATTTATTTAATACCTTGAGGTAAATCTAACATTACATTATTTATTTTTGCTGCTCAAATTCTTTGAACTTTGCCATTGGGAGCCCTTTTAGTTTGCTCCCTTTGACGTGTGTGTGTGTGTGTGTGTGTGTGTGTGTGTGTGTGTGTGTGTATGTGTCTGCGCATGCACTTTCTTATTCTCTGGTAGAAGGTGCTCCAGGCTCACCTTACGTTTTATCTTTCCCAGTCCCCGAATCAATCATTTCCCTTTAATGGAGAATAATATTAGAAACTAAATCTGTACACTGGCTGAAGAATCTTTCTTTGTTTTTGCTTTTACAAATTATACTTTGACACAATTAAATGGATTTTATTGAGGCAACCGATTATATACAGTAATCTGTTTTCCAAGCTTGTTCTTTGTGGATAACAAAATATAAGTTATCATTTTTGACAGAAGAGCAGACTGCCTTTAAAGAATCATCAGAACAGAATGTGAGCAAAGCTTGATGAATCCCTTATATTTCCACGGATTTTATAATAAAGTAAAATGCAGCAATGGAATAAATCTAGCATGGACATAGAGAGCTAGAGATACCTACTCAAATTTCTCCTACTCAAGTTTCTTTCCCATTTTTTCATTCTTATTTTATTTTGAAATGCTGCAAAATTTAAAAGAATGAGGGACTGTATTAAGGACAACCAAGTCTACAAGAGGTGGGGTTTCAAAGGCAGGAATTTCCTAGCACCATACCTCCATTCACGTCCCCCATCTGGGAACCTACAGTTCTTTGTCTGACTTTCCAGACAAAGAAAAATTCCAGGTGAACCTCTTTGTTCAAAAAGCTGGTGAAAAGCTCTGGGAGAAAGGGCCTCCGCTGTAGACCTAGCAGCCAATCCAGTATGAAGTTAAAGATCAATCACTCCAGCGGAAGTTTGAAAGAACTCCTCTCATTGGATGAGAACATGAATGGGGTGGGAATAACTCCAAGGTTAAAACCCCGCTGCTCCTTACCTATAGGGATTCCTCCCTTGGATCCCCTGCAACCGCAGCATAGGAGCTCTCTCTCTCCTTCTCTCTCTTTCTCTCTCTCTGCCTAATAATTCGCTCTCTGCTAAACTCTTTGGGTCCATGATATTTATTCCAACAGTAAGCTCACCATGCCTCCGGGGTCCCGGTCCCATTCCTGGGACAAGAGAGGCCAAGGACCTGGGTACACCAGGGAAAACATCAGATCAGAGAACTGAAAGCGTCTTGGGAACGCCTCACAGCTCTGCTCCCATCCCCCCGGTTACATCTTTGGCAAGCACAGGGAGGGAGCCGAGCCCCTGCACCCCAACCCCTTACAAGAACATTGGCTTCAGGTGAGAAATTTGAAAAAACAAAGTCTTATATAACTCCATCTACATACATTGAAGTTATACACTGAATATAATATATCAGTTGATAAATCATCTGCTTCCTCAGATTTCAATTTGAAACCACTGTAAATTTTTACTTTAGAATATACTTTTGATTAAATTTATATATGTTTATCACTTGGAGAGGCCTTTGAAGAGTAATAATCAGAGTTGATATTTACTAATAGTATTAATGCACCATCCTGCAATTTGTCCATAAGTGTGTGGAAAAGACATATTGCCTCTGTCATGACAGATGCGAACTGAAAATGCAATAGCATTTAATTGCATCCCAGGATAAATATTCTATGAGAATATGAGAGCAAGAAAAAGCTTAGGTGTCAGGGTTCAACTATCAGTAATAATTTTACACGTAAGATACACATTCAATTACAATATCCTTTCCATTTATTTATTTAATTTTTAAACCCAGCTCAGTTCCACTTTGAAAGTACAAAAGAGAAATTTATCTTCTCATTCACCATGTGATATAATGAATACTATATTTTTTTATGATATTTATTTCCTTTTACCAGAACCATACTACCTATACACTTTTTTATACATTAAGTATAAAACTTGAAAATTTGAAACAATGTATTCCACAAGCAAATTTCTGATTTTTAATTCATAAAATGAAAACTTCAAGATCACTATAAATAATGTTTTACTCCCTTTTAGGGATATTCAATGTCAAGCAATGAGTAAAAAGTATAATAAACTGTGCCATATTTACTCATAATGGTAGTAAATTGTTTAACAACCTCACTACTTCTGTTATAAAACTCATATGGCTAAGAGTCCATTGAAACCCCCTTTAAAAAGAAATATAGTTTTCAACCACCTGCTATTGCCTCTAAGTGCCCATAATGTACTCATGGGACCCTTGTAGAGGCAGAAGGTTTACTGGATCTATTCACTTCTCTCTAGGGGAGAAACATGATAATGAGCATGCATTTCTTCATCAGCTATCATATAGCTTGATTCTTTTATAATGTATGAAGTGAGATTGAGTGCCTTCTTATCTGTACCTCTCCACATTGTAGCTTTCTGGTTAGTGCCAGAGCCAGATGTATTTTCAGGAAAGCTACATGTTGTAGCAGCTCAATGTGGCACCTGGAATTTGCTGTTTTAAAGTAAGATAGCTAATTGATTTTAATGTCCCTAAAAGGAAAAAGAGAATGGATGTCTGCTTCTCTAAATTTCAACATTCAAAATCTTTCTCAAGTACCTATTGACATTTCTAAAATACACTTTCCTTTTCTCTTTTGAAGAACCTTAAGATTTTTGAAGCCTTGTGGTTTAGCGTAGAAAGAAAACACCCTACTTATAGCCACTCAGACATGTATAAATTACTCTGGTCTAGAATAAAAATCTCTTCTTATAAATACTTTCAAAATCTAGTAACAATTCTGCCCACAAGCTGAAAGTTGTTTCTCATATATATTAGGAGGTAAACATCCTTTTTAGGGCTTTGCCTCCTACTATACTTCATATTCTACTTTTTTATTATTCCTAGATGCTTTTGCAAGCTATGTAAATAAACCAAGCTTATGGTTATTAATATAGAAAGTTTTTCTGATTTGCTTCTTATACATCTCTATTGGTTTTTCTAGTACATTTTATTGAGCTTGCCAAGAACAATTATTATATTCAAACATATTTTATCCAGTCATATTTAAGGTCACAGTATATTTCTAGCACTCATACTCATATTTTATCCTCTCCCCAGATAAAAATAAAAAAGAAAAGACTACCTACAGGTTTTGAATTGCTAAAATTGTAGAGTCAAAATATTGCTGTTACTTTATTTAGACAGCAGAGAGCAGTATAAATCTAACTCTATGCAAATAAATTGTTTCATCTTAGGGTGCATTAATGCAACCAGGACAAAAATCCAGGGAATGCATAAGATCCACATTTTTCTGCTTAATACCTCCCTCCCCCAGTCTTTCCTCTCTCCTTTTTAACAGAGAGTAGCTAATGCAGAGAATTAAACAATACTGTAAGAATGGGACTCTCCTATTTCTCTTAGGAAACTGCCAAGTGCATGGAATACAATTCAATTCCAAGAACTAATCAACAGAATTTGTTTTCACATTTAAAACGTCTTAAAGAAAAACTATTTTTTCAATTCTATTTAGAGATGCTTATTCCAACTTTCAGGCCAGTGGAATTTATCTCAACAATCCTGAATGTGGCCAAACTAAGTCAATCAGAGACCAGTTATATTTAAGCTCTGGTGTTATTTCACTACTGGAGTTTTTACTTTGAGCTTTTAGTTTACTTGAGCTTTTACTTCTAATCCTCAGTGAAGTATAGCATCTTGAAAGTCAACACACTGACAGTCGTAATTAGCTACTTCCCACTGAGTTTTTCCCCATGTTTTTTCTTGAAGTATGAAATACTGCTTCTAAGGTTTAGAAGATATAAAGCACTTCAGAATTTATTTAAAATTTTCATTTTTAATAACTCAAAATACATATGATAAACAGATATTTTACTTCCTATAAATGAAATTTGTGTGTTTGATTTAGAAGTAATATCTGAATTCAACAAGCCAAAAAAAAATTTTTTTTTAAAGTGGGCAAAAGACACGAACAGACACTTTCAAAAGAAGGCATACAAGCAGCCAACAAACATATGAAAAAATGAGCAACATCACTAATCATTAGAGAAATGCAAATCAAAACCACAGTGAGACACCATCTCAAACCAGTCAGAAAGGCTATTATTAAAAAGTAAAAAAAAACAACAGATACTGGTGAAGTTGTGGAAAGGAAATGCTTATACTCTGCTGGTCGGCAGCCACTGTGGAAAGCAGTTTGGAGACTTCCCAAAGAAGTTAAAACAGAAATACCATTCAACTTAGCAATCTCATTACTTGGATATACTCAAAGGAAAATAAATTGTTTTACCTAAAATACACATGCATTCACGTGTTCATTGTGACACGATTCACAATAGGAAAGATAATAACATCAACCTAGGTGTCCATGAATGGTGAATTGAATAAAGAAAATGTGGTCCATATACATCATGGACTGCTATGCAGCCACAGAAAAAAAACAAAATCATATTCTTTGAATCAACATGGATGCAGCTGTTCTAAGCAACTCACAGGAACAGAAACCAAATACTGTATGTTCTCACTTATAAGTAGGAGCTAAACATTGGGTACACATGGACATAAAGAGAGTGACAACGGACACTGGGGACTACTAGAGAGGAAGGGGAACAAGGCCTGAAAACTAACTATTGGGTACTATGCTCACTACCTGGATCATTTGTACCACAAACCTCAGTGTCATACAATATACTCATGTAACAAACCTGTACATGTACCCCTGAATCTAAAATAAAAGTTGAAATTATATAGATATATTTGTATATATTATAATTGTGTATATATGTATGTGTGTATATATATACATATGTAGTATCTGACATCTGAAGGTCCTTCATTTGGGATATGAGTTGGAATCTTAATGACATTCTTCTTTGGTTAATTCTTTTACTCTTCATTTTATCCTACTTCATTTTTTATCTTAGTCTAAATTTGCTATAGCAAGTACTTAAAAACTTCTAAGAGATATTACATCTGTCAATCCCAGACTTTAAATAGGCATAACTAAGAATTAAGAAAACATATATGTTTTAGCTCGATATATAGAAATTAGTTTGGTCATAAATTGCCTCATGTCTTTTTAGAACTTGTACTATTGTCACCTGAGATTGTTTGGAAAGTAAAACTGTTGAAGGCAAACCTAAGCAAACAGGCTTTGGTAAGACAGTGCTGGATTTGATAGACACAAGCAGGCTACCTCCCAGAATGTCACCAAGTTCACTTCTATTTCACATTCTTGATCTTCTGAAAGTTCCTCTAATTCACTTTCTTCTCTCTGGCAACAAGGCTTAGTAGCAAAAGTATAGGTTTTAAAGACAGAAAGGATTTATCCCTGGTCTCTCGTTTACTACTTTTAAACTACGTGATATTTACTCTTCTATGAGTCTTAATTTTCTCAATAAATTTAAGAAATAAATACTTTCTTTCTAAGACTGCCATGAAAATTAAATGATATAACCTCAATGAGGTATACAGCTCATAGTAGATACTCAAAAATGTTAGTTCTTTACTCCATTTTCTTAAATGTATTGAAAAGCGAATAGCATTTTCCTCTCTGGAGGATATGTATAGTATAAAATATGTTGATCTAATATTGTGGCCTTTCCACAGCATGTTCTCTATGAAGTGCATAGTGAACAGAGGAATAATAATATATCTCAATAAGTTATCCAAATTATTTTTATTTGTATGCCTCTAAATCGTTTTTCCCAGCTGTTGATTTCAAACTATTAAGGGTGCTATAAATCTGAGTTGACAAAACATCTATCCTAGACTGTGATAGACTATTATTTTGGGTACCCCAGTAAACCACACTCTTATTCACATCCCCCACGTTGATTCTAGCCTTGCCATATGATTAACTCTGACCAATGGAACATTAGTATGATGTATGCAGACTCAATAAGCACTTGCACTTGAAGGCAGTTTCTCTTAGGGTACTCCTTGAAATCCATGTTAAAATAATGTCTATGCAACTATTTAAAGAGGCCTCCGTGAAAAACAACCCAAGGCTTATACCCTAGGTAAACTCCAGAGTGGTGGCCAGCCCCAATGTAGCTAGCCATGTAAGAAGATGATTTGGACCCTTCAGTTACCTCAGTAACTCACCCAAGACCACATGAAGTGCAACCATCCAGTGAATCTATAGAAACATTAGGAATAATAATTTTTAAATGATATTGTCTACACCAATAGAATATCAAAAACTATTAATGAGTCTTGAAACATATTTTTAAGGAGAGTTATCAAGTCTATGTTTCAGATAAAATCAGGGAGAAACAAAAAGTAAAAAGTAGTATTTGTGGTAAAACAGAGCAAGAAATAGGATTAATATGTAACAAGCAGAAAAGAAAGAGGTACAATTTGAGTAAAGAATTGCTTTTTTTTTGTTAGTGATGGGAGAAATAAAAGATAGTACTATAAATGTAAATGTACACTTAAAAGAATAAAGACATAAAAATTATTTGCTTTTGATTTTTTTTAATTTGAATATTCATTTACTATATTAGGTCTTGAGAAAATAAAGGCAAATACGATAAGGTTTATATTCTTAAGGAATTCAGAGATTTAAAACTTTCCAAGATTCTAGTGCCACAGATTATCTGCCCCTATTTTTTTTTAAAAAATTGAAACTTCCTTTTCTTTCTAATTCCATTATCTAAGAAAAAGCCTCAAAAATTTGCAAATACAGACTTAAGCCAAATAATATTGATAATAATTCATCTTATAGTTGTACATTTTCACCAATCCAGAAAACAACCAAGTATGTGTCTGAAATAACAAAATATAGTGTTTTGAAAACTGATTATAGTGAATTACCTGTGGCTTATTTTGAATCAATGACATTTCGAGTTTTATTCATTTATATAAGATTTACATTCACTTCCCCAGGACTCATGAGCCACAGCCACAAATCCTAACTCATTACAAAGAATCATTTGTAGCTTATAAACTCCATCTACATTTGATTGTAGCTTTACACAGTCAGTGTTCAACCCAAGATGAGATATGAGTGAAATTTATTGTAATTCTGCTGCTTTTTACATGTTTAAAAATCAGTAAGACTTTATTCAGCTACCTTGTATCTTTCTTGTGCTTCTTAAGCCAATGCATAATCACAAATCACAGAGTTAGGAGAGTTTAGTCATGTGGGATTTAAATCAATGTGCTGTGTATTTTAGTAGTAAATACAAATAAAAATTTCAAAATTATTTCTGGAAAAGGTTTTGGAGTGTCATATATATTGTATGTTAAATGATATTAATTGACAATATAGATTATTATTTGAATGAAGAATTTAAATAAAATTTGGTAATTTAATAAAATAAAAATTCTCAATAAAACGAAACAACAAATTTGAGAATAATAATAAAATTTCCTGGCCAGGCAGAGTGGCTCACACCTGTAATCCCAGCACTTTGGGAGGCCAAGGCAGGTGAATCACCTAAGGTCAGGAGTTCAAGACCAGCCTGGCCAACATGGTGAAAACCCATCTCTACTAAAAATTAAAAAAAAAAAAAAGCTACGTGTTGTGGCTTGGCACACACTTGTAATCCCAAATACTGAGAAAGCTGAAACATGAAAATCATTTGAACCTAGGAGGTGGAGTTTGCAGTGAGTCAAGATCATGCCACTGTACTCCAGCCTGGGTGACAGAGCAACTCCATCTCAAAAAAAAAGAAAAAGAATTTCTTTAAAGTAGTGAAATTGAAATATTACACCATATTGTAATCTATATGGTACATATTTACCCATATACATATATATACAAATTTATACATTTTCTGTTTCTTGATTGTTTAAGCATGCACTCTGCTATAAAGATTTATGTCTGTACAATTGGTGTAATACCTTGTTTTTATGTGGGCTCTTCTCAAACAAGTGGCAATAAAATCTTTATAGCATCTAATACTGACATATTTTATTTATGTCTCTTGCTTTCTCTCCATTTTCATTTTTAAGCCACATAAATCAGCATCTTAGAAACAATGAGGTCATTGATAAGAGCTAAAAAAGACAGACACAATTCAGAGTATTTAACTTGAAATAAAATCAAGGGACTTAAGAGATGAAGTAATATGTAACATTATCCCCAGATGGAAGATTACCCATACATAACTCAGTACAAAACAATGTTATTACATCTAGGACTTGGGGAGCATATTTCAATATCTGTATATATTCCTCTTATATTGATAAAAATGGCTATGAGAGAAAGTTTGACAATCCTTCTAGGAAATACATTTTGGATTAAGACCACTAGTGAACTTTGACAGATTATGATCCACCCTCATCTTATTTCCCTCTTCATATTTTACCAGTTATTCCACCTTGGCCTCATAATGAACCCTCAGAAGGAATTAAATAATGAATCAGTTTTTCTTTTATGAGTTGCTTGAACTCATAGTTTTGCTTTTCAATCTTTCCTTTATCACTACCCATAACTATCTACTTCCCCAGGTTAGTATGTTTTAGTCAATTCCAGCTTCTATAACAAACTACCATAGACTGGGTGGCTTAAACAACAAACATTTATTTCTCACAGTTATGGAGGGTAGGGAATCTCAGATCAAAGCTGCAGCAAATCCAGTGTCTGGTGAGGGCCCTCTTCCTTGTTTATAGTCTTCTTTGTCTATCCTCGTAAGGTAAGTGGTGAGTTGAGAGGAAGCAAACTCTCATTTCTTCTCCTAAGTGCACTAATTCTATTAATGAGGGCTTCACTCACATGATCTAGTTACATATCAAAGGGTCCACCTCCTAACGTAATCACAGTGGTTAGAATTTCAACATATGAATTTTTGGAGATATTCAGTTGAGAACATCAGTGGACTTTAATTCTTAGAAAATTTTATATTAAAATCTCCAATCTCTCTACCTCAAATGCCACCACTCTAGTTCAGGTCTTATCATTTCTTTCTTAAACATCTAATGCAACTGTATTTTGTTTTCAAACATGTAAGCAGGAAAAATGTGACTTGTGTGTGAGTTAGGACAACCACTCAATCTTTGACAGTTCCCCTAAACAAGAAATAACTCTTCAGTAATGCTAAATTAGTGTGATATCAGCAAAACTACATCCCAAATAGAGCTACTAGACCACAGCAAGTGCTACTAGCTATATCTAGAGAATAAGAAGTGGTTTTATTTGTTATTATGAAGAATGTCCAAATGTGTTTGTTAATTAGCACAATGGATGCTAGAAATTGACTCTTATTATTAGTAAATGTAAAGTGCTTATGATACATATGTACTATCATCATTACAACTATATGTTACATGAACTAGTCCTGTGTACAACACCCCCAAGCCACAGTGGACACATCAGTAAAGTAAATCTATCTATTATTGTACACAGTGCAGAGACGGTATCACCCTGAATGTCGAACAGACAACTGAGAATCACTTTACACAAAGGAATAAATTAAACACTCATTTTTGTATTTTAAAAAGTGCCAGCCCTTGAGAGGCAAAGCATCAAAAATACCCATGGACATGCCACTGAGTGCCTTCTCTGGAACACTGACAACCAGCCACATGTTAGCCAGGTCTGTCCTCACTTTTAGAGCTTAAGTGAAGCACTTCGGCTGTTCATCTTTTAAGTACTTCTGTCTCAGTATTTTCTTCCTCTACTATTTGTAATTTCTTAAGCATGTCAGCTTAACAATGAGCCAGCCTTCATGATTCCTAAGTGTGTAGACCAGAGACGTTCCTTTGTAAGGCTTACATTTGAGTGCAGTAAAGAATGAAGAAACCAATTACCAGAATGATACTGGAGCCAGTGTCAATGTAGGGAAACCCCATCCTCCTTTAGAGCTCTACTTTGGTCATATTAATGCTTAACGAGTTACCAAAATTAACACCATTGTTTCAATAGTTACTCTGTTGTGCATAATAAATGCTTCAAGATGAACATCATGTTTGGTGAAGCAGATTTGAGAACTTTTGCCAGAAATTGTGCCTGCCCCTTAACAGGACCCTAAGCTCAGGAAAATGAACAGAGACCCCTGAAACTGCTGTGTCGGCTGCCATGCGTGTGGGGCTGGATCCTGTGGCAGCCAGCGAGACTCCTCTTTCTACAGATGAGGTGGACAATGAGGACAGTGAGCATCAGTCCTGCCAGGGTGCTGCCCATGGCAATGGGGATTAGCATGTTTTTCCTCCTCCAGCAGACACTCCTCCACAGATCTGACCATGTTGTCTTCCACCTTGAAAGCCTGCACCCATACTTTGAATATGTTGACTGAAAAGGCCATCATGAGGCAGACATCCTTGGTGTTACACTTTAGGAATTGTCAGTGGAGGCCTGTCAATAGTGTTACACGTTAAAAATTGCCAATAAAGTTGTTGGCAGCTTTAAATGTGGAGTCTCTGCCATTGGGAAGAATCATATATATTTTTATAATCCATGGATTAAAAAAGATAAAAAGATAATTATCTAGGAAGTATAAGAACCCCAAAGGTGGGGTATTTTAGAAATCCAATTGTTTAGAAAAATTCTTTCTTTTTATGATTAGGATATAAGAATTTAGTGAATCTTGTATCCAATATCTTTGTAAAGGTTCTCAAGCCTTGATTCCCAGGTAGAACTACATAAATAGTGGTAGAGAGAATTGCATATTGCCTTTTGATAACAATGGCATAAAACAATCCTGTCTCTGGAATTTTGTCACAGTGGCCTTATAAACCTTTCGTGTTAGCCGCAGTAGATGGATCAAAAAGTAAAATAAAAAGCTGTGCAGTTGATTGAATGTTTGTGCCCCATCTCCAGATCCACACATCAAAACCTTAATCCCAATGCATTGATGTTTGCAAGATGTATCCTTCGAAAGGTAATCAGGTCATGAAGGTGGAGAATTTATGAATGAAATAAATGCCTTTATAAGGATACAAAATGCTCTGTATAATCATATTGACATAGGTGAATTCTTAACCACACCAGTAGTATTATCATTTTTCTTATATCCACTGTGTTTCCATTTATTTTATTCACCACATAAGCTTTAGAAAATTTTTATATTACTCCCTTGCTCAAATTATATCAAAGATTTCTGAAGGCTCTCAGAATATTTTTCAAGATCTTTCTTGGGGCTGCTTGGCCATATCATCACCTCCTCTCCACACTAATCCTAGACCATTCTCTCCCTCAGTTACTATTCAATCATGACTTTTTGTCCATATTCACTTCCATCTTTGGGGTTCTTTCAACTCCTGGAACAGTATTATCTTTTTTCAACTATTATTTCTTTCTAGGTTTCTCTTCAATGTGTACATATATGCCTAAAATACCCAAAAAGACCACCAAATAAGAGCTTTGCGGGGCCTAATAATCACATACAAAGAATAAGTGCTTATTCTTTCAATGATCAAAATCAGAACTCACATAGTTTTGAAACATACATTTTGATGACAGAAATATTCTTCTTCTTTGGTATTATAACACACAGTCCCCAATATTAGTAGCTTATAGCAGCAAACATACACTTCTCACCACATTACAATATTACCTGAACATTTGTGGGTGACTACTGTGACTCTTCCCCACATGTATTCTTACTCTGCAATCTAAGTTGAGAGAATTGTCCCTATCTTGGATATGCCATTCTTATGACAGAGGAAAAGAACAAGAGAGGTGGTAGAAATATGTGATGACTCAAAACTTTTGCTCAGAACTACCATGTTATTATTTTCATGTTGCATTGCAAAACTATCCAACACAATGAAATAAGAATTACATCCCTCACACAAAAAGACTAACAGGGACCATTGCAATGGGTGGGAATATATTAGTCTTGTATAGGGGTGGAAAATGATTGTGTTTTGAAGAATAATGAGATCTACCACAGAAACATAGCTACAAACAACTTTCGTCAGGAGCCAGGATTACATGACTTCAGAATAATAAGGTGTGGCATGTAATTAAATGAATATTATAAATCTATATAAATCTATGAGAGTGAGAGAGGGGACAGAAGTCGAAAATGAGAAACACATGAAAAAAAATTTGATTTCTTAAACGTCTAAGAAATTTCAGATGTGTCCCAGTAAAATTCTAGAGCATATTTTTCGAAGCATATTTAAAGAACACTGAGAAACAAAAAGACTAATCATCTGGAACCAGCATGGTTCACAAAAAACAAGTCATGCCAAAGTTTGTTGGTATAGTGTGTCAGAATTTCAGAAAGCATCTAAGAGATTTTCTTACGATAATTTTGGATTCGAATCCAATGAAATAAACTGTCATTCATTCACTTCTCCCATATTTTCATATTTTCTACAAAAATTCATGAGAAATTCAGGCAATTGCTTTTGAAATTCTGATACATGATTTCAAAAAACTTTGAAATAGGGAAATAAGAGAGACGCAAAAGCAAACAAAAAAGAGAGGCAATGATAACTTTAATATTAAGTACCAGAGTATTAGGCTATAGAATATTAAGGTCTCCCCCTTTCCAAACATCCTGGAGATTTGTAGTAAGGCTGTAAGTGGAGCAAACTGACTCTAGGGAGAAGGCAGGCTCGATGACGGGACACAGAATCTGAGAATCTTAAAAAATAGCCACAGTCTGATCTTACCAAAATTCCACATTTAAGAGTCCATTAGCAGTAATTAGACATTATGAGGTGAGGAATTTCAGATAATTTAGCTCAATACACATCCTTATTGATTAGCTATGCTGAAGATCCATTTGTTCACAAGTCATTTTCTCTTCAAGATTCCATGAAACTGTAATGTGTTCGTATTATCTAACCCTTTTATCATCTCCTCCACTGTTTCCTTTTGTATTTCCTTACTTTTTTTCTTTTACATTGCATCTGTTTACTTGCTTTGATTGTTTTCTTTACCAATAATGATTTCATTGCCAATTCTGATACTCACCTTCTAGTTCGTATTCACCCACCACCGCCCTTCTTATAGATGACTTTGCTTAATTTAGGAGGATGCCTTTGTGAAAGTTGAAACTTGAAACATTAAATTTTAAAAAATGTTACTTTTACTTCCAATATTTCTCAGGCTTCTGAACTGATAACAAGACTACCCTCAAATTGCACAATTTTTGCAACAAGAATTTAAAGAAAAGCTTTTTATGAAATGATTT
Source organism: Ateles fusciceps (assembly GCA_036589455.1). Lineage (NCBI taxonomy): Eukaryota > Metazoa > Chordata > Mammalia > Primates > Atelidae > Ateles > Ateles fusciceps. The sequence goes on along the minus strand of JAZHEH010001040.1, from coordinate 4,803,869 downwards.
TTAGATCTTACGACTTCACTGAATTCATTTATTAGTTCTAACAGATTTCTTTGTTAGAGTCTTTAGGGTTTTTATTTTTTATCATTATACTTTAAGTTCTGGAATAGATGGGCAGAACATGCAGGTATACACATGCCGTGGTGGTTTGCTGCATGCATCAACCTGTCATCTACATTAGATATTTCTTCTCAACGCTATCATTCCCCAATCCCTCCACCCACTGGCAGGCCCTGGTGTGTGATGTTTCCCTCCCTGTGTCAATGTGTTCTCATTGTTCAACACCCATTTTCGAGTGAGAACATGCAGTGTTGGGTTTTCTGTTCCTGTGTTAGTTTTCTGAGAATGATGGTTTCCAGTTTCATCCATGTCCCTGCAAAGGACATGAACTCATATTTTTTATGGCTGCATAGAATTCCATGGTGTATATGTGTCACATTTTCTTTATCCAGTCTATGAATGATGGGCATATGGGTTGGTTCCAAGTCTTTGCTATTGCGAACAGTGCTGCAATAAACATACATGTGCATGTGTCTTTATAGTAGAATGATTTATAATCCTTTGAGTGTGTATGAGTAATGTGAGTAATGAGTCAAATGGTATTTCTGGGTCTACATCCTTGAGGAATTGCCACACTGTCTTCCACAATGGTTGAACTAATTTACACTCCCACCAACAGTGGCAAAGTGTTCCTCTTTCTCCACATCCTCTCCAGCATCGGTTGTCTCCAGATTTTTTAATGATCGCCATTCTAACTCGTGTGAGATGGTTATCTCATTGTGGTTTTGATTTGCATTTCTCTAATGACCAGTGATGATGAGCTTTTTTCATATGTTTGTTGGCTACATAAATGTCTTCTTTTGAGATGTGTCTGTTCATATTCTTCACCCATTTTTTGATAGGGTGGTTTGTTTTTTTCTTATAAATTTGTTTAAGTTCTCTGTAGATTCTGGATATTAGCCCTTCGTCGGATGGATACATTGCAACAATTTTCTACCATTCTGAAGGTTGCCTGTTTACTCTGACTATAGTTTATTTTGTTGTGCAGAAGTTCTTTAGTTTAATTAGATACAATTTGTGAATTTTGGCTTTTGTTGCCATTGCTTTTGGACTTTTAGTCATAAAATCTTTGCCCATGCTTATGTCCTGAATGATATTGCCTAGGTTTTCTTCTAGGGTTTTGATAGTTTTAGGTCTTACATTTAAATCTTTAATCTATCTTGAGTTAATTTTTGTATAATGTGTAAGGAAGGGATCCAGTTTAGGCTTTCTGCATATGGCTAGCCAGTTTTCCCAACACCATTTACATTTATTAAATAGGGAATCCTTTCCCCGTTGCTTTTTTCCCTCAAGTTTATCAAGATCAGATGATTGTAGATGTGTGACATTTTTTTCTGGGGCCTCTGTTCAGTTCCATTGGTCTATATATCTGTTTTGGTACCAATATCATTCTGTTTTGGTTACTGTAGCCTTGTAGTATCATTTGAAGTCAGGTAATGTGAAAATCCTTTTCATCAGAAATTAATTCCATAAATGTTAATGAGCCTAATCCCACTGTATTTGTACTGATGATTCTTATAGATCAAAATTAATAAAGTAAGTGTCCAGCAGTGGGGGAAACATATATGTAAACAAATGAATAATAATTTTATTACTATATAAGGAAAAAGAATACATTAAATGGGAACTGTGTTAATGTAGGAAGTTTTTGAATGTCATCAAAAAGAAGGCAACATTTCAGCTTCCTACTATTGCTGAGCTATATTGAATGTTAAGTATGTAGAAGTTGTAGATATAGGCCTTTTTCATGCTCTTTTTAATCCTCACAAAAATCCTATGGGTTATTTTATTATTAATTTAAAGAAGGTGATACTGAGTTTAATGCTAAGCAGCTAGACCAATGACACACTATTAGCACATAAAGAGAAGAGGAATAAGACAAAGACCAAGTGTCTCTAGAGTCAAAGATATTTCACTTTAGGAACATTCCAGAAGGATAAATTGTGAGATCATTTTCAAGTAAAGAATGAACCATTTATTTATTCAGCTTTTTTATTCCGTAAACATTTTACCATCTCTTAAGTTCCAGGCTCATGGATTTGAGGATATATAAATGTTAAACAGGCCTTACATTCCTGAATGAATCGCATTAGTCGTGATACATAATTTTAACATTTTATTTATTTTATACAATATTGTATTTAATTCCCTAGGTTTTGTTTAGAATTTTTGCATCTGTGTTCACTAAGGATATTGTTATGTAGATTTGTATTTTATTTCATTTTTCTTCTACTTTTTCTCAAATTTTCATGTAATGGTAATTTACTAATAGAATAAGAACAATACCTTCCTTTTCAATTTTCTGGAAAAATTTGTGTATAATTAATATTATTTTGTCTTTAAATATTTGTTAAAAATTACAAGGGGAACCATCCAAACCTGAGGTTTTTCTTATAAGAGGACCTTAGCTATAATTTCAATTTATTTTATAAAATTAGTGATATTCAGGTTATTTATTTCTTCTTGAGGGAGCTTTTGCAACTTCTGTCTTTCAATGACTTGTTCATTTAATCCAAATTGTAAATTTACTGTCTTTCTTTCTTATTATAGAAAGAATAGATCTATTCTTACTATCAAACTGTAACTTTGTACTTTCTTTTTCTCCCTCTCTCTCTCTCTCTCTAGCGAATTAAGTATATTTTTATATCTATTTCATCTTCAAACTTTTATAAACCTTTATGATTTATATTATACCTTTATACTATACATCTAAGGTTTACACTATCATCACAGTCATTATAATAGTCCTATATTAATCTCTTAAGAGCTTTAGAACATGTATTGAAACTGTGTCTCTCATTTTGGATATTAGTCACAAGAGTCTTTGCTATTTCTTGTTAGTTGCTCTGATCAATGGATTGTGAACATTTTTTTGTTAATTCAAATAACCAGCATTAACTTTTTCTGATTTTCTGTTTTTCTGTTCACTGATTTCCAAACTAATCTTTATCATTTTCTCTTTTTAATTTTTTTTTGTAATTGACACATAGAAACTGTACATGTTTATGGGGTTGAGAATCGTGTATCAATACATGTATACATTGTAGAGTAATCAAATCAGAGTAGTGAGCATATCTGTAACCTCAAAGCTTTATCATTTCTTTCTGGTGATAATTTTTAAGATCTTTTTTTTAGCTATCTTGAAATATACAATATATTGTTAATCAATTGACATTACAGTCAATACATTATAGTGATCCTACTATGTAATAGAATATCAGAACTTATTTTTACTATCAAACTGTAACTTTGCACTCATTAACAATCCTCTCCTCATCCCTTTACCCCTCTCCCCCTCTCAGACTTTGATAACCACTAGTCTATTCTCTACTTCCATGTGGTCAGCTTTTTAGATTTATCATATGAGTGAGATCATGTAGTATTTGTCATTCTGTGCCTGGCTAATTTTTCTTAACATTATTTCTTCCAGTTTTATCTATGTTCACACAAATGGCAGATTTTATTCTTTTGTATGAATAATATTCCATTGTGTATCTGTACCACATTTGCTTTGTCTATTCATCTGTTGATGAACATTTAGGTTGATTCCACCTCTTAGCTATTGTGGATATTGATGCAATAAACATAGCATGCAGATATCTCAACTTACTGATTTTAATTTGTTTGGATATATACACAGTAGTAAATTGCTGGATCATATGATAGTTCTATTTCTAGTTTTTTGAGGAAGCTTCATACTGTTATCCATAATGGCTATGCTGAAATATATTCCACCAACAACGTGTAAGAGTTCCTATTTCTGATTTTTATCATTTTCTTTCTTCTACTTACCTTGGATTTAGTGTGCACTTCTTGTAGATACATAAAATTGAAGCTGCAGTTATTTATTTGAGACCTTCTTCTCTAGTTGGGAGATATATTGCTATAAAATTTCTTATAATTACCACAATAGTGGCTTCTCACAAATTTATATCAAAATTCATATTTCCAATAACATTACATTAAAATACCTTGTGTAACACTAACATATGATTCAAGATACTATCTACTATCCCTTTATTTTTCTTCTTATGAGTTCTTTAGAAATATTTTTAGTTTCCAAATATCTTAGAATTTTAAAAATACCTTTTTGTTATTGATTCCTAATCAGTAACATTTTGACTGTGATCAGAGAACATATTATGATATACTTGAAAAAGTATTGAGGCATGTTTTGTCCCAGAGTATGATCTGATTTATTATAGTTACAGGTGCACTTGAGAAGAATACATATTCTACTGTTGTTGTGTAGAGTGTTCTAGAAAGGTCAGTTAGGTAAATCGCTTGGTAGTGTTCCTTTCTTCTACATCCTAACTGATTTTCTTTTTTAAAATCTACTTGTTCTATAATTTATTGATATACGGATATTGAAAATGAAATATTAATTAAGTTTCCCTTTGCAAGTCTATGTCTTATGTATCCATATTTGCTTTATGTGTTTTGTAATTCATAAACACATAAATGTTTAGCATTTTTATGTACTCGAGTAATTGATCTTTTTATTATTATGAAATACACATTTACTCTGGTGATATTATTAGCTGTTAAATCAACTTTGTCTGATATTAATGTAGCCACATCAGTTTTCTTTAATGTTAGCATGGCATATGTTTGTCACGTTTTTTACTTTTGACCTATTTTTTTTCTTTGCATTCAACATAGTTAGCATTATGCTACTACTATTTATCTACAATTCCTATCTATTATATACTACCTAATATATGTAGGTAGCATACAGTTGGGTCTTGATTTTCACTCTACCTGACAATCTTTGCCTTTTAATTTAGGTGTGTAGATCATTTATATTTAAATGGTTAGGTTTAAGATTATCATCTTGCTATTTGTTTTCAATATGTTTCATCTCTTGTTTGTTTTTCTTCTTCCTATTTCTTGTTCCATTACTTTCTCTTTCTTTCCTTTCTTTCCTTCCCTTCCTCTCTCCCTCCCTCCCTCCCTTCCTTACTTCCTCCCTCTCTCTCTCATTAAGTATGTTTTTATATCTATTTCATCTTCAAATTTTTGTTATTTTAATCTTTAAGGTTTATACTATATATCTTTATGCTTTGGAACATTTCAGTGGAAGACTATATCATCTCAACAGCTGTGGGTAATGTTCTTATTATACTCAGAAATATATTGGCTGAAGATACATTTCAAATGTTTCTCTATCTCATTCCATTCATTCAATTGAATACCAGTTTCTGTTCATTTTATCTACAAGTTATAACTTTTAGTTATTATTTCAGGTATTATTCCTGTACAATAATTTAACTTCAAATTTTATATCCTAATCTTACTGATTTGTGTCTCCTGAGTCTCAAATTCACATATATAATCCTTCATGCCACATACTGCGTAATGTCACTGTATTTAGAGATCAGGCCATTAAAAAAGCCATAACAAAGGATGAGTTCATGTTCTCTGCAGGGATATGGATGAAGCTGGAAACCATCATTCTCAGCAAACTGACACAAGAACAGAAAACCAAACACCTCATGTTCTCACTCATAAGTGGGTGTCAAACAAAGAGAACACATGGACACAGGGAGGGGAACATCACACACTGGAGCCTGTCAGGGGGTGGGGGTGCTGGGGAGGGATATCAGGGGGTGAGGGGATTGGGGAGGGATAGTATTAGGAGAAATACCTAATGTAGATGGCAGGGGGGATGCAGCAAACCACCAAGGCATGTATATACCTATGTAATAAATCTGCTGTTCTACACATGTACCCCAAAACTTACAGTATAATAAAAAAGTAATTAAAGTGAGTCATTAAGATTGAACCCTGATTCAGTCTGACTACTGTCCTTATAAATAGAGGAGATTAGAACACGCAGAGAAATAACAGGTGCATGTGTGCTCAGAGGGACAAGTGTATGAAGAGGTAGCAAGAGATCAACCATCTGCATACTAAGGAGAGAGTCCTCAGAAAACTAACCCCGTCAGCACCTTGATCTTGGACTTCCATCCCACAGAACTTTAACATATATTTCTGTTTTATAAACCTCCCAGCTTGTGTTATTTGTTATCAAAGCCCTAGCAAACTAATACAATTAGAAAACAACATTGATTATTTCTCACAACACTAGATAATAAATTTAGAAATTGCTTGCCTGGTAGTTTTCTGCTATGTGTATTCTTGTCTGGGGTCACTTAATCAGCTAGCAGCTGGCAGCTGGGCTTAACTAAAAAGTCAGTCATGACTTTGCTCACATGTCTGGTACTTTGATATTCCTTCAATTTCCCTTCATATTTCCATGTGTTTTCCCCTTATTTATTATTACAGTTTAATTTTCCTCAGAGCATGGTCACTGGATTTCCCAGAATGAAAGCATAAGCTATAGGTATCTACAGTACCAGATCCTAAACTAAGACAACAGCACTTTGCCATATTTTATTGGTTAAGGCAAGTCATCAATTTAGCTGAGACGTAGAGGGCAGGGTGACAGGCTTTACTTGGTTGGTGATGTGACATTATACGGCGAGAAGGCATGTATGGTGGTGTTCTTTAAAAACTGTGTTACATGATCACTCTTCATTTATTTTCTTTGGGCATAGCAAAACTTAATGCTATTTCTAGAGCAGACTCAAGAAAAATATATTATTCTCCATTTACATAAAAAAGCATTCCAAATTTAGTTATTTAGAAACGCTAATTCCTGAAGTAGCAGCACATATTATTAATACTCTACTAGTTCACTCCAGAGCAATTCTGGTATGTTAAACAATTAAGACTCACCCCCTAAGTATCTCTTCACATAAAACCTCATCATTCAGTATATAACTTGTCACTTCTGATCTTTTTCCTCTGTTGTGATGTAGAGCTTAGTTTGTATTTTTCTCTTATTTGTAACCCACCCAAATAAAAATGAATTGCTATTTTTGCTTTTACTTTCAGTTGTCATGTAACAATTATAGAAATTTATGAAGCTACTAAGTGATATTTTCCTACATGCATACCATGTGTAATGATCAAATCAGGATAATTAGCATATTCATCACTTAAAATATTTATCATTTCTTTTAGTGAACATTCAAAATCCTCTCTTCTAGCTTTTTGAAATTATACAATACATTCTTGTTAACTATGTTCATCCTGATGTGCTATGGACCACTAGAACTTATTGCTTCTTTCTTGCTTTAATTTTGTGCCTGTCAATCAATATCTCCCTGTCCTCTCCTCCTCCCTACCCTTCCAAAACTATAACAACCACAATTTTATTGTCTACTTCTGTGAGCTCAAATTTACTTTGGATCCCGATATGAGTGAGAAGATGGAATACTTACATTTTGGTGCCTGAATTTTTCCACTATGATGTCCTCCAGGCTCATCCATGTTATCACAAATGATGAGATTTCAAACATTTTTGTGATTGAATATTATTTCATAGTGTGTGTGGTTATTTTTTCTTACCACTACATTTTTCCATCCATTCATCTGTTGATGGACACTTAGATTGGTTTCATATCTTGGCTATTGTGAATAGTGCTGCAATGAACATGGAAATGGATATATCTCTTTGATATATTGATTTCCTTTTCTTTGGAAAAATATTAAGTTATAGGATTTCTGGATCATCTGGTAGTTATCTTTTAATTTTTTAAAGAAATCTCCATACTGTTTTCCATAATACATATACTAATTTACATTCCAAGCAATAGTGTATAAGGGTTCTCTTTTCGCTGCACCCTCACCAGTATTTGTTATTTTCTGTCTTTTTAATAATAGTCATTCTTCTGTTTTTTTTTGAATTTTCAGCGTTTTTGTGAAAAAAAAAGAAATAATAATAGCCATTCTTACTAGGGTGAAACAATATCTCACTATGGTTTTAATTTGCATTTTTCTGATAACGTGATGTTGAGCATTTTTACGTATATTTGTTGGCCATCTGTATGTCTTTTTTAAAGAAATGTCTATTCAGTTCATTTGCCCACTTTTAAATTAGATGAATAGGTTTTGTGGTTGTTGTTGCTGTTTTTGCTGTTAAGTTCCTTATGTATTCTGGATATAGGTCCTTTATTGGATGGATAGTTTGCAATTATCTTCTTTTATTCTACAGATCATCTCTTCACTCTTGTTTCCTTTTCTGAGCAGAAACTTTTTAGTTTGATATAGACTTACTTAAACATTTTTAGTTTTGTTGCCTTTGCTTTTGAAGTTTTGCCAATAAAATGTTCGCCCAATCGTGTCCTGAATCATTTCTCCTATGTTGTTTCTTAGTAGTTTTATAGTTTGGGGTATTGTATTTGTCTTAATTTATATTGAGTTGATTTTTGTATATGGTGGTCTATAGTAGTCTAGTTTCTTTTTTCTTTTCTTTTCTTTTTTTTTGCATATCTATATTCTGTTTCTCAGTACCGTTTATGGATAAGGCTACTTTTTTCCAATGTATGTTCTTGGCACCTTTGTCAAAAATTAGTTGGGTATAAATACATTGATTTATTTCTGTGTTCTCTATTTCATTCCATTGCTTTCTGTGTTTTTATACCAGTACCATGATATTTTGGTTACTATAGCATGTAGAATATTCTGAAGACAGGTGGTGTAATGCTTTCATCTGTGTTCTTTTTGTTAAGTATTGCTTGAACTCATTCAGGGTCTTTTGTCAAGCCATACAAATTGTAGTGTATTCCTTTTTATTCTATTTATTTGAAAGATGCCAAAGGTATTTTGACCGGAATTGTATTGAATCTGTTTATTTCTTTGGGTTGGTAAGTCATTTTAACAATATTAATTCTTTTAATCAATGAGGATGGAATGTCTTCTGATTTGTGTGTGTGTGTGTGTGTGTGTGTGTGTGTGTGTGTGTGTGTGTGTCTTTCCTCTTCAATTTCTTTCACCAGTGTTTGTAAAGGTTTTCATCTCTTTGAGTAAATTTACTTTTAAGTATTTTATTCTCTGTACCTATTATAAATGAATTGCTTTATTTCATTTTCAGTTAGTTCATTATTGATGTACAAAACGTTACTGATTTTTGTATGCTGATTATGTATTCTGCATCTTTACTGAATTTGTTTATCTAAGAGTTTTTTGGTGGAGTCTTTAGGTTTTACTATATTTAATTCATATTACCTACAATGAAATAGAATTTTATCTCATTCTAATTTGAAACCCTTTTCTTTCTTTCTCTGCCTAATTGTCCTGGCTGTGATTTCCAGTACTATGTTGAATAAGAGTGGTAGAACTGAGCATCCTTGTCTGTTCAAGTTCTTAGATACAAAGCTTTAGCTTTTCCCTGTTAAGTACAATGTGCGTTTGTTATATACACCCCTCATTTTGTTGAGGAATGTTCCTTTTAACTTGTTGAGAATTTTTGTCATAATGTTGAATTTTATTGAATACTTATGCTGCATCTATTGAGATGATAATATGATTTTTATTCTTCATTATTTTTATACAATACAATAAATTTTCCTGGTTTGCATACGTTGAGTAAACCTTGCATCACTGGGATAAATCTCACTTGTTCGTGATGTATTTTTTTTTGATGTGCTGTTAGATTCACTTTGATTGCTAATATTTTGTTAAAGATTTTCCTATGCTTATCAAGGATATTGGCCTGTAGTTTGCTTTTTGTTGTGTCCTTGTCTGGTTTTGTTATCAGGGTAATGCTGGCCTCATAAAATGAACTAAAAGGAATCTCTCCTCTTCAGTTTTATGAAAGAGTTTGAGAATTAGTATAAATTACTCTTCAAAAGTTAGGTAGAATTCAATAGAAATGCCATTTGTTCCTGGGCTTTTCTTTGTTAGGAACCTTTCTTATTACCGATTCAATTTTGGTACTCATTATTGTTTTGTTAGGTTTTCTATTTCTTTTTGTTCAGTCTTGAAAGATTACATGTATCAAGGTACTTACCCATTTTCTCTACATTTTCCAATTTGTTGGTATATAGTTGTTCATAGCAGTTTCAAATAAACTTTTATATTTCTGTGGTGTCAATTATGTTTCCTTTTTCACTTCTGATTTTGTTTGGTTCTCTGTTTTTTGTTGTTGTGTTTTAGACAAGCTGATGGTTTATGAATTTGTTTATCTTTTCAAAAAATGAACATTTTGTTCTGTTGATATTTTCTATTTTTTACCTCCATTTTGTTTACTTCTGCTCTGTCTTTATTATTTCTTTTTATGAATTTTGGGGTTTAATTTGTTCTTGTTTTCTTTCCCCCTTGTTTGATGTAGGTATTTATCACAATAAACTTCCCTCTCAGCACTGATTTAGCTATATCCCATAGGTTTTACTATATTTTGTTTCTATTTTTGTGTGTTTTAATTTTCTAAATTTCCTCCTGAATTTCTTCATGAACCTGTTTGTCCTTTGGGCATATGTTAATTTATTTATTTGTACAGTTTCTAGTTTCTCTTATCAATTTCTAATATTATTGCACTGTGGTCTGAGAAGACACTTGATATAATTTTTAAAATGTCATTGAGATTTGTTTTATGGCCTAATATATTATCTATCTTGGAGAAAATTTCATATACTGATGAAAATAATGCATATTCTACAGCTGTTGGATGAAATGCTCTGTAAATATCTGTTAGGTCTATTTGGTCTATAGCACAGTTTAAGTATAATGTTTCTTTGTTCATTTTCTTGTTAGATAATCTTTCCAATGCTAAAAGTCATTGTAGCACCCAGATATTATTGCATTGGGGCTGATATCTCTCTATGGTTCTAAAAATACTATTTTCATATATATGGATGCTCTCGGTGTTGAGTTCATATACCTCAACAATTTTTACATCCTCTTTGTCCATGAACTTCTTTCTTTCTCTTTGTTTTTCAATTTAATGTGTATTTTGTCTAAGTGTAGTCACTCCTGCATTTCTTTGGTTTCCATTTGTGGGGAATATCTTTTTCTATTCCTTCACTTTCAGTCTATGTGTGTTTTTCCAAGCAAAAAGAGTATATTTTAGGCAGCCTATAGTTGGGTCGTGATTTTATATTCATTTAGACAACTTGAATTTTTAACTGGAGAATTTAAATTATTTATTTTCAAGGTTGTTATTAATAGTTAAGGGTTACCACTTTCATTTAGTTAATTGACCTCTGATTGTTTAGAATATACTGCATGTTCTCACTCATAGGCAGGTGTTGAACAATGAGAACACATGGACACAGGGAGGGGAGCATTACACACTAGGGTCTGTCAGGGGAAATAGGGGAGGGACAGCGGGGCTGGGGAGTTGGGGGAGAGATAGCATGGGGAGAAATGCCAGATATAGGTGATCGGGAGGAAGGCAGCAAATCACACTGCCATGTACCTATGCAACAATCTTGCATGTCCTTCACATGTACCCCAAAACCTAAAATGCAATAAAAAAAAAGACCAAAAAAAAAAGAATATTCTTTTTTCTTATCTTCCTGTCTAATTATCTTCGCAGTGTGGTGGGCTTTTCTGTAATAATAATGTTTGATTCCTTTCTCTTTCTTATTTGTGTATCTGTTAGTTCATTGAAATAAAAAAAATATAAAACTCATCTCTTTCTGTGGCATCTCTAATTATATATAGCAAAACATAAAATGGGTGTTTACTTCAGTAATTTACAATGGTAAACATTAGTAAAAAGTTACACTTAAAAATTTTACTTGAGATCACAAAAAACAACATCAGAAATTTCTCATAAAAATAATAAATACAATTTTATTTTAAAGTGCTGTATATATTATGAATAATTTAGAAGGACAAAGCCGTTCTTCTGAATTGCTATATCCATTATTTTACAACATGCATGTTTTCTTTAAAAAGTGAAACTACTGCTGGGCGAAGTGGCTGATATCTATAATCCCAGCACTTTGGGAGGCCAAGGCGGGTGTATCACGAGGTCAAGAGATCGAGACCATCCTGGTCAACATGGGGAAACACTGTCTCTACTAAAATTACAAAAATTAGCTGGGCATGGTGGCACACGCCTGTAGTCCCAGCTATTCGGGAGGCTGAGGCAGGAGAATTGCTTGAACCCAGGAGGCAGAGGTTGCGGTGAGCCGAGATTACGCCATTGCACTCCAGACTGGGTAACAAGAGTGAAACTGCGTTTCAAAAAATAATAATAATAAATAAATAAATAAAATGAAACTACTGAATAAAACAAAAAGGCAACATCTCCTCTAACATTTTGTCAAACTTTGGTTATGTCTAACAGAAAAAATAGATAAGTGAAAATTATAGACATCCTTCAATAAGAATTAAAATACAATCAAAATGTTTAAATAGTATTAAGAGTTCAAAAAACACATCCAAAAACAGCAGTTAATGAAATGAGGCACTGAAAAGTAAAATAGCATGTCTTTTTGTGGATTCTTTTTGTTTTTTAGAATTAATTTTCAAACATTGAAAAAGTACCAAAATGAACATAAAATATGCAAAATTTATAGCTGCTATGATGGAATAGTTGACCCCTAATGCTGTGTACCTCCCAAGCTCCATAGAGTACAGAAAAGCTCTATAGATGTTTCCAGGAAAACAAAAAAACTTTTATTTATTGACAGTAACTACAACCCCAAGTCATAATGAATACTAAGGACATAAGGATTTAATCTTAGAGGTATTATAAGAGAATCAATATCATTATTGTTATCATTATTACTATTTAGTGAATGATCTGAATTCTTCCTTAATAATTAAACTAGGGCATGCATTGGGTTTTATAATTTATGTGTTATTTAATCATTTTTTCAGTAATACATTTGGCTGTTATAATGGTAAGAAAAATCATATTTGTCTTCTATGCTATTTTAACTGAGTTAATCTTGACATTACATTAGTTAATACCAACTGTGTCAAAGAAAAATCTTATAAAATAAGAAAAAACAAGTTACTAGAGTATTGCAGCCATTTTACAAGGTCAAGTGATTGAAAGGACCCTTAATTCTTCATAGTGTATATTCATATCCATGTAAGAGTTGAGTAAAGGCAAACAATATTGTATAGAAAGAGAAAAAAATTGTATGCCTTCATTTGAAAAGTGTCTGTTCATATCCTTTACCCACTTTTGGATGGGGTTGTTTGTGTTTTTCTGGTAAATTTGTTTAAGTTCTTTGTAGATTCTGACTGTTAGCCCTTTGTCAGATGGGTAGTTTGCAAAAATTTTCTACCATTCTGTTAGTTGCCAGTTCACTTTAATGATAGTTTCTTTTGCTATGCAGAAGCTCATTAGTTTAATTAGATCTCATTTGTCTATTCTGGTTTTCGTTGCCATTGTTTTTGGTGTTTTAGTCATGAAGTCCTTGCCTATGCCTATGTCCTGAATGGTATTACCTAGATTTTCTTCTAGGGTTTTTATGGTGTTAGGTCTTATGTTTAAATCTTTAATCCATCTGGAGTTAATTTTTGTATAAGGTGTAAGGAAGGCATCCAGTTTTAGCTTTCTGCATACGGCTAGCCAGTTTTCTCAACACCGTTTATTAAACAGGGGAATCCTTTCCACATTGGCTGTTTTTGTCAGGTTTGTCCATGATCAGATGGTTGTAGATGTGTGGCCTTACCTCTGAGGCCTCTGTTCTGTTCCATTGGTCTATATCTCTGTTTTGGTACGAGTACTATGTTGTTTTGATTACTGAAGCCTTGTAGTATAGTTTGAAGTCAGGTAGTGTCATGTCTCCAGCTTTGTTTTCTTTTTGCTTAGCATTGTCTGGGCTATGTGGCTCTCTTTGGTTCCATATGAAGTTTAAGGTAGATTTTTGTAATTCTGTGAAGAAAGTTAGTGGTAGCTTGATAGGTATAGCATCGAGTCTATAAACTACTTTGGATAGTATGGCCATTTTCATGATATTGATTATTCCTAACCATCAGCATGGAATTTATGCAGCCAACAAATATATGAAAAAAGGTAATCATCACTTGTCATTAGAGAAACGCATATCAAACCACATTGAGATACCATCTCACACCAGTTAGAATGATGATCATTAAAAACATCAGGAGACAACATATGCTGGAGAAGATGTGGAGGAATAAGAACACTTCTACACTGTGGAGAAATAAGAACACTTCTACACTGTTGGTGGGAGTGCAAATTAGTTCAACCGTTGTGGAAGACAGTGTGGTGATTCCTCATGGATCTAGAAAAGAAATACCATTTGACCCCGCAATCCCATTACTGAGTATACACCCAAAAGATTAGAAAACATTTAATTATAAAGACACGTGAACACACATGTTTGTTGTGCCACTGTTTACAATAGCAAAGTCTTGGAACCAAATGCCCATCAATGATAGACTAGATAAAGAAAATGTGGCACATATACACCATGGAATACTATGCAGCCATAAAAAATATGAGTTCATGTCCTCTGCAGGGACATGGATGAAGCTGGAAACCATCATTCTCAGCAAACTGACACAAGAACAGAACACCAAACACCACATGTTCTCACTCATAAGTGGGTGTTGAACAATGAGAACACAAGGACACAGAGAGGGGAACATCACACATTGGGGCCTATCGGGGCATGGGAGTGCTAGGGGAGGGAGAGCAGGGGGGTGGGGGGGATTGGGGAGGGATAGCATTAGGAGAAATACCTAATGTAGATAATGGCGGGATGGATGCAGCAAACCACCAATGGAAAGTGTATACTTATGTAACAAACCTGCACATTCTGCACATGTACTCCTGAACTTAAAGTATAATTTAAAAAAGAAAAGAAATTAAAAAAAATGTATGCACAATTCTCAGGGGCCCTTGTTATCCTGGCATAGTTACCTAGAGTCCTTTTTTAATTGTACAGCACATGCTTAGTATTTAGTTTATGAACTCCAAAATAATATGCAAGGAATCTTGGTTTAGGAAAGCCAGACCCAACATTTACAGTGGGGTCTTTTATAGCCCATGGTCACACAGACAAATCTGGCTGTACAACCAGTTAATTCAGGTTTATACCATTAATCTTTATGTTCTTAACATAGAAAAGCAAGTCCTAAGTCCCTAGAGAGCTTCAAACTTCAAAAATATATCTATAAATCAATTGCTATTCCTTCTCATACTAATTTTGCTTGAAGATTAGCTTTAGCTTTTTAATTTGAGTCCTGGATAAAGAAAGAGAGACTTAGACTAGGACAACTTTTGAAGACAAACTTACTGAGACCTTTCAGAAACTATAAAGAAAGCAATCAAAACACATGAGTCCAACAAATTCTAAGTAGGACAAATACAATTTTTAAAAAATCGACCTGAATACAAATCACAAAATAAAACCAAAAGATCATAACAAAATAGAAAAATGGATCATTTAAAACAGTGAAAAAAGATTATTTTCAAAGTAGCAATATTTATTGACAGAAGACATCAATAACTGCAACAAACCTCAGAAGAAAATGAAATGTGTTAAAGGAAAATAACTTCTATATTCAAATTTTATACCCAGCAAAATATCTTAAGAATAAAATTGTTTCCACAAAAAATAAATATGAAAAAAATTAAACTGACTATAATACTACCAAAATCATAAAAGAAATTATTTAGGACACAATTCAGACAAAATGAATGTCATCCTAGAGAGTAAGTCCATGATGGGACAACTTCTGAGGTACAAAGAAAATGGTAATTACAAGAGTGAATCTAATATGCACCAATGTTTTAAGCAGTACTAATAGTTTATAACATATAATAATATTTATTTTTTTAATTGACAAAATAACATGGAAGCCAAGAACTAGGTAAGCAGAGTGCAGTTACTTTAGGGTCTTAGTATTTGTGCAATAGCTGGATAGATGAAGGGATTATATTCAGATTTGATGTTATATTTTCACATTATAATTCCTAAAAATATCTTCTAAATGATTAAGAACATAATATGTGACTCCCAGTTATAGAAAGCCACCACATATTCAAAGAAATACAAGAAAGAAGAGAAAAATAAATGAACAAAAGGGAGGGCAAAAATGCAGAAAAAATATAAATATTAATTATTAAATATGTCAGTGATTGCATTGAATATAAATAAACTCAGTATTTATTTTTAAAGCAAAAAATGTCAAATTTGACTAACAATTACAAGCATACACTTTTATAAGGCACTGTTAAATGATAAAGACAAAGAATATTTTTAAATAGGGGTAAAAATTTTAAAACTCCTCAATGAAAGTAATTACTGAAACCATAAGATAATCTTGCAAAATGGAAGCTAAGGGGGAAAGTAGTTCTAGGCATAAAGCATTTCATTTTTAAAGATTAAACATTTAATTTTCCAAAAAGCTAAGTCAATTTTAATTTCATATATACCAATAATAGAGGATTCATCTTTATAAAGAAAAAATTTTCAAAAATACACATAGAAATAGACAAGACTAACATAATAGTGAAATATCTTAAAGTACTGCCCAAATAACTGAGGTATCCAAAATATCAATAAGGATATTGGAAGTGGAAACAAAATAATTGTGTCTGACATTTATTGGATATATATATATATAAACACCATACCTCAAAACTGCATACCAGAAATGTTATTCAAATAAAGCAAGTTTCAACAAATTCTATATATTTGACATAATACAACATATCTCTGACAATAATACAATTAAGCTAGAAATCAAGAACAATGACACTAAAAAAAGTGTGGACAATTTTCATGTTTGGAAATGTAAAAACATTTCTCAATGATCTATAATTGAATACAATTAAATATAAGTAAAACTTGACTTTTGCTTCAACTAAGTTTGTAGAAAGCCACAGGAGAATGTCACTCCTATCCTAAAAAGTAATAGCTACAAAGATGTACAAAATCTGGAGTCCATCAAAGAGAAAGCTAACAGGTAAACTGAATTCCAAACATCATAGTGGCAAATTCCTCCAAAGAGACAGAACACAAAAACTATTTCACCTTTGACCAACTTCAAATAGAGAGAAGTCTGCCATAGAAGCAGATAACAAGAAAATCACTGAATGTTCACCAAGTCCTGAAAAGCTGAGCGTTTGTTCAGACACAACTAGTCTGTACTCGTCATTGCTTTTCTATTGGCTTTTGTGGAGCACTGATGAGAAGATAGGGAAGGACAGGAAAAAGACAGATCCAGCCTCTGGCACAGAGATGCCAAATAGATTTTAGTTTCTCTAGTCCTGGAATTTCACTTATAGAAGTCAGGCTTGCCCCAGCTCCCGGTGAAGACCAGACAAAGACCTACTGTCTCTGGAAAAGGAGTTGAAGCAAAAAGGCAATGCTACTGGAGGAGGGCCAGAAAAGCGCTTCCTGCACGTGCTCCTGCCTGAGTCCTAAATTGCACAAGGCAGATTTTCAGTACCTTGGACTTTGGCTTTGAGTAGAGTGGGGATGAGCGGTAGTCAGAAAGACTAATAAGGCTTTTAAAGTAATCCCAGGTGCATAGGGCCTGTCTGAGACCCCAGGCTGAAGGAGAACAGAGAAAACTTGATTTTTACATCACAACTTAAATATTGTAAAACACGTATCCAACTAAAAATTTGAAACCAGATTATCTAAATATTATAATAATAAAAATAACAAAATATTAAAAATTCAATATAAGAGGTACCAATATTTGAATGGCTGCTTCCTCAAAAATGATGCAGAAACAGATATAAGCACATGAAAACATGTTTAATATCTTTCATTAAGAAAACCCAAGTGAAATCAATGGGATAGTGCTATCAGGCTTACTAGGATGGCTAAAATTAAAAAGTTTAACAATGTGAGTACTGAAGAGGAGTTAAAGCAACTGGAACTTTTTAGATACATTTGGTGTAACTCCACGTCATACTAAATGCAACTACTTAGGAAGACTCCACAGTTTCTTGAAAAGTTTAACACATAGCTCTCAATATAACCCAAACATTTTATTCCTAAGTATTTATTCAAGAAAAATGAAAACATACCTTTACACAAAGGCCTACATTTACATCAACTTTCTCATAATCTATTATAATAATTTCCAGACTAGAAATAAATTAACAAATTACAATTATCTATTTAATGGAATACTGTACATTAATAAAATGAATTTGCAACAACAAAGATAAATCTTATAAGTGAAAGAAGACAGAGAGAAAAGGCTACATAGTAGATGCTTCATTTATATAACATTCTGAAAGTGGCAACGAACAAAGGAAGTGAATCAGATCAGGAGTTGCCAGTGGTAGCCCTTAGAGGACACTATGGACTATCCAAGGGCACCAGGGACCACTTTGGAGTTCAGGGAACATTTGACATCTTTAACTGGGATAGTCACATAGCTACACACTTGAAAAATTTATTGAATTATGTACTTAAAAATTATAAACTTAATTGCATTTAAATTGTACCTCAATAAACCTGACTCTTAAAAATGTCTGTATTGAGGAAGAAGCTGATGTAAATTTGTTTGATGTGATTATATAGATGGGTAAACATTGGCATATTCTATTAATATCAATGTAGTTCAATATTCCATTAAAAATTCTGATTTTGATACTTCAAAAATACGTTGAATTAAAGAATAATGAAAATCCAAATTTTATGTCATGAGATGTAGATATAGCAGTGAGTAAAAGAAAAGGAATAGCCTTAAAATGCATATACTACATCACACACCAGGACCTGTTGGGGGGTGGGGGGCTGGGGAGGGATAGCAGGAGGTGGGAGGATTGGGAGGGCTAACATTAGGAGAAATACCTAATTAGATAATGAGGTGGGGGATGGAAGCAGCAAACCACCATGGCGCTTAAATACCTACGTAACAAACCTGCATGTTCTGTACATGTACCCCAGAACTTAAAGTATAATAATTAAAAAAACGAAAAAAAGCATATACTAGAGAAGAAATAAGGAGCTAATTGTCTGTCTCAAGATATTAGAAAAAACAATAGAAAAGTAATCTCAAGAAATTAGAAGCAAAGAAATAATAATCACACAAGAAATTATGTAGAAAACACTCATAATAGAGAGGATCAATAAATTTAAAATTTAAAACAGACTTACTAAATTGAAAATATCTCTTAAAATTGATTAGAAAAGAAATAGAGAGAAAACTAGTCAAAAAAAACTTAATCTAGTCAACACTTCAGACACTATATACATTGAAAATATAAGTAGTTGTGAATAACTTTTTTATGGATCTTTTACCTACTATAATAAAATTTATCAATCTTAAATATTTTGCTAATTTTATACAATCATATTAGCACCAACACACAATCAATAAATGGAAAATACTTTGGCCTAAACGATTTCCTCAAGCTCCTTTACATAGATCCTCCCCTCCACACCCTGCCTTAAATGACCACTAATCTGCTTTCTGTCAGTTTTGCAGATCTAAAATTTCTATAAATGGAATCATACTGAAATTTCATTTTATTTGGTTTATTTGAATTAATGCAATTTTAATCTATGTTTTCTATACATTAATATTTAATTTCTCTTTATTGCTGAGTAATATTTTATGCCATGGATAAATTAAAATGTATCTGTTTACCGACTGGGTTTCTTCTAGTTGAGGGCTATGACACAGAATATTGTTGTAAACTTTTGCGTATGTGTGTCCTTGCTGAATTGTTTTCTGTTGTGTTTGCCCCAGCACTAGAATTTTGCTAGAACATAGTAAGGTTTATTATATATTTTTGAAATGCATTATATTCCTCAAGTGGCAAAGCATACAAAAAACATGAGAGAATATTTTTCTAAAAGACAAACAGAGCTTGCTGGCTCTTCCAATGACACTTTGCATTCCCTTAGGTGAGTTGCTTAAAACCTCAATTCAACCTCCACTTGTCAAATGAGAAAAATAATGAGTCTCTGCCTCGGAAGGATGATGTGAGGATTTATAACATAATACTCTGTATAAAATTGCTCTGTGCTTCTAGCAAAAAGAATGCAATTTAAATACAACAAATTATTTTCATATTTTATATCAGCTTGCATCTGTTTTTGTTGTAGTCTGATTAAATCAGTTTTAACAAAAGTTAAAAAAATCTAGTTCTGTTCTAATGTCATATAATAATCCTAATGACTCTGAAAAAAGTACATCCTGAAGCTAAGTCAATAATTACACAGTAAAATTGTTTTGCAATTGAAATACTACTACATGTGTCCAAAAACTATTTCCACAATTCATAAACCTCAGCTTCTTACTGTGACCTAGAGGTCTTGCTGTATATAGAACAAAATGACTCCTGCAGGCCACACTTGCTGTATATTAGTATGCATACAAAATTATCCTTGAGAAGCACATTAGTTAAATGTATGGCATAATTGCATTTAATTGAATTCACATGCTTCTCTGAAATAAAGTGGAAATGTCCAGAAAACAAGTTATACATTAATTTCCTTTTAGTTACAATGATAAATTGGAACTTCATTTTAGCACTAAATAATCTGCTGCTGCCTAAAAGATGGCAAGTTGGAAGGGAAAAAGAATGAGAAAAATATTAGTTAAAAGGGATTTGGATTACAGCAAATAGTATGGTTGGAGAACATTAAAGTTTGAGCATCTTAAAATTGTAATAGCTGAAATTTAATAGAAGACAGACAACTCTGGATAAATAAAAGTGGAGATGATAGATATAGCAAACAGTAATGGCATTAAAATATACATCGTAGATTCATAAAAATACTGAAATCATGAGAATCTCAACAGATTGCACATTAAGTATAGTCACACATCACACAATAACATTGTGGTGAATGATGGACCACGTATCCTTATGAAGCTTTTACTTTGTAGCTGTCATAATGTCATAGAGCAACACATCGCTCATGTGTTCGTGGCGATAGTATAAATAAACCTGCTGTGCTGCTAGTCACATAAATGTATGGCACATATGATTATGCACAGTACCTAATACTTGATAATAACAATAAATGACTTTGTTAACTGTTTATATATTTACTGTAATATACATTTTATCAGTATTTTGGAGTGTATTCCTTCTACTATTTTTTTTTTTAAGTTAACTGTAAAACAACCTCAGACAGGTCCTCCAGAAGACTTTCCAGAAGAAGGTGTTGTTACTATAAATGACAGTTCCATGCATGTTATTACCCGTGAAGACTCCCCAGTGGTACAAGATGTGGAGGTGGAAGACAGTTATATTGACATTCCTGATCCTGTGTAAATCTAGGCTAATGTGTGTGTGTGTGTCTTAGTTTTAAACAAAAAAGCTAAAAAGTAAAAAATTAAATTAAAATTAAAAACAGAAAAAAGCTTATAATGGTATAAAGAAAGAAAATACATTTCTAAAGCTGTACAAAGTGTGTTTTAAGATACAGGTGATGGGGAGGAAGGCAGCAAATCACACTGCCATGTGTGTATCTATGCAACACTCTTGCATGTTCTTCACATGTACCCCAAAACCTAAAATGCAATAAACACCTTCCCAAAAAAGATAAGCATTATTTAAAAAAAGAGTCCCAAAGTTAAAAAATAAGAAAAACTTAATAAAGCAAAAATGTTATAGTAAGCTAAGATTGATTTATTAGTGAAGAAAGAAAATTTTAAATAAATTTAATGTATCCTAAGTAGGTAGTGTTTATAAAGTCTGCAGTAGTGTATGGTAATGTGTTAGGCGTTCACATTCACTCACCACTCACTGACAGGCTTACTCAGGGTGACATCCAATCCTACAAGCTCCATTCAATGTAGGTGCCATGCACAGGTGTAGCATTTATTATCTTTTACACAGTATGCTTACTGCTACTTTTCAATGTTTAGATACACTAATATTAACATTTGTAACAATTGCCTACAGTATTCAGTAGGGTAACATGCTGTACAGAATTGTAGTCTAAGAGAAACAGGCTATACATTTAGCTTAGATGTTTAGTAGTCTACACCAACTAGGTTTGTGTAAGTAACACTCTATGATGTTAACACAATGACAAAATCTCCTACCAACACAGTTCTCAGAATGTGTCCGTCATTAAGCAATGTATGACTATAGAAAGCAAAATTAACTTAGCAACTGTATTCACTAAAATGCAATTAAAATAATAGCTTAAACTTATGTTAAATCAGTATGTCTTCATTTACATTAGAGGAATTCAGCTCATAAATTTTCTAGAGCAATATTTCTTAGTAAACGTTATACACTAGAATCACCTGGGAAGTATCCCCCAAAATTACCAATGTCCAGACACCACCTGGGATATTAGAATAATTTGATTCACAGTGGGGCACAGGTATCCCTCCCAATTGAAATATGTAGGATGGTAGAATCAGAATACTGGAGATAGATTGAACTTTAAAGAAAACATGACTTGACATTCTCCTGTGATTTATGTTCGACAATTAAGTCCCAAGAGGATTAAAGTTATGTAGTGTAAAGGTGACTCAGCCGTAAAGAAAATGGAGCTCATAGTCAGCAGTTAATTTACCTGAAATCAAACAAATATTAAGTGATCAAACTAGATTAACACCCAAGACTCTGATTCCAAAATCTTTACACTTAGTCTTCTGGCACTACCTAGTCTCTTAAGAATACATCTTAATTTGTGCATTTAATTGACCAAGCTAATAAAAATACTGCTAGACTAAGAATTTCTTAGATTTTTGAAATGATTCATGTCAAAAACAAACTTTTTCAAAACCAAAAGGTGAATAACAAGAAATAAGTAAGAACGATTCGTAAAATATCTTAGAATGGTACATTTGACATTATGAGCAGTTCACTATAAAGAGACAAATAGTAATGATCAAAGATACAAAGATCTATCTTGAAAAATTCATGAGAGTGTCAATTTTTTGAATGCTATCATAAATCATTGCATTGCTTGTTATTCTTGGAAAGTATCACCTCGAAGAACAAGAAGCTGAAAGTGGGGGGGAAAGAAAAAGAAAGAGAGATGGAGGGAGGTGAAGAGGGAGGATGGAAGCAAGGAATTAGTTTTCACCCTAGGTCACCTAAAAATATAAATATTTCCATTTTTATACCAGCTGGATATAGATAGATCCATGCCATTGTAAGATCTTTATCTCAGTTAAAGACCCTGGTGAATGTCTTCCCTAAATTAGTGAGGATTAAATAGGAAAGTGTCAGTGCCCTATCCCGATAACACCAGTTTGCTGGGAAATCTGATAACACTTTAAGCACTGGGCATTGAGAGGACCTGCTGTGTATGCTGTTTTAATAAAAAAGAAAAAAGACTAAATCAATATTACAGCAAGATGGAAAGAAGATTATAAAAGAAAACCAAGAAGTATACACGATAGTGAAATGAATTCTGGACCAATATACATTGTGTTTATCTTTCTTTTTAAAGAATAAGAATGCAAGCTATTAAAAGTGACAAGGAACTTGCATAGGGCCAGGCACTTTATCTCATACCTGTAATCACAGCACTTTAAGAAGCTGAACTGGGAGGATTCCTTGAGGTGAGGAGTCAAGACTAGCCTTGGTAATTAAGGAGAGCTTGTCACTTCAAAAAAATAAAAGAAATTAGCCAGACATGGTGGTTCACACCTGTACTTGGGAGGCTGATACAGGAGGACAGCTTCAGCCTAAGAGTTTGAGGCTTCATTGAGCTATGTTTGCACTTTCTCATTCCAGCCTGTATGACAGAGCAAGACCTCATCTCAAAAAAGAAAAAAGAGAGAGATAAATAAATAAAACCTGCATCTCCCCTGTAACCTTCAATCTGTGTTCGTTAACAGCTACTCAGGTTGAATTCTTATAACGTTAGATCTCTGCTGCTGCAGCTGTTGCCTTGGATGAAGTAAAAATAATCTAGGAGGCTGTGGTAGCTCCTTCTTCCTTTCATCCTCTGGCTACTCATCAACCTGCTGAGGTTGCTCCATGCAGAAGGTTGTCAAATAAGGTGGGATTTCAGGTCAATGTTCTTGCTTCATCACTTTAATACACAATATCCAACACAGTAAGTAGTATGAGGATTTGCTAATGCTTGAAAAGAAGGAACTCACGAGGCAAAATTGCTTCATTAATTGTCTGCTATTGAGCTGTTGAAGCACACGACAAGCTCAACCATTGCTCCCCACTGTGGAGTATGTCATGATTTTAAAAGTAGAGGTAGGTATGGGAGAAGAGCCTGAGTATATGGTTGGTAACGCATTAAATAGAGGCATGTGTCCTTGCTACTTATGCTTTCTATGCCAAATAGGATAAGAAAAATGTATTGAAACCAAGAAGGGGTAAGGATAACAGTTCTTAAAATAACACAAAAAGGGAAAGGCAAAAGGACAAGAAATGTAAAATGTTTTTTAGTTAAAGCATGTTCTCTATGAAAATCTTGAACTAACACAAAATTCTGCAGACAATAAATCAAAACAAATCAATGTTTCTCAACAGAGAAGTGACGCTCTCTCAGGGTATTTTGCAACATTTGGAGGCCTTTTCGTTGTTGTTGTTACCACACTTGAATAGGTGCTAATGGCAACCAATTGTTAGAGACCAGAATTTCTTCTAAGTATCAAACCATTCAGACACAGTCCATAACAACTAGAAACTATTCCATCCAAAATGCTAATACTGCTGAGGCTGAGGAAACCTGGTATAAACTACTATATGACAGGCTGTAAGATAAAGAATAATAACATTCAAAAGAGTTATTTCAGAAAATTTAGCATGAAAAAGTACCATACAGAAATGTATTTTCTAGCAAATGAGCCTCTATCATATCATAAAATCTACCTGGGTATCTTAAGTTTCATACATTTTTAATACTGAATTTTAAATGCACAAGTTTTAAGGAAATGTAAAACCATTCCACTGACTGTAATTTTTGTTTTCTGCTTTTTCATTTCTATAAATTTTAGTCCATAAACTTATGCCTGGCCTCAATTGACACCAGGGCTACAAAGGCTATGAACAGTTTCATTTTGATATTTATACTTGCAATTAAATGTAAGTGGTTACAAATTTGATAAAGAATTTAGCTTTATCAAATAAGAACAATTATCTGGAAAAATTATCAGTTTCTCAATCTCTTCTAACCACACTTCTTGTGACTAACTTATAGAAACAAAATTCTGCATATATTTTGCATTTTTATGTCAATTTTCTTAATTGTATCATTTCATTTTTACTTTCTAAGTTATTCACCAAAAAAAAAAAAAAAAAAAAAAAAAGTGGTTGCCTGCCACTTTGCTAACCATAGCTACTTTTACATAATTGCCACCATTTCGGGTCATCCTGTACTGTACTCAAAACCGCTATGTTGTGGTACCTTTGTTTGGAATTCTGGGATTAGCATCTGCTGTGACTATAAACGTCAAAATGGAAATATTTAAGAAAAAGGAGCAAACCATTCTCAACAAAAATGGGTCAAGATAACACTAACATTCTGAAGTGGGTAATTAAGTTAATTTTCTGTATCATTCAAGCCCAAAGTATAAATTTAAATAAAACATACAATTAAACAAACATTTATTTAGTACATTTTCTGTACAAATAGAGTATAATATGCTTCACAGTATAATAAGATAATCAATACACAGTCTTTCTCAACCTTAGAGACAAAATGCTGGTTTAAAATCCAGCTTTATGTTCAAGTCCAAATTGTTTAACCTCTTCAAGCTTTAGTTTCAATATCTGTAAAGTGGAAATAGTCACAGTAGGTATGTTAATTTCATTTTTTCGGTGGTGGATGAAACGCTTAAAATAATCCCTGGCACACAATAAACCATCAAAAAATTAGCTATTTCAGGAGTACAACTTTTCTAAGTGAGATGGAACTTCCAGATTTGTAAAACAGCATAAGCAAAAGTCCAGAAATAGAAGAGTTCGGGCTATGTTGAAAAATGTTGATAGTGAACCTGTGATAGCAGGATAAGCTGGAAGATACAGTCAAATTCTAATGAGAAAATCAAGATACAGCCAAAGTACCCAAGAGGTTTGAATGTCATGCTAATGAATTCACATTTGGTAGTATGCATGGGTTAAGGGGAAGCTGGGTATATGGGGGTGGTGGGAGGCATAATTAAAGTTTTGAATGAAGACTTTATCTAGGTTTTGAAAAGGAACTCCAATGACAGTGTAAAGTCTACATTGGAAGGTAAAAATTGTAGGATAGAGAAGTTAGAAACTGTTGCAATAAATCTGGTAAGAGATAGTAATGTCTGAGCTAAAGTAATGGGATTAACAATGGAAAGGTTTGATATTAGCAACATTACAGGAGAAAAATGAACCAATTGTTTTGCTTGTGTGAATAGGGTGGTATGGAGAGTCAGCCACCTGTATTGTTTAGCCTAAATTTTTTATTGTTCCCAGCCAATTTGTAATCCCACATTCCTAGAAATAGTAGATAGAACTCCCAAGTCATACAGGTCTTCTCTCGGTACCCAAAGTCTGTATAAACTCTGTCTTTATTGCCTATAAAGAGACACATTTTTTTCATCATCCCAAGGGAAATATTATCGAAAAGTTACAACTACTCTGTCTGTTATGTCTCTGGGCACATATGGACCTTGCTCTTTGGCTCACAGCTTATTAGAGGTTGTCAGGAAACATAAACAATGCTTTGCCAAGTTATAGATGCGGTATCTGAAAATGTGAAGCAATTACCTAGTACAGGGATACAAAGTGCTGATCCCTTTCCTTCCCATCATAAAGGTCACTACCAACACTCCTATAATAAAATACAGGTAAACAAAAGAAAACCATGACAAATTAACATAGTCATAGTTTTACATGACATGGGAGACTTCAGAAATGATGACCTAAAGAGACAGGGAAAAACTACTCATTTTTATTCTTAGTTTCAATGGAAAATGAACAGCCATCTGGAAATATAACTAGACAAAAAAAGGTATGACCTAATGGGAACAGATTAAATAGGAAAGCTCAGCAAGACTTGTCTATTTGGCTTGTTCTTGGACTCTCTGTGCAGTATTTCTTTCTTCCAGGTATGGGGCAGGACCCCTTCTGGGATAGAGGTCTTATGACCTACTGTCAAGCAAAATAGGTCAGAGAATTTCTTTACGCCCAGCTCTTACACAGAAAAGCAGGAGAAGGTAAGAGTAATGTTTTTAGGTTTTATGGCTGGGATTGGGAAGAAAGGTTCTGATTCCCATAGCCTGCCTTGTGGAAGGAGGTATTCTAGTTTCTAGGGCTAGCCTCAGGGGAGAATGAAGACTGTGAGATAGAAGGGTAGGACAAGGTCAGAGGGAGACTTTGCTTCTAAGGCCTTCACTTGGGTGTATCACTTTCTGCGCCCCAGCACCAAGACCTGTGAAATATAGTTGGTATTACAGAATTTATATCAGCTTCAAAATCTTATGCATGAAAAAGTTCACTTTCTGACAGTTTTCTTTCTAACCAATTGGAGGTTTGGAGCTCTCAAGCCAGTATTTTATATGGGAAACAAGTTTGTTTCAGGGATAGTAATTTTACTGCATACCATTGTTAATTTCTATTATCTTAAGAAGATATATGATCAAAACAATTTTATGATCAATGAAGCCTAAAACACAAGCAGGCAAGAATGCTCCACTGTTCACTTGACAACAATTCAAGTACACCAGGAAGTTTAATATTACAAAGAACCAGACACCAGCATAATTGAGTTTTCTGTGGCTCCTTGTGCTACTGATAGAAATCTATGAAAAATTTCCAAGTCAGAACAAATTCAGCAGCACCAAAATGGAATGCCATGTCCTCAAATGAATAGCGGTCTAAATGCGTCTATAAATCAGTGAGGAAAAGACTAACCCCTCAATATGGAAAATAAAGCATGACCACAAACATTTGAAAAGATATTCAGCTTATTCGTGGAAGAATTATGAAAACTCTAACCTCACCAAACAATAGGTTCTTCCCCCTCTCCGATTTGCAAATAATTAAAAAATAATAATAAAATATTTTGGAGAGAATAGACAGTCTCATATATTACTTATGGGATTAAAGTTGATAGTATATTTTGTAGGACAATTTAGAAATATAGATCAAGTTTTAAATATTCATTACTCTCCAAAATATTTATCCTAGAAATATACTACCAGTATGTACCTGAATATTTAGTATGTAATCATTTGCAACACCAAGAGCTGAGAAACAATTTATATGCTGATCAATTGGGGGACTATTAAGTATACTGTGATCATCATTCCATAACATAATTAGCATGGCATTTAAAGGATGAGGTAGCTCTGCATGCACTAATATAAAATAATGTATAAGATACATTGTTAAGTGAATAAAGAGGGTCAGATTTATGTGCATAGAAACAAATAGTATGAAAAATAAATAATGGTTTTATATATGTTTGTATTAAATAGAACATTTATGGATGGAATCACAAAAAATCAGTAACAGCAAGTATGTTTCAGATGGAGGATTGAGTGTTGGAGGAGAGTAGAATGGGGGCTTTAGTATTCAAGGTGTAAGCTCATGTCCATTTGAATTCTGTATAATACACCTGATTTATTCAAAACACATGTGAAATCGTAATGTTCATGAAAACATAAAGGAATAATAAATGCTACCTCTTCAGAGTCCTTGTAAATGTGAATTGCTACAAATAAGAAAGATTTGTAATTGTCATTAGATTCTCAAAGGAGTCTCTCTCTCTCTCAAGTATTAAAAAACATTGCCTTCTGTTTTCTTCAAACTCTGAATTTATATGCCTGCAACTTCTGTATCTGGAGATTCTGTTGAGGATTTCTTTTCTGTTTTCCTTTTTATTTCTTTACCAAAGCACAGCCTTGTCTCATAATAAGAGGAAACTCAATGAATGTTTTAGAATGTTTGACAATAGACACATGGACTTTCTTATTATGTAAATATCACCCCATTCCCTTTATGGTGAAAAGGACAACAGTGAGACTTAATCAGAAAAGATGTATAGTGTATTGTGAGATGTGTGGAAGAAGAGAATTTTGTAACTTCAAATAATTATTATAATATTTACACCTATTTTTCTATTCATGTCTTTTCTTAGAATTCTTATAGTTGCACCGAGAAATGGGGATCAGTAATGGGCAAATGGAAATTCAGTAAAAATTGACTGTCAGTATTATCTTAGATTTTATAACACCAACAATTTTGTAAATAAACCTGCTGTAATATAAAATTCAAAATATACTTTTACAGGTGTGAATAGAATGCTCATGGGTGAAAATAGCAATAAGTGACAATTTTGTGGTTTATAATGTATGCTACTGAAAAGACATCAAGTAATTTCTGTAAAGTGTATATTTAAAATGTAGAGAGAAAGTTGGCCAAATGGATTCACATCTTTTACTCTGCTATGGTAAAATCATCTGAATTAAATTATAATTTTTTCGTTGTGTACCTAAAGTTTTACCTTGAGTCCACTGAGGCTTATACCTGTGCATATAGAAAACAGATGCTCTCCTTTCAGATCATCGTATGCTTAATAAATCTTTGTTGCCTACAATCCAGAGTTCTAATCTAACTTTGCACATGATCACTGCTGTGATTTGGATACTGATGCCTTTTCTCGGAATAGCCAATGAAAGCAACCTAAATGCCTTCTAGCATGTTTGTTGGGTTGAAGTTTTGCTTATTTGTCTTTTTACAAAGTTTTTATGCCCATAGACATATGTTTAGTTTTCTGATATGTCCTTTTAAGTCTTTTATGAGAAAGACATCTCACCAAAACTCTCATTTGAGAATAGGCCCTAAAGCAAGAGCCTGACTCTGTTTAATTTCTGTAGTTGTCAGAACTACTGATATTTAATTTGTTTGATAAGTGCTCCCAAAGTTCTCTCTTGACAAAAATTAGAGGTTCTTATTTTTTAAGCCACATTCAGAACTAGTATAGTTTGTTTAACTGATTTATCATAAAAAGATAATTCTGTTGCTTGGAACACAAAGTAAATGAAGAATCTTGTTTGAAAAAATGATTATACATTTTTAGAATAAACCACATTTTTAGTCACATATGTAAAAACAAAAATACACATGTATAAGGAGGTGTGATGCCAATGTTACATGTGTATTTTATATACAATATTATTTTTATTTTTTCAAATATAAATTATTTTTTTTCAAGTATTTCTGTTGCTTGATTCTTTCTTTTCACTCTGAAATTACAATTCCATGTATCTACACCATTTAATATTGTGGATTAAATTCTCCACTTTTTTTTTTTAAAGCAATTACATTAATTTTTGCATTTTAGTTGGGGTAATGTTGATTGATGTATCTTTTAGTTCATTACACTTTTCCATTGTTGTACTGAGTCTACTGATGAGTCTGCCAAAGACATTCTTTATTTATGTTACTGTGATTGATTTCTAGGATTTTCATTTTATTCCTACACTTTTCATCTCTTTTCTGAATATATTTGTCTGATCTTGCATATTGTCTATTTTTCTGATTACATTACTTGACGTTTTAATCATAGTTACTTTAAAGGCTCAGTCTGAGTTTCCACATCTGTGGAATATCTAATTCTGGTTCTGATAATTTCTTTCACTCATTAGGATCTCTGTTTTTCTTCTCTTGTGGTACACCATAGAATCTTTTGGCCAAACCCAGACATGTACAGGACAATAGGTAATATAGTGAATATTCTTTTTTACATGTATAAGTTAGAAACTTTTTTTTCTGTTAAGCCTTCATTGTGGGAGTTCACTAATTTAGCAATGAATTGGGCTGGGTTCTAAGTTTATGTTGATATGATTGCCAAATTAAAGGTCTTTTGTTTCTATGGGCACAAGATACTTCAAAATCCTTCAGTAACATACTGTTTGTTTTCTCACTTAGATTTGGTCTATTCATTGCTCTCCAAAAAAAAGTTGACTTTTTTCTTATGCCCAGACTGTATCCCTCTATTATTTTTACTAAAGGCTTGTTACCAGAAGCGGTTTGAAATGGGCTTGTCTTCTCTGATGCTCTGATTAAACCTGTCTCAGGCAGGACTACGAACAGAGTCCCTTGAGTATGGACATCACAAGTATTCCCAACCTTTCTTCGGGAATAGAGCTTTATTTTCCTTTATTCCACGAACATACCACAATACGTATCAATGTCTTCAAGCTATGAAACAAGTACTCTTTACAGTTTATTTTAAGGCATGTATTACCTAAGTAAGGTAGGAAAGATGACTCTGGGTAGATACTGTAGTGGGGCCTTCCATTTGCCTCCCAACAGCTGTAGTAATTTCTACAGTGCCTAAAAGTACAGGTTTAAAATTCCTCTGTGGTTTTTTTCTATAACAAATATTGCTTAGATAGGTGCAGATTTCAGCAATGACTGTTCTTTCCCTGCTCCAACAAGTACCATGGTGGGAGGACAGTTGTGTGAATTCTACTCAATTTTCTCTTTGAGATATTGATGGTGTTCATGGAAGAAAAGCTGCAAGAGATGGGGATGATCCCATGGGCCTCACATTTTCAATCTAAATTATGCTGGGCTTTAAGCAATCAATTAAACATTTTTAGTTTAGCCTTCTCATCAGCTTATATGGCATGCTGTAAGATCTACCTTGGCTAAGCAGATGCTTAGATTCTGTTTATTTCTCCAGATACCTATCTCTCTTCAAGTTGTCTAATCACAGTTTTTTGACTGGTTCGTGAAAAACTGCTAATTAGTAGTTTGTTAAGATTTTGTCCTTGGATTAAAATTTTAAAAATGTTCTTTCCAGCTGTTCACATGTCTGAGCTAAAACTGTACTTACAAATCAACTTTAATACTCCAGAAAAGTTATTATCATACAGACTACACTAAGGATTTTGACATTTTTTATTTAGGGAAACTTGTGTTTGTTAACTAGTTTTCTAAGCCTTATTTGTTTATCTATTAAATGGTGATGATATTCCCTGCAGAAAACAGAGATTGATACACCCTATGGGTAATAAATATACAAAGTATAAATGTCAACAGGGAATCTCTGCCTTTTGACATTTGGTTAAAATTGCCCTGGATGTCTAACCTTCTCATATATGGAAACATAACCTCTTACTAACAGTTATGTAAATTCCAAGAGGTCTTTCAATTGCTATTTTTCCATGCAAGTATGTCATTCCAAGTGTGAAATTTAACTGTGTTTCAAAACTCTACTAAATTGCAATTCTACTTAAAATACAAAGGAATAAAGTTCCTAACAAAATGTTTCTCCTGAAAATAACAGCTAAAATTCTGGACAAAGTACAAAACATAATTATGGTTTTTCTGGAAACCAAACAAAAACAAGCAGAGTTTTCAAAAGAGTCAGAACTTCAGGCAAGAGATTGTAAGGTGAAAAAAACTTTACCTCTACTCTCTTAGGGTCCTGCTGGGCCTCAGTAAATTTACATAAGATAGATTAATAGGAGAAAACACACTAATTTAATGTAAGTATTATGTGACAGGAGAGCCCTCATAAAAAAATGAAGACCTAAAAAAGTGATAAAACCTAAATGCTCTTTTATTAGGTTGAGCAAAGGAAGAAAATTACGGAAAAATAAATAAATCCTGGGGGAAGGCATAAAGAAAGTAAAAATTATTTTAACAAGGTCTGTTTGAACAGAATTATCTCAGATATGACTCCCCATTGAAAAATATTTCTTTTCTCCTGGTACAGAGAGGATATCTTTCACATGGAAGTTTTTATCTAGTGTTTTCAGGAAGAAATGGGAAGATCAGAATGCCCTTCATTTATCAGACATTTTTCAAGTGCTTTTAAATGAAAATGATTCTGTACCAAGGTGGGAGATATTCTGACAAAATTCACAGCACAAAAAACAACAGGAACAACAACAACATCTTTTCTATTTTGTTTTAAGTTTTAGAGAAGAGGGCAAAAGGTGGCTAAAAATTTGATAGTATATCCTATCTTCTTTCTGCATAGAGGAGCTCAAGGTAGTAGACTAAATAAATCAGGGCCACTGGATACTTAGAAGGACACATCAGAAAAAAAGGTGCAAGAGAAAGAGAGCCTCTGATTCTCAGTAAAAGGAAACATCCTTGGTCTGATAAAGGCATCTGTACATGTATGGCACAAACAAAAGTTAACTAATATCTATGGCACAAAAATTTTAAGTGAACTAAAATGGAAGTTTCAGTTCAAGATGACTAACTAGAAGCAGCTAGTAGACACTTCTTCTAAGGAGATGAATCAAAACAGTGAGTAAATATTTATACTTTGAATAGATCACCTAAAAGAGCACAATGTAATGCATCAGAGAAGTAATGGGAATCATGAAAATCAAAGAAGAATAAAGCGAGGATGTCTAGTGAGCTGAGATCTTGAGAAGCCAGGAGCAGATTCAGTGAAGGAGTGAGTGATTGACCTCCCTGAGCTCCACAGACTTTTAAATCCTAGCAATTGAAGAGCCCCTTCGACACCCCACCCCTCCAACTTCTGACCTCCAGTAAAACACACAGAGCTGCCTAGAGATGGAGCAGAGGCATTACTCAAGCCCATATGGAATTCTACAGGATTCTGATTCCTAAACAGCTGCTACTATTGCAGTGCCAGGGGGAGGGAGAAGGAAGGGCACTTTTGTGCACCTCAAAGATGGATACTGCTACTGCTGCTGTGGGATACAGGAGCAGGAGGACAATGTACCTCACAACTGCCAGCCTTTGCTACTCCCCACCAAGGCAGTGTTTGGTAGGGGCGGGCTGCCTTCCATTGGGTAGGGTTGCAGCTAAAATGCTCTGGCAGGGAAAGAAGCCCTGTGCTGCAGGTCAATTCAATAAATGTTGCTAGAAAACTTGGATATATATATGCAGAAGACTGAAACTAGATCTTTATCTCTCACCCTATATAAAAATTAACTCAAGATGAATTAAAGACATAAATGTAAGACCTGAAACTATAAAGCACAAAAAAGAAGGAAAGGAAGAACTGTTCAGGACATTGGCCTAGACAAAGAATTTATGGCTAAAACTTCAAAAGCAAATGCAACTAAAACTAAAAAGCTTCTTCACAGCAAAAGAAATAGTCAACAGAATAAACAGATAGAGAGTGGAAGACAGTATTTCCAAACTAGGGCCTAATATACGGAATATACAATGCACTCAAACATTTCAGCAGTAAAAGACAAAAAAAAAATAAAAAAATTAAAAAGTGGTCAAAAGACATGGACAGATATTTCTCAAAAAAAAAAAAGATATATAAATGGCCAATAAACATGAAAAAATACTCAACATCATGAATTATCAGGAAAATGTAATTTAAAACCACAATGATATGCCGTCTCATACTAGTCAGGATAGCTATCACTAAAAAGTCAAAAAAACAGGAAAAGCACAGTGACTCACGCCTGTAATCCTAGCACTTTGGGAGGCCAAGGTGAGCAGATCATAAGGTCAGAAGTTGGAGGCCAGTCTGGCCAATATTGCTAAAGCCCATCTCTACTAAAAATACAAAAATTAGCCGGGCATGGTGGCAGGTGCCTGTAGTCCCAGCTACTCAGAAGGCTGAGGCAGGAGAATCACTTCAACCCTGGAGGCAGAAGTTGCCGTGAGCCAAGATCACACTGCTGCAATTCAGCCTGGTGACAGACCAAGACTCTATCTCAAAAAAAAAAAAAAAAAAAAAAAAAATCAGAAACCAGTCAATGGTGGTGAGGATGTGGAGAAAAGGGAATGCTTATATACTGTTATTGAGAATATAAATTAGTATAACATATTTGGAAAGCAGCAGTATATAGATTTCTCAAAGAACTAAAAATAGAACTACTATTTGACCCAGCACCCCACTACTGCATATGTACCCAAAGGAAAATAAATTGTTAGATCAAAAAAAAATCTGCATGTATTTATTAGTGTTGAAGCACTATTCACAATAGCAAAGCCATGTAATCAACCTAAGTATTCATTAATAGACACGTGGATAAAGAAAACATACATATATATCATGAAATATTACACAGTCATAGAATACATGCATTCATGTGGCATCAATAAGATGGATCTGGAGGCCATTATTTTAAGTGAAATAACTCGGAAATAGACAGTCAAATACCATAGGTTCTTAATAAGTGGGAACTAAACAATGGGTACACATGGACATAAAGAGGGAAATAATAGACACTAGGAACTCCAAAAGGGAAAAGCCTGGGAGAGGAATGAGGTTTAAAACATTACGTATTGAGTACAACTGACGGTAGATGCAGCCCATCTGGAGTGGCTGCTGTGAAGACACCGGCTGCAGGGGAGGAAGTGGTGCTAGGGCTGTGTGCTCCAGGGTGCAGGGAAGAGGAAACAGGTGGAAGCTACACCATATTCTGAGTTGAAGGGGTGTGGTCCCTGCCCTCTTGGGGGATAGACGCAGCCATCCAGCCATGGCTGTGGACCCGGGCATCCCTGTGCTCTCTGGGGCCTGGGAAGCCCCTCTCCTCCATAGGCTAGAAGATGTCTACTCCTGCTGCCTGGCCTCTCCCAGCACCCACTGAGATTTCAGAGAAAATTTGAGGCCAAGCCTGGGCACTGCTGCTAGCCAGCCATGTGTGCACATTATCCAGGCAGTGCTGACACTCCAGCCCCTTGTCACCATGGCCTCCTCCAGACTTTGGACATCAATGAGCATGAGAGATAGGCTCAGTGGTGGCTTAGGACAGCTTGGTGTGGGCCTGCTGGAGCCTCTTGGCATGAACAGCCTGGGCACTGTGGGCACAGTGGATCGCAGATTAATCGCTGCAGGAGACAGTCTCCTGGGCAGAAAGGGGCAGAACTGGGGGAAACCCTACCTTCAAGCCAGGGAAAGTTTTAAGCCTGGGGGCCTGGCTCTAAGTTCTGCAGACCAAACTGGGAACTTATGGTGCTATTCTAAGCCCACCCATGGTCGCCCATGAACCAAACAGCATCACTTCCATGCCTCTGAAGCCCATAAAAACCTTAAACTTAGCCAGACTTGGGCAGACAAGACTATGATCTGCTGCAGATAGGAGCTACCCACTCTGGGTTTCCTTTTGACTGATGGCTGCAGAAGATGGAATGATCTGCCTGCAAATAGAAGCCAACCACTTGGGGCTCCTGAGAGCTGTATTGTCACTCAATAAAGCACCTCTTTGCCTCACTCACACTCCAGTTCTCCGCATACATCATTCTTCCTAGAAGTGGGATAAAGGCTTAGCACCTGCTAAATGAAAAAAATGAAAGAGCTGTAATGCAAACAGGGCTTAAACGTGTTTCTACCCCTGCTCACCACATTGCAAGCCATGAGAAGAAAAGAAGAGCTGTGGCTCTTTGGCAGGGCACAGACCCAGGGGCTGGGCCAGGGCTGTGACACCCTCTATGGGGCTCTGCAGTTTCTAGTGTCTCCAATCTTCCAGGCCAAGTCAGCAGAACAAGCCCAGTGGGCCCGAGCAAAACTCAGGCAGTCACCCCTGGCCAAAAAGGCTTCTTGTGAAAGTGACTCCCAAAGATCCCGTGACTTAATGCTCACTGTTTGTGTGATGGGTACACTAGAAGCCCAAATACTCCCACTATGCAAAGACCTAAATAAGTTGAGATGAGAATTTTCCCAAATGTATAAATGTATTATAATTTCTGTTAAAGTTCCAATTGCCATGTCAAAATTGACAAAGTGATTTTAAAATTCATAGAGAAATTTAAATAAAGTAGAAAAGTTTACATCATTTATTTATGAAAGATAAAGCTTGAGAACTTACACTACCTAATTTTGAAGTGATTATACAAGTAATCAAGAAAATGTGCTATAGGTTAAAGTATAAATACATAGATCAATGCAACAGAGAGTTTAGAGAGAGATTTACGCATACATAGCTGCTGGCTTTTGACAATGTTGCCAAGGTAATTCAATGGAGTAAGAAAAATCATTTCAATAAATGGAGCTGAGAAATCTGTATATCCATATGGAAAAATTGAAACTCAAATTTATCTTCCTCCATGTACAAAAATTAACATGAAGTGCATCATATACCTAAATACAAAGGCTAAAATTATAAAACTACTAGATGAAAATGTAGGAGAAAATCTTTTGCTACAGAGAGTAGGCATAGATTTCTTAGAGAGACCCCCAAAACACAGAGAATAAAAATATAAAGTTGATAAAAACTGCAAGTATAAAAACATAAAAGTGAATAAATTAACTTTTCTCTAAATTAAAAGTTTTTGCTCTTCAAAATGCACTATCAAGGAATTTTTTTTAAAAAAGACAATCCACAGAGTGAGAGAAAATATTTGCAATTTATATATCTCATAAATGACTTACTTACTGAATCTATCTATCTAGGGTTCTTAAAACTCAATACGAAGTATTAGTATAATTTTAACTAAGACAAACAATTATAGTGGTTAAAACACTTCAATAGATAATTCATGCAAGAAGATAGATAGATGGCAAATGAGCACATAAAATGGTGTCCAATAGCCTGTTAGAAAATGAAAATTAAAATTACAATTAGGTATCACTACTAGAACAAGTAAAATAATAATTACTGATAAGTGTTGACAAGATTATAGAACAACTGGAATTTCCATACATTGTTTGCAGATATTTATAACTATAAAGTTGAAAATGGAAATTTCCTAAGTTAAACACCTACTTTTATAAAATCTGTCACTGTGCTAAGTCATATATGTCAAAACTAGAGTTATGTTAATCATTAATAGTTGAAACTTATTCATTTGTAATATATGGGTGTCATAATATCTATCCTGTCATCTTACACTGCTTTTGTAAAAATTAAACAAGATAATGTATATAAAAGCATTTATTAGGTCTAAGATGCTTGAAAATACAATATTAATGTCATTTATTACAAAGCATACAGTATGGATAATAAAATGGATACTTGTTTGAGAAAATATAATGATGTTTCAAAGTCTGGTTACAAACTCTAAAATACATTCAAGGAAAACTATTCATCAACTGGAATTGCATTTGCAGAGGAGAATAAATTGCTTATTTAAAGGAATTATTATTTTCAGTATTTTTATGGTACGTTTTTTCACTTACTGCATCATAATGTTTGAAAATGAACAGAAATGCTGCTATGCTCCACATAACACAATCTTAAAACTTTTTAGCTTCTTTGACTTTTTCAACTCAATTTAAAATACCTTAGTTTGTTTCTCATTAAGTACCTTTTCATCTTAGTCACTCTGCTCATCTTCTTCTCTACGCCACAGCAATTGCTGACAGATCCAGGCTGTCACCTGGAAGAGTGGAAAAAGCACAGCTGTGATGGAGTGGAACAAAAACAGGAAGCTCAGTCCAGTAAACCAAGTTTCTGTCCCAGTTTTTTAGTGGGTGAAACACACTCTGCAGGGTTATTTATATGCATCTTAGTCTCTTCATTTTTAAGACAAAGTGATTGAACTAGGTGATCCTAGATGTACTTTTTAGTTGTTTCTTTAATTACCTATTGTCTAGGATAAAAAATAAAGAGAAATAAGAGTGTAAATGTTCCACTTTCCCTAGTGTCTGATATGTTTCTGTCTTGTGGTTTATAAACTTTAGGCGTATTTTTATTGATATGGATCTTTATTTTGAAATTTGACACACATGCAGAAATATCATCACTTTAAGACATACGCATTTATTCCATTAATGCTGAAATTTCTCATTGACATTTTTAATGTTTTATTATTTATAGTGACTTTATAGTCAGTATTTCAAGTATTTTTAAGAACTATATGGTATAAACTTGTCTATTAGTTAACAAAGCAAGATGTAATGGATCACTGTATTCATTTAATCTAAGTCATTATTGTTTATGTGATAAACCATCATATTTTTAAATCACAATGAAATTTAAAACAAAACAAAACACTGCCAAGTATAAGTTCCATATCATTTATTGTAGGATACATCACAGTTTCAGGGATGTTAACGAATGAAAGATATGTGCATTAGAATCAAGAAAATAAGGTTTTATTAAAACATATATGAATTTGCTTTTTATTTGAAAAAGTTATAACAAATTGTTCTAAATGTATGTTATTAATCTTCTTTAAAATTATCAGTATTTCACTCCCAGTCATGAAAACACTTGAAATTAGTTTTTAAATTTGGTCTTGAAAATGTCATTTTAGAGGGATCCAAGATGGCTGATTAGGAGCAGCTCAGGATTGCAGCTCCCAGCGAAAGCGCGGAGGGTGAGTGGACACCGCATTTCCAGATAGATTTTTATTGCCTACAGACCAGGAGATTCCCAGGCAGAGGAGCCCCATGGGTCGCCAGTGCGGCTGTTTTGGCCAGTACAGCTGTTTTGCCGGCGCCCCCGGCGTGGCGGTTCTCCATACAAAATACACGGGTCTGGGTGCTGCTTTAGCTGGGGATTGGAGCTCCTAGCAGACAGAGTCGCCCATTCAACTGATTAAAAAGGGTACTGAAACAGGGAGCCAGGCCAGGAGATTCCTGGGCAAAAAAGCACCACGAATCTCAGCACGGCTGTTTCAGCCAGCAAAGTGGGTCATCGCATGGGAAATCACACAGATCCCAGCGCCTTTTCAACAGGTGACTGGAACACCTGGTAGACAGAGTCAACTATTCAACTAAAAAAAAAAAAAAGTGCTCTGAGGCAGGGAGCCAGGTGATCAGGCTCAGCTGGTCCCACCCCCCCCAAAAAAAAACAGGAATCGGAAATGGTCTGGATTGAGAGTTTCACAGCAAGTACAGCTGAACCCAGGAAGATCCAGCTCTGTGGGGGAGGGGCATCCGCCATTACCGAGGCAGTCCACCACTACAGAGGTAGTTTGCCATTGCTGATGCAGCCCATCGTTGCTGAGGCAGCCAGCCATTACAGAGAGAGTCCACCATTACAGAGGTGGGCCACCATTGCCGGGGCAGTTCTAACTACACACGCATAAACAGGACGGCAGGGAAGTTCACACGGCAGCTGGGTGGAGCCCACAGCAGCTCAGCAAAGCCTCTGCAGGCAGACAGTGACTAGACTGCCTCCTTGCTGGGCAGGGCAGCCCTGAAGGAAAGGCAGCAGCACAACAGAAACTCATAAATAAAGCCCTAACTCCCCAGGACAGAGCACCTGGGGGGAAAAAAGGGGGGGGAGGGTTATGAGTTCTGCTGCAGCAGACTTAAACGTACCTGCCCAGCAACTCTGAATGAACAACTGAGCTCACAGCTCAGAACTTGAGCTCCTATAAAGGATAGACTGTCTCCTCAAGCAGCTCCCTGACCCTCATATATCTAAAGAGTCACCTCATAAAGGAGAGCTCAGACTGACATCTGGCGGGTATCCTTCTGGGACAAAGACAGCAGAAGAAGAAACTGGCAGCAACCCTTACTGTTCTGCAGCCACTGTAGGTGATCCCCAGGCAAGCAGGGCCTGGAGTGGACCTCAGCAATTCTACGGCAAAGGGGCCAGACTGTTAGAAGGAAAACTAAGAAACAGAAAGAAATAACTTCATCATCAACAAACTGGACGTCCACTCAGAGACCCAATCTGAAAGTCAACAACTACAAAGATGACAGGTGGATAAATGCACAAAGATGGGAAGAAACCAGCACAAAAAGCATGAAAACACCTGAAACCAGAATGCCTGTCCTCCTACAAGGGATCACAACTCCTCACCAGCAAGGGAACAAGGCTGGATGGAGAATGAGTGTGATGAATTGACAGAATCAGGCTTCAGAAGGTGGATAATAAGAAACTTCTGTGAGCTAAAAGAACATGTTCTAACCCAATGCAAAGAAACTAAGAACCTGGAAAAAATATTTGACTAAATGCCAACGAGAATAAACAACTTAGAGAGGAATATAAGTGAATTGATGGAGCTGAAAAACACAACATGAGAACTTCACGAAGCATACACAAGTTTCAACAGCCGAATTGACCAAGCAGAAGAAAGGATAGCAGAGGTCGAAGATCAACTCAATGAAATAAAATGAGAAGGCAAGATTAGAGAAAACAGGGTAAAAAGGAATGAACAAAGTCTCCAAGAAATATGGGACTATGTGGAAAGACCTAATCTGTGTTTGATAGGTGTACCTGAATGTGAAGGAGAGAATGAATCCAAGCTGGAAAATACTCTTCAGGATATTATCCAGGAAAACTTCCCCAGCCTAGCAAGGCAGGCCAATATTCAAGTCCAGGAAATACAGAGAACACCACAAAGATATTCCTCAAGAAGAGCAACCCCAAGGCACATAATCGTCAGATTCACCAGGGTTGAAATGAAGGAGAAAATGCTAAGGGCAGCCAGAGAGAAAGATCAGGTTACCCACAAAGGGAAGCCCATCAGACTCACAGTACATCTCTCAGCAGAAACCCTACAAGCCACAAGAGTGTGGGGGCCAATATTCAACATCCTTAAGAAAAGAACTTGCAACCCAGAATTTCATATCCAGCCAAACCAAGCTTCATAAGTGAAGAAAAAATAAAATCCTTTGCGATCAGGCAAGTACTCAGAGATTTCATCACCACCAGGCCTGCTTTACAAGAGCGCTTGAAAGAGGCACTAAACATAGAAAGGAACGACCAGTACCAGCCACTCCAAAAACATACCAAATGGTAAAGAGCATCCACACAATGAAGAAACTGCATCAACTAATGGGCAAAACAGCCAGCAAGTATCAAAATGGCAGGATCAAATTCACACATAACAATATTAACCCTAAATGTAAATGGGCTAAATGCCCCAATCAAAAGACACAGACTGGCAAATTGGATAAAAAGCCAAAACCCTTCAGTGTGCTGTATCCAGGAAACCCATCTCACATGAAAGGGTACACAAAGGCTCAAAATAAAGGGATGGAGGAAGATTTACCAAGCAAATGGAGAGCAAAAAAAAAAAGCAGGAGTTGCAATTCTCATCTCTGATAAAATAGACTTTAAACCAGCAAAGATCAAAAGAGACAAAGAAGGACATTACATAATGATAAAAGGATCAATGCAGCAAAAAGAGCTAACGATCCTAAATATATACGCACCCAATACAGGAGCACCCAGATACATAAGGCAAGTTCTTAATGACTTACAAAGAGACTTAGACTCCCACACAATAATAGTGGGAGACTTTAACACCCCATTGTCAATATTAGACAGAACAATGAGACAGAAAATTAACAAGGATAGCCAGAACAAGAACTAAGACCTGGACCAAGCAAACCTAATAGATATTTACAGAACTCTCCACCCCAAATCCACAGAATATACTTTCTTCTCAGCACCACATCACACCTACTCTAAAATTGACCACATAATTGGAAGTAAATCACTCCTCAGCAAATGCAAAAGAACAGAAATCATAACAAACAGTCTCTCAGACCACAGTGCAATCAAGTTAGAACTCAGAATTCAGAAACTAACTCAGAACTGCACAGCTTCATGGAAACTGAACAACTGACTCTTGAATGTTGACTGGATAAACAATGAAATGAAGGCAGAAATAAAGAAGTTCTTCAAAACCAACAAGAATGAAGACACAACATACCAGAATCTCTGGAACACATTTAAAGCAGTCTCTAGGGGAAAATATATAGCAATAAATGCCCACAT
This sequence comes from Ateles fusciceps, assembly GCA_036589455.1. Lineage (NCBI taxonomy): Eukaryota > Metazoa > Chordata > Mammalia > Primates > Atelidae > Ateles > Ateles fusciceps. The sequence continues at coordinate 4,761,551 of JAZHEH010001040.1, read as the reverse complement.
GAGAAGCAAGGAGAGATCTAAAATTGACACCCTAACATCAAAATTGAAAGAGCTAGAGGAGCAAGATCAAAAAAACTCAAAACCTAGCAGAAGACAAGAAATAACTAAGATCAGAGCAGAACTGAAGGAGATAGAGGCACAAAAACCCTTCAAAAAATCAATAAATCCAGGAGCTGGTTTTTCAAAAAGATCAACAAAATAGACAGGCCACTAGCCAGATTAATAAAAAAGAAAAGAGAGAAAAATCAAATAGATGCAATAAAAAATGATAAAGGAGATATTACCACAAATTCCACAGAAATACAAACCATCATCAGAGATTATTACAAACAACTCTATGCACATAAACTAGTAAACCTGGAAGAAATGAATAAATTCCTGGACACTTGCATCCTCCCAAGCCTAAACCAGGAAGAAGTCAAAACCCTGAATAGACCAATAACAAGGTCTGAAGTTGAGGCAGCAATTAAGAGTCTACCACCCAAAAAAAGCCCAGGTCCAGATGGGTTCACAGCCAAATTCTAACAGACATACAAAGAGGAGCTGGTACCATTCCTTCTGAAACTATTCCAAACAATCCAAAAAGACAGAATCCTTCCCAAATCATTTTATGAGACCAACATCATCTTGATACCAAAACCCGGCAGAGACACAGCAAGAAAAGAAAACTTTGGGCCAATATCCATGATGAACATAGACGCAAAAATCTTCAATAAAATACTGGCAAACCGATTGCAACAGCACATCAAAAAGCTTATCCAACATGATCAAGTAGGCTTCATCCCAGGGATGCAAGGCTGGTCAACATACACAAGTCTATATACATAATTCACTACATAAACAGAACCAAAGACAAAAACCACATGATTATCTCAATTGATGCAGAGAAGGCCTTTGACAAAATTCAACAGCCCTTTATGCTAAAAACCCTCAATAAACTAGGTATTGACGGAACGTATCTCAAAATAATAAAAGCTATTTACAACAAATCAACAGCCAATATCATACTGAATGGGCAAAAACTGGAAGCATTTCCTTTGAAATCTGGCACTAGACAAGGATGCCCTCTCTCTCACCACTTCTATTCAATATAGTATTGGAAGTTCTAGCCAGAGCAATCAGGCAAGAAAAAGAAATAAAGGGTATTCAAATAGGAAAGGAGGAAGTCAAATTGTCTCTATTTGCAGACGACATGATTGTATATCTAGAAGACCCCATTGTTTCAGCCCCAAATCTCCTGAAACTGATAAGCAACTTCAGCAAAGCCTCAGGATACAAAATCAATGTGCAAAAATCACAAGCATTCCTATACACCAATAACAGACTTAAAGAGAGCCAAATCAAGAACGAACTGCCATTCACAATTGCTACAAAGAGAATAAAATACCTAGGAATACAACTAACAAGGAACATAAAGGACTTCTTCAAGGAGAACTACAAACTACTGCTCAATGAAATAAGAGAGGACACAAACAGATGGAGAAACATTCCATGTTCATGGTTAGGAAGAATCAATGTTGTGAAAATGGCCATAGTGCCCAAAGTAATTTACAGATTCAACGCTATCCCCATCAAGCTACCAGTGACCTTTTTCACAGAACTGGAAAAAAACACCTTAAACTTCATATGGAACCAAAAGAGAGCCTGCATAGCCAAGTCAATTCTAAACAAAAAGAACAAAGTGGGAGGCATCACACTACTGGACTTCAAACTATACTACAAGGCTACAGTAATCAAAACAGCATGATACTGGTAGCAAAACAGAGATATGGATCAATGGAACACAACAGAGGCCTCCAAGGCAACACAACACATCTACAACCATCCGATCTTTGACAAACCTGACAAAAACAAGCAATGTGGAAAGGAGTCCCTGTTTAATAAATGGTGTTGGGAAAACTGGCAGGCCATGTGCAGAAAGCAGAGACTGGACCCCTTCCTAACACCTTACACTAAAATTAACTCAGATGGATTAAAGACTTAAACATAAGATCTAACACCATAAAAACTCTAGAAGAAAATCTAGGCAAAACCATTCAGGACATAGGCGTAGGCAAGGACTTCATCACCAAAACACCAAAAGCATTGGCAACAAAAGCCAAAATAGACAAATGGGGCCTAATTAAACTCCAGAGCTTCTGCACAGCAAAAGAAACAATCATTAGAGTGAATAGGCAACCAACAGAATGGGAAAAAATTTTTGCAGTCTACTCATCTGACAAAGGGCTAATATCCAGAATCTACAAAGAACTAAAACAGATTTACAAGAAAAAAACAAACAAGCCCATTCAAAAGTGGGCAAAGGACATGAACAGACACTTTACAAAAGAAGACATAAATGAGGCCAACAAACAATTGAAAAAATGCTCATTATCACTGGTCATTAGAGAAATGCAAATCAAAACTACATTGAGATACCATCTCACACCAGTTAGAATGGCGATCATTAAAAAATCTGGAGACAACAGATGCTGGAGAGGATGTGGAGAAATAGGAACACTTTCACACTGTTGGTGGGAGTGTAAATTAGTTCAACCATTGTGGAAGACAGTGTGGCGATTCCTCAAGGACCTAGAAATAGAGATTCCATTTGACCCAGCAATCCTATTACTGGATATATATCCAAAGGATTATAAATCGTTCTACTATAAGGACACATGCACGTGAATGTTCATTGCAGCACTGTTAACAATAGCAAAGATCTGGGACCAACCCAAATGCCCATCAATGATAGACTGGACAGGGAAAATGTAGCACATATACACCATGGAATATTATGCAGCCATCAAAAATGATGAGTTCGTGTCCTTTGTAGGGACATGGATGAACCTGGAAATCATCATTCTCAGCAAACTGACACAAGAACAGAAAATCAAACACCACATGTTCTCACTCATAGGTGGGTGTTGAACAATGAGAACACATGGACACAGGGAGGGGAGCATCACACACTGGGGTCTGTCGGGGGAACTAGGGGAGGGACAGCGGGGGGTGGGGAGTTGGGGGAGAGAGAGCATGGGGGAGAAATGCCAGATATAGGTGATGGGAAGGAAGGCAGCAAATCACACTGCCTTGTGTGTACCTATGCAACAATCTTGCATGTCCTTCACATGTACCCCAAAACCTAAAATGCAATTAAAAAAAGAATGTCGTTTTAAAAGAATCTTCTATGTAGTTTTTTTTTTTTTAATGTACTCAAGGCAACTCCATAATATGTGTAATTTTTAAGTGGTCTGACATATACTAAAGCCTCTGTAGTGATGTCTTAAACAGTTGCTTGTACTTGGTCTACACAGTTTCATGTCCACATAAATGAGAAATAGGTTTCTAACTGTTCGTTTCCTGAGAGGCGATGCCTATTATATAAGTTGTGAAGCTGCCTAAAAGATTTAATTCTTATACGTTTCCAGTAAGGCCCAGAGACAAAAATATTTAAAAGTCATTCTGTTCATAACCCAATATTCCTTAAGATTTTTCACTCTTCAATTCTCTATAGACGTATGCTTCTAAAATTGCCAACAGATCTCAAAACTCTTCTATCTCAGCTAATCAATTATCCTTTGATATTACTTCCTTTCCTACACATGGAGGCAACTTAAAAATTCTTCTGCCTAAAATTCATTTCTTTCCCATGTCCCCTTAGCTAAATTGTACTCATATTTTAATATTCTTCTTTATCTTGTTTGTCAAGCTTTTTAAAAAGTTTCTAAAACTTTATTTTTGTCTTCAGTATATGATTTATTCTCCAAATTACAATGGTCATCAAAATATATTACCATTATTGCTTCAAAGTATAGGAGTATTTGTTTTCTCTTATTACTGTAACAAATTACCATGAAATCAATGGCTTTTGACCATACAACTGTACTATCTAACAGTTATGGAGGTGAGAAGTCTAGAATGGGCCAGAAGGACTGTATTCATTAGAAAGCCTCTAGGAAATAATTAATTAATTCCCCCGTATTTTCCAGGTTCTGGAGGCTGCCTGCATTCCTTAACTCATGGCCATGCATAAATCTCACTTTTGTTTCTGCTGTTCCATCTCCTTCTTTGACTGATCCGTCTGCCTTCCTCTTATAATGACCCTCATGATTACATTGGGCCCATCTAGATCATCGAGAATACCCTCCCCATCTCGGTATCAGTAACTGAAGCACATCGGAAAAGTCTCTTTTCCTATGTAAGGTAACATACTAGTAGACTGTGGGGGATTATAATGTGAACATCCTTGTGGGGCCACTATTCTACCTATCACATTAACCTTCCCTGTTGAACTTTGAGATTTAGAATGTCTTAAGACCTAAATTTTGACCCAGCACAATTCATGTGTTGGTTTTATCCCCCCAGTGTGACTGTATTCAGAAAAGGGCAATTGAAAAGGTAATTAAACAGGATCATGATGGTGGGGCCCTAATCCAGTAGAACTATGTCTTTATAATAAGTGGAAGAGGCACTATGAGCATGCATACATGGAAGAAAAGCCATGTGAGGACACAGCCATCTACAAGCCAAGGAAAGAGGCTTTAAGAGAAACCAAGCTTGCTAACACGTTAATCTTGAACTTCCAGTCTCCATAACTGTGAAAAAATAAATATATGTTGTTGAAGTCACTCAGTTCATGGTATTTTGTAATGGCAGACCTAGCTGAATAATATGTTTATTCATTTTTTTAATTTTAGCATTTAGCTTCGTGACTATGCTAAAAAAAAAGGCAGATATGAAATTTATAGAAAGAAACATTTTTGCAAAAAAGTATTTTTAAGAAAATTTAAAATGGTTTTAGATTGGCACTGAACATTTACTCTAATGCTAAAGTTTGTCATTTATATTAGTTACTTATGGTGAAAGCCTTTTCCTATTTAGGATAAATATTTATTCACCTTCAAGGTTGTTACCCTTCTGTATCCTTTACAGGATAACAGGTTGAGGGGAAATATTCGCTTTTATGCTGTTAATTCAGGAACTTTGTGCATGTGGGTCTTGGGTCTTTACTGTGCTCATTGCTATAGGTGACTTCATGAGATCTGGACACCAGAAATGAGTTGTTTTTCTATGAAGTATTCTTACTACTAATTTTAAGTGCTGTCATGGTCTCAGGAAAAGTTATGCAAGCAGAGGCCATGTTTAAATTTGCCAAGGCTTCCTGGCATGGAGGACTTCAAGAGGGTCTGTTTCCCTTTGTTTCTTCCAGAGTACAGTTAAAGGACTTTCAGGACAGTGGGACAGCCTCTCAGATAAGTGTAGGGTCTTCTTGCTTGGGCCAAGGTATTGGGTTCAGCCTGTGTCCACCTGATAGAGCTGGGGAACTGGAGAACATGAGAATGTGTCTGCCATGCCCTACCTAGATATCTTTTTTTTTTTTTTTTTGAGACAGAGTCTCACTCTGTCACCAAGCTGGGGTATAGTGGCATGACCTTAGCTTACTGAAACCTCCACCTCCCAAGTTCAAGTTATTCTGCTGCCTCAGCATCCTGAGTAGCTAGGATTACAGGCACATGCCACCACACCCAGCTAATGTTTGTATTTTTAGTAGAGAAAAGGTTTCACCATGTTGGCCACAATTGTCTCGATCTCTTGACCTTGTGACCAGCCTGCCTCGGCCTTCTAGAGTGCTAGGATTATAAGCCCCAAGTCACCACACCCAGCTGATTTCTTTAACCTGCTGTGTTGTCTCTGGATACCCAAGAGACCACCAACAATCAGAAATAAGAGAAAAACATTTCTAATCTCATATTTTCAAAATTGATCCCATAAATCACAGATGATAATCTTTCTTCTTCATACCTTCTCCCCTCTCTCTCTCTCCATCAACTATACTGCTCTGTAAAACTTCTCCTCATGTCATATTTCTGACCTGTGACATAGTTTACCTTCTGCATTGGGGCAGGGGTGCAAGGGTGAAATGAACATGAAACTTTAGTTTTAAGTAAGCATTCTTCAACCTGAAGATGTATTTGCTGAAACTAGCATTCATAAGTATTGAGGGAACTTGCATGAGTATAATGTGGGATACACTTATGAGAATGAGAAGGGAACAACTGAACCCATCATTCCGCTTCATTTGTTTCAACACAAGTAAATATTTTAAGCATTTGTGAAATGAATGATGAGTAAATTAACTTATAATTATCGTAAAATATAGTTGAACAAGTTCTAAAATCACCTCCCTGAAATATATGTAAAAATCAGCTGCAGAATGAAAGTTTGATAAAAACATCTAGGGAAACTTGATAGACTGATATGTTCCTGTTGTCTTCACCTTCAACTTTTTGTCTCAGATTTTTGCTCCTTCCATTAGAAGAAGTGTTATTCCTATGCCCCGATTTCTCCAACTTGAATCTAATAAATATGAAGTACCTTGCATTTCAGAACACACCAAAATATTTTAAAACTCTTTCAGAATAAAGTCAAGGAGAGGCAAGACGCTCCTTCTCATCTTCAAAGCACCCACATTCAGTCTTTTGGAATAAATTTATCTCCATCTTTCTTCACATTCAATTTGTCCAATGTGCCTATAATTTATCATTTTGGAAAACAGGCTTACCTTTCATTCTCAATTTATTCTGAAATCTTAATTGATTGAATCATTATTTTATGTATTAATAATTTGCAAATGTATATCCATAGCTTCTATGATTTTATTACAATTCCATTATTCACCATGTTATTCCTGTCCACTAATTCTTTTTTTAAAATTTGTTTTGTATTATACTTTAAGTACTGGGATACATGTGCAGAACGTGCAGGTTTGTTACATAGGTATACATGTGCCAAGGTATTTTGCTGCACCCATCAACTCCTCATCTACATTAGGTATTCCTCCTAATGCTATCCCCTCCTCTAGCCTCCACAACCCCTGACAGGCCCCAGTGTGTGATGTTCCCTTCCCTGTGTCCATGTGTTCTCATTGTTCAACTCCCATTTATGAGTGAGAACATACAGTGTTTGGTTTTCTGCTCTTGTGTTATTTTACTGATAATGATGGCTTCCAGCTTCATCCATGTCCCTCTAAAGGACATTAATTCATTATTTTTTATGGCTGCATAGTATTCCATGGTGTACATGTGCCACATTTTCTTTTACCAGTCTATCAGGGATAGGCATTTGGGTTGGTTCCAAGTCTTTGTTATTATGAATAGTGCTGCAATAAACATACGTATACATGTGTCTTTATAGTAGAATAATTTCTAATCCTTAAGGTATATAACTATTAATGGGATTGCTGGGTCAAATGGTATTTCTGGTTCTTGATCCTTGAGAAATTGCGACAATATCTTCCACAATGGCTGAACTAACTTACACTCCCACCAACAGTGTAAAAGCATTCCTATTTCTCCAGATCCTCTCCAGCATCTGTTGTTTCCTGACTTTTTAATGATCACCATTCTAACTGGTGAGAGATAGTATCTCATTGTGGTTTTGATTTGCATTTCCCTAATGACCAGTGATGATGAGCTTTATTTCATGTTTGTTGGCAAAATAAATGTCTTCTTTTGAGAAGTATCTGTTCATATCCTTCACCTAATTTTTAGAGGGTTGTTTTTCTCTTGTAAATTTGACCAAGTTTCTTGCAGATTCTGAATATTAGCCCTTTGTCCAATGGATAGATTGCAAAAATGCTCTCCCACTGTGTAGGTTACCTGTTCACTCTTATAATAGTTTCTTTTGCTGTGCAGAAGTTCTTTAGATTAATTATATCCTATTTGTCAATTTTGGTTTTTGTTACCATTGCTTTAGGTATTTTAGTCATGAAGTCTTTGCTCATGCCTATGTCCTGAATGGTACTGCCTAGGTTTTCTTCTATGGTTATTATGGTTTTAGGTTTTACATTTAAGTCTTTAATCCATCTGGAGTTAATTTTTGTATAAGGTATAAGGAAGGGATCCAGTTTCAGTTTACTGCCCACGGCTAGCCAGTTTTCCCAACACCATTTATTAACTAGGAAATGCTTTGTCCATTGCTTGTTTTCTCAGGTTTGTCAAAGACCAGATGTTGTAGATGTGTGGCATTATTTCTGAGGCCTCTGTTCTTTTCCATTGGTCTATATATTTGTTTTGGTACAACTACCATGCTGTTTTGGTTACTGCAGCCTTATAGTATTGTCTGATGTCAGGTAGTGTGATGCCTCTAGCTTTGTTCTTTTTGCTTGGGATTGTCTTGGCTATATGGGCTCTTTTTCATTTCCATGTGAAATTTAAAGTAGTTTTTTTCTTATTCTGTGAAGAAAATCAATGGTAGATTGATGGGGATAGCATTGAATCTATTAATTACTTTGGGCAGTATTGTCATTTTCACAATATTGATTATTTCTATCCATGAGTATGGAATGTTTTTCCATTTGTTTGTGTCCTCTTTTATTTTCTTGAGAAGTTGTTTGTAGTTCTCCTTGAAAAGTTATTTCACATCCCTTGTACGTTTTATTCCTAGTTATTTTATTCTCTTTGTAGCAATTGTGAATGGCAGTAAACTAGAAAATCTAGAAGAAATGGATAAATTCCTAGACACATACACCCTCTCAAGACTAAACTAGGAAGAAATCGAATCCCTGAATAGAACAATAACAATTTCTGAAATTGAGGCAGTAATTAATAGCTTACCAACCAAAAAAAGCCCAGGAGCAGACAGATTTACAGCCGAATTCTATCAGAGGTACAATGAGGAGCTGTTTCCTTTCCTTCGAAACTATTCCAAACAATAGAAAAAGAGGAACTTCTCCCTAACGCATACAAATATTAGGTTAATTATGCTCTTTTGGGTTTATTTTATAATGCCAGCATCATCCTGATACCCAACCTGCCAGAGACACAACAACAACAACAAAAATTTCAGGCCAAAATCCTTGATGAACTTTGATGCAAACATCCTCAATAAAATACTGGCAAACTGAATTTAGCAGCACAAGCTTATCCACCACAAACAAGTAGGCTTCATCCCTGGGATGCAAGACTGGTTCAACTTAGGTCAATCAATAAACGTAATCCATCACATATACAGAACCAAAGACAAAAACCACATAATTATCTCAATATATGCAGAAAAGGCCTTCGATAAAATTCAACATTCTTCATGCTAAAAACTCTCAATAAACTAGGAGTTGATGGAACATATCTCAAAATAATAAGAGCTATTTATGACAAACCACAGCCAATATAATACTGAATAGGCAAAAACTGGAAGCATTCCCTTTGAAAAACAGCACAAGATAAGGATGCCTTCTCTTACCACTCCTATTCAACATAGTATTGGAAGTTCTGCCCAGGGCAATCAGGCAAGAAAAAGCCATAAAGCGTATTTGAATAGGAAGAGAGGGACATCAATTTGTCTCTGTTTGCAGATGACATGATTGTATATTTAGGAAACCCCATCATCTCAGCCCAAAATCTCCTTAAGCTGATAAACAACTTCAACAAAGTCTCAGGATAAAAAATCAATGTGCAAAACTCACAAGCATTTCTATACACCAATAATAGATAAACAGAGAGTCCCACTAATTATTACATTGCAGAAACTTAACTAATATATCCGACATCTGCTTTGTTTAGTTGGAAGTGCTTGTGTGATAGATGTCAAGTAAAAACTAAAGCAAGTATAAAATATGGAGATTGCAAAGTCTATTTATATACTCAGCTGAAAATTAACATAATTTATTTTTTGCTTATTAGAAGTGACTAACAAGGCCAGCAAGTACATTTCCACAAAATGTGACATAAATTGTAATATCACTTAAAATATAGCAATGTATTCTTGGGTCACCTGTTAAATGCTATGCATCAATACAATTTTAATCAATCAAAAAGAATCACAGTAACTTTTGAACTAATGTAACAACCCTAAATAGTTTTATTAACACGTTACTTCAATTTGAAATATTAAAAATGAATATATCTCTGCTTCACAAGGTAATTTTTTACTTATTGTACTGTGTGTTAAGCTATGTTTGCAGAGAATTTTCATGTAGTTCCAAATTTTCAGCAAAGCACATATGGAGTAAATTCTAATTTTAAAACCTTATTTTAAACACAGAGGATCTATGTTTAAAGGTTTCATTTAGCTTTTTAAATTATAATTCTTAAAATTTATTAGTTCTAAATTTTAGAAGCTGAACAAATTAAGGACAATATTTAAATAGATAAACTGATAGCTAAACATAAGATATTTTAAACAGATCTATAAAATATATATAACTAATGAATATTACTATTGAAAATAGAGTAGAATTAAGGTACTATGAAACAGAACTCAATTTGGGAGACACATTAATCTCACCTTGATAAAGAACATCAAATCCTCCACTTGATCTTTTTCCTGCCGAAAAGACTGCATCCATTTATCAGTAAAATATTTCGACTCAGAAATTTATATTTTAAAAATAGTTAGAGTCACAAGGCAAATACAATACTAGAAAATATGAACTACCAAGATGACTTAAAGGGCAAAGTTCCTGCCCTTTTTACAAAGAAAAATCCAAAGATAAGAGCTAACAGGACACAAAGAGGTAAAGAATTTCTTGCAATGACGTAAGTGATCATGAACCGCTGACTTGTTATTCACTCACTTCAAAGAATAAACACTCCAGCCATACAAGACAGTGCAAATTCATATACCCAAAGTTAAAAAAACAAAAACAAAAAACTATACCATTAGATGACTTAAGGCAAATCTGAAATGCTTTTCAAAAATATTTATGTCAATCATTTTATGATATCTTGACTATAATAATCATTTAACAAAATGGTCATTTTCCTCATATTTCACATTGTACAATTAGAAAATAGACCAAACCCCTAAGAAAGACTTTAAGTATTTTCATGCAATTAATGTTACAACTTTGTCATTCTTTTCATAGTCTTCATATTCTATTTAAAGCATTTTCAGCTATGTGGTTTTTATGCAGTGTATTTGTTGGATCACTCTTGCTAGTATGACTTTCTCTCACTTTCTCCACCTTTTCCTCTCTGTGTGTGTCTCTCCCTTTTCTCTGTTTTTTTTTCTTTCTTTTTTTTTTTGTCTCTCTCTTTCCACATACGTATGTATATGTACATACACACACATGCAGGTTTACTCAAATAAGTTAATGTATTCATATATTTCTATGTTGTCTGACTCACCTAGACACTGGATAGTTATTTCAAGTTTTAACTTGAGGCTCTGATTGTACTGGACTCTCTCTCTCATGGTAAATAACCATTAAACTAAAAAAATAATAATAAAATAAAGAAAGAAAGAAACAGTACAGATGGAATGGGCAAAGGCAGAAACTGTCCGAGTACCAGCCCTTTAGAGAGCTTGTACGTGTGGAGAGGTGTCAGAGTCACTGACAAAGCCTCAAATGTGAGACTCAGTGACTGAAGCTCAGCCTAAGGTTGAGGCTGAAAGAGTACAACAGAGGGTGTCATCACTGAACCACAAGCCCAGGCTAACAAGTAACCATCAGAGGTACACAACAGAGGTTGATTATTGAAGGCAGGGATAAGAGCCTAGAGAGACTAGCTCTCTGAGGCACAGAATCATCAGGATTACCTAAAGCTGGAAGGAAAACTAGAAACATTGAACAAAATCCTCTGGGAATCTAGCCTAACTATAAACATGCGGCAGTCAAGGAATTTGAGGTCAGTAGAGTAATTATTGCAACAAAAGCAAGAATAAAACACTAACCCAGCTTGGTTCCTGATTATGTTTGCAAAAGCCACCACACTAATGACTTGGTAAAAAAAGAAGCATGCCCATTTTGAGACATAAACACTATGTAGATCTACCTCTGTTATTCTCCATGTGATAAACAGCTTTCATCCAAAAATTATGAAACAAAGTAAGAAACAATAACATGTGGGAGGCCAGGTGTGGTGGCTCATGCCTGTGATCCCAGCACTTTGGGAGGCCGAGGCGAGTGGATCATGAGGTCAGGAGTTCGAGACCAGCCTGGCCAACATACTGAAAACCCATCTCTACTAAAAATACAAAAATCAGCCTGGCATGATGGCATGCACTTGTAGTCCCAGCTACATGGGAGGCTGAGGCAGGAGAATCACTTGAACCCGGGAGGTGGAGGTTGTAGTAGCTGAGATCGTGCCACTGCACTCCAGCCTGGGCAATAGAGCTAGACTCCCTCTCAAAAATAATAGTAACAAAAGTGATGTGAAATCAACTAAAGAAGACTCAGATATGATCAAGATATTGGATCTTTCATACAGGGAATTTAAAATACTATGACTAATACATCAAAGGCTATAGTGGAAAAGATAACCAATATGTAAAAAGAAATAGGAAATATCAAAAAAGTAATGAGAACTGTAAGTAGTGATAAAAATTACATGCTGGAGGAAAATTACATGCTAGAAAATTTAAAAATGTAATGGTTCAGAAATGTAGAATGCCTTCAATAGGATTGTTAGACTTGACACTCAATCTCAAGTGAACTTAAAGATGTAGAAACAGTATGCAAATTGAACACAAAGAGGGGAAAAAAATGTGAAAATAAAACACAAAGAAAAGAGTATACAAGAATTTCAGGAAAATACCAAGGAGTCTAACATACATGTAGTTGGAATCTTGAGGTGAGAGAGAGAGAGACAGGGAAGAAAAAGTATTTGAAAATATGCTGGCCATGAATTTTCCCCAACATAATGGAAGGTGTTAGGCAACACATCTATGAAGCTCAGGGCACATAATTAACATTAAATATAAACCAAGAAACAATGACAACTCACAGAAACATACTATGTGTAATTTCCTGAAGTCCAGTAATAAAGAGGAACTCTCTATGGATAACAGAGATAAAAAGGACAGAATTCGTTAGACAGAACAATACAGATAAAAATAATAGTAGATTTTGTGTCAGAAACCATGCAAACAAGAATAAAATGGAATATCATCATTCAAGTGCTGGATAAAAAAGACAAAGTAGAGTTCAATTCAAAGAAAAAAATATATATTTCAAAATAAACACCCATTTCTCTGATGAACAAAAATTGAGAAAAGTTATTATTTTTTTAATATATATATATTTTTATTGCATTTTAGGTTTTGGGGTACATGTGAAGAACATGCAAGATTGTTGCATAGGTACACACATGGCAGTGTGATTTGCTGCCTTCCTCCCCCATCACCTATATCTGGCATTTCTCCCCATGCTATCTCTCCCCAACTCCCCCACCCACACTGTCCCTCCCCTTTTTCCCCCCAACAGAACCCAGTGTGTGATGCTCCCCCTCCCTGTGTCCATGTGTTCTCATTGTTCAACACCCGCCTATGAGTGAGAATATGTGGTGTTTGATTTTCTGTTCTTGTGTCAGTTTGCTGAAAATGATGGTTCCAGGTTCATCCATGTGCTATTTACAAAAGAAATTCCCTAAAATGAAGCTGATTAGATAGACTACTAGACACTAGATGAAAACTAGATCTACAAAATGTATGAAGAACACTGAAATGGAGTAATTCATAAGTATAAATTTCATTTATATGCTTAATTGTTCTCAAGATAATCATCTTTCTAAAACACAATAGAAGGAATTATGTGTTTGTAATGTATAAAAATACAATATACCAGATAATTAACAAAAAGTATAGAAGGGAATAATTGGAAGTGTATTATTGAGTGACACATATTACTGAAAGGTAGATTGTGATTAATTAATGATGACTTTCATAAACTCTAGGATGCAAACTGAAATATATTTAAAAGAGGAATAAAAATAAAGTAATAGATGAAAAATGAAAGTTTTTATATGTCATTGCCAATACAGAACTGGAGAGTGTGTATGTAATGTTAAGGATTTTTTTTCTTAATTCAAGAAGTGCAGACAGTTTAGGTAATCAGTACTTTTGGAATAAATCAGATCTCTGAAGAAGATAATGGAAAAAGAACAGGGCAGAAGTTCAAGTACTTCGTGTTTACTTTGTGTCTGTGTGTATGTGTAGATTATGAAAGTAAGAAAAAAAGAAAGATAGAGCACACAGAGAAACATCAGGTATAATAGAACTGTTATAGTCAAGGAAAGAACATTTAAGATAGAAAGTATTATTTTTTTGTGATGGAAATATAATTTACACAAATAAATTTCTATTGGGACCATCAGATTTTATATATATGGTGGAAACTCTATGTTAGCACTGTAAATGAGGATGAGAAATAGCTCAACCACTGACTGTGGATTAAAACAATTTTTCTAGATAAAATGGTGATGAAAGTTGGAGTCATATAAAGCAGATATGTTTGAATAGAGAATACAAATAATAATTTATATGTTGACCTTAGATATCACTCTTATTCATCACCCACTCAGGTCACCATACCTCCTAAGCAATAATTAAAATTTATTGGAAATGTTATTTTTTCTTTTGTCTTTTTATTTGAACCTGAATGTATCTAAGTCTCTGGCTGGGAGGCATGCATCAGCCTTTTATATGGCTCACATTTGTTTATACACCAGGTCTTCTATACAAAAATTTGGCCTGTTTCTATCACTTACTTCTGATTTGGATGAAAGGGTTCAAGGGAAGAGACAATATGAGTGGAGGGATATTCTAGGATATTAACTGAAAATAATAGGAATTCAAAAAAATGTAAGAAAGACAAAATGGAGCAAGAATAACAGCTGTAGAAATAATATATGTGGAATACTTATATTTTAATGAAACATTCATATGTTGATTTATATAATTTGAAAGGTTTTTTTTTTCAATAAATGGCAAATGAAAGAAAAAGAATGAAAATTTTCTTATCCAAATAAATATCTCTGTTTGAAAATTAAAATTTCACATTCTAACCAAATTAATAAGAAGAGGTTCACCAGGAAGAAGTTGAATACCTGAATAGACCAATAACAAGGGCTGAAGTTGAGGCAGCAATAATAGCCTACCAAGTAAGAAAAGCCCAGGTCCAATGGGTTTACAGTCGAATTCTACCAGACTTACAAAGAGGAGCTGGTACCATTCCTTCTGAAACTATTCCAAACAATCCAAAAAGAGGGAAACCTTCCCAAATCATTTTATGAGACCAACATCATCCTAATAGCAAAACCGGGCAGAGACGCAACTAAAAAGAAAACTTCTGGCCAATATCCATGATGAACATAGATGCAAAAATCTTCAATAAAATACTGACAAACAGAATGCAACAGCAAATCAAAAAGCTTATTCACCATGATCAAGTAGGCTTCATCCTGTGGATACAAGGCTGGTTCAACATACGCAAGTCTATAAATGTAATCCATTGCATAAACAGAACCAAAGACAAAAAACATATGATTATCTACATAGATGCAGAAAAGGCCTTCGACAAAATTCAACAGCGCTTTATGCTAAAAACCCTCAATAAACTAGGCATCGATGGTATGTGTCACAAAATAATAAAAGCTATTTACGACAAACCCACAGCCAGTATCATACTGAACGGGCAAAACCTAGAAGCATTCCCTTTGAAATGTGGCACAAGACAAGGATGCTCTCTCTCACCACTACTATTCAATATACCATTGGAAGTTCTAGCCAGGGCAATCAGGCAAGAGAAAGAAATAAAGCGTATTCAAATAGGAAGAGAGGAAGTCAAATTGTCTGTATTTGCAGATGACATGATTGTATATTTAGAAGACCCCATTGTCTCAGCCCAAAATCTCCTGAAACTGATAAGCAACTTCAGCAAAGCCTCAGGATACAAAATCAATGTGCAAAAATCACAAGCATTTCTATACACCAATAACAGACAAACAGAGAGACAAATCAAAAGTGAACTCACATTCACAATTGCTACCAAGAGAATAAAATACCTAGGAATACAACTAATAAGGGTTGTGAAGGACCTCTTCAAGAAGAACTAGAAACCACTGTTCAAGGAAATAAGAGAGGTCACAAACAGATGGAAAAACATTCCATGCTCATGGTTAGGAAGAATCAATATTGTGAAAATGACCATACTGCCCAAAGTAATTTATAGATTCAATGCTATCCCCCATCAAGCTACCAGTGACCTTCTTCACAGAACTGAAAAAAACACTTTAAACTTCATATGGAACCAAAAGAGAGCCTGCATAGCCAACACAATCCTAAGCAAAAAGAACAAAGCTGGAAGCATCATGCTGCCTGACTTCAAACTATACTACAAGGTCACAGTAATTAAAACAGCATGGTACTGGTACCAAAATGGAGACATAGACCAACGGAACAGAACAGAGGCCTCAGAAGCAACACCACATATCTACAATCATCTGATCTTTGACAAACCTGAGAAAAACAAGCAATGGAAAAAGGATTCCCTGTTTAATAAATGGTGTTGGGAAAACTGGCTAGCCATGTGCAGAAAGCAGAAACTGGACCCCTTCCTGACACCTTACACTAAAATTAACTCCAGATGGAATAAAGATCTAAACATAAGACCTAACACCATAAAAACCCTAGAAGAAAACCTAGGCAATACCATTCAAGGCATAGGCATAGGCAAGGACTTCATGACTAAAACACCAAAAGCAATGGCAACAAAAGCCAAAATAGACAAATGGGATCTAATTAAACTCCAGAGCTTCTGTACAGCAAAGGAAACAATCATTAGAGTGAATCGGCAACCAACAGAATGGGAAAAAATTTTTGCAATCTACCCATCTGACAAAGGGCTAATATCCAGAATCTACAAGGAACTAAAACAGATTTACAAGAAAAAAACAAACAAACCCATTCAAAAGTGGGCAAAGGACATGAACAGACACTTTACAAAAGAAGACATATATGAGGCCAACAAACATATGAGAAATGCCCATCATCACTGGTCATTAGAGAAATGTAAATCAAAACCACATTGAGATACCATCTCACACCAGTTAGAATGGCGATCATTAAAAAATCTGGAGACAACAGATGCTGGAGAGGATGTGGAGAAATAGGAACACTTTTACACTGTTGGTGAGAGTGTAAATTAGTTCAATCATTTTGGAAGACAGTGTGGTGATTCCTCAAGGACCTAGAAATAGAAATACCATTTGACCCAGCAAGTCTATTACTGGGTATATACTCAAAGCATTATAAATTGTTCTATTATAAAGACACATGCACACGTATGTTCATTGCAGCACTGTTTACAATAGCAAAGACCTGGAACCAATCCAAATGTCCATCATCGATAGACTGGATAAAGAAAATATGGCACATATATACCATGGAATACTATGCAGCCATAAAAAAACGATGAATTCATGTCCTTCATAGGGACATGGATGAATCTGGAAACCATCATTCTCAGCAAATTGACACAAGAACAGAAAACTAAACACCATATGTTATCACTTATAGGCAGATGTTGAACAATTAGAACACATGGACACAGGGAGGGTAGCATCACACACTGCAGTCAGTGGGGGAGCTGAGAGAGGGACAGTGGGGGATGGGGAGTGTGGTGAAGGGATAATGAGGGGAGAAATATGAGATATAGGTGATGCGGGGATGAAGGCAGCAAACCACCTTGCCATGTATGTACCTATGCAACAATCCTGCATGGTCTGCACATGTACCCCAGAACCTAAATTACAATTAAAAAAAAGAGGTTCACAAACATGTTGCACATACACACACAAAGAAAATATTCAGGCAACACAGACCAAAGGAATCCAATAGCCATTCAAGGGGAGAAAAGTATACATAAATCCATAAACAAACAAAATATGCTATAGCTTTAAAATTTTCCTTCCTAGCATTAAACTTTACATGACTACTGAGCAAGACTACCAAAATCCAAATAAGGGGTTTACCATTTAAGAATTCTGTGTCCAAGGACACAAAACCAAACACCGCATGTTCTCACTCATAGATGGGTCTTGAACAATGAGAACACGTGGACACAGGGAGGGGGAGCATCACACACTGGGGGCAGTTGTGGGGGTAGGGGAGGGGACAGCAGGGGGTGGGGAGGGTGGGGAGGGATAACATGGGGAGAAATTATTGCTTCAGTATACACCTAAAGTAAAAAAAAAAAGAATTCTGTGTCCAGCAAAATCGTTATTTATGAATTTAGGCATATAAAAATCTTTCTCTATGGAAAATATGATACACAGGTATCATTTGTGATTTAGATACTAAAATATGTGTAACAAAAACAATAAAAAAATAAAATCATGACATCATCTGTGAAGAAACTACAAATGTCAGTAAAGAGAAGAAAACTTTGAAATACGTTAGTTTTGTTCATAACTCTAGATCAGTATTTTAAAAATAGCTACAAATCTAAGCTTTAAGTTTTTTCAGTAGTAATGAATATTTTAAAGAGTGTGATGAAATTTAAATTCTATATCATGTGTTTAAAAATAGAAAAACACATGGGAATACAGACATACCTTTTGAAAAACCATAAATTTTAACAAAAAATATTGTTTTCTTTTTACTTTGAGGATTTAATACAAACTTAAGGAATATTTCTAAAAAGAGTTGAAGTAGGTTATAGGTAGAATTAAAGTAAAATGACTATATTCAGGAAAAAAACACATTATATATAAATAAAAGTAATGTATCATTTCTTTAAAAAAGAGAAATAAAAGCAAAATAAAAATATTTTTTTAAAAACTATGCTATGTTAAATATAGTAAAAGTATTTTTATTTTACTCTCCTCTCTGACAATGAATAAATAAATAAATAGAATTATGTGTGTTGGGGCAAAGGAAAAAAGAGTAATCTTAACAAAATTAGTGAAAATTAAGTTCCAACAGCAATTTATGTAGAACATAGTGAAATACACTATTGCCTAATAGAAAAAGTTTATCATAAGCAGAGTTATAGCTGTGTCCATCTATCTAACTATCTTCTACCTATCAATGGATTAAGATAAAATGTTTATTAATATTAAGGAAGAGATAAACCTTGAAGAGGTAAAATCCACGCTTTGCAACAGCTAAGTATAGATACAAAGGTAAGACCAAGTCATATTCCTGTGAAATTTTTTGTATAGGAGACATAAGGAATTCAGGGTTAGGTGGGAACTGTAAAGACTGGCCATTTTACCAAGACATAAGATTTCTGCCAGCTTGGGAGAAGGTAGCTGAAGTGTCAAAACTCAGCAGCAGTTCAATCACCCCAGAAGACTAGGAGGGATGAAGAGAAGAAATGAGGCAGGGGGAATAAAAGCAGAAAACCTGTGATATGTAGAATGGTGCTGCCTGTCACAATTTTTTTCCCAATTCTGTAGGAAACAATGATAACACTGTGAACACCAAGCCAAATTGAAGCCCAGAGTTAACAGAATTAGGAGAAATTACTATTAATACAATTGAGAAATACAGGACTTTTTTGAACAAATAACAAAAAATTCCCTAATATATAATATTTACTGACCAGAAATCCACACAATTAAAAATGTGTCATGAAAAGATAATTCTACACACTATGTTTATGCCTATTTTTTTAAATGTCTTCTGAATAATTAATGTTCTTAATGATTTTTTTTTTTTTTTTGCTGCTCCAGTCAACCAAAGGGATACTTTATTGAGGCTCCAGGGCCATGGGGCAGGGCAGGAGGCTGCCCTTCCAGGAAGGAAGAGGCTAAAAATATGGAATGCTTTGAAAAGGTTTCTTCTTCTTTACCTACCATTTCTTGCATCCTTAGCTACTTTAGACACACTGGCTTTCTTGCTATTCCTCAGAAATCTTAGGCCCTTCACACTTGCTACTCTTTTTTTTTCTGAGACTGAGTCTCACTATGTCGCCCAGACTGGAGTGCAGTGGCATGATCTCGGCTGAATGCAAGACCACCTGCCGGGTTCAAGCAATTCTCCTGCCTCAGTCTCCCAAGTAGCTGGGACTACAGGCATGCATCACCATGATTGGCTATTTTTTTGTATTTTTAGTAGAGACGGAGTTTCACCATGCTGTCCAGGCTGGCTACACTTGCTACTCTTTCTGCCTGAATAAATTGTTTCTTTCTGGACTGCTGAGAAAAAAGCAAAACAAAATCAGAACAAAAGTTCAGAGACTTTGCACTTCTTTCATTCACAAACATTTTTCTAAATTGTGCTCAATGTACTTGATCAAATAAACTTTCATGATCACCCTGTGTAATATAGAAATGATCTTTGTAATTATTTTCTAATACCACTTATTACTCTGCATGCATATGTATGTGTGTAGTTGTAGAGTTGTGAATCCAGATTTATCAAGCAGAATATAAACTTTAAAAGAAGTTTTGCTCTGTTTCGTTCATTATTCATTGCCTAGAAAAATGATGGCAACATAGTGATTGTTCAGTAAATATGTGTGAATGGAGTACATATGAAATAAAAAGTATATACTATTAAAAATTAACAATAAAAACAAAAAATAAATCAACATAAGAATTTGTGGGTACAGCCAAATCTTTTCTCAAAAGAAAATTTTGCCCCAAAATGTTTTATTAGAAAATAGGATTAAAAGTTAGCAAACTTTTTATTGTTATAAGATAAAAATAAGTAACATGAATCTGGAACAAAAAAGCAGAAAATAAAAATACAGGCAAACAATAAGAAAACTGAAAATTAAAACAGCATAAAGATGATTAAGGAAATAAAAACACAGTGAAAAAAATACATTTTGGAAAGCTTTTGAGTAAATCATGAATAAAAATAAAAAAGTGACAAAGAGCAATAGACAATCATAAGCCCAAAAACCACCATCAAGAAAGAAAGGAAATATAAAAAAATAAAGATAAGGTTTAGAAATATTAGAAAATACTATGAATTCCACAGTTTTAATAAATTTAAAAGCCTACTTGGTATTAATAATTGTAAAAGAAATATATAAATTGTAAAGTTTGATCAAAAAATAAGAAACCATGTAGAAATCAAATGATGAAAAAAATACATCAAGGCACATTCTCATTAAAGATCAATGAGATCTAGGTGGTTTCATAGGTGAGTTTTAGCAAATATTTCATAAATTATATAAATTTTATCTTAGAAAACATGCTTCAGATCACAGAAAAAAAGATGAAAGACTAATTGATTTACTTTATGGCCCTGGCATAATTCTGTACCAGAACTAGCAAGAGCACTATTGCAGAAAAGGAAATCATAGTTCTTAGGAGCCAAGACATTCAACTCTTAATAATGTATCATTAAATAAACTTCATTGATGATTTTTAATATACATATATTGAATAAATGTAACTTATCTTCATAAATCTCTTAATATAAAGATATCTTCTTTACTTGATAACTGACTTCTACCACAAACTAAAATGTTTGTTATAATTAAGATAAAATAAAATGTTTATGCATAATTAAGATGTAATTTTTACTAATGCTAAGCTCAAAATAGACTGGAGTCCTTTTAAATTTTCAGTGTGCTTCTTAAATATATTGACAATATATGAACACTTGATAGCAAATCTGGACAAAGTAACAATGAGACAGTGAAGGGCTGTTAACATTAGGCAATAAACAAGAATCTTAGACAGATTTTGGCTTGGGAAAAGCAGGTTCATAGACATCCTATTTTTAGAGACTATTTCAGTTTCCCATTGAACAAGTCTAAGCATAATATTAGACATCAAATTGTTATAAGTTGCACAATGAAGAGATATGAGATAATTTTACAATGAGAGCACTCCGTGGCTAATTAATATGAATGTGAGATATAAGCAAATGCAGTGGCTGAGGAAATGAAGACTAGAAGTAAACATATGTTGGACTAAGTCCTTATTTAAGTAGATTGGACCTGGAACGTGGAAATCCAACCCTGTACTAGAAAGGAACAGAAGGATGTCAGATGCTGATGCAGAAATCTGGGTCTTTCAAAGCCTAGTAGGTAGAGTGGTATGAAGAAGGCAAAGCTGAGATACGTAAATAAATAAAGAGGCCAGGAAGCTTTAATTCAATTTTAGGTAAACCTGACAAGGCGGGAAGTCTACCCAAATCAAGGCAAAAGACTAATAAATTTTCCAGATATATAATCATTTAAGAATGGCAAAAGTTTAATCTAATGTCTCCCTGGGTACCCTGATTTGTCATGTGTTTTCTAAAATAGGACAAAATGTTTTACAGATATTATACTGATGTTTTTATATTCCAGTTTTAAAGCTTGTGTCCTTACAGTTTTTTAACTTCAGTGCTGGTCCATAAATGTATCTTGGGAAATAAACAATTCTACTACCAGAACTATGAAGCCATTGATTAATTTTGAGAATTGAAGCTGACTTTCTCAGACAATTTAGGAAGCCCAAAACATATAAAATCTAAATTTGGTAGATACCTTTTTTTTTTCAAAACTCTTCTTTTAATATATCAAGCCAGGGGCTTGAGAGATTAGATCAGGGGTTGAAAGCATTTATAAGGGCCAGATAGTAAATATTTTAGGCTTTGCAGGCCTTACAGTTTCCTATGCAGATACTCTGCTCCAGACTGAGAGCAGCAATAGATAATACATAAACAAATAGTGTGTTTAAATGCTAATAAAACTTTATTTACAAAAATGTAGCCATCTTCAGTCCATGGGTCATAGATTTTTTTCTATATTTTTTCCTAAAGATACAGTTATCTTCTGCCAAACTCAGTTACCTGAAATATTATACATAGAGCCAGAAATAAAGCCAAGCTTCCCAGTTCTCTCAGAGTTCTGCATCTTTGTGTATATCATATTCTGGTTTTAGGGCAGATAAAATTATCTCAAGATTCTGTTTACTATTTCTTCTTAAACCCTGCAGTGTAGAAAGAACCCTAAGCAACAGAGCAATGTTTCTTTTTCGGACCTCTCATGATACCTTTTTAACTCTGCACAGCTGAAAAATTCTGTAAACAGAAAATACTCTCAGCCTTAAACATCTCTAAATCTTGTCGACCACTTGATAAAACTCCAAGAGAAAATGATTAATATAAGAGATAGAATCAATAAATGATTTCTAGATTGAGTACAGTGAAAACTAAAGACTATCAAAAGAAAGAATATCTATAATTTTCCTGATCCAAGGAAAGATCGTGCAGTTGTGGTCATTAAACTGTTGCTACCATTGAGACAAAACAATATTTTTATTGATATTATTGAAGTGAGGGGAAAAAACTAGAAGACAATAAACTCCATTTGTCTACAATAAGTCAGAGAAAACAATATAGTGGAAAAGCAACGAGTAATGAAGACTCAACAAATCCTATTTTTAAAAACCTGGGAAGTCTTGATAGTGAAATCTTACAAAAAAGAAAATGATTGCCTAAGGAAAAAAATAAGGTGAAAATGAAGAGTGGAAGAGAAGAATAATCTCTTAGGAAGTGAGGGTGACTATAGTATTATTGCTAGGTTATCTTAAGAATCAGTATGTATTGCTTTTTAAACTGAGAGAAAAAAAACTGTATGTAAGTAAATAATAATGTAAATAAGATTACAAAATCTGATCAAATATGACTGAGTCACAACTCTCTTTCTTTAATTTTAGTCATTATTGTGGGTACATAGCGGCATACAATTTATGATCTTAATTTACTTCTCACTAATTACTAATAATTTAAAGCATTTTTTCTTGTGTTTAGAAATCATTTACGTATCTTTTATCAACTGTCTATTCAATTCTTTTGCTGACATTTTAATTGGTTTCTATGGTTTTTTAATAATTTTTGAATTGTGAAACACAAACATTTTCATATACACATACACACTCATATAAGAAATATCTTATTTCAGAGTATAACTGCCTTGGTTTTCTTAATAATATGTTTTAATGAACTAAAATATTTAATGTAGATAAACTCCAGTTTATCAATTTTTTAAATAGTCCTTTAAAAATGACAAAAATCCCTTAGTAGGGCATAAGGAATATGTCTTACTAAAAAGTCATGCAAATATTTGCTTACTTTTTCTTCTAAATAGTTTTTTTTTTGTTTTTTGGCTTTATATTACCATTTATGAGGCACTCATTTATTTTTTAGGTGGTATGAGGTAGAAGTAAAAGACACATTTTTTCCCATATTGATACAAAATTGTTCCAGTAATATTTGCAAACGTTGGTGCTTTTTTCTATTTAATTGCTTTTTTGTTTTAATTTTTTTTTTACCAATTTAACCAACATCACATGGTCTTCAAATTTGGAAAACTGTTATTAACATGTGACAGTAAGTCTTAAGATGAGAAATTAATTTTTTCTAAATGCTTACTACATTTTATACATGTAGTAGGTATTATAAAATATTTGTTTTTTTCTCATAAATTAGAATTAGACTTTAACAACAAAAAAGCTTGCTGTGATTTGAGATTGTGTTAAATCTCTATATTAATTGTGGAATTTGACATTTTAACAAGATTAGGTCTTTCACTCCACAAACAAATCTTTCCATTTCTTTTAAAATTACCTTAGTTTGTTTCAAAAATATTTTGTAATTTTTGTATTGAACATCTTATGTTAAAATAATTCCTAGATAGAAATTTTAAATGCTATTACAAATAATATTTTCATAATTTGTTTTTCCAAATATTTATTAATATTTTATAGAAATATATTGTACATTTGATTTATATACTTTGGTCTTATTAAATTCATTTTAACTTGTCTGTTTGTGTATTTCTTAGGAATATCTGTGTAAATTATGCCATTTTAAATAAAGACAATTTTATGTCCCTTTTTCTGTTTTTCTTTTTTCTCTTCCTCCTTTTCTACTGCAAAAGACCTTTAGTACAATATCAATTATTAATGGTGATTCTATTTTCCAGTCTTACAGAAAACCATTTTGCATCTCATCATTAAGTATGCTTTTAGGTTTTTATAGATACCTTTATACAGATTAGGAGTTTCTTTCTATTTCATGTTTATTGAGAGGTATCTTTTCTCTCTTATAGTACAAAATTTTTTTGGTATTAATTTTAAGAATATTACAAAATGTTTATGTGTTCTATCAATATGGTGAAATAGATGGATTGAGTTCTAATAGCATTATTAAAGTATACATAGCATGATAAAGTTTATATATTTAAGGTATACAATGTGATAAGTTTTAATGTATGTATAAGCCTATAAAGTTGTCATCAAGCTAACTACATAACTGGAAAGAGTTCCTTATTTCTCCTCTGAAAAGTCTTCCCATGCTTTCTTTGCTTCCTTTTCCCAAAGACCTGTGCAAAGGCGATAACTGATCACCTTCCTGTCACTATAAATTAGTTTGCATTTTCTAGTATTTTATATAAATGAGGTCATACAATATATACTCTTTTTAATCTGGTTCTTTTATCCAGAAAAAAAGTATTTTCAGATTCATCTATGTTGCTACATATATCAATAATTACTTTCTGCATATTATTTTGTAAAATGTCATTAAATTTTAACAAATTTTCTAAAAATAAACATATATCTTCAATACAACTTGTAATCTATAATTGACTTATAATGTAAAATGTTGACATAAGATATCCTTCTTGGTATTTATTAAACATTTATGTGAGTGGGGTAATAATTTTAATTGAATTTGGAAAATTGCTATTAACAAGTTCAATTTTTTGTGTCCCTTTCTTTTCTATTCTCCATGGGATTCTTATTTTTCATGTAGTATGTCTCTTGATATTGTTAGACATGTCTCTGAGTCTGTTCAGTTTTTATCTCTTTCTTGTGTTAGCCTGCTCAGTGGACTCTCTTCTTTTTGCCAGCATGACAGTTTTCTGTATCCCAAGTTCTTGTCCAGCATCCTGGAAAAATCAGGTCACACACAAACTTGAAGGAGGAATGTAAGTGTTTTACTGAGTGGTGGAGGTGGCTATCAGCGGGATGGATGTGGAGCTGGAAGTGGGATGGAGTGGGAGGATGGTCTTTCTTTTGGTGTTTGGCCATCTCGGCTACCAATCTGCTTTCTGTTGGTCTCCAGCCAAACTCCTCTCAGCATTCAGATGTTCCTTCTATTCTCTCCTCTGCTGTTCCATTCTGCTGTTTGTCTGCTCATCTCCTTGTCTCCTCATTTCCTTCTCATTTGCTTCTGTAGCCTGTGGTTTGAGGTTTATGTGGGTACAAGATGAAGGTGTGGTAGGCCAAAAGGCAACTTTTGGGCAGGAAAACATAAGTGCCTGTTCTCATTTAGGGCCATGGGCATCCAGGCATGAAGGTGGGGCCTTTGCTGGAAAACTGCTGTCTTCTACCCAGTATTTCCCCATCTCCTATCTGTATCATTTAATAGAAATTTATAAAATGTGAAACAATGTAAATGCTATGAACAAAATATATAAGTATGCAAATTTAAAGTTTTAAGTGGATATGATCACAAGGAGGCTCAGATAAGCTTTATTTAACAGAATTACATCACTGTGCAATTTTAATTAAAAAACTCAACAAGCTCAGCTAATCTGTTTGCAGCATTTCACTCTAGCTCTGTATCCACAAATTTGTTTCATCTATCAACTTCCTTTTTGTGAAAGCAAACATGAATTGATTTATCTCATATGCAGCAGTTTTTTATGAGAATCTCTTACAGGTGCTTTGGGTAGGTATGGACTTTCTCATTAGTAGAACCAAACAGATCAACTACTTTGGTATATGCTACAGAATAAGAATATAAAAGCAGGAAATGAAACATCATGGTAGTTTTCACACATCGTGAAATATTTGGAAAAAGCTACTAAAAATAGTTCTTTGCATATTTTAGGAGAGTAGTAAGTGTGCATGTGTGTGAAAATGGACTAAACTAGCAGTTTGCTATTAGAAGTGAGAGCTCAGATTCTTACTTAAATAATACAGTATATAAAAATAGTTTGAGTTGCCTATCAATATACAATACTGACATATTAGAGCTCAGCAGTGCTTAATAGCAGTGATATTTGTATTTGTTTCATGTGAGTCTTTTTGGTTTCAGATGAAGTTATTAAAGCTGTTTCCAGTAGTAAACTTGTTCACACATGATGTATTCTTCCTTCCATAGATAAAAAGCTTTAATCAATCTTCCCCACTTCCCAATGAAAACAATTTTAAGAACAATGGACTAAATTCCCATTATCTATATTAGTAATAAAGCCTTTCTCTAAAACAAGAACTCAAAAAGTTTCATTTTAAAAATGCCATATGTGCAAATATAATATTTATACTTAAAAAGTTATAAATAGGAAGAAAAATTGGTCTAGGAAGGAAACAAACTACTTGGTGAAGACTTGGTGTTAATAAGCAAAATAAAATAGATTTCTAATCTGACATTTGTTTCCCCTTGCATTGATATAACTACAGGGGAATATTTATTTTGAACATACGAAGGAAAAAGCTTTTATTTGTTATTAATAATTTTAAAAATTATCTTAAATACAGTTGGAGTGGTAAGGAAATATAGCAACAAGGTTTTAACTTTAATTTATTCCTTTCATTTTAAAAATTCCTCTGAAGAATAGTTGTACACATCATTGTTGCTTAACTGTTCTAACACTTAACAAATTATGATCCTAACCTATTGCTAGCTTCTCTGCTTAACTCAGAAATTTAAAAATTCATATTTTTTTCCTGCTTTGATTTCTCTGACTGCTAGCTTTGACATTTTTCCTATGCATTTCTCACTGCACGTTCAGAGTGGCAAATTTCTTGGAAGTATGAGAAATAAGTAAATGCTGTTAAAAGGATTACTTTGGTTTAGAAATTTCTCTTTTGCAGCAATTTATCCCATGGTAATTTGTGCAAACCTGTGAAATACGTAGTGACAGTGAGACTGAACTTTAGACAAACTTCTCAGTTTTCCTCACTGGAAATTATATTTTGAAAATTGAGTATTTTTAATCTGTTCATAGAATTTGTTACTCCTTTGTAGTCATGAAAATCTCATAGGCAGTGTACATTTAATCTGTCTTCCTTTTATTAGTTTATTCAAATGAAAAATTCTGTTGGGAAAAGAAATTGAGACTAGTTCTCTGGAAGCAAACCAAAGAGGAGAGAAATAAGAAAATTGATCATAAAGGTAAAAGAAAAATCAAATGCCTTTAATTTCTTAATTGTAAAATAGAGCTCTGATGAAGCCAGCTGGTGGCAAAAGTATCTTTTTGTTCACTGAGTACTTCATAAGGCAGATGATTATTTTTATAAACCTAGAGGTTTTATTGTTAAATATTGGCAAGGTTGCATTTTAGCTAATGGAGTTTCATTTCTGCCATCCTTTTGGTTTTGCTACTAGATCTTCTATAACATGTACTTCTAGCTCCTTATAAAACCCATTTAGATTATAGTCATTAATGCAAGAATCCTTAATTCATTCAACTAAATCTTAAAGAAACTTTAATCATTTACTAGTAGGTATTTTTAAGACAAATAACAGTTTACCATTTGTATTTCTCACAATAAGTTACAAAACAGATTTGTATATGTCTATCAAAGAGCTTTGAGCTATAGAAAAATTAATATGTATGTTATTTTATGTTATGTTATTGGAAATATGTTATACTACATGAGTGTATAAGTTTGGAACTCAGAAGATCACTCAATATGTTAGAGCAGTGTCTAATACAGCTGAGGGTGAAAATAGAAGTAGTAGTATCTGTCGCTTTCTCAGAAGGCATAAGAAAGAAAAGCTGTTACTGTTGTGAATTTTATGATTGGATTGAATTCAACAATTAAGTAAATTTGAAATAGTGCTTTTATTTATGGTGGCTTAGTTCTAGGAATAACCTGTTCTTCATAATTTAACCTAAATTGAATGTAACCCTCTCACATCCCTTCTACTTGTCCAAGAAAAAAAAATTAACTAATAATTGCTCATTAGTTAATACAATAAAAACCTATGTAAGTAAAACAATTTTTTTAAGAAAGAAAAGAAAGAGAGAAAGAAAGAAAAAGTAAAACAAATTTTTAATATTTGAGAAATGTACAAAAGAAAGAAACTGAAAGTTGAATGTATTTAGAATCTTATTTGATTCCCAGAAAAAAGAAGGGTAAGTTGATTAATAATTGTGATTCCTATAAGAACGTACCTAAAAGGCTCAAGTCCCAAAATATAATAGAACATTGAATTGAAGCTATTAAATTAATTAATACAGCCACTATAAAAAACAGTATGGAGGTGTCTTTGAAAATTAAAAACATAACCATGAAAATTAAATCAATGGCCTTAAGATCCAGCAATCCCATTATTGGGTATGTAATCCAAGGAAATGAAATCAGTATCTTGAAGAGATATTTGCATGTTTATTGTAATATTATCCACAATAGCCAAAATATGTAATCAACATAATGTTCATCTACAGATGAATGAATAAAGAACAATGAAATACTGTTCAGCCACAAAACAGAATAAAATCCTGTCATTTGTGGTAACATGGATGAATGTGGAGGATATTATATTAAGTGAAATAAGCCATACATAGGAAGACAAACCCTGCCCGATCTCACTCATGTGGACTCTTAAAAAAGTTGATTTCATAAAATTAGAGAGTACAATAACTGTTACTAGAGGCTGAGGAGGGTAAGGGAGGTGAAGGGGGAAGGAAATATTTGTCAACAGCTATAAAATTACTGTTAGGAAGAATAATTTCTGGTGTTCTATTATACAGTAGGATTATAGCAAATAATATAGTGTGTATTTCAAGATAACTACAAGATTTTGAATGTTATCACCACAAATAAATGATAAATGTTTAAAGTGATTAAAGATGGTTACAGTAATTATCCTGATTTGATCATTACAAAATGTATATATGCATTGAAACATCACATTGTACCTCAATTATATGTCAATTATAAATTTAAAAATTATGTGTTTACGATTATTATGTGTCAAATACAAAACTAAAAAGTAATTAATAAAAATGGAAACTATATATTATAATCACTCTGGATATAATACCTGTGGTGATAAATTTATGGAATTTACTCTGGTTTATAATATCTAATTAAATTAATGAGAAATTATCCACTCTCCTTTATACAACTCTCAACATTTTCTCAAAAATGACATTTGTTCCTAACTAATGTTAGTTCTTTATGATTTTCTAAACCGCTTAATTTTACTTTTACCTTTTGTAATACTGTTTTACTATATTTTTCTTTAGATCAAGTAATTGAAGCACATTGTTGTTGGTAATTCCACAAAAAGGAATTAAAGTCAAATTATATTGTATTGAGAATTTAATATTCTTTTCACCGCCCTTTTTTTCTAGAACAAAATGTCTATGTCAGCTTTATGTCTGTGTAACTTTTATTTATAGTAAACATACCTCCAATGAAATGTTTCAGATAGATAACTTTGCACAGCAAGATACCACTCTATTCAAATAAACCATACGTCACTTGTGGAATGATTTTCATTTTGTGTAGTTTGTGTAGGCCTCTGATTGTAATATAAAGGAATTGATGGAAGGGAATTGTTTAATGCTGTTATAATAGAAATTGTATTATTGGATGGGTTTAAATTTTTAATTTTCATTTATTTTTGGGAATATTGGCTTTCCAATAATGAATCTTCCAAATAAACACTTTACTTCATTATGCAGTCTTATATTGGCAATGTAGTTTGAAAGAGAGGGAGGTGTTCTGTGTTACTTTCTTAATATGGTAAAACAGCTTTACTTGGATAACCCTAAGAAAAGGGATTCATCCATGACAGTTATTTTCAATTACTCAGTATAATCTTTCATTTTCAATTATAATATCTTTTCTAACCTAATTTCTACAGATTGCCTTTAATTTTCTTCATATAGCCAAATATAAACCAAACAGACTTTGTTTTCCTTTTATTTTATTGCTTTTTTAAAAATTAATTTTCTATTTTATGTAATTACATTTGTTATTAATGTGTCTTTAAAAATCCAGACACATATGTATTGGCTAGAGTCTTGGTTTCATGTTTTTACAAGGTTTCAGTAGGTGTCTTTGAATTTTTGAAATTACTAATAAATAGAAGATAGCAACAAAAAAAATCACTTTTCTAACCCATGAAATATTGGACATTCATTACAAAATCTATATACAAATTAAGAATGCAACAATAAGATCACTTACATGTAAAGTTGAATTGCTTCATAAGTTTCCATTTATAATCTGTGTATTTATATGTTAAAATTTCAATATTCACAAAAGAGTGACTCCACATGCTTCAAAATCTTTGATGAGAACAGAAGAAAATTGAAAACTTCTTATTTCTTTTTCCCACTCTGGGAGAAAAAGGGTTATTATTTTATATGGAACATTAATGTTGTGAAAATATAGTTCAGAGATATTCCCTATACTGATTTGGTTCTAAGAATCTTTTCTGGGCACATAGAGAAAATAACTTTCCTCAGTCACTTCTGGAGAAATCTCTGTCTTGGTGAAAATATCAAATTAGGTGTTTCTGCTACTTCATCAGCTAGCATAGGATTTCCATTACAATTTGTGAAATAATATTTTTGCAAACATGCAAGAAATAATTAGAGAGTGTTTAGAAAAATCTCCAATCTGAGCATTCATTTGTTGTTCTGATCTGCATTATACTTGTTTATTTCCAAAAAATACTGTAATACTTCCTGCAGTACTATTATATGGTCCCAAAAATCTGACCCTAAAATACCTCTAATAAAATTATTGATCTCATGATGATAGTATGTTCTGGGGATCTATGATTTTGTTGATTTCCCACAGTGCATGCAAGTAATATTTTTTTACAGGAATGTCCCCCCAAACATACTTTTGCAATATTGGAAGCTATCAAAGAAAAGAGCAGCAGTAGCTGTAAGTCAAAACAAGAGGCCAATTGAGCCAATCGAACATTCAAATAAACATCTTCAGGTAGAAATTTCTGTATTGAAGAAATAGCTCAGTGCTATTACTGACCTGGTTAGATATTGCATCAGATAAACCTAGGTTTAATCTGCAAAATCACCCCTATCATCGTGTGGACTAAATTGCTTTTTTCCTTTTTTTTTTTTTTTGCCATTATATCAACTTAAATATTGAACACATAATTTTCTTCATATTATAGAGGTCAGGTAAAATTATCTGTACTAGGAAAACTTTTAATTGCAGCTAGTCATTTTTCTAAAGAAGGAAAAACAAGATTTTCAAAGAATTTGAGTATGTGACTCTGCCATTATGGGAAGGGAAAATAAAGAATCATAACCATTTCCTGTAAGTACTCTTATCTCCCAAAAATTACCCAAAATGAGCTCATTGATATCTAAAGTTATAAATTAGGTGCTTACTCTTTTGGTTTTGGCTCAGTGCTTTGACTTTCATTTTCATTTAAATGCAAATATCCTAAGGATGGAGCTTACTATTTTATTCACTCATTTAAGCCTTCCTGTAAACAATGGGTATACAATCAATATTTGTTAATTCACACTGTCAGGTGATTTATTAGGAGAGAGATGATTGATTTTTAGGGGGAAAGAGAGAAATAATCAATTTCTAATAAGGCACATAAGGCAGAAGGAGAAAATAAATAAAACTGGGAAAGATGCTCGTAAAGACAGGTTAACTTATTTCACAAATTTAATCTTGATTCCAGAGAAAACAGAATAAGTTCTGTATTATAGTATACTTCGTGATAAAAATGAGTATCAGATATGATTAATACTAGAATATATTTTTTATATATTGGTTACTAAACATTTTGAATGCAATATAAATCATCATTTTTTTGTTGGACAAATATAGGAGTTTATAGGCATACCTAGACTGTTATCTCTATCACTGACGGGATCCAGAACAATTCCAACACCTAAAGAATGCTTTGCATTCAGACTCTTCTCCTCACCCATCCAGTGCAACCACTTATCTGTTCTATGATCCCATGTTTTTATCTTTTTCCACTTAGAGATAAGTGGAATCATGTAGTATGTAAAACATTTTCAGATTGGCCTTTTTCATTTTAGCACAATGCAGTTGAGATTTAACTGTGTATTCATATATTTTTTCCTTTTTATTGTTGAATAGTATATCATCATGCAATGTTAAAGAACGTAGTACATATGACATGTTAAAATCAGTAGGAAAGACTTTATTCCAGAAGAGCCCATTATGACACATACAGGAAAAACTGCAATGAGATATTGTAGTAGGGAAGAAAGATTGGTCTTGGCTCTGAATATAGGAAGGACAAGTGGAGATGTATAGTCAAGGAGCAGAAATGAGGTTGGTGGATGGAAAATTACTAAGAGCAAACCATGGGTGTAGGGAGAATTTTGGCCAAACCAACTTGTCAGGATTCTTGCTGAAAGCAGATAAGAATGAGTAGATATCAAGGATAAGGGATTGGGAATTTGAGAGACATTAAAGATGGTCAGTTATCAACAGTGAGGGATTTTTGCTAATCTGACCAAGCAGGATTCTTGCTGAAACTGGACTAAACAAATAGAGGCACTGGGCTAAGTAAGAATAGATACCTGGATTGGAGCCTCGTCAGAAGTAGGATTCTGAGGAGGCTGACAGATGTTCTGCTCAATGGAAAGGGTCTTTGTCAGTAGGTGCTCCAAAGTCTGTTTATCCATTCAGCCATTGAAGGACATCTAGACCTATAATTTTTAGCAATAATGGATAATACTACTATGAATACTTGTTTAAAGGATTTTGTGTGCATGTAATTTTCATTCATCTAGGGTAAATAGCTAGAAGTAGAATTGCTAGGTAAATTATTTTGTAAGTCAATCAATGTTATCAATTGATTATCAGTGTCTATGTAAATAATCTAAAGATGAAAAAACATATTAATTCATCTATAAAAAGCACTTTACATAATTTAATATTTATTTATTATCCAAACTCTCGGTGAATTAGAAGTCTCTCATTACGTCAGAATCTACTAAGTGTAGTCTTCAATTTATAAGAAGACATGGGTAGCTCTCTGGAGATGATGTATTTCCACTCATATTTTTATTTTTTCCCATGTATCCGGATATGCATCCAGTAGCTCAGATTCAAATATTTTATAATACAGGTTATAATACAAGTTAATGTACAAATGATGGGGTGATAAAAGAATATTGGTTCTTGTTCAGTTATTCCTAGGCTTTGCTGACTTGGGATATATCTTTAAAAAAGACAAAACAAGAAGAAATTGAATTTGACATTTTGAGTTACATAATGAAATAGACTTTTGATCTATCTCTTTTCAAAAGAATATATATTTTGCCTGTTTAGAAAGTCAGAGCTAAGATGATGTGCTATTTAGTTACCTGTGTGACTCCAGGTTCTTACTCCATGAAACCCTCAAATTCAGCACCCAGCTACATAGTACTGAAAATATAAAACTCTATATATTTGGTAGTTTAAACAGAAAAAAAGTCACAATAGAATGCTACTTAGGATTAGGATATTCATTTCAACCATTCACTTAACAAATATTACTGATCATCCAATATATGGCAAGAATATCATAAGGACAAACATATTGTTTTCTGAATATAAGCCATTTGATATTACTTTCCCCAATTACTTGTTTAGAGCTTTCAACACCATTGTTACGCTTATTACAGAATACATTTATTATATACACTTACTATAGAATAAGTGAATTAAATTGTGTTAGTTCCATAATATTTTTAAAAACACAGTTGAATTTGCTAACCAATAGGTATATATTAGAGATATTTTGTACTACGCCATTTTTCTTCTTCATTAATATACACTCAGTTTCACTCCTATCATTCATTGTTCTGCTTTATAGTAAAGAAATCTTGAATCCTGAACACTTAATAATTGAATTTTCTAGACTCTCCTACCAACTGAATTCTAGTTAGTGTTAGCCAGTGGGAGAATTAATTAATTAATTAATTAATTTTAAAATAATATTTTTGCAGTAATTTGCAAAATATAGCACAAAGAAGCCCACTGTAGTCTTTATTCAATTTCTTCCAATTATTTCCCCTTATATAATTCTGGTACAATATCAAAACCAGGTATTTGACATTTGTAAAATATGTATATATCTCCATTTCATTTTATCACATATGTAGATTTATCCAACAATCACAGGAGGAAAATAAAATATAATTTCATCACCACCAAGATCACCCTCATTTTACCTGTGTGTAGCCACTCCCTGCTCACCACTTCCCCTACCCCCACAATTATGAATATGTGTGTCATATCTATCATTTTGTCATTTCAAGAACGGTATCTTAATGGAATTGTATATTATGTGACATTTTACGGTTTGTTTACTTCACTCAGCATAAAGCCCTTAAAATCACTGACAGGATTTTGAGAGGAAGGATTAACTTCAGTGTCTTTGGTGTTCCAGCAGCAGTATCAATGTGTGATTGCCAGTGGCTTCTGGCTACACGGGGCTTTCAGCAGCTCTGAAGGCTGGAAGAGAGGGCATTGGCAGGTCAGAAGCCTTTGGAGGTTCTGACGCTGGCAGTGTCCAGCAGAGTCAGTGTCACATGCACCTTCAATTCTGGAAATACCATCTTCCTCTGTTTTTTCTTTTTTTTTTTTTCTTTCTTTTTTTTGAGACAGTCTTGCTCTGTCGCCAGGCGCCAGGTGCCAGGCTGGAGTGCAGTGGCGCAATCTCGGCTCACTGCAATCTCTGCCTCCCAGTTTCAAGCAATTCTCCTGCCTCAGCCTCCGGAGTAGCTGGGACTACAGGCGCGCACTACCACGTCCAGCTAATTTTTGTGTTTTTTAGTAGAGACAGGGTTTCACCATGTTGGCCAGGATGGTCTCCATCTCTTGACCTCGTGATCTGCCTGCCTCGGCCTCCCAAAGTGCTGGGATTACAGGCATGAGCCACCGAGCCCATTCCTCAGTTTTTTTCTAGCCGTCTTGGGTGGGAGAAATATCTTCAAATTATCTCTTAGTTGAATGCCTCCCTTTTTCTCCTTCTACCTTTCTAACACCTTTGTAACCAGCATTTAATATTTTTTCTATGAATTATCTAGCATGACTTCTCTTTTGCTGGGGACCCTGATAGAGCATCATCAAACATTACTGATCTTAAGGAGATAACCATACACAGTACTGTAAAAACACACCGATGGCATCCATAGTGTTACTAACATCAATAATAAAATAGTTGTTTTTATTGGGAATATATTTTATGCTATAATAGCTACCTTGTAGCTCGTACCTTGTATAATAGCTACCTTTCATATAGCTTACACACATAAGAGGCGATGAAAAAATGAAGAGGAGTAATGTTACACCAGCTTTAAACATAACATTTGGTAATTGTAAAAACAGTATTTTCCATGTGAATTTGATCAATAAAAAATTAAAGTCAATGCTCTGAGTCAATTCTTTTGAAGTTAATCTGTCTCGCATGACAACTCACTTAGACGTCCAATGGCTATCCAACTGTCAATATGGTTAAGTTTTTGATGTTTAATGATGAAAGCAAAACATGCTGCCAATAAAATGGCCTGGTGCTATAGTGCCCACATTGTTAAACGCTGCCCTGTCAGGAATTTCACAAGCCAAGTCCAATTCGATATTCTTTAACTTGTGAAAATACTTTTGGCACTATACTTTATGTGTGCTGAAAAGTCATTCTCAATATGAATAGTTTGGTGTTGTCCTTTGCAGCCTTGTGCAGCTGGTAACTTTTGTTTCCTGCACAGCTTAGAATGACAATGATGCCAGTGGCCTAGTTTAATAATTGATTACGTTTTTGAAAGAAACTTTATGTTTTGCTTTAAATTGCTACATTTTTTACAAAGCCTTCTCTAAAAGAAAGAAAACTGCATAAAATGCCCCTAATTTAATAAAAACAAAGCTTTTATTCCTCTGAAAAAAATCCAAGTTTCTTAATAATCTTTGGTTATCTAAATCTTATTAATCAGTTACTGTGATTATCACTTAATTATTTCTTCATGAATTTTAAGTGATAAATCTAGCCTAGACTGAGTTCTTTCTAATGGTAATTGTACTTCATAATAATTATATATTTTATATTTATAATTTACTAATTTTACATCATTTTGTTTTTAAATTGGTTAAATAATATTGGATATGTATATTTCATATTCTAACCATGTATATGTTTCTTAAAGACAATTATAAAGATATTGGTATCTGTGTACACAAACTCTTGCACTAATAAAATCTTACACTAACTTATATCTTTCTGTGTTTGAATACTCATAATTACAAAATTAATAGTGGATTGAGAAAGCATTCCCTCTTGGACTAGAGAATTATGCAACATCAGAATATCCAAGCTCCTTTGATCATGGGTTCCATCTGGTTTACGTATTCTCTTTGCTTTGTTAGCTAGTGATGAAACTGGATGATACTTATTCAACAAATACTGATTCTGTAGTAATCCCCAGGAGGAACCAAAGTACTCAAGGTGACAAAGAAGGTCCCTACCTTCATAAACTTTGATTCAAAAGACATATATATATATATATATATATATATATAAGAAAATATTAAATAAAAAGATAATTATTTTCTTATTTTAAATCTTAAAAATACTTATTTTAACTATATATTTTATACAAAAATAAAATTTCTTATGAAAATAACGTCAAAGTGAGTTACAGAAGTATAATGATTTGAGAAAGAGTGATTTTAAATAAGTTAATAAGTATATCCTCTTTAGAAGACATAATATTTAAGCCAAGAACTGAATTAATTTTTAAATAACCAGCCCATTACCAGCACAAAGTCCTGGAGGAAGGAATATGCTTGACTGACTTGGAAAATGCAAGTGGGCAGTGTGTGTGTGTGTGTGTGTGTGTGTGTGTGTGTGTGTGTGTTGTCTGTTTTGTTTTTGAGTTAGAGTGAGTAGTTTGGATTTTATACCAAAAGCAATATGATTTTTTTTTGTATAAGAAAGTAATCTTTTCTTATTTAAATTTATAATAAAGGATTTGGGTGTTGTGTTGTGAAAAAAAATTTGGAGGTGGCAAAATGAAGAATTCTGTAGTCCAGGAAAGAAGTAATGGTTGTCTAGGATGGTACCAATGAATATAAAGAGAAACAGGCTTCTTAAAATACTTGCTGATGATAAGGGATAGAAGAGTGGGTGTTAATAAATACTTTAGGTAAACCCAGTGGGAAAGCTCCTCAACAATGTTCAGAAAATTTAAATTTGTGTCAAGCTTTACTAATTATAACTCAAATCTTGCTTAATTAAATCCTCTCAGCAGTCATATGAAATAATTATTCTTATGCTACTCTGTAGATGAATTCTCTGAACTTCAAGAATATTAAGCCAATGTCTGAAGATCACAGAAATTTCTTTAAGGCAGAGTTAGTAATACAAGATAAAATTTCAAAACCTGTGTTGAAAATGCAGTAGACATACTAGCAAACACAATTTGAATCAACTGAGTTGCAGCTAGAGATTATTGAGATGGGAGATGTTTTTAACATTTAAGTTCCTCCTAACTATGTGAAACTGAAATAAAATTGTTGTGCTTTATGATACAAATTAGCAAAAAATCCAATTTTTTTTAAAAAAACAAACATTTATAAAATCATTTTATATGCATTTTTTTAAACATAGAAGATTTAAATTTTTTTAAATTACCAGAAAAATTCATTCTTCATCACGACATAATTTAATGCTATGAGAATTTGGAGTTTAACATAAAATGTTCAGCAAGGGATTAATTAGCAAGTTAACCCTGGATAGTGTTGATAATATTATTTTTATGTTAGTTATTAATTATTAAGTACTTAGCACTACTTTCTATAGTTCTTGCATTTAATTTTTTAAATTATACTGTGAGACAGAAAATACATATTTTTCAATGAGGATGTTAAGGCAAAAGCTCAAGTAATTTGGTTAAGATCAAAAAGTTTTACTCTGATTAACTGAGATGTGATTCCCAAATATATTTACTTCTTATTCATAATAAATACATTTTAAGCACATACTAATATTTCAGCATTTATCTATATGCTGTAGAGTTACAGTGGTTAGATTTGTATTTGTTTTGAGTTGTCTAAAAATACATTTTTGTATATGCTTAATTACAGAAATATACCCACACCCTATTTAATAATACATGTGGAATTACGTCTAATAGTGCCTCTTGTTTGTGGAATATAGAAAACCTAAAACTTTTTACATGTATAGTCATACAACAACAAAACTTAGTATCCAGAGCTATAAATGTTAATTAAATTACTCATTGAAAGCATATTTTGAAAAGTGCAAAAATTCTAAATGCACAACTCAATACATTTTTCCCAAGTTAATAGACTCCTATGACTGCTGCCCATGTCAAAAAATGAAATACTGCTATCAAACTAGAAAACTCTTTCTTCCCTGCCTCCCTTTCAATATCAATACTTCACTTGCATAATTTATGGTTAGTTTTGCTTATTCTGGGCCTCTACATAAATATAAACATTTAGCATTCATTACTTTGTTATGGCTTATTTCACCCAACATTATGTTTGTGAGACCGTTCAAGTAGTGCATATTTATTTAGTTCATTCTCATAAAAGTTTTCTTAAACATGTGGCAATTCAAGCTCATATTCTACATTTGTTAATCATTTAGGTTGTGTCCAGTTCGGACCTGCTACAAATAATTTTCTATATGGCAAGCCAGTTGACAAAAACAACATTTATAAAACAGTTTATTTCTACTGCTCTGCTGCATCATCTTTGCATGAATGAAATGTTCACATGAGGCATTTCAGGGCTCACCATTCATCTGATCGGTCTATTTCTTTTAACCTTGCATGAATGCTACACTGTCATAATAACTTCTCTTTTATATTAAGTCTTGATATTCAGTAGAATAACTTTCTACCTTTTGCCCCTTTCCTTTAAAAGATACACTATTCTTGGACTTTGGGTTTCTAATAATTTAGATGTTATCCAATTTTAGTAAAAGGAACACAAACATTTGTTGGGGTGTTTTCTAATAATTGGGTTTCTAATAATTTGAGTTTCTAATAACTTAGACGTTTGCCTATTTTAATGAAAGTTATGCATACATCTGTTTGGGTGTTCCTTGATTCTATAGATCAATATTAAAGAACAGTTATCAGCCGGGCACGGTGGTTCGTGCCTGTAATTCCAGCACTTTGGGAGGCTGAGGTGGATGGATTACCTGAGATCAGGGGTTTGAGACCTGCCTGACAAATATGGTGAAACCCTATATCTACTAAAAATACAAAATCAGCCAGGATGGTGGCACATGCGGTGTTATCCCATCTACTTGGGAGACTGAGGCAGGAGAATAGGTTGAACCCGAAAGGCAGAAGTTGTAGTGAGCCAAGATCGCGCCATTGCACTCCAGCCTGGGCAACAGGAGTGAAAATCCATCTCAAAAAATAAAAAAAGAGAACTGTTATTTTTCCAATACTAAGTCTTTCAATCTATACATGTGGCATATTTCCCTATGTGTTTAATTCTTTAAAGCAAATTTCCTCAATATTTTATATTTTCACGTCTTATACTTATTTACATGTTTCTAGGTATTTGATCTTTTAACGCTGTCCAAATGGGTGTGTGTGTGTGTGTGTGTGTGTGTGTGTGTGCATGCATGCGTGTGTGTGTTTTTGTTTGGTTAGAACCTAGAAATACAATCGAGATATTATTGATCTTATATCTAGAAATATTGTGTAACTCATTTATTAGACCTAATGATTAGCTTATAGGATGTTTGGATCATCTATATATAGATTCTTCTAAAGTATTCATTGTGGCATTTTAATCTTTATTGGTACCTTTTAGTGTGTTTTTCTCATTGTTGCACTGGCTCACACCACCAATACAATATCAAGTAGAAATAATGACAATAGGCTTTCATGTTCATTCCTATTCTTAGAGGAAATGATTTCAGAATTTCACCATGCAGCATAATGTTTTCTGTAATATTTTGCTATCTATAGAATAGCATTTGCCTAGCCTTTCTTGAATAAGGCAATTTTTATGTGTTGTGCATTTTATTTGTCAGTATATTTAATTTGATTACATTTTGTTTGGATTTTGCAACTATGCTTGTGATAATAAAATATTTTTTAAGTGATGTACTCATATTTTCCTATCAAGTCCTCAGAGACTGTATTGTGAGGAATAGTGAATCTCTTCTCTGAAATAGTTTATGTGGGTTGGCTGTATTTTATTTCTTCTATTTGAAATTGTTACCCACTCTTAACACCTTAACCTTAATTTATCTTTGTGACTTCATTTTCAGGTCAAGATTGTGTTACATTAATATGTGATAGTTCAAATCAGAATATGCCTTTTTTCTTCTGTCATTTTTATAGTTACATTTTTATTCTTATATGAATTTTTACTTTTTTAATTTTGAAATTTGTTGGCATTAGTTTTTTACAAGATTTCTTTTTGATTTTTTAAAATAGCTCTAATATCCATAGTCATATCACTTATTCCTTATTGAGTATTGCATCTCCAGTCTTTGTCTCTGTCTTTCTCTCCCTCTCTCTCTATTCCTAGAATGTCATCAATTATTGCCCGTCTGTTCAAAAAAATAACTTTTCTTAAGCATTTCTTTTATAAATTTATTGTATTTTTCCTTTATTTTTTTATTCTCCATTTTTTTGTTCAGTTAAATTTTGTATCTTTTTTCTGCTATTTTGAGATGGATTCCTACATAATCTATTCCCTGGCTTTCTTCTTTTTCAGTACATTCATTTCAATCTAAAATAACTTTGTTTGCACCCCATAATTTGAATATATTATATATTTTTATACTATTTAGTAGAAAATATTTCCTAATTAGCATTATGACTTTTTTCTTGATCTATGAACTATTTAGAAGAAAGCATTTGCATTCTTAAACATATGGTGGTTCTTAAGTTATATTTAGTTATGCCTTTCTGTCTTCCATTGTTCTGTAATTAGAATAATTATGAAAGATTTAAATCTTTGAACTCTGTCAACATTTGCTTACTGGAATAACATATGGTAACATTTTATTAATGTTTCATGAGCACATAAAAAAAGATGTGTTTTCTGCAATTGTTGAAGTAGGCTTCTATAGAAAAAATTGTATTGATTTTCATATCAGTGTGTTCGAATACTTATATTCCCTCTCATTTTTGGTCTAATTGCCATACAAACTACTGAAAAAGATATCTTAAATCTCCCACTATAATTGTAGGTTTTTATATTTATCTATTTTGTTTTGTCAAACTTTATCCATTTTGATAGTATATATGAATATAGATTTAAAACTATTTTTGCTTTCTTGATTAGTTTATCATAATGAAATCTCCATCTTTACTCTTTTTATTTAAATTCAACTGTATCTGATATACCACTCTATCATTTTTATTTTTAGATAATGTCTTAGTTTGTTCAGGAAGCTATAATTAAATATCTTAAGACTGGGTAGTTTATAAATAACAGAAATTTGTTTCTTACAGTTGGAAGGTGAACAGTCGAAGATTAAAGTACCAGCAGCTTTGGTGTCTGGTGAAGGCTTGCCATCTGCTGCATAGAAAGTATCTTTTGATGCACTCTTATGTGGCAGAAGAGGGGGATGAAGCTAATTTAAATCTCTTTTATAAGGTCACTAATCACATTCATGAGAGTGGAGCTCTTAGGACTTCAATTCCCAAAGGCACCACCTCTTAACAATAACACACTGGGAATTAGGTCCCTGTATATGAATTTTGGAAGGACACCAACATTCAGAGTATAGTAGGTAGTATTTGCAAGGTACTAGAGTTTCTGTTTTAATTTTAAATGTTATTATTTATATTATATATTTATCTTAACAAAATAAAATTAATTATCTTAAGTCTGATAATTTGTATCTGTTAATTGAACCACAAATTCCTATTTTATTTAATGTAATTTCTGATATTTTAAGGTTTAAATCTCCTTCTCATGTATTTATCTTAAATTCAACACTTGACCAATTGAACCTAACAGACATCTACAGCACACCTCACCCAGCAATCACAGAATATACATTCTTCTCACCTGCATGTAGAATGTATTCTAAGATCAAATACTCAGTCATAAATCAAGCCTCAATAAATTCAAAAAAATGAAGTCATACCAAGCACACTCTTGAACCACAGTGCCATAAGAATAGAAATCAGTACAAACATCTCTTAAAAACTACACAAATACATGGAAGTTAGACAA
This sequence comes from Ateles fusciceps, assembly GCA_036589455.1. Lineage (NCBI taxonomy): Eukaryota > Metazoa > Chordata > Mammalia > Primates > Atelidae > Ateles > Ateles fusciceps. The sequence goes on along the minus strand of JAZHEH010001040.1, from coordinate 4,718,676 downwards.
CTTACTCCTGAGTAACTCCTGGATGGACATAAAAATTAATACAGAAATTTAAAAATTCTTTGAAATTAATCAAGTAGGGATGAAATTTACTAAAATTTCTGGGATACAGCCAAAGCAGTGTTAAGAGAAAAACTTATAGGCCTAAATGCCTTCATTAAGAATATATAAACGTTTGAAATTAACAGTGTAACATTACACATAAAGGAAGTAAAGAGCAAATCAACCTCAAAGCTAGTAGAAGAAGAGAAATAATTAAAATTAGAGAAGACCTTAGTGAAATCGCTATGCAAAAATCTGTACAAAAGATCAATAAAACCAAGAGTTTCTTCTTTGAAAAAAGTAAATAAGATTGATAGATCCATAGCTAGATTAACAAAGAAAAAGAAAGATCCAAATATCTAAATAAGCACAATCAGGATCAACAAAGGTAATATTGCAACTGATCTAACAGAAATACAAAAGAATCTCAGTGACTGCTATGAACAACACTATGTACACAAACTAGGATATTTAGAGGAAAAGGATAAATTTCTGGGAAGACAAAATCTCCCAAAATTGAATCAAGAAGAGAATGAAATCCTGAACAGACTAACTTCAACTTCTAAGATTGACTCAGTGACAAAGAACACACCAACAAACCAAAACAAAAAGAAAGCCCTGGACCATATGGATTTACAGTGTCAAATTCTACCAGACTTGCAAAGAAGAACTGATATCAATTATACTAAACATTTTTTTAAAAATTGAGGAATAAGGTCCACTCCCTAATTTATTCTATGAAGCCAGCATCAGCCTGATAACAAAATCTGGCAAAGACACAATGAAAAAAGAAAATTTCAGACTAATATTTCTCATGAACATAAAAATCCTCAAGAAAATACCAGCAAATCAAATCCAGCAGCACATCAAAAAGTTAATACAACATAATCAGGTAGGCAAGTTGGCTGAATTGCTGGGATGCAAGGCTGGTTCAACATATGCAAATCAATAAATGTAATTCACCACATAAACAGGATCAAAAGCAAAAACCATACAATCATCTCAATAGATGCAGAAAACATTTCTTATAAAATCCAACATCTCTTTTAGATAAAAACCTTCCAAGGAGTAGGCATTGAGGGAATACACCTCAAAATAATAGCATTCTGACAGCCAATGTCATAATGAATTGGCAAAAATTCAAACCATTTCCCTTGAGAACTGGAGCAAGACAAGGATGTACACTCAATTCACTCCTATTCAACATAGGAAAAGAAGGAGTCAAACTATCTCTTGTTGCTGCTAGAAAATACTAAATACTTTTGCTGCCATTGCTTTGGTGTTTTAGTCATGAAGTCCTTGCCAATGTCCATGTCCTGAATGGTAATGCCTAGATTTTCTGCTACAGTTTTTATGGTGTTAGGCCTCATGTTTAAATCTTTAATCCATTTACAGTTAATTTTTGTATAAGGTGGAAGGAAGGAATCCAGTTTAAGCTTTCTGCATATGGCTAGCCAGTTTTCCCAACACAATTTATTAAATAGGAAAACCTTTCCCCATTGCTTGTTTTTGTCAGGTTTGTCAAAGATCAGATGGTTGTAGTTGTGTGGCATTCTTTCTGAGGCCTCTGTTCTGTTCCATTGGTCTATATCTCTGTTTTGGTACCAATACCATGCTGTTTTGATTACAGTAGCCTTTTAATATAGTTTGAAGTCAGGTAGTGTGATGCCTCCAGCTTTGTTTTTTTTTCCCCTTAGGATTGTCTTGGCTATTTGGGCTCTTTTTTGGTTTCATATGAAGTATAAGGTGTTTTTTTCCAATTCTGTGAAGAAAGTCATTGTTAGCTTGATGGGGATAGCATTGAATCTATAAATTACTTTGGGCAGTATGGTCATTTTCACAATATTGATTCTTCCTAACCATGAGCATGGAATGTTTTTCCATCTGTTTGTGACCTCTCTTATTTCCTTGAGCAGTGGTTTCTAGTTCTTCTTGAAGAGGTCCTTCACAAACCTTGTTAATAGTATTCCTAGGTATTTTATTCTCTTTGTAGCAATTGTGAATGGGAGTTCGCTCTTGATTTGGGTCTCTGTTTGCCTGTTATTGGTGTATAGGAATGCTCGTGATTTTTGCACATTGATTTTTGCATCCTGAGACTTTGTTGAAGTTGCTTATCAGTCTTCAGGAGATTTTGGGCTGAGACGATGAAGTCCTCTAAGTATGCAATCATGTCATCTGCAAAGAGGGACAATTTGACGTCCTCTCTTCTTATTCGATTACACTTTATTTCTTTCTCTTGCCTGATGGTCCTAGCCAGAACTTCCAATATTATGTTGAATAGGAGTGGTGAGAGAGGGAATCCTTGTCTAATGCCAGTTTTCAAAGGGAATGCTTCCAGTTTTTGCCCATTCAGCATGATATTGGCTGTGGGTTTGCCATAAATTGCTATTATTTTGAGATACAATCTGTTGATACCTCGTTTATTGAGAGTTTAGCATAAAGGCCTGTTGAATTTTGTCGAAGGCCTTCTTTGTATCTATTGAGATAATCATATGGTTTTTGTCTTTGGTTCTGTTTACGTGATGGATTACGCTTATAGATTTGCATGTGTTAGGCCGGCCTTGCATCCCTGGGATGAAGCCAACTTGATCGTGATGGATAAGTTTTTTGATGTGTTGTTGGATTCAGTTTGCCAATATTTTGCTGAAGATTTGTGCATCGAAGTTCATCATGGACATTGGCCTGAAATTTTATTTTTTAGTTGCATCTCTGCCAGGTTTTGATATCAGGATGATGTTGGTCTCATAAAATGAGTTAGGTGGATTCTCTCTTTTTGTTTTGTCTGGAATCGTTTCAGAAGGAATGGTACCAGCTCCTCTTTGTACCTCTGGTAGAACTTGGCCGTGCACCCCTCCAGTCCTGGATTTTTCTGGTTGATAGGCTATTATTTGCTGCCCCCAACTTCAGACCTTGTTATTGGTCTATTCAGGAATTCAACTTCTTCCTGGTTTAGTCTTGGGAGGGTGCAAGTGTCCAGGAATTTATCCATTTCTTCTAGATTTATTGGTTTATTTGCATAGAGGTGTTTGTAGTATCTGTGATGGTAGTTTGTATTTCTGTAGGATTGGTGGTGATATCTCCTTTATCATTTTTTATTGCATCTATTTGTTTTTTCTTTGTTTTTATTTTTATTTTTTTATTGCATCTATTTGAATCTTCTCTCTTTTCTTTTTTATTAGTTTGTATAGCAGTCTATCTATTTTGTTGACCTTTTCAAAAACCCAGTTCCTGGATTTATTGATTTTTTGAAGGGTTTTTCTTTTTGTGTCTCTATCTCCTTCAGTTCTGCTTTGATCTTAGTTATTTCTTGCCTTCTGCTAGCTTTTGAATTAGTTTGATCTTGCTCCTCTAGTTCTTTTAATCTTGACATCAGGGTGTCGATTTTATGTCTTTCCTTACTTCACTGGTGGGCATTTATTGCTATAAATTTCCCTTTAAACACTCCTTTAAATGTGTTCCAGAGATTCTAGTATGTTGTGTTTTCATTCTCATTGGTTTCAAAGAACATTTGTATTTCTACCTTCATTTCATAATTTATCCAGCAGTCATTCAGGAGCAGGTTTTCAGTTTCTATGTAGTTGTGGGATTTTGAGTGAGTTTCTTAATCCTGAGTTCTAATTTGAGTGTATTGTGGTCTGAGAGACTGTTATGATTTCCATTCTTTTGCATTTGCTGAGGAGTGTTTTACTTCCAATTATGCTGTCAATTTTAGTATAAATGCAATGTGGTGGTGAGAAGAATGTATATTATGTGGTTTTGGGGTGGAGAGTTCTGTAGATGTCTATTAGGTCCACTTGATCCAGATCTGAGTTCAAGTCCTGGATATCCTTGTGAATTTTCTGTCTCATTGATCTGTCTAGTATTGACAGTGGGATGTACTATTATTGTGTGGGAGGCTGTCTCTTTGTAGGTCATTAAGAACTTGCTTTATGTATCTGGGTGCTCCTGTATTGGGTCCAGCAAAAGCCAAAATAGACAAATGGGATCTAATTAAACTTAAGAGCTTCTGCACAGCAAAAGAAACTATCAGTAGGTGAACTGGCAACCAACAGAATGGGAAAAAGTTTTTGCAATCTACCCATCTGACAAAGGGCTAATATCTGGAATCTACAGAGAACTTAAACAAATTTACAAGAGAAAAACAAACAACCCCATCAAAAGGATGGGGTAAAGGATATGAACAGACACTTTTCAAAAGAAGACATTTATGCAGCCAACAAACATATGAAATAAAGCTCATCATCACTGGTCATTAGAGTAATGCAAATCAAAACCACATTGAGATAGCATCTCATGCCAGTTAGAATGGTGATCGTTAAAAATCAGGAGACAACAGATGCTGGAGAGGATGTGGAGAAACAGGAAAGCTTTTACACTGGTGATGGGAGTATAAATTATTTCAACCATCGTGGAAGACAGTGTGCCGATTTCTCAAGGATCTAGAAATAGAAATACCATTTGACCCAGCAATCCCAGTACTTGGTATATACCCAAAGATCATAAATCATTCTATTATAAAGACACATATATATTTATCGTGGCACTGTTCACAATAGCAAAGACTTGGAATCAACCCAAATACCCATCACAGATAGACTGGATAAAGAAAATGTGGCACATATACACCATGGAATACTATGCAGCCATAAAAAAGGATGAGTTCATGTTCTTTGCAGGGACATGAATAAAACTGGAAACCATTATTCTCAGCAAACTGACACAAGAACAGAAAATGAAACACTACATGTTCTCATACGTGGGTGTTGAACAATGAGAACACATGAACATAGGGAGAGGAACATCACCCCCCAAGGCCTGGGTGGTAGGGGGTTAGGGGATGGATAGCTGGGGGTAAGGGTATTGGGGATGGATAGCATTAGGAGAAATATCTAATGTAGATGACAACGCAATAGATGTAGCAAACCACCACCATGGCATGTGTATATCTATGTAACACCTGCATGATCTGCACATATACCCCAGAACTTAAAGTATAATAAATAAAGAAAAGAAAAAAAAATAGTAAAGATTGTGAAAAGGCTCCTAGAATAGATGAGTGATTTTAGTAAAGTTTTAGAATACAAAATCAATGTACAAAAGTCAGTAGCATTTTGATATACCAACAATATTAACATTGAGAGAGCGATCATTAACACAAACTTACAACAGTCACAAAGAAAATGAAATATCTAAAAATACAGATAACCATGAGGTAAAAGATCTCTATGAAGAAAATTACAAAATAGTGCTGAAAGAAATCAGATATGACACAAATAAATGGAAAATTATTCTATGCTCATTGGATACGAAAAACAATATTATAAAATGGTCATAATGCCCAAAGGAATTTATAGATTCAATGCTACTCCCATCAAACTAGCGGTGTCACTCCACAGAATTAGAAAAAGTCATTCTAAAATTCATGGAATCAAAAATGAGGCTGAATAGCCAAAGCAATTCTAAACAAAAAGAATAAAATTGGAGGTATCACACTGCCTAACATCAAACTATGCTATAAAGCCAGTTATCAAATCAGCACAGTACGAGGACAGATAGACCAGTGGAACAGAATAGAAAACTCAGACATAAAGCCACACACCTACAACCATCTGATCTTTGATGAGGCCAACAAAGACAGACAATGAGGAAAGAGCTCCTTATTCATAAGCAGTGCTAGGATAACTGGCTAGCCATATGCTTGACCCCTACCTTTCATCATATACAAAAAATAACTAAATGGATTCAAGATTTAAATGTTGGAACTCAAAGTATACAAATCCTGGAAGACAACCTAGATTAACCCTTCAACATTGACCTTGGCAAAGAATCTTTGCCTAAGTCCCCAAGGCAATTATAAATTAATTAATTAATTAAATAGGGACTTAAACCAAAGAGCTTCTGCACATTAAAAGAAACTATCAACAGAGCAAATGAACAATCTACAGATATGTGAAAACTATTTATCTGAAAAGGCCTAAAATCTAGAATCTGTAGGAAACTTGAACAAATCCACAAGTGAAAAATGAGTAACTCCATTAAAAAATGGACAGAGGACATGAACAGACACTTGTTAAAGTAGGATATACAAGTGTCCAACAAACATATGAAGAAATGTTCTGTATCATTAATCATCAGAGAAATGCAATTTAAAACCACAATAAGATACCATCTCACACCAGTCAGAACTTCTATTATTAAAAAGACAAAAAAATAACAGATGTTGGTGAGGCTTCAGAGAAAAGGAAATGCTTACACATTGTTGGTGGGCATGTAAATTAGTTCAGCCACTATGGAAAGCAGTTGTAGATTCATCAGAGTACTTAAAACAGAATTATCATTCAACTTAGCAATCCCATTACTGGACACATATTTGAAAGAAAATAACTCTACTCAAAAGACACACGAATTTGCATGTTCACTGTAGCAAAGACATGCAATCAACCCAGTTGCCCATCAATAGTAGTTTAGATAAGGACAATATGGTACATATATGCCATGGAACACTATGCAGTCATAAAAAAGAATAAATCATGTCCTTTGCAAGAACATGAATGGAGCTAGAAACCATGATGTTAAGCAAATTAACACAGGAACAGGAAATCAAATACCACATATTGTCATTTCTAAGTGGGAGCTGAACATTGGGCACATATTGACACAACTATGGGAACAATAGACACTGTGGACTACTAGAGTTCAGGGAGGAGGGGAAGTAGGTTAGAAAAACTACCTATTGAGTACTGTGCTCATTACCTGGGTGACAGGATCCATACTCCAAACCTCAGCAACACACAATATTCCCATGTAATGAATCTGCACATGTACTCCAAGTAGTCTAAAATAAAAGTTGAAATAAAAATATATTTTTTTCATTTCCATTCTATTCCTTTTAAAGTTATCTATTCGTTTAGCATTATTTTTGTAGTTACCATAATATATTGTCTTATCAAAGTCTAATAAAAATATTTATGTCTTAATCTGAAAATTTCAAGACCTTAGATCATAACGAGTATCTTTCTCTGAACTTATACCACCTTGCTGTCATGTGCTTTAAGTTCTAGCAGACGTCACTCTTATTGTTTTAAGCAGTTAATCCATTTAGATTTACCAAAATATTTATCTTCATTTTTTGTAAATGTATAATTTTCTGTCTGATACTTTTTTCAGATATCTATCTCTCATATAAATATGTATAAGTGTATTTATCATATAGATGTATATATATATGTCTTATTTTACATTTACTTTTTGAAACAATTTCATAAAATTCTAAGCTGCAATTTTCTCCCCTGTTAACTTTTTGACTATCTTATTTAATCATGTTCATGTCTATCATTTTATCTGAAAAGTTGTGTGTTAATATCATCATTATTTGAAGACACTATTATTTCATAATAACTTTCTACTTTTCTGTATCTTTATTTCTTCTATATTCATTTGTTGGAAACACTGATGTCATTATTTTTGCTAGGTCTCCTGCATTTAGTCCCTGCAAAGTAATATTTTATGTGTTTATGCAGTGATTCTAAAGTTTGAATGCATGGGATAAATCAAATGGGGTGTTAAAACTAACTTCCATTTAGATATAATTGTTTATGCTAACTCAATTTTAAGGTAAGTTTAAAAGGTTTTCATTTACCTGTGGCAAGTAAACACACACACACACACACACACACACACACACACACACACGACTTTTATACAGCAGATCTATGAAATTCGGATTTAAAATTAAATAGAAATAAAGATAATTTTACATATATATTGTATTTGAAAATATTCTTGAGTGATTCTGTTTCTTGTTAAGACAAAGAATGATGGTAAGGCCTGTGTTCTCATGGCAATAAAAAGAAAAAAAATTGATAAAATAAATCTTATCCTTTTATATGAAGCTACTGAAGAGAAGTGGTTTCAAGGAAGCCCAAGGTTCTGAATTCCAGAGAGGAGCACATCTTCCATAGATGAGCACAGAGTAGCACCTGCCTTCACAGCTGAGGAAAAAAGCTATTTCTCTTATAGGTAGTTCAGATAGGTAGTGAAATATGCAGAAATTGTAGTGAAAATTTGAAATAGCCAGAAAGATTAGAGTACAAAAGCTTCAAATATAAAATAAAATTATTCAACCTCAAATTTCCCCTTTCCTTGAATTTGGCTGAAAAAGTAGCATTGGTTGGAAATCATCAGAGAGAATTTATGGGGTCTTGATGATTTTCAGAGAGAGTCATCATAGACCCTGATACAAAGTTCTATGAAAGCTCTCCAATAACATTCCAGTTCAAATATTTACAAGATTAAAAAGATCAGTCCCTCAGCAACTATAATGTGAGAGATGAGATTTGAGTTAACAATAGGTAAAAGTAATCTAATTAAGGCAGCCCCTAAATGGTAAAATCTGAAGGTGTAGCTCTTAATTCTAGCTGCAACATAAAAGAAGAGGCTCAGGAGTTCAGGAATGCCAATTTTTAGAAGTCATAATATTAATTTCCTTTGTATTTTATTTTATACCCATTTTCTAGGAAAAAAAAGTAGAAAGTGAGAAGTATGGAAAAATGGGAAATTTGATACATAATTCGGAGAAAAAAAATTCCACAGAAGCAGCCCCACAGATGACCCAGAGAGTGGCATTAACTTTTAAACAAAGATTATATAATATCAATTACATTTTAATACATAGAGAATATATATTATAGCCTCAAGGAGGAAAGGAAACTGGGTGTTTTCACAACTGGTAAATATGGTAAATTAAATGCTTCTTCCATCAACAGTAAACTCTTTCCTCCTTACCCCATTTTCAATTATATTGCTACACAAAATAACAAGGTGAAGATCATTTCAGTAGGGATTAGAACATGAGATAGAAAATTCCTTTAAAATCAGAAGTAAAACTGATTTTTCCACCACTCTTCAAGTACTGAAGGAAGACAGAAGTTGTAGTCTAGCAAGAGAGTCACATGGGACTATGGTCTTAATCTCTGGGATTTAAGAAAGTTGTTCAACAAATTTGTGTGTTTGTGTGGAGGAAACACAACTGGGCTAGTGCCCTTCATCACTGGCAGATTTACCAACACTTAATTCCATTTAGCATGAAGTGGGCACTATTGTGCAGAAGTAAGCTAAGGTAGTTTTTCTAATTCCCCTTATTTGCAAGTGGTTAAAAGTGATCAAGAAATTCCTAAATGTTATGAGAAGGGCTCATGGAATGCTAAGATTAAAGGGGCCATAACATGAAAATCCTTTGAATTCAGAAGTAAATTTGTATACTGCCAAGCTTCAGTAATCAATGTTATCACCTCAAAAAGTTTGCTAAAACTAATCATAACTTGGCAACATAAATTAAGGGATCAAAACTGACCAGCCATTTTGCATCAGGGGAAGAGAAAGAAATTATGATGTCCCTAACTGATTACATTTCATCTTTCACTGGTTTCTGTGGAGTTACATAAATAACTCTAGGTAACTAGTACCCATGTAGAGACTATGGTAGAAATATGGAAAAACCCAGAGACCATTAACTTGAAGAGACAAAGATACCATTAATGGACAACTTTTAAGTTGGTTGTTTGCTTGCTTGTTTTAAACATACCAATCCATACTTGGGAGTTATGAACAAGACCAGTCCAATTATTGGAAAACCAACAAACCAAACAAATGCACAGCAAAAATGTACCACGCTATCACTGCCCATTTGTGAAGTAGAAAATTTGTGTCAGTAATGTTATAATGTAGTAGTCAAACAACGGCAGCAGAATCTTATAAAATAATTTTACGTTTTAATACATATAGGACTTCTTTTCAAAAAGTACTTGATAGTCTATGGAGCACAGCTCTAAAATGGCAGTAAGTGGCTTTTGATGTTTAGCAAGTAAGACACAAATGCAAAAAGAAAAAATTTGCCTTTAATCAAATGTAATCAAATATCTAGGTTTATCCCAATCTCCTACTATAAAATTGAGAACTAGATAAACAGATTTCCAGTGAGTTTGTTTCCATCACATCATTGGGAGAAGGACATTCAGTGAAAAACCAAAGCAGACCCTCACTAATGCAGGGCTCAGGGCAAGGGCACATTTTAACCAGGTCTGTGGATGGTACTGTCTCTCCAGCAGTACAATGCTTCAGTGATAATATAAATAGGCACTGGAGGGTGGAAACATGAAGATGTTTAAAAAGAAGAATCAGTAGATACTCAGCTAGGAATGTGAGAAATATTATACTTTTATAACACAGAGTAAAGCCAAAGGCAGAAGAATATTAATTCTGTGAGTTGCAGCTGGGATGATTCAAGTTTATAATTGCTTCTTATTAGGCCACTGGCAATCCAAAGTTATAAAATTATGTGGCTTTAATATCAAATAGCACACTACTACTAACATATTTTCATAATTTCTCACCAACTTACATTGAGCCATCACATTTTTGATATTTTTAGGTGAATTTACCAACATGTGAATTGTTTTCCTCTGAAAAGAAAGTGTAACCTATAACATACTCTTCTAACAGAAAATATAATAAACCAAATTTCATGTAATCAGTCTTGAAAAAACTAATCATAATTTGGCAACATAAATTAAGGGATCAAAACTGACCAGCCATTTTGCATCAGGGAAGAGAAAGAAATTATGATGTCCCTAACTGATTACATTTCATCTTTCACTGGTTTCTGTGGAGTTACATAAATAACTCTAGGTAACTAGTGCCCATGTAGAGACTATGGTAGAAATATGGAAAAACCCAGAGACCTTTAACTTGAAGAGACAAAGATACGATTATTATTAGACAGCCTTATCTCATCCTGCCTTATTTTCTGCATATATAAAAATAGAATTCATTTTTCAACCTCTAGATAATTGAAGTATAAAGAGATTCAGTCATTTACTCTAGTTAACAAAGCAAGACAATAATGTGATTTTAATCCAAAGTGAGTTTTTCTAATTTTCATAGTTATTTTGCCACCAATAATAATCACATTCCAACATGCCATCTCTGGAAATTCCATGTGGTCTGAACGAGATGTCCCCAAAAATACGGCACAGCTGCTCTACCAAGAAGCAGCAGACTACTTCTCTAAGTGGGTCCCTGATCCTGTTCCTCATGTCTAGGTGAAGCCTCCCAACAGGGGTCTCCATGCACTGCCTATAGGAGCATTCAGCCAGCAACAGGGGACCCCTCCAGGAGGTCCCAAAGAAGAAGCAGGCTGCCATTTTTTTCTGTTCTGCAGCCTTCACGGGTGATACCTCCAGGTATAAGAAAAACGAAGGCAACCAAGGTCTGGGGCAGACCCCCAGAAAAATCACAGGAGCCCTATGGAAAACTGATCTGACTATTAAAAGAGAAACAAACAAACAAAAAGAAAACAACAATATCAACAACCTCCCCCTGACAAAAACCACATTTGAAGGTCAGCAATCTCGAAGATCGAAGGTAGATAAGACCACCAAGATGAGAAAGAATCAATGCAAAAACACTGAAAAATAAAAAAGCCAGAGTGCCTCTTCTCTTCCAAATGAATGTAACACATCTCTAGCAAGGGTACAGGACTGGGCTGAGGCAGATATGGCAGAACTGGCAGAAGTAGGCTTCAGAAGGTGGGTAATAATTAACTTCACTGAGCTAAAGGAGTATGTTATAACCCAAAGCACAGAAGCTAAGCATCATGATAAAACAATACAGGAAATGATAACCAGAATAGCCAGATTAGAGAGGAGAATAACCAGCCTGATGGAGTTGAAAAACACAAAATAAGAACATCAAATGTAATCACAAATATCAATAGCAGAACAGACCAAGTGGAGAAAAGAAATTTTAGAGCCTGAAGACTATCTTTCTAAAATAAAACCGGCAGACAACAATAGAGAGAAAAGAATGAAAAGAAATAAAACCTCAGAGAAATATGGGATTATGTTAGAAAACCAAACCTATGACTGATTGGGGTACCTGAAAGAGACAGGAAGACCAGAACCAAATTGAGAAACATACTTAAGAATGTCATCCAGGAGACCTTCCTCAACCTAGCAAGACAGACCAACATTCAAATTCAGGAAATCCAGAGAATTCCAGTAAGATACTCTGCAAGAAGTTCAACCCTAAGACACATAATCATCAGATTCTCCAAGGTGAAAATAAAAGACAAAATGGCAAGTTCAGCCAGAGAGAAAGACCTGGTAACCTACAAAGGGAAGCCTATCAGACTAACAGTGGACATCTAAGCAGAAACACTACAAGCCAGAAGAGATTGGGGGCCAATATTCAGCATTCTTAAAGGAAAGAACTTCCAATCAAGAAATTCATATCTGGCCAAACTAAGCTTCATAAGTGAGGAAGAAATAAGATCCTTTTAAGATAAGCAAGTGCTAAGGGAATTCGTCACCACCAGCACTACCTTGCAAGAGCTACTGAAGGGAGCACTAAATATGGAAACAAAAAGCCATTACCAGCAACTACAAAAACACATTGAAGTATACAGATCAGTGACCACTATGAAGCAACCACATAAACAAATCCACACAATCACCAGCTAGCATCATTATGGCAGGATCAAATTTACACATAACAATACTAACCTTAAATGTAAATGAGCTAAATGCCCCAATTAAAAGACACAAAATGGCAAGCTGGATAAAGAACCAAGACCCTTCAGTACGCTCCCTTCAAGAGACCCATCTCACATGTAAAGACCCACATAGGCTCAAAATAAAAATATTTAGGAAAATTTACAAAGCAAATGGAGAAAAAGTGGGGTTCTTAATCCTAGTTCCTGACAAAATAAACTTTAAACCAACAAGAATCCAAAAAAGACAAAACAGAGCATTACATAATGGAAAAGGTTCAATTTAACAAGAGGAACTAACTATTCTAAAGAAGCACTCCTGTTCATAAGGCAAGTTGCTAGAGACCTACAAAGAGACTTAGACTTCTACACAATAATAGTGGGAGAATTTAACACTCCACTGACAATATTAGACAGATCATAAAGAAAGAAAATTAACAAAGATTTTCAGGACCTGAACTCAGTTCTGGATCAAGTGAACCTGATACATATCTACAGAATTTTCCATCCAAAAACAACAGAATATATTTTCTTTACATTGCCACATGGCACTTCCTCTAAAATTGATCACATAATCAAAAATAAAACACTCCTCAGCAAATGCAAAAGAACTGAAATAATAAAAAACAATCTCTCAGACCACAAGGTAATCGAATTAGAGCTCAAAATTAAGAAATTCACTCAAAATCACACAACTTCATGGAATTTGAACAACTTGCTCCTGAATGACTCCTGGGTAAATAATGAAATTCAGACTGAAATCAAGAACTTCTTTGAAGCTAATGTGAACAAAGAGACAACATACCATGATCTCTGGAATGCAGCTAAAGCAGTGTTAAGAGGGAAATTTATGGCACTAAATGCCCATATCGAAAAGCTAGAAAGATCTCAAATGAACAATGTAAGATCGTAACTAAAAGAACTAGAGAACTAAGAGAAAACAAACCCCAAAGCTAGCAGAAAACAAGAAATAACCAAGATCAGAGTGGAACTGAAGAAGGTAGAGACACAAAAAAACCCTTGAAAAATCAATGAATCCAGGAATTAAAAAAAAAAGAAATCAATAAAATAGACCACTAGCTAGACTAATAAAGAAGAAAAGAGAAAAGAATCAAATAAACAAAATCAGAAATGGCAAGGGGGATATCACAACTAAACAACCAGATAAACAAACAACCATCAGAGAATACTATAAACACCTCTATGCACATGAACTAGAAAATGTAGAAGAAATGGATAAATTCCTGGACACATACACCCTACCAAGACTGAATCAGGAGGACACTAAGTCTCTGAAATTAATTAAGGCAGTAATAAATAGTCTACCAACCACAAAAACTCCAGGACAGAAGGATTTACAGCTGAATTCTATGAGAAGTACAAAGAAAAGCTGGTACTATTTCTACTGAAAGGATTCCAAATAGTTGAAAAGGAGGGACTCCACCTGAACTTATTTTAAGAGGACAGCATCATTCTCATACAAAAACCTGACAGAGATACAACAACAACAACAACAAAACAGGCAAATATTCCTCATGAACATCAGTCCAAAAATCCTCAATAAAATACTGCCAAACCAAATCCAGCAGCACATCAAAAAGCTTTTTCACCATGATCAAGTTTAGTTTCATCCCCAGGATGCAAGGTTGGTTCAAAATACACAAACTGAAAAATTTAATTCAACATATGAACAGAACTAAAGATAAAAAACACAGGATTATCGCAATAAATGTAGAAAAGGCCTTCAATAAAATTCAACAACCCTTCACATTAAAAACTCACAATAAACTAGGTATTGAAGGAAAATATCTCAAAATAATCAGAGCCATATATGAAAACCCACAATCAATATGATACCGAATGTGCAAAAGCTAGAAACATTCCCCTTGAAAACCAGCAAAAGGCAAGGATGCCCCTCTCTTACCACTCATATTCAACACAGTATTGAAAGTTCTGGCCAGGGCAATCAGGTATGAGAAACAAAAGATATTTAAACAGGAAGAGAGAAAGTCAAATTATCTTTATTTGCAGTTGGCATGACCCTGTACCTAGCAAACCCCATTGTTTCAGTCCAAAACCATCCTAGGCTGATAAGTAACTTGAGCAATGTCTCAGGACACAAAATCAATGTGTAAAAATCACGATCATTTCTATATATCTACATCAGGCAAACAGCCAAATCATTAATGAACTCCCATTCACAACTGCTACAAAGAGAATAAAATACCTAGGAATACAGCTAACAAGAGAAATGAAGGACCTCTTCAAGGCGAACTAGAAACCACTGCTCAAAGAAATCAGAAAGGACACAAACAAATGGAAAAACAGTCTATACTCACTGATACGAAGAATGAATATTGTGAAAAAGGCCATATTATCAAAAGTAATTTATAGATTCAATGCTATTCCCATAAATTACCATTGACATTCCTCACAAAAATAGAGGAAGCCATTTAAAAATTCATATGAAACCAAAAAAGAGCTCAAAAAGTCAAGGAAATCTTAAGCAAGTTGGAGGCATCACACTGTCTAACTTCAAACTATACTACCTAACTTCAAACTATACAGCAAGACTACAGGAACCAAAACAGCATGGTACTGGTATACAAACAGACACATAGACCAAGGGAACAGAATAGAGAACTCAGAAACAAGACAACACACCTACAACAATCTGATCTTTGACAAACCTGACAAAAAGAAGCAATGGTGAAATGACTTCCTATTTAATAAATGGTGCTGGGAGAATTGGCTAGCCATATGCAGAAAATTAAAATGGGATCCCCTCCTTACATCTTATACAAACATTAACTCAACATGGAATAAAGACTTAAATATAAAACCTAAAACTACAAAAACCCTAGAAGAATATCTAGGCAATATGTTTCAAGTCATAGGCATGGGCAAAAATTTCATGATGAAAACCTCAAAAGCAATTGCAACAAAAGCAAAACTTGACAAATAGGATCTAATTAAACTAAAGAACTTCTACACAGCAAAAGAAACTATTATCAGAGCAAACAAAAGCCTACAGAATGGAAAACATTTTTGCTATATATCCATCTGACAAACATGTAATACCTAGTCTACAAGGAACTTAAAGTTACAAGAAAAAAAAACATTAAAATTGTGCAAAGGACATGAACAGAAACTTCCCAAAAGAAGACATACATGTGGCCAACAAATATATGAAAAAAAGTTCAACATCACTGATCATTAGAGAAATGCAAATCAAAATCACAAAGAGATACTATCTCATGTCAGTCAGAATGCCAATTATAAAAATCCAAAAACAACAGATGCTGGTGAAGTTGCAGAGAAACAGGGACATTTTTACACTGTTGGTGGGAGTGTAAAGTAGTTCAACCATTGTGGAAGACAGTGTGCCAATTCCTCAAAGATCTAGAGGCAGAAATACCATTTGACCCAGCAATCCCATTACTGGGTATATACCCAAAGGAATGTAAATCATTCTATTACAAAGATATATGCATGCATATGTTCATTCCAGCACCATTCACAATAGCAAAGACATGGAATCAATCCAAATGCTCATCAATGATAGATTGAATAATAAAAATGTGGTATATAGATATACCATGGAATACTATATGGCCATAAAAGGAAATGAGATCATGTCCTTTGAAGGGACATGGATGGAGCTGGGAGGTATTATCCTCAGCAAACTAATGCAGGAACAGAAAACCAAGCACCACATGTTGTCACTTACAAGTGGGAGCTAAACGATGAGAATGCATGGACACATGGGGACTGTGGGGGAGAGTATCAGAAATAATAACTAATGGATGCTGGCTTTAATACATAGGTGATAGGATGATCTGTGCAGCAAATCACCATGGCATACATTTACCTATGTAACAAACCTGCACATCCTGCATAGGTATCCCAGAACTTAAAAGATAAGGGGAAAAATAAATCTTAAAAAAAAAGAAAAATCACCTCTTGGGTACAACATATTCTATTTGAGTAATGGGTACACTAAAAGCCCAGACATCACCACTATACAATTATCTATGTAAAGAAAACCACTTGTATTTCTAAAGCTATTCAAATAAAAACATTTCAAAGAAAAAAAAATCAGCAATTTTGGATTCATTAACTATGCATATCATCTCTCTTGCTGGCATCAGTATGTTCAAATTACATCGTTACTGATTAACCCAGAGGAAATGAAAGAAATACATTTTAATAGACGTATAAAATCGATTCATTACCCATCCTATTCACCTTTATAATTTTAGGGTGTCCTACTTGTCCCTGGCTTCTACATTCACAACTGAACTAATTTTGGATTAATGTTTTTATTTAAAAAGATAAATTAGTTTGCTGCATACTTACTGTCACACATTCTTAAAGTCAAATCTATTTCGTTCTTTATAGTACATAGAGTTCGACAGTGTCAAAGATCTAATTGACTTTTATTTATAATTGTCTTTTTTACTTTCTATTTTTTAAGGTAAAGGTACAAAATATAATCAGGTTGTGATGACTTAGTAACATGTTGTACAATCAGTAAAATCAGTTAGATGCTAAATCTTAATAAACGTTCAGAGAAAATTCCTATAGAAAATAGAAAGTAAGGAATCTAGTAAATTGACTAATCCTTAGTTTCTTGAATATCTAGGGGATTTCCTAATGTTTTTGGTTAAAAGAGTATTCAAAAAAGAACAAAGTCACACATCTCTTGCCTTGATTTATTAGTCATGCTGTTGGTAAGCAAAATGTTTAAAGAAATGATTGGTTCTTACATGTTGTGTCTGCTTTTGTGGAGCCCAAAGCTGAAAGATTGATTGCAAATATAAAGGTAATCATCAAAATGTTCTTAGTTCACAGTAACTTATGGCACTGAGAAAACAAATTAAAATCAAATGATTTTAAAAGGTGAATCTGTTATGAAAGAATCTTTTCTGTATAGTTAAGTCATTTTATGTATCCAAAGATTGCCAAGTATCATATAAAATGATTCTATTTTAAAAAAAGAATGCTAATTTTTTATAATTACATATTTTTCAATAAACATTTTATGTTTGAAAATAATAATGTAATTATTTTCAATATATTTTGGATTTACAAAAAAAAATGTGAACATAATCACACACCCAGGCCCTCCTATTAACATCTTACGTTATTATGATACATTTGTTAGAATAAATGAATGATAATGGTACATTTTGATTAACTAAAGTCAACATTTTATCAAGATATTCCTAGCTTGTATCTAGTTTCCTTTTTTTTTTTTTCTGTTTCCAGATCCTACCCAGA
The DNA here is from genome assembly GCA_036589455.1 of Ateles fusciceps. Taxonomy (NCBI): domain Eukaryota; kingdom Metazoa; phylum Chordata; class Mammalia; order Primates; family Atelidae; genus Ateles; species Ateles fusciceps. The sequence goes on along the minus strand of JAZHEH010001040.1, from coordinate 4,700,807 downwards.
CATAGCATTGCATTTATTCGTCATATCTCCATAGGCTACCCTAGGCTGTGACAGTTTTATGGACTTATCCTTGATGACCATTACAGTTTTGAGGAGTAATAGTCATGCATTCTGTAGACTATTCCTTTAACTGTGATTTGTCTGATAGTGCTTTTCAAGATTACACTAGGATTATGTATACATATTTTTTTTTTGGTGGGGGAGAGAGAGCCCAGAGGTAAAGTGTTGCTTTCATCACATCATATCCATGTATTTACTATAAACATGACTTATTGATGTTGATGTTGACGAATCTTATGGCTGAATTAGTGCTTATCAGACTTCTTTACAGTAAATACACAATTTTTTCATACTCTACATTTTACCCTTTGGAAGAAAGTCACTATGCATAGATTACTTAAGGAGTGAGAGTTCTGCTCTACTTTCTTGAGGGTCGGACATCTACATAAGTTATTTGGTATTTTTATTTGTTTATTTATTTATACAATCATTTTTATATCAGAATAGAATCATGAGTACTTATTTTACACTTTGGGTAAAAAACAATATTACTATATCTACTTTATTATTGAAAGTTTTACAGATTTAATTACTGAGAGTCTTACATTTGGCTCCTATGTGAGTGTTATGTTTCGTTTTAGAACTTTTTCACTTTCTGGCACCAGAAGATACTCCAGGCTCATATATTTCTGCCCCAGCCCATAATCAGTCATTTCTCCTAGGAACCTAGGTTTCTTTAATTAGAGAATAGTGCTGTAAATCAAGATCTGGGAACTAGTCGTGTACATTGTTACTGGGGTGTCATTGCTTCTAGTCCCCTTCAAATGAAATATATATCTGCACATATCTCTAAAGTATATACATACTAAAGTATTTACATACATAACCATCTACAGTTGACCCTTGAATAATGAGGGGGTTAGGAATTCTGACAAACTCATGCGGTTGAAAATCCACATACAACTTCTGACTCCCCCAAATCTTAACTACTGACAATCTACTGTTTTGGAACCCTTATGGATAGCAGTGGATTAACACATATTTTGTATGCTACATGCATTACATACTGTATTTTTACAATAAAGAATAAAGGAGAAGGGATTGTTCTTGCTGTCTCAGGGGTGGCAAAGGCAGAAGTGGAAAAGGTGGAAGGGGAGGCAGGCGAGTTACACTTGGTGTAACTTTTATTAAGAAAATCCACATGTAAGAGGACCTTCACAGTTCAACCCTATTATTCAATAGTCAACTGTACTTAATAGTTCAGTTCAATTGCATAGGTATAAAGGTAACAGAATTGAAATCCTGTATCCCCTGTAGAAAATAGCTTTATTAATACTATGCATATATATAATTACTCTTACTCTAGTCTTACACACTTTGTTCATTTCTGAAGTTTCTAAGGTCACAACCAATTTTTCCCATGTCCTTCAGTGAGGTTGCTTCATAAATTAGTGCTTGGTCACATATTTCATTATTTCCTGAAATCCCATAACCTCCTTAATAATGTGTTTAAAAAACTTATGTGCATTAAGAATCTATTTTTATACTATAAATTTGTGAGACTTGACAAATGCATTGAATCATGTAAGTGCTATTACCATACCATGCAAATAGTCACTGTCCTAAACATTCACCTTTGTTACAACTATCCAACTTTTCCCCTGTACCCCAGGAACTCCCATAAATCATGAGGTTCTTAGTACTACTGTAGTTTTACCATTTTTAGAATTTTGTATAGTTGGAATCATTCAGTATGTAGCTTTTTCAGAGTAACATTTTTTTGACTTAGAAATGTACATTTAAAATTCATTCATGTCTTTTCATGGCTTTACATTTCATTTCTTTTTATCACTGAGTTATCCCATTGTACGGTTGTACCATAGTTTTTGCTCCATTTACCTATTGAAAGATACCTTGCATGCTTCTAGTTTTGGTAATTATAAACAAAGTTGATACAGAGTTGATACAGAGTTCCTATGCAGTTGATTAAAAACCTAATACGGTAAAGGCTATACTGTAATGTAAAACTACATTTACTTTGAAACAAAACTGCTATGTCATTTTGCATTCCTATCTTCATTGAATAAAAATTTGTGATCCTGCAATCTCACCAGTAACCGAATTGTCAATATTTGGAATTTTTGCCAACCTAATAGGTATGTGATGCTAGCCCATTGTTGTTAGAATTTGCAATTCTCTAATAACAAATTATGTAGAGCATCTTTTCACATTTATGTTTGCCATCTTATATTGATTCAGTGAGACATCTGTTCAGGTATTTTACCTGTTTTTAAAATTTGGCTGTTTTCTTTATATGTAGTGTATATATTTTAGATACAAGTATTTATCAAATATGTATTTTGCAAGTATTTTCAAGTTCATGGCTTGTCTTTTGATTCTATTGGGAGAATCTTTCACAAAAAAAAAGAAATTTTAAATTTTAATTAAGTCCAACTTATCATTTTTTCTTTTATTGATCATCCTTTTGTAGTTTTATCTAAAATCTCCTCACCAAATTCAGTATCACCTAAATTTTTTTCTGAGGTTTCTTGTAAAATATTTATAACTTTCTGGCTTGGGTTTGTTTCCTTTCATCAGCTAATTTTTATAATGGTTAAGTTCTGTGTCATGGTTATATCCACATGGATATCCAACTTTTCTAGCACCATATGTTTAAACATCATCATTTTTCATGGAATTGCCTTTTTCCCATTATCAAAGATCATTTGATTTAATACATTTGGGTCTTTGGACTCTCTGTTCTATCCATCTACATGTCTGTGTCATTTTTCAGTAATATCACACTGTCTTAATTACTACAGCTTTATAGTAAGCCTTGAAATTGGGTAATATTAGACCTCATCTTTGTTCTTCTTCAGTATTTTCTTAGGTATTCTAGATCTTTTGTTTTTCCATATGAATTTTAAATTATATTTGTCAATACTAAGGAAATACCTTGTGCAGATGTTGAATGAGATAGTATTGAATGTATTAAGTTGGAAAGAGTTGATATATTAACAACACTGAATCTTCCAATCTACATATGCCCCTCACCCCTTCTTCCACCGGACCAACCCTGGTGCTTTCATTGTAGCTCTGTGTGATGTGGCATGCCCTCTCCTCTTGCAAATCTGAATAACAAACTTTCTATTCAATAGCAGTCTTTTCCGGAAGTGTTGGCCTCACCAAACTTGAATTATAAAACCTACATTTAAAAACATAAGTAAAGATAATTTTGTACCCATCTAGCAATACAGCTAAAATTTTATAGGGCGATTTTGCTCAAAGGCTAAAAGCTTTATAAACAAACGTGTGTGTGTGTGCGCACATTTACGTATATTTTCAAAATGTGTAATAGGAATGGCCTCAAAACTCTGAAAAGGTGAAATAATTTATATTCCTTCCCACACTGATTAAGAATATGTATTTTTTCACATCCTTGACAATTTAAACATGATTTTTAAACCTAATTTTAGAAGTACTAAAATTGTTATTTTAAAATTACTAAAATCATGATTTTAAAAATACTGTTTAAAAAAATAATCAGTATTGGTTTTAAACATAATTCATTATAATATTTGTTAATATAGTAAAAGTAATGAATTTTTGTGGTCAATGTGCATTTTTTCATTAGTTGTGGTACTTTTGTTTATTTACTAGTATTTAGAATATATATATATTTCTCTGTAAATTGCATATTTAGCAAATAAATATGCAATTAGTTCTTATGTACTATTTAAGAGTTCTGGGGAGAGTTTTGGCAAGATGGCTAACTAGACACACTAATTCAAAAAAATTGAAAGATGTCCTGCAAGATACTATAAAAGATAATACCCAGGGCGTGTAGTCATCAGACTTTCCAAGGTCAATGCAAAACAAAACATCTTAAAGGAAGCTAGAAAAAAATAGTTATATCACCTATTAGAGAATTCCATCAGACTAACAGTGGGCTTTTTAGCAGAAATCTTATAAATCAGAAGGGACAGGGGATCTATTCTTAGCATCATCAAAGAAAATAAATTTAAACAAAAAATTTCATGACCTGCTGAAGTAAGCTTCACAAGTGAAGGAGAAATTAAATCTTTCCCCCAATAAGCAAGTTCTAAGGAAATTCTTTACCACTAACTCAGCCTTACAAGAGATGCTTAAGAGTTCTAAACACAGAATGAAAGAACAATACCTGCTACCACAAAAATACACGAGTACGTAGACTACAGACCCTATAATGCAGCTTACAATCAAGTATACAAAGGGACCTGGTAACGACACCGTGACAGTAACAAAACCATACATATCAATATTAACCTTGAATGTAAATGATCAAAGCCCTACATATAAAAGACACAGAGTGGCAAACTGGATTAAAAAACAAGACCCCTTTGTGAGGCCAAGGTGGGTGGATCACCAGAGGTCAGGAGTTCGAGACCAGTCTGGCCAACATGGTGAAACCCATCTCTACTAAAAATATAAAAAAATAGCTGGGTGTAGTGGTGGGTGACTGTATCCCAGCTACTTGGGAGGCTGAGGCAGGAGAGTTACTTGAACCCAGAAGGTGGAGGTTGCAGTGAGCCGAGATCGTGCCGTTGCACTACCGCCTGGGCAACAAGAGCAAGACTCCATCTCATAAACACACACACACACACACACACGACCCAGATCCATCCTTCTGGTTTCTTCAAAGAAAAAAAATCATCTAACATGTAATGATATATTTGTCTCAAAGTAAAAGGATGAAGATTTACCATGCAATTGGTAAAGAAAAAAGAGCAGGAGTCACTATTTTTGTATGAGACAAGATAGACTCTAAGCCAACAACAGTAAAAATGGACAAAGAAGAGCATTACACAGTAATAAAAGGTTTAATTCAACAAGATTTAACTATCCTAAATTTACAGTATCCCAATGACATCGGAGCACCCAGATTCATAGAATAATTACTTCTAGACCTAGGAAAAGACTTAGATAGCCACACAATAATGGAGAGGGATTTCAACACCCCATTTATAGCATTAGACAGACCATGATGAAAAAAAAAAACTAACAAGTAATAAATTCTGGACTTACATTTGACATTTGACCATTTGGACATAACAGACATCTATAGAACATTCCACCCAAGAACCACGGAATATATGTTCTTTTTATCTGCACATGAAACATACTCTAATACTGATCACATGCTTGGTCATATAGCAAGTCTCAATAAATTTTAAAAAACTGAAATCGTAACAAGTATATTCTCAGACCACAGTGGAATAAAAATTGAAATTAACACCAAACCACACAATTACATGGAAAATAAACAACTTGCTCCTAAATGACTTTTGGGTAAACAACCACTTAAGGCAGAAATCAAAAAATTATTTTAAACAAATGAAAATAAAGCCACTACATTCTAAAATGTCTGGGATGTAGCTAAATCAGTGTTAAGAGAAAATTTTATAGTGCTAAATAACTACCGTAAGACAATAGAAAGATCTCATATTAATCTAATATCACACTTAAAGAACTAAGAAAAAACAGGAACAAATGAATCTCAAAACTAGCAGAAGAAAAGAATAATAAAAGCAGAGTGGAGGTAAACAAAATTGAATCACATAAAACCATCCAAAGGATCAATGAAACTTAAAATTAGTTCTTTGAAGGGGTAACAAGATTGATAGACCACTGGAGAGATTAACCAAGAAAATAAGAGAGAACACTCAAATAAGCAAAATAAAAAATGGCAAAGGAGACATGACAAGTAATCCCACAGGAATACAAAAGATCCTTAGATCCTATTATGAGCAAGTCCATGCACATAAACTATAAAATCTAGAGAAAGTAGATAAATTCTGGGAAACACAAAACCTCTCAAGTTTGAATCAGGACAAATTGAAACCCCCGAATAGATGAATAACAAGTTCTGAAATTGAATCAGTAGTAGAAAACCTACCAGCCCTCCAGGCACACTGTAATCCCAGCAGTTTGGGAAGCTGAGGCAGGTGGTCATGAGGTCAGGAATTTGAGAAGAGCCTGGCCAACATTGTGAAACCCCGCCTTTACTAAAAATACAAAAATTAGCTGGTCATGGTGGCATGTTCCTGTAATTCCAGCTACTCAGGAGGCTGAGGCAGGAGTATTGGTTGAACCCAGGAGGCAGAGGTTGCAGTGAGCCAAGATCACACCACTGCACTCCAGCCTGGGCAACAGAGTGAGACATTGTCCAAAAGAAAAAAATAATAGAAGAAGAAAGGAGAAGGAGAAGGAGGGGGAGGGGGAGGGAGAGGGGAAGGGGAGGGGAGAGGGGAGGAGATGGGGAGAGAGGGGAGAGGGGGAGGGGAGGGGGAGAGGGGAGGGGAGGGGGAAGAGGGGAGGGGAGGGGGAGAGGGGAGGGGGGAGAGGGAGTGGGAGGGGGAGGGGGAGTGGGAGGAAAGGGAAAGAAGGAAGGAAAGGAAGGGAAGGAAGGGAAAGAAGGAAAGAAGGGAAGGAAGGAAAGAAAAAACCTACCAACCAAAAATAGCCCTAGATCATGTGGATCCACTGCTGAATCCTACCAGATGTACAAAGAAGGGCTGCTACCAATGCTACTGAAACTGTTATAAAAAGTCAAGGAGAAGGGATTTCTCTCCAACTTATTCTATGAACCATTTAACACTCATCATCCTGATACCAAAACCTAGCAAAGACACAATTAATAAAAACAAACACTAAACCACTTTACGCCAATATCTCTAATGACCGAAGTCGGAAAAATTCTCAACAAAATACTAACAAACTGTATCAGGCAGCACATCAAAAAGTTAATTCACCATGTTCAAGTAGGCTTTATTCATGGGATGCAAGGTTGGTTCAGCATGCACAAGTCAATAAATGTGATTCATCAAATAAATAATTAATAAAACATAATCATCTCAATAGATGCAGAAAAAGGATTTGATAAAACCTAACATTTTTTCATTACAAAAGCCCTCAAAACACTAGGTGTCAAATGAACATACCTCAAAATAATAAGAGTGATTTATGATAAACCCACAGCCAGCATTATGCTGAATGTGCAAATGCTGGAAACATTTCTAAGAACTGAAACAGGGCAAGGATGCCCCATATACAACTTTCACAATTTACTACTCATCATTTAATGCTCTCATCCAATATAGTATTAGAGAAGTTCTAGCCAGAGAAATCAGCCAAGAGAAAGAAGTAAAAGGCATTCAAATAGGAAAAGCAGAAGTCAAATTATCTCCCTCTGCTGACAGTATGATTCTATGACTAAAACTTACTGACAGTTTCATCAAAAGCCTCCATAAATAACTTCAGTAAAACTTCAGGATACAAAACCAATGGACAAAAGTCAGCAACACTACTATATAACAATAACAATCAACCCAAGAGCCAGGTAATGAATGGAATCCCCACTTATAATAGGCACATAAATAAACTAAAATACCTAGGAATGCATATAACCAAAGAGGTGAACGTTCTCTTCAATGAGAACTTGAAAACACTGCTGAAAGAAATAACAGATGGCGCAAACAAATGGAAAAACATTCCATGCTCACGGGTTGGAAGAATAAGTATCTTTAAAATGTCCATACTGCCCAATGCAATCTTCACAAAATTTTTAAAAAAATTCCTAAAATTCATATGGAACAAAACGAAAAAAAAAAAAAAAACAAAAGCCTGAATAGACAAAGCAATCCTAAGCAAAAAGAACAAAGCTGGAGGCATCGCATTGCCCCTACTCATTGCCCCTAGAGGGTTACAGAAACCAAAATAGCAGGATACTAGTAGAAAAATAGACATATTTACCTATGGAACAGAATAAAGAGCTCAGAAATAAATCTATACACCTACAACCAACTGATCTTTGACAAAGTCAACAAAAGCAAGCAATGGAAAAAAGCTCCCTCTTCAATGAATAATGCTGGGAAAACTGGCTAACCATATGCAGAAGAATAAAACTGGATACCTAATTCTCACGATATTCAAAATTATCTCAAAATAGTTTAAATTCTTAAATGTAAGACATCAAACTATTAAAATTCCTAGAACAAAACCTAGGAAATATTCTTTGGACATTGGCTTCATCAAATAATTTATAATAAAGTCCCCCAAAGCAATTGCAATGAAAACAAAAATATACACCTAGGACCTAAGTAAACTAAAGAGCTTCTTAACAGCAAAAGAACCAATCATCAGGGCAAACCAACAACCTACAGAATGGGAGAAATTAATTTGAATACTATGTATCCAACACAGGACTAATATCCAGAAGCTATAAGAAATGTGAACAATTGAACAAGGAAAAACCAAACAACCCCATTAAAAAGCAGGCAAAGGACATGAACAGACTCTTCTCAAAAAAAAAAAAAAAAAGACATACAAATGGCTAACAAGCATGAAAAAGTGTGACATCGCTAATCATCAGAGAAGTGTGAAGCAAAATTACAATGCAATACCATCTCACACCAATCAGAATGGATGCTATTAAACTCAAAAACCAGAAATTGGCAAGGCTGCAGAGAAAGTGAATGCTTTGTCACTGTTGGTGGGAATATTCATTAGTTCAGCTCTGTGGAAAGCAGTTTAGAAGTTTTTCAAAAAAACTAAAAATAGAAATACCATTCAACTCAGGATCCCCAATACTAGGTATGTACTAAAAGAAAATTAATCATTCTCCCAAAAAGTTACCTACTCTCATATGTTTATTGCAGCACTATTCACAATAGCAAAGGCATGGGAGAAACCTAGGTTCCCGTTAAGAGTTAACTGGATAAAGAAGATTGGTACATATATACTATAAATCATATTCTATATACGATTTAGTCATAAAAAAATAATAAAAACATGTCCTTTTCAGCCACATGAATGGAGATGGAAACCATTACCCTAAATGAATTAAGGAAGACACAGAAAATCAAATATCACATGTTCTCTCTTATGAGAGAGACTAAACTCTGGATAGATATGGATATGAAAGTAGGATCAATAGACACTGGGATTTCAAAAGTAGGGAGGGAGGAAAGAGGGCAATGGCTGAAAAACTGTATTGGGTACTATGTTCAACAATAGAAGCCAAAATCTCAGCATCACACAATATACTCCTGTAACAAACCTGCACATGTGCTCTTGAATCTAAAGTCATCAAAATTTCAAAAAAGAATTCTTATTGATAAAATGTTTAACTATAGTCTAATAAATATTTAGCATGTAAATATTCTCATATAAAAACTTTTCTTTCAATAATGCTTATGTGGTCTGTTACAGTAAATAAGTTTAAAATGTTTATCTTCACAAATACATTATTTCCTTTATAATTTTCTCTTTTAGTGCTATAATTACAGAGATCTTTAATATTGAAAACATATGAGTTTCTAACTAATTTTCTATAATTTCATTTTGTTTCATATTAAAATTTTTTAATTCACTAAGAATTAGCATTCTTGGACATTGCATATTTTGAATCAAATTTTCACAGGCATAGACAATTATGGAACACAAACTAAAAGTCAACAAGTAATAAACAAATCTAACATTCCACCAGAGCACATGAGTTATGACTTCATGCCCTACAGATGTAGAAGATACCAAGGTATCTTGCAGGAGGGTGATGCCTGGAAGGATCTCTATGATTAAGCATAACTGTTTTTCTCTGAACTATAAACATTATTTGAATCCCTCTCTTTTCTTTCTTCATCGTTGATAATTATAATTTATCTGGGCCATGTCTGTGTTTTATGCTTTTCATTAATTTTATCTGATACACAGTGATCGCTTTGTTATTTCAAACTAAAGCCTTTGCTTAGTTTTGTCTTTATTCCTATTTTTGACAGAATCTTTTAATTGTATTATTTTGTTCAGATATAATAATTAGCCAAAAATAGTACTCTTCAGAATCTGTTCTCCATGGGCTTTGGGGTCAAGCTGACCCACTTTTAAAAGAGCCATTTAATAACTGAACTGCCTTGGACAAATCACTTAACATCTCACAACATTAGTATCTGCATATACTTCAATTCAGGCTTTATAGAGTTGTAGTACAAGAAATACATATTTAAATTTAGTTTATAAATATATGTGAATGTTTGCCATAGCACCTGGCATATTTTATTCAGTTTATAAATGGCACTTAATATATTTTAGGCTTCCTTTATGCTCCAGTATATTTCTTCAGAATATTTCTCCACATTGTCTCCTTACCCATATTTTGCGTATATGTGGGTTTGAGTTCATATTTCAGGCTTAGCTAAATGTCTTCTTTGCAGAAAGAACTTTGCTGGCAATCCCACCAAATGAGTGCCCCCTCCTTTCTCCACCTTATTCCTTCAATTCCTCATTTGATAGCATATCATAATTTGTAGTCATTTTGTGTATTCTCAAATGCTTTGAAATGCATTTTCACTAAGAATGAAGGCATTATGACAATAGGAATTTCTTCAATTACACTTTCCTCCTCTTTCCCTCCCTCCCTCTTTCTATTAGCTAATATAATGACAAGAACATAGCAGGTGTTTAATAACTGTGCAAACTATTTCATCAGTAATTTTTCCATTTATTCTAAAACTTCCTTATTTTGCTGCACATTAAATTTTGTCTTTGCCAATTTCTAACACTTTCACTCCTTTAAAGGTCTAAGTTTTCAGCTTATTTTCATAACTTCTCCTATTTCAGTCTCTGGCTTTCTCATCTTCTCTTTCATCACTTTCATTTCCTTAAAAATTAAGATGATGTCAAAAGTATACACTTTTTCCTGAGAATGTAATATATTGTTTTTTCATCATTTATCTTTCCATATGTTTTATGTAGTATAATTGCTATTTTATTTATTCAACTTTTTCATAGGTTCTATGCTGCCTTTTGTTGTTATTTACTCACTTTTAAGTGAAATCAAGTGTTTCCACGTCTGACCAAACAGCATGCTTACAGGACCAAACTCCCTGTGTCCCCTCACTGCTTATCTGAATGATGTTGAGGCTCTCCTGTGACTTTAACCACAGAGCGATATAATATATAATTGATCTACATATCTATCTATCTATCTGTCTATCCATCCAACCTTCCATCCATCCATCCGTCCAGCTACACAGTTTAATCTTTCATAGGCTTAAGGAGTCTAGGAATATAACTAGCATCAAACATATTCAGTGGAGGATACTCTTTGCCTGATTTTCTCTCTTGTCCCAAGATCTTTCCAAATCTAGGATAACAAGTATTAAAATTGTATATTCTATATATTGTCATTTAAACAGGAGTATTATTTTTTCCTATAAGAATCTTGACAAGCTCAGAGCTTATATTTCTGCTGATGATAGTATAAAACAAAGCCAAAAGTTAAAAAGAAACATAAACTCTTACAAAGTTTGACAAATACATCTCAGTTTTTTTCAGGTTTGTGGCAATTTCAGGGGAACTGAGGTTCCTTCAGGTCTGTACACCATGTAACCCCTTCTCACCCAATCCCTCTTTTGCTCACACAGCCCTCGGTCTTGGAGACTTACTTGCATGAATTATATAAAATGACTCACCAAATCTCCACTTCCTATCTGGGTTTCCAATGGAGAGCCGAGGAAAAGTTAAGAGAGAAGAGTGAAACTGAAGATTTTTATTTTCCTGAGCCCTTCCTACTGTGTCACCTTGGATCCTTCAATCTGTATCAGTGGGACACAGCAATGGATTGTATTACTCTGTTCTCATGCTGATAATAAAGACATATCCAAGGTTGAGTAATTTCTAAAAGAAAGAGGTTTAATGGATTCATAGTTCTGCTTGGCTGGAGAGGCCTCAGAATCATAGTGGAAAGCAAAGGAGAAGCAAAGACACATCTTACATGGTGGCAGGCAAGACAGCTTGTACAGGGGGAGCTCCCATTTATGAAACCATCAGGTATCATTCAACTTATTCACTACCAAGGGAACACTATGAGGGAAGCCACTCCCATAATTCAATTATCTCCACCTGAACTCACCCTTGATATGTGGCAATTATTACAATTCAAGGTAAGATCTGGGTAGAGACACAAGCAAACCATGTCAGGATCATCTACTGAAATCTGGCTAACAGCCTCTTCCCTTTGCTTGTTCAGACTACAGCTAATCCTGCAACTTCTGAATTCTCACTGCTTTAGTGGAGTGATTTTTTTATGCATATGGTACTTGCTTAAGTTAGTATAATATGCTACTGAATGCCAGCTGGTAAAACTTGGGATTGTTCTACAACCAGGGTAGAGAGGAGTACTTGCGCTTCCAACTCCCCCACTCAGATACATCCTCCAATTTGGCACTTTTAGCCTGGCAAGAAACTCTGAGTCTCACCCATCCTCCATACAATCTGCAGCTAAGGATGTTCATCAAACAATTTGCTGTATCTCATCCTCAGCCAGAGTGGCTCTTTGCAGGCCAGCTGTCTGTTGCCAAAAACTTTTCTAATTCACCATGTTGTTGTTCACACTGAGTAGCTGAAGAATTTACATGTGATGGAGGGACATAGTTAGCTTAGAGACACTTGAGTACATATCTCCCTCTTATCTATTTCTAAACTATCACCCGACAGGTGCAACCCTGCTCCAGACCTGTAATGAAGGCAAGGTCCTTTCTAAGGAGATTTCAGTTTTGCTGTATCTATACTTGGTGGAAGAATGTTCCAATCGCCTTTACTCCAACCCATTTCTGAGACTATAACAGTAAAATGTCTATATAAAATATATATTTCATGGGATATAAAATTTAAAACTTTATTTTTTTATATGTAATTTAAAAAATTTGTTAATTCATTTTCTGTTTAACTTGGCCTCTACTTTGGTAAGTGTCCATGTATAGTCAATTTTCTTATTTATTTTGCTAGCCCATTTGGGAGAAATTCAAATTTTCTCATTTAGCTGAGGTTTAGTTGCTGATTTAGGATCTTTCCTACAGAGACTTATTTGTGCTATGAAAGCAAAAAATATATATATATATTCATGGGTAATACCTGTCACTTGCAAGTGCTATTGTTTTGTCTGAACATAATTTTTCTTCTACTTTCCTAAAGAAAAGGGATAAAATGTCTCTTATAGTAGGATCGCTTGTATTTTCTGTGTTACAAATTACACACTAGACCTCACTGTGTGAGGTTAGAATACACCCAACTTTGATTTAGAATAGCACTTACAGATTCTTGAATTATTTCAAACCCCTATTGAGAAGCCAGTAAGACCAGCTACCCATAGTTATGACTCATTTGTTGTAACTTCCATTTCCTGCAGTATCAGAATGATGATCTTTTATTGAAGCAAAAGTGGTTTCTATTGGAGGATGCAGAGTTGCCCATAAAATACCTTGACCACTAACCAGTGTACCGTCAAAATGTTTGCCAACACATTTTAGAGGTTTTAAAGGGATTTTCTATTAACATTTCACATAACACTGCAATGCTTTTACAAAGATGAGAAGTATGTGTTGGTAACTGAAAAATTATTTCAATATGACACCATTTCTAAGTCTGGAAGAAATTCTTGTATGAGTTTCTTCCACTGAGTTTCACCATGTTCTAATTTTGATACTAAAGAAGGTTCTTTGCTATTTTTCCCCCTTTGGAATACTCAGTGAGTCCCTGAGATGGTGATTTTGAGTGCTATTTTTCTTCTGTCATCTTTCCTGAAAGTTCTTGAGGTTGCTTGGAGAAATAAGAAAAGATTTGGAAGGGGAAGAGAAGTCAGGTAATCTTCCAGACAAACAGTAGTAACAAACACATATAAAGACTCCAAAAGTAAATGTTCATGTGAGAGAACATGTGCTTTGACACATTCACAGAAACATAAGGAAATATTTCAATAACAACTGTATATCGAATTTAAGAAACTGATCATAACCAACTAGTTTACTATTTAATAAAAATAATTTGCAATATTATATTTTTCTAGATTTATTATTTACAAAGTTATACAATTAAAACTTTACTAGCTTTAAGATGAATAAACGTAGGTAGGAAAACAATCTCTTCAATCTCAGTTGTATTTTTCTAAAATCATAAATGTAGAGTTTCTTTTTTATAATAAGACTTTGCAGAATATGCTAGACAAAGTAGTGAATAAATGTTACTTTATAAATTTGTAGGTAAAAATGTAATGAGGGTTAACATAACAGAGAGTCCAGATTAACGTCTAATATTTGAAAGGCAACTATTGACATATTAGGCAAGAGCAACATGTAAACAATTTCCCTCATCCAATCTCATAGGAAAATCTTAAATTTACCATGTAAAAGGATGTAGCTTTTCCAGTGTAACTGTGTTTTTGAAATCTTGTTATTAAATGCTAAAGGGGATTACCTCTATTTAAAGGTCTGATCACTGGCTGAGAACAATTACTTTACCAAAAGAATTTCTAAAATATTATTAAATATTTTTATGTAATAATTAATCAGGTAATTTATTTCAATTCCTCAACCTTCTCCATTTATCAGCCACCCCCTCCACTGTTCTCTATCACTAGACTCATAGTAAGATGAAATAATAAAATATATATTATTCTTCCAAGTGTACTGCTTGAAAAACCACAACATTTGCTTTTGGAACTCATGCTGTTTCCCTTGTGAGTTTAATTTGTTTTACATACATTCCTAACAGGTGTTGAAAAACCCCACTCTCTGCTTATAGAAAGACCATATTTCACAGCTGGAAATTGGTTGTAAATGGAAGGTTATATTTCACTTGAAGAAATACATATTTAAACTAGTAATTACAATTTATAGTGCTGTCCTTATAAAACCTAACAGCCCCTTGGCTTCTCTACACCATTCATGCTAATTCTCAGACAGAAGTTTTCAAATGAAAATAAATGTTATAAATCTTTTAAAGTGGTCATGAAGATACATTTTGCGAAACTATAAAAGCCATTAAATTGACAATGATAATATTGTGTGCATGGGCATATCTAAAAACCATGGATCTATATCATTTAACAACAGGATCTCAATATGCTACATAAGTGGTGAGTATTCTTCAATTATCTCCATTATCAAGAGGGAGAGACAAAGTGCTGGGAACGTTAAGCAGCTTCTGGAAGTCTAGATGAACAGAACTTGTGAATTTCCTAAATTGTCTGACTAAACTACGTTTGCTGTGAAAAAAATATAATGTTTAAAGGGATTATTGAGAGATGAAAAAAATTGCTAATTACTTGGTGTATGTAGAATTCATGGCATCTTAATTTTAGTCTCAGCCAGTCATATTTCATTATACTATAAGGCTAAAACCACATTTTATTGCCCCCAAACCTCAATTTTAGTGCATATCTTGTAATTAAAAAGTTATATTCCACCAATGCTTGCAGTACCAAAAATTATTTCCTACATCATACTTTTTGGTGAAATTCTCATAATAACTTGATTTGTCCAATAGTATTTACAACACTGTTATATTACTAGGATGAGTCTTAGGTAATTACCTAGCTCTTTGATCTTGAACACTACATACTGTTCTATGCACAGTTAAGGAAACTCACTCATATATACATGAGGCGAACAGTTTAGGCTAACATTCAGTATTATACAATTTAGTTGTTTGATTTATTTTCTCCCTTCTACATGGAGAAGTAGTAAACCTGTAGTTTTCCAGTCAAAAAAGGAAAAGTAACCTTACTCTGTATTGCACACTTTGATGCTTCTTTCATAACTTTCATAAAGGGGCCATCTTTTACTCAACTGACAAGATTATTTGTATTTGAAAATATAATACATTGAATAAAAAGATTCCAATGACATAGGCTTCCTTCTGAAATATAGTTAGTTCCATTCAAACCAATAGAACTAACAATGGGAAAGAAAAAGATGTTTTCTTAAGGAGATGCTGGGCAAGATAAAAGTGTATATTACTCACTGTATTTTGGAAACTTAAAAAGGGAAAGTCATATTTTGCCGTATGTCCACAATTATAGACTAGCACCATTATAACATTGTAAGAAATATGTGATGTAGAAAGAGATGTCCCAAATTTCCCACTGTGAAGAACATTTTATTTCTCTAAAAATAATCTAAATCCATTGTTATGGCAAGGTGCTTCCTAATGGGATTTTACTGTAATAATAATTTTAAGTTTTATTCCTAGAGCATAAAAGAAATAGTAGAAATATACTCATTTACAGGCACTAATAGATTCTTCTAGTGAATACATCAACATTTTTATTGTTGTTAGTAAAGCAACACTTACTTTTAGAAAAAGGCATTCATTGCCTTATACAGTTCAGCAATCCCTATGCTCTACAATTTGAATTTCTTTCTCTAAAACTCAGATAATTTCAAAGAACATTTCAGAAAAATAATAATTACCATACATTCCTCCTTAGAGCTGTCTACATTTTGTAAATATCATTTTATTCCAGGCTTTTCTTTTTCCTTTTGAAAATTGAAGTTTAGCTTATTGATGGGTAAGCAAAATCCTGAGCAAATATTTGGTCAGGATAATTGGCTTCAGGGAATTATTACATTTTACTGATACTCTAACAAGTTAATGAGTTACCTTAAGCTGTAGCTACAAAATAGTTTAACATACAAACATTTGTGATAAAGAGTACATGCTGCCTGCTGATTAACCAATCAAGGACAAAATTCCATAATACAACTCCTAAGAGGCATGCGTATTTTGTGAGTTTCAGAATAGGTCAATTCATCCAATAAACAGAAGAGAGGGGGCAGGGCCCCAGATGGCTGACTAGAAGCAGCAGCAATGGGAGGCTCTTGCCAAAAAGATCCAAAACAGCTATAAATCCTTCACCGGCAACCGAGGTATCCAGATTCTGTCATTAGGACTGACTAGGCAGCTGGCATGACCCATGGAGATGAACGAAGAGCAGTATGGTATGGGAGCCCACCTGGGAGCCACATGGGGCAGGGGGAGCCCTCACCCCCAGCCAAGGGAGGTGGTGAGTGAGTGTGCTACCCAGCCTGTGCAACAATGGATGGGAAGATCCAACCCAGTGGCCCATGCCCACCAGGGCCTTGGGTCCCAACCATGGAGCCATGCAGCTTGGTTAAAATCTGCCTAAGCCTGCTGCATTATCGGTGGGGGGGAGGGTGGTCATCACCACTGCTGTGGATACCTGCTGTTTAAGCCATCAGAGCTCCTTGGTGGAGGGGCGGCAGACAATACTGCAGCTGCAGGGCCTCCCTGCAGAAACTCCAATCCTAGTCAGGGGCTCAGGCACAGAACTCTCATCTCCCTGGGCCTGAGTCCCTAGGGGAACAGATGGCCATAGTCTCCACAAACCAGCAGACTTAGTCTTTCCTACTGCTAGCTCTGAGGAACTCGGGTTTCCCCCAGTGCAGCACACCCCCACCAAGGGACAGTGAAAGTGCCTCATTAAACGGGTCCTGCTTCCTGTGCCACCCAACTGGGTGAGTCCCATCAACTTAGATGTCCTATACAGGAACATTCCTGCTAGCATCAGGTCAGTGCCCCTCAAGGCTGAAGATCCCAGAGGAAGGAGCAAGCACCCATCTTTGCTGTTCTCCAGCCTCCTTGAGTGACATCTCCAGGCATGGGAGTGAACCAGATGATAGGGCCTGAAGTGAACCCCCAGCAAACTTCAGCAGCCCTACAGAAGGAGGACACAACTATTGAAAGAAAAACAAACAGGCAAACAGAAAACAACAGCAAGAGCATCAGCAAAAAATGTCCCCCACAAAAACTTCATCCAAGGGTCAGCAGCCTCAAAGACTTGAGACTACATGAACTCATGAAGATGAGAAAGAATCAACAAAAAAAGCTGAAAACTCAAAAGTCCAGAATGCATTTTCTCCTCCAAATGATTGCGACACCTCTCCAACAAGGGTGCAGAACTGGATGAAGGATGAGATGAATGAATAGACAGAAGCAGGCTTCAGAAAGTGTGTAATAACAAACTCATCTAAGCTAAAGGAGCATGTTCTAGACCAATGCAAAGAAGCTAAGAACCTTGAAAAAAGATTAGAGGCACTGCTAACTAGAATAACTAGTTTAGAGAGGAACACAAATGACCTGATAGAGCTGACAAATGCAGCACGAAAACTTCATGAAGCATACACAAGTATCAATAGCCAAATTAATCAAGTGGAAAAAATAATATCAGAAATGGAAGACCATCTTACTGACATAAGGCAGGCAGACAAAAGTAGAGAAAAAAGAATAAAAAGGAATGAACAAAACCCCTGATAAATATGGGGCTATTTAAGAAGACTGAACCTATGATTGATTGGAGTACCTGAAAGAGATGGGGAGAATGGAAACAAGTTAGAAAACACACCCCAGGATATTATCCAGAAGAACTTCTCCAACCTAGCAAGTCAGTCTAATATTCAAATTCAGGAAATACAGAGAACACCATGAAGATACACCACAGGAAGATCAACCCCAAGACACATAATCATTAGATTCTCCAAGGTCAAAATGAAGGAAAAAATGTTAAGCAGCCAGAGAGAAAGGCCAGGTTGCCTACAAAGGGAAGCCCAACAAACTGACAGCAGATCTTTTAGCAGAAACCTTATGCACCGGAAGAGAGTGGAGGCCAATTCAATATTCTTAAAGGAAAGCATCTTTAACCCAGAATTACATATCTGGCCAAACTTAGCTTCATAAGCAAAGGAGAAGTAAAATCTTTTTCAGAGAAACAAATGCTGAGGGAATTCATCACCACCAGGCCTGCCTTGCAAGAGCTCCTTTCCACTAAATATGGAAAGAAAAAACCAGTACCAGCCACTGCAAAACACATGGAAATATAATGACAAGAGACAGCAAGACTATAAAGATATGGCATCAACCAGTGCAAAATAACCACCTAGCATCATGATGGCAGGATCATATTCACACATAACAATATTAACCTTAAATGTAAATGGGCTAAATGCCCCAGTTAAAAGACACAGAATGGCATATTTGATAGAGTCAAGACCCATTAGTGTGCTGCATTCAAGAGACCCATCTCATGTGCATAGATACACATAGGATCAAAATAAAGGGATGGAGGAAAATTTACCAAGCAAATGGAAAGCAGAAAAAGCAGAAGTTTCAATCCTAGTCTCTGACAAAACAGTTTAAACCAATAAAGATCAAAAAAGACAAAGAAGAGCATTACATAAGTAAAGGGATCAATTCAACAAGAAGAGTTAACTATCCTGCATATATATGCACCCAATCTAGGAGCACCCAGATTCATATAATAAGTTATTAGAGACCTATAAAAAGACTTAGGTTCCCACACAATAATAGTGGGAGACTTAAACACCCCATTGTCAATATTAAACAGATCATTGAGACAGAAAATTAACAAGAATATTCAGGACTTGCACCCAACTCTGGACAAAGCAGACTTAATAGACATTTACAGAACTCACAACCCCAAATCAACAGAATATACAATCTTCTCAGTACCACATGGCACTTACTCTAAAATCAACCACATAATTGGAAGTAAAACACTCCTCAGCAAATGTAAAAGAATGGAAATCATAACAAACAGTCCCCCAGACCACAGTTCAATCAAATTAGAACTCAGGATTAAGAAATACACTCAAAAATCTCACAACTAACTGCAAATTGAACAACCTGCTCCTGAATGACTCCTAGGTTTGAAACTAATGAGAACAAAGAGATAAAGTACCAGAATCTCTGGGATGCAGCTAAAGCAGTGTAAAGAGGGAAATTTATAGCACAAATGCCCATAAAACAAAGCTAGAAATGTTTCATATCAACACCTTAACATCACAATTAAAAGATCAGAGAAGCAATAGAAAACAAATTTTAAAGTTAGCAGAAGACAAGAAATAACTAAGATCAGAGTGGAACTAAAGGAGATAGACACACAAAAATCTCTTCAAACAATCAATGAATCCAGGAGCTGGATTTTTTTGAAAAAATTATCAGAATAGATAGACTTTTAGCTAGACTAACAAAGGAAAAGAGAGAAGAATCAGATAGACACAATAAACAATGATAAAGGGGATATAACCCTGACCCCAAAGAAATACAAACTACCATAAGAGAATACTATAAACACCTCTATGCAAATAAACTAGTAAATCTAGAAGAAATGAATAAATTACTGGACACATACCCTCTCCCAAAACTAAACCAGAAAGAGGTTGAATCCCTGAATAACCGAATAACAAGTTCTGAAATTGCGGCAATAAAAAATAGCCTACCAACCAAAACAAAAGCCCACTACCAGATGGATTAACAGCCAAATTCTACCAGAGCTACAGAGGAGCTGGTACCATTCCTTCAGAAACTATTCCAAACAAGTGAAAAGGAGAGACTCCTCCCTAACTCATTTTATGAGGCCAGCATCATCCTGACACCAAAACCTGGCAGAGACACAACCAAAAAAATTCAGGCCAATATCCCTAATGAACATCAGTGAGAAAATCCTCAATAAAATATTGGCAAACCAAATCCAGCAGCACATCAAAAAGCTTATCCACCAAAATCAAGTCAACTTCATCCCTGCAATGCAAAACTGGTTCAACACACACAAATCAATAAACATAATCCATCACATAAATAGAACCAATGACAAAAACCACATGATTATCTCAATATGCAGAAAAGGTCTTTGATAAAAATAAATGTCCCTTCATGTTAAAAATTCTCAAAAAACTAGGTATTGATGGAACATACCTCAGAATAATAAAAGTTATTTGTGACAACCCACAGTCAATGTCATGATGAATGGGCAAAAGCTTAAAGCATTCCCGTTGAAATCCGGCACAGGAAAAGGATGCCCTTCTTACGACTCCTATGCAACATATTATTGGAAGTTCTGGCCAGGAAAATCAGGCAAGAAAAAGAAATAAACTGTATTTAAATGGAAAAAGATTAAGTCAAGGGTCTCTGTTTGCACATGACGTGATCCTCTATTTAGAAAACCCCATCGTTTCAGCCCAAAACGTTTTAAAACTTATAAGAAACTTCAGAAGTTTTAGGATACAAAATCAATGTGCAAAAATCACAAGCATTCCCATACACCAACAATAGACAAGCAGAGAGCCAAATCATGAATGACCTGCTGTTCACAATTGCTACACGGGGAATAAAATACCTAGGAATACAGCTAACAAGGGACATGAAGGACCTCTTCAAGGAGAACTACAAACCACTGCTCAAGGAGATAAGAGAGGACATAAACAAATGGAAAAACATTTCATCTTCATGGATAGGAAGAATCAATATAACGAAAATGGCCATACTTGCAAAGTAATTTATAGATTCAGTGTTATTCCCATCAAACTACCACATTCTTCACAGAAAAAAAACTACTTTAAAATTTATTCATATGGAACCAAAAAAAGCCCACATAGCCAAGATAATCCTAAACAAAAAGAGCAAAGCTGGAGGCATCACACTACCTGTCTTCAAACTATACTACAAGGCTACAGTAACCAAAATAGCATGGTACTGACATCAAAACAGACATATAGACCAATGAAACATAATAGAGACCTTAGAAGTAAGACTACACATCTACAATCATCTGATTTTCAACAAATCTGTCAAAAACAAGCATGGGGAAAGGATTCCCTATTTAATAAATGGTGGTTGGAAAACGGGCTAGCTATACGCAGAAAGACAAAATGGGACCCCCTTCTTTATACCTTATATACAAACTAACTCAGAATGGATTAAAACCCCAAACCATATAAACCCTAGAAGAAAACCTAGGCAATATCATTCAGGACATAGACATGAGCAAAGATTTTATGGTGAAATTGCCAAAAGCAACTGCAACAAAAGCAAAAATTGGCAAATGGAATCTAATTAAAGAGCTTCTGCACAGCAAAAGAAGCTATCATAAAAAAAAAAGTGACCTACAGAATGGGAGAACATTTTGCAATCTATTTATCTAACAACGTCTAATATCCAGATTCTACAAGGAACTTAAACAAATTTACAAGAAAAAAAAAAATAAGCCCATCAAAAAGTGGGCAAAGAATATAAACAGACACTTATGAGAAGACATTTATGTGGCCAAGAAACCTATGAAAAAAAGCTCAACATCACTGATCATTAGAGAAACGCCAATCAAAACCACAATAAGATACCATGTTATGCCAGTCATAAAAAAGTCAAGAAATAACAGATGCTCATGAGGCTGTGGAGAAATAGGAACACTTTTACATTGTTGGTGAGACTGTAAATTAGTTCAACCATTTTGGAGGACAGTGTCATGACTCCTCAAGGATTTAGAACCAGAAATACCAGTTGACCCAGCAAACCCATTACTATGTATATAACCAAAGGAATATAAATTATTCCATTATAAAGATACATGCACATGTATGTTTGTTGCAGCAGTATTCCAATAGGAAAGTCATGGAACCAACCCAAATGCTCATCAGTGATAGACTAGATAAAGAAAACATGGCACATATACACCATGGTATACTATGCAGCCACAAAAAAAGAATGAGATCACATTATTTGCAGGGATATGAATGAATCTGGAAGCCATCATTGTCAGCAAACTAACACAGAAACAATAAACCGAACGCCACATGTTATCACTCATGAGTGGAAGTTGAACAATGAGAACACATGGATACAGGGAGGAAAACAACAGACACTGAGGCCAGTTGGGGTTTGGGGGGGGGCAAGGGAGGGGAAGAGCATCGGGACAAATAGCTAATTCATGTGGAGCTTAAAACATGGGCGATGGGTTGATAGGTGCAGAAAACTACCATGGCGCATCTGTATCTATGTAACAAACCTGTATGTCCTGCACATGTATCCTAAAATGTACACACACAAAAAAAGAAACAAAAAGAGAAATAAAATAAATTATATCAATTTTCCTGTTTTACATTTACAGGTTGTTACATAAATTGGCAAAGATGTCTCCTGTGTATTGATCTAAAATGGCTCCATGTTGTTTACTTCTTTGCTGCAACCCAAAGTTTACTAGTAATAAACTCAAACTCTTCAACATCAAATTATTTATAATATGTAGTCCAAATAAGCATATTTTTATTCTGTCAGAGCCTATTTGTATACTCATCAAAACTATATCTTATGAATAAGAGATAGGGAAGGAAGTGGAGCAAGATT
Organism: Ateles fusciceps; assembly: GCA_036589455.1. Classification (NCBI taxonomy): domain Eukaryota; kingdom Metazoa; phylum Chordata; class Mammalia; order Primates; family Atelidae; genus Ateles; species Ateles fusciceps. The sequence continues at coordinate 4,677,779 of JAZHEH010001040.1, read as the reverse complement.
GCCAAATAGAACCTTCTATCAGTCATCCTCAACCCCATAGGAACACCTAATTGAACAAGTATCCACACAAGAATGTAACATCATTAGACCCACCAATTAGCTTAGTAATCACAGTAACTGGTTTTAACATTATATCAAAAACAGAGGCATTGAAGAGGAAAAGAAAGACAGTTTTAAATTGCCAACACCACCCCTCCTTCAACCTCCAGCAGGTTCAGTGGCTGCAGGGTGTGGGGAGAGAATATGTACATTTGGGGAAGAGAAAGTAAGTTGAGTTGTGGGACATTATATTGGAACGCAGTGGTGCCCTATTACAGTGGAAAGCAACATCAGGCAGAATTCAGCTGGCTCTCATGGAGGGAGCATTTAGACCAGTCCTAGCCAGTAAAGAACTGTTCATCCCAGCAGTCAGGACCTGAGTCCTGGTAAGCCCCACCACCAAGCACTCTGGGGTCACAAAAAAAACTTGAAAGGCAACCTACAACACAAAGACTGCAATTCCTGGTGTTGTACTGGGCTAGCATTAGATACATTATCCAGGTGGAAACAAAGATACATTGGAATTAATCTGCACTGCCAACCAAATGGACCCAATCAAAATTTACAGAACATTTTATACAGCAACTGCAAAATACACATTTTTCTTCTCAGCTCATGAATCATTCCCAAGGATAGACCATATGTTAGGCCACAAAACAAGTTTTAAAAAATTCAAAAAAATTGAAATCATCTGCCCACAATGGAATAAAACTAGAAATCAATAATAAAAGGACCTTTGAAAGCTATACAAACACATGGAAATTAAACAATATGCTTCTGAGTGTTCAGTAAGTCAATGAAGAAATTAAGAAGAAAATTGCTAAATGTTTGAAACAAATGAAAATGGAAACACATGACATCAAAATTTATGGGATGCAGAAAAAGCAGTATCAGAGGAAAGTTGAAAACAAGCATCTACATCAACAAAGGAGAAAAACTTCAAATAAACAACCTAACAGTGCATATTAAAGAAGTAGAAATGCAAGAGCAAACCAAACCCCAAACTGGTAGAAGAAAATAAATTATAAAGATTATAGCAGAAGTAAATAAAATTGAAATGAAGAAAAGAAACAAAAAATCAATAAAACCAAAGTTTGCCTTGACAAGATAAACAAAATCCACAAACCCTTAGCCAAACCAAGAAAAAGAGAGAAGAACCAAATAAATAAAATCAGAGATGAAAGAAGAGTCATTAAAACTCACGACACAGAAATTCAAAGAATCATTAGAGAGTACTGTGAGCAATTATATATGCCCATAAATTGAAAAATCTAGAAGTAATGAATAAATTCCTAGGCACAACCTACTAAGGTTTAACAATGAAGAAATCTAAAACCTGAGCAGACCAATATAAAGTAATGAAGTCAAAAATGTAATACAAAAGTCTCCCAGCATAGGAAACCTGAGACCTAACAGCTTCACTGCTGAAATTTACCAAACATTTCAAGAAGAATGAATGCCAATCCTACTGAAACTAGGGGAGTAAGGATTACTTCCAAAGTCACTCTACAAGGGCATTATTACCCTGATACCAAAACCATATAAAGACACATCATTTAAAAAAAACACTATAGGCCAATAACTCTGCTGAACATTAATGCAGGTATTCTCAACAAAATATTAGGTTGGTGCAAAAAGTAATTGCGGTTTTTACAATTAAAAGCAATGGCAAAATCGCAATTATTTTTGCATCAACCTAATACTAGCAAACCAAATTCAACAACACATAAAAAGATCATTCATTACAGCCAAGTAGTATTTATCCCAGGGATATAAAGATGGTTCAGCATATGCAAAAACAATTAATGTGGTACATCCTAACAACAGAATGAAGGACAAAATCCACATGACTATTTTGATTGATACAGGAAAAGCATTTGATAAAATTCAATATTCCATTATAAGAACTGGAAAAATACTGGGTATAGAAGGAAAATTAAACTCAATAAAGCCCATATATGACAGACTTACAGCTACTATTATACTTAACAGGGAAAGAACTGAAATCTTTCCTCTAAGATCTGGAACAAGTTAATGATGCCCACTTTCATCACTACTATTCAACGTAGTAATGGATGTCTTAACTGGAGCAATCAGACAAGAGAAAGAAAAAGGACATTCAAATTGGAAAGAAATAAATTATGCTCATTTGCAGGAGATACAATCTTAGATTTGAAGAAAACCCGAAGACTGCACCAAAAATGATTAGAACTGACTAAAAATTAAGGTGCAAGATACAAAATCAGGGTACACAAATCAGTAGCATTTTTATGTGCCAAGAGTAACAATTTGAAAAAGAAATCAAGAAATAATCTTATTTACAATGGCTACAAGTAAAATTCAATACCTAGGAATAAACTTAACCAAGTAAGTGAAAGATCTTTACAATGAAATCTATAAAGCATTAATGCAAAAAATTGAAGGAGACACAAAAAATGAGAAGCTATTCCATCTTCATAGATAGAAGAATATTGTTAAAATCCGTATTACCCAGAGCAATCTGCAAATTCAATACAATGCCTATCAAAATAACAATAACACAGAAATAGAAATAGAAAAAGTAATATTAAAATGTATATGGACTAGAAAAGACTAACAGTCCAAGCCATTCTTAGCAAAAAGAACAAAACTGGAGGAATTACATTACCTGACTTCAAATTATACTACACAGCTACAGTAACCAAAACAGCATGGTAGTACAAAAAAACAGACACATAAAACAACAGAACAGAATAGAGAAATTAGAAATAAATACGTAAATCTACAGTGGCTCATTTTCAACAAAAGTTCCAAGAACATACACTAAGGAAGAGTCTCTTCAATAAATAATACTAGGAAAACTGGATATCTACATGTACAAGAATAAAACTTAACCCCTATCTCTCATCATATTTTAAAAAACCAAAATGGACTACAGACTTAAGTCTATGACCTCAAACTATAAAACTACTAAAAGAAAACACTGGAGAGACTCTCCAGGACAGTGAACTGGGCAAAGATTTCTTAAGCAATAATCCACAAGCACAGGCAACCAAAGCAAAAATGGACACATGAAATCACATCAAGTTAAAAAGCTCTGCATAGCAAAGGATACAATCACCAAAGTGAAGAGATAACTCACAGAATGGGAGAAAATATGTGCAAACTACTTATCTGACAAGGGATTAATAACCAAAATATATAAGGAGCACAAACAACACTTAAGGTAAAAATCTAATAATCTGACTAAAAAATTGGCAAAATATCTGGACAGATATTTCTTAAAAAGAACACATACAAATAGCAAACAATATATGAAAAGGTATTCCACATCATTGATCATCAGAGAAATGCAAATCAAATCTACAATGAAATATCATCTCACTCCAGATAAAATGGCTCTTACTAAAAGACAGGCAATAACTAATGCTTGTGAGGATGTCAGGAAAGGGAACCCTCACATATTGTCCATGGGAATGTAAATTATTACAATCACTGTGAAGAAAAGTTTGAATAGTTCTCAAAAGATGAAAAATAGAGCTACCACATTATCTAGCAGTCCCACTGCTAAATATATATCTAATAGAAAAGAAATCAGCATAGAGAAGAGATATTTGCTCTCCTGTGTTTATTGCAACACTATTCACAACAGCAAAGATTTGGAAACAACTTGAGGGTCTATTGACAATTGAATGGATAAAGAAAATAAAGCACATATATGCAATGGAGCACTATTCAGCCATAAAAATGGTGTGATTCTGTCATTTGCAGCAACATGGATGAAACTGGAGATCATTATGTTAAGTGAAATAAGACAGGGACAGAAAGACAAACTTCTCATGTTCTCACTTATTTGTGGGAGCTAAAAATTAAAACTATTGAACACATGGGGATAGAGAGTAGGATGACAGTTCCCAGAGGCTGAGAATAGTAGAGGTGGGATGTGGTGGAGGAATGGGGTTAATGAGTACAAAAAAATAGAAAGGATAAATATGATCTAGTATTTTATAGCATACCAAGGTGACTATAGTCAATAATTGTTTGTATATTTAAAAATAAAAGAGTATAATTAGATTATTTATAACACAAAGGATAAATGTTTCAGGTGATGAATACCCCATTTACCATGATGTGATTATTATATATTGTAGAATAGTCTATATTCATAAATGATAATTTTTATATTGTGCCATTATTTCTAATAGTAACATGATTATTTCTGGATCATAAATGTAGGTAATAACTTATATGATATTGAACAGTATGTGAAAAAATTCTAGTTATAAAAAGTAACACAATTGTCTTCTATAAAATTGTTTTATTGACTAAAAAATTACCAAAGTAATTGTTTAAATATTCAGTTTAGAAAATAAATAGCAAAAACAGCTCTTTTCAATCAACATTCAAATTTTTCTTCCATACTTTAAATTATTATACTCAGTAATGTCCCAAAATTTTTTGTACATATTTACACACACAGGCACAAAAATATGGAATTATACTTTCCATTATATAGTTACATGCTTTATTTAATCAACATTATAATTAGAGCTTTACCTCATCTCTTTAGTGGTGGTATAATAAGGCTATGCCATATATTTTCTAATCTTCCTCTCAACTTGGAATATTTTATTTTTTAAGTTACCACCCTTTAAATTAAAAAAACATAATCAGCATCTTTAAACATTTATTTTTTGTGCAAATATGTGAATATATCTAAAGTGTAAACTCCTATAAGTGAAATACTGAGGCAGACAACATATATTCATTTAATAGTTACTACCAAATTGCTTTCCAGAAGTGATGCAACCAAGCAACACTGCTGTCCAAAGAATATGTAAGTGCCTATTTATTGAATTTGGTTAAGAAAGCATATAAGTAGTCTTTAAAATTATTATAATTTGCCAAATTTAAATTTTTTTTTCAATTTTGTTTTAATTTTATTGTTTCTCACTATTAGTGACTTTTTGTATTTATTCATGGGTGTATTGGACATATACATTTATTCTTTGGTGAGTTACTAATTATCAGCCATTGCCCATTTTTATCTTTACTTGTCTTGTTTTTTCCAAATAAAAATAGTAATTATATATATATATATGAATATATATATATATGAATGAAAGCATATGTTAATCCAGTTACTATGATTTATGTTACAAACTCCTCCTTTCAGTCTATTTCTTGTTTTAACATTGTATATATTATTATTTTTTCCTCTGGCATTTATATAAGTGATGAACACATGACTGAGGACAAAAAAAAATAGCAAAAGTTACAGCTCTTTTTAATCAACATTCAAATCTTTCTCCCAAACTCTGAATTATTATACCGGGTAATGTCCCATACCTTTTAAAACCTTTGATTTAGATATAGGGGTGGGAAGACAAAAACAAACACTGAATTATATTAAATGAAAAAAAATTTTAATTTATCCTTATTCTGTTCTTCAGTTACTACAATTCGGCATTTTCATATAATTCTGTTTTCCATTATTCAATGGTTACTAAGATCATTTTAAACAACTGATTCTACAATCATTTCTTGAGTTATCACAATTGCATGGTGTCCATTGATAATTTTTCTTAGTTATCATGCTTCCAATTTTATGCATGTAATTCAATCTAGCTCTAAGCATGGTATATTTTTATTTTATTTTATATAACAGTCTTCAGGGTGAATTATTTTAGAAGTTCAATTATATCATCAAGAACTCAGTTTCTTTCTAATAAGTTCTGCCATCTGCAGAACGAATTTTATGTTTAGGTAGCAAATTGGTTACTCAAGTTCTAGGCTTCAGAAAACTCACAAGAAATCCGTAGGAAGAATAATATGGAAGATTAATTAGTTTGCACTTTAATCCAGGCTTCTTCTGGAGGTGAGAAAGTTGTCAAATTCTTGTGAGATACACAGCTTTGAGGGAAATGTTAATACATTAACAGTATTGATAGTTGATTAGGAAGCAAAATGTTGGAACTGGGACATGTTGATAGCCAGCATCATTATAGATTCTAATATAAAATGAGGGAATAGCATAGTTGCACTTTCTCTCCTCTCTACTGATATATTTATTTTTTTTAATTTCTAAAACATTTTAAATTGAAATATTTTTAGACAAGGTTTCAAATTAGGTTTACCCAACTTCTCCTAATGATCACATCTTTCATAACCATAGTATATTGAGCAAAACCAGGAAAGTAACTTTAGTACAATACTGTTAACTAAACTACGAGACCTTTACTATTGCTACTTATATTTTGTAGTTTGTTTCCTACAAATTTTAAATGAGACATTAACTCCTTTTATTACTTTAAAAACTTCAGACTGAATCTTGATTCTTCATATTAAAAGAAATTAATGACTTTACTCTAAAATGTATTTTTTTCCTACTTCAACAGTCTCCATTATCAAATTTTCTTCGTATTACTTTAGGTTTACATGATTTATAATACACTGCACTTCACTTGTACGTCTTTTTTATTTTTTGTGGAAGAGAAATTGCTATATAAGCAATGTAAATTTCAAAATCTGTAACAACTCTCACAGTTGTGAGTTTCTTGGCCATATTTAGTTAGAAATTAGATTTTGAAGAAATAAACAGTTTTATGTGTATTAGTTAGAAAAGTTTACTCCATTAAGCTTTCCAATTAATGACAAATAAAGTAGTAAGGACCATTTGAACCAGATGTCTATATCCTCCTGCAGCGTTAAACTTACTTGTGGGGTTTTTTTTTTTTCTTTATGATACAATAATCTGCCTTTTACATCTACTTGCTAAATATTCAGGTACCTCTTCCAATATCTGATATCCTGTAATTGGTCTTCTTTAATATGTATTTGAGTTCACTCTTCTCTCTTTAAATCATTTTTAATGATTGTTGGGTCATTTCATTCATTCTCAGGAATTCATACATTGTCTAGTTGTTGACTCCAAAAATCATTTTCATGTACAACTTTCTTCTGAGCCCCATCTTGTACATATTCATTACTTTACATTTATTTTAAACCTCACATATTCAAAATTGAACTTTTTATTGCTTCAGTAAATATGACTCTATTTTCCCATACCCATAAGCATTTCTATCCCAGTAAATTTTGACTTCTAAATTATTTCACCTATGCAATTAAGCAAAAATTTATAAATTGTGCCAATTTTACCTCCAAAATATATACTGACTTGTTGAGTTTTCTCCATCTTAATAGGCATATGCCTAGTTCAGGCCAAAATTATCTCCCCTTCCACCAAGGCACATCTCATAATTATATGGTGATATCCCAGTGGTCATTGTACATAACACACCTCTTCTCAATATTCTTCACAATTCATGATTTGCTAAAAATATAAATCAGATCCTGACTGTTGAAAAACAATTATCCATGGGTTGCTTGCATTTCTGCATGTCTTGTGAATGGAAGCAGTTATCTATCCTTCAAAACATCTGTTTTTTGAAAGATATTTTTAGAGCAAAGAGATAATTTTCAAAGGTAATGTATCTCCTACTAGACCCAAGTGTAAGCATGTTTACCATCCTTTATAATGAAGATGACATCTTTCCCTCAAGAAAGGGCAGGCTATTCATTACTAAAGATTTATGTTTCATCAGGTCAGAATCCCTCTCCTGCAACAGCACCCATTCATTGCCTGTCCCAGTCTCCATCTGGGCCCATCTGCATTGCTGACGTGGGACTTGGAAATAAGAACTTGGACAAATATGTACATTCTCATGCTACTTGCAATGCTGTGAATGACAATGGCCCTTTGTCTCTGGTTCAAGAATCTCTAGCCTTCTACGGCATTTCTAATTCTGTTAGGCTAATTTATAATCTTGCAAGTAAAGTAAAATCTCCAACTATTTATATTTCTTAATCTCTTTTCTCTCTCTCCTCTCTCTCTCTCTCTCTCTCTCTCTCTTCTCTCTCTCTCTCTCTCTGTCTCTCATTAGTATTTCACTATAATACCTTAAAGAAAATCTGATGTCTTTGTAGAACCTGAGATGTTCTGCAGGATCTGTATATATCAATCTCATTTGGTATAGTGTTACTTTCCCATTTTATTTTCTGGAATTTAGCCATTCCAACCTTTCTTCAGTTTCTGAAATATGTCAAGGTTTTTCTTACTTCATGTCTTTCCCCTCTACCCTCTTATCCTAATGTGACTCTCCTTCTTAACTTTTAGAATCTGTCTCTTCACTTCTCCAAAAGAAAGTCTGTCTTAATCAACCTCTCACTCCTTCATCCTCATACACATGCCAATGTTCACTATCAGTTACCTGGTTTCTTTCCTCCTAGCTCTCACCATAGTGTGATATTTTATTTGACTAGTTATTTGTTTTTGTGTGTTTTTTCAGTAGGTTGTACTTCTAAATCTCAGCACAGAGTTAGAATAGAGTATGTTTCCATTATGTCCTTGTCATACCTAATGTGGTTATATGATTTTCTATGCTGATCTTGTATGGAAAAAAGAAACATTTATTTATATAGTTAATAGATTTATAGACCTACTAGAAATCTATTAGGAACTAGAAAAGAACCACAGTGTTCTGAAATCCACAATATGTAATCAATAAATTTACCTTAACTGTATATCCACATATTTATTCTAGTGTTAAAACATAAAGTGGAAATAAACATTTATTTTGATTGATTGAGGTTATATCTATGTGAGCAGTTCACTGAAGACAAAGTAGAGAATGGACTAGAGTTTTGGAAAAATATTGAATATAGTTGGAATCAGAGAAAATAATCAACTATGTGTCTTTCGCTTTTTTAAATTGTACTTTTCTTTCTATATCATTTAATTTCAAATTAACTTAATATTTGGGTCTGCTGAGGTTTCTAACAATTTTGAAACTGAAAACGAAATTGTCTCAGTTAAGAGTTATACTTAAAGCAATAACTGATACCCCTGACTTAGTCACAAATGCAACATACATTATTCAGTTGGTGGTGGGAGGTACATGTATAATTCTTGCTGTAAATGGGGCTCTCAAAGATGGTCATATGACAGAGTGTGCGAAGTACAACCTCAAAGTGGGCATCTCAGATTATCCCAGTTGACAATAGCTCCTAAACTGCTAGTAAAACTATATCTGAAGGGATGAAAAACACAGGTCACTGGTAATTGCATAAAGGGCAATTTGGCTTCTTTGGTTAACAGAAATACAGGTTTTCAAGTTAAACTGATCAAAGCAAAGATTTCTGTGAGTTATGTGAACAGAAATATTTCAGAAGGAGTGACGATTGCTTTAAAACTCCCATCACTGCTGTGTTACCTTAAGCCCAGCACTTACTATCTCAGTCTTTGATGGGGCCCATTCACCCAAATGATGGTAAGTCTTCTCTGGATCCAAGGCTTCTCTGAGTCTGAGTAGTAAAAGACACTGGCCCTGGGGCATATATTAGGAAATCTTGAACAAAGAGGTAGAAAGTGTTAATGTTACTTTGTTGTTTGTTTTAACTTAAAGAGAACTAAGTATCATAAACACTTTTCAGAGCTTTATCAGGCTCCGAATTTTACAGTTTTTGGCAGAGAGAAATCTCAATGGCAGAATGCAAAAATGAGAAAAATATTACCAGTAGACAAGATATATAAATACCAAAATTATATCTCAAATCATATCTCACTATGGAAATATAATTTAATCAAAAGTAGGAAGATATGAAAAAGTAGAAACAAACATTTCTTTCTTTTCACACCCATTAAAATTTTTTAGAAATCTTGAGACTTGCAGAGCCAAGCATGTAAACCAGCCAGAGGGGCTGCAGTGACAGGACCACAGTGGTGCCACCAAGAGGGAGCGCAGGGTGAAACTGGCTGTGGGGGACCCAGTGACAGAATGGGAGGCACTAGGTTTTGACAAGTTTGCATCATACATGAGCATAAGCTAGTTGTCCTTGGCTCAGGAGCCATTGGAATGTCAGCTCTGTCTTTACAATTTGTCCAAGGATATTATGTTGAAAATTATGATCCTATGAAAGAAGACTCTTATAGAAAGCAACTTGAAGTAGATGCACAACAGTGTACACTTGAAATCTTGGATACCACAAAAACAGAAAAATCTGCAGCAATGAGGGATGTGTACATGCAAACTAAACAAGGCTTTGCATTAGTTTATTTCATCATAGCGCTGTCCACATTTAATGATTCCCAATATCTAAGAGAAAAGATTCTTCAAGTTACAGACATGATGATGTTTTAATGATTCTGGTCAGTAATAATTGTGACTTGGAAGATGAAAGAGTTGTAGAAAAGGAACAAGGTCAAAATCTAGCAAGACAGTCGACCAACACTGCATTCTTATAATCTTCAAAATTACAAATAACTGTTAATTAGCTATTTGATGACCTAGTGCAACAAATTAACAGAAACACTCCAGTGCCTGGAAAGGTCTACAAAAACTCTTGTCAGCTGGTTTAATATCCTAAATGCTTTGTAGCTCTGAGCTAGGTCTGAAGAATTGTTGCCCTATTTTAACAGTGCATTCCAACTTTCTTAAACCTACCAACATCTTAGAGACATTTTTCATCCACCAACGTGGTAAATGTACGAAAATGGTGTGCTGTATTCTTTAACATGCCCCCTACTTTGTATTGAAGAGTACAATAATGTAAATCCTAAAAGCACCACTAATTTAGCATAATAAAAGTAAGTCCAAAGAACCCCTATAAAGACCACTCCGGATAACTTTCTTTCTTTAATATTTGCAGATTATTGTCATTTTTAAAAATAAATTCAAAGTCTTTGTCATTGTATTGTACAAAATAAGCATTTTGATTAACACAGCTATATAGTTTTATAACTTTTTTAAAAAAAACTATAAAGTCAATTGTAAAGTTAATTACAAATTAAAAATTATAAAATTATAAAGTCAGTAATCTTGTCTTTAAAATATGGTAGTCCTATTAGTATAATGTCTTAGATTAAAGATACTGCCTTTCCTATCTGTTGGGAAGGAAATGTCTACACTTTTTTAATCTCTTACTATATGTTTGCTTTTTGTTTACCTAGTGGACAATGTTTATAGTTTTATGGACAGTAGGGGTCAATGACAAGAAGTATATGTTTTCAAGCAATTATTATGGTTTAACAATTTTGTAAATCATTTTGGGCTTCCGCAGCTATAGATTCTCATTGTGAATCTCTTGCTTGCTCATAAATAAGTGTATTTGCAATACCAAATACACAGGTTTAGTATTTTTGCCTGTTAGTGATTGTATCGCATATGCAATATTTTGGTCGATATGTTGAATCAAGCTTGTTCAACCCATGGCCCACAGGCTGCATGCAGCTCAGGATGGCTTTGAATGCAGCCCAACACAAACTTGTAAACTTTCTTAAAACATTATGAAAATTTTTGCAATTTTTTTTTTGGTAATCAGCTATCACTAGTGTTAGCGTATTTGTTGTTTGGCCCAAGACAATGCTTCTTCTTGCCATGTGGTCCAGGGAAGCCAAAAGATTGGACACCCTTGTGTTAAATGATGTATAAGTACTATGCATGCAAATGTGAGAAGTAATTTATCATGTATAAATGATCATAAGGCTCAACTTACAGTAACTGCTGCGGCTTTATTTACAATGCCTTGTTGCTTTGTATGCATTAGCTTTGATGTAAAGACTGGGTGTTGTGTACCAGGGGAGCTACAGTATTTAAACTGACCAACCTAAGGTTACATGTATGTCTATGTGTGTGTGTATATTTACTCATGTAAGTTAGAAGCAGAGACCAAAGAATGAATGGTTGATAATATATGGGCTGAGTCAGTCATTCTTTATAATTTATGCCTAAAAAAAATCACAACTCTCAAGAGTATTGGATAATTGGAAATGTGGGAAAGGAGAAACTCTCCTAGGAACTCCTAGAGTCCAGTTAGATACTCCTTATTTTTTTCCTAGGGATAATCCTAATTGCAAAATACAAAAACAATATATATATATATATATATATATATATATATGTATATATATGTATATTTATTTCCCATTTTCTATGTTAGTCTCATTAATAGAGGGACACACTTCTTCCCTAGAAAGGCAACCATGAGTTTCAATGGCAATATTCTTTCAAATAAAATGAGAATTAAGCTATTAAGTTCAATTTGGTAGAGCTATTTATGTGTTTCTGCTGATTTTTTTATACCTGAGTACAGTTGTAGAGGAAGCCCAACTATGGCTGCTGAATAAAATAGAATGATCAGTTAAATTTGAATTTCAGAGAAACAGCAAATAAATGTTAGTATAACTCTGTCCCAAATATTGCATGAAACATAACAATGGTTGAAAAAATAAATGTTTATTTAAAGTTTAATTTTACCTGGAATTCCTGATTTTATTTGCTAAACCATATAACCCCAGATCTAGGGCTCTCAGCCTACCATGATGTCATGAATTATGCAGTGAGGGAGAAGGAAATAAAGTCTGGATGATGGGGTCATATTGAACAACTTCTCAGATTTAACCTGGATGAGTCTAGAGCAGAGGGATCTACAATTGAGATTTCATAAAAATCCATTATTGACTCATATAAATATTATTAACTAGGTATATTTCTAATTAAGAATTTCACTTCAGTGACTATGTATAGTAACTGCTAATACATTTATAGTTCTATTTATCTGTCTAGAAGAACTCATACCTTCTTGATAACACAAAAAGTAGAAAGTTTTCCTTCACATTAAACTATAGCGTTTGTTGGACTAGGTTATTTAAACATTATAAAGAAACTTTGTAATTTAGTTGGTTTTCATTTGGATGTTTTTATAATTTTTTAGAAAAGTAAAGAATGCATTGAAATATGATACCTTATTGAGGTTTTTGTCATTTCAATTGGAGTTTGGAAGATGATATTGGCTCTGTTGAGCACTATGTACTCATTCTGCTCTGATTATAAACTTCAATTTCTTATGATTAGACTGAAAGACAGTAACAGGCTCAGGTTTATCCTTTAAGTTGTCTACTTTAAACAACTTTTCGAAGGCTTCTTTTGATGAATGTATTATTCACAAAGTAAGATAAATGTGCATGCTTAATAAATGGATTCATTGATTAATAAATCAACTAGTGAATACATTAACAGTCTGTTTTACGTCAATAGTAGTATGAAGAGGTTACTATTTATAAATAAGGAGTATTTATAATAATTCTTATCTGTGAAACTTCCATGTGCCAAGAACTCTTCTAGACACTGAAGATACAACAAAGAAGAGAACAGAAAATTATCTGCCTTTGTGGAGGCTATTTTTTAAAGTGGGTGTCAGACTAAGAATAATATAGATGGATAAAATGAATAAGTAAAATACACAGTATATCAGTTGGAGAGAAGGGCAATAAGAGAAAACATAAATCAAAGAAGGAAGATAAGGAGTGTGGCGAGAAGTGAGTATTTAGTTTTAAATTGAAGAGGGGGTGACTCACTGAGAACGTGACAAATGGACTAAGACTTGCAAAGAGTGAAGCCACATTTGGACAGAAAGAATAGTATGTGGAAATTTCCATGGTGCAAGCATGCCTGGTGTGTCCCAGGGACAAAAAAGGAGGCCAATGAAGTTAAAATAGAGTAAGTTTAATAGAGTCATAAAAGCCACTGGAAGAGAAAAGAACATGATGCTTATTATACAAGGCATTGGTTGAATTATCTACACGAATATTAGAAACACCAAGAAAGACAATATCAGTGCTAATGGAGAAATACAGTCAACAAGAAACTTAAAGATCCTAGGAATACCAGAAAGTGCTTAAGGATTGTTAGATGATTTAGAGATAAAGGGTAGTGATTTAATGATATTTTACTCATCTTCAGACCCAGCTGTCTCTAAAGTATGGGTGACAAAACAACCATTTGTGCAACTCTGGACAGGAAAGGTAATTTTTCCTTGGAAGAGGAATGGAGGAGAACTTTCTCAAAAGATATAAATTACTTAGGGGAGATTAATGGTTCTGTCAGGCAGAGTAGAAAGTTTCAGGTACTCAAGAGAGGTGAGAGATGGAACAGAAAAGGCAGTGTGGTGAGGGATTCTGAGTATGAGGAAAGGATTGAAGTCTTGTATTTCCTTGTGAAGATGAATGAATGATCAGAAACAGAGGCAAAGGATGCAATGCTATTTGTGCTGATAGAACCAAGGCAGGTAACGGTTGCGAAGCTGCTAATGTTAGGGAAATATTAGGATACTGCCAGAATCTTACAGAGTTTTAGGGCTCCTCCTGGATGTGTGCTGTGGGGGAGAATGGAGGCCAGCAAAGAAGTGGCCTCTGAGGTTTTCAATTGGCATCTCTAGAGGCGAAACAGAGCCAGTAACACAGGCTCCCACTTAACACTTATTCTAGAAACTAAAAACTTTGTGTTTCTCTGCATTTCTGTTTTTCACTTTGAAGACTATGAATCTATTAACATATTATGTTATTTAAAAATTAATATATTAAGATATATCTACCCTGGAATAACACAATAAAGGAAGAATACATTATTTTAATTAGCCACAAGAAGGTAGATATAAGAAATATTTCTGTGTATGTGCATGCGTGTGTCTGTGTGTTTGTACATCTGTGCAGATGACTACATACAAATACATACTAATACCATTTACATCTATATGTATGTTTATACTCACATTTATATTTATATCAATATGATATAATATGCAGACATTTTAGGGGGAAAAAATATATAAGAAAGCCACACAGAGAGAAATGTCTTTTCATCAAAACTTAGAACACTATCTATTGATTCTTTGGTTAAATCCAACCTTGATTATATTCAGAACAAATATAATTTTAAAAGATAAATTCTGGAGATTTAAATGCCACTGTTTCCTCTTACTACAATGGCTACATGCAAGTTGATTATATTTTATTTTTCCCTTGTTTGAACAAACTTTTCTTGGGAAGTCATTAAAACAAGCTTAATACATGATGGTAAACTGTAACATCAAGGATTTTATGCAGGTATTATTATATTTGCATAATGGATTCTCTTTAAATTGGTTGCAGAAACATTTATTACCTAGGGTTTCTATTATAGCAAAGTATAATGTACCACACTGAAAACATTGATCTCCATCTGGTTTAGAGATTGCCAAATGGTATAATGATATATGTGCTCTAGAAGATTTAGAAAGGACATTATATGACTTGAAAGACACTTAGCTTTATGGGTTTCAGCAGGAACATGATTGCTAGAACTTACTTATAAGGTCCTAATTTTGTTTATAACTTCCTGGGAAATACATTTTTTCTTAATCTTTATGCTTCAGAGGAAATATCTTCATGTTACCTTAGTGGCCTTTAAGAGCAGCTAGGGATTTTCCTATTAGTAGTTTAAGAAAAGAAAGAATATAGCAATGATGCTTCATGTCTTATTTCATGGGCTTAGTGTGTGATCCCAGGCAATACAGTAAATGTTATGAGTAAAAGACTTTTAAAAAGCCACTGATATATGTTTGTGGTAAGCTAAACAATAAATAAGTTGTCTATAAATAACAGTTTATGCAAATACATGAGTAGGTAATTTGGTTACACATCAAATTCTAAGAAACTCCTTCCTCATGCCAACCGAAATTCATTTTCACCAAGTGACTTTAAGTCAAGGAAGGCAATTCATTTTAAGGCTCTGCTGAGAAGATGCTGATTCCTTTTTTTTCTTTTAACTAAAATGAAAAAGGAAATTGACCTGCATTTTTCCCATTCCATATTCTGAATTCTCCTCCTTCACCTATTCTATCAAATCTTCTTTCACAGGAATATATGTCTCCTCCCTGCTCCTTTCTTCACACTTTTTTTCATCCATGATTCATCAATCTATAGTACCCAACTATGTGTCAGAGTTAAAATATAACCTCTCACACCTCAACAATCTCTCCTATGTGAGCATAGGACTATTTAGCATATCCATTTACATATCCTGCTAGATCATCAAAGCTGATTGCACAAGATCCATTCTCTTACCTGTTTTCTTCTTCACCAACTGATCAAAACTAGATTCTTCTACTCATTCTCCTACTTTTATGACTACATCACCACATTATTTTTCCAGAAAGATAAGCCTAAAATCTTAATCTTTGACTCTTCATTGTCTGGTCTCTTACACTAAATTAGTTATCAAGTTAATTCAAGATTACTGACATATTATTAAAGTGTTCGTATCACAGGATTATCTTTTCATTGTCATTGCATTGTTTTAGGTTCTCAGAACTTATAACCACTTATCTTAAATATATTATAATTTTTTAACTAATAGGCCTAATCTCATATCTTCAAGTTTGTAACTGTCTTATACAACGTATCTAGCTATTTTCTTCTTCTTCATAATTACACTCATCTGCTTATTTCCTATAGTTTATTTTCTACGTTCTGCATTATCTACCTTTGTCTGGCAGTAAAGTTCTTCAATAATCTGATTTTCTTTCTCTTTTTCTAGTTCTACCTAACAATGTTCTTTTACTCATCTTCAGTATTTACGTGAAGTTAGATTACTCACACTGGGATTAGATGCCAGTGCTATTTTCTCTATATTTCTTTGCCTTATTGACTCTTTAATGGAGTACCTTAAAAGCCTACACATTCTATAAGACCCAAAAAATATTACTTCTTAAATACAGCCATTCCTGAACAATCTACTTAAAAATTTTTCCTTATTCAACTTCTTTTTGTAGCATTTGTTATATACTAGGTGGCTCAGTAGGAGAAATACCATGTATCTCCTTTTACATTCCAGACATTATGATACTCTCTGTGGACACGCCAGAAACATGCAAACATTACTTGTTTACAAGAAGCAAATATTTATTCCTAATAAGCAAACATTTATTCCTAATTTTTAAGTTTTTTGGGGAAATAACTTCAGAATTATAATTTTAACATTTTGCAAATTATATGCCTTTATTAAGTAGCAAATTAAAAAGTGGCAAGTTAATTATGGATTTTTCTTAAATCTATGTGTATCCTATCTTGTTTTATGACAAATTAAATGGCTGAATTTAAAAATGATCCATACAGAATCAGACCCTAAAAAATCCAACCATGTCCAAATGATAAATTATATTTTCAATTGAAGAAAAAAGAAAACTTTGGCAAAAAGGCAAGAAGACATTGATTTTGATTTTCACTATTATATTTTAAATGAAGATTATTTACTTCTAATTTGTAAATAAATAATTTTTATAAGTAAAATTTTCTGATTTTTTGAAAAACTAAAAATGTATTAAATTGGAGGGGAAGGACAACATTATAAGTTTTAAAACTGGAATAAAATATAATCTATTTTCAGGGAAAATTTAACTAAGGTAAAATTAGACTAATAGTGCACAAACAGCTCCAATTAAACTTTTTCCTATATTAACCTTTAAAACATTCATTTCTCTAGATCTTGTTTTTCTAAACTTACTTTTTTTACTGCCAGTAGTATAAGGACTTCCCAGGTTATCCTTTTTTTTTTTGAAGATAAAAAGGAGTTTTGCAGAGTTCTAGCCCATAAAGTTCCAATTTTTAAAATGTAGAGTAAGAATCTCAAAAAAAAAAATACAGTAATAAAAATGTTATTAATTTATAGGTGGTTGACATTTCATTTTTATTTTCATGGCAGCAATGAAGATAATATTTTAAAAACTACTGAAAGTTATTAAGCTCTATGATGAATGAACTTATTCATTTTCATGCATATTTCAATCAGCATGAGACTGTCAGTCATCTGCAACTTAATACAGACTAGTAGCTTGCAATAGACTAATGCAGAGAACACACAGTAGATAGTGAATATTTAAAAAACCAAATAACATTAAAAAAAAAACAACTTAGAGAATTGTCATATTAACAATAACATAAAGAAAACAATCCAAGGAGAAATATAAACACACTAATATGTGAATATATTCAACAACTGCTTTGTCTTTCAGAGCAATGGGCAATTCTGAATGCCAGGAAAACTCTGAAAATTCTTTTCAAAAGGACAAAAGATGTGTATTAAGAAACAGAGAAGCCAACAGAGATATAATAATAGTTTCTTGATCTTGATCTCAAAAAAAAAAAAAAAATACAAAGTTTTAGCATCATCTTTCCAAATAAGAAAAGGGAGCCCTATTAAATTCAGCTGCTTGAGGAACCCCCTTTCCCATCCCAGGATATTACATAAATTTTAAAATTGCACAAATAAGGAAGCCAAGAAATCAGTCAAATGCTGATAAAAATCCAGGCAGATAGTATGACAGTCTTGAAATGCTGGGAAGATAATAATTAAAGATTATGAGATTAGAGTCCAGGGATTCTGTGGGTGTGTGGGTGGGTGAATGGCTTCATGAAATACCTCAAGGATCCAAGTACAAACCATCATTCAATCAGTTCATGCCCTAATTAATGTAATTAGTTCACAGTCCTCATTCCTCTATTGTAAGGCAATTTTTTTCATTTAGTTTTAAGTTCAGAATAAGGGAGGAAAGTACGGACATTTCCTACATAGCTATTCCTCAAAGACCTAGAGGCAGAAATACCATTTGACCCAGCAATCCCACTACTGGGTATATAGCCAAAGGAATATAAATCATTCTAAGATACAGTCACACATATGTTCATTGCAGCACTATTCATAATAGTAAAGACATAGAATCATCCCAAATGCCCATAAACAGTAGACTGGATAAGGAAAATGTGGAACATGTAGACTATGAAATATTATACAGTCATAAAAAGGAAAGAGATCATGTCCTTTGCAGGGACATGGATAGAGCTGGAAGCCATTATTCTTAGCAAACAAAATGCGGGAACAGAAAACTAAACACCACATGTTCTTGTAAGTGGGAGCTGAATGATGAAAACACATGGGCGCATGTGGGGGAACAACACACACTTGGGCCTATCAGGGTGGCAGTAGGAGTAGGGAGAGCATCAGGAAAAATAGATCAGGGATTCTGGGCTTAATATCTGGGTGATGATATTAATATCTAAGTGATGACACAAACCACCATGGCACACATTTACCTACTTAACAAACCTGCATGTGTACCATGGAACTTAAAATAAAAGTTGAAGGAAAAAATATTTTTCTAGAAAAAATTATCAGGCATAGAAAAATGCAGAACATTTTAAAAAATAAACTGCAGTGATACAGATATTAGAGATACATGAAGAAAAATAACAAAAATTCTGTCAGCCACTGGAATCTATATTAAATAAAACAGAAATCTTAGCACTAGCAAATAATACTTTAACTGAAATTTAAAGCTAAACAGAAAAATTTAACAGAATATTACACACACAGCAAGAAAGGATAGCTTAATACATTATAAATCAAATTAATATAAAATTTTCACCACAATCAGTGGCTCAGGACTTTAATCTCAGTACTTGGATGGGCTAAGGTGGGAGGATTGCCTGAGCCCAGGAGTTTGAGACTAGCCTGGGCAACATAGCAAGGTCCTGTGAGATCTTGTCTCTACAAATTTTTTTTTTTTAATTAGCCAGGCAAGGTGGTGCATACCTGTGGTCCCAGCTACTCAGGAGGATTGATGGCCTTAGTACAGAAGGTCAAGCCTGCAGTAAACTGTGATTATTACACAGCACTCTAGACTGGGTGACAGAGTGAGAACCTATCTCAAAAAATAAATTACACGTGTGTGTGTGTGTGTGTGTGTGTGTGTGTGTGTGTGTATGTGTGTGTGGTTTATAAATACATAATATTCTAACTAGAAAGCAGAGAGCAAATGGTAAAACACATCTAAAATATTATTATAAATTTAGATTTAAAATATATCAGTAGATGAGCCTCACCCACATGTCCTCCCAATCATAATGTCAATTGATTTGGAACTTTAAGTAAAGCAGATTATTTTTTATCATGTGGATGGGCCTCATCAAATTAGTTGAAAGTCCTCAGAGAAAAGACTGAGGTTTCTTGAAGACAGAGCAATTCTGCTTGAGTACTACAACATAGAAACCCTGCTTGAGTTTCCAGCTTGCTGTTCTTTGCTGTAGTTTTCAGACTCTGTAGTGCAGCATGAACTCTTTCCTGAATCTCCTACATGTCAACCTGCCCCCACATATTTCAAATTTACTAACACTAACAATTGGGTGAATCAATTACTTAAAATAAATCTCTTGGCATATAGGTAGATAGGTATATTTATTTATATTTACATTTATATATCCTATTGGTTCCATTTTCTGGAGAATCTAAATTAATACAAAAATCAAAATTTATTAATACTATTTTAGAAGATGCAAATAAAATTGAATGTTCCAAATACAAAAATTTTACTAAAATGGAAACAAAAATTAAAAAGAAGTTCACAATAGTCCTTTAGAAATTGGATCTATACAAAAAACCATCTGCTGAGAAAAATTTGTGAATGTATGTGGCTTCACTAGTAATTTCTTTCAAAACTTTAAGTGTGAAATACAGTCACGCACTGCATAATGACTGCTTCCATAAGATAATATATTTTTACTGTATCTTTTCTGTTAAGATTTTATGCATACAATTGTGTTACAATTGCCAAGATTATTCAGTATAGAAATATGCTATAAAAGTGTGTAGCCTAGGAGCAACACACTGTATTATGTAACCTAGGTTTCTAGCAGGCTATGTCATCTGGGTTTGATGTTCACACAATATTCTATGATGTTCACACAATGATAAAAATCACCTAATGAAGAATTTCTCAAAACAGATTTCCATCCTTAAGTGACAGCTGACTATGATACCTATCTTCCCAGATCTCCTAGAAGAATTTTAAAAATGAACAATACCAAAACACAAGTGATATAGCCGAAATCTTCTTAATTTTGTAAACTGAATAAAATAACTTTATAAGAAAGAAAAATTGTTGAACAGTTCTTTCATGAACATTGATATAAAAACATAAAAATTCTAGCACATCAAATCTAGAAATAGACACAAAGGATAACATATGAAAACTATGTGTGTTTATTCCAGGAAGGTAATGTTAGTTAAACATTCAAAAATCAATCACTGTAATTCACTACATTAATTAAATAAAGGAAGAAGAACAAAATTACACGGTCATTTCCATGGTTGTTAGGGGAGAACCACTTAATATGAGGTAAGCAAAATTGTAAAATGAACCCCAACATTTCCAGACTGTGCTATACATACACCTTCTCCTAGTTAGTCAGTAAAAAATTAATCTAGGCATTGTCGAAGAATCCTACAGAAATAATTGTGGTCCCAAATCAATTAACCTTATTCCAGTGAGATTATCTGGGTGATATAATCATATGAGCACTTTAGGTCTACAGGTCAGAGATAAAATTAAAGATTCAAATTATGAGAAGAATTCATTGGGTCATTGCTGGCTTTGAAATAAAACAGATGATTTTCCCTAAAGCTTTCAGAACAAAACTCAGTTCAGCCAACACTTTGATTTGAGCCTTACAATACTCTCGGAAGAGAACCCAGACATTTTCTGGCAGACTTCTGACCTACACAGTTTTAATCTAATAACAGTTATTGTTTGAAGCTACTAAGTTTGTGGTCATGTATTATGCAACAATTAAAAGCTAATACATCATGCAAAATGTATACAGTCAGCTCATTGTATTTGTGGGTTCCATATTCACGGATTCAACCAAGTGTGAATAAAAAATATTTTTAAAAATAACAATACAACAATAAAATAAACGAATAGAGTATAACAGCTATTTACAATAACTACCTATATAGTATTTCCATTGTATTAGCATTATAAGTTATCTAGAGCTGATTTAAGGTATATGGGAGGAAATGTACAGATTATATGCAAATACTGTGCCATTTTATATAAGGGACTTGAGCATCCTTGGCTTTTGGTATCCATAGGAGGTTCTTAAGTCAATCTCCCATGGACACTTAGGAAAAACTGTATTGTAATTCTAAGGAAAGCAGAAATATAAGAGAACAGAATTTCTGTAGAAAAGAATATACTATAGCAAGCATCAAACTTAGCACTAAAATATTTTCCCGTGAGATCAGTACTAGAAGAAGAATACTATCACCAGTGGTCCCCAGCCTTTTTAGCATGAGGGACCAGCTTCATGGAAGACAATTTTCCACAGATGTGGGGAGGGAGTATGGTTTCAGGATGAAACTGTTCCACCTCAGACCATCAGTCATTAGATTCTCATAAGGAGCCTGCAACCTAGATCCCTCACATGTGCAGTTCACAATAGGGTTTGCACTCTTATGGGAATCTAATGCTGCCACTGATCTGATATGGAGGCGAAACTCAGGTGGCAATGCTCACTAGTGCATAGTTCACCTCCTGCTGTGCAACCATTCTTAACAGGCCAAAGACTGGTATTGATAGCTTTGTGCTTTCTGCAAGTGATAAACATACACATTTTCAATGGCTAAGCAATTCCATGCCTAGATATTTACCTAAGAGAAATGTGTATACTAGTCACCAAAGGCATATATAAGGATTCCTTTAGCAACAGTTTACATAATAATCCCATTAAAAACAAAAAAAATATCAAATTTAGAATGGGCTTGTGCCACGATAAATTCATAAAATGTACTACTATACCACTATAAGCACAAATGAACTTGCTATATGCCTCACAATGAACGAATACCAAAAAAGTAATTTTTAGCTAAACTCCAGTCACAAAAATAATGCATATTGTATAATTTAGTTGTTACATGGTTCTAGGGCACAAGTTATTAAAAATAAGGATATCATTACCTTCCAGAATAACACAGAGTAGGAAGGAGAAGGAAGGCTTCTGAAATTAGCATAATATGTCTTTTTTGTGTATTGATTACATTAATTGGGTTCCATTTGTGAAAAGGATACATACTTAAAATTTGTGCATTCACTTATATTCATCTTCTTAAACACACGAAAAACATTAGTACTGTAAATTACTTTTAAGTATTTCATGCTTTTATAATATGAATATTTTGAAAGAAAGTTTTGTTTATTTAATGAAATAAAACAAAGGGTGTAGTAATTTATAATGCGAAAAACAAAAATTCAACAATTAATGGGATTTTGTATTACTGAAAGTTAAATTTAAATTACTGTTTAAACATTAAGAGTCACAGTATTTATAAAGTGAGGACATGAGAACAAGTTCCAGGGTGATTAAAATCTTCTTTCTCTTATTGGAAATAAGAGTTACGTGCATATGATTATTAAAAATTCATCAAATTATCTACTTCAGAATTTTTCATTTTCTATGTGTAAATGTTACGTTAAAAAGGACTGTAAATAAAAATTGAACTCCAGTTGGAAGGTTTGCTATTTTCATAATAATCCATAGACACAAATGACATAAATATGAATTTTGACAACCCAAAATATTAAACTTGAAGAATATAATTCTAAAAAACATAATTCTGAAAAATATTCAAAACTTCTTTTACAGTTTTAAAAGAAGATTTATTTGAGAAACAGAAAAACATGATAGAACACTTCATAGGCTATTTTAAACAATAAAATTGGCAACAGTAACATATATAGTTTTAAAAGCATAATCATTTATGTATACTAATGACAGTCAGACAGATATAAGTTATGAGCAGACAAGTTGAATTCATAAAAAAAGGTAAAAAACACAATATATAAATGAATATCACTGTGGTTGATAATTGTGTGCAGTCAACTTTAAAACTGTAGTCCTCAAAATTAAGTGATAGACAACCTGTCTTTTGATGAGTTAGATTTAAAAACCCACACAAGGTCACCAATGTATATGCAGTCATCCAAAGAGCCAATATATCAGAAAATTTTATCTTTCACAAATGTAGATGCACAGAAAATATCCAGGTTCCTTGTACCTGGCTGAATACTTTTTCTAACCCATGGAGTCACCCTGCCCCCGACGGCTAGCAAGAGGACAAGACTCACAGAACAAACACCACTGCCTCTCTGTCAGCAGGAAGCAGTTATAGAAGACTTACCTTCATCCGTTTTCCCAAAAAATCAGGGTCTTGGACTCTTGAAGGAGGAAATGTCAGAGTAAATAGGAAGATGTGAGCAGGGCAGGAAGCAGCTGCTCGCCCCAACCAGGAAGTTCAGAAAAACCACCAGGTGAGGGTCAGGCAGTTGTTAAACGGTCTCTCTAAAATAATCATTTGTTGCAGCTGGTACCAGGAAAAGGCACGCTCCCAGTAGATAGAAAACACCTAAATCTGGTGATTGGTAATTTCTCAGTAAGATTTCAGCAGTTGGGCAAGTGGGCTCCATCATGCACGACCATGCAGTTGTTAAATTGTCTCTCTAAAATAATCATTTGTTGCAGCTAGCTGGTGCCAGGGAAAGGCAGTCTCTTAGTAGATAGTAAACACCTGAATCTGGTGACCAGCGCTTCCCAATAAGATTTCAGGAGATGGGCAAGGGGGCTCAAGAGGAGTTTAATTGGTCTATGACCTTCCTCTAGGAATGCTTGACTGGTCAGAGAAAAACACTTCAAGTGAGCACATGAATACAACTTCAGGAAACGCATTTTGCAGGTGGCTCCTCCCAAGTGTTGACAAGTGTCCACCACTGCGCAGGTGGACAGCCCAACCCAAGGGAAGAATCAGGGGAGAAGAGACACAAGACCCAGAACAATGCCAACATACAAACCCCAAGTGAAAAGTCAAACCACACAGGTGAATCTCTCAAGTCGCTCTCTTGGCCCTCTTCTAAGTGTACTCTACTTTCTGTGGTTCCTGCTCTAAACTTTTAAATAAACTTTCATTCCTACTCTAAAACTCGCCTCAGTCTCTTCCTCTGCCTGATTGATGCCCCTTGGTCAAAGTCTTTCTTCTAAAGAGATAAGAATTGAGGTTGGCTGGGTGTGGTGGCTCACACCTCTAATCCCAGCACTTAGGGAGCCCGAGGCGCTGAGTTCAAGACCAGCCTGACCAAGATGGTGAAATCCTGTCTCTACTAAAAATACAAAAATTAGTTGAATGCAGTGGCAGGTGCCCGTGATCCCAGCTACTCAGGAGGCTGAGATAGGAGAATTGCTTGAACCCAGGGGACGAAGATTGCAGTAAGCCAAGATTGCAGCCAGGGCAACAGAGTGAGACTCTGTCTCAAAAAAAAAAAAAAAAAAAAAAAAGAATTGAGGTTGCTGAAGACCTGTACAAATTTGCCACTGCTAACAAAAGGATATCTCTTCATTTACTGGAGAAATTTCAACCTTTTTACATACATCCACAGTGTTTACACACAAAATCAATGTTTTGATAGTGGAATTTCATGGAGTCAAACTTCTGATGTCAAAAGCAGAAGAAGAAAAGTCCATCACAGCACTGAGAGAGAGAGAGAGAGAGAGAGAGAGAGAGAGAGAGACCAATTTGCCTCCAGTATTTGTTCTTTTGAAGCCCCTGGCTCATTGAATGGTGTCTGCCAACACTGAGGGCAAATCTTCTCCATAGTCCACTCAGCCCACACACTATTCTCCTCTGAAAAACACCCTCACAGACATACCCCAAATTATGCTTTTCCGGATTTCTAGGTTTTCACTAATTCAGTGATATTGGCACCTAAAGTTAAGTCCACAAGTCCACTCCTTGTCAACTTGGCATTCATATACATCTGAAATCATACTTAATTTCAAAATATAGATAACAAGGTAACAGTTCCACTTAACATGATGCAATTAACATGGTGTAACTATCCTATATACAGTAGAAAACATATCAATGCCTTTTCCAGAATTTGGCTTTCAGGATTTCAGTATTCTGGATTTTAATCTTTTGTGATTGTGAGTTTTGGGATTTACATTTTGTGGAACTCATTACTACTGATTTTGATCTTTTGGGATTTCAGCATCTAAGATTATAGTGCTCGGGTGTGTTTTAAGATTATTATCCAACTCTCCTTTTTTCAGTGCTATGAGTTAGTAATTTTGAGTCTCCTATTATTATATTTGAGGTTGAACTAATGAATAAATGCATTCACAATCAGGGGATCAGGTTTCTCTCATTTGAAAAAAAGCTGAAATAAATGAAAGAAAAAAGATTAAAGTACACCTTGTGGTGTTTGATTGTATTGGGGAAAGGGAGGCAGAAGAGAGGAGAGGGAGACAGAATAGGGAGAGAAAGAGGGAAACTGAGACTAAACGTCTAAATACAAGAGACAAGTATACATTTACTATCTGTATTTCTTAGCTCTAATTCTAACGTGAAGACTCTAAGGCAAAGGTACTCCAATAGCAAAAACACCTGTAGTATTCAGAACTTATGATTAAAATATATTTTTCTCTATTCAAAGTAACCAATGCTCCTATGAGAGAAGGCAAAATTCAACACTGATAAAGGGAGAAGAGAAGATGATTGTGCCCATACATGGTCACAGAATAATAGAGACAAATCAAAAGAACATAGTTGCTGTCTCAAAGGGGCTCTCACAGGTGAAACCTGGAGAAATCTGAATATCAAAATAAAGATAATGAGTTATAATGTACCAAATAACATAAGATGTTATAATTTTATTCTGGTATTAATAAAGAACAAATAAATACACACATGCAATGGAAGGAAAAGCCCTTTCTTACATTCAAATGTCAACTTCAAAATATAGATTAAATGATGGAGTTGGGAAATTATCAATTGATACTTAAATAAATAACAATTTTACATTTAAAAAGATATCTATATAAACTTAAAGAGGTTTGCCCCCAAACATGTCATAGTTATGAAAGGAAATACGATGAATGTAGAGTGAAGAGACCTAAAGGACACTACCTTACCAAGCAATCAGAGTTAACATCAAAAACTGAGAATAAAACAATAATACATTTGTAGTATTCCTCCCTAAAGGGCGTAACTTGAATCACATCTTTAGAAAGCATTCAAGAAATGTAAAATGGATAACATCCTATTCTCAAAATATCCAGGTAAAGTAGGATTTAAAGGGGGAAAAAAAAGACTGAAAAGCTTGCAAATTAAAAATAGCAACTATATGCAATGAGTGATTCTCCATTGGATCCTGGATCAAAGAAATAATAAAACCTGTAAAGGACATTACTGAGACAATTGACAAGATTTTGTTATCTAGATAACATTTGCCAAATACTATTTTTTTTTTTTTTTTTTGCTTAGATAATTGTACTGCAGTTTTATAAAAGAATGTCTTCTTGTTTTTAAGAAAATGTAACTGTAGTTCTTAGGGGAGAGCAGCATATGGTGTCCAATGTACTCGCCAATGTGAGATTTATTTTCATGTCTAATTGTGCCTATCTCTTTGTGATTATCTTTCAAGAGTCATCTGAATTTCCTGCAATAAACCCTGAGGAGCTACAAAAAACTCCTTATTGCAAACCAAAGAGAAACTGGCTATAGCCATGCAATTGATCCAATGCACAGATTATGCTAACCTTTAATGGAGCCCTATTGAATTGAATATAGAACGTTTTCTGCATTGGTTCACTCAGCTGTGCATTGTAACCTGAAATCTGCACAAGAAAATATGTACGTAAAAACTTACCTTGAAGTATTCTGTGTGTAGGCAGTTCAGACTGAGCCTATATTTATGTCTTTATATATACATATTTGATATATCATTTATATTAGAGTATGCCACCTGAGTGCTGTATTGACTACACACTGAGACTTCAAACAGTACACAGTTATTTAAAAAACAACCCATCTGAGTAAGGGGGAGGCAATTACCATTATTGCCTGCCAGTTATGTAAGTTAAATCGCATGTATAAATACGTTCTCAAGAGAATATGATAGATTGCCTCTTTGTTAAATTAAGAAGGTTCAGAGAATGCCATTTTGTGAAATATTGCCCTGCTATTTCTACACAGGTTCTACCACTCATGTTTGTAATCAGACTAAAATATACAAACGGACAGAGCTTGCCTGAATCCATAGCCCTATTTCAAATCTAGAGGTTTTCTTTTGATGGATTTGTATTGTCTGCAAGCCCATATGGTGGCATATGGAGATAATGTACAAAAAAATTAAACAGCCACATAAGTTACAAATCGATGACTAAGCTACTTTATCTTTCTATTGGCAAAATCAAAGCATTGAACACGTTGCTAGGGAATAAAGATGACTGGTGTTATTTTTTAATGTTTTTTTCTTAGCTGGTATGAAACAGTAATGTGATGAGTGTGGGTGGAGACCTATAATAACATTACGTCCCATATTATCCAGTGTGGGCATGTCTATAAGCATTGAAATGAAGACTTTTTAAATAAAACAGCTTTAAAAACAATATAAATTATCTAAACAACACTATTACCATCATTGACAAATAATAAAGAAAATAGCATTTTGCAACTGGTTAGAACCTTGTTTATCTTCTATCAACAAATTCTGTTTAAGTGTAGATAATGTTAAGTCTTAATTGTTTTTTGTTTATAATTCATATCCATTATAATGGTCCTCAAATACTGAGTTGATTAAAATTTCATTGCACTTCTAAAAACACACTTTGTTGAGACTAATTGTATAGCTGTGCAAGCTCTAGAAGTATTTTTTTCTTTTCCTTTTGCCTAAGAACTATGACTGACCGAGTTATTAAAAATGCATAAAATAATGCAATAGCACAGGCTAAAGATACTTTAAACAAAGACGTTTAAAAATCTGCATTATATGAAAGAGAAAACTAAGTCCAAGTAGTTTATATTGTGATGCTGATACCTTGCCTATGGTAATTTCTTTTTATAGAATTATTATTAATCAAAGGATTCTTAATAATTTAGAATTCTAGCTATAGAATTGGCAGTAGTCTAGTAAGTTTGAGAAAGAGAGAAAAAAGGAAAGCCTTGTCTTCATTCTTAGGCACTAGATCTAGTAGAAAAAAATGAAGCATAAATGATGGTATAGTTAGGATACATTCTATGATTAAACCATATTTAAAAAAATAAAAAAGTAACTAGTGCTATTGACTTGTTGTCAGACTAATTGCATATTTCGAAGTAATTTTAGAAGTTTAAAAGATGGTAACAAAACTGTGTAATGACCTAATTTGGGAAGTATTCATGCAAAATAACATTGGACCTAAAGTTACAGAAGAATTTGAAGAGACAGAAAGATAACAGGGTAGTAACTAAAGTCACAGTTATTTAAAATTCTAAATAACATTTTAAGAATACTGGAAATAAATTGTGAAATATTTGTCATGCTGTATTTTTTAAGGTTACTTATTTTAAGGGGCAGTCTATGAGGTGAGAATCAAGCAAACTTTCTTTTTAGTATATTTGGTCACTAAAGATAGAAATTAAAATAGCTATGTAAGTTATAAATCAATGTGACTTTATTCAGTCACAAAAAACAAAACCAGTAAATTGAAATTATGTCTCTCTCCTTATCTTTATGGTAAAAGGTGAAGTTCTTAACTATAATTTTCTTGGTAGGAAGTAAGAGGGGGAAAAAGAGTCATTGGGTAATGTAGAAAGAACAATTTGTCTTTGACAAATGAGAATTTTGCATTTTGTAGGCTTTATGTACGTCCTGAAGAACATGAATATTTTATAACAGCATTTCTGTATCTTGAACAAATTTTATGCAACTCCATAGAGATTTACATAAAAAATTATCTGTGGAATCACATTCTACATAACTTATGACTACATGATGATTTATAAACACCATCAGTTATAAATATCATTATACTAATGTTAAGAAGTTATGGTTCACAACAACCACATCTGTTGTGGTTTTAATAGTATAAACTCTGAGATACAATATTTTTAGGTGTTTTAAATAGAAAAATCTCACATTCAAATGTGTTCTATACCAATGGCTTTGATACTGTGAAGAATTTTAATTGATATATTTTAATGGAACATTTAAATCAATCTTTTCCCTATTGTTGTTCTGAATTCTAAAACTTACGAATCTCAATCTGAAGTAAATAGGTAAACAAAAAGATTTACTGTATTTAGCACTTGAATTCATAAATTTGCAGGGAATACTGATGAATATATTCAAATACTCAATGAACTTTCAGGTAAGAAAACTATAAGTACTTGTCCTTTAGTACTCAGGACTTATTTAATAGGAATGCAATTGTGTGTTTGCTTCAGTAGATTATGGATTTCGTGAGGTAGAGACCACATTAGTGATTTTCAAAACATATTTTAGAGCCTAGCATAGTACCTGACTTGTTGAATGTACCTGATGAACATTTACCAAATAAAATGTTTGTGAAGTCGATTAGGAAAGAAATGAGGAAGGAAAATAAAATTATCACAGCTATTTATGAATAGAAGATGCTGCTTTGGGGGGGCACCAAATTATCTCCAACAGAAAATATTCAAGCACAGACACAAAAAATAATATAAAAGAGAATCATTAAGTTAATCAGGATTTGACCTAATATCAGTGTTTTTCCAATTCTGTTTTTCACTGTCTGATACAGTGGTGTAATTAAAACCTCATAATAGGCTGCTTACGACTTTAATCCCAGCATTTTGATAGGCCACGGCAGGCGTATCACTTAAGGTCAGGAGTTTGAGACCAGCTTGACCAACAAGGTGAAATTCCGCCTCTACTAAAAACACAAAAATTAGTGACCATGGTAGTGTACACCTGTAATCCCAGCTACTTAGGAGATTGAGGCAGGAGAATCACTTGAACCCAGGAGGCAGAAGTTACAGTAAGCCACGATTGTGCCATTGCACTCCAGCCTGGGCAACAGAGCAAGTCCTTAAAATTTGAAGAATTGGAATAAAATTGACTATAATTCATTAAAACAAACAAACAAAAAACCTCATAATAAAGTTTTATTCACAGTTTGTGTGTGTGTGTGTGTTGCTGTTGTTTGTTTTATGTGTGTGTTTTTTAAATTTGGTACATGACATAATAAAAATTTATTTCAAACTAGCTAAAAATGGGAGATGTGAAATGGGTTAGCTCATGTAAGTAAAACAAGTATGAGTTAGTCTTTGTCAATATGGTTAGACAAGTGTTACCAGTAAAGATTTTTTTATTTAGATTTAATGGCATTTGGATTATTATCAATACATTTTTGTTTAATCATTTCTTATACTCCAGCTTCTTGAGTGTGAAGTATGTATATACTTGTGTGACTGTCATTAATTGACCAGCTTCTGCTGTTTCTAATATGTCAGGCTTCATATGGTATCCAATTAGACATTTAGCAACTGAGACGGTCTGTGATGTTATCATTTTCCATAAGAAGAATAAGATTATCAGAGAGTTAACATACCCCAAACTACACAGGTAAAGAGGTTAAAACCTGTGTCTACACTTACTATATTTACATACACTTTATTGCCTACATCATAAGTGTTTGCAATGTGTTTAACTGAATTTTTAAAATGCTAACACTTCTTTGTGTTCTTGAATTATCACAATAAACACATGCAAATATTCTCTGTAAATAGCAAAAGTATCAGAAAAATGGCTTTTATTTTCTTGTAAATTCACCTGGGCATTTTAAAACCTACTTAGGTATTACCACCTTTCAAAAGTAGTATTTTCCTTTCAGTGATATTTCCTTGCTTCTATCATCTACACATATTTGTTTGAGTATAGTTCTTGAATAGAAATTGAAAGGAAGAAGCAAACAATTTTATCTATCTTCCTTACTGTAGAAAGTTTAAGGAGTTAAAGTAAATTAGCTTGCCGATACTACATTTTCTTGAAAAACATGAGTGGAATTCAATATGCACTCCAGGAATTTCCTTTCCTAAAAAGATACCTTTTTGAATTTAATATTGTGTTTACTTTCTTTCTCTTTGTCATCTGATCACTGGAAATATTTTTGACAAGTAGCATATAAGCAAATAACTGTTTCCACCAAAAGTCAACAAACTAACAAACCAAGTATGTACAAACACTCTATGCACTAAACATATAAGTATCCTATCAATAACTCAAAAACAAGCTTCAGATGATTTGATGGGACAGAAAAGACAATAGTAGGAAACATACTTTCTCAAACTGATAAAGAAAGATACATGCCTAGAACATATTTTCATTGTCCTCAAGCTCTGCTGAAGTTCTGATATCTCAGAATTAACTTTGGTGTGCTTCTCTTATATAATGTTATGGGCTTGCTCTAGAACAGGAGATCTCTGTGCAAATAAACTGATAAGGAGCAATAAAAGAAGCCTCAGAAACATTCAGAGGTAGAGTAGCTAGCCCCACCGATGCTCTTTTTTTTCTTCTCAATATAATCAGTGTTCTCATAGAGCAGGGGTTGCTACTGACATTAGTCATATTAGTTTTAATTTTTCTTCCATAAAGTCAAAGTGAGTGTACTCCTAAATCTTATGTCATTTTCTCTGGATTTAAATGGCATAACTTAACTCTCTGTTCCAAATCTCATTGACAGTGATTTTATAACTTATATTTATGAAACAATTGTTTATTATAAGTATTTTTCCTAGAGTTTTTATGTAGCAGCTCATTTAAAATTTACAACAATCTAGTCTGTGACCCAAGTCCCTTTATTTTATTCACTTAAAACTATCTATCTAATTATTTTCATATATGTCTCATGTTAGAACATTTAAATGGGAGAAAAGAGACTCCGCCAAGCCTTCCTTAACATGAAGACGCCATATGTTGTATAATTCAGTTACTGATTTTTGCTTTAATTTCTCAAAAGTTTGATAATTTGTGTTAGAGACAAATGACCTATAAACTGGATAGACATTATTACTATTTTCAGAATGTGTGATCTGTACATGAGCTAGAGAAAGGTATTTCACACAAAGAGTAAGATCGTGAGAAAATGAGCATTGCTAGAGCTTCTGAACCTCAGAAAAACGGTAAAGAGGAGAAAATACAAGCTGCATGGTTTTTGCCAAAGTTGCCAATGAGAAATACACAATAAATTCTCAGAGGAAATCCTACACAGCCTTAATCTTCCAGCTGTGACTGCAGACCAGCATTGTGGTTTTCTTCTATTTCTTTTTGAAAAACAAACAAACAAAACAGATGACTGTATCTCTCAATGTTGTTTTAGGTACGTTATTACACAATGCTTTCAATTGTGATTGAAAATTTCTTAGCTATTTGTTAGGTATCTTACGTTTATTTGCATAACATTAGAGATTTTAGGCCAGAAGTCACTACTTTGGAAAGAGTGAGCTATTATATATTTTGGAAAGAGAAGCTATTACAGAGGACAGCCAATACTATCTAATAGAGTAATATCTCATTCACTATGAGAACAACAGTGACTAAAATAAATCTAAAAATCAAAGGTTTTTTTGAAGTGTGGCCTGACTTGAATTTCATAAAATTTGATACTTTTAATTCTACGAAATGCAAAGATTACATATTTTTAGTAATTAAGGAGAAGTTCGTGCACATAAAACCCAAGGAAATAATGTTTTATTTCATATTTCAGAAATCTATAATTGGGTTTTATTTTTTTGCTACTGAAATGTATATGCTCCCTGAAGTTTGGGATTTAAATAACAGAGAGCTCACTAGATGACACAGATACAGGGAAAGCGGCAAACTTGTAGAATAAAGTTTATTTTTTTCTTTTTCTTTTTGACAATTATGTAAATTTGAGAAACAAAACATGATGTTTTGATATACATACACATAGTGAAATGATGACTACAGTCAAGTAAATTAACCAGGTTAGCTTTTTAGATAATTAAATGCATAACCAAATGTTTATCCTCATCTATATTAAAACAATATTTGACACATGTTTCAGGATATTCTGAGTCAAATTTTACCCTTAGCCCAAAATTGTAATTGCAAATTTTAAAATTAATGCTAATATTTATACTGTTTTTTTCCCTCTTGGTGAAATATTTATTAACTTATTTAATCTTGATACCAACCCAGTCAATACTATCATTAGTATTGCCAGCACCATATTTGCCAATAGAAAATTGAATAACAGAGAGGTTATGTAATTTCCCTAAGATTACGCAGCCAACATGTGACAAAGCAGATATGAACCAGAGCAATGTGAATCCCAGATTTGTAGCCCTAACCCCTGTATTATACTACAGGGTAGTTATGTGAACAGTTGAGAAAATTGATGCTCACCTAAGTTCTTTGCGCATTTATTAATACAAAGTAGTATAAGTGTTAATGGTTACTGAAGGATTAAAAGTCTTTGTACTAACTGTGCATCTAGAAGTTAACAGAACATATTATAATGTCTCTTTAAGTAAAGTTCACAAAAACAGAAGAAACAAAATAGTACAGTCTTGCATTATCACCACCATGTGGAAGTCAAAGCTTTTTCAAATCTATTTCTCTAGTTAGGAAATGTTACAAAGGCAAATCAAGTGTTCACCTGCTTTAGTGAAGGCTGACTTTAAACACAAGGCATGCTGACATTTACTATTTTATCACTTCCAAGGCATCTCTCATAGAATGACTAGAGCAGCAAGCTTTTGAAAGGCGATGGTATCTATCAGCCAGGAGCTCAACTTAAACATCTTTGCTAGGTATACATAAATTTGGGACAACTTTTGACTGTGTTATAACACTGTACTCTTACTACTTTGTTTGAAAATGTATAGTAGGTAAAAAAAAAAAAACTAACTAAAAAACAAAGTCTGCATAAAGAAATAATGATATGGGCTGGGCACAGTGGCTCACACCTGTAATCCCAGCACCTTGGGAGTCCAAGGCAGGCTGATCACCTGAGGTCAAGAGTTTGAGACCAGCCTGGCCAAAGTGGTGGTGAAACCCCATCTCTAGAAAATATACAAAAATTAGCCCGGTGTGCTGGTGGGTGCGTGTAATCCCAGCTACTCAAGGGGCTGAGGCAAGAGAATTCCTTGAACCTGGGAGGCAAAGGTTGCAGTGAGCAGAGATCACACCATTGCACTCCAGCCTGGGTGAGAAAGGGAAACTCTGTCTTAAAAAAATAAATGTATGTATATATATATATGAATTATACTATGCATGCTAAAAGTATTGGATCTAAGATGTTCAGACGCCATTCAATACGTATTTGATGCAAGCTAATTTGCTGTGTATTCAAATATAAGGGGAAAAAAGTTTCTTTGCTTGAATCCCAGAAGACTTTGGGTGATGGATGCTCAAAGTATTTAAAAGGCAAGCTCACAGCAGTGAATTGCTGTATCCAGTTATATGATGAGTAGCACCCTGTCAGCTTTTCCTGACAGAAATTGACACGAACTGAAGAAGATGACAACTTTCCTAAGTCTGAGGTCTCTGAAGCATGTCTGTTAAACAGACTGCTTCTGTAATAGATTGAAAAAGACGTCTAATACTCAGAGAGCAGAGCTAACTGTTACGAAATCGAAGGGCCTTGGCTCCTAATCCCCCTTTAGAGATGAGCCATTTAACCTACTCACTGATGCAGAAATCTTGATACTTATGAGGTTTCTCAGGAAAGAGTTTTGAATTGCTCTGTATCCTGCACAAGGGCTGATCTTTATGATACAAAGAACATAGAAGGGTGTTTGGATCTGAACTAATTGAAGCACAGCTTTTGACTGCTCACGGCTTTAAACATGCAAAGATTGCAGTATAATAGTCATCTAATTGCTGATTTTATGATACCTAATACCATCTGCCAAATCTGGTTTTGTTTGTAAGTTTCCTAGTTGGGTGTTTTCTTTTCCCTAATCATAATCTAACTTCAACCTGAGCAGGTTCTGTTTGCTGACTCGTTTTATTCTCACTACTTCCACTGTGCTGATTAAAATGCTTGCTAATAGAATATTCCCTTATCTCAATAGCTTATTGTGAGACCCAATCACTGTCCTCGGAATCTGTGCCTAATAAGTTATTAAGTCTCAAATAAGCTAGAGAAATCAATGTTGTCTGACCTTCCTTGTAGTGAATATAAGAGAGCTAGTCTAGCGAGATCAATCAAGTTGCCCAAAGTTGTGTAATGTATCATGTTTGTTTATGCATATCCTGTGTTTATCTAAAAAAGATTTATGGTGGTTTAAAACAATGCCTGACACACAGCAGGAGTGAAAACAGGTAAACAAGATGAACAATAATAGACAAGAGATAAATAGGTATATACAAAGAAATAACTTCTGTGAAAACACATACATATTCCAGAAGTGGAATATTAATTTATCTCCAAATTCATAGCAGCACACTGAACAGGAAGTACAAATCAGTGAGTAATATAATTTCAGAATGTTTAATAATAAAATCACAATATTACTCAGAAAAAACAACTATTACTGGAATTATAACAGAAATATATTTATCCGAACACTTTGATAATGAGGACTTTGCAGTAATTTATAAACATATTTTTACAGTAGGTAACAATGAGTCTTATAATGTCTCAATAGAATCCAACAATGTAATACCAAATCACAAGTGAGTACACATTTATGCGAAGACTGATAAGAAAACTAACTGCCTAACATTTTGCTGGTGTTTTGCATTGGAGTCACGGATTTTACATTCTTTAATATTCTCAGATATAGGCAAACGTCATAAATTTCAGCCAATTTTTCAAAATTAATTATGTCTATCAGCTGAAATTTTTATATTTTTTGAGTAGCATTTTATTCAAAATTGTGTTGCCTAGCATATACACTGAATCTACTTTGCAATTAGTCTATTTTTCTATTGAGATACATTAATATTATTTTGTGACCAATTTTCTTCCTTTCCCACTTTTACCATGAGTTACTTTGGACATAGAATCTTCCCTGTCTATCTCAGGCTGTTTTGTACAGCTATAATTGAATATCTGAGACTGGGTAATTTACAATAGACAGAAATGTATTGGCTCACATTTTTGGAGGCTTAAAATTCCAGTCACAGGGATGCAGCATCTGCAGAGGGCCTTCTTATTGCATCATCACATGGCCAAGGGTGAGAGAGTAAAAAAGAACAGAATTTGTTCTTTAATAATGGTGCCGAACACACCCATGAGAGCAGAAACGTCATGGGCTAATCACTTCTAAAAAAATCCCACGTCTTAATATGTTAAAATGGCAATTAAATTTTAACGTGAGTTTTGGAAGGGACAAACATTCAAATCTTAACACGACCCAACTGAATATGAGTTTGTACCTAATACTCTTTTTGTCCAACAAAACATAATTAGGAATAATGAATCTCTAACCAGGGGCTTGTGTTATTTGATCTACCCTCTTTTGTTCCACAGCACACCCTGAGAAGAACGTGCCCCAGGTTCCACCATTAGCGTATGTTGTGAAATAAGAGACATGTACAACCGATCTCATCTCAAGCCTCACCAAATTCTCAACGCAGAGTGAAGTTGCAAGCTGCTAAAATATGGGGATTCTTTGTTCTTCCATATTATCATGACAATACCGAAAAAAGTTATTAAATATAGAATATTATGTTTAAATATTGATAAAAGAAAAACTTCAGCTGAATTAAATTTAAAGGAGTTTAATTGAGTAATGAGTGATTCACAAATCAGGAAGCCCCTGGTCACAGCAGATTCACAAAGACTCCAGCGCAGTCACGTGGTGGAAGATTTATAGACCAAAAAGGGGAAATGACATGCAGAAATCAGAAATGAGGTAGAGAATGACCGGATTGGTCACAGCTTGGGGTATACCTTATTTGAACAGTTTGAACACTCAGCAGTGTATGAATGGTTGAAGTATGGCTGCTGGGATTGGCCAAGACTTAGCAATTGTTACAGGCATATACTCCTAAATTAGGTTTTCAATCTTGTCTGCCTATTAAGCTAAGTTGCAATTCATCCACAAGTACTAAAATATAGAAGTATGGTGTCCATCTCAGGCCACATTTAGTTCGCTTTAATAATATGCACATTAGAAGTGATAATATTGGCGTCATATTTTCTTTAAAGGTGTTGGAGCACATTATTAAAGATTCAGAATGAAAGACCAACCAGGTTCAGTTCAGATTTGAGTTGAGGGAAAACATGGTGAGAACAGCAATGAGTTTTCGAATAATTTGTAATTGTCCCAGCCTACATTTTATTTCAGGATGTTGCCTTTCTTACCACTGTTAACAATAACCAGGGCAGCTGAGATGGATCTCTCTTGGGGTTAGCTCTCTACATGAAAATAGCCCTTCTTGTCTGGGAGTCTTTATAGGTGAGATCCCAGATATCGCAATTTTGCACTTTCTGTAGTTGATTCTTCCAAAATATATATTTGACTTAACTAAGCCAAAATGTGGAAAAACATATTGAGAAATGAAATGGCTGAAGATGAATCACATGTGGTTGATTGATAAGCCTTTCTTTTATTTCAATCAAGACTCTCATCACCATTCTAATAGTTCCACATCCACAGCCCTTTTCTATTTTTATTTAATCTAGTTGGGTAAAGGTGCTAATACTTGCAGAGTTAATACAACAGCTTTTGTGAGAAGGTTATTTTTTCTGACAAATGGAACTGGAATTAGTTTTTTACAGATTAGTTCCTTACCCTGAATGTATCCAGAGTGACTATCATCTCATTTATATCACTGATAAGCCATATTGTTTTTTAAATTATAAATGACCTTTGTATACAGCAAAATTATTCTTGAAGACAAAATACACTAAATATTATTTTTATTTAATATCGCTTAAAAGGAGAATATGATTTCAAAAATCTATATATGCCTTTTTTATTAGTACCAAGGAATCAAGCCCAAGTTGGTTGTCTCAATAACTCAGTTGGTCATTTTCTTTAGCCATAAAGAAAACATTTTATATTTTCATATGTTTCAGTGGCAAAGACCACTATTGATCCTTATATTGACACCACCTATTCACACAGGCAATTAAAGTATCACAGGTCTTCTACTTGTCATTAACAGCTGTGGGAAAACTAATTAGGCCCAATTATCACCCACCTGACCTAATTTGCCATCAGATATCTGAGACGTCATCTGAATTATCAAATAGAGATGTGGCCACTATATACACATGAGTCCCATGGAAAATTTATTTCTAATGAAATTCATTTGGAGAAGAGAAATGTACTGATTGTGATAACGATAATCAAAAAGAGGGATATGATATAAGTCAAACATCCTGAAAGAATATGA
The DNA here is from genome assembly GCA_036589455.1 of Ateles fusciceps. Classification (NCBI taxonomy): domain Eukaryota; kingdom Metazoa; phylum Chordata; class Mammalia; order Primates; family Atelidae; genus Ateles; species Ateles fusciceps. Next base: position 4,638,887 of record JAZHEH010001040.1, on the reverse strand, counting down.
TAGGGCAATATAATGGTATTTATTCATTATTCTACTCATTTACTTTTTTTTCTCAAAGTAGTTCTTTCTGTAAGTTAAAAAGAGCCTTTAATTTTATTGTTAAAGGTGCGAGCTACAATTTGCTCATGATAAGGTGCACTAATTGATAAATCCTTTTATCTATATCATTTTTTGCCCCATAGGTCATTTATTTGAAATGATAACTAGATGCAAAACATTCTTCTTGACTTTTTAGTTTCTATTTAGTTAACAAAATCCACACTTATGCCTATAGGTGATTTTAAGGGTACAGCAACACCAGGATTTTCAGTCTTCTAAGAGGAGAGCAGAGTCATCTGGGCAACTAAAAGCAATCAATCAGACATCATTTCCATCGAGCCTGAGCCAGAGGAGATCCCACACTGGCATATGTTTATAATGAAAGGTATTCAAGAGACAGCTGAACAAATAGAAGGTGATCTACAAATATCCACACAAAAAAAATTCTTATTCATTGGTGGAAAAACATATGCTCTGAATTGCAGGAGCTTTTGTCAAGTTGTGCTGAAGAATGAGAGTGAAAACAGAATATAGAAAACAACAAACTTCAGCTCTCAAAGTAACTATTACACAAGATGATGATGAAAGAGGATTAAAAGGAAGAGATAATTTATAATTACAAATATTTCATCAGCTCTCTAGGAAGTTAGCAAAGCACATTGCTGTTAAAGGAAAAAAGAGACTCTACTTATACCTTGACTTTTATTCTGCTTGAGAGCTAGCTAACTATAGATCCATATCCTGTAGCAAAGGATCAGCTTCTTGTCTGCTCATATAAAGCTAATTAGTTGGTACAGCTGCAGCATAGGTCAATCAGGGGCAGGCAATGGAGGGAAAGAAGTACTATCCCTTGCAGAATTTGTGACTTTCTATAGCAGGCACTTGACTTAATACTCTCAATATCATCCTTTCAATTTGATACTTTATACACTTTTTTAAAGGACTGGTAACTCTGTGATACATTTAAACCATCATCAGTCATATCTAATATAGGATGATTTAAAGTTCTGAGAGTAGGTATCAATGAAAAATGAGTCAAAAAGATGCATGAGGGCATTTCAATAACATAGAGATGTGTAAAGCAATTACTCTAATAGGACAAACAGAAATTTCTCAGAGAAGAGTGTATGAAGAATTGACATTGTTCCTTAGCCAGTGACAGCCATTCCTGACAAGCCCAGTAACTCAGGAGACCAGAAAGTGGACCCTTGCATAAAGATCACGAATCCACTTACGTATTTCTTTATCCAGCTTCTTCAAACAAACAACACAAAGCTATGTAGGACAAAATCAAGTCTTATATATTTAGTCTTAATACTACAAAGCTAATAACAATGTATGCATCTATGTGTTGAGCTCTTACTATGTACCTAAATACTGCCAAGCAATTAATAAGATATAAATAACATAATATTTAAAACAAAAAGTCTATAAGCCCCATTTTATAGACAAAGATAATATGGCAAAGAGAAGCCAAATATATTTTATAATGATACAGATCCAATGTAAGTGACATAAGTCCAGGAAGCCTGGTTATGGGTTATGTCGTCTTATTAAAAAGAAAAAAAGAAAATCTGAAGAGAAAAAATTAGCCTATAATAAATAAATAAGTACATTTCAAATATTTTAGAAAGATAATATATTTATTTGACAAAACAAATTATGAATTTTGAAAGCATATGCAAATTAGGACAGTCTTATATTTAACATATTTATTATTTTTCCTACACTAACAGATTTATTCTTATCTTCCTATAAGATGGGTAGAAATTTTCAGCAATGTAATTTTGTCTCCAAATCACTCTCAGAAAATAGACCAGCAGTTTTCTTGATTTGATCTACTCAGCAGGCCAGGACAGGTGGGTCTCCATCAGTTCCTGGCATTGAGTGCATTAGGGTTGTCAACCTCCACATCCAATTACATGATGGCTGCTTGGCCAAAACACTCGGGCCCTTCCTTGTGCCTCCAGTGTCTTCTTTTAGAAGTGTGTGCAAGATCATTTTCCTCCTGATGCTGGAGGTGGCCTCCTGGGCTAATCTGACACAGAGAACAGAAAAATAATGTGACCTAGCCCAATGCTGGAGGCTGCACTGGTATTATTATTATTGTTGTTTCTTAACACTTGTCATCCTATCTCTTAATAAATATAAATATTTTTAAAATAAAATAAAGAAAGAAAGTTTTCCTTGGCAACTGAGACTGTAATGCCTTGAGATACCATCTCTCATTTAGAATCAGCAGCACAGCATAGAGATTTTTATCCTGCAGTAAGATCATCTCACAAGCACTTATATTCCTTCTCCACCTAACTCCAGCATATTATCCTACCACCAAGATAGGATTAAGAGTTTCTTCTGACAGAATCTCAGCTTCGATTTTTCAAAATAATATTGATTTCTGCAAAGTATGTGCACCATTAACAGAAGTCTCAGAACTAGGAAAAGAGAAACAAAAACTTTCCCACATATTAGTGCATGTGTATGTGTGTGTGTGTATACACACACATATAAATAATGTAGACCAAGGATATGGCCAAAGGATATAAAAGTTGTTATTCAGTTGTTTAACAGGGCACTGGTTTAATATTTGATTTTTTTTTATTTTGTTGTTCATGATGTGTTACTTTTATTCTTTTGTATCTTAACATTTATTTGTTGAGGTTACACATCCTTGCAGAGAGTGGAAATATGAATAGGGAGTTCCCAGGAAATCTTATTAAACCTAATAAAAGCAACACATAAACTCCTGGAACTTTTTTCTTTTGTCCTCTATCCTGTCATTTCATTCAGAATGTATGAGTGTAATTTTAAAATGTTTTAAAATAAGAATTTTTTGAGTAATATTTATTCTGTAATTAAATAGAAACACAGTCAATGAGATAGAAATAAATAGTTATATAAGTAAACATAATCATAAAGTTTTGTCTTTACTTTGCTTCTACTTACGGAGTTTTGAAAACTTCTAAAATGAAACCCACATAACAGGAGAGTGAAATAATTATGAGCCTGAGCGAAGAAACAGAATTCCTACATTCTAATCTCAGATGCAACTATTTTATTTCATTATTTTATTTTATTTTATTTTATTTTACTTTATTTTTGAGACAGAGTCTTACTCTGTCTCCAGGCTGAAGTGCAGTGGTGTGATCTTGGCTCACTGCAACCTCCACCTCTGGATTCAAGTAGTTCTCCTGCCTCAGCCTCCCCAGTAGCTGGGACTACAGGCATGCAACACCAAACCCAAAAAATTTTGGTATTTTTAGAAGAGATGGGGTTTCACCATGTTGGCCAGGATGGTCTCGATCTCTTGACCTCGTGATCCGCCTGCCTCAACCTCCCAAAGTGCTGGAATTACAGGCATGAGCCACTGCACCCAGCCTGAGATGCAAATCTTATATGTTAATGACACCAGTCAAGTTACCCAACTTTTTTCTGCCTTGTGCTCCTCACTTGTAGAATGAGTGTAATGATAGTCCTTCACAACTTTGTCATGAAGATTAGCATGTAGTTTATCATTAACATCATGTGTTAAGCACTTAAAGCAGTACATAGCACATTGTAAATGCTATAGAAGTTAAATGAAATATACCACTTACAATCAAATCAGCTAGATTAACCCTTGAGTCTCATCATATTCTATTGTGAGAAAGAAGAAAATTGATTATCAGAAATAACAACAATATAATTAAAACATCTTTACTTTTATATCTATCTACCAGTTAAATTCAATTGTAATCATGTACCAAAAGCACAAACACAACATTTAGAAAATCAGGTAGTGAGAAAGAAAGGGATGTGAATGACATCTGGGAGATCTTTCTACATGGCTTTATTGATACACAATATTTTCTTTATGGTAATGTAATCATATATGGCCAAAAACACAAGATTTTGTTAAAAGGCATAGTGGGAATATGACTATTATATTTATCTATACTGTATATATAAGTATTTAATTAAAAAAAGATGACTTAAGTCTCACACATGCCTAATGTCAATCCTGTCTTTGCTAATTACAAGCTTTATGACTTTGGGCAAGTCATTTATTCTCTCTGTACTTCACTTTCTTCTTATTTCTATGTTCTAATAAATGTTGACATAATTCAGAGCAAAATGAAGTATCCCAGATTTAACTGTCAATATATACATGTTGTAAATAAAATTAAAAAGAAGAGGGTCACCAATTATTTCAATTTTCTTATTAAGTGTCCAACTGAAGAATGGCTATATGAAAAATTTCCATTATTAGTGACAGAATGGCTTAGGGATTGTTTCTGGAATTGATGCCTAACACACAGTCAAAAAGGAAAAAGGCAGACTTAATAAAATCCAAATAAAAGATTACAAAATTACTGGTAGTTTTGCCTTGACTAGTTCACCATAAAACACTACACTTGTAAATTATGAAAGTGATATCACTAAAATTGAATATTAAGTGTACATTACTTACAGCAATAAGTTCTCATTCAAAATCTCTAGCAAAATCCGTTCCTTTATTGTAACAAAGAGGAGAAAAAAATTCAGAACTAAAGAGTGTACAACAAAAGCTGAGAATAAACATCAGTTTACTAATTTGAAAAAAAATATTTTTAGAACTCGATCCTGTATGAAATTTGTAATTGCATGAGACATAGAGTAGGATTGTGTGGATCTTGTATAATCATGTATATCAATGATTCTGATTTGGATTGTGCATCACAATAAACTATGGAGATTTTTTTTTATTGTACTTTAGATTCTGGGGTACATGTGTAGATCATGCAGGATTGTTGCATAGGTACATACATGGCAAGGTGGTTTGCTGCCTCTATCCCCCCATCACCTATACCTGGCATTTCTCCCCACATTACCTCTCCCCACTGTCCCCACTCCCCACTGTCCCTCCCCTAGCCCCTGCTAACAGACCCCAATGTGTGATGCTTCCCTTCCTGTGTCCATGTATTCTCATTGTTCAACACCCACCTATGAGTGAGAAAATGTAGTGTTTGATTTTCTGTTCTTGTGTCAGTTTGCTGAGAATGATAGTTTCCAGATTCATCCATGACCCCACAAAGGACAGAAACTGTGTCCACAAATGGGCAAAACAGACAACCAGTAACAAAATGGCAGGACTAAATTCACACATAACAATATTAATGCTAAATGTAAATGGCCTAAATGCCCCAATAAAAAGACACAGACTAATAAATTGCATAAAATGTGAAGACCCATTGGTGTGCTGCAGGAGACCTATCTCACATGCAAAGACATACATAGACTCAAAATAAAGGGATGGAAGAAGACCAAGCAAATGGAGAGCAAAAAAAATTAAAAAAGCAGGGGTTGCAATCCTAGTCTCTGATAAAATGGACTTTAAACCAACAAAGATCAAAAGAGACAAAGAAGGACATTACATAATGGTAAAAGGATCAATACAAGAAGAGCTAACTATCCTAAATACGTATTTACCAAGTACAGGAGCACCTAGATACATAAAGCAAGTTCTTAATGACCTCCAAAGAGACTTAGACTCCCGCACAATAATAGTAGGAGACTTCAACAATCCACTGTCAATATTAGACAAATCAACCAGACAGAAAATCAACAATGATATCCAGGACTTGAATGCAGATCTGGAATAAGCAGACCTAATAGACATCTACAGAACTCTCCACCCCAAAGCCACAGAATATACATTCTTCTGAGCACCACATCACACTTACTTTAAAATTGACCACATAACTGGAAGTAAATCACTCCTCAGCAAATGCAAAAGAACGGAAATCATAACAAACAGTCTCTCAGACCACAGTGCAATCGAATTAGAACTCAGGATTAAGAAACTAACTCAAAACTGCACAACTTCATGGAAACTGAACAATTGGCTCCTGAATGTCGACTGGATAAACAATGAAATGAAGGCAGAAATAAAGATGTTCTTCGAAACCAATGAGAATAAGGATACAATATACCAGAATCTCTGGGACAAATTCAAAGCAGTGTCTAGAGGGAAATTTACAGCAATAAATGCCCACATGAGAATCGAGAAAAGATAAAAATTTACACCTTAACGTCAAAAGTGAAAGAGCTAGAGGATCAAGATTTTAAAAACTCAAAAGCTAGCAGAAGACAAGAAATAACTCAGATCAGAGCAGAACTGGAGGAGATAGAGACATAAAAAACTCTTCAAAAATCAATAAATTCAGGAGCTGGTTTTTGAAAATATCAACAAAATAGACAGACTGCCAGCCAGATTAATAAAAAAAAATAAAGAGAGAAGACTCAAATAGATGCAATAAAAAATGATAAAGGGGATATCACCACCAATTTCACAGAAATACAAACTACCATCCAAAGTCACTGCAAACAACTCTATGCACATAAACCAGTAAACCTGAAATAAATGGATAAATTCCTGGACACTGGTACTCTCCCAAGACTAAACCAGGAAGAAGTCGAAACCCTGAATATACCAATAACATGGACTGAAGTTGAGGCAGCAATTAATAGTCTACCAACCAAAAGAAGTCCAGGTCCAGAACGGTTCACAGCCAAATTCTACCAGATGTACAAAAAGGAGCTGGTACCATTACTTCTGAAACTATTCCAAACAATACAAAAGAGGGATCCTCTAATTCATTGTATAAGACCAACATCATCCTGATACCAAAACCTGGCAGAGACTCAACAAAAAAAGAAAACTTCTGGCCAATATCCATGATGAAAATATATGCAAAAATCTTCAGTAAAATACTGGCAAACAGATTGCAACAGCACATCAAAAGCTTATCCATGACAACAAAGAAGGCTTCATCCTAGGGATGAAGGCTGGTTCAATGCAAGCAAATCTATAAACGTAATCCATCACATAAATAGAACCAAAGACAAAAACCACATGATTATCTCAATAGATGCAGAGAAGGCCTTCAACAAAGTTCACAGCCCTTTATGCTAAAAACTCTCAATAAACTAGATATCAATGGAATGTATCACAAAACAATAAAAGCTATTTATGACAAACCAACAGCCAATATCATACTGAACAGGTAAAAACTAGAAGCATTCCCTTTGAAATCTGGCACTAGACAAGGATGCCCTCTCTCACCACTCCTATTCAATATAGTATTGGAAGTTCCAGCTAGAGCAATCAGGCAAGATAAAGAAATAAAGGGTATTCAATTAGGAAAGGAGGAAGTCAAATTGTCTCTATTTGCAGACGACATGATTGCATATCTAGGAGACCCCATTGTCTCAGCCCAAAATCTCCTGAAACTGATAGGCAACTTCAGCAAAGTCTCAGGATACAAAATCAATGTGCAAAAATCACAAGCATTCCTATACACCAATAACACACTTAAAGACAGCCAAATCAAGAACCAACTGCCATTCACAATTGCTACAAAGAGAATAAAATACCAAGGAATACACCTAACAAGGAAAGTAAAGGACCTCGTCAAGGAGAACTACAAACCACTGCTCAACAAAATAAGAGACGACACAAACAGATGGAGAAACATTTCATATTCATGGCTAGGAAGAATCAATATCGTGAAAATGGCCATACTGCCCAAAGTAATTTATAAATTCAATGCTATCCCCATCAAGCTACCAATGATCTTCTTCACAGAACTGGAAAAAACCACTTTAAACTTCATATGGAACCAAAAGAGAGCCCACTTAGCCAAGACAATCCTAAGGAAAAAGAACAAAGCTGGAGGCATCACGCTGCCTAACTTCAAACTATACTACAAGGGTACAGTAATCAAAACAGCATGATACTGGTAGCAAAACAGAGATATAGACCAATGGAACAGAACAGAGGCCTCGGAGGCAATGCCACACATCTGCAACCATCTGATCTTTGACAAACCTGACAAAAACTAGCAATGGACAAAGGATCCCCCTGTTTAATAAATGGTGTTGGGAAAATTGGCTAGCAATGTGCAGAAAGCAGAAGCTGGACTCCTTAATGACATCTTACATTAAAGTTAACTCCAGATGGCTTAAAGATTTAAACAGGAGATTTTTTTTTTTTAGATGACTGACTAAAGATATCAGATGCAAGTACTCCTTAGAAAAAAGAGCCAAAGTTACAAGTGAATAATCATGGCCCGAGTATAGTACTGAGGGGAGAGTGTTAGAACATACTGGTTCAGAATTCATGTAAAGAAGAAAGAAGCTGGGGCACAGAGCGAGAAGAAAGCAAGAGTTTGCAGAGCTCAACTCCTCAGGAATTTAGAGTCTCATGGAAAACATCAGTGGGCATTTTTTTGGCTTCCCTCATCTCTGCATCAGATTGCTGATTTCTGAATTCTCAGAGACCACCTCAGCCCTTGTGAGCCCAAGCACTGGTGTGGGTGGCAATTTGGGAAATTCTTGTGGGCAGAGCACTGGGCAGCCAGCTCATGCAGTGTCTGTCACCCTCCCCACAGACCCCAGCTAAGCTGGCAGGTACCATATTTGTTGTGTGCCCATTATGGGCCACTGTTATGCCCAGAGAGTCTTAATCCTTGTGTCTCTACATCACTGGATCCCCTGCCAACATAACCGAGCCCTACTCATATGGAAGCAGCTAAAGCGGGCTGGTGGTAAATGGGGGAGCGTGTGGGATTTCCAGAGGTCTAACCCTCACGGTGGGCTGCTTTTAGGAGAAAGGAGAGTGAAGCATGTCAAAGCACCCCTTGGGACAAAGAAAAGCAGAGTATACACTCTACTGTGCCTGAGAGCTCTAGGCTTGTGAGTTGAAGGTGACCATGCCCTTTCAAGTGGAGAGGTAGGTAGGTGCCGGGCTCTGTAGGACAGGAATATGGTTCTACCCTAGAGATGAGGTGACACCAGTGCCCAGAACAGATGTGAAAATGTTACTTCTCCTTCTCTGTCCCCACTGCTTTGGATGCAGCTGTGGCTATTCCCATGGGTGCTGGCATGGGTGTGCCAGTGGATGGCCATTCCAGAATATTAGGGTTGTTGCAACCCCACTGTCTGTTTGGCTACCAGGCCCAGACTTGCATAGAAGAAACAGCACTTCCCCTTCTCTACACAGGGTGGCAGCATTCCTGCAGCAGAGACTAGGTGACTGGCAAAGCCGTCTGTTCTGGGCCGAAGTAAGAAGTTGCACTCCAAGGCCATTTGGAGGAAGAGTCACAGGAAAATTGTTTTCTGTGGCCCTCAGCTACATTGTAGCCTGGAGATAAGTGACAGTGCCTATCTGAATTAGAAGTCATGAGCCCTGGGACAGGGATGTGATAGGGAGGCAGATTGCATTACTGTTTGCCTAAAACGTGAAGCTAGTGCACCTCCTACCCTCTGACCCCACCCACAGAAACAGCACATTTCACCACAAGTTCCCCCTACCACTCCCATCAGGGCTGGTACTTATGCTTGTCACTGGGGTTCCTAAGGACAAGCTTGGCAGTCCAGTGCCATCCAATTTTGTACCCAACATTGTGACTTAGGAGCAAACTCAGGGCACCATGTTTTACACAGAGCAGTCTACCATCCAAGATCACAGAAAGCCCCTCCCAGCTGACAGAGATCAAACACATACCCATAAGCATCTGCCACATCAAAATCTTACTCATAAATTCTCCACTGGCCTGGAAGTTGAACTGTACAATGCAGTACATAAGAGGCTAACCTAAGTGTACAGTTCTGTGAAACAAGATAAACTACCTGAGATCTCCCTAACCCTGGTCCTGCAAGAAATAATCAGTCTGATCATACGCTCAGTACATTGCCACTGCAACTGATATTTGAGAGAGTCATCACACAAAGGGTATCTATAACCAAGAAACTCATACAGAGTGTTGGCCCCCTGAAAGTGCCCAGAATCAAAGTCAAATAACTATATTGAGTATGTATTACAGTCATGCACTCAAGGAAGCAAAAATAATTTTAATGAAAGTCTCATCCAAAGAAAGGCACATTCAAAAATAAGAAATGGCACTTTCTAAAGATAAAGAACCAGTGTAATGAATCTGGTGGTATTTAAATAACAGTTTTTAAGACCCTTCCAAAAAAGGTCACACTAACTCTCAAGGAATGGATTCTAACCAAAATAAAGATTCTTAAATGACAGATAAAAAATTCAAAAAATAACTTGTCAGGAAACTCAGTGAGATTCAAGAGAAAGTTGAATGTCAACACTAAAACATCAGAAAAATAGTTCAGGATGTAAATACAAAATTTACTAAAGAGATAGAAATTTAAAAAAAGAAACAACTGGAAATCAGAAAGTTAATGAAGCAATTACATAATACAGTTAAAAGCTTTAAGATAGACTAGAACAACCAGAAAAAAAAAAAAAAAAAAATCAGAGCTTAAAGACTGGTCCTTTTAGGTAATCCATACAAAATGATAAAATAATTTAAAAAGGTGAACAAAGAAATAGAAAAAAAATAGTGAATTATGCAAAGTGACCAAACCTATTAGTTATAGGCATTTCTGAGAGAGAAGATAAAATAAAGGTATAGAAACCTACTTAAGGGAAAAATTTAGGAAAACCCTCTTTGATCTTTGCAGAAAATTAGATATTTGGATACAAGAAGCTCAGAGAACAATTGCAGATAATCTGATGGACAATCTGCATAGTCAGATACTATCTGAAGTCAATATTAAAAAAAAAAAAAAAATTCTAATAGCAGCAAGAGAGAAGCATCTAATCACTTATAAATGAAATCTCATCAGACCAGTAGTAGACTCCTCAACAGAAACCTTAAAAGCCAGAAATACTGAGGTTCTATTTTCATTATCTTAAAAAAAAATTACAAGCCCAAAATTTAAATCCTGCTAAACTAAGCTTCATAAATGAAAATCAAATGAAATCTTTCCTGGACAAGCAAATGCTATAGGAATTAGTTACCACTAGACAAATTGTACAAGATATGCATGAAGGAATTATAAATATCTAAACAAAAGTCAATATGTGCCATCATAAAACAACATAAAAGTATGAAACTCAAAGATCTTATGAGGCAATTACACAATTGAGACTACAGAGCATCTTGATTCTGTATAGCAAAAGAAACAATCATTAGAGTGAATCAGCAACCAACAAAATGGGAAAAAATTTTTGCAGTCTACCCATCTGACAAAGGGCTAATATCCAGAATCTACAAAGAATTAAAACAGATTTACAAGAGGAAAACAAACAAGCCCATTCAAAAATGGGCAAAGGATATGAACAGACACTTTACAAAAGAAGACATACATGAGGCCAACAAACAATTGAAAAAATGCTCATCATCACTGGTCATTAGAGAAATGCAAATCAAAACTACATTGAGATACCATCTCACACCAGTTAGAAGAATGGCGATCATTAAAATATCTGGAGACAACAGATGCTGGAGAAGATGTGGAGAAATAGGAACACTTTTACACTGTTGGTGGGAGTGTAAATTAGTTCAACCATTGTGGAAGACAATGTGATAATTCCTCAAGGACCTAGAAATAGAAATCCCATTTGACCCAGCAATCCCATTACTGGGTATATATCCCCAAAGGATTATAAAGCGTTCTATTATAAGGAGACATGCACAGGAATGTTCACTGCAGTACTGTTTACAATAGCAAAGACTTGGAACCAATCCAAATTCCCATCGATGATAGACTTGACAGGGAAAATGTGGCACATATATACCATGGAATACTATGCAGCCATAAAAAACGATGAGTTCGTGTCCTTTGCAGGGGAAATGGATGAACCTGGAAACCATCGTTCTCAGCAAACTGACACAAGAACAGAAAATCAAACACCACATGTTCTCATTCATAGGTGGGTGTTGAACAATGAGAACACATGGACACAGGGAAGGGAGCATCACACACTGGCGTCTGTCGGGGGGGAACTAGGGAGGGACAGCAGGGGGTGGGGAGTTGGGAAGAAATAACATGGGGAGAAATGCCAGATATAGGTGATGGGGAGGAAGGCAGCAAACCACATTGCCATGTATGTACCTATGCAACAATCTTGCATGTTCTTCACATGTACCCCAAAACCTAAAACGCAATAAAATATATATTTAAAAAAAAGATAACAAGTGACATCATATAGGAACAAAACCTGACATATCACAAATTCATAGACTCTAGAAATTAAGGGAAGTTAAGAGAGGTATTTTAAAAGGGTTAAAATAACACTTAAATTTTAAAAGATTATTCTCCAAACAAGTTTATTTTAACCAAAAGATTTCACTTTCTAACCTATATGGTGGGATATTGTTTATGTGGAACCCAATCCAAGGAATAGCAAATAAGTAGGAAAAGTGAGGCAGTGAAAGGAGAAAATACAATCATAGGTGAATTAATGCAAAGGTCACTTTATGACAAACTGTACATTTAAATCCACTGGAAACCCTTGAAGAAATAGTGTAGAACCTATTTCAGACTTGTGTCTCTGAGAATAAATGTTTGGGTAATATATCCACTAATGTCTACCATTTACTGATTAAGGATTAGCCATGGAGATGTGCAAACTTAGCACTTCCATGCTCTCTTTGTGGTCTGAGGAAGCCTTTATAGATCTGGTGAACACTCTCAGGCAGAGAAGCAGAGATGAAGGCTCTTGAGGAAGGAAGCCTTTGGTATACACAGAACAATTTCACTACAGCTATAGATGAGCTTCTACATGGGAAGAAAGGATACACATAGGGCTGAGAAACCACAGTATATTTTATGCAATTAAATGGAGAGCTGTATTTGTATCTAATAATAAAAGTTAGTGCAAGTATTATAAATCATGAGAATGTAAAAATATAATTATACAATTTAGGACATGGAATAAAAGAAGGGGAAAATGATTTATAACAATAAAAATAAATTTAAAATAAATAAAATATAGAATTAAATAATTGGGAGTTGTTTAGGTGAGATAAGAAGGTAGAAGGCAGTGTAGGTACCCCATATTTTGTGCTTTTTCAATCTGAACTGTCAGTTCTTGTTTCTATAGTTGATGCATCCATAAATAGAGACATAAATGAATTATTTATCCCTATCATAGTAATTATAGGAAGAATTAAACTTGGAAATTTTAAACATGATTTCCTCTAGAGAGGTGGAGTAGAATTGAGAGTTATGAGCTGATAAAACAATTTCTTGCTGTTTTACATAATTCTTTTCTGAACTCATGCATTTACACTGGATTATTTTTTTTTTCAGAAAATTAAATGGCTGGACATAGAGAAGTGATGAGTATGAGATCACAGTGCATGACGATGACGTAGACTAAGCTTTAATATGGTCTTGTAATTTATACTAGGCCTTGTGCGTCATAAAGGTCATAGTCACTGTTTCAAATATTTTTATGTAAAAATGATTTAAATTATGCTTAAATTAGGTGTTATTTTACAGAATATATTTGATATCAAAGAGTCATCATAATTTAATTCATAAACTTTGACTTTCCTCTCTGTTTTTACCTTAATCATTTTAGGCTGAAAGTATTATTGTTTCAAACATTAGGTGAATATACTGTTCTGAAATTGGGGCAGAAAACCAATTCTCTTTAAAAAAGTAAGAGCCATTTACTTTGGTGACACTGACACAATAATAAAATGGAACGCAGTTGTGCTGATAATGACTCTTCATCAAACTTTATGTACAGTCACCCAATAGGGCACATTTTATACTGTAGAATTCTTACAGAAAGAAAAAGCATTGAAGAGGCTAAGGGCAGCACTGTTGGGAGTTTGTACTGACCACATGCTAGAAAATTACACACAGTAAGATTTAAACGGCTCATAGAACTTTTCCTGCTTCTCTCTCACCTGCAATGTTATTGTTTTTATCTTGTGGAGTGGTGGCAGAAACACTATGTTCTTTAAAGTTATTGAGCAGATATTTGTTTTAAAAATAAAATGTCAAGTATGGTAGTAGCTGAAGACACTAAAATATTTTGATATTTGAAGTGGTGGTTGAAACTAAGTAATTTCCTAAGTAACTTAGAAAAAGCCAAATCTTAAAAAAGTTACATTGAATGTCATATTTTAAATGCTGAAATATTTCTTGATAATGTCCCCTTTTTAAAAAAATCAAAACAAGAGAAGCAATGTGGAAATTATCTTTTTTCCCTGTCTCATGTACCTCTATGATGTTCTTGGGTTAGCAGTCACATCATTTTTAATTTTAAAATTATTATGAAGTTAACACAAGCATGCAGTTTTAAAAATATTCAGTGTTTCAGAAAAGTAAAATAATAAAATGTAATAGTAGGCAATTCTATCACTGGCAACCACACTTCTCACCCCCAATCCAAATTTATAAATGGTTTATTAACTCTACTTTTTGAAGTTTGATAATTCATTTAATTAGCCCTATATCTACATTTCTTTTTTATTCCTATCACAATATTTACTTATTTATATACTTTTTTCAGATTTTTTCTTCCTAATTCTAAAACGTGTTTAAATCTCCATTTTTCTATCTATCCATTGTAAACTCATTAGTCTAAACCTTGATTATCTACAAAAGGACACAATTTTCGCTCTTACCACATTTTTGCTCAATCTTCTCTGCTCCTTAATTGTATCTGGTGTCAATTATATTTAACAATTATCATAGTCAAGATATTGACATGCATGTGTATAATTAGTTTATCTATACAATTAATCTATGCTTTTACTATAATTTAACTTAAATAATCAACGTGATATTGTGACATAACAATAAATATATATTTGATCTTCCTCTCTGGTTCTTGGCACAGAACTTCTAAAATCCTTGTAACCTTAGGAGTGTTAAGATTGATAGAAGTGTAATTTGATATTCATAACAAGCCCCTTTTAATCACTCCTAAGTTGGCATCTAGAAGTTCCTAGATGGCTTCAGGAGGGGGCTGGTTGCCAGAAAAAGCAATCTTGAGATTAGAGGTTTGGAAATTTCAGTTCCATTCATGGGGGACTTCAGAGAGAAGAGAAAGGCTGGGAATTGCACTTATCACCAAAATCAGTAGTTTAACCAATCATGCCTAATTATATAGTGCCTACATAAAAACCCTAAATAAAGGGTCAGAGAGCTTTCACATTGGTGAAATCATCCATGTGCTGGGTCAATAGCCCTAAGTCCCTGGGACAGAAGTTCCTGCCTTCAGAAGCTTTCCAGACCTCTCCTTATGCACCTCTTCACCTTATTCATTTGTATGCTTTATAATATCCTTGATTATAAACCACTGAATGTAAGCAAATTCTTTTTTTGCCTTTTATCTGCTGTTCTAATAAATTGTTAAACATAGGGAGGGTGTCACGAAACCCCCAATGATGTGTAGCCAATTGGTCAAAAGTATGGAAGGCCTGGACTTGTAATGGACATCTGAAATGGGAGCAGTCTTGTGAGACTCAGCCTTTAACCTGTGTGTTGTTACGTGAACTCTGGGTAGTTTGCATCAGAATTGAATTGAGTCTAGTTGGTTTTCAGTGAGTTCCAATAGTGGATGCTAGTATGAAACAATACCCAGAAGTTTTGTGAGTAGAAGTGGATCATAATAATAGTAGTTTGTGTCGAAAGTATGATTTGCTAGACTGGACTTGAATCAAGCAGATGTGGTTTGGGAAAGAAAAGGATAAAAAGGCAGAAGATAATAGTTGGTTCCTGGATGAATCCCTAGCTCGATATGGTATAAAACTAGCTGTATTGCAATCAGTTACTAAAAGTAAAAGTTATTGATTGAACTTAGAAGTGCTTGTAGACCTGGCTTTCATGGAGTTGGCTCATTGGATTTGTAAGAAAATGTAAAATAATAGAAGCATGTTAAACATAAAATCCCTTTGTAACTGTTATCTGAAATAGCTAAGATAAATGACGCTAAAAGAAGCTGAGATTTTTGTCAGTAGAAATTTTAACCACTGGCCTTGAGGTTGACCACAAAGGAAGAAATTATGCCAGGACAACAGAAAGTACCTCTAAGACCTCTGGTCACCCATAAGACAATCAATGTGGTGGTTGGTTGGGAGATGAAGAAACTACCAAAACCAGGGGAGAAGAGTGTAAAAAATGTATCATTTTGTAAATTAGTATCATCAGCTCCTTTTTTGAAAGGAAAATTTATTAAAGAAATCTTTATTAAAATAAATTGTGGTCGACTAATTTAAGGGCAATGTGTGTAAGTCCATTTCTGTTGCTATAACTGAATACCTGAGAATGGGTAGTCTATTAAAAAACTAAAAATCCTTAAATTTCTGGATGCTGGGAAATCCAACATCTACAAGCTGCATCTGGTGAGGAGCTTTTCACTGGTGAGGACTTTCTGTGGAACCCCAAGGCAGCACAGGGGATCACATAGTGAGAACGCTAAAGGTAAGAGCTTAGGTCTCTCCTCCTTTTTTATATAACCTCCTGTCCCAGTCCCACTCCCATCACAACCATTAATCTATTAATCAATGAATGGATTAATCCATTCATGAGAAATGAGTCCTGAATGCCCAATTACCTCTTAAAGGCCCACTTCCCAATATTGTTGCATTAGGAATTGTTTCAATATAAGTATAAGTTTTGATGGAGCCAAACATTTAAACCACTGCACAACGTATTTGGTTTTTAATGCTGCAGAGTAGAAGGGCAAACTTGGGTTGATAAAGAACTTGTAGCTAGAGAAAATGGTATTTGTGTACTGTTTAGCCTATGACTCATTTTGTTGATTATTATGCTTATAAAATTTGTCTAAGAGACTCTGGAGAGTCCAAACTGACCAGGGCAGAGGTGGTTGCTTAGCATGACATGACAGTTTTGTTGAGGCACGGCCAGACTGCTTCTTTAAGTGGGACTCAGATCCTTTCCTTCTCGCTGGATGGATCCTTTCAGCCAGAGCTTCTGGCTACCACAACCCATGTTCTACAGCCAACAGTTCTAATTTCTCCTGGGATGGAGTGGCACAGGGGTAGGGCAGGCCATCACCTTGGCTGTTTGGGGATCTCAGCTAGTCCAGTCTATAGGCCTTTGAGAGCCCAAACCAGTCAGGAGCTGAAGGACTCTCCAACAAAGCACAGTTGCTCTACCACAAAGCAGCCACACTGTTTCTTTAAGCAGGACCTTAATCCTGTTCCTTGTGAGTGGGTGAGACCTCCCAACAGGGAGGTCTCCAGACACCTCCTAGAGGCATATTCAGGCTGGTAAAGGTAAGTACTCCCCCAGGAATGGAGCTTCCAGAGGAAGGTGCTAACTGCCATCTTTGCTGTTTCACAGGTTTCACTGGTGATACTTCCAAGTACTAGAAAAACTGAGGCAACTAGAATCTGGAGGAGACCCTGAGGAAACTGTAGCATCCCTACAGAAGAGGGGACAGATTGTTAAAAAGAAACAAACAGAAAACAAGAACAACCAAAAAATAACACAAAAACCCCATCCAAAGGTCACCAATCTCTAAAACTAAAGGTAGATAAGCACACAGAGATGAGAAAAAAAAATCAGTTCAAAAACACTGAACACTCAAAAATCCAGAGTGCCCACTTTCTTCCTAATGACCACAACACCTCTCCAGCAAGGGCTCCAAACTGCACTGAGGCTGAAATGGTTGAAATGACAAAAATGGGCTTCAGAATGTGGATAAAAAGGACTTTGCTGAGCTAAAGAAGCATGTTGTAACTTAATGAAAGAAGCTAAGCATCATAATTTAAAAATACGGAAGCTGACAGCCAGTATACAGAGGAACATAACTGACCTGATAGAGGTGAAAAACACACTACAAGAACTTCACAATGCAATTTCACTTATTAACAGTAGAATAGACAAACTGGAGGAATCTCAGAGCTTGAAGACCGTCTTTCTAAAATAAGAGAAGCAGACAAGAATAGAGAAAAATGAATAAAAAGGAATAAAAAAAACCTCTGAGAAATATGGGATTATTGTAATAGACTGAATCTATAGCTGATTGGGCTATCTGAAAGACATGGGGAGAATGGAACCAATTTGGAAAACATATTCCAGGATATTATCCAGGAGAATTTCCCAACCTAACAAGACAGGCCAATATTCAATTTCAGGAAATTCAGAGAACCTCAGAAAGATACTCCATGAGAAAATTATTCCTAAGACACATAATCATCAAATTTCCGAGCTCAAAATGAAGGGGAAAAAAATGTTAAGGGCAGATAGAAAGCCCACATCACCTACAAAGGGAAACTCATCAAACTAACCATGGACCTCTCAGTGGAAAACCTACAATCCTAAAGAGACTGGGGAACAACATTCAACATTGTTAAAGCAAATAATTTACAACCAAGAATTTCAAATCTGGCCAAATTAACCTTCAAAAATAAGAACTTTTAAGATGAGTAAATGCTGAGGGAATTTGTTATTACCAAACCTTCTTACAAGAGCTCCATAAGAAAGTACTAAATATGGAAAGCAAAACTGTTATCAGCCACTACAAAAACACACTGAAGTATACAAACAAGTGACACTATGAAGCAACCACATAATCACGACTGCAAAATAACCAGCTAACATCATGATGACTGGATCAAACCCACACTTAACAATACTAACCTTTAATGTAAATGGGCAAAATGCCCCAATTAAAAGACACAGAATGGCAAGTTGGAAAAAAAATCACCGCCCATTAGTATGCTTTCTTCAACAGACCCATCTCTGTGCAAAGACACCCATAAACTCAAAATAAAAGGATGAAGGAAAATTTACCAAGCCAATGGAAAACAGAAAAAAGCAAAAAATTAGGGTTGCGATCCTAATTTCTGACAAAAATAGACTTTTAATCAACAAAGATCCAAAAAGACAAAATAGGATATTACATAATGATAAAGGTTCTCCAGAAGAGTAACTACTCTAAGTGTATATGCACCCAACCAGGAGTACCTGGATGGATAAAACAAGTTCTTAGAGACCTTCAAAGATACTTAGACTCCCAAATAATAATAGTGGGAGACTTAAACACCCAACTGAAAATAGTAGCCAGATCATCAAGACAGAAGATTAATAGCTATTCAGGACCTGAACTAAGCTTTAAATCAAGAACACTTGATAGATATCTACAGAACTCTCCACCCCCAAATGACAGAATATATATTATTCTCATCACTACATGGTACATATTCTAAAAGTGATCACATTATCAAGAGTAAAACACCCCTCAGCAATTGCAAAATACCTGAATTCATAACAAAATCTCTTAGACTAAAGTGCAATCAAATTAGAACTCAAGATTAATAAATTCACTCAAGACTATGTAACTACATGGAAATTGGACAAGCTGCTCCTGAAAAGCTATTAGGTATATAATGAAATTAAGGCAGAAATCAAGAAGTTCTTTGAAACTAATGAGGACAAAGTTACCATGTACCAGAATTACTGGGACACAGATAAAATAGTGCTAAGAGGAAAATTTATGGCACCAAATGCCCACATCAAAACACTAGAAAGATCTCAAATTAACAACATATAATCACAACTAAAAGAACTAGAGAAACAAGAGCAAACAAACCCAAGCCTAGCAGAACACAAAAAATAACAAACATCAGAGCTGAACTGAAGGAGACCAACACACACAAAAAAACCTTCAAAAAACTCAACGAATCCAGGAGTTTTTTAAAAATAATAATAATAAAATGGACAACTAGCTAGACTAATATTGAAGAAAAGAGAGAATACTCAAATAAATACAATCAGAAATAAGTCAAATATTACCACTGAACCCACAGAAATACAAACAACCAACAGAGAATATTATAAACACCTATATGGACATAAACTAGGAAATCTAGAAGAAATGGATATATTCCTGGACACATACATCACCCCAAGACTGAACAAGGAAGAAACCTAATCCCTGAATAGACAAATAATGAGTTCCAAAATTGAAGTAAGTTCTTCAGTTTCATCTTTTAAAACTCCTGAGGAAGTCATCATCTTATACTTGTTTGATTCCATAAACATGATATTTTCTTCTTCTTTGATGTCTGCAAACACGTAATATGACTCAGGTTTTTTTTAAAAAAACACAGTAGGTGCCAATACATATTTATTGTTCAGATCTAATTGGACTTATTTTTGTGGGGCTTCAGTGTATTGTATTAAAGAATAGCATTACCAGTTACTGTTATCTTCTTTCCCTGTTTAGATCATTGGAAAAATTTGAATAAACCAAATTTTTGGTTTGTTTGATGTGACAGTACTCTATACCATATCCCAGTGGAGATTTCCGTTGCCCTGAAGTAAATGGAAAGCCTTAGTTAACTTATAGAAAGGAGAAAACATGCCTTTTTAAATATTAGAAAATTAATGCCATTGACTGAAATAGTACGGAAATAGAGTATAAAGAGGCAAAAGTTGAAGAAGAAAGCCGGAAGTGGGGCCTTTGTAATGGGAGCTTGCAGAACTAGAGGACTGCAATGAGGGCGACAATTTTCATGCAAGTGTGGCTGCAAGTTTCTAAATTAAAGAGATTGTTGAAAAAGGGAAGCTCTTTGCCTTTATGGGGGTTAGGAAATCTGTCATGAGGCTACTTCGTCTTACTAAAAATCACTCTTCATGTTTTATTACACAATTGACTGAGTGGTTTTAGGGATGTGAATACTGATGTACCCCTTCAAATTGCAATTTTTTTTCAGGATTCTATTCTTCGTGCCTGTTGGTTTCTTGGGATGATATTCTAGTTAGAAGGACATAGATCTGGATATTGTATGAGAGGTATGAACTTTCAGTTAATAATAGTGAATTTCTGTTATCTACTCACTTTCTCATCTATTGAATAGCCCTAATGCCATCTGGATAAGTGACCTCAGTTTACACAATAAAGTATATTGGTCTGAAGGCAGTCTCATTCTACTGAGCAATTTAAAAATACTCTTGGGATAAAGATGACCAATACTATAACAAAGCCAAATCCCCAAAGTGATGATATTAGGAAGCGGAGCCTTTGGGAGGTGATTGGGTCATGAGGGTGGAGCCCACACGAATGGAATTAGTGCCCTCATATAAAAAGCTCCAGGGAGTTGTCTCACTTCTTTCCACCATGTGAAGAAATTACAAAAAGGAACTCTATATGAACCAGAAGGTGAACCTTTCCAGACACTGAGTTGACTGATGACTTTATCTTGGACTTCAAAATAAAGCCTCCAGAACATAGAAATAAATATTTGTTGTTTAAGTCACCAAGCCTATGGTATTCTGTTAGAGAAGCCCAGACAGACTAAGACAATGTAGTACTGATTCTGTTGGCAGCCTTCTTATGCACAGGAAAATCAGCATTCGTATCTATGAAAGGCAGAAAAATGATAAGCACCTGGCTTCTTAATTAACTGATGGAACCCCTGCTGAAACAACTCATCCCACAGGGTAGATTCTACCTCTTTAGGCTAATGTGTCTTTATTCTTCTGGGCCTTAGAATAGGCTTTCTTTTAAATGCTATCAAAACATTCTAACTGTCCTATAACTTTAACTGAAACTTGGCTTATCTAAGTCCTTATTTGGGCTTGATGGCCCCAAGTTATGTTTTTGTACAGAAAAAGAATATATGATAATCCATTGTCAGCAACTTGGGAATTGGGATCATCAGTCCAAACATTAAATCTCTCCTAAGTTAATCATAAAATAAAACCAATTTAACAAGTATACAAAAAGTAGCACTGAAAAATAAAATTTATACATTGGTGTGTATGGTATATAATCTGTAAATATACACCTGATATCTGGGACTTAATATAGCTTTAACAGAATTAAGGACTCCTTAAAAGTGTCTTATTTTAAAACTGCTAGAAATTGTGAAAGAAAAACTGCCAAGTTCAAGATCTGAGCATTTTAAATTTGTCCTCTAATCAAAACTCAGTGTCTCTCCAAATCTCCCATATAAGTCTGTTCCGATAGACTTAGTAATTTTCTTAGTAAATGGAATTGTTAATGTATTTTGAAGTAATTTATTTAGCCCTGATTGTGTAACATTTCTTTATACCTAAAATATACTAACAGAAACAACACATTATGCATTACATGCTGGGTAAATGACTGAAAAGAAAGCCATACAATCCATCTCCCCCATAATTTTATCCATCAGTCCTTTTCAGAAAGCAACAATGGGAAGTGCATGGCATGAATCTCTGTTTACAGAAACTTTTTTTTGTAGTGTAGTTTTTAATATCACAGAATTTACACTGCAAAAAAAAGAAAAAAACAAAAACTGTTTCTTGGTATTAGATTTCAGCTTAGTGTGATTCCACATTCACCTCTCTTCACTCTTTATCACTCATCTTCAAATTGATTGTCATGTGTAACATGTTTCCTAAGGTATTTTCCTACATTTCTTCATATATCTTACTATTCATAATTCTGGGAACAATTTTTATTATTTTTGGAATTTCAAACTCCTTTATCTCACTCATATATATATATATATATTTACACACACACACACACATATATATATATATATATTTTTTTTTTTTTTTTTTTGAGACAGTGTCTCACTCTGTCACCTAGGCTGGAGTGCAATAGTGCAATCTTGGCTCACTGCAACCTCCACCTCCCAGGTTCAAGCGATTCCCCCTGCTTCAGCCTCCTGAGTAGCTGGGACTACAGGCATGCACCACCACACCCAGCTAATTTTTGTATTTTTAGTAGAAACAGGTTTCTCCATGTTGGCCAGGATGGTCTCGATCTCTTGACCTTGAAGTCTGCCTGCCTCAGCCTCCCAAAGTGCTGGGATTACAAGCGTGAGCCACCACGCCCGGCTATATCACACATATTTGATTGTCGGCATGATAAGTGATCATTAAAAGTACAGTCTGACTCATTCAGTAGGGTTCAGTTGCACTTGAGAAGTCCTCCTAGTAACAGTGGCATACATGTAAAAGGAGGAAGCTGGATTAGATTTTGACTTTGTAACTTCTCTAAAACCCAACAAGACAGTAATTCCTGGTCTTTCTGTCAATTCTGAACAAATTTGTTTGGTGCAAAAATCAGTATTGCTTTTCTAATCAAGAAGCAATTGGAACATTCTGTCTTGCAGAGAGACACATCATTGGTAATGAAAACACTAAATTAGAAGGAAATGAATCAACTTTAGGAATGTAAAAACTCAAATTGGATTTGCCTCAAGCCATTAAGCTTTTATGACAGTCAGTCACTAGATTTTAGAACATTAAGTCATCCTAAATTTATACATGTAAGAAAGAGCATTAAATTATTATATTTAAATGCTACTTGTTTATAAATGGCATATAGTTGGAATTACTTCGCAATCTTGCCAAACACTATACTAAATAAATTTTATTTTCTACAACAATATGATGCAGGATTTTCTCAGCCCCTGTGCCTGGCTTGCAGCAAGAGACGCCCTGTCTACTTGGCCTGCCAGGATGCACATGGCTTGCACTCCAGCCCGTGGCTCCTGTAGCTGCTGTGACTGCTCACTCAGCACCTGGCAGGAGGGCAGGTGTCAGCAAGCAAGTGCAGGCTGTTTGTGCTGGCTGGCTGTTCCAAATGCAGGCACAAGGGTGGCTCTGTGCAGGGCTTGAAGCTGGACTAGGCATGCCTCACTGAGTGGAACATGGTGGTGCCCAGGCAGGGACCCCAAAGCCCCAGAAAGGGTGTTACAACATGCTAATTAGCTTTTCAGTCCTGCCTCTGCAGCCTAACAGACAGCTGCATATTAACAGCTCAGTTCAGGCCCTTGTCCGACTCTGGCCTATAGCTCTGGGGCTGGCTCAGCTCCGCCATTGCTTCCTGTAGTTTTGGGTGGCTGCCCTCCACTGGCAGAGGACAGAGAGCCACAGTGTTATAGCTTTCTGAGTATCTGCATTTGGTAGGTCCTGAATTTTTGTCCTGCATTCAGGAAGAATGAGGTCATGCTGACAATTGAAGGGTGATGAGGGTGAAGAATTTTATTGAGAAATGAAACAGCTCTCAGTGGAAAGGGGACAGAAAGATGGTCTCTCATCTGAAGTCAAGTCATCTCCCCCCCCCACTGAGGCTGAGTCTGGGGTTTTTATAAACACAGCATGGGGAGGGGAAGGCCATTGGTAGTATTGGAAAAGGCAACATTTGACTGTTAAAAGCTGTTATTCACAAAGAAACAATTTGGAAAGGGCAGGCAAACAGAAACAGAAGTTCTCACTCTGGGTCACAGGTTTCATCCAGAACAAGCAGTAGGGTCTTTCAGCCTTCAGGCTGTTTTCTGGCTTGAAGGTGGGGTTTCACCAAGTATCTGCCCCTATCTGCATAGGCATTTGTATGCCTCCTGCCACTACCAAGTGTAGATTATATCTATTTTATATGACCTTTCACATACGTTGACCAGTGCCTCAGTCTGGAAATGAATACCAATGATACTAAACATTTTCACGATGTTGATTGAGATTGATATATCCAATTAATTAAATGATTTCTTGTCTTTTTTGAAAAGTCCCACTTTTGGTTCACTCTTCTTGAACAGAAAAAAAAAATTACCTAGATAGTAGAGATAGTTTAACTTAATAATAAAAATAGATTTATTTATTTTCACTAAAGGGGCATATTAATTTTAAAGATCACATTAATTTATATAAATAGTGGAATAAACTATTTATTTATATTTCTTTTGCCTTCAACAATTAAAGATTTTTCCTTGAAAAGAATAAAGAACTGAGAGGAAATATGTAAAATTATAAATACATATTATCCTCAATATGGAATATCAGATAAAAACATTGCTTATGCCTAGCATCCAAATATAAGCCAAGGAAACTTTTAATCACACAACTATATTCTTGAAAATAAGCTTTGAAATTGACCAGCAGTTGAGTGCATTGATTGGCTGTATGTGTGCACATGTGTGTGTTTTAACTGATTATAAGAGATCTCAAATAAATAATGTGGTACTTTGTGTATTTAACAGCTGTCAACAAATTATTACTCAACCTTCAGTGATAGAGGCCCCAACTATATAATATGGCAACAAAGGTGCTGAACTACTGTAAAAGATGACACAGAAAAAGAAAATATTTTATCTTCCAATGTCTAGATTTAATTTATTGTTTGGCACTCATCTCATAGTCAGTTAACTAGCCTCTAGATGGTGGCCTCTCTTTTTAAAATCTGCACACTATTCTAAAAAATTGTAAAAGTAACATGATTATTGGTGGGAATCAGTTCAATTACAAGTGTTAATTTTGTGAAGCCTATTAGACATCCAAGTAGCTATGTTCAAAAGGTGTCTGAGATACGTCAACAGTTTCAGGTAGAGGTCTTGCCTGAAGACAGTAAAACAGATTTGATCACTGAAAGTATAAATTAGAAACAAAAGAATACAAGAAGCCAGGAGATTGACTCCTGATTCACTCAAATACTAAAAGTTTGGAAAACAAGGAATCAGCAAATGATACTAGACTGAATGATATGTTAGGAAGTTATGAACCAAGAGTGATGTCTCAGAACCCAAATGAAGAAAGTATTCCCACGTGTTCTGCTTTTGAGCTATATATTATGTTTTTGCTAATTTTATGCTTTGATGTAAGATTAACTCCTTCAATTTTACACTGGAACTCATCCACTCTTTTTTATTCTATAGCATCATTCCCAGTATCATCAATATTTTCCTCCCTACTCATTTTCATCAACATAAACATGCCATCATGTCTCACATTTTTTAAAATGCCCCCTCAGTCCAATAACTACCTTCACCTACTAAATTATATTTCTGCTTTATTTTGAAGCATAAATTTCCAAAGTAGTTGCTTCCACCTTTCTTAGGAACCAATTTGCACCTTTTTAAAAATTTTATACTTTCCTATGGAATAATGTAGCTTTCTTCATTGTGAAGGAGAAAATATGAGCAGAGGGGAGACTAGAATGGTTTGTGTATTCTCCCCCCAGAAACAAAAAGATGCAGTGCCCTCTCCTCCTTCTTGTCAGGGCAGTACATTTTTTTTTTTTTTGAAACAGGGTCTCACTTTGTTGCCCAGGCTGGAGTATAGTAGCATGAGCTCAGCTTACTGCATCTTCTGCCTCCCTAGTTCAAGTGATTCTCCTGTCTCAGCCTTCCAAGGTGCTGGGATTACAAGCCCCCACCACCATACCCGGCTAAATTTTGTATTTTTAGTAGAGACAGTGTTTTGCTGTGTTGGCCAGTCTGGTCTCAAACTCCCAACCTCAGATGATCTGCCTGCCTTGAAGCTGCCTGCCAAATCTTGGTCCTTTTGTCACTCAAAAAAAATTTTTTTTTTGGTTGTTTTGTTTTAGGTTGTCGTTGCTATTTACCTGGATCAAAGCCAAAAAAAAAAAAAAAAAAAACCAAAAACAAAGCAATGGGCTAAATGATAAAGCAAAGCTGATATAAGATTGTCTGATTTCTGTTGTCATCGTAGAGGATACAGATGCCTTTAATAATATTTAATTTCTTTTCCAGGCCTAGTGAGCATTTGGAAAATATGGGTATACTGTGTTATTTAAATTTGATTTCAGCTGGCAGTTCTGCTGTGCCATCTTATTAACTAGAGAACTACTTAGCAATATAAATCTTACTGTCACTGATAGACACACCCACTGCCTTACTTCACTGCTTGATGGGCAAGGAGCAATAGTTAGTGAGAATCATACGAATGATTAATAAACTAGGAAGAGCTTAAAATAGCTACTGCTCTATACCACATGGGCTCACGTACATTAAGTAAAAAGGCAAAAGAAATACCCTGATGAGAGAGGTCACATTTTTTAAGACCACTGGAGGAAGTGACAAAAGCCCTATTATGTATGAATCTCCAGGAAATCCATTCTGTGTCAGAAGAGAAGGCTTACTAACTTGTGACTGTTAGAAATGTGCAGTCAGATTTTTCTTAATAAGCCATGGAAGGAAGGTCAGAATATAACTACAAGGGAAAAACGTGATTAAAAGTAACAGACAGAAAAGTCAACAATTCCTCTTAATTCAACTTAGTATCTTGATTTTATTCTCTCTTGTCACCGAGAGTGATCAGTTCACTTAACTCTCACCTTTTACTTTGTCCCTTATGGACTTGGCTTGACATACAATAGGGAAGCAGCCCCGACAAAGCTCATATAGCTGGGCCCCAAACTACATGAAACCACCACCACTACAGCACTTGCTTTTGAGTTTTATGAGTCTGTATACACATACATACACACATATGCCATATATACGATATACGTGTGTGTATATTCTTTTTTCTTCTCCATCTTCAGTTCAAGAAAAACATATCTTCCTCCATCTTCAGTTCAAGAAAAAAAAAGCAAGGCATCAATATGCAAGAAGAACAGAACTGCAACTTGAACAAATTGCAACAATCAGATAAACAGTGAAAACTAAATGTTAGAAGAGAAAAGGGAAACTGTTGATTCAGAAGTTAAGAAGAAATTACTTAGGCAGATAGTAAGGGTATGAGAGTCCTCAGTAAAGCTTTTCTTTTTAATGAAAAGCAACCCCCCAAAACATTTCTTTCTGACAGAAAGAGGCTTGAAAACCCAAACCTGCAAGCATTGATATGCAAATACCAGCAGCCAAAAGCCAGGTCCACCCAATATGGTGTCTCCCGCCCTCTTTTCCTTGTCACCACATGTGCCAGGTGTCATAGCAGCCTCCAGATAAAACCACATGTACAAGTATCACAGCCACCCCCCACGTGGAGGCAGCATTTGCATAATAAAAGAGTAGGGTGGGAGGTCCAGTCTTTTGACAGACTATGTGAATGTGACACCTGGTCAAACCAATCTCCTGAGCCCTATGTAAATCAATCACCACCTCCTCAAGCCTCTGTACAAACCAACTGGATTCTGCTGCAATTCAGAGACTCTCTTCCATTGCTTTCTCAAATGATTAAGCTTTTTCTCTTTCTTTTCTTTTTCCACTAAACTTTCTGCTCCTGAACCACTCCTCATGTGTGTCTGTGTCCTGAATTCTTTCTCCACCAGGACCAAGAACCAGGGTATAAACCCCAGACAATGGAGCCATTTCAGTCTTAGTTACATAGATATAACAATATCAGGTAAAATTATATTTTAATAATAAAATTATATATTAAAAAAACAAAATTATAATTTAACTTTGGTATTGAAGGGATCACATATTTTCATTAAAATATTCATGTATTTTGGAAAGAACTCAGCCATTATTCTAGATAGAAAGCAGTAAAACATGTACCTTTTAAAAAGTATATGAAAAAGGAAGTCTTGAGGTTAAGCTGAAAAATTTTCTAAAACTACGAATCATTAAAAGTAATTATAAGTTAAATAGGCCACAAAAGGTGTGAGTTTTCAAACTACATGAACAATAAGAAGATTCAATTTAAAGTAACTTGACTTTGTGTTTCTCTACCTAGTATTTGAGAACACAAAGAACTTGTAATTTTTAGGCATTTTTCAAATTTAAAAATAAATTTCTAAAAGTGGCTTACAAAACTTTAAAAATCACTTTTTTGGCAGCATATGTTTAAGGAAGTTACTATTTGATTAAGCCTTTCAGAATATGCTTTATTTCAACAGCACTCATGAAAACTGTGGCCGTTCATTCAAAAAGACACAATAAGAATGTTTTATAAGAATATAATTCAAGCACCTCAGCATTCCTAAATAGAAATATGTATGTTTTGTTTAGAAAACATTAGTCAAATATTTTAAAAAACAACATCTTCTTAGACTTGTTTAAATAACTATTGTTTGCCCAGTACTCAACCAGTTCTGTTAAATGTCTGATCTAATTACACTGGACTACTCTTGTCCTTCTGGTTATATATTGATACATGTGAGAAGTTAATCTGTGTTACTATCTGTTTCTGTTAGATAAGACAGTTTTTCGTTGTTTAAAATGACCCCTTTCTATGATTTCTCATTTTGCAATCTCAGTCATCAACTCCTTTTCTCTTTTTCTACACTTAATTGGTAATAGCAAAGTAATCATATTTCTACTTCTCAAATTCTTCAAATTATATTTTTATGTTTATTTAAAGGAAAAGCCAAAATGAAAGATATTCTAAAACAAAATATTCTAAAACATAGACTTATCAATCAGTATTTCCTTTTCATCTCTCATCCTGCATATCCTGAAAATACAGCAAGGATAAATAAAACAAATCAAACATTTTTAATTCTAGAAGAAAAACAACCTTCAGATTCCACACTTTTGTTGGATAAACCAAAATGTTTATGCTGAAAGAGCACACCAAACACCAGAAAAAATGATAGAGAACATTCAAGAAAAAGTGTCAGGTGATAAAAATTTTCTGAAGGAAATCAAGGCAAGATGACTGGCATGAACAGTGAGTAATAAATTGTAGAATGTGTGAAAGGACAAATTACAAAAAAATTAGTTTAAAGATTTTGATTGGCTTCATTGCAATTCTAAAATCAGACAACTCATTTTATAAAATAGAAAGTATTCAGATGACCTGAGCAAAAGATGTTGAATTTATTGAGAGAGAAGGGTTGAAGAAAGCTGAGACAACACAAAGTATATTAGTCATTTCATAGCTATTTTTCTTGCAAGTCAAGAACAGGGAGACAGAATAATAGAAAAATAACTGATAGATTAACATCAGATTACCTCAGACTCTTTCTTTTGTGTAATGATTCAGACAAAGGAAACTTAATTGTCATGCCCTTTGAAGACATTAAACTGGCTTGTTTGGGAAATTGGCTATTAATCTCTTTCTGCTGATTTCTCCAAGATTAGACAACAAGGTAGCTTGAGTTTGGTGACATGGAACTTTAGCATGAGTTACTCCATTTTTATTTTTAGTTTAGTTTACTGTCATTAAGAGCAAATAGTTTCTCTTCAAAGGGTTTTGGTTTCTGGTTCTTTGTTCTATTCTATAAAGTCATTTTACCCATTCATCCATCAGCTCTCCCTATCTCTGCTGTGACCAAACAAGCCCAAGCATTTCCTGACACCTATGTAACCATTCTTCCAGTCAAAAGCCCACCCTTGCCCCCTTGATGATGTCAACAGTAGCCAAGTGGACTTAGCCTAGCCTGTGTGGTTTGACCCCAGCCCATAGAAGGAGGACACATGAACAGGGTCTGCATTAGGAAGGAAAAACTGCTGCTCTCCTTTGTTCTAGGCATTTTCCCTTGCCTCTGCCTTGCATGCAGGAGACTCCCTTCTATAGAAGTAAATTACCTTGCTGAGATAACCTTTGCCTGAGTGTTAGTTCCACTTTGTGGCACGGAGCACTTTTATCTCCAACAATCTGGGGGCTCGTCTGGGATCCCCATTCTCCTCTGGGGGAAGGGTCTTTGGTCCTCTCCCACGAGGAGGCACAACCTACTGCCTCGTTGCATTGGCCTTGGGGGTAAAGGAGTCAAGACCCACTCAGTGTGAATAAACCCAGACTCTCAGCAAGGCAGGAAAGAAGCTGGCAGCTTGGGGGAAAGGAGGCTCACATACCACGGTGACCAGGTAACTCTGTGCACAGACTACGGTAAGAGAAGCTGCGGGGGAAGCTAAGTATTTCCTTTGTGGTCAGAATTCTGAAGGTTGAAAGTGTGTGAATGGTAAAAAGCACTACTGCTGCGTGAAGTGAGGGAGTCCAATCTGCAGTTCCAGGGTTATCTCGTATGGTTAATGGTGGCCCTTTTGTAGGAATCCTGACGTTGGGCTTTATACAGTCTTGCCAATGCTAACCTAATTTCCCTCCGGGGAAGTGGCCAGAGCAGACAAAGTGAAAGAAAGGTGCAAGGAACTTCCAGCCGGTGGGGCTAAAGGATAGGTGAGACATTTCTAATAGGAGAAATTGAGCCTAATAGCCCTAGCAAGCCTCTAGAGAAGGATAGGCGAGACATTTCTGATACAAGAGATTGAGCCTAACCATGGCCCAGTATGGGAACTACCCCAAGCAAGACAGGAAATAAAAGGAATAGAGTTAGCAACAAAGATATCCCCCCTGATAGTCCTGTAAGACTCATGTTAAAACATTGGAAAGACAATGAAAAGATTGAAAAAAAGAAAAAGCAACAAGTGATAAAATATTACTGTTCCATTTGGACACAGAAAGCAACCCTTGAACCTTTAGTTTTCTGGCAAAATTTGGTTCAAATGAGGAACGAATTTGTGAACTTTTAATAGAAAACATTCCTAGTAGGACACTTGCCTCCCAAGAGGAAATAGATTATACCCTATGTTGGTGGCAGGGACATGCCCTTTACTCTTCAAGGGTTGTCTTTGGAGGAAATTTAGTCATAAGCACGCTCCATCAAGTTAAAACCATCTTAAATCAAAAAGGCAAAAAGGTGGTTTATTAACTCAAGAATCTTTTTTTTTTTTTGAGGGCACTAATCTGCCACTCAAGAATCTTAAAGTACAAGATTGTTCTGTTAAAAAACAGATAATTTAACACTCACCACCAAACCTGACCTAGCAGGTTTCTTAACAAAGAGTCTAAACCTAAAAAGAGAATATACATGTTTAAATTTAATTGACTATCACACAACGGTTAGGCCCAATTCGAGGAAGCACTCCCTTCAAAACAGGGTGACACTCGTTTGTAGATGGTTCCTCCCAAGTAATTGAGGAAAAAGACACAACAGGTATTCAGTAATTAGTGAAAAAGCTCTTAAAGAAATAGAGTCAAGAAAACTGTCTAATAATTAGTCTACCCAAACTTTTGAGCTGTTTGCATTGAGTTAAGCTTTAAAATACCTTCAAAACCAGGATGAAACCATCTACACTGATTCTAAGTGGACCTTTAGAGTGACCCATACATTTAGAAAAATTTTAGACTGAATGAGGTCTTATTAATAGCAAAAGTCAAAACCTTATTCACAAGGAGTTAATCAGTATTAAGTAACCTAGGGGAGATATCGATTATACTCTAGGATACAGAATCTTGTAGCTTAGACTAGACTGGTGTTGATGTGGGACTAACGGAGAAATGTATATGATAGATTTGAGAGAAATGTAGGATTTCACACTGACATACATTAGTAGTTCTTCAACCCTCACTTGTTCTACAGCCATGTTTCCATCATGCTTTTGACACAGTCTTGATAAAAGTGATGGTTATTACAAATTTCCATTTTACCTCCTTATTAGTTTACATTTCATTTTACCTTTTGCTAAAATCACCAGTAACCGGTATTGTAAAATTCAATGGTTATCGACTTTGATAATTTTGGTCACACTATCACCCTTGAAACACTTGCAGTTAATATGAACACCAATTTAAAAACCTTTATGTGTAATAATATAAGTTAATTTACTTCCTATTAATGAGAACTTTACTTAATGTATTTCTAGACCTCATTTCACCATACCGGAGGAAAAACAAATAACCACTGTTATTACTTATCAAGTTCTCAACTCTCTTGAATTGTGACATAGTTTTTGTGCCCTTATGCAATTACAAGATATTTGGGACATGGGGGATAAGGTGTTCTAGTTATTACTTGATAGCAATCCACATGAGTTGCCTTTGTGATGGCCCTACTTCTTGTCCAAAGGACTCTCCCAAGTTTGAGGTCTCTCTTATTTTCCTGTCTCAGTTGTAGTGCTTTGTGTGTTCCCATGTGGTAGGTTGCAATATGTACCTCAGATATTATTACCTCTACTGGGATACCATAAAAGGCAATTTGGAAATCCCTGCCCAGTTATTTTCTCTCTCTTGTCCCTTACTTCCTTTTGCAACACATGAAAAGATCTTGAATATGAAGGTGAAATATTTCTACCTTTATGCTTTCTTTAGAAATTCAGTCTATGCTCACAGATTCCTACTTTGACCTCCCTTGGAACCTGTCCTTTATTCTGCATTCTACCCCACTTCAGAAAAGAAAATACTTTGGCGTTTGAAAGACAAAAGGCAAAATGACATGCTATATACTGTTTATTTTAATCTGCTTCATACCTCCCTGGGGCTATCAATACAGGATTAGATATGTATTTAAACTTAGAGGAAGAGAGAAAGGTAGGACAATTCATGAATGTAAAACTAAAAGGCAAAAACTATTATTATTTTACCACATTTTTCTCCTAGTTATTGTGTATACCTAGGAAGGTTTGTTTTGTTTCTTAATGGGTGTATTTATTTCCTTATGCTTCATGATTGTTTTGATTACACTTCTCACTTTTAAGTAGACTTTTAGTTGCATATCACAGTTCTTCCTCTACTATTTCATTTTATTTTATCTTATTCCTCTCCGACCACTATAAATACACATTATTATATGAGTAATGTCTTTCTTTCAAATTTGTTTTTAATGCAAACTTTTAGGTTATTTAAGTGTGTGTCTAGGATATTTAAATGCTATTTAAAATAAATGCAAGAATTTATACTCCTAACAGAAACACTTTGAAGCACCATGTTATAACGCATTATTGTCAGTCCTTCTTAATTTTTGCTAATATTTTAAATGTAAAGTGTTTACGGTTGCCGGAGCTATATAGATGATTCCACCTACAAGAGCCCTATGTTATTCAATCAAACACCAATCTAGGTGTAGCTGTGAACCAACTTTGTGGATAAAATTGGGGTTGCTAAATAGCTGACCTCGAACAGGCACAGTGGCTCATGCCTAGTGTAAGCTGTCCTTTTATAATTTCCTCTATTGTCTTAGAGCTTTTACTTTAAAGGAGTGCTTTGATTAGCTATTCAGACATCATGTTTCATTAAGATTAACATTGCTGTGAATTGAGAGAGTTTCTCATACTATAATATTTTTGTATGTGTATGACAAACACCATATCATATATTATTTTTTTATATGCAGATAAACTCACTTTAAGTATTTTCTTTAGAATTCTTACATTTATGTCTGCAAATAAAATTAACTATAATTTTATATTCTTGTGTTTTTTTCAAGTATGGTGATCAAAATTATACTAACTTCATATATGTTGTTCAGCAGTTTTCTTGCTATTTTTATTTCCAGAAAATTTAAAATACAGTTGATCTATCTGAAATGTTTGGCAGAACTTGACTGTAAAACTGCCTGGATTTAATGTTTTCTGTGGGCAATTTTTTAAAGTGTAATTTCAAATATTTTTATGGTTCTGTTACTATTTATTATTTTTAATTCACATTGGACCAATATGAGAATATCATTTTTTCCCATTTTTGAGGATTACTTAGGTTACTAAATATATTAACATTGTATTTTCTTTATAAATTTAATAACTTAATGATACTTTCTTTTTTCTATATTTTTTCATTGTATTTTTGCCTTCTACATTTTTTTTCTGGTTTCTTTTTGACATTTTTTCCAGAAGTTAAAGTGTTTTTCAACAACTAATTATATCAGTTTTTATTTTCTTTCTTTACTTCATTATTTTCTGATTGTGTATTATTCTATTTGCTTTTCGTTGCATGGTTGGTTATTGTCTTCGATTTTGTTTTTTCGGTTAAATGACTAGCTAATTTATTTTTAGTGTTTCTTATTTTCTAATAATTGTATTCAGGTCAAATATTTTCTTTCAAATACTCTTTCAGATGCAACCAACACATGTTGACATGTTACTACATTGTATATTATCAAATAGACATATTTCTTTCTTTTTAAAATTTTTTTATCCCTCTCATGGCAAGTGGACATATTTTTAAATTTCCCCTGTAATTCTTTTTAATCTATGAATTATGTAGTAGTACTTTTTATTTTTCAAATACTTGAGGTAATTTTTATATTGTATTTCAAATTTTATTTTATTGGAGAGCAGAGAACACACACTGTTTGATGTGTATTCCTTTGTGACTAAGTGCATAATACGTTTTTGAATGTTTTTTATATGCTCAAAATAAATACATGTCCTGGGTTTGTTACACAATAACATTTGTGATAATAAAACATTTAACATTCTTAGTTTTCCTTTCTGTTTTTCTAATTTCTAAAAAAAACTCAACCATATCTCTTGGCTCTTTCTCTCATTATTTTTGTCTTGCAAAAATCTGTTTAAGATCATATGATTATGTACATATGTTTTATCTGCCTACCAGTATGCTCAGATATAGGCCACATTTGTTAATCCACCGAGGAAGTGAAGGTAAACAGACATGTATTCTACAATTTAGCAATCTACCTACATCTGTATCCATGTACTCTGCCTTCCTCTCTGATGCTATGGTCTAAACACATTGTTCTTATGCTGGTCAACCCACAAACATGAGCACTGGGTAGTATCACCTTTTCCTAATAAGGACATTTAATCTTGCAATGATTTCCTTTTATTTTGCCTCATCATTCTTTTCTCTCTCCTATATTATTTTCTTTTGAAGAGATACCTGCTGGATTTTTATGGTGATGGCATAAAAAGAGCCATAACCAGAAATACTTGTAGGATATATATTTAAATAAACTGCCTAATTTCAACAAGGATATAAGGAATCTGGAGTTATAAAAGCCACAAAGTGACATTTAACTAATACAGATACAATAAGCGAAACTGTACAAAAAGTAGTCAGAAAAATAGTCATGTTTACTATGGTTTAACCTAAATGTATTTCAGAGGTGCTTAGCGATTTGAGGGCTCCCCCTTTACAAAATTGTTGAGCACATTGCAACTTTCTTATAAAAAATAAAACAAAAATACAATAAAAAAAGACAACATTAAGTTTGCGGAGCTATTAAAATAGAGATGCATGAAACATGGAAGATGAAAACTACAAAAATTGCTGAGTAATGTAACTCAGTAATTATGTAACCGAGTTATGTAATTTGATTATGTAAACTCTAGTACCTTATGGTGATTCACTGAAAGACCCAATCTATGAGACAATGCCTGTTGAAACTATATTTTGAAGAAAATGTGATATTTGAGTTGCTGCTAGGTATAGCTTTTATTCAATAATTGAAAAAAGCCTGCATGCTTGAATAGAGACCAGGCGCAAGGGGATTCTGCCGCTTTTCAGGCACTCACCACCAGCAGACACAGTGGGGATCCAAGTAAATAGGACACACCGACATCGAAGTTGCGGAAGGAAATCTGTGGCAGTCTGAGTAGGCGAATCTTATCTTTGCCTAAGATTTACTAGCAGAAATGTACCCTCCTCGGAAAGGAACCAGTCTCTTTTTGAGAACTGGTTTATCAAGAGATCATAACCGAGGGTAAAGTTCTGATCATGGGTCAGCCACCGACCCTGCTGTGTTTCTCAGCAGGTCATAAAGAAACAAGAAATTATGAGAGCAAACAACGCACACTGTCCCCATGTCACATCTTTTCTTTTGCTAACCCTCAATCAATTTACACCTATGGCCTCAATCTGAGGGGGATTGTCTTATAACCTCTAGAATGAGAAGAAAAGAAACTTTACAGATACCACAGAAGACATATTAACAAAAACAACAACAACAACAGCAAAGCCAATTTGAAGATCAACAGAAGACAGAAAAATATCCCAGGGACCATACTTTTAGGTAATCACTTATTTATATTTTGATTGTAATAAAAATCTGTTTACTTATTTATATTTTGATTGTCATAAAAATCTGTTTGAAATAAATATCAGCATAGACTTAATAGTGACTAAAAGCCTAGAATATTTGAAGGAGTATTCAGGGGTTTACCACAAAAAATAATAGAGGAGTGGTAACTTGGAGTCATGGGAAAGATGTACATGAATGGATCACTCAGAATGGGCTCAAAGAGTGGGAATATTCACTTCCTAAATTAATAATCACCAAAGGAATCCAATTAAAAATATATTTTTTAAAACAAATAGGTCCAAGATTATAACTGTGTAATCAATTGCATTCAGTGAATTCCAGCTTTCATTGTACTACTTTCTGTTATTCTGTTCCTTCATTTCTCAAAATGCATTATTTTATTAATAATTTATGTTATTTATTCTTCTATATTTTTAATAAAAATATGACCAAAGTTTCATACACTGTTTTAGAGAAAATATTTTTATGTTTTATGTTTCGGGCTTGCTGGACAAAACGGAAACCTGGTAATAGAGTTTGGCTCTGTGTCTGCACCCAAATCTCATGTTAATTATAATCCCCAATGTTGGAGGTGGAGCCTGCTGAAAGGTGATTGGATCGTGGAGTTGGTTTCTAATGTTTTAGCACCATCACCCTACTGCTGTTGCATTAGTGGGTTCACACAAGACCTGGTGGTTTAAAAATGTGTAGCATTTCCCCCTTCACTCTCTTCCTCCTGCTCACCATGTAAGACGCACTTGCTTCCTCTCCTCTATTATAGATCATCACTCCTCTATTATTGTTTGTTGTAAAGCCCCCACCCCTTCAAATAGTCCAGGCTTTTAGTCACTACTCGTGAACCTATGTTGATATTTATTTCAAACAGACTTTATTACAATCAAAATACAAATAAAGTGATTATCTTAAATTTTGGTTCCTGAGATATTTTTCTGTCTTCTATCGATCTTATAATTGGTTTTATTTTGTTGTTGCTGTTGTTTTTAGTATATCTTCTGATGGTATCAGCAATGCTTCTTTCCTACTCATTCTAGAAGTTATAAGACAATCCCCCTGAGGACATAGGTATAAATTGAGGGAGAAATTGAAGAAGATATGACATGGTAACAGTGTGGGTTGTTTGCTCCCATAATGTCTTATTTCTTCACAACCTGCTGAGAAACACAGCAGGGTTGGGAGCGAACCCATGATCAGAACTTAAGTCTCAGTTAGGATCTCTTGATAAACCAATTCTCAAAAAGACACTAGTTGCAGGTATTTCTTTATAGCAGTGTGAGAAGGAACTAATACACCTAGGTAAAAAGAAAAGTCTTGGAAGTTACTGACTAGATAATAAAAGATTTGCCTTCAAGGAGTATGTGATTATGTTTTAAGTTGAATGATATGAAAGAAATCCCAAGGATTGTCCACCTGGAGATACTTCTCCTCTCTTCCCTTGGGGACATTTATTTACACTAGAAAGGGTAAAAAACCCAGGGCTTCCCCTTCTCTTTCTAAGAAGATTTGTTTATATTAGGAAAGTATGGTTTTCCACTCTCTCTCTCTGAAGGGAAATTTTTCCAAACAAGCTATCTTAAGGAGTCATCCAGAATCACAATGTCAAGTTTCTGAATTATAGCAGAGACCCAGAAGTATGTACAGCAAAATGTGACTCTCATTAAATTGTCTTGCAAAGGGAAATTGGGACACAAGGGAATTGTCACTATTATTTTTGTATGCTAGCAATAATAAATGTGTCCCTGACTCAAAAATAGTTGTCTACATTCAGAATAATATAAACATTGGTATTAGAAATCATATGTGTATACATATTTGTTTATATGTCTCCTGTTTTCTTGCACCAGCTGTTCTTAAACTTCTTGTGTTGGGACCTCTTTTAAACACTAAAACCTTATCAAGGACTTCAAAGAGCTTATGCTTATGAGGGTTATATCTCTGCCTTATTAGAAATTAAAATAGAAAATTTTAATATTTATTAGTCAATTAAAGAGTCCATAATAACATGTTTCATGTTAATATAAAGCATATATTTTAAGTATAATATGAAGTTTTCAAAAAAAAATAGAAGAACAGCATCATTTTGAATATATAGCTATTTGGAAAAGGAAAGGCTTTGTTCACTCTGAACAGGGCAAAATTATCCTCAGATGTACTTGGACCACACTTTGTAAATTACTCTCTCAAAAACAGGGAGCAGGCTATACACATGAGTCTACACTTTACATTTTTCAATTAAAACTATATCCTGTATTTCACTCCATATGAGTATATAGATATAATTGTCATTTTTAAAATTGAAAAAAAAAAAGTTGGTAAAATGCACAGAGATTGAACACAATTTAGTGTACAGCATACAATTGTGCATCTAATGCCCCAATTAAGAAAAACAAACAAATAACATTACCATAATTTCAGAATGTTATTTCATGCCCATTCTATTCAGTGTTCAATAGCTATAATTAACTTTGTATTAATCTACTTTAAAGTCATATAAATAAAATCATACAAATATTTTCTTTTTGTGGGCTTCTTTCACTCAACATAATATTTTTGAGATTTCTCCATGTTGATAAGTATAAGTGCAGTTCACTTAATTTTAATGCTGAATTGTTTCCAACAGAATAAATATATTGTAGTTCATTTATTAATGAATTTATTACAGTTCATTCTCTTTTGGTTGGACATTCAAATTGTATCTCATTGTTTCTAAAATTTGTACTTTCTTAATGACATAGGTTAGGGCCTAAGAGGGGAAGAAAAAACCACAAAGTATTTGGCCAGTGAGAATTCAATAAAAACATTTTAAACTCTACATGGCATTTTTGACTAGGTAACTGGAAATGTACTATACGTAGAATATGTATGTGACTGTGCTACAACACAGTGAGAGTAACTGCAGGAAGTATCTGACATCTCTAAGGCTAGAGGAATAGAAAACATAAATTTGAATTACTAAAAATTAAAATTTGGGACATGGACCCTATGAAGATAAAATGGAGTGCTCTTTGAGATACATGTTGCTGAAGTCTCTGAGCCACAGGGAATGTCCCTGTGGATCTGGACATCTGAAGCAGGGGCAGAGCCTGCTGGGACTGGTGTCTCCAATATGAAGCATGAACAAATTTGTTTCATAAGAGTTGGGTAAAATGGCATACTGGATTCAGATGCTACAATGGGAAGAATACGCTGTTGTCAATTTGAGGAAATGTTGCTAGGGTAATAGGAACTGCAACAATATAGGAAGCTCACATGGGGCATGCAGAAAACAAAGAAAAACAAGAATTGGTCCCTTTTCTTTTTTCCAGCCTTGGCATCTATCATGACCTATGGGAAGAGGTGAACCTAAAACCAGCTCAAAAAGCAGAAATGTGGTATGTACCATATGCTTAGTAATAGCTCCAGTGTTACAAGGTCTAAGAAACAGTTAATAACTAGAAGGGCCTATGAGACCGAATATATTTTTAGGTTCTTAATATTAATTTATAACTTTATTTCAAAAGTATTTAAGATTGTTGTACATTTTTAATTTTGTTGTATTTTCAAGGAGTTCTTTATATATTCTGTTTCATGTCATTTGGCAT
The DNA here is from genome assembly GCA_036589455.1 of Ateles fusciceps. Taxonomy (NCBI): domain Eukaryota; kingdom Metazoa; phylum Chordata; class Mammalia; order Primates; family Atelidae; genus Ateles; species Ateles fusciceps. The sequence goes on along the minus strand of JAZHEH010001040.1, from coordinate 4,598,996 downwards.
ATTTGTATATTGCAATTATATTTTCCCAGTTTGTGGCTTGCCTTTTTATTTTCTCAGTGGTGTCTTGAGGAGCAGTTTTAAACTTTAATCTATTTTATCAATAATATTTGTTTTATAGTAAACTTATTTTGTGCACTGTCTGTTAAATATGTAGTTTCCATGGTTATAAATATATTCTTTTTTGTTACTCTGAAAATGTTGTAGTCTTTCTATTTATGTTTAGGTTTGTGATCCATCAGAAATAAACATTTTTAGTATTTATTATAAAGTAAGATTTGAAGGTAATATATACTTATGTATAAAGTAAGATTTCAAGGTAATATATACGCATGTTTATCTAGTTGTTCCAGTATTATTTGTCAAAAATATTTTCTTTCTTTATTGAATTTTCTTGTTATTTTTTATTGAAAATTAATTGACCAATTACATGTGGCTTTTTTTTTATGGACTCTCCTGTTAAAAGAAAAACTTGAAATAAATTAAATGGACAGACTTTATTTGAAACAAGAACAATTCATGAATTGGGCAGCACTTAGAACCAGAAGAGCAGTGAGTTCTCGTAGGTGGACAGAGCAGCAAAGTAGAGAAATCACCTAATTGACTACAGCTAGGTATCTCCCTTATCTGGGCATGGTGTAAGGTACTGAGTGCATGTGATTGGCTAAAGCCAAACTGCTTGCAATTGGCTGAAATTCAGCTTTCTGTTATACTCCTAGTTAGCTGTTAGCTTATTTATTTAATAAGGTGTATTGCTATTTGTTACAAAGGAGCTCAAAAAATTGAGGAAGCCTCAGGATAATGGCCTCCTGCTGCTTCAGTAGAACATTCTATTCTATTCCATCAATATACATTTTTGTTATATCCAATACCACTTTGATTTGTATGTACATTATTATGTTTAGATTTAAAGTGGTATCAAAATTAGGTGTTGTGAGTCCTTTAATTTTCTTATCACAATTATTTGGGTTGGCCTGGCATGGTGGCTCAATGCCTGTAATCCTAGCACTTTGGGTGGCCAAGATAGGTGTATCACCTGAGGTCAGGCGTTTGAGACCAGCCTGGCCAACATGGTAAAACCCCCTCTCTAACAAAAATAAAAGTAGCTGAGCGTGGTGGCATATGCCTGTAATCCCAGCTACCTGGGAGGCTGATGCATGAGAATTGCTTGAACCCAGGAGGCAGAGGTTGCAGTGAGCCAAGATTGCAGCGAGTGAGACTCTGTCTCAGGAAAAAAAAATATATATATTCGGTTTAATTTCACAAAAGGTCTGAGGATTTTTGTTTGGGATTATTTTTAATTATTTGGAAAGAAATAAGTTTTAAAATTAATAAACAGAATATTTCCTAATTTCTTTGGGTTCTTTAAATATATTTTTGTAATATTTGTATTTTTCATTGCAGACAATCTTTACATTCTTGTTAAATTATTTTCATGTCTTTCATGTTTTTGATGTGACTGTATATAGCATTTCATGGTAGTCGTTTCTCTGATACTATACAGAAACACAATTACCTTGTATATATTGGCCTTTTATGCTTTGACCTTGCTACATTTATTATTTAGGTGTATTTGTTCTTTTCTATTCAATAGTCTGATTTTCTGAGCACATATCAATGTAATCTATAAACAACGACTGTGTTTTAGTTTTTTTAAATCTGTATGTCTTTTTCTTTTAATATATTTGCAAAATTTTAATCTACTTTACTGACTAGTAACTGTAATGTTAAATTGGTGAGTACAGAAATACTTTCATGGTTATGAATCTTAAAGGGGAAATGATGAGACTTATTCATTCATTCTGCGGGCATTCAATTTTGCAAATATTTGTTTTTCTACATTCATCGAGATGATCTTATGATCCTAAGATTTCTTCTTTGTTTCATTGCTTTCGAAGGACTTTATTCAATTGGTTAATTTTCAAATGTTAAATCAATGTGATATTTTATTTTGCTTCAAAAAACCATAAGCAAAACAAAAAAGAAATAAGCAACACAAAAAACATTTTTGTTCAGGGGACTGATGAAATAAGATTATCAAAGTGTTCATAATTAGGAGATTTGAATGATATGTTCATAACTGCATTTTAGAGTGTCCTTTTGGTATTTATGTACAATCAAAACCCCTCCCAGAAAACAAAACAAACTGCCCGCTTGGAATTATCAGTAATTCTTTTTCACCTATTTCATTCTCATTGGGATAATAAAAGAATTGTTCATGGTTTCAGGAATGTTAGTTATTCTTCTATTCAATCAGATGGACTGGTTACTTCCACTTTAGATACTCCATCTTGACTGCAGTGGCAACCAAGAATTAATTTATCTTATGGTTCCATACTCCAGAGCATTAGGCAACAACTTGGTGGCCAATTGTTTAAATTGTGCAGCTTATATTATTTATAAGATGTTGACTTATTAACAGTGGAACAAACCCTTATTTGGGTAATTTTTGTATTCAAATCTGCAGACATATTTTATCAATCTTTCAAGACTATTTTTTAAATCAGCTTTCAATTAATATTTTATTCTTCTTTAAGAAAGTCAAGGATGCTACCACTTGATATTTGCTTAGGAATTTAAATGATAAATGCATTTCTCTTCTTGGCCAATTTATTGAAAAACTTTAAATCAATTTAATCAAGTTTTTGCCATTTGTGCTATTTCAATCTTGATTAATGTATCTATTGCTACAGGTCTATGCTCATTGAAATAGACATATTTAACTATTTAAGATCTCCTTTCTTCTTTCTTTTTTCCATGTTTATAGGTATATTGGCAGAAAAATATTGTTAAATTTGATTCAAATCAACGCAATTGTAATGCAAATCCAGTGCAACATATATATAAGGATCATAAACTTGATGAAACATTGTATCTTATAAATTATGTTAATGATCTTAAGGTCACATATATTTAAAGGCTATGCTCATATTTACAAATAGAACTACAAAAAAATTGTTAAAGTCCAACTACGAGTTTGTGTCTTACATAATGTAATACTAATAAATTATAACACTATGAACTTTTAAATGAAGAAAACTTTCTTATAGATTTTCTATAAGAATAAATTTAATATATGGCTTACAATAATTTAGTTAATTAACTTCAAATAATTGCAATATCAAACTATATTCTTGACATGTCAATTGAAAAGGGAAAGAGTTAAGTTCACTTTACTCTCAATAAAATAATTATATTTTCTTTGTACGTGCTTTTACACTTTTATTGGGACAGTCAACATAACATATGGCTCGAACACCTGCCAGCAAAAGTGCATTTATAGAAACAGTAAACTAGTTAATTTCTAAAAGAACTCCATGACTTTTACCACAGTATGCTATAGACTCTAACAAAATTATATTCTTTTCTTTGGAAAAATATTTCTTTATCAGCATTTCTTTACCAGTATAAAACCCGTGCTTTACTTTGAAAAGATGATCTTTTTTCTTTATAAACTATTAAATGATGCTCTGAGAAAAAGCAGGAAATTGTAGTAAATGTCCACCCAACACCATCATGCCATTTTACCCAGTGTTTCCAAATTGTTGGATATAAGCTCAAAAAATACATATTCAAAAGTCTACACCCCTTTTTGTATTGCCTTCTTGTTTTTGTTGATATAGCTCTTTAGCTCCGATTCTCAGTGTTTGTGTCTAATACCAGATAGTTATTTGTTAATTTGGCAGAAAATAAATATAACTTCAATAATATTAACTGGATCCTTTATTTTTCATGTTTCTCTACCTGTTTGGATTATCATACCCTCAGCTTCTGCTTCATTTAAATACCCAAAAGCTATAATAATGTTTTCACATGATTTATATCTCCCCTAAAGTTGCATACAATCCTTTCACTCCTGGTGATCAGGGTTTTTTTTGTTGTTGTTAAATCAGACGTCTAGTTATTCTTCTTCCCAATTCTTTTATAGGGTGCTTTATCTTTTTCCCATTTGAAGTAATTTCTTTCCTTTGGCATGCTGAGCAAAGATATTTTCAGAACAAGAATCTTGGGTAATGACTGTGTTTTCAAGTCTTAAAATTCACTGCTGTTTTTGGATTGCACATAATTGGATTTATTTCTATGGTTAAATCATTTACAGAACTATCAATATTTTATAAAAAAGTAGTTCTATCCCTTACTAAATTCAATAATATTCAGAAATTATGTTGAGCAGATGCCACTTTCACATTATTTAACAGCATATTACAATCCCACATCATCATCATGTATATTCTCAAAACAATTGCAAAGAGCAAGAAGCAACAAGGCAAGTATATAGTTTTTATTGGGGGTATTAGGAATAAAAATTGGCACGACAATACACTGTTTAGTTTCATTAGAACAGTTCTTCAAACTGTATGCAATAAGAGGAAAAACCTATCATATCTCAGATAACTGTGGTGAATGTAGTATATAGGAACAGTTTGCCTCAGCATAAATAGTACACATGTGAATTAATCACTTTCTTTCCTGTAAAGCAGCATCAGAAACATTTAGAATAAGGCTATTATAATAATTTAATCATAATGAATTCAAGGAAAATTATTAATCATATTAAGTGTTCTTCAATAAATCCCCACTTACAGTTTTGGGGAAGGTTTTCTAATGCAATTGTGTTTAAAAGTGTGATACTTTCAGTTCAAGAGTATGTAAATTCTTCACATTTTTTAATCAAGTATGGTTGACCCTTGAACACTGCAGAGGTAAGGGGCATCAACCACTTGCATAGTAAGGAATCCACGTATAACTTTTGACTGCCTCAAAACTTAACCGCTAATAACCTACTATTGACCAGAAGCCTCACAGACAACCTACACAATAGGTTAACATATATTTTGCATGCCATCTCTATTAAGTACTGCATTCTTACAATAAAGATAGAGAAAAGATAATGTTACGCAGAAAATCATAAGAGAAATATATTTACTATTTTAGTAAGTGAAAGTGGATCATCATAAAGACATTTTATTTTTTTAACTTTTATTTTAGGTTCAAACATGTGCAGGTTTGTTAGATAGATGTCATAAAGGTTTTCATTTTCATGGCCTCTCTGTTGAGTAGGCTGAGGATGAGGAAGAAGAGGAGGGGTTGGTCTTCCTGTCTCAGAGGTGGCAGAGGAGAAAGAAAAACTGCATATTACTCAAATTTGTGTTGCTGAAGGCTCACCTCTATTTATAAACCACACTGATAGCCCCCAAATACATTCAACTTACTTGATTCAGAAATTTATTTTAAAAATCTCAAAAAAAAAATACCTCTCCTATGTATCACAGGTAACCGCCTCTCGTATGTTACCGATTGGGTCTTGCTCAAGCAGCCTATATGTTGTAATTTAGTCTAGAACAAATCTCTACTTTTCATGAATATAAATTGGCAATTCAAATCTTCAATCTCTGAATTTTCTTTAGGAACTAGATATTTTGGAAAATTTTACCTGTAAATAATATAAGCTAAGGAAAAAAAATATTGTGGAATCAACTTTAGAAAAATGTTGTGCTCAAATTTTCTTAAGAGAGATAAAATTTCTCTACATATAATTTTAAATGTGAATTGGTCTCTTATTTGCTTACATACTCCTTTCTATGCATTAGGAAGAATTGTGCTTGCTATGGTAGGCAGTACCCCCACCCCGTCACATGCCTACATGGTAAAGAGACTTTGCAGTTGTGATTAAGGTTAAGGACCTAAAGATGAAGGAATTATCTTGGAATATTCTGCTGGCCCTAATGTATTCATGCGGGGTCCTTAAAACTGAAGAACCATTTTCAGCTGTGGTCAGAGAAAGAGAATGAAGATTGAAGAGAATCCGAGAGAATGCATACGACCTTTAGGCACTAGAAAATGTAAGAAAATGGATTCTCCCTAGAACCTCTGAGAATATAGCCCTGTCAACACCTTGATTTTAACCTAGTAAGCATCATTTCAGACTACTGATAACCAGAACTGTCAGATAATAAATTTTTATCATTTAAAGCTACTAAATGAGTGATATTTTATTACAGCTGCAATAAGAAACCAAGGCAAACATATATAAAGTCCCTACAAAAGACATTCTTTTAAATTCACTAATCACTTCTGAGTCTGGCTTTTTACTTAGCAGGATGCTCTGAAGATTTATCAATGTTGTTACAGATATCAGTACTTCATTCCATTTATTGCTAAGTAGAATTTTATCCTATTGATTTGTTTCCTGATAGCGGTTTTTTTTCATATTTTAGCAATTATGAATGAAGCTGTTATAAAAAATTGTCTGCTAATTTTTTCTAAAACTTTCTAGTTGTCTGTTTTCTGAAGAGGCTACCCCCACCTTGCATTCCCTTAAGGAAAATATGAGAGCTTTCCACTTGTTTCACACCCTTGTCAGCACTGGTTGTTGCCAGATATTTTTGTTTTGTTTTCATTTTAGCCGTTCTAATAAGTATATATGAGATTTCACTTTGATTTTAATTTGAATTTCTTTAATGATAAATGATATACTGAGCAGATTGTCAAGTACTTCTTTCCTATCTGTAACTCTTTGGTAAAGAGTCTTAGGTATTCTACTGCTTTTTTATTGCTATATTTGACTTGTGGTGTTTTGCGAGTTCTTGTATTATGGCTCCAACACTTTTATCAGATATGTTTTGCAATCTTCTCTTTCAGTATGTGGCTTAATATTACCTTGGTGTTTTCAAAAGTTCAAACATTCTTAACTTTGATGAACTCTAATTTATCATATTTTTGCAAATCATGTTATGTATTATCTATTAAATATTTGCCTAATTCATTGTCAGAAAAAGGTTATTCTGTTTGCTTCTAGAATTATCATACTTCCAGGTTCCACATTTGGGTATATGACCCACTTTGGATTACTATTTGTATATACACAAAAGTATGAGTCAAAGTTAATTTTATTCTTTTAATATGATTATCCAGCTGTTCAGGATGATTAATTAGAAAGATTATTTTTTCTTCATTGAATTACTGTTCCACCATGATCAAAAATCGATTATATAAGGGAATATCAATTTTTACACTCTCCATTCATTTCTGTTGAAACTTTCACCAATACCATGTCTTGATTGCTTGATTAAAGATGTTGTTCTTGAAGTATGTGAGTCCTCTAAATACATTTTTCTTTTTCAAAATTATTTTGTTCATTCTAATCCCTATTTATGCTGAAATTTTAGAATTACCTTGTTCATTTCTTGAAAAACTGCTACTAGAATTATGATTGTGAAGATACTGAGTTCATAGCTCAACTTGGGATAGTTTACATTTTTACAATGTTGAGTCTTCCAGTACATGGACAAGTTTATCATTCAATTTATTTAGACCTTCTTTATTTATTTATAGGTGTTTTATAAGTTATATCATAAACATTTTGCATTATTTTGTTGTATTTATACATATAATTTACTTTGGATTACTACTGTAAAAGATACTTACAAAATTTCAATTTCCAATACTTAATTCCTAGTAAATAGAAATACAATAGCATTTATATTTTTATCTTGATTTTGATAAGCACATTTAGTTGTTCTATTAGCTTTTTTGTGAATTCTTGGGTATTCTTCATGCAAAATTAATGCCATCAGGGAACAGAGACATTTTAATTTTTTGTTTTCCAGTATACATGTCTTATATTTATTTTTCTTGCATTTTTGCCCTGGCTAAAATATCTGGTATGATGTTGCATAGCAAAAGCAAATACCCTTAACTTCTCCTGATCTTAAGGGGAAAGTATTCAGTTTTTTATTATTAGTTATGTTGTCACCTGTTGATTTTTTATTTTATTTGTTAATTATTACTAATTTCCTTTTCAGATGGAGTCTTCCTCTGTTTCCCAGGCTGGAGTGCTGGGGTTGATCTTGGCTCACTGCAACCTCTGCCTCCTGGGTTGAGGCAGTGATTCTCCTGCCTCAGTCTCCAGAGTATCTGAGACTACAGGCATGAGCTACCATGCACAGCTAAGTTTTGTATTTTTAGTGGAGACAGCATTTTGCCATGTTTGCCAAGCTGGTCTGGTCTTCAACTCTTGACCTCAGGTGAGCCACCCACCTGGGCCTCCCAGTATGCTGAGGAGTTGCCCTTCCATTTTTACTTTGTTGAGCATTAAATTTTTTTGGATTACCTTCTGGTGTCTATTTAGATAATCACATGTTATTTTTTTCTTTAGTATATTGATATAAGGAATCCCATTGGTTGTTTTTTGAAAGATGAATCAAGTTTGCCTTTCCAGAAACACTCCAAGTAGTTTATTATGTATAATTGTTTTTGTTGTTTTGCTTTGCTTTATTTTCATATTGTTGTATTCAACTTTGTTAACATCTTGTTGAAGACTTTTCACATCTCTTATCATCCACAATACTATTTTTAAAATATATCCATTTGGTTTTAGTTTCATGGTGATGCTGGTTTCATAAAATGACATGGAATGTTTCCTTCTCTTCTGTTTCTCTGGACTACACAGTCCAGTGTGTGAAGGTTTTATTTCTTTATAAAATTGTTAGTATTATTTACCAGCCAAGACTATTAGGCCTTTTATTTTGCTGATAGAGGTTTTCAGAATAAGTTATATTTCTTTAATAGGTATAAGAACTATTCAGATTATCTATGAGCTTTTATTTTTTTTCTCCTTAAGAAACTTGTCTCTTCCATTTACTCTGTCAAAATTATGGATGTGTACATGTTTATAATATTCTCTTACTGTACTTTTAAAGTCTGTAGACTCTGAAATGACATGCTCTTTTATTCCTGATAATTGTAATTTGAATTTTTCTTCTATTAATATTCCTAATGAATCTGAATAGAGATGTGAAGCATATTAACTTAAAAACATTTTAAATTCAGAAATTGGTAGTAATTTTCCTTACTGTCTTTCTTTTACTCTTCTAACTTCATTTATTTGTTATAATTATTTTCCTTTTCTTTGCTTCAGATTTAGTTCTTTTTCTATTTTATTCTATTTATTAACCTAAGTGATGACATTTACATCATAGTTTTGAAAGTTTTATTTTCTCATATAAAAATGTGATGATACTGCTATTAATCTTCCATTAAACACTATTTCACTGTATTTGACAAATTTCGTTATGATATGTTTTCATGTTTGCAAATTTGAAATATTAATTATCCTTGTGATTTCACTTTTTCCATATTATTTATGGTTGTATTTTTAAAATTTCAATTATTATCAGGGGTCTTATGTCTAATTTAATTATGTTATGATCAGAGAATATACTTTGCATAATTATAATCCTTTCAAAAATATCTATTTTTGTTTTTAATGACCCAAAGTATGGTCCAGAATGGTAAATGTACACTTGACAAATGTGTATTCTGCAATTGTGGGATGGAGTCAGCAGAGAGAAGGCTAAGTGAAGAAATGTTTCTGGTCATGAGGAAATATTAAATTTGCTTGCTATGTAGATTTATATCAACAAATGTCTTTGTTTTAGTATATTTTAGAAAATTTATTTTAATAATTCACACATTGCTCTAAAGTTATTTGAAAGTAATGATTCTGTCAAACAGTATCTTGAGTTTATGTTTCAATAATGAATATCTTTTTGTGTCTTTGTGTATCACAATTTGTTTTCACCTTCACTAGCATGTGATAATTCAGTAGGATAGATAGGTTTTGAATTGTTTTCTTCAGCCTTTTAAAGGGTCTTCTCCACTGTTTCTACTACTAGAGTATAAGCTCCAGAAGATTTTTTTTTAAACAACTACAAAAAAAAAAAAAAAAAAACTTGTCTATCTGGTTAATCACTCTCCTTCCAGTACCTGCCTCATAGTAAAACACTTAAGATATTCAATAAATATTTTAAAAAATATTAATTAATTTTACAACATACCTGTAATAACATTCTAAGCTTAATTGCATGGCACTTTAGACTTTTAAAAAGAGAATCCTATTATACATCTGATGCTTTCAAATTATTTTTCTTGTAGATAAGCATGTATGTTGCAACAATTAGAATAAGAGTAAGAGCAAAGGACATATCAAGAATATTTGGGAGATAATGCTGACATGAGTAGAGGACTTAGGGACAAATGATGAAATCAAGGTTGTTTCTTTGCAGCTTGTTGTGGTACATTTTATGTCGGCAAGTGCAGTTTTAGAATGCCTTTTGCGAGATGTAGACTGTTTGCTGAGTTGCCAAAGGAGTTGTCTGACCTGAGTTATCATGATATGCTACTCAGTCCCATTTGACAATGTGTTCTTCTCCTTAATATTAAGGCCCTGTTGTGTGGCTATAGGATTTTTGGGAGAAAAGAATTTGATTCCAGTCTGATATGATAAATCAAGAATACTTGAATCCAATATTGGTGATATTAATAATAGGTATTCCCAAAAGAAGGCGAATTAATCTGCAACAACAAATCTTGTGTATATTTTCACCACAGAAACTAAATCAATATTTTATATATATATATATACACACACACACACACACACACACACATACAATATATGCAAAGAGAAATACATATAGGTAATACAATATATAAAGAGTTCTATATTACATATATATTTACATATATTATAATGTGATATATATATAATTTGTATATACATATGAATGGAGGGATGAAGATAGGTAGAGATTCACTGTAAGGAACTGACTCAAGTAGTTATGGAGGCCAAAATGTCTCATATCTGCAATTGTCAAACTGCAGACCGAGGAGAGCTAATGGTATAGCTTCGGTCCAAGTCTGAAGGCCTGAGAACCAAGGGAACTGCTGGTGTCAGTTTAGATGCAGTGTGAGCCCAAAGACAAGAGAAGACTAATATCTCTGCTTAAAGACAATAGGTAGAAAGATGTTTCTTCTAGTTTGAGTGAGGGTCAGCCTTTTCATTCTATTTAGGTCTTTAACCAATTGGATGAGGAACACTCCCATTAGGAAGGGTTATCTGCTTTACTCTACCAATTCAAATGTTAATTTCATCCCCAAACACCCTCATATACAATCAGAGTAACCTTCGACCAACTATGTGGGCATCCATGGCCCAGTCAAGTAGACACATAAAAATAACCATCACACTATGAAAACAGACTCACAATAGTTCTTTACACCTCATAGAAAAAGTATTTCCAAAACATGTGGAGAAGCCAGTCTAATTATTTTTAAGTTATGAAAACAAGTGCCTGAACGCCCACATCAACCAGACATTGGGTTTGGCTCATCCCCAAGAACCGTAACCTTAAATGGAAAAGATCTTGCTGACCAAGGGCAATTCATAAAAAAAAATCAGATTACATCACTTCCAGCATTCTGAAATGAGTGCTTCAGTCCTGCAGGCAATGATGTGGGCAGTGTCCATAGTTTTCAGTGCAATCCACCCACTGCAATCATTGGCTCAATTTCCTTTGCATAATAACTTTATCCTATCAAGGCACGACTGTTTAACAATTTATATTTTTCGTCTTTTTCTGATGAAATTTACAAAAGAAAGGTGAGAGAATCTAAGGCCCCCACATATGCAACTAAAATAAAGGATTCAACTAATATTAATCACTGAGCTATTTAAAAATTCATTCCTTATTCTCTTTATCTTCAACTAGAACTGCTGCTAGTCTAGATGGTTTATTTTGTGGCTTGACCCAGTCCCACATCCCTGAGGAGTTTGGGGCAGTTGATACTATGCACTCCTTAGTCTCTAATTGCTTTACTTGTCCATTTATCATCAAACTTTGGGCAGTATTAGATGACTTCCAGTGAATCTACTTGGCTCCAAATTATGTATCCCACAGTATGTAATCACAGTTCTACCTTCTTCTGATCAGGGTCAATTGTCCTGGCAGAATGACAACTCATTTTCTTGCCTTATGGTCTGTTGCTATAAGTAGTTGAAAATTATATGGTAAAGGATTTAGTTTCCCTGGTTGAATTTTTTTTTTCTCTAAGAATAAACACATTCATGCCTGCAGGGCCTAGAGTTGTGGGATAAGAAGCACAAGTTCTTCAAGTGACCGAAATGCAGTTATGATCAGTAGCGTCATTCTTACTTCCATCTCTTAATTCCCAGACCTGTGTCATCCTCTCAGGTATCATCTCTAAATCTGCACTTTAGCTCTACCTTCTAGAGTCCATTCCATTGTTCCATCAAGCAAGCAGCATCTGTGCAGTATAGTATTTGATAGGGCCAGTAGATACAATATGAGTCATGTGACCACTTCTGCAGGTCCTTTCCCATACATTAGAGACCATGAGTTGATGAGATGTTGTTGTGAACCCTTACTTGTAAGCCCTCACATAAGAGAGTTTTCTGAAGCTCTAAGAGCAGGAAAGGTAGACCCACATCCAGAATATGGACATGTTTCATTTAAGATGAATCACTCCCTTTTCCAGAGAAGAAAAGGTTCAAAGTAATCAAATTCCCAAATGTATCTGGTTGACATTCTGGAGGGATGTTACCATTTCAAAGGCTTAGTGTTAGTCTGTTCCTGGCAAATTGGACTTACACCAGAAACAGTAACTAAATTCATAACCACAGAGTGGGAGGCCATATTGTTAGATCTAAGAATAGCCACCATTCCTGCCTTCATGAATAATACATTCATGCATTACTAGGCCAGCACATGAATGAATTTATTTGGGTGGCTGATGACAGAATCTGGCTGATATCAACTAATTGAGTCATTTTATCTACTTGGTTGTTTAGCACCTCTTCTAAGAAGGATGGTATCTAGTGGGCTATAGAAAGTTTCCTTGACTTTACACCCACTCCTCTGAGTATTTTCATCCCTTATTCTACTGTCTGGTAATGAGGTGCTGGAATTTTATTTATTTATTTTTCTATCTTTCTATCCATTTATTTGTTTATTTTAGAGACAGGGTCTCACTCTGTCCCCCAGGTTGGAGCAGAGTGGTGAGATCATAGCCACCTCAGCCTCCCAAGTAGCTAAGAGTTAAAACTATGTGAGTCCCACCAGGCTAGGCTAGCTTTCCGTTTTTGTTTTGGTTTGTTTTTTTTGTGTTGCCCAAGCTGGTCTAGAATCTTGGTCTCAAGCAATTGCCTCCCTTCTTAGCCTCCCAAAGCACTGGAATTGCAGATATGAGCTGCCACACCACAGCTAATGCTGGCATTTTTATTTCACTTAATGCGAACCATTCTTTACTCTAAATTCCCAAGAGTCATAACAGTGAGTTCTCACCCTGCCCTGGAGTCACATTGTTAACACATTGTTAAATTCTGTATCCTAAGAAAGTGCTCACATATTTATAAACTCTCCCACTTTAGCACATTGTAGAGCAGTGAGGAGTGGGCTACATCCTCAAACTCAGAAGATTAGGCAAGTTGTTCAAAGGATTCTCAGGTGTTACCTATATCAGGTCTCAGGGTCCACTTTCTTCTTGGTGTAGGTGATGTGTAGGTCTGATAAATCAACCGACTCTGGAGATCTGCCCTTTTGATAACATCTTTATCATGGAATGCTACTTTTCTGCCCTCTAGTTAGAGGAAATGAGATTCTCTTTTATGTTTCCAAGGAGGCCTTCTGGCTTTCACACTTAGCATTTAATTGCTAGATAATCACCCTCAGCCTTCTATTTTCTTTTATTAAAATATCCATTGCCCCTAGCAACAACCAACTAATTCTACAGTTCCTGAAATAGCTTTTTCTCTGTATTTCTGGAGCCTGATACATTTCATCTTTGATGCACATTCACATTCACTAGTATATTATCTCTACTTACCACCATCAAAATTTCTAACAATTACATTACTACCTTGGCAGGCCACCAGGAGGTATTAGAGTTCACAGAAACAAAACAAAACAAAAACACAAAAACAGAAATAACACTTTACAGTGTGCTTCCTCAAACCACTTCTGGCACTGTCATAGGTCTGGTGCTCTGGGAAACAGTCCATAAAAGGGAGATCTGCATCCATGAAATTACAGGGAGTGCATTCTGAAGACATATCTGTAATGAAGTGAGGGAAGGAGAATAGGAGAACAGAGGAATTGTGCTGCAATGCAGTCCAAACAAAGGCCTCATCTGACCCCACAGCAAACTCTGAAGCCAGCAGGGCTCTTCAAAGTTGTTGAAATTGAGGCCAATTGGCTGATTTTTTGTATCCTTACATTGATAAGTCACTGGATACAGGAGGTAATGCATGTTTCAGAGAAGCAGACTCTTTGGGTGAGGTCTTGGAAAGAAACTCAGCTGTGAGTTCTCAGTAGGGAATATTTCTGGGAGCCAAGGAAATGAGTGCCTTCCTCCTGAAAGGTAATCTGGGTAATTGGTGCTCTGTAGCACACATTACAGAGGTTTACCCCATATATGCTCATACTTTAATATGAGCTTCAATGTATGCTTTATTTTTTCTTAACCTACAAATTATTCAATTAAAAATGCTGCAAATTTCTACATCATACTTTGTGAAAAGTAAGCTCTTTCTCCCTGGTTGAAAGTCGTGTTCTACTTTTTAATTTAGGAATATTTCATGAATATTACTGATCTTTAAATGAGAGTAGACTTATTCAGGTCTGCAATTTATTGCTAAAGAAAAAAGTTGATTTTTCTTTGGTCTTCTTCCCCGTTTACTTATTTATCCTAAGAATCCTCCTCTCAGATCTTCAACTAGAGCACTCATTCTATGCACATCCCCTAGTCAAGTTTTTTTTTTTAATCACTTAGTTCTCATGACTGTGATGACTTAGGCAGATACTTTTGATTTGCATGATATTATAAGGGATTTAACTTGAAGTAGCTTTTGCTTGGAATTTCACTGTATCGGAGAATGAATGTAGAGCAAAACATGTCCCTCTAATAATCTAATAGCTTTTTGAGGTTTAGCACTTTACCTTTGCTAACTTCTCCAAATATTCAACTTCATTCATTATTCGCTTCTATAATTGCCTAGATAGTATTTCTAAGATTTACACTAACTTATTTCTTGTAGAAGAGGGGCAATAATGGGTTGTAGTACAACGTGAAAAAGACCTAATTATCTGGGAAATTTTGTGAACCTGAGTGAAAAGCTTCCCCTCCTATCAATTGGGAAAAACATCACCCATTGGATAAAATGATAAGATGTGAAAGTTAAAATTTTCTACAGAACACTTGGTTTTTATCACTTTTGTGCCAGAGTCCACAATTTCAAATTTATTTAATAAAATGTTCTCATTGTTCCTGACATAAAATTGACTAATATGCCTGTTTTACTGGGTGTTTGAACCTCTGAATCCATGTGTTTTCATAAATATTTTAATGAGATCATATGAGAGATTACAACTTAGGTATTACAGCATATACTGGAAGACTCTGTATCCTTTTAAAAATGTTAAAATAAATAAAGCAAATAGAAGATAATATAAAAGGTATAATAATTATTTATAGTCTAAAAAATAGAAATATACAGATCTTACTCCAGAAAAAAAAAAATAACTCTTTGGTAATTTTTAGGCCCAAAACTTGGTTTCTGTTAACCTTCACTTCATAAGTGTTCTAGAAAGTGCATTATTCAAGCAATCTGACATAAGTTAACAAGACTTAGTTTTTTCTCTAACCAATGAGAAGATCATTTCTGTTTATCTAAAAAGATAAAATATAAAAGTAGTACAAATTTTAAGGAAAATAGAAATACTCTAGAAGTAACAGGATTGATAGAATTTTGCCTGCTATAAAACAATGGGATTAAAAAGGGCCTAGAGTCATATATTTCAGGGTTGAAGAAAGGCAGCAAGTTGTTGAAGTTTAAAAGGAGAGCATGATTTGGGAAATGGTAAAAAATGTAATGATGATTAAAAAAATTTTTTTTAAAATGTAATGATGTTAATTTGTTACAAAATATTTTATGTTACAAAAATATTTTCATTTTGTATAGCATTGTTAAATGTGCCAAAATAATGTTAAATATAAAAGTGAGGGAAAAATAAAATGTTGCTTTTAAAAGCAATCACAAAAATAGTACCTTTTGGGTGAGATTTAATTACACGGAAATTTTTACAATGGTTAAATACTTAGTTCAGTTAAAAAGGAAAGTATTATTAATATTCTTATCATTTTCCCTTAAACCAACCACAAAAAATTAATCTAGAATAAAATTATAGTAATAAAGTTTCTTTAAAACCAGTCACCTGATCTAGATGTAATTGTATCATTCTCTGTGATACAATTTTTTCTTTTTCAGATAGAGTCTTGATTTGTTAGCCAGTCTGGAGTGCAATGGTGCAATCTTGGCTCACCACAACCTCCACCTTTTGGGTTCAAGTGATTCTCCTGCCTCAGCCTCCCAAGTAGTTGGGATTACAGGTAACTACCCATCACCACACCTGGCTAATTTTTGTATTTTTAGTAAAGACAGGGCTTCGCCATGTTGGTCAGCCCGGTCTGAAACTTCTGACCTCAGGTCATCTACTCATCTCCATTTCCTGAATTGCTGGGATTACAGGCATGAGCCACTCGCCCAGCCTGTGATACAATTTATTATGATGTTTTGCATCTGGGTAGAGTTTCTTTTTATAATTATATCATAGAGATAGAAAATATAGATGCTTATAAATATATATATATATATATACACACATATACATATATATTTTAGAGAAACTCAGAACTTATATAAATACACATTTATATATAGATGCTTATAAATATATATATACATATACATATATATTTTGGAGAAACTTAGAGAACTTATATAAGTACACATACATTTATATACATATATAAATACTCTGTTTAAGAGGACACATGCTAATTACTTTTTTTTTTTTTTTTGAGATGATGTCTTACTCTGTTGCCCAAGTGGGAGTGCAATGGCATGATAGTGGCTCACTGCAGCCTCCATCTCCTGGGTTCAAGCGATTCTCCTGCCTCAGCCATTCAAGTAGCTGGGACTACAGGCGCATGCCACAAAGCCCAGCTAATTTTTGTATTTTTAGTAGAGACGGGTTTCACTATGTTGGCCAAGCTGCTCTTGAACTCCTTACCTCGTGATCTGCCCGCCTCGGCCTCCCAAAGTGCTGGGATTACAGGTGTGAGCCACCACACCTGGTTGCTAATTACTTTTTCTAAGGATAGAAATTTCAAATTCTTTTCAGGATACTTTATTAAATCAAATTCACTTTCTCTAAAAGAGAACTTCTGGCATTATCTTATTTACATTTGACTATGGAGGGAAAATATTTCTTTTAGGAAATGATAAAAATCATTATTATTACTAAAATACAAATATAATTTATTAACACTTTAATAGGCTTATATGTGCAAGGCACCATTCTAATTGCTTTATATTTATTAACTATAAATTATAAATATTAACTTATCTAAACTTCACAATAGCTCTTTGACATAAGTGCTAAAAGCATCCTCATATTACAAATGATGAAACTGAAGAAGAATGTTTAATTACTCTATCAACTTTTCAAACTTGGTAAATATTTGTAAAAATAATAATAATAATGAAATGGCTGGTCTTTGTTCTGTGTCCCTGAGAGGAAGCCTAGAAACCCTTGGAATTTCCAGAATTATGGGTGTTTCTTTGTAATTCATAGTGAGCCACTCAAGCAATACTTAGCAGATTATGTTAAAAAGCTCACCCCTGGATAGTTTATGCTAAAGAGATAATTCAGGACAGTTTACATCTATCTCTCTATTTTGCTCTATTTTGATAGGTTGATTTTGTTGAATAAGGAATAATATACGCATGCCACAGAGTCTATTTTTGTGTGTTAAAAAATCAAAATGTTTCTATTTTTGGAGAAATTTAGGGAACCTTGAAATTCTGAGTATATACCCCCAATAGACACAGTGCTACCCCAGGCTTCATGACTATGCGGCACACATCTTTGTCTTTGAAGGCCTCAGAGGAACATAACGGAAAAGAGTGGCAAGAGTTAACTGACAAGGATATACTACTTTTCAAGGTTAATTACAGAAATTAAAGAAGCACCTGTCTTCATCTGGAAATCTGTTATATGCAGGGGAGGCAGCTGCTGCCTTCTCCCTTCATGAGGAATAAAGAAAAAATAACAAAAAGCAAAACAAGCAAATTATAGAATCAAACAAAAATGTAAACTTTGAAATATATTACTATGCTTCAAGAACTCATTTACACTTTGATTCCACATAGGGAAATCTGCCTGGGGAAAAGTCACTAAGTCTCATTCATATAACCAAAGAGTCTAATAGCTTATATAATTTTTTTCAATAAAATATAATTTTCAGTGATTTAAAGTAAGTGTCTTTATTTAAATTTAGCATGGAGAATTGTATTGTACTATCTTTTTTTCTTAAAAAAAAATTATTGTTTTATTGTTATTTACCTATCACTAGGGATATATTTTCTCATGTCCTCTTGAGTCCAATAAAATTACAATCATTAAATAATTTTATCCCTAAATAACAATGATATAAGGCATATATGTACCCACTATTCTCATTACTGATTTTTTGCTAGATTACTTTAAAATGTCTATTTAAAAATTAAAATAAAAAGGCCTGTACAGGAGACAACAAAAAAAGGTGACCAGAAAGAATATATGCAAAATATTTCTATGAACGTGAGTGTTTAGATCCATTCAAGGGACTAATAAAACCACTGCAAACATACAAAAAAGTTTAGTCAACTTACAAAGATTGAGAGGAGCTTTCATCCTAATAACATTGTTTCACTGTTACCAAAATTAATTCAGGATAAGAATCCACATGAATCAATAGTAGGTATCCAACTTGAAATGAAGTGATTGCTTTAACGATTTCCAATATATCACATCTTATTATATAAGGATATGACAGGTTATGCTGTGCTTCATTGGGTTACATAATATCATTTTGAATATAACTCTAAGTCTATCTAATATAAGATGATGAATCAGGAAATAAAATGACAAGAATTCATTGACTTCTAGGTCCTAAATTAGATTTTTCTGTCCACACAAAAGGGAAGCAAAGAAACCGAAATGGCTTCCAATGAGGATTTCTCATTCATGTCAATGAGCAATAACCAACTACTGTCCTTAGTTCACTATGGGTAGAAATATCTGCTGTTCCTGTAAGAATTGATAGAAATGAGAGATAAGTTCTCTGCAAAAAAGCATACATCTGGCTCTCTATCAGTTGAATGTAGCTATGATCCTGTCAGAAGCATTGTCTCAAATTTGAGGGATCAGAATATTACATGTAAAAATTGTTATATAATCTGAGGATACCAGGGAGACTTGCTGTGATCCTATTATAGTGTGTATTATGTGAGGAAACAAGTTTAATAGGCATGTATAATAAGACTACAATAATTGTCTTATAACTGTGCAGAATGTGGTTCTGTATATATTCTGCAATGTGAACAAACTATAGAAACTTGAAAAAATGTGTTTTTTAATTGAGAAGAGAACATGTTTTATCTAGTTTATAACTGACTCTAGTTTCATGGATAATGAATATGAAACTGTATTCCAACACGGTGGTAGTAAAAGTGTCATTACTAGAAAAATGTTAATTTTTATTGCTTATGTAGGGAAAGAGATAATCTTAAAGGGCATGTGTCCAAAGGTGTTATAGATAACTTTGAGAGAAAGATGTGTCAGTGGATTGCTGGTGCTGAAATATTAAAAGCCTTAATATAAGTGAAAGAAAATGTGACATTTAATAAATCCAGGGAAAAGAGGTTAGAATCAATGTATTTTAATTTAGCTGATCCTGTATATTTCTAATAGGCCTTTCCATGCTACACACCCATTAAATGTCAAGATTCTATCAATCTACAGAGGTAAAAAAATAGATAGATTTCATCATGAATTCAACATAGTTACCTGGAGAGAGAGGAGATGGTAGTGGTAAAATGCCATGACTGTGTCAACCCCTACGTCAACCCCTACTTAGTTCATCTATAAATTAGAAATAACTATGAACATTAGAAGACCAGATTTTATTTGTTGGCACAAGTTGAAAAAGACAAAAAAAAAAAAAAAAAAAAAGAAACTCGAATCATCTGCCATAGTTTTTATGCTATAAAAGAATATATATTTTTATTCTTTTGAATGACTTTACTTACATCTGATGACTTTCCTTGTCATCAGATAGGCTATTTATGGATTTTGTTTCCTAAAATGTGTTTTTAAGAATATTTAGGTACAATAAAAAACAAAAGATACAGCTGCTCTATGGATAATAGTGAGTAATACATCTGTTTCTCTTTCTAGTTGGAATGTGCTAGTTTGACAAATAATTAATAAATAATTATACTCCTTTACGCAGATAAATTAATATTATTTTCAGCTTATAGAATACTTTTAGCTTCAGTCTTCTGGCTATACTCTAAAACAGATGATAACATTCTATCCAGTAAAAGTCCTGCTGTGTTTTAAAAGTGATGCTAATCTTCATTAAAATATAATTGGTAGAGAACTTTGTATTGTCCAACCTAAGGATAACATCATTTGAAGAATGATTAAGGCAAACATCCTGCCATTTGCAAAGCATCAGGCAATTCTTTTAGATGGAAGACATTGGGAAAAATTTAAGGCTTATAAATATAACAAAATAGGTATTTTGCTGTAATGCACAATTATGATGTTGAAAAAAGCAACAAGAGGTTTCAAAAATACATTATCATATGAGATTTACTTTTCCTTCTCAATCATTTCATATTAACTCAAAGGCGTACTAAGCTGCTGAATTACTAAAAGTTAGCTCCTTTTGCATTTTTTAACTTGTATTAAGTTTTAAAATGGATAGGTGCATCTGTTAGCTGATTCAGGTGATATCATTCATCATTCATGTGAGGCCATCAGGGATATATTACTTGTTTGCCGAGACAGATACTCTATGTTGAAAATCCTAGATATCACATCTAGTAACGTTGCCTACTTTTTACTCTTATGCCGTCTGTGCAGAAACAAAAAAATAGTTTTTCTCTATATAAGTTCAGCAAGGATAATTAGCCAGAAGGAAAAAGAAAGAAAACTTGCTGATAATTGTGTCTGAATTTTTTTTTTTTTTGAGGTTTGATCATAGTTTGGTTTTACTTACAGATTATACAGGAAATTTTATTTTTCTCTTCTTTTTTCCCTTGTATGTTCATTTTTAAATTTACTACCTATTTTTCTTCTTCTCGCTCTCTTAATATTTTGTTCCTCTCACTCCCTCTCTCTTGCACTCCACCCTCAGGTTTGTTATTGGTATCTGATAAAAAGATCATAGTTAATTATTTACCTAATTGTTTATGCATTTCCAATATTAAGAAGATTAGGAACAACAAATTCGATAAGTCACTGTACGTACGTATAAGGTTCCACCACAAATATTAAGTTATTTTCCAGAGATTGTTTTTTGTTTGGGTCTTTATAAACAGGCACATAGACTAAACTTTATTAAATTATGACTTGAAAAAAAGCAGTAAGCTAATGTATGTGAATCAAAGCAAGCAAATACAGTTTATTTTAAATTAACCAAGATCCAGCATATTAAAACAAGAGCAACAAACAATTTTGAAGAATCAGTGTAAACCAAAAGTAAAACTATATACCGTATCCTATACAACTATGGAAACAGAATATAGTCTTCAAATAAAAACAATCCTTCACTTTGAACATTTGTGAAAGAATGTTCCATTCCATTTGATGAAACTATCGATTAGATATTAAAATCCCATAGTTGCTTACTGTTCAATAAAATGATTTAGTTTGTAAATTCAATCATATCCAAAATGGGTTTGTAGCATATATACATATGTTTACATACATATATAAACACAAATAATGTGTGTGTGTGTGTGTGTGTGTGTGTGTGTGATGAGATATTGGCATCAATCCAAATTAACAAAAAGCTGTGAATTGAAATCATAAGGATGAATAGTAGTTTAAAAAATAATTCTATAAGGTATTATAAAGTATTAAAAAACATGGAAAATTTTTTTTTTCTACAAACATCACAAGTTCTTGGCAAATGTAATATTCAAAATGTGATACTAAATACAAAGCAGTAACTAACAGGTGTATTAGTCTGTTTAGCGCAGCTAATAAAGACATACCTAAGACTAGGTAATTTTCAAAGGAAAGCGGTTTAATGGACTCACAGTTCCACGTGGCTGTGGGAGGCCTCACCATTGTGGTGGCAGGCAAAAGACACATCTTAAATTGTGGCAGACAAAAGAAAATAAAAGCCAAGCAAAAGGGGTTTCTCCTTAAAAAAATCATCAGATCTCATGAGACTTATTCACTACCATGAGAACAGTATGGAGAAATAGTCCCCATGATTAAATTCTGAGAACTACAACTCAAGCTAAGATTTGGGTGGGGACACAGCTAAACCATATCATTCCGCTGCTGGCCCCTCCAAAATCTCATGTCCTTACATTTCAAAACCAATCTTGCCTTCTCAGCAGTCCCCCAAAGTGTTAATTTATTTCAGCATTAGCTCAAAAGTCCACAGTCCAAAGTCAAATCTGAAACAAGGCAAGTCCTTCTGCCTATGAGTCTATAAAATCAAAAGCAAGTTAGTTACTTCCTAGATACAATGTGGGTACAGGCATTGGGTAAATACATCCATTCCAAATGGGAGAAATTGGCCAAAACAAAGGGGCTACAGGCCCCATGCAAGTCCAGAATCCAATGGGGTAGTCAAATCTTAAAGCTCCAAATGACTTCCTTTGATTATATATCTCGCATCCATGTCACACTGATGCAAGAGGGAGGGTTCCCATGGTCTTGGGCAGTTTAGCCCCTGTGGCTTTGCAGGGTACAGCCCCCTTTCTGGATGCTTTCATGGGCCAACATTGAGTGTCTGTGGCTTTTCCAGGTTCAACGTTACAAGCTGTTGGTGGATCTACCATTCTGAAGTCTGGATAACAGTGGCCCTCTTCTCACAATTCCACTGGGCAGTGCTCCAGTTGGGACTCTGTGTGAGGGATTCAAACCCACATTTCTCTTCTGTACTGCCCTTGTAGAGGTTCTCCATGAGAGTCCTACCCCTGCAGCAAACTTCTGCCTGGACATCCAAGCATTTCCATACATCCTGTGAAATCTAGGCAGAGATTCCCAAACCTTAATTCTTGACTTTTGTGTACCCAAAAGCTCTACACCACATGGAAGCTGCCAAGGCTTAGGGCTTGCACAGCCAGAGCTGTACCTGGCCCCTTTTAGCCATGGCTAGAGCAGCTGGGATGCAGAGCACCAAGTCCCTAGGCTCCACACATCAGGGGAGCCCTGGGCCTGGGCCAGGAAACCATTTATTTCTACTAGGCCTCCTGGCCTGTGATGGGAGGGGCTGCAGCAACGGTCTCTGACATGCCCTGGAGACATTTTTCCCATTGTCTTGGAGATTAACATTTGGCTCCTTGTTGTTTATGCAAATTTCTGCAGTCAGCTTGAATTTCTTCTCAGAAATGGGATTTTCTTTTCTATCACATTGTCAGGCTGCAAATTTTTTGAAATTTTATATTCTTTTCCCTTTTTAAAACTGAATGCTTTTAACAGCACCCAAGTCAAATCTTGAATGCTTTGCTGCATAGAAATTTCTTCTTCCAGTTAACCTAAATCATCTCCTTCAAGTTCAAAGTTTTAGAAATCTCTAGGGGGAGGGAAAATGCCACCAGTCTCTTTTCTAAAACACAGCAAAAGTAACCTTTACTCCAGTTCACACCAAGCTCCTCATCTCCATATGAGACCACCTCAGCCTGGATTTAATTGTCCATATCATTATCAGCATTTTTGTCAAAGGCATTCAACAAGGCATTCTAGGAAGTTCCAAACTTTCCCACATTTTCACATCTTCTTCTGTGCCCTCCAAACTGTTCCAACCTCTGCCCATTACCCAGTTCCAAAGTCATTTTCACATTCAGGCATCTTTTCAGCAGCACTCTACTCCTGGTACAAATTTACTCTATTAGTTCATTTTCACACTGCTGATAAAGACATACCCAAGATTAGGTAATTTATAAAGGAAAGAGGTTTAATAGACTCACAGTTCCACGTGGCTAGGGAGGCCTCACAATCATGGCAGAAGGCAAAAGTCATGACTTACATGGCAGCAGACGAGAGAATAAGAGCCAAGTTTATGGGATTTCCCTTTATAAAACTATCAGATCTTGTGAGACTTATTCACTGTCACAAGAACAGTATAGGATAAACCACCCCACAATTCAATTATCTCCTACTGGGTCCCTTACACAACATGTAGGAATTATGGGAGCTACAATTCAAGATGAGATTTACAAGGAGACACAGTCGAACCATATCAGCTGTGTGTTTTTGGAAATAAAAATTTAATTTTTTATATTAACAAGGAAATTATCAAATCAATGGATATTTTCTTTTTCTTAGTAATATTTCATCAGAACATGGGGTTTCTTAGAATATTAAGTTCTCTTACTCAAAATATTTAAAATCCAATATCATGAATTTTGTTTTGACCAAGAACAGAACAGAAAGAAAAGTACAAGCTTGATGTAGATCTTACCTTTAGTACAGAAAGATTATTCCTACTTAATTAACACAATAAATAAGGGACACGTGTCTTACACAGAACATAAAGAATCTGGGTATCACAACAACATCAACACTAATTGATATTAAGGCATATGTTTTTTCCTATAAACATGCTATTTTAAAGGCAGCTTTCCTCTTTAACTTAGGTGTTTCCCTTTTAAAATATTTGAATATAAGTGAAATACAAATGATCCATGTAATTATAAATTTATATTATTATCTTTACTTTATTTGTATAAATCCCAAAGTAGACATGAAATAAGAGTAGATATCCATATAAAAATCAGAAATACTGTGGTCTAATTTTAGCCTCTGTCACTCAAGTTAGTTAAATTTTGTATTCCTAATAATCATTAAGTTATACATTTATAAAGCACTTTATACAAAAGATATGTTACAAAATTTTAAGTATACCATAATTATTAACAGTGAGGTGGACAGGTAGTACACATAAGTAAAAAATCAATTATAATGAACCACAGATGTTATGGAATTTTGAGACAGTTGTGTGAGAAAGGAAATGTTTGAAGCAGGACTACGTGATCCCTCTTTACCTGTGGGGAAAAAGATACATCTGGTCGAATCCCTTTGCAAATACCGTAATAGCAGTCTTCCTGGTAAACACACATACGTGGCATTTAGTGGTGGTGGAATTCTTATATCTGTAATGCTTTTGCAGTATGCACATAGCCTGTTCAGCACTGCTTGTGGAAAACAAACATCACATTTTAGGATTTATTGTGTAGCTGCTTATGAAATATGATATAACCTATGGAATTAACAGCCCATAGGTTGTAGATGTTTCATGAAAAAAATGGCTTCCTTTTGTGTAAATGATGTTTTGCATGCATCCCTTAGAGATCATGTATGCTAAAACCAAACGAGTGTACATCGTAGTACACTAACAAACAGCCTGAGGAGCGATGATGGTAGTTCTGTACTTCATGCTTCATTTACGCATCACAATTACTGTTATCTCTTCAATTTTGAAATTGTTAGTCACCTTTGGTACTGGTGAAGAGCACCAGTTTTGTGGGATTTAACAATCTGAGGTTCTGAGTTTTCTCAAGTTGGCAATTTGGTTTGAAGGAGGGAATTACAGATTCATTTTGAAGCTACTTGAGCAAAGCAGTTACGTTGTATTTACATAGATTGTATATTTGGGGGGATTATAATTGGAGGATTAATGGAGATTATAGGATTTAATACTCTAAATCCATCTACTTTTTGCATTATAATTGTAATGTAAATAATGCAAAGCCTAAGAGAGCAATTCTTATGTGTAAATAGGTATATATCAATACTTTAGAAGAAGAGATGAGACTTTATTGATAATACATTTTCATTTCCTGTGCTATTTTCTCTAGTTTAGTAGGTCACTAGGTGGGCCTATGAAGGATATTCAGCAAATAAATAACAGATATGAGTTGATTTTTAAAATGAATATGTCCTGTGTCTGATGGAGAAGATAAATTGGAGAAGAGTATAAACATACGGAAGGAGAATAGCTGGCCAGGGTCAAGGTGAGGACTAACTTATTGATGAGAGAGTTGATATGAGATTTATATACAAATAGATGTGACAAGTGCAGAAATATTATGACAGGACTGGCAAGCTGTTGGATGTTGAGATTATGAATAAGGGTAAAGTTCAGGATGAATGTAGGTTTTTTATTCATAAGTAATGTTTGTAGACAAGAGAGAAAAGAATTATAAGAGTTCTAGAATGTATATTTTTTCATTTTTAAAATGTATTTTATGGGTACAGAGAATGGAAGGAGGGAGTTAGAAGATGTATCCTCAGCCTTAAGGAGCTAGTCAATGTGAATAGTTCTTTAATATAAATATTCACATGACCCGTCGACATCAAGCATCTCCATCCCAGTGGAATATGAGTTCTTCTGAAGCTACAACAATCACTTAATATATTGGCAAATGCCTGAAAAAAGTAAGCATGTATGAGAACCTGAAGCATAAGGAGGGAACACATCATCCTGAAGAGTCAGAGGAAACTCATATGACAAATACAATTCCAAAAAACAGGACATTTTAGTATACATAAGAGGAACAGGAAACAGGGAGGACTCAGATGGGGTTTTATCATTTAACACTTTTTGAAAGAACAGGCAATAGTAGCAAAGGAGGATGGAGGCCAGGTGAAACATGAACCACCCCTTTCCATGCCCACTGGAGAGAGTGAGGGGCACACTGGAGAGAGCGGGCGCTCTTGTGGGTGGAAAATTTATCCTTCAGGTGTGGCCAGTCTCATGCTGGAGACAAGGTGGAAAACAGTGATGCAGGAAAGGAAAAGGTCCTTGTACTTGGTAGGGAGTGGGGACAAGCTGAAGCTGTATTGCTGCTGCATACTGCATACCTCCTGTCTCTCTGGGCCAGTCTGTGGGACCTTCCTCCCATCATCAAATGTGTACAGGACAGGGACCTGAGTAGTTCATTGATCATTCTCAGCCTTGCTAATAGGTTGATTAGTGTGGTTAGCAGAGAGGGTTAATTCTAGGAGGTTAACAAATGGAGTGGAGGACCTCACACCAGAGGTGTCTCTCCCCCTGTGGCTTTGGTAGTTGCCTGGTTGAGAGCTGTCCTCTACATTGACTTACCGGCTGACCTTAGCCAACTTTCTTCCCCCTACCTGGACTTCTGTTTCCTCATCTGCGAAGGCTTTGTTTAACCAATTCCAGCTGCAGATGGGGAAACCCAACCCTATAGGCACGTGGTAATGATGCAGTTTTTCAAGAAGTAGAGAAGTTTTGAATACATTGGCCCACTTGCATAATCCACTTGTATAATCTCCCCCAGCCCCAAACTGTTAGCTTAATCACATTTGCAAAGTACCTTTTCCTGTATAAGGTAACACATTCACAGGCTTCAGGGATGAAGACGTGGAAGTCTTTAGGGGTCTATTATTCTGTCTACATTCTGAACTAATATTTAAATCCAGATTAGCAACAATTTTAACTAAAGATGTGGAAGAACAAAAAATGTGTCCTTATTCATATAGAAAAATAAAGCCTTGCTACGAGAAACAAGTAGATCACCTGTAGTAATAAATATCCAAAGATGGCAGAGATGTGAAAACAATATTTTGAAGGTTTATAACTCAAAATTTAAAAATAAGTGTACTTTTGGGAATGTTATTAAAAATTACCCTTTCTGCGAAACAAACCATTATTTAAAGCACTCTACCTCACTCTTAGATTAAATTACAGTTTCAAGAATGAAGTGATGTATGGCCATAAGTAGCATTATCTTCACTAAATATTAAAATGGTACAAATCAAAATGTTTCGTGTAAAAAGATACAATTTAATGGTCAAAAAATCAACATATAGTAAAAATACTGTGAAAATAGTGACTGTATTCATAGCAGTTATATGAAAATATAACAATTATCAATATTTTCATGCTGAATCACATGTTAACATACATAAACAAAAACTGTATTTGTCAATGATATGATGATCTATTTATAAAACTTATGACAATCAGCAAAAACAATAAATAGAATTAATGCACTTATAAGTATATGAAAAATAAACATTTTCTTATTTATCAGTGATAAAAACCTAAAATCTTGTAAAAATATATTTAGAACAGCCACAGGGGAAAAGGTGCAAATAATCCAGAAATAACTTTAAGAGAACATTTGAAGATTTACAAGTTATTTAAATAAACTGAAAGATAAAAAATGAGTAATAATTTTAAAGCTATACTTACTTCAAAGATAAAAGTGTGAATAATATGGAAAATTTTAAAAACAAAAGAAATCAACTAAGACATTTATAAAATTAATAGAGTAAATCCGAAAGTTTGCCAAATATAAAACAACTATAAAAATTATTATCATGCATATATAGAAAACTAACTAGGTATAAATAATAATTGAAAAAAATTTAGTTCAGGAAATGCAATAAAACAGTTTGTCCAGGAAACAAGAGTGATAGTTATCTTTTCAGAGGAAAATAATTACACAAAGGATAATGGTGGATTAAATTGCAAAAATCAGAGACTTCTTTTCTTTTCTGTTGAAATTATAAATGGAAGGTAAATTAATGTGCTCCAATTTTCATTTCCAAGTAAGTTGGAGTGCTTTGGGCAGACCAATCAAATTCTATATGAGAACATCTAGAAAACTAAATAAACTGCAAAATTCATTTAGGTAAGTGCACCAACCTAGGACTCTACACCCACCAAAATAGATTGTTCTAGAAAAAATTAAAATAGTAGATATAAACAAATATTGATTATCAGAAATAATGATTTTAATATTGGGTTATAAAATATATGCAAATGAACATAATCCAAAATGAAAGAAGGAGAAAAATATTTTTAAATACTCTGAAGTTCTAGTATAATCTGAGTGGTTAAAATAAACATTTTTATTATATAGTAATAAGGCAAGCAATTATCTTTAAGATAATCACTAGAAAAAGAGTAAGATATAACTAAAAAATTAATAAAGGAAAAATGCAAAATATATTATGAATCCTATTTAAACCAAGAAAAAAGATGAAAGAAGCTACCTAACTTAATCAATCAACTATAGTAGTTTAGTAATGCTAGATGAAGTAGAATATTTGTCAAAATAGAACACTGGACAATGTAATATATAAACCAAGAAGTATTACTACAAATAAAGAGGGGTATTTCACAATGATAGCCAACTTAATCCATCAGGAAGATTTTAGTCCAACATTCACCCCAATAGCATAGTTTTCAAAATTTATTTCTTAAATTGAAAGAAAATAAAAAGAAATAGACCAAATCACAACCATAGGAGAAGACATAAATACTACATTCTCAAATGTTTATTAAATGAGTAGCATAACTAAACTATAAATATAATGAAGCAAAACTAAATAGGCATTCCTAAATAGAAAAAAAAATATTTTAAACTGCTTCGTTTCCAGAATAAAACTATAAAACTTGTGAGAGAGCAAGACTCCGTCTCAAAAAAATAGTACACTACATAATAATGTATATATACACTACATTATGTATATATACACTACATAATAATGTAGTGTATATATATTAATATATGCATGTGTATATATTAAAAGCTATATGTTATTTTATTACAGTTTCATTTTTCTTTATTATATATAAGTTATAGATATATGCTTTATTATAAGGAATTGGCTCATACACTTGTGGAGACTGAAAAGTCCCATGATTTGCTGCCTGCAACTTGGATAATCACAAGAAGAGGTGATGTAGTTCTAATCTGAGTTTGAAGTTTGAGGTGTGAGTTTGAAATATTTTATATATATATATATGTATATATTTCAAATATTTGATTATTTCATATATTTGAAATATTATATAATGTAAAATTTTTATATGTATAAAGTGTTTCAAATAGGATATATATATATCTTATTGCTCCTATTTCTTTGGAGAACTCTAATATACCAACCAAGAATTTAATGTACCTCTCTATTTATCCAAAATCTAACAAGTATTAGAAAATGTAAAAGGAACTGGGAAACAAAAGCTAGCTAACACAAAATCTGAGAATCTTCTAAAACACAGAAAGAATAATTTATCAGATTAAATTGAAGATGCAGATGAGGCTGCATCCTAAGAAACAAGTGTTAATTGCAGCAATTTCCAGATCGGTCCTAAGAAGTTTTAAAATTCATCAATAATCTCACTTTCTCTCTCCAAGAGGACTCAACATCAGCAATGATTTGTGTTCTTAGGTTAATTGCAAAGGCAATTCACTAAAGAAAGTGAGCACCTGTCCTGCTGGGTCATGAGTGGGAAGCAAGCAGCATGTAAAGCAGTTCTCAAAAAGGATAAAGCAAAACTAAAAAGGCAGTCCTAAGTAGAAATATTTTAAACTGCTCATATCCAGAGTAAAGCTCTTAAATACGGCAAGCTCCCCCAACTAACCTGTCTATAAAAAATCCTGCTATCAATAGCTCTTGAATCCTTCTCAAGGCTGTTTATTCGAGGGTTCTCAAAAATTCACAATAAATCATGCAGATTGCTTATTCCAACACCAGACTTTAGTCATGCACATGAAGGAAGTAGGGAAATCAAAGTAACCAAGATAAAGAAACCAAACAAGACTGCTCGCGGTGGCTTATGCCTGTAATCCCAGCACTTTGGAAGGCCAAGGCAGGAGGATCACCTGAGTTCGGGAGTTCGAGACCAGCCTGACCAACATGGAGAAATTCTGTCTCTACTAAAAATACAAAAAAATTAGCCAGGCATGGTGGTGCATGCCTGTAATATCAGCTACTCTGGAGCCTGAGGCAGGAGAATCGTTTGAACCAGAGGGGCAGAGGTTGCGGTGAGCCGAAATTGCACCATTACACTCCAGCCCGGGCAACAAGAGTGAAACTCCCTGTCAACAACAACAACAACAAAAAGTTATTTCAGAGGAAATAGAGGTAATTCTAAAAAACAGAAGAGAGCTTAAAAACAAAATTTATCAGGTAGAGATGTGAGGGAGATAGAGTGTTTCCAAAACCAAGAATGGTCTAGAAAGAAAATGATAGATATAGATATATAGATTGCAAGGGCATGATTTTAAAAGGCAGTATGTAAGTACTCACTAGTAAATCTTATTGTATTATTATATTCTTATTGTTTGCTTCACTGAGGCACAATTCTAGCCCATTTAGGACCTTATCTCCCAGGTAATAAGCTTAGTATGTTATAGGTAGGTATTTTTTCTGATCCTCTTTCTCCTCCCATCCTCCACTCTCCAGTGGGCCCCAGTGTCTGTTGTTCATCTCTTTGTGTCCAAGTCGTCTTCTTGTTTAGCTCTCACTGACAAGTGAAAACATGTGGTATTTGGTTTTCTGTTCCTGCATTAGTTTGCTTAATATAATGGTCTCTAGCTCCATCCATGTTGCTGCAAAAGACATGACATGTTTTTTGTAGCTATGTAGTATTCCATTGTATATATGTACCTCATTTTCTGTATCTAGTCTATTATTAATGAGCATTTAGGTTGATTCCATATGTTTGCTATTGCAAATAGCGCTGCAATGAACATTTGTGTGCATGTGTCTTTATGGTAGAGCTGTTTATATTCTTTTGGGTGTATACCCAGAAATGGGACTGCTGGGTTGAATGGTAATTCTGTTTTAAATTCTTTAAGGAATAGCTATACTGCTTTCCGCAATGGCTGAACTAACTTACACACCCATCAACAGTGTATAAATGTTCTCTTTTCTCCATAACCACACCAGTACCTGTTATTTTTTTACTTTTTAACCATAGCCATTCTAACTGGTGTGAGATGGTATCTAATTGTAGATTTGATGTGTATTTCTCTAATGATATAAGTTGATTATGGAGTCTGGACATAAGATATTTGTCAGATGCATAGTTTGCAAATTGTTTTTTCCACTGTTTAGGGTGTTTGATTACTGTGTGGATAGTTTCCTTTGCTGTGCAGACGCTCTTTAGTTTAATTAGGTCCCATTTGTCAATTTTTATTTTTGTTGCAATTGCTTTTGGCATGTTTATCATGAAATCTTTGCCACATCCGATATCCAGAATGGTATTTCCTAGGATATCTTCCAGGGTTTTTATAGTTTTAGGGTTTCACGTTTAAGTGTTTAATTCGTCCTGAGTTGATTTTTGTATACAGAATCCCTAATTGTGTTTTTCCTGGTGGTGGCCTTTCTAGTTACTGTGTAACTACGTTCACTATCTTTCTTACATAATGCATTTGCCCACCTGTGAGAAACATGTTTTAAATTCTCTCTGATTTCGTAAGAAAGAAATGTGGCAGTTATGCCCACATTCCTTATCTTTAGTGTCAGGCCTACTATCAACAACCTCCTCTATGGGAGATGTTCTTCTCTGATGTTCTTACAACATCAATTTTATATTAGAGTTTGATTAGCATTTGTATTAGTCAGTGTTCATGCTTTTCATCAAGACATATCCAAGACGGGTAATTTATAAAGAAAAATAAGTTTAACGGACTTACAGTTCCACGTAGCTGGGGAGGACTCACAATCATGGAAGAAGGTTAAAAGCAAGTCTAACATGGTGGCAGACCAGAGACAATGAGAGAATCAAGTGAAAGGGCTTTCCTCTTATAAGTGCATGAGATCTCATGAGACTTATTCACTAGCATGAGAATAGTATGGAAGAAAAACACCCCATGATTCAATTATTCACTGGGTGGCTTCCACAACACATGGGAATTATGGGAGCTACAGTTCAAGATGAGATTTGGTGGGGGACACAGCCAAACCGTATCAGAGTCTATTTCACAACTGAAGAAATAGTAGCCCAGTTCAAGTGGCATGTCTGTGAACACAAAGCTATTTTATTGCATAATCAGAATTTATAATTCAGATGTGGTTTATAATTTAGTGCTTCCCCCTCCCCACATACTACATAGTTCATTTTCTCAATATTCAGATGAAGAAGTAACTTAAGAAAGATTAACTGGTTTGCTAAAATTTATGCCATGAGTTTTTATCGGTTAAGGAGATAGAGACTGTTTTGAAGACCCAAAATGATAAATCACCTATCCTATAATATTAATAAACATTTAATTTATCATTTCTAGTCTTGTTTTCATCCCCCCCCACCATGTAATACAATTTAGAAGAGTAACATTTGTGAAAATGTTGACCTTACATGTTTACAAATTAATTAATTAAAAAAATGAAAGAGGAGCTATAATAAGATAATTTTACCAACATTTTGATATGCCAAATGGGTGAATTATTTTGGTTTTTGAAATGCTATTCATGCTCTTCAAAAAATACTACTTAAAGCTTATTTTTAGAGATTTATGTTATTTGATTATTAATCTATCTTTTGTATATGTAAGTGACACTGTTTCATGGATTATGCAAATATTAATTTATTTAGTCCTTATAAACTACTTGTGTAGGCAGCACTATTATCTTTAATGCACAGAAAAAGAAACCAATACAAAGACAGGCTGATTAATCTTCCAAAGGTATAAGCTAATAAGTACAAGAACAAGGATTTAATGATAGGCTGTTTAACTTTCACATTTCTACTGTTAATAATTATGCTATATTGCCTCCTAACTGAATAAAAAAATATATAAATGTAGAAACATTGTTTTCAGTCTTTTAGCTTGCTTCACAAATCTCTTGACAGGAGAAAATGCAAGCAATGAATGTAATCTTATTTTAATATTACCATCAGTACAATATCATAAGAAGACTGACTTAAAATAAAAAGTTAAACTCAATGTAACACGGAGAATCAATGAAATAAGAACTATTTGTTTCTGTTATCAATGCCATGTCCTTTATTCATACAAATAGAAAAAGAGACTATCCACTAAGGTAAAGCCTTGAATTAATATCCTCTATGTAAACATTCCATTATGCTTAATATGTTCTTCAAGAACTGGAGAGAGAAGAGATTTAACACTTTTTGAGATAATTTATCATTTTTGAGTAACTTTAGGCTAGAAAGGAGGATGTCTTTAGCCCCTAAGTAAAGAAAAGAGGTTAAAATATATAAAATCACTATATATATAAAGATTGCAAAGGCATGGTTTTAATAGGCAGTAAGTAAGTACTCACTGGTAAATCTTACTATGTTATATTCTTGTTGTTTGCTTCATTGATGCACATTTCTAGCCCATTCAGGACCTTACAATTTCTTTGCAGAACCAAGATTAATATATACCAGTCCTAGACTGTATAGGAGATTATACCTTATGGATTATTGGAGGTGAGAAATAAAAATTGGTCTTAAAGGATGTTGATACATAATTTGGCAGAAACATGGAGAAGAAGACCAAGGTTTCAGAGAAAGGACAATAATGAAGACAGAGAGATATGTATATTAGGTGAAGAGCCAGATAATCAATACTGTAGGCTTTGTAAATCACACATAGCCTCTGTCATATTCTTTTTCTATTTTTTTCCCCCAGCCATAAAAAAACATTTTAAAAAATAAATTTTTAGCTGGAGGGCTATACATATATAGTCAATGAACTAGATTTGGGCAGTGGGCCACAATGTCCCAATCCCTTTATTTAAATGACTATGGAATTCTGCCTGACTAGAGGGGGAGATTTAATACTGGATAATAATGGCAGAGAAGGGTTGAAAGAATAGGTGAAGCCAGATTATTAAAAACATTGAAAGCCAGAATGAAGCATTGGATTTGAATTAGATTCATTTTCTCTAAACATAAAGGTGAAAGTATTTATCCTCCAATTAATTTAAGATCTCTTTAGCATCAAGCCAAATTGTTGATTTTAGAGCCAAAACTTTTCTAAAAATTTCTATTTTTTTCTGAAGGTGCACCTTTTAATGAAATACAATGATTGCAGGAGTTAATATTCTGACCTTGTGTGTTCTGATGCTCGAACTGAATGAAGCCCATATGTGGTGGTTTTCTTTGGAGATGATGCGTATTTTTGTACTTGTGATATCAAGGGGACTGTTATTGAAACTCAACCCCTAAATTTTCTATTTGCTCACAGCTGGGGTGTCCCTGTGTCCTGGGAAGCAAAAAGCACATGCTTAGTGTTAGAGTTTCCCAGTCGAATTGCAGAGGCTTTGAAAAGCTCCCAATCCAGACAGCATCTTTATTACCTATACTTGTGAAATCCTTAGATGGTATCTTTCTAATATATATTATATATATATATATATATACACACAATATATATAGTATATATCTATATATACTTTATATATATACTTAATATACATAGTATATATCTATATATACTTTCTATATGTCACATTATATATTATATATACTTTAATATATAGCATATATCATATCAATATATACTTTATATATAATATATATTATATCTAGTTATATATAACTAGAAAAATAAGTAATTATTATGTAATTTTAAAAGTTAGCAATGTGAATTTAAAGGTGATAATTGCTAAGAAGAGAATAACAGCCTAGTGAAGAATGAACAAGTTCAAAAAATGAAATACCAGGACATATTAAAATATGTAGGAAAAAAAGAAATCTGTCCAAATGTGGAAATTAAGTTTTGATTATATAAATACAAATTAAATTTCTTATTTATGAAATACAACCAGTGTGAAATAGTGATTTTAAAAGTAATATAATTTCTTGAAGTCCAAAGAATGATAACTTTCCTTCATCTCTGTGAATTTTTACTTCCCAGTTATTCTAGTTGCCTGGATACATGGGAAAACTCACTTGACTGGGACTCATAATTTTTGGAGGCCAAGTCTGACTTCCTTACCAGCAATATCATTTGTTATATATCCATACTTTTATTTAATAATATGTATATTTCCAACTATATAAAAGACATATTCACTTATATGTGAGGAATATAATTATTGCCCTAGGACTAAGGTAATCCATACTTCAGAAATAATAAATTCATAACTTAATAACACAGTGTAGTTTGATAGTTTAATAGCAAAAGGTGCAGAATATCTAAAGGAAATACTGATTGTGGGTGTGGAGATAAGGGGGAATCCTCCAAAACTTATCACTAAATAAAGACATTTTTACTGTCTTTAAAAAGTCATAGAATTTTGTAAGACAGAAAAAATAACTTGACTACAATAGTAAACTTCTCCCCTGTTTAAAGACAACGAATTGTACTTCTAATGTTCAATTTAGTGTAGATGTTTTATAAACAAATATATATATACACATATTTATATAAACATATATATGCACACATATATATTTATAATTTGCATTCTGTTTTGCAATGACTTCCATTGTCAACAGAAATTTTAGGCATTTGATTGTTTAGTATACAAATTTATTATGTTCAATTTTATCTTATGAGCAATTGAGAATAGCTGGGATTGATGGCTTACACCTGTAACCTCAGCCCTTTGGGAGACCAAGGCAGATGGATCAGAAGGTCAGGAGTTTGAGACCAGCCTGGCCAACATGGTGAAATCCCATCTCTACTAAAAATACTAAAATTAGCCAGGCATGGTGGCAGGTGCCTATAATCCCAGCTACTCAGGAGGCTGAGGTAGGAGAGTTGTTTGAACCTGGAAAGCGGAGGTTGTGGTGAGCCGAGATGGTGTCACCGCACTCCAGCCTGGGCAACAAGGCGAGACTCCCTCTCAAAAAAAAAAAAAAAAAGAAAGAAAAGAAAAAGAAAAATTGAGAATATAGGACAAGGTTCCTACATTTCCAGAAGCTTTCAAGATTTTTGTTGTTGTGGTGCTACTTATTTGCTAATACAGACATATAACGAAATAATAAATGAGTTTTTAGCAAGTATAGAAAAACAACTTTAAGGCATTGTTTCTTTTAGTAGTTCAGTAAGAGTTCATAAGTTAAATCAGCAACTACTCTTTCATTCAAAACATATACAAACATAACTCCATTAAATATTTTTAAAAAACCAATCAAAATACTCCTCAATTTTAAAAAGGTAGAATATGTGAGTAAGTTTAACTCAACCCTTCTAATTTCTAATATATATGGACACATTTATTCATAATGCTTTTAAATAAAATTATGATGGTAAATGCATTATCTGTGCAGTTCCCAATAATGTTTTTTGTCTTCTACAGAAATTGCTGTATTTTGAGCAATAATTAGAGTTTGGTATTACTTCTGATGGATTTTTTTTATTATTATTTTGAAGATGAACCAATTACCTGTCTAGAGCAATGCTGGCAAATTTTTCAAGTGGCACCATGACCTAAAAAGTTTGTTTTCTGATCCTTCCTGAATGTCATGAAGTTTTCACATGGTAGTAATTGACACTGTGAGATTTTATGCACCTCAATTTGATATGCATATGGCTTTTGTAGAATGTTTTAACACAGAAACATTAAAATACAGTTAGCGTAGGGTAACCTAGAGATAAAAGCCAAGTTTATATTTGGAAGATTTTTTTTGTTGCTCCTACTTGACAGTCTAGTTAATAGTTATCGCTTAGTTTTCTTCTTGCTTCTAATTGTTTAAATATAAAAAAGTTAGGAATTTTTAAAATTTTCTTATTTTAGTGAATATCTAGGGCATATGAAGAAACTAAATCGATCCCAAGAAAAAAAGAAATAGAGAGAAAACAGAAAGGAGAATATGAAGTAAAATAAAATGAAGATTTAAAACAAACATGATGCTAATAAATGTAGCCGAAAATTTTTTCTGTAGTGGTGGGGCATCTTGGGGATGAGGAATATCATCTCCTTTTAACTATCTGCCACAGCAAATAAGTTCATCTCCTACAGTGAGATGACTGCTTTATTCACTGCTCCACTTCGATGAATATGTTTTCAATTTGATACCAAAATGCAATCTTAAATTTTTCAGAGCAAACCCTGCATATCACAGCAGAAGTGAGAAGAAAACTGAAGGTCAAAAGAGAAATTCTTCATGCTAGAGCTTGTTTTTATAAACTATGCCAATATCCACAAAATCACTGGTGCTCACACTCAATGGAGAGGACACAATGGAAGAAAAATTTCAGAAGAGAGCATAATAGCTATACCTACAGTCTCATGTACAAACTACTGTTTAAAAATCATTCTCCCATTGTATTCATTTTTTATTAGATCAGTCATAATAATTACATTTACTAGAGTAATAACTATAAACTAGAACATATTTTCTTGATTCAATACCATTTAAAATTTTTGTATTACATATACCTTTTGACAGAATTTTTAGTAAAGCCACACATTATATCTATTTTATATAGTTAAGAAAGACCTATTAAGTTCAAGTGCATGGCATCGAAGAAACAATTGGTATGTTTAAGACAAAGTGCATCAGGAGACATGAATCACAGATATAGTTTATTACATTTAAATTGAATTAATATTCAGTCTTATATATATTACTCTATTTAAAATAATACTGCCACAGAACAAATTATAAATGCCTTTTATGGAGAGAAAACTTCTTGAGTTTGTCACAGATAGCTATAAATATACCTTCTGGATTCTTTAAATTCAGTCCTTCAAAGAAAGAGTACTGGCCAGGCATGGTGGCTCATGTCTATAATTCCAGCACTTTGGGAGGCTAAGGCGAGCAGATCACCTGAGGTCAGGAGTTCGAGACCAACCTGGCCAACATGATGAAACCCCATCTCTACTAAAAATACAAAAATTAGTCAGGCATGGTGGTGGGCACCTGTAATCCCAGAGACTCGGGAGAATGAGGCAGGAGAATCGCTTGAACCTGGAAGGCGGCTGTTGCAGTGAGCTGAGATCACATCACTGCACTCCAGCCTGGGCAGCAGAGTGAGAAGGTCTCAAAAAAAGAAAAAGAAAGAAAGAACACTACTGTTTAAATGGTAAGATCTCGCTACTAAATGTCAGGAAGTTTAAGCTGTGATACAAATACTATCATTAATTCACCACATGACCTTGAAAGCCTTATTTGAAATCTTTGATTGTTTCTTTTTTATCTGTAAATTGAGAACTTTGGGCTAAGCCAGTTTCCCCACCTATTAGATTGATGCAAAAGTAATTGTGGTTTTGCCATTTAAAGTAATAGCAAAAACCGCAATTACCTTTGAAACAACCTAAATACAATGTTTGTCATTTTAGAAGCTGACACTGTACCAAGAGTGTTGAGCTATTCTCAATATTTGAGTTTTTTAAGATAAGAGAACATCAAGCCTCATTAAATTAGACTTTTATCAACTTAATGTGGTTTCTGATCAGTGATCTTTTGTTATTTGATCAAGTTAGAAGATATATCTTTATATCTGCTATTTTTTTCTAGTTAAGTATTTTGGGAATATGTGGTTCTTGTGGAAGGGGGGGAATAAAAGCAATTTATCTGAAGCACAAAAATATTATATCTTTATGTTTAAATACTTTGTACAAAATCTTTCATGCTTCAAAGGTATTCTTTTATTTTACTGCGAAGTGTCATATTTCCAGGGTTTTTTGCTTGTTTGTTTGTTTTTATGCTACATCAAATTCATACATTTATGTATTCTCTACTAATACATATATAAAGTCAATATTACAATTAGTTTAGTTGCTTAGGGTTTTCTCTCTTTTAATAAAATGAACTGGTACACCTGACTTTTCATCCTGAGTTTGTACATATAATACAGACTAATTCATTTGATTACATAGAAGTTAGCATTGAAAATTTATGCTAAAACCATCATAAAATTATGTACCTGATAAGTAACACATCTTATAGTTTGCATTATTTGCTAAACATAATGAATCAGATATCTCTCACTAAGTAATATTTTTACTCTGTTCCTAGGACTTTTGTCAGCCAATTTTTCCTTACTCAATGATAATTTTCATCCTATTTTATTCTCTTATGGATTTGTAAAAGTGACTATAGACACAGTTTAATTTTCAATATAATTTTTCTTAGTTACTTGTACATTTCCTGACATTCCTTGGTTAAATATTAAAAGCATGTAGTGAAGAAACATTTGTATTGGCTGTAACATATCTTACAGCTTAGGTGGTACAAATAATTTTTTATCAATACTCAGCCATTAGTTATAGTTGCCTATATTTCTCCATATGAAACATTTAAAAATCATAAATATTTCATAGTACAATTCCAGATAGTTATTTATTTAACATTTTGAACAGAATTAAGACTATATTTAATATATTTATATAGGGAAATTTGAATATTCTTTGTTTTAAAAAAATTCCACACGTAGTTAATCCATTTTACTAATTATTAGAATATAATTAATATAAAGTATAAGGGATTTTGCTGTAATATATATCTGTAATTTGATCTTTAACAAAAAATAATCTGTGGAACATAATGAGTCAGTTTTTATTACTTAGGGAGGCAATTTAAAGTAGTAGATTAGATCATAGATTTGATGTCAGACAGATTTGGATTTTTTCTTTAATTTTGCTAGTGAAAAATCTGAGAGATCCTGAGCAAGTTCATTAACATTTCTAATTTCTAAATCCTCAATTATAGAATACAAATGATGGCACCTAATCCACAAGTTGTTTTGAATAATAAATGAGGTTATCTGTAAAACAATTATCCAAGTCCTGTTATTTACTGAAAACTAAATAGAGTGCATCATTTATCAATATTTATTTAAATAAGCTAGATACATTTTTAAATGAAAGAAAAACGGGATCGTGTGGCTTATGAAATAGCATGCCCGACACAGTCAGACTATAGAGAACATGCTCCTTCACATTGATTTATTTAGAATCCTTTTTGCTTTGCTTTATTGCAATAGCACTTTGTCCATATTTATACTTTGGAGTGTAC
Organism: Ateles fusciceps; assembly: GCA_036589455.1. Taxonomy (NCBI): domain Eukaryota; kingdom Metazoa; phylum Chordata; class Mammalia; order Primates; family Atelidae; genus Ateles; species Ateles fusciceps. Next base: position 4,558,376 of record JAZHEH010001040.1, on the reverse strand, counting down.
ATGATTTTACAATTAATGCAGGGTTTTTTGATAGATGGACAGCCCCCTTTCACCCATTTGTGCACTGGTGACCCTTTGATTAGTGCCTGCAACAAAGCATTCAATGAGATAATAAATATGTGAGTGTGCATGTGAGCAGTGAATTGTGGACCATCAACTAATCAGAAGCCACAAAGAGGTTATATATATATTTCTCCTCTGTGTGTGTGTTTATGTATGTATATATGTGCATGTACATATGTATGTGTATATATATGTATATATGTGTGTATGTATGTATGTGTGTGTGTGTGTGTATATGTATGTGGGTATACATTATATATATATTTTTAAGCACTTGATATGGAAAAATGTATATTAATATATTAATGACGTTAAAAGATCTGGCAGAGTCATCTTTTTATACTTCTTCACTTTAAAGACCTAAGATTTTAATTGCTAACACTGAATTTCTTTTATAATAAAAAAAATAAGTACCAGGCTTTCTGATGTTGCTTTACTTTATCCTAATCTGTGTGTGAACCTTGACATATTTTACTTCAATTCAACAAAACAAAATTTATTGAATTATATAACACATGAAGGGAAGTGAGGCACAAAGATTAATAATATAAGTACAGAGCTTAAACTATTACATTCCTATGGGAGAGAAACATCAAATTAATCATACCACAAACCAAACTGAAATTAGTGAAGGGTATAAAAGAAAAAGCCATGTACTGTAACAACTAAGAGAGAATGATTTATTGTGGATGGTAGAAGGTTTCATGCACGAGGTGGCAGCACAGCACTTTGATTTTCATAGATTTATTATTTCTATCTACTTTTAGCCCTCTTTTGGAATCTTTTCTTCATTTTTATTTTTTCCTTTGGAGGGCAGTCTTGAAAATATCTCACTTTGTCACTGGCAAGAATATTTTTCATGTGACTGATGAAAACTTAGCCACTTTTCTTTACTGTCACCAGCCTTCATTCTTGATTATAAGCAGGGGAAAGTAGTAGGCAATTTAAAAATTCTACTTCACATTCTTTTTACCTTTCTTGAATGCACTGTGTGTTTCTAATAATTGAAAACATTTTGGGAGAAAACGAATATGTGGGAAAATTTAAAAGAGAAAATTATGGCGAATTCATTACAGGAAAAGGTGAAATGTTTCCATTATCTCCTTTTTATTTCTTATTTTTTCTCTTAATATTGGTGCAGATTTTTTACATGGATATACTGAGTAATGGTGAATTCTGGGCAATTAGTGTAACCATCACAAATCAGTGCGCACTGTGCCCATTAGATAAGTTCTCATTCTCACCTCCTTCCTAGCTTTCTGAGTCTCCAAGCTCTATTATTTCATTATTTCTGTCAATGTGTACACATTGTTTATCTCCCACTTATCAATGAGAACATGTGGTATTTGACTTTCTGTTTCTGAGTTACTTCACTTAAGATGAAGGCCTCCAGTTTCCTCCCTGTTGTTGCAAAAGATATGATTTCATTCCTTTTTATGGCTGACTAGTACTCCACAGTGTGTGTGTGTATACACACACACCCACTTTTTAATGAGGTTATTTATTTTTCTGTTGAGTTGTTTGAGTTCCTTATAGATTCTGGATATTCATCCTTTGTTAGCTATACAGAACAAATTAGTTTAATTAAATCCCATTTGTCTGTTTTTGTTTTTGTTGACTTTGCTTTTGACTTCATGCTTAGTCATGAATTATTTGCTGCTAGGCCAATGTCCAGAAGAGTTTTTCCTAGGTATTCTTCTAGGATTTTTATGATTTAGAGTCTTACATTTGTAATTAACCCATCTTGAGTTAGTTTTTGTATGTGGTGAGAAATAGTGGTCAGTTTCATTCTTCTACAAATGCCTATTCAATTTTCTCAGCACTATGTATTGTATAGGTGTCTTTCCCCTAGTGATGTTTGGTATACTTTGTCGAACATCACTTGGCTATTTGGTATTTGACTTTATATTTGAGTTTTCTATTCTGTTCATTAATCTATGTGTCTTTATACTAGTATCATGCTGTTTTGGTTGCTATAGCCTTGTACCATAATTTGAATTCAGGTAATTCAATGCTTCTGGCTTTGTCCTTTTGTTTCAGATTGCTTTGCCTATTTGGGCTCTCTTTTGGTTTCCTATAAATTTTAGGATTTTTTTCTACTTCTGTGAAAAATGATGCTAGTAAAGAGGAATTACATTGAATCTGTAGGTTGCTTGTGGTCATTTTAATAATATTAATTCTTCCAATACATGAGCATAGGAGGTTTCTCATTTGTTTATCTATGATCCTTTTCATCAGTATTTTATGTTTTTTGTAGAAATCTTTGACCTCTCTGGTTAAATATATTCCTAGTTTATTTTTTTGTATAGCTGTTGTAAAATCCTCAACAAAATACTAGCAAACCAAATCTAACAGCACAACTAAAAGGGAGGACACTATGGTCAAGTAGGGTTAATTAGGGAAGCTAGGATGGTTCAACATATGCAAATCAGTAAATATGATACACAACATGAACAGAATTAAAAACAAAACCATCTAATCATCTCAATAGACACAGAAAAAGCATTTGTTAAAATTCAACAATGCTTCATGATAAAAACTCTCAACAAACTAGACATAGAAGGAATATAACACAAAATAATAAAATTCGTATACAACAAACACACAGACTACATTGTACTGAGTGGGGGAAAAGTTGAATGCATTCACTCAAGGAACTGAAACAAGGCGAAGATGCCAACTTTCACCAGTCTTATTCAACATAATACTGGAAGTCCTACTCAGAGCAATTAGACAAGAGAAAGAAATAAAGGCATCCAAATTGGAAAAGAAGAGGTCAAATTTTCACTGTTTGCTAATGGTACAATCTTATACTTAGAAAACCCTAGTTATCTCCTTTTACCTGAAAGCCCCAAATTAAATCTTATATGTGTTGGAAAACAGGTGAATCAACTATAAGAATGCTCCTGAAAATGTAGTTTTAAAGGAGTCTTTCAACCAATTATAAAATCATGGCTCAGTGCTGGACTAGAGTGATGTCCTCATTAAATACCTTCCCAACCCAGGGCCACAGTATTACTTGTTATTACAAGTATTTTATAAGATTATATACAAATTATTGATCACTTATTTGCTTCTAGAACAGTGTTTTCCTAGAATTTTATTCATACAATTTTAGGTAAAAACTACTGAAATAAAAGTGAATAATGTAAGTGCTTTACCAAATAGAGACTAGCTGCAAGTCAATGAAATATGGAAGGAATATTATTCTAGCAGTTGTTGCTATACAAAAATGGTTTATATTTGTGCTGCTGTGTAAGCCTTCCAACACCTCTCCTTAATGAGCACAAAACAAAAATAATTCCTGGCTGAAGAACAAAAAGGGATCATAAGAATAAGAAGAAAAGAAGTTTTGAGAAACAGGTTATCTTCCCTTTCAACTTACAATAAACATAGGTGGAAAGATGAAGGGTTCGCTCTTTAAGATATTGTGTACTGTGTTACAAAAAATATTGTCATCACTTTTCCTCTTTTTATTAATAATATTAATGCAATATGAGAGACAGAGCATTTATTGATAGCATCATTTTGCTTTCAATTGTATTCTACCAGTGCTTTACTTTTCTAATTTGTTGCTTTGCAACAAAGTAATTTTCCAAGTAACTCTTAACTTTTATGATTATTAACCTTGATATAATGCTTTATATCATCAAGATTTGAAAATTTTTAATATTCCTGCTTGTCAAGAGGTTTAAAATGAACAACTGAAAATATTGCCGTTTTTCTCCTACCTATACGCATTTTGATTGAGACTTGGCATTGATTCATTAGGATTTTAACAAGATTAAAAAATAATAATAATCCTGTTTTAAGCTTGAATTTTTTTCCCATCAGTGGCCTTTTTATTATCTACTTCATGGGCTTTAAAATATTGGAATTATCTAACTCAGATACATACCAATTAAATCTTTTCAGAAAGAGCTTTTAGAACTGATCTTGAAACAAATAATTTAACCAAAACAAGAGATTTCTGGTTATGATTAAATTATTTGGTGAAATGAAGACTATGGTAAAATGAAAAGATCTGTGAGGTACCTACGTTCATATAAACTTCAACAATTCTCTCTTGATTCTCTCTGGAGATGTGTATACAAACACACACACATACACATATGTACATGTATATATAGAGAAAGGGAGACACAGAGAGAGAGAGGGGGGAGTTTTTAAAAACTCATTCAATAAAGAATACACCTTCTTAAAATAGATTAATCACCTGAGAACTAATATCAGTAAAGTTATGAGACAAGTTTTACTAGGAAAGCTTTCAGACTGACTTGTTTTATTGTGTTGCTTTTTATTAGTTCTTTGGGAAGTAATATTTTTGTCTGGAAAAATGTGTTGTAATTTTTATGTAGTTGCAGATGCTCCATGACAAAATATAATTTTAGTTATATTGCAGTATGCTTTTATTATATTTTAATTAGCCAATTTCTAATAATAAATATTAGAACTAAGTTTTAAATAAGTAAAACAGCATAATTGTTCTTCGGACCATGATATGGTAACTAGTATAGAACCACCATTCCCACAATAAGTAAGAATATCAAATAAAATACATGACACCAGTTTTCAGGTATTGTACAACTGTCAGAACAGAGTTGTAGTCTTATTTTAGAGAGAAAACACGCAAGGTAAGATTTAGAATTGCTTTTGCTTTCTTTCTGGGAACATAATCAGAATGAGCTGTAAGGAGACTGAATTCAAGCAGAATGTAATATCCTCATCAGCAATAGAAACAGCCACCCGAATGTGAGGCTGCTGTGGCTGAAGGAACATGGAGGGTAAAGTATCAAAGAGATGGAAGCTGTAAAGAGAAGGAATTCCAGAAATGTAAGAATGTCCCATTTGGTCTTTGGACAATGACTAAGAGTACCTGCAGTAACTGAGACTCTAAGAAAGCTTAAAACACAAATCTTATTACATAGATGAATCTGATTCATTAACTTCCTGTGAGTAAAAATACACTTTTTTTTTTAAGGAGACTCCGGCATCCACAACATCCAGCATATAATTTAGGAAATAGTCAAGGGAAAATAACACTGAGATGAAGTAGATGAGGTTAACAGGCAAAAACTTTAAAGCAACTATTATAAATATTTACGTGCAGTAGCTTAAGAAAAATATATGAAATAAATGGAAAACTGTAGTAATGTCAAAAATTAGAAAACTCAATATTGTTAGGATGTCAGTTCTCACCAAATTGATTTATTGATTCAAAGTAATCCCCTTATAATTCCAGAAGGCTTTAAAAAGTATATGAATATGAATTGCAAAATATACCTTAAAATGTAGATATAAATGAGAACTACCCATAGTAGTAAAAGCTGTCTTAGATAAGAAGAACAAAGTAAGAGGATATATACAATTTAGCCTCAAAGCATTCCATAAACCTTCCAAAATCTAGACAGTATTGAATTGGTATATAAAAAATTAAGTTTAACGGAACAGATTAGAAATTCATGACTTGATTCGTTCTCATATATTCATTTGGGTGTGAAATGAGGTGCCAGAGAAAGTCAGTAGAAAAAACAATCAGCAGTGGTCAACTGTTAAATTCAAAAACAAACGTTAAATTTAACAACGTAACTAAAGGTGTTAGGGAAAGTATGTATCTGTGATATTGTGATATAAAAAGGAATAGATGTTTGGTCTTCGGTTTCTGATACACAGCTTCTAACATTGTTGTGATTTCTTAAGTAGTAAAAGGAACAAAAGCATTTTTGTTATCCCTAATGAAACGGGCAAAGTTCCCTTGTCCCCCTCGCTAGGCATGCCATCGGGGTGTGGCTTGCTTCTTCAGTGCCCCGCTGCTAGAATCTCAACGGGAGCATACAGAGGGGAGGGCTATACAGCTCCGACCCCATGGCAGGGTCTAGGTGTGAATGTTGACAGCTCCAGTGGGTGTGTGTTACAGGGTCTTTTAGTTTGCCATCTATAGGCGGGTTGTGTTAACCAACTAAAAAAGCCCACCACAGTCTTCCCTTCCCAGCACTCTCATATCACTAGTAAACCTCTTTCAATTATACCTGAGATGATGTTAATGAAGTGACTGGTCGTGGGCCCCTAGATAGCTTCAGGACACGAAATGGTTGCCAGAGTCACCAACCATGTGACTAGAGGGTTAGAATTTCAGGTCTCACTTCCTCCACCCCCTTACCAGGAGAGGAGAGAAGCTAGAGGTTGAGTTAATTTCCAGTTGCCAATGATTTAAATAATTATGCCTATAAAATATTCTAATGAATTAACTCTTGGGGGAGCTTCTAGAAAGCTTGAGGATGGGAGCTACTTGCTGAAAGACAAAACCACGATTGAAAGCTGAAACTATTAACCTCAACTCCCTTCCTCCAGAGATAGGACAGCTGGATTTAGTTTGATAATTCATAATGCCTCCATAATGAAGCATAAACCTGGAGATTTAAGGTTTATGTTTAAATTTCATGGGAGTGGGAAAGAAAATAAGAGTCAATCACTCCAGCCGAAGTTCTAGGGAACTCCTTTCATTGGCCTGGGGTCTTAGAGAATGTGGGGGTTTCTTCCAGGTTAAAAGTCCCCTTCTTCCACACCCCTTTGGACTCTGTGTTTGGGTCCCCTTCCATGAACACTCCCTTTGTGGAAGCCGTGTTTCTCTCTCCTGGATTTCCCCCTCTGGGGTCCCCTTCCACACTCTCTCGTGGAAGCCTGTCTTCCCCTCCTAAACTCCATCTCTCTCTGTTCCCCTTCCACTCAGTGTGGAAGCTGCTTTCGTCTCCTGGATTCCATCTTTCTGGATTCTCTCACTCTGTGTGAGAGTTAGCTGTTTCTCTCTCCTTCTCCGGTTTCTCTCTTTCTCTCTAAATAAATCACTAAAAACACTCTTGAGTCCAGCATTTACTGCGCACTGCACCGTGGTCCCCTCTCTCATTCTTGAGAGGGGGAGGAGGCCAAGAACCTGGAGAAAAGTCCTCTCAGGGGAGCTAAGGGCACCCTGAACCCCTGAACCCCAATATTACATTTTGGCGAACCAGCCAGGAGAGGGGTACACCAGAAGCGGGGTACACCAGAAGATGGGTACAGCCAGGAAAGAGGTACAGCAGGAGAGGATGACTTCAAAATCGTGAGTAAAACCGGCCCCCTTCTGTCCTGTCTCTTTAAGAACCCCTGAAGTGGCTCAGCCAGGGAGGGCTGTGTGGAACCTGAGCAGCCTGACCCAGCCCCTTTAAGCGGTGCGGCCCAGCCAGAATTAAAAGCACAGTTTTTTTTTACCTTCAAGCTCTCTCTCTGCTTTCCATCTCCTTGTCTATCCTTCGGATATTATCTCTGGGATTAAAAGCTGAGGGAGCCTGTGGGGTAGAGCGGGTGAGCACTGCCCCCGGGCTTTCACTCCTTGCCTGTCAGGAACAGCCCAGCCCCGGGGCAGAACCCAGTGCGCAGCCGCGGGCTGGATTAAACAGCGGGGAGGGGCGAGGTTCAGCTCCAGCCTGCGAGGGAGCTGGGAGAACGGCGGCCTGGCGCGTGGCTCTGGCAGGCCTCTCCAGCATTCCCCAGTCCCAGACAGCAGGGTAAAAAGGCTTCCCAGGGCGTTTGCCTGCCAGCCACAGGTCCCTGTGTGGGCAGTAGCTCAGGAAGTGGCCCAGGTGAGCAAGTGGTTCTGGTTCTGACGGGGTCAACATGGCGACCAAAAGCCACGGGGGTGGGGGAACGCACGGCGGCCCAGCAGCGGCTGTGAACAGGGTTTTTTAACTGACAGGGCAAGCAGCTTTTTTCCTCTGCCTGTGCCTCTGAGGGAAAGTAAGCAGCTGAAGCGGCTGCTGGTCGTCAGCCCCATCCAGCTTTTAGGCAGGCCACATTGCCTCAGGGTGTAGCATTCTCATTCAAGATACGGCTCAAGAAAGCTTTCTGCCTTCCCTTCACGCAAGTGGCCTGTTTGTACAGTTGATTAAGGTTTAGGTCCTGCACCTGCAAGGTTGCTGGTTCAAATCTCTGGTGGAGCCAGTGTTGAATTGGTAAGGCATTTTGGGGGAAATTCAGAAGCTGAAGGCTGTGGGACTTTGTGTTTGATGTATAATTTGTTTTGCTTAGGATTGGCTCTCTCTCTGGCAGAAGTTTTCCACCTAGAAGCTCATAATTAAACTGGTTCCAGCCCCAAATAGTCAATGGCAGGTCTCACAACCTTAAGAGCATTTTCCTACAGGGGAAGATAGGTTAGGGGAGAGGAGGCCCGGGTTCTGAGGTAGTGTTCCAGCCTCAGCCATGTGGCCTGCCTTCTTTGAACTGTGTGCTCTAATGGTCCCTCCCTAGAAGTTTACCCTTCTGGGGCAGTTTTATAAATTGGCCTGTGTAATTTGGACTTTTGCTGGGAAATATTGGTACCCATCTCCTGAAACCCACTAGCCTTGTCGGGGCTCGTTGGTACGTGACTGCTAGACCCAATAGCTCCTCTCGTTCCTTGCCTCTATGGTAGTCACTGGAGGTCATGCAGGCAGTGAGAGTGGTCCCATGATGCTGGTAGGTTGTGATTCAAATCCAGTACATAGGATGCCCTCTGATAAGATGGATCACACATCTTGGGTACATGAAAGTTTGTGGTACTGACTGAAAGACATTTCATTTTAGTACCCATTTTACCTGGGGGATGCCTCAGGTCGAAGTGGCTGTAATTTCTTTAACTGGTGATGCAGGCATTCCTTGTGTTCGATTTCAGATGGGTGCTTCTATTCCCAAGCTCAAGTCCCCATTAAAGTGTATACTGGACAATTGGGACCAATTTGACACAGTATTTAAGGAAAAAGCAGCTCATTTTTCTCTGCCAAATAGTGTGGCCAAATTACCCTCTGCCAAATGGAAAACCTAATGCCCAAAAGGGAAGGGAAGAAAACCCAACAGCTTTCCTTGAGCAATTGTGGGAGGCTTTAAGAAAGGACACCCTCCTGTCACCAGACTCCATTAAGAGTCAGTTAATACTAAAGGACAAGTCTATTAGCAGCAGATATCAGGCAGAAGCTCCAGAAGCTGGCTTTGGGACCAGAACAGAGTCTAGAATCATTACTGAACCAGGCAACCTCGGTGTTCTTAATAGAGACCAGGAAGAACAGGCTGAAAGAAATATGAGAGATCAGCCTTAGTCTTGGCTTTCAGGCAAGCACACCCTAGGGGCTCAAATGAGGGAAAGACTTGGGTTAGACACCAGTCTGGCAGAACTTGTTACCAGTGCAGTCTGAAGGGACATTTTATAAGAAATTGTCCCCAGAGGAATGGACCACCATCTCATCCATGCCCACTGTGCCAAGGGAATCACTGGAAAGCACACTGTCCCAGGGGATGAAGGTTCTCAGGGCCTGAGGTGTCTGACCAGGTGACCCAGTGGCAGGACTGAGGGTGCCTGAAGCAAGTACCAGCACGAGCCGTCACCCTCACAGAGGCCTGGGGAAAGCTGACCATAGAGGTCCAGGAAGTCAGTCTTCTCCTGGACACTGCATGGCCTTCTCAGTATTTCTCTCCTGCCCTGGAGACTTGGTGCCTGTTAAATCTCTCCCCTCAGACTCTCCCTCTCTAGGCCCATCTTGGGAAGGACCATTTTCGGTCATTCTGTCCACTCTAGTGGCAGTTAAGGTAGTGAAAATAGACTCATGGATTCATCACACTTGGCTGAAGCCTTGGGTACCTCCTGAGGAAAGTCATAGACCCTCCACTCCATAGCCTGAAGTTCCAGGAGACAACCCTTTGTATCCCTGCAAGCCCTTAGAAGATCCACATCTGTTTTTCCAACAAGATCCTCAGGGAAGTAACCACTCATAAGTCTAATTTATATCCTGGCATTAACAGGACTATAACCCTCAACTTTGCTATCTCTCAAACTCTGATTATCCTTTTCATAGTGGGAAGGGAACCTGTCACTTCCTGGGAAAAATGCTGTTATTTTGTAAACCAGTTAAGTGTTGTTTTAAACACAGAACTCAGGAATCAATCAAACAAAGGGCTAAAGACCTTCAAGAACCTGGCTCTGTTCTCTCCCAGGCTCGTTTATAACCATTCTATATTTGTTGGTCTCTGAGCTTTTCATCTTTAACCACCTTGTCACATTTGTTTCTTATAGAACCGTAAGGTAACAGATAATCCTGCCACTGGAACCCCAGATGTCCTTGGCTTGTGGGCTCTATTGTGGACCTTTAGATCAACCTGTACTCCTGAAAGTCTCCCCTATGGAGGAAACCTCAACTGTAGGGCCCCTTCTATGCCCCATTTCAGCAGGAAGTAGTTAAAGAGGATTGGCATCCGTAATGCCAACAGAAGTTGGGCTTTCAGGCTCAGAGGTGGGGAATGAGGGAATGTGTTCTCTTTCCGGGTCCACAAGGGGGCCTAGTTTTAAGGGCAAGAACTTCCTAGCAACATGCCCTCCTCCCATCCCTTTCCATCCCGGAGATTTAAGGTTTATGTTTGAATTTCATGGGCGTGGTAAGAAACTAAGAGTCAGTCACTCCAGCGAAGTTCTAAGGAACTCCTTTCATTGGCCTGGGGTCTTAGAGAAGGTGGGGGTTCCTCCCAGGTTAAAAGTCCCTTCTTCCATACCCCTTCGGACTCCATGTTTGGGTCCCCTTCCATGATCACTCCCTTCGTGGAAGCCCATCTTCCCCTCCTAAACTCCATCTCTCTCTATTACTTTCCACTCAGTGTGGAAGCTGCTTTCCTCTCCTGGATTCCATCTTTCTGGATTCTCTCACTCAGTCTGAGAGTTAGCTGTTTCTTTCTCTCCTCCTCCAGTTTCTCTCTAAATAAATAAATAAATCACTTTCTACAAACACTTTTGAGCCTGGCATTTATTGCTCACTGCACGGTGATCCCCTCTCTCATTCCTAGGAGGGCAGGAGGCCAAGAACCTGGAGAAACATCCTCTCAGGGGAGCTAAGGGCACCCTGAACCCCAGTATTACAACTCCACATGGCAATAGCTCCTGTACTCAGGATTCCCCCTGGACCTTACTCTGTGTACCTCTTCATTTGGGTGTTAATTTGTATTCTTTATGATATCTTTTAAAATAAGTCAGTAAATATAAGAAGAGTGTTTCCCTAAGTTATGAATGCCATTATTGTAATAATCAAATGTAAAGATGAGGTTGTGAGAGCCCCAGGATTGTAGCCAGGTCTGATAGAAGTGTCTTTGCCCAGGGCACCCCATAGTTAAGATTGGTGACTGAATTGGGAGCAGTCTTGTATGACTGAGTTCTTACCAGAAAGTTCTTCACTAAGGCTGAGTAGTTAGCATTAGAATTGAATAAATTGCAGGACAACCATTTGTCCTCAGAGGATTGATGGATAGTTTGGTATGAAAAACTCACATATGGGGTGCCAGAAGTGTTCTAGGAGTAGAAATAGATAAGAGGAATATATATACATTAAAAAGAACCTTTATTTCTACCTTAGATGAATCACAAAAATTAATTTAAACTTGATCTTATATCTACAATAAAATCTAAAACAGTAAGTCTTCTTGAGTCGATATTGGAGAATATTTTCATAATCTGGGGTAGCAAATATATCTTAGAATATGAAAAACTATATAAAAGAGAAATTAAACTTTGTCAAAATTAAAATCATCTGCTTATCAATAGACACTTAACAAATAACAAATTAAGCCTTGGATTGGGGGAAAACTAATGTTTGTGAACCATCAATTTGGTAAAGGATCTATTTTCAGACTATATGGAAGATACCTAAATGCAATAAAAACTGCCACAAAAGCCAATAAAAGTCTTCCCACAAAAGGAGAAATAGGAATTCCCCTCCCCCCCCAAAAAATTGCATTATCAAGTGAGTAAACATACTGAGAATAACAGGAGCAAATTTTCTCATTGTTGAAGAGAGGGCTTACAGATATGACATATAGAGAGAGGGGTAAAGACCTTCTAATATCCTGAGTTGTTGGGTTGGAAATTAATATAAGAAAATGTGATCTACAAATCCTCTGAAGCCATAAAATGGTAAGAGATCATGTTCTTTGCAGGGACATGAATGGAGCTGGAGGCCGTTATCTTCAGCAATGTAACTGAAGAAGAGAAAACCAAATACTGCATGTTCCACTTGTAAGTAGAAGCTGAATGATGAGAATACATGGACACTTTTTGGGGAAACAACACACACTGGGGCCTGTCAGAGGGTGGCAGGGGATGAGGGAGAGCATCAGGAAGAATAGCTATGGATGCTGGCCTTAATATGTAGGTGATAGGATGATCTGTGCAGCAAACCACCATGGCACACGTTTATTATGTAACAAACCTGCACATCCTTCACATGTGTCCTGGAACTTATAAAACAGAAAATTAATATATCAGTGTGAACTCATCTTGTGTGCCCTGAGAGTGCCTTGACAAAATAAGAGCCATAATTTGCCTTCTAAATAAAATTATTTAGTTGCAGAGATTATATCTCTTTAAAGAAATTATTGATTCCAATGCTATTACACCGAAAATAGAAGATAAACCTAAGATATCTTGTTGACAGAAACCAAGAAAATACTCAACAGCATGATAGGAATATGTCAAAGTGACATCGATGCTAGTTTGAAGAGGCCCTCATTGGTCAAATAAGGGACAAATTCAGCATCAAGAATTATTGATAATTATATTTTATCTTTGAATAAAATAAGAAATTTTGAATTTACACTGGCACAAATGAATGAATAAGTAGTATGATAAATTGGGAAAGAAGTACCTGATCAAAATAGAACCAATAGAATAAGAAAATTACCACTGGATGATATAATTTTCTTCACATAGTATTTCTTAATTACAAAGGAAAAATATTAACTTTGTAATACAAAAACCTGGGGGATATCACTGTACCCAGTTGTTCAGCGGAATCTCATCAATATTGAGATAAATCAACATCATGTGCTTCCTAATATGCACTAGGAATGACACAACATCATTTCAGCAAATATATCAAACACTCTCACAGTAAGGACCTTGTAGTCCTAAAATGTTTCAGTGTTTCAGGTGAAAGGAAGATAACAATGTGTAATATCATACGTCATGAATGATCCTGGATCAGATCCTGGACTTGACTAGGGTAGAGGTGAGGGAAAGGACAGTGGTAGAAAATAGCTACAAATTATGTTGTTGTGGCAATGGATGCAATTTTAATATGACTGTGGATTAAATGATAATATATCAAGGTTAAATTTTCTGATTTTGAGAGCTATGTTACAGCTCTGTAACAGAGTACTCTTGTTCTGTTAAAACAAACTGTCTCCAAATTATTCTAAAATGTTTCAGAAAAGACATGGACACATGCGTACAAATACACACATGGAAGAGGGAAGAAGAGGCACAGGGACACACACACCACAGACACACATACACACACGCACAAGGTGGGGGAATGATTAAATGATGCAAGATATCAATAATAAGTGGATCCAGGTAAGTGATACCAGAGTTTCTTGTACTATTCCTGAAACTTTTAAGTTCTCAAATAAATCATCATACAGTGTTAAAAAATCAGATAAATGAAACCATTAAAAATGCAAATGTGAAACAATAATTAAAAGGGAAATGAGAAAAACTGATACATAGTCACTTAAGAATTCACTTGAGAGACAGAACTAACCTAACAAGGTTGCTGAAAGTGGTTTTGGCCTAAACCTCTAGTGTGTCACATGGGGAACTGCTGTCTAAAAGGATTAAATAAATAACCCACAGTACAAAGCTAAATAGTTGCAAAGCCAAGTTTATGTTTCAGCTCTTTTTACACTCTGTCCGGTACCTTTCCAAGTTAAATATAAATACAAATTAAGGCATGTGTACTAATCAATTGTCTCTTAACATGCAAATTAAAAGGCATCTTCTGAAATGTGGAGCAACCAAAAGAATCATCTGGAATTTCTTCCTGTCTGGCTTGCCTTTCTCATAGTGCCAGGTCAAAACACAAAATTTAGGGAGGATATCTGGTGAGAGGCTTTTTTTTTTTTAATTCTATTGATCTCCATTAACTGTACATGTTCTCCTACCAAGAGGTTTCATTCTTTCTAAAATACAGCTCAATATGGTTGTAATGGAATTATTAATCCTCTGACATTACATGGCAATATTTCACTTTTCTAGACAAACCTGAATATTTTTCTAATACTGGAAAGTAAACAAAGGCTCAAAATATTCATTAAAATAAGAGAGATACAGGATCCAGAAAATGCCATGAGTAATCTGTACACACAATCACACAGGGCAGTATGTGGACTGTCACACAATACAAATAGTCATATTTCCCTCCTTATTTTAATCCTGAATTTTATTTTATTTGGAAAACATTTAAAATATAGATTTGAAGTACAGATCCTTAATACATCTATAATATTCTCTCTACCTTTTGAAGTTCAATGAAAGAAAGATTTAAAACTTGACTGCAAACCATTGACACTTGAATTGTATGAGAATGAAAATACACACACAAATAACTCTATGCAATCCATTACATGTTGATATTTTATTCATGCATGCCTGTTAATTACAAGAACAAAAAACTTGCTCTCCAAGACCAGAGTGTAGGATGAAAACATGAGAATATTCATAGTGTAGTGCAGTTTCAAAACTATCCCATTGATTATTTGGATTGAGGCTGTTTATCCGTTATTCAAATGAATGCTTCAAAATAATTCAATGATATATATTAAAATTTAGATTAATAGATATTATTTCTCTACCAAATATCTATATGATACATAAACATAAATATCGTATATATACATATATATATAAGAGAGAGAGTTTACATATATATTTCCTATCTTAGACCAAAATAATCAATGTTATTGTGGCATTTAACTTCTCACTCATTATCATAAAAATATTGTTGAAATGACCTGTAATTGTATTTGCTTTTTTTTTTCATCTTTTTTAAAAAAATATTTTAACTTATATTTTAGATTCACAGAATACATGCTCAGGTTTCTTACAAGGATATATTGCATGATGCTGAGATTTGGGGTTCAAATAATCCTATAACCCAGGTAGTGATCATAGTACCAAATACGTACTTCTTCAACCCTTGCCCCTCTCTTCCCCTCCCAGCTAGTAGTGCCTGGTGTCTAGTCTTGCTATTTTTATGTCCATGAGTGTCCCATGTTTAGCTCCCACTTATCAGTGAGAACATGTGATATTTGATTTCTGTTCCTGTGTTAATTCCCTTAGAATAATGTCCTGTAGCTGCGTCTATGTTGCTGCAAGGACGTGACTGTGTCTTTCTTATGGCTGCATAGTATTTCATAGTATATGTGTACTACATTTTCTTCATCCAATCCACCACTAATGAGCACCTAGGTTGATTCCATGTCTTTACTATTGTGAATAGTGCTGTGATGAACATATGGGTGCATGTGTCTTTTTCTTTTGGATATATACTCAGAAATGGGATTGCTGGGCCAAACTGCAGTTCTGTTTTAGTTCTTTGAGAAATCGTCAAGCTGCTTTCCACGGGGCTGAACTAATTTACATTCCTGTCAACAGCATAAGCATTTCCTTTTCTCTAGAGCCTTAGCAGCATCTGCTGTTATTTGAATTTTTAATAGTAACCACTCTGACTGGTGTGAGATGGTTATCTTACTGTGGTTTTGAATTGCATTTCTCTGATGATTAGTGGTGTTGAGCATTTTTTCATGTTTGTTGGTTGCTTCTATATGACTTGTAGTTTTAATCCAGCAGATAAAACTAAAACTATTTTTTATTTATCCATCTACATTTTTAAAAAAAATTTCTTACCATTTTTAAAACTTTACAGTTATATTACCAATTATCTTTATACATATAAGTTGTATTACTTTCTTGCTCAAAAGTGTTTTATATGACCATCTTCATTCTCAAAATTACATTTCTTTGTTCATTTGTTTGGTTGTTTGCTTATTTTTCCAGTCTACCCTCACTAAGTTATTTCTTCGTAGTCATATGACTACTGAATCATCACAAGTTTTACAACTCTAAATAATCTGAAAATATTACTGGTAAATATTGTTAGATTAAAAACAATTATACTGTTGAAGGCATTTGTTTATTGTGCTTTAACTCCATTAGTGCTAATGAAAAACACATGTCAAACTAATCATTTTATTGTTGCAGTTGATATGTGCTTGTTCTCACTTTCCTTCTCATAACATCAATGTTTTCTCTTATTCCTAAAATTATGAAATTTAGAATATGTTTATTTGGAGTCATAAAATTAGGCTTGCTATTCTTTGGATTCCTTCATTTTCTAAGATATAAACCTTTTTTTAAAAAAAATAAGGAAGATGTTTTATATCATCCTACTTTTGCCCTATTCTCAGTAATCTCCTTTAACACCTAGCACATGAACACTGCCTCTTTTAAGTTTTCATCCACATTTCTTAACTTTATTCTCATAGATTTCTTCTCTTTTTCTCTTTTGCAGAGATATTCAACAGAATGCATAACTTTTTCTACAAAAATATTTTTCTGTCATTCACAACTGAATTGTATATATTATGACCACTTTGGAAGACACAATCATGGTCACTCAAAAGTGTCCATGTTCTAATTCCCACTACTTGTGCATATGTTAAATTACATAGAAAAGACAAATTAAGGTTGAAGAAGGCTGATAATCAGTTGACCTCAAAATAGGAAGATAATAAAGCCCCGTCAGCATTTTAATGTTAGCCCGTGAGACTCATTTCAGATTTCTGATCTTCAAAACTGTAAGATAATTAATTTGTTTGTTCAAGTTTAAGCCATTAATTCTGAAGCAGATTTTTTTTTCACAACAGTTGAAGGAAACAAATGAAAAGACTTTTTAAAGCAATATGTTTTTAACCTAAGAATATTACTTATAGCCCAATATTTTTCAAAGGAAATTATGTCAATGCAGAAATGATACCAGTTTGGGAATTTGGGGCATTAGGAAATTGGTTAAAATAATATTGCCAATATGGACAAAATGAAGGAACCACTTCTTTCATAGTAAACTTCAAAAAGAGAAAAAAAACAGTATTCACTAGCCACAGATTGCAACACTAGAATTGGTTAATGTAGGTTGGTGCAAAAGTAATTTTGGTTTCTGTCATCACTTTTAATAACAAAAACCGTAATTACTTTTGCATCAATAACTTATCAAATGGTACTTATTAGTAAAATGAAATGCAATAAGTATAATTCAGAATGCTAGTGAGCAAAACCTGTAAAAGTAAATCATATCTTCATACACGAATACATTTATATTTATGTAATAGGAAGCACATTTTGCAAAAATCTTGCAAATGTACATTTGGTAAACATTTTTGAAGAAAGCAAGTATAATATCCATCTATTTTTTATGTAGCTTGATGTTTGGAAATTGGATTTTTGATTATGATTATTATGTAAACAAATCAATAAATTAGACATTAAGCATATACTTACTATATTGTCTACTTTTCATATCCATCATTTGCATGAATCAATTATTGTTGATTGTTAATTACTTTCTAAATTTCACTATTTATAACAGGCTTCTGGCTTACATTTTGTTATGGTTGATTTTGGTTATAAAGCATTGTATTCAACTTTAATAGACTTAAGACAATGCTCTCTATCTAGAGCAGTTAGCTTCTCTTTTCTCTAGACCAAGGGACCTAATTCAAATAATCTAGGCTCTCAAGATGTGATAACTTACAGATAAATAAATACATTCAATGACAGAATGAAATTATAATGGTATAAAGACAATGTTACTGGGATGGTGAATATCACTGGGAGATTGTACAGATATTCAAACTACTATTATGACTTCGGACACCTCTCCTTACAAGTAATAACAGTTTATTGTCAATGATTCTTTCTAAATATTTGACCAGATATGGCCTGGAGACTTGAGACATAGAAGGTAAAATGAAAAGAAAATCCAGGACAAAATTCACTTAACCATACTGCTATGACCCTCCATTTCTTGTAGTCATACCGTTTTACATGCCCTTTCACAGGTCAGTACATCTATAGATCATTGCCTGAAGTGACAGTAATAAATTGAGTAGTATTGCTGTTAGTGTGAAATTGACTGACTTTAATGTAATAAATAAACATCTTAGAAACATTAACCAATTCACCCTTGATAGATATGAAAATAAAGATGTGAAATTAAAGCAAGTCTCCTTATATACAAGTAATCAATGGTATGTGGCAGAAAAAAGTCTGCTTGGAGCCAAATAATGGATAAAACTGTAGCCTTAGTACAAAGTCCAAAAAGATAATGACTCAAGTAAAAATGAAATACATTTTTGAAAATTACTCCTTACATAGATTGATAGATTAGCTCATGAGGAACTTCTGTTTCTTTCAGCAGTTTTCAGGAAATATAGTTTCCCTCCCAGACACATTGACTCATGCCTGTAATCCCTACGCTTTAGGAGACCAAGGTGGGTGGATCACCTGAGGTGAGGAGTTCGAGAGCAACCTGGCCAACATGGTGAAACCCTGTGTCTACTAAAAATACAGAAATTAGTTGGGCGTGGTGGTGCACACTTGTAATCCCAGCTACTGGGGAGGCTGAGGCAGGAGAATGTCTTGAACCCAGGAGGCAGAGGTTTCAAAGAGTAGAGATTGTGCCACTGCACTCTAGCCTGGGCGGCAGAGTGAGACTCCATATATATATATATATATATATATATATATATTTATAGTTCCCAAACACCAACTACTAAGTTGCAGTAAATTAAATATGTCACTTATTTTTTACCAATAACACATTATTCTTTTACTGCTTAATCTTGTAATTTAACTGTGAAATGTTCATACTTGTTTGTGGTTGGATTTCTTAGTCTATTTAAAAAATAAATCTATTTCACTGCTTATGCATTAGTCATGAGCTACAATTTTAATTTCAAATTTAACTGTAATTGTAATTTATACAATTTGCATCAGTAGTAAAATTAATATGTTCATCAAATAATAGCCAAATACATATGTATGCATATATGTATTTGAGTAGTTTATTGAAATAAACTGCTCTTACGCAATATTAAGGACTTTTGATAAAACAAACTGATGTAAATGGACTAAATGACTAAATTCTGCCATGCACCTCTCTGTGAAGTTTCAAACAACACAGGCAAGCTAGGTGATAGGTAAGTGCAATGTGGACACAGCATGAGTTAGGGAGAGAGTGACATAGATAATTAAAATCACTGGAGTTTGAAACATGAGGCAGGGACGAAAATTTAGTGCTTGTGGTTTTGCAGGTGGCACTGAGAATCATTGAATGAAAAAACTCAACAAAAGTAACTCTATGTCTTCTTAAAGAGCCTGTGAAAATGGAGAAGTTGTTACAGGATACATTATCACAGAAAACTATTGAAAAATATAAAGCATTAGAACTTCAACCAGATGTGCACTCAGAATTGAAAGCTGAAGGATGCAAGTATCACCCTGAACATGAGGCACAACATTTATCTTTGGTCCATCCATTCACTTAGCGACCTGTAAATAATGTTTTTCAAATGACTTCATCATCACTCACACAGGCCCGAACCCAGACCCACATTATAAGTTCTGGAGTCAAAATTTTGTGGAGAATGAATAGTCCTACACACAGAAATATAAGCAAGAGCTATGCATATGTACATCTTTAAGCATTAACCAGCCATAAATTTTTACTTCCAGCTGGTAATGAAAAAAGCAAAAATAATCTGAATGTTAATCACAGCAAAAGTGAAAATCAAGTTATAGATTTTATTTTGTTTAAGATTCATCAGGTCTTTTTACTATTTCTTTCACTTTTTTTGTTTTGCATATGTGTTTTGAAAGAGATTTTAAAGTAGAAGCATCAAAAGCGGGTGCTATTGTCTATAATTATCTTCTAATGATATGGGTCAGATGTTTATTTTTTTCCATATTTCATAATATCACAGATTCTTCTGGTAGATATTTTTTCCAATTTACGGTACATGTGTTTTCTGATGAGTAAGGTATAAATATAATATTGACTATTTCATTCTTGAACTTTGAATAGGAGAAGATTTGATAGCAGTGAGCCCGTTGAGCTATCATAAAATGTCTGAGCCAAATGCAGTTTTATTGACGGAATTGCCTGACTTATCACTATTGTTTTCTTTTCTCCCAGATTTAATCTCATAACCTAATATGCAATGGAGAGTTGGGATATAGCTAGAAACCAGAGGTACTAGACAAGGCTCTGGGGTCTTTAGCATGGATAAGAGAAGGGATATACCTATTAACATGCTGGTTTTTTTCTTCCATAAGTTGGACAGGGCAAATTTGACAAGGACAATTAAAGGAGAAAGCACCCCTGCAGGCTTCTTATCAATATTAATTCTACTTCTTTCTCTCTAGGTACATTTCTGTCATATCCTATAACTTTTCTCCTTCATCTCCTTCTTGCGATTTCTATCCATCTCCTTTTTATCATCTGGGTGCTAGCAAAATGCAACATAATCATAGTGAGGGAGTGAAGAAAATCAATTATAAGCCCTTGTTTCTCAACTCAAGCTGAAGGTGAAATCTTACTACCAAATATAATGACAAACACATACTATTGTGGTTAAATACCTGTATAAAAATTTTTAAAAATAGACAAACAAAAGCAACGCCCATACTGCCAGATTCTGTGTCTATCCATTAGCCTTAAGAATGACCATCTTATGCAGAAGTCTTTCTTCATATCCTCTGCTTAGTTGATCCACAGTTTGCCTCATGTTATCAATGCTCTTTATCATAATGACTGGTAACAACTTACCCACTTAGCAATAAATCATGAGTTCTTAATCAGGTAATAGGTTTTTGTAAACTCAGGAAAACTGAGTGGCAGACTAGCATTATGTTAGCTTGAGAATAAACCTGTGAGTTTGAGTACATGACAGGTCTTTACCCTACACTGATACTGTAAGATTTTTACATGAAGATAGCATATAAAGCCTCATTTTCAAACATAGCAGAATATATTCAGTGTAAATATCACCTTGTTTTGATTTGTTTTTCTTCTTTGATAACACAAGCTAAAAATCTGCAGTTTTTTTTTTTTTCAAAAGTATTGAACCCAGGTCTAAAATTAACTTATAAACAGAAAAAAGAGTGACAAGTGCTATATTTTTTTAAAATTTCAATGCATATCAGATACTTATTGAAGAGTTTATGAGGTAATGTTCATTTGTTAGTGCTTATGTGAGAGGGAAAGAGAAGACAGGGAGAAGCAGTGATCTGCAACCAAGGAAATTCTGTACATGGAGAACAGGGACATCACTAAGTGGCAGTTCAGTGTAGTTGATGGTGGAAACACTCTACCCCAATAGATGTGAATTCTCTGTTTTGGGCACCACAAGAGCCAGGACCCAAACACACAGCTGGAGGTAAACTTGATACACTCTGTTTTATCACCAGGAATCCATTAAAAAGCATCATTGTTGAATTAGAGGAAGGGCAAAATTTGTTGGCATATTGAAATATTTGAATTCATGATGAGACTTTTGAGTAACTCTGCTTGTCATTGAGAGAGAAATGTGCTACTTGGTTAAAGAAAAAAAGGGCTAACAAATTGTGAGAGGGTTCATAACTTTAAATCATTGATAAACTTATACTTTCTGGAGACAAGTACTATTGTACTCATCACTAATTCTTCCTTTTTTCAAAACAACAATTTACCTTTATTTAAAAATTTGTAACTTAAAAAGCACTTTCACACATATTATGCCATGTTGTTTTAGGATAATAAAATGAATAAAAGCCAAAGTGTAATGGGCATACACAAATATTCCCAGTGCTTATTAAGGAACATAAAAGTAAGAAAAAGTTAAAGCAATTAATTTTTATCTTCAGATACAGCAATATTTATTTTTGGATTATCTTGGTACCAATCCTTGAGTTTTTGAAACTCACAGCAACTTGGGTTGTAACTTGAGATGCAAGCCCAGTTTCATTTAAATATAGATATTAACATACATACTGCAATAAATTGTTTTGTATGCATGTATGAGAAAGACAGATGTATAATTTAGTATGCTATTTATCTATAATTACATATACAGTCCTATGAACTGTCTTTCTTTATCATGTATCTTAATTCAGACACAATTAAAAATTAAAAAAATTTTAAATCGATATTCTAAGTATTACTATTGCTTTTGATTTTGTTGGTGGTAGAGCAGAATAACTTTTGAAGAAGTTTTGGGTTTAAGTTAAATTTAACATATTAGGTGTAATAAAAATGACATGATTGTAATGAGGGTCATTCATACTGCAGATAACATACAATGTGTTTGGAAATATGTAAGCATGTCTTCATCAAGATATTTTTGTTCTTGTTCAAGCACTGAAATGGATCCTTTCATGGTGGAACCAGGCCCTGACGAACAGAACATTCAACAGAATATTAATAGTAAGGACAAAGACAATGGTAAGTAATATGGATTGCCGCCAATATGAATGGAAGACTCTTGAATGTTTATTTTCTATTTTTAAATTTATTTTATTTTATTTTTAATAGAGAAAAGTTCTTACTGTGTTGTTTAGTCTGGTCTCAAACTCCTAGTCTGAAGCAATCCTCTCATCTCAGCCTCTAATGTTTCTGGTTTATAGGCATGAGCCATCATGCCTGGCCTCAGATATTTCTTTCAAATAAAATTTAACATAAGAGTTTATGGAAAAAATAATGAATTGTCAACTCATAACACAAACTTAATGCTTACTGTGGCCATTAGATGTTAAAAATGTAATGATTAATCCAATATGTTTACGGTTACCACGTTTTACCCTGCAAGGATATCGGTCTCTTCATTTGCAGCTAATGGGAATATTTGGAAAAAATTCTAACATTTGCATGATATCTGCAATCAAACAGATATCCTTTCAGATACTCTGATGCTGAGTTACGTTTCGTTAAGAAATGCTATCAATCTAATTTACTCTCCACATTTAAAAACTAGAATTCTGAAAGTTGCATACAATCTAGTTTTCAAAAACACAGGCAAACATGTTATTGAATTATACTTATTTTTGACAACTGTATTTATTAAATTAAAAATTTCTCACACATTTGGTTGAATCTATTACTAACCTCTACTCGTTTTTAAAACCATTGCTTAGTATTTTTAACATTTCCTTCACTCCAATAGTTGTAATATTTCATATTTATGCTAAATAAGTTTCTTTTATTTTTATTCAAGATTAATTATATGTGTGTGTTTGTAATTAGTGCAGTTCTTTAAATCAGGGGTCCCCCAAAATCCAGGCCACTGACCAGTAGAAATAAAGTGCACAATAAATGTAATGCCCATAAATCATTCCAAAACCATCTCCACCCCCAATATATGGAAAAATTGTCTTCCACGAAACTAGTCCCTGGTGCCAAAAAAATTGGAGACTGCTGCTTTAAGTGGCATGAATTTGTTTATAATTTAGAATGCTATAGACAGAATGTTCTCTGACATTGGCTACTGAGATAAACTTGAATTGTGGCTTTTTACGCTTGGCATGATCTTAGCATGGGTGTAGCATCATTCTCAGCCTCTCGACTCAGAGCTTGACCGTGTGGCTTGCTCTGACTAATGGTATGTAGTCATCCATGACAGTGTGCTTTTCTGAATCTAAGTCTTAAGAGTCCCATGTGATTCTGTATATTGCCTTGTGCTTTTGACATCACTATGGGAAGAGCATACCTTGCTGACCTGCTAATAAAAGGGGGTTGACATATATAGGGAGTGGACTAGAACTCTCAGATCTGCAGTGTGGAGGAAAACTGTTTATCCAAACCCAACCTGGAGCAGATGACCCCTAGGTGACTCAGGTTCATGAAAAAATAGTCAAAATCAGGAGACTTGTAAAGCTGAGCCCTGCCTTGATCAGTCAGCCCACAGCTAATGCTTCAGGGCATTAGCAAGTCTATGATTCTCAATGTAGTTTGATATGAAAGCACACTTTTTGGTATGGTTTAGCTCTGTATCTCCATCCAAATTTCATCTTGAATTGTGTTGAGGGAGGATCCTGGTGGGAGGTAATTGGATCATGGGAGCAGTTTCCTCCATGCTGGTCTTGTGATAGTGAGTGAGTTCTCAAGAGATCTGGTTGTTTGAAAGTGTGGCACTTCTCCTCTCTCTCTGTCTTTTGCAGCTAATAAGACATGCCTTGCTTTCCCTTTGTCTTCCACCATGATTGTAAGTTTCCTGAGGCCTCCCCCAGCCATAAGAGAACTATGAGTCAAAGAGTTAAACCTCTTTTATTTATAAATTACCTAGTTTCAGTTAGGTGAAAATGGACTAGCACACTTTTTTTGCTTTGCATTTTGTTTGTTTCATTTGGCAATAGGCAATTAATACAACTACTTTATTTTTCATTTTTCATAGATATTTTCATGTGTTTCTTCTGCCCTTTTGCTAAAGTGAGTAACTAAAATTAAATAATTAAGTTACTAAGTATGCCATGTAAATTTACTACAGTGTGAGGACATCACAGTGTGTGTACTACGAACAGTAGACTAATCAATAGGTCATATATGACTAGGTTCCGTTTATTCCGGTTCACAAGGGGAATGCTTTGAGAGGTTTTGTATTTGTCTTTTTTGGACCACCTAGCTTTCTTTTTAGTCTGGTAATTGAAAACATTGTTTTTCCTTTTTGACATTTTATTTGATGCATGAATAACTATTTGGTGATACCTTAAAAAACATGTTGTGAAAAGCCACCTAAAGCCAAGTATTGAAGCTTTAGTCTCCCTTAAATTTTACTTAAACACTTAGTAACTACTTTCTCTGGATAAGCTCTATCTGGTGCGATTCTCCTAAGTGCTGCTCACTGCTGTCAACACATTTATAACCCATCAACACATTTATAACCCATCAACATTGCACTTAGTTTTACTTACTCATGTTTTATCTTTTCAAAGGTAAGGATGCTATCGGGTTGAGTTCAGTAAGACATAGAAGTAAATTTTCACTGCCATCATAAAATTCTGCCTGGTTCTTACTGTATCATGGCAAACATTTGTGAGATTCTTAGCTTATGTTACTAGTTCAATGTGTAATCAAAGTCTATCTAACTCATGAAGAATAACATCTCAATTCTCTCCCCAGAATAACAGCTATGTTTGGAAACTCACGGTCACCTTATTGGAACACAAAGTCTGTATCTCAATGGCAAAGAAACCAAATCACTTAAATCAGCGTAATAAACAATGACAATGTAGAAAAAAATAGATTATGTTGCACATAGTTTTTAAACATCTAACAGGGTAAGATGCCAAAGACAAGCTAAGATATAAAACCAATGTAAAACTGGTTTCACATAAAACAAGTGTAAAATCCCAGCAATAATTTATTTAATCATCCTCTATAAAAAGCAAGATTGCATGAAGTTCTACTGTGAATGGCTGTCATTACTATTGATTAGAATAACTAGATTTAGACAAGTTGCTGAAGGGATAGACTTAAAATAATCAAGTTTCAGTAACATTTCACTTTTAGAAGAAATCTATAAAGGATATAGTTAAGAATATCACTTTCAAGTAACTAGGACTTCATAAATCCCTGAAAATATTTTTTTTCCAAAATAAATAAAATAGAAGAGAATATAATAGAGAAGGTATGTGTGTAGTATAACAAGGCATTACAAATTTATATATATATAATATATATATTATATATATATATACCTATGTGTGTTTGTAAACGTGTATAAAAATGCATCTCTCTTCCCAATGTCATACCTATGGGATGTGGACAAACTAAACTATTTTACATGGTAGGAATAATTTTTAATGATGTTATTTTCTAGTTAGTGATGAAATGAAAAATATCTGAAACCTTAAATATTTATTTCTACCTTTTTTGACAGATTGGAGACCAAATTCTAGTTATTGAATCAGAATGTCTAATTTAGATGTAATTGAATAACCCATCTACCAAGTGCCTTCTAAGGGAGTGACAGTTATGTTCAGTATACCAGTTGAGTCATTCTTCTTGTACCAATCAGATATGCCTTAGCAGTGAGCCACCACGCCTGGCCTACAAGTTTTAATTTTTATTTCATTTGAAAATTCAACAGCAAGAAGTGGAGCATATAAAATAAAGTGTATAAACAATTAAACAACAAATTAATTATGAATAAAGAAAATAACTGTGGATACTTTATAATGTACATGCAAGGAAAATGTAGAGAGTTTTGGAGGTGATAAATTTTAAAATGCTATTTTCCATTAATAATAAATAAAAATATATCCAGATTGATTTATTTAGTTCTTGCTGAAACTCACTGGTCTTCAAAAAGAGTTCTACAGAAAACTGGGATTTTTCAGGGCAGTCTAAGAGTTTCGATTCAAGACAGGAACATGCCTGAGTTTTAGCTCCCATTCTGAACTTTATCAAAGTAATTTTCCTTTATCCATTGCTTTTTAATATTAATATGCAGCAAAATATTTATTTTACAAACTATTTTCAATATAACTTGTTTGCAAAAAAATGGCCGTATTACTCAGTATGAAGACTTTAACAATTTTTAACTCATTATTCATTTAAAATCTGTGATATGAAGTTAATAAATATTGAGCAGATTACGATGACCGAAGTGCAATCCATAGTACCATAGCTAATATTAGCAATGTTGCTAGACACTTTTAAGTCAAATTGCATATTCAACTTCGGCTTTCAACCATTTCAGAGTAATTTATATTTGAAATATTCTTCCTCTGAAAACAACTGTAAAATCAAGAAAGAAAAAAATATATATGGCAATTCTTTTCAGTCATTGAACAACAGAAATACATGACTGAGATTCCTCAGGGAATGAACATACATAAAGTGAGTCTATCTCCTTGGCCTTCTTTCTGTGGACGTTCTCCTGGCATGTCATACATACATATGAAGAACTAGGAGAAGGCCATTCTCTTAGCCAAGAATTGGGAAGAACACTGATCCAGCCACATTTGCATGTGCTACCTCAAACTGTCCACTTGTAAGACTGCCAGTTTTGACTGGGGACCAATAGAAGAGCATAATCCATAACAAGGTGAGGTTTCAGTACAAGCTACTCTTCTTTGGGGTATTATGGTGCAGAAAATTCAATAACACTCAAAATGTTTCTTGCAAATAGAGATGCTTTATGGTATATCTGACAAATAACAATGGGGGAATTATAAGGAAGATGTCTGAGATTTTAAGTCAAATCTATGCCATCTTCTCAGATAATTATTCTTCTCTAGAAAGAAACAAAAACAAAACAGACAAACAAAAACCTGTGGGTTGCTATTCAGTCTTGATAGAGAGTGAAAGCCCAATTATGATGTCAATTAGTTGACCATGCTTTCTGAGATTTCTTTGGTAAACTGGATGCTATCACAGTCACATGCCATAGTTTGGGTGTGTACATCAGTTACGTACATATGTATACACACAGACACATAGATATAAGTATATGTGTATGTAATAGATGTGCATTCTGTGCAAATGCTCACTGAAGGGCAATTATTACAGAGATGGTTCTCAATAGCCACCTGTAGACAATATGATCTATTTTAAATTGATTTTATTCAGATTCCTTCTCTTGCCATGGCATTGCTTTATAAATGGCTATTTCAAAACTGACTATGGTGAGAAGGATATGGTATATACAGGATTCAACGTCTTACTAAAGCTGACCCAACTACCACAACTATTGAGTTCCGAAGTTACCAAGAACATGAGACTCTGCCATGGCCCCCTTTCTTTGGGATCAGCCAGTTAATTATGTTGACTTCCTATTATGGAGTATGCAGAGATGTATCATCATCACTGAAATAGACATGCATTGGGAACATTTATTTGTCTTTCTTGCCTACAATAATTTAACCAGGATCAACATTTCTGGTCTCACAGAGTATCTTATCTACGGTTATGGTGTTTCATAGAGTGTTGATTCTAATCAAGGGATTCATTTTATTGTGAGAAATATGTAGCAATTAGCATATGCCCTTGGAAGTTTTTTTCCTTGATAATTCTGTCTTAACTAAATTTTAATGTATTTTATTTTAATCAATTAATATTTCTTCATAGAGTATACACTAAGAAATGACTTTTCCTAAATGAAATGGGCTTTTTACTGCCATTCTACCATATATTCCATTTGCATCTCTAGAATGTTAAAAAAAATCTTTGGATGTTACTTCACCAGCAAGTAAAGTGTATTATCTGTAAGAGTCTGGTGGATATAACACTTTATCTACAGGCATGGTCTGACAGACTGCATTAACAAGTCTGAATATCACCAATGTTTTCAAAACTTTTCCACCAAGGCTAGACAAATTTTGTATTTTAAAAGTTATGAAAATGTAAGAGCCTGATTTTTTTTTTCCTTTATTTTAACTTTAAGTTCTGGGGTACATGAGCAGAATGTGCAGGTTTGTTACATAGGTATACATGTGCCATGGTGGTTTGCTACACCACATCAAACCATCATCTACATTATGTATTTCTCCTAATGCTATCCCTCCCCTAGGCCCCCACCCCTCGACAGGCCCTGGTGTGTGATGTTCCCCTCCCTGTGTCCATGTATTCTCATTGTTCAACTCCCACTTATGAGTGAGAACACGTGATATTTGGTTTTCTGTTCTTGTGTTACTTTGCTGAGAATGATGGTTTCCAGCTTCATCCATGTCCCTGCAAAGTACATGAACTCATCCCTTTTTATGGCTGCATAGTATTCAGTGGTGTATATGTGCCACATTTTCTTTATCCAGTCTATCATTGATGGGCATTTGGGTTGGTTACGAGTCTTTGCTATTGTGAACAGTGCCACAATAAAAAATATGGTTGTTTTTGTAATTTTTTTATGTCTTGAAAGACGGGAAAAAATTTTAGGAAAACCACCTGAAAATATACTGAAGCAAAAAAAAAAAAATAATGCCTTGTATGTTTATTTATTTTTTTCAAATTTTAGACTTTGGCATTACATATGCAGGTTTTATGCATGGGTATGTGGTATGATGCTGAGGTTTTTGCTTCTAATAATCCCAAAATAGTCAGCATAGTACTCGACAGGTAGTTTTTTGTCTCCCTTTCCCCTGTCTCCTTCCTTTTGGAATCCCCAGTGATTATTGTTCTTGCTTTGTGTCCATGTGTATCCAATGTTAACTCCCACTTACAAGTGAGAACATATGGTATTTAATTTTTTGTTTCTGTGTTAACTGACTCAAGATAATGTATGTCCCTGGAATTAATGAACTTATCACACACCTCATCACTAACAAATGGCTGACCTAATGAAATGGCTTGATGATGACTGAAGTATAGCATTAATTGAGAGACAATACATTGAAAGGATAGGAATTTCCCTTACAGGATGTAGCTTATGGTTTGAATTAGAGATGATTATATGATATTTTCACCTTCATAGTTAAAAAACAAAAATTAGAAAAACAAGGAGTAATCATAGAAGTGACTTCTCTTGCTGTTATTCCTAATAAACCACTAACATAAAGTTTGCTTTTTTTCTTGGCAATTTTCAACTCTTCTTTTAAAGTGGATCTTAGTTATCAGGGAAAGAATGCTTTATTCAGAGAAGATAACTTTGGTAATGCTGAATTGGAAAATAAGCTTGCCCCTGATAATCTTGGGCTACATGTCCACTGAACTAACCACAGAAACAGAAGTTACTCTAATGGTTGAAGTGATTGATACTGATTACCGAGAGAAAACTGTTTTACTGCCACACAACAGAAGCACAGAGGACTCAGTGCTTTTAAAAGGAAGAGGTTCATTGCACTTTGAGCAAATAGTAAAAGTGATGGAAAAATTAGAACAACCTAAGAAAGCAGAATTACTGAGGATTCAAATACTTGAGAAATAAAGGGTTTCAGTTATTTTACCTGGTAAAGAATTCCAACTTGCTAGTGTTCTGGCTGAAAGCAAAAAAAATATTGAATAGGTAACAGTTTGCAGATATCAAATATAGTCTCATGATCAAATACTGAAGTGAAGACAGTGGTAGTTTTATATGTATTTTCTTTGCTTGTTATGTGTATGTATTTACTTATATCCAGTTATTATTTCATCTCCTTTCTTTCCA
This sequence comes from Ateles fusciceps, assembly GCA_036589455.1. Lineage (NCBI taxonomy): Eukaryota > Metazoa > Chordata > Mammalia > Primates > Atelidae > Ateles > Ateles fusciceps. The sequence continues at coordinate 4,528,322 of JAZHEH010001040.1, read as the reverse complement.
CTTATTGTTTTATATACACTATTGAAAACTTACGATATTTTGCCTTAGATAAGAAATATTCAGTTGAACGGTTATTGGATTTGAGAAGTAACTAATGTAGCTAATAATAGGTAAAATGACAGTTAGGACCTAGTGTCCCCTCATGGTGGTACAGGGTGAGTACTTCATCCCTGGTACATAAAATAATGACATCAAGTTATGTGAAAACAGAATTGTTTGCATTGTTTTATGGAAGGTAAAATGTTTGAATAAGGGTGTGTATGGAATATGAATAACCATCCACATAGAATATGATAGTTATCAGTTTATTGACTTTCAACTGGAGATCAGTCTTTTCTTCTGCATTTTTATACTGGACCTGGACACTACTTAGCCAACTGATGTTGATGTTAAGCTTTGTCAAAAAACAGAACTAGAGAGGTATTCCAAATCTAGGGCAGGAGGAAGGGGTTCTGCTGTTTCAACATCACAAGCAGTGGATGGCTGGGTAGTATTAACCTCAGAGGTCCTCATGAGCCAGCCCATAAACCTCAGTTAAGCTGAAATACTCTGGTGGGTTTCTCTGAAACCTGGTAGGCTACTGCTGTGAAATAGTTGCAGCTCAAACCCTTGATCAAGTTTCATTACCACTTAGAGCCCTGACATACAACCTCTAGCAAATTTACTTGCCATGGCATTGAAAGTGTTCCTGAGATAGCCCCACTCTTTGCAAAGAGGTTTGAATCACAGCTTTGGGGGCTGTCTCCTACCGTAAATTCCTAAGTCACTTCCATATTCACTTTCTCTTAGCCTTACAGGTAGAATCAACTTTATACCTTTGCTACTTCTGCGTACCTTCAAGACTTCCTTTTCTGATCCATTAGTTAATCATAGGTAGTAGGTAACAATTCTTACTATTTATTTAGCTTTGTTCAAGTTATCAGTATAGTTTCCGTCTCTTGACCCTGACTAATACAACCACATGTCTTTATCACAGCTCTGTTCTCACTTGACATTTCTTGTACTTTCCTTTCTTTCTAGTTCTATTATCTGCTTCATTTATTCTCTTTAAGATTAACATTTTAAACTTATAAAGTAATGGCATTTATGAAGTATTGTGTTTTTAATTTTTGAAGCAGGAGAAATTAAAGGCTTTTTAAAATTTCTTTAAGGAAAAATGGTTTATTTAAAAAAATTAAACATTAAAATGGTTTAATTTTAAAATTTTGACTATTAAGATTCTGGAGTTAGTATTCAGTCCAGGTTCAAAGTACTAGCATGTCCTTTAATATCTTATTACCCTCTCTGCAACTCTAGATAAGTTTCATCAGATATCATGTATAGAGATAATACATGTAAATGAGTGGGGCATCAAGATATGAAACCATAAATTCATATGCTTTTACAATACAAAATTTAGCCTAGTATAACAAATTACTTATGGGTAAGCTGGGGAAGAAGAAATGTAAAACAATAAATATAATTTAAAATAGGTAAATGAGGAGCACATCACCTGTTCATGTGAGTCTATAAATTGCTTCCATGTTTATCCTATAAAATAGGTCCAAATGACCCCAGAAGCTAAAACCATAAAAACAAAACTGTCTTTGAGTAATAACTAGCTCTTCTATATTTATTGTTTGCATATATGATCTTTGTTTTGGTTTATACTTCTCTTACATATTGCTTATTTCTGTAATCAGCCTTAAAGTTAAGTATACCTAAACATGGAGGAATTTCACAAAGAATGGTCAAAGCAGAAAAATGTCAAGAATAGAACCTCCTTAAATACTTGAAAGATAATTTTACTTTTGTTTTCATGTTTCCGTTGAAAAGGCAAGACAAAGAGTTAAAACAAAAACTATGCTAATTCATCAAGTAGAGTAAATATTACTAATATTGGCTTTAACAATGAGCCTGATTTGTATTTGGAATGGTATTTGGATTTACATCACTGTAGAATAAGTAGGAAACATTTTTAAATTAATTGGATAAGTAACAGCCTTTATTAATATTTTAATCAAAATAATTTTACTTTATCAAATTAATTTATTTTTTTTATTACTCCATTAGACCTCAAGATGAAGATATTTTCCTTCCTTTGGATGAAACCAGATGAAGACCTGTGGAACAGATGGAGGGCACAACCTGGGATGGAGCCTTACAGAGACAGATCTGTCATCAGATTTCTGCAAATCATATTTTACTACTTCATGAGGTACATACCTATGACTGTTTTAGAATGTACTTTGCTGCCACACAAGAGACTCTGTAGCCCTGTAAAATGACCATTTTGTTGTCTTTAAAATGTCCCTGAAAACAGTAACAAAATAAAGGGGCTGGAGTATCACAGAGAGATAATGTCCACACGAGGTACATAAGATGCATTAACAAGACCTCTTTCTGACAAAATTCTGCTTTATATTCTAACACTATGTTCCTCAGGAGTGAAAATGGGAGTTTGCAGTTAAAGATTAATTTTCTCAGTTTCTTATGATTATAAGTACACCTGTTCTAAATAACTGATCATAGACTGAAAGAATTCTGTGCTAAGTATTTCTTCTCATATGCTCTGTATTTTGCCTAGAACAGGAGTTAGTCTTTGAATAACCAATTCTCAAAACAGTGATTTGTTCATGGGGTGGAATTTGTAATATTTTATAGACGTAGACTCTGAAATTATTTTATAATTGAATCTTTGGAAGATTCTCAGTGATTTAATAATTTTCTCTATATTTTAGCCATTTGCTCTGATAGTTTAAGTGTGGATATTTTTGTGTTTGTCCAACTTGAGATTAAGTGAATCCAAATTTGGAAAATTTTTAGCCATTCTTCATTGTTTTTGTATTTTTTTTTTCTTCCTTTCTTCTCTCCCTGGAAATTCCATTACACATTTTTTGGAGCACTTGATGTTGCCCGACATATTTCTGAGGCTCTGTTCATTTTTAAAAAATTATTATTATACTTTAAGTTCTGGGATACATATGCAGAATGTGCAGGTTTGTTACATAGTTATACATGTGCCATGGTAGTTTGCTGCATCCATCAACCTATCATCTACATTAGGTATTTCTCCTAATGTTATTCCTCCCCTAGGCCCCTACCCCTACAGGCCCTGATGTGGGATGTTACCCTCCCTGAGTCCATTTGTTCTCATTGTTCAACTCCCACTTATGAGTGAGAACATGTAATGTTTGTTTTTCTATTCCTGATTAGTTTGCTGAGAATGATCCTTGAGGAATTGCTTCCACAATGGTTGAACTAATTTACACTCCCACCAACAGCATAAAATCGTTCCTGTTTCTCCACATCCTTCCACCATCTGTTGTTTCCTGACTTTTTTTTAAAATGGAATCTTACTCTGTCCCCAGGCTTAAGTGCAGTGGTATGATCTCAGCTCACTGCAACCTCTGCCTCCCAGGTTCAAGCAATTCTTTTGCCTCAGCCTCCTAGGCAGCTGGGATTACAAGTGCATGCCACCACACCAGGCATATTTTTGTATTTTTAGTAGAAATGGAATTTCATCATGTTGGTCAGGCTACTCTTGATCTCCTGATTTCATGATCCACCCGCCTCAGCCTCCTGAAGTGCTGGAATTACAGGTGTGAGCCACCACGGCTGGCCATTTCCTGACTTTTTAATGATTGCCATTCTAACTGGTATGAGATAGTATCTCATTGTGGTTGTGATTTGCATTTCTCTAATGACAAGTGATGATGAGCTTTTTTTCACATTTGTTGGCTGCGTAAATTTTTTTTTTTTTTTTTTTTTTTTTTGAGAAGTGTTCATATTCTTCACCCACATTTTGATGGGGCTTTTTGCTTTTTTCTTGTAAATTTGTTTAAGCTTCTGGTAAATTCTGGATATTTTGCCATTTGTCAGATAGATATATTGCAAAATTTTTCTCCCATTCTGTAGGTTGCCTGTTCATTCTTATGATAGTTTCTTTCACTGTGCAGAAGCTCTTTAGTTTATTTAGATGCCATTTGTCAATTTTGGCTTTTGTGGCCATTGCTTTTGGTGTTTTAGTCATGAAGTCATTGTCCATGCTTATGTCCTGAATGGTATTGCCTAGGTTTTCTTCCAGGGTTTTTATGGTTTTAGGTCTTATGTTTAAATCTTTAATCCATCTTGAGTTGATTTTTGTATAAGGTGTAAGGAAGGGATCCAGTTTCAGCTTTCTGCATATCGCTGGCCAGTTTTCCCAACACCATTTATTAAATAGGGAATTCTTTCCCCATTGCTTGTGTTTGTCAAGTTTGTCAAAAATTAGATGCTTGTAGATGTGCAGCATTATTTCTGGAGCCTTTGTTCTGTCCCATTGGTCTGTATATCTGTTTTGGTACCGGTACGATGCTGTTTTAGTTACTGTAATCGTGAAGTATAGTTTGAAGTCAAATAGCGGGGATGCCTCCAGCTTTGTTCTTTTTGATTGTCTTGGCTACATGGGCTCCTTTTTGGTTCCATATGAAATTTAAAGTGTTTTTTTTTTCTAACTCTGTGAAAAATGTCAAAGGTAGCTTGATGGGGGATAGCACTGGATTTATAAATCACTTTGTACAGCATCGACATTTTCACGATATTGATTTTTCTTATCCATGAGCATGAAATGTTTCTCCATTTGTTTGTATCCTCTCTCATTCCCTTGAGCAGTGGATTGTAGCTCTCCTTGAAGAGGTCTTTCACATTTCTTGTAAGTTTTGTTCTTAGGTATTTTATTCTTTTTGTAGCAATTGTGAATGGGAGTTTGCTTATGATTTGGCTCTCTGTTAGTCTATTATTGCTGTATAGGAATACTTGTGATTTTTGCACATTGATTTTGTATCCTGAGAGTTTGCTGAAGTTGCTTATCTGGTTAAGATTTTGGGCTGAGATGATGGGGTTTCCTAAATATACAATTAGATCATCTACAAACAGATAATTTGACTTCCTCTCTTCTTCTATTTGAATACCTTTTATTTCTTTCTCTTGACTGATTGCTCTGGCCAGAAATTCCAATATTATGTTGAATAGGAGTGGTGAGAGAGGGTATCCTTGTCTTGTGCCAGTTTTCAAAGGGAATGCTTCCAGCTTTTGCCCATTCAGTATGATATTGACTGTGGGATTGTCATAAGTAGCTCTTACTATTTTGAGGTATGTTCCATCAATTTCTATTTTATTGAGACTTTTTAGCATGAAGGTGTATTCAATTTTATCAAAGGCCTTTTTTGCATCTCTTGAGAGAATCATGATTGGCTCTGTTCATTTTTAATTCATCTTTTTTTGACATCTATTTTTATATTGGATAATTTTTATAAATCTATTTTCAAATTATCTGAATCTTTCCTCTCTCATTTTAGATCTGCATTTTAGATCTGCACTATTGAACCCATTTAGTGATTTTTAATTTTTGTTTTTGCATACTTAAATTCTAGAATTTTAAAAATATACTTTATGTTTTTCTATTGAAGTTAGAAAAATGATTGCAAACATATTTTCCTTTAACTCTTTAAATATAGTTTTCTTTCATCCTTTTAATATACAATAATGCACCACATAACAGTATTTTGGTCAAGGATGGACTTCATATGTGATAGTGGCCCCACAACTTTAAAATGGACTTGAAACATTCCTGATGGCAAGTGATTTTGTTACCATCATAATGTCAAAGGACAATGCATTACTCATGTGTTTATGGTAATGTTGGTGTAAACAAACCTATTTCACAGTCAGTTGTATAAAAGTATAGCACATAAAAATTAAGTACATCATAATACTTGATAATGACATTAACAATTATATTACTGGTTTATGTATTTACTTTTTATTATTATTTTAGTATGTAATTCTACTTATGTTAAAAAAAAAAACCAAACTTAAAACCAGCCTCAGGCAGGTCCTTCAGGAAGTAATCCCAAAGAATGCATTGTAACCATAGGACATGACAGCTTCATTAGTGTTATCACCCCTGAAAACCTTTCAGTGGGACAAAATGTGGAGATGAAAGACAATGATAATGACAATCCTGAGCCTTTGTAGGCCTAGGCTAATTTGCATGTTGTTTCCTTTTTAAACGTTGAAAAACCAATCAAGAAAAGCTTTTAGAATAAGAATGTAAAGAAAAAATATTTTTATGCAGCTAGATGATGTATTTGGGTTTTAAGCAAAGTGTTATTACAAAAGATGCAGAAAGTTAAAAATAATTAAAAGGCATATAAAATAACTGCAGTAAGTTAAGGCCAATTTATTATTGAATAAAGAAAAATTACTTACTGTAGACCAAGTGTACAATGTTTATATAGCCTACATTAGTGTACAGTAATGTTCTGGGTCTTCACATTTACCACACACACACACCCGTAGCAATTTTAAATCCTGTAATCTACATTCATGGTAAGAGTCCTATACAGATGTACCATGTTTATCTTTTATATTGTCTTTTTACTCTACCTTGTTAAATGTTTAGTTATGTTTAGCTACACAAATACTTACCATAATTACATACTTACAGGTTTGTAGCTGAGGGATGATAGGTTATAGCACAGATTTTTAGCCTAGGGGTAATAGGCTATATGTATAACCTAGGTGTGTAGACTAGATGTGTAGCAGGCTATACCTTCTAGGTTTGGGTAAAGACACTTTATGGTGCTTTGACAAACAACAAAATCTCCTAAAGATGCATTTCTAAAAATCTATCCTTGTAGTTAAGTGAAGCCTGATTATATTTTTAGGAGTGCCTTCTTTGCCTTCTAAGTCCAAATAATGAACCCACACAGAGGCAGTTTCTGTTGACTGCTTTTTCTTGAGTATGGCTCACACTTTCCAGTGTCTTTGTATATCTCATGCATTTTTTGTTAAAAACTAAACGTTAGATAATACAGTATAACAACTCCAGATTCTTTTTACTATCTTAAGAGTTTTTGTATTTTTGTAGTAACTTACCTTCCTTTAATCTTTCCTTACATGGTGTGCAATATTTAACATTCCCGATCTTTATTTCTTAGTTATCTTTTTAGGCTGCTTATTTAGAAGTGTCCCAGTGTTTGAATAGATTAGTGTTCTGCCAATGTTTGCACAGTGTTTTTGCTCAAATATCTTGAGATTGTAAAACTTCCACTTTATTCCAGTAGATCTGAACGTACATTGGAGAGAATGTGTTCCTTTGATCAGCTAATTTTAGGGCTACCTCTGCTTTTCCTTTCCACTGTGCCCTTTTAGGTCTTTTCTGTTCATGTGTTGAGTTTCCAGAATCAGCTGAGGGTATATGAAGAGCCCACCCAGTGCGTCTTTAGCTCTGGTTTATACAACATGCACCTTACATTTCTGGGTTTTGTTATGGATGTTTGTTTATTTGTTTTGTCGCTCATAATGTAGGGACGTCTGCTCTACTATGTGCCACTAAGATTGAAATATGGGACAATTGTTTATTCAATTTTAACACTTTTTAAAATACTATTAATGTGCCATATTTATATCTTAGAGTTTTTAGGTCAGTAATAATCTGATTTTACCTTAAAACTTCAAAGGCTCTTGAAAGCCGAATAATAAAGTTGGAATAACCTGAGACTTGATTCAGAAAGATCTATACTTGAATCTTGACTGCCAAGTTTATTATTACATGAAAACAGTCTCTGACTCCCAGCTTTGTTTTTTGTTGTTGTTATTTCTTTTTGTTGTTGTTGTTTTATATGCCAGTGATTTTTAAAGCCCTACTGCTAGGATGTAAGTGAAGGGAAGTTTTAAAAGATGAAATGATTTAAGTAAAGTATAAGATTTCTAAAAATTACAAAAAAGGTACCTCTCTCCATTCAACACATCCTCAGAAGCAAGCATATCACATTTTCTAATTCAATTTAAAATGCAGGCTTACTGAATTACATGCAATTTTTATATAATGCAGCCGTAGGTAAATTTCTGGTTTATCTTTTCCAAGTCTTGTTTTCTCAGTGTTGCTTTACATCAACTAAAAGTTCCTGACTCTTCCAAGATTGCTCACACTTAAAAAGTCCTTACATTAATGCAATTAAAAAAAGAATTCTTATATTTCTTTCACTTAGGAATTACCTAAATAAATATTAATATCTTGTTAAATCATCTCTAATTCCTTTGGGTTTCTCCTAGTCTACCATTCTCTTTCAGGACCCTGATGATACAACTTCTAAAAAATTACTGATGACTTACTGAACCTCTTTATGAGATAAGCTGAGCTTTGGTGATATCTTCTTTAACGTAAAGCTGTAAGATCATTTGCATAATTATTGCTTTTTCTGTATAGTTTAAAGAAAGTTTTGTTCTAAGAGATAAGAGATATGATTCTGTCTTGTTTTCTTTTTTTATTTAATAAGTAAAATTTCTACTAAAATAACTATTGAAGGATCTCATTACTGTCCTATCTTATTAGTGTACTTAGATTCCATTGAGAAATCTACATTTGCTTCACTTTTTACATAAAAGTCATCATTCTTGCTAGGAGTCTTCCTTTTGAGGGTCGTACCTATTATATTTTCTAATTTTTTTTCTGTTACTAGCTGAATTTTTATTTCAAGTATTCACTGAAGAAATATAGTGTCTAAGCAGAACATATATATAATTAGGAAAACGGTATCATTTTTTACATATATTGATGACTCTAAAGAGATCATAGGAAGCTTATGAATGTATTTTCTAAAATTTGTGTAAGCTCTTTTAAAAAAACTATATCCTTTTAACTGAAGGAAATATACAATAAAAGAAACATAACTCTGGTGTTAGATTAAATTATTGTGAAAACCAATTTTATTTATGAAACTTTATTGCAAAGACTAATGCATGTATTGAGACAATAATTTAGCATCATTTTATATAAGTGTGTTCAATAATATGTTAACAATTAACAATAAAAGATAATATGCATTAGGCATTTATTCAGTGTCAGGATCTTTATTTTTACCATTTAAATAAATCTTGAAAACAATTCTACAAAATAGGTAGCCACGTTTTTTGAACATGGCCACTAAGATTTAGACAGATTAAGTAACTTGCTTAAAGTGACAGAATTTCTAAAAGGTCAACTCAGTATTTAAACACAAACAGTATGACTTCAAACCTTGGCAATTACAATTAATATAATACTGCCTCTCTACCTTATTGAACTGATAATCCTGAGTTAGAATATTTTAAAGTAATTCTGATAAATTACAATTATGTGTATTTGAAAAAAAAGCAAAAAAATCAATAACTTTTGCATCAACCTAACAATAGTTATTAAATACAGCCTGCAGTCTTTTCTTGAAAAGAGTTTTGAAGATATTAGTGCTGGAACTACTCCAATTGTGCCAACATCCCAGAGATTTTCTGAATCCTCATTGGTCTTGTTTCCATATTGGCCATGACAAAATCATAAAATTTCAGCCAAGTGGAAAGAGACATGGCTGGAAATATGAAGATCTGAATTCTGGTGCTTTCCTCCCAATAACTTTTTTAAGACCGTGTATATAATTTTTTTCAACATGCTAAATTTTAAAATCATATTAAATTATACCACAGAAGATATTCTTTTCTATTTTATAACTACTTAACAGAGAGGCTAAATGATACAATTATTTATACTAAGATTTTAGAAAGACATTATCAGAAAAATTCATTGATATTTCAAAAGTATCACTGGGCCAGGCATGGTGGCTCATGCACTGTATTCCCAGCACTTTGGGAGGCTGAGGCAGGTGGATCACCTGAGGTCAGGAGTTCAAGACCAGCCTGACCAACATGTTGAAACCCCTTCTTTATTAAAAATACAAAAATTAGCTAGGCATGGTGGCAGGCGCTTGTAGTTCCAGCTACTCAGGAGGCCAAGGCAGGAGAATAGCTTGAAACTGGGAGGTGGAGGTGGCAGTGAGCTGAGATCGTGCCATTGTACGCTAGCCTGGGAGACAAGAGCAAGACTCCATCTAAAAAAAAACCAAAAAACAAATAAAAAAAAATTGACCAGAGTGAAGATTACTTAAAATGAAAATAAAGATAGGAAATTGAATGTTTTGATTAGTTATGTTTTATTCTTTCCTGAGGTTGGAATTCTCATCTTAGAATTTATTTTTAGTCAATTTATTTTTCTTGATATCAAAACTTATTCATGGATTAGTTATTCTTAATTTGGCTGAGCTTATGAAAACTGAAAAGTAGAAGGAAATAATAATTATTATGGTACATGTTAAGCAATTTACATATGTGATATTTGTAATCATTGATTTACTTACATGAATTTTCTTATCTAGAAAATCAGAACTGAACATAAGAATAGGGATAAGAGAGGTTCTTCAACCTGTCCAAAGTGACATATTTTGCAAGTCTTGAATTGCCTAGTCTTTTGATGTAGAATGTAGAAATTAATCAATGGGATAAACTACTTCTTGAAAAAGAAACTAGTTGAAAATTAATTCTGACAAAAGGAAAAGTGGCACAAAAACATTGGGCAAGGACACAGGTTAGTACTCAAGAAGTAAAAATTCCCACGTTGCTTTTACTTTTGGTTCACACTAGTTTTTTATTGTTCCTATGCCTGAAAGGTTGGCAGGACACATTGTACCTTTTTTTATTTAAAGCTCACTGGTATGCAGTTTTGCTTTATCTAAGATACAGTTTTCCTTATGATATGCTGGTCTTTGTGAATTCCCAGTTGGATAACTAATACACCTAACACATTTTTTTGAAAATCCTCCAGACATTTCAAACTGTGCAAAATACATAAGCTTAACTCCTAAGCATAATGAACAACTTTGACATTTGCAGTGCCAGGACATTTTGCTCTACACTGGCAATCTGGCTTCAGCATAGCTTCCAGTTAGCAATTTCTTCCAATGAGAGGACTCTGCTTTTGTACTAAGTTCTTCATTACCTTTGTTTTTCTCACCTCCTTTCTACATATTAACAATTTGTACATGCAACCTAGTAAACAGTACAGAGTAAAGGTTAAAGATTTGGCCTCAAATGTTGGATGACAAGTACCCAAATAAAAAACTTTATTATATTTAATTATATACTCTCAAAGAAAGTTGCCAAATATCTCTCTCCCTCTCTCTCTCTCTCTCCCTCCCTCCCTTCCTCTCTCTCTCTCTCTCTCTCTCTCTCTCTCTCTCTCTTCCCACCCTCCCACCTCACCCATTTGCTTCCTTCTATTCCTGAGGGTTGTCAGGAGTTTCAACAAATGCATCATATGAGAAAGGTTATATTAACACTAAGTCTTATAAATATTTCTTACAAAAGAGGCCCAGCTCAATTCTGATTTCCTTAATGAAAGGATTCTGTTTTCACCAATGCAGGGTTATAATTTTCTCCTTTGACTATTTATTATGTGCCCTATTCATGGAGGACACAGTCTACAGATTGTATGGGATTTAAACTTGTAATGAGTGGAAGTGTTATTGCTTGAATTTTTTCAGTCTGTAAGCTCATATTCTGTAGCAGACTATACTATGTTTAGACATTTTCAATAGTTAGAAACATTTTTATAAGGAAAAAAATTGGCCTTTTGTTATAATTTGACTTTTGTATTGTTTGACTAACATTTAACATTTCTAAGTGTCATGAAGAATTTTTCAAGTGATTATCACATTGTTTGATTTTCATGATAAATACTCCATTTCTTTTAACCAATGTGGGTAATTTGTAGAGCCAATAATATAATTTAATTTTAATAATTTATTTTTAATAATTTAATATAAACAACAATTAGAATTACCTTCTGCTATGGTTTGAATATATCCTATCTAAAATGTAGTGTTGCTAATGTAATAATATTAATAAATGGGGCCTTTAAGAGAGATTAGATCACGATACGGGATTAAGGCCCTTATAAAAGAGGCTTTGCACAGTGTTTGAGTTTCTTACCCTTACACCATCTTCCATGTGAGGGCAACATGTTGCTTCCCTCTGGAAGATGCAGCAATAAGGCTGCAAGCTTAAGAAAGCAACTGATCACACAGCCTCACCAGCCAGCATCTTGATTTTGGAGAACTGTGAGAAATAAATTTCTGTTTTGTATAAAGTGCCCATTTCTCAGGTATTTTGTTAGAGCAGTATTAAAAAAACATACACACACATTATTTAAACTTTCTTACTATCAAGCGGGGTGTCCAGGTGCTGGATTTTATATAACTTTCATTTCAAATAGAGTGAAACTATGTTTGTTTGTTTTTTTACTGGAAACTGGGTTTGTTATTTTTATATACCCAGTTATTATTAAAAGACAGAGAAAACATAAATTTATCTTCTTATTTCTCTTTTTTCAACATGTATGTTTGTCTTTGTTACTGTCTGCAGTTGCTCTTATTTAAAAGAATTTGGTCTAAGAATTACCGCAGTGTATTCACCTATCTTGTCACATAAATATTATTTCTTCCATTTAAGTTGTTATTCAATTAAGTAAACTTCCTGTGTTATGTATCTTTGCATCCTCCTTACTTCTGAAGAAAGAATAAATATTTGCTAAGAAACAGTTCCTCAACTTTTGTACATGAAGGACGAGGGAATTTTTATAAGAGAGATACAACTGTTCTCAAGTAGCTTGTAAATTACTTGAAAGGAGAAAACATACTTTAAGAAATAAAAAAATAAGTTCTTAAAAATATGATGCAGGTAATATGTAAAATTGAAGTTAAGAAATCCAAAAGCAGACTGATAGAAGGCTGATCTGGAAGGAAAATAAGGATATGTATAGGAATCATAAATAGAAGTTATTCCAGATGACAGAAGACAGAACTTGTGAGTAGATGTGTAATATGTGCAGAGATGAAGTTGGCTTAAAAAGATACAAGTTTTAGAAAATAAACTAAAAGTAGTTTTTGAATATTTTGAAACTTTAATGTCTTAGTTCATTTTCTGTTGCTGTAACAGAATATCATGCTACGTAATACACCAAAAAAAGCAAATTTATTCTTTATGGTTCTGAAAGCTGGAAAGTCTAAGATTAAGGGGCTGGCATGTTGTGAGGACCTTCTTGCTGATTCATGACTTGGTTGAAAGCATTACATGCCAAGAGAGGATGAGCATGCCCATCAGCCTAGGTCTCTCTTTATGTTTTTATAAACCCACCAGACTCATCACTGGGGCCTCATCACATAATAGCCTTATCTAATTTTAATTACCTTACAAAGACCCCACCTCCAAACAACATATCAATTTGGGGATTTAAGTTTCCAATACTTGAAGTTTAAAGGAAACATTCAAACGGTAGCTTCAGGAAGCATTTAGAGTTGACTCAGTAGGTAATTGGGTGTTATTTTAAGTTATTAAGGGGTTAGTGACATGACGCTGATTGCATTTTAGCAGATTAGTCTGGCCTTAGGTAGTAGGACCTAAGAAGAGAAACACATATGAAGAAGAAGCTTTTGCAAATATTGGAGATAGTAAAGGTCTGGACTAAGATCAGGAAGTTTAAAAAACTTTGTGTAGCATAAATGAAAACATTTGGGCATTTGAAAGAGGGTGTTAGATTTTGAATTCTTTTTTTAAATGTTTTCGTTTCAAAGCACTAACTTTTTAAAGCGTAGATTTACCATGTATGTCTAATAAATCAGTTTTGATGGTATTTTCTCATTCTTAATCTGGCACTTCCTAAAACAAATAAGAAGGTAGTATCTATTGAGGACATTCTGATTCACTTTTCTCTTAAAATATGCAAGCATTCGCTCTTAATTCAATTTTAATTTATTAAGTTATATTACATAATGTTATCACATTTCTTGCTAGTAAATTTGAACTGGTTATTCATAAATAGTCATGTGCCACTTAATGATGAAGATGCGTTTTGAGGCATTAATCATTTGGCAGTTTTGTCACCATGTGAGTATCATAGAGTATACTTACATAAACCTAGGGGTTATAGTCTACTACCTATATACCTAGGTTATATGGTCTAGCCTATTGCTCCTAGACTGCAAGCTTATGCAGCATGTAACTATACTGAATACTGTACAGTATTAGAAGATTATACTCCTTTAATACAACTTTAGTTATACAAGACCAGTAGCACCATAGTATTTGTGTATCCAAACATATCCAAAGCTAGAAAAGGTTCAGTAAAAATACAGTAGTATAATATTATGGGACCATCATATATGTGGTCCATCATTGATGAAAACATTATTATGTGGCACATGACTATCACTGAGTTTAACTATATAATATTTTAAGAGTATGTATTTTTATTATTAGGTTACTCTAAATGTGTTTAACAGAATGCTCCCCCTTTTTTTTGTAATGAGAGAGTTAAACACAACTCTTATACGTGATGACTATAGTTTGAGAAACAAAGAATAAATAAAAATTTTTAATATGGTTATTTGTTGTATTCAAAGGTGAAACTTTCCTAAGATATTTTGAGTGTTCTACTTCCAATAATATTTATTCAGATGGATGTAAAGACTTGGTGGAAATTTCTTTGTGAAGAGAGGATAATTAAAATTTAAGATTAAACTAGATGTCCAGTGAAATGAAAACGAAGTCGTCATTACTATGCTTTGGCAAAATCAGGGATGATAAATTTGTGAGAGATGAATTTCCATGGTTAGCAGAAGTTTGTTTCTCTGAATTTCAGTAATCTGTCCTGCAGTTAAGTTTATAATTTAGTTAATGTCCAGCAATCGTGCTTTATTTTACTGACTCATCATATTAAGATTAGATTCACAAGTATATGTAACATTCCCAACCATTCTACCAATGAACACTCTTATCAGTTAAAATAGCAATCATGCTTTTAAAATAAGCACATCTATTTGATTTGATAAGAAAATGCTAACACCTGGAATTTTGCCATAATCACTTATTAACCTATTGATCACTGTCTTAGCCTGGGATGCCAAGATAAAATACCATAAATTTGGTAGCTTAAACAACATAAATTTATTTTTTCACAGTTCTTGAGGCTAGAAGTCTTTTTGTGTAACCCCATAGGAGAGAGAGAGGCAAAGCGAGCTCTGGTGTCTCTTCTTATAAAGGGACTAATCTTAACCTGAGAGCATCACTGTCACAACCTTATCTAAGCCTAATTATCTACCAAAGGAATCATCTCCAAATATCACATTGAGGGTTATGGCCCCAACATATGAATTTAGGGGGGACACAATTTTCTCCATAGCATTCTGCCCTCAGGCCTCCTCAAATTTATTTTATTCTCACTTGCCAAATACATTCATTTCATCACAATAGCTCCAGGAGTTGTAACTAATTTCAGCATTGACTCTAAAGCCCAAATGTGAAAGTCTTACCTAAATACAATCTAAATCAGATATAAATGAGAATTTCAGTATGATTCATCCTGAGAAAGAGTTTATCTACAGCTGTGAACCTGTGAAACCAGACACGTACATGCTTCTAAAATGAAAAGATGGAACAGCCATAGGATGAACAGTCTATTTTCCAGGAAGATCAGCTGGCTATTTATATTTGTCACAGGTTGGTTACATTGGGCCATTTCAATCATTAAAAAAAAAAGAGCATTTTGTTCTTATTACAAAAGGCAATTACTCTGAATATGGATTGTCTTACCTGTACAAATTGCTTCTGCCAAAACTGTTACCTGTGGCCTTATAGAATTGGCCATCATGGAATTTCACCCAGCATGACTTCTGATCGGGAAACTCACTTAACAGCAAAATACTTTTGGCAATGGGCAAATGTTTATTGAATTTAAAAGTTTTTACCATGTTGCCCACAGTACTGAAGCAGCTGGCTTGATAGAATGGTGGAAGCCTTTTGAAGACTCAGTTGCAGAACCAGATTAAGTGCCAATAACTTGCAGGTCTAGAGCAAGGTTATACAGAAGACGGTATATCCTCTGAATCAGTGTCCAATATATGTTGTTGTTTCTCAAACAGTCACAGTTTATGGGTCCGAGAATACAGGGCTGAAAATGGGAGTGGCACCACTCATTATTACCCTTAGTGGCCCATTAATAATTATTTTTTTCTGTTTCCACTTTGTTATGCTTAGCTGGCCCAAGGTCTTATTTCCAAGGGGAGATTCAAGGATGATTTCCCTGAAGTGGACATTAAGGCTTCTGCCCAGGTGTTTTTGAATCCTTATGCCTCTGAATCACCAGGGAGAAAAGGCAGTTACTGTGCTG
Source organism: Ateles fusciceps (assembly GCA_036589455.1). NCBI lineage: Eukaryota > Metazoa > Chordata > Mammalia > Primates > Atelidae > Ateles > Ateles fusciceps. The sequence goes on along the minus strand of JAZHEH010001040.1, from coordinate 4,512,268 downwards.
GCTGGAGTAACTGATCTTGACTACCAGGGAAAAATTGGACTACTACTCCACAGTACGGAAGAATATGGCAGATCCCTTAAGGCAACTCTTAGTATTACCATGTCCTGTCATTAAGGTGAGTGGAAAATTAAAACAACCCATTCCAGTCAAGACTAATTGTTCTGACTCTTCGGGAATGGGGATTTGTGTCACTTTACCAAGCAGAAAATACAACCAGCTAAGGTGCTTGCTGAAGGTAAAGGGAACACAAACTGGGAAGTGCAAAAAGGTAGTTATAAATACCAGCTATTATAACATGACCAGCTACAGAAATAAAGACTGTAATTGTCTTAAGTATTTCTTCTTATTTTGTTGGGAGGTGTGTGTATGTTAAGCAAATAGCTTTGTTTTCTTTCCTCTCTTGTTTTCTTATTGTGGAATGTAACACACACTGACTCAGTATTTAAAAATTGCTGATTTTACCTTATGGTGTTTCAGTTATGGAATATCAAGGATAAGAGTAAATATCACTCAAGAGCTTTACTTCCTCTTCTGTAGAAGAAGTTTGTTTTTAGGCGTACACAAGATAACTCAATTATGTTAGGTGCAATTGTGCCCTTGTTATTTCTTCTATGAGAAGATTAAATACGATTTGAGGAAAGGCATGGTTAACAAGTTGACAAAGAGTGGACTTACGATGGTTAATTTTATGTATAAACTTATTATACATAAAGTCTTAGGTTACCAGGAATTTGGTTACACATTATGCTGGATGTGTCTGTGTGAGTATTTTTTGAGTAAGATTAATACTTGGATTGGTAGACTAAGAAAAGCAGATGGCCTTCACCAGTGTGAATGGTCCTCATCCAATCAGTTGAAGACCTAGATACCAAAACAAAACAAAAAAAAAAACAGCTGAATGAGAGACAGCTCTCTTTCTGCCTGACTGTGTTTAAGGTAGAGCATTGGTCTCCTCCTGACTTTGGACTCAGACTCAGACTTTACGTATTTAACTCTCTTGGTTTCCAAGCCTTTGGACTCAAACTGAAACTATAATATTGACAATCCTGGTCGTTAGTTTACTGAGTGCAGATTTTGGAGCTTCTCAGCATCCATAGTTTTATGAGTCAATTCCTTATAATAAATATGTAACATTTATATATTATATAAATATATAATATTTATATATTATATAAATATATTTACATATTATAATTTATTTCTAAATACGTATTTATGCAATAGAAATATAAATGTAAAATGTAATTTATGAATATTATAAATATTTATAATTTATATTAAATATATAAATTATATGAAATATATGCATATATAACGTAAGTGTTTTATTTTACATTTTATTGGTAAATAAATAATTGTTTCTCTGGAGAACCCAGACTAAACTGGGTCTCCACTCACTAAACTCTATCATTAGAGGAACATGGATATCATGTTTCTGCTTTTCAGTTTGTAGTTAATCTATGGATCAGCCTTTCTATAACACTTAACCACCTCACTTTAAACATTTGCAAAGGTATTTTAAATTCTACGTAGACCCTGATCCTATAAAGTAAAATTTGGGACTAAAGAGAAGTAGAACAATTAAATAGAAGAGGAAACATGAGTGTAGTAATTCATTTTTAAATTATTTTGTTCTTCATCAAACAGCAACCCTGCGAATATATCCATTTTTAAATTGTACAAATTTATTTGTACAAATTTATGGGATACATTGTGATGTTTCGATGTATGTATGCATTGTAAAATGACAAAATCAGGATAATTAGCGTATCCATCATGTTAAACATTTATTATTTATTTATTTTTGAGATAGGATCTTGTTCTGTCACCCAGGCTAGAGTGCAGTGGCATGATCTTGGCTCACTGCAATTTCTGCCTCTTGTGCTCTAGTGATTCTACAACCTCAGCTTCCCAAGTAGCTGGGACCACAGGCACACACCACTATGCCTGGCTAATTTTTCTTTTCCTTTTTCTTTTCTTTTCTTCTTTTTTAGAGACGGGGTTTTACTATATAGCCCAGGCTAGTCTCGAACTCCTGACCTCACGCTATCCACCTTCCTCAGCCTCCAATGCTGAGATTACAGACGTGAGCTGCTACACCCAGCCAACATTTATAATTTCTTTGTAGTGATAACCTCTCTTCAAAGTATGTAAAAATATGTAGTACATTCCTATTAGCTTTATTTAGTTAACTGTGTAATACAGTATCAGAACATATTATTTCTGCAAAACTATAAATTTGCACCTGTACCAACCACTTTGTATCATTTTGGTGCCTCTGATACTGCCCAGCCTCTGATAACCACTCTTTACTCTCTACTTTTATGCGATATGCTTTTTTAGATTCTACACATAAGATCCAGCAGTGTTTGTCCTTGGGTGCTTGGCTTATTCCAGTTTTATTCATGTTTGTGCAAATGATAGAATTTCATTTTGGTTTATAACCCAGTAGTATTGAGTACACACATACACATCTAAACACACACACATATAACATTTTCTTTATCCATTTACCCACAGATAGGGAGAGGTTGATGCCATATCTTAGCTAATTATGAATAGTCCTGCAATAAACATGAAGGTGCAGTTATCTCGTCACACACTTTCATATACTTTGGATAAATACCAGTAATGGGATTGCTGAATCATATGGTAGTCCTATTTTTAATTTTTTAACCTCCATAACTACTTTTCATAATGGCTGTACTAATACATATTCTCATCATCAGTGTATAAGAACTCTCCTTTCTTCACATCCTCACCAGCATTTGTTATGTTTTGTCTTCTTCATACTAGTCATTCTAACTGGGGTGAGGTGATAGCTCATTATGGTTTTGATTCACATTTTCTTTATGATTAATGATGTTGGACATTTTTTTCATATACTTACTGGACATTTGTATGTCTTATTTTGAGAAATATCAGGTCCTTCTTGCCCACATTTGTAACTGCATTATTTTTTTCTAAGTTGTTTGAATTGTTTATATATTCTTGTTATTAATTCCTTGTCAGATTGATAGTTTGCAAATATTTTATTTCATTCTGCAGGTTATCTTTTCACTTTGTTAATGGTTTTCTTTGCTATGAAGAAGCTGTTTAGCTTGATCAAATTTCTTTTGGGTATTTTTTATTTTGTTGCCTGTGTTCATGTGATATTACCCCAAAAAATCTTTGCCCAGACCAATGTCCTATAGTATTCACCCAGTGTTTTCTTCTAAGTAGTTTCATAGTTTCAGTTTAACATTTAAATCTCTAATCAATTTTGAGGTGATTTTTGTATATGTTGAAAGACCGTGAAAGACCATATCTGGTTTCATTCTTCTATCTATGGATATCTAGTTATCCCAGCACAATTTATTAAAGAGGTGGTCCTTTCCCTGTGGTATATGTATGTCAAAAATGAGTTGGCTATAAGTGCATGGATTTACTTCTGAGCTTTCTTTTCTATTCCATTAGTCTTTGAATCTGTTTTTATGCCAGTACTATGCTTTCTTGAAAAGAAAAAAAAAACCTTAAACATTTACTTTTTTTTCTTTTTCTTTTTTTCTTCGTCTTTTTTTTTCTTTTTCTTTTTCTTTTTTTTTTTCTTGAGACAGGGTGTTTCTTTCTGTCACCCAGGCTGGAGTGCAGTGGCATGATCGAGGCTGACTGCAATTTCGGCCTCCCATGCTTAAGTGATTCTACTGTGTCAGCTTCCCGAGGAGTTGGGACCACAGGCACATGCCACTATGCCTGGCTAATTTTTATTTTATTTTCTTTTTCTTTTTTTTTTTTTTTAAGAGATGAATTTTACTACATTGCCCAGGCTGGTCTTGAGGCTTTACTTTACTTTACTTTACTTCTGTAGTACATTTTGGAATTAGGTAGTGTGATTTCTTCAGCTTTGTTATTTTTGCTCAGGATTGCTTTAGCTTTTCAGGGTCTTTTGTGGTTCCATGTACATTTTAGCATTTTTTTTTATTTTGGTGAAGAATGTCATTGGTATTTTGATAGGGGTTACACTGAATCTGTAGACCACTTTGGGTAATATAGACATTTTAACATTAATTTTTCTAATCCATGAGCTTGGGAAAGTTTTTCAGTTTTGTATGTGTCCTCTTCAATTTCTTTCATCAGTGTCTTACAGATTTTCTTGTAGATTTTTTTTACTTCCTTTTAGATTTATTTATTGGTATTCTTCTTATTTTGTAGCTTTTGAAATGAAATTGCTTTCTTTAATATTTTTTCAAACTGAATGTATCAGCATGTAGACATGCTACTGATATTTGTCTGTTGATTTTATATCGTGCTACATTTCTAAATTCATTCATTAATTCTAAGAGATTTTTGGTTCAGCTTTTAGGTTTTTCTCAATATAAGATCATGTCACCTGCAAACAAGAATAACTTGACTTGTTTAATCCAAGTTTAATAACTTGGATAACGTCTATTTCTTTCTGTTGGTTAAATGCTCTGGCTAGGACTTCCAGTAATATGTTGAATAAAAGTGGTAAAAGTGGACATTCTTTTCTTGTTCCAGATCTTAGTGGAGAAGTTTTCAGTTTTTCCTTATTCAGTGTGATATTAGCTGTGGACTTGTCATACATGACAATTATTATGTTGAAGTATAATTCCTTCTAAATTTGTTGAGAGTTTTATCATGAATTGATGTTGAGTTTTATCAAACTTTTTTCAATGCTTATTGAAATGATCATATGCTTTTTGTCCTTCATTCTGTTCATGTAACTTATAATGTTTATTGATTTATGTAAACTGAATCATTCTTGCATTCCTGGAATTAATCCCATCTGATCACAGTGAATGATTTTCTTAATGTATTATTGAATTCTGTTTGCTATTATTTTGTAAAAGATTTTTCCAACTGTGTTTAACAGAGATATTGTGCTGTAGTTTTCTTTTGTTTTTGTCGATGTTGATTTTGTTTCTTTGTCTAGTTTTGGTATCAGAATAATGTTGACCCCATCTACTTGAAAAAATATACTCCTTGCAAGTAGATACGGGATACCAACAAAGAGATGGAGTGGTCAGCTGCAGAATCCATGAGACTGCTCATGTTACCCCTTACTCAATCCCACACAGCACAGCATAGAATAGAGAGAGACTTCTTTCACTTGAGAGAAGAAGAAATTGAGTGAGAAATGAGTTTAGAAGTATTCCCTTCTCTTCCTTTTTTGGGGAATACTTTTGTAGAATTGGTATAAATTACTTAAATTATTTACATGTTTGGTACAATTCAGAAGTGAAGCCATCAGATCCTGGAGTTATCTTTGATGGAAGAATTTTATTACTGTTTTGAAATTTTACTCATTATTTGTTTGTTCAGGCTTTTCATTTTCACATAATTATGGTAAGGTATATATGTTAAGAAACAGGATTTCTTCTAGGTTTTCTAATTTCTTTGCATATATTTGTTCAAAATAGTTTCGTGATTATTTGCATTTCTGTGGTATCAGTTGGAATGTTTCCTTTTGTGTGTTTGATTTTAGTTTCTTGAAGCTTCTCTCGTTTCATAGTTTAGTTAAAAGTTTATAAATTTTTAATTTTTAAAAAACCATATTTCATTGATCATTATAATTTTTAGTCTATTTCATTTATTTCTATTTTTTATTATTTCTTTTCTTCTACTTATTTTGAGTTTTCATTGATCTTGTTTTTCTAGTTCCTTTAGGTCTAATGTCAAGATGTTTATTTGAGCCCTTTTTTGATATGAGAATTTGTCTCTATAGCCTTCCCTCTTTGAACTACTTTTGCTGTACCCTATAGTTTTCAGTATGTTGTGTTTTCATTGTCATTTGTTTTATGAAATCTTTATATTTCGCTTTTAATTGTTTATTGCTTCATTACTCATTGCTCATGAGTATGTTGTTTAATTACTATGTATTTGTAGTTTCCAAAGTTCCCCCTGTTACACATTTCTTGTTTTATTCTATTGCTGTCTGAAAAGATACTTCATAGGATATGCCTTTGTTTTTTTCAACAATGTGTTAAGTCTTGTTTTGTGGCCTAACATGTGGCCTATCCTGAAGAATGTTCCATGTGCTGTTAAGAAGAAGGTTTATTCTGCAGATATTAGTTGAATGTTTTTTAAATGTCTGTTAGGTCAGTTTGGTCTAAAGTAAAGTATATCTCCAGTATCTTTCTTAATATTTTATCTGACTGATCTGTTCTTTGCTGAAAGTGGTGTGTTGAAGTCCTTTACCATTATTATAGTGCAATCAATCACTCCCCTTTATGTCTGTTAATATTGGCTTTATATACTTATGTGCTCCAGTGTTTGGGGCATATATATTTACAATTATTGGATCATCCTCCTGTATTGACTTCTTTATCATTATATAATGGTCTTCTTTTGCTTTTGTTTTTCTGTTTTTGACATAAAACCTCTTTTATCTGAAATAAGCATAGCCATTCCATCTCTCTTTTGGTTTCTAATGCCCATTTGCATGGAGTATCTTTTTCACTCCCTTCAGTTTCAGCCTCTGTGTGTCTTTATAGGTGAAGTAATTTTGTTGTAGACAGCATGTAGCTGAGTCTTGTAGTTTAATTTTTTAATCATTCAGCCACTCTGTCTTTTAAATAAATAATTTAATTCAATTAAATTCAAGGTTGTATTGAAAAGGACTTACTGCTACCATTTAGCTATTGTTTTCTGGTTGATTTGTAACTCCTTTATTTATTTTTTCTTTCTAAGTGTCTTCCTTTGTGATTAAGTGATTTTCTCTGGCAGTATATTTTAATTGTTTGCTCTTTTGATGCTATTCTATAATCTTACAATCTATCTGAAGTAGTTTGTTTGTGTCCTCACCCAAATTTCATCTTGAATTGTAACTCCCACAATTTCCATGTGTTGTGGGAGGAACCTGGTGGGAGGTAATTGAATCATGGGGGCAGGTCTTTCCCATGCTGTTCCTGTGATAGTGGATAGGTCTCACAAGATCTGATGGTTTTAAAAATGGGAGCTTCCCTGCACAAGCTCTCTCTTTGCCTGCCACCATCCACGTAAGATGTCACTTTCTCCTCCTTGCCTTATGCCATGATTGTAAGACCTCTTAAGTCATGTGGAACTGTAAGTCCATTAAACATCTTACTTTTGTAAATTGCCCAGTCTCATACATCTTTATCAGCAGTGTGAAAAGAGACTAACAAACTGTCTTTATTCTTTTGACTTTTTTCATCCTCTTACTAGTGTTTGTTAATTGCCTATCTTTAAGCTTACTGATTCCTTATTGTGCTTAATCAGTTCTGCTTTCGAAATCCTCTAACGTATTTTTCACTTTGTTCATTGTATTTTTTCTGCTCCAGGATTTCTGATTTATTTTTAAAATTATTTCCATCTCTTTGTTAAATTTTTCTTATAAATTTCTGAATTGTTTCTCTGTGTTATATTAAATTTGTTGTGCTTTCTCTAGACAGCTATTATGAATTTTTGTCTGAGAGATCACACATTTCCATCTTTCTAGGGTCAGTCACTGGCATCTGATGTAGTTTATTTGGTGAGGTCATGTTTTTCTGAATATTCTTGATGCTTTTGAATATATGTCAATGTCTGAACATTGAAGAATTGGGTATTTCTTCCAGTCTTTGTGGTCTGGTTTTGTTTGTACCTGTTCTTCTTCAGAGGACCATTCAGGAATTCATAGGGTACTGCCTACTGAGTTTACCAAGCCTGTGGTCACTGCAGCCATTTTAGCACTAATGAGTGCCCTATGCCTAAGTTTGCCACAACTTTTCGCAAGCTCTAAGATCCCTGGCCTTTGTAGACCTGGAGAAGACCAGGGAATGTTCTCTGGGTTCTCATTCGAAGTTCTTCACTCAATTCCTTCTCCTTCAAGTGGAAGGAGTCTTTTCTATGCTGTGATATATGGGATTAAGGAAGGGGTAACACAAATAATCTCATGGATTCTGCAGCTGACAACTTGCTGGTTTACTTGAAGCCCATAGCTTCCCAGACCTGTGTAACACTGGCGCTCGCCCAAGGCCCATGGCCACTACCACCTGCCTGCTGCTGAAATTTATTTGGTGTTCAGGGCCACTATGGTGAGCCAACTACAAAGTGGGATAAGACTCATCCTGCCAAGACAATAGATTTCCTTCTTGCCTGGGGTAGTAATAAAAGACTCATTTGCAAGCCTTGGTTTGGAATAAGAGTCCTAAAGTTCCTGCTTAGTGCTATATTTTACTCAGACAGAGCTGGTGCTGGATGTCAAGGCGAAATCTTAGGCACACTTTCCTCTCCTTTCCCCAAGGAAATGGAGTCTATCTTCCCCCTTCATTGCTTGGATATGGGGGGAGGTGTGGTATAGACAATACAAGACTATATGCCTTCCCTACCTTCTTTAATGAATGTTGTTGTTTTTGTGCTACAACCAGGTACTGTAATCTCTGATCTACTTAGCTCTTATGAAGGTAATTTTCTTGTGTAAATTGTTCTTCAGGTTGATGTTTCTATGCTGGTAAAAATCACTGAAGTTCTCTATTCTGCCATTTTGCTTCACCTCCCTAGAATATTGTATTGATAAAAACTAAACACTAGGAATTTAATGATTTTATAGGATCAAATAAAAAATTAAGAGAAGTGAAGGTAAAATGCAACATTACAATTATTAAGTCATAGTTAATTATTAAATGAATGATTGTGATAAAAGGTTAGAAAAAAGTCAGATTAAATGAAATTGAGAAATGAGTTTCATTCACTTACTATTTCATTTGCTCCTTTAAAACTGTTTAATATTTTTGTGTGTCAAGGACTATTCTAATCATGGATATTAAAGTGTATATGACAGTTATGCTCTGATCTCTACAGAGAGTATATTCAATAGTGAGTACAGATTAAACAAACACAGTGATTAAGAGACAAATTTAAATAGTCATATTTAAATTCATTTCATATTTTTTCTGTGAATAAATTCAATTCATATTTCATTATATGAAAGGCCTTAGAATTTCAATACTGTTAACTACTATGAAAGCTTAATGGGCATGCAACACATATAGTCACACAGGGACCTGTGTCTCTGGGACCTTGTACTTTGTTTAATGTTCTGCTCTCACTGTCTTAGAATTCTTAAATTTTTTTGAACAATTGGCCTCAAATTTTTACTTTCCACTTCACTCTGAAAATTATATAAACAGTAACGCAGGTGATGAATTGTAGAAGATGAGGTGAGACAGCTGACAAGATCTAGCATATGTATGATAAATTGGTATAATAATGAGCTATATTTTATTATATGTGAAATGGGCATTCACTGGGATGATAAAAACGAAGAGACATACAATTACAATTTAGGCTTTAAATTTGATAATCCAATTATGAGAAAAGATTTTTATTGTTATTATAAATTTTATTTCTAGGTAAACATATTCAACATGTTTGTTGAAAATTTTGACAGTACTATCAGAAAAGGAGACATTTCAGAATTAAGTGAGAGCAAAAGATTATCTAATCATAAACAATTTACTTTCTTATTTACTATCTTTCATCAGTTTCATAATCTTTTATGTGGACCAATCATATCCTTGAATACTTCATTTTCAAAATTACATTCTAGACAAAATGAGTTCAATGCACACAATCAATTGATAAGATGAGTATATGTACTCTTTCATCCTTCCAGAAACTGGTACTGTACATCCTTATATAAGATCCAGATTCTGTTACCATGATTTTTTTTCTTTTGAAATTATTTATCAGCATAAGTTATAAGTAGAGATGAATGAAACCAAAACAGTTAATATACATTAGGTACAGATGGCCCTTCATTTAATTAGATTATCTGAATCTCTTCCAAAACATCGTCAACTTCTAAAATTTTAGTCATCATATTCCTTAACATGGCCACATTATTCATTTTAACCATCATAGATGTCATATTTCTTTTAAATTTAAAAAATATTGCCTCTAGTCACTGTATAATAAAGAAGATGTAGGCAATTGTATATAAAACTATAGTAATTCTGTAAAGCATAATTTTCAGACAATGGTAATTAAAGTGTTTCATTATAGATTAAAAGAATTTCCTAGATACTTTTTTTATTCTATCAAATTCATTCACTCCTAGTAATAGCTTGAGCAGAGACAATATGCCACATTGTACTTCCATGAGGAGTAAAGGGCCCTTATATTTTGTCATAAACTTAAAAAAAATTCTCAATAAATAGGAGGTCAACTTTGAAATTCATCATTTTTTTTTTCTTTGAGACCGATTTTTGCTCTTATCTGCCTGGAGTGCCGTGGCAGGATCTTGGCTCACTACAAATTCTGCCTCCCAGGTTCAAGCAATTCTCCTGCCTCAGCCTCCCGAGTAGCTGAGATTACAGGCGTTCACCACCATGCCAATCTAATTTTTGTATTTTTGGTAGAGACGGGGTTTTATCATGTTTGCCAGGCTGATCTTGAACTCCTGACCTCAGGTGATCTGCCTGCCTTGGCCTCCCAAAGTGCTTGGATTACAGGCGTGAGCCACCATGCCTGGCCAAATTCATCATATTTTTGAAAATGTATTAAATGTCATGGAAACTCACAAGTTAGCTTGGAGAAATAGATCTTTCCTTTTTCTTGATTATATTTTACTCTTGATAATTCTTATAGTTCATAATTCTTATAGTTCAAAATGAGTATAATGTGACACTATAATTGTATTTTATGTTCTTGACACAAACAGAGGAATTGTATGATTTGATAATTTGGCATAAGAACAGCTCTTATAATAATTCAATTTTAATATTAACCTGATCTGCTAAACCAAAAAATGGGAGACCAAGTTACTAATTTATGTTTAAACAATCTAATGTCTTTCACATTCAATTTTTGTTATTTATCTGTAGGTATAAAAACACTGCGCGTTCTAACAGGTAAAAGACAAATCTTTACTCATATGATCTTCCTATGAGTATATATTTCCTCTATTCATGAGAAATGTATTCCATAGGAAAAGGGACAGCATTTTTGAATGTTAATATAGTTCTATTAGACATTCTGAACATTTTAACATAGCTGTGGTCAGCATAATCCACAGGAAGTATGGGTGGACACAAACGGCTTCATACCTGAACTCCAAATTTTCCTAGTTATTTCTTTCAGGCACACTGGACCTTCTAATATTTACCCAAGGAATCTAGACAATGTAGACAATCTGGAGACAGAGAATGGACAGGGGATTAGGCCAGAACACCTCGTGAATGACGCATTATGCAATAGAAAGAACATGAATGTTGTAGTCAGGCAGATTAGCTTCAAGAATTACAGACTGAGTTGTAAATCAGTTCAACACTATGAGGTTCAGTTTCCTGTATATAAAACAGGGACCACCCTGCAGAAAGCAAAATAATGAACCACTACAGATATTAGTGTCCTAATTCCCAGAACGTATGGATATATTACTTTACATGGCAAAAGAAAATTTTCAGAAGATTTTGAAAAGGGAAAACTATCCTGAATTATCTGATGGGAACAAGTGTATATCACAAGAGCCTTCCTTTTAAAGAGGTACACAGAAGAGGCAGAGTCAGAGAAGGAGATGTGACAATGGAAGCAGAAGTTGCAGTGATTTGTCCTGGCATGCTAACTGCAAAGATGCAGCAAAACCATGTGTCAGAAAACGTGGGTAGCCTATAAAAGCTGAAAAATGGAGTAAGTGGTTCTTCCCTAGAGCCTCCAGGAGTGCAGCCCTGACAAATACCTTGATTTTAGCCAAGACCGATTTCATACTTTGACCTCCAGAACTGTAAGACAATAAATTTGCAAGCCATAAGATTTGTGGTGATGTTTCAGCAGCCAATAGGGAACTAACATACTTCCCATTGTAAGATTTCATAAGGATTTAATTTTCCCAGCTCATATTGAGACCCTGTAAAGCATTGGTTTTGGGGAGGTTTTTTAATCACACAAAATCTAAAGAGGCCTTGAGCTTTTTAGTTTCAAAGATTTGCTGAGAACTAAATGTGTGACTATGTTTCCTTCTAGTCTATCTTATCCAAGAAGACATGATTATAATTACTTAGGAAAGATGAAAGGACTAGGGCACGGTAAAAATATGTTTGCTTTTCCTTAGCATAAGCAGCTTCGGTGAGCCGATCAGTAATGCTACCTGGGCTTTAAAGTGTGGTGAAAATTTTCCTATGTGCTGTGTATCACAGCTGAATACTGAATCACTATAGTTCACTTGCCCTGTGCCTTTCTACAGTTGATAACACATTATCAACTGTACCTTTTCCTCCTTAGCCTGTGGAGTCCAATCACAGGTTAGAAGTTTCAATTGTTTTATAGCTTCAAAACACATTTAAACTCTTTTGAGTTGACCAAGAAATCTAATCTAACGGGATGAAAAACAAACAATTCTACCTCTTGGAATGTATGATTATGTGTTACTGGTTAGAAATTTACTCCCAGTTTCAGAGCAAGAAATTGCCATGAGGGTCACAGCTTATAGTACAGCTGTAAAACTTTCCAGATGACTTACCTGTTTCAATAGTAATAAGTAAACATGCACACATGCCAACTTGTGCACATTTCCTTACCTAGCATTTGGTACTTAAACCCATCTTCTCTCGTAGAATTAATGGCCTCAACCAGAAAATGAAACAGATTTTATTTAACAGATTGGAAAGAGCTATATAGAACTTTATAGCTTGTTTTATCTGCCATACTATGACATGCACTTTTAATTATTTTGGGCATATTTAAATGTAACAAATGTCTTGGAGACCTAAGATATGAGATAAAAGTTAAAAGTTATAGCGATAATTTGTATTAATTTTGGATGATCTGACAGCCTGAAGGTAGAAGTGACTCTTGAGACGCTGGAATTTAAAACAAAAGTGGATGTTTAATTAGAAAATAAATTAACTCCATACATTTATATTTTTAATGAATTAGTTGAATCATGCCATACAATTTCACCTAGAGATGTACATATTTTAATTGCCCATTTTATAGTAATTACCTTTCCTTTGCTCTCTGGCACTAAAATACAGTTTGAACAGCTTTCTTATCCAAGGTCCATGTAGGTCTAGCATATTTTCTTAGATTCTCTTAAATCCACTAACACATACTGAAGTGATTAAAGTTAATGACATCACATTTGATCTGTTTCCTTTTTAGGATTTTTAATTCAACAGAATACATACGTAGAAAAGCTTTCTTCATAGCAGTGTCATTCAAAGTTGTGATTGGAATGTAAGCCTTTCACAGAGAGAGAGAGGTAGCCATTAGCAAGCTGGAGGAAAAGTCATCATTGGGAGATTGTTGTTTAGACTCCTGCATTGGTTAGGGGAGGGACTTCAATGGCATATAGTATCTTATCCAACATTGTATAACCACCTTTCTTTAGGAATAAAATTAAAGGTACAGAAGATTTAAAAAATTTAATTAGATAGAAGAAAAAAGAAAAACTGGGAGAAAAAATAATACACATTTATGTCAATCATTTTATTTCAAAGAGAATCTGGATAAATCTGAAAATTATAAATGGCAAATTAGCATATCATACTAGATTTCAGTTATCCTTCTTACATGAACTGTGTACTGGCAGTACACTGCTCTGCTTCTCTCTGTAACATCTCCTCAGCTCATGCAGTAAGGAAACAATCTTATTGTAAGAACTACAGACCCAGGCAGAAATCCACTACTCTCTGAAGCTTATGAAAGCTACAGGATTTATTTTCTCCTGATGTTAGATGGGAGTAAAGAGAAGAGGAACAACCCTGTTCACAATAACACAAAATAGCAAGAAGATAAAAACATATCCTAAAAACTAAATATATAAGTAATATAGGAAAAAATTATTTTACCAGAATATAGATTGAAAATATAAAGTTGGGAGAGTCAACAGGTAGATTATTGTACTATAAACAAGTATGTAACTTATGAGAAAGAGGTATTTATCAGTACGTATGAAGCATGAAAAATATCCAATGAATCATGCTATGACAATTTAAACACATTCACAAAACTAAATCACGAAAGTTTTAAAAAGTTAAAAATTAAGGATGAAATAGCTAAATGGTGTTTATGAAATTTTTGTACTATGGGGAAATATTCTAACAGTTATTGAAAAATTCAAAATGCAAGTGTAAAATATAACTTTGAAAGAGACATGATTGGAATGTACCCACTAAAGAAGTCATGCTGAGGAAAAAAAACAGGGAAAGAGTTGACAATTATGATATATATAAAAAGCTGACACACACTGATGTGAAAAATGCTAAAGTACAAAACAATAACCAAAATAAGCAGCTAATTAACAAAAGAGGAAATCTATTAGTCTAATAATAAATATGGTATGAAAATCAATGTTGTTTATAAGCAAATGAATGGGAATTAAAATCAAATTGATGTACCATTTGTTATTTTAAATTGTAATCTTAAATATAATGAGAATAATTACTAGTAACACAATCATAGTGTAAAGGTGTAAAGTGATGCAAACCCCTATAATATCACTGATCCCGATGCCACTGTCTAAAATGGGCTGAGACAAAACCAGTTATTCTACCCCACACATTGCCCTGTGCTTCAACCTTATTTAGTACTCCCTTTTCCTCAGAGCTTTGCTACTAATAAGACCCTAGAATCTTGGTTTTCTACAAAATTATATATTCTAAATAACTTAAGAGGTGTTATTCAAAATCTTCTGGAGTATTGGAAATCCTGAAGCCTTTGCATGGTCACATCTGAAGAATAGCTAGACAGCAGAAACATACCAGAGGAGGATAATAAATGTCCTTTTTAAGACTGCTAATTTAAAAGATACCAGGATAACAAAGGATATCTTCAACTGCCTTTTATCTTCCTCTTTAATCAGGTAGAGGTACTCCATGTTTCAAGGTTCAACAATCAGAAGATAAAGTGGAACTAAGTATTCCAACACCTGTTTTCTCGTATTTGTACACCTGGTTGAGAAAATGCTGTAAAATGAACATTCCAAAAGTAAGTAGCTGAAAATATGCTTTTATATCTGAGTGATGTATTAAAATAGCTGAAGAAGCCCTTTTTTAAAAACCCTTATTGCAAGGCCATGACTAAGGAAAAGAGAAAAAAGAAAACTTGAAACATACAATGTGATTTTTAAAAAGTACAGGCTAGATAACTGTAAATTACATTGAGGGTTCTGTTGGTCTTTATTTTCATTAATCACTGGAATTCTTTCAATTAGGAGCAGACTTCTTCAATAACAACAAAAATTCAGGAGTATGAAGAAATACATCTACCTGAAAAGGTAAAACATAAGGGAAGAAAACAAATAATAGACAAGTGGACAAAGAGATAAGAATGAATTTTGAAAGCTTTTATCTCATTGTCCATGTTTTTACTAAGTACATACGATAATGAGTTCACAAGTCCCTCTTGCTCTGTTTGTTGCTATTCAGACTATCAATGATATCTGAGAGACTAATCTGTAGCCAAATCAATATAGCTGATGTTTAATGTGATAAAGAGAAATTGGAATTAATATTTCTAAATTCTTGTCCTGAAGACATTCACTAATTGAAAATGTATATTACCACTGGAAATAAAGCAATGAAATAGAACTCTTACACTTCCTGTTAGTAATGCTTACATATATTTTATTATGATAAGTATAACTTGATAAACAGATTTGTTTTATATCGTCTAAGAAACTTTAATTAAGAACAACCTTCAGTCAATCAGATCTTCTTTAAAAATACTGCTGCATTTAACTTCCAGCAATTAGTTTAAAAAAAAAAAAACTTGCACTAAGAACTGAATCAATATACTAATGTCCGAAGTATATTCTGGAACCAGTGAACATTTATTAGAGCTTCCAGATTTTGCTATTGCTACAGTATTGTACTGTGAGTGTAGATAAGTCCATACTACTAAAATATACTTGATATGTCAAAATTATTTAAAAGATAATTGATTGTCCTGCTACATGATACTATATTCTTTAGAATGGTTCTGTCTTTGTTAATGCTCTTATTTCTTCTTACATCACCGAACACAAACATCTTCAGTATATTCATTCATCCAACTCTTCCCCCATTCTTTTACTATTATAGTTGCCATTATTTCTTAATTTTCTGAGATAGAAGCTATTTAATTTGAGCCACCTAAAATTATTTATCTTTTACCTCACATGTATTTTATCTTGACAAATTTGTCTGTCTTTTCCCCTGAACCAGAAGAAAACAGGTTTATTCCTTAGTTTAGCTTTTACTGATTCTAAAATTTCACACTCACCCACCTTGCTCCATCAATTTCACATCCACCTTGCTCCACCAATTTCCAATCCCTCCCTGCCCTGCTTTTCTCCCTTATTGTATTTCATTCCTCTTCACTATATCTGTTCTCTCACTTGCAAGGTTTGTGGGGATTTTTTCAATCTGTCTACAAAATGTTGTAATTTCTCATAACTAAGTAAACATACATGTGTGTGTGTGTGTGTGTGTGTGTGTGTGTATAATTATTAGTCATAAGTCCTATCAGTCACTCCATTTAAAGGGAGAGAGATTAGTATTTATTGAAAGTATAACAACCACATTTTGTAGCAAATATAATACTTCAAGTTTTATTGATGAAATAATTAAAGTCTACAGGGTTAAGGGTTACTTCATTTACCCACTGTCACAAGTAAATGATGACATTGGGATTAGACAGGGTTCTGCCTAACTCTACAGCACACTATTAAATTTATTATTTGTATAACAGGGTTATTGCCCACACTACCTTTATACTATATATGCCTCATGACTCCTACAATCTGACTTTTGATACCACATTTATTTTTAATCTCCTTTCTTAAAGCTAACAAAGGATATATTTGTTACTAAATGCTATAATTTCTTCCAACATCTATATTCTTTAAATAGCCTGAGAATGATCTTGTATGACCTCTTTCTCATTCTTATAATACTCTGTTTTCTTCACAAACCATGTCCCCCTCGTTTATTTTCACTCTATGGCTGACCTTCTTCTTTTCCTTCTATTTTTTTCCTGTCCTCAAAGTTCTGCTCTATGCTCCTACATTCTTAATTTCTAACTTACACTTATATTATTATATCTCAACTGAACTATTATGAAGGCTGATAACTGATCGTTTTCTCTTTTCATTGTTTTTAATGCCAAGACTGAACTTCTCTGTAGAATAAATACTGTTCAGTCAGCTAGAAATGAGAGATTGAATATTTAAAAAAACTGATTTTAAAATATTTTTGAAAAAAATGCAGCTAGTATTATTTATATATAATTGTAACAGTATACTAACATGGTATGATAAACAATATTTCAAATACCAATTACCATGAATAATTTGAGCAAAGCAAACAAATTCAGTGAAACAATATTTGGTAGCTTACAGAACTGTTGAAATAAGAAACCAGCTTGAAATACGTGCACAAAGCCTAGGGCTCTAGAACCACAGTATAGTCAAGCATGGAAGCATTGAGAAATATTTTTCACAGCCACCAGGCACTAGGCCACAGCTACATCCACTACTGCTTCTGGCACTGGACTTGGTTCCCACTGGTACATCATATGATAATTCAAGGATAATAATAAAAAAAGAAATAAAAAAGTTTTAAAAAATAGATTGTTAGAGAGTAGTGAAGTAATTGGGGTGTAGGGTAAAAGAGTTATGAAAATAAATTTATTCTCATATAAAAAAATATATGTTATGTCTAGATTGGATAAATCATAAAATAGCAGCATAAGAAAATCATCTAGACAGGTAAAAAAGTCTTTAAAAAATGAAATAAAAGAAATGCTGGAAAAATTATATAACCAGAGTTTGAGACTAGGCATGGAGAGGTTACAGAGACAAAATGCTGCTTTTTATTAGAAAACGTTTTGATACGTGCAAATATTTTCTAAGTTAAAAGAAGCAATTTAAAAAACGTGTAGCCTATAAATGTCTCTATACTTATAGTTTATATTTTTAAAATATTGAACAGTTCTACTACTTCTAATTGCTGCAACCAATTTTTCTAAGCTGTATAAAATAATATGCATAGGATTAATCTATTTATTACCTATTAAAAAGGACACTTTCCAACAGTATTTTGCAGTTTTTTTTTTTTTTGTCAAGTATGGGTGTACCCAACAAATCATTAGAAAGAGACAATGTAAAATTAATTTGAGATAAAACTGCAATATATAAATACATGTATTTCTGAATTGTTTTTATATTTTTATCTTCCCTTTGCCTCTTTCTACACTTTTTTACATATACTATCTTCAAGGTATGAGAAACTCTAGTCTCACAGGGATCTAAGGAGACAACACATTGATGAAATGCTGCTGTCTCTACCTCAAATCAAAATCCCATTCAAAGGAAAAACACCTTTTGACATTGAAATAGAGTGAGCATATGATTTGCAGATATGTCGGAGCCTTTTGGCTAAATTCTGGAAAATTTGTAAAAACTCACTAAATCATACATTAATATATGTAGAAAAGTTGTAATTACAATTTCATAAAATCAAACTCATGTATGTCTATGTATTTACGTTAATGAATTATCATTTTAGAAGGCATTACATTCAAATTCTGTCATTCAGACTCCCAAATTATATCACGTAAATACTCACAATTGTTTCCCAGATGGGCAGTGTTGAGCTCAAGATAAAATTAAATACGTTATTACCAAAACACTTGACCTAAAATTATATTGGAATGTTTAGTCAAATATTGGGACAACAATCAAAAAAGCATGTATAATTGACTTCAACATTAAGACAATAAATGTTTTGAAATGGATAAAAATGCATGACATGGAAGAAGCAGCCCAAAAGAAAGATGCTCAGATAAACCCACACAGTATATCTAAGATTACCTGTACCGAAGAAATTTTCAAGATGGGGATTGTGACAATGTAGACAGACTGTGCGTTTCATGCTCAGTATTTTCTCTTGCTGTTTTTTTTAAGAGATTCTTCTTTCTTTCTGGCAAATTCCCACTTACTCGTCACAAGAATTTAAATGTCGTTGTATCTATGATGGTCACCTCTTGTGGAATGTTTGTCTCCTCTTAGATCCTTAGTCCTTTAATTCATACCACTTTCTGAATTTTCACATTTTAACACTGGATAGACTGATAGATGACAGATACATGGATAAACAGGTTGAAGGGTGTAGATAAAAATAGATAGTGTTCATATCTATATTTATATCTCAACACAACAAGACTATGCCACTGAAGGGCAGAAATTTTTTCTTATTTATGTATTCCTAGTTTTTGATGAAAAAATATTTTATTTATTTAATAATCATTTGTTGAATTAATTTGATTATCCTAAGACTAAGGTTCCATCATATCATCAGAAAATCAGAAAATTTAAAGATAACGTGTAGTAAATATGAAATATATAGTAATGTTAGTAAATGTAACAAGTTATGAAAATATTTTGAAATGGAAAGGTGTCATGACTAAATCAACACAGATATTTTATCAGTTTGTCATCTCTCTGCAGCAACTGAAGGAGTTTGATCTGATTTATTACCATTTCCATAGTAATAATAAAAAATACATTTGTAAAGCTTGTTCTATTTCAAAACATTTTAATATCCGTTATCTTATTTGATTGAGCTGGTTTGATCTACAACAAAATTTTGTGACAGTTTGGGCAAACTTTATTTTCTTAATTCATAAATCTAAAATCAAATAACTTTCCCAAAGTTTCAGAAAATGTTATTGCAAAGTTTCAGATTTCTTTATGGCCTACTGTATATTTTCTTTGCTCTTTTTTTTTTTTTTTGTCTCTCTCTCTAATTTGTAAGTTGCCAGAGAAAAATAACACATTATCTTTTTTAAAAAGTCTAATATTTATTCTGTGAAGGTGATAAATAGCCATTCAATCACATGCAATGTGTATACCAGATGAATAAATGGCATTCCCTACCCCACAAAGCCTTATTGCTAAAGACATTAAAAATTAAAAAAGAATTTGAGTTCCTCAATTTTTCTTCATACTATAATCTGAAAAACACATGATCATAATGCAGTTTCTCAAATAGTTTTTCATTTTTTCAAATACTTCCAAGGAAATAGTTCACAGTCAAGAGGGCAGAGTTAAGCCTACAATATTCAATCCATTCGGCAGTTACAAATCCCTTTAAACCATAAATTTCTTTCAATACAGCTACATTTCTTGACAATATGTTGTAGTCTTATTTGTATTTCCTTGGTACTAAGTGAGGTTCTTGGTGTATACCCATACTTTGTTCTGTGTCTTTTCAATAAATTAATTATAACTTTGTATACTTCCAATATTCAGGCTTTAATTCAATGAAAATATGGTTTGTTTTTAAAGTTTCTCAAGTGATTTAAACATGTAGTCAGAGTTATATACAATTCACTTTGTAAGATGTCAGAATATAATAGAATAGTGGTTTTCAACTTTGGCTGCACATTAGAATTACCTCAGGAGATTAAAAGAAAATTAATCCCTATGGACAGACTTCAACCAGACCAATTAGATCAGAATCCTTGAGAAAGGCTCCAGGTATCTGTAGTTTTAATTTTTTCCAGGTGATTCCAATATGCCTCTAAGTATGAGAACCAGTGCAATAGAGACCAATTACCTTGATTGCTTTCATTGATTTACCACTATGTGAGGATATCATTATGCCATTTGCTGTATCACAAGCTTATACATTTTAGCAAAATGGCAGTATGACATGGACAGATCCCTTTATATTTGCTTTTTTCTTTAGAAACAAAAAACCTCAAATTATTGTTTCATCCATTGAGCTGTATTCAGTAAGTTGTCTATTGTCTGGACGTGGACTTCCTTCAAAACCTAGCTCTTTAAGCCCAGCTCCATTGCACTCTGCAAAGACACTGCTAATGCAGAAGTGCAGCCTAATTAATTAGCTCAGTTGGACCCACAACACTACAAACTGCCACTCCATTTACCTTTTGCTCTTCTTATCCAGGCTGAGCAGTCATTCTAAGTATAATGTATCTTAAAAATGCTGCAGCTGATGGTGTCCACATCTATTACTAACTGTATTAAATTATGCTGCCAGTCCACACTATCATTTTTCTGCATCATGAGGAGATCTATTTATTAGAGCAGATCTTTATATGGCACCAATTATTTTTACAAAGGACAAACTGGAAACAGGTCCCATAATTGGATGCTAGTCAACCAGTCAAGTCTATAAATAAAATCATTCACTCTTTTATGACCTCTTTTACCTTCAACTATAATTCTCTGCCTGTTGACTGGAGGTATTTTCTTGTGTTTTATTTTCTTTTTAATTCATCAATAGCAGTATACACTTTCAGTCCAAAAATACTGAAACCTTAGAAATTACTTAGGATGTTTCCATACCTCATGCTTGCTTGCCTATATTGAGAGTTAATGTAGAAAAGCCATTACTGGGGCAATGAACATCAAGCCAGAATTATGTCAGTAATTAGCAGATTCAGATGCTGGTAAGAAAGTCAGTTTTTTCTTTACTACTGCAATGACTGGAAGAGAATTAGAGCAGTTATTCCCAACAGAATCACATCTTCCTTTTATTGCTCTCACTCTCTATTAGTCTGTCTCTGTTGGTACTCTATGTTCTTATTTTACATAAAGCAGATTAATTATATCTGATCCATATAGACTCTGCAAGTTAAAGTTCTGACTTTTAAATAAACTGTGGTGATATATGTTGCTTTATTTTCAATGTCCCCTTGATGCTTCTCTGTGGTAACCATATATGTCCTGTACTTTAGAATATCTAACTAATTTTTTAGCTATATTTATTCCACCCACCTCATTCTCTCCTCTTCTCCCCCTCTCCAACTCTATTTGTTACACTTACTAAGATTTTCAAAAGAGAGTTATTGCTTCACTCTAAGTCAAACCAAAACAGACATGGCTTTCCTGCTCAAAGTTTGAAGTCTTCTACTTGTAACTTCAGGGACAGGGGCTAACGATCAAATGGATATTCCCATAGAGATTTTTTTTGACAACAACCAAACCCCTGAAAAAACAAAAAGGACAAATAAACAAAAACCGCAAAATCACTCATTTAAAGCTTCTCCTGCTGCTCCTTACTCTGCATATTTAATCTGAAAATCTAATCAAGCAACCATGCTAAGGATAGTTGTAAAGACAGTGCAAACACAGGAATCAAACCCCTGCTTTGCCAGGCTCATTGAATGACAAATCTTTTCTGGGCCCTAAAAGTGGCCGTTGAGATGATGCGTCAGCTTCTAAGATTCATGACTTCTATATGCCATCTTGGCATAAAGAAAAGGTGAAATACAGCACAACACATGAATCCTAAGCTTCAATTCTGAGAATGAGAGTACATGTTTGTATATACACATCTCTTTTTCCAAAGTTAAACTTTATCACCATTATGTCTTCTTGAGTTAGTATTTTTCAGGAAACTTAAAATTTACATAAAATTTTTATTTCTAAAACTTCTTTAGCAGTTTATGAATTTTCCATTATCCCGACATTTAAAATATGTTAATACTTTTTATTAAAATTTATTTTTATTATAACAGACTATCAGTCAAGTCAAAAGATTCTTAGTGATAGCCATGACTCCTCATGAGTATAGTCTGCAATTTATTAAAAGCTTCATGTCACTCTTTGAGAACCATATTAATTAGAACAGATAGAGTCACTGTGTCCCCTGTAGTAGTTGAATTGTGGGCCCCAAACAATATATCCATAACCTAACCCTTGGAATCTATGAATGTAACTTTATTTAGAGAAAAATTAATGTTTACATATGTAATTAAATTAAGGTTATTAAGGTGAAATTTTCCCAGCTTACACAGGTCGATTTTAAATCTAATGTATTAATATCTTTGTAAAAGACACACAGAGGAGAGATATGTACAAAGGTGAAAGGTGTGAGAATGTAGTCAGAGAATAGAAGTATGCAGTCCTAAACCAAAGAATACCTAGAGCCACCAGAAGCCACCATAAGAGGCGAGAAAGGATTCTATCTTAAAGCTGCCAGAGGAAGAATCATCCTGCTGAAACCGTGATTTCAGACATCTGACTCTGGAACTCTGAGAGAATATATTGCTGTTGTTTTAACCTACTAAGTTTGTGCTAACTTGTTATAGCCGCCCAAGAAAATTAATATATCTCTCTATTTCTTGATAATTCTATATAGTTAAATCTATATTATATATTATATATTATATAGTAATATAAATTTTATAGTAAATAATCACAGGAAATATTAAAAAACCAGATAGAAAAGGAAAGGGGACTTCCTGTATTGAGAAGAGCCACATTAGTCAGTGACTATAGGGAAAATAAAAATTAAAGAAACAAGATAAAGAACAGCCATCTTGTTTTTATAAGGCAGGATTAGATTCAGAATGAGAGATGCTTTTATTATAGGGTTGACTTTACCAGGTAAACCATGCAGTGGATATTCGAGGCAGAAGAACCAGCAGGAGCAAAGGTATGGAGGCAAGAAAAAAAATAGAGTTAAGGATAAATAGGTAATTTGGCACTACTGAAAAGTCATATAGGAGAGGGAATATGTTGGAGCATAAGGCCAGCAAGGTAACTTCGTGGCAGAATGTGGGGCTTTGGTGCCATGTGGAAATGAGCACACTTTATCATGGGGATTCTGCTTCTCAAAGAAAATATGTGGAAACCCTTGGGAATAAAGCTGTGTGACACATAAGCACAGTCTGTGATTTTGTTAAGCTCTGTGGCCCCACTCAGATTTCATCTTGAATTATAATCCCCATAATCCCCCCTGTGTCAAGGCAGAGACTGACCAGGTAGAGGTAATTGGATCATAGGGGCAGTTTTCCTCTTGCTGGTCTCCTGATAGTGAGTTTTCACGAGATAGGACAGTTTGTTTTGTGTTTGGTAGTTCTTCTTACGTTTATTCTTCTTCCTATGTCCTTGTGAAAAAAAGTGCCTTGCTTCCTCTTTGTTTTCCATCATGATTTTAAGTTTTCTGAGGCCTCCCCAAACACACTGAACTGTGACTCAATTAAACCTCTTCCCTTTATAAATTACCCAGCCTTGGGCAGTCTTTATAGTAATTTGAAAACAGACGAATACACTTTATCCTCCTGAAATATTATGTTTACTTAAATGTTTGGAGGAAACAAAATAGTCCATTTGATGAGTGAGTTGGAAGACGTGTATAAGTATATCAACAAAGATATAGGAGATATAATTAGTGTAATTTTTAAAAAGCTGTAAAATGAGAATGCACTAATGGCATGACTGCAAGTAAATGAAACTAAGGACAGCAGGTTTGTGTTAGGCTTCACATTCACATAGAAAAAAATTACTCTCTTTTGCTGTTAGCAGAAACTCTTTAGGAAAACACAGGAAAAGGCCTGACTTGCTTAGAGGACAGTCAACAATGTTCATAACAATAGCATTAACAATAGTAGATAATATGTATTGATTATTTACTATGTGCTACATCCTATTCTAAGTGCCCAAATAATATTTCTAATGTATCCTTATCAAGAGCTTATGAGATAGCTAGTATTATGACAATATTAAAGGTGAGGAAGATGATGAGTAGAGAGGTAAAGGCTATATATAAAGAGATCAGGATTTTATTCCAAATATGACTGACTTCAATGTCCTTCTTATAACCGATGTATTATATTGCAAAGATTACAAGAACTTCATTTTAGAACTTAATGCTCTACTTACACCCTGATTTAGAAAATGAAGTTCTAGATGTCAGCAGCTTTGCAAGAAAACTGAAATTTATTGCCAGGAAAATCTTGTTTTATTAATACTTTATTTGGCTCTATGGCAGGCCATAGTCATTCACCAAGATAGTGATACAAATTTTTGTGTAGATAAATTGAATGAACTTGGAACTTTAAAAAAATGTACAAGTGCCAAACTTTTTTGTGATTTTCATATTTCTGTAATAGAATCAGACGATAGCCTTATAATGAAGGAAATGGACTTTTCCCTTCTTTTATTCTGGGAATGAATTAAATAGTGTTTTTTGTTTTTCTTTGGTCAGAATTAGGGAAGATCTTCGGAAGCTCAGTTGAGTGAGAAACACTTTTCCCTCTGGATCTGTGGTAAGTTTGTCCCAGAGGGACTCCAAGGCATGTAAAGACCTGTAGCATTTTCAATGGGGAGTATGTCGGGTGAGAGGAGCTGTCTGCCTTCTGGGTTCTTGAAAGCCAGGATATAAAAGATTGAGATCTTGGATGAGGTATAGATTAAATGTAGCAGTTACAACTGTTTTTTTTCTACATGTCTTTAGTAACTGTTAACTGTTAACAACTGCTATCCATGTGTGTCATGGGAATTGGAGAATGGTCTGTACTCACCCTTGCAGGAAAATTATTCAGTGGGAGCAATTTCAAATAGAGTTGCTTTCTCCTTTAGTGTTAAAATGTCACCTTTACCCTGCAGGGACAGATTGTGTTTATTTTCTTAAAATGCGGCTATGTAGCAAATTACTGACAGTTATTGTCAGAGAAAAGGTCAGCAAATTTGGAAATGCATAATTCATCATATATTCAATAACTCTTTTAAAAACTTTGCCACAAGATTATCAGATCATCAGCTGTTACTTTGTGATACAAATGCTGTTGATTATTACTACCCTTCTTTTATTTCAAAATGTAGTGATTAGTAGATCATGTTTTCAGGTTTTATTTGATAAAATTAATTAAGTTGTGAACTCATACGTTACTCTATGCCATTGAGTCCTTAACTTACTTTCTCATTCAAGTACTTACCCCCACCCATTTATTTTTCTTTTAATGAAAAACTTCTTTAAAAAGTATGATATTCATTTATAATTTACAATTTTGGTTTTTTTTTTTAACCTTTTTTAAGCCAATTCTAGTTAGATTTTTGATCCTACCAAACCACTGGAATTTCTCTTCTCAGAGTCACCAATGACTTTGAAATGTTAAACCCCAGGTCATTTTTACTTAATCTAGCCACAACATAGGGCACAATTGATTAACCTCTCCTCCTTGAAATATTTTCTTCATTTTGTTTCTGGGAGAGGACACATTCTAAGCTTTCTCACTGTCTTTCATTGAAACTTTTGATCTCTCAAACTTCTAAATATTGGAATGCCCCAGTGTTGTATTCTTATACCTCTTCTTTCTTTTGTTTATACACTTTTAGTAAGCTCATCTAGTAGCATGTCTTTAAATGTCATTTATGGTCATGACTGCTCAATGTATAACTCCAACCCAGATCTCTTAAATCAAGATCTATCTATCTATCTGCCTGCAAACAAGAATGCATATATAAAAATATATATATACACATACTCAAACATTAATATATACAAAATCAATATTCTGCCTACAAACAAAAATACAAATATAAATATATATACACACACACATACACACATTCATATATATATATAAATATACTGGAAATCAAGATCTATGTGCCTGCAAACAAGAATACATATACAAATATATATATACACACAATCATATACACATTCATACATACATATATGTGTACACGTATATACACATATTCATATACATACACACATATATATACATATATGTACATGCATATGTATATGTATATATGAATGTGTATGTAATAGAATATGTGATAGAAACATGTAATAGAAATTCTAAATTTGAAGACTCAAATGGAACTTTTGCTCTCTCTGTACGTTCCAAACTGGCATCTTCTTTCATCCTATACATTTCACTTTATAGCAAAAAAATGTCTCCAAGTACTTAGATCGAAATGTTTGTGTCCTTTTGCTGCTTTTCTTCAACCACCGTATTTGGTCATTTCAACAAATGCCTTCATCTCTGTGTTTCAAATACCTTCAAATTGTTGTTTAATGGATATTGATATAGTTGGATATTTGTCCCATCCAAATCTCATGTCGAAATTTGGTCCCCAATGTTGGAGGTGGCCCTGGTTGGAGGTGTTTAAATCCTGAAGGCAGATCCCTAAACAATGGCTTGGTGCCATCCTTCTGGTAATGAGTAAGTTCTCACTTTGTAAGTTTCTGCAAGATTTTATTGTTAAAAAGAAGCCTGTTATCTCCTTCTTTATTTTCTACTTCTTGCCATGTGATGCTTGTTCCCCTTTGCCTTCTACCATAAGTGGAAGCTCCCTGAAGTCTTTAGCAGGTGGAAATCTTACTGCCATGCTTTTTGTACAGCCTGCCAAACTGTGAGCCAAATAGATCTCTTTTCTTTATAAATTACTCAGCCTAGATATTCCTTTATAAAAACACAAAACTGACTAGTACAATTTTTTCCCTTGAATTTGGGCATGCTTATGAGGATGAAGGAAGTGACACAATGTGACTTTTGAGATTAGGTCTGTTTCTTTTGGGGTGCTCCAACATGTGCTGTGAAGAAGCCTGGGCCACAAGGAGCAATAATGTGCTGATATTCTATTACACAGTTTCAGTTGAGTTCTGACATTATTGTTAGTTAATAACCAGATAAGGAAATGAAGGAGCCTTCAGATAATAAGAGATCAGCTACATAGTCATCTCCAGTCTTTAAGTCTTGCCATCTGAAGACACAGATATTTTGAAGCAGAGACAAGTCATCCCTCAATTCTCTGTTCACATTTCTAATCTATAGACTCTGTGAAGAGTCTGTAAATAAAATTGTTGTTTTGTGTCATTACATTTGGAGGTGATTTGTTGTGCAACAATAGATAATTAGCGAGAGTGAGACTTTAGAGAAGGCATATCTCTGCTCATACCCAGTTGGGCTTAAACCACTTCAGTTTTACTATCATTCCTTTGATCACAATTCAGCCATTTGTGCCAATTTAATTGTGAAAACTCCCATCATAATAGGATTATGATTTTCTGAGTACTCATCTTTTAAACGTTTTCATAAAGTGACTAGCTAACAACTTAAGGCACAACATAAAACTTTGGAAGCTTTTATTTATTTTTATTCATTTATTAATTACAAAGGTAATTCTTTCATTAACACAGTGGATTTACATCTGTTTCAACAATATATTTGAAAATATTGCATACTTTTATTAATTTTTATAATATATGATTATAGGTAGTTATTTTAAATTTTCATGTGGTAACAAAGACTAATAATTTTCAATGTTTTTATTTTTATCTCCTTTGCTAACAGTTGTATAAAAAGTTCTATCTTTAATTCACAGTTTCTTTGCAGGAGTAGCTTTAAATCATCCAGTTATTTTGTGAAGAATATTTCAGTTAAAACAAGGTTACTTAATTCATTAATCCTTTAAGTAGGAACAATTAAATTTCAAACCATTGCAAAATATTTGTTCCTTGTTGTTTTAGGACTGAGTGTACTATTCTCTTGCTGTCAGTTGAGGGTTCTCAACTCATAGAGTGCAACTGCAGTTTCCTGCCTTTTGGCCCTTCCATATGACGTCTCAGATTTTGAATGTATTTTTTCAGGAAAGGCTTAAACCCTTTTAAAGTGCGCAGCTAAGTGGACCCGACCTACCTAGCTCTCTTTCTATTAATTTAGCATCAATTTGTTAGAAGTCCAATCACAAGAATGATACCCCATTTTATTCAGAGGTTTCACCCACATTGAAGGGTAGGAATTATCTGAGGCATATATGCCAGGTAGGCAGCAATCTTAGGGGCAATCTTAAACTTTTGACTACCATGGATGCTAAAAAAAATTTACTAAAAAACAGGTGGCACAATTGTCTCCTCAGAATTTTGGAACCACATTTACCTCAAGAAATTTCAAGAACTGTGTGCCCTGTGGCTAAGTAAAGATGCTGGTATTAATTTCTATATAAATTAGAGATAAATTTTAACTTTTCTTGTTATTGAAATAAAAACAATACTAATAATATCTCTAATACTTTGTTTCATTACATAATGGACCATCATGTCTCTGTGTTATTATATGCAGACTTTATTTTCAAGTCCACCCATATAAGATATGTACACATCAAAAATTGAACATTGTGTTGGCCAATGTAAATTCTAGGATCTATGTCATATTTGGGGCTCTCAGCTGGTCTCAGTTAGCCAGCTTCCCTGGGAAAACTTTTCTAATTTGGTCTGATTTGCACCAAAGATGAGTCATAGGCACAGTCCATTGTTCAGACAGTTTATCCTTGCCGTGCTTTTACAAAACAGATAAACAGCAGTAGGTCATTGTCATCAGTTACATTCAGTCAGGGGTCACCTGGCTGAGAAGGTCTCCACCTACAGGCAATTTTCAGAGTTAGGGATTCTTTTCCCTTTCCTATACCTGTATTTAGTCTGGTTCAGTTATCAGGTATATATTTATTTAATAAGGGATTTTAAGCCATTTTTGTAAGAGTAAGCTCTATTTTAAGGCTCATGAAAGTTATTTCTCTGCTAAGGTGGTCTTGTTTCCTGGAAATCTGTAAGCCAGGGTAGGAAATCCTTAGGTCAGGTTGGATCACACTGCCAGTTGGCCCATAGTGTAGGCCCTGTTAGAGATTTGAGTGGGTTTTATGGTTATCATTAATCTTGTAGTCACATCACGTCTCATGTAGCATACTACAGTCTCATTTCCTATGGATATAAGTATGATAGATGGGTTCTGGTATGCTGTGTCAAGACAGTGCCTAAGATAGTAGGTCCTCAGTAGAAAGTTACTGAATAAATAAATAATAAGTTGAAGTGGTTATGAGCAGAAGTTTACCATAAGAGAAAAATGTAATTGCTGCAAGCTTAGGACTAAAGCAAAGATTTTTCTGTTAAAAGAAATTTGAGACGAGAGGACTGTACAGGACCACACCACTCAGTTTCCTTAGGTATGCCTCCCCCAACCCTCCTTTTCATCCACTATTTATAAGAAAAACGGTTATGTATGGAATGACAAAGAATAAAAGAGCCATTAGAATCTCTGCAAGACACTGAGGACAGAGGATGGCACTATTTTTCATTCAGTGTAATTTTCTGAATTATCCACTAAGTGGTGAAGTGGCTACTGAAAAAAAAATTAATACATAGAAATACCTGAATCACAATGAGTCACACTGAGTAGTACAGAGACAAAAGTAGGGAATCAGAGATGCCAAAGCCAGAGAAAATAGGGACATTTAAACTTATGGGACCAGTTTCTGAAGTTTGACATTTAGAAAATGTGAGGAGAGAATTGGTATTGTCAGATTACTTGTCTTCAATTTATGCAAGAACTCAGCCTGAGAGAAAATGCTGTTTTTGTAAATCTATTATCCTCCCATCCATACCTGACTTGGCTTTTGGAGCCTAAGGATACAGCTAGAAAAAATATATAACAGGCTCTACAAAAGTGACCTTCTCTAGTCAACCTCTAAGCATGACTTAAACCCTTCTGGACCTTTCAGACAGTAACCCTTTTGTTTTATTAGAACAGAAACTGGGAGAGAGAATATTTTTCATTTGTGATTATGTCAGAAGCCAGGGATTATTTATCCTTTATAGAGACAATTTATGATTTGGGGGATTAATCTATATATGTTTGTTAGAACATAACCCCATCTATCTTTTAACACAATTTTTATATCTTTATTTGCTTTATCTTTCTATGAATACGCTCAGACGTTGGCTACATTTTGAACAGGAAATATCAATTTTTATTTTGTCATATTTAATCTATTTTATATTTAGTTTTTTTTTCCAACTGCACATATCTACATCCATAATATTTATTGTTTATTTGGGGGGGGTTATTGTACTCATTAATAATTTGGGCCTTATTATTCTTTTCTAAGTCTCTCTTTTTAAAAAAAAAATGTACTTTTTTAAATAGAAGAGATCTTTTTAAGACAATAAAATTTGTGTCAGATTTCACCTGTAATGAATTTAGAAAATTTTCAGTGCACTTGCAGACTTTCAGGAACAGTTTTATGAAATGAGGCATAACAGTGTTTTGAACTCAGTAACAAGATTTTTTAGAAATACAATGACTTTAGAAGGCCGAGGTGGGTGGATCACAAGGTCAGGAGTTCGAGACCAGCCTGGCCGAGATGGTGAAACCCTGTCTCTACTAAAAACACAAAAAAAAATTTAGCTGGGCATGGTGATGCATGCCTGGAATCCCAGCTGCTCGGGAGGCTGAGGCAGGAGAATTGCTTGAACCCAGAAGGTGGAAATTATAGTGAGCTGAGATCGTGCCACTGCACTCCAGCCTGGGTAACAGAGCAAGACTTCGTCTCAAAAAAAAAAAAAAATGTATTTATTACATTTGGTCACATAACATTTATGTACAAAATTATATACATTATATAAAACAATGCCTTAGTATGTGTGGAGTTGTTTAATTCAAAGCAGTAGGATCCAGTTACTGTGTGTGCTGGATCCAACTTACATCAGCTTTGCAAGAATCAATTATTAATTTTTCACACATTTTATAAATGTATTGATATCATATTAACAGATAGAAATTGATCATGGTAGAAAATCTTTACATCATGGACATCAGCAAAAGCTAGGAAACAAGGCTTACTCAAGCCCCACCCACACATTTACTCCACCCTTTGGAATGCCAGTTAAGCATTTACCACTATTCTATGTAGGTCTTGAATCCTAAACCTAATTTTACTTAGTAGGGACTTTTATTTTTTATTTTACTTTTTATTTTTTTCAAGTTTATGTGACTTAAGTAAAATCTTTAATAAATAGCTAGCTTTAAAAATTATTGGCAAAGTAATATAAGAAATGTCTTGCCAGCATACATTTTTGTTTGTGTTTATTGATCAAGCAGTTTCACGCCTATCTGCCAAATACCATAAGGTGTCAAAATTTGGCATAGAGGCTACAAAAATATAACTCCAACCAAAATAGAATGATCTTTGCTTGTGCAATTTTTAGTAAATGAAATATTAATATTGTTTTAATGAAGATAATTATGTCTTGAAAAATTTCATTAAATACCCTAACTTTTTTTTTTCCATAAGTTAGTGAGGTACAGGTAGTATTTGCTTACATGAGTAAGTCTTCAGTGGTGGTTTGTGAGAGTTTGGTGCACCCATCACCCGAGCAGTATACACAGCACTATATTTGTAAGTCTTTTATCCCTTGCCCTTCCACTCTTCCCCTCAAGTTCCCAAAGTCCATTGTATTATTCTTATGCCTTTGCATCCTCATGGCTTAACTCCCACATATTAGTGAGAACATATGATGTTGGTTTTCCATTTGTGAGTTAGTTCACTTAAAATAATAGTCTCCAGTTACACACACACACACACACACACACACACAGCACACACTATATATATATATATATATATACACACACACACACACACACACACACACAAATTTCTTTATCCACGCATTGATTTATGGGCATTTGTGTTAGCTCCATGATTTTGCAATTGAGAATTGTGCTGCTATAAACTCACGTGTGCATGTTTTTGGTATAATAACTTCTTTTCCTCTGAGTAGATACCCAGTAGTGGGATTGCTGAATCAAGTGATAGTTCTACTTTTAGTTCTCTAAGGAATCTCCAAACCGCTTTCCACAGTGGCTCTACCAGTTTACATTCTCACCAGTAGTGTTGAAGTGTTTCCCAATCACCAAATCCAAGCCAACATCTACTGTTTTTTGATTTTTTGATTATGGCCATTCTTGCAGGAGTAAGGTGGTATCACATTGTGGTTTTGATTTGCATTTCCCTCATCATTAGTGATGCTGAGCATTTTTTCATATCTTTGTTGGCCATTTGTTATGTTCTTTTGAGAATTGTCTATTCATGTCCTTAATCCACTTTTTGATGGGATTTTTAAAAATCAATTTATTTGAATTTGTTGTAGTTTTTGGATATTAGTCCTTTTTCAGATATATAGAGTGTGAAGATCTTCTCCAACTCTGTGGGTTGTCTGTTTACCCTGCTGACTGTTCCTTTGCCGTGCAAAAGCTTTTTAGTTTAATTAGGTCCCAGCTCTTTATCTTTGTTTTATTGCATTTGCTTTTTGGTTCCTGGTCATGAAAGCCTTGCCTAAGCCAATGTCTAGAAGGGTTTTTCCAATGTGATCTTCCAGATTTTTTATAGTTTCAGGTATTAGGTTTAAATCCTTAATCCATCTTGAGTTAATTTTTGTGTAAGCTGAGCTATGAGGATCCAGCTTTTTGCTCCTACATGTGGCTAGTCAATTATCCCAGCATCGTTTGTTGAAAAGGATGTCCTTTCCCCCACTTTGTTTTTTTGCTTTGTTGAAGATCAGTTGTCTGTAAGTTTTGGGGTTATTTCTGGGTTCTCTATTCTGTTCCATTGGTCTATGTGCCTACATTTATACCAGTACCATGCTGTTTTGGTGACTATGGCCTTATAGTGTGGTTTGAAATCAGGTAGTGTGATGCCTCTAGATTTTTTCTCTTTGGTTAGTTTTGCTTTGACTATGTGGGCTCTTTTTTGGTTCCATATAAATTTTAGAATTAAATTTTCTAATTCTGTGAAGAATGATGGTGGCATTTTGATGGGGAATGCATTGAATTTGTCGTTTGCTTTTAGCAGTATGGTCATTTTAAAAATATTGATTCTACCCATCCATGAGCATGGGATGTGTTTCCATCTGTTTCTGTCATCTATGATTTCTTTCAGCAGTGTTTTGGAATTTTCCTTGTAGAGGTCTTTGACTCCTTATGTATATTTTTGAGGTTTTTTTTTTTTTTTTTGGCAGTTATTTTAAAAGGGATTAAGTTCTTGATTTGATTCTCAGCTTGGTTGCTGTTGGTGTATAGAAGAGCTACTGATTTCTGTAAATTAATCTTTTATCCAGAAACTTTGATGAATTCTTTTATCAGTTCTAGGAGCTTTCTGTAAGAGTCTTTAGGGTTTTCAAGGTAAATGATCATATCATCAGTGTAACAGTGAGAGTTTGACTTTCTCTTTACCAATTTGGATGCCCTTTATTTTTTTCTCTTGTCTGATTGCTCTGGCTAGGACTTCCAGTACTAAGTTGAAGAAGAGTGGTGAGAGTGGGCATCCTTGTCTTGTTCCAGTTCTTACAGAGTTTTCAACTTTTCCCCATTCAGTATTATGTTGCCAGTGTGTTTGTCATAGATGACTTTTGTTACATTGAGATATGTCTTTGGTATCCCAATTTTGCTGAGAGTTTTAATCATAAAGAGATGCTGGATTTTGTCAAATGCTTTTTCTGCATATATTGAGATGCTCATGTGATTTTTGTTTTTAATTATAGTTTTGTGGTTTATCACATTATTGACTTGCATATGTTAAAGCATCCCTGCATTCCTGGTATGAAACCCACTTAATCATGGTGGATTATCTTTTTGACATGTTTTTGTACTTAGGCAGTGGTCCAAAAACATGTCAGCTAGTTTTGCTAAGGATTAGCTAGCTATTTGTTAAGGATTTTAGCATCTATATTTATCAACGATATCAGTCTGTAGTTTTCTTTTTTCATTATATCCATCTTGGTTTTGGTATTAGGGTGATGCTGGTTTCATAGAATGAATTAAGAAGGGTTCCTTCTTTCTCTATCTTGTGGAATAGTGTCAAAAGGATTGGTGCCAATTCTTCTTTGAAAATCTGGCAGAATTCTGTTGTGAATCCATCTGGTCCTGGACATTTTTTTGTTGGTAATTTTAAATTACCATTTCAATCTCACTGCTTGTTATTGGTCTGTTCAGGGTATCAGGTATTTTTTCCTGTTCTTCCCAGGTCACTGGAGTTGTGTACCTAGGAGGATATGTCTGCTTCTACTGAGTCGTGCTGGTTTTCAAGGAAGTGGGGGAAGGCTGGCAGTCACAGACTTCACCCAGCTTCCACGCAAGCTGAAGGACTCGTTGCACTCCCACCATGATCCCCGCAACAGCTCCAAGTCTGTTAGCAGGCAGAGGGTGAGATGGACTTGACAACTTGTCCCAGGGTATCCACCTCCCAGCTGCAAAAGAAAAGGGCTTGGTTCTTCCCCCACCCATGGAGTCTGCAAACTGGACCCTCCCCTGAGTTTGCACCCTCCCCCTGAGTTCTGGCCAGGAGGCTTCTTACCCCATTCAAATTGTTACAAAGTTCAACTAGAGATTTTCTTCTCCTTATGGAGTTTTACTCCCTGCTCCTCTGACTGCCCTCCTGATGGAACCCTGTGGTGCTAGGCAGGAATGGCCTGCTAGGGAACCCATTGAGCTCCCAGGACCTTTCTGCTCTTTTCTCTACCTCTGTATTTTGCTTGGCTTTCTAAATTGACTCAGCTCCAGATAAAGTCATAAACTTCTCCTGCAAAGAGACCTTTAGGTCCTCCAGTGGGGATGTGTATTTGGGAGAGGAGAGTCTCCCTTTCTCACTTCCACAATTGGGCACTTACCGTATTTGGGGTGTCTCCTGGGTCCTGCAGGAGCAGTCTGCTTTCTTCAGAGGGTCTCTGAGTCCTCTTGGGATTGCTGGTTTATTCTTGTACTTGATCTGGAGCTAAAACTCACAGTATGAAAATCTGCCCACTGCTCTGTCTGAACCTGCCATCTAGTTCTGTCTCTTGTTTGCAATGATGATCTCAGCCCTAATTGTTATTACATTGCTACTACACAGCTTCAACTTTTTTTTTTTTTTTTAAGACAGAGTCTCGCATTGCCTCCTGGGCTGGAGTGCTGTGGCACGATCTTGGCTAACTGCAACCTTCACCTCCCGAATTCAAGTGATTTTCCTGCCTCAGTCTCCCAAGTAGTTGAGATTACAGGCGCCTGCCACCACGCCCTTTTTTTTTTTTTTTTTTTTTTTGTATTTTTGGTAGAGATAGGGTTTCACCATATTGACCAGGCTGGTCTCAAACTCCTCACATCATGATTCGCCTGCCTCAGCCTCCCAAACTGATTGGATTATAGGCATGAGCCACCACGCCCAGCCCCACAGCTTAAACTTATCTTGACATGAAAGGCACCTTCAAGTATGTTTTTGCTGTTAAAACATGACACTTTATTATATAGTACATGCTAATAGCTCACATAAAATAAATAAATATATTAAGAAAAGTACCATTAAAAATAAGGAAATTCAAGTGATGACAGCAATGTGCTGAAAGTAAAGTAGGTATAAGACTAAATGTGTACACGAACTTAGGGAATATTAAATGACAGCCCTACACAATAAAATTTTGATTTCTTGAGAATTTAACTTCGAAAGAAATTTCAACATTTTAGCCTACTTGGAACAAATGTTACTTTTAAGTTTGGAAAAGAACTGTGGTACCTATTGCTCAGATATGCATTTATATGTTTAGCAACTCTAAAGAAAAATGAAGTTTTGTTATTTTGCCAAATAGGAAAGAAAAATTAAACCAACAGTGCCAATTGCTATTCTGACATTTATAATACTTGTGGTCACTTTTGTGTTCTTAAAATCTTCAGCACTCCTGATTGTCAGAAGTGCTCTCCCTTCCTTCCTCCAGCTGTAGTTTTAGATATCTTTCCATGCTTCTAAAAGATAATTGATTTTCTGATTGTAAACAAGCTGCCTATAAGTCCTACATGTGTAGGAACCTGGATAAAGTGAAGAGCAAGGTCATCTCCCAGAGGTATAATTAAAATAAGATAAAGCAAATTTGAAAATATTTATTTCATAGGGTGCATTTGATAGAATCACAATTAATCTGGCTTTTATTATGTATTACTTTTGAATGTCAATGTAAATAACAAACAGAGACAGGCTTTCTAAAAACATTCAGTTTAATCAAAAATAGCCGGGATTGCAATGCAAATATGCATGCCATGGCAACCATGGGCCCATTCAGGGATGCAGAAAAAGTGGGGTTTTTAAAGACAAAATGAAGAGGATTACATAAATAGTTTTAAAATGAGAATCCTTGGCTACAAGGATCAGTAACAACAGTGAGATCATCCCATGGCTGAATAGGCAGCTACTTGGCACATGTCCTCACGGAAGTATGTTTGTGTGTGTACAAGATTGCGTGGTTCTGCCAGCTTCTCCTGTGATAGTGCTTATCAGGCAAATATGCATGAGAGCTCTCCCTTCCCATCCTACCTTGGCTCTGTTTTGTCAGGGTTTGACAAAAGTGACTCCATTGTGGATCTGACAACTTTTGATCCAAAGCCTTCTGAAAAATAGGACTGATTAATCATTGTATGCTTAGGTTTTGATTGTCCTTTGTCTCATCCCACACTGGAAGAAAGTGACTGGTGGCTAGTCAATGTGAAAACCATTTTAGCTACATTTCAGCAACAAAAGAGACCTAGAAGGAGTAGAGCTCAGGCTAAGTCTGCCCAAAGTTTATTGTTAAGTTTAATGTGGGCCATTCGGTATGCATTTCAGGCTGTCATCTCAAAGCAATGAGCCAACATTATTGTGTTAAGGAGTTGTATTTCTGCAGAATTTTTAAAGGTAAAGGGTACAAAATTTTAACAAAATAATAGAGAGTAAAATTGATAGTAATATTACAACCCCAATTGGCACAGAAGTTTTGAGACATAAGCCTAGGCTTAAAGTCAACCAATTGAATAAATTATATGACCATGGAGAAGTAGGTGAAACCTGCTGTAAACATGAGGCCTGCCTTTGTATTTTGTGTATTTGGGTTTTAAATTCTCCAGATAAATGTATAAAGGTACAGCATGTAGTTTTATCCATAGCACAGGTATCATCTTGTTTAGCTAATAGATAATCAGGAGCAATTCAGTTATCTAGGACTACCTTACCATGAAAAGTTAATGAATGTTTTTGAGCACTAATAGCTTTTCCAGTGGGGTCTGCAAGAATTCCTAGAAAAACAGATATATTTGAATCAATTCTACAGTAGAAACTGTGCTGTACTAATTCTACATTAGAAACTAGGCACAAAGGCCCAGACAAAGCTCTGGAATCCCATATCCCACCAGCTAATAACTCAGGTTTGACATTTTGATGTAGTAAAAGAGGGCTTTTCCAATAATTACCCCAGTGATCAGTTTTAGAATTTTTATGTAATTAGACAACAAAGTATTTAAATATCCTAGTTCACACTGGCCTTCTGTTGTGCATGTGTAGAAGCATTTACAGGCTCCTAATAAAGTATCCCACACACAAAAGTAAATATACTGAATAGAAGCACAGACAATTCTTTCAACTAAGAATTCTTTTATATGGTAGAACTAACCAGGAATAAATTATATTGGTATATAATCTCAGTAGTCCTTCCTCTCAAAATCAACCCACATATATCTATATCCATATATTCATATCTACATATATTAAAATCTGTGTTAGGGGAACCCAACGAATGGATGAAGAAAAATGACTCTTTGAATATGGCTAGGATTCTACTAGTAAAACACTGATTGCAGTAGGTAAGGCAGGAGACAGGAGGTGAAAGCAGGTGAGAGAGCTTAATCCTATAGGAGAGTTTAGTGAGACAATTCGCAAAGGTGGTTGCACTTGGAATGTTTGTAAAGTCAAGTGTAAGTTGAACTAAGAGGACACTAAAATCATAAAAGATAGAGAATTTTGATGACAGAGCCAACCATCAATAAGGTTTTGCCCAGTAGCAACAGACTAGAAAATGGATAAGTACATCATCATTTCAGGAAAAAAAAAAGGAGATAATAAAATAAAATGTAAAAATAAAGAAAAGGTATAGAGGCCTGGTCCAGTCATCTTGGGAAACAGTTGTCTGCTCAGATAATGTCTGCTTCAAATCCTAGAAATTTTTCATTTTATTCAGGCAGGCAGAGCCACTAAAGAATTGGTTAACAAGACCTAGTGATATGGCTCTGATACCTAGAGAAACACCAGGGTCCTTCTTCTCATGCCAATTAGGTAAATGACACGGACACACATGGTTTTAAGGAGTGGAAAGTTTAATAGGCAAGAAAGGAGAAGAAAGGCTCCCCCCAGACAGAGGGAGGAGGGCTTCAAACGAAGAAAAACCTTTGAGTGTGGTAGGAAGCAGTCAGTTATATTGGAGGCTGGAGAGGCCACGTCTGATTTGCATAGGGCCCAGGGGGATTGGTGTGACCAGGTGTGTCATTCATGTAGCCCACAAAAAGACTGGCCCTCACACCCTACCCTTTTAATATGCAAATGCAGATAACCATGATGTTCTGCACACGTGGTGTTATCTGGAGGCAGCCATGACACTTGGCACACATGGTGACAAGGAGAAGAAAGTGGGAACTGCCATGTTGGGTGGACCTAGTTCCTAATTGCTGGTATTTGCATATCAATGCTTGCCAGCTTGGCTTTTCAAACCACTTTACTGTTAGAAAAGAAATGTTTTGGGAGCTGTTTTTATTAAAAGAAAAAGCCTTACTAATGACTCCTTTTACCCTTTCCATCTGCCTAAAATAATTTCTTAATAACTCCTGTAATATTATCCCCTGAGGAGATGTTACCCTAATTCCTGTTAGGGGCTTTTTTTGGGGGGCATTGTCTCTTTCTGGCTACTTCTTGCTGAAAAGGGGCATCAAGTTGGGGGAACAGCAGCTAGGGTTCCTCCTGGGGTCCATCTAAGGGTCTTTGGAAGAATGGTGTGTCCATGTGTGGCCCTACTTGCAGCACCGTTTGGAGTTTGATTGCTTCTAGGTGAAAAGAGATACATTTTACAAGAAGGTAAAATATAGGGTTAGAATATGAGCATTAAGATTAGCACTGTTAGTGGGGGTCGTACAGACCATAACTGACAGTAGAGTTTGCTACCTGTTAGTTACACCAATGGATTGCAGTACCAGTTTGCCTCCACTAGATGTTGCTGTACATTACCCTAGAAACGTTTATATAAAAGTAACATTCCTTTTAGGATAATTGGCATTGGATTTTGAACGCTGGGGTAACAATAGTGTTAGCCTTGGCTAGATATTTCCTGAAATTATCAATCCCTTTATGATTTTCCTTTGTAAAGGAAAATCTCTTTCCTTTATAATCTTCTTTGCATAGCCAGGGTGTGACATATTACCAAACCCAATATAGAATAGAAGAATAGAATAGAGTGCAGTACAATACAATACAATGTAATACAATACAATACCAATAGAATAAAGAAGTTCTAGCAAATTCAATGATAGTAAAACTTTCATGCTTTCTTTTGGTTGGTAGCTATTGTCCCTGCTGTAAGAATAATAATTAAGCAAAATATTACAGCAATGGAAACTCTCTGTCCAATATTTTAGTTAGAAGGTGCTACCATTTATAGATCTACTACAAATAGTAGAGTAAGTATAGTAATTCCTTCAAGTATGGTGTAGTAGATAATTTTCATCTAAAATTTTACTTGCTAAGATATAGAATTTCCCTTTGGGGTGTCTATGAAATTCTTGGTTCTGTTTTCCTTAACAAAGAAACCTCCAAGTTATGGGCACCCTACTCACTTTCATTACCTGGCAGAATTTATAGGATAATTGCCCAGAACTAGCATATTGATCCAGATTTTTATATTCCCCATCTTTTTTCGTTTCTTTCAAGCTGCAGGAGATCACCACTTGATTCACAGGAATAAGCAGGATTAGTCTAAAATGTAGGCAAGAAGCTTAAAAACAATTAATGGGACTAGAATTTAATAACAAATATATGATAAGCTTTGGAGTATAATTTCTCTGTCTAGTCCTCATTTTTGGTAAAAACAAATTACGATAAGACCATCTTGTTCTTAGAATAAATTTTAGTCTTATACTTGGCCCAATTATTTGCATAAAGTGCAGCAAGAATGGTTATTTCTGTGTAGGCCTTTTGTATTGACTTTGATGGAATTCTATTCCACAAGGAATCTGAGATAAGACCTTTAAAGCCAAGCCCAGCCATAGGTTTTTATCTTCAGATATTTGTGAGTTGGATCATCCTTTTCTCTTAAGATCCCAAGATAAACTTGTAGCTCCTGG
Organism: Ateles fusciceps; assembly: GCA_036589455.1. Taxonomy (NCBI): domain Eukaryota; kingdom Metazoa; phylum Chordata; class Mammalia; order Primates; family Atelidae; genus Ateles; species Ateles fusciceps. The sequence continues at coordinate 4,471,585 of JAZHEH010001040.1, read as the reverse complement.
ACTTGTAAGAAAGTGACATTCTTTACTCACCACTGGTTAGGAATCCTGTGTGGGGACTGTGTAGACAAGGTATGAGATTAGTTCTCCTCAAGTGGCTTTTATTGGATCTGCACATCGAGCTTGATTCTGTAAGGGAAAACACACCCTTCTAGTCAAAGCCTTGGTAAAATAAGTAGTTTTTCCAATTGTGTCCTGTTGAGAAAAAAAAAATGTATTTTTTTTTTTTTTTTTTGAGATGGAGTTTTGCTTTTATTGCCCAGTCTGGAGTGCAATGGTGTGATCTTGGCTCACAGCAACCTCCGCCTCTCAGGTTCAAGGGATTATCCTGCCTCAGCCTACTGAGTAGCTGGGATTACAGGCATGTGCCACCACGTTCAGCTAATTTAGTATTTTTAGTAGAGACGGGGTTTCTCCATGTTGGTCAGGCTGGTCTTGAACTCCTGATCTCAGGTGATCTGCCCACCTCAGCCTCCCAAAGTGCTGGGATTACAGACAACAGCCACCACACCTGGCTAAAAAAAAAAAAATGGATTCTTATTGTACTTACGCAACAACTGTGTTTCCATAAGTTAAGAGTACTCAAAGATAGTTTCCAAATTCTAGAAGAACCAAGAAGAAAGAAAGAAAGAAACATCCTCCAAATTTTTACAGGAATATACTTTATTCAATTATTAAAGGCCAGAAATAGTTCAAAATAAGTTTCCTTGACTGGAAAAAAAAAAAACAAAAAAAAAAACAAGGATTAGCAGTATTCTAAGCAAAAGTAAAAAAGACTGCATTAACTTTCTGAGTACAGTCTATTTAGTTAACTCTTGTTTTGCTTGACATTCACGAACATTTCAGTTCTTCATGAGTCTTATACATTCTTTCTCTATTCCAATGTTACAATCTTCAAAGCTGTTAAAAACCTGCATTTGAAAACACGTGTTAAAGTCCTATAGCTTGATTATAAACCAACTTTTGAGAAGGAACAATGCAAGACCACAATTGTCTGTGAATGACAAAATTTCCATTGTAGTTACAATTAAAACATTACTGACAAAGAAGTTTAGTTATCTCCATGCTTTACAATAACTTTAACCTTAATTATGATTGATAGCATTTACTTAGACATTAGAATTTTAGGAATCCCAGAGAATTTTGGAACATATATTAGTATTATACACCAAGATATAACCTAAAGAAGATTGGACATAATTCTGGCAATCTCATGTCACTAAACATGTCAAATAATCCTGTTTACCACTTCTCTGGATATTTCAGGGGACCTCTGAACAATTCAGAAACTTAGGCATTAAGAAAGACAATTTGGAAACTTGAAGTTGGATTTTGGAAAGCCAATTAAATGTTAGAGCTTTAAAACACTTGGTGTTATGAAATAGAATTACAGATTACCATAAATTATTTATTTTGCCAAAATGATGACTCAAAAAGCAAAAAAAAAAAAAACAAAAAACCCTTTCATTAGCCTTTATTATAAAAATCCTGTTCAAAGCCAAATTTTACCCTTGTATGAGTTTATTAATGTTAACCCTGATTCTTAAATAAAATCTCATAGACAATTCCACCTAATCTTAACCAATATGACCATGAGGTAAAATATTTACAAGTCCTTAAAAACTCCTTTTGCTAAAGGGCAGATTAGTGTAATAAGACAGTCTTGTTGTGCTTTTATTTTAATGTCCAATTTATGAGAAAGACCATGTAATAACCTTTTGAATTTAGTCAATGTTTACACGTTTTTTGCAAGATTTTTACAGTCCTTCCACAACTTACTTAAACTTTTAGTTTTCTCTTATTAAATTTAAGATAATCCCTTATCTCTGTGTAAAATTTACATTTCCATTCTTTCTTATATTTTACTAAAAAACACATTTTTCTATTTTTATATGCCTGGCATGTAAAACTGTTTAGTGATCTCAAATGCATGTTGCACTGTTAACTCTTAGCAATTTTTGCTTTTTGTTAAAAACATGGTTAGTAGGTGATTTTAATTATGTACCAGTTTAAAGATTAAGGTCACGTAAACTAACAAATATTTAAGTGCTTATTTTTCTTAAAACCAATTAATTTGAGCTCTGTTGTAACACATACATAGCAACACAGATAGAAGATTCAGCACTTGTAAGATTTTTCATATGCCACTTTCTTAATTGGATTACAGCTTCACTGAGGAGTCTTTAGAGAAACAGGGCCATGTAGCATGCATTTTTAGGGCCTAATAAGTAGGGACAGCTGAAGGCAAAGACATATCCCTAAAATTAAAGGTTAATTAAAATTAAAGGCCAATTTATAATGGATTTTGGATTGCCAAAAGAGGAAGATACTATGGGAGAAAACAGTATAGTGCTTCTGACATGCATTTCATTACAAGACAACCCAAAGCCAATCAGCTTATTTTGTAATCAGCCCATCCCCAAGGGGAGTCTCATTTCTCAGTGGGGTTGGGGATGTGTCCATATCTTTCAGGTGGCCAAGAGCATGATTTTCTGATTTATAACTACTCTTAGCCATCCCTTAAAGTGTATTTTCTATCTAGTTATTACATTTCAAAATTCTCTCCTAATGTGAGTAATTTGATACCCTCAAAACTCAAAACTGTCAGGTAACACAATGCAAAACAGAATAGAACCTTTGATTTTGAGAGAAGTATCTGCTTTTAATTCCTGGGGTTTCATGGGAAAAACAGAGGGTTTGTTTTGTTTTGTTTTTCCAAAAAAAAAAAAAAGGTCTGTGGTGCCTCCTCTTTCTTTACAAGGAGTCCCATGCTACTGGAAGTTATCTTAAGGCCTCTCTGTGTATGTTAAGAGTGAAAAGACAAAAAAATTGAGAAAATAATTTAGTTGACTTAGAAGAAAAATAACAAAAAAGCAAGATCCAAGAAGAGAAAAACATGGGCCTTTTAAATATACCTATAACTAGAATATCCACTTTTAATTAAGCTGAGCACTCTTTAAGAAAATCCTTTCAAATCCCTTGCTACTCAATTTTAGCCACACCAAGTAATTAAGATTTTTGAATTTTGAAATTTATAAAAAGTAACCTCACAGGTGAAACCAACAAGCCTTAATTAGGTTATGACTTAATCACAAGTGTACAAGGTATTTTCAAAAAGGTGATAAGCAGCATTTGAAACCATCACTGCAAAATTGTGAGAGAGATAGTGAGAGACATCCAACCTAACCATCTCCATTTTGTTTCCAGCCCCCAAGCTGTCCTTGCCCACCTCTGGGCATAGGCCAAACCAACTTTGGGAGGATCCTGGTTTACAGTTTATACTCTAAAACAAAGATGACAAAAGCCCCTTCTTAAGATATGCTTCCTTCTTGTCCGGGCACCAGACCAAGAAACTAGCCACAAGGTTAAAAATCGTGGCCTAGGAGCCATGCTGCTGGAGGCTACAAGACTCTGATCCTCTCTCAACTGCTCTCAAGATCAGTGCTTAAGAGATTTTTTAAGCCCTATTCTTAATTGCTTAGCGTGACCACCCAGACTGATAAACTAGCTTATCTGGTTTTGTGGCCCTTACCCAGAAACTTTAGCATGTAACACAGCCAACATTGTAAAAATGGTGTACAACAAAGTAGTACCACATGGTTACAGGTCATGTTCCCAAGGACATGAAACAAGATGGAAGCCTGTGTCCAAGTGTGTTACTAACCATTTTGTTAGGCTGACTCGAACAGCAGGCGTATGTTATCCTGGGCCTGCATTCTAACCTAAGATACCCTTTCTTTTGGCAGAACCACACTGAAAGACACACAAAGCACACCAGACTGGCTGCATTTTAAGACCAACCTCACAAATCATTATTTCTTTAATTAAAGCTTTACAGAGAATAAACAATGATCCTCATTATCCCTTTTACTGCTTTGCACAGGGAGAGAGAATCCAAAAGCCTGACTTTTAAGAAATTTTTACCCTTTTGCTGGCATGTCAGGCTTTTGGGTTCCCTTTCCCCAGCTCAACTCTAAGCCAAGCATTTTAAGATTTTTTCCCAGGTTAGAAGAACATTATAATAGAGCCACTTTAAACGTGAAAAAAGAAAAAACACCTGAGTTAAATTGTGGAATCTTTCTATATACCTATCAGGGTCATCAGAAAATCAGCCTAAGTCTTCTTTTATTTGCCTAAGGTCCTGTAATCATAAGGGAACTTGAAGGGGCCCCAAATAAGGGGAATTGTCAGATGGTTCCTCGGATGCTTAGAGAGTTTTGCTTCTCTAACTTTTGACAGCCATTCTCTTTAGGCCTGCCCAATATGATTGATAAACAAAGCTGGGTTGATCTTACAACACTAAAAAAGATTTAGTAAAAATGCCATACCCTCACGCATAAGAAAATGAGTTGCTTTTCTCTTCAAAGTTCTGAGATTAAGAGTGTTTTCAGTGTTTCAGAGGTGCAAGCTGAAGATAATCTGTTTCACATCTAGAATGAGAAATGAGAGAAATCATCCCTTTACTCTCCTTCCCTTCCATATGTGTCCCAGAATGGAGAAGAAAACAGTGAGGGTGTCCCCCCTGACTATTTTCCCTCCCTGGTTCCTGGGTCCTGGCACTCTGTTAAATGTGCCAATAGTGGTTGTAGGTGTGACCCTTCAAGCCATGGAACCAGAGAAATGAGACTTCTGTGCCTATTCACACTTACCCAAGTAGCCCTAGACCTCTGCCTATTATCTTTCTTTGACTTTGTAGACTTGTGTGACCTGTGTTCCTCCCTAAAAATAAAATGGATCTTGGGAAAGACTATATAAAACGCAAGCCTCCTTTAATGGAGGGAATATGTTAGATTGCCTGCTATTATGGCCCATGATAAAGCATTTACCCTTAGAAAATAATTCCAGTTTACTTCTGGACTTAAAATCCCCTTACTAATTAAGTACTGTCTTAATTGGAGACAGAATAGGTGCCTTAAAGGGATACGGGGACCTAATGGTCATTTTCCTGCTCATGAGACAGTATAGGGACTAAAATTTGGCTGTGGAGTACATTTTAATTCTAATAGTTGAAAGCAGAATTTTCCCATTCACGGAAATAGCATAAAGCATAGTTTTCAGTAGAAAAGTGCAAAAAGAGAAAATTGTGAAACCTGCAATGTACCCCAGAGAACCAGCAATGTGTCTTATGAAGAGTATTTCTATTTCCACTAGGTGGCGATGTTTACCTTGAAACAGCTTGTGTTCTACAGACCAAGGGCAGTGTGACCTTGACATGCCATGTGTTCTCCAGGTCAAGAACATAGAGAAACCTGGAAATGTCATATTCTGTCCAGACCAAGGGCAAAGAGAAACCTAGAAATGCCATGTACTCTCCAGACCAAGAGCTGAGAGAGAGAGAGAGAGAGAGAGAGAGAGAGACTGTTGTGGGGGCAGAAATCCTGTTCCTAGAAAATCACAAAGATGCTTTTCCTTGAGCTGTATCTTGGGTTACTATGACATTTCCTAATCTTGCCAAACAGAATACTTCCCTAGGCTATAAAAACTCCCACACATTTGACACACAGAGAGAGAGACAGAGAAAGAGGCCTCAGATAGAAACAGAAGAAAAGTTTTGTGACAGGATAGCTGAGGATTCCTTACCAACACCCAGAGTGGGCTGTTGGAAACTGAGTCCAGTCCAGAAGCCTTTGAATAACATCAGAGTGTGCTCTGGCCAGAAATTCTCAGTTGCCTCAGAACTTTTCCCAGCCTCACTTGATGGCTAAATTTTATCCATGAAAAGAGATTGGTGTGACAGAGCCAACATTCATTCCTAACACCCTGAGGGCACTATGGCATTGACTAAGTCCTCCCCAGCAAGCCATACATCTGAGTCTTTAAGACCAGTGGCTAGCCTTTGTGGCTCATTAATCAGCTGACTAATGCCTGGTTTTTTGATAGTTCTCTGAGAGAATAAAAACTGAGGATGAGTAGTCTCATAAATGAAAGTGAAAGTAGAGAATCTGGTCCTATACTCAAAACTCTGATGAATGTTGTACCTTGGATTCCTGGGCCACACACCAAAGTGATACGGCTCTGATGACTGGAGAAACACCAGGGTCCTTTGTCTCCTGCCAATTAGATAAATGACACAGTCATAGGTGGAGTGGTTTTAAGGAGCAGAAATTTTAATGGGTAAGAAAGAAGAGGAAAGGCTCCCCTCATACAGAGAGCAGGGGGCTCTGAATGGATAAAAACCCCCAAGTGCAGCAGGAAGCAATCTGTTATATTAGGAGGCTGGAGGAGGCTGTGTGTAATTTGCATAGTGCCCAGGGGATTGGTTTGACCAGGTGTGTCATTCACATAGCCTGGGTGGGGTGAAGCAGCCCTCCCACCCTAGCCTTTTAATAGGCAAATTTAGGTCTCCATGATGTGCTGCACACATGGTATTATCTGGAGGTGGCCATGACACCTGGCACACGTGGTGACATGGAGAAGAGGGCAGGAAAACCACCATTTTGGGTAACCCTGATTTCTAATCATCGACATTTGCATATCAATGCCCGCTGGCCTGGCTTATCAAGCCACTTTTCTGTTAGAAACATTTCAAGAGCTGTTTTTATTAAAAGAAAAAGCCTTACCGAGGACTCCTTTTACCCTACCTGCCCCAAACAATTTCTTAATAACTCCTATAAAACTAGTAAGAGCTTTTCTTTCCAGGTTGGAGTGAATACTTTTGTAAATGTATTTTTTAGTAGACAAAATCTCTACATTGCTGGTTATAGAGTTTTATGTCTTCATTTCCCAGAAGTGGAGTAGTTCATTGGTCTTACAATTACCGTGAATTTGTATTCAGAAATGCTTGTTAGAATATTTTACATAAATCTGCAGAATTACAAAAAAAATGAAAGCAATAAATACGGATGACAAAGACTTAGCATACCTATGATTAAAAATCTAATTGTGAGAGTTCACCATAATAAAAAAATCAACAAGAAATTTTGTTATTTCTGTGTCATATAACATTTTAACATAGCAATCTAAATTATTACTAATACCATATTAAATTATTGGGAATTTTACATAATTTTAGAACATTCATGTTAGTATAATCATAAATATAACTTAAATCTAGCATCACTCACTGTTTACCAAGGCTTTTCATATAATTCAATATATCAAGTAAGTCTAATTAGTTTAATATCTCCCTTTCATAGATTGTTTGAGAAGTTTCAGAGCCCTCTGAAACTTACCAAAGTGAGTTCAAAGTCAAAAAGACTTGTTTCAGAATTTGATTTTAAGGAAATTTGTCAAAGACATCAAAAATTTAAAACCTCCTAATCACACTAGGACCACAGGAGATTGTGAAACAATAGTCATTTATTTCACCAGGATGATAACCAAAGACTTTTAAAAAATATAGAGAAAGTTACATAGTTAAGGGGGAAAAACAAACAAACAGACCTTCAACAGAGATCACTCAGTTTTCCCACTTAAATCAAAGGCCCTGATAAAAACAACATGAGAAAGAAAATCATCTTGATAAGATGCAAGTCCGTTTTCCTAGGCCAGCTTTCAAAATATAACGAAAAACCTCCTGCAGTGTGATTGCTTCTCTTGTGGGAAGCCTATCTCGAGAAACTGAAGTCAAGCCTGATGAAAAGTTACTTTAATTTCATCAGACATTTGAATAGTGTGTATCTAAGGTTATGAGGCTACACCATATTATAGAAGAACCTACCATATGACAGAAGAATGTAAACAAGAAAATTAGTACCTTGTGTAGGGGAATACATGGCTCTTAGAAAAAGTAAGGCACATAAAATTGCCTGGTTACATGGGATAGTTAAGACACATCAAGAAACCAAGGGTATGGAATCTAATTATACTGGAGGAAAGTATTGCTTTCCTAGACCTTTAAGACAAACATTCTTCAGCATCAGGCCACAATAGCAGACTTAGAACTGCAAGTAGGCGAATAAAAAGCTGTAAGAGCTAACTAAAAAGTTGAGGGCAAGAGTCATCATTTTAGTTAAATAGAAAAGTATACCTTCTTTAAAGAAGAAAGTAACCAAAGGTAATGATGTATGCCCTACACATCATGTGGGACAAAATGCAGCAAAAACTGAACATCTGAGATATGAATCTGAAAACTGTAAGAGGAAAACTCCATTTGAGAAATAAAATTACTATTTTAAATAAAGAAGATGGGAGTTTCAACCTAGACTTAGGGAAATTTAATGAAAACTATAAACAGGAAAAACCTGCAGTTTGGAAGACAGAAGAAAATTACAAAAAAAACCAAAACAGATTTTATAATTAAACATCAAAGCCTTCTGATTTCTTGTTTAAATTAAGAGCAAATCAATACTCCAAGAAACCCTAGTTTAATATAGGGGTCAAATTTAATTTCTTCTATCAGTGTACATTTTCTACTAATTCTCAATTTTAGACTTATAGTAATTCTCTTTTAATTTTAGTCAGACTTCATCACACGTAAATTCTGTTTTATGAGATTGATCCTTCATAAACTTTTTCCAACTTGCTTAAGCCTTCTATCACTAGCTCAAAATCTTCCAGATTATTTAAACCTTTAGTTTTGTCCTATATTTTTCTTTCTTACATTTAAACAATCACTCTACCTTAGGACAAAAGTTGTAATTTTTTCTTATTATTTCAACTACATAATATTCTTTTTTATACAAAAATACAAACTCTTTCTCTTTTAACTTTTGTTACAAAAATACATCCTTGTAACTTTCTTTGCATCTTCCTCCTACTTACTGGTTCCTTTCTGCCTTATTTTATTTCCTTTTAAAATTCACATTTTGAAAACAATCTTTAAATAACCTTCAAACTAGACAATATTATTCTTTTCCTCAACAAAATACATTTTTATGCCTTATTTATAACTTTTCTCATCTAAAGCACATCTTTTCTTGTATATGTTCCGAATAGAATTACAAGTTAATTAGAATTTCTAACTTATTAATCTTTTTAGTGAAAACCTAGAAAGTAATTTTGAACTGTTTTTTACATACAGAATATGTATGCTTTTTACGTACAAAATATTTATATGTTAAAAACAGTTCACCATTTTATAATTTTTTTTAAATGAATGCAAATATCATGTATTGTATAAAAAGCCAAAAGTAAATAAACTTGAACCTATGATTAAAAATTAATGTTTTTGTATTTTAACTTCTTAGAAGTAACTCATTTACAATATCTATTACTTAAGTTTAAGATTTTAAAAAAGTTTAAGTATAAATGTTTATCCCATTTACATTTACATGATTTATCAATTCTTTACAAATATGCTTAGCTTATTTATAAAAACTGAGATACTTGACCAAGGTAGTCATCATTCTGAGCTATTTACCTGTTAGGGAAAGACTCTAAAGGTTAAATACATAGTTATTTTTTGTTTCACTGCTCTGCTTGATACACTGGTAACTACCGCCACTACCCTACACTTTTATCTGCAATCTTGTCATTATTTCAAACTCATATCTTTAGGATCTAAAACATCTAATGTAATCATCTGATGGAGTTTTTTCTGTCTTCTGCACAGACAAAATCAATTTACTGATACCATGGTACTATAGTAGAGAAATAGTATGACTGTCTTGAGGCCAGCCCACATGAGAGAACTACAGTTAGCACTCAAATCAATCTCTCTCAAGGCTTGAAATTCAGTTTTCATTGACAATTTGGTGGGTGAGGGGCTAAGGGATGGCTGCTGCTGATGAGTTGGAGATGAAATCATAGGGATCTGGAGAACAGTCCTAAGTGCTGAGTTCACCTCTAGGTAGGGTCACAGGATTAGTTAAGTAATGGTTGACAAGCCCAGGTGGAGTTGGTCTCACAGATATTTTAAAACACCAATTTTAAGTTCTACAGTAGTGATTTTGTCTATAGGAGTAATTAGAGGAGTCACAAATCTTGTGACCTCTGACCACATGACTCCTGAGCAGTAAAGGATTATAGTAACTATATTTTAGCAGAGTTCTGCCCCTCCCATAATACTGTTCTTGCTAATGAAGGTGATTGTTGGTCCCTGTGAATGGAAGGGGTTGGTTTTAGGGAGGAATTATTGTCATGCTTGCTTTCAAGTTAAACTAAAAATTAAATTTCTTCTAAAGTTAAATTGGTCTATGCCCAGAAATGACCAAGGACAGCTTGGAGATCAGAAGCAAAATGGCTGATTTATTTTATTGTCATAATTTTGCAAAGGTGGTTTCACTGACAGAAATAAAGATGTCTGTCCACATCATATTTAATGCTGAGAACTCTGAAAATATGCCTGCTTTAATTAAATCAATATTACATTGCCAATTTTTTTACTAAAGTCACATGAACTCGAAAGATATTTGAGCTACTTTTTGCTGATTACTTATTTTTTTCTCTAAGACAACTAAATAGAGCTTTTCAAATATGTTTTTGTAGAAAAAATGCTATATACATATAATATAAACAAATAAAAACAGGCAGACAACACAAATAAAGTTCATACGGGTTTTAACTTTAACATTTCAGTAATAAAACAGTAAAATATAGTAATATAAGCTTATACCAATTTTAAAAGAACAATTGGATTTAAGCTATGCTTCAGATAAAATAAGATGTGTCACTGGTAATCCCAGCACTTTGGGAGGCTGAGGTGGGTGGATCACAGGTCAGGCCTGGACAACATGGTGAAACCCCATCTCTACTAAAAACACAAAAATTAGCTGGGCGTGGTGGTGGACACGTATAATCCCAGCTACTCAGGAGGTCAGGAAGGAGAATTGCTTGAACCTGGGAGGCAGAGGTTCCAGTGAGCTGAGATCGCGCCACTGCACTTCAGCCTGGATGGCAGAGCAAGACTTTGTCTCAAAAAAAAAGGAAAAAAAAAAATAGGACATGTTAAGATTATCTTTTCAAATGATTAAACTTTAAGATTTGTGTTTGCCCTTCATAGGTAATCTTATCAAGACAATGAACCAAATTTTGCATGGAGAAGCAGATTTTGTTTTTTTCCTCTCTTCTTTTAGTTTGAAATTAGTGTAGGGGTTAATTCATTGGATGTTTTCATTTCACTACAATTCCATAAAAATACCTTTAAACAGGCTTTGAAGTCAATAACACCATATCCCTATTTATGTTTAATTTGTAAGACAATGACAATTGTAGCAGTAAGTTTTATCTTAACACACATGAAAAAGTCAGCAGATTCAGAGTAGGCAAAGTAAAAACAGGCTGAGAGAGGGTTGAAGTCTCTACATACAAGCATTCCAGTCAGGCTATTTAACCACAGAGTTGTATTATTATTATTTTTTGATTTTAGCTCTTAAAGAAACAAGCTTAGGGAGCTCAAATAGTCCTCATAATGGCCATCAGCTTTAAATTATCTTGCTTGCAAGGTTGTGGTGGTCTTTTTGCAATGCTATAATTCTGGCAGTGTGTCCTGAGATACTCCTAGTTATTAGACAAATATGCATGAGTGTCTTCCCTTCATGGCCTTCCTCAGCTTATTTTGTCAGAGTTTGACACAAGTGATTCCATTTTGAATCTGACAGCTTACACAACAGGAGAGTAGAAACTGTGATATTTATTACCACTCAGAACATGAAATAAATAATGTTTCCATCAGTTTAAAAATGTACACAAGAATGAGTGTTAATGTTAGAACATATAACCAGCTTAAGTACTTGAAAGCCTGGCATGATTTAATAATTGAGAATCTCATTTCATTTCTTACTAATTCTTGAGAGAAAAAGAAAATTCTATAACTTTTGTCAAAAATAATTAAGAGTTTGTGCAAAAGGTTTTGCTTTGACTAGTGTAGCTGGCACAGAATTCTTTTTGTTTTATATATTTTAAGTAATGTGGTGCATAGCCTTTGCTCTAGTTATCTGACCTGTGATCAAATTTTCCCTGTTGCATGGACATTTTCTTGAGACTGGCAAGCAAATCTTGCTGGTCTGTGACCCTGTTCATCATCACATGAAAGACTTTGCTCTTTGAAGACTGGAGTCCCTCCTGCATGGTGGTGAATAGCCTAAGGACTTTTAATTGGTCAACCCTTGCTCACCATTGGGTATGTTTATTGTTGCTTTCAAAAAATGTTTAGAAAATAATCAGGGAAAATAAAAGAGACAAATCATTTACAAATGTGTATAAACAACTAGAAATTAACCCAAAAGTAGAGTACTCACCAGAGTCTGAAACCAGACAGATAAAACAAGATATTAAATCAGGTATACAGGAAAAAAACAATCAAAAGTGAATTAACCAGAAAAGATAACTTCAAAAAAGAACATAATTTCTATAGAAACTATATGCAGCAGAAGGACAGTGTCCTTATTCCAGAAAAGTCGTGCTAGAAAAGACAAAAATGTGTTTGATAGTCTCAGGAGAGATGAAGATTTCTTAACAAGGTAGTTCATTCAAACCAGACACTAATTAAAGCCAGCAGGGAGCTGCTGCCACAGAGAGGATGGTTGTTATAACTTGAGAGGGGGACTCACCAGGGAAGAAAATGCATGCTATGAAAACATAGGGCTAAAAATACTCCAGCAGGTACTGTACATGATACCAAGGGCTGCTATCTCTCCAAGGTGAGCTTGCTTTGGGTCCCACTGCTGTCACCAAATTATGTTTACCTAAATAACAAACAGAGGGAGGCTCTCTAAAGATATTTAATTTACTTGAGATTAGGAGGGTATTGCAATGCAGAATATACATGCCATGGTAGCCATGGACACATTAAGGAAGGCAAAGAAAGACAAGGGTTTTTGAAGGCAAAATGAGAAACACTACATACATTGTTTTGAAATAATAATTCTTGGCTACAAAGATTAAGAGTTGCATCACTCCAACTTTGAACAGGCAGTTTCTGGGTAGCTGTCCTAGCAGAATGTGTGTATGTGTGTGTGTTTGCAAGGTTGTGGTGGTCTTTTTGCAATGCTACAATTCTGGCAGTGTGTCCTGAGATACTCCTAGTTATTAGACAAATATGCATGATTGTCTTCCCTTCATGGCCTTCCTTGGCTTATTTTGTCAGAGATTGACACAAGTGATTCCATTTTGAATCTCACAGCTTCCACAACAGGACAGTAGAAACTGTGATATTTATTACCTCTCAGAACATGAATTACAAGAGAAGCTGATGAACTATAGTGTACGTAGAATGTTAAATTCTAAATTTCCAATTTGTCGGATTATGCAATAAAGCTCTTAATAGGAGAGAGATCCAAGATGGCCGATTAGCAGCAGCTCAGGATTGTAGCTCCCACTGAAAGCGCAGAGAGTGAGTGGACGCCACATTTTCAGACGAATTTTCATAGCCCACGGACCAAGAGATTCTTGGCGGAGGAGCCCCACGGGTCGCCAGCGCGACCCTTTTGGAGGGCGCGGCCGTTTTGCAGGCGCCCCGACGCGGCGGTTCTCAGTCCGGAGTATACGGGACTGAGTGCCCTTTTGGTTGGCGTTGGAGCTCCGGGAAGGCAGAGTCTCCCATTCAGCTGATTCAAAAGCGGACTGAAGTGGGGGAACCAGACTGGGAGATTCCCGGGCAGAAAAGTGCCACGAATCTTAATGCCGCTGTTTCAGCCGGCGTAGTGGGTCACCGCAGGGGAAAACTGGTATCCCCCTCCACAAAAAAAAAAAAAAAATAAAAACAGCGGTTGGAACTGCTGAAGATTGAGAGTTTCACAGCAAGTGCAGCTGAACCCGGGAAGGTCCGGCTCTGTGGGGGAGGGGCATCCGCCAAAGGAAAATTAAGAAATAGAGGAAACTTTATCACCAGCAAGCTGGACATCCACTCAGAGACCTAGTCTGAAGGTCAGCAATTACACAGACGACAGGTGGATAAATCCACGAAGATGGGAAGAAACCAGCGCAGAAAGGCTGAAAACACCCGAAATCAGAATGCCTCTCCTCCTACAGAGGATTGCAGTGCCTCATCACCAATTGAACAAGGCCTGATAGAAAATGAATGTGAGGAATCAACTGAATCAGGCTTCAGAAGGTGGATAATGAGAAACTTCTGTGAGCTAAAGAACATGTTCTAGCCCAATGCAAGGAAACTAAGAACCTTGAAAAAAGGTTTCACGAAATGTTCATGAGAATGGACAATTTAAAGAGGAATATAAGTGAATTAATGGAGCTGAAAAACACAATACGAGAATTTCGAGAAGTATGCACAAGTTTTCACAGTCGAATTGATCAAGCAGAAGAAAGGATTTCAGAGGTCGAAGACCAACTTAACGAAATAAAACGAGAAGAAAAGATTAGAGAAAAAAAGGGTAAAAGGAATGAGCAAAGTCTCCAAGAAATATGGGACTATGTGAAAAGACCTAATCTACGTTTGATAGGTGTACCTGAATGTGACGAAGAGAATGAATCCAAGCTGGAAAATATTTTTCAAGATATTATCCAGGAAAACTTTCCTAACCTAGCAAGGCAAGACAATACCCAACTCCAGGTAATACAGAGAACACCACAAAGATATTCCTCAAAAGAAGCAACCCCAAGGCACATAATCATTAGATTCATCAGGGTTGAAACGAAGGAGAAAATACTATGGGTGACCAGAGAGAAAGGTCAGGTTACCCACAAGGGGAAGCCTATCAGACTCACAGCTGATCTCTCAGCAGAAACCCTACAAGCCAGAAGAGAGTGGGGGCCAATATTCAACATCCTTAAAGAAAAGAACTTTCAACCCAGAATTTCATATCCAACCAAACTAAGTTTCATAAGTGAAGGAAAAATAGAATTTTTTGCAAACAAGCAAGTACTCAGAGATTTCATTACCACCAGGCCTGCTTTACAAGAGCTTCTGAAGGAGGCACTATGTATAGAGGGGGAACAACCAGTATCAGCCACTTCAAAGGACCCATCAGTAAGCTGCATCCAGATCCATCTTACATGCAAGGATATACAGAGACTCAAAACAAAGGGATGGAGGAAGATTTGCCAACCAAATGGAGAGCAAAAAAAAAAAGCAGTAGTTGCAATTCTCATCTCTGATAAAATAGACTTTAAAGTAATAGAAACCGAAAGAGATAAGAAGGACATTGTATAATGGTAGAGGGATCAATGTAACGGGAAGAGCTAACGACCCTAAGTCTATGCGCACCCAATATAGGCACACCCAGATACATAGGGCAACTTCTTGGTGACTTACAAAGAGACTTGGACTCCCACACAATAATAGTGGGAGACTTTAATATTACATTGTTAATATTGGACAAATTAATGAGACAGAAGGTTAAGAAGGATACCCGGGACTTGAACTTAAACCTCAAACAAGTAAACTTAATAAACATTTACAGAACTCTCTACTCCAAATCCACAAAATATACATTTTTTTTTCAGTAACACATCACATTTATTCTAAAAGTGACCACATGGTTGGGAGTAAATCACTCCCTAGCAATTGCATAGCATTTCATAGGTTTAAATGAAATATTGGTTGGCTGTTTGTTTGTTATTTTCCTCCCTTATTCCTTCCTGTCTCCATTGTATAACACAATTATTAGTATAAAAAAGCTTTTAATATCCATTTGTAGACTGCATTCTAGCCAGGGCAATAGAGCAAGATTCCCGTTCTCTCTCCCTTTTTCTTTTTTCTTCTTTTCTCTTTATTTCATTCTTTTTTTTCTTCCTTCTTTTCTTTTCTCTTTTTTCTAAAAAAAAAAAGCTCTTAATAGAGAATGCAACACACTGAGAAAATATAAAGCCATGGAAAAACCTAATGGAACTGTTTTCTTCCCCTCATTATATTTCCAGGCCCTAGGTACTAGGGAAAAAATTACTAAGCAAAGATTGCAGATGTTTAGAGACTTTATTTATTTATTTATTTATTTTTGAGATGGAGTCTTGCTCTGTTACCCAGGCTGGAGTGCAGTGGCGCAATCTTGGCTCACTGCAACCTCCGCCTCCCAGGTTCAAGTCATTCTCCTGCCTCAGCCTCTTGAGTAGCTGGGATTACAGGTACCCACCACCATGACTGGCTAATTTATTTTTTCTATTTTTTATTTTTTAGTAGAGATGTAGTTTCATCATGTTGGTCAGGCTGGTCTCGATCTCCTGACCTCAGATAATCCACCTGCCTTGGCCTCCCAAAGTGCTGGGATTACAGGCGTGAGCCACCATGCCCAGACTAGAGACATTTTTAATTTAGAGGCTACCCCTGCTGAAATATGGCTTGTTAGATAATTTGAGTTTCAGATCTCTGTAACACAGAGCATCAGGCACTAAAGTGGTTCATTTTATTGATTCTGAAGTCAGAATGTTTCCATTCACATATTGCTCTGCCACATTGATTCTCTAAATATCACTTCATCTCACTGTGCTGATTTTTTCAACTATTAAATTGAGGTAATAATAGAACCCATTTTATAGAATTATTTGAAAGAATAACAAATAAAACATGTCAATACTTTGATCAATAAATGCTACATCTATTTTTTTAAACAAGAAAACCTATTCTGTTTCCTTTACAAGTGCTTGTATCTTTGAACCCAAATTAGAAGATTGTGTATCTCAAGTTTCTATAATCCAAAAATCAACACATCAGAAACCCATTACATTGGGTTCTAATATTACCACCAAGATACTCATTAACATCAAGTCACACTCTTTCCATAAAAACTGCCTTTCGGCACATCTAATAGAAAAATAAAAATTATTTTCCTATATTTCACTTCAATATTTTAAAACGTAGCATGGAGTAATGAAAAGATTAAGGGCTTTCAAATTAGATTGCTTTATGATTAAAACTTAACTCTGGAAGTGACTTTGTTTGGTTCTGTGTTCCCACCCAAATCTCACCCCAAATTGCAATCCCCATGTGTAGAGTGAGGGAGGTGATTGGATCATGAGGGTGGTTTCCCCCATGCTGTTTCATTATAGGGAGTGAGTTCTCATGAGAACTGATGGCTTTAGAAGTATGACAGTTCCTCCTTCACATGCTCACTCTCTCACTCTCTCCTGCCACTTTGTGAAGAAGGTGCCTGCTTACCCTGCTGCCATGATTGTAGGTTTCCTGAGGCCTCCCCAGACATGTGGAATTGTGTCAATTGAACTTCTGTTGTTTATAAGTTACCCAATCTTGGGTAATACCTTTATAGCAGTGTGAAAACTGACAAATACAAGAAGGTACCAACTCTGTGACCTCGTGAGTTACTTAACTACTTTTCACCTGAGTTTCCACGTTCATAAAATGCACTGTTTGAATTAAATGAGAAAAAATACCTTTGAGATTAACTGATACAGATAACCTGCTCAGCGAATAACTTTTATTCTAGCCTAATTTTTCTCCTTAAAGCTGAAGGCTTTGTTCAGTCTTCATTAAAATATTCACAAGAAAAGAAACAGACACTAACTTTTTTCCTAAACATCTTAGTATCTTTCCTTCAATAATATGGACCTGTTAGTTTCTACAAAAGTGTGTTGAACACTTTTTTCTGTGGTTTTCTTCTCCCATGTAAAATTTGATATAAATGTTTCTTTCTGATTCCCTTCGAAGCCTTAAAACACTTCTTTCTAATACTAAAAGTGTGTATTTTATTCTGTGATATGACAATAAAATTTATTACTTTATAGCTGATTCTCTAGACCACTAATTTAGACATTCTCTAGTTGTCTTTAGACATTTTATAGACATCTATAGTCTCTACAGACATTCTATAGACTCTAACACCATAATAAGCATGTCTGTTATCACAGTATAGTTTATGTTAATTCCCTTACTACCCTTTAAAAGAGCATCATCACTTGTTTTTTTTTTTTTTTCTTATATTGCTTCTGCAGTCACAATAGATTTTTTCCTTTTTTTTTTTCTTTTAACCAGGTTCTTGCTCTTTCACTGAGGCTAGGGTGCGGTGGTGCAATCTTTGATCACTGCAACTTTGACCTCCCAGGCTCAAGAGGTCCTTCTGCCTCCATCTACCAAGAAGTTGAGACCATAGGCATACACTGCCACACCAGGTAATGTTTGTTTGTTTGTTTGTTTTTGTAACACAGGATCTCCCTTTGTGGGCTCAAGCAATGCTCCTGCTTTGACCTCCAAAAGGGCAGGGATTACAGAGGTGATACTCCATGCCTGGCCACAACAGAATTTTACCCTCCCTAATTTTTCAGAACATCTCTTTAGAAATTAAACTAAAAAAAATGAGACTGTTTTCACACTTGAAGTATTTTTCCCATTTTGACTGGTGTGAGATGGTATCTCACTGTAATTTTGATTTGCATTTGTCTAATAATCATTGATGCTGAGCTTTTTTTTTTTTTTTTTTTGTCACAAGGAGCCCATTATGCTTAGTTAAACTAACACAGAAACAGAAAACCAGATACCTCATGTTCTCACTTATAAGTGGGAGCTAAATGATAAGAAAACAAGGACACATAGAGGGGAATAACAGAAACCGGGGAACTTTGGGATGGTGAAAGCTGGGATGAAGACAGCATCAGGAAAAACAACTACTGTGTACTAAGCTTAATACTAGGTGATAAAATAATCTGTACAGCTCCCATGACGTACCTTTACAAACGTGCACATGTACCCCTGAATTTAAAATAAAAGTTAAAAAAAGAACAATAAAGAACAAAGAAGGAAAGAAATAGAGACAAATCAAAATTTAAAAATAAAAGAAAGGATAAATAAGGCAAATCATAAGTCAAAAACAAAATCAAGTAAAAAAATAGCAGTGCAAACAAAATTGTGGGATGTGGCACAAATCAATATGTAAAGAAAACCATAATCCTGAAATTTTTAATATCAAATAAAAAAGAATAAATTCTTCAAACCCAACATCCAACTAAGTAAACAAAGGAATGCTTAGTAAAAAAAAAAAAGTAATGTAGAATAACTGCAACAATAAAGATAACATGAGCAATTTAGGAAAAAGAAATGACAAATGACAAATCTGGAAAGCAAGTTTTTTAAAGACTAAAAATATTAAAAATATTTCTTACAAAGTAATCAAAACTCAATTTAAAAATAATCATAAACAGTTGGCAATGTGAATGAATAATATGATATAGCTGTATAGATCAAATACATTTTAAAAACAATAGAGATTGTATCAAATAATAATACGTATCAAAAATCGTAGGAAATTATAGGATATTCTGAGAAAATATAATTGATCAAAGCCGAATAAATTAAATAAATAAAATTTAAATATGTCATTATGTGAGAATAAAAACTAACACAACAGCAAATTATCTTCCAATACACCTATAATGATATTGAGTTCAAACTGTTTTATAACAGATTTCCATAGAATTTTTAGACAATAGATTAAATTTACATGATTAGAATTGCTTCAGCACACAGAACAGCTACAAGGGTTTGCCATTGCATTTTTTGAACTCAGCATATTTCTTGCAAACTTGAGGAGGATGACATTAAAACAAACACAAATTAAACCGTGTATATTTTTTAATTAAATTAAGTAGCATGTACAAAAATAATAGGATGAAGTAGTGTTTATACCTAAAATTTAAGTATGATCCAATTAGAGAATTCATTAACTGCAAATTATGTCAAAATAAGTTAAAGATAGACTTGATCAAATTCTACATTCATTCCTGGCAAAACAAACCAGAACAGAGTATTTCTCCAACATAATAAAATAAAACTTGTATCAAGCCAAAAGCAGTAGTCCTGGTTAATGTTTAAATATTCCACTGATCAAACATCTGTATTAAAAATCAAGAACAAGACAAAATGTGCAGTCTCATTCTAAATCAATAACACAAGAAAAACAAAATAAAAAAAATCAAAACCAGGAAAAACATTTCAATGTTTATTAATTGCCTACCTAATCAGCTCGAAAAAGAAAATCAAAGAAATCAGTCAGTTGCAAAATATTTTAATGCAACTTTCAAAAATATATATAAGATGATAAAAATAATCTCTTTAGGAACAGTTGCTCAAAATCATGAGAAACTTAATCACATCGAAATATGTGCTATGTAAATAGAACAGGAATTTAACTATTAAGCAAGATAATTTAAATAAATGCACTGGGATAGCTTGCATTAACATTTTCAAAGATGCATTACTTCTCATGTTACCCTATTTGTTAGATTTATAATGAATATTTTATTATATTTTAGAACTGGAAAATAATGATTCTTAAGTTCACCTAGAAATATAAAGATTTGTGTAAGAAAATGTGATTAAAAAGTCTGAATTTATTATATAATAAATGAGGTTACAATTTTATTTTAATCAAATAAATGGTCACTAGTGTCAAGTTACATAGTATAGGATAATCACATTAAATTTAAATTTAAGAGTTTATATTGAAACATATAATATAAGGATACTATTTCTTTTAGTGGGTAAAGGATAGAGGTTTATCCTATGCTTAATGCCAAAGCAAAACTCATCTGTATTAAATATTTAATCTATCAGAAATATAAAATAGTTATATATAATGAAAAGTCCATATAGGTGAATACCTATATAAGCATAAACTAGGAAACAATATATTTAATTAAAAAGTCAGTTGACTACATAACATTTTTTTACAGTCTGTATGAAGAAAGACCATAGTCTGTAAGAGGAGACAAATATCAGGAAAACCATTTGCAACAAATAAAAAACAAGAGGTTAGTATAATAAATACGCAAAGTTATTCTTACAAAATAATTTCAAAAAGTCAGTATCTACATCTTGTAATTCACTAATTATATGTTACAAAAATTGAACCATAAAACACTAAATACTTGTGAAAGAGTATATCTCAGTGTCAATGCTAATTATAATAGTAAATATATTATTTAATAACTACAATATATATTGATAAATATGTGATAAATAAACTGGAAAATCCAAGAATAAGCTAAATTTAAATAAGAAGGGATTTGTTTAAATGTATCTTTATACCTCTAAGGTAATATTACAAATTTAATTAAAATAGTATGCATTTTACTATGAAAATTATTTTATGACATAGTTCATGTGCAGAAAATACCAATGGTTTAAACATCCTTAAATATTAAAGTTTTAAACTTTTGTGAAATAAAAAGTATATTTATATAAAACTAAGGCATAGAAAACTGTAAGGATTTGTATGTATCTAAAAGTATAATAAGAGTTATCTCTGGCTAGAGGAATAATAGTTTTCTATGGCTGTGAAGATACTATATATTTTCATTTTCCTTGTGCCTTCTCTAAATTTTTTAAAGTTATGGGTTGCTTTTATATTTTATGTGAGTTTTTTGTTTTCCAAGTCTGTAGATTAATAAGTACAAATATTGAAGTAGGATGCCTAGACAGAGACGTGGATGAATTGTGAAAAATATCCTTTAGAAATACTTTATCTCACAAGCTCTAGTCAAATAGCTAGGACCTAAATACATCAATTTTTTCTTAGTCTTGTGCTTTTTTTTTTTTTTTTTCATTTTGTGTCTATCTACATACCTGTTGCAAGATTAACAGTATGGGGTGCTGACAAGCTAGGAAGCAAGGAACTATTCTTGTGAGATCAGTAGCTGGGGGCTTATTGCTTGGAAGAGGAACGAGATCTTGAAAAAGAATATTGAAATAATCAATTAAACATTTTTTAAAATCCAGGTACTGATTTTCACAATTGTCTTTGTGATTCACCTGGTGGCCAAACTAAGGTAATTGTTGATGCAGTTTTACTTAGGTTCCAAAGTAAAGACTACTAATTGATTCATATTAGTGGAAATATCATGTGAAGCTAGGAGTTAATGTATACCATGTGTCTGTCCCCTTATCTGTATGTGGAATATTACCACTGTGGTGGGGAATTAACTTTTCCATGATGCGTGGGCAATCTTTAGGATACAGGTTAACATTCAACAGCCAGAAACATCAATCATAACACTTTTCTTTTACATGTAGGATCTCATAAATACTTTATTCAAAATGATATTTGTACAAAGAAAATGAAAATAATAATCTTGAATTGACTTGTAAGAACTCTTCCTTTAATGAGCAATGTTGCATTTAAACAAGTTTATGGGTAAATATACAAATTCTGATGTAAAGTTCTAATAGGAATTTTTTGGATTATGTTAATGAAAATATATATTGTCTTCTATTTCACAACTTTTGAGTGTGTGTATTAATATTTGACTATTATTCGTTGGGGTATGCATTTAGAGGATAGGAATAATTTTTTTCTGAAATTAATATTTTAATTTTCTGGCTACAGAAAATGTATGTCTAGAAAATTTGGGATATGTAATAGTATAGTAAGGATCACATCTGGTCAGACCACTCATAAATCTGTAACACTTCCATTAATTCACATCTTCTTAATATTAATTTTTATTAATATATGTATTGGCTTCCTGCTAGCTTTGTCTTTTTTCCTCCTTCCTTTTCCTTTCCTCCATCTATTGCTTTCTTCCTCTCTCCCTCTCTTCCCTTATATTCTACCTTTCTTATTCCTTTTTTCTCTCTTTGTTTTATTTTTATTTTTTTAAATGTATCAACTGATCTATCAGACAGATGATCTCTCATCTTTCAACCTATTTATAGTTAAGGGCATATTGCATATGCATTCTCCAATTTCATTTTCCTTTTTAAAAATTAATTTTTTATTGTGAAAATTTTTAACATGTTGAAATGTTTGCTATAAGTATAATTTTGAATGGTTTATAAAATTCTACAATTAAAAGGGCTTGGTTAAGTCACACCATTAATGTTGGCTTGAAATCCTTCTTTACATTGCTATTTTTAAACTGCCTCTTTTTATTGTTGCTATAGGACAATGCCAGAATTTCTATCTCCTAAATCATTTTAAAATGCTGTACACATCAACAAGCTATTTAAAATTTAGATGAACTTTCTATATATATTTAGAAATATTACCTAAACATATTTAATTCAATTTAGTGCATGTGTGTTTGTAAAGTTCAGCTATTGTAAAAGAGTCATCACTTTCATGAAAAAAGATTACACTTACATGAAATTATGAAGATAAATTTAATATATACCTAATTCATCATTTTTCAGCCATGTTTTCTAAAACTCTTCCAAATTGAGTGTGCCCATTGGACCTCAATCAGAGACATAAAGAAAAATGAAAACAAAAACAAATAAACTAGATTGAATTATACAAGCTCAGTAGAATTATTGTGAAAAGGAATCAGCCAATATAACTATGTATTTTTCTCATATCATTATTGATAAAGTGAAAGTTGTCATACTGCCAAGAACAAAATCATTTGTGAATTCTCAAGAAGAAAAATAAATACTATTGCCGTAGGTTATTTCCAATCCAAGGCCAAAATAAAGGTTTTTAGAAAGAAAATTGGTGCTCCAAAGTAACCTATCTGAAAACGACATCTGTGGAGCCACCACAGAAAACCGTCAATAGTCACGTCTGGGGAATTCTAGACATTCTGTAGCTGTTTTCTGGAGTTCGGAGTAATCAGTCCATCCAATCTCACTTGCCTTACCTACTGTACAATGTCGTGCCTCAATTTTTTTCCTTTATTTTTCTATCTATGACTGAAGATTAAAAAGTACCAGACCGTGAAAGAATGCTACAGTGTTAGAGTTCATATTGCAGTAATTTCTCTTTGCTGTGCTGTGAATTCTCTTCCTTTTTATTCTTGCTTTTTTCCCTTCCTTTTTATAAATGAAGTCTGAATCAGTTACTACTGCATAAAAATAAGGCTACTGATATGAACACCAAGAAAATTATGATTTAGTAAAATAATAATGCATTAAACTTGGGTGGCACTTTTCCTCACAACCTTTCTTGAACGTTCATCATCCTCAGACTTCCCCCATCAGGCAGGAAAATTGGACAAAGAGGCAAAACGATATGCTGAGAACTATCAAACTTATTAAAAGCCAAAATGAAAAGAGAGGCAAAAGTTTTTCAAAATAAACCACAGTTTTGCATTGGTATCTGCCTGTCTTCTTTTATAGATAGATGAGTCCAGCAGGGGATAGAGCTTGCTCATTGACAGATTTATGCAACAGGAATAAAAAGTCAGGAAGGTGATAAAATACTATTCCCTGTGCTCTGACATAAATATCTGTAAGAAGGAGCAAGCACTTTTTTCCAGAGGTCAATATTCTCTTAATTAATTTAATTTTATTACTTTTTTTTCAATGGGACATAAAGTTAAGGGTATATTTAAGAAGACCCCTCTCTGTACCAGAGAAGCATTGACGATGTACTCTATCCTCCACCTGTGAAAATAAATTCTGACATGACAGAATTGAAATTCGAGGACATACTCTGGGATTTTAGAGCTTTTAATGGAATACAAAAAAAAGTTTCAAGTATTTTGGGTATCCCTCTTATGATTTATTTTGGAAGGTTTTTTGAAATGGTTTTGTGTTCTCTTTTCTCTCTCTTGTATTCAATGCCCTCTACTAAGGAGAACAAAGAACACACCTGTATTTGAACAAGGTGAGTTCATTTCCCATTGTAGCAAAGGACAATGCACATCATGGGGAATTGTGGAGCATCTCTGTAAATGGGTTTTAGAGATGACTTATTCTATCTGAACTTTGCTTTAGTGATTTTGGGGAGGATTGAAAGAAGTGGGGCTTACTCTGAATTGGATGCTATCATAAAGTTTAGACAATTCTATGACTGAGTTTAATGTAGAAGAACAATAGATGACAGCAAGTCTAACACTGAGTTTGGTAAGGAAATAACATTCACTCATATTAACTTGTTTAAAGAAATGTTTAGTCACTTGTTGGATGTGGACAATGCTTATGTTTTGCCTGTGTAAAGGAATTATTATGAAATGGCTTTGTCTTAGTCTTGGTCTATAATAGGCTGACAGAGTAGCCTTTGTCTGCTATTAACATTTTCTGAGATTATTTATGTCCACTAGAAGAATATCAAAGCCTAGTTGAAGAGCCAGGCCAGCCCATAACAACACCAAGACTTAGCTGTTACTACTAGCAGGCCAACTCCTGGAACTCAGGGGTTGCCATTCTCTTTCTCTCTTCCTCACTGCAATATCCCAGGCCTGAATCTCATGTCTCATGGAGAGGATATTACAGGAAACCAAGCAGGCAACAGATGAGAAAAAACAGAGGTCATAAGAAAGGACGTGGCTTAAATTACACTTTAGACAAAAGAAGCCATGAGGCTTCAGAAATAGCCTAGCTAATTTCAGCATTATAAGATTGTGAATGTATTTGAGTCAAAAGCAAGATATGATCATGACAACATTCATTTGACTTTAAGTAAAATGAAAGGAGAAAGAGAGAAAGAATTTATTTAAGAACCAAGTACCTGAGGCTGAGCAGAATTCAGAGAAGCTAGTCACCTAAAGACACTATTTTTCCATAGGAATTAAGAAGCACTGTGTAATTCTTATCTGTACCCATATGTCATCATCATGCAGAAATAAATGTATTTCATTGGTGAGACATGGAATTTTTAGTCAATATTCAGATATCATACTTTTTAAATATGTTTTCTATGTTTAAAAATTTATATTAGTTCACTCCATTACACATTTATGCATCAGTTTATTTATTTAGTGAAAGTGTTACCAAGTCCACGTGGTATACTAAGTGAAGTGGATATTGAATGAAGCAATCAAATACAGTTTCTGTCCTTTCAGCACCAACATTTCACATGGTAGAAACTTATCTTTAAAATAATTAGGAAAAAACATTCTTTTAAAAGAATTAATTGCTCATATGGGCTTCTGTCTTCCTCTCATATTGGAGCACTGAAGAAGTCAGCTAAATGAGAGAGAAGCAAATGGATTTGGGGGAAAGTAAAAACCTACATTAAAAATTATAAAAAATCTCCTGAGGAGAAAAAAATTAATCTGTAACTTGGAGAGGAAAGAAAAGTGCAGACCAGGACAGGTATTATATTAGTCAGGGTTCCCTAGAGGGATAGGACTAATCAGATAGATTTGTGTGTGTGTGTGTGTGTGTGTGTGTGTGTGTGTGTATGTGTGTGTGTGTGTGTGTGTGTGTGTGTGTGTGTATATATATATATATATTATATATATATATATATATATATGTAAGGGAGTTTATAAAGGAGTACTGACTCACATAATCATAATGTGAACTCCCCACAATAGGCCATCTGCAAGTTGAAGAGCAAAGAAACCAGTCCAAGTTCCAAAAGCTCAAAGTAGGAAAGCTGCCAGTGCAGTCTTCAGTCTATAGTTGAAGGCCCAAGAGCCCCTGACAAACCACTGGTGTAAGTCCAAGAGTCCAAAAGCTGAAGAACATGGAGTCCAATGTTTGAGGGCAGGAGGCATCCAGCATGGGAGAAAGATGAAAGCCAGAAGACTCAGCCTGTCTAGTCCTTCCACATTCCTTTGCCTGCTTTTATCCTAGCTGTGCTGGCAGCTGACTAGATGGCACCCACCCAGATTGAGGGTGGGTCTGCCTCTTCCTGTCCACCTACTCAAATGCTGAACTCGTTTGGCAACACCCTCACTGACCCACATAGGAACAATACCTTGCATCCTTCAATCCAATCAAGTTGACACTCAATATTAACCATCACAAGTTCCCAAATGTGACAGTAAAGAAAATGGTTTGGGTAAAGCATTACAGGTAGTCGATTTCTGTGCCCCCATGCTAAGCAGGATGACACAAAGAAACCAGAGGCTCACTGGAGAGATGAGCAGATAATAATGGGTGGTGCTAATCACCTCCTCATTCCCACAAACATGGCTTACACACCAATGCTTACACACACTCACACACCAATGCTAAAGGACCTTTCTTAAAATAGTAATAGCTCTTGGAAAACAACATCATCGGTAATGGAAGTTCAAAAAGTTACTAAAGGAAGTAGAAGGATTGAGGTTTGGAAACAGAATGGCCAATAGAGGTGGTTCTCTGTTATATGTAATCCCTGTACACACGTGCATACAAAAACACACACATGCCCAAAAACTTAAACATAGTGATAAGGGCAAAATTTAGTCCTAAAGCTTTGAAATTTTCCTGCAGTATACATTTCCAATCAAAGTACCTGATAGTCTCATAAGAAAAGAAGTTAATTGGCAGAAAATAACACCAATAATTATAATTACCAGATATATAATCAACAAATAACTGTTCAACTTGTACGAGTACAATGAGAATTTATAGAACTAAGATAAAGATCGGTTAATTAAATAAATATTATCAAAGAGATAGGAATTATAGGTAACAATGAACATGAAGCTACTAACTTGAAGATATGATGATGGAATGAATAAACAAGCATTTATGGATAAAGAATAATTTAGTAACCTAGAATACAAGGTGAGAAACTCTTAAAAATAACTAACTGAATACATTAATAAATAAAAGCATCAGAAAGGTAAGGTAGGATTTAAAAATGTGCAAAAGCAAAACAAGAGAAAAGAAACAAATTAACATATTAACATCTATGTCACTGGAATTCTTAAGATATGAAGAAAGTAAATGTAAGGGGAAGAATATTTTAAAAAACACTGCAGAGTTGCAGCAATTAATAATAATGAATTTCAGATTAAAAAGATGAATAGAGAACTAACCAGATACCTGAAGCAAGTCTGTACCTAGACACTTTACAATGAAAATAAAACCAAGGGATTATCAAAAGTAATTTGAAATATTCCAAAAAGAGAAAGATTATCCACAAAAGAATAGAAATGTATTGCCATAACATTTGAAAAAGTAAAATGAATAATAAAACTGAGTAATATTTTCAAAGCATTAAAGAAAAATAATTTGAAACATAAACTTTTGCTTTAAGATAAAATAATTTTTTTTTTTTTTTTTGGGGGGACGGAGTCTCCCACTGTCTCCCAATGCAATGGCAGCATCTCGGCTCATTGCAACCTCTACCTTTCGGGTTCACGTGATTCTCCTGCCTCAGCCTCCCGAGTATCTGGGATTACAGGCACACACCAGCATGCCCAGCTAATTTTTTGTGTTTTTGGTAGAGACGGGGTTTTGCTATGTTGGCCAGATTGATCTCGGACTTCTGACCTCATGATCTGCCTGCCTTGGCCTCCCAAAGTGTTGGGATTATAGGCACGAGCCATGGCGCTCAGCAAGATAAAATAATTTTCTAAATGTCAGAGTACAATCAAGATATTCTGAGATGGATAAAACTGCTGAAGTTGAATTCTACGATTACTTAAACATCATACTTGGAGTAAATAGTCTAATTAGCAGATACATAAATCCAAGAGAAAGCATTAAGATATAAAGATAATATCAGTAATTAAATATAAAAAGTTTATTTTCTAAAAACATCCTGTACAAAACAAAATTACATATTTTAGAAGAGATAATTAGCCTTCTGAAAAGGTCCAAAAATAAACAAATGAGTTTTTATAAAAGCTGAATTAAAGGAAAAAGAGACTAAGCTTATTAGATAATAGGATGACAGTGTATGCTCTAGTACATGCAACAAATTCTTAGTACTCAACATGGAACTAGTTTAGAAACAGCAAATAGATTGATGAAATAGAATTAACAGAGAAAACCTCTCTCTATTTATATGCATGTATAAATAGTATATGATAAAAGGAGAAAAATATGGATAACTTTAATAGATGTCATTGGGGGATTCATATAATGTGGAAGATAATAAAGCTGAATTTCTACCTTATACCATATACATATGTATGCTCATAAGTGCAGTAAATTTACTGTGAGTTACGGATAGAAAAGTATAATTAACTCAACTTTTCTGAAAGTACAAAAATAAAGAAAAAGGCAAGAAGGCATAAAAAATCTTGTAAAACTAACATGTATTTTGTGTTTTACAAACACTAAAGAGCTATAAAACTTTATTTATTCCAGTCTTATAATAACTTTTGGAAGCATAGTCAATAAGTGACTGTTACAACAATCTAGGTACCTTAATTTGTCATTTTTATCAGTTATGCATAAAGCCATGATATTAGAAGAAAGATTCATATGTAAAAACATAAAAATTTGTTTGTGCCTTAATAACCTCCATTGATGTTTCCCTTTTAAACAAGGAACAAATATATTTTGGTTCAGTTCAGAAAGTTTCACATAATACCATTTTGTAATATTTGTATAAATATTGCCTTGTAAAATGACTTATGTGATAGCAGTTTATATGTTAGTATGTATTTAACCTCAGTCCTTAGAAGAAAAAAAAAAAGTCACTAATAATCCTCGGCATATACTTAAGGGTAAATAATTTGGTATCAAATTATGCTCTTCTAAAACAAAAGTATTTCTAACTTGAATTTTCCACAACTTGCACCTGTATTCTTGGCTAAGATACAGTTAAATTTTTCTTCAAGTGAATACACAAAGAAAGATTATGAAAGGAAAATAATTGTTTCAAATGCTTAACCAAAAGTTACATTATACAATTTTTCAGTTCTTTCTTTTTTTCCAATGTATTATACCTAAACCCAAAATGGAGTCCTATTCAGCATTACCACTGAACATCACATATTTTTGATAACTAGGTAAAATTTGGAAAAATCATAAAATTTGTCTCAAATTTTATTCACTGTTGGTTCTAGAAACTAAGCTCTTACAAGACAGAGATGATTAGACTCTTACATAAAAGTTTTAATTTGGGGAGAAATATTGCAGTGTATTAAAATAGTTTTAAAGGAAAAATAGAAATATTTCTATCTTAAATGTATATTTCAATAAGCACTCATAGGAAATTCCTTTTATTAAGAAATCTTTGATATAAAAAGAATATATTTTCTGAATATAAGGGTCAGCATTCCATAAGGGCTACATGAATATACATAAATTCAATTTATTTGGGAAAAAAGAAAGGGAGAGATTAACAGACTTAATCAGGAAATAAAAGATTTTATTAAGCAATCACATTTGTTAAATTTTAGTTATTAACATTTTCCAACAATGGGAATCAAATACATAGAAAAAATATATGGTTAAAATAAGAACTGTGTCTTTAAAATTACTTATATTCTCTTAAAACATCCAGTAAAGTTCAAATATTTATTTGAAGTCTGTTGTAGAGTTTAGGTTTTAATACATTTCCACTATGAGGTTAATAGAAGTCCAAAATTCCAACTGAGCTCTTCTCCAGAACTTTCAAACCTCTGTTAATCTTTCTTCGTACACTGATTGCTATCTGTGATGATAAGGGAGCATTCAGGACATTTTTAAAGTAGCAACTATCCATCTCTTGCAATCCAGACACAATGTGCCATGCAGAATAGACAGAAGGGGCCCAGAGCCAAAAAATTCTGACATTTAAAAGGTCTTGACACTATCCAGAGACTCATGCTCAGTTACAAGCCAAGGATAGTTCACTCTCACAACAGAGCTATTGTGTAGCTGTGCAGCACAACTCTGTTTCTGATTATTTCCTCTTTCTTTATGACAGCATAATTGGAAAGGTCAAGAGTTAGCCATTAGTTTTTCACCCAACACTTTGAAATAGACTCTTTTCAGCCATTTATTATGATTATTCATTAGAAGTTTTATACTGAAAAAATACATATTTGATTGAAAATAATTCAAGGAATGAATTATTAAATAATCCACCAAGTATGTTTCACATTATTTTAATTCATTTTTAAAATGTGTACATTTCTCTCCTATCTGTATGGTTTCCATGTTGATTATGGAATGTGCCTTTGATTTCTTCTCATCTGGTCTTTTTCTAAGTATCATTAATAGAATGGCATGTATTTGCACTATTAGTGTATCTGTCTGTAACTATATATGGCATAATATATTGTGATTATTATATTCAAATAATTTATCTGTTTGGAGAAATTCAACCATGAAAGCTATGAGTAAGTGAAATGCACTTGAACTAGCCAAGACCTATAGGGAATGCATAATAAGGATAAAGAGCTGCCTCAGAAATCTCAGGGAAAAGATCCTAGACCTCAGAATTGCACTGGACTATGACCTCACATGATTATTTCCATGATCTCAGATATTTAAAACTGAAATTTGGACCCAGATTCTGGTTTCGTGAGTGAGAATCTAATGCTCCTTTTAGCATAAAACTAGAATTATTCTAAAAACAATCAGAAGTCTCATGGGCATTTCACATAGCTGAAATATATATCTCCTTAATAGCCCATTCATTTTTTTTCTTTTGAATTAAACTCTTATGAAAAGATATGCATTCATATCAACAAATCCAGAAGGACAATGGCAGATTTAATGTCTTTAAATAGCAATTACAATAAACATTTGTGGACCTTTCCTGAGTGCATTTGTGCTGAAGGAGTAAGGAATATGCCATCCCAAAATATGTCACTCTGGCATATCGACTATTTTGAGGTAAGAACTTGAAAAACAGCAGGTGCAAGAAGATCACTCTGAACGTCATTCTGTTTCTTAAAATCAGGAGATAAAAATCTCTTGTGAAAAATGTCCTTTTCTTCATGACCAGAAGGAAAATATCAACAGGAAGTTGAGGTTAAGAGAAATTTGTACAAACCAACCTTGTTACACTAACTTATCCTTCTAACAATTTCTCCACTCAACACCCTCACTCAAGACCCTTTGCATTGCTTTGTCATTTTCATAATTTGCTACTCTTTGTTTAATTCAATACACAAGAGTTCAACTCTAACAGCATTTTTGGGTCTTTATTTCCTTATGAGAGCTCCCAAATCACATAAAACTTACAATAAATAAATGTATGTGCTTTTCTCTTGTTGTTGATCTGTATGCTACCCCGAGAAGGTAAAGGTAACAATTTGTCTTCCCTACTGGTACAAGTGCACTTTAGTAAAATCGTTACAGATATCACAATTCTACAATGTGTGTGCCTGTAAGAGGAGAATCACAAAACCCCAATCTACACATGGCCAACACACAATCTTCTGCTTCCCCTTGTGTAGGGCACTGGTTCAAGGAAAAAGTAATATGCTAAATAACCAATATTGTAGAAGTATGACTAATCATTTTGTTAGCAAGAGCACCTCAGCATTAGACCAGCAAAATTTTATAGTGGTAATGGCTGAAGACATTGCTCTCTTCAATTGCCTGTCTGACTTCTGTTTTATGATAACATGCATTAACTTGGTGATTGGTGGCAAATATGTAATGATTACATTGCAGACATTATGTTTTGTTTGTTTGTTTGTTTGTTTGTTTAAATAGAAACATACCTAGCTGGCAAAATCCTATTCAAGTAAAATTCTAAAAATTGAATTTTTGTTGCAGATTCCAAATGATGTATGGGCTTCATCTTTCTCTGGTAACTTCTCAATATGAAAGTGTGAATTGAAGATAGGGTCAGAAGCTCCAAGTCAGAAAAATTTTGAAAGTTTCGATGTTATTTTTAACTATTGCTACTTGATATAAGAAATCCATCACAATAAAAAAGCAAGCATTGTAATTCTTCTCCCTAATTTTACCAGGTAAGAGCAAATGTTCTTGTCTTCTATAAAAAGATATTGTCTGTGGCAGTTTTAATGTATCACCTCATATACTTTAGAATATACTTCGTTCTAATTCATTTTTCTCATCACCTCTATGATTTTTAATGTCAAGAGTAAAATGTAATTTTTTTTTTTGGTAGCTGCTAAGTACCTAATTCACGCTGGATGCTCAGCAAACATTGCAGATCTCATGGATCATCACCCATAGCCCTTGATTGATCTGTTGCATCAGGGAGAAAGGAACAGTGGAGCAGAACTTGACAGCCGGGGCAAAGCTGTGGAACTTATGGATTAAAGAGATGTGCCCTCTACAAGACTGCAGTAATCTATTAATAGAGAAAATATTGTACCGTTCTGGAAGAAGGTGAGTGGTTAAGGTCTGATCCAGACAGGCCGCTGTTCTGGGAACAAAGAACTTCACTTGGAAAGGAAAAAGAAAAGTACAGTGTATGCTATTTCTTCATTTGGGAAAAAAATATAGTGTCGAGTAAATTTGCAAGTCATAAAATCTCCATATCATTCAACAAATGTCCCACGTGTGACCCTACAGATGTCTTATCATAAGGATTGAAATATGTCCAGAGATCTCTAACATAAAATTGTAAAATATGGGCGGTCACTAGGCTGCGCCTAAATGTGAGAAGGTGGAATATAGATGAGGAAGAATAATTAAAAACAACAGAGACCAAATATTTCTAAATGGATTATGAGAAGATAGCACATGTAGTGTATTTACATATTTCTTAGAAACTTATACAAATAATTTATTTAGCTCTGTCTGCAGCTATGCTTAGAATCTAATGTGCACTTGCTTTTTTTGTCTGAAAAGTCAATTTTCTTCTCGTTTAGAAAGTTGGCTAAAGAGACAGAGAATTGCAGATACACAGGATGTATTGAAAACAAGATATATTAACTTCACATTTTCTCACTAGAAAGCCTTTCTACTGTTGTGAAAAGAATAAAATCTAATACATAACTTTTGAGGCATTTTTCATAAGCATCCACCATGAGCTCTTCATTCGTCTCAGGAGGAAATTGAGTTTTGTATTAGAAAAATGTTACCTGAGTACATTCAGTTTCTATATTCTCTGTGCTTTGATTCAGAAACCTGAGGTAGCATAATGTATTCATGAAATCTAATAATGAATCATGTATGTATGTTTTAAAATTTCAACCCATTTTATTTTATAATCACAAGTATGTGAATCATAGATTTCAAATTATGGATAAAGAAACCATAGAACTTGGAAATTATAGAATTTAGCCCAACTAAAAGAAAATCCGTCCAATTAAAAATAATTATAATGCCTTTTAAACGCCTCCAGATATGTTAGTCTCTATCTTAGCAATAAGATTTTAAGTATAATGAATTTATATACTTCTCATTCTTACTAATATATTTCCTATAGTGTATACATAAATGAGAAATACTAAATTAAATATTAGATATTGATTCTCTGACGTTTGAGGCCCATTACCTACAGAGCATTGTTTTTCAAAGTGCAGTACAGTGATGCTTTAAAGTTTTTTATTTCATTTTGTTTTCTAATTTGAAAATATAAAAATGGCATTAAGAACCTTCATAGATATGCTACTCAAAATATGCTAAATTTACATAAGTAAAATTTTCATCCATTTAAAAAATTTTGTACTAATTGTCTCATCTGCTCCTTTCTTCCTTTCCTACCTTCTTTTGAGATAAACAAATGGGGGTGGTCCCGGACACACAATGGTTCCCCTTACCACTTTTTTACTTTATGATAGTGCAAAAGTGATACAGTCATTCTGTTTTTCACTTTCAATGTGTTTATCAGTAAATTACATAATATATTAAACCCTTTATTATAAAATGTGCTTTGTCTTAGATAATTTCGTCCAACTGTAGACTAGGTCAGTATGCTGAGCACATTTAAGATAGGCTAGACGATGGTATGTTTTTAAGTAGGTTGATGTATTAATTGCAGTTTCAGCTTATATTTTCAACAAACAATATGTTTATCATGACACAATCCCATCATAAGTCAGGAAACATCTGCACTTTTGCATTCCACATTGTTTGCTCTATTGGATTTTTCAGCTATACCCCTTTGCACTATTTTTTTAAAGTTACTCTAGGGATTAGAATTTGCTACAGTTAACACTAATAAATATACAACTTCACTAATAATGTAAGCACTTTACAATTGATTAATTTCATTTATTTCTTTATATACAGATATGCTATTGTACATATAATTTCCACCATACTCATATTAATTTAGACTTAAGCAATCAATAATATTTTAAATAATTTTAAATACTCTTTTGTATTGATCCACATATTTATGATTTCCATTTGTCTTCCTTTCTGTGGAAGGAAGGATTATCCAGGCTTTCACCTGGGATTATTTCCCTTCAAAATAAAGACAATTCTTTCATATTTTTACAAATTTCTTGTATTCAGTACAAAATTCTTTTGAAGCTTATATTTCTTGAAAACTGTTATTTCACTATCAATTTTAAAGTAATGTAGGATTTAAAATTTATTTTTTCGGCATGTTTAAAATGTTGCATTTTTCTTGCTTCCATCGATCTGACAAAGGGGGAAACCATAGTAATTTTTTTTTCCCCCTCAGAAGTCATCGTATATATTTTTCATGACCTCATTTAATGTTCTTGCATTTTTGAATTTCATCAGCTTGACCATATTGCATTTGGTGGTGGTTTTCTTTGTATCTATCCTGCTTGGAGTTCATTAAGTTCTTGAATCAGTCAGTTGACATTTTCATGAATTTTAGAAAATTTCTATTGTATGTTTTCTCTCCTCTCCTTCTGGAATGCCAACCATCTCTAGATTCGCTATTTTGATTTATTCTCACAGGTCTCAGATACTCTAATGTTTTATTTTATTTTTTTCTGTTTGTAATTCAGTTTGTAAAATTTATATGGATTTTATTTCATTTCAGTATTTATTTTGCTTTGTCCAGTCTTCTATTTCCAATTAAAATTTTTTTATAAAGATATTGTATTTATCTCTCTAAAGTTTCCATTAGAATCTTTTATTTAGGGTTTCCTTTTTTTTTTTAATGTCTTCATTTTTGCACCCATTTTTTTCCTGTTTTTCCTCTAAACTATTTTAAAATATCCAATTGTTATACTAAAGTCCCTGTCAGATAATATTAATATCAGTGTCATCTGTAAGTTTACTTCAGTATGTATTTTACTTCTGATTGGAAGTCCTATTTGTCTCTTTTTAAGTAGGCAAATAAGTATGTATTTTTATTATATATAGATGTTACAGATACATTATAAAAACTGGATTGTATTATCTTCTATTATAGATTATTGAGTTGTTCTGGAGGGAATTTCTATTACTGTTGGATTACTTTGATCCTGTCTAAACTTAGTTTCAGGTTGGGGGAGGTGGTTCTACTTTAGTTGTGTTTTCAGAATTTGTGTGCAACTCTTTTTTTATATAATATAATTTTTATTCTTACATTTTTTCTAGTTGATGAAAGCTTGAAATGTAAATAACTCTGCAGTAATTCACTTCAAAACTCTGTTTAATTCTCAGATGTTACCTGCTAATGATTACAAAATCTTATTCTTTAAATATGTCCTTTAGGATTCAGTCAAAGAACAAAGAGCTCCACTACACAGATTTCTGAATCTTCTTCACTGCAAGCCCTTCATATTAGGTGTTGTTCCCCACAAATAGCCACCACTTTGTCACTTTTTTGATCTGTTTCTTCTGCCCAACAAAACTGCTGCTGACTTCCAAGGGTTAGGAATGACTTGAACCAGAAGCCAGCTGAGGATATGTGCAGAGCTCACCTTTGAGGCATCCCTTTTTCAAGTCTCAGAGCCCTGTGCTGTCTGTTCTCAAACACATGAAAAGAGCCCCTTGAAAGGTTTGTTGAATTTTAGAATTTTCCAGAGTAGTAGAGTAAGTCCAGGACCAGCTGTATTGTCACTGACAAATCCAGAAGTTAACATGAATTTATTTTTAAATATCATTTTATTCAGATTGTAGTGATTCTCCTGTAAGCTGCAGAAAGCTTACTGTGGTTGTTTTTTTATTGTTTCTGGTAAACATTATTCTCATTTTTTATCATGACTAATATATATTCATTACTTTAAAAAATACTATATAGTTTTAAAAGTTCATTGATTTTTTTTTTTTCTTGAATGACAGCAAATTTTGTTTTCTCTTATTCTGGATATCATTTTTGTTGTTGTTATTGCTTTATTCTCATGAGTTAAGTTCAATTAAAATATGTTACCCAAAAGCCAACATTGACAAATGGGATCTAATTAAGCTAAAGATCTTCTGTACAGCAAAAGAAACTATCATCAGAGTGAAGAGACAACCAAAAGAATGGGAGAAAAGTTTTGCAATCTATCCATCTGACAAAGGGCTAATATCCAGAATCTACAGGGTACTTAAACAAATTTACAAGAAAAAAAAACATTAAAAAGTGGGCAAAGGATGTGAACAGGCCCTTCTCAAAAGAAGGCATTTATGTGGCCAACTAACATTTGAAAAAAAAGGTCATCATCACGTGTAATTAGAGAAATGCAAATCAAAATCTCAATAAGATACTATGTCACAGCAGTTAGAATGGCCATTATTAAAAAGTCAGGAAACAACAGATGCTGTGGAGGATGTGGAGAAATATCGGAGTGTAAATTAGTTCAAGAAGACACTGTGGCAATTCCTCAAGTATCTAGAACCAAAAATACCATTTGACCCAGCAATCTCATTACTGGGTATATATCCAAAGGATTATAAATCATTCTGCTATAAAGACACATGCACGCATATGTTTACTGCAGCACTGTTCACATTAGCAAAGACTTGGAACCAACCCAAATGCCCATCAGTGATAGACTGGATAAAGATAATGCAGCACATATACACCATAGAATACTATGCAGCCACAAAGAAGGATGAGTTCATGTCCTTTGCAGAGACATGGAGGAAGCTGGAAACCATCATTCTCAGCAAACTAGCACAGGAACAGACAACCAGACACCACATGTTCTTACTCATAAGTGGGAGTTGAACAATGAGAACACATGGGCACAGGGAGGGGAACATTATACACTGGGGCCTGTCAGGGGGTGAGGTATAAGGGAGAGACAGCATTAGGAGAAATACCTAATGTAAATGATGGGTTGATGAGTGCAGCAAACCACCATTGCATGTGTATACCCATGTAACAAACTTGCACGTTCTGCACATGTATCCCAGAACTTAAAGTATAAAAAAACTCATAAAATAACATAAATATAAGTTTTTAAAAACAAGTGAATCAAGCATTTATTCAGCAGTAAAATTAGTTTGCATAAATGAGGGAAAAGCTATATTTTGTGGTTCACTGAGACATAAACTATTCATCTATTTGAACTTTCTGAAAAGCAATAATTGAAAAAATATTACAGTAGAATTATACATGAAAAAAAGGATTCAGGAATTGAAATATTGTTTAAAGTAAAAAGCCTTAGATATTGAAACCAAGAAGAATTTGAAATGAAGTCTAAACAGTTTCTATTAATATGAATATTAAACTAAAAATAAGTATAAAAATACACTTGAATTAGAAGTAATGCAACTTAAGAGTAAACTGATGACATGGGAGATTGAGATGAACACAGTATATTCTAATTTTACATAATGCTCAAGGAAAGAAAATAAATGTGTTTTAATTATTTAATATTAACATAATATGGCAACTTTTTAATTATATACTATACTTTAAGTTCTGGGATACATGTGCAGAACATGCAGGTTTGTTACATAGGTATACACGTGCCATGGTGGTTTGCTGCACCCATCAACCTGTCATCTACGTTAGGTATTTCTCCTAATACTATCCCTCCCCCTAGACCCTATCCCCTGACAGGCCCCAGTGTGTGATATTCCCCTCCCTGTGTCCATGTATTCTCATTGTTCAACTACCACTTATTAGTGAGAACATGCAGTGTTTGGTTGTCTGTTCCTGTGTTACTTTGCTGAGAATTATGGTTTCTAGTTTCATCCATGTCTCTGCAAAGAACATGAACTCATCCTTTTTTATGGCTGCATAGTATTTCATAATGTATATATGCCACATTTTTTTAATCTGCTCTATCACTGATGGGCATTTGGATTCGTTCCAAGTCTTTTCTATTGTGAGCAGTGCTGTAATAAGCATACGTGTGGATGTGTCATCATAGTAAAATGATTTCTAATCCTTCTGGTATTTACCCAGTAATGAGATTGCTAGGTCAAATGGTATTTTTTGTTCTAGATCCTTGAGGAATTGCCACAGTGTCTTCAACAATGGTTGAGCAAATTTACACTTCCACCAACAGAGTAAAAGCATTCCTATTTCTCCACATCCTCTCCAGCAGCTGTTGTTTCCCGACTTTTTAATGATTGCCATCCTACCTGGCATGAGATGGTATCTTATTGTGGTTTTGACTTGCATTTCTCTACAAGTGATGACGGCCTTTTTTTCATGTGTTTGTTGGTCTCATAAATATCTTCTTTTGAGAAGTGTCTGTTCATATCCTTTGCCTACTTTTTGATGGGGTTGTGTGTTGTTTTTCTTGTAAATTTATTTAAGTTCCTTATAGATTCTGAATATTAGCCCTTTGTCAGATGGATAGATTGCAAAACTTTTCTCCCATTGTGTAGGTTGCCTGTTCACTCTGATGACAGTTTCTTTTGCTGTACAGAAGCTCTTTAGTTAGATCCCATTTGTCCATTTTGGCTTTTGTTGCAGTTGCTTTTGGTGTTTTAGTCATGAAGTCTTTGCTCATTCCTATGTCCTGAATGTTATTGCCTAGATTTTCTTCTAGGGTTTCATGGTTTAGGTCTTATCTTATGTTAAGTCCTTAATCCATCTTGAGTTAATTTTGTATAAGGTGTAAGGAAGGGATCCAGTTTCAGCTTTCTGCATATAGCTAGCCAGTTTTCCCAATACCATTTATTAAATAGGAAATCCTTTTCCCATTGCTTGTTTTTGTCAGGTTTGTGAAAGATCAGATGGTTATAGATGTGTGATATTATTTCTGAGGCCATGTTCTGTTCCATTGGTCTATATATCTGTTTTGGTATCAATACCATGCTCTTTTGGTTACTGTAGCCTTGCAGTATACTTTGAAGTCAGGTAGCATGATGCCTCCAGCTTTGTTCTTTTTGCTTAGGATTGTCTTGACTATAAGGGCTTTTTTGGTTCCATATGAAATTAAAAATAGTTGTTTCCAATTCTATGAAGAAACTCAATGGTAGCTTGATAGGTATAGCATTGTACCAGAATCTCTGGGACACATTTAAAGCAGTGTGTAGAGGAAATTTTATAGCACTAAATGCCCACAAGAGAAAGCAGGAAAGATCTAATATCGATCCCTAACATTACAATTAAAAGAACCAGAGAAACAAGAGCAAACAAATTCAAAAGCTAGCAGAAGACAAGAAATAACTAAGATCAGAGCAGAACTGAAGGAGATTGAGACACGAAAAACTCTAAAAAAATCAGTGAATCCAGGAACTGGTTCTTTGAAATGATCAACAAAATAGATAGACTGCTAGCCAGACTAATAAAAGAGAGAAGAATCAAATAGACACAATAAAAAATAATAAAGGGGATACCACCACTGATCCCACAGAAATACAAACTACCATAGGAGAATATTATAAACACCTCTGTGCCAATAAACTACAAAATCTAGAAAAAAATGATAAATTCCTGGACACATACACCTTCTCAAGACTAAACCAGGAAGAAGTCAAATCATTTGATAGACCAATAACAAGTTCTGAAATTGAGCCAGTAATTAATAGCCTACCAACCAAAAAAAGTCCAGGACCAGATGGGTTCACAGCTGAATTCTACCAGAGTTACGAAGAGGAGTCGATTCCATTCCTTTTTAAACTATTCCAAACAATAGAAAAACAGGGGACTCTCCCTAATTCCTTTTATGAGGCCAGTATTATCCTGATACCAAAACCTGGCAAAGACACAACAAAAAGAAAATTTCAGATCAATATCCCTGATGAACATCGATGCAATAATTCTCAATAAAATAGTGGCAAACTGAATCCAGCAGCACATCAAAAAGCTTATCTGCCACGATCATGTCAGCTTCATCCCTGGGATGCAAGGCTGGTTTGACATATGCAAATCAATAAATGTAATCCATCACATAAACAGAACAAATGCCAATTTCGACTTTTATAATTGTGGAGAACAACTCTGACTCCAGAGTTGTTCATCACAAACAAAACAAATACTAAAACCAGCCTGCTTTTGTTTTGTTTTGCTTTAATTGGCTACTTGTTTTCTATTTCATTTTATTAGGTTTTATCTTTATCTTTGAAATTTATGAATGTAATAAAATATGTCATAGCATACATTCCTATAATACATAGTACAGTTACTTGTTAATTCCTTTTGTTTTGAAGAATAAATCTTTTATTGTATTTATAATTTTAAATGAAACTTTTCATAGAGATGTTATTGTAGAGTTCCCTGCGCTTATAAGAAATTATACAAAAAGATCTCATATAGCCTTTATCTAATTTCCCTGAAAAGTAATATGCAAAGCTATAGTATAGTATCAGAACCAGAATATCAACATTGACACAATCTGCCAATCTTATATAGATTTCCCAGTTTTGTTTGTATTCATTTGTGTGTTTGTACGTGCGTGTGCCTAGTTCTGTACAATTTTGTCACACATGCAGGCTCATGTCTCCATTATTAGCCAAGAAACAAAACAGATTCATAACCAAGAGAGCCCCCATATTGCCCTTTTAAAATCATGCGCATCTCCCTCCCAGCCCCATGGACATTCTGAACTCCTGATTGTCACTAACTATTCTCCAGTTCTAAAATTGTTTCCTTTAAAAAGTAAAATGTAAATAGAACCATATAGTATGTCATTTTGTGGAACTGGCTCATTTTTTCACTCATCACAATTTTCTGGAAATTATATTTCACTTTGTTATTACTCCCACTTCATCTTTTCTGTTTCTCATTCCAGTGTTTTCTTGTACCTGTGTGTGATGTACTTTATATCTCTTCTCTTTTCTTTTCTGGAACCAGAGTCATCAGATCTTTTTGAGTTTTGAGATTCTCAAATTTAAATGCATACTAAATAATTTGGATCTTTGTCAAATTTGTTCCATTGTTATTAATTCCAATACATCTTAAATTTTTATGAACAGTGTTCTCTTATATATAAAAAAAGTCTCCTGTTTACACATTTTTATGTAGTTCCTCCTTCATAGAAGAAATATTTTCTTGTGAATCAATAAACATACCAGTTTATGCATATTTCAGAAATTCACCTCTACAAAAACTATTTTCTCTAATTATTTACATTGATCTCCTTATTCTTAAATATTATTTTTATAAAACCCTTTCATTATTTTTGATTAATTTGTAAGGAGAGATTATAATATCATTAATGCTCTTCATTGATAGTGCTATCACAAATGTCTGAAATTCTTTTGGGTCCATATCAAAATTAGAAAGAAACTTACAAAGTTTTATTTGCTTTGTGGTTTAGGGTACTGGAAGAATTTGGAGCTAGTCTTACATAGGAAATTTTACCCTTATTTATTTTTGTTTTGTTCTGTTTTCTTTTTTCTATTTGCTATCGATCGAATCATCCCTTCACCCTCTGGTCATATGTTGAAGCCTTAACTCCAGTGTAATGGCATTTGGAGATTATTAGGCTTAGATTAAGTGTTGAGATCTGGAGGTCATCCTCATGATGAAATTAGTGTCCTTGAAAGTGATCTTATAAGAAGAGGAAGAGACATCTGTGCACTCTCCCTGCTATATAAAAACATAATAAGAAGGCAGCCACCTACAATTCAAAGATAAAGCTCTCACCACACATCAATGCTGCTAGCATCATAATCTTATCTGTAAAAATGGAGATAATAAATTTATGTTTAAGTCATCTAATCTTTAGTATTGTGTTATAGGAGCCTAAGCACACTGCATTAATATCAAAGTGTTAATTTTTTATTTCTTGTTTTTTAAAATCTAGAAGTTTGGTAGAAAGGTAGCAAAATTTTAATACTGGGAAACTGCTTTTAAAGTAACCACTCATAGATGTGACCATCACTTATGACTCTTTACCAAGTAATACCTCAAAAGGTAAGAGTCAATCATGGGCATATGCTATACTGTAACTTGTGAGGAGTTTTGATGTTATCTATTGTGAACTTCAAATTACTTATACATTTCCTCAATCTAGTTCTGCAACTACTGTAAGTTGTGTTACTTCTTCCAACTTTTGAAACTTTACAGAAAAATAACTTTAGCAGGCTGAATAATGGACCCCAAAGATATCCACATCTTATTTCCTAGAACCTTTGAATATGCTACCTTACATGGAAAAAAGACTTTACAAACAGAATTAAGTACAAATCTTGAAGTGGGAAGATTGTCTTTAGTTACTAAATAGTCTCAATGAAATAGCAACAATTCTTATAAAAGGAAGGCAGGAAGCCCACACAGACAGACAGAGAGTGACAGAAGTAAAGGATAGAGAAAGAGGTTGAAAGATGCTATCTTGCTGGCATTGAAGATGGAAGATTGAGTAAATGGCTAAGGAATGCACTAAGCTTTCAGAAACTAGAAAAGACAAGGAAACAAATTCTCTTCTAGATTCCCCAAAATAACAGTGGTCCTATCATTCTATTTTAGAATTTCTGATCTCCAAAATTATAAGAGAACAAATTTGTTTTCAGAATCAAACTTTTTGATAATTTGTTACTACAGTAATAGAAAACTATTGCAAATACTAATATAAATATTTTGAGTTCTAAATGAGTTCAATAAAAGGTATGTTTCATTGGCTAAATTGTTGGTGATGAGTTTGTTTGGGTGTATATTTGATTTGGTTTAAACTGTAAGCTGAAATATGTAACAATAATATTTTAATAATGGCTAGATTAATATATGATCTTGTGGTTTATAAATAAGTATACACATCTTTAACTGTTTTCATAACAAAGCAGATTCATGTTATATTTTAATCTACTTACAGAGTACTTTAAAAATAATTCAGAAGTAAATATTTATATCTAATGATACAGTTTGAATATTTGTCCTTTCCAAATCTTATGTTGAAATTTAATCCCCACTGTCAAAGGTGGGGCCTGTTGGGAGGTGTTTGGGTCATTTGGGGCAGATCCCTAATGAATGATTTAGAGTTTTCTTTGTGACAGTGAGGAATTCTCATGTTTAAAAGTGTGTGTGCCACCTCTTCACTCTATCTTGCTCCCTCTCTTGCTATGGGACATGCCTGCTCCCCTTTTGTCTTCTGCCATGAATGTAAGCTTCCTGAGATCCTCATCAGATGTAGATGCCAGCACCATGTTTCCTGTATAGTCTGAAGAACTGTGAGCTAAAACAAACCTGTTTTCTTTATGAATTATCCAGTCTTAGGTATTTATAGCAACTCATAAACAGCATAGTACAGAAAATTGGTGCCAAGGAGGAAAGCACTGCTATAACGTTGTGTAAAAACGTAGAAGCAGCTTTGAAAGTGGGTGTTAGAGACAGGTTGGAAAAGTATGAAGGGCTCAGAAAAAAGGAGAATGAAGGAAAGTTTGGAAATTCTTAGAGACTAGTTAAATGGTCGTGGCCAAAATGTTGGTACTGATACAAACAGTGAAGTCAGGGCTGAAGAAGTCTCAGATGGAAATGAGAATCTTATTGATAATAGGAGCAATAGGCAAGAATAGCCTTATTCAGAAAATTGATGCCAAGGACTGAGGCATTGATATAAAGATACCTGAAAATGTGGTAGCAACTTTGGAATTGGGTAATGGGAAGAAGTTGGAAGAGTCAGAAGGGCTCAAAAAAGGCAGAAAGATAAAGGAAAGTTTGTAACTTCTTAAAGACTGGTTAAATGATTGTGACTAAAATGCTGTTAGTATTATGAACGGTGAAGTAGTCCAGGCTGAAGAATTCTCAGCTGGAAATGAGGAACTTGTTGGGACTGGGAGCAAAAGTCACCCTTGTTATGCCATAACAAAGAATTTGGATCCATTGTGTTCATGCCCTAGTGATCTGTGGAAGTTTGGACTTAAGAGTGATGACTTAGGGTATCTGGCATCAGCAAAGCATTCAAGACTGGGTCTGACTGCTTCTAACAGTCAACTGTCAGATGTGAGAGCAAATGAATAACTTAAAGTTGAAACTTATATTTTAAAGCAAATCAGAGAGTAAAAGTGGAAAATTTGCAGCCTTGCCATGTGGTAGAAAAGAAAATCTAGTTTTCAGGGGGGAGAGTCCAAGCAGGCTTCAAAGAAATCACTTGCTAGAGT
Source organism: Ateles fusciceps (assembly GCA_036589455.1). Lineage (NCBI taxonomy): Eukaryota > Metazoa > Chordata > Mammalia > Primates > Atelidae > Ateles > Ateles fusciceps. Next base: position 4,427,001 of record JAZHEH010001040.1, on the reverse strand, counting down.
GATTAGATACCTAAAAAAAGCCAGAAGTGAATAACCAAGACAACGGGAAGAAGTCCTCAATGATATTTTAGTGATTACTAAAGCAGCCCCTCCTATCACATGCCCAGAAACTCAGGAAGAAAGGATGGCTTTAGGGACCAGGCTCAGACCACTGGTCAGCATCAGGAAACTGCTCTCTGCATCCTGGCCACTCCACCTCCAGCTTTGGCTCAAAGGAACCAGGTACAGCTTGATCACAGCTCCACTGGTTGCAAGCCATAAATCTTGGTAGTTTCCACAAGGTGCTAAGTATGCAGATGCTCAGAATGCAATAATGAAGTAGATTTGGGCTTCCACCTAGATTTCACAGGATGTGTGGGAAAGTCTGGGTGTCCAAACAGAAGCCTGCCACAGGATCAGAACCCCCACAGAGAAAATCTACTAGGGCAAAGATAAGGGAAAATGTGGGGTTGGAGCCCTTACACAGAGTTTCCACCAGGAAATTCCCTAGTGTAGCTGTAGGAAGTGGGTTACCAGCCTCCACACCTCAGAATGGTAGAGTAACCACAGCTTGCATCCTCTGCCTGGAAAAGCCATAAGTACTCAATTCAATCCTGTGAGAGCAGTCATATAGGTTGCACCCTTCAAAGCCGAATGAGTGGGGCTACCCAAGGCCTGGAATACCACCCTTTGAACCAGGATGTGGGACATGAAGTCATGGATTATATTAGAGCTTATGATTTAATACCTGGGTTTCAGACTTGTGTGGTGGCTAATACTTGTTTCTTTTGGTCAATTTCTCCCTTTGGCAACTGAAATATTTACCCAATGCCTATATTGCCATTGTATTTTGGAAGAAAATAACTTATTTTGATTTTACAGACTCATAGGTGGAAGGAAATGAAACTCAGATGAGACTTAGGACTTTGAACATTATGTTAAATCAAGTTAAGATTTTAGGGGACTACCATAAAGAGATTATTATATTTTGCAATGTGAAAAGGACATAATATTTGAGGAGCCAGAGGCTGGATGATATAGTTTGCATGTTTGTCTCCTCCAAATCTCATGTTAGAATGTAATCCTCAGTGTTGAAGTTGGGACCTGGTGGGAGGTGTTTGGGTAATGGGGGTGGATCCCTCATGAATGGCTTAGTGCTATCCTCATGATAGAGTTAGTTCTTATGATATCTGATTGTGTAAAAGTGTGTGGCACCTCGCCACTTTCTCTTGTTCCTTCTCTTACCACATGACATGACTCTTCCCCATTCACCTTCGGCCATGATTGTAAGCTTCCTGCGGCCCTCAAAGATGCAGATCTCGGCACCATGATTCCTGCATAGCTTGCAGATCAATGAGCCAAAATAGACCTATTTTCCTTATAAATTACCCAGCCTCAAATATTTCTTTATGGCAGTGCAAAAATCGTCTAATACAGCTAGCTAGTCATCAATAACTGCATCTGTAATAGGGATCTGTGAAATACAAGACAATTGGATACATCCAAGAAAGTTACCTAATAAGATCCTTGGAATTTAGGGTAGGGCAAGAACCATTTTGAGAGAGGAAGAGAGAAAGAAGAAAGTTAGAGAATCACAAATCTGATCTCATGATCTCACCTATAGAATAATCTAGAAAGGGAAATAATAGGGACTCTTTTTGAAGTGTGTGATCAATAAAGATAACACAAATTGGGCTACCTATAAGGACAATGTAAAATAAAAATAACTGAAGGATTTTTCTGGAGAAGTAGTAGGTTTTTGTTTTTTTGTAGTTCTAAAAATCATGACTGGGACTTACACATTTGGAAGATGAGGTAGACTACTTTTTTTTACCACTAAGTATGAGCAAAAACCATCAATATTATGTGTAAGACAAACATAAGAAGACTCCAAAAGGAGAGAGAAAAGGAGAGTTGCTACCCAAGAAACAGATCTGAATTTTCTTTTTGCCTCATTTATTCCAGTCTGAATACTAGAAGCTGACAAACTGAAAATGCCAGTAGGAACAATAAGTCCAAGAAACACTGTTTCTCCTTTACCAAAGGAATAGAAAAGTGGCATCCTGGTGAGGCAAAAGCATTCAGACAATAACTATTCTGCTCTAACCACACAATACAAAAAATAATTATAACACCTACCGCCCCAAAACACAATGTGCCAGCAATGTTCAGTGAGGAATTTAGGATTACATTCTTTCCAGACTATAATGAAGCACTCCAGGCACCAGCTTGATATTACAGAAGGCTGAGTAGGAATTTGGAACTTTTATCACCACTGGACTATAACAAAACCTCCTAGTGTCAGTGGAGACCAATTGGGAAGCCTGGTACTTTATGCCCGCCTGGCGATAATGAGGCATCCTTTTCCCACTTTGCTGGATTGATGTCCAAGAAGACCAGTGGAAAGTTAGAACTGTCACAATCACTAGGTTTAATAAAGGGCACCCTCTCCATTGATGTCAGATAAGGACAACTCTAGGTAATAGTAATAAGGTGACCCTCACAGCCAGGACAGTGTTTTGGGAGGCCCAACATGGGAATCTGAACTTCTACTCTATTGTATTAGTAAAAGGAGCTTCTCATCCACAGCCAGTATCAATAACGTCCAGGTGGAGGAACCAGAGTTCCACCTCAGATACCAATAACAGAACTTCATTTCCCCTTCACCAATCAGAATAGGATTGGAAGAGGCCTGGAAAAACATAAACATTTAAATAAGAACCAGAGTCTTGTAACACAGTACCACAAATGTGCAGGTTTTGATCAAACATCAGGCTTTATTTCTTTATACCAAGAACGATGTTTTAAATTGATTGAGAAAATACAATCAACAGATGCCATGATGAAGATAACACAGATGGTAGAATTGTCTGATAAGATTTACAAAGCATCTATCATAAAGATGCTTTTGCACAATGAGCAATTACGAATATGCTTGAAACAAATTTAAAAAAACTCTCAGCAAAGAAATAGAAGATCTAAAAAAGAAATAAAGGGAAATTTTAAACATATAAAAATGAAATTAAAAAAAAAAAACTAAATTGAATAGATGGGTTCCAGGACATTCTGGAAAGGGGAGAAGAATAAATCAATGAGCTTAAAAATAGAACAATACTAATTACCAAAGTAATTTCCTCTTATTTTCAGAGAAAATAATCTGAAAAATAAAAACCTAAAGATGTAAGTATAATAAAAGATCTAATACTGATAATTCAGTCCCAAAAGGAGATGAAAAGGGGTTGGGAATAAAATATTATTCAAATAAATTATGACTTAAAATTCTCTAAATTTAGCAGGCAAAAAAACCAACATAGATTCAAGAAACTTAAAAAACTAAAAAGGTAAGCCAAAAGAATCCAAACCAAGCCCCATCATAGTCAAAATTTGGATAATTAAAGACAATGAAAAAATTATGAAAGTCACTAGAGAGAAAAATGCATCCTGCATATTAGAAAAGTGATTTGAATGAGAGCTGATTTTTCCAGGACTGAAAGAACTGTCAACACAGAATTCTACATCCAGTGAAACTATCTTTAGTAATGAAGGGGAAATTAAGACAGTCTCGGATGAAAGAAAACTAAATTATCAGCTTATTTAAATAAAAAAATAAAAGAAGGAAGCTTGGAACATTATGAAAAAATGCAATCAGCAAAAATATGAGTCTATTAAATAAATTTACTTTTTGTTTTTTTTTAATTACATTTGATGTTTGAAACAAAAATTATATCACTGCCTAATCTGGTTTGCAATGTGTGAAAAACATTTAAGAAAGAAAGAAAATATCTAAGTTAGTGGAGAGATATGTAATATTCCTGGGTTGGAAGACTCATTTAGTAAAGATATGAATTCCGTCTAAATTGGTATGCAGATTTTACACAATTATCAAAATCACACCAATAAGTTTGGTATATATAAACAAAATTATTCTAAAATGTATTTGGAAGATAAATATAGAATAGTTAAAACAATTTTTAAAAGTATAATTAAATGAAAACTAAATCTCTACCTGCTTTCCAGAATTACCATATAGCTACAGTACTATATCATATGAGTTAAAGGATAAACACAGAGAATAGAGAACCCAGAAATAGACCTATACCAATTTAGCCAACTGATTTTTAACAAAGGTAGAAGACAATTTAATTGGAAAATGACAAAATTAACAAATGGTACTGTAGCAATGGGATATCGGCAGGGAGTGGTGGGGGAATAAACCTGACTAAAATCTCTCATACTTAACAATATTTAACAGAAAATAGATCACAGATTTAAGTACAAAATATAATAGTGTAAAACTTCCAATGCATGGCACAGGAGAAAATCTTAAGGATTTAGAACTTACTGAAGAATTCTTAAAATGGGATTTAAAGCATGATCTATATAATAAATATCAATAAATCAAAATTTACAATAAAATTCTAGCAGAATAGTGAGATATTGAATAAAATTTAGCACTTCTTGCTCTCTTTGCCTTATTTCAGTCTCAGGTCCACCCTTTTAGCTACAACCACAAGAGGGTTCTAACTAGCTTATTGCTGTTACTGTTTTTTCTTTTCACTTCATTTATTCTTTACGAAACCTGATCTGGATCTCCAATTTCTAGAGTATTTTTTAATCATTTTATTTTCAAACTGCCCATTCTTCTAATAACAATCCAGCCTCTTTTTCTCTTTGCTCATTTTTTGTCCAGTCTCATTTTCTTGTGAATGAATACCTGCCCACCTAACAGGCCAAAGTTTCTATTTCTTCATTGACATCACTGCTGCTGCTATGTTAAGGGGTCCTCTTATGACTCACAAACAAGATTAATATGCAAAAAAGGTCTCATTTATCCTTTTTTGAAATAATTACAGTTGTTCTCCCAAAACTATAGTTATTATTCTCCTAATAATTGTGTTGATCATTGCCAATGTGGACACACACAGGTCCATCATGTAGATAAAAATAATTTTAATATAATTATTTTTCAAACAAAAAACCTTATATTTTATTTATTGAAAGTATATAATAAGAAATTTGAGAATTAGATTATTCTTTATAGTTAAATAGACAACATATATCAATATTATTTGGTGTTATACCCTGAGACTAGTTGAATTATTCTTTATTCCCCATCTCCCAAAAAATGCTCAAATGGCCAAAACATAGAATTTCTCTTTCTATGGGCATAGGAAGAGTCAAGATTTTCTTCCATGTTTAAAATTCAGGAGGGACACCCTCAGAACCTTCCACACAGTTTAAGACTAGCTATTAGAACATTTATGCAGACAGTATACTCATATACCAGTACTGAAAATTCATACATTTTTTGTTGCTATTTAATTACCTTTATTCATAACAAATCTTTGATGTCCATTACTGATAGTTTATATTACTGATACACCATTATTTTTACACATACTAAGGCAATTACTTGTGTCCACAGACTTCTTAGGCCTATTCTTCTTTAATGAGTAATGAGCAATGAGCAGCAGAAGAAACACTATTTTTGAAAGTTCCAGATGTTGAGCATAAAACGTATATTTGCTTTAGTCCTTAGGGCTTTCAAACTTTCTGTTCAATAGAAGTGTAGAAAGTTACAATGGGAGAAAAGACAAAGAACAAGATGGGTAGCTGAGATACGGCAGCCTGCTAAACACTTATGATAAATCTGCAATACATGCTGTGTAGCAAGTGAAACAGCACTCTGCATTGTATAGAGGTAATTAGGGAGAGGTTCCCTTGGCTACTTTAGTCACCACTATTTGAGGAGACAAAATAATATATGAGACCACACTCATTAAAGGAACCTCAAAGCTAATGGGATGCATTACTAGTATTGTAAATGTGGTGTTTATTTAAAAAAAATTTTTTTTTACTCGAAAGGAAAAAAAGAAATTGTATTCCCTTTCTTACATGAAATAATCAGAAAAAAATGTGATTCAGCTAGCTGACATCCTGAAAAGGTCGTTGTACAAACAAGTGAAATAAACAGATCAAATATTTAATTAAAACTCAAACTTACTCAAAGAAAGCTCAATTGTGGTATTGTATGCAAATTTCAACCAGTAATATTTTTTCAAGTAACATAAAATGTGAAAACTAATGTTGATATTAGGTTATTTTTCACTGGATTAAAACTCTATCTATTTTGTTATTTGCTTTACAGATTTTTACTTGTCCAAAATTATTTACGTAATACAAGTGATATAGTTGGATGTCCTATATATTTGTTTATTTTATTCAAGCATGAAATGGAATCTTGTTATGGGAAAACAGTTAATCAAAATTTGTAAACAACACAAAGCTAAGCATAGCAAACACACAAAGAGTAATATAATGAGGTAGTTTCTGGTCCATGGAAATTAACATCCCCTTAGGGAGATGAAATAACTGAAAGAAAAAAAGAAAAAACTGGAGAATGGTGTATTTAAACTTTATTGTTGCATAAAGTGTATAAATATTGTAAAATTTTAGCAAAGGAAGGGTCTGTTATAGCTTGAATAGTAGAATCAACTCTCCTAATGGAGGAATGGTTAGCTTTCATGCAGAAATCTTAGTATAATTAGAAAAGACTGTGAGAATGGCATCATTGTTATTTGTCTGAAAAGAGGAAGAACAAAAACACAAAGGTAGAGTACATATGAGAAGTGAGCCAAGGGAGGAAAGCAAACAGAATTGGAATATCTCTATCATAGCAAAATAATGTTCCTTTAAGATGCCCATGTCCTAATCCCCAGAATTTGTGAATATGTTAGGTTATATGGAAAAGGGAATTAAGGTTGCTGATAGAATTAAGGATGCTAATTAGCTACCTAAAACTAGAGAAATATTTTTGTCTTATCCAGGTTTGCCCAGTGTAATTAAAAGATACTTAAAAGTCAACAAGAGAAACAGAAGAGTCAGAATCAAAGAGGCAGATGTAACTACAGAAGCAAAATTGGAGTGCTAAGGTATGGGAATTATTCAAGCCTACTATGCTGGCTTTGAAAATGAAAGAAGAGGGTAACCAACCAAGGAACACTGGAAGCCTTTACATACTGGAAAAGGTAAGGAAACAGACTATCCTCCACAGCCTCTAGAAAGGGAAGAAACCCAGTATTAGTCCGTTTTTACACTGCTCTAAAGATATTACCAGAAATAAGGTAATTTGTGAAAAATAAAAATAAAAACAGTTGACTTGCCTTACAGTTGAGCAAGGCTGCGGAGACCTCAGCAAACATACAATCATGGTGGAAAGAGAAGCAGGCACATCTTAAATGGCAACAGGAGAGAGAGTGTGTGAAGGGAAACTGTGAAACATTTATAAAACCGTTAGATCTCATAAGAAAGCATTCATAATCATGATAATAGCACAGCAGAAACGTCTCTCATGATCCAGTCACCTCCCCACCAAGTCTTTCTGTTGACATGTGGAGATGATGAGGATTACAATTTGAGATGAGATTTGAATGGGGACACTGAGCCAAATCATATTATTCCATCCCTTACCACTCCAAAATCTCACATCCTTTTTACGTTTCAAAACCAATAATGCCTTCTACAGTTCCCCAATGTCTTAACTCATTGCAGCCTTAACTCAGAAGTCCAAGTCCAAAGTCTCATCTGAGACTAAGCAAGTCCCTTCCACTTCTGAGCCTGTAAAATTAAACAAAAAAATTTAGTAACTTCCAAGATACAATGGAGGTACAGGCATTTGATAAATGCTCCTATTCCAAATGTGAGAAATTGGCCAAAACAAAGAGGCTATAAGGCCAGGAAAGCCTTAAATCCAGCAGGACAGTCATTAAATCTTAAAGCTCCTAAATAATCTCACTTACCTCCGTGTCTCACATCTAAGTCATGCTGATGCAAGAGTTGAGCTCCAACTGTCTTAGACAGCTTTTCCCTCATGGCTTTGCAGGGTACATCCCCCCATCCCAGCTGCCTTCATGAGCTGGTTTTGAGTGTCTGTGGCTTTTCCAGGTACACGGTGCAAGCTATCAGTGGATCTACCATTCTGGGGTCTGAAGTACAGTACCCCTCTTTCAAAGCTCTGCTAGGCAGTGTCCCAGTGGAGACTGTGTGGGGACTGAAACCTCACATTTTCCCTTCTCATTGCCCAAGAGAGGTTCTCCACTGGGGCTCCACACCTGCAGCAGACTTTTACCTGGACATCCAGGCATTTCCATACATTCCCTGAAATCTAGGTGGAATTTCCCAAACCTAAATTCTTCACTTATGTGCACCTGCAGGCCCAACATTATGTGGAAGCCACCAAAGCTTGGGGCTTGCACCCTTGAAGCAATGGCCTGAGTTGTACCTTGACCTATTTTAGCCATGGATAGAGTTGAAGTGGCTGGGACACAGGGTACCAAGACATGAGGCTGCACACTGCCTGGCTCATGAAATCTTTTATCCTCCTTAGGCCTCCAGGTCTGTGGTATCAGGGGCTGTCCCCAAGAACGTTGACATATCTTGGAGACATTTTCCCAATGTCTTGGTGATTAACATTTGCCTCCTTGTTTCTTATGCAAATTTCTGCAGTGAGCTGAATTTCTCCTCAGAAAATAAGTTTTTCTTTTCTATGGCATTTTTGGGTTGCAAATTTTTCAAACTTTTAGATTCTGCTTTCCCTTTAATACAAGTTCCAATTTCAGATCATCTTAAGTTCCAGAGTTCTCTAGGGCAGTAGCAAAATGCTGCTAGTCTCTTTGCTGAAGCATAGCGAGAGTGACCTTTGCTCCAGTTTCCAAGAGTTTTTCATCTACATCTGAGAACACCTCAGCCTGGACTTCATTGTCCACATCATTATCAGCATTTTGGTCACAACCATTCAAGTGTCTACGAAGTTCCAAACTATCACACATCTTTCTGTCTCCTTCTGAGCACTCTAAACTATTCCAACTTCTGCCTGTTACCCAGTTTCAAAATCATCCACATTTCCAGGTTAGCTTTATAGCAGTATCCAACTCCACTGGTACTAATTTACTATATTAGTACCATTTTCACATGCTATAAAGACACGTCCCAAGACTAGGTAATTTATTTTAAAAAGAGATTTAATTGACTCACATTTCCACATGGCTGGGGAGGCCTCAGGAAACTTACAATTTTGGTTGAAGGGGGAAGCAGGCATGCTTTATGTGGCAGCAGAGAGAGAGCATGTGAAGGAGAAACTATCCAACACTCTTAAAACCATCAGATCTTATGAGAACAGCATGGGGGAAACTACCTTGCCCCCATGATCCAATCACCCCTCACCAAGTCCCTCCCTCAACATGTGGGGATTATAAAGATTACAATTCCAGATGAGATTTGGGTGAGAATACAGACCAAAACCATACCAAGCCTTAATGATACCTTTATTTTAGTTCACTAAGACTTGTCTTGTTCTAACCTACACCACTATAAGTATAAGGAAGGTAAAGTTTTACCTCTGCCTTCTTAGAGCCTCCTGCTAAACCTGAGAATTAAATTGACATGAATAGATTTACAGGAGAAAAGCATAGATGTGTAATATGTTTGACACAACAAGGGAGCTCTCATAAGGTAATAAAGACTCAAAGACATGACAAAATTTACATACTTTTGTAGTAGGTTCAGCAAATAGAGGCAATTGTAGAAAAGCAACTGTATTATATGGTGAGGCTAAAGAAAGATAATTATTTTAACAAGGTCTAGTTGTACAAAATTATCTTGTTTATGGCTCCCCATCCCAAAATGTTTCTTTAATCTTGATGTAGCAGGGCATCTTTCACATGGAAATTTTTATTTCCTATTTGCAGGAGAATGTTGGAATGCCCTTTTTGCATCTGTTATTTTTCAAGTGCCTTTATATTGAAGTAAATCTTATGTCAAGGTGGCATATTTTGAGGTGGATATTCTGCCACCATTTAAAAGATAGTATATTTGTATTCCTTTAAACCACTGTGTTTATGGTGCCTAGAAGCTTGCGTCGTCATCATTCTAAGAGTAAGGATCAATATTCAGATAAAAAGGGACATCTTTTCTTAATGGTGTGAGAATGAAAATCAATATAAAATAAGAAAAAATATACATTTTTAAGTTAAATCTTGGAGACAAAAATAACTGAAGAGAAATATGGATGATAAATATATTTTTTGAAAAGAGATAAATTGGCAATATATAGGATGATTCTTTTCAATTATTGTTTAGTTACTATTTGTATAGGAGTTATGTGAAATTAACAAAACTTTTTGAGGAACAATTTAATTTAGTATGAATTGGATTAATATTTCCAATAGAGGTATAATGTGTAGATAAAAATATTTTACTAAAGTAGGAGAATTTCAGATACGTACATATAATATGCACCATATATAGTAAAACATGTCATCCAAATGTATAAATATAATTATCTCAATTTTATTTTTAAAAGGCATACTCATTAGAAAAGAGAAATTTGTAAGGTAATGATGACCTCAAGTACATTTTTCAATTTAAGTTATATAATTAATTTATAATTATTTTACACTAATGATAAGTTTAGATCTATATACATTGAATTTAATCACTTTCAGCATAATTCACATCATGACTATTAAAAATAACAAACATAAGATTCTATAGTTTATTTAGTCATATCCTCAGTCCACCATATTTTTTTACTTAGTAACACAAATGCCTCATGAACTATAAATAACTCCTCTTTTCCTTTCTTGTTCTCCATTATTTTGAATGGAAATAGTTTGACTATTTCAAAATATGGACTAGGGTTTTCACCTTGTTCATTCCTTTTTTGAGATAGAACCCAAGGACATTTTACTGATTTGAGCATATTTTATATCAACCATTTTGAGACTATTCTGTTTGCATTAACAAGTGAATATTTCAGACCAGCAGTCCTCAAGGTCCTTCAATAACTTGAAAATTCCTGTCCATGTACTCAGTTATACCATTATATCTCTGTGAACAAAAATGAACTATGAGAATGAACATTGGCATATAAACTACAATCTTTCATGCTTTCTCATTTTATTGTTACCTATGTGTAATCCCGGTTTTATAATAACACTTCAGTGACAAAGTATGCTTTCAAACTAGGAGTAATCTTTGATGAAGAAAACAGAATAAAGGCTATTTGTATAATAACCACATTCTGATAATGAATCACTTTATTCTTTATTTCCTGTAAAACTATATACATAGGCATGAACAATAAGCATACAAAGGTATAAGAATGAGTTATTTAGCAGTTATGTTATCTTTTATAAGTACTTTAAACTGCATAATTGTTTAATATCTCCTTTAGCTTTCAGATTTCTTTCTTTTATTTATTCACTACCATTTTCTTCATACTTGAGAAATGTTAAAAATATTTATCAATAAAAAATTGAAGCTACTAGACTCTAACTTTCAAATAATAAACATTTGATTATGTTTACCTTAAAAAAAGAATTTATAGACTTTATAGGCCATCTTCCCAGCTACAGAACATGAAAATAAACACTAATAAATGTGTGTGTGTGTGTGTGTTTGTGTGTGTGTATATATATATATGTGTGTGTATATATGTATATATTTAATATGTTCCTTGTGGAATATATTAACACATTCATAAAATGAACAGTAATAAATGTGTGTATATATGTGCACATATTTCTTAGCCTTCATGTACTCATATACATATAAATTATATGTAAATGACATATATGATATATAAATCATTTGCATATAAATGATGTATACATGAAAACTAATACAGAGTTTCTCACTACAGAAGTATTATTTCTGGCTGCATGATGAAATGTTTCTCAAAACAGCTGCTCTGAGGGCTTTTTGAGATCACTATCTTTATAAGAACAGGTGTCATTGTTCCTTTTCACTTCTTTGACACTTTCACTGATGGTGCAAAAACAGTAGTAGATGAGAGCACTAGCATAAATTAGAGCAATGGCATCAAACTGTAATTGTAGTCTCTTGCAGAAATTAAAACATCAGTTTCAGTCAAGATTAGCCAATAAAATTTATTCATTTGTTTAAATAAAATATACACTTTTAAAAAGATACAGACTTTAAAAAATATTTCTTGTAACAAAATGGTAAGCAAATTATAGTTATTCAGATTTCAGCATTTGGAAGACATTTTCCTAAAAATAAAAAAAGGAAGCCTTCCACTTCAAGGGAACAAAATGACAGTATTCTGTCTAATGAGAAAAATTAAGCTACTGTGAGAAAATTAGAATTTTGGAAACCTTGTATCTGTTACCATAATTTGGAAGCTTTCCAATTCTTAAAGACTTTTCTAATTCCATCAGTACTGATATTAACACACATAATTTTCTTTTGATATTTTAAAACAAAAAGTGATAACATTTACATAATTAGTTACATAATACAGTAAAGCAGTATGTTTTAAAGGGCCAATATATGATGTCAAAAATCACTTATGGGTAAAATATTATTATTTTTTTAATATATATTTTTATTGCATTTTAGGTTTGGGGGGTACATGTGAAGAACATGGAAGATTGTTGCATAGGTACACACATGGCAGTGTGATTTGCTGCCTTCCTCCTCATCACCTATATCTGGCATTTCTCCCCCATGCTATCCCTCCCCAACTCCCCCACCCCCCCACTGTCCCTCCCTTTTTCCCCCTGGCAGGCCCCAGTGTGTAATGCTCCCCTCCCTGTGTCCATGTGTTCTCATTGTTAACACCTGCCTATGAGTGAGAACATGTGGTGTTTGATTTTCTATTCTTGTGTCAGTTTGCTGAGAATGATGGTTTCCAGGTTCATCCATGTCCCTACAAAGGACATGAACTCATCGTTTTTGATGGCTGCATAATATTCCATGGTGTATATGTGCCACATTTTCCCTGTCCAGTCTATCATCAGTGGGCATTTGGATTGGTTCCAGGTCTTTGCTATTGTAAACTGTGCTGCAATGAACATTCGTGTGCATGTGTCCTAATAGTAGAATGATTTATAGTCCTTTGGATATATACCCAGTAATGGGATTGCTGGATCAAATGGAATTTCTATTTCTAGGTCCTTGAGGAATCGCCACACTGTCTTCCACAATGGTTGAACCAATTTACACTCCCACCAACAGTGTAAAAGCGTTCCTATTTCTCCACATCCTCTCCAGCATCTGTTGTCTCCAGATTTTTTAATGATCGCCATTCTAACTGGTGTGAGATGGTATCTCAATGTAGTTTTGATTTGCATTTCTCTAATGACCAGTGATGATGAGCATTTTTTCATATGTTTGTTGGCTTCATGTATGTCTTCTTTTGTAAAGTGTCTGTTCATATCCTTCACCCACTTTTGAATGGGCTTGTTTGTTTTTTCTTATAAATCTGTTTCAGTTCTTTGTAGATTCTGGATATCAGCCCTTTGTCAGATGGGTAGACTGCAAAAATTTTTTCCCATTCTGTTGGTTGCCGATTCACTCTAATGACTGTTTCTTTTGCTGTGCAGAGGCTGTGGAGTTTGATTAGGTCCCATTTGTCTATTTTGGCTTTTGTTGCCAATGCTTTTGGTGTTTTGGTCATGAAGCCCTTGCCTATGCCTATGTTTTTGCCTAGATTTTCTTCTAGGGTTTTTATGGTGTTAGGTCTTATGTTTAAGACTTTAATCCATCTGGAGTCAATTTTAGTGTAAGGTTTCAGGAAGGGGTCCAGTTTCTGCTTTCTGCACATGGCTAGCCAGTTTTCCCAACACCATTTGTTAAACAGGGACTCATTTCCACATTGTTTGTTTTCATCAGGTTTGTCAAAGATCGGATGGTTGTAGATGTGTTGTGTTGCCTCGGAGGCCTCTGTTCTGTTCCATTGGTCTATATCTCTGTTTTGGTACCAGTACCATGCTGTTTTGATTACTGTAGCTTTGTAGTATAGTTTGAAGTCCGGGAGTGTGATGCCTCCAGCTTTGTTCTTTTTGCTTAGAATTGACTTGGCTATGCGGGCTCTCTTTTGGTTCCATATGAAGTTTAAGGTGGCTTTTTCCAGTTCTTCGAAGAAGGTCATTGGTAGCTTGATAGGGATAGCATTGAATCTGTAAATTACTTTGGGCAGTATGGCCATTTTCACAATATTGATTCTTCCTAGCCATGAACATGGAATGTTTCTCCATCTGTTTGTGTCCCCTCTTATTTCATTGAGCAGTGGTTTGTAGTTCTCCTTGAAGAGGTCCTTTACGTTCCTTGTTAGTTGTATTCCTAGGTATTTTATTCTCTTTGTAGCAATTGTGAATGGCAGTTGGTTCTTGATTTGGCTGTCTGTTATTGGTGTATAGGAATGCTTGTGATTTTTGCACATTGATTTTGTATCCTGAGATTTTGCTGAAGTTGCTTATCAGTTTCAGGAGATTTTGGGCTGAGACAATGGGGTCTTCTAGATATACAATCATGTCATCTGCAAATAGAGACAATTTGACTTCCTCCTTTCCTATTTGAATACCCTTTATTTCTTTTTCTTGCCTGATTGCTCTGGCTAGAACTTCCAGTACTATATTGAATAGGAGTGGTGAGAGAGGACATCCTTGTCTAGTGCTAGATTTCAAAGGGAATGCTTCTAGTTTTTGCCCATTCAGTATGATATTGGCTGTTGGTTTGTTGTAAATAGCTTTTATTATTTTGAGATATGTTCCGTCAATACCTAGTTTACTGAGGGTTTTAGCATAAAGGGCTGTTGAATTTTGTCAAAGGCCTTCTCTGCATCAATTGAGATCATCATGTGGTTTTTATCTTTGGTTCTGTTTATGTGGTGGATTATGTTTATAGATTTGCGTATGTTGAACCAGCCTTGCATCCCTGGGGATGAAGCCTACTTGATCATGGTGGATAAGCTTTTTGATGTGCTGTTGCAATCTGTTTGCCAGTATTCTACTGAAGATTTTTGCATCTATGTTCATCATGGATATTGGCCTGAAGTTTTCTTTTCTTGCTGAGTCTCTGCCAGGTTTTGGTATCAGGATGATGTTGGCCTCATAAAATGATTTGGGAAGGATTTCCTCTTTTGGATTGTTTGGAATAGTTTCAGAAGGAATGGTACCAGCTCCTCTTTGTATGTCTGGTAGAATTCGGCTGTGAACCCATCTGGACCTGGGCTTTTTTGGGTGGTAGGCTCTTAATTGCTGCCTCAACTTCAGACCTTGTTATTGGTCTATTTAGGGTTTCAACTTCTTCCTGGTTTAGGCTTGGGAGGATGCAAGTGTCCAGGAATTTATCCATTTCTTCCAGGTTTACTAGTTTATGTGCATAGAGTTGTTTGTAATAATCTCTGATGATGGTTTGAATTTCTGTGGAATCTGTGGTGATATCCCCTTTATCGTTTTTTATTACATCTATTTGATTATTTTCTCTTTTCTTTTTATTAATCTGGCTAGTGGTCTATTTTATTGACCTTTTCGAAAAAGCAGCTCCTGGTTTTATTGATTTTTTGAAGGGTTTTTCGTGTCTCTATCTCCTTCAGTTCTGCTGTGATCTTAGTTATTTCTTGTCTTCTGCTAGGTTTTAAGTTTTTTTGATCTTCCTCCTCTAGCTCTTTCAATTTTGATGATAGGGTGTCAATTTTAGATCTCTCCTTCCTTCTCATGTGGGCATTTATTGCTATATATTTTCCTCTACAGACTGCTTTAAATGTGTCCCAGAGATTCTGGTATGTTGTGTCTTCATTCTCGTTGGTTTCAAAGAACTTCTTTAATTCTGCCTTCATTTCATTGTTTATCCAGTCAACATTCAAGAGCCAGTTGTTCAGTTTCCATGAAGCTGTGTGGTTCTGAGTTAGTTTCTGAATTCTGTGTTCTAACTTGATTGCACTGTGGTCTGAGAGACTGTTTGTTATGATTTCCGTTCTTTTACATTTGCTGAGGAGTGATTTACTTCCAATTATGTGGTCAATTTTAGAGTAGGTGTGATGTGGTGCTGAGAAGAATGTATATTCTGTGGATTTGGGGTGGAGAGTTCTGTAAATGTCTATTAGGTTTGCTTGATCCAGGTCTGAGTTCAAGTCCTGGATATCCTTGTTAATTTTCTGTCTCATTGATCTGTCTAACATTGCCAACGGGGTGTTCAAGTCTCCCACTATTATTGTGTGGGAGTCTAAGTCTCTTTGTAAGTCATTAAGAACTTGCTTTATGTATCTGGGTGCTCCTGTATTGGGTGTGTATATATGCAGGATCGTTAGCTCTTCTTGTTGCATTGATCCTTTTACCATTATGTAATGTCCTTCTTTGTCTCTTTTGATCTTTGTTTAAAGTCTATTTTATCAGAGATGAGAATTGCAACTCCTGCTTTTTTTTGCTCTCCATTTGCTTGGTAAATCTTCCTCCATCCCTTTATTTTGAGCCTTTGTGTATCTCTGCATGGGAGATGGGTTTCCTGGATACAGCACACCGATGGGTTTGGCTTCTTATCCAGTTTGCCAGTCTATGTCTTTTGATTGGGGCATTTAGCCCATTTACATTTAGGGTTAATATTGTTATGTGTGAATTTGATCCTGCCATTTTGATGCTAGCTGGCTGTTTTGCCCGTTAGTTGATGCAGTTTCTTCATTGTGTTGTTGCTCTTTACCATTTGGCATGTTTTTGGAGTGGCTGGTACTGGTTGTTCCTTTCTATGTTTAGTGCCTCTTTCAGGAGCTCTTGTAAAGCAGGCCTGGTGGTGATGAAGTCTCTGAGTACTTACTCGTTCATAAAGGATTTTATTTTTCCTTCACTTATAAAGCTCAGTTTGGCTGGATATGAAATTTTGGGTTGAAAGTTCTTTTCTTTAAGGATGTTGAATATTGGCCCCCACTCTTCTTCTGGCTTGTAGGGTTTCTGCTGAGAGATCTGCTGTGAGTCTGATGGGCTTCCCTTTGTGGGTAACCCGACCTTTCTCTCTGGCTGCCCTTAGCATTTTCTCCTTCATTTCAACCCTGGTGAATCTGACGATTATGTGCCTTGGGGTTGCTCTTCTTGATGAATATCTTTGTGGTGTTCTCTGTATTTCCTGGACTTGAATATTGGCCTGCCTTGCTAGGCTGGGGAAGTTCTCCTGGATAATATCCTGAAGAGTATTTTCCAGCTTGGATTCATTCTCTCCGTCACATTCAGGTACACCTATCAAACGTAGATTTGGTCTTTTCACATAGTCCCATATTTCTTGGAGACTTTGTTCATTCCTTTTTGCCCTTTTTTCTCTACTCTTTCCTTCTCATTTTATTTCATTGAGTTGATCTTCGACCTCTGATATCCTTTCTTCTGCTGGGTCGATTCGGCTGTTGAAACTTGTGTATGCTTCGCAAAGTTCTTGTGTTGTGTTTTTCAGCTCCATCAATTCACTTACATTCCTCTCTAAGTTGGTTATTCTCATTAGCATTTCATCAAATCTTTTTTCAAGGTTCTTAGTTTCTTTGCATTGGGTTAGAACATGTTCTTTTAGCTCACAGAAGTTTCTTATTACCCACCTTCTGAAGCCTGATTCTGTCATTTCATCACACTCATTGTCCATCCAGCCTTGTTCCCTTGCTGGTGAGGAGTTGTGATTCCTTGTAGGAGGAGAGGCATTCTGGTTTTGGGTGTTTTCCTCCTTTTTGCGCTGGTTTCTTCCCATCTTTGTGGATTTATCTATGTGTGGTCTTTGTGGTTGGTGATTTTCAGATGGGGTCTCTCAGTGGATGTCCAGTTTGTTGATGATGAAGTTATTTCTTTCTGTTTCTTAGTTTTCCTTCTAAGAGTCTGGCCCCTCCAATGGAGGACTGCAGAAGTCCACTCCAGGCCCTGCTTGCCTGGGGGATCACCTGCAGCAGCTGCAGAACAGTAAGGGTTGCTGCCAGTTTCTTCTTCTGCTATCTTTGTCCCAGAAGAATACCCACCAGATGTCAGTCTGAGCTCTCCTTTATGAGGTGTCTCTTTGGATATACGGGGGTCAGGAAGCTGCTTGAGGAGACAGTGTCCTTTGTAGGAGCTCAAGTGCTGAGCTGTGAGCTCCGTTGTTCATTCAGAGTTGCTGGGCAGGAACGTTTAAGTCTGCTGCAGCAGAACTCATAAACCCCTTTTTTCCCCCAGGTGCTCTGTCCCTGGGAATTAGGGCTTTATTTATGAGTTTCCCTTGTGCTGCTGCCTTTTTCTCAGGGCTGCCTCGCCCAGCGATGAGGCAGCCTAGTCACTGCCTGCAGAGGCTTTGCAGAGCTGCTGTGGGCTCTGCCCAGCTGCCATGTGAACTTCCTTGCAGTCCTGTTTATACCGGTGTAGTTAGAACTGCCTCCGTAATGGCGGACGCCCCTCCCCCCACAGAGCTGGACCATCCTGGGTTCAGCTGTGCTTGCTGTGAAACTCTCGATCCAGAGCGTTTCTGATTGCTGTTTTTTTGTGGGGGGTGGGGACCAGCTGAGCCTGATCACCTGGCTCCCTGCCTCAGAGTCTCCCAGGTGTTCCAGCCGCCTGTTGAAAAGGCACCAGGATCTGTGTGATTTCCCGTGCGGCGACCCACTGTACCGGCTGAAGCCGCGGGCGCTGAGATTCGTGGCGTTTTTTGCCTGGGAAATCTCCTGGCCTGGCTGCCTGTTTCAGTCCCCTTTTTTAATCAGATGAATGGGCGGCTCTGCCTTCCCGGGGGCTCCAATTGCCAGCTAAAACGGCACCCAGACCCACGTATTTTGTATGGGGAACCACTGCACCGGGGGCGCCACCCAAAACAGCAGCGCCGGCGAAAACCGGCAAGAAGCCGTGCCGGCCAAACCAGCCACGCTGGCGACCCGTGGGGCTCCTCCCCCTGGGAATCTCCTGGTCTGTGGGCAACAAAAGTCCGTCTGGGAATGTGGCGTCCACTCACCCTCCACGCTTTCACTGGGAGCTGCAATCCTCAACTGCTCCTAATAGGCCATCTTGGATCCTCCGGGTAAAATATTATTTTAAATTGCAAGCTAAATCAATAGCATTTAACACTTGAGTAAAGTTTAGTGATGAGCTTTCAGAGTCTACATTGCAAATTATTTTCTGAAATATACCATGTGGTGAGTTTGATATAGTAACAAAAAATCCGCTATTATGTTAAACTATTATTATACTTTCCCTTTTCTAACTGCATATATGTGAAAACTCTGCTTTTCTTCATATGTTTCAATCAAAGGAACATATTAAGATTCTTGTCTTTCACAGTAAGCAATTAATGAGATTTATATATATGTGAATCTCTACCTCTATCACTAATTTTTATTCTGGGATATATAATAATTATTTTTATAAGAGATATACACCATTTTTATCAAAATAGAATGTTTTGTACTGTTGTTATATGAGTTAATAATTGAATACTCAATTTTTTGTCATTTTATATTTTCTTTTTTTTTGATTAAAATTATTTGCTTTATTACATCAAGGTTAGAATTTAAACTCTTGTATGCTAGGCTGCCTAATCTCTAGAAACTCAAAATAATGTCACTGAGATATATATATCTGTATAGATACATAGATATATTCCAGATATCAAGAGTTACTGTTTACAATAGCAAAGACCTGGAACCAACTCAAATGCCCATCAATGATAGACTGGACAAGGAAAATGTGGCACATATACACCATGAAATACTATGCAGCCAAACAAAAAAAGATGAGTTTGTGTCCTTTGTAGGGACATAGATGAATTTTATATTTTCATATAAAAAAATAGAGATATCCACATTAAAAAAGCTCTTTAAGAATCTTAAAACTTTGTAAGAAAGGAGACAAGTATTGATTGATAGAATCAATTTATTTTTTCTAAATTATTTGCTTTTTATATTGACAAAATTTCATGTCTTTATCATGTACAACATGATCTTTAAAATATGTACAGTGTCAAATGGCTAAATGAGGCTAAGTAACATATGCATTGCTTCACATCCTTTTTTGTTGTTGTTGTGAGAGCACTTACAGTCTGCTCAGCAATTTTCAAGAATAAAATCATTACCATTAACTATAGTCACCATATTGTACAATAGATTTATTTAACCTACTTCTTCTATCTAGCTAAAATTTTTTATTATTGAACCAACATCTCTTCAACCCCCATCCAAGCCTCTAGTAACCACTATTTTATTCTTTACTTTTATTAGTTCAATTTTTAAAAATTTCATATATAAGGGAGACGTGTTTTTTTTTTTTAATTATTTCTGTACCTGGCTTATTTCACTTAATTAATGTTCTCTAGGTTCATTTATGTTTTCACAAATGACATGATTTATTTCTTTTTAAGGATGAATAATATTCATTGTGTATGTATGCTACAATTTATTCATTCACTCATTGATGGACATTTGGGTTGATTTTATATCTCGGCTATTGTGAAAAATGCTGGAATGAATGTGTAAGTGCAGAGATCTCTTTGATATACTGATCTCATTTGCTTTGGATGTGTATGCAGAAGTGGGATTGCTGGATCATATGGTAGTTTCATTTTTACTTTCTTTAGGAGCATCTTTAATGTATTTTACAATATCCATACTTATTTACATTTCCACCAGCGGTGTGCAAGTGTGCCCTTTTCTCCACCTTCTGGCCAACACTTCTCTTTTGACTTTTTGAAAAATTGCCATACTAACAGTGCGAGGTAATATCTCCTTTTCTTACTTTGCATTTCTCTGATCATTAGTTACGGTGAGCATTTTTGCACGTCTTTGAGAAATGTCTGTTCAGGTCTTGCCTATCTTTTAATTGAATTATTTGTTTTCTTGCTATTGGGTTGAGTTCCTAATATGTTTTAGATATTAACTTCCTCAGATGTATGGCTTGCAAATATTTTCTACTATTCTGTAAATTGTCTCTTCACTATATTGATTGCTTTCTTGGCTGAAGCTATTTAGTTTGATGTAATCTTGTTTGTCTATTTTTGCTTTTGTTGCCTGTGTTTTGGGGGTCATATCCAAATAATCATTACCTAGATTGGTATCATGGAGCTTTACCCCTGTGTTTTCTTCTAGTAGTTTTATAGTTTCAGGTGTTCTGCTAAAGTCTGTAATTCATTTTGAGCTGATTTTGTGAGCAATGCAAGATGAGAATGTAATTTTATTATTCTGCATTGGATATCTAGTCTTCCCAACACCATTTATTGAAGATAATATCTTTTATTCATTATGTATTCTTGGCAACCTTTTGTCAAAAATCAGTTGATGATAAATACGTGAATTTATTTCTGGCCTTTCTACTCTGTTCCATTGGTCTCAAAACAACTTTAAGTGTTTATCAGTTCAGAGAAATTGTACCCAAGGTGTAAAGTACAAATGTGCCTTTCATTCTAGATAACATAGATGCAGTTAGTTTTGTAAAAGGCAGCTATAACAAAAATCTTTAACAAATCATATTCTGACATATGCTACTTTTCCTTCAGAATAGTTTTTTTTTTTTTTTTTTTTACTTTTTAGTTTTATTGCCTAAAACTTGAGTAGAATGTAAATGTAGTTAAGAAAAAGATATATAGTATCAAGGAAAACTCTGGGTGTTTTCTGAAATAAATTTATTTCTTTAACCTCACCAGCTGCAGAACAGTCATTCACAAGTGACAGCAGTAAAAATAACATTCAATATAGTTTATTACTGTGTCTGAATACAGTAATGGCTTATTTTAGTTGTTTTATTTGCAAAGCTCTTTTTCATAACTAATAATATTTGGTTTTCAAGATAAATTAAAGAGGAAACAAGATGTAATATCTTTAAAGAGGAAAACTGAAATCAATTGATAAAATACACATATTATGCATATTATATATTGTATGTATATATATTAGTCCTTTGGAACAAACTAAATATATATTAGCCCTTTGGAACTAACAAAAATTTAAATTTATGATATGCTGAATCTGGCTCTCTCAACAGACCAGAGCTAATTGAGAAAATCTTTTCCTAAATCTGCAGTCAGTAAAGTCATGTTAATAGCTTGGAATCAGCCAATGGGAGTATTAACACCATGAAAAGTGACAAATGCTACATATCATGGTGTTTTGTTTTTGTTTGCTTTTTACTTAAAAGCTCATTGCCAAATATTGACAACCATCACTGTCAGTGATGTGTTTTATTATGCTGAGCCACTATTCTTCCTGAAAGGACAGAATATAACTTTTGAGATGCAGTTATGTAAGGATTGAAAGCATGGGCCATGGAACCAAAGAAGATTTGTTGAACTAGCTAGCTCTATGATCTTAGGCAATATTTAATCACTTTGTGCCTTAATTCTCTCTTATTGAAACCTCATAGAGTTGTTTAAGGGTCAAAGTAACAAAGGCAATATGCTTTAAATAGTGTCTGGCACTTAGTAAGTATGTGGCATTTACCAAGTTAATATGTGATAACTCTTATTACATTTATTATGATTATTATTAACATGTTGATTTAATGACATACTAAAATATTCCTATACTACTCAGTTTTAATAAATACTAATATTTTATTATTTATATTTTAAATTATTATAGATACATAATAGTTCTACATATTTAAAGGGGTATATGTGATATTTTGACAGAAGCATACAATGTATAATGATCAAATAAGGATAACTGGGCTATCTATTCAAGCATATATCACTTATTTGCTTTAGGAACATTAAACTCCACTCTTCTGATGATTTTGAAACACACAATAAATTATTGTTAACTATAATCACTCTTTATATTGGGCTTTTATTATAGAATTGAAGAAATTTCTTATGGATTTTGGAAGATAATTTTCTGGGATTGTAATCAAACTAAAATAGGATTATAATACAACTTTAAAATTCAATTTCTTTGATTATAATCAAACTAAAATGGGATTATAATACAACTTTAAAATTCAATTTAAATTCATAAGTGATGGCATTCAGATAAAAATCTCAATAATGTTAAAACATTAAAAATTTTATTGTATTCTAATTCTTCCAAAGGAAGATGCTATGTCAGCCTTCCTGTGACTATGAGGGGGAATCAGTTCTGAAATATTGAAGCAGACAATAACGTTGGCAGAGGGAAAAAGATGAAGGCAACTAAGAATCCTGTGACTGCCCTGCCTTCAGACTAACATGTGAGAAAGTATATTTGTTGATTTAAGTCATTTTTAATTGACTATTTTATTACTTGCAGTGATAAACATACCAACTGATGTGAATTATTTCCACAAATGTTTATTATTTTTTTATATATTAAGCACTGAGAGTTCAGTGTTGAATCCAGTGGTGGAAATGTTTCTTATTCACATGGAGTTTACTTGTTTAATATGGAAGAAAAATTTATTTATAGCCACAGAATGAGACTCTATCTCAAAAAATATATATTTATAAATAAATGCATGCATATGCCATCAAACAAGTAAATAGTAGATATCTTTGAATATCTTTTAGTTACGTCCTTTGCTTCACTCTATTATGTAATACTCTTTGTTCTGTTTCAGAGAAGTGTGACATGTATAGATTATATTAGAAGGCTCTTTTCCACAAGAATAATTGAGTTATTGTTCTTCCAATGCAATGCTATGCTATGCTATCCGTTATTGGTTTTCTTATGCTATTTATAAAAGAAAGCATTAAAAGATAATGCATCTATAAAACTTATGTATGGACTTGTTAACCAGAATAATATTTGAAAACATAGTAGGTGCAGGGAGACAGAAGGAAGGCAAGAAGACCGAATACAAGCCTCCAGTGATCTTTCCCTCCATAAAACACCAAATTTAATAACTAACCCCCCCACACACCAAAAAATACCTTCATAAGAACCAAAACTCAGGTGAATGACCACAGTACCTGATTTTAAAATTCTATTAAGAAAGAGACACCAAATAAGGTAGAAAAGACAGTCTTGAGTTGTCTACACCACTTCTCCCTAACCCCAGCAGAGGCTATGTGGCACGGAGAGAACCTGTGCACTTGTGGGAGGGAGGGTGCAGTGTCTGTGGGGTTTTGCATTGGAACTCAGTGCTGTCCTGTTACCTTAGAAAGCACCATGAGGCAGAATTCAGCTGGCATCCACGGAGAAAACAGTTCAACCAGCCCTAGACATAGGCAAATCATCCAACTGAATTTGCTTGAGTTCCAGCAAGTTCTGCCACCATAGGTTAACGTGCTCCGGGATCTGTAATAAACTTGAAAGGCAGTCTGGGCAATAAGGACTGCAATTCTTGAGTAAGTTCTAGTGCTGTTCTTGGCTGAGGATCAGTGGACTTGAGGTATATATGACTAAGTAAGACACCAACTAGGACAGCTAAGGGAGTACTTGTATCACCCCTCTCCTAAACCCAGGCAGCATAGCTCCCAACTCCATAAGACTCATCTTTTGATTGAGGAGAGGTGGAGGGAAAGTAAAGTGGACTTTGTCTTTCAACTTGGATGACAGCTCAGTCACAGTAGAACAAAGCATCAGGCAGGGTCCTGAGGACCCCATTCCAGGCCTAGCTTCCAGATGACATGTCCAGATACACCCTGTGTGAGAAGGAAACCTGCTGCCTTGAAGGGAAGGAACAAGTTCTTGTGGGATTCATCACATACTGACTAAAACCCCTTGGGCATGGAATAATCGGCAGTGGTGGCAAGGGAATACTTGCCACAGGCCTTTAGTGAGCCTCAGGGAAACACTGGCTTCAACTGGGACACAGCACATTCCCAGCTGTATTGGACACAGGAGTGCTTGTGTTACTCCTCTCCCAAATCCGAGCAGGTCAGCACTGAGAGAAAGAGAGAAGAGAGGTGTGAGAGAGAGAAAGAGAGGAGAAAGAGAGATAATGAGAGAGAGAGAGACACTGAGACTCTGAGAGAAAGTAGAGGATGAGAACAAATACCTATGCCTTGTAATCCAGGGAATTCTCCTAACTCTCACCCAAGACCAACAAGGCAGCACATCCATATGTCTGAAAAAGCCACAGCAACAGTGGGCTTGGGGTGCTCTCTAATGAAGATACAGCTGAAATGACCAATGACATAGATTGCAACACCCATGTTCTTTCAAATACTTCAAAAGCATTCCCAAGAAAGATAAGTAAAAACAAACCCAGATTGAAAAGACTGCAAAAAGTATCTGAATCTTCAATGCCTAGACACCAGTGAACATCCACAAGCATCAAAACCATCCAAGAAATCATGACCTCACCAAATGAACTAAATAAGGCACCAGTGACCAATTTGATACATATGTGACCTTTCAAACAGATAATTCAAAATAGTTGTTTTGAGAAAGCTCAATGAAATCCAAGATAACACAGAGAAGGACTTCAAAATTCTATCAGATAAAGTTAACTGATATAAATAATTTTTAAAAAATCAAGCAGAAATTCTGGAGCTGAAAAGAGCAATAGACATAATGAAAAATGCAACAGAATCTCTTTAACAGCAGAACTGACTGAGCAGAAGAAAGAACTGGCAAGCTTGAAGACAGGCTATATGAAAATACACAATCAGGGGAAACAAAAGAAAAAGGAATTTAAAAAAATGAAACATGCAAACAGGATGTAGAAATAGCCTCAAAAGGGCAAATCTAAGCTTTTGGCCTTAAAGAGGAGGGAGAGAGAAAGCGGAGGGAGGGGGTGGCAGAGAGAGAGAGAGAGAGAAGAAAATAAGGGTATAAAGTTTATTGTCAGCATCATCCTGATACAAAAACCTGGCAGAGACACAACAAAGATAGAAACTACTTCAGGACAATATCTCAATGAATAATGATACAAAATTCTTTAACAAAATACTTGCAAACTGAATTTAGCAGCACATCCAAAAGCTAATCTGCTACAATCAAGTAGGTTCTATCTCTGGGATAAGAGGTTGGTCTAGCATATACAAATCAATAAATGTGATGCATGACATAAAAAAGAAGTAAGAATAAAACCACATGATTATCTCAATAGATGCAGAAAAGGCTTTCAATAAAATTCAACATCCCTTCATAGTAAACACTCTCAGTAAACTCGGTATTGAAGGAACATATCTCAAAATAATAAGAGCCATCTGTGACAAACCCACAGCCAACATTATACTGAATGCACAAACGCTGGAAGCATTCCTCTTGAAAACCAGCACAAGACAAGGATGCCTTCTCTCACAATCCTATTCAACATAGCATTGGAAGTCCTGGCCAGAACAATCAGGCCAAAGAAAGAAATTATAATTAATTCAAATAAGAAGAAAGAAAGTCGAACTATCCCTGTTCTCAGATATGATTCTACATTTAGAAAACAGCATAGTCTTGACCCAAAGTCTCCTTAAGCTGATAACTTCAGCAAAGTTTTGGGATACAAAATCAATGTACAAAAATCATTAGTATTCCTATGGAACAAGAGTCAAGCCGACAGCCCAATCAGAAATGCAATCTCATTCACAATTGCCACAAAAAGAATCAAATATGTAGGAATACAGCTAACCAGTGAGGTGAAAGGTCTGTACAATAAGAATTGCAAAACACTGCTTAAAATGGAATGGATAGAAAGAATGATTATTATTAAAATGGCCATACTGCCCAAAGCAACTTACAGATTTAATGCTATTCTTATATCAAACTACCAATTACATTCTTCACAGAACTAGAAAAAACTATTTTAATATTCATATAGAACAGCAACAACACAAAGACTGTATAGCCAATAAAATTTTTTGTTGTTGTTGAGAGAGGGTCTCTCTCTGTCATCCAGGCTGGGGTGCAGAGGCATGATCATGACTCACTGCAGCCTCAACCTCCTGGGTTCATGCGATCCTCCTACCTCGGCTTCCCAAGTAGCTGGAGCTACAGGCATGTGCCACCATGCCCACCATGTGTATTTTTAGCAGAGACAGAGTTTTGCCATGTTGCTCAGGCTGGTCTTGAACTCCTGAGCTCAAGTAATTCACCTGCCTCGGCCTCCCAAAATGTTAGGGTTATAAGTGTGAACCACTGCACCTGGCCTAGCCAAAGCAATTCTATGCAAAAAGAACAAAGCTAAAGGCATCACGTTACCCTACTTCAAACTATACTTAGAGAGCTACAGTAACCAAAACAGCATGGTACAGGTACAAAATCAGACACATAGACCAATAAAGCAAAATAGAAAGCCCAAAACTAAGGCCACACACTTACAACCATCTGATCTTCAACAAAGCTGACAAAAACAAACAATGAGGAAAGAACTTCCTATTCAATAAATGGTGCTGGAATAATTGGAAAGCCATATGCAGAAGATTGAAATTGGACCTCTTTCTTACATCATATGCATAAATCAACTCATGATATATTAAAGACTTAAATGTAAAACCCAAAAGTATAAAAGAGAAACCCTGGAAAGCAATGTACGCAATACTATTCTGGATATAAGAACTGGCTAATATTTCATGAGAGAGAGGCCAAAAGCAATTGCAATAGAAGCAAAAATTGATAAATAGGACCTTATTAAACTACAGAACTTCTGAACAGCAAAAGAAACTATCAAAAGAGTGAAAGGACAGCCTATGGACTGGGAGAAAATATTTGCAAGCTATGCATCTGAGAAAGGTGTAATATCCAGTACCTATAGAGAACTTAAACAAATTTACCAGAAGAAAACAACGCAATTTAAAAAATGGGCAAAAAGCACAAATAGACACTTTTTCAAAGAAGACATACACACTGCCAACAAGCATATGAAAAAATCAGTATCACTAATCATTAGAGAAGTGCAAATTAAAACCACAATAAGATACCAGTTCCCACAAGTCAGAGTGGCTATTATTAAAAAGTCAAAAAATAACAGATGCTGGCAAGGTGATGGAGAAAGGAAACACATTGTTGGTGGGAGTCTAAATTAGTTCAGCCATTGTGAAAAGCACTATGGCAATTCCTCAAAGAGCTAAAAACAGGAACTATCATTCAACCCAACAGTCCCTTTACTGGGTATATCCTCAAAGAAATGTAATCGATGTAACACAAAGACATATGCACACATGTTCACTGCAGCCCTATTCACAATAGCAAACATGTACAATCAACCCAAATGCCCCTCAGTGGTAGACTGGAGAAGAATATGTGGTACATAGACACCGTGGATTATTATGCAGCCATAAGAAGAATGATATCATGTCTTTTGCAGGAACATGAATGGATCTGAGGACCATTATCCTTAACAGATTAACACAGAAACAGAAAATCAGATACTGCGTGTTCTCATAAGTAGGAGCTAAACG
Source organism: Ateles fusciceps (assembly GCA_036589455.1). Lineage (NCBI taxonomy): Eukaryota > Metazoa > Chordata > Mammalia > Primates > Atelidae > Ateles > Ateles fusciceps. The sequence continues at coordinate 4,398,993 of JAZHEH010001040.1, read as the reverse complement.
ATGAGAACACATAGACATGAAGAGGAAAACAACAGACATTGGGGCCTACTCGAGATTGGAGGGTAGGAGAAAGGAGAGGATCAGAAAAAATAACTATTGCATACTAGGCTTAGTACCTGGGTGATGAAATAATCTCTACAAACCTCATGACATGAATTTGCCTGTATAACAAACCTGCACATGTACCCCTGAATCTAAAATAAAACTTTTTTTTTTTCAAAAAAAGAAAAAGGGATTTTAACAGAGAACTTCCCAAAGAGAAAGAAGTCAAGACTCAAGTATAAGTTTATAGAACACCAAACAGATTTAACCCAAACAAGAATACCTCAAGACATTTATTAGTGAACTCCCAAAGGTCAACAATAAATAAAGTATTCTAAAAGCAGAAAGAGAAAAGAAATAAATAACAAAGGAGATTTAATATATCTGGCAGTAGACTTCCCAGTGCAAACCTTATAGTCCAGGAGGGAGCGGCATGACATACTTAAAGTGCTAAAGGAAAAAATAGTTTATTCTAGAATAAATATCCAGTCAAAATATCCTTCAAACATGAAGGAGGAATATGTTTCCAGACATATAAAACCTGAGTGATTTTATCAACACCAGAACTACCCTATAAGAAATGCTAAAGGGAATGCTTCAGTCTGAAATAAAAGAACATTTATGAGCAATAAGAAATAATCTGAAAGTACAAAACTCACTGGTAGTAGTAAGCACACAGAGAAACACAGAAGATTATAACACTATAATTGTGGTGTGTGAACACTATAATTATGGTGTGTGAACTCATATCTTGAAGAGAAAGATTAAAATATGAACCTATTAAATAATAACTACAAAAACATTTCAAGACACAGGTAGTACAATAATATATTGAATGAAAACAACAGAAAATTAAAATTAGGAGGATGAAGTTTACAGTTTTTATTAGTGTTTTCTGTTTATGCAATCAGTGTTGTCATTTATTTAAAGCATAGGTTATAAGATATTATTAGCAAGCCTCATGGCAATGCTAAATTAAAAAAAAAATAAATATACAGAAAACAAAAGGAATAATATAAAACAGAAGACCAGAGAAAACCACCTTTGCTAAAAGGAAGATAGGAAGGAAGAAAAAACAAAAAGGAAGACCACAAAACAAACAGAAAACAAATAAAATGGCAGGAGTAAGTTTGTACTTGATAATATCATTTTAATTGGGCTAAATCCTCCAATTAGAAGTCATAGAGTGGTTGAATGGATTTAAAAAAAAAGACTAAATGACCTTTTGCCTAAAAGAAGCATACTTGATCTATAAAGACACACATAGAATAAAAATAAAGGTAAAGAAAAATATATTCTATGCAAATAGAAACCTAAAAAAGAGCAGGAGTCCAGGCTAGGGGCTGTGGCTCATGCCTTTAATTCCAGCCCTTTGGGAGTGTGAGGCAGGAGCATCACTTGAGTCTAGGAGTTTGAGATCAACCTGGGAAGCATAAGGAGACTCCTTCTCTACAAAACATAATTTTAAACATTTAGCTGGGCAAGGTCGTGGATACCTGTGGTCCCAGCTACTCAGGAGGCTTAGGTGGGAGGATCACTTGAGCCCAGCAGTTTGAAACTGCAGTGAGCGATAATTGTGCCACTGCACTCCAGCCTGAGTGAGAGAGTGAGGCCCTGTCTCAAAATTAAAAGGAATCAACTTAAATTTAAAAAAAGATTAGGAGTAGCCATAGTTATATCAAACAAAATAGATTTCAAGACAAAAACTATTAATGAGACAAAGAAAATTATTATATGATGATAAGGTATCAATTCAGTCAGAAGATATAACAATTCTAATTATGTACCCATTACTGGAGTACCCAGATAAATAAAGCAAATATTATTAGAGCTAAAGAGAGATATAGATAATATGCAATAATATTTGGGGACTCCAACACCCAACTTTGAGCACCAGACAGATCTTACAGACAGAACATCAACTAAAAAAGATTAGACTTAATCTGCACTATAAACCAAATATACCTAATAAATATTTATAGAATATTTTATCCAATAGCTGCAGAAAATTCATTCTTCTCCTCAGCACTTGGGTCATTTTGAGGGATAGACAATGTATTGGGCCACAAAGCCTTCAAATATTTAAAGTCCTTAAAAATTCAAAAAAAGAAATCATATAAAGTATCTATTCATACCACAATAAAATAAAACTAGAAATCAGTATCACAAGAAATTTTGGAAAGTATAAAACACATGGAAATTTACATAACATTCTCCTGGATGATGAATGAGTCCTGAAGAAATTAAGCAGGAAAATTAAAAATTTCTTGAGACAAATGAACATGGAAATATGACATATAAAAAACCTATGGAATAGGCTGAAAGTAATAGGAAAATTTATAGCAATAAGCATTTATGTCAGAAAAGTAGAAAAACTTCAAATACACTACCTAACACTCCATCTTAAGGAATTAGAAAAATAAAAACACACCAAATCCCAATTTAGTAAAAGAAAAGAAATAATAAAAATTGGAGCAGAAATAAAAGAAATGGAAATGGAAAAACATACAAAAGATCAATGAAACAAATAATTGCTTTTTTGAAAAGACAAGTTGACCAAACGTTAGCCAGATTAAGTGAAAAACGAGAGGAGAAACAAATAAGATCAGAGATGAAAGAAGAGACATTACAACTGATAGTGCAGAAATTAAAAGGATCATTAGAGGTTACTATGAGCATTTATATGCCTATAGATTGGATAACCTAGAAGAAAGGAATAAATCCCTAGACACATAAAACCTATCAGGATTGAACCATGAAAAAATCCCAGACCTAAACAGACCAACACAAGAGGTAAGATTTACTTATTATTTGTAAATATAATGAGTGTTTACTAAATCTCATTAGTTTGTGTTGGTCTTTTCAGGTTTTGGATTTCTTCATGGTTCAATCTGTAATAAAAAGTTCATCAGCAAAAATAAATAAATAAATAAATAAATAAAAGCTCAGGACCTGATAGCTTCACTGCTAACTTTTCACCAAACATTTAAAGAAGAACTAATACCAGTCCTACTCAAAGTATACTGAAAAATAGAGGAGAAATGAATACTCCCAAACTCATCCTATGAGGACACTATTATCCTTATAGCAAAACTAGACAAAGATACATCAAAAAAAGGAAACTACAGGTCAATATCTCTGATGAATATTGATGCAAAAATCCTCAACAGAATACTATTAAACCGACTTCAACAATACTTTAGAAAAATCATCCATTATGACCAAGTGAGATTTATCCTAGGGATGCCAGGGTGGTTTGATATTTTCAAATCAATCAATGTGATAAATAATGTCAACAGGATAAAAAACAAAAAACATATGATCATTTCAATTGATGCAAAGCATTTTATAAAATTCAACATTCTTTTATCATAACATCTTTCAAAAAACTGGGTATGAAATGAATATACCTCAACACAGTAAAAGCCATATATGACAGACCTGCAGTTAGTATCATACTGAATGGGAAAAAAAAGCAAACTGAAAGTCTTTTCTCTAAGATCTGGAATAATACATGAATACGCGCTTGCACTGGTATTATTCAACACAGTACTGGAAGTCCTAGCTAGAGCAAATAGTCAAGAGAAAGAAATAAAAAGCATCCAAATTGGAAAGGAAAAATTCAAATTGTTTGACTTTTTTTCAGATGATATGTTTTTATACTTGAAAAATCTTAAAGATTCCACCAAAAAATTATTAAAAGCAATAAAGAAATTTAGTAAAGGTGAAGGATACAAAACCAACGTACAAAAACCAGCAACATCTCTATATGTGAATAGTCAACAATCTGAAAAGAAATCAGGAAAGCAATCCTATTTACAATAGTTACAAATAAAATAAAATTCTTAGGAATAAACTTAACCAAACTAGTGAAGATCTCTGTAATGAAAACTATAAAACACTAATGCAAAAAACTGAAGTACACACCAAAAACTGGAAGTATTCCATGTTCATAGATTGGAAGAATCAATGTTGTTAAACTTTTCAGTCTACCCAAAGCAATATACACATTCAATGAAATCCCTATCAAAATACCAGTAACATTCTAACAGAAGAAAAAAGTAATCTCAAAATTTATATAGACCCCCCCCCGCGACCACAAAGACCCAGAATTACCAAAGCTCTTCTGAACAAAAAGTACACAGCTAGAGGACTCACATTACATGATTTCAAATTATACTGCAGAGCTATTGTAACCATCAGCATAATACTGGCATAAAAAGAAAAGCATAGACCAATGGAACAGAATAGAGAATAATGAAATAAATCCATATATCTACAGTGACCTCATTTTTGAAAAATGTGCCAAGAACATACACTGGGTAAAGGACATTCTTTTAGTACTGGGAAAATTGGTCATCCATATGTAGAAGAATGAAACTAGATCCCTATGTCTTACCATATACAAAACAATCGAAGAAAAATGGATTAAATACTTAAATCTAAGACCTCAAACTATGAAACTACTAAGAGAAAACATTGGGGAAACTCTCCAGGACATTGATCTACCAAATATTTCTTGAGCAATATCCAACAAGCACAGGCAACCAAAGCAAAAACGGACACATGAGATCACATCAAGTTAAAAAGGTTTTGCACAACAAAGCAATTAACAAACTGAAGAAACAAACCACAGAATGGGAGAAAACATTTGTAAACTGCTCATTTTAGAAAGGATTAATAACAATATATAAGGATCTCAAAGAACTTTATAAGAAAAAAATCTATTTTATTTAAATATACGTAAAATATTTGAGTAGATTTTTCCAAAGAAGACGTTCAAGTGCCAAACAATATACAAAGGTGCTCATCATCACTGATAATTAGAGAAATGCAAATCAAAATTACAATGAAATATCATCTCAACCCAGAAAAACTTTTCTTTTTGTCACTTCTTTGTGGGTGTTTAAAATTAAAACAATTGAACAAATGGAGATAAAAGAAGAATAATGGTTACCAGAGGCTGGGAAAGGTAGTAGTGGGTGAAAGTATAAATGGTTAATCAGTACAATAGTGTGGTTAGATAAAATGAATAAGACCTTGTATTTGATAGCACAATAGGGTGATTATAGTCAACAATAATTTATTGCACAATTTAGCGTAACTAAAAGAGTCCAATTTGGATTGTTTTTAACAGAAAGAAAGGATAAATGCTTGAAGGGATGGATACCCCATTTAACTTGATGTGATCATTATGCATAGTATCAAAATAACACCTCCTATGTACCCACAAAAATAAAAAAACAAAATAAATAGTAAGGTCAATTGAGAAATTAATGCAATCTATTATTTATGAAAGAGAATAAATGACTTACATTTTCTATTGAGAAAAATGAGTGTTGGCATGGAATATAGAGAAACAGGGTGACATTGAGAAGAACAGTTGTAAAAGTATTGTTAAGAAAAAAGGATAGCCAATTTTAAAATAAGAATTGTTTTAAAGTAGAAGTTTGAGAAATAGAAAAGAATTTATTGCAGTTAACTGGGAAAAACAGATTTGCGAACACTAACTTACAGATTAGAAATAGAAGTGAGAAAAAGTAAAATAAAAGATAACTCATTATCTTAATTCAAAAATAGTATATATTTAATATGTACTTGTATTTTATAATGAATTGAATGTTTTATTATTAATAAAATATTTAAGAATACTTAAAAAATACTAAACAGTAAAGTGTTTATTGTATTATCTGACATCTAATGTGAGTTCTTTAGTATTATGTCACTAAATTTGTAAATCAAAGGTTTCAGTTAATTACATTTATGCATATTATATAATTTGATTCAGAAAATGCTTTTCCAGGAATTTCAACTTATTAATAAAATGCTAAATACTTCTTTATGATGAGCAACAGTAAAATTATCTAAGTAGATATCTCATCTGTGTCTATTACGACACATGGTTTAGAATCTTTTAATAGAGTTTAATCCTTCCATCTAATGTTTTAGTTCACCCAGTGTGAATCAACTCAGTGTTTCTCATAATGGACCTTGATATTCAATTTTTTTTAGCTAAGGAAACTAAAGACATTGACTGAATTAGTTTTATGTTCCTTTCAATTTATTTATATGCATTAACTTTTTTATAAATATCAACATTCATGACATCTTAAAATGTGTCTATTTGTAGTGATTCATTTATGTTTAAGTTGTCTAAGATTTTGAACAGGCATGCAAAAGTCACATTAGTGGCAGAAAATATTCCAGATGGATATGTTTCTTCTGCATTTGAAACTATATACCAGTAATATAAAAATACTTCATGATGCAGTCATCCAATATGTAATTTCATTTTACAACACAAAGTGAGGGTAAAAAATAAAAGGCGATAGATCCCACTAAAACCATTGGTGCATTAAATGACCATTAATGTATAATTTCACATTTTCTTTTATATGGAAAATTCGTTTTGCTATTATGTTGAATCAAATTACTCTAAATATGCATGAATATTTACAGCTTTCCTGTCTGTCCTTTTGGATAATGTATATGAATGCATACTCTCTAGATGGCAAAGCACTATTTAAATGTAGGTTCTTATTATAAAAATTTTATCTTTCTAGTGACAAGGAAAAAAATGCTTCATGGTACTTACTTTAAGAAAATGTTACAGGATTTTTTTTCTTTTCAGATCTTGGTATTAACTCAGGTCATCATCAGTTTTTCAACCTAACTGCAAAGAGTTCATTAATTTACTAAATTGTGTTTTAAAATAGCATGAATGCCATGTGTACCAGATTATTTAAGTGTGTTCAGCTCTCTCCTCTTGGATTTAAAGAAGTTCAATAGATTAAAGCTTTCTAAGTCAATTAGATTTTTTCCTACTCTTTTTCTCTACTTTTTTATTTTCATAAGAAGCTTAAGCTGATAACTGAAAAAATGTTGATTTCTGCTTCTCTCTCTTTGCTATTTCCTGAAGTTTTCAGGGGTGATATTTTAAAATCACTCAGGAAATTGTGTGCTGTTGCTTGCAATATTATCATTTGATTTTATAGCCAAATAATCAATTTAGATTTCCTGAGACAAACAGATGGGAATATGTAGAAAAAGAAAACTACAAGTGAGAATTTCTCAATATGTCATTTTTCATGTACTATGTAGAAATCTGATTAAGCATATTTTAAACATCTATAGATTTTACAGAATTTATAGTTAAATCCTAATAGTAAAATATATATAAAAATAGCAATGTATACACACATGTAACTTAACCTATTAAAAGTCTTTAGTGTACATTAATCCGAAAATATTCACTGAATATCTTCTATGCTCCAGGCACTACTCTGAGTGGTCAGACTAGGAAAGGAAATCAGAAATAATTCTTGCTAAGAAATTGACAGTCCTGTGGAGGACTGAGACAAGTAACAGTTATATATCCATGAGGCAGGAGAATGTAAATTGAGCATCTCACCAAGGCGTTGTGGCTGAGATACTTTTCTACGGGGGGAGAAAAATGTCCAAATTGATACCTGAAGTTTAAACAGGACAGAGTCTAGATAAGAGTTAGTGGACAATTCTAGCCAAAGGAAGAGAGCCTTCAAATGCTATAGATTGGGGGCAAGGTGCATTGGGAAAACACAAGAAGCTCTAAATGTTTGAGTGTTACATTCTAAGAGAAAAAAGCTGTGAGGTCAGGCTACATGGGTAATCAGGGACCAGGTCAAAATCAGCCATGTTAAAGCACTTGGAATTGATCCTGGGGCAATGGCAAGGCAATGGAAACCCTTCACAAGAGCTGCACACCCTCAGATTTGCATTCTTGTGGACAGTGCAATCACAGGTTGATGAATTAGGAGTCACGAAGATGAGGTTTGAAGCAGTCTTAGCAAAGCAAGATGTGGTAGCCTTGACTTATGTAATAATGCAAAGAGAAAGAAATCAGGATAGATATTTAGGTGAAGCATAATACATGTGAGACTCAGAAAAGATATCTTGGCTTAAAAATGAGTAAATTACTTAATAAAGTCTCAGAAAGTTTGCCAAGAAGGAAGATTTCCCTTTTAATACTTTGAGTTATGTGGTATGTAAATACATATACGGTATCCAATCTGCAAGGGAACAAAGTAAGATTTTTCATCCTGTGTAAGTTCATAGTAAAATAAGTAACTGATGGACACTTCATCACCCTGAGCAAATTTATTCATTATTTGCCACAAAATAATCCTCATCATTATTTATTTTCTATTATGTAAATGAAGAAAACACTCAAGTATTTTAAAATGTTAGAAGCATTCTAATTTGGTACATATTTAGGCCTTACTTTAATGATATAATCTTGCTAGAAAAGGCATTTGTTTCATAAATCCCTTTGAAATCATTTCCTAAAGTTTATCTTTACCACATAATCATATCCCTCTTTTTATAATGCCTTTTGCTGGTATAAATAGACATGCAGAGATTGAGTTCCAGTCAGTAATAATAAGCTAACTGTATATGGTACAATTAATTTTTTTACTAAGCTAAATAAATGAGGTATTGTTTTATTCATACGTAAAACTGAAAGCTTTTAGATTACATGTGTACATTAGTGAACCATTATGCCCTGCACTATTACTGGCCTTTTTTTTTTTTTTTTTTTTTCAGAAAGAGGCTGCCCACTTGACTATATTTTATTAAATGTCTTTTAAAAAAATAAATTGTGAAACACTACTTCCATTTCCAATAAAGTTCTCCTCTTTTATTCTATTCTTAAATGCAAAACAAGTCCAAAGTTAATTGCGGTAACCTATCACTTTTCTTTGCAGAATGCAATATAACTCCTACAGGATCATTTAACATTCCTACCAATCACCAGCTTCAGTGCACTTTCATACCAAATTCATTAGCAAGGGAAGGCAATCACGTTAAATGGGAAAGAATTTATCCCACTCCAGTAAGCTGTGCTTTGTGCCTAACACTGTGTCTTTCTATGCAGCATTTAATCTCGTGATTCCACTCTAATAATATTATACATTCTTATAAGTCTAACATTCGAATTTAGAAATCTGTTTGCCTTAAAATGATACCAGACAATTCAAAGACAAACCTATATGTTTCAGTTTATTGCAAAATATAAGAGAGTATGTTTTTCTTTTGTTTCTTAACCATGTGATATTTATATCATCAAAGCACATTTGTGATATGCGGTATTTGCTTTCAAAATCACTAGGTAATACAAATTAAGTCGTTTTCGTTGTTATAAGGTGATATGTTTTGAGTTGTTTCAATACAAGTAAAAGAATTTCTATATAAAATTTAAATTTGAACCATCATGTTAACAATTACCTCTTCTATAAGAGGCCTGGTATCTTAGCTCTTGAAATGTCTCTAATGAGGAAGGAAGCCTAGTAAGTAAGCATACAGTCTCTTGACACCTCATTAAACAGACAGATCTCGTACAATGCCAGCTGTAGCCACATTCTTCAGGAACAATGAATAAGATCAGAGTAAAAAGATTTGGCAGTCTGAGGAATCTGGTCACTAGCACTACTTTTTAATACCAGTCCAGAGCCTCTTCTGACCACCACCATTTCCTTCAGTGTCCTCAACTGCATGATTTACATATTCAGATATAATTATTCTCATTTTGTGATTAATCTCCTTTCCCTCTTGTTAGGGATTGAATTGTGACTCCTTGAAATTTGTATGTTGGACCCCTAACATCCAATGTGGCTGAATTTGCAGCTCAAGAAGACACCCATCTGCATGCCAAGGATAAAAACCTCAGGAGAAACCAACCCTGATAGCATCTTAATCTTGAAGGGCTGTGTGTATGTTTTCACATAAACACTTACTTCTAATGGTATGCTCATGCACTGCCCTGACTGAGAATAGGAACCAGGTGATCAGTGACAGGAGTGAAATCCCACCAGCCTTAAATGGGGTGGGGCAGTGCTAAATATGTGAGTCCCTTGATGGCTTTAACCTTACAAAGTTGAGGCTCACTCACAGAATGGAATAAAAGCATCCTTATCTGTTCTCAATTTGCTGATGTCTCCTTGTAATGGGAGTAAATCATGAAATTGTATCATGTCTTTCAAGAATGGCAGCAGTTTTCCAAACCAACAATTTCTCATATCCTTTGGGAAAAAATAATTCCAGTCAGTTTCTTCGTATTATGACCATAGTCTATGTACAAATTTCATCCAAAAGAAAGTAGATGGCCATTCTGGCAAACTGATTTGATGAATTTTTTGCGATCCAGAATATCATTCCTGCACTCAAAGAGACCCTCAACTCTTAAGAATATCAGAAATTCACTGACATGGCCTTTAACAATTCCAGATATATCCTTCAGACATCTGCTCTATAGTGTTAAAAATGTTGCCAAAATATAATTATATCAATGAGAGGGAAAAGCAAATATTGAAGGGATGACTGATGGACTGCCATGGTTACACTGAGATGAGATTGTCTTCTCTGAGGTAACTGTGAAGTCCAGCATTTCTGGAATGAAAATCATTTCGGCTACAGTGATAGTGGGAGTAAACCTCATTGTCTACCTTATCAGTCCCTATAACAGTTTAAAAGGAAAAGTGATAGTCAGATGCCAGGAAGACACTCATTCACTGATTTTTCCATGACCCTGCAAATTTTCATCCTGCACAGATCCAACCTAGATACCATTAAATGAGAGAAAGTCATTCAGAACCCTTCCCCTCGTACATCATACGTCAAAGAGGTAAAGAGATCATTGTGTCTAAGGGGAAATATATGAGCATGTGAAAACACACATACCCCTTCAAGATTAAGGTGCCATCAGGATGATTTATCCTGGGGCCTTTCTGCTTGGCTTGCAGATGGCTGGCTTCTTAAGGTATCCTCACGTGGTCTTTTTCTGTGAAAGCACTCTCCTGTGTCTCTTCCTCTTCTTATAAGAATGCTAGTTCTATTGGGCTCCATGTTCATGATCTCATTTAACCTGAATTACCTCCACAAAGGCCCTTTTCCAAATTCAGTCACACTGGATGTCAGGGGTTTAACATATAAATTTTGAGGGGACATCAATTCAATTGATAACAAAAAGACAAGTAGATTAATTATAAACCTTTTCCAGAATCCCAAATAGTGTTGGATATAGATATTGTCAGTAAAATGGAAAGAAGAAAGTGAATCTGACATATATTTTGGATATATAATGAGCAGGGTAATGGTAGATGGTGTCTCCTTCCTCCTTGCTCTGATTTGAGGTGATATTTATTGCTATTAGCTAGACCAGAAGAGAACAACTCTGAAGCTAAGGAAGGAAGGAGACACAGGTTCGTTTTTGTCATAAATGTGTGATACTATGCTTATGAAATGCCTCAGGAACATCTCCTGGAAGAGGATATACCTAAAATAATTTTATATGCCAAGTGAAATATACTTAAGTTAAAAGGGTAGAAGAAATGAGGCCTGTAGAATAAATACATTTGGTGAATAGAGAATAGCATTTGTAATAGCTCTTGGATGGCAAAAATATATATATATATATTTTTGTTACCCAACCTGGAATGCAGTGGCACAATCATGGTTCACTGCAGTCTCCATCTCCCGGGCTCAAGCGATTCTCCCACTTCAGCCTCCTGAGTAGCCGGGACTACAGGTATGAATGACCATGCCTGGCTAATTTTTGTATTTTTTGTGGAGATGGGGTTTCACCATTTTGCCCAGGCTTGTCTCAAACTCCTTGGCTCAAGTGATCGGCCAGCTTTGGTTTCCCAAAAGGCTAGGATTACAGGCATGGGCCACGGGGTCTGGCCGAAATCTCAAATGTAACCAGAATTTTTGCACATGGAACAAGAAGACAGTTAACAGTTGATACAGTGAATATCATTACAGGTGGCTGTGAACGTCATAATTCTGGTTAACAAATTAAATTTAAGCTGGTCTTTTTGAAAATCTCAACCATGAATTACATGATTCTTGAAGTATTATAAGCAGTTTTACTCTTTTATGGAATATACTTTCTGTAAAGATGAGGATTTAGTGAGCTGTTGAACTTGATTTTGAAAAAAAGGTGAAATCTAGATTATACTTCTTGTACAAGATTAATAACTGCATCACTTTCATTCACAAAAGTTTTACAACGGAAGATTAGTTTAAAAATGTTAGATGAGAATTGCTCATGGTCCTTTATTTTCACCTGCTGGTTTTCTTTAGATTTTTGTCTTTTCCTTTTGCTATTTTGGATAAAGGCAATCTTAATTATTTTCTGTGAAAGATTGAGCCTTGTATAATCATTGAAATAATGTGAATAGCCCTGTAGAGAAAAATAATTTGATCCAGCTTATATGTGAATGTATTTATCATGGATTTTTGCTCAACTTAGCACAATTAATAATTGTGGGCACAAAGTATCAGTCACTGTAAAAACATGCAAGTTTAGATGTTATTTCATAAAGCTCTAGCCATTGCACTATGAATACTAAAATAAAATAATGATTACAAATACCTCAGCTTTGAGCATCAAAAAAAAAACCTGTCATATAATTCTTTCTGATTAACAAACTATCAGTGGCTTATTGAAATACTGAGATAAAAATGTTATTATAAACACAATGAATCATGTTAGTGATCAGCAAATTTTTACGTTAAAGTTTATATATACTAGGGAAAAGAATCCAAGAGCCATAGACAGCTAACTAATGGTAAGTATTTGCATTAGTGGTCATTATATTTCTCTACTCACCTACACAAAAACTTAGGTTTCAACTAATCAATAACAATAGTATATAATCACATAATGTTAGATCTGGAAATTTCCTTATTTAAGTGTAAACTGGTCTTACCTTCTTCCAGAGTAGGCATGCATCAACTTTAATTTCTGGCAGATGTTTTCTCAATCATATTTAATAAGAAATAAATTCAAATTTGAGAGCACATTGTGGTGGACTCTCCAATATTTATTCTCTTCCTCCCATATCAAGTACAGGTTTACTGAATTAGCCTCATTAGGAATGATCCTGGTAATCTCATCTCTTTTGGTTGGTTTAAGAAATTCCTGTGACCAAACTGTCAACAATAAGACACAAAGAGGTATATGTTAAGAACATATATCCCCAATTGCTATTGACGACTGTTCATTGATCATGAGGAGAATCAGGATTAGAATGAAGCAGACAAAAAGGATAAAAACAAGCAGAGTTGCAATAAAAAAAAAAAAAGTGGATCCTTAGAGACCTGAGTCTGTGACTCATCTAACCAATCCTGAAACCCAAATTACCTCTAAGCATTCTTTTAAGTGAATGAATACATTTGCTTATGGTTTAAGTGAATTTCAGTTGAATTCTCTGTTTCAGTAATTGCAGCTGGAAAATGCCAAATAGTAATCAAACCACTCTCTAAATTAATGATCCTTCTTTATATGCTTACCACTGTGTTAAATTCCCTCTGAATACAATATATATGAAGTGGGCCTCATGTTTTTGCTTTTGAAAAATCCATTGTGACATAGTATACTTCTATTCAAAAATGTGCTATGTAATTAATGTTTGAATGTCTCCCTTGTCAATGACCTTGTTTGTTACAAACACATAGCTGTAAGAGACAAATTATCAGAGGAAAAATGATGAATAACATGCATTCACAATGTAATGCATGCCATGGATAAGAGTACCACTAACACGGTAGACGTATAGACCACCAGACTCAGAAACAGGCAGAAATGTCCAGGAGTTCATATTTTAAGTTAAAAGAGAAGGCAGAATGTCAATGCTTTCAATGAGGGTCAGAGATCTAGAATCAATTGTAATGAAAAAAACTCATGGTTAGATGTTGACAAACTAAACAAAATGAATCAAAGGACACAACACAGTCAGTCTCTCAAGTGAAGCTTATAAACTTGATAACTTAGAAATTCAGAATAAAGTAAAATCTATCCTTATGCAGAATTTGAATTAACATACATGATGACTATTTGACTGTATGTGTGATACTGTCAGTATCACCACAGAAGAGGATTTCTGTGTCTCCAGTGTAAGAGACAGATCTGATCTGAGGCATGAAAGAAAAAAAAAGACAATAAAAACATCAAGTAGGAGATAAACTCAGATAAGTAAAGAAAAAGTGAACTCTAGATTAGCTAAAAAAAAAAAAAATCCAAAAGTTAAGAAGAGTTTTGTCACTAAGCAGGTCAGCAAACCAAATCAGAAAAACAAATTCAACTCAGATAAAAGTGAAAATAATACAGCAATCTAAAAATTCTATGTGTTTGTATGTAGCTTAAAGATATACAGAAAGTTATATATTTTTTAAATAGACTAATTAAAACCTTAAAAAATAAAGCAAAAATCCTCTAAGGGCAGATGGGTAGGCAAATAGAAATTCTAAATGTAAAACACTAGTCAGTGAAATAACAAAAAAATAAATTCTATTTTAACAAATTCTAATATAGTCAAAATACAATAATAAGATAATTAGTGGGTTAGAGAAACATAGGAAAAAATTATCTATTATGTAGAACCTTATAAAATATCTCATGAAAATGTAATTAATTGGCCAGGTGAGGTTCCTCCTGCCTGTAATGCTAGCACTTTGGAAAGCTGAGGAGGGAGGATCACTTGAGGTCAGGAGTTCAAGACCAACCTTGCCAACATGGTAAAACCACTTCTCTGCTAAAAATACAAAAATTAGTCAGGCATGGTGGTGTGTGCCTATAATCCCAGCTACTCAGGAGGCTGAGGCAGGAGAATAGCTTGAACCCAGGAGGTGGAGGTTGCAGTGAGCAGAGATCATGCCATTGCACTTCTACCTGGGCAACAGAGTAAGACTCCATCTCAAAAAAACAAACAAAAAAAATAGTAATTAATTGTTTATTGTGGAGTACTTCGTCACTATTTCTTTCATTTAACATAATCTTTACAAGGTTCATTCATGTTGTAACATGTTTTTTTTTATTGCCTAATAAGTTTCCATTATATGGAGGTAGCACATTTTATCCATTTATCAGCTAATGGATATTTGAACTATTTCCATTTCTTGGCTATGAATAATGCTGCTATGAATAATTGTGTATAGGCTTTTGTGTGAACATATATTTTGATCTCTCTTTGGTATATACCTCAGAGTAGAATTGCTGGCTCATATGGTAACTCGGTAACTCTGTGTTTGACCATTTGGGGAATTGCCAAACTACTTTCCAAAGTGTCTGCACAATTTTATACCCTCTTCTCAATACTTATTATTACTATGCTGTTTTGTTTTGTTTTCAAATTTAGACATGATAGTAGGTGAGAAATAATATCTCATTCTAGTTTTGATTTGTATTTCCAAAATGACTAACAATGTTGAACGTGTTGTTATATGCTTATGGGCCCTTTGTGTAACCTCTTTGGAAAAAAGTAAAGAACTATTGATTTCAATATTTACTTATTTTAAAATTTGGTTATTTGCTTTTTTATTATTGAATTATAATAGCTTTTTATATATTATAGAGACAATCTTTTATTAGATATATAATTTGCAAAATTTCTCTCACACTGTGGGTTATCTTTCAATTTCTTGTTGATTCCTCTGACAAGTCTATTATGTTAATATATCCAATTTCTTTTTCGTTGCTTGTCTTTTTTGTCATATCTAAGAAATAATTGCCTACTCTAAAGTCAAGATGACATACACTCCTTTATTTTCTAAATGCTTTATAATTTTAGCTCTTGCGTATATGTCTTTTATGTCTTATTATTTATTTACACCCATTTCTAGTTAATTTTTATACATGCTGTGAGGTAAGGACCAACTTGGTTCTTTTTCTTACTAATATCAAGTTATTCCAGAACCATTTGTTGAAAAGACGATTTTTTCCCCCACACTGAATTTTCTTGGCACATTATTCAAAAATAAATTGACTGTAAATGTGAAATTTTATTTCTGGACTTATAAATCTAGCCCATTTATCCATGTGACTGCCTATTCTTATGCCAATACCACACTGTGTTTATTACTGTAGCTTTGTAGTTCATTTTGAAATTGAGACGTACAAATCTTTTAACCTCATTCTTCTTTTCAAGATTGTATTGGCTATTCTGGATCATTTGAATTTCCTTTTATGTTTAGAAAAGACTTGTTAATTTAAGCAAATAAATCATTGGATTTTTGATAGGGATTTTGTTGACTTTGCAGGTCAATTTGGAGACTGTTGCCATCTTCACAATATTAAGTCTTCTGACCCCTGAACATGAGGATGTCTTTACTTGGGTCTTTCTAATTTCTTTCAACAATGTCTAAAGTAATGTTTTAGACATTTCTTTTGTGACATTTCTTTCTAAATACTATATTATTTTTGATGTCACTACAAATTGAGGCTTTATTTTTTTTTCTGGTTTTCATTTCATTTTTGGTTTGTTCATTGGTACTGTATAGAAATATAATAGATTGGTATATATTTACCTTGTATCTTACAACCCTATTAAACTCACTTATTAATTCTAAAAGTTTTTTCTTTATACCAGATCAAATAATCTAAATAGAGATATTTTTATCTCTTCCTTTCTAATATAGATGCCTTTTATTTCATTTTCTTCCTTAATTGCTCTGGCTAGAACTTGCAGAATGATGTCAAATAGAAGTGCTAAGAGCAGATATCTTTCTCTTATTCCTGAGATTAAGGAAAAATAATTCAGTCTTCACAGTTAATTATAATTTTATCTGTGTATTTTGCATAATGAGAAACACAGGAAGAGACAAGAACTGCTGACACTTGTTCCCAGGGAACAAAACTGACCCTTAGGAAAAGAAGTGGCAATGTATACCTAACTGCATATAAAGCTTGTTATAACCAGTGCCTTCTATTTGCCTGTTTTTCTTTCCCTTCTGAAATGAGTTATTTTGCAGTTATCATTTAAGTCACTATTGTAAGTTGGATGTGTTGCAGATCTTCAGCTCTAAAGAGATTTATCCCTACCTGGAATAGATCTAGATAGTAAAACCTGAATGCCAATTTCAGCCTAGTCTGATGAAAGGAGGCTTTAATATTTGTTGAAAAGAGTGGCTGTATTTTACATGAGAGAGGAATTTGAATGATTTGATGAACATAGGAAAAACTGTAATGTATTTGAAAAACCCTTTATATTTTTTGAAACAATCATATGAAGGAAATTGTGTGTGTGTGTGTGTGTGTCTTACTGTGCTCAAAAAATAAATAAATAAATAATAAATAAATAAATATTTCAAAAAGAAAAAAACATTAAGCTGAAATTACAAAGCTAGAAGTAATTATAAAGCAGTCTATTCTCCCTTGAGGCACAAAGCCAATACTTTGAAATCAAATTTTATGAATTAATTGATACTCTTGTAAATGAACCTTGAGGTCAAACAAAGCTGAACAGATCTCTGATAGGCTACCTCATAAAAACAAGAGGGCTATGTTTACAGGATCTATGCCTTCATCAAAAGGGAAGCTCTGGAAAATTTTTGCCTGGCTGAAAGCTAAAGGCAAAAGGAAGGCTATCGTTAGGCTGTCTGTTTTTATAACTAAAAAATCTAAAAGAAGTAAATATTATTAATAGTAATAATGCTTTCTCAAAATATTTGAAGCCATAATCCTACCTTCAAATGAAGCTGGGTCTTACAGTTATGATCACTCCTCCTTACTACGTCAAGTAAACTTCATGTAAAGTTCTTAAATTTAAGAACATTGAGTTATGTGTATTTCTGGAGTGTGGCAGAAGCCAATAAAAAACACCTTGTAGAAAAACTTCTTACTTCTTCTCTCAAAATTTACTCAAAGCAAATTCACCCAATTAGAACAATAGAACCCAAACCCACTAAATTAATAAAGAAATAATAAACCTTTCAACAACAGTAATATTAAAAATAAACAACTACTCGAGGCAATTGCTTTAAAGTTTCAGATATTAGAATAATCATATATACTATACAAAGTAACCATGTAGAAATAAAATTTGAAATAGTCATGAATGAATCTGCTCAAAATTACCACTCATAAATAGAACAAAAGGACCATAAAAGTGAAATGACAATAATCAAAATAAAATATATTTAATGGGTTGGTTTGAATAACGACTTAGATGTAGCTGACAACAATTAATTTATAAAATTATAAGAAATTATTCAGAATATGTGAAATATAAAATATGAAAAATTAAATAATATACATAATGGAATGAGGCATGCCATAGGTCTAATAAGAATTTCCAGAGGGAAAAAAGTAGGAGAAAATTACTCAAAATGAAAATAGTAAATTTTTTTTCCAAAACTGCTGAAAGAATAGAAACTACTAATAAACTAACATAAACTATTGCAAGTAGAATTAAAAAAGTAAATCCAGAGCTAGATATAATATGGTGACACTTTAGAACACCAAACACAAAGAAAACCAAAGAGAGAAGACACCACCACCAACAAAAAATACGAATAACATTATAACAGTTTTCAAACAACATCACTGAAAAAATAAAGACAAAAGACTATGTAATAATACTCTCAATTGTTAAAGAAAACAACTTTCTTCCTGACATAATACTGTAATTGCCTAAATAATTATTCAAATTGGAGAAAATTAATATATTTTTCAGAAACCAAAAAATTATTGTAAACTGCCACTAATGTTACACAAAAGATAAATTTCTGAAGTTTATACTTCAGTAGAAAGTCAAGAATGATTATCAAAGAAATTGATATAGTTGTGAGTAAATCTCATATGAAATGATAATATCTAATCTATAGGTTTAAAAGAAGTAATTCAAGATAAGAGCTACAATAAATGACAGTGTAGTGTGAGCTATGAATCATGTGTGAAGTGATTAGGAAGAGTTAGACAGAATTGTTCACATAAATAGTAGCAACATTGATTAATTTTGGATTTTTCATGGTAGTATATATGAAATACTTTAAAGAGTCTACAAATAAAACAGTAGTAAAATATATTGCTTCTAAGCTAGTGGAGAGAAAAAATTAGAAAATTTAATTCAAAAATTATTTTAAAATGGGAAAAATATAAAGTGGAAAATTCTGTGCCAAAATAAGTCAATGTACTACAATAATCAAAACAAATTTAAATGTATTGAATTTACTAGTTAATAGAATTTATCAGATTTGATTAAAAATTCATCTATTTCCTGTTTGTAGGAAAAATATAAATATAAGAATGTGTAAGATTGTGTATGAAAACGTTGAAAAGCAAAATGCCAGGCAAATGACAAGCCAATGATACATGGGTATTTATATTCACATCAGACACAAAAAAGATACTCATCAAAAATAAGCAATTTCAAATTTGATGCACCCAATAAGTAAGTCTCAAAATATATAAAACAAATCTACATCATCCTAGAAGAGATAAAACAGATCTTTTAAAATTATGATTAGTCCTAGAATCAAAGTTATATAATGAGATGTAAACAATTAAAATGAATAATTTATATAAGATTACAGAAATCTGTATCAACGAAATAATGTATATTTTTCTCAAATAAATATGAGATTTTTATTAAAATTCAACATACTCAAAACAGTTGTCCATACAGGCAACCTATGTAATGGGAGAAAATTGCAAACCTTGTATCTAATACAGGGTTAATATCCAAGATATATAAGAATTCAAAAAGCCCAATAAGCAAGAAAACAAATAACCTAATTAAAAAATGGGCAAAGGATCTGAATAAATGCTCAAAAGAAGACACATAAATTATCAACATGTGTATCAAAAAATGTCCATTATCACTAATCATCAGGGAAGTGAAAATTTAAAACACAATGAAATATCGTCTCATACCTGTTACAACAGCTATTATCTAACAGAAGAAAAATACATGTTGACAAGGATATCAAGAAAATGGAGACCTTGTACACTGTTGAGTGGAATGTACATTAGTAGAGCCATTTTGGACATAGTATGGAGGGTCTTAAAATATCAAAATATATAACTACTATAAGATTTAGTAATTCTGTTTCTGCTTATCTATCCAGAAGAAATAAAATTCATATATCTTCATTTTCAGGTCCATTGCAGCATTATTCACAATAGCTAAAATAAAAAATCAACCTAAATGTTCATCCATGGACAAATGAATAAAGAAAATGTGGTATACATAAAAAATCGAATACCATTCCGACTTTGGAGAAAGAAATCCTGTCATTTGCAACAACATAGATAAACCTAGAGGGCATTATGGTAAGTAAAATAAGCCAGACACAGAAAGATACTACATCCTCTCATTTTTATGTCAAATCTAACAAAGACAAACCCATAAAAGCAGAGAGTAGAATAGTGGTTACCAGGTGCTGGGGTAGGCAGTGGGATGGGAGTGGAGAGATGTTGGTCAAAGGACACAAAATATCAGACTAAGGAATAAATCCAAGAGTTCTGTTATACAACATGGTGACTATGGTTAAAAACAATGTATTGCATACTTGAAAATCACTGAAAGTAAAATTTAACTGTTCTCATCATAAAAGATAATCAGTGAGGAAACACATATGTTAATTAGCTTTATAGTGCCACTCCACCAAAATGTCCACATTTTCATAAACATCACGTTGTACATCAGCAATATATATATAATTTTAATTTCTCAATTAAAATTTAAGGTATTTAAAATAGCTCTCAATACTTTTCACAGGGTTGCATGGAAATTAATGTTTCCAACTAAGTAGCAAAATAAAATAGCAGAAATGCCTCAAAAAGATGCTAAAAACGGAAATACATTATTTTTAAACATTCCAAACAATAATTCTCTGATGCTGTCTGCTTAAATATATTAAGAGAGCCAATAACCATTTAGTTGCTGAACCAGTTCTGGAATTGGCCTGATGTTACCCTCTTTTTATATAAAAATCAGTGTTATTATTTAACCTTTATAGTTAATTCTTATGCTGGCAATTGTAAATAATTGACGTCAACTTTGTGTATAAATCACTGTTTGATAATACCAGATATTAGTAATGCTGAGGGGAAAGTACATTTTTCTACAGGCTGAGTACACAGGCAATCAGAAGTAAGTTAGTGTTATTTATTAATCATTAGTATATGATATTAAATATTTTATGCAAATTTAGTTATATTCAATTTTTATATAAATTGCTATTTATTGCCATTCTCTACTCCTGAATGCCGCAAGAAAAAAATTTTCTCTGAATATTTTTCTCTTCTTGCCAGACATCATTCAACTTGAGGAAAAGAACTGAACTAACCCAACTGATGAGTCTGAGAGGAAAAACTGCACACAGGCAGGTGAACAACTTTCTTTCTCCCTCACTTGAGTGTCTGTCTGTCTATGGACTTAGAATTCTTTTCTACTTTTCTGTGCCATTAGTTTTAGAGGACTGATGGGATGGCAGATACGCTGCAATTTTAGATAGAAAGTTAAATTCAAACAAGTGTTCAAATCTTTGCTTGGGCCAAGAATATATTTTTTAAAAGAAGAGTTACAGAATTTGGGACAATACCTTTTAAACAGAAATCGAAACGTTTTACATGACAAAGGTGAGTGAATTTAAACTCTAGTGGTGTTTCTTAATGATAAACCCCAAGCAGTTTCTTGAATTTGATCGCTTGTGATTGCCTCTTTTGTACAGTAGGACTGCTTTTACAATTGTGTGACAGACACCTGGGCAATGTTGATTGACAATTGTCCATGGATTTCTTACCTTTCTTCACAATTTTGACGGTACTTATTTCAGATAATCTGTTCAAATATGTTTGTATAAAACATAATATAAATATAGTTTGGGAATATAAGGGTAGTTTCTCCCTCTAGGAGACAGGACAAATTTATTTGCTGTCTAGGAGACTAAAGACAATGTCTCCCTCTGGGCAAAGATAGGGCACACATGCTACTAGTCTTGTTATAAAGTTGAAAGTGTTTTAAGCTGTGGTTTCGCAACCATGACACAAATTTATTATGTGTGCAGCACCTATTTGGGCCATTTCTCATCCTCCTGTGGGAGAGGAAGTAATGCAAAGATAAAGCTCATGTTGCCAGTGCCACAAGTGATAAAGTCCTTTGTCTCTAATGTAGGAATCTTGCTTCTTCTACCAGTATCTGTGAAATCGTGGATGGTTAATTTGTTAGCTCATAGAGTGAAATATCAAACCATTCTCAGATCTTAAGGAAAGAGGCATTAAGTCCTAGGTCATATGCTATTTTGATATTTTGATTGACATTCCGATGTCTATATATTACAGAAAAATATACTTTAAAAAATTCTATCTGGAAGTTACAGTTTAACAAAAGGTTCATAGGTTTCACCAGAGCAAGTCTTTACAAAAAGTCTGAATAAGATTAGAGATCTCAAAAGCTAAGAATGGTATAGAAGGGCTGTATTGGCAGCTTCAGACAAATGATAGGATTTTACGTTGATAGTTTGCTTCTGGTGACTTTTGCTGTGAAGAATTCCTGTCCTAATTTGCAAATGAGGGTGGAGCAGCATTTTAAATCTTTAGTTCTAGGTAAGGAAAACCACCGATGCTGCTAACCTGAAAGGCAGTTAAACTCTATTGGTGCTCCACAACTCGAATGAAATTCTAACTTTACATCATTATTCTCATTCAGTGTTGATACATCTGTTGACCGATTTTTTTCTTAAAATGACCTTCAGGGCCTAAAGAAGAAAGTCTGGGAGTGACTATCCTTGAATAAATGTAGTTTGTTCAAGTTTACTCTGTTAATTTCAAGACCTATAAACATAACATTAGTTTTCTGAAATGAAAATTATGACTTTAATCAAAGAATGGGAAATACATTTTAATAATAAATATTTACAAAAAGTATTTATGATAAGTTCTTCTTACAAAAGTACAAAACACCCTTTGTAAGGACAACTTTTCTTATTGGATTGAAGACCAACTTATCATATTAGATTTCACTGAAACTCCTAAGATCTTTCTAGCCCTTGCCACTAAATGCTTTGTTCATGAATCAGTAGCACTGGCACTATTCAGGATATATACACATCCTCATCTATTTCTCATACCACAATCCAAGAATTAAAAGTTGCATATTATGAAAACTTTGGGGTATTTTTTACTTATGTTGAAGTTTGACAAATACAGTCTTAATAGAGCCTACATTGTTCCTGGGAATTAGGATTGCTGTGAAAAATCAAAGATAAGCTAAAGTGTTTTGAAAATGCTTCTTATCAGCAAATGAGCAGTTGAAAACATGAAAAAAATGAAGGAAGATAAGTTGATTAAGCTGGAGGTGGAAAGAAGGTTCCTCAGGTGGAAGCATGAACTCTAAAGAGCAGACTGTACAAATAAAACAGGAGAGATTAAAGCTTAAAAGTCAGGATAGATTGATCTCAAAAGTCAAAATAAGTACTCCTGGTTGTTTAAAAAGATACTTTAGGTCAGGTGTGGAAGCTCAAACCTGTAATGCCAGCACTGATTGCTTTAGCTCAGGAGTTCGAGACCAGCCTGGGCAACAGGGCAAAACCCTGCCCCTACAAAAAAAAAAACAAAACAAACAAACAAAAAACACACAAAAATTAGGGCATGGTGGCATGAATCGGTGTTCCCTGCTACTAGGGTGGCTGAGATAAAGGGATGCAGAAGGCAGACATTGTAGTGAGCTGATATCGCAACACTGCATTCCAGTCTGGGCCACAAAGTGAGACCCTGTCTCAAAAAAAAGAAGAAAAAAAAACAGAACAAACCAAAAAGCTATATTTTACCCTTACTAGGTCAGAAACAGTGTCTGGAGCCCTACAAAATATAACAGAAGACAAGAAAGAATCAGGTCTCAGAGAGCAAACTAGAATGACTTTCGCAGAGTCCTTGGGTCCAGAAAACAATTGAGTAGATGCTTCCTAAAGCTACAGATTGAGAATGAAAAATAAACAAACACACTTACACAAGTGTTAACAAAAAATTTGG
This sequence comes from Ateles fusciceps, assembly GCA_036589455.1. Taxonomy (NCBI): domain Eukaryota; kingdom Metazoa; phylum Chordata; class Mammalia; order Primates; family Atelidae; genus Ateles; species Ateles fusciceps. Next base: position 4,375,160 of record JAZHEH010001040.1, on the reverse strand, counting down.
TCAGTTTTAAATGGACTAGATCAGGGAGACATTGTAAAATATTTAAAGAATTACTAGGTGAATTTCAAGGTGACTCCATTTTTGTCTATGTGAATCCTATTATTTCCTGAGTGTCCTAAAGATACACAATTTTGAATATATGTAATTAAAATTATAAGAGAAGACTAATAATAAAATATGTTAAGAAGACACTAGGTAGGATAATAATAGATGGAGATAGGGCTAGAGCTTATGGAGAGAATACTCCATGGGAAAAACCTTCTGGGTGGAATTACTCAATGAATGTAAACACATTTTTTGGATAGCAGATGATTTGGTAGGTACAAAAGGCACTAATAATGAAACCTCATTTGAATTATGGTAGATCCCTCAATTTCAATCTTTAAAGGATATGTTGGAACAATGTCTGAGACAGGAAGCAAATGGAAATGGAAATTTAAAGGATTCAAACTAAAACTACCTTGGATAGGCAAAGGCAGAGTTGAACTACAAACGATTTAAGCTATTATAATTTCAACTAAGCCTTCCAAAAGGGAAAAGAAAAACACTAGAGACATATCCCACTATAGAAAAATTGCTACTGTAAAAAAATGTTCACCAGAAAGAAATGCTATCAAATTTCTGCATTATTCAAAAGAACAAAAAAGACAGCAAGATAAGAAGCACAGCAGATGCAGCTTTAGTTCAGAAAACCCTAGTGGATAAATTTCTAGCTGAAACAAATGTGTGGTTGGGAGAAACTTGCCTAAGAGAGGAGGTTCATAGGCTTAAGTTGCCATGTGGCACAGGATATAGAGGACTGCTCACGAGAGATAGTAAGGGCCATGTCACTAGCAGAGACTACCTCTACGTAGTGTTGTCCTGCCAAAAATGTGGGGCTCCAAGGAGAATTGTACATTAAGAATGTGAATACACTGGGTGAGAAAGAAAGGCTTGTCAAATAAGACCTGGTGATTGAGACTGTCACCATTGCAAATTTCTAAACTTTGCCAGAAGGCAGTAATATCTCAAATGCTGTTCTAAGTGAGGGAACATTTGCATAATGGAATTTCCCCCCAGATATCCTAAACATAGTGGCATAATTAACCTCTTTATGTAAGATATTTTCCCAATCCATCCTATATTCACAAACCATGGACTCTAGACACCTGCATCAATAATTGGTACTTTGGCAAAGCTGAAATCCAGATGTTACCTTTTTGCCCCTTCCTCAGATATCACTGAATTTGTGGTATGGTCTATGGCAGCACTCAGTATGGGCTTCTGAAAAAAAAAATTGCCTCATGTAACTGCACTAGTGCTCAAACTTTGATACATTTTCCAAATTTATTAGAAGATATGCCAGCACTGGAATTAATTTCATATCTGTGGATTTTTAAACTGAAGAATATCAGAACCTTGTTTTGATCACCAATTTCTTTAGGAACTAGCCCATTTCAGTAAGATACCAAAATCATAGCTACTCAAGAAGCCACAGCTCCACCAGCTTGCAGAATTTCTTTGGCTTACATAGAGGAACTGTGAAATAAGATGGAATAAAAACTTGGCAAAAAAGATTAATGTAATAATTTTTTACTTTGAACTATTTATATTATTATTTTGGGATTAATTTCCCATAGCTAATGAAGAAAATTTAATTTGTAAAGAAAATTTTTAATTGAACCTAAGAAACAAATTCAATGATATCCAGAAAATTTAAACTGGACCCCTTCTTTACATTTTACATAAAGTTAACTTAAGATAGATTAAAGACTTTAATGTAAAACCCCAAACTATAGAAATCCTAGAAGAACATCTAGGCAATACCATTCAGGACATAGGCACAGGCAAAGATTTCATGATGAAAATGTCAAAAGCAATTGCAATAAAAGCAAAAATTGACATATGGGATCTAATTAAACTGTTTCTGCACAGCAAAAGAAACTATCATCAAACTGAACAGACAACCTACAGAATGGGAGAAAATTTTTTGCATTCTTTACATCTGAAAAAGTCTAATATCCAGAATCTTCAAGGAACTTAAACAAATTTAAAAGAGAAAAGCAAAAAAAAAAAAAGGGCATTAAAAAAATGGGCAAAGAACATGATCAGACACTTCTCAAAAGAAATTTATGTGGCCAACAAACATATGAGAAAAAGCTCAGCCTCTCTGATCATTGGAAACTGCAAATGAAAACCACAATGAGATACCACCTCACACCAATCAGAATGGTGATTATTAAAAAGTTAAGAAACAATGAAGACTGGTGAGGCTGTGGAGAAATAGGAATGCTTTTATGTTGTTGGTGGGAATGTAAATTAATTCAACCATTAATGAAGATAGTGTGGTAATTCCTCCAAAACCTAACCAGAAAAACCATTTGACCCAGAAATCCCATTACTAGGTATATGCCCAGAGTCATTCTACTATAAAGATATGTGAACGCATGTGGTTCATTACAGCACTATTCACAATAGCAAAGACATAGAATCAACCCAAATGCCCATTGATGATAGACTGGATTAAGAAAATGTGCTACATATACACCATGGAATACTATGCAGCCACAAAAAGGAATGAGATCATGTCTTATGCAGGGACAAAGATGGAGCTGGAAGCCATCATTCTCCACAAAATAACACAGGAACAGACAAACAAACACTATGTGTCCTCACTTATAAATGGGAGCTAAACAATGAGAACACATGTACACAGGGAGTAGAACAACACACACTGGGGCCTGTTGCGGGAGCAAGGAGGAAGAGCATCAGGATAAATAGTTAAGGCATGTGGGGTTTAATACCTAGTTGATGGGTTGATTGGTGCAGCAAACCACCATTGCACATGTTTACCTGTGTAACAAACCTGCGTGTCCTATACATGTATCTCAGAACTTAAAATAAAATTTTCTAAAAAATTGGCATGATCTTTTCCTCTGAGCATTACTCTAAAATTACCATATCAAAAATTTGATAGATCAGAAAATACCGAGGTTATAACTAGGAACTAGGTTATAGAGGTTATAACTAGTTCCTAGTTATAACGTCTTTAGATTGGAGCATATTCATAGACATTGCAATGAAAAACTTAGAGTACATTTTTCTTGTCACTTTTTACTTTTTTATGATTGAATCATGAATATTGCTACCATTATATTTGCTTGGTTGGTGGCATTTCAGGAGAATAATGAAATATTCTGGACTAGATAGTTTATAAGACAGAGACTCCACAGAAAATCCCTACCTGATTCCTGATATTTAAAGTCAGTACAAGGGTTCTTAACTTTGTATGCATGGACAACTAAGGTTAACCTGGAAAGTTGCACTGTCAATAAACTCTTTGAAATTTGAAGTGCTTTTATTCTAAAGAGAAAAATTATGTCATCATATTTTCAAAGACCTGTGCCAAAAAAATCTAAGAATCACTACTCTAGTCACATGTTCCATCCTATATTTTGAATCAAGGAAATTACCAGCTCTTTTAAGACATTTAAAATTATTCTTGTTATAACAGAAATGGCTAAATATTGCAAAAGACTGCTAGAAAATTTTGCAGAAACTCTGCTTGTGTTACTTTGTTTTACTCTTTAAGGTAAAAGGCAGTAATTGGGCTCATCTTACCAAGTTACATGTAACCTAAATTTTGGAGCAGATTTAATTCCCTGATATATACCAGAGTACATATAAGTAGAACCAAAGAGTAAAACCCCAGATGGCTAAATCCAGAATCATAGGAGGCTTTAGAAAACAAGAAACTAAACCTGGAGGTTTCTCTAGGTATGAACTTAATTACAAATACCAGAAATTTTTAACCTAAACCACAGAATTTGATGGAAATTCATTAATGTAGATTATGAGGTGGTTATGTAACTGAGGAACTCAATTCACAAAAAGAAAATAGAGGGGGTGAGGCAATGACAGATATTCCTTCAGTATGTCTTCAATAACAGAATTTTTAGAAAAACAATCCTTATTCTTTTAGTTTAACAGATTGCTTTGTCAAAGCATTTAAATGAGAGGTGAAAGAGCTACTCTTCAAAAATAGTTAGATCATAATGTAATAATAAGATATACAATAGATAGAGGTGAAATTGGAAGGCAAGGTGGGCAGAAGAAACATTATAAATATGCTTAAGGAAAAGGAACTTAATGAAAATTGGCAGTGGCTCTCTGGCCAGCATAGAAAAAGTTATTTTTTAAAAAGGAAGAGCTCGAGAGAAAGTTATGAATTCTCAAGGGGGAAGAATATTCCCTTCACTTGTCAGGATTAGAAGGATTATTTAATGCAAAGCCACAAGTTGAAAGCTGGCTAAGAAGCCTGTGACGACTTCACAGCTCGTAAATTCTCAGAAGGCAGCAACTATAGCAGATTCGAGTACAAGCATGAGGCCAGTAGGTGGGTGGTGAGGAGATAGTTTCTCTTCCAGGATATAACAGAGAGGATTTTCAGCTCCTTTCTAAGGTCCATTCCTGCTACGTGGACAAAAAAAAAGGTGGGGGAGGGAAACATGCACTCATGAAAAATTGCCCAGTGCCAGCCTTAAGAAGTCCAGAGTACATTTTCTTTCTGGAATACTGAACAGACAGGGGAAAATTTGCATCAAAGGTAGCATATACCCGCAAGTTTCCATAGGTGAGTGAGAAGATTCAGCCTTGCAAAGCTGCGATGGCCCAGGACACTGCTGTATCTTTCTGTGGGGTATAGTCACTGCTTATTTTGGGTGAAAACTGATTTTTACAGTGAGAGGGAATATTCCTGATTCTATTACAGTTGTAGATTGCAAAGTATAGGAGCAAGTAAGAATTTGACAGATAGACATGAACACAGAAAGCTGAGAGGCAGGATTTCAAAATCATAGGGCAATATAACTTGTTTTACTTTCTAACACACACCTAAACTGCAGTCAGATTTTCCTGAAAGCTTTTATCCTGGAGAAGTCAATCTTCTATTTTAACTTCAAATAAAGAGCTATAATAGATTTGCCTACTTGGATTTCAATTCTAAGGCTGTTGGCATTTTAGTCAAGATAACTCTTCACTATACGGATTGTCCTGGGCATGCTAGTAGCAGGCACTCCCCCTCATTGTTAAAAATGTTCCCTGCGTGACAAAACTGCCTTGATGAGAACTATTGCATTATGCAAGTGGCATTTGGCAATGGCTGGAGACATTTTTGGTTGTCACAATTGGAGGTTGGGGATATGCCACAAGTGTCTAGTGAATAGAAAGAATTCTGCTAACTGAACAAAGAATTACCCAGTTAAACATGTAAGTATTTCTGAGATCCAGAAACCCTACTTTAGCATAATAAAAGTAAAAGCCTCTTCATTGAGAGTAATCTTTATGAGCAAGCACCTTTTTAAAAAATATATAAAACAAGCATACTTTGTGAGGTTTAGAGGACTAAAATACTAACAAATCAAAATTGGATTTTAATATTATCACTGCATCAAAAACAAACCCTGAGAACATCAAACATAAAAAAACAAATATTAGAAGATCAAACTATATGAAATAACACAGAGTTTTGTGAGGTCTCGCCTTAATTAAACAAGACTCACACAAAACTTTTCAATATGATGCATAAGGAGAAGATACGATTTGATTTCTCAGGTGTAAAGAAACCAACGTGGAATTACTATTAGCTTCCATCCTCACAGTGAGCAGCTATAGGAATTGTGGAGGAAGAAAATCTGAAAATACAAATTATTTTAAAAGCTTGAAGTGAAAGGGTACAGCTTCCTCCTCATCCACTTTAATGGCTCCAGAGGATGTATCTGGATCACTGCTCAACGTTATCTAAAGAAATTATAGAGACTGAGTTTCTGGAAATGAGTTTAAAAAGTTTGGCAGAAACGTTTTGCGCTAATATTGTGAAAATGTATACTGGGTGTGTGACAGCAAGTGAGTTGTGTAGGATTCAGCCATCAGAGGACCAAGATAACCAGAGGACCTGATGCTGCCTAAAACATCCCCTCCACCCCTAAAGAATGCTGACCAGATTGTAGAGAATACAAACATTCCCTTTAAGCAGGGAGAAAATAGATTAAGAAAACAGACTGCTTAACACGCCACAAGTGACTTTTCTTCCTCCTTTCTCTTTCCCTTTTTCTTCTCATGGTCGAAAAGACTTGAGAGGCATCAAATGCAAGCTGGGAGATCTACCACATCTTGCTGCTGCCCAAGACTACTGCTTTTCCTTGTATGCAGGTTTCCACTGAGTAAATCTTTGACTACCTTCCAACCTGGAGAGGTCTGCCTTTTGGTCTGGTCTTTCCTTCTGCTTATTGAGGGCAGTTCTTGGTTGTGACTAGGAGTTTTCCCAGCAACTGTGTAAACCAGAAGTATTAGATTGGTGCAAAAGTTGTTGTGGGTTTTACCATTATGTTTAATATAAGGCACTAAAGAAAATGTTGATATAAAAAGCCTAAATAACTGAACTCTAATTCAGAATCTTTGGCCAATGACCTCATGAAAGTCGCTAATTTTCAAACATGATAGCATGAGAGATCACTTCCAAAAATTTCAGATGATGAGTTTTTTTAATTTAATTTTTTTATTGAGCAATTTATTTTTATTTTCTTTCATATATATTTTTTATTGGACTTTAAGTTCTGGGGTACATGTGCAGATCATGCAAGATTGTTGCATAGCTACATACATGGAAATGTGTTTTGCTGCCTCCATCTCCCCTGTCACCTATATCTGGCATATCTCCCCATGTTATCCCCTCCCCAGCCTCCCTACCCCCCCGCTGTTCCTCCCCTAGTCCCCCGCCAGTAGACCCCAGTGTTTGATGCTCCCCTCCCTGTATCCATGTGTTCTCATTGTTCAACACCCGCCTATGAGTGCAAACATGTGGTGTTTGATTTTCTGTTCTTGTGCCAGTTTACTGAGAATGATGGTTTCCAGATTCATCCATGTCCCTACAGAGGACACAAACTCTTCATTTTTTATGGCTGCATAGTATTCCATGGTGTATACATGCCACATTTTCCTTGTCCAGTCTATCATCGATAGGCATTTGGGTTGGTTCCAGGTATTTGCTATTGTAAATAGTGCCGTAATGACCATACGTGTGCATGTGTCCTTATAGTAGAACAATTTATAATCCTTTGAATATATACCCAGTAATGGGATTGCTGGGTCAAATGGAATTTCTATTTCTAGGTCCTTGAGGAATCACCACACTGTTTTCCACAATGGTTGAACTAATGTGCATTCCCACCAACAGTGTAAAAGTGTTCCTATTTCTCCACATCCTCTCCAGCAGCTGTTGTCTCCAGATTTTTTTAATGATTGCCATTCTAACTGGTGTGAGGTGGTATCTCAGTGTGGTTTTGATTTGCATTTCTCTAATGACCAGTGAGGATGAGCATTTTTTCATATGTTTGTTGGCCTCATATATGTCTTCTCTTGAAATGTGTCTGTTCATATCCTTAGCCCACTTTTGAATGGGTTCTTTTTTGTTTTTTTTCTTGTACATCTGTTTTAGTTATTTTTAGATTCTGGATATTAGCCCTTTGTCAGATGGGTAGATTGCAAAAATTTTTTCCCATTCTGTTGGTTGCCAGTTTTGGGATACATGTGCAGGACATGCAGGTTTGTTACATAGGTAAACATGTGCCATGGTGGTTGCTGCACTTAACCCATCCCCTCAGTATTAAGCCCCACACACATTAACTATTTATCCTGATGCTCTTCCTCCCCTCCTACACCACCCAAGTTTTTAACCCCACTGTCAGATACTCTTTAGCTAACTATCTCAAGCAGGTTAGTCACCTTATCAGAATCACAATTCTCAAATCTATATATTTTTAATGAAATAAAATATGTAAATACAGTTATTCCTTTGTATTTATAAGGGATTGATTTCAGGACTCCCTGTGATAACAAAATCTTAGGATGCTCAAGTCTCTTATATAAAATGGCATTGTATTTACATGCAACCTACACAATTTGTCCTGCATAATTTAAATCATCTTTCAATTACTTAAAATACATAATGTAACATAAATTCTATGTAAGTAGTTGTTATATTCTATTAAATTATAACAAATTGTTTTTGTTATATTTTATAAAAAATATATTTTTTAATTTTAGGGATACATTTTAAGAAAATTTTAGCCTAAATAATTAATTTAATTAAGTAAATGTAATATCATACATTATATTTTTACATAGCTTGTTCCTGGATGCAACATATATAAAAAAGTCAATTTATATGTTCCATTTTGCTATTAAAAGTTTGCAGGTGAATTTTCTTTTTTCTAGTGTCATTTCACTCACTAAGCCTGAAGAAAGTATTTCACCTGTGCCTAAGCACTATCTTAGACCTGATGTACTTTGGTTGTGAGCCCCTTTCTCACACATTTTCACTATTGTACAGGATTAGCCCATGTTAGAGAATTCCTTTTATAAGATCTAACATTTAAAACAATCTTATCTTAAATATTCTTCAGTATTCATCATGTAAGAGACCCATTGAAACGGATCGCAATTTACATTTTGTTAACCTCAAGTTTCACTTTCATTTCTATTCCTCAGCCCAATTTTTTTTTGCTGTGTTCACTCTACCCAGCATCTCCACATATACTGCCTTGTATCCAAAAATTGTCAGTAAACACTGACCAACTGATATCCTATTGCTGTGAAAACAATTGCATTAGTCCATTTTCACACTGCTGTTGATAATACAGACATACCCAAGACTGAGTAATTTATAAAGGAAAGAGGTTTAATTGACTCACAGTTCAACATGGGTGGGGAGGCCTCAGGAAACTTACAATCATGGGGGAAGGAAAAGCAAACATGTCGTTCTTCACATGGCAGCAGTAAGGAGAAGTGCCAAGAAACGGGGAAAAGCTGCTTATAAAATCATCACATCTCGTGAGAATTCACTCACTATCACGAGAACAGCATGAGAGTAACCACTCCCATCATTAAATTACCTCCTATCAGGTCCCTCCCATGACACATGAGAATTATGGAAACCACAATTCAAGATGACATTTAAGTAGGGACATAGCTAAACCATAACAAGAGTCTAAAAAATTGCTCAGTTTATTATAAATTCTTAATAGAGTCCTGAAAATAGCCTTATGAGTAAAACTACACACTGTCCACTGCAAAGGAAAATAATTTAAACAACTTAGTCCTAAGTAGATAGAAGTAAGTGGGATACAGTTAGTATTACTAATGGTTTTGTTGTTATATCACTACTGGTTAAAATTAATGCAAGCTCTTATAGAATTTCAAAGCTTCAAATTACTCTATAGGCTATATGTTTTAGGAACTTAAGAGCTGAACATTGTTAAATGAAATATACATTACTTTACAAAAAGATTCATGAATATAATTGCTTATGTGCAGCCTGTTTTTCTAATCTCTGAGTATGCATCTTTTCCTTAAAAGGTTTTATTTTTTTAAAAAAAAAAAAGGGGTTCGAAATACAATAGAACTTAAAAAATATCTTAAAGATCAAATAATTCTTCCACTTATTTTATAGATGACAAAAATGATGACCAGCTAGCTCCAAATCAAGGGTTAAACCTATCTTCTAACTTTTTCTATGGCGTTTATTTCCATTTTATTATTCCTGTTTTCTTTGTTTTTGGTGACAATATATTAATTGATTCTTTTAAAGTATTTATGACTGAAAAGTATCTTGAAATTAGGAGCTTAATTGGTTGTACCACAGATAAATTCTTGGGCAATACTTTATGAAATGGCAACCATGATTATATGTGACCTTAACTTCTCCAGACTTTTTGCCCCCTTTCCCAAAGTCACATTCAGAACCAAAGTCCACATATTAATTAAAGTGGATTTTGCATAAAACCTTGTTGGTTGTTGCAGGTTTCCTATTGTCTCCCTGACTTTGATATGCTTATTTTACATAATGTGATCTAATGCCACTAGTAAGAAAATGAAAAGAAGATAAAAAGTAAGTAAATCTCCTTAAAGAACAAGGGAGATTTTTTGTAGAAAGGCAGCTTGCTTGCTTCTGAGTAAGACTGGGAGGAAACAGAACCTGATAAAGCTTAAATTAAATGAGGTACAGGCAATGATCCTCAGCTGTGACTGGGCAAGAGGGCAATGTAAATAAAAAAGGAATTTGTCACTTGACAAATTAATCACTAAACCCCAAGACTCTTACTTTGTGTGTGATAGGCTAAAAGGGATTTGAAGAAGAAAATGGTTTTACGTTGTGATACATGTGTTATAAATGGATAATTTTTAGAGAGAGAAACTCCTGAACCAATAGAACAATGTGAAAGACCATACTGTGAAAAATAACAAGTGATTGACAGCTTTGGTTAAATTTGAAGTAAAATAAAGTCTAAGAATATTGGAGGAGGTATAGGGATTTTGTGTTTAAATAGCCACTTCATAATTCTTTTGATTAAAGCTATTTGCCATCAGCTGAAGAAGGGTGGTGGCAATGGGAAAGTTGGCAGATTGTCAAAGGTTATAATTTCTTATTAAAGGATGTTTGCCAAAGGTACTGTGGAGTCACCTGGGAGATACTGTCTTTGGCAAAAGCACCGACTATTTGAAGATTGTGCAAAGTTACTGGTTTAGATTTTCTTTTTTAAGAGGGGGAGAAACAAAAAGATGATAGCAGTTCATAGTTTATTTTGGGGACCTGGGGTTATCATCGTGATTTGTGGTGAATAGGTTTTAAGGGGGCCTGCATAATATTCTCCTCTTGGTGTTTACATTCCTGTGCAATACCCTCACCTTTGGTGTGAGAACTATGAAATGGTTCTAATCAACAAACTACTACAGAGATAAAATGTGGATCTTTTAAGTACATTACTTTATAGAAGATTTCTTCTTGGAAAACTTACTGTCTCCCCCTTTTGGTTCTCAAGAGGCCATGTTGTAAGAGGGCCCATGGAAAGGTTCACATGGCAAGTAAATGTGGATGGTCTCTAGAAACTAAGATGGTATATGCTTGATAACCAGTAAGAAACCAGGACCTTCAGTAATACTGCCATAAGAAAATGAACTCAGTCAACAATCTTAGTGAGCTTGGAAGTAGACCCATTGCCTGTCAAACCTGCTGCTGAGAGGGAGCCCTCGCCAGTATCTTGATCCCAGTCTTGCAGAGGACCCAGTTAAGCTATGCCCAGACCCCTAGTTCAGCCAATCTGTGAGATAGAGATGTGTGTTAAGATACTAACTGTGGGGTAAGTTTTTACTTAGCATCGAATTTAGTATATTGTAAAAGAACAATGGGAAAGAATGGACAGTTTTTTAGGTCTGCAAAATGGGAATTATTACAAATTGAACTATGCTAAGTGTATACTTATATTATTAACAATTCTGCAAAGCAATCTTAAAAGATAAATTGTTTTTATTTTATTAATGAGAATACTGATACACAGAGCTTACCTAACTCACCTAAAATTGATAAATGACTGCCAAATAATATCCTATCAGTGCCATGTCCTGCCTGATTTTTTCACAGCATGGACCTTTATAACTGGAATACCCATTCTTCTACTCATAGCCATCACTGCACCAGGCCAGCTCCCATAACACCATGACTTAGGCCATTCTCTGAAAATTCAGGCTTCAGGTCAGCCATAGAATCAGACCAGCCCCAACAGACCTAGTATTCAGAGTGGCCCCTCTATACCCAAGCTCCCCCTCTGTACCTTGCGCCAGGCCAACCCAAGGCTCTAGTCTGGTCTTGTGGTACTAGCTTCCAAGCCCACCTAAGTACCAGAATGGACCCCAGATACCCAGCCTCCAAACCTGCTCCAGCTCTAGGCTGGCCCCAATGGTCCCAGGCTCTAGACCAGCTATATTAGTTAAGGTTCTGCAGAGGGACAAAACTAATAGGATATATGCATATATAAAAGACAGTTTATTAAGAATAATTGGCTCACAGGATCGCAAGGCGAAGTCCCATCATAGGCCATCTGCAAGCTGAGAAAGAAAGAAAAAAGCCAGTGGTGGCCCAGTCTGAGTCTGAAAGCCTCAAAAGTAGAGAAGCTGACAGCACAGCCTTCACCAAAGGCACAAAAGCCCCCAGCAAAGCATTCATGTAAGTCCAAGAGTCCAAAGGCCAAAGAACCTGGGGTCTGACATCCAAGGGCAGGAGGAGTGGATGGAAGCATCCAGCACAAAAGAAAAATAAAAGCCAGAAGACTCAACAAGCCAGCTTATTCCAAATTCTTCCACCTCCTTTGTTCTAGCCACGCTGGCAGCAGATTGGATGGTGCCCATTCACACTGAGGATGAGTCTTCCTCTCCCAGTCCACTGATTCAAATGCTAATCTCATTTGGCAAACACCCTCGGTGAAACCCGGAAACAATACTTTACCTAATGTAGGCGACCGGGTGATGGATACAGCAAACCACCATGGCACATGTATACCTATGTAACAAACCTGCACGTTCTATACATGTACCCCAGAACTTAAAGTATAATTAAAAAATAAACAAATAAGACAACACATTAGAAATGCAAAATTTATTACTTTTTAAAAAGTAGTGCAAATTGTTATGTTAACCATAGAGAGCAGAAAAATATTTGGTTTATCTCAAATAAATAAATAAAAAGCACTTGCAAGAGAGACCTTTAAAACTGTCCTCAGTTTAGAAAAGGAGAGTGGACATTTATACCTTTACAAGGAGTAGTAATTAGCTGCAAACTGCCTCAGGAAAGGGATGTGGTTTTGAGCAAGTTTCCTAAGAGGACTTGCAGCTCTCATAAGGCAAAATTTTCAGTAGCTGAGGGAATGAGGCCTGAAGGACTGGGTGTCTCTGCACAGTATCCATTACAATCTTTCATGTGCACTACAGAGATTCACTTGCTTAGCACAAACTCTAGGAGCATCTGGTCTTGAAGCCACAAATTATATTTATTCTCTCCTTCCTCTGTTATTCTCTCTAGATTCCTTTTACTGTCGGCTAGTGTCTCTATATTGGTACTAAAGGTTAACCTGGTGGAGTAACCCAGCATCTCATTCTGAAGTAATCCAGATTCCTGGTCACCATGCTCCGACCAGATTGTGGCAGCTGCATTTACCTGTTCACCATCAAATCTGGAAAAGGAATATAATCATATTTTCAATTCGCTTACCTCAATGACAAATGTATTCCTCCTCATCTTCTTTGCTTAACAACAGAACTACTTCCTTCACAAAAACAGGATAATTTACATTTCCCAAGATAGTGACTCCTTTACTTCTTCCCTCTTGACATGCAGAGGACAAAGTGTTCAGGCAGCAGGCCCAGTTGGATAGATGTCCCATAAGAGAAATCATGCACTCTTTGGCTTTCTGTGACTGGCTTATTTCACTTAGCATAATGTCTTTCATGTCCATCTACATTGTCATAAACGGTAGGATTTCAACCAAAATAGTCAAAGGTAGAGGAGTGGACAATAGAATGATGGCTAGCAAGGGATGGAGAGGGGGAGATATGAGGAATCATTTTCAATGAATGTAAAGTTACAGTTACACAAGAGGAGTAATTTCTAAACATCTTCTGTACAATATAGTGCCTATGGTTGACAACATGGTATTGTGAACTTACAAATTTGTTAAGAGGATAGATTTCATGTTAAGTATTCTTACTATTGTTGGTGGGCCTGTTTAGGTTCTTGACTTTGCAGCACAAAATAATTTGAGAGTGAGTCCAAAGTAGAAGTAGGCAAAGTAATTTATTGCAAAGCAAAAGTACACTTTGAGAGGCAGGGTGAGTTTCTCAGAGGGAGAGACAGCAGCTAGTGCCTTAAGAGGAATTTCTTTTATGGGAGTTGTTTATGCATATTCATAAAATACTGCTGAGATTAAAAATGCAAAGGCAAACCTACAGTTGGTGCATGCACTTAGCATCTACATGCTCTAACATGCATGGCTTGGACCGTTAGCTTATAAAATCTCCATCTCAGGGTGTGTTTTTTACTATCAAAATGAGGAAAAGATCACTATAAGCTAAACCCTCAGCCTTGCTATGCATGTGAGACACAGGCAATAATTTGTAGCTAATAGCTTCTTAGGCTTTGGTGCTGATTGGCTGGAAATTGGGGAAGTTACATCAGGAATAAGGGGATTTTGTTCTCTATCTGACTGTACTAGGTATCAGGGACTTATAACCATCTGGAAGTCCACTGGTATCCTGTAGGACCACTTATTTTGCAAAATAGGTGCTGATACCGGAGTGTGCAAGAGAAAGGGGCCTGCTGTGAAAGGATCCTGTGGGACTTGACATTAAGGGACAAGTCAGTATGATCTCCTAACATTGCTTATCCTACCTCATTTCACACACACATTCACCCCCTCACAATCAAATTCTTGCTGTTTCTCTGAGTGATAGTATACCCCCATTTAGAATCAGGACCTTCAAATCCATAGAGCCTAGATTTGCAGGACAAAAAGCAAAAACTCCCCAAGTAGGTCACTGGGGGTCATGCTAAACAGAGCCACTTTCCTTTCACTCTTTGATTTCTGGATTTATGTATTCAATATAATTTAGCATCATAGAATGGTTGTTGATTTAGGTTGTATATTACATCCTGGCAGATGGAGGCTTGCAGGGTTCCATTTCATAGCTGACATCTCAACTGCATCTTCAAAAGTCTCTGCCATTGTTCTATAACGACAGCAGCTTATGGGCTGTACTGTATGTGATAGGATTTTAGGCATCTGCCCACTGGCATATTTCCTTTTCTGATGATTCAGTCCCTTGACCCAATACACTATGTGGAATTTCATGTTTGTTGGTGTTCATAAACCTCATTCTAAAGGCCAAGCCTTTTGGGTAGAGAAGGCAAACCCACCTTTGGAATATATATTGATTCTAGTCAGATGAATCACTTTTAGTTCTAGGGAAGAAAGAAAGAAGGAAGGAAGGAAGGCAGGAAGGAAGGAAGGAGGGAAAGGAAGGAAGGGAAGGAAAGGAAGGAAGGAGGGAAGGAAGGAAGGAAGGAAGGAAGGAAGGATATATATTGATTCTAGTCAGATGAATTACTTTTACTTCTAGGGTAGAAGAGATATACTCAACTTGCCACCAATGTGTCATGTTGGTCTCTGAGAGCAGATGTTGGAAAATTTTTCTGCAAAAGGATAGATAATAAATATTTTAGGTTTTGTAGGTTAAAGTCTCCATTATAACTCACCTTTTCTGTTGTTGCATAAAAGCAGTCATAGAAAATGCACAAACATATGACAGTGGTGTTGTTCAGATAATATTTTATTTACAAAAAAGGCAGTGAATTGTATTTGGATCATCAATCATAGTGTGTCAACCCCTGGCTAAGAGAACTGCCCATGTCAAGGAGCTTGAAATTGGTCTTTATTGTTGGGAAACTGAACAGTCAGCAGCAGCAGTAGCTATAAAGTCACTCAGTATTGGTGAGCAACTTTGTTTTCAGGGCCGTTCACAGCTTCCAGCCTGGCGATGGCTTCTTTATGTATGTGTTTATATTCCCAGCAGGTGGGTTATCAATTACAGAAACTGGCAACTTTATGAATCATTCTGTTTAGTTAATTTTGTACCTTTTGATAGGTGGCCCTCTGAAACTACATATAGAGTTTATCTCCCCAGCCTCCCTGAACACATGTATCTTACTAAGCCCTCCAATGCACTTACCACCTCTTGCTCATTTGCTCTTATTAGCTTGAGTCCATCAATGTAGTGAACCATTGTGATACTATCTGGATTTCCAGACCTTTCCGGTATCTTTGAACTTAAATTATGCTATAAGGGGAGAGCAGACAGGTTTGTACAACCTTGGGACCAGACTGGAACTGTTAACTGTTATCTAGTCTAAGAAAAACTTGGCTAAACATGGTCATAGCAAGGATGAAGGATCCAGTTTCAGAGGCTTTCACTTGTCCTTTACAAATAAAGTCGCCTTTAACCCGTAATCCAAGGTATTGGTATGCCAGTCACCCATATGTCTATCCCATTGATGTATTGATGACCTGGTGAAAAGCCATAATAGAGTCTATGTACCCAGGAGATGACTCACTCTGAACTGGCATTATACCAGGACTTGGTTTACTGCCTGCCTTTTATATGCCTCCACTCTTAACATTAGTAAAATGGTGATCCTTTTAATCCTGTATATCAATATCTATTCAATCCTTGTGTGTCCTCAAAATATCTGGTTATTCCCCACACACCAGCAATGCTTCACAAAGAAAATACAGCTATACATTCCTTTAGGAAAGCATTGAAAGAAATGAGAGATTTCATATTTTAAAAACTTGTTGTAGAGTTACAGGACACTTTCTCCTAAGGAGTCACATTTTCCTTAGTGAGTTCTATGTTCGAAAACAGCTCGGTTTTGGAACCCGGGCATAGGATTATTATGCTTTTCTTTGAGGCCAGCTGCCGTCAGCCTCCTGAATATATATTCTTGATTTCTTTGGCTTAAATATTTTAAGCAATGCTTTTATTGGTGGCCTTTTATCTTGCTCATAGGATGCTATGTTTCACGAAGCATCATTTTAGTTTTGTTCAAACTCTCCATGCTGCCTCTAAAATAATTCCACTTGCTATGATAATTGTACCCACCTTGCTTCTCATAGTTAAGAAACATCACTCACACTTTAGTATTTTAGGTTCCTAGCCTCCTCATTGCTGGTAGGAAACTTAAATAAGTTACCATATCTGCTACCATCAACCCTAGCCTAAACAGGGCAGCCACCAGTGAATGGCTCATTGGTGCTGACATCCTTCTCAATAGGTCATTAATGCTTTTATAAATAGAAAGCTCTCCAGATTTGTTGTTGCAATATAATTATCTAATGAGTATCTTGGCCTTATTCATTATACTCATTCTCTAACATGCCTAAATTTCTGTGCCTTTTGATCCCTTCTTATATCATCTTTGATGGGAGTTCTGGCTTTTCTACTTCATTTTTTAGGTGCTTCCATTTTCTCCAAGTTTCTAAAAGCCTTTCTAGCAGCATGTTAGCATTTTTTTCTGAGATACCTTGTTAGGGTGTTAATGTTATCAGAAAAATATTATCATATTAATAATATGTCAATTATCCAAATTTATGTTCTGCTCCCTCTGAGTCATCATCTTCTGTCTCCTATGTACTGTCTCAGCCCATCCTAATGCCTATTGTCTGGTCAAGCATTTATAACCCACTATTATCCGTTTGCTGACACAAGACTTCCCTGGATTGGTTATGTAGTAACTTAACTCTGGTTATTGGCTTAGTGGCCATAAAAGAAGTTGGGGATGATTCTGGCAGGATGGGTTCTTTTCATACAGGACAGAGTCCTGTGCAGCATATTCAAGAAAAAAGATTGGTTTCTTAGCTGCTAAGCCGGGGGGATTGAAGCACCACTTATAAAACTTACGAGTTTGAGGAAATCTGAGAATTTTATGTACCAACCCAGATGTTCCCTTTTAGAGATTTCAGTTGCATTCCTTCCCAGTCAGAGTCCTGACCTCAACACAGCAGACCTGTCTAGTTGAAAATGCAACATTCTTTGAAGTTCTGTTACTCAAAACTTAATTCTGGACCTGATTTTCAGCTTTCTCTGCCCTCTAGCTGCAGGAAATCAGAATATCTTCACTTGCTGCCAAGGAAGCTTCCTGGCTTTCATATTCTATCCTCTAATTACTGATTGATTACCCTCCACCTTTTATTATCTTTCTGCACAAAGTTCAGGAAAGTGCCCCAAGCAAAATTTATTCAATTCAAAAGCCATCAATCTAATTCTTTATATTACAAATTACTGATAATATTGTGCCTGTTAGTACATTTTCTTCCGCAGTTTATTCCATCCCAGTTTTCCATGAGTGAACACTTTAACAGTTGCACTGCTATCTTAAGCCAGGCTATCTCCGTTCCACTACCACCAGAGATTCTCTCATCTGGCCAACTTATGATCCAGCTCTAAAATATTAGCATGAGGCCCACTTTCACTGCCAATAACCATTATCAACTGTTATATGTTGTTCACCTGGAAAGCGGACATTGAGATGGAAATTGGCATGTGGAAATTTATTGGGGAATGCATACCAGTGAGGGAAGGAAAGTCTCAGAATTGAACTGAAGGAAAATTGAGCTTCAATGAAGTCACAACAAGGCCTTGTGAAACTAGGATTACTTTTCTGATTTATCTTTAGTTGGAAAAAAGGATAGGGAAAATACAACTCCAAATAGGCCAGTCATTGGTTTTAGGCTGACCCTAGAAAGAATGTGTGATCTTGTCAGCCATATCTGGAAAAAGCTGCCAGCTCAGAGCTCCTAGTCAGCAACACTCTCAGAAGTCGAAGTGAAGGTTTGGTGGTTGAGTGCAATATGCATTACCTTAGGTTACCACTATTTTGTTTCATGTTACATGAATTCTCATCAGTATTTGATAGTTATGATGTCTATGAAATGACATGATTTATTTTTTATTCTTCTTCTGGTTACTTCTTTTAAAAAAAAATATATATATATAGTGTCTTCTTTTCTTCCTCTAAACTTTGTTGTTAGATTATCTCATCCTTTCCCTGACTTAGATATCATCTATATAAATCAAGACCCCATAATTGATGTCTCCAGTCCACATCTTTCCTCTGAGCTCTAGGTTCATATATCTATTCGCTTGTCAGACAATTCTGCTTCATTGTCTAAAAGGAAATTCAAAATTAAGTCTCAAAAGTAAAAGAACAAATTTTGATTTCATTCATTATCCCTGTCTAAATCTTTCTGTCTACCAATTTCGTAATTGTCAGCAAATGTAATGACTATCTAGCCTGGTGCTCATATCAGAACTTTTGAGGTTTTACCTCCCATGGTCCTCACCCTGAATTCAATCCATAATCAAAGACTATCCATTTTCTCTACTGCTTAAACCTTATTTTAAGCTGTCATATTTCTATTCTAGATAAAGTTAATATTCTCCTTACTCATTTCTTAATTCTATCCTTGTCTCCTCATCACTTTCTTCATTCAGCATCGAGAGTAAACCTCTCAAAGCCTAAATCAGGTCATTTCACTGCTACCGTCGAAATAATTTATTTTTTTGTAATATTATTTATAAATTAACATCTCCATATTATGGTGTACAAAACCCATCTTACTTGTGGTTTCTCATTATCTTGGCTTCCCTATACTGTCAAGGTAAGTTTCCACTCCACGTCCCTCTTCTAATTTCCTCAAATACAACAAATTATTTCACGTATCAGGGTCTTTCATATGACTTTTTGTTTTTCCGTATCAAACTTTCTTGAATTTTTTGCATGGCTGACACCTGCCACCTTTTCTTCAGACTTCAGCTTGTCACATTTTCAGAGATGTCTTCCCTGCCCACTGTTCCTGAGTATAGCACCCACATTTGAAGCTTGTTATTCTCGATGCCACACTGTGATCATTTATATAACTTACTGCCATTCACCATGCTATATTTTTTAGTTGCTTGTGGTCTCCCTACTCTAATAGATGTTGAGCTTCATGTAAATTTAGATTTTATCTTCTTTGTTGTTTTTGCTTGTTTATGTGAATGTTTGCTTGAAATATAGTGGACTTCTATTATATATTTTATGAACGTGTACTAAATATCAATTTAGGAAACACAAATTATTGTTTACTGATAAATCACAGAATTCTTGTGCTGCCATTGGCACTTCTAGGTTGTAGATACCTAATCCATCCGGAAAACAAGCACATTTACTTTTTCAAATAAATCATTTTTAGCCACATGAATGGGAAGCTTTCAGTGAAAATTTTTAGTCTTATTGTGAATGCAAGGCTGGAATGAAGCTATCTAAAGTAGTATCACAGTTTTATACAATTAACACATCAGATATAACACATTTAATCATTGTAACTATTGAAACCAATATACCATTATTTGACAACAAAACTACTTACAGACCAACTGCAAGGGGTTTTAAGATAATTATAATTTTTAAAAAATGACTAATACTGCTGCAATCACAGGGGAAGCCAGTGAATTTATCTACATCATGCTGTACAGTTTTTTATAGTTTTCTGAAATTTGAATATTTTATAATGAAATACATATTATTTTGAATATTAAATTAGTAATGCTATTATTAAGTGTTCTGTTAGGTTTTTATACCTCATTTTGTAACTGAGGCCACATATTATCTTGACTGCCTTTGATTTGCTTCTATTTCTTTGCAGCCATTTTTTGCATCCTTATACTCAAGGAAAGACATATCATGAAACTACCTTTAAATGCTATAATCTCAAAAAACCTCCACTTGTTATTTTATACATTCAACATTGGGTATATTTCATTTATTCTGTTCATATGAATGAGAATGTCTTAATCCACTGTCATATTTAATATTTCTAGAGAAAGAGATCCCATTCATGATCTCTCCTGTAGCCCTAGATTAACTACCAATTCCTACCATTCATTGGCTTGAGCTATTTAAATATTTCACAATCATTTTGCTTTGCTCCTTTACACAACCAATTCTTATGGAGCATGCCTGTGTTCCAATTATTTTTCTACCCAGTGTGGTAACTCTATGTAAAAAGAACAGACAAAAAATCCTACCTTTGAGAAGCAAATATATTAATAAATGGTGACAGACATGGAACCATAGTTGGCAAATAAGTTGTATAGTCCAATATTAGACAATCATTGCACTAAAATAAAGAAAGAAAACAGCAAGTAAGAGGAATTTAGAGTATGGTGTCAGGGGAAAATGTTACTATCATAGTTAATATTTAACTACCTTAAGGGGATGTCTCATGAAGTTTATCTTGAACAGGCTTGACATTAGTGACTAAAGGAGCTATCTAGATATATGAAGGAAGAGCATTTCAAAGAGAAGCAGCAGCTAATGGAAAGGTCCTGATGTTGGTGCATCCCTAGCTTTTCTCAACATGACACAAGGGACCACTATGCAAAGTGTATGCGAAAAAGAGAAGAGGTCAGAAAGAAAATGTTTAGTATAGGGGCTAGAAATGGGAGTCAAGCAGATCTCTTTTTTATTATTATTTATTTTAAAAATCCTTGTGTCGAGGGCTGACTTTCAATAGATCGCAGCAAGGGAGCTATGCAGATCTCTTAATGTCTCAAATCTATAATACAGACTTTCATTTTTATTCTAAGTTAATTTTGGAATGATTGGATGGTTCTGGGTAAATTGTGACTTGTTTTTTAAAGCACATTTTGACTGCTGGATTAAGAAACCACTGGAAAAACCTAAGTAAGAGATGATGGTAGTTTAGACCAGGAGGAAAGTGGTTAAAAGTAATCCAATTCTGCATATATTGTGAAAGTACAGCAAAAAGAATTTACTTTGAGAAATTATACCTGTCAGCAAATAAAAGATATTTTATTTCTAATACTAAAATATATTTCAAGTTATTCTATTCCACATCCATAAGATACCTATCACAGGAGCATCCAGGCACTTTGCAGAGTGACTACAGATAAAATACAGATAATAACCATTATATCACAAAGTGACAGAACCTGGGATGATACTACTGTCAAAACCAATATTCTCATCAGATAAATATTCGTGCCTCACCTATCTTGCTAGCGTAGACTAAAAATTTTTAGTTGGGTTAAATTTTATAAGTGATTTGAACATCTGTAGACAAAAACATCTCACATATTTTATAGATACACATGAATCTGTAAATAAAGGAATGAAAGAAATACACAGCAACCAGGTCTGTTACAGCAGAAAGGAAAAGAAAGGTACATTAAATTTTTGCTGTGAGGTATGCAGTGGTAATAACTCATCTGCTCCCTATGGTAATAACAGCTCTGTTGCCAAAATTCAAGATTTTTAAAAAATAATATTTGTTGAAAATGAATTGTCTGAGTGTTACTCATCACTATTTTTTAAATAGTAGTATTTTATTTCCAGTTAAATTATCTTATTGGATATTTCTATTCACATAGCAGAGCAGTGGCTACTAACATTCTTTTACAAAATGGGAAAACGAATAACCCAGTTACTCTTTTAAAAATATTCATTTCAATGTGTTTGTAGTATTGAAGTAAAATTTTAAAATGCAAGTGCCTCCAGAGAATTACTGAAAATTTCTTCAATATATGTAAATAATTCACTTTATTAGGAAAATTATCTTCAGTGTACAGAACCACACACATGCATATACTTATGTTATATCACTTAACATTTAAATTCTAATGTGTAAAATATATACATCTAACAAACACATGTATTTCTTTTACTTTTGTTTTTCTCTCTGTCTGTTTCTCCCTTTTACCTGTTTGATTTTTGTTTGTTTCTATTATCCACTCTTCTAAAAATTTCAAGAGAAACACAATATTATCTCAATATTTAAGTTGAGGCCATTGTACACCTGATGTCATGCAGTCATTTTCATTAAGGTCATTAATATAGATGGCTCTTGGTTGTTCTTTGAGTTATAGTAATATTTCTATCAATGAAATCAAAACAACTATTAAGCAGTCTATGCACAATTCAGAGTTTACTATTTAAATATAATTTTAAATACAGAAAAGTAAACCATATTTGATATAGTTTTAAGCATCTAATCCTAGAAAATTAGCAAAAGAATATATAAAAATTCAGAAAGAATTGATGTATGTTTACCATTGCAAAATATAAAATTAATATATGGATTTTTTTCTTTTTTATTCTGATTAAAGTATAGCTGAATTTTTATATTCCGTGCAAATGGATAAAAATAATAAGTGAAAGGTGAATTTGCTGATAGTATAAACACCTTATTTCAAGATTCAACTCTTGCGGCTGGTTCTTCAGCTTGTCATGTGGCTACATTCTTTACCATGTAACGTTGCTGTTCCTCCCACAGTTCCAGAGGACACTGTTCTCCATCCTGGTTTCAGGTTTAGCCAAGCAGTTTGATTTGCCAAATGGGATGTAAGTGGGTGTGACATAAGGAGAACCTTAAGATCTGCTTGTGCAGTGGGCTTTTTCTTTTGTGTTTTTAACACAGCATTGAGAAGAGATTTCCTCTGATATCAGCTTCATCTTCAGCTTGAATCTAAGAATGATTTCTTGTGGTACATAGCCAAAAGAGGCTCAAAAAATAGAAAAACTGAATAGAACTATACGGAGTAAAGAGATTGAATCCATAATTAAATAACTCTCAACAAATAAAATGCCAAGGCTAGATGGTTTCACTGGAAAATTCCACCAAACCTTTAAAGAAAGAATACTACCTATTCATCTCAAATTCTTTCAATAAATAGAAGAGGAGGGAATACTAGCTAACTCATTCTATGATGCTGGTATTACAAGGACACCAGAATAAGACAACTGCTTTCACCACTTTTACTTATGATAGTACTAGCAGTGCTGCCCAAAATGTGACAAGAACAAAAAAGAAACAGCATCCAAATACAAAAGGAAAAAGGAACGCTATTTTCTAGACAACACGAGTCTATACATAGACAATATTAAAGAATCCAGACATATCCAAGAAGTGTTAGAGGTAATAAATGAATTTATCAAAGTTGCAGGATACAAGATCAGTACTAAAAAAAAAAAAAGTTGCTTTATCATACATTACCAATCAGTGATCTGAAAAGAAAATTATGAAAATAATTATATTTATGATAACATCAAAAATGATAAAATACTAGGGACTAATTTAATCAAGGTCGTATAAGACCCTACACTAAAAACCACAAAGCATTGCTGAAGTTAAAGTAAATCTAAACAAAAAAAAATATGTTCCATGTTCATTGATTGGATGACAGCATTTATAATATGGCAGCATTCCCCAAAGCAATCTACAAATTCAAAGAAAAAATTATAAATATCTGCACAAAAATGCAAAATTTCTGCAAAAGTTAACCTTTTTTAAACAGAAGGAGAAATCCTAAAATTTATATAAAATTAAAATGTCCCAGAATAGCCAAAACAATATTGAAAATAACAGAGTTAAAGAGTTCACATTTCTCAATTTTAAAATTTACTACAAAGCTACCTTAATCAAAACAGTGTGCTGTTGGCATAGGCTAGACATAAGAGTCAATGAAATAAAATTGACTATTGAGAAATCAATGCATGCATCTATAGCAAATTTACTTTTATCAAAGGTGCTGAGATCACAAAACAGGGAAAAGGTATTTCTTCAACAAATAATGTAGTAATAACTGATATTGACTTGCCAACCAAAAAGTTGATACCTTACCCTATACCATATATAAAAACATAACTAAAACTTGATAAAAAATATAAATATGTGCTAAAACTAGGAAACTCTTAGAAATGTAAATATAGTTACATTTTAAGGACCTTGGATTTGTTAAGAAATTCTTAGATGTGACACCAAATGTACAATAAACAGTATATTAAAATAAATAAATTATACATTATCAAAATTAAAATTATTTTTACATCAAAGGATACTATCAAGAGAGTGAAAAGACAGTCCACTGAATGAGAGAGGAAATATTTACAAGTCATTCATCTGTTTAGAATCTAAGAACTCCTACAACTGAATAACTACAAAATAAACAATCCATTTTAAAAATTGGTAAAGGGCTTAAATACAATATTATTTTAAAGAAAGATAATAGCACACAGACACATGGAACAATTCTATGATGCTGGTATTACAAGGACACCAGAATAAGACAACTGCTTTTGCCACTTTTACTTATCATAGTACTAGCAGGGCTGCCCAAAATGTGACAAGAACAAAAAAGAAACAGCATCCAAATACAAAAGGAAAAAGGAACGCTATTTTCTAGATACTCAATACCATTAGCCATTAAGGAAATTCAATTGAAAACAACAATGAGATACAACTTACTCAGGTTGTAGGACAAGTTCTTGAAGAATATGGCTACTCCAGTGAACACACAAATGAAATGAAAGTAAAACAGTCTTATTGGCGACATGGAGAAATTTTAGCGGTCAGGATAAGAGATCAAAAACAGCTGCAACATTCCCTTAAGATAAAGCCTAATTTAGAGCAAAGTCTTAGCTCTCTTCAATTCCAAGAAGTAAGAAAGTTGCAGAAGACAAGTTTGCAGCTAGCAGGGGTTGGTTCATGAGGTTTTAGGAAGAAAGCTGTCTTCATAACATAAAAGTGCAGGCTGAAGCAGCAACTGCTGATGTGAAAACTGCAGCAAGTTATCCAGAATACCTAGCTAAGAGACTTGATAAAGGCAGCTACATTAAGCAATAGGTTTCTAATGTAGACAACACAACCTTAAATTAGAGGAAGATGTTGTTAAGGACTTTTCATACCTAGAGAGAAAAAGTCAATTCCTGGCTTCAGAGTTCATAAGAGACTGCCTCTCTCATTAGGGGTTAATGTAGCTAGTAACTTTAACTTGAAGTCAATGCTCACTTATTTTGAAAATCTTAGGGCCCTTAAAAATAATACTAAGTCAACTTTGTCTGTGCACCCTACCCCCCACTTCACCCACCATACCCACCACACCGCCATTCTCATCAGACCATTGGCGGGCGCAAAGCCAGTCAGACCAACCACTTTCAGCAACTGCTCCTGCACAGGATTGCTGGTGTGAAATTACACATGGGAAAGGGTGGGCTCTCCCCAGTACTGAGCAGCCACTGTTGCAAGCCCAGCATGATCAAGACAGAGGGTGCATACAGTCCTGTGACTATAAGTACCCTGCTTCTGTGCTGACACTACCACCAGTGCAAATGCATGCATAGTCACCAATGGGTCCCCACCCCAAGCCATACTGCCACCACTGCTGCTCCAATGCCCACACAGAGGCTTAGCACCCTGAAACCCAATAGCACCCTTCCCCAGCTGATAAGCAGGCAACCTGCCATGCTGCTGCTGCTGGAATGTATGAATGGGAATGGATGTCACTGCCACTGCCCTATGAAGTACTTTGACTGGCATTTGCTGGTTTGAGAAGGATCTCACTTCCTCTTTGCTTATGAAGCCTAGTTTTACTAGATATAAAATACAATTAACTATCAGAGGATATTATGAACACCTCAATGCATACAAAATAGAAAATCTAGAAAAAATGGATAAATTCCTAGACACATACACCCTCCCAAGACAGAACCAGGAAGAAATTGAATCCCTGAATAGACCAACAATGAGTTCTGAAATTAAATCAGTGAAGAATAGCCTACCAACCAAAAAAAGCCCTAGATCTGATGGATTCACTATGAAATTCACAATCAAATCAAAGATCTGGTACCATTTCCACTAAAAGTATTCTAAGACATTGAGTAAAAGGAACTTCTTCCCAACGCATTTTATGAGACCAGCATCATCCTGTTACAAAAATGTGGCAGAGAAACAAAAAAATTAAAACTTCAGGCAAATATCCTTGATAAATATCGATGCAAAAATTCCCAATTAAATACCAGAAAACTGAATCTAGCAGCACATTGAAAAAGCTAATTCACCACGATCAAGTAGGCTTGATATTTTATCCCTGAGATGCAAGATTGGTTCAACATACACAAATCCATAAACATAATTCATCACATAAACAGAACTAGACAAAAACCACATGATTATCTCAAAAGATTCAGAAAATACTTTCAATAAAATTCTACACCCCTCATGTTAAAAACTCTCAGTAAACTAGGCATTGAAGGAACATATCTCAAAATAATAAGAGTCATCTATGATGAACCCACAGCCAACATCATACTGAATAGGCAAAAGCTGGAAGCATTCCCCTTGAAAACCAGTGCAAGACCAGGATAACCTCTCTCATCACACTTCTATTCAACATAGTATTGGAAGTTCTATCCAGGGAAATCAGACAAGAGAAATAAGTAAAAGGAATTCCAATAAGAAGAGAGGAAGTCAAACTATCCTTGTTTGCAAATGACATGATTCTATACCTAGAAAGCCTCATAGTCTCAGCCGAAAAGCTCCTTCAGCTTATAAACACCTTCAGCAAAGTTTCAAGATACAAAAACTACTAGCATTCTATACACCAACAACAGCCAAGACCAGAGCCAAATCAGGAATGCAATCTCACCCACAATTATCACAAAAAACAATAATACACCTAGGAAGACCAGCTAACCAGGGAGGTAAACGATCTGTGCAATGAGAATTACAAAACAGTGCTCAAATCAGAGATGATACAACACAAAAGACATTATTTAGGAGCAGATTTAAATGACCATACTGCCCAAAGCAATTTACAGATCCAATGCTATTTCTATCAAAATGCCAACGACATTTTCAAAGAACTAGAAAAAAATGTTTTAACTTATGTGAGACCAAAAAATAGCCCAAATAGCAAAGACGATCCTAAACAAAAAAACCTGGAGGTATCATGCTACCAGACTTCAAACTATACTACAGGGATATGGAAACCAAAACAGCTTCATACTGGTACAAAAACAGACACATAGACAAAGGGAACAAAACTGAGAGCCGAGAAATAAGGCCACAACCCACATCCATCTGATCTTCAACAAAGCTGACAAAAACAAGCAATGGGGAAAAGATTCCCCTATTCAATAAATGGTGCTGGGATAACTGGCTAACCGTATGTGGAAGGTTGAAACTGGACTCCTTTCTCACGCCATATACAAAATTCAACTTAAGATGGATTTATTAGTCAGGATTCTCTAGAGGAACAGAACTATTAAGTATGTGTATATATAAAGGGGAGTATAGTAAGGAGTACTGACTCATACGATCACAAGATGAGGTTCCACAATCGGCCGTCTATAAGTTGAGGAGCAAGGAGGCCTGTCCAAGTACCAAAGCTGAAGAACTTGGAGTCCAGTGTTCTAGGGCAGAAAGCATCCAGGACTGGAGAAAGATGTAGGCTGGAAGACTAAGCTAGTCTAGCCTTTTCACATTCTTCTGCCTGCTTTTATTCTGGCCAAGCTGGCCACTGATTAATTTGTGCCCACCCAGATTGAGAGTAGGTCTGCCTTTCCCAGTCCACTGACTGAAATGTTAATCTCCTTAGGCAATACCATCACAGACTCACCCAGGAACAAACTTTGCATCCTTCAATCTAATCAAGTTTACAATATTAACCATCACAATGGATTAAAGAATTACATGTAAAACCCAAAACTATAAAAACCCTGGAAGAAAACCTAGGCAGTGCCATTTAGGAAATAGACATGGACAAATATTTCATGACAAAGATGCCAAAAGCAATTGCAACAAAAGCAAAAATTGGAATGGAATCTAATTAAATTTAAAAAATAGAAACTAATTAAATTAAAAAGCTTCTGCCCAGCAAAAGGACAATCAACAGTGTAAACAGACAATCTACAGAATGGGAGAAAATATTTGCAAACTATGCATCTGACAAAATCTAATATCTAGTATCTATAAGAAACTTAAACAAGTTTACCAGAAAAGAAAAAAAACAATTCATTAAAAAGTGGGCAAAGGACATTAACAGACACTTTTCAAAAAAAGACCTATACACTGCCAACAAGCACACGGGGGGAAAAAAAAAAAGAAAGCTGAGTATCACTGGTCACTGGAGAATGCAAATCAAAACCATGAAAGCTATCATCTCACACAAATCAGAATGGCCATTATTAAAAACTCATTATTAAAAACTCAAAAAAAAAAAAAAAAATAACAGATGCTGGCAAGAATGCAGAGAAAAGGAAATGATATACACTGTTGGTAAGTGTGTAAGTTAGTTTAAGGACCATTGTGGAAAGCAGTGTGACAATTCCTCAAAAAGCTAAAAACAGAACTACTGTTCAACTCAGCAGTTCCATTATTGAGTTTATAGCCAAAGGAATATAAAACATTCTGTCACCAAGACACACGTACTTAAGTTCATTGCAGCACTATTCACAATAGCAGAGGATGGAATCAAGCTAAATGCCCATCACTGGTAAGTTTGTATAAAGAAAATGTGGTATATATACAACATGGAGTATAATGTAGCCATAAAAATGGATGAGATCATGACTTTCAGGAACATGAATGGATCAGGAGGCCGTTATCCTTATCAAACTAAAGCAAGAATACAAAACCAGACACCATGTGTTCTCACTTATAAGTGGGAGCAAAATGATAAGAACATATGGGCACAAAGAGGAGAACTGAAGCCTCCCAGAGGATGTAAGGTGGGAGAGGGAGAAGAGCAGAAAAAATAATTGAGTACTAGGTTTACTACCTAAGTGATGAAATAATCTGTACATCACCCCCCTCCAGCAAGAGTTTATCTATATAACAAACCTGCACATGTACCCCTGAACCTAAAATAAAAGTTACAAGTGAAAAACAATAAACTAATTAGTTTTATTTTAATATAATAAAATAAAATATTTGGCTTATTGACAATGCACTTAGCCAAGAGCTCTGAAGCCCTGATGGAGATGTCCAAGGAGATTAATGTTTCATGCCTTCTAACACAACATTCATTCTGCAGCCAGGAATTAAGGAGTAATTTCAACTTGCAAGTCTTATTATATAAGAAATATATTTTGTAAGGCCATAGCTGGCACAGAGAGTGATTTTTCTGATGGTTCTAAGTAAAATAAATTGAAAACCTCTGGAAAGGGCTCACTATTACACATGCCATTAATAACATTTATGATTCATTGGAGGAAGCCAAAATTTCACCATTAACGAGTTTGGAAGAAGTTGATTTCAACCCTTGTGGATGACTTTGAGGGGTTCAAGTCTTTATGTGAAGGAAGTACATGCAGATGTGGTGGAACTAGAAGTGGAGCCTGAAGTTGTGATTGATTTGCTGCAATCTCATTCTAAAACTTAAATGAGTAAGAAGTTGCTTCTTACGGATGCTTAAAGAAAGTGGTTTATTGAGATCAGATCTACTCCTGATAAAGATGCTGTGAACATTGTTGAAATGACAATGAAGCAGTTTGAAAATTACATAAATTAAATTGACAAAGCAGTGACAGTGACAATTTTACCAATTTACTATACTTATCAAACATCATCACATACTACAGACTAATATTCTATGGAAGAAAGAATCAGTTGATGTGGCAAACTTCTTTTTTGTCTTAGTTTAAAGAATTGCCACAGTGACCCCAATCTTCAGCAACTACCACCCTGATTAGTCAGCAACCATTAATATCAAAGCAGACCTTCTACCAGCAAAAAGATTGTATACAACTCAGTGATGGCTCAGATAATTGCTAGCATTTTTGGTAATAAAATATCTTTAAGGCATATATGTTATTTTTCAGACTTAATGCTATTGCAAAGTTAGACTACAGAATAGTGCAATTATAACCCTTGCGTGCACTAAACCAAAAAAAATGTATGACTCACTTTATTGTTGTGGTGTGGAATCATATCTCTGAGATATGCTTGTATATACAGCCAAGTATATACAAGTATCTACCCCTAATGTACACGGAAACTTACAAGTATCTTTCACCTTTTTTCTTATTTCAGTTTTTCTCTAGCATTACCTCACTTTACCCTAAGGTAGCTTGTTAAGGCTTCTACTGAATCTTGTGCTTTATGAAACACCTCATTCAAGAAATTTTATTTCTTCCTCATCAAGATGCTTTTGCTTTATATTGGTGCCTGATAGTTTGGCCCTTTGGAAGGAATTTTGTAAGCCAACTAATGGAAATATATGTGACTGGGAAAATCGAGTGACAATTCAATAAACACTTAACAAGTTTGAGTTTGGTTGGGATTATAAATTAGCTTCGTAAGAGATGCCATATTTAAAGAATAATAGCCTGATAAAATAGGAAACACATACTATGCCAGACAGAATTTAAAATATCACTCTAAATAATAATAGTAGTATAGTACACTTATTAAATGCTCACTTTGTTCTAAACACAGTGACTGACTTTTAAATTCATTGTGTTATTGTACCTTCTAAATGATCTAATTAATTAGGTACTAACAGTATCTAATTTATACAGATGGGAACACTTGAAGTCAGGGACTTTACATGGTTTTCTCAAAATTATATTTAGTAAATGAGAAAGATGAAATTTGAACCCTGATATAACCGGCATTAAGGCCTAGTCTCCATGGAAACCATTAGATTTTCTTGCTGTGCCTATTTCTTTGTGGGTGCATATGGAAATCAAGATGTTTATTATTTAATTTTCTTTCTTCTTAATTGCAATCCAAATTGTATTTTTAAACCTAAATTTTATTATGCTAGTTAGAGAATTCAGGCTTAGCCAATTCGAGATGTTCTCTCTCTGTTTCCTAGGGTTGTTTCTGAATTCAATCCAGTTTCAAGAATTATGTATGTGTGATGCAAAATATATTAGGCATTTAATTAGAGTTTTCATCTCTTTACCAGTAACTTTTTTATCATTATTTGATTTTAGTTTAATATATGGTACACTATTCAATTCTAGTTTCACCTATGGTCCACAAAGCTGCCTGCTGTGTTATCTCTTTATCTTATCCGGGAGTTTCCTTGGATCCGGCTCTTCTCTTTCAGGTCTTTAGATGTTCACTCTTCAGGCCATAGAAATCTTAAATATCTGGTTGGCATTGTGATTTACTTAATATT
The DNA here is from genome assembly GCA_036589455.1 of Ateles fusciceps. NCBI lineage: Eukaryota > Metazoa > Chordata > Mammalia > Primates > Atelidae > Ateles > Ateles fusciceps. Next base: position 4,343,774 of record JAZHEH010001040.1, on the reverse strand, counting down.
TTAAAAATAATAGTCCACGAGATAATAAATGCATATTTCTATCTCTTCAGCAACTCTATGCTTTTTGTATCTCTTCAGCAACTCTGTTAAACAAATAAATGAGCAGCTTTATACCCATTCTACACAAGAGGAAATTGAGGCTTTACACATTAACTTTCTGAATGCTTTTTGATTAAAATCTGGTAGAATGAGAAAAATAATGCAAATATTATATATTCCCAATTTAGAGCTTTGAAAGTAAAACAAAAGTGCTGCATAAATCAATTGAAGGAAGTGATTATGTTTGGTCAGGAGGTTGAAGTATATGGAGAACAGAACTATTAAACAAGATTAGAAGAGGCTTCATGACAAAAGTGTCATTTTAAGTAGATAAATAAACAAATACCACATGTTCTTACTTATAAGTTGGACCTCATTGGTTACACACAGACATAAATATGGGAACAGTAGTAACTGGGGACTCCAAAAGACGGGAGGCAGTGAGGGAGGAAAGTTTGAAAAACTGCCCATTGAGTATGTTGTTCACTATGAAAGTGACAGAAGCCCAAACTTCAGTATCATGCTATATACCCATGTAACAAACCTATACATGTACCCCTGAATCTAAATGTTTTATAAAAAAAAATTAATTTCTCTAAATTCATTAACAACCACCAAACTTCTATTTTTATTACATAGGATTCTATTATACAGGTGTATAATAATTAATTGTATCAATCCCATTTGAGGAACATTTGTTTTTCTCCTAATCTTTGGTTACAAACATTGCTGCAATAAGTAAAATTATTTTACTTGCAATCAAGAATACATGAGGACCAAAATAAAAGGATGGAGGAATATTTACCAAGCAAATGGAAATAAAAAAAAAAAGAAAAGGAAAAAGAAGTGGTTGCAAACCTAGTTTCAGATAAAACAGACTTTAAACCAACAAAGATCAAGACAAAGAAGGGCATTACATAATGCTAAAGGGATCAATGCAACAACTATCCTGAACATATTTGCACCCAATACAGGAGCACCCAGATTCATAAAGCAAGTTCTTAGAGACCTACAAAAAGAATTAGACTCCCACACAATAATACTAGGAGACTCAAACATCCCACTGTCAGTAGTAGACACATCGATGAGACACAAAATTAACAAGGATATTCAGCACTTGAACTCAGCTCTGGACCAAACAGAAGTAATAGACATCTACCAAACTCTCCGCACCAAATCAACAGAATATACATTCTTCTCAGCACCACATTGCACTTATTCTAAAATAGACCATATAACTGGAAGTAAGACACTCCTCAGCAAATGCAAAAGAATAGCAATCATAACTAATAGTCTCTCAGACCACAGTCCAATCAAATTAGAACTCAGAATTAACAAACTCACTCAAAACCACACAACTACATGGAAACTGAACAACCTGCTCCTGAATGACTACTAGGTAAATAACAAAGTTAAGGCAGAAATACATAAGTTAATTGAAATCAATGAGAACAAAGAAAGGCACAACATATCAGAATCTCTGTGACACAGTTAAACCAGTGTTTAGAGGGAAATTTATAGCATTAAATGCCCACAGGAGAAAGCAGAAAAGATTTAAAATCAACACCCTAACATCACAATTAAAAGAACTAGAGAAGCAAGAGCAACACCCTAACATCACAATTAAAAGAACTTCAAAAGCTGGCAGAAGACAAGAAATAACTAAGATTAGAGCAGAAGGATATAGAGAAACAAAAACCTTTCAAAAAATCAATGAATCCAGCAGCTGGTTTTTTGAAAAAATTAACAAAATGGATAGACTGCTAGCCAGACTAATAAAGAAGAAAAGAGAGAAGAAACAAAACGAACACAATAGAAAATGATAAAGGGGATATCACCACTGATCCCACAGAAATACAAACTACCAGAACAGAATACTATAAACAACTCTATGCAAATAAACTAGAAAATATAGAAGACATGGATAAATTCCTGGACACATACATCCCCACAAGACTAAACCAGAAAGAAGTCGAATCCCTGACTAGACCAATAACAAATTCTGAAATTGAGGCCGCAGTTAATAGCCTACCAACCAAAAAAAGTCTAGGACCATACGAATTCACAGCAGAATTCTACCAGAGGTACAAAGAGGAGCTGGTACATTCCTTCTGAAACTATTTCAGACAATAGAAAAAGAGGGATTCCTCCCCTAACTAATTTATGAGCCCAGCCAACCTGGCAGAGACACTACAAAAAAAGAAAATTTCAGAGCAATATCCCTGATGAACATCGATACAAAAATCCTTAATAAAATGCTGGCAAACTGAATCCAACAGCACATCAAAAAGTTTATCCACTACAATCAAGTCAACCTCTTCCCCTGGGATGCAAGGCTGATTCAACCTATGCAAATCAATAAACATAATCCATCACATAAACAGAACCAATGACAAAAACCACATGATTGTCTCCATAGATGCAGAAAAGGCCTTCGATAAAATTCAACAACGCTCTTGCTAAAAACTCTCAATAAACTAGGTATTAATGGAACATATCTCAAAATAATAAGAGCTTTTCATAGCAAACCCACAGCCAATCTCATACTGAATAAGCAAAAGCTAGAAGCATTCCCTTTGAAAACTAGCACAAGACAAGAATGCCCTCTCTCAACCCTCCTATTCAACATAGTATTGGAGGTTCTGGCCAGGGCAATCAGGCAAGAGAAAGAAAGAAAGCAGATTCAAATAGGAAGAGAGGAAGTCAAATTTTCTTTTTGCAGATGACCTAATTATATACTTAGAAAACCCCATCGTCTCAGCCCAAATCTCCTTAAGCTGATAACCAATTTCAGCAAAGTCTCAGGATACAAAATTAATGTGCAAAAATAACAAGCATTTCTATACACCACTAATAGAAAAAAAAGAACCAAATCATTAGTGAACTCCCTTTCACAAATGCTACAAAGAGAATAAAATACCTAGAAAAACAACTTACAAGGGCTGTGAAGGGACCTTTTCACATCCCTTGTAGTCCTCTTCAAGGAGAACTACAAACCACCACTCAAGGAAGTAAGAGAGGACACAAATTGAAAAACATTCCATGCTCATGGATAGGAAGAATCAATATCCTGAAAATGGCCATACTGTCTAAAGTAATTTATAAATTCAGTGCTATCCCTATCAAGCTACCATTGACGTTCTTCACAGAATTAGAAAAAAACTACTTTAAATTTCATATGGAATCAAAAAAGAGCCCATGTAGCCAAGACAATCCTAAGCAAAAAGAACAAAGCTGGAGGCATCATGATACCTGACTTCAAGGTAGTATACCTATACCTGTACTGTACACTACAAGTCTATGATAACCAAAACAGCATGGTACTAGAACCAAAACAGATATATAAACTGGTGGAACAGAACAGAGGCCTCAGAAATAATGCCACACATCTTCAACAATCTGATCTTTGACAAACCTGACAAAAACAAGCAATGGGGAAAGGATTCCATATTTAATAAATGATGTTGGGAAAACTGGCTAGCCATATGCAGAAAACTGAAACTGGACCCCTTCCTTACACATTATACAAAAATTAACTCAAGATGAATTAAAGATTTAAATGTTAAAACCTAAAACCATAAAAACCCTAGAAGAAAACCTAGGCAATACCATTCAGGACATAGGCATGGGCAAAGTCATCATGACTAATACACCAAAAGCAATGGCAACAGAAGCTAAAATTGACAAATGGGATCTAATTAAACTAAAGAGCTTATTCACAGCAAAGGAAATTATCATCAGAGTGAACAGGCAACTACAGAATGGGGGACCATTTTTGCAATCTATCCATTTAACAAATGGTGAATATCCAGAATCTACAAAGAACTTAAATTTACAAGAGAAAAGCAAACAACCCTATAAAAAAGGAGGTGAAGGATATGAACAGACACATCTCAAAGAAGACATTTATGCAGCCAAAACACATGAGAAACAGCTCATCATCACTGGCCATTAGAGAAATGCAAATCAAAACCACAGTGAGATACCATCTCACACCAGTTAGAATGATGATCATTAGAAAGTCAGGAAGCAACACATGCTGGAGAGGATGTGGAGGAATAGGAACACTTTACACCATTGGTAGGAGTTTAAATTCGTTCAACTATTGTGGAAGACAGTGTGGCATTCCTCAAGGATCTAGAACCAGAAATACCATTTGACCCAGCAATCCCATTACTGGGTATACACCCAAAGGATTATAAATCATACTACTATAAAGACACATGCATATGTATATTTATTGCAGCACTATTCACAATAGCAAAGACTTGGAACCAACGCAAATGCCTATCAATGATAGACTGGATAAAGAAACTGTGGCACATATATACTGTGGAATACTATGCAGCCATAAAAAGAATGAGTTCCTGTCCTTGGCAGGGACGTGGATGAAGCTGGAAACCCTCATTCTCAGCAAACTAACACAAGAACAGAAACCAAACACCGCATGTTCTCACTCATAAATGGGAGTTGAACAATGAGAACACATGGACACAGGGAGGGGAATATCACACACCAGGGCCCTTTTGGGGGGTGAGGAGCCAGGGGAGGGATAGCATTAGGAGAAATATCTAATGCAGATGATGGGATGATGGATGCAGCAAACCACCATGGCACATATGTACCTATGCAACAAACCTGCACTTTCAGCCCATGTATTCTAGAACTTAAATTAAAAAAAACAAACCTGGAAAATATAGAAAAGTATAAATAAAAATGATTCTCCACTTTGACTGTGAAATAACCCCCCCCAAAACTGAATAAGAGTGATACACACATTTCCAAGATTTTGCGTTTAACATAGATTTGTATTAGAACACCTAGTTTGTGTTCAAATATTTTAATAAATGTAAAGAATTGTTAACTCTGCTCTTTGTTTCCAACTAATTTGCACACTGTTTCATCACAAATTAATATTTTGTTTATGCCACATAATGCATACTTATTTTTACAGTACCTTTCAATATTATATTTTAAACCACAAATGATGACAATGCTGTATAACATGTAGCAGTGCATAGAATGTTTAGATACATGAAAACTTCCTGTAATACCTGAAGTGAGATCTCATAGATTACTTATGAAAAAAGAGAAAACTTTATTTATGTTCTATGGTAGTAAGGCATCACTGATACGCTGACTTAAGGAACTGAAAAACTTTATAGAAAATTTAGTGGACCACATCATAGACACTATTATATGAGAGTCACTTTATACAGGTTGATTAATTAAATGTGGTTAACCCTACAGTTAACATAGTTTTTCTTACTTTAGTGGCAGGGGATATATGGTACATAGCCTAAGAACTTGATAAATTGGCTAAGAATTGAATGCAAGTCTTTTCTACTAAGAGGCCCTCCATTATCACTTTTTATAGCTTAGTGCTTCTCCGCCATTGCTGTAGACATGCAAAAATATTTTTGTAATCTTAAAGTCTTCAAACAGCCTATGTTGGTACACATATTAAAATGAATCTTATATGGGATAAATCTTATCTCTCATATAAAGTGAAATAATTATTTTCATTTATTTATGAAGTGTATTATAATAACTGCCCCCCCCCACAAAGAAAAACAAATTGAAAGACTGGCGCAATAAGCACATGTATGCACTCTTTCAAAATTTATCAACATTTTGCCCTATTTCTTCCACCTATATACAAAGGTATAATTTACATTAAAATGTGCCAAAATACAAAGTTGAATGAGTTTTGACAAATATGAATAGTAATGTAAGAGCACTATTACCATCAGAACATAGAAGATTCCTGTGTTCTGGAATTTTCACCATCAGTTCCTTTTTAGTCCATTACTTTGTCTCACCCCAGTCCTTGGCAAAATGTATTTACTTTCTTTCCCTTTGGTTTTACCATTTCCAGAATATCAATGTAAATGAAAGAAGACTATATTTAGTTTTTCATCTCTGGCTTCTATATTTAGTCTTTCATATCTGGCTTCTTTTACTTAACATATTGCTTTAGAGTTTCCATTTTGTTGCATATATCAGTAGTTCTTTCCATTTAATTTTTCAGTAGTATCTTATTGTGTGAATATACTAAAATTTCTTTACCCACTTTCAGATTGATGGAGACTTTTTTTTAGTTTTTAGCCATTATGAATAAATCTGTTATAAATATTTGTTTACAGGTCTTTGTGTAGCCCTATATTTGCATTAATTTTGAATAAATAACTAGAATTGACATGATAAGATCATTTGAAAATTGTTTATGTAACTTTACAGTTAGGTGCTCTAATTGCATTTCAGGTGCTCTACTCCCTCAAGAAACTTTCAAACTGTTTTACATGGATAGAGTCTGTATAATTTTGCATTTCTACCAGCAAGTACGAGAGTTTCATTTGCTCCATATCGCCAAGACTTCAATCTGTCAGATTTTTTTTTCTGATGTTACCCATTGTAATGAATATATATGGGTATCATATCATGGTTTTAATTTTCATTTTGCTGGTGAAAAATGTTGAACATCTTTTCATGTGTTTATTAATGGTATATATTCTTCATTGACATACCGCTTCAAATATTGTCCATATTTTATATTTGATTGTTTTTCTTACTGAGTCGTAGAGCACTTTTTAATATTTTGGGCACAGTGCTATTGCCAAATATATATATTTTTAAGTATTTTTTTCCATTCTGTGGCTTGTGTTTACATTTTCTTAACATTGTATGTTGAAGAACAGAAGTTTCTAATTTGGTGACACCTGTAAACTGTAATAGAAAGTTAGATTTTATTTTGATGTCTGTGGATAGCTTTCATGCCCAACACATATCACTTTGTGTTCTGCCTCACTTCTGTGAAAGCTGATAAGAAATTTCGGATGCTCGGCCGTGCGTGGTGGCTCGGGCCTGTAATCCCAGCACTTCGGGAGGCCAAGGTGGGCAGGTCACAAGGTCAGGAGATCTAGACCATCCTGGCTAACACGTTGAAAGCTCATCTCTACTAAAATATAAAAAATTAGCCGCCTGTGGTGCCGTACCTATAGTCCCAGCTACTCGGAAGGCTGAGGCAGGAGAATCCAGGAGGCAGAGGGGAGGAGGAGGTTGCAGTGAGCTGAGATTGTGCCACTGCACTCCAGCCTAGGTGACAAGAGTGAAACTCCATCGAGAGAGAGAGAGAGAGAGAGAGAGAGAGAGAGAGATGGACTCTCTTATTTGGTGTTGGCAGGAACTTCAAATCAAGCAAGCTTAGTTCATGCAGGAAAACCCTAGCTCCACATCATAATCAGAATAAAACACCAAATCCAATCACTTCTTGCTCTCTCAACTTTTGAACCTGCCTAGAAGCCTACGCTGATCTTCCCAGAAAGCTTCATTGTGAGAGCTGGGTAAAATAGCAAGACCTGGTCTCGAAATAATAATAATAATTAAGAAATTCGCCAATATCTGTCCTCTTGGTGCACGAGTGGAGTCGTCAGTCTTGGTATTTGTATCAGTTGTCTGTAGATACTGTAGCAAATTACCAAACAAGTAAACTGACTTTAAAGAACACAAATTTATTGTCTTATGTGTTCTATGTTTTCAGAAGTTTTTCTGGACGAAAATTCATATATTGGCAAGACTCATGAACTTTAGGGAGTCTGTGGGAAATAATTAATTGCTTTGCTTTTTCCAGCTTTGAGATATCACTTGTAATCCTTAAATGATAGCTTCTTTCTGCATCTTCAAGGCCTCAGTATTGCATCTCAAAATGTCTTTCTGACTCTGACCCCTCTTTTCCATATTCTACTTTCAATCTGGATTATTTTCCCATTTTGAGATCCACTGTTTAGCAACCTTAATTCTATTTGCACCTTAGTTTTCCTTTATTCTGTAAATTAACAGATCCCCAGGTTACTAATCCGCAGATTAGATATTCCTTTATGCCTAGGTGTCCCTAGGATTTTAAACTGGCACAATAGTTCACACTTGGTTTTTAATAACTTGTTAAAAGTACAGGCTTTTTTTCTTTTTGCCTTAATAGTTTCTACCTCTTTTTATATTCTCTGCCAAAGTTGTAACATTTTATGTGTCTCCACCTCTCCTCAGAGGTGTTTGGTACTCTCTGAAATTCAGTTCCTCTGGCTGCCCTGCGAGCTTAGCTCTCAGATAAGCTCAAAAGTGTAATTTTCTACATTATTCTGCTTTTTCTGGTTTTTAGTGTATGGCATTTAATTTTTTTTTTTTTTTGGTCAGAGTTTCTGTCTGTCTTCCAAGCTGGAGTGCAGTGGTGTGATCTCGGCTCACTGAAACCTCTGCCTCCCAAGTTCAAGCAATTCTCCTGCCTTGGCCTCTGAAGTATCTGGGACTACAGGTGCATGGCACCATGCCTTGCCAATGTGTGTATGTGTGTGTGGTCTTTTTTTTTTTTTTTTTGTATTTTTACTAGATATGGGGGTTTCACCTTACACCACGTTGGCCAGGCTGGTCTCAAACTTCAGATCTCAGGTAGTCTGCCCGCCTCAGCCTCCCAGAGTGCTGGGATTATAGGTATGAGCTACCGTGCCAGCCTTTTAAAATTTTAATTCAAAATGCACCCTATTTATTGCTTAAAATTCCTTTCAATGTTAACATTTGGATCCACATGCAGAAAAATGATAATGTAAATCAAATCATGTAAATCACAGAGTTCTGTGACCTCACTCCATGACTAAAATTATGTTTTCTTCTCAAGTAATACAAGCACACATTTACTGAAAAATTAGAGGAGCAGTGAACAGTGCTAATTGTTTTATATACATTTTTCATGTGTAATCAGCAAACCAACCCTTCCAGGGAGTTGCCTTATGATCCCCATTTATATAAGGAAATCTTGAAATGCCTATAAGCACACAGCTAGAAAAATGTGGCAGAAAAGAGATCCAAGTTTTTAAATTTCCCACCTATACCCTTAATTATTAAGTCATACAGAGTCTCCATTTAATAACCTATGCTTTATGGACAGTCACAAATGTCTGCCTCATTTTATAAGTCATGACAAAGCCTAAAGTTAGATTTCTGAAATATGTAATCACACTAGATCTTTCAACAAAGGCTCCATAAATATGTGAATATAGTTTCCATCTTCAGTTATGAAAATAACCCTTGCTCATGTTTTTGTATTCCTCTTTTAATGGGACCCCTGCCACAAGTTTCAGGTTTATGCCAGATGGTTGTAAATTGAAAAACAAATAAAAGGGGAAATAAAATATCCTTTTCCTTCTGCTCCCTGGCCACATATATCCAATAAAAACAATGCAGAGCATATTAGTTTTGATAATTAATGGACTTTTACCAAAGAGTATGTTACCTTAAGAAAAAATCTGACAAAAAAGTTTTATGTGACACTAGGGAATGAGTGTCCTTTTAACAAAGTAAGAGAAAGGAACTCTAAACAAAGGTAAAATTTATAGTACATATTTCTAATAATAAAGAGCTCAAATCGGTGACATTCTAAGTCTCTCATGGTACTGCAAGTTGGCTGGAAATGGTGATAGTGAAAGAGAAATTTTACTGAACCATAAAAAATATGTCAAATGATAGAGCTCTCTTTTTGAACCATTCTTCAGTCTTGTCAGACTACTTTCTTTTATTATATTTAAGAATTCAACAGAGAAGAAGAATCTATTTCCAAAAAAGCCAGGGGAAAATGGAAGTGTCTTCATTCCTTTTGCAAATATTCTCCCATGTTATGAGAAAAGAAAGCCATTCTGACAGAAAAAATGAAGAATGTGCTTGCTGAATCTCTTTTATTATACAATCCCATCTCTCTTCCTTTGTCTACCTTATCATATTTCATAGTCATTTCTTCACCTTTTATCATCAAGCTTTTTTACCTTTTTTTCTGATCTTTCCCATTCTTCTTAATAGTCCCTTTTCTTCATCTCCCTTCCCAAAATAAACCATTTTTCATCTTCATACTGTATATACTTTCTTTTTTCTTCACTGTGACATTAATTCCTTACTTCTAAATGGGGTAATAGGAAATTGAATTACTACCAATTTCCTTCTGGTCTAAGTGGAATAGTGAAGAATCAATAACGGGGAATAGGCCAACCAAAGGTCTTGTCGAAGCCCATTGATCAGTAAAATAACATCTAGGGATGTGTGTGTGTGTGTGTGTGTGTGTGTGTGTGTGTGTGTGTGTAGATGTGTACTTTTTCTTTGTGTGTTTTCATATATGTGTGCCTATGTGTGGTATAGATGTATTTGTGTATGTATGCATATGTGGTGTTTGTGTGTACATGTTTCTGTGTGTGCTGTGGCTGTGTGCTGGTAAAAATATCCAATGTATAGGTAACCCATGTCAGATGTTGAAAAAAGAGGTAAGTCTTGAATATATTTTAAATAGGTTTGTGGTGAGTTCAGAAACCAGATTTGTCTTCAATTAAAGTCTGATGTGATAAAAATTCAAGAAAAAATAGACTTGCAAAAGTAATTCTGAAAGTAAGGAAGCAGAAGGAAAATATGTTGTTTGCATTCTATAATTAATAAAGTAATTGTACTAGTAAGATAAATCAAAATTCAAATTTCTAGTGCTATTATTGTACATAGAAAAAGGTAACATTTATTTACAAAGGTAAATAATTTGTTTCTGATTCATTTTCTTCCATAGTGTGCTCATTGTGAAACCAATGAAGCTGCTACAAATCCAATCCAATTAATTCATTAGTATAGTTACAGGGCAACATTTCCAGTGATAGTAATGCCCCTATTGTGTTGACTCAAGTGAAGTTCCATTGATATTTTCTGAAGGGTTATTATAATCAGGAGTCAAATACTTGCCTATGTGCTAGTAGATTCATTCAGGTTTACACAAATAGCCATGGCTTCAGTGTAGCTCTTAAAAATATGTTTTAAATGTCATTTCTATAGTATATTAATTTGTAAGCAACAATACACAGAAAGTCCCATTTTCTAGACCAATGCTGAAAAGATGGAAATGCCTATTCCAATAAATATTGCAATACAAATTGGTAAATAGTTTTTTATTTGACAACTGAAAGTAAATATCAAGCACAATGTTTCTCTTAATACAAAATCCCTCATTAATATTTCTAGTCTCCAGTTTTATTTTCAACATGCTTAGTGAACCATGTGTTGCTTCTAAGAGATAGTTTCATAAATGTGTCTTTCTCAGGAAAGCAAGCATGAGAGGAGTAAGATGAACAGGTGATAGCATTTTCTGTTATTATTATTGATAGAAGTCATGGAGAACCTAATGCAGTTGAACTAAATAAGCCACATGTAAACAAAAAGAAGTCATATTCTTATTTGATTCTACATAAATAAATTCTACATGTAAAAAAAAGCTACCATAGAATTGTAAATGATTCTCTCTGTTAAAGAAGTACTGGTGGTAACATTTCAGAATAATACAAATAAAGACGAACATATAAAACTGAAACGTAATGCTATAATGAGCTTCTTTATCCTATTGCAATGATATTTAGGTAAAACTAAATGATATAATTTATTTTTGTGTTCTAAGGTTTATATCAACCTATCACAAATCGGCGAAACTAGAAGCTCAATCAGAAAATAAATTACACTATGCTCTAACAATTTTTTTTTCTAGATAACTTTGTACTAAATATAAGACTGAAACATATGTTGATATAAAATAATCCAGAAAGGTTTAAGAAAATCATTACTTTTAAAAAAAATAACCTGTATTAGAAAGTTAACAGTATTACAGATTACAAAATAGATTGGAAAGTGGAAAAAAATACATAGATTCCCTGTGTCTATAATTGCTGAAAAGTTATTTGAATGTGGCAAATTCCATAATTTTAAAATGTCAACCTTAAAGTACTGGAAAAAACTTTTATGTGTGCTGATTATGAAAATCAGCTAAATAAAACAAAAATCTTAGAATGCATGTTGTTATAGTCCTGTAAAATGCTCTCCGTATAGGAAAACACTACTGATCATGCATGTTCTAAGAAATTGTTTCAGTCCCATCTTCAAAATATTGAAATCCGTCTTATTCTCCAATTTTTTCTTCCTTATGATGCATCTTAGTGAATTTCAGCAAAATTGCATTTTAAATAGTTATGTAATTGAACAAATCCTTGAGGGCAATGAATCTGGAAAGAGACCATTCAGAGTCTTTTGAAATATTCGGTGGAGATGAATACTAATTTTAGAAATATTTTGAAGGTAGAACCAACATGGTTGTGTCAACAATGGAATGTGAAAAGATAATTACAAGTAGCTTATCTCTCATTCCACTAGATTTAATAAAATTATAAAGATATTATGCATTTATTTTAAAACAAAAATAATTTTAAAAATTAGATAAGCCACTCATCCGTGTGTGTGTGTGTGTACGTGTGTGTGTGTGTGAGATGAAACTCATGTTATAGGTGACATATTACATAGTACTCAATATTAGTTAATGAGTTAATTTATAAGCTAATTTTTTAGCAATTATTTAATTGCACTATTCACACAAGTTTTATATGTTTGAAATTTTATTACAATGTATATATACCCTGTACATGCTTATTTACCATTAATTTTCTCCTATAACATTACTTAAATAGGTATGTATGTTGGTGAAATATTTGGCTATAACATAAATTACTTAACTCGTCCACTATTTTTAGAAGTGTAAATAGTTTGCAGCCTTTTACTATTATAACCAATGCTGCAGTATACAATAATTTATGATACATTTTCAGAAATGAAATTAAAGGGTATGTTTTGCAAAATTTGACAAATATTTCTAAATTTTATAACCTTCTAAATAAATAAAATTTATATTAGACTTATAAATTTGTTCTTAGACAACAACCCTGAAATTTGCCTGTGGCAAAGTGTCTCTCTCTGGATTCAACTCTAATTATTAATAATTTTGTGTGGAGTTGTATTTAAAGATTTTTTAAATAAATTAAAATAATTACCTAACAAGGCAGGATTTTTATCTGTTGTTCTAATACTTGAATCCCTGTTTAAATTACTCCAATCTTGTACTCAGCTATTTTCTATGTGAGCAGATATATTGGTACAAATTGTATTACCACCCAGGCATGCCATTTGAGAATGGAAAATTCTCCACCAAATTCTTTTTGCATTGATATTGTCTTGTGTCTGGTTCTTGTATATTGCTTTGAGGGCCAGCAAATCAAGTTTACTTTATCTTCTTTGTAACATATAAATATATTTAATAGGGTTTTATTTCCCTCTACTTACCTTCTTTTTTTTTCAACTTCATATGACATGATTTGAACTTCTTCCAGAGACTAGCCACTTTTATCTTTACACCCTGCTTTTTATCGCACTACCTAGACATAAAAAATTCCATATAGCATATATAATAAAGAATAAAATTAAGCTCATCATTACTAATTGATTATCAAGCAACATATATTTACATTCCATTTATTGGCATGAACATCTATTAAATCAAATTAAGATTTATTTCAACTAAAATTCTTCCCTTTTCCATAATATTTAAAATCTGTACATTTCTATTTTTATTCTGCGCCTATGTAGCCGCTCTCTATCAATGTCCCTACATCCCATTTTTCTTTGAGGCATGTATTAAAATGTCCGAGGAATAGGGATACAAAAGTGATCGTTCAATATTCTAGTTTTTAAAATGTTAATTTTTTGTCCACCTTATGGTATACAAGACCACCCTTTTTTGCACTATTTCCCATAATTTGGAGGAAATGCTACATATCCAAATATTATGAATAAATATTAAATTATTTAATAGCCTAAGTAATCATATGACTTTTAATATAGCAAAAAACAATATATGTAAAACAAAAAATTTTATCTGTAAATATACCTGGGCATTTTTACTCCTGTAGAAAATTCCTGCTTGACTATGTTTCATACTGCCTCATTTTCATTTTTAGATTTGAAATTTTTTCAGCTCATTTATTTATTCAGTAAATATTTACCTCAGTAAAACCAACTTTGTGACAGCAGTTTTCCAGGTACTGAGAATAAATCTGTAAATAAAACAACTCAATATTCCTAAGCACATGGAGTATACAAACTAGTAAGGAGAAACGGACAATAAACAAATAATTTAAATCTATAGCCTGTCATATGGTGAGAAAGATTATGGAAAAACTTTAGCAGGGAAGAAAATTAAAGAGGACAAAGGTCATGGCTCATACCTGTAAACCTAACACTTTGGGAGGCCAAGGCAGGTGGATCACGAGGTCAGGATTTCGAGACAAGCCTGGCCAATATAAGGAAACCCCATCTCTATTAAAAAAAAAAAAAAAATAGCCGGGTATGGTGGCACGCACCTGTGGCCCCAGTGAGCTAAGATCAGACCACTGTGGTCCAGCCTGGGTGACAGAGCAAGATTCCATCTCAAAAAAAAAAAAAAAAAAAGAAAAAAAGGGCAAATGTCAGGGTGCCATTGTACATAGAATGCTCAAACAAGACTCAATAACAAAGTGCCATTTGTGCGAATACTTGAAGGACAGATAAAAGAAATGAATCATGCAGAAATCTGGCTAAAGAGCATTTGAGATTTAGGAAATGAGCCAGGCAGAATCCATGAGACAGGCACTCGCATGGCAAGGAAGCCAATATGATTTGGGAGGAAATAGGATGTGAGGTTAGAGAAAAAATAAAGGATCAAAGAGTGAAAATTCTTGTAGGTGGCTTCTTGTCAAGTCCTTGGCTTTTATTCTCACAAAGGTGGGAAACTATAAGGAGTTTGAGAAAATGAGAGTATTGGTCTTATATTTTTAAAGGATCACTCTGGCAGTGTTCTCTTGAGAATAGACTCTAGTGGGCTAAGAGTAGAAGCTGACACAGTGACAAAGTCTGGTGCTTTATTTTTGCAGCATATGTATGCTGGAATTTTATCTTGCCAAGTATTGCCTTATGTTGCTACTTATTTACGGCTGCATAAAATCCTTTTCCACAATTGCATCACATGGTGTTCTGTGGTTTTCTTCTATATTGCAACAGATAAAAGATATGGCTCTCTGGAGGAAAGATAAATGACAAAGGTGAGTGGCAAGGTAATTACAGAAAGGATCCCTCTACGTTTTATAAGCTTTAATTAAGTCCTACAATGTCCTCCTCTAATGCACAAATACTGTGAAACCTATTTTGCAGAGGGTGAAAATGAGGCAAGCCAAAAAGTAACCAATCAAAAAAGTTCCAAGATCAGAATTGTTTTTCTCAATGAAAAATATGCTCATCCTTTTTTTATAGATGAAAACCTCATTTCTATCTCCATCATTTTTTTCTTGCTATTTTCTTGATGCTCTGTTTTTGGCTTATAGACTTTCTTTTCCAGGAGAGATTTAGGATATAGAGTCATGTGAGGAGCTGAATTGAGCTCTAATATTCATACATGGTAGGTGAACTGTTGGAGATTAATTGCTTACTGACACTTTCACTGCTGAGCACTCAGAATGTTTTAGCTTTACTGGTTTCATTAAATCTGCAGTAAGAAAATTGGGCTATTGAAAAATTATTCATGTAGCTGAAAGGAAGAGTATGGATGTGGAGAAGCAAAATTAGTGGCAAATCCCAGATATTTTGGGTGTCTCATTGTGAGAGGCAGTTTAAATAACATAAAAGACATGTAAAGAATACTGACTATTCAATCTTTCAGGAGTTTGACTCATTTTATTAAAAGTATTTGGAAGAACATGTCTTTTATGTGCAGATCTGTGTTGTGCACATGGTAGATAAGAATGTAACCTAAGATCATAGTTTAGAGCAGAAGCAAAGAAGTCAGATACCTTGTGTTTAAATGTAGCTTCTGCCACTCAATGATTGCATTACCTTGTAAACAATACTAGACCTCTTTGTGTCTCATCTCTTCATCTATGAAATGATAATAATTATAACATCTTACTGAGTTTTGTAAGACATAAATAGGTAATATATATTCTTAGAACAAATATAGTAAGAGCTCAATAAGTGTTACATGATTGGTATTATTGTCATATTCATATAAGACTTGTTCTTGCCTCGAGGACTTTGTATTCTATCCCGAACTATAAAAATAAAGCCTTTCAAATTAAATGTGACGTATGTGATACAGCAGTTAGTTTTACAGAAGTTCAGGGTAGAAAAGGATGAGTAATGTGGTACAATGGCCAGAGAATGATATAGAAGTCGCTAGCTGTGAGACAAGCCTTGAAAAAAAATGTATTAGAACCCCAGTTCCAACAGATACAGTTCAAGGAAAATGGTGACTCAGAGGACAGAAGGAACCTGTGTAAAACTGCAAAGGTTACAATGAGTTTTCATATTTTATAAGAGAGAGAAAAAGAAGATCCTATGTTAAGGATATTAGACTATGGAGAACACAAAAGGCCACATAGGTGACTTAGAACATGACAGAAAAAATAAGAGTCATTGGAAGCTTTTGAGGAGATCTCACTTTATTTAAGAAGTGCTTACAGATGATATGGCAGCAGAGTCCCGGAGAGATACCTAGTTGCAGTCTGAGCGAGCTAGTGTGGGGTTGATTCAATAAAATCCTTCCAATTATGAGCAGCTAACACTACAATGAAAGCAATGGGATGAAAAAATTAAGTTTTCCTAAAAAATTATCTATAAACTATAATGACTGATTAGATATAGGGGGAGACACTGAGGAAGGCTGGGAGGAGTGACAATGGCTCCAAAATTTTAGATTAAACTGGAAAATGTTGAGCGAGACTGGGAGAATATCAGGAGCCACTGGAAGAAGGGGGTGAGTTAAATAGGTTGGTCAGTTTAAATTTGGAAATGTGAAGACTACTATGACATTGGAGATTCAAGTGGAAATTGCCATCCATTGGACTGGAGTTCAGGAAAAGTAAAATAGATACAAAATATAATACGAAAAAGATATAGAGTTTCTACCATTTATTCAAACTAAAATAGTTTCAACATGTTTCCAGATAGTTTTTTTATTATAACATTCAGAAAAGATAGAAAAGCCAGTTAAGTAAAATTATAACCTATGAACATAGGGAAAAATTTATTGTCACATTAAGCAAGAATTCAAAAAATAATAAACACTTAACAAAAAGTTCTCTACTGTAAATCCACTTTTCTTCTTTCTCAACCTAACACCTATGTTGAACTAAATCACCACACTGGGACCAGTGGCTCACATTGGTAATCCCAGCAATTCAGCCAGCTGAGTGGGAGGATCCCTTGAGCTCAGGAGTTCCAGGCTGCAGTGAGTGATAATCGCTATAATCACGTCACTGCATTCCAGCCTGGATGACAGACCAAGACCCATCTCTTAAAAAAAAGAAAGAAAGAAAAAGAAAAGTATGTATGGAACATTTATTTTTTATTTAGAACCAACCATTGTTTCATCTCTTAAAGACCTAAATAGTAACAATTCTATTAAGAAGCTGGGACTGGAAGAATAAATTGCATGAATCTATTTGGAGAATTAACATGGAAAACTATTGTCACAGTGATTCTTTCCTTACATTTCATTGATTGTTATCTCCACAGAGGATTTAAATAATTGAATTTGTTACTTTTTAAGAAAGTAGTTCTACCCTATGGGGGTTTGAAGCAGGGGTGCAGGTGAATGGAGGCGATACAGTGCTTTACACTAAATGGATCCAGCCAGCTGTGGTTTCCAAGCTCTTGAGCCTGCTCTTTACAGTTTCCTTTAAAATGGTTATATCTGCTCTGGGAAGGTAATGCCAATAATCAAGTTTATTAGATGTGTATATAATTAAAGTTAATGGTCCTTGAGAGGTGTCTTGAGGGCCCTTCAATGAGGAAAGGACATGAGATTTCAAGGCATGGGCTTCATAAAATCTCTTTTGGTTACTCAGATACACTCTACAGTTTATTTTTGTTTCAGGGTGAATTTGAGGGTACTCAGACAGGTAGAGTATTACTGTGAATTATTATTTATTATCATGTTATATACCTTATTAAAATCTCCTTTCAAATTTTAAAATTATTTCTAATGCATGTAGAAAATGTGGCAGATTTTTTAATATTGAAATTGATGCCAAAATCATTAAGAATGTTAAATTTAATATTGAGAAATAATACAAATTAAAACATGTAAAATTTAAAAATTGTTTCAGACATGTCCTGAAGTATTTGAAGTTTTCCTAGATTTTCTGTTAATCCCATTTTTAAAGTTAAGAATGAAGGAATTCTATTTTATACTAATAAAAATAGATTGGAGTTCACATACAAAGGTGGTCCCTCCCTTCACAAATTCAGTTGCAAAATATCAAACACCATTCTGTGAGGATGCCAGGAAGTACTAACCTCAAACTTTTCAGCCCCATCCCACACACATATCTTCCTCACTACTGTGGTTAGATTCTGGAAGATGTAAATGGTACAAAACTGATTATTTGAAAGTGTCTCTGGTATTGGACTGTCAGGATGTACCCCCATGAGGCATACTGCACGCATGGTTCTTTGACCTTCTCCTGGACCATGCTTGAGTCAGGAAATATTATTTATAATATGTCTTCACCACACTTTGGGAACTATAGGCATATTTCTGCTGCTTTATTTCCATGCCCAGAATTTGAGAAATTCTGTGAGATTGTCTATGCTTCAAAATGCACTACATTTGACTGCCAGATAATTCTTTATGGGTTAGGGACTAATGGTGTTACTGAGCCATTTCTCACACAGCACTTCTTACCCCTTCCACATTTTCTCCTCCCCCTCTGACCAGGAAATCTTCATTTTACAACAGGATTTGGTATAGGGTAAGAAGCCGTATCATCTTCTCTATAGAAGAAATATATACATTTCCTATAACTTGAATCCTCTTAGTTATAGTAAGAACTTCCAAAAACAAAAATTTCAGACAAATCAAACTTATCTGTGCTTTTTACCATATAATATACATCCCCCTTGGGAAGAAAACAGACCCCAGTCCTGATTACCTGACAGCACTGGAAAAGAAAAAGGGGACATCATGGGAAAGAAATAAAACAAAACAATACAAAACTGTAGATCATGACAGTCACAAGTTGGGAAGAAGGGAGCACAATGCATTAATATTAAGAAATGTTTTGCTCAGTGTGTAAAAATAAATCTGCCTTAAATATAGTTTTAGATTGATCATGTATTTTTTGGTACAACAAAATGCACCAATTGATCTCCCTATTTATTTTGCATGTATGTCCTTGTATTCTTGTAGATATTTGGATTTAAAATGTTATCCTGTGGCATATGTTCCATCAGAGAAAATAATATGTAGGGAACTCAGTATGCACAAGAATTATTATGATCATATTTGGTTTCATTATTCATTTGGAAGCAGAATGGCTAAATTAGTGATTCCTAGACATGGAGTTTTATCCTACCAGTGGGGTGTCCAGGATCTCCAGAGCTCATGGGTGGAAAGACATGCTGTAATAAAACATTGCTGGGCCTATTGGGAGATACCTTTACCATCACAATATTATTTTATATTTTCACAAACTTCTCTTTTGAGAATTTCACAAGCTTAAAAGCAATGATCAGAAATTATCTATATCTACCTACCTATCTTCTTATCATCTATCTACATATGCAAACCTGTATATGTATATCTTATGTCTCTCTCTATGTACATACATCTGTCTTTGAGTAGAATACATTAGATGACCTGAGGTAATTTGTGTTTCAATAATAGAAAAAGCTTCACATTAAAATAATTCTATGGATTAGAGTAGCAGAAATGAGTTGTCTCACTGTGGTAGAGAGTGATAAAAACAATAATTCCAGACCTAAATGTAAAACTTCTTGTTTACTCTTTCTAATTTTGCTTTAGAATCACTTTCTGAGCTGGGCATAGTGACAAGCATCTGTAGTCCTAGCTGCTTGAGAGGCTCAAGTTGGAGGATCACTTGAGCCCAAGAGTTTGAGGCTACAGTGAACACTGATTGTGCGATGGTTCTCCAGCCTGGGAAAAGAGTGACACCCTGTGTCATAAAAATAAAATCATTTTCTGAAAATTAAGAAGGAAAAACAACTGCCATAACATTTTGCTCATTAGCAATAGAGTCAATTTGACCTCTGACAGAAATTCAAATTAATGGACTCAACCTAGAGCAGGTACCTTGCACACACATATTTACATTCAAACTAGAAAATTAGATCCATTAGGCTGGGATTCTTTTTCAATTTATTTTATGATATATCCTCAGTGTCAAGAAGAGTGTCTGGAACATAGTATGCATTCAAAGAACATTTGTTAAACAAACACATTTTGTTTGGAATATATGGAATGCTGTGACATTGTAGGTTAGAGGTGCAGGTGCATCAATATGTGGAGTATGTGTGAAGTAGCGCTAAGCGCATCTAAAGTTTTTCTTTTAATTATACGAGTAAAATAGGAAATAGTTTTTCTCGGTAATATGTAAACATTATTCTGTGTATAAATTTAACTCCTATTTCTTAAGTGTAATAACCACTGATACCAATTTGATGTCATTATTCTCAACTTTTTTCTATTCATTGAGAAAGTTCACTATCTCTTAATACAAATATATTGTACATAATATATATGTAATTTTGTCGAAATCTGGAGGATAGTTCACATACAATGCCTCATATTATTTATATTTACCTCCAATCTTTCTTTGCCCTCAACAATATGTCCTAGCATTCCATCATTAAGGGTACAATGTGGTATATAACTCATTGAACACAATTCAAATGGTATGCACAGAACACCGTTCGTATAGTCCCTCTCTAATACAGATACATTTTGACACCATGTTCAACATTATGTCATTGAAAATTATTATAATAATGAATTTACTTTTATACAACTTTATGTGCATATGTTTCTTTAGGAAGAGCCCTAAAAAGTAGTTATTCTTAGAATATATGCATTTTCATTTTCAATTGTATTGTCAAACTCTCCTTCAAAGAGGTTGCACATTTTAGTTTCTCACCATGTAAGAGAAACAATTTTCCCACTTTTTTGATCATGACTTTTAATCAAAATTTAAATTGAACTTGTGCCAACATAGTGGGTTATCCCATTTCAAATCCTTATTTACCAATAAGGTTAAAAATTTGTTTAAATTCTTTAAATTATTTACTGTTTTTAGACTACTCAATAATCTCTGTCTAATGTTCTATTTTGTGGGGGAAATTGTACTTCAGAACACACTATGTATGCTCTTCATTTGCTTATGTCTGTTAAAAGTATTTTCACCAACTCTTCATTTTTTTTCTTTAAGCTTATGCTGATGTTAGAAATTTAAATTTTTTAACAAAAATGTATTTATTTAATTATGAGACAAAGGTAATTTAAAAATACAAATTCTTCCATAGAATGCTATGTAGTGGGATCTAATTTTCTTTCTTTCTCCTTTTATTTTTAAGTAACAAGTAATAATTATACATATTTATGGGATACATATTGATATTTCAATGTGTATACACTGTGTAATGATCAAATCGGTGTTATTTGCATATTGATCGTGTGCAACATGTAATTTCTTAATGTTGTAAAAATGCCATATTTTTCTCTATCTTTTTGAAAGTATACAAAAAATTAACCATATTTATCCTACATTGGTGCCGAACACCAGAACTCATTTCTTCTGTTTAGCATTAATTTTGTATCCCTAAACCAACTTAATTCCCCCTCCTCCCCTCTCTATTGCACTTCCTTATCTCTAATATTTGCAATTCTACACTCTAATTTTGTAAGCTCCAACTTTTTTAGCTTTAGTCTATGAGTGCAGACATGCAATATTTATCTTTCTGTCCCTGACTTATTTCACTTAATGTAATGACCTCCAGGGTCATCCATGTTGCCATTAATTACAAAATTTCACTTTTATGGCTAAATAGTATTCCATTGTGTATATATATATCCCATTTTCTTTATCCTTTGTCTTTTGATGGACATTTAATTCTATTACATATCTTAGCTAGTGTCAATAGTGTTGGAGTAGGCCAGGCACGGTGGCTCACATCTGTAATCCCAGCATTCTGGGAGGCCAACGTGGGCAGATCACCTGAGGTCAGAAGTTTGAGACCAGCCTAGTCAACACAGTAAAACCCCATCTCTACTAAAACTGCAAATATTAGCTAGGCGTGGTGGCAGATGCCTGTTATCTCAGCTACTCGGGAGGCTGAGGCAGGAGAATCACTTGAACCTGGGAGGTCGAGGTTGCAGTGAGCCGAGATTGTGTCACTGCACTCCAGCCTGGGTGACAAGAGCGAAACTGCCTCCCATAAACAAAAAATAGAGTTGTAATAAATCTGGGGGTGTAGGTAACTATTTGACATACTGATTTTCTTTCCTTTAGCTATATACCTAGTAGTGAGACTGCTGAATCATATGGTAGTTCTAATTTTAGTTTTTTTGAAAAACCTCGACACTGTTTTTCAAAATGGCCATTTCAATTTACATTCCCAGTCACCGTGTACAAGTTTTTTTCTTCTCCACATTCTTAGCAGCCTTTGTCATTTTAAAATATCTTTTTGATAGTAACCATTCTAACTGAGGTGCAATAATATCTCATTGTGATTTTGATTTGCATTTCCCCAATGATTAGTGATGTTGAAATTTTTTTATATATTCCTTTGCAGTTTCTTTTCAGATTCTTTGTCTACTTAATTGGATTATTTATCTTTACTTTTTGCTACTGAGTTGATTTCCTTGAATAACCTGGATATTAGCTCCTTGTCAGATGAGTAGTTTACAAATATTTGTTCCAATTTTAAAAATTGTCTCTTCATTCTGATTGTTTTCTTGACTGTGCAGAAGCATTTTACTTTGATATAGCCACATTCGCTTATTTGTTTTGTTGTCTGTGCCTTTCAAGTCTTAGCCATACAATCCTTGCCTAGACCAATAACCTGAAATATTTCTCCTGAGTCTTTTTCCAGTAGTTTTCTAGTTTCAAGTCATTATATTCAAGTCTTTAATCCTTTTTGAGCTGATTTTTGTATGTGATGAGAGACAGAAGTTTAGTTTCAATATTCTGTATACGGCTGTCCAAGTTTTCCAGCACTGTTTATTGAAAAAGGTGTACACTCCTTAATGTATGTTCCTAGCAAGTTTGTAGAAAATTAGTGAACTCTAAATGTGTGAATTTATTTCTGTTTCACTGGGCTATGAATCTATTTTTATACCACTAGCATGCTGTTTGGTTACTATAGCTTTGTAGTATATTTTGAAGTTAAGTGATGTCTTGCCTCCAGCTTTGTCTATTTTGCTCAGTATTGCTTTGGTTATTTGAGGTGTTTTGTGGTTCCACACAAATTTTAGAAATTTTTCTACTTCTGGGAATAATGTCATTGCTATTGTGATAGGGATTGCATTGAATCTATAGGTTTCATTGAGTACTATGGTCACAGTCAGAATGTTAATTCTTCCAATTCATAAGCATGAGATGTCTTTCCTTTGGCTCACATCCTCTTCAATTTCTTTTATGAGAGTTTTGTAATTTTCATTACAGAAGTCTCTCAATTCCTTGATTAAATTTATTTCTAGGTGTTATTTTTTGTAGATACTCTAAATAAGATTGCTATCTTTATTTTTAGCTAGTTCATTATTGGACTATAGAAACACTACTGATCTTTGTATTTTAACTTTCTATCCTGAAACTATGCTGAATTTATCAGTTCTGATAGTTTCTATATCTAAAATCATGCCATCTGCAAAGAGGATCAATTTCACTTCCTCTTTTTTAAGTTGGGTGCTCTTTATTTCTTTCTCTTGCTCAATTGCTTAAGCTAGAAATTTCAGTACTATGTTGAAGAAGGATGATAAACGTAGGCATCCTTGTTTGTTTCAAAGAAAGATTAGAAGAAAAATTTTCAGCTTTTCTACATTCATTATGTTGTTAGCTATGGTTTGTCATATGTGGACTTTTACATGTTGAAGAAGAATGTTATTTCTATGACTAATTGTTGTTTGTTAAGAGTTTTCATCATAAAGGCACATTGAATTTTGTCAAGTGCTTTTTTTTGTTAACATCTATTGAGATAAACCTATGGCTTTTGTCCTTCATTCTGTTCATGTGATGTACATGTTTCTTGATTTGTGTATGTTAAACTATTCTTGCATCTCTGAGATAAATAGCAGTTCATCATGACATATTAAATTTTTGACATGTTGTTGGACTTAGATTCCTAGTATTTCATTGAGGATTTTTGCATCTATGTTCATCAGAAATATTGGCCTGTAGTTTTCTATTTCATCGTGTTTTTATCTGGTTTTGGTATCAAGATAATCCTGGCAAAGTAAATAATTTATGCATTATTCCTCCTATTCAATTTTCTGGAATGGTTTCAGAAAAAATGCTGTTAGTTCTTTAAACTTTTGCTGGGATTCAGCATTAAAGCTATTCAGTCCTGGGCTTTTCTCTATTAAAAAATTGTTTATTACTGATTCAATCTTGTTACTCATTATTAGTCTGTTCAATTTTATGTTTCTTTCTGGTTCAATCCTGTTCGGTTACATGTGTCTAGTTTAACAATTTGTTCTAGGGTTTTGAATTTGTTAACATATGATTATCTGTAATAGTTTCTAATAATCATTTTTATTTCTGTAGGATCTAATGCCTCCTTTTTTAATTTCTAATTTTATTCATTTGAATCTTTTTTTCCTTGTAACTTTAATAGTATTTTGTCAATTCTGTTCATCTTTTCAAAGAATAATTTATTTTATTGATTCTTTGTACTATTTTATAGTCTCCATTTCACTTAGTTCTACTCTAATTTTATGTATTTCTTTTTATCTACTAAACTTGAGATTGGATTATTCTTGCTTTTATCATTCCTTGAGGTGCATTGTTAGATTATTTAATTGAAATCTTTTTTATTTTTTTAACATAGGCCATTATTGGTATAAAATTCCCTCTTGGCACTGCTTTTGCTATATCTTATAGGTTTGGGTATATTGTGTTTCCATTTTCATTTTTTTCAAGAATTTTTAAAATTTCTCTCTCTTTTTTTTTTTTTTTTTTTTTTGAGATGAAATCCCACTTCTTCGCCCAAGCTGTAGTGCAGTGGTGCGATCTCGGCTCACTGCAACCTCCACCTCCCAGAGTCAAACAATTCTCCTGCCTCACCCTCTGGAGTAGCTGGGATTACAGGTGTATACCATCACACCCAATAAAATTTATTTCTTAATTTCTTCATTGACCCATTGGTCAATCAGGAGCATACTGTTTAATTTCCATGTATGTGTATAGTTTCTAAAATTTGTCTAGTTATGATTTCTAGTTCTATTCAAGTATGGTCTGAGAATATATTTGATATAATTTCTATTTTTTAAAATTGTTGAGACTTGTTTTGTGGCCTAATATATGATCTATCCTAGAGAATGTTGGTAGTAGTGACAATGGTGTATTAGTAGGCTCCAAGGCAGGATATAATCTTCTGGAGCTTATTTCTCAAAATGGTGTCATACTGCAGTAGCTTGAGCACTAGGGGCTGGACCTTGCTTGAATTCTGTTTCTGAAACAATGGAATTGCATGGACTCCAGGTAGCTCCAGGTACCTTTCATCAGGCTCAGAGCCTATAAGGGCCAAGGGGCTGTATCACTCTCCTGCTGAATTCTAGTGTTCTCTTTTGGATGCTGTATTTGACATGTGGTTACTTTCTTGCTGTTTGGACCTTCTTTTTGAAGGAGGTTAGTTCTGGGTGTCTTTAACTAACCATCCTGATCTCATTTCCAGAGATTTTAAATTTTAACTTAAGGTTCATAAAAATTTTTATGTCTTTTCTTCTTTGTAACTTTTTAATAATAATTTTTCTTATTCCAAAGTTAAAAATATAGCATGTATTTATTGTTTAATTTATACACTTATATATGTGTAAATTTAAATAAGTGTATTTTAATTGTAAATATAATCAAATATAAATTATAAATTAAATATTATATAATATAAATATATTTATGTTCATAAATACACATTCATACATATAGGTATACAAGTACCTTTATGTATATGGATAAATTAATGTACATATTGTACATGCATTATATTTACATACACAACTATATACACATATATAAATCAAATATATAATATGTAAATATATACCTATATACACAACATACATAAATACTTGAGATTTAAATCCAAAAGCAATATTCTATTTTTTGCTATTTTATTATTTTGTCCTCATTGATGTATTTGATTTTATATTTTCTTCATGTTTTTTTATTTATGGTCATAAGTAGTAATGGCTTTCCTTTTAATTTCTTAATCTGTTTTCATCTAGTTTGGATACTGGGGACATATTAGCCTTATCAAATGAATTGAATCACCTCCATTAATTCAGAGTAACAACTTATTTAACAGAAATTGATCTAATCCTCAGTGGTTTGGTGAAACTTAACTTAAAATTGACCCTGCTATTTTTTTATTTGCTTAATTTTTTAGTGTTTGGCCAAGAAGAGACAATTATTAAACATCAAGTTAATTTTTTGAAAAGTTATTATCTATTATTTATTCTGGTAATTTGAATATTTATAAAATTTTTCTGAAATTTTCTATTTGTTTAATGACAAATAGAAAATATAACTTGTTTATATAATTCAATTATGATTTTAAATCTCTAGTGTATCCACTATTACATTCCTTTTTTAAAAATTAATACTCCACACTGTTTGTTGTAGACATTAAACAGTAGTTCCAGAAGTTTACATTTTAAATTTTTTTATGGAATCAGCATTTGGTTTTATTTATCATAACCAGTATTTTTTCTACTTTTCACTTCTGCTAATATTTTTCAATAAAGAACATGAATAATATTAATGCAGTATAATTTATATGAATGTAAATATACCAGTTATAATTTGATGATTTTCTTGCTAAATTTGGAAGTATGCTGCTGGGTAAATATCTCTATCTTAAAAATATATCATAAGTTACTGTAATTTTTTACAAATATTACAATTTTAAAAATCTTTCTCATTAAATTTGAGATATTTGAAGACAGAAACTAAATATTTTAATGGTCAGGTTTTGGCATGATATTCAAACACAGTAAATTCTCAGTATTTTTCTTGAATGAACTGAATGAGTATTCTTAATAAAAGAATTGTGTAAATGTTACTCAAAAGCATCCTTTCTTTAAGATTTTAAACAAATTAGCTTGTGATCCCATCTCACATATGGTGACTAGGCCAAAGTCTTCCTCTAAATATCTGTCAATTACCAGAAGCGTATGTAAGCTGGGTCAATTTCAGTTCTGTATATTTCCACAGATGAAATGTCATTTTTCATGTTTTGGCTCTGTTATTGTCTCCGGCATAAAGCCAACGAAGTTTATGCAGTTCCATTTCATGATATGCTACCCCACCCCCACTCCAACTAATCACATAATTCGTTTATATTTGTGGCAGATTTTACAGAAAGGTTGAGAGCAATGCAAGGGTTTCATATATAGCAGCATAAATTGCTTGAAATAAACAACAAACAAAAACGGTAAAACCTAACCCGTGTAACATCTACTAAACATCACTCTAAGTTATTTATATATTTTAGCTCATTTGATTCTCACAACAAACCCATGAGGCAGATACTATAATTACTTATTTTATTTTTTTCACATGAAGAAACTAAAGCACACACTTACAGCAGAGGTCACATAAGCTAACAGTTGTGATCCTGGGGTATAAAAGGTGATTCTTACTAAAGGCTCTTTAAATACAAGCTTTGGTTTTGTCACCATTTGTAATTTTTCACTGGTTAAGTTTTGCCAAAGTGGCAGGCTCTTGCTATGGGTTTACTGTCAACTTTCTCCATGATTCTCCATCCACCTCTTTACTCTCTTCCCCCTCACTCTTGTACATTTTTACTGATTAATTATATGGAGAATTTTGCTATCTCTTTGTGTTTTGATCATTTTCTTTTTATAAGTCTTATTTATTTTTTAAAAACAGTGATTCTCATGCTTCAGCCTCACCAGTAGCTGGGATTACAGGCACCCACCACCACACCTGGCAAATTTTTGTATTTTTAGTAGAGGCAGGGTTTTACAATGTTGACCAGGCTGCTCTCGAACTTCTGACCTCAGGTGACCCTCCTGCCTCGACCTCCCAAAGTGCTGGGATTACAGGCATGAACTACCATGCCCAGCCAGCACATTTGATCATTTTCTGTATATTTGAGGTTAAGCTCACATTCAATAGTATTTACAACTTTATTTCCAGTTAAAAAATTATTTCCTGTCTATGATGAATTCTAGCATTATGTATTAAAACAGCAATTCATATTTTTCTTTTCCCTATAAAATGTTTAAATATAACATCATTCATATTACTTTATTAGGAATCTGGCTAAATATATTGCTTTATATTGGTGCAATACGGCTCTGGACAAACTGTTTTCTTTTCCTTTTAACTTCCTAGAATTAGTGGAAATATGGTTGTTCACACAATGAGTCTGATCTTTTGTTTTCCAGATGTCCAATATGCTCAAAAAGGCATTGAAATCAGTTAAAGTAATATCTAAGCCAATTTATACTGACATTGCCTTAATGAATATGAGAATTCTTTGCATTTCAGCTGAATATCCTCACAGGTTTAATCTATAAATTCTAAGACCTGTATAGTATTAAAATTCTCCCATGTGATGAAGCAGGAAAAATAGTTATAAGTGGGAATTATAAAATGCAAGTATATGGTACTGTCTTGGTCCATTTGTATTGCTATAAATTAATACTTGAGGCTGGGTAATTTATAAAGAAAATATATTTATTTGACTCATAGTTCTGAAGGCTGTAAAAGAAGAATGGCACTAACATCTGCTTCTAGTAAAGGCTTCAGGCTGCTCTCACTCGTGCCGGAAGGCTAAGAGGAACCAGCATGTGCAGAGATCACATGATAAAAGTAGAGAAGAGGGGGAAAAATGCTACATTATTTTAAACAACCAGCTCTCACAGGAACTAGCTGAGCAAAAGTACACTCAACACCCCCACCTACCAGAAAAGATATTAATCTATTCATGAGGGATCCACTCTGATAACCCAAACACCTCCCACTAGGCCCCACTTCCAACACTGGGAATCAAGTTTCAACATGGACCTTAGAAAGTCAAGTGTCCAAACTATAGCAGATACTTACACAAATCTACAAATTACCTGTATAAAAGCAATTTTAGATTTTTAGCTCAAAAAGTGAATATATAGTCAGGTTTTTAAATGGATAATTGAGTTCCTACACTGAAGTAAAAAAGAAACAAAGTTTGTTATACCAGAGTATTTCAAAGTAAATAGCACAGAAATATATCTGATTGTTTCTAGATGCTAAGTAGGAAGTACTTTTGATCAAGAAGTGAAAAACCAGGTGGCAAAAAACACCCTACGATGTAATAATCGTCAGGATATTTACGTTACCTGTCACCTCAAGTGTTTACCTCCATATTCATAGTATATAAAGAAGATGTAGAGATAGACTTACTATATACATGTATACTGTATAGGTTTTTCTCATAATTTCTCTTTTCAAACCAGGGTTATATTTTACACACACTTTTGCTTTTTACTTTTTACTTATGAGAAACCAGACCAAAATATGAAATTGAGAAAAATATGGATCTAATTTAATATTTAATATATGTTTATTAATTAATGCATAATATTTGCATATTTTATGGGTTACATGAAATATTTTGTTACTTGCATAGAACATGTAATAATTGTCAGGATATTTAGGTTGTCTATCACCTTAAGTGTTTATCATTTCTGTGTAGATATAGACACTGTATATATGTATACTGTATAGGTTTTTGTCATAATTGCTCTTTTCAAACCAGGGATATATTTTACACACGCTTTTGCTTTTTACTTTTTACTTATGAGAAACCAGACCAAAATATGAAATTGAGAAAAATCTGGATCTATACTTAATATTTCATATATACATTTATTAATTAATGCATATTTGCATGTTTTATGGGGTACATGAAATATTTTGTTACTTGCATAGAATGTGTAATAATCATCAGGATATTTAGGTTATCTGTCACCTCAAGTGCTTATCATTTCTGTGTTGAGAACATTTCAAGTTCTCTTTCCTAGATATTTTGAAATAAAGCATTAACTATAGTCACTCTACTCTGATATCAAACGTTATAACTTACTTCTTCTATTTCACTATATGTTTGCACGTATTAACCACCCTCTCTTCCTCCATACCCACATGCCCCAATGCCTATCACCACCACCAACACACCCTCTTCCTGGCCTCTGGTAACCATCATTCTACTCTCTACCTTCCTGAGATCAACTTTTTTAGCTCTCACATGTGGATGAGAACATGAAGTATTTGTCTTTCTGTGTCTGGCTTATTCTACTTATCATAATAACCTCTAGTTTCATCCATGTTGCTGAAAACGACCGATTTCATTCTTTTTTAATGGACAAGTAATGTTCCACTGTGCATATATACTACATTTTCTTTATCCAATTATATATTTATGAACACTTACATTGATTCCATATCTTTGTTATTGCCAATAGTGTGCTAATAAACATGGGGTTACACATACAATTTGATATGCTGATTTTCTTTCCTTTGGATAAATACCCACTAGTATGATTGCTGAATCATATGGTAGTTCTATATTTAGATTTTTGAGAAATTTCCATGTGGTTTTTTATAATAGCTGTACTAATTTATATTCCCACTAACAGTGTATAAGAGTTCACTTTTCTCCACATCCTTGCCAGAATTTGTAGTATTTGTCTTTTTGATAATTGCCATTTTAACAGGTGAGATGGTATCTCATTGTGATTTTGATTTGCATATCCCTAATGATTAATGATGTTGAGTATTTTTTATTTATCTGTTGGCCACTTGTATTTCTTCATTTGAGAAAATTATTTCTCATACTTTTTAATGTGCACATAAATGTTGGTATTAACTTCATAATTACTGCATGAGATTATAACTAATTTGACAGTTTCCCCATTCACTTGCATAATCCTATTCTTAATTTTTTTCAGTAACACAGGTTATTAAGTTAGTGGGTATTGTTCCTTAATTTACTTCCATATTCATATTTTATAGGGAAGATGTAGATATAGACTTATATACATCTATACTGTATAGGTTTTTGTCATAATTACTCTTTTCAAACCAGGGTTATATTTTACACACGCTTTTGTTTTTTACTTTTCTTTATAAGATTTTGCTAAATCTGACCTATCCCCCACACACCGTCTGTTTACTTGTAGAGTCCTAATTCATTCTGGCTAATGTTATATATTATTCCATGGTGGATATGAAATATACAATGTATTCAATTACTTCTTATCACTCATCTTTCATTTTGTTTCAGTTATTTTGCCATAATTTCATATTTTGCCATAACAAAATAATATTTTTTAATATCCTTGAACATAATACAGTTTCAACTGGGGCATTTATTTCTCAATGATACATTTCCATTAGTGAGATTTTTGTGTTAAAGAAACAAGCATTGTGTTTTTTCTTAAAAGATTTTGCAAGAATGCCTTCATAAAAAAGTATAAAATTTTAGTTTCTATGAAGTGTATATGATAGTGCATTTCCCCTACATTATTAACTACATTTACTTTTTCTAAACTACAAGACATAAATATCTCATTATTAATTTCAATTCCATTTTCCTTAATTCTAGTGATTTCTGCAACTGTTTATGGTTCTTAACTACTTGCTCCTCTGTGACTTGCCGGTCTTTGCATTGGCTTATATATGTATAGATTATAGATTATCACTTTTATTATAAATATAGCACATTTATTTGATATTCTCATTGCACGTTTTTAAGTATCTAGTCTTTTTATTCACTATGTATGATGTGTTTTGCCACAAAAGGCTTTTCATGTCTGCATGGTGAAATGTTCATTTCTCTTTTATGAATTTGGTACTATTATCATTCCCTGCCTGGAATATATCTCACAGATTTTTGTTTCCTGTTTTGATTTATCTGAAACTGATTTTGTAATTGGTTTAAATGCTGCTCCAATTTTATTATATTTCAAATGGATAGCCTATATTATTTTATTTTTAAATAAACTATTCTTTTGCCATATATTAGAAACTACATTTCCTATATATTAGAATCTGCTTTCAGGGGATCTATTTCTGGATTGTATAGTCAGTTCCGCAGGTCACTAGCTTTTTAGATCTATGTTCTGATAGCTGAAAATGACACTAACAATTCTTCATACTATTTCTTCACATATTTCTTTACTATGTGTCAGCATCTATCCTTCCATATGACTTTAAAGATAAATAAATGCTGTTTTTAAAAGAGGAAATTTTAATTAAAAATTTTTTTAAATTTATACAGTGCATTCAAATTTAGTTGAATCACTGTAGCAATACTATTTTGCATGCAAGAAAATGGTAACCCTAGGATGTGCTTTTCACTTGTTATGATAAGCTTTCCGGCAGTCAATAGACTTCTGGCTGTATTTACATTGGTCCTTGGTCAATATTACATTTAATCCTTAAAGGTTACAAATTTTTCACCATCTTAAAAATACTATTTTTCATTTTTATTTTTTAGTACTCAGTTTAAAGTTATGATTTTTCTGTGTTTAGCTTGTATGAATCTGCTTGACTAAAGTTTCTGATTGATTCAGTCTACTCGGGCTTCTTTTTCTAACTAAAACCTGTTTGTTTGTTTTTTTTCTACATTAACTGACTTTAGAATTAATTACATGTAGCCATTTTTAAATTGCTATTCAAATAACTCACATTTACTAAAAAATCAAACTCTTCTACTTATTTATACTGGCTGCCTTGATTTTATATATTAAATTTCTAAAATGACTTGGATTTATTTGTAGGCATCCTATCCTGTTCCATTGGTTTGTCTCTTCTTCCATTAAAACTACACTATTTTAATTTAAAAATATATTACATAATTCTGTTAGGACTAACTCCCCCCACCTTATACTTTTTTCAGGAATTTTTATCAAAATCATATTAAATTTGTCAATTAGGGGAAATTGACACATTAACAGTGTTGAATACTTCTATCCCTGAATATTTGTTCAATTCTACTTTAACGTCTTTCTGAAGTGTTTTACATATTCCTTAGATAGGTCATACACATTCTTAGGTTTATGACTTTCTCTCTCTATATATATATATATATATATATATATACACACAAATATATATGACTGTAGGCTATAAAAAAATGAAAACTTCTTATTCATTTTGTCTTTTGTTAGTCATATTATATGTATAGTTATAATATATAGTTACATATAGTTTTATACATTTAGTTACATATAATATTATTCAAATTCATTGTTATATTTTATATATTAATTATATATATTGCTATTTGCCTAAATTATTTTACTTTTACTTTAAGTAGTTTTTAAAAATTTTTGTTTTATGTTTATACAATTATGTTAAACTGAAAAAATATTGGTTATACTTCCTTTCTAAGTGGGTCACTTTGGCCAAATTATATTTTCCCAGAAAATTTTACATTTTACCTAAGTTTTTAACTGTGTTTGTTTAGCAATGTGCAATGAATACTCAATATTTGTTCAAAATTTAATCCAGTTGAAGGGTTATTTCTTCGTTTCCATTTTTATTTCTAGATATCTGTTCTTTCTCCACTTTCTCTTTAATTAGGTTGAAATAGTTTGTCTTTTTGGTTGATGTTATCTGTGAACCATATTTAATTTGTATATTAGTTTTATATGTTTGTTTTCTAACTCAATAATCTTTTTTACTTTATGAATTTCTTACTTTGACTCTCCACTTCCAAGAGAAGTACCTTTTATTTTCTTTCTTTTTTTCAAATGCTTCATTAATTTCTGATTTTGTTGCTGTCCTGGGGCAGATAATCATAGATACATATTACTGGTAACTCACAATGCAAATATAAAGTGGAGTTTATTGGAGGGAAGCATACCAGCAGAGAAGTAGCAGACCACACACAGTCTTTGGACTGACGTTTCACAGTATAGGCTGAGCGTAACTGTGCTGAATGTACTTTGAACAAGGTTCCAGCTGCCTGGACATCTAACTGAGAGGCCTCCAAGGTCAACTCTGAGCTCCACTCCAACAGAATGTTTGTGGAGTTTCCTAAAAGAGATTGGGGGAATACTTAGTTTCTCTGAGTAACAAAGGGCAGATAAAGGAATCTCCAGGCCCTGAAGTGCTGTGAGTGTTTCTGTGAATCAAGAGCCAAAGTCTTTATACTAAGGCCCTAGGCAGGGGGAACAGACTTGCATGCCAGCTAAGCTGACATTAGCCAAAGACATTGCTTCTACACAAATATCCTTAGGGCAACTGAAACTGAACCAATTCTCTTTTGAGCCTCTGAAAGGAGAAAGGAAATGAGCTGCTGATGCCATTCAGATATGTCTCACAGCAGTTGTACTATGGTCAGAGAAAACTATTTCTAATATTCATAGTTTTGCAATTTATTCAAGTTTTCTTTGTCTTCTACCATGTGGTCATATTTCATGCCCTGGTAAGAAGGTTGTTATATTGGAATATAGAGTCTGATGTATCCTAATTGTTTCTGTCTAGTGTGAGAGAAGTACATTAAAATCTGTTTTTGTTCTGTTTTTCTTTTTGTCCATGTCTATTTTACCTTTTATTACTTAGTGGGTTTTTTAATAACAGATGTTACTATTTTGTTTAGTCCACTTATATTAATAATTGTCACATTCCAATGGGAATTATAACTTTTAGTATTAAAACTTCTTTGTCTGATTTAATGCATTTGTCCTATTTAAGTTTTTTACAATTTTCTTTGAAGTGTTTTTCTCCATCACTAGGAGAGGATTCCTCTACAAGGAGTAGTAATGGACTAGAGTAGCTTTTTCAACTTTCAGGGTGTTAGATTTTGTATGAGATTGTTTCAGTGAAGAACTCTAACCACTATAACTTTTTGTGACCTCTTCTTTGTCTCCCGGAGATACAGCAGATTCAGGAATGTGTTTTCTTACCTCCTGCTCTATGTTTCCTAGAGTCATATCCTTGTTTTCAAAAACAATTTTCCTACTTTTAGATGCTTATTTTGCTATACAGTAATGTCTGGTTTTTCACTCTCCTGGGTTTTTTGTATCTTGATATATGAACCTATTCTCTTTCTTATCCTTACTGTTTTTGCTATGCTCAACTTGGTACTTTTCCTATGTCTCCTCTAAATTAAACTCAGTCCAGGAGGGAAGATTTTTTTATATTTCTGAAAACCACAGCAGTATTTGATTTTCTGTTGTTAAATATTTACAGCTACTTTGGTTCTTTGTCTGTCTTTACTTACATCTTAGGGGTTATGAACAAGTATTCCAGATATTTCTGATGTCCTGGGACTCACTCAATCAAGTTTCTTCTTGAAGTTTTGCTGTTGTCATTTTCCATTTGGGGTTTTGATTTATTTTAATTATTTATTTTGCAATATTAAGTTTCCAGATCTGATAGTCGTCAGTTTCCCTTTTATTCCTTCTACACATGCTAACAAACTGCTCATTTTGCACTGTTCCTGCTGTTGGTGGTCTGGTCATACAATCCCCATCTGCATATTCTGAGCCTTATATTGATGCCATGTTTCTTCGTTTTTATTGAAGATACTTTCTGTTTCTTTTGCTGGCCAAGTAGACTTTTGGTTTTTAGGAGGAGTTTGGGGCAAATTCAAAATTATGCATTCACAATGATACCAACACCCACAATAAAAATATTATGTTTTTGA
Organism: Ateles fusciceps; assembly: GCA_036589455.1. Classification (NCBI taxonomy): domain Eukaryota; kingdom Metazoa; phylum Chordata; class Mammalia; order Primates; family Atelidae; genus Ateles; species Ateles fusciceps. The sequence continues at coordinate 4,308,143 of JAZHEH010001040.1, read as the reverse complement.
CTATGTAACCATCGCAGCCTTACAGTTGCAAACAAATAAGAAGTTTGTTTTTCTCCACACAAATAGAGAATGTTGTTTGGTTTTGTTTCATGCAGTAAGTTGTAAGCTATATCTCCTCTTCTCTTTAAATGGCTCAGCATCACTAGAAGGAGGTTTACTACTCACTTTTTTATGCCTTTCATATTGTTCTATGTTCACCAATTTCATTCATTAACACTAGTTCTTTATTTACTTCTTTTTATCCTCAACCAAGTGTAGATTTCCTCCAATCTCTGACAATCTTGTTTTAATCACCACTGATAGCATTTTTTAATCAGTGAGTTTTCTTCATTTGAAAGCAAATAAAAGCAACCCAGTTATAAAAGATTCAGTTTATTAAAGTGATGGTGAGGAAGCCATTTAATTTCTTAAAAGCTAGAAAACCAGCCTTGAAAGCTGTGTGGCCAGGAGCTATGCCCAAAATTATCTAGATTTGTTCAGTGAAGACTTTTCTGCCAATGCACCTGAGAATAATTTAGCTTGCCCTGCTAATATTGCTCACATTGGCACTAGAAGCTGCCCATAGAAACAACGTCATTGGTGCCTCTGAAACTAATTGCGTGTGGAAGCACTGGTGTCACTCATTGTCTAAATAGATCCTTATGCTCTTCTATTCAATTTATAGAATAGGTCATCTCATTGAGGAACTTAAGATATTCATAATTTTTTACTAAATAGCCATAATAGTAACAAAAACTCAAATCTTACATTTTTACTTTTTTTAGTGGGAGACAGTTATTACCACATAAGTTGAGAATTTTCTCAACAATTGAAGCATATGCCTTTATTTAGCAGCAGAGAAGATGAAGTATGTCACTACAATAATAATTTGCCTCACCATATTATGATTTTTTTATTTTTATTTTTATTTTTTAAAAACGAGTAGTCTTATTGCAGTACATATTGTGATTTTTTAAGATGAACATGAACTCTTTATGGTCATTATATGTGGAATAGCTTTGAAAGAAAACTATGCATGTGTATGTATACAAACATCCATGTATGTGTGTGTACATATATATTATATATACTGTCAGAAATTTAAAAGTTTTTCTCTAAAGTCTAAGAGACTAAATCAGCTGAAATGAATTGACAATAGAATAACAGAAGAAAATGTAAACATTTATAAATTTATTAATGGGCACATAGATAAAGGAATTCCACAAATATTGTTACAGGATTTCTTTACTGCTACTTTGCCTGCCAGAAGTCTCTGCAGCCGCCATGACCTCTTCCCAGGGCCTCGCTCAGCCCTACTGGGCTTGCTCCAATGACTTGGCCTGGCAGACTGCACTTGGCTCACACCTTGGCCCAGATTCCACACCAGAACAGGGATGCCGTGCTCACCCATGGCTGGACCAGGCATGCTGCAAGTGGCTTCCACATTGGGCACCAGTGTCTAGACAAGGGGAACATGGTGACACTTGAAAACTCAGAGATGCCAGCAACTGCAGAGCCCCAGGTGATGTTATGCCTTTCACCTGGGGAATCCTGAGGTCTGACTCCCCAAGAAATGTTGTGGCTTTTGTAGTTCAGCAAGCTATCCAGGAGGGAATGGTACCCAATGGCTTCACCTCTTCAAGATCACAGCTAGGCAAATGGGAGCACATTACAGCTCTCTTATTTCCATTGCCCATAGCTTAGTGAACAGGAGGATTAGCACTCATTTGTTCCTGCAGCCCGCAGCTCAGTGAGTTCTGGGTTCCTGTCCCAAAACCAAGAGGAATAAGGTGCACAAACACCAGAGAATGAGTAAAGCAGAGAAGAATTTTATTAAGTGATGGAAGGAAAGTTCTCAAATGTTAGAGGGCACCTTGAAGTCAGCTTGCCTTCAGCTGCAAGAAGGAACCCAAAAGTAGGTAGTCCTCTTTGTAGCTGAGTCTGAGGTTTTAATGGGCTCATAAAATAGGGGCATGTGTGCTGATTGGTTCATGGGTGGTCTTAGAAAAAGGACCATTGAATTGGTTAAAAAGCATTGAGGAAGTTCTCACTCCAGTCATGGGCTTTATGTGGAACCAGCAGTTTGGTTTTCAGGTTTTAGGCTGTCTTTGGCTTGAAGGTTGGATTTCACTGGGGACATGCCCCTGTCTGCCTAGGAATTTGTCTGTCTCCTGTCACTATCAGTATGAGACTCAAACAAGAGCCAGATAATTGAAGTTTTTATATTGTACAGAAAGGAATAGAGGCTTGAAATATGGTGGCAGGTTAAGGGAGGGAGAGAGAGGAAAGATGTGGTTAGCAAAACGTGTCTTGGCATGCACATGAAGCCTGACAAGTAGCAGCCCTCAGAAGTAATAAATGGTAGTCTCTGTTAGAACTTTAAAAGTGTCACACTTTCATTCTTCTTCTTCTGTGAATTAATCTTTCCTAGATTTGAATAAGAGAACCTCAGAGAAAGCTTCTGCATCTGCTATTGACTAATGTAGTTTTTCTCTACAGATGCAAATCTCTCCCACAAGGACAGCTTTTCAGAGCTATTTCTGTGTCTGCAGCCCCTCTAAATAGACATTTCAAAATATGCCAAATATATTTTGGGGTGTCATATTTTGGTTTCCTTCAGTCCCCCATTTGAAACTTTATTTTCAGAAATTTCACATGTTAAAGTAAAATTGGTAGCTATGGTGATTTCTTTGAATTAGAAAATTTAAGAGAAGAGATTGGCAGAGGGAAAGAAAACATAGATTGGAACAAGCAGAACACAACAAATTTGAGTACACTGTACCACATCTTCTTAAATTAGTATCTTAGTCCTTAGAATAAGTCAGTTAAGTTAAATAGTTGTGTCTTATTTCAGGTAGTAACACTGCAGATGTACTTTTTCAAGGTGAAGCCTCTATATCAGAGTTCCCTAACCCCTGGGCCACAGACCAGTACCAGTCTGTGGCCTGTTAGGAACTGGATCACACAGCAAGAGGTGAGCCACAGGTGAGTGAGCATTACTGCATGAGCTCAACCTTTTGTCAAATCAGTGGCAGCATTAGATTCTTACAGGATCCTGAACCCTATTGTGAACTCCACAGGTGAGGAAGCTAGATTGCATGCTCCTTACGAGAATCTAATACTTGATGATCTGAGGTGGAACAGTTGCATCAAAAACCACATTCCTGTACTATCTATGGAAAAATTGTCTTTCACAAAAATCGGTCCCTGGTGCCAAAAATGTTGGAGACTACTGCTCTACATGGTATAAGCATACATATATTTAACTAGATATATTTATCAAGAAAAAAAATAAAAACAAAAGTTAATGTGTGGAGCAATCTTTAAGTTAGTCTCTGAGTCTGGAGGGCAGCCAGTGGAGATTTTTGAATCTGGGCTGAAGCATCTTCAGTTGGACCAGGGAAATCAATGGCAATTCGACAGAGTTACCTGCTTTGCTGTTTAAATGTCACAAAGGCTGTCTAAACACAGGCCAGTGTGGTGGTTTCTCTTGAGTCTGTTTATCAAGCAAACCCACTTTAGCTTGTAGAAGCACAGGATAACAGTTTTCATTATTATCTATTCCAAGTCAAAAGGGGAAAAATAATTGGAAATGATGTTTTGGAGATTTATAGCCAGATACAGGAGGAAACTAAAAGTGTTTGGTATTCAGTCTAGATAACAAGTAAAAAATAAAATCTCAAAAAATAATGTTCTAAAATCTAATAACAAGTATACCATAATTTTATTCTAAAACATATTTTTTTCTCTACATCCACCTCCATTTCTACCAAAGATATCTATATTAAGACTAATTTGGTTGCAAAATAAGGTTAGTCTTTGGTGTGATTATTTACATAGTTTATTACATAGATCATTTACATGGTTTAGCAAGAATAGTGATTGGTGTTGCAGGCTCTTTTTAAAGTCTAGTTTGCTGAAACTTTTTACAAGAAATCTCAGATTAGACTTCTTTATAAAGCCTCAAGGCTAGGAAACCAACTCAAAGATGCCACCTCAAATTGTCCCTGCAATATCCGTAGTGTCTGAATGAATTCCTCTCTTCTCAAGGTTCTCAAAATATCCTGACTTTTCGGGAGCTGCCAAGAAGTGGCAGCTACCTGTAAGACAATCATGTGAGTTGTGTGTTTAAGGTGCCAGGTCAGTTTTTCTAAGAGTCTTTTTCTTGGTTCCACAAAGTCAACCTTAATATCTTAAAGCACAGTGGTCAATTTCAAACATATGACATGATGTCCAAACCCTGGGTAAAATGACCAGTGTTTCTAATTGTGTTTTGTTATACAAGAGAATGAATTCTTACTGAAGGTATATAAATAACCATAATTCCATAAAATAAGAACACTCACAAATAATTTCTGAAACTGGAGGAATCAGGTAAAGAGAACGATAAATGTGGCCAGGTGCAGTGGCTCACACCTGTAATCTCAACATTTTGGGAGGCCGAGGCAAGTGGATCCCCTGAGGTCAGGAGTTCCAGACCAGCCTAACCAACATGGTGAAACCTGTCTCTGCTAAACATACAAACAAAATTAGCTGGGCTTGGTGGCACATGCCTGTAATTGCAACTTACTCAGGAGGCTGAGGCAGGAGAATCATTTGGACCCGTGAGGCAGAAGTTACAGTCAGCCTTGATCATGCCACTGCACTCCAGCCTGGGTGACAGAGATACTCTGTCTAAAAAAATAAAAACAGAAAGACAAATGTTTAAATGTTGCTCACAAAAGTATAGTTTCTGAAATCTAAAAGGATCAGGTAAAGAAAAATATAAATGTTTAAATGTTGTTCACAAAAGTATACATTACCAAACTGCTATAAAGCTATAGACAGTTTAAGAGAAAAAGTTTTCTTAACATTAGAAAACAAAACATAAAAAGAATTAGTAATGCTTCAAACAAACAAACAAAAAGCATAAAAATTATTTCAGTACAATGTAATTAATTCTTGTTTTGCTTGGTGTTAGGTTGTGAGTTTTATGAACCCATCAGTTTCTTCACAAGTGTTCTGGAAATTCTTATACAGTCCAGTGACATGATTCTAAAGTTATCAGAAATCTATATTCAAGGGCATTTGTTAGGGTCTTTCCCGTACTTCTTGAAGGATAAGCAAATTTTAGACTGTAGCTAATTGCAAAGCACTTTTAGAAATAGTGTCAAAATAAAGCAATTAACTGTGAACAATGAGACTTAAAGTAACCATGGTTAAAGGTCTTATGGTAGCTTATTATCACTCATAAATGACAAATAAATGTGGTTATTTCTAATGAATGTAACATTTAACATAATATCCAAAAATTATAACTGATGACATACTAGATTTTTAGTAATCCCATACAATTTTGGAACACTTATATTAATAATATAGGCAGAACATTTAGCATCACTTACCTGACAATGCTTTCCATATAATTTGAAACACTGAATCAGGCAAACTGGCTTAATGTCTGTGCTTTAGGTGTTCAGGAGCCCCTGTGGAACTCCAAACAGATTCTTATTGAAGGTATACAAATAACCATACTGCTATAAAATAAGAATACTCACAAAAGTCTCTGAAATCTAGAGGAATCAGGTAAAGAGAAAGTTAAATGGCATCAAAAAGACCCCCCAAATTTTGATTTTTGAGAAGCTTATTAAATATCAAATGATTAAAACACTTGATAAAAAGTAGAATTACAAGGAAATATGAAATGCTAATTATTCAGGGTAATAACTAAAATATTTTAGAATCAAATACAGGAAGTTACATTTTTTATAGAAAAACTTATCTTTAATTCAGTTTTCCTAAGTAATCAAAAGGCCTATTAAAGATAACTGAGGCACACATATCATGCTTCTCTCTCTTTCTTTTTAGTTTTGGTGAGCAAAAATCTTCTTTTATTATCTCTTATTAATACTACATGAATATCTTTAAAAAGCAATTTCTAGTTTTGTGCTAGTGTACTATTAATGTTGTCTCAATTTTAAAACCCTTATAATAAATTTAGTAAATTTTATCCTTTTAACCACATAAAATTTTTTTCATTATCTTTCTTTTCCCAACCTTCTATATTTATTCAAGTTTAGCTCAGTCATTCTTTCCTCTATTCATTTATTTTGAGTCAACCTTTAAATAACCTCTACCTAGACAAAATGATTTCTTTCCTCAACAAAAACACATTTATACCTTATAACACATTAATTTGCTTGTACATTTTGTATACAGAATTATTTTATTTTTAGTAGTTTTGAGTATATGTATTAATTTCCAGTGACATAATCCTAATAATCTTAATTTCTAGTAAAACTCTAGGAAGTAAACAACTTTGAAGTCACATACCAACCCATTTTATGGCTATATACTTTATGACTTCTAGAAACATAGATTTCCTAATAGAATATATTTTCCAATGTGGAAAAGGACATATTTGCTAACAAACCCAAATCTGTTTTACCTTTCTATAAAATGTAAGAAGCCAAATATAAATAAACTTAAACCTATGTTGAGTAATTAATGTTTTAATCTTTTATCTTATTTAGAAATGAACTAAATATTCAATGAATAGCCATCATTTAATGTAAGTTAGCAAAATTCTAAGGATGTAGTTACCAGAGATACACTTCTATCTCACTCACATCTATTTGATTTACTGTTTTTTAAACCAACAATGTTAAACTAGTCTTATTTACAAAATATACAAGTCACATGAATTTGAAAGTAATTTGAGTTAGTTTCTATAATTTTAGGAGCCTAAAGTATTTAATTTATGCATATTCATTTGCCTTTTAAATCAATTTAAAATTCAGTCAAGGGATTTTGTATCATGTAAATACAACAGATATCATACATGTATATGTGTATAAACACAAACAATCATACAGACAGACACAGAAATCTTACAGATTTTTTCAAAAGAATGTTATCAAGTCCTAGAGAATACTGGGTGGGAGATTTACATCTCAAAGGCATACAGAAAGAACATAAGTTTTCTTAAGGAGTTTTGGGTGCCTTAGGTGAGACAAAGAGGAAAATTTTAAATGGTTGCTAAGGTAATATAAATTAATAAGAATTAATTAGAGGATCTTACAATAAAGTATACATGAAACTATGTTTTCAAAAATTATAACTAAGACAATTATTATAGTGAAAGAGATTTAACCTAAGTAATTCCATCTAGCTTCTAACCTCCAAGCTATCCTTGTTCATTCCTGGGCATAGGCCAAACTAACTTTTGATCTGGGTCTTTCCTTTGGGAGGAAATTTGTTCATAGTTTAGCTTTGAAACAGAAATGATAACAGCCCTTTCCCCAAACAAACCCCCTTTCTGTCTGGGGGACCATACTGTCTTTGCAGGACTAACAGATTAGCTAAAAGATTAGAAATTATGGTTTAGGAATCATGTAGCTGAAGGCTGTAAGATTCTAAACATCCCAGATTGTTTCTCGGGATAACGCTACTATTGTAAAACCTAGAACAAAGATTGAGATATTTTGCAGACCCTGTACTTGATGGATCAGCTAGCGCTGCCCAGATCCAAAAACTGGCTCATCTGGTCTTATGGCCCCCACACAGGAACAGACTCAGTACAAGAGAACAACCTCAACTCTATAGGATTTCAGCTCTGACCCAACCAATCAGCACTCCCTAATTTCTGACTCTCTACCCACCAAACTATGAAAACCCAGCTCCCTGTATTTTCAGAAAGACTGATTTGAGTAATAATAAAACTCTGGTCTCCTGTACAGCTGGCTCTGCATAAATTGAACTCTTTCTCTATTGCAATTTTCCTGTTTTGATTTCTAGGCAAGGTGAACATATTGGGTGGTTACATACAGATGAGCCTAAAAGACAATTCAGAAGCTGTTTAAAATAACTGTCTGATTTTCAGTTGTGTCTGACTTAGTCATACATGTAAGCATGCAAAGAAATGAAGAAAGAGAAGTAAGAGTTTCCCTTCTGCAGTAATAACTGGTTGCTGTAACATTGTTAGTTACCTTTAAAATTGTAGTTCTTGCCAGCGACTGCTATAAAGCAAGCCTTGGTACTGTAACCCAGGGCAGGGGAGTGTGGGTGTCCCAAAGATGTTCCCAGTTCCCGCATCTGAGGTTCTTGGCCTCTGTTACCTCGAAGGATGGGGAAAGAGGCCCCTGAGGCGTGGTGAGTTTGCCATTCGAATAAATATCATGGACTCAAAGAGTTTTGTGGAAAGCAATTTATCAGACAGAGAGAGAGAAAAAAAGAGAAACAGCTCCCCACGCTGCATTGGATGGGATCCAAGAAGGAATCCATATAGGGAGGGAGCAGCTGTATTTTAACCCTTGAGTTATTCCCTTCCCATTCATGTTCTCATCCAATGAGAGGAGTTCTTTCAAACTTCCTCTGGAGGGATTGATCTTCCACTCCATACCAGATCGGCTACTTGGTCCACAACTCTGAGTTAAAGAGCCCCCCTCCTCCCAGAGCTTTCAGTGGGTTTTTGGACAAAGGAGCCCACATGGATTTCTCTACCTAGCCCATGCTGGGAAACCCAGACAAAGAACTTTACATTCCCAGATGGAGGGGCAGAGCTGGGAAACTCCTGCCTTTGAAACCCTGCCCCTCACAAACCCAGGAAGAGTCCCTCAGTACCTCACCTCCTAACAGCCAAGAGATTAGGTTGCTTGATGTGAAAGACAATAGAACCTTAGACCTGAGAGGAACTGACTTATCATTCTAAGGCTTGTGAGGAAGACAGAGGATGAAAGAGGGTCAGTGGCACCTTTTCGTTGTTCCTCAAGGGGTATTAAGATGACAAAAGAAATGAGGGCAGAAGTAAATGGAAGAAATCCTAAAGCAGCCAATTGGGAAGCAGACAAAGGAATTAAACATATAATTAAAAGGTGCTTCTGTGGACTAAAAGAAATTCCATAACGAAAACAGAATCCAAAACAGAAAAAGCAGGGACGCTTTTAAAACAAATTGTAGCCTGAATATCAGCTGTTAATTAAGTCGATTTTTGACTTTAAAACTCTTAAAAAAAGAAATCTTTAAGTATCTCATCATAGGTTTTAGCCAAACAGCAAACATTTCTGTTTCCTAGCTTTTCTTTCCCTGAAATTTGCATTTTAAAAGGAATTATTTCTCAGGTAAGACTGGAGAGAGAATTTACATCTCAAAAGGCCCAAAAATAATGAAAGTTTTTAGAAGTTCAGGGTAATTACTAATCAAATTTCTTCTTTTAAGTATAAAATTTCCTGTTAGCTCAAATGAGAATGCAGAAAGCAAACAAATAAAAAGAAAAGTTAAAAAAAATTATTCTCTGAATATAACCCAAAATCTTAACTAGAGATATATTTAACAAGTGACTCAAGACTAAACTAATTACCCTCTCTATGGTTGTAACCAAGGCCTCCAAAGAGGAAACAGAGAGATGTAGTTCTTCCAAGACTCAGATCACTCTCACAGAACAGGTGAGAAATAAAAACTTCACTAGCTGCAAATGATGTACGACTCACATTTCTGTTTGGCCATATTCTTGGGGCTCCTAAACCTTTGGTTTGCCACCTGTGCATGAAGGCCAGATCATTTCATATGACCTTGATAGATAAAACATCAAAATGAGAGAACAATCAGTAAGAAAAAAAAAAAAAAGTTATCCACATTAGGGTGTTAGCAGCAGAACATATCCAAGTCACACGGCACCAAGGTATGTTCCCAGCAGTAAATCCGTACTGGTCTGCCACAACCTCAATTCTTGCCTCCTCAGAAGAAGCAATTTAACCAAGGGGGCATAAAGTGGAAAGAAAAACCAAGGCAAGATTTAGAGCAAGAGTGAAAGTTCATTAGAAAGCTTTAGAGGCCAGGCAGAGTGGCTCACACCTGTAATCCCACCACTTTGGGAGGCTGAGGTGAGCCGATCACTTGAGGATCAGGACTTCAAGACCAGCCTGGCCAACATGGTGATACTGTGTCTTACTAAAAATACAAAAATTAACCAGGTGTGGTGGTATGCACCTGTAATCCCAGCTACTCGGGAGGCTGAGGCAGGAGAATGCCTTGAACATGGGAGGTGGAGGTTGCAGTGAGGCAAGATTGCACCACTGCACTCCAGCCTGGGTGACATAGCAAGACTCCATCTCAAAAAAAAAAAAAAAAAAAAGTTTAGAGCAGGACTAGCAGTAATGAAAGGAGGTACACTTGGAAGAGGGCCAACTGGGCAACTTGAGAGATCAAATGTGCGGTTTGACCTTTCGACTTTGGGTTTTGTAAGTTGAGATGTTTCCAGGATCTTACATTCCTTCTCCCGTGATTCTTCCCCTGGGGTGGGCTGTCTATTGTGCAGTGGCCTGCCAGCACTCGGGAGGGGAGCATGCACGATGTGTTTACTAGAGTTGTATGCATGCATACTTGAGGTGTTCTTCCCTTACCAGTTAAATGTCCCTAGAAAGTCAAATACCAGTTAAACTCCACCATTTTGCTTTCTAATGTGCATGCTTGTACCAACTCCCCCAACTCCTGAAATCATATAAAGAAGCTGTTGATCACCAGTTTCAGGTGTTTCTGTTTATTGAGACACTGCCTTTCTCTGGCATTGACTGTGAACAATTACTATTTTAGAGAGAGAGTTAACAACTGCCTGACCATCACCTGATGGTCACCTGATATGCCTGGTGTGTGTGTCAGGAAGTTGGGGGAAGCCCTTTCCTGCTCTTCTCATGTCTGACCAACTACCTACTATAACAAGGGGTGGGGAGGCAGGGATCATTAATGAATGTCAAGAGTCATACAAATGGTTTCCAAACCTCCAAATGTATACCTACTTCGATTGTTACTCAAAACTATTATAGTAAGCCCTTTTATGGCTTAAAATCAATAAACACAAGAACTTCATTTCAAAAAAGGTACACACAACTCCTCTCAATATTTAAACCTCCTCCCAAAGATAGTTCAAGAAAGCAAAGACATTCATTGTTAGGCATTGAAGGCTGAGATAATAAAGGCAATTTTTCTTTTTGAGAATCTACACATTTGGACCAACAGATTTCAGATTCCCAGCCTGGCATATGTCTGAAAAATATGCCCTCCAGGGTGGTGGAGATGAGAAAATAATTTGGGGATTACAAAGCCAGGTTTCTCAAGACTCAAAAACAAGATGAAAGGAAAAGGTTATTATGGTTTTTCTTTATACCAAACCACACAAAGGACAGAGTCAAGAAAAACAAGGAACGTCTTTGGAAGTTTGAAGATTAAGTAGCAATAGGTATAAAACAAGTCCACAAGAGGCACAAATTTAAAGAACTAATTTTTAATAATATTTTCTCTCTTTTAAATTTAGAAAGAAGAAAACACGAAGATAGACTTTTACCACTCACCTGACTAGTCCTCAGACAGAAACCCAGGGAGGCTTAATGGTAAGAAATTTCTTAATTTTTTTCTTTCATTTTGCTGGTGTCTGTCAGCTTCCATGGTTTCTTGCTGCAACCTTGGGTGTGGGCAGAGTGATTTTCTATAATCCTGCCAAAGATGCCAAAACTGTAGAGAAGGTCAGATTTTTCTCCCTGAATGTTCAAGTCTGAGTCTGTTGACATGAATTGACAATAGACCGATTAACAGGAGAAAAGGGATACAGATTTATTAATGTGCACGTGAACGAAGGAGTCCTATGAATATAAGACTGAAAGAAGAGCCAAATGACAAAGTTTTTGTATTTTACAGAAAGAAATTGAGGCTTGGAGCATGGTGACAGATTATGGGTGAGAGATAGGGAAAAGAGACATGGTGAACAAAGGCTGTCTTTTTTATGCAGATGAAATCTCACAGGTAGCAGCCCTCAGAAAGAGTAGATGGTAGTGGTCTTTGGTAAAAGTTTCACCGTTAGGACTTTATAAGCGTCAAAATTGTTATCTCCTTTTCTTGTGAGTTAATTTTTCCAAGATCCAGATAAGAACACCTTAATAAAAAGCCTCTGCATTTGCTGTTTACTTTACTAATGTAAATTTTCTGTACAGATGCAAATCTCTTCCCCCAAAGGATAACTTTTAGAGCCATACTTGTGTCTGCATTCCTTCTGAATAGCCATTTCAAAATATGCCAAAGAGTTATATTTTGAGATGGCATATTTTAATTTTATCTCTATATAACTATTAATCACTTTTTTATTTTTTAAAAATGAAAAACAACATAATAAAATTGTAAGTAAATACATTTTAGAATCTTTTGGAATACAAAAAATTATAACTCAATCAAAAAATTAATTTAAGTGCATAAAATTTAATCACGACTTAAAATATACACTATTCAGCCTGGTGCAGTGGCTCATGCCTGTAATCCCAACACTTTGGGAGGCTCAGGTGGGTGGATCACCTGAGGTCGGTTGTTCAAGACCAGCCTGGCCAACGTGGCAAAACCCCATCTCTACTAAAAGTACGAAAATTAGCTGGGCATGGTGGCAGGCACCTGTAATCCCAACTACTCAGGAGGCTGAGGCAGGAGAATCACTTGAATCCATGAGGTGGAGGTTGCAGTGAGCCGAGATTGTGCCACTGCACTCCTGCCTAACAAGAGCAAGACTCCATCCAAAAAGTTAGTTTGTTTATTTATTTATTTATTTATTTAGTATATAATTAACACTACAAAATAAGTTTTAAAAATATAAAGTGTTACATCTGTGATAGGCAAGAGTGTGAGTGAATGAGGCAGCTAGGGAATTTAATACTAACATGCTAAATATACTTTTAAACATAAAGTATTTTCCATAGTCTATTTATTTCTACATGTTTTTAAATAGGATACATTTTTTTCTACTTTGAAAGGGCTTCATATTTTTTACAAGTGGAAAATAATTGTATTTCAAGACATCTCATAAATGTATTAAGTTTAGGCTCAAAAAATGGGGTAGCATTTGCTTTTGTATTTATGGTTGTGGTTCTCCAGTCAATAGATGATTTCCACAGCAGAATTCTTCCATAGTGAGACTTTGTTGACATTATAGTTAATTATGATCTCCAGGACACAGATGTCTACTTGCCAAAAATGAGTTGAAGTTGACTCCTTTTGCTCCCATTGGCATTCTTCATCTTCACTCCCTTGTCCACTCAGGAGAAGATGGAGGAAAGGGTTTATCAGGGTGTTATTTGCTACACAGTGGCATAAACTGATTATTATGAATACTATTTCCTTTCACTTATTTCACCTTGTCTCTTCAGTGGTAGAGATTATTAAGTAAATTATCCTCAGATCAGAACCAGATGAAGAGAAATTGATTATGTCAGTGGTTTAAAACAAACTACATTATAAAAATCTGATTGCTTTTATTATACATGCAGAGATTGTCTGCCTTCAGTTAGTGAAATGAAAGTGCAAAAGGCAACTTAAATTTTCAAGGTTTCGTTAGCCGTGTGAGTTTGTGTGTGTGTGTGTATGTTTGCACATATAACTATGTAGCACATGTATTTCCAACACTACAAAGGAAACTCTTGGCTTAGAATAGTTTACCTTTAGTAATGTCAGAGCACTACAGGCAACATACACTAGACTTCAGTGTGTGGGTGTTTGTGTGTGTTAATTAGATGCCAGATTTCAAATCACATTGTTAGATAATGGTATTTTTTATCCACATTTTATCTCCTAGGCATAAATTGTGTATTTATGTTGTTCAACTCTCAATAGATCTTGGGATGATAGACCACAATAAATCCAAAGTATTCAATATGGAGGGGTTTTATCAGCAATACGTGTTGCATTTTATTAGGGCTTTACAGTACATTTCTGCCACTGGAGTGAAAATATTATCAGTTCAGCAATTAAATAAGATATGCTGCCTTAAGTTGTGATAAGCAATATATTTATTAGTATTATTATTTGTACACATAATCCTGCTTATAAATGCATGTGCTTAAATTAATATACATATAAATTTATGAATTATGTCTACTTTATTCACAAATAACTAGATTTTAAACACAGTTTATAAAAAATGATTTCTATGATGAGCACTTATTTAAATTCAGAAAATAATTCATAACTAAATATCAGCTTCTTTTACTTACTGGAATCTAGAAAGGTTAATTGTGTAATGCATATGATTCAATACTGATGGCAAGCAACATCTTAATTATCTGTTTATTAATTATTAGTTTCACTCTTTATGAAGTGTATACTCATTACTAAGTCATAAAACCAACATGCCATATAAGCTTGCATTTAATATCCACTACAAATGTAGTATCTAGTACAACCCTAAGTGTGTATATATATATATATATGTATATATGTATATGGACATATAAATATGTAATCACAAATCACCACATCAAAACATAATCTCTCCTCACTGTCCTTAATATGCTTACAGAAATCTGGGATACACGCAATTGTAAAATGCAGTATTTCATTGTTATGACATAATCAGATGGCCACTAGATTAAATGATGATAAAATGCAGTCATATGTAATGTATTTTAAGGGTACAGAAAATTCAAAAGCATCCTTTTTTTCCCCAATATTGTTTTACTCATTAGTGCTGTCTACTGACCAGACAGCAAGTTAGCTGTGTGAAGGCTATCTGAAATCCTTCTTGGTATCCTAATTTTATTCCATAGATATGGATTAACATGCTATTCTTTACTCCTTATAAAATGGCATAATGAAAAGGAAAAATAACCTCAGTTCTACTCACATATCTATTTCCAGTGAAGCCTTGCAAGAAAGTAAAATAGAAGTCAGTTGCAGGTCTTTATTTCATAGATTTTTTTTAAGTAATGCCACATATAACTAAAACATTTCCAGAAAACCGTGATGGCATGATCTTTGCTCTTTGGACTGCAGAGACACAGAACCATTTTTAGCAAATTAATGCATCAGACAACAAAAGCATTCTAAGAAAAACTAAAGTATTAGCAAGAAAGAAAAAAAAAAATCTAACCTCAGGGCAGGCATCAGGGGCAGTCACACAGGGCCCAATGCTTAGAAAGGGCCTTGCTTGCTAATGCTCTGCTGTTGCAATCTTGAAATGCTTAATAATTATTGAACAAGTGGCCTGCATTTTTACATTTCACTGGCCTGTGCAGATTAGGTACCCAGTTCTGTCTAACCTCTAAAGAAAATCAGCAACTTTACAGAGAGCCCTTAGTTAGCAGATTGTTCTAATGAAATTGCCTTTGCAAAAATTATGAGTGTGAAAATTATGAGAGTAAAAGAGTTCTGACATAACTGACTCATCTTGCATCTAACCTCTATGCTGCCCTTGTTCATTCCTGGGCATATGCTGAACTAACTTTGGGAGAAATTTAGTTTATAGTTTAACTTTGAAACAAAGATAATAACAGTCTTTTCTCAAATGAAACTGCCTTATTACAGGGGAACCAGACTGCCTTTTTAACATCAACAAATTAGCCACAAGGCTAGAAGTTACAGTTCAGGAATTATGCAGCCAGAAGCCACAAGATCACTGGCTTCCCCAAATGCTCCTATAGATAACACTACTATTATAAAACCTAAGATTGGGGTTTAAGATATTTTTCAGACCCTGCCTTTGATGAATCAGCTGGCGTCACTGAGATAGGTAAACTGGCTCACTCATCTGGTCTTGTGGCCCCTATCCAGGAACCAACTCAGGGCAAGAGGACAGCTTCAACTTTGTATCATTTTCTATCAGACCCGATCGATCAGCACTTCCTACTCACTGCCCCATACCGCCAAGTTATCCTTAAAAAAAAAACCAATTTCCAAATTTTTGGAGAGACTGATTTGATTAGCAAAACTCCAGTCTCCTGTTCAGCTGGCTCTGCATGAATTAAACTCTTTCTGTATTGCAATTCCTGCCTTGATAAATCAGTTCTAACTGGGCAGCAAGCAAGGAGAACCCATTAGGAAGTTGCACTAAGGGCCACTTGATAGATGCGTCAGTTGTTCCGTTCTTGTTCTACATTTTCACCTTGAACCTTCCTTCATCCAAAATATTTCAAACCTCTCCTTTAGGCTGGAGCATAGCAAAAAAAATATATCATAGTTATCATTATAAACTCAATGCCTGACACATAAATAGTACCATTAATTAAATGCTTGCTTAATGTAAATTGATTTGTTATAGTGTTTACAGAGCATTTATTAGAAATAATAACTAACTGTACTTTTTATAAATGTATGTTTGGTATCTTGAAACTATGGTAATAAAATTTATATAAAATATGAATGCTTAATAAATAGCAATTCTGTTAAGCACGCTTGAATGAAGAGACCACCTAAACAGGCTTTGTGTGAGCAACACGGCTGTTTATTTACTCTGGTGCGAGTGGGCTGAGTCTGAAAAGAGAGTCAACAGAGAGTGGTGGGATAGGAGCTGGTTTTATAGGTTGGGGGTAGGTAATGAAAAGTTACAGTTCAGGGCATTTTTTTGCAAGCCAGTGTAGGGGGGTGTCACAGGGTCCAATGTCACAAGGTTGACCTATCAGTTGAGGCTAGAACAGTAGTAGAATGTCATAAAGTCCATTAATCAGGCCACAGGGTCCAATGACTCAAGGTTGACTTATCAGTTGAGGCAAGAACAATGGTAGAATGTTGCAAGATTGGTTAATCAGGCACTGTAGTAGCTAGCCATTCTTCTCCTTTTGTGGTTTTCTTGTTATCTCAAGACTTTCTGGAGGGGTCTCCATGGTTTGACTGTGGTGTAGTCCATGGTGCAGTCAGTTCAAAGAACGCTGCAAGTTCTACTAACATTTTCTAGGAATTCCGCATATTGAAATGACAAACTTCATTTTTGTTTTTTGAGTGTTTAAACTGAGGCAAAAATAAAATTTAAAATTGAATAATCATTACTTATATCGTATGAAAACTAATAACATACTTGTAAAGAAAATCAAAATATTTTACCCCAAAATATATTTTTGTGACATACTTTGAAATGGCTTCTGTAGCAAACAGAAGTGGCCTTGCAATGTTGTCTTTGTGGAGAATGTTTGTTAATGTTGCCAGGCCTTTTCTATGCCTTTCCTAGACTGAAGAGAGATTAAGAGTCTGACACCTTTAAAAGTCTAGAAAGAAACATTTACCATCCATTCTCTCTGTAGGGAAGTCTTCATCTACATAACAAGTCCACCTTCCCTAGCCAAGCCTCTTTCTTTCTCCCTCTCATAATCTGTCTTACCACTAAACCTTATTTACCAACAATACCTGTTTTTGGCCATGCTGTGAGCTCCAATTCTTTCTGTAATGTAGAGATGGTGTATACACTTCTGTAACTTATGGGTTCTTCATTCTGAAGGCTCCCATGCATATATGTTAAGTAGATTTGTATGCCCTTTATCCTATTAATCAATCTGCCTAATGTCAGTGATTTTTCTTTTTTAATTTTTTGAGACAGAGTCTTGCTCTGTGGCCCACACTGGAGTGTAGTGGCATGATCTCAGCTCATTTCAACCTCTGCTTCGCCTCCTGGGTTCAAATGATTTTCCTGCCTCAACCTCCCAAGTAGCTGAGATTACAGGTACCCACCACCACTCCCAGCTAATTTTTGTAGTTTTATTAGAGACAAGGTTTCACCATGTTGGCCAGGCTGGTCTGGAACTCCTGATCTCAGGTGATCCACCTGCCTCAGCCTCCCAAAGTGCTGGGATTACAGGTATGAGCCACCATGCCCAGTGTAATGTCAGTGATTTTCAGTGAACATCCAGGGGCTCAACAGCAATGGCCCTCACATGAATATATCTACAAAATGTATCATAGAACTCAGATTTGGAGAAAAAATATCTCTAGTTAACATCATTGAATTGTTTCTTGTGAGTTTAAACAAGCAGAGAAAATGTGTGCATTCCTGACAATAGTCTCATTATTAGGCCTGTTTTTCTGTATTCCTTGAATCCCCAAAATTTATGTTTCCTTCAACACATTCCTTCATAAAATCCAGCTTAGTGTTTACATCAAAAATAGATAATTTTTGAGGCAAGTTTATATTTAATTTTGCATGTTCCTTAAGTTTTTAATGTATGTCAAAAAAGTTAACTCAATTTAAGATTTGCTTATCCAATCAGTAGAAAAATATATTTATATTGACTGATCAATAGTATATATTTTTTAATGCCTAAGAATCAAAAGTGGAAAGTGAGGGCCAGATGGCCAACTAGACCCAGCCAGGTGGAACAGCTACTGCCAAAGGACCAAGATGATTGGCATGCTCCTAACAGATCTTCAGAGGGAGACACTGAGAGTGGACCAAAGGAAGACACAAGCTACACTGAAGGGGGAAGAAGCTGGGGACTCTACATGGGGCTATCGTGCACATGGACTCCTTCCTGGCTCGCAGCAGCTTCCGGGGAATGGGTGATTTGAACTGGCAAAGAGTTCTCCACTCTTGTCATGGGCCTCTGGAACTCCAGCAGGAGGAGACCTCTCAACCACCATGGACATTGGAGTTTCCAGGGAGAGCTGCTTAGAGAAGTGGTAGAGGCAGCAAGCCAGCTGTTTGGCACCCAGATGGTGGGGTGTGGAAGTATCTGTAACAGAGTGTGGCCGGGGACGGCCATACTCCTAGGCACAACTCACTCCCATAAGAAAGTTTAGCCCTAGGGGAGCTGTCAGTCCCAAACTTTGAGGGAAGTCTTGCCCGTCAGACAGGGTCAGTCCTACCTGAGCATTCCTTGGTCTGCTGGCCTCTTCCAGGGCCCCAGCCTAGCTACACCTGATTGCAGGGCAGCTTCATGTGATCTAGGGGCCCATACCATTGCTTTTGTGCTGGTGGACCATGCCTGACTCATAGAGAGCCCAGTGGAGCAGCCTCCATGGCCATGCACCAGCCTGCATGTTCCCTCTACATACTATAGCTTCCCCCAGGCTCAGAGCAGCTCCCCCACATATCTTTGCTGGTGCGTGTCTCCATAGGCTGGCTTTGCTTTCCTTGCCCTGTGAGCGCACAGGAGTGCAGTCCACCCTGCTCCATGCTGAATGCCACTACATACAGAGCCTTGGTGGGCACAGAGCCCACTAGCCCCAGCCCCTGCAGTGCCCTGCCCTTGAGCTAACACTGTACAGAGAACAGCAGATCCTCCCCTGCCCTGAGTGACAACTCCTGCTTGCAGGGTACAGAGATGGCACCCAGACCTGTGCCCCCTAGCACAGCGCCACCTCTAGCATGACCACATACATGGTTACTAGAAGGGGCCCCTTAGATCTCTCTCTTCCCCCTGCCGTTGTGGTGAACACCTCTGCCATTGTGGTGAATGCCTGCAGGGAGGGAGGACCCAGGCACCCATTAGCATGCTGCTGCAGCTCCTGCTACCACTGCTGACATATGACGATAAGAACAGATCCTACTGCCACCACAATATGAAACATTTTGGCTGACATATCCCATCAGAGTGTGCTGACCTTTGTACCAGGAGCAGCTTGGATCCCCAGCACAGTGGATTCCTAACCCTCAGGAGACACAGCGCAAAGTCAGGGCCAAATACAAGTCCTACAGAATTAGAGCAAGCAGTCCAGAAGCTGGAAACTGAGCATTGGCCTCTTAAAATCTTCCAGAAATGAAGCCTGTCAGCTACATTCATGTTATACCAAAATGAAATCCTCAAAGTCATCAAATAGGATAAAAGAGAAAAAAGGTCCATCCAAAGGTCTACAACCTCAAAGACTGAAGGAACATAAGCCCACAGGAATAAGAAAGGATCAGTTCAAGAACCCTGAAAACAAAAAAAGCTGTAGTGCCTCCTTTCCTCCAAATAACCACATCACCTCTCTAGCAATGGCTCTGAACCAGGCTGCAGTGGCTGAAATGACAGAAACAGAGTTCAGAATATGGGTAGGAACAATGATTACTGAGCTACAGGAGTACATTAAAATCCAATCCAAGGAAGCTAAAACTCATGAGAAAACAATGCAGGAGCTGACAGACCAAATAGGCAGTGTAGAAAAGAATGGAACCAATCTGATAAAGCTGAAAATGAACTACAAAAATTTCATAATGCAATCATAATATTAATAGCAGATTACAATAAGTGGAAAAAAATTCTCAGAGTTCTAAGACTGGCTTTCTGAAATAAGACAGTCATACAAGAATAGATAAAAAAGAATGAAAAGGAAAGAACAAAACATTCAAGAAATATGGTATTATGTAAAGAGACCTAATCTATGACCAATTGGTCTACCTGAAAGAGATGGGGCAAGTGTAACCAACTTGAAAAACATATTTCAGGATATCATTAATGAGAACATCCCCCACTCCAGCTAGAGAGGCCAACATTCAAATTCAGGAAATACAGAGAACACCAAAAAGAAGATCTTATTTTACAAGAAGATTATCTCTAACATATAGCATCCTGAGATTCTCTGTAATCAAAATGAAAGAAAAAAATGTTAAATGCAGCTAAAGAGAAAAGTCAGGTCACCTACAAAGGGAAGCCATCAGACTACCAGCAGATATCTTAGCAGAAACCCTATAAGCAAGAAGAGATTGGGGGCCAATATACGATATTCTTAAAGAAAAGAAATTCCAACCCAGAATTTTATATCCAGCCAAACTAAACTTCCTAAATGAAAGAAAAATGAGATCCTTTCAGACAAGCAAATGCTGAGGGAATTTATTACCCTCAGACCTGAAGGAAACTCCCAAAGGAAGCTTCAAGAGTACTTTAAGGAAGCACTAAATATGGAAAGGAAAGACCATTACCAGACATTACAAAAACTCACTGAATCAGAGACCAGTGACACTATGAAGCAACCACATAAACAAGTCTGCAAAATAACCAGCTAACATGATGACAGAATCAAATACACACATATTAATACTAGCCTTGAATGTAAATGGCCTAAATGCCCCAATTAAAAGGCACAGAGTGGTAAGCTGGATGAATATCTTAAAGATAACTATTGGTATCCTATCTTTAAGAGACCCATCTCACATGCAATGACACACATAGCCTTAAAATAAAGGGATGGAGAAAAATCTACCAAGCAAATGAAAAACAGAAAAAAGCAGGGATTTGCGATTCTAGTTTCTGACAAAATAGACTTTAAACCAACAACATCAACAAATACATAGAAGGACATTACAGAATGATAAAGGGTTCAACTCAACAAGAAGATCTAACTATCCTACATATATATACATCTAACATAGGAGCTCCCACATCCATAAAGTGAGTTACTAAAGACCTTCAAAGAAACATAGACTCCCATACAATAATAGTGGGAGACTTTAACAACTTACTGACAATATTAGACAGATCATCAAGAAAGAAAATTAAGAAAGATATTCAGGATATAAATTCAGCATTGAATCAAATGGAGCTTATAGACATCTATAGAACTCTCCAGCCCAAAACAACAGAATGTAAATTCTTCTTATCACCATATAAAACATACTCTAAAAGCAATCACGTAATTGGATGTAAAACACTCCTCAGCAAATGCAACAGAACTGAAATCATAACAAACACACTCTTGGACCACAGTGCAATTAAATGAGAAATCAAGACTAAAAAATTTACTCAAAACCATGCAAGTAAATGGAAATTGAATGATCTGCTCCTGAGTGACTTTAATGTAAATAATAAAATTAAAACAGCATTCAAGAAGTTCTTTGAAAGTAACAAGGAGATTCAACATACCAAAATATCTGGGACACACCTAGGGCAGGATTAAGAGGGAAATATATAGCACGAAATGCTCACATCAAAAAGTCAGAAATATCTCAATTAGATTAACAACCTAATATCACAACTAAAAGAACCAAAGAACAAAGCAGCAGCAAACCATCCCAAAACTAGCAGAAGACAAGAAATAACCAAAATCAGAGCTAAACTGAAGGTGATAGAGACATACAAAAAGATTCAAAAGATCAGTGAATCTAGGAGCTGTTGTTTTATAAAAAATATATTAATAAAATAGACCATGAGCTACACTAATAAAAAAAGAAGATTCAAGTAAACACAATCAGAAACAAGTAGGAAGATAGTACCACTGAAACCAAAGAAATACAAATTGTCATCAGAAAATATTATGAACACCTCTATGCACATAAACTCAAAAATCCAGAATAAATTGATAAATTACTGGACACATACACCATCCCAAGAATGAACCAGGAAGAAACTGAATCCCTGAACAGACGAAGAACAAGCTCTGAAATTGAGTCAGTAATAAATATTCTACTAATCAAAAAAAGGCCAGGACCAGATAAATTCACAGCTGAATTCTACCAGATGTACAAGGAAGAGCTAGTGCCATTTGTACTGAAAATATTCAAAAAAAATTGAGGAAGAGGGACTCCTTCCTAACTCATTATATGAGGCTAGCATCATCCTGATACCAAAATCTGGCAGAGATCCAACAAGAAAATAAAACTTCAGGCCAGTATCCTTGATGAACATTGATGCAAAAATTCTCAACAAAATGCTGGCAAACCAAATCCAGCAGCACATCAAACAACCAATTCAAAATAATCAAGTAGGCATTATCCATGGGATGCAAGGTTGGTTCACCATACACAAATCGATGAATGTGATTCATCACATTAACAGAACTAAAGACAAAAACCACATAATTATCTCAATAGATGCAGAAAAGGCTTTTGATAAAATTCACCACACATTCATGTTACGAGCTCTCAATAAACTAGGTATTGAAGGAACATAACTAAAAATAATAAAAGCCATCCATGACAAAACCGAGAGCCAACATTATACAGAATGGGCAAAACCTGGAAACACCTAACTGGCAAAGACAAGGATGCCCTCTCTCACTCCTCCTATTCAACATAGTCTTGGAAGTCCTGGTGAGGACAATCAGGCAAGAGAAAAAAAAATAAAGGGCACCCAAATAGGAAGAAAGAAAGTTAAATCATATCTGATTTCAAATGACAAGATCCTATACCTAGAAAACCCCATAGTCTCAGCCCAAAAGCTCCTTAAGCTGATAAACAACTTCAGCAAAGTTTCAAGACACAAAGTCAATGTGCAAAAATCACTAACATTCCTATACACCAGTAGCACTCAAACAAGAAGGCCAAATTAGGAATGCAATCCAATTCACAATTGCCACACAAAAAATAAAATACCTAGGAATACAGCTAACTAGGGAAGTGAAAGATCTCCATAAAGAGAATTATAAAACACTCCTCAGAGAAATCAGAGATGAGACATACAAGTGGAAAATCATTCCATGCTCATAGATAGGAAGAATCAATATCATTAAAATGGACAAACTGCCCAAAGCCATTTATAGACAGATTCAATGCTATTTCTATTAAACTGCCAATGCCATTCTTCACAGCACTAGAAAAAGTTATTTTGCAATCCATATAAATCAAAAAGAGCCCAAATAGCCAAGGTAATTCTAAGCAAAAAGAACAAGGCTGGAGGCATCATGCTACCCAACTTCAAAGTATACACCAAGGCTACACTAACCAAAATGGTAGGGTATTGGTACAAAAATAGACACAGAGACCAACGGAACAGAATAGAGAACCTAGAAATAAGGCTTCACACCTACAACTCTGATTTTTAAACAAGCTGACAAAAATAGCACTGGGGAAAGGACTCCCTATTTAATAAATTGTGTCGGGATAGCTGGCTAGACATATGCAGAAGAATGAAACTTGAACCTTTCCTCACATGGTATACAAAAATCAACTCAAGTGGATTAAAAACTTAAATGTAAAGCGCAAAGCTATAAAAACCCTAGAAGATAACCTAGGCAATAACATTGTGAACATAAGAAAATGCCAAGAGTTCATGATGAAGATACCAAAAGCCATTGCAACAAAGCAAAAACTGACAAATGGGATCTAATTAAACTAAAGAGCTTCTGCATATCAGAGGAAACTATCATCAGAGTGAAGAAACAATCTGCAGAATGGGAGAGAATATTTGCAAAAAAGTAATGTAGAAATTTACCCTTACTCCAGAACTATGCAAAAAGATGTAAGATATAAGAAGACATAAAGAAGATGTAAGATATGAAGATGTAAGAATGCAATTACAGGTATGAGTTCTGCATGTTTCTGTGAAAATGCCTCAAGTATAAGGAATAAAATAATGACATAATAATATCTTTTCACATTACCAACTAGTTATCCAAATACAAGCAAGTTGGAATAACCAGCTAGCCACATGCAGAAAATTGAAACTGGACATCTTCTTTACACCATATACAAAAATCAACTCAAGATGGATGAATAACTTAAATGTAAAAACTAAAGATAACCTAGGAAATACCATTCTAGACATAGGCCCTGGCAGAAAATGTCAAAAGCAATTGCTAAAAAACAAAAATTGACAAATGGGATCTAATTAAACTAAAAAGCTTCTGCACAGCAAAAGAAACCATCAACAGAGTGAAGAGACAATCTACAGAATGGAAGAAAATATTTGCAATCTATGCATCTGACAAAAGTCTGAGATAAGAATCTACAAGCAAAAAAAAAAAAAAACCCATTAAAAAGTGAGTAGAGGACACACTTTTCAGAAGAAATACACAGGGCCAACATACAAATGAAAAAGTGTACAACATCACTAATCATCAGAGAAATTCAAATCAAAACACAATGAGACACCATGTCACACCAGTCAGAATGACTATTTATAAAAGTCAAAAACTAACAGATGGTGGCAAGGTTGTGAAATGAAAGGAATACTTATACACTGTTTGTGGGAATGTAAATTGGTTCAAACACTCTGGAAGACAGTGTGGCAATTCCTCAAAGACCTAGAACCAGAAATACTATTTTCTTCAGCAATGTCATTACTGGTTATATATGCAAAGGAATATAAATTGTTCCATTATAAAGACGCATGCATGCATATGTGGATTCTAGATTTCTAATGAGACCATTTCTGTTCAAGCACTAGTCACAATAGCAAAAACATGGAATCAACCTAAACAGCCATGAGTTGCAGTCTGGATAAAGAAAATGTGGTACATATACATTATGAAATACTTTGCAGCCAGAGAACAAAAAAGATCATGTCCTTTGCAGGAACATGGATGGACACACAGATATAATTTTATGATTTATATACTTCTATAAAAATATTTATGTCTACGGATTTTCACATATTTCTGTGCTGAAATTAAAAAGGAAATTAAACTGTCTTGGGCATGACCCATGTTTGTCTGAGGAATCATTTGGATCCAAGCCAATTAGGAAAATAATGGACAAATTTTCTGTTTATATCTTCTCTCATCACAGACAACTCTCTGATCCAAATAAGTTACAAAAGTTCCCATGGATTCTACATTTCTAATGAGACCGTTTATGTTCTTGAGGAAACATCAAAATCACTACTGATAGGTAGTAAATCCCCTCCAACCATGAAGAAAGAAGAGTTATGGAAAAAGGAGATAACCACAGACTCATTTAATACATACTGCACGTAGAACCATCAGAGAAAGATAAACCCAAGTGAATTCAGAATAACACAGATAGTACACATGAATCCCTGCCTTTAGAGAACAATCAGTTGTCAGGAATCATATTCTAAGGATCTATATAGACTTTAGACCTCAATTTCTGATTAGAGTTCAAAAGTAAAATGTTAGAAAAACATAATGTTCTTAACAAACTACACTAAAATTCTCCTAAAACTCTTAAAACACAATTGAGCTTCATTCTCCTTACTTTCAGGAACTCAAACTTTCTAATTTATATTACCACTGAACCTCAGTTTGAATGACCTTCTTATATATTCTGACTCAATCACAAAGATATGCTATAGCAAAAAACATACCTCTTCATGTGTCTATATACACACACATACACGTACATGTATATAATTATATATATGTGTACGTAATTTGACATTTTTGATTAAAATATACTCACCCTTTTCTAATACCAACCCTAGTTCAATTTCTTTTTCTATACTATTAAAAAAAATACTCAACTCTGATCCTGTATCTTTATAACAATTGAAGTGTGTTATATAATTACCCTAGAGGTCAAAAACTTTTATTAGAGTTACAAGTATGTCCTCATTCACACTCTACATCTTTCGATTTTATTCTAGTGCTGACTTTGGTTTTTAATATCTAGTCCTAGGTGGCTTCATTTTATTAAACTATTCAAAAGGAAATAGAAATGAGTACATGATTAAAAGAACCAAAAAAGTAATATCAGTCAAAAAGTAGTGCAGTGAATCATCAAGAAAAAAAATAGTAGACAGCATGCATATTCCAACACTTTTATCAGGGAAACTAGAAGAATTTTTGAGAACTTCAACATAGGGAATTATAATAACACCTGGACTATAAATGGCAGAAATTGCAGCAAAGAAGGTGGAATGAATAGCTCCCAAAATTCATATATTGAAACTTAATTCTTATTATGGTAATATTAAGAGGCAGGGCATTTTGGGAAGTGATTAAGAACCCTCATGAATGGGTTAGTGCCTTATTAAAGGGCTGGAGAAAACCAGCTAGATCCTTTTTGCTTTTCTGCTCTTCCACCATGTGAGGACACAGTGCTCTCTGCTTCTGTCATGTGAGGATGCAGCAAGAAGGCCTTTATAGGACATCAAAATGTTGGCACCTTAATATTGTACTTCCAAGCCTCCAGAAACTTGAGAAAGAAATTTCTATTATTTATAAATTACTCTGTCTCCACTATTAGGTAATAGCAGGACAAACAGACTGAGACAGAAGGTATCTTAAATCTTACACATTAATGTAACATGATGTTCTCTGAAATTCCGCTCACAATCACTAGCAAAATATAACTATTCTTTTTACTTTTCATTTTAAGTTTGGGGTACAGATCCAGGTTTGTTATATAGGTAAACTTGTGTCATGGGGGTTTTTGTACAGATTATTTTGTCACCCAGGTATTAAGCCTAGTACCCATTAGTTGTATGTCCTGATCCTCTTCCTCCTATCCTCCACCTTCAGATAGGCCTCAGAGTCAGTTGTTCCCCAGTATGTGTCCATGCATTCTAATCATTCAGCTCCCACTTGTAAGTGAGATCATGTGGTATTTGGTTTTCTGTTCCTGCGTTAGTTTGCTAAGGATAATGGTCTTAGCTCCATCTGTGTTCCTGCAAAGAACATGATCTCATTCTTTTATATGGGTGCATAGCATTCCGTGGTGTATATGTACCACATTTTATTTATCCCGTCTATCACTGATGGGCACTTAGGTTGATTCTGTCTTTACTATTGTCAATAGTGCTGCAGTGAACATATGAATGCATGTGTCTTTATAATAGAACAATTTATATTGTCTTGGGCATATACTCAGTAATGGGATTCTGGGTCAAATGGCAATTCTGATTGTAGGTCTTTGAGGAATTGTCATACTGCCTTCTACAATGGTTTCACTAATTTACCTTCCCACCAATAGCGTATCAGCATTCCCTTTTCTCCACAACCTTGCCAGCATCTGTTATTTTATTTTTGACTTTTTAGTAATAGCCAAAACACAACTATTAATAACAAATAGCATAGTCTATGGAGAGCCTTTACTTAAAAATACACACTACTTCAGAGTAAGAGAGTATATTCTCATGACAATAAAGATAATCTAAAACATGTTTCATATACATGGAACCAGGCATTCAAGGAAATCATACCCAATAGAACATGTTATTAATGTTTGTGAAGATGATCAATGAAGACCCAGACTTGTCATCTGAGTACTGAAGTACTTTATATAGACCTTTTGATTTAAGAGTCTCTTAAAATAAAATTGATTGACTAGGTAAGAATTTTAAATACTAAATAAATCTTGAATCATAAAAAAGAAAAAAAAAAAAACAAGGATAAGCAGGACAAATGTACTGTTTGATTGAAGAGGTTTAGATATTTTTTACCTATCTGTCATAGCAGCCTTCTCTCATTGCCTTTGTGAAATAGACTATTTATAACACTTTTCTTTCTTTTTGTTTATCCTTTTTATTTGTAGTAGAAGGAAGAAGTACAGAGAAGACAGAGAGAAAATGTGAAAGCATTATCAAAAATACATAACACATACAAAATTCCACTTACAAATCTATGTAAATATCATGAATGGCTTTCCAGTATAAGGGGTACTGGGAAGTTAATGGAATAGACTCAGGCCACACTGAATTCAAATCAAAATATAAAAAGGAGAACATCTCTCTCATTGTCTTGGTACGGTTTGTGCTCTGATATTAAGACATAATTTTCTTAAAACAAGGTGCAGAACCAGCTACTCTTATGATCACAAAAATTCACATTTTAGAACACACTCTACAAATTGTAATTTAGAAATAGATTTAGTCAGATAAGAAGCTATTATTGGCAATACCTGTATCTCCAGTACAGCATTTGGAACTTTCACCAAATGCAGTCCCAAAAAATTTTAATAATAAAGCATCCTTCTTACATCCAAGAAGCTAAAATTTGGATGAGCCAAATTAAATAAATGTAATTAACTTAAAGAAATTGAAGACAAGTAATTTCAAGAATAACTTCAGAGAAGCAAATTATTACCAATATCAAATTTGGCACTGATTCTAACCCTTTGTTATTTAGGATAATTTTATTTCACAGTGACAGGAAGTCAAATACTTCTAAGCCAATATGACACATGGCAAAACATTGTGAGATTTGTACTACACTACATTTATAAGAGGATCTGCTTTTTTTCTTTATGTATTTGAATATGCTTGTACTTAGGTACCAATTAATAATGAGCGATACGAGAAATTTGTTCTTTTAGTATCTACCTAATAAAACTAACATTAACATTAATGTATTCAACAAATTTTAATTCACTGCATACAGTAAGCCAAACATTGAAGTTAGCACTAAAGAGATGGTCATAAGCAAAATAAGCACCATCCTTGATTAAGTAGACAGATTTATAAATGTATCTAAAATGTTTGTTTTGGAGTTTTGGGATTTAACTGTGAGTTATCATAAATATATACCTGAGAACTTGGAAATAAGGGTATGGAAGACTGCTTTCTTAGCTAAAAGTTAATTCAATACACTCTGGATTAGAAAAAAGATCACTAAAGTCATCTTAAAAGAAAAATATGGCTCTGAAACCTTTAAGACAAACTATAACTTTATTGATATATTAGCATATCAAAGAAATAATGTGTCCATTAGTAGGAGGTCCTCCGTCTTGCAAACAAAGGATAAAGAAACACTTGTGAAACCATTGGCAAACCCCATCCCAACACTCTTTGATCCAGGGAGAGTGTATTCTTCAACAATGAATGTTTTCTTAAGACTAGAATTAAGAACCAATGGTATTTAAGACTGTGGCTTTATACTGTGCACGCCAAGCACATTTCTGAATATAATTTGCTTCCTTATATGATGTGCTTTCAGGGAAAGATGTGGCTACATTGATAGAAGTATTATAATCTGCATGATGGTTTTTGGTCTTATTGTAAAACAAGCCCTTGGCATTTGATTTTATACATCAGTCTCTGTGATTTCAGTGAATACATATCTATCCCCTGAAAGTAACCCACATTCAGTATGCCAAAGCAATCACAATTCTAAATCTGAAAACATGAAGTGGGATCAGGACAAATATTACTAATGTAATAAAGGCGCTCTATCAAAATACAGGGAATACGATTAGTTGTCTTTCCCAGATCACAATCCAGTTTAATGTTAAGTTTCTGGCCATACATGACACTATTATTCTAAATGTCTACATTTCCTGCTGTTTTAGGTTTTGGAGTGAGAAACAGGGCTACAACTATAAGCATTAGGGTGATATCTGCAAATGTATATGCCTAAATTGAACTCAATGGAGAATATTGTACAAATCCTGTCTTAGGTTGTGAGCACTGATAATTCTACAATAATTTAGGATGCTAGTTAACGTCTTATAAATTGAAACATATTGGTTGAAAAGAACAGGGACAGAGCATTGTGAAAAGATGATTTCAGAAAGGAACTAAAAAAATGTGTTTGCAAGGCATGTAGTACATCTTAGGATGTAAGGAAATGGAATCTTTCTAGTGAGCCATTCTAAACACCTATTTTTAATACCAAGTATTTGAGTTTGAAGCTAAACACAGGTCTTTCTCATCGCAAATGAAGATCTTCTAAAAAGCTTACCTCTCATAAAGACGTTTTTCATTTAATTCTTTACTTCTAGAACCTCTCATGTGAATTCCTATTATGTCTAGGTTTCTCAAAACTAGGTGGCAGAAAAGAAAATACATACCTTTAAAAAAGATGTTAATAACAATAAATCCAGGGGTGGGGGTAGTGTTTCTCTTTTCAGTACTTCAAGCATTCTTTAATTTCTTTTCCAAATAATTTTGACTTACCTTTCTTTCTCATTTTTTTTCTTCCTGATGACATTCATCAATCAAATTATCATGGCGAGAGTTTGTCCTCATAATCTCTAATTGAAAATTCTAAGGGGGCAGCTGTCACTGTCAATGTTTGTCATATTGTTGTTTTAGTCATGACTGCACTGGCAGAATGCTAACTGAGCCAGAAATATCAAGCAATTCCATCCGAAAATAAGTTTCTTTATAGGAATGAGGGCAGGAGAGAGAGAGTGTGCTGTAAAGAACAGAAGGTTCTAATTAAGTGCAAATCCACTGGCTTTCTCCCAGTGATTATCAGGGAGATATGAAGGGCAGAAGGTTGTCATTATTTTCTTGGTCCACAGTAGTAAAAGTGATATTACTAGTACTAACAAGCTGTATATTGATTGAGTGCAAAAATTGTTTTCCTATGCACTTTTATCAATGAATAAATATAGATCATAAAACATAGTTAATGAGGACTAAGCTCTGATTTTTTTTCTTATCTTGTCCAAATTCCTATCTAAGGAGTCTGGGGAATCATGCCCCATAAACCATAAATTCTCATCAGATGGGTTTTATTTAACCCTATATATTGTGAATTGCTTTCCAATCTGATTCTGGCAAAGCATTATGTGACAACAAAGAATTCCAAAATATTTTACCTCAAAACATGTTTCTTTGCCATATTTTGAAATGGTCCTCCAAAGCCATCCTTTGTGGAGGAAAATTTTACTTCTGGAAAAAAATCTCTATTAAAAGAGCTAGATCTTGGGCGGGGCGAGGTGGCTCATCCTTGTAATCCCAGCACTTTGAGGCAGAGATGGGCAGATCACGAGGTCAGAAGTTTGAGACCAGTCTGGCCAACACAGTGAAACCTCATCTCAAAAAAAAAAAAAAAAATTAGCTGGGTGTGTTGGTGGGTGCCTGTAATCCCAGCTACTTGGGAGGCTGAGGCAGGAGAATTACTTGACCCCAAAAGGCAGAGGTTGCAGTGAGCCGAGATCGCTCCATTCCAGCCTGGGCAACAAGCTAGACTCCATCTAAAAAAAAAAAAAAGCTAGATATTTTTATTCCAGGCCCTCCCAATCCTGAAGAGATTATCTATGAGTCGAGCACCTGTTAAAGTTCAGAATAGGAAATATTTGCAACCACTATGAGACTTCAAAGAACCTTGGTCTTCATAATCTTTTTGTCTTAACCTGAACATTTTCTTTCTATTGATTCCAGGTTTTTAAACAAACTCAACCAATTGTCAACCAATCGTCAACCAGAAAATGTTTAAATTTACCTATAGCCTGGAAGCACCCTCCCCATGCCATCCCGCTTCTAATTCTCTTGCCTCTCTGGACCAAATCAAGGTACTTTTCAAATGTATTTGATTGATGTCTCATGCCTCCCTAAAATGTATAAAACCAAGCTGCACCCCAACCACATGTTCTCAGGACCTCCTGAAGGCTGTGTCGTGGGCCATGGTCACTCGTATTTGGCTCAGTATAAATCTCTTCACATATTTTACAGAGTTTGACTCTTCATCAACACTAGTTTGGTAGAATGTGTTGGAAGTAGAGAAGGTAATGGAATAAAGGAGTGTTTCTTTGTTCTTATGTACCCTTTATTGCCATGCAACTATTAATCATTGAGTAGTCCTTTAATATGCATCCCTCATGGACATGAAAAGCGTAACTTTCAAGAAGGTTGAAAAATGAATGAACCACTGGGGCAGATCCAGCATGCTGTTCAAATGAGACATTTCTAAAGGAAAATAAGGGAGTCTGGAC
This sequence comes from Ateles fusciceps, assembly GCA_036589455.1. Lineage (NCBI taxonomy): Eukaryota > Metazoa > Chordata > Mammalia > Primates > Atelidae > Ateles > Ateles fusciceps. The sequence continues at coordinate 4,276,204 of JAZHEH010001040.1, read as the reverse complement.
AATGTGCAGAATCCAAGGTCATTCTGGCTACCTCCTCACTGTAAAATAGCTGACTAGCATCTCCAGTCCAATCTGTTGGCTTGTCAAAGTTAAAATAATCCATGGATATCTCACCTTTTATTCATATTAGTCATCTACTAAGTAGCACAATGAAAATTAGTTAGGGAAACACTAGGCAAGATAATGCACAATGTTATCGGTGAGAACTGCAAAGTCTCACACATGCTGGACCAATACAGCAGAACCAGTTGCCCCATGTTCAAGATTAGACTATATTTGTGCTTTGGAATAATTGCCAGAGGCATTACATCATGACAATTCTTGATTTCTTGTGAATTGTTGTGAATTATGTCTTCTAAACTGTCCCTATAAACTTTACATAAGATACTAGGTTTTTTGCTTTTTGGTGATTTTAGGTAATTTAATAGAAAAAAGAAAGATATTTTTAAGCTCATAATTTTATAATAAATGCTTAATGACAATATAATGTAGGAATTGGGGTTATAATCACTAAAAATACTGTCTTTCCATATTAATTTCTATATATATTCCACTTTTGGAATATATAATATTTATGTATCTGTTACTATCATTATGAAGAGTGCAATGATATATTTAGTTTGTAATTATTCATTTCAATACCTGAAAATTATCTCTAGTAATCTCAATTAGATCTAAAGCTTTCCTTTAATTCAGTTTGAACATGGCTCAGTTTAATAGATTCTATTAAGTTTCCAGCGATCATTATGGTCTCTAAAATACAACTACACACAGTAAAATCCTGTTGTACATGGTGCACAGCTTTAAGCCCAACCAACCCCCAGCAATAGTATTTTAAAGCGCTTCCAGTGTTATTTTCCATAATAAGGCCCACTAGTTGGCAGAACCCCTGGAAGCTATGCAAACAGCAACACATCTGTTCTCTAAGATGCAAATGCTGTCTTAGTAGAGATGTTTATTCCCTTTACCACAAAGATTGTGAAGAGCATAGCCTGGAGCAGGCTACAAGAAATTTTTCTTTAAAAATTAGCATATTCTTATAGAAAGAGAAAATGCTGGCAATGTAAGGGAGCATGAACCCTTGTCCTTTTATTTGTGATACTTAGAGGCCAGCCTCTTTTTCATAATGGCAAAATCAAAGTGTTCAATATTACCACCCCTGTTTGTGTGTTTTGTTGAAGTTTTAAGAAAACAAACTAAAGTCCATATCAGAAAAGTATAATTTATGAGTCCATTTATTAGGATATTTAAACTATTATTTCCATAGTTAGTTATTGGTTTAAATGAGAGAGTGAAACTTGATCTTTAGTGCTTACAAGTAAATGAAATGTTTTTGTATTTCACATGCATACTTAAATAGCACATACATTTTTAAACCAAGGAATAATGTTCAGCCAAGGCTTTCATGAAATTATATCTATTTTCAGATATGACTTAAGCTAAAGAAACAAATAATTAGCCTCTACAGGAAAGAATTAAACTCCATTAGTAATTTTATCAATTTTACAAATAACACCTCTATATTGGAAATGTTCAGATTCGAATCTACAACCTTACCATACTCCTGAGCTCCAGTACTTTATTTCCAACTGTTTCCCAAATAGGCGTAGATATTTTCCCCATTATTAAAAAGTCAACAGGTTAAAAGGCAAAAATTTTTTCTTACAGTCCCACAAAAATTATTTGCTTCTTTCTCCTGCCTGCATGGCTTGCTTATTATTGTTGCTGTTGTTTTAAAAGAGTACATGTTATTTTAACAGTATTATTATTCTCTCAGCCATCAGGTAAAAGAACCCCATCTAGTCAATCCTATTCATCTCCATTACTATCTGCCTACTCCAAAGCTTCATTTTCTGTTTTCTGTATATATTGAGAAAACTTCCATATTGCTTTTCCCAGCCAGTTCCTCTTTTTTCAAACATGTTATGAACAACACAGTTAAGTTCCTACATCCCTACTCAAAGTCTCTGCTACTTAATATACAAATCACAGAGTCTTTTACTTGTCATTAAGGTTTAATCCCTACCAAGAATCAGCATGGGTTGTTGAAGAAACATGAATGTGGGGGAAATTCATTCAATAACCATGTAGGTGCCAAGGACTTACTACCCTGTGCACGCAAATATAACGTGAGTTAAACTGAAGTGTCATTTCTCCTTACAAAATCTATAGTCTGTTGGCAAGCTAAACTGTGTTTTTATTCTTGCTCTGCTCATTCCTAGCTGGGTGACTGAATGAATGACTTAACCTCTCGTCTACATTGTTACTTCTATAAAATGATGACTAATGGGGGTAAGGGAAAGGGAAATATTTACCTCATGAACGTGTCATTGTGACTTAGGACTTATATTATTGAATCCTCATGAGGAAGGAACAATATTATTCCCATTTTACAGATAAGAAAATTAAAGTTGGGGGATCTTTGGGAGTAGACATTTAGGAGATTATTAGCCATATATCGTCACTTAGGGAGTAAGTAGTAAAATCAAGATGCAAATCTGTATCTGCTTGACTCTAACACCCACATTTCTACTCTCTGTGTTATGGGTCTTGTCACAGGCAACTACCTTGGAATGATCCTATCTTAGCTGGCCTATGACAAGATAAATTTATTAAAAGCTTAAATTATCTTTTGCTAATCTCTGTAATATCCCCAGAACCTCATCTAGGGCTTTGAATATGACAAAAGTTAAACACGTACTTATTGAATGAGTAAATGTCTGCATGAAAGAATGAATTTAAACTTGTAGAATAGCAAGATCTGAGAAAATGTGAGAGGAGGGGGATCTACCAATTTTTCTGCATACATCATCCTCTCTAAGCAGCATAGGCAAAAGTGAAATGGAAAGAAAAAGAGCTACGGACCATGATGAAGATGATTAAAGGGAGTACAGAGCAGCTGTCAAAGCAAATATCAAGCAACATTAATAACTTTACAGCTCACCATGAGGCTGTCTCAAATATTTTCGAGAAAAACAGGATCCTTGCTGTTGTACAGAGTAAGTGAGACTAATAATCAAGTGCAGATTCAAAGAATCTTTTTCACTGGCCACCTTGAGCTGCAGAATTATAAAAATAATACTAAAAAAGATTCTTAAACTAATGGAAAAATACATGACTCAGAGGAAAATATTATTGCATTCTTGGCATTTTAATTTGGGGCAGAGTTGATAAGAAACAAGATCTACAATGTTTGCCACCTATTATCAAAGCTGTTTGAAGAGTCAGACAATATCCCCAAACTTCTGATGCTTATCCAAAAATAACTGTGTTGTGAGGCTTAGCAGTAAAATGCTTCATCACTCCAAGGAATTTATTTTACAAACATTTTAATCTGTACAGTAGATTAGAAGGATGACCTATGTGGATAAAAGTGAAAATTTGAAATTGAATGCTAATTTCTGTTCTAAACATGAAATTATTTACTTAAAATAGTATTTTTTAAATGACAGTGATTCTACATATAAGTTTCTTGTACACTGGCAACAAATTAGGTGCATGATTTCTTGACTTTAGTGTTTAGTAAATCTGTGTATTTGCTCATTTACACATGTATTCAATGAACATAAGCTTTTGTGGGGTTTGTTTTGTGACATATGTGCATCCCTGTGTGCAGATAATAGGACCCACAAAGAAAACAATAGATTTGGTCTCTAGTGTCATTGACATAACATTTACAATTTGTGGGCATTAGGAATAAAAAAAGCAAACAATTTTAATTATACATTGATTTGGAGATGTGAAACCCAAATATTATAATTGTTTTCAATTTCCACTGTTGTTTGATTTTGGATCAAAATGATAAGAAAACAGCAAAAGAAAAAGAAGATAAGTGAACAAAAAAATTAAGCTAAGATAACTTGAAGTAAAATAAAAAGGATCATGGCATAAAGACATATTATAGTGGTACTAGGCAGTGGTTCCTGTGATTCTGTAAATGGTAGAGCAAAATTAAACTGCAGTGTGTGCAGCGTGTGATCTTTGTTAGAAATAATTTTATTTATCTGGTTCTTTCTTACCCTTCAAACCTCAAATAAATGTTGGTCTTTTAAAGAGACTGACTCTAACTAAGCTTTCTAAAGGGATCCACTTACAACCATCCAAACAAAGCTACCATCACATAATTAGTCATTGGTTGCAATTTTTCCCACTAAAATATTTGCCTCACGAAGCTTCAGACAATGCCCTTTATGTTCATTGCTGTATCCCTAGGACCTGGCACATAGTACAAGCTCAGTAAATATTTGTTGAATGATAAAATAATGAATAATTTAGGATTCTAGCATATTTTTTTCACAAGATGATGTCTGTTTCTAACTGTTAGATTTTTTTTTTTTTCTATTCTGTGTTGTGGAGCATGTACTTAAATGTTAGGACACAATATTTATTTTTAGTTTCTGGGTTTCCAAGGACTCAAATATGCTAGGACAGAACCACATATTCCTATAACTATAAGGAAGGGTTGCCAAGTTTTTATCTATTATCTCTGCATAGGAGAGCTCTATATCAGCTTTACAGCTGTCACTTAGGATATTTACATAACTTTGAGCATACTATATAGAATCCACTTGGTGATCCTCTCCCAAACTTTGCACTTTTAATGCCCAAATTTACAAAGAAAAAAATAATTTATAGAAGGTAGATTAGCAATATGTTCAGAGAAAAACATCTGGCTTAGGTAAAAGGGTATCTTAAAACTCAAATCTTAATCAAAATAGGTTTGAAATCAGTAATCACTTCAATAATTAGGAAAGCTAATTATATAATATTTAAAAATCTGAAATGACCAGTAGTAAAAGATTGATGTAACAAAGGATGCTATTACCTAGAATTTCAGAGACCGTCAAGCTAAGGGTTTCAGACACTTCTTAGAAAAATAAAACAAAGCCTCCAAGAAATATGGGAATATGTAAAAATACCTAATCTACATTTGATTGATGTACCTGAATGTGATGGGGGAGAATGAATCCAGGCTGTAAAACAATTATCAGGATATTATCCAGGAGAACTTCCCCCAACCTAGCAAGACAGGCCAACATTCAAATCCAGGAAATATGGAGAACACCACAAAGATATTCTTCAAGAACAACTCCCAAGGCACATAATCGTCAGATTCACCAGTGTTGAAATGAAGGAAAAAATGCTAAGGGCAGCCAGAGAGAAAGGTTGGGTTATGCACAAAGGGAATCCCATCAGACTCACAGCAGAACTCTTGGCAGAAACCCTACAGGCCAGACGATAGTGGGGACCAATATTCAACATCTTTAAAGAAAAGAACTTTCAACCCAGAATTTCATATCCCCCCCAAACTAAGCTTCCTAAGTGAAGGAGAAATAAAATCCTTTATGGACAATCAATTGCTGAGAGAGTTCATCACCACCAGTCCTGCCTTACATGAGCTCCTGAAGGAAGTACTAAATATGGAAAGGAACAACCAGTACCAGCCACTGCGAACATGTACCAAATGTTAAAGACCATCAACACAATGAAGAAACTGCATCAACTAATGGACAAAACAACCAGCTAGTATCAAAATGGCAGGAACAAATTCACACATAACAATGTTAACCTTAAATGTAAACTGGCTAAATACCCCAATCAAAAGACACAGACTGACAAATTCAAGACCCATTGGTGTGCTATATTCAGGAGACTCATTTCACATGAAAAGACACACATAGACTCAGAATAAAGGGATGGAGGAAGATCTACCAAGCAAAGGGAGAACAAAAAAAGCAGGAGTTGCAATCCTAGTCTTTGATAAAAGGGACTTTCAACCAACAAAGATCGAAAGAGACAAAGAAGGGCATTACATAATGGTAAAAGGATCAATGCAACAAGAAGAGCTAACTATCATAAATATATATACACCCAATACAGGAGCACCCGGGTACATAAAGCAAGTTCTTAGTGATCTATGAAGAGACTTAGACTCCCACACAATAATAGTGGGAGACTTTAACACTCCACTGTCAATATTAGGCAAATCTACAAGACAGAAAATTAGCAAAGATATCCAGGACTTGAACTCAGATCTGGACCAAGCAGACCTAATAGACATCTACAGAACTCTCCTCCCCAAATCCACAGTATATACATTCTTCTCAGCACCACATCACACTTACTCTAAAATTGACCACATAATTGGAAGTAAATCACGCCTCAGCAAATGCAAAAGAACAGAAATCATAACAACCAGTCTCTCAGACCATAGTGTAATCAAATTAGAACTCAGGATTAAGAAACTCACTCAAAACTGCACCACTACATGGAAACTGAACAACCTGCCCCAGAATGACTACTGGATAAATAATGAAATGAAGGCAGAAATAAAGATGTTCTTCAAAACCAATGAGAACGAAGACACAACGTACCAGAATCTCTGGGACACGTTTAAAGCAGTGTCTAGAGGGAAATTTATAGCACTAACTGCCTACGTGCAAAGTGAGGAAAAATCTAGAATTGATACCCTATCATCACAATTAACAGAGCTAAAGGAGCAAGATCAAACAAATTCAAAAGCTAGCAGAAGACAAGAAATAACTAAGATCAGAGCAGAACTGAAGGGGATACAGACACAAAAAAACCGTTCAAAAAAATCAATAAATCCAGGAGCTGGTATTTTGAAAAGATTAACAAAATAGAAAGACCACTATGTAGATTAATAAAAAAAGAAAAGGACAAGAATCAAATAGATGCAAAAAAAAAAAAAAATGATAAAGGGTATATCACCACCAATTCCACAGAAATAAACTACCATCAGAGATTACTATCAACAACTCTATGCACATAACCAGTAAATCTAGAAGAAATGGATAAATTCCTGAACACTTACACCCTCCCAAGACTAAACCAGAAAGAAGTTGAATCTCTGAATAGACCAATAACAAAGTCTGAAGTTGAGGCAGTAATTAATAGCCTACCAACCCAAAAAAGTCCAGGTCCAATCAGGTTCACAGCCAAATTCTACCAGACAAACAAAGAGGAGCTGGTACCATTCCTTCTGAAATGATTCCAAACAATACAAAAAACGGGAATCCTCCCTAACTAATTGTACCAGACCAACATCATCCAGATATCAAAACCTGGCGGAGACACAACTAGAAAGAAAATTTCAGGCCAATATCCACAATAAACACAGATGCAAAAATCTTCAGTAAAATACTAGCAAACCGATTGCAACAGCACATCAAAAAGCTTATCCAGCACGATCAAGTAGGCTTCATCCCAGGGATGCAAGGCTGGTTCAACATACATAAATCTATAAATGTAATCCATCACATAAACAGAACAAAAGACAAAAATCACATGATTATCTCAATAGATGCAGAGAAGGCCTTGGACAAAATTCAACAGTCCTTTATACTAAAAACTCTTACAAAACTAGGTATCAATGGAACTTATCTCAAAATAAGAAAAGCTATTTATGACAAATCCATAGCCAATATCATACTGAATGAGCAAAAACAGGAAGCATTCCCTTTGAAATCTGGCACTAAACAAGGGTGCCCTCCACCACTCCTATTCAACAGAGTATTAGAAGTTCTAGCCAGAGCAATCAGTCAAGAAAAGGAAATGAAGGGCATTCAATTAGGAAAGGAGGAAGTCAAATTGTCTCTATTTGCAGATGACATGATTGCATATTTAGAGGACCCCATTGTCTCAGCCCAAAATCTCCTCAAACTGATAAGCAACTTCAGCAAAGTCTCAGGATACAAAATCAATGTGCAGAAATCACAAGCATTCCTATACATCAATAACAGATAGCCAAATCATGAGTGAACTCTCATTCACAATTGCTACAAAGAGAATAAAATACCTAGGAATACAACTAACAAAGGACATGAAAGACCTCCTCAAGGAGAACTACAAACCACTGCTCAAGGAAATAAGAGAGGACACAAACAGATGGAAAAACATTCCACGCTCATGGTTAGGAAGAATCAATATCGTGAAAATGGCCATATTGCCCAAAGTAATTTATAGATTCAATGCTATTCCCATGAAGTTACCATTGACCTTCTTCACAGAACTGGAAAAAACTACCTTAAACTTTTTATGGAACCACAGGAGAGCCTGCATAGCCAAGACAGTACTGAGCAAAAAGAACAAAGCTGGAGGCATCACACTACCTGACTTCAAACTGTACTACAAGGCTACAGTAATCAAAACAGCATGGTACTGGTACCAAAACAGAGATATAGATCAATGCAACAGAACAGATGCCTTGGAAATAACGCCTCACACCTACAACCATCTGATCTTTGACACACCTGACAAAAACAAGCAATGGGGGAAAAGATTCCCCTGTTTAATAAATGGTGTTGGAAAACTGGCTAGCCATGTGCAGAAAGATCAAACCGGACGCCTTCCGTACACCTTATATAAAAATTAACTCCAGATGGATTAAAGACTTAAACATAAGACCTAACACCATAAAAACCCTAGAAGAAAACCAAGGCAATACCATTTACGACATAGGCATGGACAAGGACTTCATGACTAAAACACCAAAAGCAATGGTAACAAAAGCCAAAATAGACAAATGGGATCTAATTAAACTTAAGAACTTCTGTACAGCAAAAGAAATAATTATTAGAGTGAACTGGCAAACAACAGAATGGGAAAAAATTTTTGTACACTACCCATCTGACAAAGGGCTAACATCCAGAATCTACAAAGAATTAAAACAAATATACAAGAATAAAACAAATGACCCTATTAAAAAGTGGGCAAAGGATATGAACAGGCACTTTTCAAAAGAAGACATTTATGTGGCCAACAAACATAGGAAAAAATTCTCATCATCACTGGTCATTAGAGAAATGTGAATCAAAACCACATTGAGATACCATCTCACACCAATTAGAATAGTGATCATTAAAAAATCTGGAGACAACAGATGCTGGAGAGGCTGTGGAGAAATAGGAACACTTTTATACTTTTGGTAGGAGTGTAAATTAGTTCAACTATGGTAGAAGACAGTGTGGCAATTCCTCAAGGATGTAGAAATAGAAATTCCATTTGACCCAGGAATCCCATTACTGGGTATATAACCAAAGGATTATAAATTGTTCTATTATAAAGACACATGTACACATATGTTCATTGTGGCACTGTTTACAATAGCAAAGACTTGGAAACAACCCAAATGCCCATCAATGATAGACTGGACAAGGATAATGTGGCACATACACAATATGGAATACTATGCAGCCATAAAAAATGATGAGTTCATATACTTTGCAGGGACATGGATAAACCTGGAAACCATCATTCTCAGCAAACTGACATAAGAACAGAAAACCAAACACTGCATATTCTCACTCATAAGTGGGTGTTGAACAATGAGAACACATGGACACAGGGAGGAGAGCATCACATGTTGGGGTCTGTTGGGGGGATGGGGACTAGGGAAGGGATAGAAGTGGGTGGGGAGATTGGGGAGGGATAAAACATTAGGAGAAATACCTAATGTAGGTGACAGGGGGAATGGAGGCAGCAAACCACCATGGCATGTGTGCACCTATGTAATAATCCTGCAAGATCTGCACATGTACCCCAGAACTTAAAGTAAAATTAAAAAAAAAAAAAAAGAAAAGTATAAAAAAGAAAAATGAAACAGCCAGGCACAGTGACTTACCCCTGTAATCCCAACATTTGTGAGCCAAGGAGGGAGAATCATTTGAGCCCAGGAGTTCAAGATCAGCCTGGGCAACATAGGGAGACCCCCATCTCTACAAAAATTTTAAAAACTTAACCAGACATGGTGGTGTGCACCTATAGTCCTAGCTACTCAGGAGATTGAGCTAAGAGGATCACTTGAGGCTGAGAGGTCGAGGCTGCAGTGAGCTATGATCACACCACTGGACTCCAGCATGGGAGACAGAGTGAGACTGTCTCAAAGTAACAAGAAAAAAAAAAAAATGAAACTCTCAAGGTCTTTTGTCTACTGGTTAGGACCAAAAGAATTAGAGTAAATTGGTTTACTCTGACTGAGCTTATCTTTAAGAATATGTATCTAAAATGAATTGCTCTGATTTGGTAAACTGAATCTCTTAACATAAATAAAAACTTTTTAACCAGTGATATTTCTTTCAAATCACATTTTTCTTTTTATAAATAATGTGTCAGGAAATGGTTAATTTAATGGCTATTCAACTACCTAACCTTAGATGTACATGAATGTTAATACACTAATTCCTAGATCCTTAATCTTCTGCAATAAGATTCACACTAGTGACAGGTCTTCTGTTTATTACTTTTGTTTTTTCAAAACTTCATTATTCAAACATTTGAAATGTCCATCTATGACATCAAAAGTAAGGATGAAGTAGAAATGTTCACTTATTTCAAGAGCAAAGAGAGGGGAAAGTATTTGTTACTTACCAAAAATTGATAAGTAAGTGAAAACACTTACCATGTGATAAGTAAGTGAAAACACACTAATTGCTCTTCATATTTTGGGGAAGATAGGATATCATATGTTTTATCAGTTAGCTTTGGAATAATTAAACAAAAAGTATAGATCAGAAAAATACATAGTTTACTTGTTTGAAATGGATCATCCCTGAATATAATGCTAATCTAACATATTTATGATACAAATTAGGTAAGAGATTCATTGTAAGAAATAATTTGAAAAGAGTATCTTAAAAAGTTTCAATGAAATTTTTCTAAAAAGGATATTGTATGCCTGGATGTGAGTAAATCTAGATACAAAGATGTCACATTTTATGTCTTTACTAGAGAAAAAAATGACAGTTCAGAAAGGCCAGAATATCTTTCTTTAGGATATATTCCTTATTCTCTGAATAAAACAATAATCTGTGGAATATCTAAACTTAATGAAAAAAACAACAAAAAAAAACTCTTCTCTTTGGCAGTTTTTGATCTCTGTGAGAACTATCTTACTATTGTTAGTAGCCACAGAGACCGATGTTCCCTTTTTCTACTTATGTCTTCTCTTAAAAACAAAAGACACAACATTAACTTTTGTGGATCATATTTGATTTACCTCTTTCCCAATATCAAAATGTTGTGAATTTATTTTTTAAATAATTAAAACTACATGAAAATCCTATTCCTTCTGTTCATATGGTGAGGAATGCCTAAAGCCAAAGGATATGGGAAATATTAGATATGCTTTTCTAAAGAGAAAATAGTAAGACAAAAATGGTCTGCCTGAAGTTACAGTTTATAGATTGGAAAAAGGCACAGACAATTAAAAGATGGAGCTACTTAGGGCAAATTACTTGCAATCAAGCTGCAGCTAAATGAGCTTCTTGATGAGGAAGCCAAATTTATGTTGTTTCCAACCAGGGAGAAACATTAAAGAAGTTGAAAGGTGAGCAAAATGTTAGTACAATTGGATCCAGATAGGCTGGTAAGAGAAGCTTTAGAGGCAATTAAAACGCTGCCTCAGAAACACATATAGATAGGTAAAGACACATGCATGCATGCACACAAACTGTCACACACAAAACACCCTCAAATAGAAGAGTGTATGATTACATACACCTTCAGCCTTCGTTTACATTTTATGTGGATGCCCCTTCTTATCACAAAAACACTGTGGCCGAAGAAGCTCAATCATAGAATATAATCATTTTCCTTTTCAATCTGCAATTTGCTATAGACATTTTATTTGAAAATGAGGTATTGTTTAAACTCTAAACCAGTGTTTTCATTTTTTGCACTGCCTTAAATTATCCCTTGGCAGCTCTCTGAGTTGATTTTGAAAGAATATGTTTTATAATGAATTCAGAACCTCCACAAAGCACAAAAGCCATGTGAAAGCTTCAAATGTGAAATATCACATTTCCTTCTTTGTTGCTCGATATGCATTTTTGCATTCAGGGCTGTATGCATCAATTTCACTGAACGCAGGGTATTGTCTACATATATCTGTCTGAATGAGATGACTTTCAGGACTTTGTGATTTTGAAAAGGGCTTCAAGCCAGGCTATCCTTCATCCCATTTCTGTTGCATTGGAATGTTAGACATAACAAGGTAGACAAAAGAAAGATTGTACAGATTCTTATTGGCAATCAGCAAGCACAAGTATATGTAGAAAGAGAGAATTTTCTGCTGACATTTCCCTTATCTCGATTCTCTTATCCTTTCATGCATTAAGTTTTGCATGAACAGAATCTGAAAAAATTAATAGCCTTGTCTGAAATACACCAAGAAAACTTTCTCCTTCAAAAATCTTTTTAGGAAGTAAAAACACTCTAAAATTTAGTAATTTAAAAGGATAATAAATGCTCATACTTAGAGCAACAAATAAAAATGTGATTCTGATGCTGACATAATTTTCTTATAGTTGAAATGTAACATTGTCAACACTGCCTGGCTGAGTCTGCCATTGAAAAATGGCCCAGGAAAATGCCCAAATGCCAACAGTGGTAGTTAGGGATTATTTTCTTATCTGATATTGTTCTGCCATTTAGTGGAAGCTAAACAGAAAATACTCCATAGGATACTGAGAAAAAATTGGGCATTGAAAATATATTTAATATATTTGTGTTTTTTTTCTTCCAGTGAATTATAAATTTTAAATGACATATGTAAAGCATTTAGAAAATGTGTCTCAATATATTGCACATTGGTCAAAGAGACCTCCACAGCTAAAGTCCTATCACCTGAACATGATGGGATTTCCAAATTCTCCCTAAATCAGTCTGGTTAGGAGAGCTTAAAGAAAGTAGGAATATTTATATATATACATAGGGAAAAGTTCATTATTAACCATCCTTTTAACTGTTAACTGAGTGCCAAAAATTGGGCATAAGAGTGACTTCGTTCTTAATGACATTTTCAGATACAAGTTTAATAAGGCAAGCCTGCTTTTAAAGATTGGTGAGAAGTACCTGTATTAGTGATTTTCATACTGCTATAAAGAAATACCCAAGACTGGGTAATTTATGAAGTAAAAGAGGTTTAATGGTCTCACAGTTCCACATGGCTGGGGTAGCCTCACAGTCATGATGGAAAGGGGAAGGAGGAACAATCACACATTCTCATAGCAGAGGAAAAAGGGCGTGTGCAGGGGAACTGCCCTTTATAGAACCATTGGATCTCATGAGACTTACTCGCTATCATCACAAGAACAGCATGGGAAAAACCCGTCCTTATGATTCAGTTATGTCCCATTGGGTCCCTCCCGTGACACATGGGGATTATGGGAACTATAATTCAAGATGAGATTTTGGTGGAGACACAGCCAAACCTTTTCTGTGCCTGACCAAGTACCTCTCAAGTTTGAGGTAGCTACATAAGCAGCAGATGCAAGTCTTAGTGAAAGCACAGAACTAGAGTTCAAGTGACTTGGTTTGCACTCTGAGTGTCATCATCGTCAAGCATGAAAACCTTATGCAGATCAGTTCATCTTTTTGAGATGCTTACTCATTTATAAAATGAAACGTTTGAACTGAGTAATTGCTCGGATTCCTAGAACTGTGTAACTCTAAAAATATTTCTATAACCCTAGGTTATTTTTTTCCTGGTTAACAAATTTTTTGGTTAGAGGAAAACAACAATAACTTATAAATCATGTAAATCTGTGTTGCTTTGTGCAGAACTAGGAGCTAACTTATAAATCATGTAAATCTGTGCTTCTTTGTGCAGAACTAGGGGCCATATCCACCATGGAATAGTTGGCTCAGTGGATAGGCCCTGGAGTCTGGAGTTAAAGGCTACAGCCGAGACAGTCTCGTAGTGGTGTGATAAATTGCTTCTGTCTTCTATGCTATTAAAGCTCTTAGAAGTTATGGCAAATTACTTATTTCAGTCAGGTTTGTATTATATTATGTCAAAACATATCTATCCTTCTCCTCTCACTGTGCTGCTATTACATACTACTTTAAGGACATGACCATGCCATTTAACTTACATCTCTCTCTGTACCAAATAAAACTACCCTCACAATTTACTCAGTAAACGTTTGTGGAGTAAGATCTTCACTGGCCTTATTTCTCACCACTATCCTGCTTGGCAACTATTCCACAGTCATACGGGCCTCTTTTCACTTCTTTTAGTTTCTTAAGTTTGGATCACCACACTCCCATCCCAGCTCATGCTATTTACTCTACTCTTAATGATATACTGCCTGCTCAATTCCCATTTCCAGCTCCAACATTCACCCTTCATCTTGCCCATCTTTTAGAACTCAACTTCGCTATCTCTTAGGTGACCTTGAAAAAGATCTTAGTACTTTTCCTTTCCAGCAAATAACACACTTTAATTATCTAATTGATTATTAAAATTTTAATTATCTAATTGATATTACTTTTGTATCACTGTGTATCAACCCATCCCAGATTCAATGGCTTCAAACAAAGAAACAAAAAAATAGGTTTTACTGCTGACATTCAGTAGATTGGTCAGGTATTTCATTGGCTGATCTCTCCTGGGTTCACTCAACCAGAAGGATGAAAATGGCTTTATTTGTATGTCTGGCACTTGGTGCTTTTGCTGACTGATGGCCTCTCATTCTCCAGTATGTTAGACAGGGTTCTTACATGATAGTCTCAGGACAGTGTTACAACTGGCAAAAACAGAAACTGTAAGGCATCTAAGACCTAGGATCCAGAATTTACACACTAAGCTTCTGTCTCATTCTATTGATCAAAGCAAGTTACAAGGTCAGCCCAAATTCAAGAGAGTGGAGGAATAGGCTCTATTCTTTGTTGGAAGGAACAGAAACATTACATTGCTCTGAGATACGGACACAAGCAGGCTTGACTCATGGGGGCCATATTATAACTCTTTACTACATTATGTAAAATTATTCATTTAATTTCTATATTCTCCACTAGACTATCCATGTATATGCATAGAACCCATGCATTTCCTAATTTGTGCTATATTGCCAGCATTTAATGCAGTCTGTATATGTTCTCGGCATTAATAAATATTTGTTGAATGAATAATTAAATGACAAAATTAATAACAGAGTGGATGAATTAATTTAAAAAAGATTTCATGAACTATCAGGATGAAGCTTTATCCACAAAAAAGAGAAGTATTTCTTTTTTTGACCAAATGAAAAATTAGAAATCTTGTAAACAGAAGTTAATTTTTATTGAGTAATTACACTGGACACAGAATTCAGGTGCTCTATTGGTTTTCTATTGCTGCTATAACAAAAGGTCACAAACAGCAAATTATTGCAGCATGAATTTATTAGCTCACAGGTCTGTCAGTCAGAATTCTGGTGTGATTTAGTTTAGTTCTCTGCTTAGGTTTCTCACAAGCCAGAAATTAAAATATCAACTAACTAGGCTCTTATCTGTAAGATCTGATGTGGAAACAATTTCCTGGCTGAATGTTTTTGATAGAACTTAGTTCCTTGCAGTTGCAGAACTAAGGTCCTCCCTTCTTGCTGGCTGGTGGCTGGGAGTCACCCACAGCTCCTCCAGGGGGCCCACAGTCCTTCTCCATGTCTTTCTTTATTTCCAAGCCAGCAACAATCCATCGAGCCCCTCTCTGCTCAAATCTCCTTGACTTCCTCTTCTGTCCTCAGCAAGGAGAATGCTTTGATTTAAAGACTCCTGTAATTACATTGCCCCACCTGGGAAATCTAGGCTAATCTCTGTATCTTAAACTCAATTGATTCTTAACCTTAATTACCTCTGCAAAGTCATTTTGCCATGTAATATAACATATTCACAGGTGTAACACCAAGGAGCAAAGGTCAGAGAGCCAAAATTCTGTCTACCATTGATACTCAACAGCAATAAACGTTCAGCTGTAAGAAACCTAAATTCTCCAGAGAGATGATTTAGATAAAACACAGCCTGAAGTATAGGACAGACCTGCTTAGAATCAGGCTTCTGAAATTTTTTGGTTACGCAATTACAGCCAATTCACTTTTCCATTATAAATCTCAGTTTTATTTTTTAACATAAAAAATGCAAATATCAGTGCTTCTCTATTATGTTGCTTCTAACATTAATATAAGAAAGATATATATAATCAGCAAAAAAAGATTTTTTAAATCTTGCATATCAAAGATTACAAAACAGAATTAGGAGAAAGAATAAACTCTAAAGATTTTGAGGGAGTACCCTAAAGTTACCTCTTTATTCATTCACTTGTTCAAAAATATTTAGGACTAGGCCAGGTACAGTGGCTCACACCTGTCATTCCAGCACTTTGGGAGGCCAATGTGGGCGGATCACTTGGGGGCAGGAGTTTGACACCAGCTTGCCAACATGGTGAAACCCCGTCTCTGCTAAAAATACAAAAATCAGCTGGATGTGGTGGTGCATGCCTCTAATCCCAGCTATTTGGGAGGTTAAGGCGGGAGAATCGCTTGAACCCGGGAGGCAGAGGTTACAGTGAGCCGAGATTGCATGACTACACTCCAGCCTGGGTGACAGAGTCCGAAGTTAACCTAACAACCAACACTTAAGAAACTACTTTCTCAACTGCATGAAACTTATGTAGAATACAAATTAAAATTTAGGAGAAAGTGGTTTCAGAACTCCAAGTCTGTCCTGTCTGCCCTCATTTCCATAATCTTCTTTGACTGCCATTTTGTATATTCCCTATAATTTAATCTACTTATTGATGCCATGATCTCTGAAAACATTCTTTTTAATTTAATTTAATTTTAAGTTCTACGATACATGTATAGGATGTGCAGCTTTGTTATGTGGGTAAATGTGTGCCATGGTGGTTTGCTGTACCTATCAATGCATCACCTAGGTATTAAGCCCCGCATGCATTAGCTATTCTTTCTGATGCTCTTCCTCCCACCACATCCCCTACCGATAGGCCCCAGCGTGTGTTGTTCACCTCTCTGTTTTTATGTGTTCGCATTGTTCAGTTTCCACTTATAAGTGATAACATGCAGTGTTTGGTTTTCTGTTCCTGTGTTAGTTTGCTGAGGATAATGGCTTCTAGCTCCATCCCTGTTCCTGCAAAGTACATGATCCCATTAATTTTATGACTGCATAGTGTTCCCTGGTATATGTGTACCACATTTTCTTTTTCCAGTCTATCATTGATGGGCATTTGGGTTGATTCCATGTCTTTTCTATAGTGAATAGTGCTGCAATGAACATATGTGTGCATGTATCTTTATAATAGAATGATTTATCTTCTTTTGGGTATATACCCAGTAATAGGATTATTACTTAGTCAAACGGTATTTCTGGCTCTAGGTCTTTGAGGAATTGCCACGCTGTATTCCACAAGTAAAACCCAAAACTATAAAAACGTGAGAAGAAAATCTAAATAATACTTTTCAGGAGATCGGCACAGGCAAAGATTTCATGATAAAAGTGTCAAAAACAATTGCAACAAACACAGAACTTGAGAAGGGATCTAATTCAACTAGAGCTTCTGCACAGCAGAAGAAACTGTCATCAGAGTGAAGAGACAATCTACAGAATAGGGGAGAAGTTTTGCAATCTATCCATCTGACAAAGGCCTAATATCCAGAATCTACAAGGAACTTAAACTAATTTACAAGAAAAAAACCAAACACCATTAAAAAGTGGGCAAAGGACATAAACTGACACTTCTCAAAAGAAGACATTACATGCCCACCAAATATATGAAAAAAAAGCTCAACCTCACTGATCATTACAGAAATACAAACCAAAACCACCATGAAATATCATTGCATGCCAGTGTGAATGGTGATTATTAAAAAGTCAAGGAACAACAGATGCTGGTGAAGCTGTGGAGAAATTGGAATGCTTTTACACTATTGATGGGAATCTCTGAAAATATTCATTCCTTCGAATGAGTTTAGCATAGGATGTTATCCTTAATAAGGATATTTGCATTGTAGAACACAGATGTAAGTGGATGCAAAACACAAATTTAGTTCCAGTGCTTATAGAATTTGGATTATAGAGTATTATGGAATGCATTATATCTCTTCAAATTCATATGCTGAAGCCCTAACCCCCCATACTTGTAAACACTGTTTACAAGGTCTTTAAAAAATGAGCATATTAAAGTGAAAATGGTAGGGTGTGTCCTGATCCAATATGATTGGGGTCCTTATAAGAAGTGGAAATTTGGACACACAGAGAAACATCAGGGGAGAAAATCCCACATGAGGACGCAACGAGAAAGCAGCTATATGCAAGCTAAGGAAAGACGCAGAAGAAACGAAATCTGCTGACTCTTTGAGCTTGAACTTCTAGCCTCCAGAACTGTGTGTAAATCAGTTTCTGTTATTTAAGCCTTTCTGTGATATTTTGTTATGGCATGACTAGAAAACTAAGCCATAGATAAAATAATTTTTAATTGACAGATTAAAAATATATCATAAATGGTAAAAATTTTTCAGCAACTTTTACCGACAATTAGACCTTTTTTAAAAATAATGTCAAAATCAGGGAAAAAAAATTCATATTGTTTAGTCATCATAATTTTAAGGTTATCAGTGTCAGAACAAGGAAAGCAAGATGAATAGTTTTATATAATGTAATAATTGTCATGACTGAGAAAAGTGAAAGACTAACATTGTAGCTTATTCACATAAAATTTCTCAGAATGATAAAATAATGGAACTTTATTGACAAATACTACAGATAACTGCTATAATTATTAAGTTACATGTGGTTACCTACATGTTACATTGGTTACCTATGTGTGCTTAATATAGCAACGTACTTTTTTGTACACCTCTACTTGGAAATGCATTATAGTTAAGATTCATTCATTCATCTAATATGTATTGCATGCTTACTATGTGCCAGGCACATGTTTTAACTAATGTTGATGAATGGTATGGATAAAGACCTTGACACACTCATATTTAGAAAGATGGAGATAACTAAATCAACAACATAAAATCTAATAGGGTTAGCAATGATGATAAAATAGAATATAAAGAATAAATAAGGGGCCTATTTTATATATGGTGGTCAAAAAGGGACCCTGTGGTTTCAGCAGAATACAGACTTGAATGAAATGAAAAAGCAAGTCATTCACATATTTGGGGAGAAAACGTTTTAGATACAGGAAACAGAAAGTGCAGGGGCCTTAAGGCAGAAATATTGTTGACTTATATAAATGAAATAGCAAAGATAGTTGTTCTTCGAGGAGGTTAAAAGGAAAATAGTGAGATAAAATTGAAGAGATGATCAAGGACTTTTTCACATAAGGCCATGCAGGCTGTGGCAAGAACTTTGGAATTTTTTTTTATTATCCAAAGAGGCCATTGGAAGTTTATAAACAAGATATAAGCATGATCTGACCTGTGTTTCTAGAGGATTTTTCTGGATAGGGAGTGAAAACTATATTGAAAGTGAAAAGATGGTATGATATAGTAGCAGTAGTAGGACTTGGGATATATATTACATTAACGCTATCATTAAATATATCAACTGGTCTCACTGAGTATGAGAAAAAGATCGAAGTCAAGGCCAACTTTAATATGTCTGGCTGAGCAAGTAAGTGATATCCTTCCATGAAATGAGAATCAGTGAAGGAAGATAAATTTAGAGAGAAAAATTAAGAGTTCAATTTTGAGCCTATTAAAATTTGAGAATCCTGTGAGAAGTTTAAGTGGAAATGTTGGTGAAGAGAAAGTTCAAAATAGAGTCAAGAGTCCAGGGAATTGTTTTGGAGTTGGAGATTTTTAAAATAGAGAAGTTATTGGCAAATACATGATATTTGCAGTCATGAGAGCTGGCAGTTACCTAGAAAGGGAGTAAAGATGAAGAAGTAAAATTTAAGGATAAAATTCCGAAAATCTTGAAATTTGGAAAATGAGAAGAGAAGGAGAAGCCAGAAAAGAAGATTAAGAAAAAGAGGTGAAGGAAGTAGGTAGGACAATTAAAGCATATAGAATCTTGGCAAGTAAGTGGGGAAAAAATTATCTAAAGAATCAGAAAGTGACTGATAAACTGGGTCAAAAGCTAGAGATTGAGTAAGTTAAAAACTGAAACTTTTCTTAGAGAGCATTTTAACATACTTCCACTTTCAAGAAAATTATTTCACTAAGGGGAAATAGTAGAGCAATCTATTACTCAATGTTGCAGAGGGCAGATGTGGCTTTTTCAGATGCTCAGCAATACCCAATAAATTTAAAGAACAGACAGGCGCTCCTGAGCACTCAGGGAAGAATTTGGCCAATGAAGGTCACAGGACACCTGTTCTGAAAATGTCCTACTGAAAATGTTCTTTAGAAGTTACAGTGTTTTCATCAAGACAATGAGATTTCACTTTATAACTTTATTCTGTTCCTGGGTTCCCAAAAAATATTTTTTTCATCTTCAAGGAAGAAAAAACCTTTGTTATTAGGCGAGATAATTAGAATGTGTTTTAATGAATGACGTTAGTTTGCATTTCACAGCCTTATTAGGTAATGTGAGGAGAAAATTTCAGTTTTGTATTCTCTCATATATCTGAATTTCTTTCTAATTTATGGAAACAGTCTTAGAAAAACCAAATGCCCATGATAAATTTTCAAACTTTGTGAATTTCACTTGCACAGAATTAAAAATTAGTTGCTGTTTAGTTAGTATTACACAGTGCATTCCATGCTGCAGTAAGAAAACAAAAGTGAAAATCAACAGCTAATCCAGGAGTATAAATGGGAAGTTTTTAAAATTAACTTGAGAAATCAATGTCAGCCATATTTAGCTTCTTAAGAAAAAAGTATTTGAAACATGTATGTGAATCATGGGATAACATGTAAAATTTGACCAATCCACTGGGTCATTCCATGAGTTAATACTTGTCCTAAGTGTTCAGTTGTACCTGCTTAGTCTTTAAAATTATAGAGTTGTTTGAAAGGCCTAATACACATAGATATCACTGGAATCATTTACTTTGCAAAGTGGGTATGACTTTTATTTGTAGAATGTACAATAAAACTGAGTTTTTTGTTTATTGTAATCCATGTTTCATTTTTGGTGGTGAAATTTCTTTAGTAAATGCTTTATGGATCATTTTGGAATAGTACATATTGACATCCTCTTTTTATGTAAGCCACTCCTGCATTCTAAAATGTACAGTATTTACCAAGCAAAGCTGGGTAGATTTGAGGGATCCTATAAAATTTTTGTGTTACAATGATTTTAAAGAAGCGGGTTCACAGCTTTCTTCAGCGACTCATAAACTTCAAGACTGTGATAATTTCATCCATAAAAGAAATAAAATAATTTAATGTCCCAATACCATCAAATTCCTAAAATGGAATTGTATTCAATAACAGTGGTTGATTATTAACAGTAAATTGCACATACCACTGCTGTGTGTGTGTGCAATATATCTTCAATATATTTTCCTCTGATATAATTGAATAGGAAGGACACTCATTCAAAGGACAAAATTGTGTATTATTTTTATTTGAGTAAAAAGCAGAGATGAGAAATAATTATTTGAGAAAAAGTAATTTAAATATTTAAATAGTTTTTGCAATTTGATTCATTACATATGCAGTATGTTTCATTAAAAAACTCATATTATTTTCTCCCTTAAAGAAAGCTACATAATTTTTGGGAAAGCTGTCTTGGTTTGAAAATGAAAAGGAAAGTAAAAATTAAAAAATAAAATATATTGTGAAAAATAGGAAGAGTTGGAAACTAGAAAAGGAGTGTTTAAAATACCTTGCTGGTAAATTATATATATATATATATATATATATAAGTGTAGCCATTACATTAGCTTACAGGTAAGGAATGAGAAAAATTCATTTTAAATTATATTACAGAAGTGGTCTTTCTTAAAACATGAAGGTGAAAGCTGAATGTTTATATGCATTATGTTCTTAAGATTTATTTAATTCTGAATAACTCTAAAAGGAGGAGGTTAAAGTTACCTCTCTGAGGTTGTCCTCCAATTCACTGATTTCCTGAGTGCAATTTTATAACTTAATTTCACTTACTCTACATTGAGATCTTTGGGAAAAAGGAAGAGACTTTTCAACCCATTAATTCCATTTAATAAAATACTTTGGACATTAACAGTGTTTCATAGTCCATAATAATTAAAGGTTGCCAGTAAATGTATTTGCGCTCCATCTAAAAGATGTAAATTTGCTTCAAGCTCTGCTTACAACTCCAGTGAATTTGGATATTTACAGAATGATCTAAATTTTGCAGCCATTATGTTACAAGTGGGCCAGGAACTTACTTTATAATTTCAAAGAGTAGACTACCACAACTCATCATTTTGGATATAAGTCCTTTTCCTTGGTGCAAAAATTCCTTTTGCATGCGACTTTTTGTTTATTTTTAAATGTCACTCAAAATGGATACTGCTGAATTATGAATAAAAAGTATTTTAAATATAATTCAGGACACCTTAACATTTTATGTCTAAAATTGAAATGTTATAATTTGGTCATTATTTCATAAAATTTTAATTTCATCAAACATAGAGAAGGAAAAAGAAATTTCTTACCTGTTAACACACAAGGTTATTTTGTGATGCAACATTACAGCAGCACATGGGGGAAAGATGTAAAATAATGGCTATTTCAACAATGCTAGAATGGAATTACAAATGTTTGGAGGCTCTGTTTCATTAATTAAAAAAATAATATATATTAATACCTATCACTGTATCATATATAATAAAGAAAGAATTAGAGTATAATTTCAGTAATATCAATCACCAAGTTTTGTTTAAAAGGCAGCCTTACCTTGTTTGGAGATTCAAAACATGGCTGCTATATTGGAGGGTGCCAGTAGGTGGCAGTATGACTTACAGAGACACTGAGCAGAAGCAAACTGAAACAACCATCTCTAAAACAAAAGGAATTTACTTGGTCAGAGAACCAAGACAAAAGTGCATTTTTTTGATTTTGCTTTTTTGAAGATCTTCCTAGGAAAATCTACCTATGTTAGATTCTAGAGTTGTTTATTTCACTTGGATGGAACAGGAAAAAAATTGGGAGTAGAGAAGAAAAATTCTGTAAAGTATATACATCTGTCCACCCAGATATTTTAATGAATACTTTAATTAAATCAAACAAGTCTTTACTTTTAAAAATATCTGAATTAACAAATTGAAGTAGGCTTCAAATAGATTCAACCAAAGGCTAACATTGATGCTAAATCCTCACCTACATAAAAATAATGTATCAAAATACTATATCAGGAACAGAGCACAGAGACCCAAATAGAAAGTAAAAGTAGCCAAAATACATATAGCTAAAATACATGTCACAAGTTTAAACAAACACATAAGAAAAATGACAAAGTATGTACTGATGCATTTCCTGCCCCACTCGCCAATACACACGTGCACAAAGACAAACTTGGGACCTTCTGTATGAATCAGGGTTCTCTAGAGGGGACAGACTAACAAGATAGATGTATATATAAAGGGGGAGTTCATTAAAGACTATTAACTCACACAATCATAAGGTCCCACAATAGGCCATCTGCAAGCTGAGGAGCAAGGTAACCAGTCTGAGTCCCAAAGTTAAAGAACCTGGAGTCCAATGTTCGAGGACAGGAAGCATCCAACATGGGAGAAAGATGCAGGCTGGGAGGCTAAGCCAGTCTGGTCTTTGCACATTTTTCTGCCTGCTTTATTCTAACAGCTAGGGAAGAAACTGAAGGACTTTTCAAAACTATATCCATACGTACCACATATACATATATGTAGACACAGATACATACACAAATTTAAAATATTTAAAAATATTTTAAAATATTCATTTTAGTCTGGGGTACGTTAGTATAGTATAAAATAAAACTGTATACCTCAGGGATTCCTCTTGATATGACTATATTAAAACACAGCAAAACTAATGTCTATTGTCTATAATAATGATAGTGAAATACAATTATATGCATTGCATAATTTTAGGAAAAAAAATCTGTCATGAATTTGTTGAATTAGTTAAATGTTTTCAAAGGAGATATGTCATGAATTTGTTCAATTTAAAATGACTGAAACAGAAAGTTGACATATAATAAGTAAAAAAACTAATATTTAATATGTGGCAGGCAGAATGATGAGTGCCTTATATAATACTTTGATTGCCAAAACAAGCCTATTTGACACTTATTTTTAATCTCCATTTTATGAATACGGAGTATAAGCTCAGCAAATGTAAAAAAACATGTCAATGTTGGCACTACTATTGAAGTGACACAATTAGTACTCAAAACCAGACTTCACTTAGAAGTGCTGCTCCCACCACACTCTGGCATTTTAATGATTGAAATTGTGACATATAGAGTGCTACAAAATCTAGAATGAAGCATTAGTGCACTCTGTCATATCAAAGTTTCACTATCAACTTGACAAAAGCATGTTTAATAGAGAAAGGGAAAATGCTATTACCTTTCTGAATGTGGTGACACATTTTTATTCAAAGGAGATATGGAGCCCATTTGTCCCTGTGTTAAGTAACCTGGATGTATATTTGCTCTGAATGTCCATTTCTGTTTATTTATAATATTTATTTGCTGGCTTTAACTTTTCTGCCAGATTTGTTTCACTTTCTTCTCTTGTCCTGTTGTGACTATCTTTATCAACCTCTTCCTTTCTTACCTCAATTCTAAACTATTATAATTTAAGTAACTAAATGGCAAATCAAGTTCGTTTGAAATTGGCCTTATAAAAATACAGAATTTATGATTGAATGTCTGTGTGGTTTCCTATAAGTGAAGTACTGTATGAATTATAGTCACTCAATTTTAGGACATTCACTTTGTTTAGAGATTTTTTTTTCTGAATTCTCACCTATGTCTTGGATATTCAAGTATCCTTCAGAATGAACATTTCTATTTACTTCTCTAATAGAACATTTTTAATGTCTTGCAACCATTTCTCAGTTGAAATACATAAGTTAAACAGATTTTTAAACTTAAATAGTTTCAGAAACTGGTTAAAATCCCACATGACATCTAGTTTAAAAATTCCATGCTAGTAAATCAATTGCCAAAAGTTCTAAGACTTATGTATTACTGGCTCATTATGTATTCTGCTTTTCATGTTTAACTGAAGCCACAAATCAATACTGTATCAACACTGTAGAAAAAGTAAATTAAGAGTAATGTGGGGTTTATTTTAATTAATGTCTTAGTGACAATAATTTGTCTATATATGGTACTTTTCCCAAAATTATGTTGGAAAAATTATTAATACCTTCTTCTGCATTCTTATCTACATATCTTTCAGAACAATGACAAGTATCATTATACCAATAAGATATTAGATGAATAGAATGTTCAAAGAAGTTACAACTTAGAGCAGTTATTTCTAAATTGACATACACTAGTTAAAAACCCAAGAAAATGCTTACAGAGCAAATTTTCCAGATCAATGGAATTAAAAAAAATAGCTTCAACAGAAAGAAGCTACAGGTAAACTACAGATGTTGCTGTGAACACTTACATTCTACTGTATCCCCTTAAAAGTAAAAGCCAACAACTTCACAACTGTCTTGCTCTGACAGGCTAGTTGCTAATTATGCAATATTATATATGATTTAGTAGTTTTTGTTAGAATAAATAATCATATTGGCTTCTTGCAACCACATAATCTGTTATTGAGTTGTGATATATTTTTAAAAAATAATGTTCTTCCACTCCAGCTCTCAAAATGGTTAGTAGTTGTTCTTTTATTTAATAAATCAGGTAAAACTTTCTGTACTAAGTCATACTCTTTATTTCTACCATCTTCTTTCCCATCTTGAAGAAGTATAACATTTTCAAAGCAGTCTTAGGTAGAAACAGGTTTTTAAACTTAAATGGTTTCCGAAACTGAGAACAGTCAGGAAACAGTCTTAGAATCCAGACCAGCTCTGCCTTTAATGAGTTCTATGACCATGGTCAAATCGCTTAACCTTTCCGAACCCCATATTTGTAGCCTGGAAAAAGAGAGTTGGAGGAAGTTATATCTAAGGCCTCTTCCACTTCTATAACTCTCTGATTCTTTGTATAGGATTTCAAAGTGGGTCACTAGTGTTAGGATTCCTGGATTTTCCTTTTAATATGTTCTAAGATTAGAATTGGTGATATATCTCTTTCCTAAAATAAATGGGCAGATCTATATTTAAGTGAAAATCTTTTAGGTTTTTTTAAAAAAAATTGTTATTCAAAAACCTTTTTTTATCATGTATGTCAAATGATTAGTTATGGATATAAAATACTATTTTTATACTGTCAATGTTGTGCATAGAGAAGTAATAATGGCTTTGCAACTTAAGCAATCAGGTACATGAATTTATGGTTCACATGAATATTATATCTCATTATCCTGTACATAGTTTTTCCTTTTTTTTTTTTTTTGCTGATCTTATATAAACTAGCTATCCCACCTAAGCCAGTAATAAGACTGTTTATGTACTAAACTCTGTAAGTCCCAACTCAATTTTCACTAGCAAATTAAAAATCTGTAAGGAGAATAAAAAATTATTGTGAAACTAGCATACTCTTTTGTAAAAATTAGTTTACCTAAAATAGTACATTTTATTCACATGTTGTATCTTTGAAATGTGCAAATTGGATGCTTAGAGATCATATACATAATACTTGATCAAGTTAGAAATATGAAATCTTATAAATAATGCTTTATCTTCTGTGTCTTTTGATATATATATATGTGACTGCAATGAAAGATGCATATCGTGTATCACATCAGGAAAAACTCTGACCTGTGTGAATCAAGAGTCTCTGTCCTCCCCCACACTTCTTTGTGTCTAGGATCTATGTATACTAGGGCTAGTCGTTTGAGATTTCACATATAAAATGAAGAACTAAGTTATCCTTAAGGTTCTTGCTCATTCTTATTTCCATATGAGGACACTTTTTATTCAGTGCAGTTTGTATCATTCATTTTCTTATTCTAGTGAAGGGAGAAGAAAGAGCAAGAGTAACAAAGAGAATCAGAGCAATGTCACAGTCACTTAGGTACTTCCCCATTCATTCACTACCTTAAATTGGAATATTAAGAGCCAGTTACTCATGTACTCACTTTTCTCATATTCAATGCAAAAACAAAGCTAAGCAAGGATATATACCAGCTATATGCATACTTTAATTAAATTCAAATAGAGATTATTAAGCATTTTAAAAAGACATAGTTGCTTACCAATCAAAATAATTGCATTGGATAGCAAAGGAAAACAGCAAGAAAACTGGATTGAATGATTAAATAGTTGAAGGACACCTGGAAAGTATTGCCAGCCTAAAACAGAGAAAAGCGTTATTCTGTCCCTGCAGAAACCGGTATCTTTATAGTGTTCCAGTAAACTTGGAAATGTACCCAAGAAAGACAATGGTGTTTACAAGTGAATCCCTCTTTGCTATGTTTCCAAAGCCTTCACATTAAATTTCATCTGATATCCAGTGCTTCGTAATTAATCACAGTGTGTTTTTGCAACAAATTGATAACCTCAGTTCAGAGAAGACCTAAAGGAATGCAGGAAAGACGGACTTGATTGATGCCATATCCTTAGTAGCAAAACTGAAATTAGAACGTGTGATGTTTCCTATTCTTCTAGATAAGGAAAAAAAAATTACTGTGATGAAGAGAATCATAAGAACACGTACATATGGAACTTGTGAACATTTACCAAGGAAGCTAAAATAGAAGAGAAAGATGGAGAGAATTAATTAGCCAAAAACCACTTTGAGTTGACAAAATGAGTTTCTTCTTCAATTACAGTAGAATAAGTACAGTCGTGTGTTTATTAACAATGGAATACATTCTGAGAACTGCATCATTAGATGATTTTGTCATTCTGCAAATAACACAGGGCATACTTACATAAACTCAATGGTATAGCCTACTATACACCTAGGCAATGTGCTATATTCTATTGATCCAAGCCACAAACATGCACAGCATGTTACTGTACTAAATACTGCGGGCAATTGTAACACAATGGTAAATACTTTTGTAGCTAAACATGTCTAAATATAGAAGTACAGTAAAAATATGTATTATAATCTTGAGATCATCATTGCATATGTGGCCAAAACATTGTTATACAGCACCTAACTGTAAATGGAAAGGGATGTATGTGTCAATGGGGGTGGTGGTGGATATAAGTGATAACAAGACAACAAAGAATTTTAGCTTTAAGTGGATGTCAAATTTAGACTTTAAATGAGGGGTTTCTTCTTACCTTATTATGTTGAAATACAGCATGCCTACTTCTGTTTGTTTTTTCTTTTTGATTTCTGACATTTTCAGAGCCAAAGAAAATCAGAAGTTTGCAGTAGTGTAATGTATAAATCAGTATATTTAAGGCAATACATTGGTGATGAGAAAACCATAGATTCAGAACATCTTGACTATTAATTATTAATGACTGAGATTAGATTTTGCTAAGCCCTATGCTCCTCATCTGTTTTATTTAAAGTCTCCACCTACACTGCAGGACTGAAACAAGACACAAGTATGATGATTATGGGAAATGCACTGTATAGTAGAAAACACAATACATATACAAAGCAGTATTATTACCAGAATGTCCTGAATTTTGACAAGCATCTGATGTGTAACTTGAATTTTCCAGATAATGACTATAAAGACCCACCTGTCATTGGATATGCAGATGTTGAAAATATAGTTAATGATTCATAAAATGTGGTGCTGATTAAACTTCTAATTAGGTGTCTTCTAATTTTAGGTTAATGATGACTCTTCCAGCCCTGAGGTCTTTTCTCTTTCTGTTTCACCACTTACAGAACTGACTTAAAATTAACAACATGAAAATCAGTGTAGTCTTTTTAGTTTTATTTTTAATTTTTCTTAGTAGAGTGTAAAGTATCTACTATATCACTAACCATTATAATAAAAAGGTATACTTTTGTTCATTCAAAATACAGGAGACACTGAAACATCAGAGTCTTTATACATTAAATCTAGAAATTATCTATTTCAATCTGGCATTTTTGCAACAAAAGTAGTGAATTGCTAGACCTTTTACACTGCTTTTAATCATGTCAACAAAAAGAAAACATGACCCAAATGATTTCTTTTTTTTTTTTTTTAATATTTTTTCTTTTTTTTTTGAAGATGGGGTTTCACCATATTGGTCAGGCTGGTCTTGAACTTGTGACCTCAGGTGATCCGCCAGCCTTAGCCTCCCAAAGTGCTAGGATTACAGGCGTGAGCCACCGCGCCCAGCCGAAATGATTTCTTAGAAATTTATAAACAACAAAATACAATTTGAGTTTTAGAATGACAACCACTAATAGAAAGTAAATTATTTAGCCTAATAAACTTGTAAAATCGCTATTTAAAATGTAATATTTAAAAAGAGTAAGAAGGAAACTTCTTGAGGGTACACAATTCTGCTTTCCAAGAGCTCAGAGTAGTCCCAGCAACAAAACCTCTAAAGTATCATCATCCAAATGTTAAATGATGTAGAAAGTATAACATTTTTACATTGAACAGGTATATAATTAATTTGGGGGGGTTTTAAAAAATAATTTCAACTTCTATTTTAGATTCAGGGGACACATGTGCAGGTTTTTAACCTGAGTACATTGCATGATACTGAGATTTGAGGTGTGACATACAGGTCCTGAGCATAGTAACCGATAGTTTTTCAACCCTTCTTCTCTCTGCCTCCCCCTACCACACCCTAGTATGGACTGTCAATTGCTGCCATTGTTATATCCATGAGTATCCATTTCTTAGCTCCCAAATATAAGTGGGAACATACAGTTTTTGATTTTCCATTACTGCATTAATTTTTTTAGGATAGTAACATCCAACTGCATCCATGTTGCTGCAAAGGACATGATTTCATTCTTTATAAAGGCTGTGTAGTATTCTATGGTGGATATGTACCATATTTTCTTTATTTAATCCACCAATGATGGACACTTTGGTTAATGCCATGTCTTTTCTATTGTGAAAAATACTGTAAGGAATGTGCAAGCTCATGTGTCTTTTTGGTACAACATTTCTTTTTTTTCTTGTTGGATAGATGTACCCAGTAATAGGATTACTATGTTGATAGTTTTGTTTTAGTTTCTTTAAGAAATCTCCAAACTTCTTTCCACAGTGGCTGAACTAGTTTACATTTCCACCAACAGTTGTAAGCATTCCCTTTCTCCACAGCCTGAGCAGCATCTGCTGTTTTTCAGATTTTTAATGACAGCATTCTGACTGGTGTGAGATTGTATCTCATTGTGGTTTTGATTCACATTTTTTTGATGGTAAGTAATGTTGAACATTTATTTACGTTTACGAGCCACTTGTATGTCTTTTGAGAAGTCTCTGTTCAGGTCTTTTGAGTATTTTAGTGGGGTTATTTGTTTTTGCTTGTTCAATAGTTTAAGTTCCTTAAAGATTATGTACATTAGACCTTTGTGGGATGTATAGATTGCAAATGTTTTCTCCCATCTGTAGGTTTTCTACTTACTCTGTTGATAGTTTCTTTGCCACGGAGGAGTTCTTTAGTTTAATTAGGACCCACCTGTAAATATTTGTTTTTGTTGCAATTTCTTTTGAGGACTTAGTCATAAATTCTTTCCCAAGGCTGATGTCAGGAATGATATTTCCTAGGTTTTCTTCTAGGTTTCTTATAGTTTGAAATCTAAATTTTTAATCTATCTTGAGTTAATTTTTGTATATGGTAAAAGGTAGGAGTCCAGTTTCATTCTTCTGCAAATGGCTAGCTAGCTATACCAGAACAAGTTATTGAATTGGGAGTCATTCTCCAGTGCTTATTTGTGTTGACTTTGTCAAAGGTCAAATGGCTATAAGAGAGTGAGGTTATTTCTTCTCAAAGACTTTGTTCATTTTAAAAAATTATTTTCTTTTTACGTTTTGTCTGACTCAGTTAGTTTAAAAGACTGGTCTTCAAGCTCTGAAATTATTTTTTCTACTTTGTCCCATCCATTGATAAAGCGATTACCTCAGACTGGACTTCATTGTTTATATCACTATCAGCATTTTGGTCAAAGCCAAATCTCTAGGAAGTTCCAAACTTTTAGCACATCTTCCTTTCTCTGAGCCCTCCAAACTGTTCCAACCTCTGCCTAGTACCCAGTTCCAAAGCCACTTTCACATTTTCCAGTATCTTTACATCAATACCCCACTCTACTGGTACCAATTTCCTGTATTAGTCCATTTTCATACTGCTGTAAAGAACTGCCCAAGACTAGGTCATTTACAAAGGAAAGAGGTTTTATTGACTCACAGTTCAGCATGGCTAGGGAAGCCTTAGAAAACTTGGGCAGGGGAAGCAAGGTACCTTTTTTCTCAAGGCATCAGAAAGGATAAGTCCTAGAGAAGAAGGAAGAGCCCTTATAAAACCACCGGATGTCATGATAACTCACTCACTATCATGAGAACAGCATGGGGGAAATAGTCCCCATGATTCAATTACTTCCACCTGGTCTCTCCCTTGACACATGGAGATTATGGGGATTACAATTCAAGATGAGACTTGTGTGGGGACACAAAGCCTAACCATATCAGTGGGAGATGTGAGAGAGGCAGGGAGCCTCCCTCTGTGATTTACCTTTCCACTGGGGATTCAAGCTGTGTTAGCCAGATGCCATTATGGGAGCTATTTGCCTCCATTGTCCTCCCAAGAATCTGGGCTGCCCTTCATGATTCTGATGAATTATCATTCTCTTTCTTGAATTAAAGCTTACAGAGTTTATCTTTATGTGCTACATTGCTATTTCAGGTAGTGAGGCATGCTAAAAGCCTCCAATCTGCCATCATGGGAAAAAAATGCTATATATTTAGTTTTTATATAGATCTTAATTTTGTAATGTAGATCACAGAGCTGTGAATGAAAGTAGCTCTTAATTATTTTATATAATTAAACTAATTCCAGCTTATATATATTTCACCTCATTTCTACATCAGGATAGTAACTTTTTAATTTAAGAGGCAGAAAGAGATTATATGCTTCTCTCACACATTTACAATCATCTTATGTAAAGAAAAATACAAAGGAACAATGGTTTTTGAATTTCAAATAAAATACAAATTAAAATTATTCTTAGGTTGTGGAGTTTACTATCTAAAATAAAGGTAATATTGATTTTAAAATTTATATTATTGAAAAATTATTTACAGCCACAATTCTGTACAAGGTGAGAAAGACAAATAAAAACATACTGACTATTCTACTGACACACTTATTCTAAATTAGAGGTATTTTAAATATTTCCTCCAGTATTAAAGATGGTTAAAGGTGTTAGAAATATAGATGAACTGAGAAACTTGGGCTATGTCTTTTATGCACTATAGATACAATTAATATATTTTAAGAAGGGATGTACATAGCATTTATTAAGCAACTTTTGGTCTTCCTCATCTATCTTGCCTCAGATTATCTCAGTGAGTCTTTATCTAATGCTTTGAGCATTTATAGTTATAACCTATGGAAAAAGATGACCACTACTTTCTGAAGTTTCTGTCACCACTAGTAAATATCACCAGTGCCTCAGCAGAGTATCTCTTCACCCAGGCTTTGTGTTGACCTATCTGGATAAAGAGATTACATTTCCAAGTCACTTCTCCACAAAGAAGTAATTTGTAGTTGAGTTTGTTTGTTCTAATGTCAGCATTGACAGAGCTTTTATATAATTTCTCTTACCTCGTGGTAATTTATTCCTATACATGGTTAAAGAAAGAGACAGTGTAGTCTGTGTAGTCCTATTGAGGAAAAAGGGATAACATTTTATGCTCAAGCTGTGGCCTTCCTGGGCACCACTAAATCTCAATATCATGGCCAGAATCCATTGCCAGTATGTATTTCTTATTGACACTAACATGGACTCATTATTTTCCTCATGTCTATCCACAAGGAGATATTAAGGGATGTGAAACATACCTGCTTGGCTGAGGAAAGCACACATAAGCTTCTATAATTGTAAGAACTATAGAGGACACAGAAGCTCAAGTAAACCATCTATTCAAATTTAAAATTATTTCATCAAGGAGAATGAAAAACAGAATTTATATTAGAAATAAAAACTTTAAAAAGTGATACAACATGGGAAGAGACTCATGATTTACAACAAATCCAAGGGAAATGTGAGAAAAAAAAATCTCTGCATCATAAAGATGAGAGAGTAGTTGAAGTAAAAATTGGTCTCATTAAGTTGTACCCCTCTGTCTTTTTTTAGTATAAAATATATGTAAAATCTACAATATGATAACTTGTGAAGACTGTTTCTGTAAACTATAAATTGCCTGTTAAAATCCAGTATGTTCTAATGATGGCTGGTAGATTGCAGTCATAATTTTATACACACTTTCTTGCTATTTTTTCAATAGAAACAAATGACAGTAAGGTCACCAATTTCCTTAAAGTTATAAAATGTGAGGAAATATTGTGTTATGATCAGAAATACCAAATTTACTAGTTTAATGAAAGAAACTGCTTTGTTCCCTTAGTTCTAAATGGTTAAGTTACCTATGTTTCTCAGGAGACAGAAGCCTACAGATAATACAAGATCGTGAAATCATTCTGTAGCACTGCTTTTCTTTCTTCAGGAACTACAACCCCCTTCAAAATTCTCCTCAAATATCAGAGAACTCTCATGATGTCACATTCTCAGCTAATCAATAAATTAGACCCCTCAGCTAAACTATGGCACTGGGCATTTTCAACATCCTCAATTTTGTTCCTATGTGATAAAACCCATTCTTGCTACCATTATCAATAGAAAAAAAAACACATTTGTCAATATCCACTGAACTTTATTTCATGCAAACTAAACTCAAGAAACTGACTTGAGTTAGTCATGGTTGTCATGGGAGCCAGGAGAGGCTTCTCAGAAAAGGGAGAAGTAACCTGAGACAAGAGTCACGAGTAATAAGAAGTTTCTACTTCAGAAACATAGAAAAACAAGTATTTTGATTGGATCTCTTCAATAGTGTAAGAGTATTACAGATTTTATAACAAAGTTATTACTTTTTAAAGTTGATTGAGCTCGCAAGAAAATTAGAAATATCTCCAACAGTCAAAAATAAGTAAACAATTAACACTTAGTTGTAATTAAGTAAACAACACTAGAAAATGCTGTTTCTCTAGAGCCAATTAATTGTATCTATACTGTGAGATCTGGGAACAACAACCAGACATTCTTTTGATATAAACAAGTAAAACTGTCACAAATATAATTATTGAAATTTTAAAAACTCCATTCCATGATTAAACAACAAGTTAAACACAATTGTTTTCTACTATTAGGGAATTATATGTTCGATCTGAAAAAAATAAAATGCCTAAATTGCATCAGAGAGAAATAACAATATTGAAAAATAAAATGTGTATGTACATGTGAACACATGTATGATAGAATAAGAAAAGTTATCTCTAATAAGATTTCTATAAGAAAAAAACAGAAAATAAAAGACATGTAACATGCAGGTTAAAAGTACAACAAAGCTCATGAAAGACATGAATCCATAGATATTGAAGGAGGTAAATATCGAAAGCAACAATCATAAGAAAATATGTTTTAAAAGAAGAGAAGACAAAATTATGAATGGGCTAACTATCCTGCGTAACATGTCAGAGAAAGTATGAAAGAATACATTAAAAACGGCAGATGGAAGTAGAGAATAAAGAAAAGCTAAGAACGCATAAGCTAACACAGTAAAGATGTTTTATGAAGTTGGAAAAATATCTTGGCAACCAACATATACATAAAATAATTATTTGTCCTAATTTATAATGAAATGCTTAAATCAATGCATAAAACTTAAATATGCCAACAACAAAAAAACAAAAACAAAAAAGCTCTTCACGAAGGAGAAATGTGAATGGCCATTTAGCATGGGAAAAGCTGTTTAATTAGCATTCAGAGAAACATAAATTAAGACCTAAGATATACGATTTTATACCCATTAGATTGGCAAAATTAAAAAGTTGTCAAATACTAACTATGAATGTGGTATGGAGAAGCGACATAGCTGGTAGGAATTTAATTGATGTAACTTTGGAAAACAATTTGACATTATCTTGTAAAATTGAATATGCCCATGTTGTATAAATCAACAATTCCCCCACCTAAGTACAGCAGTGTTTAACGAAATAATTTTGCACATGTGTTTCTGGAGACAAGTAAATAAAATGTCAGGGGCAGCATTATTTACAATCACAACAATCAAAATGGTAAAAAAATCATCAACAGAATATTATTGAACAGTTTATACTATATTATACCTGTAGAATATAGTGTATCAGTGAAACCACGAATAGGCGTCATGACAGATAGGTCTTAATAAAGTAAATTGCATAAAACACTTACATATAATATTTATAATCCTAGGACTAAAGAAAACTATACCATAAAAGACAAGAAACTGGTAAACACAAAAGTCAGAACAAGGGTATTTTCTAAGAAAGAAGGTATTGAGATATAGAGGAATATTGTCGCTCTATTGGTAATATCTTATTTTGCTTGTCTGTTGACTATTGGCTCAATAATTTGCTGTTTTATTCTATTTTATTTTTGTTATATTTTTGAATTGTTTACTATTCTTTTTTCTTACATATTTTCTTTTTCTAGATTAATTACGGGAGTATAAAGAAGGAATTACTTAGAACTGTACACATTAACATAGACAGGAAGTGTACAGTAAGCCAAAATATTCAATGGCTACATATTCAGGGCCAATATACAGAAAACATTAAGGGTTCCAATTAGGCTGTTGCTCATCATAGGAGCATCTGCTCTCTATATTCCATGTGTTAAGGGAAAATATTTCTGAGTTAAAGGTCCTGACCCCTTCTACTGCGACTGCCAATGTTGATGATATGCTAAGGGATGCCCAACAGAATGCAGGACACCCAGTTAAATTTGAATGGCAAAGGAACAATCAATATTTATTCATAATATAGGTGTGGCCTCAAATATCACATGGGACTTACTTAAAAAGTATACATATGTGAGAGATGTAAAGTATATCATATATTTGTGTATATGTACACAAGTCAACTATAAATATTATATATATTTATAACTTTCTTTCCATATGCATGTGTGTGTGTGTGTGTGTGTGTGTGTGTGTATTGTTTATCTTAAATTTAACTGAGTATTCTGCATTTTTATTTAGTAAATCTGGCAACACAATTTATGCCCCATACATTCACATCTGAAGTTACTACTTTCTGTCTCTGAAGAACGAGTTTACTTGAATGCTACTTACATTTCACACTCTTAAGTTCTTTTAGTCTACACTATGTCTTTTACAGCCTTTAAAAAAATAATTCAGGAATGATGCCAGAAAACCATGAATGACTGAGAGCATACTGTATATCACACCACCCTGCTTCTGACTCTCTGTGAAATTTAAGTCATGTGGCAGACTCCCCCTTCTTTTAGGTTGAATTATTTCCCAGGAATCTCCAAGAGCTCCCACGCAAATTGAACAATTGAAGGATTTGCTATTGCATTCCTTCAGACATACCCACACATGCTTAAGCCCTTCAATAAATAAAAACCTAAGTTCAATGCAGGGCTCAAGTTAAATTGAACATTCAATTGATGAAGAGCTAACAATAATCAACAGCAGTGCTTAGAAATCTCAACTAACATTAATTATAAAAGTGAAAAGAAGTCTCTTGTCAAGATGTAAGTTGTTTTTCTGAATTTCTGGTCATATTCTTCATTGTGTCCTTTTTACACATAGTGAATCAGATAAAAAGAGCAATTAAAATTATATAATTTAAAATTAAATATACATTTTTTTCTACTTTGATTTCCTCTAGATTTAGATGATATATTTTCTCTGGTAGAATATTTTCAATTTTTTCAAAGTGCTCTAAAATCAAGATTTAAAAACAAAAACAAACCCAAATTATATCAAATTGTGGAAAATTAATAACCTAGAAAATACTGGACAAAAGAACAAGATCTTATTTTTCTTGAAATTGTGCTTTCAGCTTTACAGTGTCAGTTTTGTGATCACATATAAATTCAAACCAGTATTTTGGTTATGTACGTGCTTTACTTGTTTATATTTATATCCTCCTGATAATTCCTTCTTTGTGTTCCTTCCCAGTGTAGTCTTGCTTATATTTAGACACATCGGCATAAAAAAGTAGACTGTTAGCAGGCAAAATATAATAGCACACCTTCCTAAACAATAAAAGAGGAACTCTGCTAAATTTCATTAAAATTGAAAAAGGTAGGAAGACTTTTATATAGTTCAAAATATACTTTCAAATATGTTTATGTTGCTAAGTTTCTGTACTTGGGGGATTTGAGTATTGAATAGTCTATATATAAGGTGCTACAATTGCCGTATCTTTTAGGAAATCTATTGCCGATACTAGAAATACCTACTTCAGAAATGCCTATTTGTTACAGGATGCCAAAGAATTTTCTACTGAACTTGTGGGTCTTTGCTTGGGAATGAGCAAATTGAAAAAAAATGAATGTTTATACTATGTTTGTTGCAGAACTTCAATATAAGTTAATAAGGGGACTAAATCATCTTTTTTGCTGTTGTAACCCAGAAAATAGAGACAGACGATGATCATATGAACCACTTAGAGATGCAAAATTTGCTTAAATTAAAACCTGGGTTAGAATGATCAGAATCTGTGTGCCTGATTGGTTCTTCCTCAGCAAGAAATCTTATAAAATGTATTTTAAAATAATTACTAGATTGGTTGATAAGGGAAATGCATTAAACAAATTTAATTTAATAAGATGTTTTCATGAGATTAAAGCTCAAGTAGGGTTGGATGTTATTTCAATTAGATGGATTTTAAACTGATTGAATAGTAGTATTTAAATAATGTTGGGGGAGAGGACAAATGTCAGTCTGTAAAGCATTTCACAGAGTTTTGGCCTGGAATATGTTTTGTTCACTATCAATAACATGAATGGAAAATGACATCCATCAGGGGAAAAAAATCAACTTAATTTATAGTACGATAAAATCATGTTTCAAACCCCTCTTAATAAGAGTGGTGAGCCATATTTTGCAAGATGACATGCAATAGACATTCACATCTAAAAACTCAAATGCAATAGAGTAGTACCTTATTGATGAAAAGTAAAGAAGTTCAATGTGAGTTTCAATTACAAAAATGTTAATGTAGTCATATATTGCATTACATTACTGTAATCTCTTGATTAAAGAATGAGATGGGCCTCTTCCTGTCAGTTGCTCAACTACTTCCAGAATGATGTGATATCTATCTATCTATGTATATCATGTGATGTGACATATATATATATATATATATATATATATAATTACATTTCATACACACAGAAATACTATACATTTCATACACACAGAAATATACTATAAAGGATATAACAAGGATGGTGAAAGTATAACAAAAATTCTCCCTATGGAAGAGTTAGTTACAGATACTGG
The DNA here is from genome assembly GCA_036589455.1 of Ateles fusciceps. Lineage (NCBI taxonomy): Eukaryota > Metazoa > Chordata > Mammalia > Primates > Atelidae > Ateles > Ateles fusciceps. The sequence goes on along the minus strand of JAZHEH010001040.1, from coordinate 4,237,932 downwards.
GAATATCTAGTCATTAAAATTTTTCAAACTAAAGAACAGAAGATAAAATATGTTTTCAAATGTCTTGAGCACAATGATACAAAAGAATTATATTTTAAAGAAAATGTAGAGGGAATTTCTGGTTTCCAATCCTGCATGTAAGATCCCTGGAAGTCACCACTTCATGCTGATAAGTAAAACTCTGAAGATACTGAAGTCAACAACTTTTCTTAGATCTGTAAGAGAAGTGAGGTCACAGGGTAAACCTCTGCCACACAAAAAAGGGGAAAGGCTGACAGGAGAATACCGAGAATCACAACTTACTGCAGCAGAAGCCAGTGATCTGAAATCTTTGTGGGAACCAGTGCTGAGGAGGAAAACCTGAACTGTAATTAACAAATTGCTGAAGGCTCACGGTGGACAAGTCTAACATCTAAGAACTCTAGAAAGACCCTAGGATTCCCCTTACTGTTGTATTTTACCTCCTAGATATTTACTAGGTTCTCAGAAAAATATTTCCTTGTCTTGATTGCAGGCAGGGGTTTTGAAATACACAGAGAACTCTGTTCTTAACAAGATCTGCTCTCAGTTAACCAGACCTTAACTGCCGGGATTTTATCAGCACCAAACTGGCCTGAAAGAAGGGAAATACCGAACTCCAAACTACTTTAGACCTCCTGTCTCACCTAAGATGAGTGGAGGGGCCCTGAGAAGCAAGTGTAAAGTTCACTTTCCAGAGGCACAGGCTTCCTAAAAAACTGAGACATCACTCTTTATATAGACTATGGAACACCTTTCCTCTCCACCAAACCTTACTACCGCATTACTGAAGCCCTATTAAAAGTAGTTATTTTTATCTAGTATACCAAGTAAAGATGTCAACAAAAACTTACAAAACAAACTAAGAGGCAAAAAAGCACAGTTTGAAAAAGCAGAGCAAGCATCGAGCCATGTTTAGGTATGGGAAGAATTCTGGAATTACCAGCTGGGATTTAAAGACAATTATGATTAACATGGTAAGGGCTATAATGGATAAAGTAGAGAGCATGCAAGAACAGATAGTCAAGGTAAGTAGGTAGATGGAAATTCTAGGAAGAACCCAAAAAGATAGTAAAGATTAAAAAAAAAAAAAAAAAAAAAACGGTAACAGTTTTATCCATGTCCCTGCAAAGGATATGAACTCATCCTTTTTTATGGCTGCATATTCTCAGCAATCTGACACAAGAACAGAAAATCAAACACTGCATGTTCTCACTCATAAGTGGGTGTTGAACAATGAGAACACACGGACGCAGGGAGGGGGAACATCACACACCGGGGCCTGCGGGGTGGGAGGCTAGGGGAGGAATAACAGGGGGATGGAGGGATTGGGGGAGGGTTAGCATTAGGAGAAATACCAAATGTAGATGATGGGGCGATGGACACAGCAACCCACCACCATCACACATATATACCTATGTAACAAACCTGCATGATCTGCACATATGCCCAAGAACTTAAGGTATAATACATAATTAAAAAAAAAAAAACTGTAACAGAAATAAGGGTGACTTATATGGTCTTATTAACCAAATGAATTTGGCTGAGAAAAGAATCTCAGAGCTTGAGGATATCTCAGTAGAAACCTAAAAAACAGAAAAAGAGAAAAAAAAAAGACTGAAAAAAAAAAGTAGAACAAATTATCCAAGGACTGTGGGGCACCTACAGAAGGTATGTCATATGGGACCATCAGAAGTAAAAATCAAGAAGGAAAAAACAGAAAAAAAATTGGAAAAAACAGAGAATATATTGGAAAAAATAATGACTGAGAATTTCCCAAAATTAGTATCAGATTAAAAAAACCCCACAGATCCAGGAAGTTCAATAGAAAAACAAGCAGTATAAATATGAAAATAAAAATATACCTAGACATATCATTTATAAAGTACACAAAATCAAAGATTTATAAAAATTCATGGTTGGATGTGGTGGCTCATGCCTGTAATCCCACAGTTTCTGTGGGTGAGACAGGAAATCACTTGAAGCCAGGAGTTTGAGACCAGCCTGGGCAACAAAGTGAAACCCTAGCTCTACAAAAAATAAAAAATATTTGCCAGGAACAATAGCAGCCTGTCCCTGTAGTTCCAGCTACTCAAGAAGCTGAAGTGGGAGTATTGCTTGAGCTCAGCATCTGTAATCATGTCACTGCAATCCAGCCTGGATGACAGAGTGAGACCTGATCTCATGAAAAATAATAATAATTTAATAGAAAAAAAAACTTGAAAGAAGACAGAAGAAAAAAAAAACAATAAATTTACTTGTTATAAAAAGAATAAACATGAGAATTACATCTAAATTTTCCTCACACACAATGTCAGCAAGAAGATAATGAAAGGAACTGTTTAAAGCACTGGGAGGGAGAGAGGAAAATAAAACAAACAAACAAAAAAAACACACCAAGCTAGAATTCTATAACTTGAGAAATTTTTCTTCAGAAATGAAGAGGGGCCGGGTGCAGTGGCTCATGCCTGTAATCCCAGCACTTTGGGAGGCTGAAGTGGGCAGATCACCTGAGGTCAGGAGTTCGAGACCAGCCTGGCCAACATGGCAAAACCCCGTCTCTACTAAAAACACAAAAATTAGCTGGATGTAGTGGTATACGCCTGTAATTCAGCTACCCGGGAGGCTGAAACAGGAGAATTGCCTGAACCTGGGAGGTGGAGGTTGCAGTGAGCCAAGATTGTGCCACTGCACTTCAGCCTGGATGACAGAGTAAAACTGTCTCAGACAAAAAAAAAGTGAAGAGATAATAAAGTCTTTCTCAAACAAACAAAAATTGGAGGAATTGTCTGCCAGTGTATCTTTTTTGCAAGAAAATGTTAAAAGAAGTTATTTACAGAAGGAAAATGATATAGGTCAAAAACTCACTTATGTAAAGAAAGGAAGAATATCAGAGAAGAAATAAATGAAGGTAAAAAGAAAACTTACATTTTTTCTTATTTTTAAGAAAATAGCAATAACATGGATAGAGAATACCATTAATCAATGGTAAAAAACTGGATATATAATATGATAACATCAGATTTCACTAAGATCTGAAACAAGGTGAGGATATAGTCTCTCACCACTGCTTTTTGAAATTGCACTGGAAGTCCTAGCTAATGCAACAAAGCCAGAAAAGAAAAAGTATTCAGATTACAAAGGAAGAAATAAAGATGCCTTTGTTTTCAGATGACATGATTATATAGAAAATATGAAAGAATCAATAAAAAATTCTTGTAATTAATAAGCAAATTTTATAGAGCCATAGGATACAAGGTTAGTATATAAAATTCAATCACTTTCCTATACACCAGTAGTAAAGAAGTAGAACTTGACATTAAAAGTACCCTATACATAGCTGACCTAAAAATAAAATAGTTGGAATAGATCTAACAAGACATGTACAAGATCTAGCACAAGAAGAACAAAACTCAGAGAAAATAGCTCAAAGAACTAACTAAATAAAAAGATATTCCATGTTCATCAACAAGAAAATAGTATTGTCAAGATGTTAGATCTTCTCAACTTGGTGTATTGAGTCAATAAAATCCAAATGAAAATTCCAGCATATTATTTTGTGGATATCAACAAGCTGATTCAAAACTTTATATTTTGAGATAAAAGACCCAGAGTAACCTATACAATACTGGAGAAGAAAATTAAAAGTTGAAGGATTGACACTACCCAATTTCAAGTCTTATTATAAAGCTATAGTAATCAAGACAGTGTGGTGTCAGTGAAAGAACAGACAAATAGGTTGATGGAACAAAATAGTGAGCCCAGAAATAGACCCACATAAATACAATCAACTGTCCTTTGGAAAAGGAACAAAGGCAATAATACAGGGAAAATGATTTTAAACAAATGATGCTGGAACTGGGCATTCACATGAAAAACAATTGCATCTAGACACAGACCTTAAACACTTCAGAAAAAATAAACTTTAAATGGATCATATAACTAAATGTAAAGCATAAAACTGTAAAAGACTTACAGGAAAACATAAATATCTAGATAACCTTGGGTTTGGTGATGATTTTTTGTATATAATAATAAACACATTATCTATGAGAGAAATAATTGATAAGCCAGACTTCATTAACTTTTAAAAATTTTGCTTTGTCAAAATCATTGATGAGAAAATGAAAAGACAAGCCATAGATGGAAAAAAATATTTGCAAAAGACATATCTGATAAAATACTGTTATCCAAAACATACAATTAAGAGCTCTTAAAACTCAACCATGAGAAAAACAAACACTTCAACTAAAAACACAGGGCAAAAACCATAAAAGACACTACCCCAAAAACAAGATATACAGATGGCAAGAAGCATATGAAAAGATATTTTACATCATATGTCATCAGAGAAATACAAATTGAAACAGCAATGAGATACCACTACACAACTCTTAGAATTGCCGTTTTCCATAATACTGACAATACTGGATGTCAGCAAGGTTGTGGAGAAACAGGAATTCTAATTCATTGCTGGTGGGAATGCAAAATGGTACAGCCACTTTGGAAGACAGTTTGGTGGTTTCATATAAAAATAAATGTGCTCTTACTATATGATACAGAAATCATGCCCCATGGTATTTACCTGAAGGAGTTGAGTGTTTATGTCCACACAAAAACCTGTGCATGGATGTTTATAGATGCTTTATTCATAATTGTCAAAACTTGGAAGAAACTAAGATATCCTTCAGTAGATGAAAAATAAACTGTAATATATCCAGAAAATGGACTGTTATGCAGTGCTGAAAATAAATGAGGTATCAAACCATAAAAACAGATATGTAATCTTAACATCTATTACTAAGTGAAAGAAGCCAATCTGAGTAGTTTACATACTATATAATTTCAATGCTATAACATTTCTGGAAAAGGCAAAATCATGGAAGAGTAAAAAGATCAGCAGTTGTTAGTAGTTAGGAGGAAGGGAGGATAAATAGATGGAGCAGAGAGGTTATTTAGGGAACTTAAACCACTTTGTATGATACTATAATAGTGGATATATGTTCTCATAAATTTGTTCAAACCTATAGAATATACATCAAGAGTAAACTCTAATGTAGGTTGTGGACTCTGGGTGATGATGATGTGTCAGTGTAGGTTCCTCAATGACAATAAATGCACCACTATGGCGGGGGATGTTTATAATGTGGGAGGCTATGCAAGTGTGGGGGTTGGGGACATATGGAAAATCTCTGGTACCTTCTGTTCAAATTTGCTATGAACCTAAAACTGCTTTAAAAATAAAATCTGTAAAAAAATGCATGATGTCAGTGATTAGAACTAGGGCCAAAATACATGTCTACTTTGACACAGATTTTCACTCTATATAAGGAAAATATGAAAGCCTAATTAGCTAATCTGTTTTTGGTTATCCTTGTTCCTTAATCATGCTCTAAATGATTATTTGTTTGGGATGTTGTAGAGATTTAAGATATTAGATAATAAAATGATCTAAAGGACATTTAAAATCACTCTGAGCCCTGATGTAATGATGGCAGTCATTATTTAACTAGATCTCAAATTTATTTTTATTTTTATCTTATTTTCAGCATCGTTTTTGAGTGTTTTATATTTTTAATGCTTACTGGAGCATAATAGATATTTAAAGAAATTTCCAAACCTTCAAATGGATACCAGCTCATCAGTTATACATGATTCTGCTTTAGTCAATATCTTGATAAAGGGAGACATAATTTTTTCTCACCTAAATGGTATTTTCCTTGAGGTCCATGCCGTAGGTATGTTATCACCAAAAATGATAGACTATCTCAGGAAACAATAGACCAAGACAGAGCAGAAGAGCTTCAGTGGAAACATGTGAAAACAAACTAAAAAGACCAATGTTAAACATGAAATCATGATAACAGGAAAGAAACACAAAAGAATTCATCAAAGACAAAAAAGTACAGTTGAAGAAAATACTATCAAAGAATGAGAGGGGATTAAAATTGAAAGAGAAAGAAACCATCAAAAGGGAGAGAATATAGCATAGTAGGTCAGTGCAGCTCACATCAAGTGACTAGAGCACATCTGAAAACAACTGGAAATGCAAAACTGATGAGAGGCAGCGCCTTACATTAGAATTTGCATTAAAATTAAGCCAGTCACCATAAAGGAAAATAATTTTAATAGGGAAAAGTAGCCCTACAAAGGAAAAGGCAGCTTCTATGGAAATTTACAACAGGAGCTCTAAAAACACATGATACAGATAATGTGTCCCATAAACAAAGAGAAGCTTCAGAAAACATGCAAATGCCGTCCACAGGCAAAGAGGAGGAAGGACAGTGTTGGGTACAAAAAGAGCACTGTAAAAATAGTGATAATAAAGAGGGAAGGAAGACTGAGTTGGAAAGAGCTTTTGGGAATTTCTGAAATATAACCTTTTTACCAAGAATACAAAATAAAAATGGCTAAGTGAGTGAATTTCTTTCATAGACACATACACATGCATGCACAGGCACACACAGACACCCTACACTAGAACAATCTATGCTTTCATTTAAATTGCATTCTGCAGTCTGAATTATCACTGGTTACCTACCTAAGGCAGAGAATTATAACCATCTTCTCACCATAACTAAGTTCTATTGTGAAACCTTAAACTTGGGGAATGATTCCAACTCCCCAAGCAAGTTGGTGCTATATGTGAATGTTATCTATCCATCAATTACTAGGTTAAGCCTCAAATTACTATTCTATTTCTGTTATGATGGACCTCTAAAAAAGTTGAAACACAAAGCAAGTGTTTAGGAAAATATGTAATAAAGTTCTTTTATTTGAACCTTTCCAATACAGAATGGACGTCTTATGCTACTTATAAATCTGTCACAGTGTTTTACATAGAGCCCAAGATCTAAACGCTAAACACTTACCCTTTAGTATTTAACTGCACTATTAGAAGCATATACAGAAGATCAACAAGCAGAATTGTGTAAGTGCCTTATCCATGACCTTAATAGTATTCGTGAGAATGTGGGGAAATATGCATTTGCTTACACTATCGACAAAAACTAATTCGTACAAATAATCTGGAGAACTATTTAGCAAAACCTTTAGAAATATGAATCAAAACCTTTAGAAATGCTTAACTTGTTTAACTTAACAAGCTTCATTTTAGGGATTTAAGAAGAAAACAATCAGTTTAGTGTACAGAGGCATATATAAGGGACATACACTACAGGGTAGTTTATATTAACATAATGAAAACAATCTAAATGTCAATTGAAAGGGGACAAGTTAAATAAATCATGATATATTTGTGAATAGAAAGAGTATGTAGCCTTTCCAAGTGATGGAAGTGAAGCAAAGTATTGCTGTAGCATTATATCTATGATAACGTATTGGGGGAAAAAATGCATTCTATCAGGCAGTTCAATAACATCATCTTATTGTGTGATTAAAGATACTTTTTTGAATATGCAAAGGACAAATCTGGAATACAAATAAACCCATGCTATCAGTATACTTTTAAATATTTTCTGAACATCTAAAATTGATTCTTACTTCTGTAATCAGAAAAAATTGTCATATTCATTTGATAAAATATGAAAATGCCATCAGAGATTCATTTGTTTTGACAAGAGGATGGAAGTAATTTGAAGGCAGATACCAGATATTTTAGATCAATTCTAAAATGGAAATATAGGATTAATACATTTTTACCTTCATACTCAAGAAGAGTTGGAGTTATGAAAGAACACATTCTAAAAGCAATGAGACCATATCTTCAGTGGCTTACATGAAACCATGTTTTATAGAATGTAGCAACGATGAATGAGGTACACATGGATTCCATTTTAACTGTGTTTCAATAAATGCTTAGAAATATAGCTGGGAAAACTCTGTCAGAATCTATTAGTGGTTTCACTAATGCAAATGTTAAAAACTTATTCCAGATGTTAGGATAGGTTGAATATATTATCAGATTCCTTACCCAAATTGTTGAGATATTTACTTTAAATTCCAGTGCCCATCATCCTACATTAGCTCATGTTTTAACTGCTATTATTCTTATGAACTTTTCAAATGATAGTATAATTAAATTTTAAAATTACATAACTGAAATGATATCTAGTTTCAGATTTACATGTGTATATACATAGGTAAATTTCACTTAGTAAACTTGTACTTTTTAAATGATCTCTGAAATCATGACTGTTATATTCTCTTCTATTAACTTTAGAGAAGTTAGAAGAATCTTCACATACCTGAAGTTACAGGCAAAGTAAAGGAAAGACCCTAGAGCACTTAAGAAAGATTTACATTTTATTTGACTAAAATGAACCCTGTTAAATTATGAAATGATTTTTTCCTTTCAGGGGAGTCTTTTGTAACTTTTCATCTTGATTTTCAAAAATGAAAACTATTATGCCCAATTACATTAAAGAGGTTATAATTATTTTTAAATGCATGAGTGTACATTAGTAATTAATGAAAGCATTTATGGTTTTCTTGCTGTTTAGTAAAGACATAGATATATTCTTTCCTCCAGATATATATGTATACATATGTGGAGGGAATATTGTGATTTTATAGATTATATATGTCATACACACATATATTGCAATCATATAGATAATATATGTGTATATATATGTCATAAAGACATATGCACACACATACGTGGTGATCATATAGATCCCATGTCTTTGTGACATATATACACACATATATCATCTCTATGCTCGCAATGTATGTGTGTATATATATGTCCATATATATTAAATATATACATAAAATATTTTGATTTTTCATTTAAGTGGATATAAATAAATATTGAATATCTGTACTGAAAAACATAATCTTAGGTTACATTGTTCTTGGAAAATGGGGCCCATTAGAAAATAATATTAGAAATTAAATAAAACAGGGGGTGGCACCAAGATGGTTGAGAGGAAACAACACCGGAATGCAGCTCCCAGCAAATGAGATGCAGAGGGCTAGAAGAATTCACGATTCCAAGTGAGGTGCCAGGTTCATTTTGGAGGAACTGGAAGGACTCTGAAAGTAGCCCAGGGAGGGAGCCAAAGCAGGTTGAGAGCTGCCCAGGGAGAATGAACCAAGACAGGGTGGGGCACCTCCCCACCTGGAACCTGCAGCGGCTCCAAGCATTAGGGGACTTCACCCACTCGGTGCTCTGATTCAGATCCTGTGCTTACCTCATCCCTCCTGCAACCCACGGTCCACGAGAGCCCCACCAGAACTGAGGGACACCATGGGTTGTGGATGCAAATCTGAGCGACAGCTCCTGCCTGGTGCCCTAAGTTGTCAGCCAGACCAGAGCTGAAGTTTGGACTAGTGCCAGCAGGACAGAACAACCCATCCCACAGAAAGAGACAGAGTTGCAAGCAGGGAAATAGATCATAAAGCCTGGCAAGCCCCACCCCCCACAAAACTCAAACTGAAGCCCGCACACCAGGGAGCTTGGTAATGAATACACTAGTTTGACCCCAACCAGGAAGATCAAGCTCAGGGAAGGAGAGACACCATTGGGAAGGTGGGGCTAACTTCACCTGTAAACAAACCCCAGGGGGAAGACCACCCACCCAGCAACCTGACTGAGTCCGAGGCAGCCCAGCAGTGCCTCTACAGGCCAAAAAAAAATATAGCTCCAACTGCAACAGGAAGGACATCCACTCAGAGATTTCTCCTGAAATCACCAACTTCAAAGATCAAAGGGAGATAAATCCAAGAGGATGGGGAAAAACCAGCGCAAAAAGGATGAAACCTTCAAAGATCAGAACACCTCTTCCCCTCCCAGGGATCACAACTCCTCACCATCAAGGGAACAAAACAAGACAGAAAATGAGTGTGATGAATTAACAGAAGCAGGCTTCAGAAGGTGGATAATAACAAACTTCTCTGAGTTAAAAGACCATGTTCCAACCCAATTCAAAGAAGCTAAGAATCTTGAGAAAAGGTTCGACAAAATGCTAACTAGAATAACTAGCTTCGAGAAGAACATAAATGACTTGATAGACCTGAAACACACAGCAAGAGAACTTTGTAAGGCATGCACAAGTTTCAACAGCTGAATTGATCAAGCAGAAGAAAGGATATCACAGATAGAAGATCAAATCAATGAAATAAAATGAGTAGGCAAGATTAGAGAAAAAAGAGTGAAAAGAAATGAACAAAGCCTCCAAGAACTATGGGATTATGTGAAAGATCTAGTCTACCCTTGATCAGCATACCTGAATGTGTTGGGGAAAACGAATCCAAGCTGAGAAACAATCTTCAGGATATTATCCAAGAGAACTTCCCCAACCTAACAAGGCAGGCCAACATTCAAATCTAGGAAATACAGAGAACACTACAAAGATATTCCTCAAGAAGAGCAACCCCAAGGCACATAATTGTCAGATTCACCAGGGTTGAAATGAAGGGAAAAATCCTAAGGGCAGACAGAGAGAAAGGTCAAGTACCCACAAAAGAAAGACCATCAAACTCAAAGATCTCTCAGCGGACGGGAGTGGGGACCAATATTCAACATCCTTAAAGAAAAGAACTTTCAACTCAGAATTTCATATCCAGCCAAATTAAGCTTCATAAGTGAAGGAGAAATAAAATCACTTATGGACAAGCAATTGCTGAGAGATTTTGTCACTATAAGATCTGCCTTATGAAAACTCCTGAAGGAAGTACTAAACATGGAAAGGAACAACCAGTACCAGCCACTACAAAAATGTACCAAATGGTAACTAAACATAGAAAGGAACAACAAGTACCAGCCACTCTAAAAACATACCAAATGGTAAAGAGCATCAACACAATGAAGAAACTGCATCAACTAATGGGAAAAACAACCAGCTAGCATCAAAATGGCAGGATCAAATTCACACATAACAATATTAACCTTAAATGTAAATGGGCTAAATGCCCCAATCAAAAGACACAGACTGGCAAATAGGATAAAAAGTCAAAACCCATTGGTGTGCTGTACCCAGGAAACCCCTCTCACATGCAAGGTCACACATAGGCTCAAAATAAAGGGATGGAGGAAGATTTACCAAGCAAATGGAGAGCAAAGAAAAGAAGGAGTTGCAATCTTAGGCTCTGATAAAATAGACTTTAAACCAACAAAGATCAAAAGAGACAAAGAAGGGCACTACGTAATGGTAAAAGGATCAATGCAACAAGAAGAGCTAACGATTCTAAATATACATGCACCCAATACAGGAGCACCCAGATACATAAAGCAAGTTCTTAACAACCTAAAAAGAGACTTAGACTCCCACACAATAATAGTGGGAGACTTTAACACTCCACTGTCAATATTAGACAGATCAATGAGACAGAAAATTAACAGGACTTGAGCACCCAGATACATAAAGCAAGTTCTTAACAACCTAAAAAGAGACTTAGACTCCCACACAATAATAATGGGAGACTTTAACACTCCACTGTCAATATTAGACAGATCAATGAGACAGAAAATCCAGGACTTGAACTCAGATCTGGACCAACGGGACGTAATAGACATCTACAGAAGTATACATTCTTCTCAGCACCACATCACACCTACTCTGAAACTGACCACATAATTGGAGGTAAATCACTCCTCAGCAAATGCAAAAGAACGGAAATCATAACAAACAGTCTCTCAGACCACAGTGCAATCAAATTAGAACTCAGGAATAAGAAACTAACTCAGAACCGCACAACTTCATGGAAACTGAATAACTGGCTCTTGAATGTTGACTGGATAAACAACGAAAGTAATGCAGAAATAAAGATGTTCTTCTAAACCAACGAGAACAAAGACACAATGTACCAGAACCTCTGGGACACATTTAAAGCAGGGTCTAGAGGAAAATTTATAGCAATAAATGCCCACATAAGAAGAAAAGATCTAAAATCGACAACCTATCATCAAAATGGAAAGAGCTAGAGGAGCAAGATAAAAAAAAAAAAAAAAAAAAAAACTCAAAAGCTAGCAGAAGACAAGAAATAACTAAGATCAGAGCAGAACTGAAGGAGATAGAGACACAAAAAACCCTTCAAAAAATCAATAAATCCAGGAGCTGGTTTTTTGAAAAGATCAACAAAATAGAAAGACCACTATGTAGCTTAGCAAAAAAGAAAAGAGAGAAAAATCAAATAGATACAATAAAAAACGATAAAGGGGATATCACCACTGATTCCACAGAAATACAAACTACCATCAGAGATTACTACAAACAACTCTATGCACATAAACCAGTAAACCTGGAAGAAATGGATGAATTCCTGGACACTTGCACCCTCCTAAGCCTAAACCAGGAACAAGTCGAAACCCTGAATAGGCCAATAAAAAGGGCTGAAGTTGAGGCAGCAATTAATAGCCTACCCACCAAAAAAAGCCCAGGTCCAGATGGGTTCACAGCTGATTTCTACCAGACATGCAGAGAGGAGCTGGTACCACTCCTGAAACTATTCCAAACAATCCAAAAGAGGGAATCCTTTCCAAGTCATTTTATGAGACCAACATCATCTTGATACCAAAACTTGGCAAAGACTCAACAAAGAAGAAAACTTCAGGCCAATATCCATGATGAACATAGATGCAAAAATCTTCAATAAAATACTGGCAAACCAATTTGCAACAGCACATCAAAAAGCTTATCCATCATGAGCAAGTAGACTTCATCCCAGGGATGCAAGTCTGGTTCAACATACACAAGTCTATAAACGTAATCCACCACATAAACAGAACCAAAGACAAAAACCACATGATTATCTCAATACATGCAGAGAAGGCCTTCAACAAAATTCAATAGCCTTTTATGCTAAAAACTCTCAATAAACTAGGTATCGAAGGAGCATATCTCAAAATAATAAAAGCTATTTACGACAAACCCACAGCCAATATCATACTGAATGGGCAAAAGCTGGAAGCATTCCCTTTGAAATCTGGCACTAGACAAGGATGCCCTCTCTCATCACTGCTATTCAATATAGTATTGGAAGCTGTAGCCAGAGCAATCAGGCAAGAAAAAAGAAATAAAGGATATTCGATTAGGAAAGGAGGAAATCAAATTGTCTCTATTTGAAGACAACATGGATGTATAATTTGAAGACCCCATCATCTCAGCCCAAAATCTCCTGAAACTGATAAGCAACTTCAGCAAAGTGTCAGGATACAAAAGCAATGTGCAGAAATCACAAGCATTCCTATACACCAATAACAGACTTAAAGAGAGCCAAATCAAGAACAAACTGCCATTCACAATTGCTACAAAGAGAATAAAATACCTAGGGATACAACTAACAAAGGATGTAAAGGATCTCTTCAGGAGAACTACAAACCACTGCTCAAGGAAATAAGAGACGACACAAACAGATGGAAAAACATTCCATGCTCATGGTTAGGAAGAATCAATATTGTGAAAATGGTCATACTACCCAAAGTAATTTATAGATTCAATGCTATCCCCATCAAGCTACCTATGACCCTCTTACAGACTGGAAAAAAAAAACACCTTAAACTTCATATGGAACCAAAAGAGAGCCCTCATAGCTAAGACAATTCTAAGCAAAAAGAATAAAGCTGGAGGCATCACACTACCTGACTTCAAACTATACTACAATGCTACAGTAATCAAAACAGCATGGCACTGTTACCAAAACAGAGATATAGACCAGTAGAACAGAAGAGAGGTCTCAGAGGCAACGCCACACATCTACAACCACCTGATCTTTGACAAACCTGACAAAAACAACCAATGGGGAAAGGATTCGCCGTTTAATAAATGGTGTTGGGAGAACTGGCTAGCCATGTGCAGAAAGCAGAAACTGGATCCCTTCCTGACACCTTACACTAAAATTAACTCCAGATGGATTAAAGATGTAAACATAAGACCTAACACTGTAAAAACCCTAGAAGAAAACTTAGGCAAAACCATTCAGGACATAAGCATACGCAATGACTTCATAACTAAAACACAAAAACCAATGGCAACAAAAGTCAAAATATACAAATGGGATCTAATTAAACTCCAGAGCTTCTGTACAGCAAAAGAAACAATCATTAGAGTGAACTGGAAACCAACAGAATGGGAAAAAATTTTTGCAATCTACCCATCTAACAGAGGGCTAATATCCAGAATCTGCAAAGAACTAAAACAGATTTACAAGAAAAAAACAAACAAACCTATTCAAAAGTGAGTGAAGGAAATGTACAGACACTTTTCAAAAGACATTTATGAGGCCAACAAACATATGAAAAAATTCTCATCATCACTGGTCATTAGAGAAATGCAAATCCAAACCACATTGAGATACCATCTCACACCAGTTAGAATGGCCATCATTTAAAAATCTGGAGACAACAGATGCTGGAGAGGATGTGGAGAAATAGGAATACTTTTACACTGTTGGTGGGAGTGTAAATTAGTGCAACCATTGTGGAAGACAGTGTAGCGATTCTTCAAGGACCTAGAAATAGAAATTCCATTTGACCCAGCAATCCCATTACTGGGTACATATCCAAAAGATTATAAATTGTTCTATTATAAAGACACATGCACACATATGTTCATTGTGTTACTATTTACAAGAGCAAAGACCTGGAACCAACCCAAATGCCCATCAATGATAGACTGGACAAGGAAAATGTGGCACATATACACCATGGAATACTATGCAGCCATAAAAAACGATGAGTTTGTGTCCTTTGTAGGGACATGAATGAATCTGGAAACCATCATTCTCAGCAAACTGACACAAGAACAGATAATCAAACACCACATGTTCTCACTCGTAGGTGGGTATTGAACAATGAGAACATATGGACACAGGGAGGAGAGCATCACACACTGGGGTCTGTTGCAGGGGGAATAGAAGAGGGACAGCGGGGGTTAGGGAGGTTGGAGAGGGATAACATGGGGAGAAATGCCAGATATAGGTGACAGTGGGATGGAGGCAGCAAACCACCTTGCCATGTATGTACCTATGCAATAATCCTGCATTTTCTGCACATGTACCCCAGAACCTAAAGTGCAATAATATATATATATTTAAAAAAAGAAATTAAATAAAACAGTAACAAAAATAAATATTAGAAATTAAATAACACACTATCAGAAGAGGGAGTTGAAAAGGTCAGAAGCTGGGCAAAATAAGTATAAATTATTATTAAAGAGACATATAAGAGGAATAAGAAATAGTATGAGCATGAGATGACATAACCCTAACTGATTTGAATTAAAGATGCCCATCAAACTCCATTCGTATGTTCTGGGGACCAAAGGCCAAATCTACTTTTATTTAAGTCTTTTCCCCTTTAATTCCTTTTCTATCAAATAGGACTGTCCCATTTAAACAAGTATACTTTTTTATCTTTGGTCTCTAGTTATTCACAGTTTTCTTACCTAATATGTAAGATCTTTGTGGTTTTTGACAGGGCGAAGGACAAAAACAATACTCTTGATGCCAAAATGTGAAATTATACCTAGTTCAATCTGTTTAGTTTTGAATATTCACTTGTGAACTCTGGACATACCAAGAGGCTGAGTATTTGCAGGCAGAGGCCTCAAGATCTGAACTGAAGATTGGGTCACTCTTTTTCTGTGTATGTTCATGGGTGTGTATGAGTGTTTGTATTGGTGTGATTTTCTGTGATTTGAGCTGCCATAGTGAGCACAGAGGGGTCACAATGTTGTCACAGGAAAAGAATTATAACATGTTGAAATGAGAAACAGGTAGCTTTTTTTCTCATGATTTTTATTACTCTTCCTTAAAATATTTTCTTTTACCTAAGTTGGAATTATTCCCAATATTGCTCCTGTATTGCCTGCATTAATTAATATAAACGAACTCTCATACAGTTCTGTCTCTGTCATTGCTATATTGTCTAGAACCACAAATACCCATGGTCACTAAAAAGAGGTTGTGATAATGTTAAAATGTCCTTCAAACTGTATACGTCCTCTGAGATTAGGTGTTATTACTCTTTTTGTCTTTAGGAAAATGAGAAATTTCTTAGAATTTTCAGCTTTTATGTTGCTGTCCACCCCATGATGCCAGCACACCTTCCTAATCCAAAGCAATGTAATTCTCAGTCATCCAGCAGGTGGAGTTAGGTCACCTAATCTCCACTAAATCGCAAAGAAAATGCAGAGAGGATACTGATGTGTAACAGCCTGGCCTACACAGATAGAAATGCCTATGTTTCTATGTCAGGAAAGTTTAATCATTCTGTTCCCTCTTTCTTGAACTGATTGAAAATCTATGATAGATCTGATCATTAGCACTAAAATATTTATTTGAAGGTGCTCCAAGTCAGCCTTATCTGTCTAATCCATCAGAGTAAAGAACAGAAAAAGGGGCATTTCTTGTTTCTGCTAATTCTTGAGCTCTTCCTTTTTTATGAGAGTGCATTATGTGTCTGTTTAGAAAACAATGTTACCATATATCCATAAATTCAGGAATATATGAGTGTAAATAGAGTTACACTAGCTCGTAAGACAGAAACAAACCCACACTTAGCATTCATCTCCATCACTAATCAACACGTATCTTCCATGTGGGGCCCAAAGCATCTAGACTTTTACAACCAACCAACCAACCCAAATGCCATTTATGTAGGGTGTGTTCTGAGGTGGAGTGGAAAGATGTGCACATGGCTGTGGGTAAGATGTTTAAAGACAAAGAAAACAATGAAACCCATGTGCATTCTGGACTAAATGCTATATAGGTGCCTGGTAAGAATCATGAATCAACTTCTAACAACAGCTGTTGAATGGAAACACTATCTCCCAAATTTTTCTTAAGAAACTAAAAAAAAATCCATGGGTTAAACATTTCTGATTTATTGCCTCTTCTTATCTTAAGGCTACTGTAGAGGATGATATGTAAAATATGCTCATGGGACCTAAGGAATTATCTGGTATAGGTCAAGGGGAAAAAAAAAAGAAGAAAAATTTAATTACAGAATATATTTAAGCTCAGTTTTATTGCCTCTAGCTGCTTCCTTAGCAGTGCTTTGTACATAATAATAGCTTATTCTATTTTTCTTACTTGGGAGGCAGAAAACAAAGTTAATATCATCCTTCTCATCGGAAACAAAACAAATTCACTTACTCTGAAATCTTATTCCTCAAGTATGTCAAGTTGGGGGTTAGATATGGGATGCAGAGGAAACAAAGATGGAGGAAATAATTAATACTGCTTTACAAATGTTTTTCACATACGTATATTTCTATATACGTAAAATATGTATAAAATATTTGACCAAAAATTCATTGTTCCAGCACCATTAATTCTTTAGAGCAAGGCATTTTATGTATGTAGTGAGAAAGCCAGAATTCTCCTACATTGGTTGCACTAGGAGTTCATGTTACAGTGCTAACATAAACTCAGGGTATGGACAAACATGGCTGACAGAACTATAACAGCATCTAGGAGAAAGCTAAACTGCAAAGACAACCTGAGTAATGTGCGTTTTCATCTGGGTAATCCATATAAGATCTAAAACTTAGAAATCTTTGGCATAGTTTAAAGGAAGGAGCAAAGTTCACATCATACCAACACAAAAGATGTGAGACACAATTTGATTGGGTTCTTTTCCATCTAAATCTCTATACAAAGGAGTTTTATAATTATAGCAATTCAAAGAAAGAAAAACAACCAGAATGGACATAAAGAACTGAACAGAAATAGGAGATGAGAGGTTTACCTATAGGTCAATAGTTTAAACAGAATTTAAACAATTTACTAGTAAGTATTCTTGTCAACAGACTGTTCTGAAACTTCTTCGCCCAGATATTTCCCCTCTTCTCTTCCTGCTCCCTTCTATTAGATAGCTTCCTCTTTATCCAGACATCTACCCCATACAGCCTCTGTCTTTGCATTGCTCATTGGGTGGTGAGTATTTCTTCCAAGAGATTACCCTTAAGACTTGTTTCATTCACCTTCTAGGCGCATGACATGACTTTCACATTTAGCAGACTTTCATAATGCTTTTAGCTATGGAAAGTTATATAAACTAACTAATGTCCAGGAAGCAAATAGATTAACTTAATGCCCTGCCAAGGATATTAAAGGGCATTCAAAGTCATTCTTTAACAACACTAGGAAGAGTATTTAAAAATGAACCTTCCCATTTCAGGAAAGGCTATGATTTTATTCAAATGAAATCTATTCAATGGAGATTTCCAGGATTTGGAACTGCATACTATAGTTAGTGTTAACCTTCATTTAATGACAATCATCCAACACAGGAAATGGGAAAATAGGGATGGCATTTTATATGGTTTGGTATTTTTGTGTGGGAAGACAGTGTTTTCAATTAGCAGGTGTGGTCTTCTAGGTCTGTTCTTACAAGAACTTCTGGCTGCTGTCCAGGTTACTCATAAGCTGCACCTGTCAGACACCAAAGTCTTCCTTCTACCCCTCTGAGAGAAAAGAGAGAGTAAGAGTGTTTTCACTCTTTCATTCTTTTATAAGTTCCAATTTAAAATGTTTATTTTATCCACACAGAGGCCCAGATTTCTTTCAGAGAACAAACTTATTACCAATGTCAGAACTCGCAAAACCTGTTGTTGAGTCTGAAACACACAAGCTTACCTATCAGCTTCCTCCCCCCTCCCTACACCCACCCACTTTCAACTTGTTTCCAGTATACATCAAACCTTCTCATAGAGCTTTGGCAGGGACCTGCTTTATGCATCACTGTAGTTCAAACAGAGCAGAACAACAAACAAAGAATCATTTTCCACACGGAACCGTGAGTGGGGAAAATTATTCCCCAATGGACACACCCTGAAAAACAACAGTAAAGAAGGTGGAATAAAGCAAACAGAATACTGCTTAAAAGCTCACACACCCACCACTTTTAATCTTTTCCCTCTCTTACATTTTTTGTATTGCACCCTCTTCTTGGTCAGTAAAGTTTCCCATGACATTCCAAAAATAAAGCACAAGATCAGACATTGGAGAAGAGATGCTGTAAGTTATAAAGAATAAAGGGACAACAGAAATGCATTTCTGTAAGTGAAATCTTCACGCCTTTAGCATATGATCTCGAAGTAAATACAGTTTCCCAGAAAACATGTCCAACATGCAGCTCATTTTCCCACCCCCTAACAGATAAATACCAATGGGATTTATTCTTATAGCTCCTGGACAGAGTTGATCAGTATGTTTTTCTACATTTTTTTCTTCTGGTGATCCCATCCTATAAAAATTATCTGGCTTCTGACAATTATTCCAAAGTCAACTGGACAGCAGCTTTAGGCGAATTCATCTCTCATAGACACTGAAAAACATTTTTGGGTCTTGTCTTCAGTAAAATATGTTTCCAGGGTGGTGGCACCATGCCAGGTTTTCTGCCTTTTGCCTTCAAGTCCCTACCTTTGGCCATACTCTAATTTGAGCAGGTGAGTGATTCTAGCAAGATTAAGCAAGATTTTGGTCTACGGTTTTTTTGTTGTGAGTGGATCAGTAACAAGGTCTGCAATTATCTCCCCAGCAAACAACCTCAGTAATTACCACCAAGCACTCTGAAGCATTTAGATAACACCCTAGGATTTTAGAAAAAGGAAAGTCCTAGGACTGTTTAAGTGGTATCAGATTTAGTATTTAGGTATCATATTAAATGAATGGGGAGCTGTAGTTACTGTTGTTTCTTTCCATGAAATTAATCTTCGTTACCTAGCCTGAATCTAAAATCAAGGTACGTAAATGACATTTATGTTGGATATTTAGGTACAATGTAGTCTTCAAATTAGAAACAAGGCTTTCATTAATTTCCAGACACAGAACGCTTTTCTACTCATTGTTTGGGCCTTCCATCTCTGTGAAGTCATTTTAGACAATACCACGTCTTTTCTGAAGAGAAAGAGTTTTGTAAAACGTCAAGTGACATAAATCAAAAGAAAAGATAGCTATCTTCATCTGAAAACGTCAAGAAAATCTGGTCAGTCATTTCTTCTGGTCAATTTACAAGAGGGTGATCACATCAGAGCCACTAAGAAGTGACTCCTAGAAATTAAATATACCCATTTAGTTAAAGCCTGACTTTGTAACTACTAAATATTAGTGGCAAAGTTAAACTGAGTGCATTTTTATAAGAAGTTTATTGATGATTGGACTGGGGAAATGTGGGGGATGTGGAAAGATAGAGAGAGCTCTGGAGGGTAAAGGAGAGGCTGGAAGATGTGGAAGAAGAGAGATGTAAATAAATCTATGGACACTGACACCTGTTCTATATTCAACCACATTTATAATTTAAAAATCAGAAACTTCTATACCTTTCTGCTTTCATTGCACTTATTTAAGAAAAAAAAATACAAAAAACATTTCACATCTAATGACTTAACCTTGCCAAACATAGTTCTCTACTTACCAATAACAGGATCACACAATTATTATTATGTATCACCTGCGTACAGTATTTTACTCTGCTTCAAAATGGTATCAACATAATGATAATTTTGTCAAGAGTTAAAAATATTCATTAGTCCCGGCTAGTTACAAAAGAACAAAAAGTTTTCATTTGTTTTTCCAAACATATAAAAATATAACATTAAATAACAAGGGCCATTTATGGTGTTAAGAAAAAGAAAACTCTTGGTACTATAAATTATTTTTATAATTGTGATCACCTATGTCACCTTTCTTTTTATTTCTAAGACTGTCAAATTGTGTTCATTTGTGTAGTTAAATTGTAATGCATAACCTCTTACCATTTGATATTCCTGTCTGGCTCAGAGAACCCACTAACTCCCTAGTGGCTCAATAAAATCTTATTTGTTTCATCTAATCAAAGGATTTCAAGCCAAAACCCTCAAGCCAAAAACAATGTGATAGTACTCTCTAAGCTCTGGACATTTCAGTACAATAATTCCTTTAGAAAAGACAAAAAGAAAAGGAGGCTTCTCTTCCCCTGTCCCTGTCTTTGCTGTGTTGCTCATCAAAGACAGGAAGCTGAGTGTCTAGGAATACCTTAGTAGACTGGATTTATGATGAAGACTTTATTCTTGCTATTTTTGGTTATGAGAATTTGGAACCTATATCTATAGAAACAACATTCCTACTAATAATCTTTAAATCCAAAAGTTTCTAATTGAATTTATATATATGTCCTAGATAACAAATTCATCAATTTATAAATAAAAAGCTCATCTCTACATTTCCCAATATTTTCTTTATTTTAATACATAATAATATAATATTATAGGAAGCAAGGAAGGCAGGAAAAAGTAAAGGACATTTTCTCTAGACTAATTTTGGTTTCCCTGGATTACTTGTAGTGTGTAAAGTTATATACAAATGTACATTTATTACCATGGGCTTACACATACTCTGTTTTATATTTTCTTGTCCTTTATTAGCCTTGAATTTACCTCAAAGTAAGTTTCTGCTGAGTTCAGAACTGGGAATGTTGGCCAGGATATGCAGCATGATGACCCTAGCAATGAGGAGGACAACTCTTAAAAATGGTGGGATGCTACCCAGTTTTTCCTCCAAGGGAGCAAAAAAAAAAAAAAAAAAGAAAAAGAAAAAGGACTGAACCCATGATAACATGTTTATTCCATCAGTTTATTTTCTGTGAAATTCTTCATTCCTGGCATGAGCCAAATCCCAAATGTCATCTTTTATCAATCAGCAGTAAAGAGATGCTGAGTAGGTATGAATTTTACTTGGTAATTATGATCTGCTCTCTCCACAAGCAGAGCTGTTCAGAAAAGAGAAAGGGGATACAGAGAAATGAAGGGTTCTATAGGAGGAAATATGTCAGAAAAGGACTAAAATAGAAAGTGATATTTGAGCTGCTGACTAAATAAAGTAATGAGGTGACTCAGATACATATCTTGGGATGACCTAGGCATAGAAAACAGAAATTCAAAGGTTTTGATGTGAAATCATGCTTGCTTTGTTTGTAACATGGTAAGAATGCCAATATGGGAGAACATGATTATTGATAAAGATAATAAGGTCATGATGAGGGCTATAAGATTTATCCTAACTAATAGAAAGATTTTGAAAGGCTTTTAAATAGGAGAATGATATAATTGAACTTACATTTTTAAATGATAGCTTTATTTAATCATTATTAAAGGTAAGCCATCAGGGAATTAGAATAAAAACATCAAGACCAACTAGGAGATTCTAGTTTATATTAGGAAAGAGGTTCTTAAACTTTAAAAAAATAAACTCTTAAAAATTATTGAGAACCTCAAAGAAATTTTATTTATATAAGCTCTATCTATCTACCACTTTAGAAATCAAAACTGAAGGCCTGCTGTGGTGGCTCTTGCCTGTAATACCAGCACTTTGGGAGGCTGAGGTGGGCAGATCACCTTAGGTCAGTAATTCGAGACTAGCCTGGCCAACATGATGAAACCCCATCTCTACTAAAAATGTAAACATATTAGCCAGGCATGGTGATATGCACCTGTAATCTCAGCTACTAAGGAGGCTGAGGCAGGAGAATTGCTTGAACAGGGAGGTTACAATAAGCCGAGATTGCACCACTATACTCCAGCCTGGACGACAGAGCAAAATTGTCTTAAAAAAAAAAAATCAAAACCCTAGAAGAAAACCTAGGCAAAAGCATTCAGGACATAGGCATAGGCAATGACTTCATGACTAAAACACCAAAAGCAGTGGCAACAAAAGCCAAAATAGACAAATGGGATCTAATTAAACTTCAGAGCTTCTGTACAGCAAAGGAAACAATCATTAGAGTGAACCAGCAACCAACAGAATGGGAAAAAATTTTTGTGACCTACCCATCTGACAAAGGGCTAATATCCAGAATCTACAAAGAACTAAAACAGATTTACAAGAAAAAAACAAATAAACCTATTCAAAAGTGGAATATGAAAACGATATGAAAAGACACTTTACAAAAGAAGACATCTCTGAGGCCAAAAAACTTATGAAAAGATGCTCATCATCACTGGTCATTAGAGAAATTAAAATGAAAACCACATTGAGACACCATCTCACACCAGTTAGAATGGCAATCATTAAAACATCAGGAGATAACAGATGCTGGAGAGGATGTAGAGAAAAAGGAACACTTCTACACTGTTGGTGGGAGTGCAAATTAGTTCAACCATTGTGGAAGACAGTGTGGGAATTCCTCAAGGACCTAGAAATAGAAATTCTATTTGACCCAGCAATCCCATTACTGGGTATATATCGAAAGAATTACAAATTGTTCTATTATAAAGACACGTGCACACGTATGTTAATTGCGGCACTGTTTGCAATAGCAAAGACCTGAAACCAACCCCAATGCCCATCAATGATAGACTGGATAAAGAAATATGGCACATACACACCATGGAATACTATGCAGTCATAAAAAATGATGAGTTCATGTCCTTCATAGGGACATGGATGAATCTGGAAACTGTCATTCTCAGCAAACTGACACAGGAACAGAAAACCAAACACCACTGTTCTCACTCATAGGAGGGTGTTGAACAATTAGCACACGTGGACATGGGAAGGGAGCATCACACACTGCGCTCAGTTGTGGGGGGGCTAGGGGAGGGACAGCAGGGGGTGGGGGAGGATGGGGTGGGGGAGGGATAAAGTGGGGAGAAATACCAGATATGGGTGATGGGGAAATGAAGGCTGCAAACCACCTTGCCATGTATGTACTTATGCAACAATCCTGCATGATCTGCATATGTACCCCAAAACCTAAAGTACAATTTTAAAAATGATGATTTTTTTTGTGATTTTATGATTCACATACTATAAAATTCACCAACTTAAAGTATACAGATTATTTCCTCACTCAGGTATTAATCCTAGTTCCAATTTGTTAGTTTTTCTTTACAATAAACCCCCATGGCACAAATTTACCTATGTAACAAACTTGCACTTGCATCCCTGAAATTAAAAGGTTGTTTTTTAAAGTATACAGCTAATGGTTTGTTAATATTCAGAGTTGTGCAAGCATTACACTTAATTTTAGAATATTTTCATCACCTCCAAAATAAGTGTGTATTCATTTGCAGTCATTTCTCATTTCTCATTTCTTTCTATGAACCTCAGGAAAACCACCACTAATCTATTTTTTGTCTCTACAGATTTACCTGTTCTGGATATCTAGATATTTTACATAAATTGAGTTATATGATAGGTGGTCTTTTGGGACTAGCTTCTATCACTTAAAATGTTTCAAGGTTATATTTCATTGTGTGGATATACTACATTTTATTTATCCATTTGTTATTTGATAGACATTTTCATTGTTTTCACTTTTTTATCTATCAGAAATAATGCTGCTATAAACATTTGTGAACATGTTTTTGTTTTTACAAATGTCTTCATTCATATTGGATAGAAAACTAGGAGAAGGATTGCTAATCATATAGTGATTCTATGTTTAACGTTTGAGGAAATGCCAGACTTCCATTTTCCAATAAAAACAAATATTTTAAAAATACACATAATACACAAGCACAAATTACATTAACTATAAAAAGTGATGTTGTTATGTTTTCCATATAAATTCTGGAGAATTCCACTATACAGCTAAGAGAGAAACAGTATGGTTAAGGCAAATAATATCTTAGTACAATTAGGAAAGTAGTATGTAAAGAGTATGATAATTTTCTTATATGTGAAATCCTGGTGATGGGGTAGGATTGGAGTAGTTTTGAGGTCGAAATATTATGTTTGTCATACCTGATTTCAAAACTAAGAGAAATGATGAGAGGTGTGTAGGATTCCTAAAATGCTGAGAAGGCCAGATGAATTTTAGAATAGGGTAGGGGGCTTACTATGTAAGTTTGAGATCTATTAGCATATATATGGCATTCAAGTCATGGGTAAAAATATTACCTAAGGAGTGAGGGTAGATACAGCAAAAGAGATACAAGGACTGAGCCTTATAACATTCCAAGAGTTTAGGAAACCATGAGACCTCAACTTGAGAGAGTTAAAAGCAGTAACCAATGAGCCTGGAGGGAACTAGGTGAGAGTGCAGTCTTAGAAGCCAATTGAACAAAAAGCTTCAAAGAAAGAGTTACTGACTGTGTTAAATGTTATTGAAAGGTTGAGTAAAAGAATTGATTGTGAGCTTTCTTTGCCACAGAGAGATCATGTGTGACTGTGGGTGGTTTCAAAAGAGTGGTGATAAAAACCTGATTGATGTGGTTTCAAGAACAAATAGAACTATAGGGATCTGAGGGGAACTTCCTTACGTTTTGCTGCAAAGAAAGGCAGAAAAATGGAGTATAACCTAGAAGCAGTTAAGCAGTTCAGGTTGTTCTGTGTTGTTTTTGTTTGTTTGTTGTTTAATTAAATAAGTTACTCCATGGGTTGATAATGAAAAATATGATAGAATATAGAAGCAATCATTGATAATGAATTAAGACAATGAATAATTACTGGAGCAAGTCCTTGAAAAATAAAAGGGAATGAAATCTAAGGCACAAGTGGAAAAGTTAGCATTAGACTAGAGCACGGCCACTGAGATGGTTTGGATCTATGTCCCTACCAAATCTCAGGTCAAATTACAATCCCTAATAGGGGAGGAAGGGCCTGGTAGGAGGTGATTGCATCATAAGGGCATATTTCTCATGAATGGTTTAGCACCATCTCCTTGGTACTGTCCTTGCAATGGTTAGTGAGTTCTCATGACATCTAGCAATTTAAAAGTGTGTGTAGCACTATCCTTGGCTTCCGCCCCTCTTGTTCTTACCCCCGCCATGTGTGATGCCTCACTCTCTCTTTGCCATCCACTATGATTATTAAGTTTCCTGAGGCCTCCCCAGAAGTCAAGCAGATGCCAGCACCATGCTTCCTGTATAGCCTATGGAACTTTGATCCAATTAAACCTCTTTTCAGTTTAAACTACCCATCTCAGGTATTTCTTTATAGCAATATGAGAACAGACATTGACCATAGAGAAACATGAATAACCATCAGAATATGTTATGAACACCTCTATGCATGCAAACTAGAAAATCTAGAGGAAATTGATAAATTCCTGGACACATATACCCTCCCAAGAGTGCACCAGGAAGAAACTGAATTCCTGAACAGACCAATAATGGGTTCTAGAATTGAATTAGTAATACATAAAATTTTTTAAAAGCCCAGAACCAGATGGATTCATAGACGAATTCTACAAGATGTACAAAAAAGAGCTAGTACCATTTCTACTGAAACTATTCCAAAAAAAACTGAGGATAAGGAACTCCTCCTTAACTCATTGTATGAGGCCAATGTTATCCTGATACCAAAACCTGGCAGAGACACAACAAAAAAAGAAAACTCCAGGCCAATATATTTCATAATCATTGATGCAAAAATCCTCAATAAAATATTAGCAAACGGAATCCAGGAGCACAACAAAAGCTTATCCACCATGATTAAGTAGCTTTATCCCTGGGCTGCAAGGTTAGTTCAATATATTCAAATCAATAAATGTGATTCATTATATAAACAGTAATAAAGATAAAAACCACATGATTATCTCAATAGATGCAGAAGAGACTTTGTCCAAAATTCAACACCCTTTCATGATAAGGACTCTCAATAAACTAGGTATTGAAGGAATATACCTCAAAATATTAAGAGCTATCTATGACAAACACACAGACAACATCATACCAAGTGGGCAAAAGTTAGAAGCATTCTCCTTGAAAACCAGCGCAAGACAAGGATGCCCTCTCTCACCACTCCTATTCAGTGTAGTATTGGAAGTCCTGGATAGAGCAGTTAGGCAAGAGAAAGAAATAAAGGGCATCCAGATAGAAAGAGAGGAAGTCAAACTATTCCTATTTGCAGAAGACATAATCCTGTATCTAGAAAAATCCATAGTTTCAGCCCAAAGAATCCTTAAGTCAATAAACCCCTTCAGCAAATACTCAGGATAAAAAAAGTCAATGTACAGAAATCACTAGCATTTCTATACACCAATAAGATAAAAGGTAAGAGCCAAATCAGAAATGCAATCCTATTCACAATTGCCACAAAAGAAATAAAATACCTAGGAATACAGCTAATCAGGGAGGGCAATACTCTTTACAATAAGATTGACAAAACACTGGTCAAAGAAATGAAAGATGACACAACCAAATGGAAAAATATTCCATGTTCATGGATAGGAAGAATCAATATTGTTGAAATGGCCATACTGTCTAAAGCAATTTATAGATTCAATTCTATTTCTATCAAACTACCAATGACACTCTTCATAGAACTAGAAAAAACTATTTTAAAATTCATATGTAACCAAAAAAGAGCCTGAATAGCTAAGGCAATAGTAACCAAAAAGAACAAGGCTGGAGGTGTCATGTTACCCAATTTCTAAGAATACTACAGGGCTACAGTAGCCAAACAGCATGATAATGATACAAAAACAGACACATAGACCATTGGAACAGAACATACAGCCCAGAAATCAGTCTGCACACCTAAAACCATCTAATCTTCAACAATGCTGACAAAAATAAGCAATGAGACAAGGACTTTCTATTCAATAAATGGGGCTGAGATAACTGGCTAGCCATATTCAGAGGATTGAAACTAGACACCTTCCTTATACCATATACAAAAATCAACTCAAGATAGACTGAAGACTCAAATGTAAAATCTCAAATTGCAAAAACTCTGAAAGACAACCTAGGTAATACGATTGTGGACATAGGAATGGACAAAGATGTTATGATGCAGATGCCAAAAGCAACTGCAGCAAAAGCAAAAATTGTCAAACAAGATCTAATTAAACTAAGAGTTTTGCACAGCAAAATAAACTATCAACAGAGTAAACAGACAACCTATATAATGGGAAAATTTTTTTCAACTATGCAACTGTCAAAGGTGTAATATCCAGCATCTATAAGGAACATAAATTTAAAACAAAAAAAAGACCCCAGTAAAACATGGGCAAAGGACATGAACAGACACTTTTCAAAAGAAGACATACACTTCCAACAAGCATATGAAAAAAAGCTCAACATCACATATCATGGGAGAAATGCGAATCAAAACCACAATGAAATACCATCTCACACCAGTTAGAATGGCTACTATTAAAAAGTCAAAAAAATAACAGATGCTGGCAAGATTGTAGAGAAAAAGGAATGCTTATATACTGTTGGGGAGAGTGTAAATTAGTTCAACGATTATGGAAGACAATGTGGCAATTTCTCAAAGACCTAAAAACAGAAATACTATTCAACTCAGCAATCTCTTAACTTTGTATACCCAAAGGAATATATCATTCTACCACAAAGACACATTCACACATATGTTCACTGCAGCGTTATTCATAACAGTGAATGGAATAAATCCAAATGTCCACCAATAGTAGACTGGGTAAAGCAAATCTGATATAAATACACCATGCAACACTATGTGGCCAGAAAAAAAGAATGAAATTATGTCCTTTGTGTGAACATGGATAGCCATTATCCTTAGCAAACTAATGCAGAAACAGATAACCCAATACTGCATGTTCTCAGTTATAAGTGAGAACTAAATGATGAGAGCACATAGACACATGGAAGGGAACAATAGGCAATAGGATCTACCTGAGGGTGGATGATCTAGAAGATCAGAAAAATCAACTAATGAGTACTAGGCTTAGCACCTGGGTGATGAAATAATCTGTAAAACAAACCCCTATGACATGAGTTTACCTATAAAACAAACCTGCACATGTACCCCTGAACTTAAAAAAAAATGTTAAAGATAGAACATGGAGAGGTAAGTGGAAGGACATTAGTAGATATGGTGGAAATAAAATTAATTTTACTTCTGATTGCTTCTATTTTCCTATTAATATAAGAATGTAAGAATAGAAGGGGAAAGGATGTGTTAAATATCCGAGGCTTGAAGAGACACAAAATACTTAGGGAATGAAAGGATAAACATACTCAGAAAATACAGTGGATTGGCAGTCAATCAAAGTAAATGGTGACGCCCAATGCCTGGTACATTGCAAGGACTAAATATTTGTAAGTAGTTTTATATTACCTAAATCTACATTTTTTTGTGTGTGGCCACTTCTGACATAAACATCCCACTCACATTACACATCTATGCACCCGGATAATTTGTTGCTTTGCTTTAAGGTATCTTCAAAGTTGAAGGGCCTTTTCTGCTTTTTATTCATCTTCTGAACCCTTACACTTTCTTTAAGATGCAATTCAAAACCCTTCCACCGGGGGAAACATTCTCTGTTCCCTGTTGGCAACAATTAATTTTCATTTCTTCTTTCAGGCAAAGTGAAGTTCATTGACATAAATTATTTTATATCATTACTTTGCTTAAAATTTTCCAAAACCTCCCCATTTAATTAAAAAGAATTCCAAATTTTTATGTCTATCTGGAAAGGCCCTACTTGGCACCCTTTCATTGTACCTTTCTCCACCTTCCTCGGCAGGTAGAGCTTGTTCCTGCCTCAGGTCCTGTCATCTCAACATATAGAACTTGTTCCTGCCTCAGGAACTTTGTTCTTGATGTTCTCTCTGTGTGGATCACGCAGGTCTTTGCATATTTAGCACCTTCTTATTCTTCAGGTCTCAGTTCAAATATTCCATTTTACTCTTCTTTCAGAGAGGTACTCTGAATGACTACACTATCAAAAGTTGCCTAGTGTAGTCATTTGCTGTGAAGTTAGCCTGTCTTATTTTCTTACAATTATCTATTTACAGTCTATGCCATGAGTATGTAAGCTTTATTAAGATGGGTACTACTTCTATCTGGTTCAAAGCTAAACACAAAGGTCATAGAATAATGCCTGAGACAAAATATGTTATTAATACATATTTGCTTAGGAAATGAATATTGCATGACCCTCTGATGTATTTAATTTGCTGCATGTATCTACGTACTAGCAGCAAGTTTTTGCTAGCAGTAATATGTGTTGCTAAAGATAAAAGATCCTTACTTTTTTACAGTAGGTGAACAGCCACCAGCACAGCCACCAGTAGACCAGCAGGAACCTCTAGACTGAAATTGTTTTGAAGATAATGATGGAATATGAATTGCAAGACAGAAACTCCATTGTAAACTTTTCTAAAGACAACTCTATTTTAAATGGTCATGCTGGGAAAAAGCCTCGACTATCTCAGCAACTCAAATTCCTTGACATAAGCAAACCATCTGGTGGAAGGACAACCTCCAATGATGCTCGGTTTCCAGACTTTCCATTGCTCTCAGTAAGGAAACTTGAAGCATCTACTAGCATTTTCCATCTATTATCTTCCAGAATCAGTGCCCACAGTTTTCTCTTAGATATTCCCAGGACTAGATTTAGAAACTTCTCCTGGTTTGGCTATCTCTCCTGTGTACCGTCGGTGCAATAGTTTTAATGGGTATAAACACACCTGGAGGCCAACAGAGCCTCTCCCAATTCCCTGTTCCTCTTTGGCTGCCTGCCCAAGGAGCTGGCAATGCTGACCTCAAACATAGCGTGGCACTTGACTTCACCTTTTTTTTTTCTTTTTAATTATCTGAAGAAATGTCTGTTTATCTCTAAACACATTTTGTTTTCATAGCCTCATCATTTGGAACACCTGGTTAACTGTTACAAAATCCATAATGTAAGTTGCAAGTGGGTATCTGGCTAACAGCTAAGTCTGTTTTCTTTCCTTTCTTTCATTCTTTTTTCTTTCCTTTCCTTCTCACATATTTATTTAGGACACACTGTGTGCTAAGGATGGCAATTAGTATTTATGACAGAGAAATGATTACATGAGATCCTGCCTTTGAACTTACGGTTAAAAAAGAGAAGAAATGTGAACAGATGATATTAAGCATATTGTATTTGCTGTAATAGCAATATCAATAGGGGCTTTTGGGAAGAGAAGCTCTGCCTTCAGAGGGAAGCCTCAGAGGGAAGCCTTCAGAGGGACATTTGCACTTGAGTTGGGTATGAGCATGGCCTGGCTTTGAAAAAGCCTTCAGAGGGAAGTTTGCACTTGAGTTGGGTATGAGCATGGCTTGGCTTTGACTTGCTTCCCCAGTTGATTATTAGGGTTCAGGAGCTGCCCTCAAGGATCCTGAAACTTAAACTCCATCAGCAATAAACATATTGTTTTCCTAGAACCTAAAACCAAAGTTTGACATCCCTCTGTAGAGAAATTAATAGTAATTTTCTTTCCAGCAATATGACACAAATGACCAAAATCCTGAAAGAATGCCTTACCCAATTTAAAGATAAAAAATCAGTATGTCTTGAGCATGTCCTATACATGACATCTGAAAAAAGGTAGAACCCATATTGTTAAGTTCTTTATATGTCATGCTAAACAATTTGAAATTTCTCGCTTAAAAAGCCTAAGTTCAACAGAAGGTTTTAGTCAGGTTTTCAGTTGTTCCTTTGCTAATAAATGGCAAATGTCAAAACTTGTTCTGTCAAAAATTGGTAATTTCAGCAGATGCCTGGCACAAAATAGCAGCTTAATATACATATTTATTGAATTAATAAGCAATCACATATTTATATACCACCACTGGTTAGCCAAATATGTGCTGTGTTTCATATTTTGTTTCATATAAATTTGATTTCTGCACTGCCCTAAATCAAGATTCCTAAAATCAGTTTCTTTTAATATCTCACAACATAAGTAATGTGAATCTCATCCTTCAAGCTTAGTAAATGTTATTTTATACTGCTATTACTAATAAATATCAAAAATGTATGTTGTGCTTTATTATTTTCAAAATATTTTAATCCTCTTTGCCTCATCGTATCCTTACATTGACTCTATGGAATTACTATTATTACTATTTTACTAGAGAAAATTCTGAGTTAAAATATGTCTTAAAGTCAGTCATGTAGTCAGTGGCTGAGACAGGACTAGAATCAAACTCTCATAGGAATTCATCGATTAACTTTTTTTAATCCAGAATTGTTATCTTTTTAAGAGCCCATCTGAATGTGATTTTTAAAGTGATTTTCTTTTTTTTTTTAAGAAAAGATCAGTCAGCCTTTAGAAAAGGCTGGTCGAAGCCCATATCACAAAGTGATAGTGGGAGAGCAGGGAATAGAGAGGTTTAAGAAAGTTATCAGAATCACCTGGCTTCCATTCCAGCCCCACCCAAAGAAAAATCTTTAGATGGGCCCCGGTATCTCTATTTTTATATCTCCTGGGTAATTCTGATGATCAGACATGTTTTATATTCCCTGGGCTGGTTGATGTCTATGATTATTTACTTAACTAAAATTATTTGAGTTTCTATTTTTTTAAGCTGTGTCTATTTTTCTTACTGATATCAGAACCCTATCATTTTCCTTAACTGATATCAGAAAACTATCCTTTCTCTTAACTGATATCAGAACCCTATCGTAAATTCTCTCTTGGCCTTATTTTTAGTCCCACAATCTGTGAGACAAATGAAAAATCATGTGACTTTTTCTGGACAAAAAGAAGGTACTGTCAAATTCTGCAGATGTGTACTCCTAAAGAAGCCAGATGCTAGGAAGTATAAAATGGAAACTAATTGCGGTTTATTAGTCTAAGATATTTTATGAGTCAGTTATGCCAGCAATGTGACCTGGTTTCACATGAACAAAGGTTTCTTATTATACCATGAACTGAGGCAAGTTAGAGGTAAAATGTGTGCTTTGGTTGTCCAGAAAATAGGGTCAAATTGAGTTATTTGTGCCAACCAAACCTGAGTCAACTCTCTCCTGCTGACTTGGCCCATATCATACTGCCATCCTGCCCGGACACCCTTTATCTTCCCACTGGAGAGCTGGAATTTATAGCATACAGAGATTGCAGCTGGATCAGCAGACTGATCAAATATTTCACAGGTGGCTAGTATGTCTGGCAAAGTTTGGGAGTTACCTTCAAGCCAAACACAAAAGCTGGCTCTGAGTCAGGTGCGTTTTCTGTGGCTCCAATACCTGGATATTTATTCCTGCCTGCAAGAGACTAACAACTAAACCAATTTATATTCCAAATGAAATATCTGTGCCAGTAGGAGATAAATTTAAACTTGACTTCTACTCTAAAACTACCTACCTCTACAATACAGTAAACCATCAGATAAGAACATATCATGAAGAATAAAGTATTGATTTTCTGCATTAACTGAATCTGTCAGATATTCAGATGTTACATTTTTTTTTCCCCTGAAATAATCTTTTCCATCAAGTGTGAGCAGATGTATCATGAAGTAATCAGACGGGAGTTGGGACAAGGCAGTAGTTCTCATAGCAGTTTTATAGTAGTTCACAAAGGTAGAATCAGTATCATCTCGGACTTGATTAGAAATACAAATTAAATTTTCAGTCTTACTCCAACGCTGGAACATTCACATGCTCCAGAATCATCTAGAGAGCTTGATAAAAGGTAGAGTACAGGCTGTATCCTTAGAGTTTCTGACTTTGTAGGTCTAGGGTGAGGCATGAGAATTTGCATTAAAAAAAATTTTTTTTTTGAGGCCATCCCTCTGTTGCCTATGCTGGAGTGCAGCTCATGCTGGAGTGCAGCTCGTGCTGGAGTGCAGTGGCTGGACCCAAAATCCAATGTAGCCTCATGAGCCTCGGCCTCCAGGGCTCAAGTGATCCTCCCACTTCAGCCTCCTGGTAGGTGGGGACTACAGGCACACCACCTCACCAGGAATTTTTGTCAACACAGGGTTTCCCCATGTTGCCCAAGCTGCTCTCAAACTCTTGGGCTCAAGTGATCCTCCTACCTTGGCTTCCCAAAATGCTGGCATTACAGGCATGAGCCTCTGTGCCAGGTTGGAATTTGCATATCTAAGTAATATCCAAGGGATGTTGGAGCTGCAGAGACCACATTTTGAGAGCTGATGTTTCTGAGCAGTGGATTTAAACCTTGGTGAAATATGAGATTTACAAGTGGATCTTTTATAATTCCTCATGTCAGTTTTCACCTCAGACTGATGAAATCAAATTCTCAGGATAGGCGAGTTTTAGACTCAAGATCAGTAATTTTTAAATCTCCACAGGTGATTGTGCTAGACAGTCATGTTAAGATTGACTGCAGTATAGAAGAAACAGAATCATGAAAACAGAAGAAGGAAAACAATAGATCTAACAAGGAGGAGAAGATCTAGTTTTTACAGAGCCAGCTGTTATTTAAAATATATTTTATCCTCACTTATAACTTTTATTCTTTAAGCTACAAAATTTATAGTTATTAAATAAAAATCTTTACTTTCTTCTAGCCAGACACACCCATATATACTCTCTCACACACACAAAAGTATACACACACAGACACACCCATATAAGAAAAAGACACTACAAAGAAGTAAATACCAACATTACAAATGGCTCTCATTCTAGAACTGACTGGTAATTATCAAAAGAGAGAAATGCTTTTAAATGTATACCTCCGGAGCATGGGTTCTTTTTTTTTCACTGTGTATCTCAAAACAACACATGACACATAGTAATCTTTCATTAAATATTTAAGTAAATAACAAATTAAGTATTATCTGAGATGCATTAGATGTTAAGTAGAGATTTCCAGACCTTTAATATGGTGACAATGTTTTTAAAAGCGAGTTTTTGCTGGCTATATGCTTTTCTATTTTCAACTTAAGACATTGACAGTGCTTGAGATGGTACCTTTATTATTTCATTGCCTTTCAGAAAAATCCTTGCTTATGTGCAACAAAAATACCAAAAGGCTCATGTTTTTCTTTCCTCTTTTTTCATGTTGGGAAGTTATTCTTTGTTTTGCTTTTTAGACCACTATCTGTGAAAACAAATCAAACATTCATCATATGCCATCTAACTCAAAGACATTGAAGCTAAATTGCTAAAAGAGGCTCTTTATGTTCCTTTTTTTTTTCCTTTTGCAACAAAAACACTGCATTTCAAGCCTTAAGAACAAGGCTAATCTAACATGACTATTCGCAAACTAAATGGATAAACTACAATAGAGGAACACACTGTTACAATCAGGCTCTCCTTTGAGTAAGGAATACACAATTAGAGAAATAATTCTCTAAGAGTGGCTACAAGCTTTCTCCCCCACAATTTCTAGAAACTGTGCTTTTATTATGGCATTTGCGCCTGTTTGGTAATTTCAGTAGAGACTCACATTGCTACTAACGTAAAAGGTTTGTCAGATTTTCCATTGTGAACTTCATTGTGTTGAGTGTTTAAACATTTCCAACTGTGTCAGACTGAAGTTCTCCCCTGCAAGTTTCCACCTGGAATTCATTTTTCAAAATATCAAAAATGGTAAACAAATCAGTTTACCCTATTTCACTCTGAATTTCAAGAAACAACTGAAAAATACAAATTGGGGCAATTGTGTTTGCCTCATTCACCAAGTGCACCCAAACTTATGCATGCATGCACTCACACAAATACATATATTTCATCTAAATATAAAAGAAAAAAAAAGAGTGAAAGATTTTTCTGGATAAAGAGGAAAACATTGCCTCGATTTTTTAGGAAGCTCAGTGATCTCTCAGATCATGAGAGCCATGAAAATATTTGCTTAGTGACAATAATATTTTTACTGAGAACAGAAGTCATGAAAAAGGGCCAATAAAATCTGTTGCTGTAAATATTTATTGAAAACTTTTTCTTTAATACAGCATGTCTTTTAATCATTTATTGTTTTATCAGTGACCCTCATGGCAAGAAGTATGACAGAACACTTCTTTTGAATGAACACAATCCTTTCTTAGAAGGTTAGCTAATTCCAGCTTCTCCAGATCCTAACCTCTGCCTATCCACTCTTTAGTTATGGCAGGATTAGTATTAAGTTTCCTACCTAGACTCAAACTTTACCCAAAATACAATAAATTGATGTAAGATGTTGTCGTGATATATTGAAGTATATTATAAAGTCAGAGGAGAAAAGAAATTTTCCTGAAAATACTTAAATTTGGTATGCTCAGAATACAGTAAGATGGAATATCATCTCTAAGATCTCTGTGTATCCTTGAGTATATGAGTAACAGCAACTTCATAGTGCTTTTAATGTGCAGTACTTAAATTCAGCACTCACAGCACTCATTCTTTTCTCTTAACTTTTGACATGGTATAGTAAGTATGTCTTCTTATTCTGATGTTTTGACATCTGGGCCTTACTGACTCTGGAAAGATTACTCCTTGCAGGGCTACCCCATTCCTAGAGATAGTGTGGGAAGAGGTAAAGTAGAAGAAAAGAAAAATATTTGGCACTGGGCTTAATACCTGTGTGATGTAATAATACGTACAACAGACCCCTGTGGCACACGTTTATCTATGTAACAAACCTTCACATGTATGCCCCAACCTAAAGTAAAAAGTAAGAAAAAGAAAAAAGAATAAATTAAACACATGTACATAAAATATATTTATAGAATGATGTTTGTTAAGCCATTTTATCTGTTTTTATTAAAGTTATATTTGAAAAATAAAAACAAAATAAAATAATTTAAAAATAATTAAATAAATGGAATAAACTCAAGGAAAAAAAATAAAAACCTGCCTGCAAGTGCACCTTTCTTATGCAAACCGACCGATCTGCAGCCCATACTCCAACTACCTTCTTTACTGGGCTGTCACAGAGCTCCCAAAAACAGCAAGATGGTTAAGCTTTGAGTATCCACCCAAATCTCATCTTGAATCGTAATCTCCACAATCCCCATGTGTCAAAGGAGAAGCCAGGTAGAGGTAACTGAATCATGGGGGCAGTTTCCCCAGTGCTATTTTCATGATAGTGAGAGCGTTTTCATGAGATCTGATAGCTTTATAAGGGGCTCTTCTTCCTTCACTCAGCACTTCTCCTTCCTGCCGCCTTGTGAAGAAGGTGCCTTGCTTCCCCTTTGCCTGCCACCATGATTGTAAGTTTTTTGAGCCCTCCCCAGCCATGCTGACCTGTGAGTCAATTAAAACTCTTTATCATAGCCTTGGGTATGTCCTTATAGCAGTATGAGAATGGACTAATACACAAGAGTCTTTATCTCCCTGCCCTAATCACCCCACGACCATATACCAAACACCTGTGGACACACTCTAGGACCAGAGCCTGCAAATTTTTTTCAAACTAACCAATCCTAACCCTGCTTACCTTGCCTTGTCTTGACTTCTTACAAAAACTAAAATAGAGCCCCTTGCTCTCAATTCCTTTTGTTCCTTCTGCCTTCTGGTCAACCCTGGCAACTCTCTATGCTGCCTCCTCTTGGAAATTATGAGTAATAAATTAATAAACTCTTCAATGGCAATCATCTCCTGATCTGTTGGTCTCACCTTACCTAAATAATAATAAGGATACCTTTTAAGAAACATGATGTGAAAGACAAAGTGTGGTTTGGGGTTAGAAATACAACTAATTATTTCAACCAAATTATTTCATGCCAAGTGCTCTTAGAAATTTATTACTTCAGCAGCCTTTTAAAGCCAAGCTCTTGTAATAGAGAATAAAATGATAAACAGGGAATATATAATCTGAGTCTTGGAAAATACACCCTCAACTGTGATATGCAGATGAATAAAACAATTACAATATGATGTGATGACGAAAATGATGGATACAGTAAGAACACTACAGTGCAGTGCTTACCATAACCTTCAGCATTGAAGGAAATCTTCCCTTGACTTTTAAGGACAAAAGAGAAAGTGTAGGAATTGGGTGTCACCAATATTTTCTGAATATCACCTATTTGGATAGTCTGTAACAGTTAATAGTTGATCATCAGCTTTATTATTTGTAAGACTGGGATAAAAATAATTTCTGTAGTATTACTGTAAAGAATGATGAGATATTATAATTAAACTCTATCAAATATAATAGGAATCTATAGTTGAAGACACCAAACCCATGTCCTCCTCTTACTGACTTCTATTCTCACCATTCACTTCCTATAGGTCTTACATTTAACACCAGTCTAGCCAATATAGAACCAGATTCCCCCGGTGCTTTTCACAAATAATTCAATTTGGCTGATGCTATGACTTCAGACTGAATACCCTTGGGTGGGAAAACATGTGTTAAGTATTCTTTTAGCAGTCTGCCAAATCAATTCAGTTGCATGTTTTGGAACACTAGACTTCTATTTCCCTAAAGGAAAACAGATCAGCAAATCATCTCTAATCAACCTGATATGTGTATAGCAAATATATTTAGTAATTTAACTAGATGACCACATTGACAACCGACATTTATGATCAAATACTACCATTAGGAAAATTGGTAGGTAACACACTTAGCTCATGCAGTTTACTCTCTGATTTCTACTCTGTACACATACACAAACATATTTTACTAGACCTCAGGAGTCCTATTTTGCTGAAAAAAAAAAAAAAAAAGACCTTTTAAAATTACCTTCAAGGCAAGATCTTTGAAATACCAAGATAGTAGCTAACATGTCTTTTAAATATACATTTCTTATACATAAAAATTATCAATAACAGTACTACATACATTTCATCCATTCGTTAATAAATATACATTGAGTTTTGGGTGGCAAGGACTGTGCTAGGTACTGACAATTCAAGAATAACAAAAGTAAAGATTTTCTTACTACCAGAGAGCTTTCCATATAGTGGGAAAGATGGCAAAAAAACATGGAACGTGTAAAACTCTCATCATTATAAGGATGGTTAATTAGGTAATAACAGCTAATAAGAAACTCTGGGAAAACTTTCTCGGATGATGATTGAACTGAAATATTGAGAATGATTAGAAGTTACCTTAGAATAGTGGAAACTGTGTTCTGGCACCTGTGAAGGACATGGCAGAAAGACACATGGTGTGTGTAACGGACCACTCTATGGCATAAGTAGATGGAATCAAACACATTGTGAGATGAGGCTCCAGTGGGAGGACCAGACCATCCACACCTTTGTAAACATTGCTGAATAATTTAATATCTTTCTTATGAGCAAGGGGAAAGTATTGACCAGACTTAAGGATGTGATTTAATGAGACTTATATTTTTTAAAGATCACCCTGGCCTTTGTATGTAGATATGACGGCACTTGGATGTGCTGCTCAGAGGAGGGATCTGGTCTGGAAATGTAAGTTTATAAGTTGTGTGTGCATTAACAGGTAACTGATATATAAATGTCAATATAAATGTCTAAGGAGAGAGTACAGAATAAGAAATAAAACTAGGCCCAAACCTCAAAGAACTCTAAAGTTGGTGGCTAGATAAAGAAAGTTAAGAGGCAAAAAAAAATTCCAAAGAGGAAGGAAAATTACTGAGCAGTGATTTAAAAACCAATGGATGAGATGCCATTGGTACCAGCTCAAGCTGTAGTTGGTATGTAGTTGGTCTCGCCAGCTCAGGAGTAGATGCTGTGAAGCCAATGAAGCCTGAGCCTTGAGGCCCTTCACAGGCCAACATGGGCCCCATGAGTTTTGAGAGATACAGGAGAATTAGAGCGTATTCCGGCTGGGACAGCAGCCAGATTAAAATCAGAAAATAAATACTTTCAGTAGGTAATTTTTAGGGCAGTTTCATGGTCACAGCAAAATTGAGTAGAGGGTACAGAGATTTCTCCTATAGTCTCCCCCCAACACTTCTGCTTATGTAAGAATTTTGGTAAATGTCTTAAAAATTCCCAGAACAAAAAGGATGTGAATCTTTAGGTCCATTCATGTTTTGAAATTTTTTTGCCTCATACTAAATAAATAATTACATTTTAATCTAATTTTACATTTGGTATTTTGTATTCTTTTTCTCATAAATCATGTAAGCTCCATGGGGAGACCTGATTCCACTTCTACACCATCCCCTTCAGAATCCCAGTATTTAGCTGTGTACAAATGGCTGTTCAATAATCTCTTCTTTGTCATAATGTCAGTGAAAGCTTCCTCCTAATAGTAAGTGTTTCTAGATGGATCCCTATCAGTCCCTGCTGGCTTGATCCTACCCTTCTGCCCTAAGTGTCTCAAGTGGAAGCACATAGATAGACACATCAGCGTGGTCATAAAGTGTAAAGATTTTGTATCACATGCTAATGCCAAGCAAAAACCGTCCACCATGGAAAAGTCACTGAACAAGCAAGCAGACAAAATGCTGTCAGCTGTTTGACAGTAGTCAGACTTTCTAAAAATTGGCACAATGGACACAAGAAAAGAGTGGCTCAGGTGGCAAAGATTGAGATTATATAAGGGCCTGACAGCATAGAATACCATTTACCAAGGCCAAAGTAGCTCTGGCTCAGAGAGAGAGAGAGAGAGAGAGAGAGAGAGAGAGAGAGAGAGAGTGTGTGTGTGTGTGTGTGTGTGTGTGTGTGTGTGTGCCACGAAGCTCCAGGTATGCATGGTTTACAGAATTCCTGATCTACAGACATGGAATGCCACACAACACAGCATCTGACTATGGGATCCACTTGCTAATAAAAAAGTTATGGGATAGGCCCAAAACAATGGAATCTGCTGGTTATATCATGTCCTGTATCATCCAATGGCTAACAACCTCAGGAATGCTGGAACAGCCTTCTAAAGGTGCAGATGAAAGACCAGATCAGAGGAAGCCCTCTGAAAGGAGGCATCTGTCAGCATGAAGTTCATTATATTGGAGACTTCTGTATGGTGCTGTGTCCCACTTCCCCCAAAACCCCATATGCAACATACATCCAGGATACAAGATATGGAAACAGGAATGTCTACATTTACTATCACTCCTAGTGATTCACTGTGGGATTCACCTTTTCACAACTCTTGTTTTTACAGAATTGGAGGTTCTGATCCCTAGAAGGGACACACTTCCACCAAGAGACAGCCAGAGCATCAGTGAACTACAAGTTAAGGCATATTGTACCCAAGGGCAAGCAGGAAAAAAACAGAAATCATCGTATTGTCATGGATAATTCATCCCAGTCAGCAGTAGGTAAGGATTCTTTTACACAACAGAAACAAAGAGGAATAGCTGTGCAACCCAAGTGATCCTCATGGCGCCTCCTAGTACTCCCTTGTTCTATTGTAATTATAAATGAACATGTGCTGCAACCCCAAATTGAGAACAGTGTGCCTATCGAAGATTATGTCCCTTCAGGTATGAAGGTTTGGGTTATAAACCACAAAGAGAAGCAGAGATGATAGCTGAAGATGTGAAGAATTAAGAATGGATAGTAAAAAGAAAGATGATGGCTCTGGCCAGAAATCAGCTGCAAAAAACAAAAAATGGATTGTAGTTCATTCCGTTAAGTTCCGTAAGGGTTTCCTCTTAGAAACAAAGGGGAACAATGGAGAGAGGCTCCCAAATCTAGGTGGGGGAATTGAGAAAGAATAGGAAAAAAGGTCCATGAGATCATCAGATCGTGATGCATGCAAAGTTGATACAAAATAAAAAGAGAAGTTGGATGGAAATGTCCTGATTGTCAGACAGTCTCAGGGAGGTTCAGCAAAATTTTGGAGAGCCCTTGAGCCACAGTTGTCTATCAGAGTAGTTTGGCATCTCCCAGCAATGAGCCTGCCTTAGTCTTCCTACTATATCAAATCTTGGCTGAGAATAGCCTTTGGAAGCATTGCTTCAGAAAGCCACAGGTTTAAAAGCAGAGCAGCTGGGCTGTCAGTTGATTTGCTTCCTGTAGTTGGAGGTCTGCAAGCACATTTTCATGGCCATCACAGTCGTTTATTTATTTAAATTATAATGGTCATGTGAAGCATAAAATCCACCTGACCAGTGTACGAAATTCTAGATAACACATACAGAAATCATCATCTCAGTAGTATTCCCAGAAACTTCTTAGCATTCTCTCTCTACATCATCGTCTAGATTCTATCAATACCTATTCTGTCTCATCATGGCCCATAAAGTATTCGTGCTTTCATTAGCTCTTAGTTAGACTGCAGAAGCAAACTTCAAATCCCTAAATCTGGTCTTACCTTATTCTAGAACAAACAGCTTTTGATCTAATTGTTCTAATAAATCAATATGATCTTTCACTACTCTGCCAAAAATTATTAAATGTTTCCCATCTATGATGGTTAATATTAAGTGTCAACTTGATTGGATTGAAGAATGCAAAGCAGTGTTTCTAGGTGTATCAGGGTGGTTCTGGAGATTGCCAAATCAAATTAACATTTGAGTCAATGGACTGGGAAAAGAATACATGCCCTTAATGTGGGTGAGCATCATTCTATCAGCTGCCAGCACAGCAAGAATAGCAGGCAGAAGAAGGTGGAAGGAGCTGACTTGCTAAGTCTTCAGGCCTTCATCTCTATCCTGTGATGGTTGCTTCCTACCCTTAAACATCAGACTCAGGTTTTTTTTTTTTTTTTTGGACTCTTGGATGTACACCAGTGGTTTGCCAGGGGCTCTCAGGCCTTTGGCTACAGACTAAGGCTGTACTGTTGGCTTCCCTACTTTTGAGGTTTTGGAACTCGGACTGAGCTACTAATGATTTCCTTGTTCCTCAGCTTGCAGATGGCCTACCATGGGACTTCACCTTGTAATTGTGTAAATCATTCTCCACAATAAACTCTCTTTCATATATGCATATATTCTGTTAGTTCTGTGCCTCTAAAGAACCCTGACTAATACACTATTCTTACCTTAATATTTAATGTCTACTATTCCAGCTTCACTCCTTACACTTTCCCAAATGGAAGCAATGATGATATTATCAACATATTTTAGATGTTTTTCCTTTCATCCTCCGAGTTTTAAATGTATACCATTCCTACTTTCTCCTTTAAAAAAACAGGAAAAACGGCCCATATTTTCTTATTTTGCACCCATGACAACTATCATTTCCTGTGGGGACTTTCTCAAGTAAACTTGATTGTTACATCTATTTGTCCTATGACAAATATAGGTAACTGTATCCTATTACTTGGAATATTATACTGACATTATTTGTTTGTAGGTCCATCCTGCCTTTGGAGGCTATAGTACAAATTGAGACCTGGATTTGAATTTTATTTTATCATTTGTCAAATGGGAAAACAGTAGGCTTCATGTATGGCTGTTCATGATTAAATGATATGATGCCTAAGCAGACCAGCAAAGGATGGATATTATCAGTAGCTAGTGATCAATGAGTGCTCACTCAACAACAGACGTTTTCCTAAATATCTTCTAAATTCTTTAAACAATCCTAAATACTTCATTGTCTTAATTTTTAAAATGAGGACTTGAAGCAGAGAGAGGTTAAATAATTTGCTATCATATTTATTAAAAGCGGTAGTTGTCAGGATCCAAACCCAGGCATATGGATTTGGGTAAAGAAGAGTAT
This sequence comes from Ateles fusciceps, assembly GCA_036589455.1. NCBI lineage: Eukaryota > Metazoa > Chordata > Mammalia > Primates > Atelidae > Ateles > Ateles fusciceps. The sequence continues at coordinate 4,194,836 of JAZHEH010001040.1, read as the reverse complement.
ATGCTTATCCAATAAACACTTAAACGTTCACTGCTCAATGTGGGTTTATTAATATAGGTTTGATTGTATAGGTTTAATTATTATAGGTTTACTAATATAGGTTTATTTGTTTTCAGCCCATTTTTTGCCAGATTTACACATATAAATGTGTGTGTGTATATATATATATATGTATATACATATATGTGTGTGTGTGTATATATATATATATGTATGTATGTATATATGTATGTGTTTGTGTTTATATTCATTTAAAATAAGGACCAGGTCTTATTTATTCTGGTTCACCTCTATATCCCTAGCAGTTAGCATGATGACTAGAATAGATGAACTACCAAATATATGAGGTTTAAATGAATGTTCCTGTGGGAAGGCATTGCTTAGAAAGTAATTTTAGTTACAACATTGGAAGGCCAGTGTTGTAGGGCCTAAGCCTAAAACACAATTGCAAAGGAAAAATTTGTGTTAGGGCATGTTTTAGGCAGAAGTTTTAGAGAAGCGTGATTAATAGGCAGAGAGCAGGGTCAGCCAGTATCATAGGGCATGGTTGATGCAAAAGTTTATCAGCAACAAGGTACATGATAGGCTGAGATATAGTCAGAAACATGGGTCAAGACCACATTAACAGAACAGATAGGTTGATGCTTAGTAAATGAATAAAGTCATGGTCAGAGTTGCAGACTGGGACAACTATGGAACCAGGATCAAGATAGCAGCAGGAACAGGTCTTGAGGGTCCTCATGCTCTGAATGACATGTTCTCTAAGGATTGATGCTTTTTTATTTGTGACTCATCACATTGTCTCATATATGTTCTACCTGGTGAAGAGGAAGAGAGGGAAAGAGTAAATTGAGGTCACTTCTGATGTCTAAGCTGGGTTTCCAAAAAGCAGAGCCTGTTTTCCAAATAAATTTTTTTCTGAAAATACTACCAAAAGAATTGGAAAGAGGGAGTTAAAATAGGTCAAGAGCCAAGTAAGTAAGAAAGCTAAGTAAAACGAATGTGGACTCAACTAGATACTGGTTACTATATAACCTCATGGAATTTGCTTTAGAGAACAAAGAACACCACAGAGTTAGTTCCAACTTGAATCAAGTCTGTCATCTACGTCAGGCAGTATTGAACTAAAGGTGTCCTTAGCATGAAGATTGGAGGAGTGTAACTTCCTGGGGTAAGTGGTTTCTATCAGCAGAGAACAATGCTCTAGGAGCAGAGTGGCAGCTTTGAGCAATGCAGATCACACTCAGGGGCTGGGGGCTGAATGAGCTGACCTGGCAAACGGAAAGCATGGCAGTGTGGTGGTGATGGTGGCAAAGGCTGCTACAGCATTGTCTATCATATTTCACATGAGAAGAGGCACAGTCACTCATTATTTTCTTTAGGCTCCCCAAGCCTCCATCAAAACATATCAATAGCTGTTTCTTACATTATTATATCCTATCTCCTTAGTTACTTCCATCTCTTTTGTCTTAATAGCCAATTTTGCAACCTTTGGTCAGGCCCTAATACTTTCTATTGTGTTTCATTGCAATAGAAATACTGCTGACAGACTATTAGCCTAAAATGCAAGGAATATTATGATTCTGGTGACTTCAAGATTTTCCCATAAATCTCAGAAAAATACATTTTGTAATACATATACACCAGCAATATCCAACTGCCTGTGACCCTCCACCATGAGTCTTTTCTTTCCGCATTTATGTTTGGCCCGGAATTCTCTCTGCCCAGTTCTGCTTCTGGCTAGCTCTTATTCAGATGTCATGTTTCATATCAGAATTTATCTAATTAGTGTAACCTTCTTTGATAGCTTCAGGTGAATTTTGGAGCTATTCTGCTATGGCCCCCTTATGTTTTTAGAGTACCTTATAGCACTTAGCATACATTGTTACAATTTTGCTGGTATGTCCTCTTTCTCATTAGACACTAAGTATCTTAATAGTACTAACTGAATCTTTTTGTCTTTAAATCAATAATGTCATACAGTCCCTGTCACATAGTAAACTCTCATACAACAGGTGTTTAAAGAGTGAACCAATAAATGAGAGAACATTTAATTTAAAGCCTTCTTCTTGTCACTTATTACTCTTATTCTTTTAGTCGACTTTTTAAATTGTTGTTAACCTAGCGTTTTCCCAAACCCACACTTCTCTCTTCATCAGATGAATTTTCTTTAGCACAGAAAGAGTATGTAGTGGCAAACAATTGAGAAGGGTGCTTACACACCACCAATGGATACTAGAAGAAGGATGCTGTAAAAAGGTTATGATGTCTCTCAAGTCCCACTAAATACAAATGTTTAAAGAAATTTTTTGTTACATGGGTCTCTCTTGGGGGACAGGCAGTCAGATGAGGAAATGCTTCTGAGTTATCCCAGCTCACTGTGAAGTGAATAACGTTATTAGGCCACTAGGGGGCTAAAGGTATTCATTCACTGTGGGAATTTATTTTCTTAGTCACTGCTTCACATAACAAAAAGATGAGCAGGAACTGCCAAAATGTGTAAGAAGAGAAGTTTAACAAACTGCATTTCATCCATTCTCGACATCCTTAGAAATAACACTGTTTCACTTGAAATTAGAAGCCAGCAACGTTTTGTCTTAAATCAGTCTTTGGACAATAAGAACAAAAGTTTTGGGATAATCAAGACCTGGATTTCAGATCCATCTCTGTTACTTACCAGCTGAGTGACATTGGAAAACAGCCTTCTCTTTTTTGAGACTCAGTGTACTCATTGGTAAATACAAAACATTTTGAGACTAAATGACAAAACAGTTTAAAGTGTCAAATGAGTATAAAATATAACATGTACTCAATACATGTAAGCAATTTTGATTATTCTTGTTCCATAGCAAAGAGTTTATAATATGGCCCAGAAACCAAAACAGTACAAATATCCTAAGATTATATTAATAAGAGTAGCATATAATTTCCATGTGGCTTTCTTCCCCCTTTTGATAAGTTTTCCAAGTGATTAAATAAGGACTTCTGTCCGTTAAAAGAAAACAGCAAGGGAAAACGAAACTGCATCCCATTTCACAGCCAATTATACGGAGACAGAAATCACAAGAGATCAGGTAGATAGTGGCAGGCATTAGAGAGAACAGGTTGAAACCTGAGGCTTGCCACAAGTAAAGAAACATACCATTGAAAGTTCTGCAGTATACAGTGTATTGAGAGGTCTTACTCTTCCCCTCCTTCTTATGATAGGTCTTGGAAAAGTTTCATGGAAACGCAATCCCAGAATGATTCATATTTTAACCATTTCCGTTCCTAATTTATACAATCCATTCAGTTAAGACACAGTCATTGAACAATTATTTTTGTGCTATATAATGCTCCAAAAAGGGGTCAAGATCTTTTAAAAAAATACGTTATTTGTTCATTCAATAAGTTGGCATATTCCATAATTGAGTACAATATGGGAGGACAGAAGGATATAGTACCCAAAAAGACAAGTGTAGTCTCCACACATACGCATATTATAGCAAGTTAAGTAGAGACAAGCGATAAACAGAAAATCACACAAATGATCAATCATTCATTCACGTAGGGTAACAGGAGCCAAGTGGGAGGGCATAAAAATTAATCAGGAAAGTGGGAAAGTGCCACAGGCACACTTAACCAATTTCACAATTTTGCCAACAGCTAACTTTTGCCAACTCTAATACAAGGCTTTGATTTTATCTTTTGGTATTAGGCTGTATATTTGACCCCGCCAGTAATACTAAGAGATAGTATAAACATTAGATATTTAAGAACAAAAATATCTTATTAACCATATAACTCTGATCATGACGATATTCAATGTTGACCAGTAATATCTTGGCTTAAATCCCGAAGTACAAAAAGAATTTTTAAAAGATATTTCTAATTGTTCAGTGTTGTTCAATATAGCATAATTTCATGAAGTGCTTTTTCTTAATATATTTTAAGCATCTGTAGATTTCTTTCTTTAAAAAATGAACTAAAATACTGGTTTTCTGATTTTTATTTGAAGATGTGGACTTTGATCATTCATACAGAACTGACATATTCTCTATCTTACTCATGCTAGGACACACATTTCTCTTCATTTTGTATTTAAAAATTGCAGGTTGAAATTAAGGGAAAAAATAGCTGTTCTTCCCTGTGTTTAATACTATTCATTCAATGGGTTCCTGAGCACAATAGGCAGCAGGTAGGTAATATTTCAGCTGTCAGTCTAACCTCTGGCCTCACTGTGTTTTGCAGACTATCTCCAAAGGGGACCAGCATTTATACATCGAATCTAAATACTGGTGATATACATCCTTTGAAGGCATCACTCTCTGCTTCTGAACTTATGTGGACGGGATTGAAGTAGGTTAAGGTAAGAGAAAAGTGAATCCTTGTGCTTTGTATGATTTAGGGCATTAAATAGAATAAGCATGGGAGTCCAGAGATTTAAGAGTTATAGGAAGAAACAAGAATAAATTTAAATATAAAAATCTTCCTTCCCCAAACCTACTTATTGCTCTTTTCTTTAAATTGATCTCTTGGTATCTTGCCCAAACCCTAAAGCACAGTACTTTCTCCTCTGCCCATTTTCTTTCATCTTATCTTTCTGATAATTTCAAAATCCTTGAAGCCTGTTTCTCTGCCTTCAGCCAAACAAGCTGCCCACCAGGAAGCGCATAAAGACCACCCAGAGCAAAGCAGATCCACCCAACATGAGCTGATGTTGATACTGCCAATCCCAATTTGCCTGGTTCTTGGGAAGCTTTGTATTAAAAAGCGCTGTTGCATATTTTTAATTTCCCCAGTGAGTCAGCTCCCCCTCCATGCTGCCCTACCAAAGAACTAGATAGTATCAGAATGTGAAACAAGACATGCTGTTCCAGAACTCAAGTTTTTCTTTCTTCTTGATTCGAAGAGTAAATTTGTGAACATGGGGTATTGTGTCACATGAGGAAATGAATTAGATTAACAAAGAATTAAGAACACAATATTATATTCACAGTCAAACCACTTTCACGTAGCTGAATTGTACATGATTATTCTAATGTGTTTGAATTGGGAAGATTCAAGCACTGTGGCTAAATCTGTATAATCCTTTTTGTTCTTGTTGAAGCAGTTACTTTGTATATTTGAACATTGTCTTTTTCTTGCCTTTACTTGAACCAAATTTATTCAAAGTCAGTGATGTTTTCTACTCCTAGCAAAGACATTGACATTTTATGTCATTTCTTTAAGGAAAAACTTAAAGTAAATTGGCAAAGTAAACAATTACAACACAGGCTAACCACAGACTTCTGTTGGAGAAAAATAGAATTAAAGTGAATCAATGTTTTTAATATATTTACACGAGTCAGATCAACTTCATGACTAATCCACTCAGCTAAATAGGAAGCAATTTATAAAACAGTTTACTGAAAAAGCAAAACATGATAGTGCCAGTCAGCTTCTCCCTGAACTTTATCACCTAACTTTTTTAGATCTGCCTCTTCTAACTCTATAATTAGATAATGGCTTTAATTAAGCCATTGAGCTTTAACTATAGCAAAAGCTGCTCTGATGCAGTTTTCAAGCTAACTTAATGATAACTCAGGATAAATATAAGCAATCTCACTCACTCACATTACCAGCAATCTCCTTTCTCCCTCCACTATCACTAACATGTGCATAACCAGAAGGGCTTGGAATCAGTTCACCACATTGGTAGTTCATCAAATTTCATCTTGGGTCTTCTGCATTATACTCAACAATACAATGTAACTCTGCTGGATGTCTTATGGAATTGCCAACATACTTTCCATTGTTATATAGTCCTATATTATTCAATTGGATTATTCTTTCTGTTATTGTATTTAGCTCTTGATTTAGAGACTCACCTAGCTCCCAAATTCCCCTACAACCTGGGTCCTTCTTTCATTTTGCCTGTCATATCTGGCTTAACTAAAGTACTGTACCTGATCTCCAATTCATGACTATGGCCTTGATGGGGGACAAACCACCCAGAGGCTTCACCCCTTACACTCTGTACTCTGCTCAGTGAGGGCTGCACAGGGGGCAGAATGATGTACACTTTAGATGGGACTGCTAACCTCTAGAAGTCTTAGCCATCTCATCTAAATTGCATGTTTCCCCGCCCCCTCACTCTAATAGCCTAAGATTCTACACATTTTCAAAGATGTGGCCATACCCTGGCATTACAGAAATTGCTTTCTGAATTCATGGCATTTAAATTTTTAATTTAAATGAGCATTAGAAGACTAGCATGTCTTCATGTATTTTCTTTAATTCCACTGAAAATGAGAGGAAAGCTATATGGTAAATACCCTATAAAAAATAATAAATACAAAACAATAAGAAAGTTATAGTACACACAGGGAATTATCATAAATGTTTTTTTTTTCCAAAAAAGATGGATGCAAACAAAACCATTATTTAAAACTAAAGTAATTCAACTTTAGTGATCCTCCATGGCATTTAAAACAATTTCATTTTCCTTTCTTCTAAAATTCTTGGGTACAACAAGAGAATAAGAAGACCTGTAAATAACAAAGGGAATGTAAGACATTACATAAAAAAACATTAATGGTAGAATTAAACATATCAAGAAGCTTTAAATAAATAGGCCCATTTCAAAAGCGAATTGTAAAGAGTATATTCCCTGGTGTAAAAATTATTGCTTCTTAAAAACTGATTAATATCACAGGAGATGGAGCAAGATGGCAGAAGAGAAAGCTTCACCAATGATATTCCATGCAAGGACACCAAATTAACAGCTATCTATACACACACACACACACACACACAACACTTTCTAAGAACCAAAAATCAGGTAAGCACTCATAGTACCCAGTTTTAACTTCATTTTGCTGAAAGAGGCACTGAAGAGATAGAAAAGACAGTCTTGAATCACCAAAGCCACTACTTTGGTTTGGAGGGAGAACACAGCAACTGTGAGGCACTAAACTCAGCTCTGTCCTGTTAGAGCAGAAAGAAAAGCTGAGCCAAACTCAGCTGATGCTCACCCATAGAGGGAGCCTTTAATGAGCCCTAGGCAGAGGAGAATCACCTACCCATGGTCTGAACTCGTGTGCCTGCAACCCTCGTCATTCAGGGCCAAAGTGCTCTCAGTCTGTCAGTAAATTTGAAAGAGTCTAAACCAGAAGGACTTCAACTCTAAGGCAATACCAGGGCTGAACTAGGCCCAGAGACAGTGGACTGGGGAGGGCACGGCACACAGCAAACTGAGACACTAGCTGGGGCAGCCAAGAGAGGGTTGGCACTGGCCCTAGCTCCAAGATAACATTTCGAGACACACCCTGGGCAAGAAGGAAACCCACAGCCTTGAAGAAAAGGACTAGTTCTGCTAGCATTCATTACTTGCTTACTGAAGAGCCCGTGGACCCTGAATAAGCAACAATACCCAGGTGCTATATCAAGGGCCTTGTGTGAGCCTCTGAGACCTACTGGCTCAATGTACCAACCCAGCCACATGGGAATAGAGCACTAAGCAGGCAATTTGGGTTGCCAGTTCCAAGATGTGATTCTTTGATGGCAATTTCTGGACCTACCACGAGCCAGAGGGGACTCCACTCCCTGAAAAGTGAGTCTCAGGCTAGGCACCATTCACTACAAGCTGACTTAAGAGACCTTGGCCCTTAAGGGAAGATGAGTGGTAGTCTGGCAGTACTCCTTGTGGCCAGGGTTGGCAGTGGCTGCTCGGTGAGGCTCCTCTGCCTTTGGAAAGGGGAGGGAAGAGTGGGAAGGACTGCATTTTGTAATTTGAGTGCCAGCTCAGTCACAATACAATAAAATACAAGGTAGAATTCTAAACTTCTTGACTCTAATCTAAAAATCCTGAATGGCACTTCTGGACCCACCTGGAACCTAAGGGACCCTACCACCCTGAAGGAAGAACACAGGCCCAACTGGCTTTGCCACCTTCTGATAGTAGAGTCCCAGGACCTTGAACAGAGACAGTAGCCAGGGAGTAGTTACGGCCAGTCTTGGGCAAATTCCAGCACTGTGCTAGCTACAGGTCTGACCCAGCACAGTAATAGTGGTAGTGGCCATAGAGGTGCTTGTGTCACTCCACCCCCAGCTTAAGGTGGCTCAGAATAGAGAGAGAGAGAGAGAGAGAGAGAGACACTCTGTATGTTTGAGAGAAAGTAAATAAAGAAAAGAGAACAAGACTCTCTTCATTGTAATCTACAGAATTTCCTCAGATCTTATCCAAGACAAGGCCTCTATGAGTTTATAAGAATCACAGTATCACAGTGTTACTGGATTGAGGTGCTCTTTAAAACAGAAACAGCTTAGATCATAATATGCAAGTTCTTTCAAATATCTAGAAAGACTTCCCAAGAAGGATGGTGAAAAATAAGCCCAGATAGCAAAGACTACAGTAAATATCTAACTCTTCAGTACCTAGAAACCAAAGAACATCTACTTGCATCAACACCATCCAGGAAAACATGACCTCACCAAATAAATTAAATAAGGCACCAGGAACTCATACTGGAAAAATAGAGATAGGAGATCTTTCAGGCAGAGAATTCAAAATAGCTGTGTTGAGAAAAACTCAGAGAAATTCAAGATACAATGGAAAAAATTCTGAATTCTATGAGATAAATTTAACAAAGAGATTAAAATAATTAAAAAGAATCAAGCAGAAATTCCAGAGCTGAGAAATGCAATTGACACATTGAAGAATGCATAATAGTCTTTTAATCACAGAATGGTTAGAAGAAAAAAGAATTAGTGAGTTTAAAGACAGGCTATTTGAAAATACAAAGTCAGAGGAGAAAAAATTAAAAAAAAAAAAAGTGAAGCATGCTTACAGGGTCTAAAAAATAGCCTCAAAAGGGCAAGTGTAAGAATTACTGGCCTGAAAGAGAAGGTAGAGAAAGAGATAGGGGTAGAAAGTATATTCGCAAGAATAACAACAGAGAATTTCCCATATTTAGTGAAAGGTATTAATATCCAATTACAAGAAGGTTATAGAACACCATGCAATTTAACTGAAAGACTACCTCAAAGCATTTAGCAATCAGATTACCAAAGGTTAAGAATAGAGAAAGGATCCTAAAAGCAACAAGAGAAAAGAAACAAATAACATACAATGGAGCTCCAGTATGTCTGGAAGCAGACTTTTCAGTGGACACCTTACAGGCTAAGAGAGAGTGCCATGACATATTAAAAGCACTGAAGGAAAACAACTTTTACCCTAGAATAATATATCTGTTGAAAATACTCATCAAACATGAAAAAGAAATACTTTCCCAGGCAAACAAAAGCTGATGGATTTTATCAATACCAGACCAGTCTGACAAGAAATGCTAAAGGGAGTGCTTCAATCAGAAAGAAATAACATAAATGAACAATAAATAATGACAGGAAGTTGCAAAACTTCCTGGTAATAATAAGTACATAGAAAAACACAGAATATTTTGACACTATAACTGTGGTTAGCAAATTGTTCTTATCCTAAGTAGAAAGACTAATTGATGAACCAATCAAAAGTAATAAAGACAACTTTTTAGGACATAATAAGTACAATAAGACAAAAATTAAAGCAACCAAAATTGAAATGTGAAGGGATGAATTTAAGGTGAATTTTCATTAGTTTTCTCTTTGCTTATTGGTTTGTTTAGACAAATATTGGTATCAAAGTTAAATTAGTTGATTATAAGATACTATTTGCAAGCCTCATAGTAACCTCAAACCAAAAAACATATAATGGATACACAAAACATAAAAGCAAGAATCTAAATAATATCACCAGAGAAAATTACCTTCACTAGAGGAAGACAGCAATGAAATAAAGAAGAAAGAGAATATTAAAAAACAACCAGAAAATAAATAATAAAATGGCAGGAGTAAGTCTTTCCTTATCCATAATAACATTGAATGTAAGTGGACTGAAGTCTCCTATCAAAAGACATACACTGACTGACTGGATGGAGAAACAAGACCCCATTGATCTGTTGCTTACAAGAAATACACTTCACCCAAAGAAACACAAATAGACTGAAAATAAAGGGACAGAAAGAGATATTTCATGCCAATGGAAATCAAAAAGGAACACGAGTCACTACACCTCTTTCAGACAAAATAGATTTCAAGACAAAAACTATTTGAAGAGGCAAAGAAGCTTACTATATAATGATAAAGGGGTCAATTCAGCAAGATGACATAATAATTTTAAATATGTATGTACCAAATACTGGAGCACATAGATATATAAAGGAAGTATTAGTAGGGCTAAGAGAGAGAGATAGGCCCTGATACAGTAATAATTGGAGACTTCAACGCCCCATCTTTCAGCATTGACAGATCTTCCAGACAAAAAATTAACAAAGAAATATCAAACTGAATCTGCACTACAACCAACTGGATCTAATAGGTATTTACAGAGCCTTTCATCTGAGAGCTGAAGAATACACATTCTTTTCCTCAGCACATAAATTATTCTCAAGAATACACCGTGTTAGGTCACAAAGCAAGTCTGAAAACATGAAAAAAATGAAATAATATTAAGCATCTTCTCTGACCGCAATGGAATAAATTGAAATAACAAGAGAAATTTTGGAAACTTTACAAATACATGGAAATTAAACAATATGCTCTTGAAGGACAAGTGGGTCAATATAGAAATTAAGAAAAAAAAATTGAAAAATTTCTTGAAACAAATGATTATGGAAATATAACATACCAACACCTATAGGTTGTAGCAAAAGCACTACTCGGAGGGAAATTTATTGCTATCAGTGCCTAAATCAAAGAGAAGAAAAAACCTTGAATAACCCAACCAGTCTAATCCTGTCTCTTAAATAACTAGAAAAACAAGAGTAAATTAAACCTAAAAGTAAAAGAAAAGAAATAATAAAGATCACAACAGAAATAAAAATGAAATTAAAAAATATAAAAGATCAATGAAACAAAAATTTGGTTTCATAAAAGTTAAACAAAATTGACAAACTTTTACCTAGACTAGAAAAACAGAGAGAGATCCAAATAAATAAATCAGAAATGATAAGGAAAAATTACAACTAATAGTGCAGACATTAAAAGGATCATTAGTAGCTACTACGAGCAACTATATATTAATAAAAGGAAAATCTAGAAGAAATGGATATATACAACATACCAAGACTGGACCAGAAAGAACTCCAGAACCTAAACAGACAAATAACAAAGTAATGAGATTTAATCTGTAAATAAAAAGGTTTTCAGTAAAGAAAAGCCCATCACCTGATGGCTTCACTGTCAAATTTTACCATACATTTAAAGAAGAACTAATACTAACCCTATTCAAGCTATTCTGAATAATAAGGAGGAAGTAATACTTCTAAACTCTTTCTAGAAGGCCAGTATTATCCTGACACCAAGACCAGACAAAGACACATCAAAAAAAAAAAAAAAAAAAAAAAGAAAAGAAAAGTATAGGCCAATGTCTCTGATGAATATTGATGCAAAAATCCTCAACAAAATACTAGCAAACCAAATAAAACAATACATTAGAAAGGTCACTCATCATGTTCAAAAGGGATTTATCCCTGGGATGCGAAGAATGATTCAACATATACAAATCAATCAACATGACATCATATCAACAGCATGAAGGATAAAACCACATGATCATTTCAATTGATACTGAAAAAGCATTTCATAAAATTCAACACCCTTCATGATAAACACCTTCAAAAAACTGAGGATAGAAGGAACACACCTCAGAATAATAAAATCCATATAAAAAAGATCCACAGCTGGTATTGTATTGAAGGGGAAAAACTGAGAGTGTTTCCTCAAAAATCTGGAACACAGTGATGCTCACTGTCACCTCTGTTATTCAGCATAGTACCAGAAGTCCTGGCTAGAGTAATCAGAAAAGAGAAAGAAATAAAAGGCATCCAGATTGGAAAGGAAGAAGTCAAATAATTCTTGTTTGCTAATGATATGAGCCTATATTTGAATAAAACCTAAAGAATCTGCAAGAACATTATTAAAACTGATAAATAAATTCAGTAAAGTTGCAGAATACAATTATCAACACAAAAAAATTAGTAGCATTTTTAAATGCAGTAAACAATGCGGAGAAGGGAAATAAAAAAGAAATCCCATTTAAAATAGCCACTCATCAGAAGAAAATAAAGAAAAAATAAAATAAAATAAAAATAAAATAGCCACACATAAAATTAAATGCCTATGAATTAACTGAACCAATGAAGTGAAAGATCTCTACAGTAAAAACTGTAACACACTGATGAAGGAAACAGAATAGGACACCAAATGAAGAGAAAATATTCTACGTTCATGGATTGGAAGGACTGATTTTGTTAAAATGTCCATGTTACCCCAAGCAATCTATAGACTTAATGCAATCCCTATCAAAATATCCATGACATTCTTCACAGAAATAGAAGAAACCATCCTAAAATTTATGTGGAATTACAAAATATTATCCATAATAGACAAAGCTATCCTAAGCCAAAAGGACAAAACTGGAGGAATCATATTACTGGATTTCAAATTATACTGCAGAGCTATAGTAAACAAAACAGAATGGTACTGGCATAAAAGCAGATACATAGACAAATGGAACAGAATAGAGAACCCCGAAACAAATCCACACACTTTCATTGAACTCAGTTTTGACAAAGTTGCCAAGAACATACACGGAGGAAAGAGAGATTCTTCAGTAAATGTGTGGGGAAAACTGGATATCCATATGTAGAATGGATAGACCCCTATCTCTTACTAAATACAAAGATCAAATCAAAATGACATAAGGACTTAAATCTGACTTCAAACTGTGAAACTACTACAAGAAAACATTGGAGAAATCTTCAGGACTTGATCTAGGCAAAGATTCCTCAAGCAACACCCTAGAAGTAGAGGCAACAAAAGTAAACATGGACCAACGGGATTTCATCAAGTTAAAAGGCTTTACACAGCAAAGGATAGAAAAACAACAAAGTTGGCCAGGTGTGGTGGCTCACACCTGTAATCTCAACACTTTGGGAGGCTGAGGCAGGTGGATCACCTGAGGTTGGGAGTCTGAGACAGCCTGGCCAAAGTGGTGAAATCTCATCTCTACTAAAAGTTAAAAAGAAAAAAAATTAGTCATGCCATGGTGGCATGCGCCTGTAATCCCAGCTACTCAGGAGACTGAGGTAGGAGAATTGCTTGAACCTGAGAGGCAGAGGTTGCAGTGATCTGATATTGCACCACTGCACTCCAGTTTGAGTGACAGAGGAAGACCTTGTCTCAAAAAAAAAAAAAAAAAAAAAAAAATGACAAAGTCAAGAGACAACTACAGAATGGAGAAAAACTATCCTCCTGGTAAGGGATTAATAGTCAGAATATATAAGAGGCTCAAACGTCTATATATGAAAAAATCTAACAATCCTTATTTTAAAAAATTGGGAAAATGATTTGAATGGACATTTCTCCAAAAGAAGACATACACATGGCAAACAAGCATATGAAAGAGTGTTCAGCATCACTATCATCAGAGAAATGCAAATCAAAACTGCAATAAAATGTAATCTCACCCCAGTTAAAATAAGCTTTTATCCAAAAGACAAGCAATAAATGCTGGCAAGGATGTGGAGAAAGGGAACTCTCAACATATGTTGGTAGCGAATGTCATTTAGTAAATCATTATGGAGAACTCTGTTGGAAGTTCCTCCAAAACTAAACAATGAGCTACCATACGATAGCAGCAATCCCATTGCTAGGTATATACCCAAACAAAGGAAATCCGTATATCGAAGAGCGATATCTGCACTCCTAGTGTTTGTCGTAGCACTTTTTATGATAGCTAAGATTTGGAAGCAACCTAAGTGTCCATCAAAGATGAATGGATAAAGAAAATGTAGTACATATATACCATGGAGTAGTACTATTCAACCATTAAAAAGAATGAGATCCAGCCATTTGCAACAAGATGAATGGAACTAGAGATCATTATGTTAAATAAAATAAGCCAGGCACAGAAAGTCAAACATCACATGGTCTCACTTATTTATGGGATTTAAAAATCAAAAAAATTGAACTCATAGACATAGAGAGTAGATAGATGGTTATCAGAGGCTGGAAGTGTAGTGGGGGCCCTGGGAGAGAAGTGGGGTTGGTTAATGGGTACACAAAAAGTAGTTAGAAAAGAATAAACAAGACCTACTATTTGATAGCATGATAGGAGACTATAGTCAATAACTGCACATTTTAAAGTAACCTAAAATGTGTAATTGGATTGTTTACAACTCAATGAATAAACGCTTGAGGAAATGAATACCCCATTCTGCACGTTGTGCTTATTTCACATTGCATGCCTGTATCAAAACATTTCACATACCCCATAAATATATACACTTACTATATGCCCAGAAAAATTAAAAATAAAAAAATGATTATTATCAAATGAAACAGCTAAGTGAGTACTTCTATTTCCACATACTAAAATTTAATACAAAGAATACTGTTTTTAAAAGAATATTATATTAATACAGGGCATAACCAAAGACAAAGATACAATTACAAAAAAAAAAAAAAAAAAAAGAGCTTCCAGAAATAGATCTGCACATATGTGTGATCTCAAAGAATGACAACACTGTTATTTCAAGTCAGTGGGAGAAAGCTGGCCGAGTTAATATGTGGTTCTGGAATTGGATGAAACCTATTATACTTCTCTCCCTGGGGCTATGGAAATTGGCTGCTTCCTCTGAACTACTTGGCCTTGTAAAAGAAGGTAGATATCTGAATCAAAATCATCTCCCAAATTGCCAGAAAAAAAATGGGTAGTAGAGTAGATTTCAAGCTGGCAATCAACAGCATCTGATGCAAGAAACTTTGTATTCAGACTGAACTAATTCCATTACTAAACTGCTGACCTCACGTGAAATATATTTCTTGTAAAGCTAATCATTTCAGTGAGATTTCCAAAATTATTAATATAAATTTGTCGTATTTTCAAAATTATTAATATAAATTTAATTACGTGTTTTTTTAATACTTTAATGTTCTCTTTATGTATACTGATTACCTTGTTCTTGCTACTTATGTGTTTTCTCTATACTTCTTTAATTCTTCCAATTTTTCAGAACTTCAAAGTTGTGTCTTGCTTATAGGGCTTTACAAAGAACCTGCCACTTGTTTTATGATGATATCTAAACTTCTAATATGCAATTTATTAATTTTCTCTTTTACTCATATTTTATTTTTATATATTATTTATATATTTTCTAGCATTATGAGATGAAGTCCAATAAATTTTGCCTGCTATATTCACTATTACCATGCATGTACAGATGTTTAGTCATCTTTGAATAGTTGCTTGAGGGCATGAGTTTGTTTTCTTTCCTCTTTTCTTTTGTTCTTTCTTGAGCAATGAATTTCTTTAAATATTTAGGATCCTGGAAATATACACACACATATATGTATATATCTTTTATACAACACCTATACATGTAAACTGCATATACACATAAGATGCAAGTATATTCCTATATAATGTGTATACATATGCATATGGCATTAGTGATATTATAGCCTATGCACCTACCACTGTTTTCGTAACATCCAATTACTGTACCACAATAGTAGGACTCATACATTTAAAAGTTTCGAGTACTCTGATCATTTAGAAAGTCAGAACTGCTTCAAGGATCTTGGAGTTCAGATTCTAAAGTTATTCTGAGGATGGGAGGAAACATATCTTTTTAAAGGTTTTCTACTTTACTTTCATGAATAATTCCTCACATCTACTGGATATTGGCATCATTTTTGTCCTGTCTGTATTTTCTTTCCAGAATCTGCTCACAGACAGAGTATATTGGTAAGTCTCATAAAATTGGTATTGCCGTAGATTTATTTACTTGTTGTTCTGTTTGTTATTTTTACTTAATATCTATGGTCAGTTTGGTGGGATTTAGGAGAGAGGCAAGTTTAAGGCATTTGCTCTGTCATCTATTTTGCATTTAATACCTGTTGCTTTGTAAGAAGACTGGTACTCAAACTTTTATAATCACCCGAAAGACACAGATTCCTGGACCTAGCCCTTAGAGTTATTATTTGGAATGTGTGGGGTGAGGCCTGATAATCTATATTTCTATAAAATTACCAGGTGATGCCAGTGTTGCTGGTCGGGGGATTCACATTTTGAGAATCACAGATTTAGGGATCTCTTCAAGCAGACTGAGACTTTTCAAGTTGACCCAAACAGATATATAGTCTCAAACTGCCGGAATCAGAGCTGAAGCCTTCAACAGATGCCTGGATTCAGAGTTTTAAGACCAATTCATCTTACGGAAAACTGCATGCTGGCTACCAGTAGCTAAAGCAAAAAAGTAGCAGAAAGTGGTGGTTTAGAAGGAAGGCAGGTTTACATTGCTTTGGAGATGATTTAGTTTTGAAACATTCATTTTCAAATGAAAAAAACTAGAATCAGTGAAATTAAAAAACTTTCACAAAGTTGACTTATGAAAATCCAAGTAACACATTTGGGACAGGAGATAAATTAACTGATCTATTTTTTTCTTTTTAAATGTAGGGTAGTGTAATAAATTAAATAAGTGAACTTTCCACGTAGGAGGACTATCCTGAATTTTATCAGAAAATTCTTGGGAATTTGAAATTAAGGCTGTCTTCTAATAACCAAAGGGCCCATCCTGTGTTTGTGCTTGTTTTTCCATTTGTGTCTTAGAGCACTTTTGTAAACATGCTAAGCTTACATGTGGCAATAAATATTCACTCCTTTTTTTTTTTTGACCCTTTGGCTTCTTTCTTCCTCTGTTGCAGAGAAGATCTCCTTATGATTTCTGTTCAGGTCACAGGATTTGTCCTTTTTCTCTGCTGTCACTTAACTGACAGTTTAAACTAGATTATGTTTAAATATTACACATACTGCTTACCATTAAGTTATAATTACAGTGAAATTTAAGCTAGAATCAATATTAAGTATTCACCCAAACCATTGCATTCAACTTGATTAATGATTGCAATTGATGGATGTGAATTAAGAATGGCAGAGCATTTAAAAGCATTACAATGATCAGCTACACTTAATTTCTACACCAATACCCTCTTAGAATGCTTCACATGTAGACAGGGTCCTAGAGCTTAGAACTAAATCCTAGGATCCAGAAATCATAATCAGAATTTTAAGGTAATACTGTTCTACTCATTGTTTAAAATACCCAAACATAAGAAACCTAATTTCTTTTAGTTACTAAGAATATTTTGGCTTTATTGACTGAATTACACAGATATTTTATCTTTAAATTTTCCCCTCAAGCTGTCAGATAATAACGTTTCAAATAATACACATACAAAGAAAGGAGTTAACATGGGGTATGTTAAAACTATCATATTTCAAATATTAAGGAGCAACGTTTATGTTTTACTAAACTCGTTCATAAATCAAATCAAAAGACAATAATATATAGCCAGGCTTTCAAATCTGGGCTGCACTTAACTCGTCTAATAAGTAGAGGCAAAGGATTAATACAAACATACTATGCCTCAGACTTTAAATTGGCATCAAAAGGTGACATACAGCTCAGTGTAATATGAAATTTGGAATTATATTTGGTCAAATTTTGTATTTATGGTGAATTCAACAGCTTTTTAAAGGAAAAGATAATCCAATTTGTCTTAGAAATGAAATTAGATTGAAGGATTGGTTTGGTGAGCATACAGCCAGTGTTTTCTGCTGGATATTTCTCTACTTTTCCAGAGCTGAAAAGATTTCTGGTTTCTTAACTAGCTCTTGTTTTGGCTTTATTCATATCAAAAATGGAAAATAGCCAGTTGTGGAGAAATTGTTGATGGTTTTGCAAGGTACAGGAATGTAGTTTAAAGTTTAGCTATGTATAGAGTCAGCCTTTTTCTCTGCCAAAATGAATAAACCTCTCAGTGAACCTCTGAAGTTCACCTTGAAGTTCATGATGGAGTCAACAGAACATTTAAGCACAAAGGGAAAGCAGAGTAGAAGTAAACAGATTTCTGCCAATTACCAGTTACAGGGAAACATTATTAATTCTAACCCCACTGAATAGAGACCTTGTAATGTTATTTTAAGTGTATTCTTGGGGTCGGGTTAGGAAACTAAGATATCTTTGCTAGCTGAAAATATTGCCTGGACATTTCAAAATGTTTATAAAGCACTTTCTCTGGCATAGATTGTTGAGGAAATCAAATTATTTTCAAACACTTAATATAACATCAATCTGCATTTGAAAATTAAGGTAGTTCTGTATTATTACGTTTTACCAATTAAAAACAGGCTAAAATTTTTTTTTTTTTTTTTTGTCCAGTAATGTCTCTTCTGTAATATTTAATTCAACTAATTTTTAAGCACCTTCTCACACAAGTTTTCTGAGTTCACATTATCCCCCCATGTATACATCACAGGTTAACTGAAGCTCAGAGTTTTTAGGTCCCTTGCCCAAGATCTCAAACCTAGATCTTTTTTTTTTTATTGCATTTTAGGTTTGGGGGTACATGTGAAGAACATGGAAGATTGTTGCATAGGTACACACATGGCAGTGTGATTTGCTGCCTTCCTCCCCATCACCTATATCTGGCATTTCTCCCCATGCTATCCCTCCCCAACTCCCCCACCCCCCAAAAACAGGCTAAAATTTTTTCCTATAAATGGTTTCAATCAAAATTCTATATATTCAAAGCAAAAATAAATAATGTCTAAAAATTCCATAACAACTTAATTACCATCAAATACATTTTTTAAAAATTGATTTAAAATAAGGATATTTAATTCAAAATTCATTTCTGAACAATTCTGTGTATTTTGAAATAACAAGTTATTTTTTCTTATTAGCTTGTATTATAAGAAATTTAAATATATAATGTCAGAAGTATAAAAATTTGAAATGCATTTTATATGTGACAGTAAGTCATACAGTAACTTAGTGATTCTGATATTGAATATCTCTTTTGGAATGATGTGAAAATAATATGGTGCCAGCAAATAGCTATTGTGTTTGTAAAATAACTAAGCAGAGACTCCAGTGACTGTACCTTAAACTCAGAGTTCTCTAATGTTTAGTCATACTATTGCAGAGGTGCTGAACCAGAAGAAGCTGGCTTGTAGAACCAGTGTGAGATTTGAGAACCCTGTGAGACTGTGCTGTGCCCTGATCCACAAAGCTGTCAGTGCACAGCATTTTCAGATCTCAGCAAAAGTTCAACATAGGGTGTCAAGCACTAGGTGTTTGAGATGTATTATTTCTAATAAAAGTGCCAAACTAAGTTTTGCAAAACAAAGTCATTTGCAATTTTCACAATGTGTACATACACAGTTTATTAAAATTTGCTTTACTCAGTAATGTTAATTTCGTGAAAATATCTGAACATAGGATATTCATTATGACTGAAACAATGTTTCCATTTAGTAATAAAATACATATTCATATATTAAATTGAATTTGGTAAGTAATATGTACATTAATCCATTCTTCTTTTACTAATTCAATACGAATCACATAAGTATTTTAGGAACTGTTTATCATCTGTGATACTCTCAATCTCCATGATAATCATAAAGATGTGGTGCTTTGCATATAATCATAATGAAACAATTTTAGATCAGAATATTGATTATTTGTAAATACACCAGCATTAAAATATTTTTCAGAATCCTTATTAAAGTCATTTCTTCCTTCTTGACTTAAGGTCCATAAATTACTCTTGTTCACAGAAAAGAAAATTGCTTTCTAGGACAGTTTAATATTTCAATGTCACTATAACAAGATATCTAATGGTCTCATATGAATAACATAATATCCTTCCTTGGGCTTAAATAACAAATACTTATAGATTGCAGTGCATTCACTGACTTGTTTGTTTGTTTAGTAAGATTTATTCTTTTTGCATTTTTTGGTCTCTATAATGGTATTTTGCCATTTCTATTTATAAAGTAACATTTAAACTCTAAGGATTAAGGAGAGTTAAAATTATGTCCTTTTTCAAAAATTTTAGCAAGGTTGAAAAAAATCTTCCTATTCCATAGAACAAGAAGAATATTTGCAACTCCCATGAATAATATTACAGGATTTAGAGATTTTTTTTAACCACAAACTGGGTTTAGTTACCAGGATAGCTACATGATAATACTGAGTAAATTCAGATACCCTGGAATAGTAGGCTAATGACATCATTTATTTTACTTTGCACTTCTATGATCATTTTTGCTGCAAATGAATAATAAAAACATGATGTTTTTAAATAAATACAGTTAGTTAAAAATGGTTTCCACCCTAAAGTTGGCTGAAGGTTTGTTTGCTAATGTTGGGACTTTTCATTTATTATTAATATAATTTTTGATTGACAAGTCATAATTGTACACACTTATGGGGTACAGTGTGCTGTTTTTATATATGTGTAAAATGAGGCATGAATAAATAAAGTTAATTAGTATATTTATCACCTAGCTTACCTATCATATTTTTATGGTGACACATTTGAAATTACTTAGTTATTTTGAAATATATAATACACTATTAACCATAGCCACCATGCTGTGCAACAGAACTCAAAGCCTGTTCTTCTATTTTAAAGTTTGTATCTTTTGATCAACATTTTCCCATCTTCCTCTATCTTTACCCTTCCCAGCCTCTGGTAAGCATTGTTCTACTCTCTACTTCTATGAGTACAACTTTATTAGCTTGCACATAGGAGTAAGATCATGTGGGACTGTCTTTCTGTTCCCTGCTTGTTTCACTTAATATAGTGCCCCCTAGAGTCACACAGACTGTTGCATGACAAGACTTCCCCATTTTGTAAGTCGAAATAATAGTCCATTATGTACATATGCCACATTTTCTTTAACCAGTCATCCATTTATAGAAACTTAGGTTGTTTGCTAAGCTTAGCTATTGTGAATAATACTGCAATGAACATGGGAGTGTAGATATCACTTTCATATGTTGATTTTAGTTTCTTTGGATATATACCCAGAAGTGGGATTACTAGACTGTATAGTAGTTCTATTTTTTATTTTTTGAGGATCCTCTAAACTATCTCCCATGCAGTTATACTAATTTGCTTTGCCCCCAGTAATGTGAAGAGTGTCCTTTTCTCTGCATCCTCTCCAGCACTTGTATTATCTTTTTGACAAAAGCCATTCAAACAAATTTAATATTATAGCCCACAGTGAATTTAATTTGCATTTTCCTAATGATTAATAATGCTGAGCATTTTTTTATGTACCTATTGCCATTTGTGTGTCTTCTTTTAAAAATATGTATTCAGGTCCTTTGCCCATTTTTTAAATTGACGTATTTCTTTTCTTGCTATGGAATTGTTTGGGTTCTTTATATATTTTGGATACTTTTTATCAGATTTGTGGTTTGCAAATATTTTCTCTTATTCTGTGAGGTGTCTCTTTGCTTTGTTCGTTATTTACTTTGCTGTACAGAAACTTTTTAGTTTGGTGCCATTTCATCTTCTTATTTTTGGTCTTGTTGCTTGTGCTTTTTGGCCATATCAAAAAAAATCATTGCCCTGGCCAATGTCATGGAGCTTTTCCCTCTGTATATTCATCTAGTAGTTTTACAGTTTCACGTATTACACTTAAGTTCATTTTGAGTTCACTTTTGTATATCATGTAAAATACAATTCTAATTTCATTCTTCTCCTTATGAATATGCAGTATCCTCAATATCATTTACTGAAGAGACTATCCTTTCTTTATTGTGTGTTCTTGGCAGGTTTGTCAAATATAAGTTAACCCGAAATACGTGGATTTATTTCTGGGATTTTTACCCTGTTGATGTGTCTGTTTTCATTGTACTACCAAACTGTGCTGATTACAATCATTTTCTAATATGTCTTGAAATCAGGTAGTATGATGTCTCCTGCTTTGTTCTTTTTGGTCAAAATTGGTTTGGCTATTCAAGGTCCTTTATGGTTGCATGTGTTTTAGGATTTTTTTCCAGTTTCATGTTAAATTACATTTCAGTTTTGATAGGGATTGCATTGAATCTGTAGATTGTTAAGGTATTATTTACATTTTCACAATATTAATTCTTTCAATCCATAAACACAGGCTATCTTTCCATTTATTTGTGTTTGCTTCAGTGTTTTTCATCAGTGTTTTACAGTTTTATGTATATGTTTTTCACTGCTGTTTAAACTTACACATGAAATTTAATTTTTTTATTGCTATTATAAATGAGTTTTCTTAATATTCTTTCCAGATAATTTTTTATGAACATATTGAAATGGCACCAAGTTTTTGTGCATTGCTTTTATGTTCTTCAATTTTACTGAACTCGTTTATCAGTTCTAGTCTTTTTTTCATGGAGTCTTTAGAGATTTCTAAATATCAGATTATGTAATCAACAAATAAAACAATTCCACACTTCCTCTTGTCCTATTAAAAATGCCTTTTCTTTCTTTCCCTTGCCTAATTGCTCTGGCTAGGACTTCCAGTACTATGTTGAAAAGAAGTGGTGAGAGTAAACATCCTTTTCATTTCTTTCTTTTTTTACTTTATTGAGACGGAGTTTTGCTCTTGTTACCCAGGCTGGAGTGCAATGGCATGATCTTGGCTCACTGCAACCTCCACCTCCTGGTTTCAAGCGATTCTCCTGCCTCAGCCTCCCGCGTAGCTGGGATTATAGGCATGTGTTACCACACCCGGCTAATTTTTGTATTTTTAGTAGAGACGGGGTTTCTCCATGTTGGCCAGGCTGGTCTTGAACTTCTGACCTCGTGATCCATCTGCCTCGGCCCAGCTGAGCATCCTTTTCTTTTGCCTGATCTTAGTGAAAATGTTTTCAACATTGCACCTTAGTGAAAATGTTTTCAACATTGCATGTTAGCCACAGGTTTGTCATACATGGTCTTTATTATATTGAGGCATATTTCTTCTAGACCTAATCTGTTGAGAGTTTATATCATAAAAATGTTGAATTTTGTCCATTACTTTTTCTGCATGTTTTGAAATGATCATATAAGTTTTATGCTTCAATTTTTAATGTGGCTTATTACATTTATTGATTTGTATATGTTGTACCATGATTGCATTCCAGGGATAAATTCTACTTGATTGTGATGAATGATTCCTTTAACACGTTCTTGAACTTGGTTTATTAACTTTTCTTGATAATTTTTACGTCTATGTTCATCAGGAATATTGGACTATAATTTTCTTTTCTTGTAGTGTTCAGTGTCCTTATCTGATTTTAGTTTTAAAGTAATGCTAACCTTGCGATATGGTTTGACTGTGCCCCACACAAATCTCATTTTGAATTATAACTCTCATAATCCTCAACTGTTGAGGGAAGGACCCAGTGGGATATTGTTGCACCATGGGATGGTTTCCCCTGTGTTGTTCTTGTAATAGTGAGTGAGTTCTTATAAGATTTGATGGTTTTATAAGAGTCTGGAATTTCCCCTGCTGGCATTCATTCTCTCTCTCCTGCCACCCTGTGAAGGGGTGTTTTCCACCGTGATTGTAAGTTTCCTGAGGCCTCTCCAGCCATGCTGAACTATGAGACTATTAAACCTCTTTCCTTTATAAATTAGCCAGTCTCAGGCAGTTCTTTATAGCAGCATGGAAATGGACTAATGCACATTGTAAAATAAGTTTGGGAGTACTCTTCCTACTTCAAGTTTATTGGAAGAAAGTAAAAAGAATTGTTATTAATTTATCTTGAAATGTTTATAGAATTCAGTAATGACGCTATTTAGTCTTTGGTTTGTGAGGGATGATATTTTGTCACTGACTCAATCCACCATCTTGTTGTCATTACTCCAGAAATTTGGCTAAATTTTTGAAGCACTTTTTCCTGTGAGTCAAAAGAATTTTCTACATCATTTGAATAAATATTACCTGCAGTAGCATCATAACAAAATAAATGAAAATCAAGGCAATTATTAGTGTTTATAGACTATAAACCATGTTCAAAGAGAGAAAGAATATATTTACTATTTCATGAAGACAGCGTATTGATAACAGCTAAGAAAACATTGAAAACTATATAAGAAGTTTTATACCTGTGGTCTCTAGTTATAAAAACTAGAAAGAGCAGAAGAAATAAAGCAAAAGTAAAACTTAGATGAAGAAAGTGTTAGGACTCATGTAATTGCACATATTAGATTAGGACAATAAGCTCAGTAAATTTATTCTGCTATGTCAATCGAATTCATAGGTGTAATTTCAGAACACCTGTCAGTAATCCCAAAAAAATCATAATAAAGGGAAAATATGCCATAAGACTAATGATAGGTAAATGCTTTCAAAATAAAGAGAAGAATAGAATTCAGAAATGACAGGTAGATTTGGAAAAAATTTAGAACAGATTGTGTGTTTAAAAAGTTTTATTAGCATAACTAGAGTTGCAGTTTCAAAGGAAGAAAAAATATGAGAGATATTCAAGATTCAATAGGATGTCATAAAAATGAACATAGATTTGTTGCCTAAAGCTAAAGAAATGCAGACTCCACTAAGAAATCAATAAAGTTTGCTAAATATAAATAGGTTTTGAAGAATTTCATCTATGTCAGAATGAGGAATGCCATTAAATGATATGCAAATATGGAGACCCTGTTGTCTATAGAATGCCAGTCTATAATAAAGGAAGCATCCCAAGTAGAAGTATACTTTCTCCAACCTTCAATAAATAATGTCAATAATGTGAAATTATCTTTTCAAACCCCACATTTTAAAATTAAATATAAAAAAAGTTAACTATATGCAGATGACCAATGCCAGTATATTCACAGATTTTTTATAATCAAGAATAGTCCTATAAGGGCCAGGCATCAGGGCTTATGCCTAACACACCAGCATTTTGGGAAACTAAGTTGGGAAGACCATTTGAGACCAAGAGTTCAAGACCAGCTTGGGCAACATACTGAGATCCCATTTTTCTTATAATAATAAATAAATAAGAATTGATCTCTTAAGTAATCAAATGTATTTTAATTTGAACTATACTATACAAATGTTGGACTTGGATTTGTGATTATTTCAGTTAAAAATGTACATGTTGACATGTGTACATACCACTGGGATAATTAAAATATCTTTATTGATAATATGTATTTATTTAATTCATATAACCTGAGCTATTTAAGACTTTGGAATGTTTTTCTTGTTAGACTTGCAGGTTATCCCTGTTTAGCACTTCACCTTATTATAAAAATCGATATATAAAAGTTTAAATGCATAAAAATGTTTATACATATTTGATGAACTAAGTAAATACATGGGATTAATTCTTTATAAAATGAGTTTAGTTTGCACAACAGAAGTTAATTTAGTATTACCATAAAATAGTAAAGATAGTCTTTTCTATTTTACTATACCTAAACAAAGTATAATCAGATATATAATTTGAACTTAAAAGTTTAAAAAACTAAATTTCAAATTTTACATTTAATGAATTAATGTTTATTCATGACATGGGAAACTATTAACTCTTCTGGCACATAGAGCCATTTCTCCATCTTCAGAAGTTCATACAGGAAGATTTGTTCCTAATTGCTCTCTACCATAAACAATGAAAATATCTAACAATTTAAAAATCAGATAAAATGTATAAAGCAATCATTTTTTGACATTGGACAACAAACACCACAAGGCTATAATCTGCAAGAAGAGAAATGAATATACTCAGTTTTATAATGCCCCAGCTTGTTAGTTATAGAATTTCCGGTTGAAATTCTGATAGTCTTAATGAGTTGAGCATACAGAGATGAGAGTTTAGGCAGTTCAAGGTAGCTAGAATTTTAGGGGCATAAGGGCATGGTGGCACACTCCTGTAATCCCAGCTACTTGGGTGGCTGAGGCAGGAGAATCACTTGAACCCAGGAGGTGGAAGTTGCAGTGAACCGAAATCACGTTACTGCATTCCAGCCTAGGTGACAGAGCGAGACTCTGACTCAAAAAAAAAAAAAAGAAAAGAAAAGAATTTCGGGCGCATAATACAGGAGAACAAAAACTGCACAGTGACGAACTTAAGGGAGATGCCCTCAAGTCGTTGGTTGAATACTGATATGTGCATGCATTAGAGAAGACTCCCAGAGGTCAAAAAAAAAAAAAAAAAAACTACTTGGAAGCAATAGTTTGACCACCACTAAGACCCACAAACACTGTTCATAGCATGTGATCCTACTGAACATTGTAGAAAGATATTGCAATATAAAGAACAACAGACTGATTCTTCTACCTAGTGTCTTCTGTCTAGTATCGTGCTTCAGTACTTGGGATTAAATTAGTCCCAGAGAGAAAGTCTATGCTGGATCTTTCCAAACAAAGCTTAATGCCAGTTTTAAATGGGTCAAACTAAGCCACAAACTACTTATCTATGTACCAGAACAGAATCCAGTGTTCTTTAAAAAATTTCAATAAAATCCAGAAAGGAACATCATAAAATTTACAGTAGTGATACATTCAATGAAATATTATCAGGCACGTAAAGAAGCAGGAAAATATGATCCAAACGTGGAGAAAACTCAAGCAATAGAGACAGGTCTCCAAATAACGGAGATCAAGGAAGTTATAGACAAGGATGTTTAAACATGGGGAGAAATGCCAGATATAGGTGATGGGGAGGAAGGCAGCAAATCACACTGCCATGTGTGTACCTATGCAACAATCTTGCGTGTTCTTCACATGTACCCCAAAACCTAAATGCAATTAAAAAAAAAGAAAAAAAGACAATCATTATAAATATGGTGTCCTAAATTGCACCTTGGAACAGAAAAAGGATGTTAGTGGGAAATGGACACATCTAAATAAAGTTTGTAGTTTACTGTTAAGTTAAAAATAATTCATAGTAAATTAAGAATTAGTTTGGTTAATGGTTCTTAGTTTTGATAAATTCACTATGATTTTATGAAACATCAACAATAGGTGAAGTGTAATGTAGAGCAGGTGAGAACTCTCATACTACTTTTATGATTCTGTAAATCTAAAATTCTTGCAAAATTAAAAATTAATATGTTTTAATAAAGTATAGTATCACATAATACATTTAGGAGAATAGGTATTTCACAGTACAGAAGTAAATTATCCTTGGTAAAGGAGAAAGTTCAAGAAGAAATTAATAAGCATAATTGAGTACTTTATATAGATATACATAGATATATAGTAAGTATATATATATACACACACACACACACACACATATACAGATATATGTAGTAAGCATATATATAATTCAGTACTATATATATAGAGAGATATATAGGAAGTACTTATCCTTAACATAGTAAGTACCCAATCATCCTTACTAATTTCTCAATATGTATATAGTTATTAAGTATATATAGAGAGATTTTTGTTTGTTTGGTTTTGTCTTTTTGTTTTGTTTCATTTTGTTTTTTAAAATACTTTATGCTCTGGGGTACATGTGCAGAAAGTGCAGGTTTGTTTCATTGGTATACACATGCCATGGTGGTTTGCTGCACCCATCAACCTGTCATCTACATTAGGTATTTCTCCTAATGCCATCCCTCCCTTTGTCCCCCACCCTGTAACAGGTCCTGGTGTATGGTGTTCTCCTCCTTGTGTCCTTGTGTTCTCATTGTTCAACTCCCACTTATGACTGAGAACATGCAGTGTTCGGTTTTGTGTTCCTGCGTTAGTTCCCTGAGAATGATGGTTTCCAGCTTCATCCATGTCCCTGCATAGGACATTAAGTCATTCTTTTTTATGGCTGCATGGTGTATAGGTGCCACATTTTCTTTTCCAGTTTGTCATTGATGGACATTTGTGTTGGTTCCAGGTCTTTGCTATTGTGAACAGTACTGTGATAAACATACGTGTGCATGTGTCTTTATAGCAGAATGATTTATAATCCTTTGGGTATATACCTAGTAATGGGATTGCTGGGTCAAATGGTGTTTCTGGTTCTAGACCTTGTGGAATTGCCACACTGTCTTCCACAATGATGAACCAATTTACACTCTTTCTTTTAGCTCAAGACCCTGGTCTCTCCTACCATAAGGGGATACAACCCTCTAAACATTTGTTCAGTAGTTGGCCTTTTGGTGTAAATGAAGTCATAAAGGCAAGTTTTGATAAAGGAGGCTGGGTAAGAAAGTTTATGTTGCCAGATGGCTCAACTGGAGGACAAAATTTGAGTCCACAGTTGGAAACGATGATATGGGACAGGAGAGGAAACTGGGAGAGACACATGGAAACTGCTTTAAATACTTTTCTTAAATATTGCTGTTCATGAATTTTTAATTATCTGTATGATATTCTATAAAATTATAATCATATGTTTTGAATTAACACCATTCTTACAGACAACACAAGTACTGTAGCTTCTAATTATTTCCTAGAAAGCCTTGAATATGTGACTGTAGGATGAGCGTATAAAATACACTGCTCCTGTAAAATATAACTAGTAACCAGAAGTTCTGTCTTTTGGGGCAGATACCTTGTATATATTTATTTTTAAATTAACAGGAAGAATAAGATGCATTTAATGTGTATGACATGATATTTTGAAGCATGTATACACTGTATTAATAGAATGGCTATATCTAGTTAATTAATACCTGTATTGCATCACATAGTTATCCTGAGTTTTTTAAAGTTTTTGTTTTGTGTGAGAACACTTTATATCTACTCTCTTAACATTTTTCAAGAATACAATGTATTATTAATTATAAACAATTTATTGCAGCATTATTCACAATAGCCAAGATACGGACTTAATTCATAGATGGATGAATGGATACAGAGAATGTGCTATATATACATAATGGAATACTACTCAGCCATAAAGAAAGATATCTTTTGTGACAACATAGATAAAACTGAAGAACATTACACTAAGTAAAATAAGCCACTCACAGAAAGACAAACGTCACATGATCTCATTCATATGTGGAATCTTAAAGTGTTGATCTCAATAAGTAAAGATTAGGATGATGGTTACCAAGGGCTGGGGAGCTTGAAGGGAGGGCAGGATTTGGTGACATATTGGTCAAAGTGAAATACCTCTTCAATAAGGGTTGATTCTCCTTTTGTTTTTTAATACATAGAAACATAAATGTCAGAATTTCCTTCTAAAATAAACATATTTAAGTATTCTCAAAGAGAAATCTAGTATTGGTCTTTATTACACCTGTGATGGTTAATATTATGCCTTGTCTATGGTGCTCAGATGTTTGGTGAAACAGCAGTCTAATGTTGCTGTGAAGGTATTTTTGAAGTATGATTAACATTTCAATCAATAGACCTTGAGTAAAGCAGATGACCACTCATAAGGTGGGTGCAATCATTTACTCAGTTAAAGACCTTACGAAAAAAAGACTGAGGTCTCCCAAGAAAGAAGAGACTCTGCCTCCAGACTGCCTTCAGACTTAAAGACTTCAACTTTAACTCTTCTCTGTGTCTTCAGTCTGCTGACCTGCCCAGCAGGTTTAGGACATGCCAGTGCCCAGTTGCACAAGTGATTTCATTAAAATCTCTTTCCTTCTCTCTCTCTGTTTTTCTTTCTCTTTTTGTGTTAAATACACACACACACACACACACACACACACACACACACACACACAAACACAAAACTGTTTCTGTTTCTCTAGAGAGCCCTGACTAATACAACAACTCTATTAGAAAAAGAATAATTTGGTTTTGTTGTGTCCATTGCTTAGGCCAGTTGCAAGCACATTATCATTGTACATACATCAAGGATGCAGTGAATGTGAAATAACTTCTGAGTAACGACATGACCTAGTCTCTGGGTAACTCAGTCGTTTTATTACGTGACAACTACAGCCTTTATTTATTTTTATTTTTCCTTATAGAAATGTTTATTTTTATTCTGTACAATATAGTTATTTATGTTGTTTTCCCCAATTTTTAATTTTCACTCAAATTATTGCATCCTAAGAAAATCACTGTTTTAGGTTTATGTCTAATACTTGTCTCCATAGAACAATTTATTTTGTAATTTTGGACTATGTCTTTTAATCAATGGACAAAAAGAAATTGTAGAGTTTTTTTTATTCTTAAATATAAACAAAGGGGCAAAAATAAGTGCATTCCATTATTTCCAGAAATATAACACACCCAGAACTTTGGGATAGTACATGTCTCAACCTGAGTCTTGTGTAAATAGGAAACTTATAAAGCTATTTTTATTTTAAATGCACTTATTTATATAAAAATTAAAAAGTATATATGATTTGGCTTTGTACCTACCCAAATCTTGTCTTGAATTGGAGCTCCCATAATTCCCATGTGTCCTGGGAGGGACTTGGTGAGAGGTAATTGAATCATGGCAGCACCAGGTTTCTCCCTTGCTGTTTTTTGTGATCGTGGATAAGTCTCATAGGATCTGATGGTTTTATAAGGCACCTTCTCCCTTTTGCTCATTCTTCTCTTGTCTGTCTTCATCTAAGACATGCCTTTGCTCCTCCTTTGCCTCCCACCATGATTGTTAGGCCTCTCCAGCCATGTGTAACTGTTAATTTATTAAATCTCTTTCTCTTTATAAATGAGCCAGTCTTGGGGATGTCTTTATTAGCAGTGTAAGAACGGACTAACAAAGTAAATTGGTACTGGGTAGTGGGGCTCTGCTGTAAAGATACCTAAAAATACAGAAGCGACTTTAGAAGTGGGTAACAGGCAGAGGTTGAGACAGTTTGGAGGTCTCAAAAGAAGACAGAAACATGTAGGAAACTTTGGAGCTTCCTAGAGACTTGTTGAATAGCTTTGACCAAAATGATGATAGTGATTTGGACAAAAGATTTCAGGCTGATACGGTCTCAGATGGAGATGAAGAACTTGTTGGAAACTGGAACAATGGTGATTCTTGCTATGTTTTGGCAGAGACTGGTAACATTTTGTCCCTTCCCTAGAAATCTGTAGAACTTTGAACATGAGAGAAATGATTTAAGGGCATCTGGTGGAAGAAATTTCTAAGCAGTAAAGTGTATGAGAGGGGACTTGGGTGCTCTTAAAAGAATTCAGTTTTATGCATTCACAAAGATATGGTTTGTAATTAGAACTTATGTTTAAAAAGAAAGCAGAGGCTAAAAGTTCAGAAAATAGGCAGGTTGACAATGTGATAGAAAAGAAAAACCCATTTTCTGAGAGAAAAATTCAAGCCCACTGCAGAAATTTGCATAAGTAACAAGGATCCAAATGTTAATTGCCAAGACAATGGGGAAATGGGAAATACGAACCTGGAAAAAGTCATGCACCTGGAAAAGCCACAGACAGTCCACACTAGCTGTGAAAGCAGCTAGTAGGGAGTCTATGCCCTACAAAGCCACAGAAGCAGAGCTGTCCCAGACCGTGGGAACCCACCCCTTGCATCGTTGTACCCTGGGTATGAGACATGGGGTCAAAGGGAGATCATTTGGAGATTTAAGATTTGACTGTCCTACTGGATTTCAGACTTGCATGGGGCCTGTAGCCCCTTCATTTTGGGCAATGTCTCCCAAATTTATTTACCCAATGGCTGTATCTAGGAAGTAGGTAACCCACTGTATTAGGAATTAACTAACTTGCTTTTGACTTTACAGGGTCATAGGCAGAAGACACTTGACTTGTCTTAGATGAGACACTGGACTGTGGAATTTTGAGTTAATGCTAAAATGAGTTAAGACTTTCAGGGACTGTTGGGAAGGTATGATTGGTTTTGAAATGTAAGGACATGAGATTTTGGAGGGGCCAGGGGCCGAATTATATGGTTCGACTGTGTCCCCCACCAAAATCTCATCTTGAACTGTGACTTGCATAATCTCCACATGTCATGGGAGGGACCCAGTAGGAGGTAACCAAATCATGAGGGTGGGTTTTTCCCGTGCTGTTCTTGTGATAGTGAATAAGTCTCACAAGTTCTGGTGGTTTTATAAAGGGCAGTTTGCCCGCATACACTCTCTTGCCTTTGCTTCTCCTTTACCTTCTACCATGATTGTGAGGTCTCCCCCAGCTATGTGGGACTGTGAGTCCATTTAACCTCTTTTTCTTTATAAATTACTCAGCCCTGGTAATATTTCATAGAAGTATTAAAATAGACTAATACGGCATACAATTAAAAATAAATCTGTATATAAGGGTCTAAAAACAAACATAAATTTTATCTCACCATTCAAACCATTTTCTCAGGACCATTCTCTATCGGTGTTAGAAAATTTCAGTATATCATTATAGAAAAAATGTACATATACCAGCGTACATGTACATCATATTTGGACTAATGAAAGCATACTACTCCACATACTATTTTGTGTCTTGATTTTTAATTTAATAAAATATATGTTGACTCATGAAATTGTCACAACATTATGAGATAATTACCATTATCTACCTCCTTGAACAGATGAAGAAAATAAAATGCCCAGCAATGAGATGTTCAGTAACTTGCTTAAGGTCTCAAAGCTTTTATGAGAGAGAGCTATAGTTTAAGAACTAACATTCTTGACTCCAGTGTCGGTGTGCTTAACTCATTATAATGTCTTAGCAATCCATAAAAAAATATAGCTTTAAAACATTATATTTAATGACCATACGGTTTCAGTGATAATTTTTGCATAATTGATTATTTTCACAAGTTATTGAATGAGTACTTAGCATTGTCAGCATACTTAGAGTGAAGCAGTAAGAATGAGATGTCACCTGAGAAGCTTATCAAGTTGGCTTTCTAACTTGGTTGTGATTGTTCCAACTTAATTAAATCTAACTTAGTTAAATCTATCATCTATCTCAGTTAAACTGATTGTTGACATTAGCTGCCTCCACATGTTTTTAAATGA
The DNA here is from genome assembly GCA_036589455.1 of Ateles fusciceps. Lineage (NCBI taxonomy): Eukaryota > Metazoa > Chordata > Mammalia > Primates > Atelidae > Ateles > Ateles fusciceps. Next base: position 4,162,112 of record JAZHEH010001040.1, on the reverse strand, counting down.
CTAAATTGGACAAGGTTTGTAAAATAGGAGTAAAATCTTCCTGAAGTGTCTCAAGGTGTACCTTTAGGATAGTGGGTCAGACGGTGCTCATACAGTTGCTTGCTGTTTTCTTCTAGTTGTTCATATTATGGCTATCACACTGACCTTTCCCACAAACTATGAAAAGCTATTTCAAATTAAACCCCCTGACTAACTGTCCTCTCCCTTCAGATGAAGGCTTCAGACCCCAATCTGAGGTGTATAGTAAGAAGTTGTAGATGAAGCTATCTTGGGTATGAGGCTATTTCTGTAGTTGAAGTCTTAAAGAAGACAATTGATGCTATGCCTGGCTATTTTAAAATATTCTGTCAAAAACATTCAAAAATGATCCTCAAAGTTACTGCTTTCATCTTCAACAATACCTACCTTAATGGTTATCTTTGTTCAGATAAGATAAAATGGAGTTTAATTTTCTTTTCCTCTGCAAAAATAATGAGAACAAACCAAAGGTTGCTTTAAATTTCCTTATGGTGAATAAAATAAAACTTTATGCAAAACATAATGGGTATAATAAGGTAAATTGCTAAGGTTGACACAGTTCTCAGAAAGCCAAAGTATTCCCTAGCTTGTTCTCTTCCACATGGAAATGGCAGTAGGCTCCTAATAGAGGAGCTGAGGAGACAGAGCATTTTGGCAATTATTGCTTTTCACATTTCATTTAATTTCTTACTACCAGATTTAATAAAGAAATTCAAGTTATTCTTCAAATTCTGATTTTTAAGAATACTTACTATACTTATTTTTAAAATCCTTTGTAAGTTGAATATTAAATGTATTACCCTTTCTCTGCATTTCCCAATTTTTCTTTCCCTAAACCTATATTGCTTTTCTCATAAGAAACATGCACCACCTTGCAAATATTTCAGAGTATTTGAAAGTTGCATCTCAAGATTAATAAATAGTCCTTAGAGCATGTCCTTTTAGCTGGTAAAAAGCTATGGAATCTCTAATAAGCACAAACATATTTTGCTTTTGATATTAAGTTTAGTACAGATACTCCATAGCATAGTGCAAAGCTACAGAAAAATAATATTTATTTTAATAATGTTCAGAAAATACAAGCTAATACTCCAGAAGATACACTGTTGTTCTTTCTACTTTTACTATAGTTGTGTATAAACTCACCTGTTTATGTCAGATTAATATTATGCAAGAAAAATGTAATGCTTAAGAAACTTACAGGTCAAGAATATTTTTATCCAGTTCTTATATGTGTTCTTTAACTTTTTGAATGCTATACGTTTCTGTGAACTGATAAAATATGTAATAATGATATACTTCCCCTTTCAAAAGACTTTATCTCTAAATAGGAAATATAAGTCTTTCAAAGAAATGACATTTTACCAAAAAACTTGATCTTTCCTGACATACCATCTAACTCTCACATCGGGTGTAATTTACCAAATTGGTTTGAAGGCATTTCAGGAAAGTACAGGAGCCAGAGTCTGCATTACTGGTGGATTTATCCAAGTACTTGATAGTCCATTAGGAGAATGATTCATCTGAGGCAATGGCAGACCAATATCCAAGCAGTGCTTCAAGCACACAACCAATTTGAGAAGCAACCAGGCAGCTGTTACATACTTAGAGTCTGCCTGGGACCGTATAAGTAATACCTCAGATTTCCACTTTGAACAGGATTGTATTTGCTACTTTAAAAATTGCTATTTTCCCTTGAAGAGATGAATGTCACTTATCCTGTTATTAGAAGGAAGCTAAAGAATATCCAATTCAGTGAAAACAGGCATGGAGGGAGGAGGAAAAGACGTGCTTGGATACAAACAGAAGTATTTGAACTAACGAATCAAAAATGCCTGCCTTGTCTTAGGTGATATTGTTATATCTCTTAATTCACATCACCGTACTGAAAAAAAAGTCCTGTATCTTTTTGCCTGTACTCTATTTTTCCCGGTGTTTTCACACAGAATCTTAAACTTTCACTTTTATAATAGCCCATAGTCATACTACATGATCAGATAGTCCTACAAATACAGTTACAGGTATTTGCAGTTGTATTTTTGTTAAGCGCCAAGATATTTATTAGTGCTCAATGGTGAATAGATCGTGACCAAACAATAAAAGTACTCTCAAATTTCAATTTTAGTTTTTGAATTACAAATTTCAAAGGAAAGCATAGTTATCCATATTTTATTTTAATGATCTAACTTCCTCCTTTGCTTGTAAATTACTTATCCCTAGTTCTAAATCTTGTAAATTTTTGACTGTAGGTTTGTATGGACTCACTTCCCACAACTTTTCTTCAAGTAATTCCAAACGACTAGACTACTTAAAGTTGACTCAACACTATGCCACCGTGTTTCCCACCTCTAGTATGTACATTCATATGGTAGGTAATGTGAATGGCATCCTTTGGAGCTATGCAAGGCACCTTCCTTTACATAGACTACAATTGGAATATGCCTTCTGGATTTATACAGTAGTCATGGCTAGACTAAGGGTATGGCTAGACTCATCACATCTTTTTTTCATTTGTTCTGCTTATGTTATATGTTCTGTGCCAGTAACCTCACCCTCAACCTCCAGGTTACCCAAGGAAGTAAAACCATCTATGTTTCAATGCTCAATTTAAAGATTGCCATGTCTGTAAAACCTGATGAAGGTGTGTCCTATTCTGTGTCCCCATGGCCATTTGTTCCTACAGGAAGCATATTAGGCTATTCTCACACAGCTGTGAAGAAATATCCAGGACTGTGTAATTTATTTAAAAAAACCAAAAGTTTAATTGACTCACTGTTTCACATTATTGAGCAGGTCTCGGGAAACTTACAATCCTGGTGGCAAAGGAGAAGCAGGCATCTTCTTCACAGGGTGGCAGGACAGAGTGAGGGCAAGCAGGGAAATGCCAGACACTTACAAAACCATCAGAATTCATGAGAACGCGATACTTATCACGAGAACAGCATGGGGAAACTGCCAGCTTGATCCAATTACCTCCACTTGGTCCCGCCCTGACACGTGGGGGATTATGGAGCTTATGGGGGAGTACAATTCAAGAGGAGATTTTGTTTGGGGGACCAGCCAAACCATATCAGGAGGTCAGCATTTCCTCTACTGCCTTGTCTGTAGGTCTATGTTGCACGTGTGCTTTAGCCTTTCCTACTTCAGAATGAGATATTTCAGGACGGGGATCTTATGACCTGTTACTCTTTGAACAAATATGTCACGGTTCCTGCTACATGGTTGGACTAGAAATTATTTGCTAAATTAATTTCAGTAAGCCGAGAGTTCTTACAAGACACATGAAAGTACTTCAAAAAACCCAGTAGCCTGTAGGGTTTAAAGGAAATATCACAAAGTATCTACTTAAAATTTCATTCTTAAAAGGCATTCTGACTTTAGAAAACATCAATTCTGTTTCATATATTTTATTGAAATGACTCCTTGCACACTATCAAATACAGAATTACCAGACCCATAAATAGGTTTCCTGGAGCAATGCTTCCCTATCTCCCTGCTTAATTACTCCTCCAGTGGCCACAGCAATGCAAAAGTAAACCCACAAAACTTACATAATTCTCTTTTTTAGTAATTCTCCCAAATAGCAGGCCTGCCCCTTATAATACAAATTAAAACTTACACATTAGAAATTCATGGTATTATTATCTTGAAGACCAAAAAACAAAAACTAATCTTCTATTAAATGCAGAATTGGCCCATTTTAAATAATACTCCTCTATAATCAACATGTGGTGAGACATATGGCACCCAGTTTTCTAGTATACACAAGAATTTCGCCACGGTAATGGGAGACAGATAGATCAGACAACTGGTCATTTTGAAATTAAATCATACATCAGAGAAGGATTAGAGTGGCTCTAAGAAAAACTATGGTGATACAAATAGTTAATTGATTTTTAATTATTAGACATCAAGGAAAATCGAAGAAGGCCATGTAGCAGCCAGTTCCAAAAAGCTGATACATGAAGAAATGTATACAAGGAAGGGAAGGTAAGTTCCAAGACAATGGGAGACAGTTTGGATTTAACGGATACTTATGGAGAACCTGTCATAATGCCAGGCCTTATTATACAACTGGAGTTAAAACTAAAGAAAACAGACAAAAATGTCTTCCTTCATGAAGCTGGTAATCTACTGGAGAGAGAAATTAACCATGCATAAATAGGTTGGGGCTTGATTACAAAATGAATTAACATTACAGATAATTTTGTTCTTCCTAAAGCAATCTCTGTCCCCATTTTTTAACTGAGGTTGGCCTTTGCTTTATTCTAAGGCAATGACAAACAGCAATAGTTGTCCCATGCTTCCTGGCACAACGGAGTTACGTCAGCCTATGCAGTTCCAACTGCAGCCTTCATTTATGCCTCATCATGTGACAGCATGTGATGAAGACACCAGCAGACCCCAATAGATTGTGTTCACATGAAAGCCAATTCCAACAGTTAGAAGCTGCTCTGGTGGAGAGCCTTCCCTAAAGACACTTTGTAACATCTGAACATGCATTTTTCTAGATGCTTGCACCTTTTCACACTGTAAACACAAGCTTTCTGTCAAACACTGGTGTTAAATAATCAGCATCCTTCCCCAGCCAACACTTACTTGTATAGCAGAATATGCCAATGAGTCTCTCAGCACTGATTATCAGCCACACTATTTCCAAAGAAAACAGGGATATCAATCCTTAGAATCTGTTCATTTTTTCTTATGCTAAATAAACACTAGAAAGGATGGAAGAAATAGGTTACCTTGGGCTTTGAATTTAAAGACACCACCATTAATGCATAAAAACCACTTGTTACAAGTTCACTGTTAAAAAAAAAAAACACTTTTTTAAACACCTTTCATAACAACAATCATAGTGAAATTCCTTCAGGGTCTGATTCTGCATGTACAAGAGAAAAGTAATGAAATTATTTGTTTTTCAAGATAATGTAAAATAAATTGGTTTAACTTTTTCTGAGGGCATTGAAAGATTCATTAAAATAAGACACAGCAAACAAGAGAGATGACAAAGTGTTAAGAACTTGATACTGCTCAAGAAGTTTGCATAAGTGCTTAAATTTTTATAACTCAGAATCCCTTGCTATCTACTTTTAGAACATAGTAAGGATGAGAAATACAATTATCTGATCCACAGAGATATTTTTCTCTTTTATTAGATTCTAATCTCTTAGAGTAATGCCATCTATTAGAAATATAATGCAAGCCACAAAGGTATTTTAAAACATTTTAGTAGCCATAACTTTTAAAAAGTAAAAACAAAGTAAATTAATTTAAATATGTATTTTATTTAACACTCTTTATCCAAAAAATGTTATCATTTCAACAAGTGTTCACTATAAAAACTCATATGACATATTAACTTTTTCTTTTGTTTTTCTGATTCGACATTTTCAAGTTCTGGTGTCAATTTTATATCAACATTACATGTAAATTCAGACTAGCCGCATTTTAACTGCTCAATAGTCCCACGTGACTAGTGGCTACTTTATCGGACAGCAGAATTTTACAGAATTGAAACTATATCTGTGTCACTGATAGGTACAATGCCAGGACAATTTTTGTGTCACATCAGGGCCTAAAAATAATATAATGATGAAAGACATTTGTGAACTAATATACAATTTAGATGCATGTCATGTGGTAATTTATCACATCATCCCACAGTGAAAGTGTTGATTCATGTTCCAACAGTAAGCAATGGACTGCTGCTTACTGGTTGAGGAAGTCTAATATTCAAAAAGGACATTTTAGCTGGGTGCGGTGGCTTACGCCTATAATCCCAGGACTTTGGGAGGCCAAGGCCAGTGGATCACTTGAGGTCAGGAGCTCAAGACTAGCCTGGCCAATGTGGTGAAACCCCATCTCTACTAAAAATACAAAAATTAGCCAGACATGGTGGTGCATACCTGTAATCCCAGCTACTTGGGAGGCTGAGGCACAAGAATTGCTTGAACTTGGGAGGCAGAGGTTGCAGTGAGCCAAGATTGTACCATTGCACTCCAGCCTGCGGGACAAGAGTGAAACTCAGTGTAAAAAAAAAAAAAAAGACAAAAGATATTTTAAGACACCAATGCTTTTCAATGTCCTTTTCCCTTTCTGCAACTTTAAAAACAACTGGGGCAACAAATGTCAGAGTTTTAGAACCCCAATCTCTAAGAAGTAAAATATCCAAAAACTAGTCAACACATTCAGAAGTATCGCTGCTTAACAGATAGTCAAGTTTGGGGATGCTGCCTTTAAAAATTCAGGATTTATCTTTCCCAAAGTATTTATTCTACAATAATTCCTTTCGCTTTCTCTTTCATGTAATCCAGATGTCCTCAGCCTTACCATCTCGTGGCTGTAAATGATTAGTCATAAACGTATTTACTGGTGGTGGCTCACATTTGCGTGTGCTAGAGCTTTGGTTTCCTGTAAATTATCCTTTAAGTTTTTTTTCTCAAGGTGTGTCTCATTGGTGCTCAGAAACCACCAGCATGCATTCCCTTTTCTGGTGTTCCACAAGTCCAACTTTCCTCTTGGGGGGTCTAGCTTTTCTCCATACAATGTTGGAAGGCGACTTGCCTTTTTGATGGGCCTTTCTACGGGGTATTTTTTTAAAATACTTTAGAAGCATATGTAGTAGTAAAATTGCTGTTTTCTCCTGTTGTCAACAAGGCAAAGAAGTCTTCTGCATATAGCTGTCCTAACAACTTATGTTGCCAAAACTGCTTCAGATAAAATTGTTCTTTCCCTGGTGCTATGTGAGTTACTGTTTTGACTGGGCCCTAAGTTGATTCTGAAAGTGTCTTGTGTCTTATGTGGTTCTTAGCAAAATGGCCACTTAACCTTCTGCAGATCAGGTCTCCAAAGCCAAGTGGTAATTTCATACCATCTTGTCTTCCAATTCACCATAAACCCTGTTTTCCTTCTACTATGCATTGCTTGTTATACTCCCAGTGCCAACGAAGAGGCTAAACTTACAGTAGGCAGTAAATAATTTGAATGAATAATTAAAATATTTTTTATAATTTCATTTTCCTATTCTCTATGTGAAACAATATTTATGTGAAATTTCATTATTTTGACATATTTTAATATTATTTTGCATAGATGGTTGTGAATGATTTTTAAAATGAAAATGGCTTTATTATTTATTTTATCAGTGAAAGTAAGAGAAACTCATTGCACAAAATAAATCAAACTATAAAGATCTCCATAAAATTTCTTGCAATCCCTTACAGTGACAATTTCTATAATTGTTTGTTTAAAATCCTTTCAGAGCTCTTTGTGTATTCTCTTTCTCATAAAGATCATATATTACATGTTGTATAATATGCCTTTTCATTTATTTATATATAGTTGATATATCTACTTTGAGGTTTTTTTAAATGCCTAATATTATATTGAATATATGGACTATGAATAATAAATCAATTCCTATTGGTGAACAATTTGCCTCTATTTACTTTTTCTTAAAATCTCACTGTGAAAGATATATACTGCACAATGTAGAAGTTGGAGTTTGTTACTTATACCCTTTCAAGAATCTTATCAATGTAAGACCATTGTGTAAAATGGTTTTTACATTGTATTTATTTACTCTTTCATTTTAAATATGTTGTTTAAAAATGTTAAAATAATACATATGATTTGTCATTAAAATATCGTATTTGAGCATTTTTTTCATATGCTTGCTGGCCACGTGTATGTCTTGTTTTGAAAAGTGTCTGTTCATGTTCTTCTGCCCACTTTTTAATGGGATTGTTTTTTGCTCACTAATTTGTTTAAATTCCTTGTATATTCTTGATATTAGATCTCTGTCCAATGGATACTTTGCAAATATTTTCTCACATTCTATAGGTTTTCTGTTTAGTCTGTTGATACTTTCTGTTGCTGTGCAGTAGCTCTTTAGTTTAATTAAATTCTATTTGTCAATTTTTACTTATGTTGCAATTGCTTTTGGTATCTTTCTCATAAAATCTTTGCCCATTCCTTTGTCCAGAATGGTATTACCTAGGTTTTCTTTCAGAGTTTTTAAAGGTTAGGGTTTTAATACTTAAGTCTTTAATCCAGCTTGGGTTGATTTTTGTATATGGTATAAGGAGGGGTTCCAGTTTTAATCTTTTGCATATGGCTAGCCAGTTATCCCAGCACCACTTATTGGAAGGGAATCTTTTTCCATTGCTTGTTTTTGTTGACTTTATCTAAGCTTAGATGATTGCATGTGTATGGCATTATTTCTGGGCCCTCTATTTCATTCTATTGGTATATATATATATATATGTTTTTGTACAAATACCATGCTGCTTTGGTTACTGTTGCTTTGCACAATAGTTTGAAATTGAGTTTCTTTTAGGTTACGACTGCTTTGACTATTTGGCTATAGGTTGATCTGGTTTCATACGAATTTTAGAATAGTGTTCTATAGTCCTGTAATAAATGTCATTGGTAGTTTGCTAGGAATAGCATTTAATCTGTAAATTGCTTGGGCTACTATAGCCATTTTCACAATAATGATTCTTCCTACTCGTCAGCATAGAATGCTTTTCCATTCCTTTGTGTCACCTCCAGTTTCTTCGAGCGGTGTTTGCAATTCTCATTGTAGAGATATTTCACCTCCCTGGTCAGCTGTATTCCCAGGTATTTTATTCTTCTGGTGACTATTGTGAATGAGATTGCATTCTTGATTTGGCTCTTAGCCTAAATATTCTTGGTGTATAGAAATGATACTGATCTTTATACACTAATTTTGCATGTTGACACTTTGCTGAATTTCTTTATCAGATCAAGGAGATTTGGGGCAGAGACCATGGAATTTTTTTAGTTGTAGAATCATATTGCCTGTGAAGAGAGATAGTTTGACTTCCTCTCTTCCTATTTGGATGTTTTTAGTTTCTTTCTCCTTCTGATTGCTCTGACTAGGACTTTTAGTACTATGTGGAATGGAAGTTGTGAGAAAGGGCATCCTTGCCTTGTTCTGGTTTTCAGGAGGAATGCATCTAGCTTTTGTCCATTCAGTATGCTATTGGCCATGTATTTTTCATAGCTGGCCCTTGTTATTTAGAATTATGCTCTTTCACTGATAACTAGAGAAATGTCAATCAAAATCGCAATGAGATACTATCTCATACCAGTAAAAATGGCTATTACTAAAAAGTAAAAAAATAACAAATGTTAGCAAGGTTGTAGAGAAAAGGCAACACTTATACACTGTTGATGGGAATGTAAATTAGTTCAGCTATTGTGGAAAGTAGTTTGATGATTTCTCAAAGAACTTAAAATGGTATTATCATTTGACCCAGCAATCCCATTATTGGGAACATACCCAAAGGAATATAAATTGTTCTACCATAAAGACACATGCAAGCATACGTCCGTTGCAGAACTATTAACAATAGCAAAGACATGCAATCAACCTAAATGTCCATCAATGGTAAATTGGATGAAGAAAATGTGGTATATATACACTGTGAAACACTATGAAGCCATAAAAGAGAATGAGATCATGCCCTTTGATAGAGCTGGAGGCTATTATTCTAAGCAAACTAACACAGAAACAGCAATCCAAATACTGCATGTTCTCACTTACAAGTGAGAGCTAAATGTTGAGTACACATGGACACAAAGAAGGCAACAACAGACACCAGCGACTACTTGAGGGCGAAGAGTGGGAGAAGAGTAAGGATCAAAAAATTACCTGTTGAATACTATGCTTATTACCTTGGTGATTAAATAATCTGTTTCCCAAACCCCTGTGACATGCAATTTACCTGCATATAAAATCTGCACATGTACTCCTAGACTTAAAATAAAATTGAATGAAATGTCAAATTTAGCATTTATTCCTTTTGATATGTTAAAAAATTTTTAAAGTTTTTTTTTTAAATAACAATAAAAAGAAGAGTACTGTTACCATCATTAAAATAAAAATGTCAGGGATAGGGTAGAATAAGATGGCTATATAGAACGCTCTAGTTATCATACCCCACCCCCCACTACAGAAGCACCAAACTGAATTATCCACATAAGAAATCACCCTCATATGTACCAAAATTCAAGTGAGTCATCCCAGTACCTGGTTTTAACATCATATCAAGGACAGAGGCATTGAAGAGGCATCTCACCTCTATCCACTGGCAGTGGCCATTTGGAACAGAAAGAGAATCTGTGTGCGTGGGAGAGGGAGAGTGAAGGGATTGTGGGATTTGCTTTGGAATTCAGTGCTGCCCAGTAACAGCAGAAAACCACACAGGGAATAATTCAACCAGAACTCATAGAGGAAGCATATACACCAGCCAGCCATCCGACCCAACAGTCAGAACCTGAGTTCCAGCTAGCCCCAGCACCACAAGATAAAGTGTTCTAGGGTTCTAAATAAACTTGACAAGCAGTTTTTAAAGATATTTACAAAATTTTTCTTCCAATGGCTGCAGAATACACATTCTGCTTCTCAGCACATGGATCAATCACAAGGACAGATCATATATTAGGCCATATATTGGCCAAAAAACAAGTATTAAAACATTAAAAGAAAAAGCTTGAAATCATTTCAAGTATCTTCTCTGACCACAATGCAATAGAACTAAAAATCAATAACAAGAGAATCTGAAAATTATATAAACCTGTGGAAACTGAAAAATATGCTCCTGAATTACCAGTGGTTCAAAAAGAAATTTCTTTAAAGAAATAAAACTAGAAATACAACATACCAAAACCTATGAAATACAGCTAAAGCAGTACTAAGAGAAAAGTTTTCAGGAAATAGTGCTTACATAACAAAAGTAGAAAAGCTTCAAACAAACAACCTAATGATACATCTTAAAGAATTAGAAAAGCAAGAGCACATAAAATTCAAAATTAGTCAAAGAAATAATGAAGATCAGAATAGAAAGAAATACATTTGAAACAAAAACAATACAAAGACAACAAAATGAAAAGTTGCTTTTTGAACAGATAAAATAGAAAATCTTTACAGTGCTATTGTAATATCAAAGAGGTCATATTTTTTCAATTCTGACGGCTATTGCAAAAATGTCCAAAACATTTACACACTTGCCAAAAACATATGTGTCTATTTCTCAATATCTGAAAACTGAAAAATTATGAAAATTTTTTATAGTTGTCAAATAGAAAGGAGGTTAATCATATCTCATTCTCACTTTGTTTAACATTCCTGAATATGGGACTATAATACTATATTTTATATTTCTCATTCCCTAGATTTTAAAAATAGTTTTACTACAAATTATATGTGCCAATATTTATTTATGAATTTATTTATTTATGAGACAGAGTCTTATTCTATCACCCAATCTGAAGTGCAGTGGCATGATCATGGCTCACTGCAGCCTTGAACGCCTGGGCTCAAGCGATCCTCCCACCTCAGCCTCACAAGTAGCTATGACTATAGACATGTGGCACAATACCCAGCTAATTTTTATCTTATTTTTTCAGAACTAAGTCTTGCTTTGTTACCCGGATTGGTCTTGGATTCCTGGCCTCAAGCAATCCTTCCACCTCAATCTCTTTAAGTGGTCAGGCATGAGCCACTGTGCTAGGCTATATATACAAACACTTACATTGTTCAATTTTTTAAGTTCTTGAATCAAATAATGTCATTACCAAGTTATTTATATTATTTATTTTCTCTTTTTCTATATAATTCAAACATGTTGATACACATTATAGCAGTTAGTTTCCCTGTGCCATTGTGACCCAGTGTTGAATTCATCCCCCGTTTTACATTTGAGTTTTTCCTTTTCTGCTGTTCAAAATAATGCTGCTATTAAAATTCTTCTATCTCCTGGTGCAAGTATATGATTATTTTATCAAAGGAACATAATTTTTGACATATATAGGTGATTCGAAGTTATTTTTACAAATTGGTTTAGGATAATAAAAATTAATACCCTTATTATAAGAAATTATCATACTTTCTGACTTTCCAATTTTTGTCAGTTAAGTTGTTAACCTGGTTTGTTATTATGGTTTTGTTTGTTTTTCTGTGATTTCTATATAAGATTGACCATTTGTTTTTTCTTTGTATTGGCTACTCATACTATAGGTTCTAGGCAAGGTCTTTTTTCATATTTACTCAAATTATTTTGTTTTGTTTTGTTTTCATATTTTAAGTTCTGGGGTACATAGCCAAACTGTGCAGGATTATTACATAAGTATACACATGGTTTGCTGCATCCATCCCCCTGTTATATACATTAGGTATTTCTCCTAATGTTATCCTTCCCCAATTCCCCCCACCCCCTGCTATCCCTCCCCTAGTGCTCCCAACCCCCAACAGGCCCCAGTGTGTGATGTTCCCCTCCCTGTGTTCTCATAGTTGAACCCTCCCTTATGAGTGAGAACATGCAGTTGTTGGTTTTCTTTCTTGTGTCAGCTTGCTGAGAATGATGGTTTCCAGGTTCATCCATGTCCCTGCAAAGGACATGAACTCATCCTTTTTTATGACCGCATAGTATTCCATGGTGTATATGTGTCACATTTTATTTATCCAGTCTTTCACTGATGGACATTTTTGTTGGCTCCAAGTCTTTGCTATTTTAAACAGTGCCATAATGAAAATACCTGTGCATTTGTCTTTATAGTAGCATGATTTATAATCATTTGGGTATATATCCAATAATAGGATTACTAGATCAAATGACATTTCTATTTCTAGATCCTTTAAGAATTGCCACACTGTCTTCCACAATGATTGAACTAATTTAATTAAATTCTTTTTTGTCTATTTTGGCTTTTGTTGCCATTGCTTTTGGTGTTTTAGTCATGAAGTTCTTGTCCATGCCTATGTCCTGAATGGTATTGCCTAGGTTTTCTTCTAGGGTTTTTATGGTGTTAGGTCTTATGTTTAAATCTTTCATCCAGATGGAGTCAATTTTTGTATTAGGTGTAAGGAAGGGGTCCAGTTTCAGCTTTCTGCACCAGTAGCCAGTTTGCCCAACACCATTTATCATATAGGAAATCCATTTCCCATTGCTTGTTTTTGTCAAGTTTGTCAAAGATCACATGATTGTAGATGTGTGGCATTACTTCTGAGGTGTCTGTTCTATTCCATTAGTCTATATCTCTGTTTTGGTACCAGTACCATGCTGTTTTGATTACTGCAGCCTTGTAGTATAGTTTGAAGTCAGGTAGTATGATGCCTCCAGCTTTATTTATTTATTTATTTTTGGCTTAGGATTGTCTTGGCTATGTGGGCTCTTTTTTGGTTCCATAGAAAGTTTAACGTGTTTTTTTTCCAGTTCTGTGAAGAAGGTCAGTGATAGCTTGATGGAAACAGCATTGAATCTATTGGTCAGTATGGCCATTTTCACAATATTGATTCTTTCTAACCATGAGCATGGAAAGCTTTTCCATCTGTTTTCATCCTCTTATTTCCTTTAGCATTGGTTTGTAATTCTCCTTGAAGAGGTCCTTCACATCCTTTGTTAGTTGTATTCCTAGGTATTTTATTCTCTTTGAAGCAATTGTGAATGCGAGTTCCCTCATGATTTGGCTCTCTGTTTGTCTGTTTTTGGTGTACAGGAATGCTGACTTGATCATAATGGATAGCTTTTTGATGTGCTGTTGGATTCCGTTTGCCAGTATTTTATTGAAGATTTTCACATTGATGTTCATCATGGATACTGGCCTGAAATTTTCTTTTTTAGTTGTATCTTTGCCAGGTTTTGGTATCAGGATGATGTTGGTCTTATAAAATGGGTTAGGGAGGATTCCCTCTTTTGATATTGTTTGGAATCGTTTCAGAAGGAATGATACCAGGTCCTCTTTGTACCTCTAGTAGAATTCGGCTGTGGACCTGTCTGATCCTAGACTTTTTTTAGTTGGTAGGCTATTAATTGCTGCCTCAACTTCAGACCTTGTTATTGATCTAATCAGGGATTCAACTTCTTCCTGGTTTAGTCTTGGGAGGGTATAAGTGTCCAGGAATTTATCCATTTCTTCTAAATTTACTGGTTTGTGTGCATAGGGGTGTTTGTAATAGTCTCTGATGGTAGTTTGTATTTCTGTGGAATCAGTGGTAATATCCCCTTTATCATTTTTTATTACATCGATTTGATTCTTCTCTCTTTCTTTTTATTAGCCTGGATAGCAGTCTATCTATTTTGTTGATCTTTTCAAAAATCCACCTCCTGGATTTATCGATTTTTTGAAGGTTTTTTGTATCTCTATCTGCTTCAGTTCTGCTCTCATCTTAGTTATTTCTTGCCTTCTGCTAGCTTTTGAGTTTTTTTATCTTGCTCCTCTAGTTCTTTTAATTGTCACATTAGGATGTTGATTTTAGATCTTTCCTCACTTCTTGTGTGGGCATTTAGTGCTATCAATTTCCCTCTAGACCCTGCTTTAGTGTGTCCCAGAGATACTGGTATGTTGTGTCTTTGTTCTCATTGGCTTCAAAGAATATCATTATTTTTGCCTTCATTTCATTGTTTATCCAGTAGCCATTCAGGAGCAGTTGTTCAGTTTCCATGTAGTTGTGCAGTTTTGAGTGAGTTTCTTAATATGGAGTTCTAATTTGATTGAACTTTGGTCTCAGAGACTGTTTGTTATGATTTCTGTTCTTTTGCATTTGCTGAGGAGTGATTTACTTCCAATTATGTGGTCAAGTTTAGAGTAAGTGTGATATGGTGCTGAGGTTTTTTTTTAAACTGATTTTTTTTTAAAGTTGTACCTGTTTTATATTTGCCTATTTTGGGTTATATGTGACAGGTTTAATCTCCCATTTAGAAAATTATCTTTTCACTTTTAAAATTTATAGTTTTAAAAAACATCCTTTAGGATGATTCATTTTATTAATGCTTTTATTTTTGTATATGTTTCTGTTGACTTTTTCTCTGGAAATCATTTTCTACCTCAAAATAAAAACTGTTTTCTTTTGCTTTTAAATGGTTTATAACGTTAATTCTCACAAAGAAGTGCTTTTCACATGGGGTGTGTGTGTGATGGAAATCCTTTGTCATTGTGCCATATGACTTGGTAATTGCCCCAGTACCATATTGAACAGATCATCTTTTCCTATCCATCTCACTGCTTTTATACATTGAGTCTTCATATGTTCGTGTGTCCTTGCCAATACATTTTTATTCAATTTTCCTCTTTTGGTTTTTCTATTTCCTATCCCCTCCCAATACCAACTATCTACTATATAATATTTGCTACTGATAATCCTGTGCCATTACCATTATGTCTTTATTAATTTAGCTTTATTATAATTTGTATATCAGTTAGGGTCACCTAATCTTAACATTTTGCTTCAAAACTGTTTTGGCCCTTTTATGGCCTCTATAACTTCTACAATTACTTAGAATTAGTGTATCAAGGACCAGAAAACATTATTTTGGAATTTTCCTTCGAATTTTATTGAAAATATTAAATTATAAGTCAATTAAGAAAAGTAATATCTGTATTAATGAAGAATATCCCACATGAACATGAATATATCTTCATTACTTTTAGCTCTTTTGCAGTTTTATTCATGAACATATTGCATGCTATTAGAGAAATTTTTCAAATTTCTTTTTTTGTATTTTCTGTAATTTAAAAATATAGAAATTGTATTAAATTTCTAAAACAAAGGTTTTTACTTATATTTTAATTTTCATATTTAGGTTAAATTGATTCAAATTATGTAATATATTGCAAAGCAATTTATATTATTTATTTTAAAATTATAAGAAAATTAAATTCATTTTATTTACTTACATTTATGCTGACGGAATGTTATCTGCATAATATAATGTTTTTAATGTGTTAACATTTTTATGACTTAGAATATGTTAAATGATCATTAATATTGCCTCTGAGCTTGAAGAAAATGAATATTCTTCAATTGTTAGATGGAAGGATCTACAGATGTTCATTATTTCAGGTGTGATAATACGTTGTTCAAATCTTCTCTATCTTTATGGATGGTTTTAACTATTCAATATATGACCACTACAATGTTAAATTCTCCAAATATGTTGTTAATTTTCTCCATTTTTCCTTATAATTCCAATCAAATTTATTGATTTTCTTGGTTTTTGAATCTATATGATTAGACACATATAAGTTCTGAATTGTTACATATTCTTGATATATTTAAATTCATCATTACCAACTACACTGATGCCCTAGCCTTATATTAGTATTTGCCCTACACATATATATTTTTACACCATTTATTTTTAATCTTTCAGTTTTCTATCTTTTTGGATTATCTTTAATAAAATACATACTGTGGTACTTAAAAAAATTCTGTAAGATAACATTTATTCATAACTAGAGGGATTATTTTCATATCAATAATGAAATCATAATTTTCATTATTATGACGGATATGTTTTTATTTCTATCCTATGACTTTATCTTTCTATTTATCTTACTTTTTCTGTATTTACTTCTTTGCATCTTTCTCAATTTTGGACTTACTGAATAATCTATATTAATATCTATATACACAAAAATATACATTATGTATAATACACATACAATATGATGCATACAATTTTAATAGGATAGTTTGATTAATGTTGACGTATGCTCCTGTGTCATTCTGTTTGAAATCTTTGAAAACATTAGCATTACCTTAGCATATTCCCTCATGCTCATTGCTGTTAATCCCTGCAATACTTTCTATTCCTGACACTCATGGATTTGGTTATTATGTATCACCATAGACTACATCTTCCTGTTCTAGATCTTCATATAAACGATGTTACATAGTTTATATTATTTTGTATCAAACCTAATTTAGTCAATATAACAATGAAATTGAGAGTTACTTTTTAATTAGAACCATACAAGTAGATGTAAAATTACATTATCATGACTTAAATTTGCATTTTTAAATAATAATATTCAGTTTATTGGTTATTTGTCTTTTTCTTGAGGTATTTGTTCACAGTATTTTTTATTTCTAGAAGATGGTTGAGTTATAAAAGTCAGAAATATATTTTAGATATAAGCCCTTTCCCTGATATATTTGTTATAAATATTTTCCCCAGTGTATGCTTTGTCTTTTTATTTTCTTAGTGGTATCTTTCAAAGAGCAGTTTTTAGTTTTGATAAATTTGAAATTATTATTTGTTTCTTTTATGATTCATGCTTTCTATATTACATGTAAGAAAATTGCCTTTGCCAAGGACATTATAATTTTTTTCTCCCATGGATATGCAATTGTTTTGTTACAGAGAAATCAATGGGCTTTCTGCCTGTCATACATAGAGGTCAATATCATAGCACTAGCTTTTGAGAAAAGAAAAGATTTACTGTGAGTCAACTGGCAAGGAGACAAAAGGAAAAGCTCAAATCTTTTTCCCTGAGCTGGGTTTTGTGTTGGGTTTCGTAAGTTAATAAAATAATACATATGTTATGTTATTATGATAAAAATAAAAATATATAAAAATGTAAGTTTATTTATAAGTTAATAAAATAACTCGTTACTTAATGAGGTGTGATCTGATTGGATCTTACAATGAGGTGATGTCATGAGGCATGATCTGACTGGACCCTGAATCCAGCTATGTAGTGTGCACTTCTTAATCCAGTCCTTGCTCCTGGGACCAAACACTTAGGTTCCCCCTGTGGTTGCAGAGTTGGTTCATCTGGACATGCTCAGGTCAAGTGACCCTCAACCTGGTGGTCCATGGCAACTGAAAACCTACTCACAACTTTGTTACATTAAACTTGAACCAGATTCATCTGGTGCAGTTATAGTTGCAAAATAATTTGTTAAAATGACACTAATACGAGATTCTATTTCTATCTTGTTGATCTATATATCTATCTTTTTGCCATTTATGCATGGTCTTGATGAAGGTAACTTTATGATAAGTCTTGAAATCAGGTACTAGTGGTCCTCTAAGTATTTTTTTAAAGGCTGTTTGTTCATGGGCTTTGCACTTTTACCATGAATTTTATAATCAGAAATAATACAGACTAGAACACAATATATTGATATTGTCTAAACAATGAAAGGAGGAGGGAGAAAAATGTTAACTCTGAATTCAATATCTGGTGAAAATACCTTCAAAAACAATGGTGTAAAAAATACAACTTCACATAATTGAAAGTTAAAAGAATTTGTTAAAAACACACCTAAATTACCAGCAAAATGAAAAGGAATTTGTGAGTCTGAACAAAAATTATTCCACATAGAAACTTGGATCTATAGAAATAATTCTGAGTACACTATTTCCCTGCATGTGTCATTTTTCTCTGACTGCTTTTATGGCTTTTTTCATTGGCTTCAGTTTTTAACAGTTTGACCATAATGTGCTTATAATGTGTGATTTTATTTCTATTTTTTCTCTGTATCATTTTCTTAGCATGATTCAGCAGGTCACGTATTTTTCTTGAAGAATTTTTCTCTCTGATGTCAAACTGTATAGTTTCTATGGCTTTATTTTAAATTCACAAATTATTTCTTTTACCATCTCTACTCTGCTATTATGTTCTTTCAGAGAAGTTTTTATTTCAATTGTTGTTCTATTCTAGAATTTTCATTTGGTGTTATAAGTTTTTATTTCTCTGACTCTTTATTTCACTAAGACTATATATTCCATTAAATACATTTATAATAAGAGTTTTAAAGTCCTTTTTGCTGGTTCTACATACACATACTCCTTCAATTTATGCCTGAAATATACACAGGATGGAATTATGTATATGGAACTTTTTGTTAGATGAATATATTAAAATAGGGTTGAATTTAAGAAGTACTTTTACTCTTCACCAGTATATGGTGTGAAATTCATGATTCCTGTGGAGAAGCTATAGGTCACTTGGGAGTCAGTCTTGGGGTGCATTAAATCATGCCTAAGAAGTCCAATAGGAGATGGAAGAATATCAGAAGCAAGAGGATGGGAAAGTACCTTTTGAAGTTCAGCAGAGGAAAGAATTTTGAACAACTCTCCAGGATGATAAATTTGCCCATGTCAAGAAAACTGATGGTGAGGGATTCTAAAATAAAAGGAAAATGTTTCAGCTATCTGAGAATGTCCCCATAAGAAAACAAAAAATTAACATTGCTGATTGCTAGAAGAAATCAATGCTAGACTAGTGAAAGTCAAGGAAAAGCTTTTCTGCATGCCTTCTTCTCTTCTTTTCTTTCAATTTAATCCTGGAGGAGTTCAAAGCAATGTAATAATTGAGAAGCATAAAAATGTTAGACAATGATGTAAGAATACCCCAACCAGGCCTACCTTTTTCACCAGTTCCCCCTCATTTTAGGAAATTTGGGCTGGGTGAGAGTCAGTGTTAGAGATAGGGCAGTGAGACAAAAAGCCATGATTATTTCTTTACAAATCTCTACATTTGTAAAGAAATTCATAATTTGTAAATTTCTTCCTGGATCTCTGATATCTAAGTTTTCATATTTTGTTTTGTTTTCTTTTTCTTTTTAAAAATCTTAAATGGACAGTTATTTTCTTGGTTGAGACTGTTCTGTGTTTAAAATAATAGAATAATTTAAATGATTATTTTCAAATAAAAACAATTTATGAGGTCTTGTAGAGATCAGTCAGGAGCAAGACAGGAACTAACAACATAAAGCGAGCATGAATAAGATGGGATTCTATGTGAATAAAATTGTTTTCCAATTGTACCTTACAAGTACATACTGTTGAACTTCATTGGTGTGTTTTGATCAAAATAAAATTTGCTTTGCTAGGTAGTAATAACAGCCCACGGCTGTTTTAAATTAAACTGTTGGGCTTTATTGTTGCATTTGCTTGTAAGGGTTGATATATATTTATGATTCCTGGGGAAAGTTTTTTTTTTTCTCCTGTCCAGAACCAAGATAGGAGTCTCTATTCTCCCTCTTTTTAAACAAAGACATTTTTTTTTTTTTTAAGTTCAGTAACAAGAGATTCTGGCCTTATATAGGGCTTTAAAGCCTGATTCCCCATCTAGCCTGGGCCCAAGCCTTTGCCTCCTGTCCTTTTAAACAGAAGGACTAATGCACTAGAAATAAAACATCCCCCTCGTTGTAGCTTATCTTTGAATTCCTGCACGTATTTTGATGTCATCTCTTAGAATTAAAAAAATAAAAAATTGTTGCAAACTGAACCATGGTGGGGAGGGAAGAAGAGGATTTTTTTTTAATGTTATTTAGCCTTTTGGTATACTTTGTGGTTAAATTAATTTTCAGTATACCTTATTGTTCATTTTTCTGGTAATAGAAGCCCTTTCATCTCTTAGAGGATAATTATTGTATTTTAAAACTATTGATCTGTATCTTCTACTATAGTTGTTTGGATTGTTCTCTCTCTTTCTTTCTCTCTCCTTTCTCTCTCTCAAGTTCCTTAGATATCCGGTTGTTTGTACCTCTGAGCTAGCTTTCTTTTTGTCTTAATTTTAAGAGGGGTGAGGTGCATGCCCCAAGGGAGAGAGCTCACAGCTCCCCTGAGACTGGCTTAATTCTTTCTCCTAATTCACTTTCTTCTCACTGGGTAATCCTGTCATCCTGTGACTCTCTGTATGTCAGACCCAGACACTGCTCTAATCTGAGCACTTAATGTGTAAAACGTCTTAGTTAGGAAACTAAAATGCTTAAGGACCAGCAAGTCAACCTATACCTATTGCCATTTGCTTGTCAGTCCCTAACCAGCCCCTATTAACATGTTCTCAGGCCAGTCTCTGCAGTGGTGGAGAAGCAGGTGGTGAGGTTCCTAAGGAAATGGGATGCTCCCTCAGCCCAAGCCCAAGCCCCCTGCTGTGGGACTACAGGACCAGGCTTGCCTGTGTCTTGGGCTGATACTGTTCTCAGCAGCATTCAACTACCCTGTCTCTCCCAAGGTTTAATTTCACTAATGTCCCAGGTAGGATGGAGCAGGATTGTGTGAGATTTTATTATGCTACTCAGATCAGCATGCAATTTAAAACGTAGGAATTGTTTATTTCTAGAATTTGCCATTTAATATTTTTGAACCATGGTTGACCATGAGTAATTAAAAATTTAGAAATTAAAACTGTGGATAAGGGGGAATTACTGTATTTTAATGGATATAAGTGAAAAACTGATAATTATTTAGTATGTTTTAGACAATAAACTTGTTATTTTCTATACATGATCTCAATTTATTTTGGCTAAAATCTTTCAAAACAAAAGTAAATATTTACTTTTTAAATGAAATGACAGGAGATAACAGAGTCAAGATAAGTTAAATAACTAGAAAGGGATCAAACTCACAGTTTGTGGTATAGCCAGAATACTAAATCCAGATTGCTATAACCAACATGGGAACCAGATCATACCTCATAATACCAAAATGTTCTATGGTACAGTGATATTGATTAAAATGAATTTGTAGCTCCTTTAATTCTATAAATTCAATGAATACTTGTAATCATGAAAACATTCTACTTACTTGTTTCATTTCAGGAAAAAAATAGTAATGTATACAGAACGTTTTCTAAGTAGACTTCTAAGTTGTGATATACAATGAAGGATATTTGTTTATAGAATTGTTTTTGTCAAACATTAGAATTAAAGATTTAGAACCTAAGTACTTTATCATAGGTAAAAATTTCTGTGGTCTTTCTTTTTTTTTAAAAATAATGGAAAACTCAAGTAGGAACAAATTATCTTAATGCAATAATAAGGAAAAACATTATTTTCAAATATTTAAATATAAGAAAAATTCAAAGCAAAATCTGTATAGACTTACTTTAACCACATTGATTATGTTTAAATACATTTACAATTCCTTGTTCTTTGTTTAGTAGCACCCCAACTAAAGCCACTGTGCATGTTTTTAATGTGCCACTAGACACAGAGAGAGAAATCAATGATGCTGCCATAAACTTCACTGAGGAAGTTCCTGGTTTCAGCTCATGTGATTTGTCGTCTAAACACTAATGTTCCTTTTTTGGTAGAGTCTATGGTCAGATATTAAAAACTACTTAAATGATAAGTAGCTGATCACTATTACACTTTTACCAATTTTAAACTTGAGGTAAGTGCTTGACAAGTAATTTAAAAATCCCAGAAATTTTCTCCAAAGTGTCACTGAAACCAGAATGCTAAATAATAGTACCTCTCACAACAATGAAGAACTCTTCCTACCAGTTAGTACAATATAAAGTGAGAGTTTTGTCGCATTAGCATCAGAAAGCTCCGAAATGAAATGACTCTATGAGCCTTAATAATTTCTTGGCACAGATTTTATATCCATTGAGCATCATTTCCTTAGTCCCTACTTTGCCAACTCCATGTATAACATTGCGGATTGTGAATGGAAAATAAACCTTGGGGCCTCAAAATTACTAAGCTAAAGGGAAAAGTCATGCTAGGAACTGCTTAGGGCATACTTGCCTCCCATTCTATTCAAAGTCATCCATCTGCTCACTGAGATAGATGCACATTTGATTGCCTATTTTGGAAAGGCTAATCAGAAACTCACAAGAATGCAACCATTGATCTCCCACCTACCTGTGACTTGGAAGCCTCCTCCCTGAATCAAATTGTTGTTTTTTTTTTTTTCTTGGCAGAACCAATGTATATCTTACGTATACTGATTAGTGTCTCTTGTCTTCCTAAAATGTATAAACCAAGCTGTGCCCCGACCACCTTGGGCACATGTCATCAGGACCCCCTGAGGCTGTGTCATGGTGGCATCCTCAACCTTGGAAAAATAAACTTTCTACATTAACTGAAATCTGTCTCAGATATTTGGAGTTCACAGGATTAAAGAGTAAACTAAGCAAATCTTTGGCCTAAGGTGCCTCCCAATCCAGAAAAGGAGCTAGATATGTAGGTAAGTCATCAGCTGTATTATAGCAGAAGTGCATACAAAGGTAAAGCTGTAGAAAGGAAACGCTCAGTTTTGCTTAGGAGGTCTCTTTCTGCATGGTTCTCTACCTAGGAACACAGACTCTTAGTTTTCGGAGGAGGTAAATTTCAAGCTGTGTTTTGAAGGATAAGTAGGTTTTTAGTAAATAAGGTAGAGGGAGGGGGATAGAAAAAAAAAGGTGCAGGCAATAGAAGCAGGCAAGATGTGTGTTAAGAAAAATCATGATACATGATACCCTTAAAAAATACAGTTGTGTTAGAGGGAATTCCTGGGTTCAGCTGGGGTATTGGTTTCAAGCACAAGACTTCTGTCTCTGGCCAGCTAGGACCTTGTCTCTGGTTTTCCAGCCTCTGGCTCTTAGGGGCTTTGTTGGGGACAGCAACTTTCCCCACCTCTGCCCTTTGGAGTTGAGGGCTCTGTGACTCAGGGTTTTAAAACAGTAACCAATCAGGTAAAGGATTCAAAGATCAATTAATCCAGAGAAAGTTTGAAGGAACCCCTCTTATTGGACGAGAACAACAATGGGGAGGGGGTAAAAGCTCTAGCAGCCTAAGCCTCACTCTGCCTAATAAACTGCTATGGCACACTTTTGGGTCCAGGAGCTCTATCTGAACTGTAGCATTCACCACGACACCGAGGCCCTCCTTTCCTTTTCTCTGGCTTAGGGAGGCCAAGAACCTGCAGCTGGTCCTGTTACAATACATTATAGGATTTGTGAATGCTTGTTATATTTAGAACATAGGGTACCTATGTGATTCTGCAAATTATAGGCAGGATACATCACAAATGACATTCCAATCTAAGATATTTGGGCTTTGATCTAAGATAGCAGAAACCAATAAAAATTTAAGGAAGTATATCAATTTGATATAACACTACCATTTTCTAGCCCAGGGAGAGTAATGGTGACTACTTATTCTGTATATGCATGGCCCTTTACCTGATGCACGGAAGTTAAAAAAACTGTAGGAGATAATTTCTTATTCTTCCTGAAATTTAGTTCAGGCAAATTATAGTGAATTCTGATAGAAAAAAAGGAGGTGGAGAATTTTGCTTGCAATTAAGTATTTAAAAAGCTGGTTCATTCACACATGGTTGGGGAAAGATAAAATACTTCAGGTTTCTGATAATTTAGTCACTGTAGCTCTGACTTACAATGGCAGTAGGAGTGGTAGGCCAAAGAGCTTATTCTAGTTGCCTCAGACTAGTCAAGATTTACTGCCAATGTGCCCTTCATTATATAAGGTTAGCTGAGTGTATTTCTGACTCTTATTTTGGAGTGGTCAGGCAAGGTACTGAAAAGGCAACTCAGTGATATCAAAAGTGACCAGATGTTTAGGGATTATTTCCCACAAGTGCATTAAGTATATGCAGACATTCAGGGAAAATGATTTTTTAGGAGAAACAAAACAACAATAAACTGCACCTATCCTTTAAAGAGCACCCTTAAAAGATGCTAGTTATTATTTTTGAGCACATGCAATGTTCCAGACATTTTTAAAGTGATGAGTTTTAAATATATTATATATAATTATTGATATGACCCAAACTAAATAGGTATGGTTTTATACACTTTTTTATAAAAATATTATTATATATTTATATATAATTAAATATATTATATATATATTATATATAATTATATATAATTATTTTTAAAATATATTATATATAATTAAATATATTATATATAATTATATATTATATATAATTTATATATTATATATATTTAATATATATATATTATATATAAAATATTTTAAATATATTATATATTATAATATATAATATATTTAAATATATTATATATAATTATTGATATGACCCAAACTAAATAGGTATGGTTTTATACACTTTTTTTTTTTTTGCAAATGAGGAAACTGAGACACAGAGGTTAAATTATCTTCTTCAAAGTCATAAAAGGATCAAGTTAAGATTCAAAGATTCACAGTAATATAGTCTACCTCCAGAGGCCATATTCTTAAAAGCAGTTACATACCTAAATAAGAAGACAATGATCACACTGAAATTTCAAACACAGTTGATAGCTATAATGCAAGCTGTCAGCCACTTTACAAGTTACTTATTGACCAGCCCCTTTATTTCTAAGGCACACGGTCTTTAATTTCTCTAGGGCAGAATGTGAAAAAAAAAAAAAAAGACTTCTCCATGTGAAAGTGGGTTTTGCTTGGGAATTGTACAGAGAGACGCCTTACCCAGATGAGTTGCGACACAGAGCTGTTTGGTTTGGGGAATAACTCCCAGCTACACTGCGGAAGTAGGTTTCGTAGGGATGAGCAATATTATATACAAGGAGATTGTATACTTTCTACAACTAAAAATCAATGCATAGTTAAATAAGCAAGTGATAGTAAGTAACAGAAAGGCACAAATTATAACTGGTATCTTAGCGGTAAAACCATAAAACTTAGTTTTTAATTACATCGTTAATTTATAAAAGAGAAAGTAGGTCTTGTGAGGACTGGAAAAACTATGTTCTCGATGTAGAAGAATTTCCTCAAAAGAAAGAGCAGGATTTAGGGATTTCTGCTGCCTGTTAGAAATCCAAGTGGAGATGTCCGATAAATAGTTCTAGAACATGTCCTTGGTGAAAGAGTAAAATCTAGAATGGATCTGAAATGGATAGCTACATGCCTATTTTGAGTGTTAGAAGTCATTAGGAATGGGAAGATTACCAGAAACAGGTTGCAGAATGAAGCAAAAGAATTCTGAGGAGCTCTGAGGAATGTCCTGGTATCAAAAGAAGATGAGAATGGGTATTCACAGAGAAGAGATTGAAAATAGCATTATCTCATAGATACAAAAGAGGTTTCCCTAAAGCAGGATGCTTTCAACCAAGTTTGACTCTAGTAAGTAAATTTTTTTTTACTAATTGCACCCAATATAAGATTGTGGGGGACCTTAGCAAGTGGTCCTGTAGGTGGCCAGCAGCCGTGCTGGGAAGCTGTTCCCAGTGTGCCACAACAGTGAGGAGAGTGACACTGCCAAGTTCATGGAGATGCAGAACAAGCAGATGATTCAATGGCCCTGGAGGGCTTTAGCCACAAGGGCCTGGAGCCACCAGAAGACGAGAAAGAATCCCTACAAAGAAGTGTACATGGACATGTGGGTGGAACCTGAGGCAGCTGCCTACACCCCACCTCCACCAGCCAAAAAGCCCCGGAAAGCACAATGGAGAAGCCCAAGGTCAAGAAGATCATGGATGAGGGCACAAGAGAGAGCTGGTGTCCGAGGTGCGGCAGAAGTGCAGGAACATCGAGGACATCTGCATCTCCTGTGGGAGCCTCCACGTCACCCCAGAACACCCCTCTTCGTTGGGGAATGTGCCAAAACTGCAAGAACTGCTTTCTGGAGTGTGCCTACCAGTACCATGACGACGGCTACCAGCCTTACTGCACCATCTGCTGCGGGGCCACGAGGCTACTCAAGTGCGGGAGAAACAACTGCTGCAAGTGCTTTGTGGGGACTGTGTGGACTTCTGGTGGGGCTGGGGGCTGCCTAGGCGGTCATAAAGGAAGACCCCTGGAACTGCTACTTGGGTGGGCACAAGGGCACCTACGGGCTGCTTGCGGCAGCGAGACCACTGGCCTTCCTGGCTCCAGATGTTCTTCGCTAATAACTACCACCAGGAATTCGACCCTCCAGAGTTTACCCAACCGTCCCAGCTGAGAAGAGGAAGCCCATCTGGGCGGTATCTTGTTCGACGGAATTGCTACAGGGCTCCTGGTGCTGAGGGACTTGGGCATCCAGGTGGACTGCTACATTGCGTAGGAGGTGTGCAAGTTTTCCATCAGGTGGGCATGTTGCGGCACCAGGGAAGATCATGTACGTCGGGGTGTCACGCAGAGCGTATCCAGGAGTGGGGCCCATTTGATCTCGCTGACTCGGGGCCAGTCCCCTGCAATGACCTCTCCATCGTCAACCCTGCCTCGCAAGGGCCTCTGCGAGGGCACTAGCTGGCTCTTCTTTGAATTCTCACCGCCTCCTACATGATGCGCCGGACCAAGGAGGGAGATGACCGCCCCTTCTTCTGACTCTTTGAGAATGTGGTGGCCTTGGGTATTAGTAACAAGAGGGATATCTTGCGATTCTCGAGTCCAACCCTGTGATGATTGATGTCAAAGAAATGTCAGCCCGCACACAGGCCCGCTACTTCTGGGAAGCCTTCCCGGTGTGAACAGGCCGTTGGCATCCACTGTGAATGATAAGCTGGAGCTGCAGGAGTGAGGACCTTTACTACGAGGTCAAACTCCATAAAGCAGGGCAAAGACTAGCATTTCCCTGTCTTCATGAACGGGAAAGAGGACATCTTATGGTGCGCTCATGGAAACCAGTGGTTCCATCTTTATGGAAACCAGCACAGTGCCTGGCACGTGGTTAGCGATCCGAGGGCTGGGTTGTCTCATAAAGGACAGAAGATTCGTCAGAACGAAGCATGCGTCGGGAGTTGGGTATTTGTTTCCCCTCTCCACTACACTGAGGCCTCCAACATGAGCCGCTTGCGAAGCAGAAATTGCTGGGCCCGTCGTGGAGCGTGCCAGTCATCGGCCACTTCTTCGCTCCCGCTAAAGGAGGATTTTGCGTGTATGTAAAGGACATGGGGCAAACTGAGGTAGCAACACAAAGTTAAACAAACACAAAACATAGTAAAACACCAAGAACGTGAGGATGGAGAGAAGTATCAGCACCCCAGAAGAAGAAGGAATTTAAAACAAAAACCACAGAGACGGAAATATCGGAGGGCACTGACTTGCAAAAAGGGTTGGACGTCATCTCCTGATTTTTCAATGTTATCCTTCAGTCCTATTTAAAAACAAACCAAGCTCCCCTGTTCTTCTCCCACCTTCCAACCCCGCCCCGCGTCAGACCTTTTGTTTTCTACTCTTTTCAGAGGGGTTTTCTGTTTATTTGGGTTGTTTTCTTGCTGTGACTGAAACAAGAAGGTTATTGCAACAAAAATCAGTAACAAAAATAGTCACAATACCTTGCAGAGGAAAGGTGGGAGAGAGGCAAAAAGGAAATTCTCATAGAAATCTATATATTGTGGGGTTTTTCTATATATCTTTTTTGTTGTTGTCTAGCCTGATGAGATAGGAGCACAAGCAGGGACGGACAGAGAGAGACACTCAGGTGGCCGCATTCCCCTCCCAGCTACTGGGCTATCTCCTGCATGCACCATTTCCTCGGTCGCAAAACAGAACCCAGTTAGCAGCAGGGAGACGAGAACACCACACAAGACATTTTTCTACAGTATTTCAGGTGCCTACCACACAGGAAACCGTTGAAGAAAATCAGTTTCTAGAAGCTGCTGTTACCTCTTGTTTACAGTTTATAGATATATATGTATATATATATATACACATACATATATATATGTATATATGGTACTGTTAACTACTGTACAACCCATTTCATAACGGTGCTTTCAAACAGCGGATGAGTAAAAACATCAGCTTCCACGTGGCCTTCTGCGCAAAGGGTTTCACCAAGGATGGAGGAAGGGAGACAGCTTGCACAGATAGCGCGTTTTCACGCTAAGCTCTTCCACTTGGTTTGTCACAAAGTGAAGGAGGAGAACCTGGGGACCGTGTTGTCCGGTTTCTCCCTGCCAAAGAGGGGATTCGATGAGGTGGTCAGGACCGTGGACAGCTGACAGTGGGATTCATCCAGACTCATGCAATAACCTGTTGATTTTTTTCTAAAAGAAGCTGCCTGGACAAGATGGCAGGGTACGGAGTCTTCAGGCCCAATTTCTCACTTTAGCAGATTCGAAGGCTCCTTGTGGTGGGATCAGAACTAATCCAGAGTGTGGGAAAGTGACAGTCAAAACCCCAACTGGAGTAAATAAAAAAACACACAAAGGAAAAAAAAAAGGCTCTTGCTAAAGTCACCAACAGTCTGTGTAAATATGAATTAAAACTGTAAGAATGAATTAAATTACTTGTTCAAGAAGTAAAAGTATATGGTGGCTGAATAATAATAGATAACTAGGGGACATATCATCAGATAATATTTTTTGTTAGTTTTATAGACAAAATATCTGAAAAATTTTTAGTTATGGAGAAAAATTGTTATAAGTGGCAGTCTAAGTTAGAAAATGTGATAATTTTTGAAGCATAAAATAGAGCTAGAACACTAACATTCCATTTTATTCAGATATGTTTATATTGTTATCTCCAGTTTAAAGATGAGAAGGTAGAGATATGAAGCAAGGACCCTAACAAAGGAATATACCAAAAAAAGTGAAAGTGAGAAAGAGAAAAACTCAAGTATGAATTAAACCATTAAGGTTTGCTTTTCTATTATACTATGTGCTGCAATAAAAATATAGGATGGTAGCCTGGGCAATATGGCAAAATCTCATTTCTACAAAGAAAATATATATACAAAAAATTACTGGGTGTTTTTTGTATATATAGTCACAGCTACCTGGGAGGCTGAGGTGGGAGAATCACTTAGCCCAGGAGATCCATGTGAAGTGAGCTGTGATTGTGCCACTGCACTCCAGCATGGGCAACAGAGTGAGACCCTGTCTCAAAAAAAAAAAAAACAATAAATAAATAAATAAATATATATATATATATATATGCATTTATAAATAAAACATTTATATATAACATTTATATATATACTTAGATATTTTATATATAAAATATATATATAATATGTGAATCAAAGATTTGTATACTGCCATATGTACACACACACATCACACTGATAATATAAAACAACATATACGTTCATTTAACTTAAAAGTGTTTAGTTCAAGCCACGCTCCAAGAGAAATCAATTGTCTCTTTCTCTTTTAGAGTCCCTATATGATTTAAACTTTCAATCAAGTATATTTCTTCAAATTGACTACTTTGATATTTAAAATTATTTAAATGAGTTTACATATGTGTACTCAAGTAATGTCAGTTTTAAAATGATCACTATGTTTTCCAGTTTATTTGCTATGCAAATATTTATAATGTATTATAGCCATTTTTCCAACAGCAAAAAATAAAAAACACAATGGCCATTATATTATAGCTATTCTTCTATACAGTAGATGGCTATAAAAATGTAAGTGTGTATCACCTTACATTAGTGGGTGCAGGGGGCATGGAGAGTAAGATGTACCACCATCTCCTCAAATGGCTTGCAAACTGATTAGAGAAAAAAATAATATATATATATATATATATATATTTACACTCAGCATTTGTAGGACATTCTTTTCATCCCATTTTGTTTGCAAACAAGTTTATCTGCATGACTTATCCAATTCCAGGTGTAGGTATGGCTGCTAGATTTGCATTGATTTATTTAAAGTACCTTTTGTGATCAAATGCAGATATTTGCAAGAAGGCTAGCTGAAAGGAAAAATCTATTTGTAGCCAAGTAACAAAGTGAGGGAAGGCCAAACCCATGACTTTGACCTTATTTACATGGTGTTCAGAATCACTCCATTAACTGGCCACAGAGATACTGATAAATATGCACATGTATAAAGGCAGAGTGTCTAACATAACATGTTCTAAACAGATTCTCCTATGAAGCAATTTGCATTTTCAAAAATATATAAATCTATTCATATTTTCAAAGTTGATGAGAAGATATCGTAAAAGTGTCCCTTTTAACTTCCTACCAAATTAAATGCAAATGCAAATAAAATAGCTGAGACTTGAAATACAATAAACTATGTTCTTTGTTTAGTTAAAATTTAACCTCTATAATACAAAAACGAACACCAGATATCTAGTAAATTATTTATGTTGACTGATCCACATGATGGTCAGACTTGCAGATACTGTCAAACCAAAGCACCAGAATAAGAAATTCCATCAAGCACTATCAATGAGTTGCTTCCCTTCCAGGTTTCCGTATTACTTTGCTCTCATATATGCTACTAAGTATCCATGTTCTATCATAATTTGTCTGTTTACATTTTATACTATGAAGGGATGAGTCTCTAAATAGCTGTACCATAACTTTGTCTTCCTGAAATTTCTGTCATTTTCCAATGTTTCTACCTATATTATATTTTCAGTGAATGCTTATTTTATAAGGCAGTGGATTCATATTTCATTGTCTTTCTATTATAACCATCAATAATCAGAAGATATTATAATAGGCCATATACTTACAAAGACTATAACAAAAACATATATTTACATATTAAGAAAATATTTATGGTGGAGGTTTCAGTTACACCAATCTGGTCTAATTTAGAAACTGATAATTATTTTTAGAGGTAGTTCCAATATGTTGCTTTTTTTATTTTTTATTTTAAGGTAATCAGAAATAGGTATTTTATTCAATTGTTGTGTCAGCTATGATAAAGTTGTCTATTACTTCCCCTAGAAGATAAGTATCTGATCATTAATCTGTAACCGAATACTAATCCAATCCTATATTTTTCCTCCCACTGAGGGATTAGTTGTTTTACTAAGATTTTGTTGTTAATATTTTTCTTGTTCTTTTTTGTCTTTTTTATTTGGCTTAAAGAGCCATGTAATAACATGGATTAAACACAGAAATACATAAATACTGACATCCCCTCTAACTAGTTAGGATTAAAAAAATACACTTTTGTCTTAGTCTATTGATTAGAGGCATTGAAAGGGAACAAAGGTTAATTTAATGCAATATTGGTTAAGAGATTGGAACTACTTTCCTCTGAAGACCATAAAGCCAACTATCATAATAGGATCCTCACTTTGCCTTAAAACAAGTCAGAACGATGCCATTCTATTTCACAAATGGCAGCATATCTCTTAGATTTATTGTTATATTTTAGGCAAATAAAATCTTTATAAATTTAGCACACAAAAGACTAAACATGAGGCATGAAACTGAAAACAGAAGCATAAAAATAAATCAGAGCAATTATTTCCATCTCCGTGGAATCTCAGAATTGCCAGGCCTTACAAGGTCCCTATGATGATCAGAGAGATTAAAGTAATTTTCTAACTTAGCGTGCTTGTCAAGGAAGTCACTTTCTACCCACAGCCCAATTAACTAGATTTGGATTCCAAGGGGTAATGATGAGCTAATTAAATTGCCTTTGAAAGATCAACAAGAAAACTGCTTCTGCCACATTTACCCACCTCTTTTTCAGCAAGAATAATGCTTCCTGATTTAATTGTCAACATCATTGACCTAATGGAAGGATCAGAGAAAATTCCTAAAAAGGTCTTAAAAGTCATTACTATGGGTATTTTTCCCCCCTGAAGTAAAGATAACAATCATTTGTTTAGGCCCACAGGGTGAACCTGGGACCAACAGGAGAGGGCTTATAGAAGTAAATACGATATCCCACTTTAAAATCCAATTTTGACCTGTGAAGTGAGAAATAATGGAATACTGCTCACATTTCATCCTTTTAAACCTCAATCAATCTGGGTACGAAATGGGAAGAGGAGAACAGAACAGATTTTGTTTTTCCTTCTTTTCACAGATAATGAATAATCATTATTTAAAGCTACTACCTGTATCAAAAACAAGCAACTGGAAGCCCGTGATTCTTAACACCATAATTTTTACTTTCACTGGTTTTGCTTCTGTATTTTAAGGTAATTCTCATCATCATCATAATTATCATTATCACCATCAATCCACAACACTATTTATTGGGTACTTACTATTTGCTAACCGATGCTAAATAATTAAAATGTAATATCTGGTTTAATTCTCAATTTACCATTGCTTTCTCCATTTTAAAATTGAAGAAATTGAGGCTTATGAAGAATAAGTTGTAAATCTAAAAAATGAACATGAACTCAGAACCATCCAAGAACCTGATTTTTAACCACTTCTCAGAAAAAAAAAGGGAAGTGGCTGGGCTATATCATGAGGGGGAAAAGAAAATTGCAATTACATAGCTAGAGGTACAATGTCTTCATACATAAGAAACTGTCAGAAAAAAAAGGCGTGGTATCCAAAATCCATTCTGTTTGCCTTTGTTTTAGCCTGTTTAATGGTCTAGCATCTGTCACATTCTGGCCAATTCTAATGAGAAGTTAAAATGATCTACAATAATGAGAAATCACTAGGTGCAGAGTTAAATCTCTTTTAACTACAGAAAATAGAACGCTCTAATACATTGTACTACTATAACGTGGATCCATATGTTATTCTAAAGAGCTTTAAAGGATAAAAACTGATCTGCGAGGGAAAAGTATATAAAGACTGCCAAACAAAACACACGTGCTTTGACTCTAGAAGACAGCGTTTCCCAAGATATGTTTCTACTTTTTAGCTAAATGCTAAATACTCTCCATATTTAGCATCTCCATATTTTCTTTTAAATCTCCTTCTCCCAGAGAAGGAGATTTAAGACAGTAATTAATGTCTATTCTAGATCACACAGTTTGGTTCATAGCTCCCAGGTGATGGCTAGAAAATGTGAAATTTATTTCTGCATACCAAGAAGACACTGAAAACACACCAATGACTGCAAGTCTGTTTAGAGGGTAGAATGCAGCTAGTTGGAATGGAATACAGTTGGAAAGCAGAGGGACATCTGGGATAATTCAATGGAAAATTGTGTTCTTCTAGAGAGGAACCAGCATAATCCTCAATAATAACTAAGAGATTGGCTGGAAATTATTAAATCTGAAAGAGGAATCACTATACATACCAACGTTCCTGTCAGATTTTGTCTGTCTGTATTGAATAGTTTCATTTTAATATATGAAACTTTTTATAATACAATAACATAGGTTCAGCAGAATATTATATAAATGAAATGAATCCCCCCCAAATAGGAGCAGCTTACTTAATAATTATGTGTAGAATTGAGAAATTACCTGCGAGCAGAAAATAAAGCACTTCACAAAGATTATCCAGCAACAGCCTCCACTTATGCACGCACACACACTCTTGAACTCATCCAAACATGCACATGTATACACTCACACATTAAAGTAAGAGATGCATGTGTCATTTCTGTTTTCTGCATTGATAGCTAAAAATATAAAAATGCAAATAAATGGACTATCATCTGGTAACAAAGTAAGTACGATGATGCTAGGTATACACTGTTCCTTGATCGACATCATTAAACCATATTTCTTCCTTTTATTGGCTTCAACTATCTGTATTGCATCTTCTAAAGGGCAAGAATAAATATTTGCTTAGATGAAAGTTGGTGCTATTTTGTTTAGAAGAGTGAAAGCAGAGAGCTTTATAATGCAGAATAAAATAGAGACAAACTTAAAATTTAAGAGGCAGTGAAGAATCCTGTTTTAGATAAGCTTATGCTAAAAAAGTATACAGAAAATGATGCAGAGTTTTTCTCATTATGTGTAGGATATTTTCATCTCTGTTATTTCAAATCTTTAACAATTCAAAGTGTTTCTAAAATCCCAAATGTAGCAAGTAAGCAAATTTTCAGTTATATAATAAACTTTTTCTTCCTCAAAGAAAAGTATATCACTTAAATAAGGTAAGGATGACAGGGAACATATAACAGTAAATAAAATAGAGCAAACTAAGTATTTCTTAATTTAACAGCATTCTTACTCTATAATAATCAGTCCTAATTTTTCTTTTATCAAATGATTTATTTAGTGTTATGAGCTCTACTTGGAAAGCTATTTGTCCATTTTATTTTCTTCCAAGAAGTAGGAGCATATTTAGGTATCTATAATCAGAAATAGTGGATCTTTGCAAATTAGACTTAATAAATCCTCATTCTTTTTTCTAATCACTAGAAAAAAGTCATGAAGGAATGAAAGAGTATGGCCTAAATCTCTGTCAGGTGGCCTAAATCTCACCTTTAATTTGCAGAACCCTTGAGAAACGTGAAAACTATCCTGTAAGAGATTTGACTTATTAGTCCAAGAAACATGAAAGAAACCAAGTTGAATGTGCAGTCAAGGAAGGCGTGGAGGCTGCTCTGTGGCAGGATGCACAGCCACAAACACTTGTGAGCAAAGTAAATATTGGTTCTAGTTTTCCTTTTTAAAGTTATTTGAGTATCTGGTAATGCTAGGAAATAATGAAGGTTTTCACATCAGCAAATATTCAGAACAAAATCCTAGACATCAAATTAGAATTCACACATATACTCACACACACACATACATCAAGAAACTTGGTAAATTATGCTGTTAGTTATTTCTTCTTATTTATAAATCTGAATTATAGAACCTCTGAGCCAGAAACATCAAATAAATTATCTTTTTATTTAACTTACAATCAATTTTCCCTTACCTCTAAAAATATATACTACTAACACATGTCTTTTTTAATCCTTTATAGTTTTGACTAATTAATTCCAGCTTATATTTCCATCAAAAATTATTTTTCTTAAACTGATTTCAAAATCAATCATGGGGAGAATGTATAGTGCTCTCTTCACACAATAAGAAAGGCTACTTTAACAGATGGTCCTCTGTGTTTATTAGCAGGTGAAGCTGAGTTTGAACACTTAAGAGCTAAGAGCTGCAACTGAAAAATTCAGACCTTATCCAAAAATATCCTTCAGCCAAACTCATTCCACTTTCCTACATTTTATTCTTTAACAAAGCTTCTTCCAGAAAGAAAATGGTTTCTCAAAAAATTCTTATATATTTTTCTATCTTTAGAAGTGCCAGATTAACCAAAAAAGAGTTACACATTATTGATTACATTTACAACTTAAATTTCTAATAAGAACCCAAAGTTTACATTTAATTTAAAAATACCACATTAAATAAAATGAATTAAGAATAAAACATAGTTTTGACATTATTTTCTGGTTGTGAAAAATATAGAACTTGTAATATCAGACAAATTGATTGCAGATGGCCCCCAATTTAAGACAGCTTGACCTAAGACTTTTCAACTTTTCTGATGCTGTGTGAAGGTGATATATATTCAATAGGAACTGTGAATAACCAGAGAACCATTCTGTTTTTCAACTTCAGTTAAGCATTTAATACATTATATTAGATATTCAATACTTTATTACAAAGTAAGTCTTGTATTAGATGATTTTTCCCAGTTGTAGGCTTATGAAAATGTTATGAGTCACATTTAAGACAGGCTAAGCTAAGCTATATTATTTGGTAGGTTAGGTGTATTAAATGCACTTTTGACTTGATGATATTTTATGATGGGTTATCAAAACTTAACCCTATTATAAGTTGAGGAGCATCTGTAAGCATATTTGAAATGATTTCCAATGATTTTTATTGTAATACTCTTTAAATTTATATTTTATGGGGTATTTTCTATGATATTTTATCCTTTGTAAACATTAGCAAGTGTTATAGAGCTGCGGAAGGATACTCCATTATATGATGGCATAAAATATATATACACTGATAACTGGATATGGGTTAAATGAGTTGTTTTGGGTATTCAATCTAAATTAGTTTATAAATTATTATTTAAATTGTAAGGACAGAATGAAAATCAATTGGTTTGTTCTTTTTCAACCAAATATCAGTTTGAAGAGAATTTGTGCTCTCCATGATAAGGACAATGGCATTTACTTGTGATTTTAAAAGCAAGCCTAAAAAACTTCTGAAATCAGTTCATTATTCCTGAAGTTTATCAAATCTATTGTATATAGCTCTGAACTATTTTATTACCAAGATAGATAACTATACTACTATTTAATTGTTTGTCTTTTATCCTTGTATCTCAAACACTTAGTAAACATAAAGTTTCTTTTAAATAAAATATATAAAAATAAATAAATGTGTTGACGTATTAAGGCACTGCCTCTGACAGAGACAAAGATTACTAAAATGGATTATTCACTGACCTGATATTCGAGACTTCCCATTTACTTATCCATTGACCCACCGTCTCTAAGGCAACAAGAGCTGTAGCAAAGTATTGTGAGCAAGTACCCATTAAGAAAATGCTTTTCACACAAGAAAGCCCATCTGACTCTCAAACATGTTTTGATAGAAGAGATCTCAAATGCTCATAGAAAATTGCCTTGTTTCCAGTAAATGGAACCACTCTTCAAGTATGTTTACTGAATGCAGTAAGGCAACTTGTGCCCAAATATGAAAAGTTTCCACCTTTTGAAAAGTGTGTCTAGAGCCTTGTAAAATGTAGAAATATATGAAGATTTTCTCACTTTCATTCCTTTGGAAAATTAAGATGGAACTTTAAAAAAGGTCACAAAAAAGACTATTGAAAGCTTTTATAGATCGTTTCTGCTTCCCTGAAGAATACATAATCTGTCAAGAGATGTATCAGATTACTAACATTGGAGTGACTACTTAGATTTAGTTCAACTAGAATCATTAAAGATACATATTCTCAGATTTTTAATAAAGAAAAAGAACTAAAACTGTATCTAATATTTCACATCCAAAGTTTTAAAAGTGCAGATTAATGTGTTGCCTACAAAGTAAGCTACACATTACCATAAATATATATATATATATATACACTCATTATGCTTTAAAATTGGAGAGTTTACTGTATGCAATTATATTTTAAAAACTGTCACAAATTATGGGTTTTTCAAAAACCCAGCAACATAGCAAAATTTAATGTTGTATAAATTAACAAGAATATATTTCAGTGTTATTGTGAGCCATTTGATTGAGGGACACTATTTTAATGATATATCTTCAGACTAGTTATTTTCTCCATTTTAATAAACAATAGGTGTTATTCCAGTCAAAAAGTTTACCTATATGCATAATCACATAATTTCAGAATGTTTCAGAAAGTTAGAGTACACTCAAAGTTTTCTTTTTATAAAACCTCACCCAAATAAAAGAGATAAAAGTGAGTTTAAAGCTATAGGTGGTAATGAATACCTAAATGGAACACAATAGATGTATAAGCCTAATTTCAAATTACCAATATGATTTATACACATATATTATGTACATTTATATAATTGAGATAGGTAGCCATTTTCAAGTCTTTCAAAAGAGATATTTATGATACATAGTTAACTGAAAAATGTGTTACAAAAGGCCATTTGCAGATAGTCATCGATAAATTAAAATATTTTGAATATATAGAGATGAAGTATAGGAATCACATTTTGAAGTATTTTTTAAAGTTCAGTTATTGGTTATCTAAATCTATTTCACATCCTTTATCAACAGCAAAACTGGAAGTTCACACTAAAATGTTGCATAGAAAGGATGATAAATTATCATATAATACTGCAAAATAATCTAATTCATGACATTTAAGTTCTAGGTAAGCTTGGAATTCTTAGTTCTTGCTATGAGGAAAGTTTTTGTGTGCAAGAACTTTATTTTTTTTAATTTAAATGTTTAAGCCTTACAAAGTTACAAGATAAACCGTATGGTGTACATGAAGAGGTAGTATTTGCTATCACATAAATAAGATTTTCCAAAAAGTCTGGGTTCAGGAAAGGGAAGAGAATGTACTGAGAGGTCCTGTACCCTGTACTCTGCACCCATTCCCAGCCCCACCTTTCTGCAGACTTCATCTATTGAAGAAGGGATTATGAAATCGGTACATGAGTTTCAGTATCTGAGCACAAATGAGATGAGTATCTTTCTTCTTAGGGGAGCCCATGAAATAACAGGATCTAGAATAACCTGTCCCCCAAAAAACTATTCAACAACCATGTGATGATCTAGGAGTGACAGGTGTAGTGGCATGGAGTACCTAAATAATTAGTTCAAAAATAGTCTGTTATATTTTCTAAGGTTCCAAAGTGACAGAGACAAAATCTAATATTTTTATACCCTCAAGAAAGAATGGAAAGCCCAAGAAAAAAGTGGATTCCTGAGGCAGCAAAATAATAAAAGCTAGAGATTTTGCCTTCTTCAGCCTGTGACCTGAAAACATTATTTTCTCTGTGTGTGGTATGTATATGTGTACATGTGTTTATTAGAAACATAGAAAGGCTACTGTAAGACAAACGCTAAAATGTTAGACTGATATTCTCTTGGTAGGCAATCATGTATAATTTTTATTTCCTGCTTGTTTCTATATCTTTATTTTCATATATTTCCTTTGTAATATATTTAAATGAATGTAAAAGCCAAATTGCTAGCTACAAAGATTGCCTGCTTTGTGCTCCTTATTATCATAAATCTTTTTCTTTTTTTCTTTCTTTTTTCTTTAATTATTGAGATGGAGTCTCACTGTTGCCCAGGCCAGAGTACAGTGGCGCAATCTCAGCTCACTGCAACCTCCGCTTCCCAGATTCAAGCAATTCTCCTGCCTCAGCCTCCCAAGTAGCTGGGATTACAAGCATGTGCCACCACACCTGGCAATTTTTTTTCTTTTTTTTTTTTTTTGTATTTTTAACAGAGATGAGGTTTCACCATATTGGCCAGACTGGTCTCGAACTCTTGACCTTGTGATCCGCCTGCCTTGGCCTCCCAAAGTGCTCGGGATTACAGGCATGAGTCACTGTGACCGGCCTCTTTTTAAATACTAATTAACAATTAAAATTAAGAGGAAAGCTACGATAATGACATCAAGAACTACAAGCCAACAGAAGGAATGGGCTTCGCTTCTTGGGAAAATTTACAAGAGATTGAATAAGGTAATTTTTTCTTATCCAGCTGGATAAGATTGTAACCATCAAGGAACATTTGCAAAATTAATCAGGAAAAAAATGGAAAGTTCACATAAGGAAGCAACGTGTTATTTGGAGCAATCCTTTGAAAATTGTCAAAAAAGAAAGTAACAAATGTGCATAACAATAAAATAACGTCAATATTTTAATTATAAAGACCTAAACAAGTTTATAAATTAATGCAGGTAAAAAACAAAAAACAAAACAAAACAAAAAAACAGCTTAACAAACATTACCTTTAGCCCAAAGTAATAACTTACTATGTTCTTAGACAGTTCATGGTATCCTAAAACTTTCTATGTCTGTAATGATTAGGCATTACCATCTCCAAATACATATCCATTTACTCTCAATGTAGTTTCACATAGTTTTAAAGGATGTGACATCCTTTAGTCCTAACTTCCCTGGTATCAGATTATGCCAGCCATTATTTCTTTTCCGTACAAAATAAGAAATCATCTTTGCTGTCTAAATGTACCAAATTATTTCTGATATTTGTTATTCTCCCTTAAACTCAATTATGTTTTTTATTATTTCTGAGAAGTTCTTTCTTTCTCTGAATACAGAGGTTAATATTTTTCTACATTAAAATGAGCAATGTAGACATAGAATGAAGAATGTAGAAGCATAGAAACAGAGAGTAGAAGGGTGGTTACCGTGGTTCTGAGGCTAAGGGAAATAAAGAGATGTCGATCCAGTGGTACACAGTTGTAGTTATAAGATGAATAAGTTTTGGAGAACTAACGTACAGCATGATGACAATAAATAGTAATAATGTATTATATACTTGAAACTTGCTTATAAAGTAGATCTTAAGTATTATTACCACACACACACAAAAGGTAACTATGTGAGGTGATAACTATGTTAAGGCGTTTGATTGTACCAATTATTTCACAGTGTAAACATATATCACAACATCATATCATACATCATAGATACATACAATTTTTATTTTTCTACTATACTTCCATCAAGCTGAAAAACACAAGTAAATAAAATAAAGCAAATAATTCATCAGGTAAAATAAAAGAGGGGGAAGTTGAAGGAGATACTTTGCATAAATATCAGTGAATAAAATCACAACAATTTCTGCTGCAATTTTTTTCTTAATGGGAAACATCAGAAGATTATAGGGAACACATGATTTATAGAAGGCCACCTCTGAACAAAAGTAAAGCATTAAAAAATTAGAACTTGGCTGGGCATAGTGGCTCACACCTGTAATCCTAGCACTGTGGGAGGTCGAGGGGGTGGATCCTCTGAGTCCAGAAGTTTGAGACCAGCCTGGGTGATATCCTGAGAATATGTCTTTACAAAAAAATGAAATAAGAAATGAGCCAGACATGATGGCACCTGTCTGTACTCCCAGCTAGTCAGGAGGCTGAGACGGGGGATCATTTAATCCTGGGAATTTGAGGCTGCAGCAAGATGTGATTAGGCCACTGCACTCCAGCCTGGGCAACAAAGTGAGACCCTGTCTCAGAAAAAAAAGGAGGGGGGGGACCCTTTTATTTCAAGTCACTGATTACATAGTGCCTCTCTATGTAGTGAAGATAAATATTTCAGCGCTCATAGACCATGTGGTAGAATGAGTTCAAAAGAAATTGTGAAGATAAACCTGAAGAGAATAAGCAGAGCAAATTTAAAACTGTGGAATTAAAGTCTTTGCGCTTTGTCTTTGTGAAGATAATTTTACTTTCTCTATCTCCCTCTAATGTAATATAAGTCATAAAATGTTTGTGATCTTAAAGATCTTCTTAGGTTTAAGCCATGGCAATAAACGTAACATAAATAAAAATACACAGACTAAGTGTTCTCCATCCTGAAATGCATAAACCAAGTGTGCTGAAACAATGAATGGAACCCTTTCAGATCCATAAGTTGTAATAATTACTAATTCTCTTTCATTTTTATCATGCCATTCTGTACTTGATTTTTGTAGAAAAGACACAGAAAGCTGTTCTTAGACTATCCAAAAGTCATGAAAATAAAAAGAACCACAAATCTCATCAGAAATTCTGTTTTGTGAGGCTCTGGGATCCAGTTTTACTCACTTGACAGCATTGTGTTAGATAAGCTTTAATTAAGTTTTCCAACATTTTACTTGGCTGAATCTGAACTTAACCTAGTCAATAGATTTCTATATGTTACTCGAAGTTTGTTTATCTAATAGATGGATTTTAAGTAAAGAGTATACGTAGAAAAACATAAATTAAGACGTTGGCCAGAATTACTTATCTCAAGGTAGAATGTGCACCATATGGCTGCTTTGTTCCAAGCTAATGTGTTATAATTGAATCATCTCCATATCTAATGAAACAGGAAGTCAAAAGGAATATTCATGTATAATTAACAAGCATTAGATTTCTGTAGAATTATTGTACGGCAGAGTGAGGAGAACAATACTGACAGTGTATATAACTGTAATGATAAATCATACTGGTTTTGTTTCAAGAATAATGATTGAAGCTCAACCTGCAAATCTAAGGCACATCAATGCAGTGATTTTAATTTCATTCCTTTAGAGCACTTACTCATATTTGAAAATTCCCTCCCCCAATGAAAATCATTATCTGTATTCAAACTATTCAAACTGCTTACGTAGTTTGTACTTCCATAGTTTGAACATATAAAAATATATGAAATAGAAAGTCAATGCTCGGGCACACAATGAAATCCCTTAGAATATTAAGGTCATTCATTAGACGTTGTAGGGAAAATTGTAAGATGATTCTGTATATCCATCGATAGTGAATAAATGACTAATTTCAT
Source organism: Ateles fusciceps (assembly GCA_036589455.1). NCBI lineage: Eukaryota > Metazoa > Chordata > Mammalia > Primates > Atelidae > Ateles > Ateles fusciceps. Next base: position 4,120,007 of record JAZHEH010001040.1, on the reverse strand, counting down.
TATATTCACCATACACACAACATCGGTAGATACAAATTTTATTTCACAGACTATGGCTATTTAACTTCAGGATTTTAGAAATCAAGTTACTAAATCTCTCAGGACCCATATATACACATCTTTGACATGCAAAACTAAATAGAATAAATATCCAGGCAACTGGTTACAATCATGGAAGAGGCTCTATATTTAAATATCCAGGCAACTGGTTAGAATCATGGAAGAGGCTCTATATTTAAGGTGACTATTATATTAAACCTAGTAAAGCAATATGATGCAGGGCCATAACTAACCTACTTGAATTATTTTCTCTTATTTGTCAATTTCATGAGCAAAACACCATGCACATGGTTATTAAGGCACATATCTTAAACATAAATATATTTAACTCCTAATATTCTACACAAACCCGTGACCTTTCTCCTTTCTGTTGATGATTATTCCATCCTTTCAGTTGCCCAAGTCAAGTAACCTAGAAGTGATTCCTGACACACCCCTATTTTTTCTTTTTGAGATGAAGTCTGCTCTGTTGCCCAGGCTGGAGTGCAATAGCACAATCTAGTCTCACTGCAACCTCCGACTTTGACTCCTGGGTTCAAATGATTCTCTTGCCTCTGCCTCCCCAGTAGCTGGGATTACAGGTGACCATCACAACGTTTGACTACTTTTTTTGTATTTTTAGTAGAGATGGGCTTTCTCCATGCTGGCCAGGCTGGTCTCAAACTCCTGACCTCAGGTAATCTGCCTGCCTCGGCCTCCCAAAGTGCTGGGATTACAGGCATGAGCCACCACACCTGGCCTGACACACCTCTATTTTTTACATCTTCCACCTAATCTCTCAGACAATCCTCTTGTCTCTAATTCCAGAATATACATGGAATCAAGTGGCTTCTAAGTCCTCCCATTTTAACTCCACTTTCACCTGCTTGCTGCACTAGCTTCTTAACAGGTCTCCGTGTGTACTCCCTTCAGCTTACTCTCCACATGGCAGTGAGCCTTTAAAAACCACAAGATTTACAGTTCCTCTCTTAAAAACTTTCCAATAGCTTTCTATTTCATTAGACTGAAAGTAAAGGTTTTAAATAAACTTTAAGGCCCCATATGGACTTTGTTTCCTATTCTGAACCTCATTTTCTACCTGATGCCTGTGATATCACCTCCCTTGTGATCTCTCTGCTTTTACTTACCTCACATGACCAGTGTCATCTAGTCAAAACATGGATCAGATGGGGTTTCTCTCTTACCTAAAATCCTCAGAGTCTTCCTCTTTCTCTAAAAATAAAATCTGAGCTTGTGTATAGCATATAGGCTTTATACTCCCTTATCCAACTGAATACCACTCTGATCTCAGCCCCGGTCATACCAGCTATTTTTTTTTTTCTCCAAATTGTTAAGGTGACTCCTCCCTCAGATTTGGTGTAGCCCATTTTATTTATATGGAATATACTTCCCCAGATAACTGCAGGCCTATTGCCTTCACCTTTGTATCTTAGCTGAGATCATTTATGTATGATATCTCAGAAAATAGTTATTGACTACATATTATATACCATTCATTTTTCATTTTCTCTTATATAACTTATTCTTTTTCACAGCTCTTATTGTATTTTTATTTCTTTAATTTTTAAAATTTATTTTAACTCTATCTTCAAAGCTAGTTCCAAGAGAATAGGGTCTGCATTTTTTTCTTGTTAACTACAGTGTCTCCAATACCTAGAATAGCACCTAGCACATAGCAGGTGCTCAATAAACATCACTACAAACTCCAAACAATTTTTAAATCCATAGCTGCTTTATTTTAAGCATGTTTCATTTTCAAGCAGTAAAGTATTAAACCAGAAACAATCTATTGCAAATTGTTTCTGATTATCAACTTTCATAAGAAGTATTCCAATCTTTTAGTGAGACTGGAATTTATGTTAAGGCTGATTTATAACTACAGAGTTAGTATTTCTTTTTTTGTTTTCTCATTCCTTTTGAGTTCACAGTAACTGATCTTCATGGATACTGGATTAGAATCCATACGCATACTCCGTTCAGTGCATGTTTTATTTCTGAAAGCCTGGGGAAGAGTGTTTTGTAATTAATAATTAAATAATTGTTTTGTCTTTCCAATTCTATCATATGTTGTAATTGAAAACACAGTACATAAGAGTATGGTATTGTGCAGAACACTGTTGATCTGGGCATTCATTCCTACTTGAGTGAGGATTGCTCAATAGCTTTCGTTCCTCGCATCACTCTTATATGTCTTCAATAGCAAGGAAAACAGTAACTTACAACAGCACTGCTTTTGTTTATTTTTTTAATGAAAGTAGTTATTAATAAAATTCCTCTTCAATAACCCTCAAGACCTTCTTGCCTCAGAAGATCTTCCTTAAGACAACTGTTGAAAATCAGCTTTTAGAGCAATCTGATAATATCAGGCATCTTCATTTTACATGTAAAAAGATACGTACATGCAGCAAGATAAATATTATCTGTTATCTAAGATAAATGGATGAATGAATGAATGGATGGATGGATAGATAGATTGATAGATGATAGACAGATTCAGCAAGAGTTAGGGAAAATATACTTAGCCCTAATTTTTATTTCTATAACATATCCATGCCACAATGCTGAAGTTTTGCAGCTATTTACATGAACCCTGTACTAGAAATAATGACATACTGGAAAAGCAGTTCTGAAAGAGATACTTGTTATTTTTCACAAAATGTTCATATCCATAAATAGTCAACCACCTTAAATACAACCTTTTGATTATATTATTTATTAATAACATCAACAAAGACTGTGTAATGGAGGCATCAAGTTTATATAATTGAGTAAAATTCACAACATGTCATTTCAATCCTAATTTCACTAAGTTCACAGTCTGTTAACTCAGGCTCAGTATTTTAAATAGTAGCAGTATTTCTCATAACGATGACAATACTGATTATCATCATTATCATCTTTCTAATTAAAGACCCCATTCTTCCAACTGGCATGCATTTATGGGCTATAGAAAATGTAGCAGTATAACATTGTCTTATTAAATTAAAACCGGTAACTTTTTGTTTGGGATTCATATGTACAGGAATAAGTTTGGAGTATGATTGAGATTTAGTTTTCAGATTAGTTCTTCAAGGTCAGAGTAAAGAAGTTCTGTCACTGAGGAGTACTGTGCTTTATTTACTCATAGGTTTCTTTCACAGGATGCTACCATTCTACATTATTCCACATGCAGAATATGTGTATAAAAATGTTCAGAGGGCCGGGCGCGGTAGCTCACGCCTGAAATTCCAACACTTTGGGAGGCCGAGGCGGGTGGATCATGATGTCAAGAGATCGATACCACCCTGGCCAACTTGGTGAAACCCCGTCTCTACTAAAAATACAAAAACTAGTCTGGCGTTGGCACGCACCTGTAGTCCCAGCTGCTCGGGGAGACTGAGACGGAAGAATCGCTTGAACCCGGGAGGCGGAGGTTGCAGTGAGCTGAGACTGTGCCACTGTGCTCCAGCCTGGCAACAGAGCAAGACTTCGTCTCAAAAAAAAAAAAAAAAAAAAAAATGTTCAGAGCCCACAAACCTTAAAATAAATGGAAATACATTGAAATGGCAGTAAGCAGTTAAAAACTGATAAATATGTAGAGAGTCATTTTCTGTATATTTTTAGGCAAAATAATTTTTAAAATTACAAAATTACAAAATTACATGTAAAATGTGAGTCAATTTGTATTTTGAAAATAATATGTGTAAATATATAAGTAAATAGCATGTTAATAATGATTATTCCTGAGTGGTATAATTGTAACTTTTAGATATAGGTATAGATGTTTTAGGTACATTACAACTTTATTCAGTGGATATTAATGTGTGGATATAATTTTTAAAACTATTTTAAAAAAAGAACACAATAAAGATGCAGAGAATTAATTTCCATCATCTACATTTTTCACTGTGCTGCTAACAAACAGACTGTGTTGGCTGTAATGCTGAAAGATTTTTAAAATTCGATAACCTCCTTCCCTCAGTCACCAGAATGAAGACGGGACCTTAGCCTAATACTCTGACTGAAAGGTGACACCACTAGAAGTGCCGTGCTCACTCCCCCTGCTTCTAGAAAGCTCCTGCTGGATCAGCACAAGAGCAACACAGAGGAATAAAAGCAGAAGAGCCCTTACTCACCTGACTGAGCTCATATTCTGTATAACCCTTATTCCTGTAAAATTGCTTTTATCATTGAACCTTAACTGCCTTGCAAACAAGAAACATAGTGAAATCATTGCATATACAAAAGGAGTACCCATTTTTGTCCTGGCCATTTCAGGCACTCCCATTTTTTCGTACTGTTCTTGTAGAAACAAATGATTGACCTCAAGTATAGAGAAAGAGAGAACATTTGCACGATTTTGCATCATTCGGTTTGCATGTGGTTGTTTTCATTGCTTCATCTTTAACATTTGTGTTTTCAGTAAAGACATGTTTAATTCCTAAGAAAACTATTAATAGACGAGTTACATTAAATCATTTTATAATTGTGCTAGTAAAGGTTGAATTTGGAGCATATGGTTTATAAATGTGTCTTGAAATGACCCTTAGTAGAGTACATATCAGCACTGAAATTCTTAGACTTTTGGAACCAGTTTCAGTTCCTGGCAAGACTGACATAGCGCCTTAATTTTCTGAGAGATAAGATACATTCCTTGTAGTTTAGTTTATTTGGGTCTTTTGGACCAAAAAAAAAAAATTCCTATTCCCAAAGTTTTGAGTTGAGCACCTAATTAATGAAGAATTTCTGACAGAATTTTCTCTTAAGATTTATCATTTTTAAAATCCTAAAGTTTAGCAGAACTCAACAATTTTTTAAATGTAAAATAATTTAAATGTATAAAAAAGAACACACTCTTATACACCAAATGCTATCAATTAGCAGATGTTAATATTTTATTATATTGGCTTCAGTTTTCTTTTTTTATAATTTATTTAAAGACAAAATATTTGAGATACAGTTTAAATCTCATATCGGTTTCAACCTTACTAAATCCGCTGTATATTATTTCCAAAATGATTTTAAACTTTCATCATGCATTCATACTCATAAACAGTATGAATAAAAATGTAGTTTTTTCTTTTATATACTGTTTATATTAAAAAATTTTCTATGGTTTTAATTTCATCTAAATGGAGTCAACATTATACAAACCCTTTTGACACATCATTATTTTTTTAGCTCAACAGCATGCTTTGGCAATGTATCTATGCTGTTACTTGTACTTCTATTCAGTTTAGGTTCTTTGATATATTTTTTTGTATGTTTTTGCTTTTTGTTTATCACAGTTGGTATAGTTATTTAATAGAATGCTCATTTTATTTCATTATTTCAGCCTTTCATTCATTCATCATCTCAGTGTCTTTTAAAATTGTTTCTCTTCATCACATTACCCTAACTTACCCTATCTAGTTTTTGTGGAACTCATGTTAGATATATGTTAAATCTCATTTTTTATTCCCATATCTCTTAACCACTCCTTTTTATTGTTATCTCTTTGTGCTGTGTTCATGGTAATTCTATCCACATCTCTATTTAGTTGTTAAATTCATCTTTGTGTTTTTATTACATATTGACCTCAAGCATAGAAAAGAACATTTGTACTGTTATGATAGTGAACTTGCACATATATGTTTATTACATATATATCTATATATGTTCTACTATAATATGCTGGTATTATATGTGTGTGTGTGTGTATATACCATAACATATAATATATATACATATCCATATATATGTGCATATATATACCATAACATATATATGTGTATATATATACCATAATATATAATATATATACATATAAATACCTATATGTGTATATATATACCATAACATAATATATATACACATCTGGATATGCATACATAACATATAATATATATACATATCTGGATATATATACATATCTGGATATGCATATATATGTTATGGTCTATATATACACACATATATTATATGTATATATATGTATATATATTATATATCCATGTATATATATTATATATGTATATATAGGTATATATATTATATATCCAGATATGTATATATATGTTATGGTATATACACACACACACACACAATTTTATATATATATGGTATATTACATATTTTGTATATATATGTGTATATATAGTATATTATATATAGTATATATGGTATATATTTTGTATATATATGTATATATATGTTATGATATATATACACACATATATATGGTATGTTATATATTTTGTGTATATATGTATACACATACACAAAATATATACCATATATGTATACACATATATGCAAAATATATACCATATATGTATATATACACATATACATATAAATATACCATGTGTATATATACACATATACACAAAATATATAATACACCATAACATATATATACATATAAATATACCAGTACATTAATAGACATGTAAATATGCATATATCTATACATACGTACATCTAATAATATGCATGAATATGTCATGGTTTTTTAAAAATATACTTTTTATATTGTTTTTTAAAATTTTTGTGGGTACATAGTAAATTTATATATTTACACATGGGTACATATTTCGATATGGGCATACAATGCATAGTAATCACATCAGGGAAAAATAGGGTATCCATCACCTCAAACCTTTATGCTTTCTTTGTGTTACAGAGTATCCAATTATACTCTTTTATTTCTTTTAAAATATACAGTAAATTATCAGTGACTGTAGTAACTGTGTTGTGTTACCAAGTACTAGATCTTATCCATTCTATCTGACTATATTTTTGGACCCATTAACCATTCCTACTTCCCCCCCACCCATTATCCTTTCAACCTCTGTAACCATCATTCTACTCTTTATGAGTTCAATTGTTTTAATTTTAGCTCCCACATGTAAGTGAGAACATGCAAAACTTGTGTTTCTGTGGCTGGCTTATTTCACTGAACATAATGTCCTCCAGTTCATCCATGTCTCAAGTGACAGGATCTTATTCTTTTTGCGGCTGAATCGTATTCCATTGTGTATATGTACCATATTTTCTTTACCCTTTCATTTGTTGATGAACACTTAGGTTGATTTCAAATATTGGCTATTGTGCTGCCACAATAGTGCTGCAATACAAATAGGAGTGCGGATATCTCCTTAATATAGTGATTTTTTTTTAAATTTTAGCTATATATCTAGCAGTGGGATAGAAGAATCATATAGTAACTCTATTTTTAGTTTTTGAGGAGCCTACAGATTGTTCTCAACAGTGGCTGTACTAATTTACATTCCCACCAGCAGGGTACAAACGTTCCTTTTTACTCCACAGCATTTGTTGTTGCCTGTCTTTTAGACAAAAGCCACTTTAACTGGGGTGAGATCATCTCTCAGTGTAGTTTTGATTTGCATTTCTCTGATGATGTTTGACGCTGTACACCTTGTCATATGCCTGTTTGCTGTTTGTACATCTTCTTTTGAGAACTTTCTCTACAGATTTCTTGCCCATTTTTAATCACATTGTTTATCTCACAATTTTAAGCTTTTTAAACAAACATTTTATAGTTTCTGTTACCTACGAAGTCTGGCTAGCACTTGTTTTATTCTCTGCTTCTTCAACATGGAATTATAATAATGATGATAGTAATACTACTAACAACAGTGATATTAATCTACTTTTATTGTGCAAGGTATACCTACTCTGTGCTAGGTATCATTCCAAGTGCTTAATACACATTTACACTTTCAATTATTCAAACAACTCAATATGGTCACTTTTATTATCCAATTTTGCAGATAAAAAAACTGAAATTTTGAAGACCTCATGGCTAACAAATAGACATGAAATATACCTTCAAAGACCTTACTCTTAACCAGTAAGTAGGTTATGGTTCTCCTAATAAAATATATGTATATTTTATTCATTAAGTTCAATGGCCTTTAGTTGATTCTTAAAGATTGATCTATTAATCAAAGACATTCAGCCAAAATATATACAGATAAAGGTTATGCATATAATTTTTATTTAAATATGTATTTATATATAAACATATTTGTTTAAAGAAATTGTTGTGCAAGATATGAAATTGTTGTGTTCCATCCATTAGAATTTAAGTTGACTAAAGCTAAAGGATACACTGTATACATCAATTAATAAGTTCAATAATATGGTATTTCTATTTAATTTACTTTATCAAAATATATGTAGACATAAAATTTTACACTTGGAAATATAATTCGTTTTACTTTCTTGCTGAAAAATGTTTGTGCATTTGTAAATCTTTCTCAATTCTAAGATAAAATGTCTGGAGTAATCATTAGAGTTAGATACCAGCCACAGCTAAGTAATTGTTTTTGATTTCAAAGTACTTTCTACTAATGGCAGCTTTGGGCAGAATCTTGGTTTTAATTTACTTACATCATTCATGAAAATTAACCTGCAAAATTATGTCAGTTTCAAAGAGAAAATCATATAAGTTTACACTTGTTTGTTCATAAAATACTCTTTCTTTCCTAAGTTAATGCAATGCAAGTAGAAAAATAAATAAAACTTATCTCAACCCAAGAAGAAACCAGGAAAATGTCCTTGGCTGTCTGTGATGCAAAAATTTATTTTTGAACAAAATCATAGTATCTGTTCTAAAAACTTTTAGAAACAAAATTAGAATTTTTAAAAATTCAGACTGCATTTGTTTTATGAAAAAAAAGCATAAATATGACTTGTTTGCTACCTTTTCATTACTGAGGGAATATCCTTTGGCTGAGGCAGGTTCACAGTTTGAAGCTTAAATGACTCCAAGGAGGCTTTCCGGTTTATGTGCAGCATTAGAAGGCATATGACTTGAAGTATCTCAGAGAAGGATCTGGGAAACGAATGCAAGGTCAGCCCTTTCTATGCAAGAGTTCAAAGAAAGTCCAGCCTCCTTAATAACTAACCATCATTTAAGGAACCACCTATATCTGGATATGTGAAATAGTTAATCAGTTACAGTGAAAGCAATTTTTCAATTGGATATTATGTAACAAACAGTATAAAATGAGACTTGGCAAACTTTTTCTAAGGACTACATCGGAACTATTTCAGACTTTGTGGGTCACAAGGTCTCTGTCACAACTACTACACCCTGCTGTTGTAATGCAAAGTCAGCTGTAAACAATGTATTAACGCATGAGGGTGGTTTTCAATAGAACTTTTTATTTACAAAAAAGAAGGTGGTCAGTGGCTATGGCCTGGGGGCTGTAGTTTGCTGCACCCTGAAATACAGCATGCTAAATATTATATACAATTTGAAAATATCACCAAATACCCTAGTTTCTCAAATAAGGAAGCTGAGCTGGAGTTTAAATAACTTGTTCTCAGTTACAAGCATATCTAAAAATTATGTCAAAGTTATCTCTTAGAAGTGAATTAGTATTACTTGAGTTTCTGTGTGATGAAGGACTCATACCCAAAATCCTTAGGAATGATAAAAAAGACAAGGGATTTTCTCACAAAATATAAACTTTGTCATTATTCTATTAAAATGACAAAATAGGTACATGAATATATTAAGACTTTGTATATTTCTCTTTCCCAAAGCTGAAATATCTTTATTGCACTTAATAGAAAAGAATATGAAAACATTATTCCTTCTTTGGTGTCCAAAGGGGAGGGACAATTTTCACTGACACCATCAACTTTCATTCAAAAGAAGTCAGTAAGTACAGCTCTGAATTGCTGTTTTGCCACAAGCATTTTATTGCTCTTTCCCCCATTATAAAAATGGCAAAGTGCTCTGAAAATGAAAATATTTCCTCAGGGACAAATTCATAGAGATTTATTACCTTGTCTCAAAGGGATGGAATTGAGCCATTTTTATAGCCAAAAGTTACTTTTATTTTCAGCATTGGAAATATTTCACTGCAGTCTTGAAATGTGTAAAAGATCATTCTCCTGAGGACTTCTGCCACTGATACAGCCACCAAGAAACTATCACAGTTATTAGCCAAGTGCTTTGATAGCATTTAATGACTCCCAGCCAGAAATATGAATATACTCCCAGGATCTGAAACTCTTGTGAAACATGAGAAATACATAGTCCTGGGCCTTTCACTCCTGACGCTTCTTGGACTACGGAGTCCTTGGTCTTATACCCTGTATTAGTCAGGGTTCTCCAAAGGGACAGAACTAATAGAATATATGTATATATGAAGGAGTTTATTAAGAATTGACTCACACGAACACAAGGTAAAGTCCCAAGATAGACCATCTGCAAGCTGAGGTGCAAGGAAGCCAGTCTGACTACTGAAACCTAAAAAGTGGGGAAGCTGACAGTGCAGCCTTCAGTCTGAGCCCAAAGGCCTGAGAGTCCCTGGCAAACCACTGGTGTAAGTCCAAGAGTCCAAAAGCTGAAGAACTTGGAGTCTGATGTTTTAGGGCAGGAAGCATCCAGCACGGAAGAAGATGAAGGCCTGAAGTCTCAGCAAGTCAGGTCATTCCATCTTCTTCTGCCTGCTTTATTCTAGCCATGCTGACAGTTGATTAGATATGCCCACCCATATTGAGGGTGGGTCTGCCCCTCTCAGTCCACTGACTCAAATGTTAATCTCCTTTGGCAACACCCTCACAGACATACCCAGGAAAAATACTTTGCATCCTTCAATCCAGTGAGGTTGATACTCAATATTAACCACCACACACACCTTACCTCAGTTATACTGAGCTATACTTTTCAAAGATGACTTCTGGATACCTATACACTTTAAGCAATTCTTTCAGTGATTCTCATGCACAGCCAGCATTGAGAACCACTACTAAAAAAGTAGAAAGCAATTTACTCGATAATATGTAATTTTAAACAGTCCATGTCTAAACAATGATTATTTATCAGCTTATAAATAATCCCGTGTCTAGAAAGTGTGAAAACCTACACACCTTCATAACATTCATCAGACTATCAAAGGCAGCATCTGGAGCTGATGGTATTGGTCCTGTCAGGGTTTCCATGAGACATGCCCTTGGGTCATTCCCTTAGACTGTAGCTGACACAGTACTGATTTCACTTTGTTCTGGAAAAACTAATGCCAGAACAGTCTTCTGTTTCCCATGCTGGGTCAGTCAAAGCTACTCTTAAAAAGGGGAAATATAAGCAGTTCCAGAAAGTACTCTCACCACAGAAGTATATACCAGCCAACAATAAACAAAATGCCTTGCCAACTGCCCGTCATATCTGCATTACCATTAGAACAATTTTTGAATGCTAAAGATAATTGATCTTTAGGGGTTTCTCCTTAGCAGGAAAGTATGCCTATAATACAACTCTCTTAAGCCAAAGAGATCCCATATAAAAGGTGCCTATCCCTAGACGTTATCAGGCAAACATAAAGTAATAATTTATGTTTAGATTTATCATCTACCTTACTTCACAGAGAATATAAGGGTACTGTATGAGCTGGCAGACTTCCAGTGTTAGCCAATTGTCTGTATCCATAACTGTGACTGACAGCTGTGAAATCTCATTCTAACAAATTTGGATAAATTCCAAATTCATTCCATGTATGCTGCTGTCACAAAATCCTAGAGACTGCATAATATATACATAACAATATTTATTTGTCACAGTTCTGGAGGCTGGGAAGTCCAAATCAAGGCACTGGCAGATTTGGTGGCTGGTGAGGGCTGCTCTCTGCTTCTAAGATCATGCCTTGGTGCTATATCTTCCTGGGTGGTGAAAGCTGTGTCCTTACACTGTGGAAGGGACAGAAAGGCAAACATAGTGAACTCACCTCCTTGAGCCCTTTAATAAGAGCTAAAGTGTACTTAACCACTTCACAAAACTCCTCCTCCTCCAGCATTCCCAGACTCAATAAGTATCTACCTAATCACTGCAGTCAGAATCTTAGGAGTGACCCACATCTGTTTCCTCTTCTCATCTTTAATAATCTAATCATATATGATACATCTTCTACAACTTCCTTTAACATCGTGTTGCTATAGTTCAAAGTTTCACCTTTTCTGGTTGGGAGCGTCAGTATCCTTCTAAATGGTCTCCCTGTTTCCATCCTTGCTTGTCTCCTATTTCTACTCAGCAACAGGAGTATGAATCAGTTCTACTAATCCCTGCTTACAAGCTTTTGGTGGACTCCCATTCTGAAAATATTTGCATAGTTAAAAAATGGTATTACTTCATCCCTGCCTTCCTCTAAAGTTGTATGGCTTGCCATTCTCCTGGAGCTACCTAGGCTGCGGCTGACTTCTCGAATTACCTCCTCCATTTACTCCCCGAGCTGTCTTTTTGGCCTGGCACACTCTTCCTTCCATGCTTCTCTTATAATGCTCTTAATTATTCTAAAAGTTTGAATTTCAATCCCACTTTCTTCAGGGAAGTGCTCCCTGTATTCCCAGAGAAGCTGAGATGCTTATTTTCCTCCCGGAGACTTTTTATTTCCATTTTTGTTACGCTACATGTGTGATTACTAGTACACATTTCAAATGTTATAATAGTAGGAACCTATGAGTGTAGGGAATACATTTGTCATGTTCTGTGCACTGTCTCTAAGCCCTACTTTTATCCTTACCCCTAATTCATATTTTTGACTAGACAAATAGTAGAATATATGATGCTCCCATATGGACTCCTTCATGTTCACCAGAAAAATTATTTATGCTTTTTGGTTCATAATTGTTAGAAGAAAGAATGAAGCTCATATTCTACATATCTGTGGATTTATGATCATATTGACCCATACTGGACATCACTGTAACATTTTTCAGTTAACAGCTTACAATGTATTATTCATGTATTTGGAAAATAAGGTGAAGGGGAAGCCGAGAAGAATTAAAAGAGAATATGGGGGAGGATAACAGACAAATAATTTGTTCGCTGATTGTCATTGAATGCCAGTTACTTTACTCATATTTACCAATGCATGTTTCAGAATATACAGTAGTCCCCACTTATTTGGGAGGAATACATTCCAAAACCCCCAGCTGATGCTTGAAACTGCAGACAGTATTGAACCCTATACATCCTATGTTTTTTTCTATACAAATAAACCTATGCTAAAGTTTAATTTATAAGTTAGGCATAGCAAAAGTTTAACAATCACTAATAATGAAATATTAAAATTAAGTAAAATAAGGGTTACTTGAACACAAGTGCTGTGATATTGAGATAGTTGATTTGATAACTGAGATGGCTCCTAAGTGACTAATAGGCAAGCAGTGTAGACAGCCTGGATATGCTGGACAAAGGAATAATTTTCAGCAGGATGAACAGGATGGCACGTGATTGTATCATTCTACTCAGAATTCTGTGCAATTTACAAAGTATAAATTTCTTATTTCTAGAAATTTTCTATTTCTAAAACTCTGGTTTTAGACCAGAGTTAATGTCAGGATTTGAAACCATGAAAAGTGAAACTGCAAATAAGGAAGGACAGCTGTGCACACTCTGTGTGTGTGTGTGCATGTGTGCATGTGTGAAGACCTCATCAGACACAAAACTATGGTCACATCGATTACTAGCTATCTAACCATGATCTAATGACATACATTTTCTAAACCTGTTTAACATTCTCATACCAAACAAAAGAGAGAAATAGGCAAGAAGAAAAGGGTGTTAGGGATCAAGCAAGTTCAAAACCCAACAAAGAAAGCAACATTAAATATGAATGCTTGAGTATAATCTTCATCCCCATGTCTAATCTTTCAGACAGACTGAAGCATGGGTTGGAAACCCAAGGCTCCTAGTGGTCCTGCCCTCATGGATTTGCTGGACACACTCACTCTACATATGTCAGGAGCTGGAGTCAGGTGCCTGCAGCTCACCCAGGCTGGCATGGCACATTGGGGCCTTACAGCTCGAGGTTCTTAGGGACAACCTTGACACCATGGCTCCACTCAGCACTGCCATAGCTGAGGCTCTCTGCGGTGGCCCCAACCATTGCTCATTGTCCTTGAGGAGACATTATGAGGTTGCCTCACTTTTGTGACAGATCTCTGCCTGGGTCTTGAGGCTTACTGAGTAACCTTCAGAATCCTGGTGGAGAAAATCAAGCCCTTGAAACTCTTGCACTCTGCACACCTGCACCGTTGGCACCTTGTGGATGCCAACAAGACTTACTGATGTACCCTCTGGAATAGAGGCCTGAGTCACACTTGGGCATTCTTGAGCCACAACTGGGGTGGCCAAGGAGAGCTACATTAAAATGTGAGGAGCAGAGATTGAGGCAATTTACAAGCAATAGAAATTTATTTCTCACATTTCCGAAGGCTGAAAAGTTCAACCTCAGGGTGCTGTTAGTTTTCGTGTCTGGTGAAGGCTGCTTTCTCTGCTTCTAAAACGGAGGAAGCCCTCATGATGTAACCACTTCCTCCAAAGGCCATACCTCTTAATATTGTTGCACTGGGGACTGGGTTTCAATTGGAATTTTAGAGTGAACACCATCATTTAACTATAGCATAGGCAATATGACTGGAAGTTTTAGGATATTTCACATGAATCAAAGAATAGTGAATAATTTAAACTCTACTAAATGTTTTTGTCTCCATCTACATTGATCCATGATGCCCATTGATTTACTCTCAGTCCCTTTACCTACTTTTTGGAGAATAGATATATACAATATGCCTTCAGTAAATATAGAACACATGTTACCCAATAAAACCTGTTGTAAAGCTGGTAAAGAATGCATTGTATGTTATGTTTGCTTTAACTGAATTACCTACGTATCCAATCTGTTTGATCTTACCAAATTAATTTTGAATTTCTGTTATATCAATATCTGGACTATTCAGAAGGATAAATTCAAACCTCAAATCTAAAAAAAAATTAGTGTAGTTATAACAAAACACACAGTCATTTAGATCTAAAGTATGATTCTTAGTCACGCAAACACATTCAGAGCAATATTTTAGAGTGAACTTATAAAGAAGGCTTTTTCCTTCATATTCACTTTTAAAACTTTGGGTAAAAGACCCACAGCTTTTTTAGTTGTTTTTGAAAGGGACGGGCTATGGATTTTGTACAACAAAATTTAATTTTATTCAAACATAGGGATTTTAAATATATCTTCACACTGTAATTTCTTGTCACCAGAGGACAGTGCCTGTCAACGCTTCTCTGGCTGTCAGAACCTTGCTATGGAAACATTATGTGGCGTTTCTTCACTTGATCTAAATAAAAAGATGGGTTGGATGCTTTTTTGGGCTCCAAGTGTTAATTGCATCCTAATAAAACTATCTAGTTTAACTCTCTGCTTTGTGGTGCATTGCCACAGGAAGGATTTACAATGAGCCTGTTCAGTTGATTGTGCTTTAGATAATTAATTGAAATGACAAAAACAACCCCCAAAATAAGAATTCTATAATGCTGGCTTTTTAGCTCTTTTTAATAACAAAGTTTCTACGATGACTTGTAGCAGGTATAAATTCTCCTTCAGCTGACTGTAAGTCATTGCTACTCAGTGCATCAGCTATTGACTTTGTATTTGACCAATCCCTTTCAATGTTCAAAGAGTGAACATGAGAATAAAAATTATTAAGATACCTTGAGGAAACAATTAATTTGCTTACACTAACTGAGAAGGTATCTATAAAAAAATCTGTGATTTTATCAAGTTCAGCTTGTTGATAATTTATTGTGTGTGTTTGTGTGCTTGCTGTGTTTTATTTTAGTTGTAAGATCTCTATTTATATCTGTCTTCCTGAGGTCATTTAACTTTTATTTATTATTTGGAAGCAGATAATCAATGTGCTATTTGTTTTTTGTGTCAATGTTAATATATTGTCAGTGTCTTATGCCCTAAATTCCTAATATTCTGATATTGATTTTATTTTCCTTTCCTTCTGACATTAGTTACAAAATAAAATTTTACCTTTCTCATTCTTAATTAAAAGTTTTAAAATAGACAAGTGGGGCCTAATTAAACTACAGAGCTTCTAAACAGCAAAAGAAACTATCAATAGAGTGAATTGGCAACGACAGAATGGGAAAATATTTTTGCAATCTACCCATCTGACAAAGGGCTAATATTCAGAATCTACAAAGAACTAAAACAGATTTACAAGAAAAAAAAAAAAACCCATTCAAAAGTAGGCAAAGGATATAAACAGACACTTTTCAAAAGGAGACATATATGAGGCCAACAAACATATGAAAAATTGCTCATCATCACTGGTCATCAGAGAAATGAAAATCAAAACCACATTGAGATACCATCTCACACCAGTCAGAATGGCGATCATTAAAAAATCTGGAGAAAACAGATGCTGGAGAGGATGTGGAGAAATAGGAACACTTTTACACTGTTGTGGGAGTATAAACTAGATCAACCATTGTGGAAGACAGTGTGGCAATTCCTCAAGGACCTAGAGATAGAAATTCCGTTTGACCCAGCAATCCCATTACTGGGTATATAGCCAAAGGATTATAAATCATTCTGTTATAAAGACACATGCACATGTATGTTCATTGTGGCACTGTTTACAATAGCAAAGACCTGGAACCAACCCAAATGCCCATCAATGATAGACTGGACAAGGAAAACATGGCCCGTATACACCATGGGATACTATGCAGCCATAAAAAATGATGAGTTTGTATCCTTTATAGGGATATGCATGAATCTAGAAACCATAATTATCAGCAAACTGACACAAGAACAGAAAATCAGACACCGTGTGTTCTCACTCATAGGCGGGTGATGAACAATGAGAACACAGGGACACAGGGAGGGGGAGCATCACACACTGGGGTCTGTTGTGGGGGGGCCAAGGGAGGGACAGTGGGCGGGATGGGGAGGTTGGGGAGTAATAACATGGGGACGAATGCCAGATGTAGGTGATTGGGGGATGGAGGCAGAAAACCACATTGCCATGTGTGTACCTATGCAACAATCCTGCATGATCTGCACATGTACCCCAGAACCTAAAGTAAAATAAAACAATTAAAAATAATTTTTAAAAATTAAAGTTTTAAAATCATTCATTATATCAGAAATTGATCCCAATCAAGAGCCAAGTATCTTTCTGCAATCCTGTGATATGCCTTTCTGCTGTTTTACTCGGATACTCTGTAGAATCAAGCCTTTCGTTCATAGCATATATTCTTTAAGATCATAGCCTATTATTAGTAAAAATTCAACTACACTTTTTTACTCTACCCTAAACATACTTATCTATATCTTCAAAAATGTAAGCTTTAATTCACACTATATGCATTCATATGCTTTTACAAGTTATAGTCCAGTCTAGGAATAAAAGCATCACCCTCAACAGGGTTATTTGAATGAGAAAAAAATTTGCAAGAAAATTACTGCTTGAGTTCCCACCATTTTTTTTCTTTTGCAGCAAACTTTGCTATTTACTTTTAATGGCGTTTTCTTTATAATCTTATACATAGATTCATTTTAATAAATTTCAGTGTCCCTTCAACTAGTTTAATTTTGATTTAATATCTTAGTTCACATTAAGAAAGTCCTGCTGATGATTCTCACTTGTGTCCCTCTGAAAGGACTGTGGGAATAAAACATAGTCTTAAAGCTACTTGATTTATATAAAGTAACTTTTTCAGTTATATAGTTAACAAGTGTCCAAGAGAGATGCTTATTGGAGAGGCAAGCCTTTCCATTCAATACATGAACACTGAAAAAGCATTTGTTTTCAGACTGCTTCCATATCCGCACAGTGCCCATGAGGGTACTTCCTTCTCTGCCTGTGATCTACAGACAGGTTCGTATTTGACCCTACATACAAATCAGTCTTGAGAAATCATTTGACAATCCACTAGGCTCTAGTCTCATTAAGAGAGAAGAGTAAATCTTATATTTTTTCTATTATCAGACTGGCCTATAAGAGATGCTTGATTTATATGGTAGAAAATATAGTCAGTATACAGTTATCTAAAATAGCCTAAAATGTAGTTAGGAAATAGTCAAATACAAGCAATTAAATTGGGCTCAGGCTTTTGTGTGTCCTGCTTTATTTGGGTAACTTTTAGAAAGTAGGGCCATATGTTAAGATGTCTGTCTAAAGTTAATTACATTGCAGCTATTATCTAGCTGGGGTCCAAGTAAACAAAGAAATGCTACTCCAGTTTCTAATTTAAAGATGAGGTGCTTGGACACACAATATATAGGAGATATAAGAACTATACAGTCAGTGAGCTGGGATGGGATAGCTTGTGTTTTAACACCAAAAGCCATTGAGTTTCTATTAGTAATTTGATCGTTTCTGGTTTCAATAATTGTACCTTAGTTTTATAAGGTGTTAACATTAGGACAAATTAGGTGAAGGGTATAAGGGCACTCTGTGTTCCTGCAACTTTTCCATGAGTCTAAAATTATTTCAAAATAAAAAGTTGGAAGATAATTTTAAAACGGTCATAGCACACATTTACATAACATTTAGCAGGACTCAAGGTTATTTTCTAAGTACTCTACCTATGATAACTAATTTATCATATAGAGATACGGTTTCAGATTCAGAGCATCAGATTTCAAAGTTCAAGGTAACTCATTTAATATTTTCCTACTATTAAAATACGTCCTTAAAACACTCTGAGGCATGAAGATATTTGTAGTCAATTTGTACCAAAGAAAATATTAAAATATATCTAGAGTTTTATACACACAATATGTATAATTACTAAGTCACGATAATTTGAAAACAAAAAAGTGGCAACTTTATAAAGTGTAAGGAGATGATAATGAAATTGACAGTTGTGCAAGGAAAGGGCTAGACAAGGAAACCATCAGATTATGCATGACAATAAAATCCAACTTATACAAAAGGAACTTTAGGACTCTCTGATTATGAAAAGTCTCTTAGTGTTGTCCTCTTTGGCTTCTTTTAATTTTAACCTCTTCTCCAATCCACCCCAATCATTTCACCTTCTCAACTTCATAGTGTGAAAAGATACAAGAAAACTAATCAAAATTTAAAGGGCCATATATGGCTGTATCCTAGACTGATCAAAAAATTAACAGATTGATTTGATGTATCTATTATGTGAGCCTCATGCAGGTATAATTTCCCATAGACAACAGAACACCTGAAGTATGACTCTATTTGGAGCTGTTTTTTGCTTTTTTTTTTTTTTAGGTTCCTTCATTGTTATATAGATAACAATGCAGGATTGTTATACAGGTAAATTTGTGTCATGGGGGTTTGTTGTACAGATTATTTCATCACCCTGATATTACCAGGTATTAAATTTTGTACCCAATATTTATTTTTTCTGCTTCTCTCCCTCCTCCCGCCATCCACCCTCAAGTAGATCCCATTGTCTGTGTCCTTCTTTGTGTTCATGAGTTCTCAACATTTAGTTCCCACTTACTTATAAGTGAGAATATAAATTATTCTACCATAAAGACACATGTACGTGAATGTTCACTGCAGCACTGTTCACAATAGCAAAGATATGGAATCAATTTAGATGCCCACCAATGACAGATAGGATAAAGAAAGTATGATACCTATACACCATGAAATAATGTGGAGCTGTTTCTTAATGTTGTTTTCATTTTAAGAGGACTGAATTATTGAAAGGAAAGTTGACATGATTCTGAAGCTCAACTTTAGCATCTGAAAATAATCAACGTTTATTTGCCTAAAGAACAGTAAGAAAGTACTTCGTGCAGATGACAGAAGTATGTATTATTGGAAATTAATTCTCTTAGCCACTCATTAATATACTGTGCACACAAGTATGCATCATATTTTTTTGTTTGTTGTTTTTTTTAGAGACAGAATATCGTTCTGTCACTCAGACTAAAGTGAAATAGCACCATCACAGCTTGCTGCAGCCTCAAACTCCTGGGTTCAAGCGATCCTTCCACCTCAGCCCAGTAGCTAGGACTATATGTACACACCAACACACCAAGCTAAGTTTGTTAAAATCTCTTTTTGTAGAGATGGAGTCTTGCTATGTAGCCCAGGCTGGTCTCGAACTCCTGGCTTCAAGCAATCTTCCCATTTTAGCCTCCAAAAGCACTGGGATTACCTGTGAAAGCCAGTGCACCCAGCTCCCATAGCATTTTTGAAACACATTTTACAAAGGTAGGTATGTAAGAAATCACTTACAAAGGTAGGTATGTAAGAAATCACATTTTTTTTAGGAGTTCAACTTAAGATCTGACCACTGAATCCATAGGATTTCAATCTTAATTCTATTTTGTCATCTCCTCTGCCCACTCTTTTTTCTTTAGTCATACCAGAGATTTAGAGCCATATACTGTACTAAGGCACAGGGAGTTTGTTGTAGACGAGAAGTGGAAGTGCTATCTCTCTGGATGCTGAGATTGCATAGGGGCAAACATGTTACTACAAGACATCCACTCTCCTTGCCATCAGGGCCTTAGTAGTTTCAGTGTCATGCATGCAAACAGACCATGCAGCTATTCCTTTTGGACTGTTCCCAAAGAACATGATTTAAATTGCCCAGAGTCACAGACCTCTCTATTGCACACAACCACAATAAATCTCTTTTTGGCTTTACAGGGAGAATGCTTTCCTCCTTGTGCATTTTTTTCATACTAAATGTATTTTTTCACACCCCCTATATCACTTGTATCTTCTCGATCAGGCATAGAAATTCTATCTAGAGCTTAAGTTTGGGGGCGAGGTATATTGAGTGTACCGATAAGGAGATGTAAGAATCCCAAACTTTTGAAAAGTGCCCTTGGCTTGCTTCATGTCTTCCCTGAGTTCCTGCCATATATCTTGCCTGAGGAAGGAAAATGTCAAACCATACAGATAAGAAAAGCATGCAATAACATGCTTTAAAATATTACCCAGCCAAAAATGATATTTTTAAAACAACTTGAACACTTTCATCCACTTACGGGTATTTACCACATACAAGACTTTTATACAGAATCAACTGTGCATAAAGAAGACAGCAAGTTAGCACCACTATGATGAAAGTTAACCACACATGCCAGGGCTTAAATTTCCCTTATTGTTAAACCATATCCCGTATGCAGATACCTGAGGAGATTCAAACAGTAATATTAATAATCTCTCCTTGCTCCGGGGTACAACTAAATCGGCACAAACATCATAATGTTCTGCTATGAGCTACTTCACAATCTTTTCAGGCAGCCTTTGCTTTATTTTCCTATCTTAGGTCAGCATTTTACAGTCAATCAATATGCATTGGCCAGTCCTCTTCTCCCTTACTCAAATACTATCATGAGAATAATTGAATCAACTGTTTTGCTGCTAAAATTACCTATGCCTTTTGTCTCCCTTTACACTATACAACATTATGATCTCTTTGGAACAAAAATCTCAAGTTTTGCAAGTTTGGAGATTTGAAACATAGAATGTAAAGGTGCAGATACAGTTGCTTATGTTTGTAAAAATGTCACGACTATTTGTTTAACAAAATAGGACATTTCCACCCCCTTCCCTGTATAATCCATTAACTTACGATTCCAGAATTATGATTTTGAGAAGCTTGATGGTTAGGTTCACGTTCCTATAACAGCATATTTCCCAAGGCTCTGGAAAGAAAGAGGTATAATTAGATTACTATCACAAAGTATCTTGTTTTAAATTTAGAACTTTTTAGACTGGTGACTTTTGAAATAAAAATAATAGTAAATATCCTGAAGGAACTGATAGGCTGGTAGACTGTTTCTAGCTATGACAATGAGAAAAAGAGTGGGGGGGGGGAGAGGAGAGAGAGAGAGAGAGAGGCACTATCTTCCCTCTAATACACTTTTCCTTTTCTTAAGAAATGCAATCATATTCAGAGGCAAATATTTTAACACCATTCTACAGGATATACACTTCACATAAAAGCTATTATATACTAGAATAAAGATGAAACAATTTTGAAATATGAACTATAATTTGATGTATGGCTTAATCCCATGTATTTTTAAAATTAATTCAGTGAATGGATAATGTTTACTTCTAAGCCACCAAAGAATACAGGCCATCACTTTCTTCTGTGTTATACAACTATGAAATAAAAGCCGTTATCCTTTGGAGCTCCTCTTACAAAGAAGTAACTGCATCAACTGGAAAAATGCTGCTACAGTCAGAATGTTAGCTAACGAAATGACAGAATATGAGAAAAATGCCAGGACAAAAATAGGTGATTTCGAATAAATTATAAAAGTATTGTAAAATAAGGCAATAATTGGTTGTTTGGGTCTCTTACCAGAAAGGAAAGGAAGCATCAGAAAAATATTCCAAGGTATAAAGACAGAATGTGTGTTTCACAGAATGCTAGGTGAAGAGTGGCAAGCTACAAGAGTTGATTTATGTGTCACAGGTGCTCTAACTTTAAACACGATAGTACATGTTCTAGAAGAGAAGAAGCGCATGCCATTGAGTATTATGTTATAATAATACATGTATGAAGACCAGGTAAGAAGAAATCAGAACCAATCAATAATTAATAAAATACTGGTGATTTTCTATCAAAACAAGGGAAATTCAAATAAAAATTTAGTGTAAGAGAACATTTAAATAACCTTCAAATTTAATCATTTAATTCCTTCATTTATTTTTTACTTTTGGCCAAGAACATTTGTTACGAGTAAATTATCCAGAGACCATAATATGTTCATTACTGGTTAGCCGATTAAGTGTAAATAGGTAACTACTTCTAGGAATCATGCAGGAATTTTTTCAACATTGTTTTAAAATATAAAAATAAATAGCTAAGATGGCAGAAATATGCAGTCATCTCATTGTGAGAATGACTTCACAACCCAAAAAATTAATATAATGAAAAAGAAAATAAATAAAAATAAGGTGAACATAGTTTGAAAAGAACATATTAGACTTTACACTTAGCTTAAAATATAGAAATTGGGTCAAGTGTTACTTTCAATATAAGTGAAAACAAGTCATATAGCACAGAAACATTTTATTTTGTTAAAACCTATTAGGAAATTGAGGACAAAGAAACCTGAATGGACCAAAATCCAAAAAAGTTATAATCGCCTGCCAGAAGAGAAAAGATCTTAATCATCTTCATGATGGAGCAGTGGATGGAAGGGAAAAAAAACCACAGATAAGGATTAGAGGAAATGGAGTAGTAGAGGAAGGATTGCATAGAGAGAGCCCCTTGAGGCATCAGTGCACAGAACTTGCACAGAATTGTAGACAAAAAAGAGAATGAGGAAAAATACATCTAAGGCATTTGAGGCCCTTTCTGAAGAACTCATCCCCCTGGTACAGCATTCCCCACTCCAAATCTGAGGAATGGGTGGCCAGAATGAAGAGGTCTGAGAGTCAGACCTCCATGGCAGGAGAGAGCTCCTCACCAGCCTCAAAACCTGACAGCCAGAGTTTAAGGCAGAATGAATATTCTCACAGTTTTAAAAGCTTGTAGCTGGGCTATGAAACATGAAGAGACCTTTGGAGTCTTTCCAGGCTCACATCCCAAGTCCTGTTGAAAAGAGACTCACATCCAGTGCTAAAATTATTTGAATACAGTAGTAAATGTTTCTAGCTAAAGAAAAAACAAAGCCCAGACCCAGCTTAATTACAGATTAGGACTCTGCTGCCCACACCAGAAGCCTAACAGAAAGCTGCACCCTTTTCTAGGTGTAAATAATAATTTATTTTAGTCTCCATAGTTCTTTTTCATACAATATAATAATATACTATAGGACACATGAAGAAAAAAATTAATGTTACTAAAGAAACTGTCAAAAGAACCAAATTTAAAGATGGACCAGATGTACAAATAGCCTGAAAGAAGTTTAGAAAATAACTATAATGACATTTCAGGGGTAGGGGGAGGATGATATTTGTGAATAAATGAAAATTTTCAGCAACAAGGAGAATCCTATGAAAAAGACCCAAATATAAATGCCATGAATAAAAGTTACAATATGAGAATTTGAAATTTAATTTGATAGATTAGAAAATTTGAGGAAGAGGAGGAAGTTACCAGTTAACTGAGGAAATCTCAATAGAAATTATTCAAACTAAAATATACAAAGGAAGGAAAAGTATAATAAAAACAAAACAGAGTCACTAAAGGCTTGTAGGACAGTATCAATCAAATGTATATGTAATTTTAGTCATAAAAGGAATGAAGAGAATGAAACAGAGGAAATATCTGAAGATATTATGGGAAATAATTTTTTAATTCATAAAGACATCAGTCCAACCATCTAAAAAGTTTATGAACCCCAAGCAGAATGAATACAAAGAAAACCTTACTTTCACATAGTGTAGAGAAGCTACTGAAAACCAAGCATAAAGAAGCAATCTAAAAGCAGATAGGAAAGTGAGTAAATTCATTGCATGTGGGTATATAACACTAAGAAAAATGGCTGACTTTGCTTTATAAACAGTGAAGATTAGAGAAAATTATGAAACATCTTTAAAGTGCTAAATTAAAAAATCATTTTATTCAGAATTCTATACTGCAAAAATTTCCTTCAAAAACAAAGCGAAACACAAGGTGAAAGACATTTATAGGTGAACAAAGCTATTGAGAATTTATTTTCAATAGATTTGCCCTAAAAGTAGTATTTAAAGAAGTTATTTAGGCTGAAGCAAAATGATTTCAGATACAAATGCCTACCTGTATGAAAAATAGGCAAGATCAGAGTAAACAGTTTGATAAAAAGAAATAAATTTAAAATGTTGCTTTATTAGATATTTGTTTATTAGTTTTGTATTGCTGCTATCACATATTATCACAAATGTAGTGGCTTAAAACAACATAAATTTGTGTACATCAGTCCAACACTGATCTTACTGGGTTAAAATCAAGGTGTTGGTAGAGCTATATTTGTTTCTGAAGGCTCTAGAGAAGAATCCATTTCCTTGCCTTTTCCAGCTTTTAGAATCTGCCTTCCTGCATTCCTTAACACATGTTTCTCATTCACCATTTTCAGAGACAGCAGCAGTGGGTTAGGTCTTCTTTGGAGCACATCACTCATCTCTTCTGCCTCCTTCTTCCACTTTGAAGGATGCTGGTGGTCACACTCGGCCAACCCAGATAATCCAGGATAAACTCCCTATTTTAGATCAGAAGGTTAGTTCCCTAGTCTGTTTGTGCTGCTATAAGAAAATAACACAGACTGAATAATTTATAAAGAATAAAAATTTATTTTTCACAATTCTGGAGGCTGGAAAGTCCAAAATCAAGGTGCTGGTATGTTCAGTGACTGTCCAGTGTGGATCCTGGCCTCTGGAGGAGATGTGTGCTAGGTCCTCACATGCTATAAGGGATGGAAGGGCAAAAGATATAAACACAGTTGCCTCCACCTTTCGTAAGATCCCTAATTCTACACATGATGACTTTGCTCTCATTATTTAGTTATCTCCTAATGGCCCTGTCTCTTAATACTGCTGTATTGAGGGTTAAATTTCAACATGAATTTTGGAGGAAACACAAACATTCAAGACCTGGTGACCTTTTTTTTTCTTTTTCTCACATATAAAATACATTTATTTCATCCTAATAATCCAAAAAGTCTTAACTTGTTCCAACAACTACTCAAAAGTCCAATCCAGTATCTCACTTAAATATCATCTAAATCAGATGTGGGCAGAACTGGAAGGTGTGTGTTTCATCCTGAGGCAAATTTTTCTCTAGCTGTAAACCTGTAAAATCTAACAAGGCATGTGCTTCCAAAATATGGTGATGGGATTGGCATAGGATAGACATTCCCATTCCAAAAGGGAGCATGCAACAAGAAAGAAGAAAGGGCTGACAGTTTCCAAGTATGTCTAAAACCCAGCCAGGCAAACAACATTAAATCTTGAGATATGAGAATAATCTTCTTTGACTCCATGCCCTGACTTCTGAACATACTGGGGTGGAGGTTGGGCCCACAATTCCCGTGACTTTGCCGAGCCCAGCCCATGCAGAAAATCTCACTTGTTGGAGTCAGATACTTGTTACTCTCCTCAACTGGCTTTACAGGCTAGTGGTTCTATAGAACTGGGGTCTTGGGAGCAGTCCTGTGCCCATGGCTCTACTAAGCTTTGCCCTAGTGAAGATCTCTGTGGTAGCCCCACTTCTTCGGTGGCTCTCTGGGCCCAGTAACTCTCTGAGGCATCCTTTGAAATCTAGATTGAGGTAGCTATGTCTCTATAACTCATGCATTCCGAGAATCTGGAGTTAGCACTTTGTGGACACTGCTAAGCTGTAGCCCCTGTGCCCTATAGTGTGGTGGCCCAAGCTGTGCCTGGGTCAGCTTGAGCCAGCTGTGAAGCCAAGGGATGCTGTGCTGGTGTATGAGGAGCAGAAACTTGAGGTTGCTATGGAAAACAAGCCCTGGGGTCCCATGGGAACACTGAGCCCTCCCTTGAAACCATTCTGCCCTCTCATTCTTGGTACTCTGGGCTTATAACAGGAGTAGCAGTTTCGAAGATCTCCAAAACGCCTTCAGAGTTAAACTTGCATTTTCTTGATAAATAGCATCTGTTTTCCTTCTGTTCATAGTCATCTTGTCAAATATTCACTTGGCCAAACCCTTAGTGTTTCCTCCTAAACATACCTTTTCATTCTTTACAATCTGACTGGGCTGAGAATTTTCTAAATTTTTGAGTTATGCTTCTCTTTTAATTGTAAATTCCATCTTTAAAATATGTCTCTCTTCTTGCAATTTACTATAGGAAATTAAGAGAAGCTATGCAGCACCCTGAACACTTTTCTTCTGCTACCAAATATCATAATTCACTGCTCTTAAGTTCTGCCTTTCACAAGATACTAGAATATGAACTCAGTGCAGCCAAGTTCTTTGCCTCTTTGTAACTAGGATGGCCTTTGCTCCAGTTTCCAAAAAGATAGTCTGTATTTCCATCTAAGACCTCATCAGACTGACCTTTACTGTTCACATTGCTACCAATATTTTGATTATGATCATTCAGATAATCACCAAGAAGATTGGGGATCTGTCTACAACTCTTCTCTTCTTCTCAGCCTTTAATAAAATAGGCCTTTATGTTGCAGCCTCTACTCATTACCCACTTTCAAAGCTGCTTCCACATTTTTAGGTGCCTTTTTTTTTTATACCAACATCCAACTTGTTGATACCAATTTCTTGCTATATTTGGATACCAATTTTGCTGCTATAACAAAATACCACAGACAAGATAATTTATTAGGTTGGTGCAAAAGTAATTCTGGTTTGGGGTATTAAAAGGAATGACCAAAACCACAATTACTTTTGCACCAACCTAATGTAAATCACAGAAAATTATTTCTCACATGTCTGGAAGTTGAGAAGTCCAAGAGTTAGGCACTAGCAGTTTGGTGTCTGGTGAGGGCTGTTGTCTGCTTTCAAGACAGCAGCATGTTTCTGCATCATTTGGAGGGGAGTCTGCCTTCATGACTTCATCATCTCCTAAAAGTTCTACTTTGTAATATTGTTGTTTTGGACATTAAATTATAACATGATTTTGGAGGGGTCACAAACATTCAAACCATAGCAATTAGCTACCCTAAATCTCCTTTGTTAAGTTACATAATATACTCACAAGTCCAGGGAATTAATATATAGACCTCTCTTTAAGGCTATTATTTTGCATACCACAATATGTATAATTTATATGTAGTATATTTTTAAAATATAAAATGCTTTTTAGATATTATTTTATTTGAACTCTAAAAATTGTTCAAAAGTAAAAGTAATAAAAATATAAGGATAATATATTATGAGTTTACTGAATATGTATAAGCATAATATATGACAATAAGGAGTAAATGTTTTTTATTATTCTCTCATTGTAAAGTAGCTGACAACTTTTGAAAATGGACTGTTATTAGTTGAAATGCATTTTGTGATCTCTAGAGAAACTATTAATTAGAAAAATATAAAAATAAAAAGGTGATAGAACTGAAAAAATAAATCTTCAATTCACCCTTCAAAAAAGATCAGAAAAAGATGAACAAAGAAATAAATAATAAAGCAAATAGAAAATGATCTAGGATGTCAATAGTTACATTAAATATAAATGCATAAACCATTAAAAGAGAGACAGCTAAAAAAAAAGAAATCTACTAAATGTTGTTTAAAAGAAATACACTTTAAATATGAGGGAGACATGTTAAAAAGAAAATATCAATATAGATCATAACACCAAATATTAATATGTTGTATTGGTATTTTAATGTACAACAAAATAAAGATGAAGAAAAAGAAGTACATTAGTTTATATGTTCTAAGCTGTACACAATCATTCTTCTAACTACTTAATGACTAACTAAACTAATTTTACAATTAAATAAATAAAACTTCTTTATTCCTACTTGGGTATTTTGTTTTGTTTTTTGAGACAGAATCTTGCGCCATCACCCGGGCTGGAATGCAGTGGTTAAACAGCTGACTGTAACCTCGAACACCTGGACTCAAGTGATCCTCCTACCTCAGCCTCCCAAGTAGCCAGCACTACATGCATGGATCACCATGCTTAGCAAGTTGTTTTTAATTACTATTTATTTCAGACAGGGTATTGCTAGGTCCCAGGCTAGTCTCAAACTCCTGGCCTCCATCTGACCTCGGAAGAATCCTCCCAAAGTTCTGGGATTACAGGCATTAGCCACCACTCCCAGCCACCACTTGGCTATGTTAAAATCTCAAATTTTTAATAGAGAATGAGAAGCCTCTCTTTATTTATTTTTTTATAGTTAACAATACTTTATTATGCTCTCAAGAGTTTAACAGGTTAGATCTTCTGTTAAGTGTTTTTTTTTTTTTTAATTGCACTTTAGGTTCTGGGGTACATTTGCAGAACATGCAGGATTGTTGCATAGGTACATGCATGGCAATGTGGTTTACTGCCTCCATCCCCGTCACATATATCTGTCATTTCTCCCCTTTTTCCCTCCCCCAAATACCTACCCCCTGCTGTCCCTCCCCGACAGACCCAGTGTGTGATACACCCCTCCCTGTGTCCATGTGTTCTCACTGTTTAACACCCACCTATGAGCAAGAACGTGCGGTGTTTGATTTTCTGTTCTTGTGTCAGTTTGCTGATAATGATGGTTTCCAGATTCATCCATGTCTCTACAAAGGACACGAACTCATCATTTTTTATGGCTGCATAGTATTCCATGGTGTATATGGGCCACAATTTCCTTGTCCAGTCTATCATCAATGGGCAGTTGGGTTGGTTCCAGGTCTTTGCTATTGTAAACAGTGCCGCAATGAACATATGTGTGCATGTGTCTTTATAATAGAACGATTTATAATCCTTTGGCTATATGTTCAGTAATGGGATTGCTGGGTCAAGTGGAATTTCTATTTCTAGATCCTTGAGGAATCACCACACTGTCTTCCACAATGGTTGAACTAATTTGCACTCCCACCAATAGTGTAAAAGTGTTCCTGTTTCTCCACATCCTCTCCAGCATCTGTTTTCTCCAGATTTTTTAATGATTGCCATTCTAACTGGTGTGAGATGGTATCTCAATGTGGTTTTGATTTTCATTTCTCTAATGACCAGTGATGATGAGCATTTTTTCATATGTTTGTTGGCCTCATATATGTCTCCTTTTGAAAAGTGTCTGTCCGTATTCTTTGCTGATTTTTGAATGGGTTTGTTTGTTTTTTTTCTTGTAAATCTGTTTTAATTATTTGTAGATTCTGGATATTAGCCCTCTGTTGATGGGTAGACTGCAAAAACTTTTTCCCATTCTGTTGGTTGCCAATTCACTCTAATGATTGTTTCTTTTGCTGTGCAGAAGCTCTGGAGTTTAATTAGATCCCATTTGTCGAGACTCAACAAGAAAAGAAAACTTCAGACCAATATCCGTGATAAACATAGATGCAAAAATCTTCAATAAAATACTGGCAAACTGATTGCAACAGCACATCAAAAAGCTTATCCATCACGATCAAGTAGGCTTCATCCCAGGGATGCAAGGCTGGTTCAACATGCACAAGTCTATAAACATAATCCACCACATAAACAGAACCAAAGACAAAAACCACATGATTATCTCAATACATGCAGAGAAGGCCTTTGACAAAATTCAACAGTCCTTTATGCTAAAAACTCTTAATAAATTAGGTATCTATGGAATGTATCTCAAAATAATAAAAGCTATTTACAACAAACCCATAGCCAGTATCATACCGAATGGGCAAAAGCTGGAAGCATTCCCTTTGAAATCTGGCACTAGACAAGGATGCCCTCTCTCACCCCTTCTATTCAATATAGTATTGGAAGTTCTAGCCAGAGCAATCAGGCAAGAAAAAGAAATAACGGGTATTCAGTTAGGAAAGGAGGAAGTCAAATTGTCTCTATTTAAAGACAACATGATTCTATATTTAGAAGACCCCATCGTCTCAGCCCAAAATCTCCTTAAACTGTTAAGCAACTTCAGCAAAGTCTCAGGATACAAAATCAATGTGCAGAAATAACAAGCATTCCTATACACCAATAACAGACTTCAAGAGAGCCAAATCAAGAACAAACTGCCATTCACAATTGCTACAAAGAGAATAAAATACCTAGGAATACAACTAACAAAGGATGTAAAGGACCTCTTCAAGGAGAACTACAAACCACTGCTCAAGGAAATAAGAGACGACACAAACAGATGGAGAAACATTCCATGTTCATGGTTAGGAAGAATCAATATTGTGAAAATGGCCATAGTGCCCAAAGTAATTTACAGATTCAACATTATCCCCCATCAAGCTACCAATGACCTTCTTCACAGAACTGGAAAAAACCACCTTAAACTTCTTATGGAACCAAAGGAGAGCCCACATAACGAAGTCAATTCTAAACATAAAGAACAAAGCTGGAGCCATCACACTACTTGACTTCAAACTATACTACAAGTCTACAGTAATCAAAACAGCATGATACTGGTACCAAAACAGAGATATAGACCAATGGAACAGAACAGAAACCTCAGGGGCAAGGTTTGATTTTTGACACACCTGACAAAAACAAGCAATGGGGAAAGGGTTCCCTGTTTAATAAATGGTGTTGGGAAAACTGGTTAGCCATGTGCAGAAAACAGAAACTGGACCCCTTCCTGACACCTTACACTAAAATTAACTCCAGATGGATTAAAGACTTAAACATAAGACCTAACACCATAAAAGCCCTAGAAGAAACCCTAGGCAAAACCATTCAGGACATAGGCATGGGCAAGGACTTCATGACTAAAACACCAAAAGAAGCCTCTCTTTATATATTTTAAGCTCTAAATTGCAAATTAATTATCAATTGACTATTTAAAATGCAAGAATATATAAACCATTGTACCCTTCAAATAGAATATTTTCAGTATTAATGTAATTATACCTTGTCTTTTTTTAAACTACTCCTTCAATTGTATTGACATCATCTTCAAGTTATATCCCATTATCAACATGTAAACAACAAATTATTCCAGCACCAATATTATAGGGCTTTAAGATTTATGAATTCCACTTCTACAAAACTAAATTTAAAAATTAGCAAGATGGAGGTGTACACTTGTACTTCCAGCTACTGTGGAGGCTGGGATGAAAAGACTGCTTGAGCCGGGGGAGATAGAGTCTACTGTGAGCCACAATCACACTACTGCACCCCAGCCTGGGTGACAGAGTGAGACACTGTCTCATTAAAAAAAAAAAAGAGTGATGATAAAACAGTGATCACCAAAAAATATTATGTCAGTAACAAATTTTTCTTATAATTTAAATCTGTACAAGAGGTATATATATAAAAGAATTATACATGGGTTATTATATAAAAGTGTTTTAGTATTAGTTAATTATCTGCCACATATGGTACTTAAGATGTGTTTTCTTCCTTGGAGAAGATTTACGAAATTTTGTGATGTGTGTACAAGGTGAGGATGTTTGCAGATTTGTAGATATGTATACGTGATTGGTGTTAAATAAGCAGTTTCAGATAAAGGGGGTTCTAGGATTGTCTCTACTCTTTACCATTAGGGGGATGTCCTCCTACATTATAATCCACTTCCATTTGTATAAGATATGTAATGAATATGTGATTACCAAACATATTATACATTGAAATTTTAGAAAATGTCTACAATATGGTCATAAATTGAAGTCACAGCAGGTGCTCATTTAAATCAAGTGGAAATATAGGGGAAATGTATCACTTCTTCAAGTTTGTAATATTTTACTAATATTCTACAAGCTTTAAACTTCCACTGTGATTTGGAAAGACTGGTCATATATTTACTAGTAAACCAAAGCTTATATAAATTTATCAACTTTTTCCCCAGAGGCAAAAACTTGGAGAGATCTGTCTGTCAACTTCTACTATAGGGAACTACTACTATAAACTGAAAGAATACCCAATGTAGTCTCATAAACTTTTTCTAACTTCTTCAGGCTTTTTCAGGACCAGTGACAATTGCTGTTTTCTAAGGGAATGCATGTGTGTAAATGTGAAGAGAAAAATAAGTGTCATCGTTCACATTACATATGAATTTGAGATAACTTCAGAAGGTTTCTGAGGAACCATTCCTCTTCTACTCTCTTTTATTTGTATAGGATTTAAAGGATAATTGGTTTTTATTTATAATTTATAATTATAAATAAATATAAATATGTATAGTTTTTCAATATAGAATTGACCCTCTTCTGAGGAATGAACTGCCTCTAATATTTATGCAATTATTGACTGGTTGCATATTGCAACAGCCCATGACTCACCCAATTATATTAATTTTTAAATAGTCTTTCTCATTGAGCCAATAAACTTAATTGTTGATGCTCATTAGATTCTACTCTGATATAATTTGCAAGTGTTAATTGTGGTGAAAATGACAAATGTTTCACAAATTTTCTGGTTCTCTTCTCCTCCAGAAACATGCTGTTTGAGTTCTGCCCTGAATTAGGGACCGAATGTTTATGCCTCCTCAATATGTAATGTTGGAATCCTATCACTTGAGGTGATGGTATTAGGAGGTGGGGTCTTTGGAAGGTAATTAAGATTAGCTAAGGTCAACAAAATGAGTCATTTATGAATGGGATTAGTGCCCTTATGATTGCCTAGAGAGTTTGCTTCCTCTCTTTGCCATGTGAAAATACAGTGAGAAGATAGCCTACTGTGAACCAGAAAGTGGGCCCTCACTGCACACTGAATTGGCCAGTGACTAGATCTTAGATTTCCCAACCTCTAGAATTGTGAAAAATAATTGTTGTTTAAGCTACCCAGCTTATGATATTTTGCTATAGCAGCCCAAGCTAAGACAACCCACAACTAACTTTGAACACTGATAATTAAGCAGAACTTATATCCACTACTTCTAGGTGGAATAATTACAGAGCTAGCAACATGATTCTCCATGATGTTCCAAGTTTACAGGAAACAGAGTAGTATGTGTATATGGCAATGAGATAAAACATCCTGGAATGCTGAGCCCATCAATGATAGACAACTGAAACTGAGAAGAGAGTAATAGGGAAGGAGGGGGGGATGTGTGTACATGCATGTGTATATTTTATTTATTCAATGAAGATTTACTGAGAATCTACTGTGTGCCTCACTTTAGATACAATAGTGAATAAGGCCTCATCCCTAAGAAAATAGTCCTTCGACAAGCAAGAAATAAACATTTTTTGTCTGTGAAGGTACTAATCTTTAAAGATTATTAGTTAATTCAGCATATAGTAACCTAATCTGATGAATATAATTCTAAAAGTTTAACCAGTGAATTTTGAGTTTTGTGACTCAATAGTCATTACAATTTTTGCAATCTAGGTAGATCATATAGATGACTAGGTTAGAAAAAAAATTAATTTTGTAATTTAACAGAAAACAAATTCAAGATCAGTGTAGGAATAAAAATAGAAATACAGTGTAACACACACACACAGATCACCTATAATTTCACCATCAGAAATAACCTTTCAAGTAGTTCTTGTGTATTTTTCTCTCTCTCTCTCTCTCTATATATATATATATACACACATATATATACATGTACATATATATAGACACATTTTTTTAACTAAGAAAACACTTTAGTAGTAAAATTGGAGCCAAAAAGACTCAATAAGAGATTCAAAAATATTCAAAATTGGAGCCAAAGAGATTCATTGCAAAGCTATTCAATAGATTTAGGGCAAAGCACAATAATTGAACTAGGATAGTGAGATGAGAAATCAAAAAGAGTTAAAAAATTTTAGGAAGCAAAATCACAATGATCACATGTTGGGATTGCAGCAAAAGCAACAATAGCTACAAGTGTGTTTTAACTCGTATAAGGACCACGTCTTCAACTGAGATAGAGATTTAAAAATGAAAAACTGATTAAGTCACTGTCCATGGCCCAGGAACATTGCTTGTTAAAATTTTAAGTAGAACCCTTAAAATGCACTTGACTACTCTTATTCATGCTATATCCTCACACCAATATCTTGTTTCCCAAAGACAAAAATCTATATTTATTGGTCTAAAATGCAAGATGACAATTTTTAAAAAATGTAATGGCAATGTGGCCTCATTAGTTCCTCTAAACCCAAATTACAAATTTGTAAATAGCTCTTCTTATAGTTATTTTGAAATGATTATAAGCTCATTGAATTTCTCTTTCCTGCCAGATGCTTCATCGTTTGAATATTTTGCACAATTTATAAAAAATTATTTTATATCTGCAACTGCATGGAACATATCTCCTCCAAAACTTAACTTCAAGATTTTTATTCTTACCAACTGTTCCAACATTGCTTTTTACATATCTTTTAACTAAACCACATCCATTATTCTGTCTCAAAACACGTCTGTCTGAATTGAAACATACCTGTCTCTTCAACATAAATCCTATCAGGTTTTTCTACCCACCCATTTACACAGTTCTGTAACATTTTCACCAGTTAAAAAAGTCAATTCTATTTTTACTTTCTTTCCTATAAAATCAAGATGACCTTTGAATAATAATGCATTTTTAATTAAAATAATCAAAATTTGGGGACAAAAGGAAAACATTTCTCTTGGTTTATTCGTCTGATTTGCCAATAAATTAAATTATGTCAAGCAAATGTCAAAAGACTGATAATTCCCTGTCCATGCATCCTTTCCCCCTCCAAATATGCACAGCGCTATCTTGGCAGCAAAAGCTCAGTTTTAAAACTGCTCTTTGTCTTAGAAATTCTTCTGTGTTCCAGGCTTCTCAATTATAAAATACTAGCAAACTTCTATAAAGTTATGCACATGGCATTAAGCACTCTTTTTGTTCTCCAAAGTATTAATAATTTAGGGTCATTGTGACCCACACTGAAGATAAAACAAAGATATGTTAAAAGAAAGTACTTTGTTTCTAAGTTTTAATAGAAAGATAGTTGAAAAAATTCTGTTACCTAAAATTAAATTCCCACTTTAATGATCATCAGAATATGCTTTGTCTTGGTATCTTCACAATGTTAGTAAATCAGAAATAGATACTGTTATAGAATGAAAGTTTATGTTCTTCTCAAATTCATATATTGAGGCCTAATACCCAATATGATATTTGTATGTGGAATCTTTGTAAAGTAACATGAATGGAATTAGTATTCTTATAAAAGAGCTTCCAGAGGGCTTCCTTGCCCATTTAGCAACATGAGACCATGCTTTACATATAAAGATAAAAAGTGAAAAGACAGTTGTCTATGAAAGAGGGCAGAGACGCTCACCAGAAGCTGAATATGCTGGTGCCTTGATCTTAAACTTCTCAGCCTCCAAATCTGTGAGAAACAAATTTCTATTTTTAAGCCACCCAGTCTACAGTATTAGTTTAGCAGCCCAAATGGACTAGGACCAAAGATGGTACCCAAAAGTGGGGGTGTTGCTATAACAAATAACTAACAATGTGTGAGCGACTTTGGAAGCGGGTAATGAGTAGAGACTGGAAGAGTTGAGAGAGGCATGCTAGGAAAAGCCTACGTGCTTGTGAACAGACCATTAAGGGTGATTCCTGTAAGGGCTCACAAAGAAAAAGGAGAGCTCTAGAGAAAGTTTCAGTCTTCCTAGAGAACATCCCAGTAATTCTCAACAGAATGTTGGTAGACATATGGGTGGTAAATGCCAATCTGATGAGGTCTCAGATGGAAACAAAGAATGTATTATTGGACTCTGCAAGAAAGATTAGCTTGTTCTAAAGTGGCAAATAACTTGGGGAAATTGTGTTCCTGTTTTAGCATTTTGTGGAAGGTATAACTTGCAAGTGATGAAAGTAGATATTTGTCTTCAGAAGTGTCTCAGTAAAGTGCTAAAGCAGTGGATTGGCTCTTCCTAACTGCTTATGGTAAAATTCAAATTCAAGATGGAAATGTTAAGCAAAAAGGAACAAGAAATTAAAGATTTGGAAAATTCTCAAGCTATCTATATTGAAAAGAATGAGAAAGCCTTTGGGGAAAGGTCACCCCAAGGGTGACTAAAGACTCTTTGATAAGGAGACCAGTCAGCCAACACAACAGAAGCCCAGGACTATTGTTCAAGACAATGAAAGAATAACTCCAAAGGCCTGTCATTCATTCCTTCTTTCCTATTTCTCCCTTTTGGAATGAAAGTGGCTCTTCCGTGCCTGTTTCCCCATTGTATTTTGGCAGCACACAATGTTTGGTTTCACAGGTTCACAGCTAGAGTAAAATTTGCTTCAGGATAAATCATACCTGTAGTTTCACTCATATCTAATTTAGATGACACTTAAATGAGATGATGAACTTTAGATTTTTGACTTGATTCTGGAAAAAGTTAAATTTCGGCAGGACTGTTGTAAGGAAATGATTTTTTTTTTTTTTTTTTTTGCATATGAGAAATACATGAATTTTGGGGTCCCAGGATAGAATGCTGTAAACTGAATGCTTATGTCCCATAAAATTTGTAAGCTGAAACCTAATCTCCAACATAATATCTAGAGGTGGTGCTTTTGGGAGGTGATTTGTTCATCAGGGCATAGTCCTTATAAATGGGATTAGTACCCTTATAAAAGAGACCCAGGGAGTTATCTTGCTCCTTTGGCCATGTTAGGACACAACAAAAAGTCAGCCAGGAAGCAGGCCCTCACCAGACACTGAATCTACTGATGATTTGGTCTTGGACTTCCCAGACTCCAGAACTATAAGACAAAAATTTCTGTTGTTTATATTCCACCCAGCCTATGGTAGTCTGTTACAGAAGCTAGACTAAGAATTTCCATTTTTTAAACTCTTTTTCAGCATTTTCTATTTCTATTATTGGCAAATAACTATCTTTGCTTACAGTTGTTTGGAAGTAGGGTTCTTAACATTGACTATACTTTTAAATAATATTGTTTGTTCACAAAGCACATCTCCTGTTGCAGGTTCAGGAGAGAATATTTTTCCTATAATTTTTCCTCTCATTATTGGACCTCCTTTCCTTGTCTGTCTTATACTCTTCAGATTTTTACTCTACACAAAAATATACTGTTTATTCCTGTCTCATGACGTGAGTTGCTGAACAGAAGCAAAATTTAAGATAGCACACCCCAGGCTCTCTACTCCTAAGAAATAGCCATTCATTCCTAACACTTTACTGAGTGTTATACATATGTGGTCTTCCGGTAAAGTGGATTGGCTTTGGGTTCTATTGTTTCCAGTATATTTATTTGCTTTTATTGTTCTGATGCTGACTTTGACATTCTGCTTTTTTATGCATCTTTCCCGAGTCTTCTGCTAAGATTTATTCTATACCCTTCCTTGCTTCCTCTGTATTGGTTCTTTACACTCTGGCAATGTGTGTTTGAAACCCTGGTTTCAAACTTGTCTCCTTAATCACTTCTTGAGCAAGGCAGCCATTTTGAAACAAACACTCTCCTACTTTTGAAACATATTAATACTTATTCAAAAAAGAGGGCATTATGAGTTACACAGTAATGTTTATCAACCTTATGTTCAATAATATGAAAATCTGCTTTGGAAATAATGATATCTATGACTCAGCTTGTATACGACACACATTAATAAGTGTCCTTGAATCAGTCCTTGATTTCAGCTATTTGGTATCAGTAATCTTTCCTCTGGTCACTATGTCATTAGAGTGAACTTTATTTTTGGATCCTGCTTATCAAGCCATGCCTTTCTGATGTTTGCTCATGTCATGCCTTGCTCGTCTTCTCATGGTTTCTATCATCTTTCTGCTTTGGCTTCTACTGTCCTGCTGAGTAATCAAACAAATCTCTAGATACTGTGGTCTTGCTGCTCATCTCAGTAAAGGAAAAAACAAATAACAGCTGCTGAAATTGTGAACCTTCCTTCCTGGCTGTCAAATTTAGTGAAAACAGATGCTTCAAGAAGTCATTTGTAATTCAAGCGGGCACAGAGGAGAAAAAAGAAACCCCTTATTTGCTGAAACTAGAGAAGTTTTGCTGGGTCAACTTAACTTCCATCTTACACACTGGCTGAAAGAAACATTGCAACCTTATTGTCTTGCAAGTGCCCAGAACTGCCTTTCCAAAATACAGTCGTCGCTTACATTACAACGCCGAAAATATGTCCATAAAAAGCAAACGTTATAGGAGAAAAACGATTATAACTAAGTGAACTAAATGTTTTAAAATGTTAAATATACCTCCAGAAAGGTAAAGTATTTCTATTTCTACACGTCTTGGCAACAACCAGAATACCTGAAGCATAGGAAAGAATATTAAACCAGCTATTGAGAGATGTCAGGTCTGGCTGAGATTCCACAAGTCATTTTTACCCATGGCCTTTATATTTTTTAATGGTGAAATGGGTGGCATTGAATCTGATGACATCTAAACCTTTTTACAATACTAGTTTTAGATGATTCAGTAAATTGAATGCCACTTTTCATACTTTACCAGCAAATGACTGCCAAAATAGCATAGTCATTCTAATGAGGCCAAAAGTTTGATGATATATGGTAATAGAAAATGTTGTTGAATATACCAAAATGTTGCCTGTGCCCAGTTTTTTAGTAACAAATCTTTAGCATAAAGTCTATTACGACTGTAGTTAATCTTGTAGCTAACCAGCTAATGAGTGTGTCCACTCATTAGTGCAAGTGGGGGGGAAAACCTGAAAACAACACAAACTTAAGACATCCACTGCCTTGTTGGTCTTGTAGGAAGAAAAATACAAATTCTAAGTGTGTTTGTGGCTTTATACAATTAGAGATTTCTAAATGAACCTTAGCATTCAGGGATGTGGAAGAACAGAAGATGGTTATGAGTCTGTTAGGATTTCAGGAGAACCAAAATACAGAAATCTAAAACTGTCTGGACCCTGGGAATAAAACAGTTTGGGAGGGAGCATTAAAATGATGAAAAGTCAGAGGGTAGTAAATAAGAAAAGAATGAAGCTTCCTCTGAACTGCAGATAATCACTGTTCATAAGGTCTTCTCAATTAATATGTATTTGTTGAACACTGAGGAAAGTTAGTCACGTCTAGATTTTTCTGTAGTCATCTTCAACTCCCTTTGTAAGTTTCAAGAAGTAATAAGATTGATATGGATGGTCATAAGCAAGAGGCATTTACTGAGTTCTGTTGCTATGCAATGAAGCATAAGTGCAATTCAGCTAAAACCTTATGCTTCCATTGAGATGTACTCTGATAGTTTTTCTTGGCATCCAGCTTCTTCAAAATTCTTGACCTTTTGGTCAACATTTTAGAAGTTCTAACTCCTTAGTGGATTGATGCAACTAGATGGGATCTTAAGTCTCCTTTCTTCTAAAAGAAGCTTTCATCTAACCTTCTTCTCATAATAAAATAATAAAAATTGATATTAATCAAGGAAAACACCAGGATAAACAAACTTACGTAGACATCTATGCCTTAGAGAGAAACTCAATTTTTCCATCATTTTCCTTTGCATGTTTTTCTTACTGTCACTTACTTCTCCACTCTATATTAAGCCAGGTACAAAATAGAAACAGTGGCTGCCTTTACGTACATTTTCATAACATTTAATCTAGCACTGGCAAGTTGTTTGCTTATTTCTCCAAGGATCATCCGTAGATCACTAAGCAATTTCACTGGAGATGGAGTTAATAAACAAACAAACAAAACCAAAACAAAATCCTTATAGTAATAAGTACATTTCATTTTTCCTGATGTATCCCATTTCAAATTTCCTTCAAGAACCTGTAGTTGTAATAGAGAGCTATTTGAAGGCTGTGTTCAGGGATCCTGAATGACAATCAAATGCCATCCCTTCATAACTAAGTGCTTTCAAAAGAAAAATAAATAAATAAATATCACTCACTGTAGCCTTACCCTTAATTTATTCAGAATTTATCCAAATCTCAAAACATAGGAAGGAAGACTCAACTTTAAAAAGTGCAGCTCCAGTACAATCCACCTTGACCTCTGTTGAAACTGCTGTTGTGGAAATCAGTGACCATTATTTACTAAATCTACTAATCTAGTCTCAGTTCTCTTCTTACACGTCCCACCAATGATATTTGACACAGTTAATCACTCTCTACTTTTACAAACTCATTTTTCAGTTGGATTCCAAAACAGCATATCAGTTTTGTTTTCCCTTTACCTTCACCTCTCACTGATAGCCTTCCTGTCCTGTTTCTTGGCTCTTCCTTTGCTCCCTAATATCTTAGTATTGAAGTCCTCAGAGCTCGGTTACAGCATTTCTTCTCTACTGACACACACTACTTCCTTCACATTATTTAAAGGTTTTGATGCCCAGTTTTATCTCCATCCTAGACCACTATTCTCAACTTCTGATTTGTATATTCAACTTCCAATTCAATGTCTCCATTGGGTATTTAAAATACATCTCAAATTTTATCTCAAATTTTCAAACTGAATTCCTGATCTTAATTCTAACCCTGTTTTACCTATAGTTTTTCACATCTCATTTAAAATCAATTCTGTCCTTCTAGCTGCTAAGGCTGAAAAGTCAAAGACTCATCATTGATTCATCTCATTCTCTCACACACCACATCCAGTCTGTCAAGAAATTCTGTGGGTTTTATATTCAGTATGTGTTCTTATTCTGATTCCGTGTCAGCACCTCAGTGCTATCACTTTGGGTCAAACCACAGCACCTCTTCTCTGGATTATTGTAATGCCTCTTAAGTGGTCTCCCTGCTTCTGTCCTTTCTCCCATCTGGGAACTGTTCTCAACATAGCAGCAAAAGTAATCTTTTTAAAACATTTATCATATTATGCTCTCCTCTGCTCAAATTCTTCCACGTTTTCTTTTCTCACTCAAAATGAATGACAGAATTCTTACAATAGACTACAAAGTCCGACATTATTCAGCCCCTTATATTTTTCTGACCTTATCTCATTCTACCTATTCTCTTAATGTTTTCCTGAAATCTTCCCGTATATATCGGCATGACTCACTTCTTCGTCTATTTTAAAACTTTACTTACTTTTTCAATGAGGACAACCTTGCCAGATTTACAGAAGCAATCCTTTTGGTACATCTTTAGTTTATTCTTCTCCAAACACCTGATCACCTTCCAACACACATACATTATTTAAATATCTATTAGGTTTATTGCCTGACACCCACTATAAGGACAGGGATTACTTTCTACTTCATTTAAGCCTACAGTGCTGAACAGAAGTAGTTACTCAAAAAATAGATACAGAATCAATGCATAAATTGAAACAATGAAGAGTCTATGGGGGTCTGACCAAATATCTGATAGAGCAAACTGACCTCAGGAGGAAACACATATGCAACTTCAAATGTAGTGGCCCATAAAAATTCTAATTCGCACCATTAAATTCAACAAATAGTAGGATTAGAGTAGAAATATTCTTTGCTATTTATGATGTTTCACTGCATGCAGTCTGCTTTCCATTATTCACACATGAGTTTTATCATTCACTTTCTTTCTTGGTACTAATGTTGCCTAGCATCCATTTCCTCTGCATTCCAGTTTATCTTTAACTCCTACTCTAATATTTTACTTAGTTCAGTTCCCGAAATGTAAACTTATTTTGTGCAGCCTGTTTCAGTCTCTGCTTGGTGTTTTGTCCCTTACTTACTATTTACTTCTGATAACTCCTAGAATGAAATAGGCCTTCCTTAACTTTGTATGGCTCTATTTAGTATCTCTACACATTAAAAGCTGTGTAATATACTGAGAAAATTGTGGAACTGAGAAAAAAGTGCAATAAAAACAATAATAAGCCTCCATTTTTTTTTTTTTTTTTTTTTGAGACTGTTTCACTTTGTCACCCACACTGGAGTGCAATGACCCCGTCTTGGCTCACTACAATCTCCACCTCTCAGTTTCAAGTGATTCTCCTGCCCCAGTCTCCCAAGTAGCTGGTATTACAAGGGCTCACCACCATGCCCAGCTAATTTTTGTAATTTTGTTAGAGACTAGGTTTCACCATGTTGGTCAGGCTGGTCTCCAACTCCTGAACTCAGGTAACCCGCCCACCTTGGCCTCCCAAAGTGCTAGGATTACAGGCATCCATTACTGGAACCACCACACCCAGCCCAGCACCCATTTTAAAGTTATATCTACCCTATGGGTTGGATAATAATGTCACCATTTTCCAGATGAATAAAGTGAGATACAGTTTTTAATTGACTTTCCTAACTGCACTTAGCTTGTATATGATGTGTCTAGCTTTCAATGTGTGTGTGCCTTCAAAATTGAAGTTCATTGTACAGTGTTACATTGCCTCTTTAATCCATATATCCAAACTCACACTCTAGTACTTTTTACATTACATATGCATTCTTCCCTCATGCTTTAGGAATATGCTATTTGCTGTCTCTTCACCCTTAGGCATTTAATAATCATTTATTCCTCACACTTCACTTCAAAATCTATTTTATATACAATGCATTCATTATGCATGCTAAAATTGCAGCCAAAATAGGAAAACATTCAAATATCTGTCAATAAAAATATGTGAATATTTGCTAGTGTTAGAAACAGTCACTCTTCCAGAGATGACATTTTTCTTAGTTAAGGTTACTGGCCAGTCCAACCATGATCTCACCCATAGCTTTAATTTCTTTTTTAAATGTTTTTGTAATTGTCTTTTCATATGTTAAATTAACAATCCAGTTAGCAGTAAATATAACACAGACATTCAAATCACTATAATATGTATTTCCTCTAAATTTAGATTATTTCCCAGTAAAGAAACATGTTTTTTTCTCCCCTTTGACCTTCAAAGGAAAAGATAAAGCCTCAAAGCTCAGAATATTCATACTCTTCTTATTGACAGTGGAATAATATTTGAATGTGAGCCAAAGCCACGTTTTTCTTTTCATCTAGAATAGGGAAAAGAAGCTTTCTGGATGTCTTCTAATCCTGTCTCTGGGAAGAGAGCAGCTGTTTGTCACTTTTACAATTCTGAATCTGATTCTGTGAGGTGAAATGGAGAAGGGATAAAAACTTGACATGTTATACATATCCTCCCACTCAACTGCTGCATGATTAATAGAAAACTAAAATGATTTACTCATAATGAAGCTGTTATCTAGGTCCTGCTTCTTGCCATACAGAAAGCAGATCACTGAGACAGTGGGTACTGTTAAGGAAGAAGGATTTAAGTTGGGTGCTACAGTCAAGGAGATGAGAGATCAGTCTCAAATCTATCTCTCTGACTAAAATTAGAGATTTATATAGCACGAAAGAATCATCACCATGTGTGGGAAAATAAGAATTAAGGAGGAGTAAGCAAGAGGAGTTGGTCAACCAGAAGCAGGTGGTCAGTTAGGCAATCATTGTAGGTGAGGGGCCTGACTTCTCCTTGTCCAGATCCAGTGATCTGGTCAGTTTCAGCTCCATGATACTATCTGGGAAGTCTGATGGCTGGTTTCCTGAAAAGGAACCAGGTAAGACAAATGTAACCTTCTCAAGTTGTAAGAATAGGAGAATTCATTCCCATGTATATTCAAATAAACTATAAACATCAGCTCTACGGAACAACTGAGTGGGTTTCAGAGCTAATCAAATCCAGAACTTACAAAAGTCTTAAAATTTCTATGATTTCCCTAAATGTTTCCTCTAAAGTCCAACCCCAACTGCAATTTTTGATTTTTAAATTAGAAATTATATTTTGATTGTCCACATGGCAGCTAATTTAGCATGCTGATTTTTTAAAAGCTAATCAATCAATACATGTTGTCTAATCATGTGTTCAGCATTCTACTTGACTTTGGAGAAACCAAAATATATGAAGTCTACTTGCAAAGAAGAGCAATCAATATAGCTCACAGGGACAGAACAGTTAGAAATCATTCTATTAAATAAACAAAAATCACTAGATAAATGGGAAATATATATGAGGAAGGAAAGAAAATGCAAAAAACAACTGGCAACAAGAATGAGCATAGACAAGTTTCATTGTTATCATCAAACACATAATATGAAAATGGTATTTGAGGAAGTTGAAATTAATAATCTGATCCAGAGGAAGAACAAAATTTGCTGAATGGGAAAAAATTGCTTCCGAATAAGAAATTAAAGTTTGGATTTATAGCAGAGAAATGAGATTTTATTTGAAGGAAAAAAAATCTATAGAATATGAAAAAGAGCTTGAGAAATATGAAAAATAAATATGAGTCAGTGAGAATCTAAGATAAACTTTTACACAAGACAGCCTATGGGTCCAAACCTAGGAAAGGAGTTAATGAGTTTGGGTTAAGAAAATTACTGGAATAAGACAGTCAGTGGAGCTACAAAGATGATCTAGAAGATAGCACCCAAGGTCAACACCAGAGCACAGAGTAGGATGCACCATAAAACTGGAATATCAGTCAGAAGGGATTCAAACTTCAGATTGACATCACTTTT
The DNA here is from genome assembly GCA_036589455.1 of Ateles fusciceps. Classification (NCBI taxonomy): domain Eukaryota; kingdom Metazoa; phylum Chordata; class Mammalia; order Primates; family Atelidae; genus Ateles; species Ateles fusciceps. Next base: position 4,075,329 of record JAZHEH010001040.1, on the reverse strand, counting down.
TCTGATACTTGATTACAATTCTTAAAGCATTCTGTTTGTGGCTAAAAATGAACATTTATCCTATGCCTCAGTACTTAGAAAATAATAGGGAGAAAAGCAGAAATAAGAAAATAATAAAAAAGGAAAAATTAATAAAATATTAAATAAATATAGTAGAATTAAAAAAGCCAAAGTTAGTTTTATATCTGTTTAAGATAAAAAGGAATAAGTCACTGAAAACAAGAACAAAAAATGTGGAATTTCTATAGATGTTAAATCACTGCATTGGTAACATAATATTATAAACATCTTGATAATAAATTTTAAAAATATAGTAAGATAAAAATTTTCTGGAAATAAACACATCTGCTAAAATTGAACAAAGAATAGAAAATCTAAATAATTATGTATCTATTACAGAAATTATATTTGTTTAAAAATAAACTGATTAACTCTGAAAGCAATAAAAGAAATATCAGTAATCTTCTGCAAAACATTCTAGCGATAAAAAAAGAGGAAACAGTTTCCAACCCATTATATGAAACCAGTATATAATTGATAGCAAAACTTTACAGGCTGTAAAAAGAAATAAATATTATCATGTTCATGAGATTCAAAAAAATTTTAAATAACATGTTAACTAAATTCATCAAATTACCAAAAGGATAATGTATCTCAAAATAGGTGTTTCTCTTTTAGAAATGACAATTTGGTTTAATAGAAAAAAAGTCTATGTAATTCACCACATAAATTTTTAAAAAAACAGAAAACATAATATGATCATCTCATTAGACAAATAATAAGCACTTGAGAAATTTAAGACAGACTTCTAAAATGATTCTTACCCTTCTATAATCTCTTCCTCTAGAAAGTGGACTGCACTTGTGAATATAAGGTGATAGCACTACCATGATTTAGTTACTTTACATGGCAAAGGGATTTGCAAATATAATTAATATCACAAATTAATCGACACTAAAATACAGAGATTAACTGGGTTGGGGGCCTTACCAAATCACATGAACCTTTTAAATCTGGGTTTAGAGGACAGAGACTGGAGAAGTGAGAGATTCAAAATACAAGGATTTGACATGTCAGCTTGAAGACAGAGGAAACAACATGGCAAGGAACACAGACAGCCTCTAGGAGCTAAGACTTGACCCCAGCTGCCAGCTATCAAGAAACGGTATTCTGACAGTAACGAGAATAAGTTTCAAAGCACATATATGTGTGTGTACATATATATATATATACACACACACAATATAAAAAAATCACTTTTCCAGTTTTTTCTCTGACAATTTTAAGCCAGCAATGGACCACCCAAGTTTTTAATATGATATTTGAGAAAGAAATACTGAATTTTTCCTGGGCTAAGATGAAGTATTTGACCGTGATATTTCAAATACTTATCATAAAAACTATCCTTAGTTAAGAAGTGTTTCTAATTATCTTTTAACTGGTTTAAATTAATAATTATCGGCCAGGCGTGGTGGCTCAATCACCTGTAATCTCAGCACTTTGGGAGGTTACGGCCGGCAGATCATGAAGTCAGGAGTTCAGGACCAACCTGACCAACATGATGAAACATAATGTTTATTTATTTTATTATTAACCATCAGTTTCTCTGTTGAATTTAGTATTTGAAGTCTCAGTACTAAATAGTGATGTGTCTAATTTTAAGAGAAGAAAAAAATAAATCTAAGAAGAAAATATGCTCTGACACAGTTATGCTTAGTGAATAAAAGAAGCAACCCAATACAAGCACAGGGACTTAATAAATATGTACTGAATGTGTAATCTTTCCATGTTTTATGAGAAAAAATATTGCTAAATCTAAAAGTGTACAAGTTAAAGACATACATTTAATAGGTTATTGGTTGATATTTCTTAATATCTCAACTTCTATAAAAGAAGAACACCTTCACATGAAGAAAGCAGATTAATTTCTACTTCAAGTCACTTGGACTTCCCTAAAGTTTTTTCAGATTATTAACATAGCCTATAGAAATGTCTGATTAGAGAAATTATTCATAAGTTTTTCTTTCTCTTTTTTTTTTAAGAAAAAAAACAAATCAAGTAGTTGTGTGGAATGCTCTGTCTTTAGGGCTTCTTTAACAACAAATAATATTTAATAAAAGTCTCTGGGAAACTTGTGCATCTTACAGGAAATGATTACAATTATCTAATTAATGGGGAAAGGTAGTAGAAATTACAATAATGTAAATAAAGCAATGAGAATGGATAATTTATTATATTCCTTGACCAAATGCATTAAAAACAATGAGGAAAATGTATTTTTTAATACTCAAGATATAGAATTAGGCAAAAAAAAAAAAAAGAAAAAGAAAAATCAAGTCAGAACAATGTTCACAATTTGTTATTGATAGATCTAAAATTATCCAATATGTTTGTGTATATACATTCCAGGGCATGGAACAAATCCAGAAAAAAATATCCCAAACACTGAACAAAGTATACTGAAAAAAATGGTATTTGACAGCAGGAGTGTGAGAATATTGCTTTAAATATGTATTTTCTGGGTTTTTTTTGGTAAGTATATGTATATATCTATAAGTACTTGCGTGTGTGTGTGTGTGTCTGCATTATAAAACTGCATAGAACTTTCAAGTTATTTAGAGTTATAGAAAGTGAGGAGGCAAAGAAAATTGATAATGGGTACACTGAATTATGGAGACCTGCTGACGTCTAGATTCCCTAATTCCTTCTTGCTATCCAGAGTTGCAAACCTATGTCAAGTAACATTTTTAGACAGGAAATGGTCATTACTTTATAGCCACAGTACCAATCACCACACCAACACTGCCTTCCTCCTAACGTGACTGAAAAAGTTCCTTATATTATTTCTTGCCAAGAAATGGAATCTCCTACTATATTTAGAATTGTTTTAAAATAAGAATTAAAAAAAGGAACAAGGTGTCAGGTTGGCAGTGTTTCTTCTACAACTAAGAAAAGAAAAAAGCTCACCACTCTGGAACTAAAGGGAATCCTGCTCTTGCTTCTTTCCCAGGCTCAGCTCCCTCTGGGAAAATGGCCCTTTGGGAGAAACCCTAAGTGGCAGCCACCCAAACTCACTCTCTGTAGACTAAAGGAATGGGCAAACTGCCCCAGTAGAGAAAAAAAAAATGGCTTATAGAAGAAGTTTTCCCTCCCCCATTCAGCAAAAGCACCAGCTCTCAGGGAAATATTCCTCGTGGGCCAAATGCCAGGACAGAAGAACTAGAAAACCCTGCTTAAGATTCAACTGAAAGTAGGGTTCTATTCAAAGATGTAGGAATGTAAAAAAAAAAAAAATGAAAAGGAGTTTATTGGAATGTGAAAGAAAGGGGGAAATCATTGAGGCAGGCAGATACATAGAAATGACAGACCATAACCGTTAAGATAGAGTTTATAAAAACTTTCTGCAGTGACTGAGGGTATTGCATGGAACTATGGTCAATGAGAGAATTGTGATTCTTTACAGAGAGGAAAAGGATTCTTATTTTATGTTAGTGATAGTATTTCCTGGACATCTAAACATTTTTTTCTTCTTCACATTCCAACAAGATATTTTTCTTTTTAATTTGTTTTCCTTTAGAGTTAGCTATATTTGGAAACAAACTATACTTTGATACCTGATTTACTTATGTGATAGGACCTTGACACACTCTATTTTCACAGACAGATCTGAATCATCTGGAAAAATCTAGAGGGAAGTAACTGGAATAATTAAATAAATGGCCTATGTATGTCACTCCCTCCTGGTCCCACACTATCCCCAGTGGCCAAGTCACAGCCCTTTAAAAGAAAAGAGGAATTCTGTTAGGATAACATAAAATGTGTAGTCGTTTACTGACGGAAAATTTATTGAGGTGAAGTTCTTTAGAAATGAACCTTTGAGAAGGCAAAATGTTTATTGTAGTACCCTTTCTGGTCTAATGATGCCAAGTTTGCTTTCAGTTATTATAGCTCTATTGCAAAATATCCTTTCAGCTAGTAAGGGAGATGAAGATGGAGTGAATGCCTAATTGCCAATGGGAGCTTATATCATCAAGAAAATCTGCCTGGCTTCTTCACTTGAAAGTGTGTATTGCATTTGAACTCTCCAGTCAGGTACTCGGTTACATCTTCTGGCTTCAATGAATTAGCTCATTCCTTTTATCTGACCACACGCAAAGACTGTGAGCCAGATAACAAATCATCTTCTGGGGAAAAGGGAGTTTCCCAAGGTGTTTACAGCATAAAGCATATAAGAATAAGGTATACAATTATGGGAAAATTAAGAGACTTGGAACTTACTATTTATTATTCTTCTCAGAATCTCAAATAATTTCCATATCCTTAATAAGAATGTGATGCTAAACCCACTCAAAGAGAACAGAAAAGGAAAAATTGATAGCCTCAGATAAATAACAAATTGATTGCAAAGGCAATATATGACCCAGGAAGTGTAAGGTACCATGTCACTGCACAAATTCAAAATTGACCTTTTATGATTATTCTCTAATGATTTCATACAGAAATGCTTATGGTAGTATGGAAAGTTCTGCTGCAACACTGGAAGGCATTATCTATTTGTTTTTAACTATCTTATGCAATATTATTCCAGGTTTGTGCTCTGATGTCTTCTGCTCAAATAAGAATTTTTTTTTTTAGCAGATTCCCCTTGGGAATTACAGCAATAGTGAGAAACGGTACAAAGATAACAATACTCAGAGTGATAAGACTTTAAAGTACAGAAATTATAATTAGCAATGAGATAATGACATTTGAAAAAAAAGATGAACAAAAACAAGAGGATCATGTGAGCATGAATTTACTGAGTTTGTTGTGCCCAAATATTCTTCCAGTAATCTCTGTAAAACTATAGCTCTGGAACTCTGCTTCTGAGATTCAAATTATTTACAATTATGCAAAACTAACTCACTGGAAAAAGACATGTGCAGGGCAGAAAGAGTACTTGCAGAAGCATCGTGCTAACTAAAAGTTGAAAGGTCCATATAAAGAGTCCTAATGCCCTCAAAACCTTGTATTACCAATGGCTATTGTTCATCAACTACTGTATTTTTAATTTCAGCTTTAAAATATAAATACCATGGAAACAGTCATAGTTTCAGAATTTCTTCACAGGAGAGGCTTAAGAGATGCAAATTGCCTGGAAAGAGGAAATGCATATGGATGAAAGATTTGGAAGCCCACTGGCTTCTCTTGATTTGTATGATATAAACATACAAATATAATTTTAGTATAGTGTTAGTAAGAAGTCTAAAAAAGTATTTTAAAATGCTATAAAAATTTTGTACTTAATTTATTAACTGTGAAACAAAACAAAGATACAATTGTAATCAAATTATATTTACTTCAATGTGATAATCAAGATTTCTAGAATCAGAATATATTTTTTCTTTCAAATACCTAATTATTTTAGTGACAAATTAAATAGTTTCTTCTCTGTTCACTTTAAGTTGTGAAATCAATTAGTCTAAGTACTTTACACCAATAACTTTGCAGTTTTTATGTCAATTATTATGGTCAGTATTCATGTTATTTTCCTTTTATTTTATGTGAGCTGCCATACGCAAATATACCTCCTAGCTATAAATGATGTTAATATTAATTATCAACAAAATAAATTAGAGCATTCAAGAGGAAATGCACAAAAGTTCCACTTTGGAACTGAGTATACTTATAAAATAGGTCGCCATTCTGGTGGCCTCAGACATGCAAGTTATCAACTCAACTGATAGAAATGACTCTCTTCCTATAGTGCTGGAATCTTTACACCGGAAAGAAGTCCAGTCTTGAAAATTAGAATCTACAAGTAATCACTAAAAGAAGAATCAGAAAGGAGATCTTGGATAGTGGGGGAAAGTGGTAAGATCCAATCTTAAGATTAAAGATGATGGCTTCAGGCTACATCATCATTTGTCAGCTTAGAAGGACACAAAGAAAGAAAGGAGTCCATCACCATAATAATTGTATAAGTATATGATATTCTAATATGTGTTATTTTATTATTAACCATTTCTCTGTTGAATTTAGTATTTGAAGTCTCAGTACTAAATAGTGATGTGTCTACTTTTAAGAGAAGAAAAAATTAAATATAAGAAGAAAATATGTTCTAACACAGTTATGCTTAGTGAATAAAAGAAGCAACCCCAACACAAGCATAGGGAGGAGTAGCCATGAAAAATTAGAAATTAGACCTGGGATCATGCCTAGATAATGTTAAGTATGATTTGAGCATTGCTATTGGGGTGAGACTGTAAGTTATTCTATCCAGCCCCTTTTAAATTGGTATACCTTGAAAAAAAAAAAAAAAGAAAAGAAAATCCAAATAAAAGTTAGCTATGCTTTTTCTTGTCTTCCTTTGGAAGTGTGCTTTTCTTTGATGTCTTGGCACTTGAAATGATTAAAATATGTATTTATTGAGCTTTAGCCACTGTACATAGCTAGGTGATGATAATTTCATATTTCAATCTATCTCAGAGAAACATGGAAAAGTCAGAATTGTTGCATTTACAGATTAAAAAAAATTGGAAAAGTAGAACTGAGATATATCCAAGATTATACAATGTGATGAAACTTGAATTTACTTGTGTGGTTGCTGATTTTTTTTTTTTTTTCAGTTGAAGTCTCACTCTGTCACCCAGACTGGAGTGCAATGGCATAATCTCGGCTCACTGCAACCTCTGCCTCCAGGGTTCACGTGATTCTCCTGCCTCAGTCTCCCGGGTAGCTGGGATTACAGGCACACAACACCATACTAGGCTAACTTTTTGTATTTTTAGTAGAGACGGGGTTTCATTATGTTGGCCAGACTGTGAACCATCGCGCCCGAGCTGTGGTTGCTGATTTTTAAGTCCATGGTATCCCATTAGATCATCTTAAATTAAAGGTAAGGGTCTTGGGAAAATTATTAAATTCAAGAAATATAAGAGGTGGCTGGGCACGGTGGCTCGCACCTGTAATCCCAGTACTTTGGGAGGCCAAGGTGAGTGGATTACCTGAGGTCAGGAATTTGAGTCAGCCTGGCCATCATAGTCAAACCCCGTCTCTACTAAAATTTCAAAAATTGGCTGGGTGTGGTGGCGCATGCCCCTAGTCTCAGCTACTCAGGAGGCTGAAGCAGGAGAATCACTTGAACCCAGAAGGCAGAGGTTGCAGTGAGCCGAGATCACACTGCTACACTCCAGCCTGAGTAACAGTGTGAAACTCTGCCTCAAAAAAAAGGGAAAAAAGACATAAGGGATGAGACCTGTTTTATTATTTAATTATCTGTTTGCTTATTCAAAGAAATATTCATTGATTTATTTTTTTGTTCATTCATTTCACAATATGTATTGTAGTATACCAGACATGTAGTTGACATACAGGAAAATAAAATCTATATCTCTGAGATATAGAAAAATAAATATATAAACAGAAAAAATAAACATAAAAAATATTTTAATTATGTGATTTCTGAAAACATTTTAGTATAGGTTTCCATGCACAGACAGTAAGAGATGAACATTCATTAGAATTATCAGTCTGTCAGAATTCTAAGCAATCAGTATGACCCAGTATGGGTCAGCAAAGAAAACATTGTTCCAATCTAAGAATTTTGTAGGTTCACGTAAGCATTAAAACATGCACACATTTATACACACACACATTTCTAACACATGTATGCCAGAGACATTCTTACTGTATACTGAATCTTCTAGGAATTTCTATTTTTTATTATACTGACTATAATATACTGTGGCTTTATCAAGACAAGTTATTTAATTTGTGAAATGTTGTACAATAGGAGAAGAAGGAATAAATTTTAAAATCATGAAGATTCTTTAGTCTGTTTCTTCCTTTGAAGGCACATTATTCTTCAACAGAGTAAAAAATATCTCTCAGAATTTATATTTTTGAAATCTCATGAGCCTACGTTTATGCCAACTCAGAGCCTATAAAAATTCTCTGAGCTAAAACATCTGGAAATTGATTATGTCATTCATATGATGAAATATGGCTTTATTTCTTTTAAAGTTGCTAGAAGACTGTTTTTCATACTTCCACACACTAAAAATACCTGACAAAAGTTTCTGTGGCCTGTGCAATGTGTGCAAGTTGAGTATAGTACTTTGTTGACAGACTGCTGGTTTCAAAGTCAGAATGACTAGCACATTGATTTTCTTGTGAGTGATTAAGTCACCCCCACCTAGCAGCCTCACTGAGACCTATGCATCTAAGCCAAGTGATGCACCTAACAAGGCCTGACACTTGCACTCACCATCAATAAATATTGGAAACTACTTGCAGGAATTTTGGTATTACCATTTCAAAAAAAAAAATGCCCATGATTACTATCAGACACCCTGTTATCTCAGAGAGCCAGCTATTTTATTTTCTAGATTTTGGAGAGCATTCTACTACTTGAAATTTGATAGGTTCTGGTGCTCACAATACCTCCATAACAAAGTAAAAATGGTCATTTATAAAATGAGGTAACAAGTTCAACATGATCAAGTGGCTTATGTATAGTGACTGCTGATGAAGACTCCCAGGACAGTCAGGTAGGATAGTGTACTGGAGCAATGAATCTGGGAAGCTGACCTTCAGTACCTCCTGAGGAACATGTCAAGGCAACCTGATGTACAGGAAAGCATCTCAGCAGAGTTTCCAGAACTGCAGAGAGGTGCCAAGGGAAGATGAAAAATAAAACCTTTAAGGATGCCAAAAAGAAACTTTTAAAAGAACCTGAGCAAAACTGTGAAGCCTTTTCACCAATAGTTAGAGCTCTTATGGAGAACTTAAGTCCAGAGAACCATGACAATTCATAGGAATGGATGATAAATTATGAACCTAATCATTATACTCTTCCAGAACAAAAGCTGAGTGTATATTATAGATTTAGAAAACACAGAGGCAAGAGAAATCACAGTACAGGATCAGAGTTGAAATTTAGGCCTTCTTATCTGGCCTGTTTTTTTTTCACAGGTGAGGAAAATAGAGTATAAGACTTAAATAGATAGTAAACTTGATAAAGCAAGTTAATGGTGAAACTTAGACTGAAAGCCTGATTCTTCATCCTAATCCAGTGCTCTTCTGATCACACAGCTCAGCTCTAAATTTCTGCGACATATAGGAAGGCAGTTACAGCTTCTAGAAATTCCTCCCATATTTTGGTCTAGAATTTTTGCATTAGATATACTACAGGGTGGTCTTTTCTTTCTGTCTCTCTCAAGATTACAGTGCTTTCGACTGGATTTTTTAATGGAAACACAAGAAAGTCTTGCATTGAAGTGCAAAACAGCCATTTTTCAAACATTTGTGAGACAATATCAGACTTAGATCTCTGTTTTATTTATGGCTTAGATCAAAAGAATGAAGTTTTTACAAAGCCTCTTCACAAGGGGTAGCACTTGTCAAAAAAATTATCTCTTTTGCTCACTGACTAATCAGGTAGAGCATCTATGAATATATGCTTCAAAGGAGGTGCATTTTCATTGTGTCCTGGCAAAAATACAGTGTTTGTGCAGCCACATGGAATTTCAGGGATTTTCCCAGTACCAAAATAAATACTAGCTTTCATGGTTAAAAAAAAAAAAAGAGGAATGACAAATATCTTTGTAATTTTCCCTCTAATTTATGTAATACTTTTCATGAAAAGATCTAAAAGAAAAACTGAGGTACCACAGAAATTGCTATTGGCAATCATTTAAGTACGTGTGCTTTGGTAACACAGAAATGCATAAACACTATAGAAACTATATTTTTAAATGTTTTGTGTTCTTCCAGAGAGAAGAAATTTGGTAATTTAACTTTAATTGATGCCCTGAGAACATAGCTGGAATGTAAAATTAAAGATAAGAACTTCCTATTCAAGAAATCAACTCAGAAATATATCTTATATGAAGATCCCTTGAAATCAGAACTAAAAAAAAACTAGATACAAAGAGGTAATTTTTTTTTTAAGATGGAGTCTCTCTCTGTCACCCAGGCTAGAGTGCAGTGGTGTGATATCTGCTCACTGCCTCCATATCCCAGGTTCAAGTGATTCTCCTGCCTCGGCCTTCCAAGTAGCTGGAATTGCAGTTCCACATGCCACCATGCCAGGTAATTTTTTGTGTTTTTAGTGGAGATGAGATTTCACCATGTTGGCCAAGCTGGTCTTGAAATCCTGACCTGAAATGATCCACCCAACTCAGCCTCCCAAAGTGCTGGGATTACAGGCGTGAGGTACCCTGCAACAGGCTTAAAGAGTTATTCTTAACTTAGGGCTTGGTGTTAGGCACTTGGTGGTTGTTAAATGAATATTTGATAATGAAGCAAAAGAATTCACTACAACAATGAGAATATATGTAGATAGATAAACAGGTAAATAGATACACACATTTGTAACGTTTGTTGGGTGACTATTCGGTGTCAGATACTGCATGAAATGTTTTAAATGCACTCTCCAAATTTTTCTTAAATAGCCAGTGTTAAAACTGAAAAGCAAATTTAGGGCTGCCAATTTTTGAAGACTAAAAATTAAACTACTAAATTGTAATGACCTCCTTTTATTATCAAATCTACCATAAATAATTTTCAATCAATTCTTTTTGCTTAGAAACATCAAAGGAAATAATTTTTGCTATTTCTATTTTAATATGCAAAAATTTGTCCTTTGCTTTCACAGCTTTTCTTTCAGGGATACCACATTCAAATTCACTAGGGATAAGGGTTGAAAAAATTTACAAGAGAGAAAGCCTTGCACAGCCAAATCAGTCTACAGTTTCACAAATACATAAAATGGTACAATTCATTATGTCTGACTATTCCATTATTAGACATATTAAAAAGATGGATAGTGTCAGCTCCAGGGTATGTTATCTCTTGTTCAGTCTCAAGCTAGCATGTCTATAGTGCACCAAATGATTCATAATATAGAGCTTTAGAGAAGCTGAATGTAACTAAAACATAAAATACGTTTGGCATATTACACTAATCTGCTTTGGTAAGTGACCTTTCTGCAGCAGGCAAGCAACCATTCCGTGGGTGGCCTCATGATGTTTTCACTCTGATAGTCTGCCACCACACAGTTTTATCTTGTTTCCCCAGCCCCCTTCCATTGATCATTTCTCTCTTGGGATAATGTGCTCAACACTTTGATTTATGTAAATCAAAGTGAAATACTCTTAGTTACCTACTTTTTCTGTTATGTTGCCTGGGTTTTAGACATCATTGCTCCTTTAGTTCATTATTCCACATTGATGAAACTTAAACTGAAAATGTAAAACAAAAAACAGTGTCTACCATAGATACAAATATTAGTACATAAGAAAATATGTAAGTGTCTTTGGTCTTGAGAAATTTCTGGAAATATCTGTTAAATTCCTGATCAACTTCATCCAGAATTACTGATTTCCAAGTATGTGGAAAGTGCTGAGCTGGACTCTAGAATTGTTTTGTTCTACTACCCCTCTGTGTTTTCTTTTTCCTCTTTTCACTTAGATATCAGAATTAAAATAAATTCATTATTATAAAGTTGAAAAACATATGAATATCCAGGAAAATAATTTTAAAATCAGGCATTATCTTATAGTTCAATAATAGTAAGTTATCATTTTATTGATGTTCTCCCAGACATTTTTAGTGCATGTGTTTGTGCATATGTGTGTGTTGTTTTTATACCTAAACTGGAATGATAAATTACCTTGTTATTACTTGGAGCACATTTTTCTCACTCATCTATATAGCAGGTTCATTTTGCATGCTTATTAGTTTTCTATGCCTACATATAAAATTTCCCTAGAATATAGCAGCTTAAGATAACTCATATTTATTGCCTTATGGTTTATCTGGGTCTGGAATCTAGGTATGATAACCTGGACTCTCTAGATCAAGGTGTCACACAAGACTAAGATCATGGTGTTAGCCAGGGCCACAGTCATGTCAAGCTTCAACTGGAGCATGATTCAATTCTAGGCCATCTTAGTGGTTCCTTGTGGGTTGCGGGATTGAGGGCTTCAATTCCTCACTGTCTGTTGGCTGGTAGCTACCAATGAGATAAAAATTAAACCTGAGACCCTACATTTTACCAAAATATTAAAGTAATTAATATGGTAATAATATCCTTAGTGAGGGTTTGAGGCAGTAGGTTTTTCTCTCATGTATTACTAATGGGATTGGATATTAGCAATATAATTCTCTATTGAGATTGGGAAGAATGTTTGGAAGAATGTAGCTATCTTCAGTTTCTTGAAACGTGGGCCTCCTTCTCCGTAAACTCAGAACATGGCAACTTGCTTCATCTGAGCCAAATAGTGAGAAGAGCCAGATAAAAAGTCTGAGCAACATGGAAGTCACAATTTTTTTCAAAGCCCAGTTTCAGAAGTCAAAACAAACCATCACTTTCATTGCATTCCATTATTAGAAGCAAGTCACTACGTCCAGGCACACTTAAGTGGAAGGGATATGTACAGGGCATAACAGGAAGTTGGGCTTAGGGGGGTCCTGTTAATGGTTGAACATAATAAACTTTCTTTTACATATTTTTTAGGCATTCATTATTATTTTCTTAAGATGTTTTCTGACTGAAGAATCATTTGCTGAAGATGAGCACAAATTTTAAGACTTTTGAAATGTTCTTCCAAATCTCAATCCAAAATTATGTTGCTAATATACAATCCCAATAGCAATATATAAGAGAAAATTCCACTTCCTTAAACCCTCACTAAAGGTATTATTGCAATTTCAATCACTTTAATATTATGGTAAAAAAAATAGGAGCTCACATTTAATTTTCATCTCTTTGGTAACTCATGAAGTTGAATGCTTTTGTTTTCCTTGTGCTTATGAGACATTTGGGTATTTTTCATTATAAATTATTCATATTCTTTTCAATTTTCTTATTGAGTCATTATGTATTGATTTATCAGTGAACTGTATATTAAGAATATTCTGCATTTGTCTACTTTATGTAGAGCTAACATTGATTCCAAATTTCTCATCTGCCTTTTCAGCAAATAAGTCTTTCTATATTAACATAGCTTCTTCATTGAAATCTAATACAATTATCCACTTGTGTTCCAATGATGTTTCTTGCAACAATAGAAACACATAAAAACAAATAAAAAACATATTTGAAATTGGAAAATGCAGTGATTTGCAAGATCTCATGGAAGCATGGAGGTTCAGAAACTGAGGTTTTTGAAAGACTACAGAAAAATAACTATGCAGCTAGAAGCTACCTAACCTAAGAATGAAGAATTTATGGAAGGAGAGAGAAGAGTATTTTATACTACAGGCCAATTTTGCATGTGGCTTTGGATCAACCCAGTTCTTCCCTTTCTGCTTGTAGTTCTTGGGAATAACTGTAGAATGTGCTGGAAATGCAAAATCCTAGATAATGAGGGACTGAACGGAACAGCCTGAGTGTGTTCCAGTCCCCTCTAGAAATAGGATGTTCTTCAGTGCCTCAGTCCAGCACTTTATGTGACTCCTGGGGTATAAAACCTAGGACAGGTTACTTTCTAGAGTTCCTTAGCTGTGGATCAAGTGGAGCACGTGCAGAAAAGACTTCACCTACCCTAGGCAGCTTTCCCAAGCCTTAGGAAACCAGTTTCTGTTGTCCCTCTTGCCTGCCTGTAAGTAATAAAGCCATTTCATGTAACTTGTGTATGTTGGTCTTCTGTCTCACTGGACTCAGACAAGTTGGTAATCAGTGCACAAAGAACCTTTTTTATACAAACAACTGCCATGTGATGTTAAACTTTGAAAGAGAGAGAAAAAAAAGAGTAGCAGTTTTATTTTATTATTGTCACTGTAAGTAAAACTTATGCCAACAATCTACATTATTTAGCAAAACTTTTAGTGTAAAATCTGTGTATCTTTATGCAGTGACACTGAATGAAGAATGGCCATAAGTGGTCTAAAGATTTTGATGGTTAATACTGTGTCAACTTGATTGGATCGAATGATGCAAAGTACTGATCGTGGGTGTGTCTGTCAGGGTGTTGTCAAAGATTAACACTTGAGTCAGTGGGCTGGGAAAGGCAGACACACCCTTAATCTGGGTGGGCACCATCTAATCAGCTGCCAGCACAGCTAGAATGTAAGCAGGCAGAAAAATGTGAAGAGAGACTGGCCTAGTCTCCCAGACTACATCTTTCTCCCATACTTGTTACTTCCTGCCCTCGAACATCAGACTCCAAGTTCTTCAGTTTTGGAGCTCGGACTGGCTTTCCTTGCTCTTCAGCCTGGAGAAGGCCTGTTGTGGGACCTTGTGACTGTGTGAGTTAATACTTAATAAACTCTCCTTTATATATCCCTCTCTTCCATTAGTACTGCCCCTCTAGAGAACCCTGACTAATAAATATGCCAACTTGTCTACCATATATGTTAAACACATTGACATAATTATAAGACAATGTTGGAGAAGCTATCTATTTTTAGAATTAAACTTCTACTTAGCCCATCAGATTCATGAATTGAATTTTATTAATGGAGTATATTAGTAGTTAACCAATTTGATCAACTTTTTTCTTTAAACATTGTAAACACGTTAGTAAATACGTGTAATTCTTCTCATTATTCCCCATTTTTAGGGAAAAGCCTCTGCTCTTTTTGCACAGTAGTCAAGGCATAATTTAACTATCATCCTATTACTACATTACCTCTATTCTTATCCTCCTAGATGAGAACAGTCTCTGAATTAACATATTCTTTTTTTCACTGTTTAATTCAGGTTATGTTAACTGTCATTTTTAATTGTTTTATTGCTGTTTAAAATGATTATTTTTATAAATGAAAATATATTTTCAAACATATTTGATACAGCTGAGAGCTACTAAAGAGCTGCAACATAAGCCTAAGCCAATGTGACACCTTCAGATACAAATGGCGTATAGAACATATGTTTTCATCTTTACTTCCTTCTAAACTGTTTAAGTGAATTGTGATAGAGCCACAGAATGGAGAGCTAAACACTGGTCAAAAAGAAGGCAGCAAGGAGCAGTCACTCACCCCTGTAACCCAGAACTTTGGGAAGCCAAGGCCAGAGGATTGCTTGAGGACAGGAGTTTGAGACCAGTCTGGTCAGTATAGTGAGACCGAGTCTTTACAAAAATTATATTTTTAAAAAATTAGCCAGATGTGGTGGCATATACCAGTAGTCTTTGTTATTCCACAGGCTAAAGCAGGAGGATCACTTGAGCCCAGAGTTCAAGATTGCAGTGAGCTATGATAGAACCACTACACTCCAGTCTAGGTGACAGAGGGAGACCCTGTCTCTAAAAAAAAAAAAAGGACACTATTTTAACATACTGCTATGAGTAATTTTTAGTATATATTTAGCGAAAAAAGAAAAAATAAGTGTCAATATCATATTACTTAAGAAATATTAGTACCTACATATTTAACATTTTAAAATAGAAAAGTAAAGTAAAGCTAACAAGCAGAAATGACTAGCAAAGAGATTCAGAAAACAGAATAAACACAGTATCTAAAGTCTTTAAATATACCATATTTGGGTATTTGACTTTGGAACCATATTTTGATTTTAAGGTTTCTAAAAATTTAATTTTTTTTTATGTTTTAATGTTTTACACAAAACATTAAAACATAAAAACCTTAAAATTAAAAAAAAAAACTGAATAGCAAATTTGTGGTCTAACAAAATGGAGATTTGTTTAGTAATTTTCAAAACGGTAATTTTACACAATGTATCTTGTAGGATATATTCTAAAATAAACTAGAAGTCTTAAAATGCTTTAGTATTCATATTGTTATAAGTAATATTGTATTCTAAAACAAACACAAACACACATATATGACAGAATATGTTTGTATATACATAAGAATATACTTGAATATGTATTATATATACACAAACATATCTGTATAAATATATAATTGGGTTGTTTCCTGTATGTACATATGAAACAGATACACATATACATATATTAAACAACCCAATTGTCCAATATTAGGAGAACTACTGAAAACAGTAACATCAAGAACAACAATAACCAAACCATGATATATCTGTATTTAGGTATACATATGATTAAAGCAATTTATAAAACTACTTAAGTTTGTCAATGTGGAAGAGAACAAGAATTTCAGCTTCAGAGAAAAGGTATACAGTGAAAAGCACTGTTAAATAAAAGCTTAACAATTTAAATCTGAATTGGAAGTGTTAATAGAAATTCAAGGTGTACTAACCGGTTTGCTGTACAGATAAGAATATTTACATTAGAACTTTCAGCAATAGCAATACTTAGCTGGCTAAAAACACAAGCATCTATTTTACCTGTTCAGATATAAAAACACATGTTTCAGGATTATTTATAATGGTATTATTTCTACTGAAAAATAAGTTAGGAAACAACACCAATTCCAATAATAGGAGAACTGTTGAAAAGAACAGTAACAACAATAATAAAACTTAGCTGGATACTGTGGCTCACACCTGTAATCCCAGCACTTTGGGAGGCCAAGGTGGGTGGATCACTTGAGTCCAGGAATTCCAGAGCAGCCTGAGCAACATGGAGAAATCCCGTGTCTACAAAACAAACAAATGAAATTAGCCGGATATGGTAGCGCAGGTCTGTAGTCCCAGTTACACAAGAGGCTGAGGTGGGAGAATCACCTGGGCCCAGGAAATGCAGGCTACAGTGAGCCAAGGTCACCTTCACTCTAGCCTAAGTGACAGGAATGAGACCCTTTCTCAAATAAATAAATAAATAACAAAACTCGGTCTTATCTCTACCAATGGCGCTCAATGTAAGATGATTTTGCTCCTTACAAGATGATTGGCAATGTTTGGAGAGATTTTTGATTGTCACAATTCAAGGGAAGGATTCTACTGGCCTCTAGTCAGTACAGGCTGGTAAATTTTCCACAATGTACCTGCAAACTCCTCATAAGAAATAATATTTGGTACAATATATAGTCAGCCCTTCATATCAGCAGGATTCTCATTCTCAGATTCAACCAACTACAAATTGAAATATTTAAAAATAAAAAATAACAATACAGCAATAAAAATAGTACCAATAAGAGTCTTCAAAAGTAAGGGAGAGAGATCCAAGATGGCCGATTAGCAGCAGCTCAGGATTGTAACTCCCACTGAAAGCGCAGAGTGAGTGGACGCCACATTTTCAGACGAATTTTTGTTGCCCACGGACCAAGAGATTCTTGGAGGAGGAGTCCCACGGGTCGCCAGCGCGACTCTTTTGGCGGGCGCAGCAGTTTTGCAGGCGCCCCTGCGCGGCGGTTCTCAGTCCGGAGTATACGGGACTGAGTGCCCTTTTGGTTGGCGTTTGGAGCTCCGGGAAGGCAGAGTCTCCCATTCAGCTGATTAAAAAGCGGACTGAAGTGGGGAACCAGACCAGGAGATTCCCGGGCAGAAAAGCCCCAGGGAATCTTAACGCCGCTGTTTCAGCTGGCGCAGTGGGTCGCCGCAGGGGAAGGCTCCTCCCCCCGCAACAACAACGAAAAAAAACCCAGCAATTGGAATTACTGAGGATTGAGAGTTTCACAGCAAGCACAGCTGAACCTGGGAAGTTCCAGCTCTGTGGGGGAGGGGCGTCCGCCGAAGGAAAACTAAGAAACAGAAAAAACTTTACCACCACCAAGCTGGACGTCCACTCAGAGACCTAATCTGAAAGTCAGCAATTACACAGACGACACGTGGATAAATCCACAAAGATGGGAAGAAACCAGCGTAAAAAGGCTGAAAACACCCGAAATCAGAATGCCTTTCCTCCTACAGAGGATTGCAGTGCCTCATCACCAATTGAACAAGGCCTGATTGAGAATGAATGTGAGGAATCAACAGAATCAGGCTTCAGAAGGTGGATAATGAGAAACTTCTGTGAGCTAAAAGAACATGTTCTAGCCCAATGCAAGGAAACTGAGAACCTTGAAAAAAAGTTTGACGAAATGTTAACGAGAATGGACAATTTAGAAAGGAATGTAAGTGAATAAATGGAGCTGAAAAACACAATACGAGAACTTCGTGAAGTATGAACAAGTTTTAATAGTTGAATTGATCAGGCAGAAGAAAGGATTTCAGAGGTCGAAGACCAACTTAACGAAATAAAACGAGAAGACAGGATTAGAGAAAAAATGGTAAAAAGGAATGAGCAAAGTCTCCAAGAAATATGGGACTATGTGAAAAGACCTAATCTACGTTTGATAGGTGTACCTGAATGTGACGAAGATAATGAATCCAAGCTGGAAAATATTTTTCAGGATATTATCCAGGAAAACTTTCCTAATCTAGCAAGGCAAGACAATACCCAACTCCAGGTAATACAGAGAACACCCCAAAGATATTCCTCAAAAAGAGCAACCCCAAGGCACATAATCATTAGATTCATCAGGGTTGAAACGAAGGAGAAAATACTACAGGCAGCCAGAGAGAAAGGTCAGGTTACCCACAAGGGGAAGCCTATCAGACTCACAGCAGATCTCTCAGCAGAAACCCTACAAGCCAGAAAAGAGTGGGGGCCAATATTCAACATCCTTAAAGAAAAGAACTTTCAACCCAGAATTTCATATCCAGCCAAACTAAGTTTCATAAGTGAAGGAAAAATAAAATTTTTTACGAACAAGCAAGTACTCAGAGATTTCATTACCACCAGGCCTGCTTTACAAGAGCTTCTGAAAGAGGCACTATATACAGAAAGGAACAACCAGTATCAGCCATTCCAAAAAACCCATCGGTAAGCTGCATCCAGACCCATCTCACGTGCAAGGATATACAGAGACTCAAAACAAAGGGATGGAGGAAGATTTGCCAACCAAATGGAGAGAAAAAAAAAAAAAAAAAGCAGGAGTTGCAATTCTCATCTCTGATAAAATAGACTTTAAAGTAATAGAAACCAAAAGAGATAAGAAGGACATTGTATAATGGTAGAGGGATCAAGGTAACGGGAAGAGCTAACGATCCTAAGTCTGTGTGCACCCAATATAGGAGCACCCAGATACATAGGGTAACTTCTTGGTGACTTACAAAGAGACTTGGACTCCCACACAATAATAGTGGGAGACTTTAACATTACATTGTCAATATTGGACAGATTAATGAGACAGAAGGTTAACAAGGATACCCCGGGACTTGAACTTAGACCTTGAACAAGTAAACTTAATAAACATTTACAGAGCTCTCTACTCCAAATCCACAAAACATACATTTTTTTTCAGTAACACATCACATTTATTCTAAAAGTGACCACATGGTTGGGAGTAAATCACTCCCCCAGCAATTGCATAGCATTTCATAGGTTTAAATGAAATATTGGTTGGCTGTTTGTTTGTTATTTTCCTCCCTTATTCCTTCCTGTCTCCATTGTATAACACAATTATTAGTACAAAAGAGCTTTTTAATATCCATTTCTAGACTGCATTCTAGCCTGGGCAATAGAGCAAGATTCCCGTTCTCTCTCCCTCTTTTCTTCTTCTTTTTCTCTTTCTTTCATTCTCTGTTCCTTCCTTCTTTCTCTCTTTCTCTCTTTCTTTTCTTTCTTGAATAAAAGAAAAAAAATAAGTATAAAAAAGAAAAGAAATAAAAAAATATAACCAATAAAAACGCCATATAACAACAATTTATATATCATTTAATTGTACTAGTTATTACCAGCAATCTAGAGGTGATTGAAAATATGTGGAAGGATTTGCATAGGTTATATTAAAATACTGTGCCATTTTCTGTAAGGGATTTGAGCATTCAGGGATTTTGGTATCTGCTGGGGGTCCTGGAACAAATATTGCCTCTCTCTTTTGTAAATACCAAAGAATGACTGTAGCAATGGTGCTGAGGCTGAGAAATCTTGATGTAAACTAGTCCTGTACATCCATAGTAAAGAGTAAAAAATTATCTCCCTATATTAATTTAGAAATATCTACAGCTTATAATAAAGAAAGAAATCAAGGTATAAAACAGTGTATCTAAAAATGTAACTTTAGAATTTAAGGTGGGATTTGGGGTGATAACAGTCTTTTTCTGTATATGCCCCCACATCACCATACACATATGTTTTTATTTACAATCAGTAACAATGGAATTGATAATAATTACTACTTATGGGATAGAGAAAGAACAGGGCAGAGAAAGCAGAAATGGAGGCAAGATTTATCTGTGTATATCATATAACTTACTGAGGAGTTCTGACTTTCGATTAGGACAAATGCAATACTTGATGAAAACTATTTAGATTTTAAAAAGTAAATCAAAATCAAATGTAGAACAGTGTACTCAAAATATTCTTAGAATACTTGCAAGAGAGTCAAGAAAATCTTCTACGTAGACAAACACAAAGGGAAATATGAACAATAGTAGAACAAAGAACAGAAAATTATGGGATTAATCCATTTTTAAAAGGAGTTCCAGAAATAAAAGGCAGAAAATGAAGTAGGAAGGACTTTTCAAATACATTCTTGAATATTTCCCTGAACTTAACAACTGAACCTCCAAATAGAAAGAGACTCAAGTATTAAAATGAATAATGAAAACCCACACTAAAGCCCATCATTGTATAATCCACAACACCAAAAATTTTAAAAAGGATGCATGAACTTCAAAGGAATTTATTTATTTATTTATTTATTTATTTATTTCAGAGTCTTGCTCTGTTGCCCAGGCTGGAATGCAGGGTGCAGTCTAGGCTTCTGCAACCTCTACCTCCTGGGTTCAAGGGATTCTCCTGCCTCAGCCTCCAGAGTAGCTGGGATTACAGGAGCCTGCCAATACGCCCAGCTTATTGTTGCATTTTTAGTAGAGACAGGGCTTCACCATGTTGACCAGGCTGGTCTTGAACTCCTGACCTCGTGATCCACCCGCCTCAGCCTCCCAAAGTGTTGCGATTACAGAGGTGAGCCACTGCGCTTAGCCCTTCAGAGAATTTACACACACACACACACACACACACACACACACACACACTCTACAGAAATAATTAACTGTTCAAAAAGCATCAAGGCTCTTAAGAACAATACTAGCGACTAAGGAATTGAAGCAGCATCTCCACAATTCTGAGGTTCAATGGATGTTAGCAGAAGTGGGGTATGTTAATTCTGGATCTGATCTTCAATGATCCCTTAGTTTTCTCCATACTCTTTCTCTTTATTTGGCTGCCAGGCACATGTAGAAAATTTTGTTCTGGAATCTAAATGTCAGCAGATCATCACAGTGCCGAGTCAGTCTCAGCTTTTGGAGCTGAGCCCTCACTCTGACCTGAGTTAGACACGAAGTGGGTGTGAAATCATCTTTTATTGTTTAAAGCTACAAAAATCATTGAGTAGTTTGTTTCAGCAGTTAGCATACCCTGACTGATACACACAAGATTTTGATAAGAAGATCCTACACAGTGGAAAGGTAATGGGAAGCCCAAGATCAAAAGCAATTAAACAGGACTAAAAGCAACCAATCCAATTGAACAACCCAGGATAGGAAGTCTCTGGGTGAGAAATGGTTAACTGATAGGTTTACATGGAAATTTACTTTGAACGGCTGTTGGAGAGAATGGGAAGAAAATTCAGAATTATATTTCTTCTAAAGAGGAAATATTAACTCCAGGAAAAACAAAGAAAAGAGAGATAATCATGGTACACTACTTGGATTAGCAATGACTAACATGCATATAGTCAAAATTTGTGATGGAGGAGAGAAAGACCATAGATGATTTTAAGCTAGATATATAAAAATAATACATACATATTAATTGGAAATATGTATATAAATATCAAAATAGGCAGATAAGATTACTGAAAGTGGCTGACTCTCTAGAAAGAGCAGGCTAGTGTGATGGGGAGAGGAGAGGCACTCACCTCTCTGTTGCTTCTTATTATACAATATTTAGTGCTATTTAATTATGTGTGTGTAGACATACGTGTGTAGACATATATATGTGTGCATGTATAAATGTGCAATTTTAGATTAAAATTTGAATTAATTTGATTAAAATACAATTAAGTTGGAATAGGTAGAATGCCGTTTGGAGCAATAATTATTTATACATGTGGAGTGAAAGCAGCCAATTTGTATTCACATTCCTCTCTAATTTATTGTCCAATCTTCTGTCCACTATGCACCTCTGGTTAACTTATTTTCTTGTTCTCCTAATATAGTTTGCTTAGTTGACCCTTTATTTCTACCTATGGACACTTTTGTTGGAATATTGTCTTTTCCTCTGTCCTATTAAATCATATTTGTTTTAAAAATACAGCCAGTTTCTCAACTACTACAAAAAATGTCTCCAAGTCTAAAATCTGATATTCTTAGTGTGATTTCCTGTAGCTTTTTCATACATTCTGGCACTTAACTGCACAACACTTTTTAATTCATGAAATCTTTATTCCTCAGTGGATTTTTAAACTGTATAAAAGAAGAGACCATACTGTCTCCCTGTAGACACTCAATAAATGCTGGTTGAAATAAAATTATATTAAATCAAATAGTGTGCTTGTGTCTCATTTAGCATCCAGCACATTTTTAGGCACAAATTTCATTTTTTTAAATTAGAAATCAAATGTACTTAAATGAACTAGAATCAAATATAAATGGCTCTAAGAAATCTGAACATCTCTCTGGTCCTATTAAGTTAGGATATGGGTGGTATACATTGGAGAAGCTCATAGAGTTTTTTTTATTATATTTAAAAACCTGTGATACTTTCCTATTTACTATTTTCAGAGGTCAAAAATTTTAGAAAATTTCAAAGAAAAAAAGGAGTCAAAATGGGTTCTTTAAATGAGGTAACATTTCAAGAATAACATATTTTTATCTTTGACAAAAATCTCCAACAAGCAAACAACTACAAACACAATGTTTTACTACTTTTCATTTATATTTGGATTTTCTACTTCCCAACATGTCAGCTCTCCCTGAGTTACCCTAGATTGTGGTTTCTGTCAACAGTGCAAACTGTATCCAGCTCTTAAGGCCAAACAACATTTTCTCTCATTAAACTTTATGGTCTTTGGTTTGACTAATTTCAAACAAACTTAGATCTCTAAAATTAGTGCCACAAGACAGGCACTTTCCCCATTATCAGTAGGGGAAAAAAATAGGCTGTCACCATCAATTTCAGTTTATAAAAGAAGTTTAGTCTGTATTTAAATGCACATGTTAAGGCCTCCAACACACAAATACTTTCTCTTAGCTAAGCCTTTATTTTCCCTAAGAAGGACAACTGTGTTAGCAGCTTGTTTATATATTTAAAAAATTCAATATAGAAACACATAGCGGCATGTGGCCTGAATTTGACAGCGTGAGTGCTACATAAAGGGACAATTAAAAAATTTAATAGATGTTGCCACATCTTGCATAAGAATGAATTCATTTCCCAGGGTCTTTTCAGTTACAACAGCCTTAATGCTATCACCACAGGTATGGGAGATTGTAGGTATCTTACTGTTGCAGTAAACCTACTGGAAAAAGACCAAAGCCTGATGTGTTTTGTGTTTTACAGAGTTGGGAAAGTGATTTAGTATGACATTCCTGTCACTCACAAGGAGTGAGCAGAAACATTTTAAAATGCTTTTATTTAATGATCACAGGCTAAAAAACAAATAGAAGTATGAGTTTTATGTCTTTACCCTGAGGTTGAACTCAGCCTGATATGCTAATTGGAAATTATTGCATCATTAAGAACCCAAAATTATAAAATCAAGATGAGGTCAGAATTGGTCACAGGGGTACAGGTGCATTCTTATTGATTATCTATGATGTATCTTGCTCTATGCTTAGTTCTCTATATAAGTCATGGCTGCCTAGTGATTAATTTACAACAAATTTCAAATGTCAACAAAGCCAAAAAACATTGAAAGAAGAAGACCAGTAATCTTTGCTCTGGAACCAGAAGGGAGTATCCTAAAGGAGAGGAATTATGTCACTAAATCTGTATCCATGCAAACAAGAGAGAAAGAGAGAGACCTGTTAAAGGAGAAATTCTAATAAATTACAAGAGAAAATGTAGCTGTATGTGGAAATGCAGGATTATTTCTAATACAAATGTCCTTGAAGTGTCACTAATCACTTTCCATTTTGGGGATTTGAAGCTTGTTTAGACTATTTTCCCAAGTACAAGTACAGTGCAAGCCTTTCCCTATTACTACTTTACTAGATTTCTAGTTTTATTGTATATCTAAGGAGAGTTGTCCACACAGACAGACATAGAAACACCCTTTTTACAAGGGTGTCTGTTACTCCTGCTGTTAGTGAACAGGAGCAGAGGTAGAGAAGATTTCCCATATATCCAATTGAGTAACCACTGAGCAAGACATGGTACAGGGATGAGAGGTTCATGCTTGAATGAAGCTGAGTGGTCTGGGATGCTAAGTTTCCCTGAGCCTCTAGGACTTTCAAATGAGGTCTCTCATAGTGATTCTTCTCTAGGTCAAAGCACCCAACTGACATAAAATCAGTTTCCAGCCTCCCAAATGTACTTTGTTTGCTCTTTTTTTCTCTGTTCCTTCCTACAATTTCCCTCATAAAATGTTGTTAGTCCTTCATAGTTCACTCTTTCTTAAATGCCCAATGAATACCCCAAGCCTTATTTTTCTTAAATGTTACTTTTTTTTTTCATTTCAGGATTAACAAGAGAGCCCATTAAAACATGAGCAGAGAGGAGATCAATCTTCAAATATCCCCAGAAGATAAAATGAAATATTGATGTTTCACAACATAAAAAATAAAACTAAATAGTTGCTTCCCTATTAAAATAGGTTGTCCTATTTTAATGTGTCATAATAATAGCGTGATAAATTCTAGGTTATTGGATTATTATCAGGATTATCTTTTATCCTGAAAATAATGGTGAAACTGCACAGTAGATATTATCAGATACAGCTCAGAGATCAGAAAACTAAGGCTCAATGAAATTACAGGTCCAAGTCTCAGAGCAAATTAAGCAACCAGCTTTACACAATCTGTAAGACTCTAAATCTTTTTTCACTAAAATTTAGCTGAATTAGCATAAAGGACAAGAAAGGAATAGGAAGGAAACCAAGCTGAATGGTCTCAAAATGCACAGATTTTTAATGATACAAATAGAGGCAGTTCTAAAAGCAAGAATAGAAAGTCGTTCTTTTAAAATAATAGTAGCAAAGTCTTGTATGATTCCAAATACTGAGAAAATGTAATACAGCACAAAATGCCTCCATGAAATCAATGAGAACTGTGAAAACCCAACTCAATTCAAGATTCATTAGAGCTGAAGAGATTCCAATAGCATCTCACAGTGACTGGTAGTTCATAGAGACACAGGTTTACATAGAGAATATAGTTTTATAAAGCTGTAATGATTTACTCAGATAGTTGCTTTCAATGTTAAGTTTTCTCAAACAGATTTTATACTTTTTCTCAAGTTCCTCCTCACCTCCCACTGGCACATGGCATCTTATTCTGTTGACCAGGCTAGAGTGCAGTGGCATGATCTCAGCTCATGGCAGCTTTGACATCCAGGGGCTCAGGTGATCCTCCTACCTCAGCCTCTTGAGTAGCTGGGACTACAGACTTGTGCCACCATGCCCAGCTAATTTCTTTTTTTTTATTATTTTTATTTTTTGTAGAGACAGGATTCCACCAAGTTGCCCAGTTTGGTCTCGAACTCCTGGACTCAAGCAATCCACATCCACTTTGGCCTTCCAAAGTGCTGGGATTACAGACTTGAGCCACCGGGCTGAGGCTCAAGTTTTAAATTAAAGATTGTAGTAGATGTTATAGCTCAAATGTGATGTAACCATAACAATATTAATCAATTTAGCCTTACAAGATGATCATGGTCAAGATACTGTTAACACTATGGTTCATAAGTAAAGACGAATGATATTCAAGCGGCATTAGATTCACTTCTCCAGAAAAACAATCTAGACCAGAATGATAATGTCTGAAACAAGCTGTCCTTAAGCAGAGACAGCCCCTGATTTTAGAGAATCGGTGTAATAATATTTAAAATTTAAATGGAATACTCAAGTCCACTTCTCACCTCACTGTTACTCCTTAAACAAACATTCTGTTGGACACCGTTTCCTTGATTTAATTGGTCATTTTCAGAAGAAAGAGAATAATCTTTATCAAATAAGAATTAATATGATGCCAGATGAGATATCTCCTCTGTGACCTGAAGAAGATCATTTCCTAAATCAATCATTAAAATTAACATGTCCATTATTCCAAAAATACAAGACAATTATTGCTTGAAGCTAATAACTTCATATGTTAAAGGAGTAATTTGATAAATAATTTGAATACCAACACGCTGTTCTCACTGCCATTTATTATTTCATTGAAAATGTTGGATAAAAAGCCAAAATAACATTTCTGAGGCTTTCACACATATTCTCAAATTTTCTCAGCAGATTTTTGTAAAAGCGGGAGATGGACAAAGATAGAATTATTATTTATTCATTCACACAGCAAACTGTCATCTGAACATCTCCTTATGCTTCTGAAATATGTGAAAATGAAAAGACTCAGAATAGAGTAGCCACTTACCTATTACCCCTATATTTAGCTAACTTATTTTCCTTTGTTTAACTCAGATGGCTCTCATGCCACTGGTACACTGAAACATATGTCTTCCAGCAAAATACAATTTGGTAGCATTATAGAATTGTGGGGTTCTATTGATCTAGTGACCGGAAAAATAACCAGCACCATTAATAATACTGCATACAGAAAGGTGCTAAATAAAAAGAATGCAATAATTATACTTAATGAAGTCTAATTGCTGCATATACATACATATCACATGCACATACACACACATATGGAAAGACAGTACTTATTCTTGGATTTAGAGCCCATGATTGTGATCCAGGAGGATCCCATCGACATCCTTAATTTAATTACATTTGAATAGATGTTTTTTTCTAATAAGGTAACTTTCACTAGTTCCAGGGTTTTGATGTAGATATCTTTTAGGGGACCATATTTCTGCCTATCACTCCAACATACTCATTATTGATCACAAGTGTTTTCCCCTCATTTATATGAAGAAGAAAAGTAATGCACGTTGTTTCCAGGAACAAAAGTTCATTTTACTTCCAATATTGTTGCTTGTTATAATTCAGAACTGAGACATATACACTGGAATGAAATATTATAATAAATAAAGCCAAAAGCAGATCTCAAAATTATTTCTCTTAATTAATACCATATTGCTTCTGAGAGTTATTAAACTTAGGTGTGTGTGTGTGAGTGCATGTATGCGTGTATACACAGATTTTTATAAAATCTGAAACAGCATCAGGAGATGTGTTGTTAGTTAGCAACGTATGAATATATAATATCCACACAATACCTATACCCCTTTATTTGAGGACATTTTTGAGGCTCCCAAGTACGTCTGACATTCTTTGGTTATTGGAGACAGCTCTGACATATGTGTATGCTTTATCTTTGTTTCTCCTTAGCTAGGCATTACGTATCACTAAGGATTCAGATATACCAAGTCAAAAACTATTTCTGATTTCAGAGCAGAAGTTGAATTTAGTTATATAATTCTTAATTTATTTAAATCAAGTGCACTGACATATTAGCAGACTTCACTTCCCTAGGCACTGATCCTGGGTTTGAGTGTCTACTTCTGAGGTTTATAGCAACCTCTCCATGAAAATATGGAAGTTCATTACGCTCTGTTTTTAAGGTGAAAACGGTTTTAATTTACTATTTTTATTTATATAAATGGAAGGAAAACACTTATGATTAATAATAGTTATGTTGAAGTGGTAGGCAGAAATATGGTCTTCTAAAAGATTCCTGTACCAAAACCCCAGAATTAGTGAAAGTTACCTTATTAGGAAAAAAACATGTATTCAAATGTAACTAAATTAAGGATGTTGATGAGGTCATTCTGGATTACCATGGTGGGTCCTAAATCCAAGAATAAGTGTCTTTACAAAAGACATCCAGGTTGGGTGCGGTGGCTCATGCCTGTAATCCCAGAACTTTGGGAGGCCGAGGCAGGCGGATCACAAGGTCAAGAAATAGAGACCATCCTGGCCAACATGGGGAAACCCTGTTTCTATAAATAAATAAATAAATAAATAAAATTTTTAGAAAAAGACATCCAGGAAAGATTTTGCTGGCACAAGATGCAAAGGCAATTAAGTCATGGAAGCAGAGACTAGTGTGATGAGACCATCAGCAACCAGAAGCTGGAAGAGGCAAAAACTGGAATCCCCACTAGAGCCTCTGAGGAAAGCAGGGCCCTGCTGACATGTTGAGTTCAAACTTCTGGCTTCAGAACAGGCAGAGATTACATTTCTGTTGTTTTAAGTCACCCAGTTTGTAATCATCTGTTACATCATCCTCAGGAAACTAAAACAGGTGGTTACAAGTGACATATTAAATGATGATTAATAAAAGTACTAAGAGTTGTAGGGACAAGAGAACAAGGAAGAATGTAAAATTAAATGTATAATATGTGAGGAAAAAAAGGCATATTCAATTTCTATGCTATGCTGTGAAGTAAAGAAATTTATGCAGGATGACTCCAGGGGTGTGTGTGTGTGTGTGTGTGTGTGTGAAAGAGAGAGAGAGAGAGAGAGACAGAGAGAGAGAGACATTGTATAAAAACACCCTACTTAGGAAAACCACCAAAGCAGTGAAGCAAGTTGCGTTGTGGGGGGAGGTGGGTGCAAGTGGTTTAAGGGATAATGTCACTGTAATTCGGTCAGAAACTGATTGCCATGAAATAATTGAGCATACCAAAAGCATTAGATCTATGAACTTCTCCCCTGGGGTACAGATACTGGTGTTCAAAAATTGTGAGTTAACATATCAATCTATTCATGAATTTTATCTGTGTATTACTTTTCTAAAATACTCATAGACCACAGACAAATATTTCAATGATATCAGAAGTTTTTCTAACCAAAATAAAATTTTACTTTCTATTCACCAATTAACATTTTCAGTGGAGGCCACTATATAACAGAAATAGGCTACATCATTCTTCGCTATCCTTAAATGTACGTCTTTCCAATCAATTATAAGGTGAGACTATACCCTGTTGTACATAGTTAGAAGTAGGGGGCATGATTTAGTTTAGCCTCTACCATTAGCTTTCAGATTTCAAGACCAAGTAGTAGACTAGAAAATCAGGGCTTTGCCCAGTCTATCATTGATGGTCATTTAGGTTAATTCCATGTCTTTGCTATTATAAACAGTACTGAGATGAACATACATGTGCATTTTATAAAAGAATGAGATCATGTCCTTTGCAAGATCATAGATGTAGCTGGAGGCCATTAGCCTCAGCAAACTAACACAGGAACAGAAACCCAAACACCACATGTTCTCACTTATAAGTGCAAGCTAAATGGTGAGAACACATGGACACACAGAGGGGAACAACACACACTGGAGCCTATCAGAGAGTGGAGGGTGGGAGGAGGGAGAGAATCAGAAAAAATAACTAATGGATACTAAGGTGATGAAATAATCTGTACGACAGACACCCATGACACAAGTTCACCTATGTAACAAACCTGCATATGTACCTCTGAACTTTAAAGTTAAACAAAACACAACAAAACCACCACAACAAAGAAAATCAGGGGTATGGACTGTGGCATAAATGCAACAAGCACCTTTTTCTAAGCATTATTTTCTCACTTGTGAAATAGTGATAGAGAAGGGTCAACATTAAAACAAACAAACTGAAAAAATATCATAGTAGTAGATGATTCTGAATGATCAATCTCAACGCTAGAAATGCATACAATATGCTTAAAATGATTCCAAATTTATTTCCACTGTGAAGTGAGTAGTGTCTAGGAGCCCCAAATTCAAATAAAATGAGGATTCCAACATAGGCACTCTCTTTTCATATGTCCAGTTCATAGAGGGACAATGTCAGATATTGTCTCTCCTACTAGCCAGGATATAAGAGCAACTTTTGTGTCTGCACTGGTTGAAGGAAGAGGAAACTGAGAACAAATGCTAAAAGGTTATATGATTAAAGATTGTTTTATGCAAGGTTATGGAGGGAAGGTTTGTTCTCATGACACAGAAGCTGGTTGACATAAAAAAATTGACAATAATGCCTTATTGAATCCGTGCAGATGAATTCAACCCCATGTGACAGCATATACATACTGGAGACCAATTCATGCATATTAATATTTTGTATCCATGACATGAGAAAAGACAATAGTCACATCACAGACTTGGGATTGGTATTAGTATTTAATTAGGCTGTAGATATTAACACATGAAAAAAAAGTCAACTTTGGAAACAAAAATATACCCCGAAATTTTCTCCTCATTTTTATTGGATAGTTTAAGTTTATTTTAATATACTAAATAAAGAGATCGCTTACAATATTTTTAGCTATTTAGGTGTCCAAATATTTTTTAATCAGATGAATTATAAGAGATCTATAATTTAAAGACATTTCTTTATATTTCACTAGAGAAAGAAATGTTCATTTACAATGAATACCTTCTGGATAAAAAGCTTTTATAAAATATCATGAATTAAAAACTCAAAATGTATTAAATCTTCTTTGGTGGCCAGATAAACAGAGATTTATGCTTTACTTGGAATGTGACACAAGGACATATTCTAAGGTACATTTGTACAGTGTGATAATTTATTGTGGTAATGAATTATAATGCTGTTGAGCAAATTTAAACATTCCACAGTAAAAAATTGCATGTGAGTGGACAGGGGTATGGAGAAACAGAAATGAAATATAGTTCCAGATCTCTGCTGAAAAAACAGAATGGTTTATAAAACATTTTACATAAACATAAAATATCATTCAGGAATCTTAAAACATGTACTGAGGCATTTTTATATTTCAGATGACTTGCTTTGAAAGCAAATTCTTATTTGTTAAAATACTAAAAATCAGCAAAATTGTATATGAAGAAGAGTACACTTTGCCTAAAGAATAATTTTAGGACATTTCTGTGAACATTTCAGATATATGTATTAATTTGCTAACTCGGTAAGAATAATCAGTCCTCTGACGTTTTTCTGTGTGCTTTCAGCAAAATAAGAGCTCAATTACTTGAAAATATATAGTGACACGTAAGTACATATACTCTACCTCTATTGACATCCCCTTAAATCTCCTGAGCAAAAGGGATTTATCGCTTACTGATATACCAGCATTTCAGCATATTCCCTAAGAATACAGATTGTATGGAAGGAAGGAAGGAAGGAAAGAAGGAAGGAAGGAAGGGAGGGAGGCAGGGAGAGAGGGAGAGAGGGAGGGAGAGAGGGAGGGAGGGAACAGAAAGAAAGATAAAGAAAAGAAAGAAAAGAAAGAAAAAGAAAAAGAAAGAAAAAGAGTATGAAGTATACTTGAAAGTAGTTTCCTCCTAAGGATTGAAAATTATATCTGACAGTGCAAATTTTTGAAAAGAGGGTGTCCTGAGTCAAAGGTGATGGTTGTTTTAGGTTCAGATACACATATATTTGATTCCATTCAGATTCAACATTTCCACCAAACCCTTCCCCCAATCCAAAGAGACCCTAAACACTTGGAGAAAATGGGACATTCAGAGTGCACCAGGAGGAAACAGCGAGTATTGCAATCAAAAACAACAGTGTCTATAGATGACTGAGGTAACTGATAAGTCAGAGCCACCATCTGTGTTGCCTTAGTGGGGCCCCAAACAGCAGCAATAGCTGTAAGAATTAAAACAGCAGCAAATGCTGGGGGTACAGATGCTGATGGGTTCAAAAGAAAACAGTACCGCAGAGAAGTGTAGAACTGTAGACGTTTGCTAAAAGATGAGAAGCAAGGGCTAGGATATGTCCATTTGGCACATAGGACTTTTAGATGGAGAAACTAATGTGATTTTTCCTGGAATATAGAACATGGTGAGGTCAAAAGGCATTTATGTTGTGCATGCTCTAAATTTAAGTCATACGTCTCACTGGTTATTATTCCTTTAGCTGCAAATAATCTACCTTATTTCTTGAAATTAGGTTGAGACAAATACAATGAATACCAAAATGAGAATAATCTGAACTTATAGAGTAAGTAGGCAATTCATTAATCTACTCATAAAATACATATTTCATTAATTATACACAAGGAATAATTCTAGGTGCTATGGGAAATTCAAAGACAGCAAATAAACACATTGATTAAACATCTGTAATGATCTACTATTTGCTAGCTTGCTAGATGCTTCAAGAAGATCTTCAGTTTTTTTCTTTTTTTTCTTTCTTTTTATGTGGTGGTGGTAGGATATATGAGTAAGTGAAGAAATGGACAGATGGAGATGGAGCAAGGTCAATCAAAGAAAGCACTTAAGCTTAGGGTGCAGGTTCCTAACTCTTTGTCTAATAGCACACTAAGCTATCTCTGACTACATTCCATTTACATGTCTATGCATATCAAAATACATCATAAAGCTATTTTATAAAGAAAATTGTATTCTAACCTATGAAAATAGGAATAAATACACACTAACTGATTTTCTTAAATTATTTTTCTAATCTTCTATTAAAAACTAAATATATTAGTGGTAACAAAATATGCCACAACTGTAAGATGGGTGGGAATAGACTATATAAACTCTGTATACTTAGATCACAGACAAAGGAGCTGAAAGAAGGACCTGGGATTTGTTAGACTCAGTCAGAAATGTGAAACCTCAGTTTATTTAAACAACACAATTGCCCACTTTTACTATCCTCTTTTTTATATGTACACATATATACATATGTATACATATATGGTAAAAAATCCAATTATTTTTGCACCAACCTTAGATCTATGTGTCTATGAAGACACACACACATATATAAACTAATGCATTAAAACTACTCATGATGAAAAATCTTTTAACCATATTTTCATTTTCTATTGCTATGTAGCAAATCAACACAAATTTAGCAGCTTAAAACAACACATATTTGTTACCTCACTGCTCTGTAGGTCATTTTTAGTGGGTTCAGTTGAATTCTCTGCTCAAGGCCAAAATCAAAATGTCAGCCGTTCGGGGCTCTTAATGCAGATGCACTGGAAAAAAATCTGCTTTTAAGTTCACCCAAGTCTTTGACAGAATCAAGGAAATGAGAGGATTGAGAGCTCTGTTTCCTTCCTTGATTTTGGTGGCTAAGCTCCTTAAGGAAGCTCTCCTTTTTTCTCACTTAGCTCTCCCCCACCTTCTAACAAGGGACGTTGTGTTGGGCCCTTCTCCTGCTTCCTATTTCTCTGACATTTCCTCTGCCACCACTCACAAGAAATCACTATTTTTAAGGGCTTGTGTGATTACACTGGGCCTACACAGATAATCTAGCATAATCTCCCCATTTTAATGTCAACTATGTCATATACAATTAGAGCTGCACATTTTTAGAAAGGCATTTAAGAAATTCTGCTTACAACACATATAAAATTGCATTGCAAGAAGTGCAAAACACTGTGACCACACAATACTGACATATTCTCTTATCTTATCCTTCCCTACTTAAAAAAAAAAAAGAACTGCAATCAGTAGTTTCTACAGGGGCTATCCATCTAGCTGTAGCTTTCTCCAGAAATGAAGGATGAAGACATAATCATCATTGTCTGGCACTGGAACATCTTATGGCTGCCTCTCTGGGAGCATTATCTAGATCAATGACTCCTTCCCTCGTGTCTTCCACATTCAGCTTCATAATCCTAAATTACCAGGATTTCTAATATCTTGCTTTGGTGTATGGATTGAAACTTCCATATTTAATGGGCTTAGAGATCAATATAGAGATGTTTTGTGATCATGAAGGGTTCTTTTTACCCTGTAATTACTGCTCTTTACTGAAACTTAGAGACAGGCAGAAGCCTTTTGAAAGTGAGCTCATTAAACCTCAGCCCAATCCCTTTGCCCTTATGTTTTAAAATGCGGTCTTATATCTCTAGCAGAAAACTTTTAAAAGAAGAAGAAATAGGACTTTATGATCTCATGTTTTTAATAGAAAGTTATGCTGGGTGGACTCTTCAAAGGCATGTTTTCTAAATATTCTTCAAGTGTTTTATCTACCACTTAGAAAAATGTATTAGAGAGGAGAGAATCATAAAACGTAAAAGTTATCTTCTCTTCTACTTTATATGTCATTAACTTAACATTATGCTCAAGGAACACCACAAACTTCTAGTATTCAACATTTCAGACTGTTTAATTAAAATCCAGTGTATGTATCACACAGCACACAGAGACACAAAATTGTCAACAAATATATGCAAATTTGTTTATATTTACATGTATATTTATATATTTATGTGTATATATTCTAATAATCATCACGTATCCTAATTCACTTTTATACATTTGCATAATTATCTGAAGAAGCATCCACTCAAGTGTTTAGACAACCAATGATAGGTTCCCAAAAGATACTTAATTTTTCAGACTGTGTGTATTTTTAAAATTCACTTTGTTTGCAAACACATGACAGTAGATATGATAAATTATATTTGACTGTTTCAAGCAGGTCCTTAATCAAAATGAGATATGACATGTTCTTAATATAATTATGTAACATGAAAAATAATTTTCTAAAACATAAAATTATTACCTGAAACTTCACTTACTTTTGATCTTTATAATCCATGTTTACTTGTGTTTACTTGCATACATGTTTCTAATGTTTCTTGTTTATTCAAATATTACTCAAATAACAGTATTTCCAGAGACGCTGCCTATGTTTCTTCCAAATGTGACACAATTATGTTTGATTTTCATTAGTTCATACCACATATTTTTCATCAAGCATTCTAAGTGATTTCCAGTTTGGGTGCACTTTTTTCTGTTTTTCTGGTCCTTCTCAATTACTAAACCATTACAGATTTTAACGAATTTTCTGTTGGTAGCTTTGCAAAGTACCTGATTGAAATTAAAACTTTTCTATGTATCTTATGTTTTATCTTTTTGGTTGCTCTTCTGCTTCTCTCTACTTGATTGCTGGCCTAACTGATTCCAGCGAAGGTTACCCCCTTCCAGAATACACAAGTACATCCAGGGACTGTGACAGTGTTTCTCCATGTGCAGTTCATGCACGTTTGGCTCTAAATACTCAGGTGCTCTCTGGAGTAAAAGAAACCCTGGCCCCATCCCATTTTTATTTAATCAGAATCCAAATAGTGAGGGTAGAGGTTATCATTCCTGAAATCTTTATTTTTAAGAGTTTTTGTTTGTTTCTTTGTTTTTGAGGTGGAGTCTCGCTCTGGTGCCAGGCTGGAGTGCAGTGGCATGATCTCGGCTCATTGCAACCTCCAACTCCTGAGTTCAAGCGATTCTCATGCCTCAGCCTCCAGAGTAGCTGGGATTACAGGCAGGCGCCACCACACTCAGCTAATTTTTGTATTTTTAGTAGAGACATGGTTTTACTATGTGTGCTGATATGGTCTCAATCTCCTGACCTCATGATATGCCCACCTCGGCCTCCCAAAGTTCCAGAATTACAGGTGTGAGCCACTGCTCCCAGCCTTAAGAGATTTTTTTAAGGTTCCTTCCCTTTAAGTGTTATGAAAGCATTTTTATTTCTTCATTTTGTTTATTCAACCTATTCTAATTTATTGATACAGTTTCTTTTGAAATTTTTCATTTTTAAAAGCAAACTAGTAAAAAATGGTTATCTGTTGGTCACTGTGGAGCACATTTTCTAAGACGATCTTTTGCAAAATCAACATCTATATTCAGAGCTATTATTTATAAATGCCTTACAGTAAAGCCAGTCTACATTTTCTTTCTAAAACTGAGTTTGCTTAATAATTTTCTTTCTTTTTAAGTGCAGAACTGATTCTCAAGGGGACTTTTCTTGGTGTTCTAACATCTGCTGTAGCTGAACCTGAAATGGCACTTGTGATTTATTTAATATTTCTCAACTAGTGCTACATTCCACAACAACACCTACAGTCCAGCTTTTTGTGGGTTTATTTCAAAAACTCTATTTTTTTAAAATATATTTTATTGCACTTTAGGTTCTGGGGTACAAGTGCAGAACATGCAGGATTGTTGCATAGGTACATATATGGCTATGTGGTTTGCTGCCTCCATCCCTGTCACCTATATCTGGCATTTTTTCCCATGTTATCCCTTCCTAACTCCCTATGCCCCGCTGTCCCTCCCCTTGTCCCACCCAACAGACCCTAGTGTGTGATGCTCCCCTCCCTGTGTCCATGTGTTCTCATTGTTCAACACCCGCCTATGAGTGAGAACATGCAGTGTTTGATTTTCTGTTCTTGTGTCAGTTTGCTGAGAATGATGGTTTCCAGATTCATCCATGTCCCTACAAAGGACACGAATTCATCATTTTTATGGCTGCATAGTATTCCATAGTGTATATTGGCCACATTTTCCTTGTCCAGTCTATCATCGGTGGACATTTGGGTTGGTTCCAGGTCTTTGCTATTGTAAACAATGACGCAATGAACATACGTGTGCATGTGTCTTTATAATAGAAAGATTTATAATCCTTTGGATATATACCCAGTAATGGGATTGCTGGGTCAAATGGAATTTCTATTTCTAGGTCCTTAAGGAATCACCACACTGTCTTCCACAATGGTTAAACTAATTTACACTCCCACCAACAGTGTAAAAGTGTTCGTATTTCTCTACATCCTCTCCAGCATCTGTTGTCTCCAGATTTTTTAATGATCGCCATTCTAACTGGTGTGAGATGGTATCTTAATGTGGTTTTGATTTTCATTTCTCTAATGAGCAGTGATGGTGAGCATTTTTTCATATGTTTGTTGGCCTCATATATGTCTCCTTTTGAAATGTGTCTGTTCATGTCCTTTGCCCACTTTTGAATGCGTTTGTTTGTTTGTTTTCTTGTAAATCTGTTTTATTTACCCTATTTTTAAAAAATAAAGGATACTACCATTTATCTAAAAAGAAGCCAGCCAGACTTCCCTCAAGATTAGAACTGCTGGGGCTAAAGTGGTACAGAGTGGTTGAGGAGGCTTCCATAGTCTCACTCAAGAATGCATGTTTACTTCTTAATCTTTCAGTCATCACAATTACCACATCACAATTATAACAACTTTAAAAAGAGCCAACACTGATATTTGCCTATCACTTTTCTACTCATCAAATATTTACTTGTAAGTGTCCAGATGACATTGTGATAAATACTATTAACGTCATCATTTCTACTACACAGATGATAGTGAAACATAGGTTGAGTTGCCCAGGGTCTCATTATTAAGGGTCATAGCCAGGATTTGATCTCTTCAATAAAGTTCTAGTCAATGTCTTAACCATTAAGCCATGCAACACACCCAGAGCAAGTGGGTTGTGTTGATGACTATAATCTTTGCTTTAACCAACAATAATGTAGACTTTCCATAAATACCATAAATTCTCAATTATTTACTTCACTTTATTCCAAAAGGAAGTTAAATTCTGAAATTCAAATGAATAGCAAACAATAGTTGTTTAATTTCACTACTTTTGTCACTTGCAGTCAGTACTTAAAAAGAGATATATAATTTATTTTTGTTGATTTACATTTTGCATATAATTGTAAGATCCTGCAGAATAAAGACAGTATGTGTTATACCATTTTACTCTCTCACACAGTGTGTAGGTCTAGGCTTCGTGCAAAGAAAGTGTTAAAAAAATAATGTGACTCATGTGATAGTTATTAGTTTTACTGAAATTCAGAAGCTTAGGGAAATTCATGATAAAATGTACAGTTTACATTTTGCGAATCTGGTCAAATTACTTAAAAATCATATTTTTCCTAGGAATAATTTTTATTTCACTTAATTATGAAAAAATAACATATGCATAATTAAACATTTACCACAAATAAAACATTTGTACTATTGTTATCACAGTTAAGAACTTTCTACATAAATTGAATTACAATTTTGTGGAAAGTATCTTCATTATATAAAAACAGTCTATGTTTACGATAGAAAAATTATACAAAACATGAAAATATAAACAAATAAAGGAATAATTATCTTAAAAACAGCTATTCAAAATTTAGAAGAATTATCTAAAATAAAAATAATTTAGAATTATCTAAGAGACAACTATAAATATTCTGATGTTTTTAAGACTCATATTCTAGAATCCTATTATTTTTTTATACTTCTATGACTAATCTCAAGTTTAGCTTTATTTTTCTAAAGGAATGAGGCTTGTAAAATATTTCAGAATTCTCTAAGGTTTTTATATTTTATCTTTCTTGTCATAGTATATCAATTATTCTTGGGTTTATAGACTGTATGCACTGTTAAGAGCAGCAAAACAAAATATATATGTGCTATTTATTAATTCATGTTGCTTTAAGTAAATTACTTGAAAATGATAAGAAATAAACTATTGTATTTAACAACAACCAAATATAAACTACTTGTAAATAAAACAAAATATAACATAAAATATGTTATAAATATATTTATAGTATACATGCTTGCTATATATGGTTAATCTATAAGTTACTTATAGTAAATATATATAATAGTTAACCTATAACTTACATATAGTAAATATGTATATCTACTGAGATATTAATCTATAACTTACTTATAGTAAACATATGTATTTGATATAAGTTAATCTATAACTTACTTATAGTAAATATGTATAATATTTAATCTATAACTTACTTATAGTAGATACATGTAATATCTACTGAGATATTACTATATTTTATTAAGGATTAAATTTTTAATAATTCAGATGGCTAAATAATTTCATTTGTCCTCAAACTAATTTATGTTTTATTTTTTAAAATTTTAATTTGACAGTAATTCCAAGATATGTGGGAATATATAAGGAGGTGATAGTTGCAAAGAAAATTCTGTAAAGAAAAAAAGTAAGTGTGAATTGGAAGTAAAATTTGTTAAAAGGTATAATAAACTGTGATATTGTAATAATAATAGAAAATATATAAAAGGAACAAAATGTAACATCAATAGAGTCTATTATGTATGTGAATTCCGTTAATAAAAATTACACTAAAGTAAGTATTTTATTTTCATATCACAATTTCTGAAATATATGTGGCAATAATTTTCTATTTTATTTTTTCAACCTCTAATTACATTATTATACTTTTTTCTTTTTCTAGAATTTATTTGTATTTTCTCTGTGCGTAATATATAATTATTTTTGTACTAGCATCATTGGTCCCAGAACCAGACAAGGTAGAACAGCAAAATATAACAATTAAATAAATTCTTTTAGTTACTTTAACAACATTTCTTCTTTCATTATAATTTTGGAATTATAGTTCAGTACAATACAGATAGTTTTATTATCTGTTACAATGAAGATATATTTATTAAAGTCACACAGGCATACTTGTATATTTTATTCCCATGTTGTTCAGTGCAAAGTGATTCACAGCATTTATATCTTTAGTCTGAACTGTGTACTGTAGCAATCTAAATTTCTTAGTCCTTCACAGGTTGATTTTAATTTTTCTTGTCTATTCATTTTTCATGGGAACATAGGGCTTATGTGACCTTGTATTATTTTTGGTCACAAGCATTCAGGAGAGTACGTAATAAGACTCCACATGTCATTTGACTAAATTCTCTCAATTTTGTACAAAAGTAGCAGATGTGTTCTCTACACCCACATACACATTTAGCTTCTCTCTGTCTCTCATACAGTAGGACAGCCTGACAGAGAGCAAGGAGAGCTTGTCATGTTTTCTTTACTGACCACAAGTTTATATAGTTTGTCAACGATTTCTGATAGTCATTTTATTTTAGCTCTTCCTGTTTATACATTTTTGCTAGAAACTTGAAGAGTGTTTCTGGAGGGCAGGAAATATATTTTGAATGTTAACTGAGTAGGAATTTAGCTGTGACTTTTGTTTTCAGTTGAGTTGATTCTGTGTTGGATTAAAGACATGAATTCTGACCTATTCACAGAGTTCATTTCACCCTGTCTACTGAAGCTATTAATTAAATGTGACATTATAGTGAATATATTTGATCTCTTATTTGCCATGTGGTCCTGTGATGCCTGCTTATTGCTTCCTTGTTGTTTCCTTTGTTTATTATGATTCTACCTGGTGTTATACCTTCTCTGTAAGTTTCATCTGGAGTGTATAGGCAGCCAGCTGCTATGGGTTGTTCATTCGATATTACATCTGAAAAGTATTTAGTTCTAAGTATTCAGAATTAAAGTAGAGTTAAAGACATGACTCAAATACAACTAGTTTGGTTAAGCATGATGTTTTCAGCAACCAAGCTCCATTATGAGACAGTGCTTGTCTAAGAAAGCAAACAGCTGGGTCCAGCTACTTCTGCAGAAGACAGAACTTCATATATAATGTATCAGCTTCTCATCTTTCTCCCACCATTGAACTATTTATTTGAAATATTTTTTTAAAGAGTGGTGAGTAGATTATTAAATATTCCACTTCAGGCAATGTGTAATTCTAATATGCCTCTACAAGGTAGTAAATGAGCAAAGAGAAGTGGGGCAGTTTAGTATTTAGACCATTTAAAAGTCCAATCGTGAAAATGACAGAACAGGTCCCAGATAGCTCATCTTCTTCTACCAATTATTTTGGTCAAACATGGAGACAAATAGCCATGGGGGGGATTAATTACCCAAGGGTAAATCCCAATTGCTATAAAACTATGTTTTTGACTTGATAAATTGCAGCAATGCAAAACTAAAATTGTTTACTATCATGTTAGCCTAAGGGACCTCTAAAAGTTATAGCTTAACTTCTGATTTCAAAGTTCAGTGATTCAAATAACTCCTGAAGGTAGAAGTACAAACTTCAATGAAAAATTATTGTTAAAGTATTTATCAAGTTTTATTTTCAATGGTTTAACTTTTTATAAATGTATTGGATCAGTTTATTTGCAATCTACAATATGCAAAATCAATTTCTGAAACAGAAATGCACTTATTCTTAATAGGATAGTTGGCTTTGTATCATTGTCTGCCTTATTGTCAGACATAGCAATCAATACTACATAGTATGATTTGAGCAGAGTAGGGAAAGCTCTCTATGAAAGTACTTTTTTTCTTAACCTGGTGTCAAAGTGACTGAAAGTCTACTACTCAAGACTAATTTTGTTTGACGGTCAGTGACCACTGTAGTTGAATTGCCTTAAATGAAAATATCCCTCACTGGCAAACACTTCAAGTTACTGACACTTTAGTGTTATATATTTTTCTCTTCTTTTCTCATGTTGGTAGCAGGGAACCAAGCCTCATCAGAATTCTGAGCATGGACTAAAGAAAGGAAAGTTAAAAGACCCTGAGAATTAAGTGACACGAAAGCAGTACGAGGAAGTTGCAAAGAAATTCATTCTTTTTAAAAATATATTTAAATATAGATCCTCCAAATCTGTCAGTGGTATTGATATCGCTCAATCTCATTTGCCCAAGAGTGAGTCACAACTCTGACTAGAGTTTCCCATAGCCCAATTCATAGTAAGCTGTAATGTTTTGCCAAAAATTTACTAAAAGCTCTCACTTTATAGAAGAAAGTTAAACATAGAAGCTAACGTAATAAACTCGATGACCAGATATGTCATATTCTCACTAGTCCCTTGGATGTCTTTCATCTTTCTGAATCTTAAAATCTTGAATGTGTTTACATTCCAGAAGTTATAAACTTTTCACCATCTTTTTCTTCTGTATGCCTGTTACTGACTACATGGAAAATGAGTAGAAAAATCTCATCTGTTAAGAAGCAGCTTCAAGTTGGTGCTCCGTATCTAAAACATATGTGTAGCAAAGTTAAAATGAAAAATTAAAGATACTTAGTTATCACTAACACAAACACAGAATGTACCTAGAGTAGAGGCAAGTAATATAGAAACAGAGATCAGCATAAATAACAGAAATATTCTGGAAAAGCACATACCGCTTATTATTGACAGTGTGGTTTTATACTTCAT
Source organism: Ateles fusciceps (assembly GCA_036589455.1). Classification (NCBI taxonomy): domain Eukaryota; kingdom Metazoa; phylum Chordata; class Mammalia; order Primates; family Atelidae; genus Ateles; species Ateles fusciceps. Next base: position 4,033,527 of record JAZHEH010001040.1, on the reverse strand, counting down.
TAATGTGATGATAATTTTTATCGACATAGAACATAGTTCTTTGGAGATCCGGCTACTGATGAAACTCAGCTATTGTAGCATCAAAAACACACAGGTTCAGGGTGACTTCTGCTTTCCAACTTGGTCTTGACATTTTTACGTGACTAAATAAAACAGGTGAATCGATACATAAAGAAAATTTCCCTTGCCTTGATTTTGCTTTTATTAAACTTTTGAAGCCATTGCCTTTCTTCTTTTTCCACTTAGCACCTGATGACATTATATTTTAGACCTTTCTAATGAGGAGAAAGATGAGTTTTTAAAGAATGAAGCCTTCATTGGGACACTTAAAATACCTTAGGACTTTTCTTTTTTCTTCAGTGCTTGATGAAAGCTATAGGCTGAAGCAAGAAAAAATGAGTGAGTTCAACTCATTCTTTCTAGATTTAGGTGCCTAACAGTGCCTGCTGCATTCTGCTGGTAAGGACCAATTTGACCTCATTCCACGGATAAAGAGGTTAAGGATTACTGAAGACAAAGAAAAGTCCTTGTTGCTCATTTAGCCAAAGTGATACACTAGCCACACTCTTTTCTTTCTTTGTAAGTTAACTTCTCTCCCTTCTCTCCTTATGATGATACCTAGTGCTGACAAGTAGTCTGATCCTTTGTCCTAGAGCTATATCAAGGCCCCAAAGTAATATCTGCATATATAGAATCTTTTGTATTGTTTTCCCCCTTGCATAGATAATTTATACTTTTCATTTGGGTAACATATTATTATTATTACTATCACTTTGGTCCTCAACTTACCATCTCCCCTAACCCTACTGAACTCATTCTGAATAGGATATTAATTACAAAATACTTAGCATATTAAATGTATAAAATATGATATGCTAGGCCCTACAGTTCCAAATGGAAAATGAGTCATAGAAAGTTTATAAACGCATACTATAATTATTAGGTGTAAGAAAGAAAAAAAAAGGGAAGAAAGGAAGGACAGAAGCCATGTCATATTGTTGACTCCCAGAAAACTTAATTGCAAGACAGAGGCAAATTTTTTTCTAATAAAATGTAATCAAGATTACTTCAGTCTTAGCTAAAAAAGAAAATTTAAGACATAGAAATTGCTAAAAAAATAGTTTATTGCGATTCTGGGAGAAACCATTACTTCTTTCAACATTTTTTCTCATGTTTGACTTAGAATTATCAGTAATGATAGCTTTTGCTCCAATGTACAAGTGACCACATTAAAGTCTGACAAACAGAAGAAGAGACGGGGTGGGGTTGGGGAGAATGGAAACGAACAATAGGCAATGGAAAGTATCTAGGAGGCCAAGAAAATGGAAAAAAAATAATTTAGAAACAAAGTGTCAGTATGCAAGTCTCAACTGTCTCTGTTACTGGCTGTGAGGTCATCAAAAAGGTGTTTTTCTTTGGTAAAAGCCAAATGTTTTTCTGTAAATTTAGTATAATAACAATAAGACATATGTCTATTCTTCCATAAATATTTTTGAACACTTATGCTGTGGTAGGCTCTATGTCTAACTCCTGGGATACAATGATGGGCAAAAATGGTTGCTTGCTCAGCACTCAAGTAATTTACAATAAAGGAGAAATCCTATAATTAAATGATCACAACAATATTCCAACATTATGACTGAGAAATGTGCTATTAATGAGGAGTACATGATACTAAAATTTTAAATTAGGGGCAATGACTTAGGGAAATAGGGGGTAGTTAAGAGTTGAGGGGGATTTGAAAGACAAGTAGAAACTAACTGGGTTTGTCTGGTTTGAGAAGGCAAGTATTTCTACCAGCAAACAGAAATAGTTTACAGATCCTATTACAAGAAGGAGCATGCTTGTTCCAGAAATGGAAAATTAAGAGCACGTTGTAAAACAAATATTGAAAAGAAAGATGAAAGCCAGATTGTCAACAGCCATTTACTTCGTGTGCAACATGGCTACAGTACCTGAGGAAATCCTTGTTTTGTATTTGGCAAACATATAGTTCCTTGTATTATATTGCCAAATCCTTGTATTTGGCAAACCTACAGTTATACATAAGCATTTGATCTTTTTGCAATGTTAATCCAGAAAGCTTAGTTCTATTTCAGCAAGTGTAATAAGACTGAAATGTAGAAACACAAAAATTAATTTGAATTTGAGTAACCTATGAGATTCTAGACTGGGATGTTACATATTGTGATATCTGTCTTCAGCAGATCCAAAAACAAGTTTCACAATCACATCGAAAAAAATTGCCTTTCGACCACTGAGGTACTGCACAGGTGATCCCCAGACCTGACTTGGTACATCATGTTTAATAGGCATGAGAAAAAAAGCAACAAGCTATAAAAAACATGTGCAACTATAGTGATGGATACACAATTACACTATCTTTGACTTATAAAGGATACTTACTAATCAATCAGAAAAAAAGTGTTCTTTCTAATAAAAAACTGTTATAAGTATGTGTGCTTATAATTATTCCAAGAGGAAATCTGAATGGCCATTAAATGCAGATTCTACACAGGAATATTACATTTGCTTTAACTCATAAATAATGCCCTTTTCAGCTTCTTAAAACAAGTCATTAAACACCTTTTTTTTGGTTACATTTCCTTATTTGTTTTAATAAACACTTCTAGGGTTATACCATGTGATGGAATGAAACCAATCATTGCTTTCTGTACCACAAGTTGTTAATACAAGGCTTAGGATCAAAAGGTCAGCTATTCCAAACCATCACTGAAAACTTTCCTGGTCTATTTTTGGTTTGAATGGCATGTTTATAACTCATTCATCCCCCTGTAGTTTCAGAGAGAGCCAAAGCCTTTGGTGCAAAGAGCTTTAAAATAATCAGAGGAATAATAATGAGTTTAAAACATTTTCACATTAATATTGTTATAAAATTATTTAACTGATGTATTTAGTTTTATTAAAGACACCTGGAAAACAGGATAAAAATAATTCATTTAATTTCAAGTGTCAGAATGATCCATGGGAAAAAAAATTTAAATAGAGCTATGCCTTTTTTAGAGTTCTTCTCTGAGGACAAAAATCTAACTTAAAGAGAAATCTAGTTTAGTAGCAAAGACTGAGGAAGATGTGTAACGAGAGAAAATATTGAATATGGACATTAGAGATAAAGGAAAGTATATAGATATTCTTATAACAGCTGATGAATTAAAAGCAGAGAGTTCAAAAATAATGTGGCACTACTTTTGCAAGGAAGGCGTATGGCTTGGGAACCTCAGTCTTGCCTCTGCCTAACACATTTCTGCCTGTCATGCAGCCAAATATGAAACACACATCACTCTAGCATCTTAGTCTATCTTTATTTTTCATTTTAGCATCCCAGTCCACTCTCATGCCTGACAATTGCAATATTGGTGCAATTGTTCTGGCAGTCCCCCAGCCTCAATTTGCAATTGATCCTAGGCATGTCAATATGATCATCTAATCACGACAAAATTTTTCCAAAGTGTTCTCTATGCTCAAAAGCCTTCAATGGCTGACCTTTCCATACAGGATAAGTTCAAGCTATTTAATTATATCCAAAGTCCTTCTCAGTTGAAATATTGTCTTCTTTTATATGCCAAAGAGGTAAAATTTACACTAACTTTAAAGAGAAGAGTGAGTTCAAGAAAATATAAAACTACTGGGAGGCGATTGCCTCAGTGTCTTGTGATTAGTATACATTTGATAAACGTTTGTTGATTAAACTTAATTGTTCATTATTTCTTATTTCTTCCTACCATAACATTCTTTATCACAAACATTTCAGGGTACTTTTCTTCCCCATAACCTTTGCTGTGAAACAACTGTATCTCACCCACTATTCCAGCCTTGGAACCCTCTGTGGAAATTTCATCCAGAGAGGCCTCTCTGTATATTTTTCTCAGAAGCCCAGTCACTAATCCTCTACAAACAAAGATGTCAACTCAGCCTAATCTTATAATGATTGAGAAGGGTAGGAGAAGGGAGATACGTGATACATGAATTAGTTCACTTAAAGGAGGAAAAAGAAGAAAGAGGAAGTACTTTAAGACTAGCTATTCTTCTAGGATCTTAAAAAAATGAGTCCAAACACATCTATTACTAAGATGAATTAATTTATTTCTAAACAACCAATTCTCTGACTCTGAATATAAAAAAATATTTTATTCTCTGATTCATATAACTTTTATTCTAGTTCTTAACAACTACTATTGTTACACTAATAAAATATGTGTTCTGGAATAAAATATGTGTTCTAGTTCTTAGTTAATTTTTCTCTCTGTCTTACACACACACACACACACACAGCTACAGAAATTCTGAACTGACTTGATCATGCAAATAGTTATGCCTGTATTTTTCAATAAGAAACTATGGTATGGATGGGAGCTTCATTTAACCCCACACAAATATGCACAATATTCTATGAGGTAGGAACTCATTTAGTCCATAGTGAGAGAAAAGGACATGAAATAAAGAGCAGAATAAACTTGTTAAAATGCAGAACTCCCCACTCACAGAAAAGAGGATACCTCATGTCTACACAGCCCTTGAAAGAAAGCAAGTATTCTGGGTACTGAAGCCTTCCAAATTCCAGTTTTCTTATAGCCCTTATAATCTTATAAATCCATATATAAAGATATATACACATATATATTTTTAATTGATTTTTGCTCCTCGTAACCATGGACATCTAACAAAGATTATCCCATCATTCTTCCCTAAATATCAAATATTCAATATGCATTTTCTTAAGAGATGGGTCTCACTGTCTTACTCAGGCTGGACTCCAACTCCTGAGTTCAATAGCAGCTAGTCAATATGCACTTCATCTCCATTTATTTGTTAATTCCTTTTTTCTTACAAAGTTTCTTTTCCCTTCTGTTCAGCTGTTACTTCAAAGATGAAATGAAATCTCTTTCGTCCAGGCAGCTTTGCCCAACATCTGCAACTTTCAGTGATCAGTCTCTCACTGAACTGTGACACTGTGGTAAGTACTGTTCATTTAGCACCTAATTTTCACTCCTTCATTTGACAATTTTGTCTGTGAATATCTATCCTCCCACATCTGGTTGTAATCCCTCAATGTTAGTTACCAGGTTTTAAGCATGTTTCAATACTGAATGCAAACTACAGTGCTCTGAAACTTCCCTGATGCTTCACAAAGCTTAGTTGACTATGAAGATGATAGGAGGACTAATAACAAGTTAGTAGGAATTTCAAATGACCTTGGGGCATTTGAAAATGTGATTTGGAGAGGACCCATCCTTCTAATTTGAAAAACTGATTATCTGGGATCTACATTTTTAACAGGTACTTCTACTTGATTAATAGGCACCCTCTACTTCATGAACTGTCCAGATAGCCATGAAATTCTACAACTGGCAAGAGTCCTAAAGGTTTATTACTAATTTCTCACTAAAAGCAATATAAAAATAGTGAACACATATGTATTATATTAGCAAGGTACAGGAATGCTAAGTTTTGGTCACTGGGATTGGAATTCCAGATATCTCATATCACACTGTATAGTATATTACTCTACCTGTATTACAAAGCTGAATCTGTAGATACTGTACAAAAAAATGATGCCACAACCTATGATGGAAAAAATATTATTTTCAACTAAGTTTCTGGATGGTGTTGTAGAAGGACTTTGAGAAGAGAAATATATTGATTTCCAATGTGACTGTGCTTTGCTTACAAAGGAGTTTTCAGAATTATTTCAAATATTGGAAACACATGAGATGAACATCATTTTTAGTGGGTAAAAGTCTTTAAAAATACAACAAGAAATTACTGATTAGGCTCTTTACCAAACAGAGCTGACAAAAGCATGCTTTCACCTCAGACATCCCATCTCAATGATTTTACCTATTGTTATGTCAAATTCTCCATCACCAGCTATAGATGAATCAATTTCTGCAATTAATGATGGTGCCGTACATCAACTGACAAGGGAACAAAAAAGGGTATAAACAAACCCACTGGCCAGAGAAAGTGGCAGGTGATGGGTACACAATGAAGCTGTTATACCAGACTGTTAATTTGGACACTTAACCTGCACTGCTTACATTTTCTGTTTTCACAGGAACTCGAGTAAACATGCACTGATCTCTTTCTCTGAATTGTCAAGGCAGATATTGGTATAAAGCTGGCTTGACAGGTATAAAAATATGCTGAATTATCCATCAACTAATTGCAGCAGTTGGCTGGAGCAGAGGTTAGCTCTGAGTGGCCAGCCAGCCAGCCAGACACACAGTCTATCATTTTAAAGAAGAATACAAAGAATGATGATGTTGATTGGTTTAAAGGAAAAGTCTACTGTGGTACAAAGAAAACTAAATGAATTACAAAACATGGATAATTTGCTATACTGACAGCAGCAAAATTAAGGGATTTAGTTTCCCACACTAGTTTAACTCACCAATATCCCTTCTGAAACCATTAGCAGGGTGGCATTTGCTGTCATTGTAATTTTTTTCCCCCTACATGTGCTTAATTTGCAGGAAGTTCAGCATCTGTGAAGCTGCTCATCTGACGGCCCCAGAGATTAAAGTCTGTTTATTGGCATAGGGGGAGAGGCTGAGGCAGCCTAAAATCTAGGTTAATATTGTCACCTTTGCCATGCATGTTCTTCGTCAATCTGGAGACTGGTGAGCCGGGATAAAGGGGCCTGTGAGACCCATTAGACAGTGACTAATCTCATTTGCAAAAGTGTGCTTTTTGAGCTGGGTATGGTGATATTAAAGAAATCAATTCAGTGTTTATTCCAAGACAAAACGTTTTCTCCCAGAACACTGTTTAAAAGACATGATAGCTAGAATCCATGAGTTTGATAATTATTGGAAAGTGTTGAATTAGAGTGCCGGGCTACTAGAAAAATATTTTATGATTTTCTGTCCAAAGTCTACTTTTGCTAGAGAGACAATGAAATGTACTGGGTAAAGCCTGAGCTCTGTCATCATTTCTGAGGGTGAACCCTGCTTCCAACATTGACCATGGTTTTGCCAAACTCTTTCATCTTCTATGCCTTTCTTTCTCTTTAAAGTATACAATAATAACTGGTACCTACATTATCAAATTTTGTGAGGATTCAGTGAATTAATACATAAACAGTACTTAACGTTTGACATAAAAAAGACAAAGTAATATTAGCTATTATTGCTAGTCTCATGCAACAATATCAATAAACGCCCTAACAAATACCAGGGCTTGGAGTGAGACTCTTCTTTCCTTAATGATATAAATGGGCAATTTCTCCATGCATGTCTTCAAAAGTACATCCATTCTTGTGCTCTCTCACTCTCTCTCTCCTTCCTTCTGTGTCTATCCCCTATTCTCCCTCTTGCACTTTTTCTATCTCATTTATATCTCAATTTAAAAAATTAATATGGATTTTTCAAGTTTTGTTCCCATTTGTTCAGTTTCCTTTCTCTCTCTCTCTCCTAGGTGTACATAAAAAAACCCAACATCTGTGATACTCCTTATAACACTTTGCGGAACGTGGATACTTCTTATACATCAGTTATGGAATGAGGTGATCGTATGTGACTAAAGATGGCCCCACACAGTTATTACAGACTTTTAAAAATTATGTTTCCCATCCAAGAGAGCTGTGTAGATCTTTCAGTTCTTGCTGCTGATTATGGCAGTACCTTGCTAGCGTTGATTCTTTATCTTCTGTTGATTCTTCCTTAAAAAGTGTCTTTGAATAATTAATTTTGTACAGGACCAACTACATAATGTATGGGGCCAGTGAAAAATGAGAATGTGAGTCCCTTGTTAAAAATTACTGAGAATTTCAGTACAGTGGCAGTCAAGTGTTAAACCAAGTACTGGTTCCTCAGAGTGCTAGGCCTGTGTGGCTGCCCAGGTCAGGTGGCCATGAAACTGGTCCTAATTTTGAGTGTATGGCCCTTTGATATGGAATCTAAACTTAATGATGGTCATCTATAACATTTGTATTAGTGATCCTTACCAGCAAAGCTTATTTTGTCTGGCTTGTGGACGTAGGTTCTTATTTATAGGACTTTTTCACATGATGAAAAATGCTAAGTACCTGTCTTTTTTAAAAGATGTAAATTTTCCTGACTCTTCAAGAGCTTTGTTGAGTATTTTAGAAAAATGTAATATAAAAAAAGAACACAAATTTCATACTTAAATACAAGCCTTTTATGTCAGCTCTAAAAGAAAACTATCAGTTGACTGGTCAGGGGAAGGAAAATTCAGCATAAAGAAAATAAAGAAGTAGCAGAAGAAATGAGAAAAAAAAGTGATATACCTGAGGACCCATCAATTCTCGTCTCATTTATATCACATTAATATTTTTGTTGATTAATATATCTCCTCTGTTTATATCACATTAATATTTTTGTTGATTAATCTATTGCTTTTATTACCTAACCTTCTTTATGAGTGAGTGCCTTAATATTTTCCATTCTCATAGCTGAAAAACCAAAATATTTTTAGTAACATTTTCTTAAATGTATCTGCTATTTTTCCCAACTTTTATTTTAATTTTGAAAATTCTTCATGAAAATAGAATTTTAAAATATAACACCATTGACTGTCGTTTCAAGTTTCACTGCTCAACTTTCAACATTATTAGTATTATTTCTAAGAAAATCATCTGAAATGCTATAAAGCAGAATATAATGATGTAAGGTAAGAAAACTGTAGAAAATTCCAGCAATAACCAAAAATTAACACTAATGGCCTTAGATCTCTACATATCAATTCATGGAGCATTAGTAACTAAAGGAGTATAGTGATGGTTCTAACACAGAGATATAAATGAAATCTTTCAGGTATCACTGCTCTGGGATTCACAGTATTATTATATGGATGTATTAACTTAATCAAAAGACCATATACACATTTTAATATACATATTCAAAAAAGCCCTGTGAGGACATCAATATTATGCCCAACTTTATAGAAAATGAAGCTCAGACAAGTGATATTTTCCAAGATTATACAGCTAATAGCAAAACATCCTTGGAGAACTTGTGGGAAAGGGCGTTAGAATCAAAGAGCAGAAGTGACATCATTGTAGTTGTTTACAATAAGTTATTTGGGGAGACGGAAGGAACGAATGATTGCTTGTGAAGCATAAAAGAGAACTGCCACAAGTCTATTTACTGATTAATTTATGTTTGCACCCATTTATACATTTATTCAAATATTCTTTCCTTTAATAAATGCACACTGCTGAAAACTGAAAAGAATGCAGATGGTTGTCTTATTCAACTAAACGTGGTGAATTGAATACATTCTTGACTTTTTGTGTTGACAGTTTCATCACTGTGAGGCTAGGAAATGATGAGAAAACTTCTGCCATGCATAGAATTATGCCAAGGAGAAAGAATATTTGCTGAAGTGGAAGTGGTGAGAATCTCATGAAGAAGGCGAACAGGCGTACCAGGCATTTACAAAAGGCAGATCTGAAAATATTTAAAAAATTTTTCTTCAGATTTGGCTGCAAATTAAAATCATCTAGGGAGTTTTTTTTTTTAAAGTATTCATAGAACCCTTCCCCAGAGATATTGATTTAATTAAGTGAAGTCCAGGGGTGTGTGTGTGTGTGTGTGTGTGTGTGTGTGTGTGTGTGATGTGTGTGTGTGTAGATGATGTGTGTGATTTTGGTGTGTGTGTTTGCATGCTCTCTTAGGTTTCAGAAAGAACTTCAGAAAGGATAAACCAGAAATGGCAGAATATGGTACCTAAATGGGAGAGTGGAAATAAAGGAAAGAGACTAAATCTGGGAATTAAGCTGCTCTAAGAAAGCATTTTGAGCTCTGATTTTAAAACGTATAAATGTTACATAAATTTTTAAAATAAAATTAATTACAAAGGAAGGAATAAAAGTGTAAATACTAAAATTAAAAGTAAACAGAAACCAGTGAGGAAGAAGTCTAATTGCACACTTAGTAGGCTATAATGTAAAAACAAACATGCTACAAACACACTTGTAATTTACATAATAGATTTACTTAATATGTGTATTTTTTTCATGATCTTGGCATAGTAATTCCTTTTTTTTGTTGTTTTATTGTAGGACACAACAAAATAAATACAATTATACTTCTAATAGCCAGCGTTGCCACCATGGGTGAAAGGATATACAAATATGGAATGAAAGAGAATGCACAGGAACCCAATGGTGTTAGATTTCAACTGAACTTATCAACACGGAATTTTGCTTAGACCTATTCCTCACTGTAGATCTGCTTGCTGAAAAGACATAGCAACAATGAAACCTTAGTAGTCACAAGCACACATAGTAAGTAGTACTCAGATCTCGTTTCTAATCACTGCTAAAAGGAACTAGGACTCATTTGAAAGTCAAGTCAGGAATAACTTCTTTTGCCAGAAAGCAAGGAAGATCTCAAAGAAAGATGAGGATGTCTTCATTCAGTTTGAAGGGAATCCCAGTAGCCATATCTGGGACAATTTGAGCATAAAAATAATGACAATGATAGATTATAATAAACTGAATAAAACAAAAGTCCATTAATGTTCTGTAATATTCAAAGTAAGGGAGAAGAAACAGAGAAGACACTGTCTGTTTTTAAAACAGTGTCTTCTAATAAATGTAGAGGAAAAAATAGAGTTAAAAGGTCACCATTTTTTAACCACCAGTGTAATAATTGGTAAGAGTTGTCATTAATTAATAAAACTATTCAGATATTTTACCATCTCATATCATGCATCATGGATGACTTGTTTGTTACATAAGGTGAAAGACACCTTTAGAAAGGAGGGCTCTGGTGGGAAACATTTGAGTATAGGATTCAAACTTAACATCACCAGAATTGAGACAAACTACGTCATGCAGGTACTGATCCGATGCAGCGGGAGGAACATACTAAGACTTGAACATAATGTCCTAACTGTTTGACTTGAATCTAACTGTGAGGAAATAATCAAACATATGAGTTATTTTATTGGTCAACTACCTTAGACTTACAAACCTGGAAATTTTATTTCAAGAATTAGGAAGTTCTAGCCACAGCAACTGGGCAAAGAAAGAAATAAAACGGCTCCAAATAGGAAAAAGAAAAAAGAAAAGAAAGATGTCAAACTACCTCTCCTTGCCAATATGATTTTATACTTAGAAAACAGTAAAGACTTCCAAATGTCTCCTGGAACGAATAAATGACTTTACTAAGGTTTCAGGATACAAAATTAATGTACAAAAATCAGTAACATTTCTGTCCACCAATAACATTCAAGCTGAGAGTCAAATCAAGAACACAATCTCATTTAAAAGGCCGAAAAATAAAAACTAAAACACCTAAGAATACATCTAAACAAGGAGATAAAAGATTTCTGTGAGGAGAACTACAAAACATTGCTGAAATAAATCATAGGTCACACAAATGAAAAAACATTCCATGCTTATGGATAGGAAGAATCAATGTCATCAAAATGGCCATACTGTCCAAAGCAATCTGTGGATTCAATGCTATTCCTGTAAAACTACCAATGCTATTTTCCATTCTGAAAACACTATTATAAAAATCATGTGAAACCAAAAAAGAGCCCTAATAGTCAAAGCATAGGCTAGCCATATGCAGAAGAATAAAACTGGATTTCTATCTTTCACTACATACAAAAATTAATCCAAGATGGATTAAATATTTAAATATAAGACCTCAAACTATAAGAATTCTAGAATAAAACCTAGGAAACAACATTCTGGACAACGGCCTTGGAGAGTAATTCATGACTAAGTCCTCAAAAGCAATTGGAACAAAAACAAAAATTGACAAGTGGGACCTCATTAAATTAAAGAGCTTTTGCATGGCAAAAGAAGCTGTCAACAGAGTAACCAGACAACCTAGAGAATGGGAGAAATATCCGCAGACTATTCATTCAACAAAGTTCGAATATCCAGAATCTATAAGGAAATTAAAAAATTGAACAAGAAAAGAACAAATAATCCTATTTAAACTTGGACAGAAGACATGAACAGACACCTCTCAAAAAAAAAAAATACATAACCTGGGTGAGGTGGCTCATACCTGTAACAACACCACTTTGGGAGGCTGATGTGGGAAGATCACTTGAGCGCATGAGTTTAAGAGCAGCCTGGGCAACATAGGCAGACCCTGTCTCTAAAAATTAATGATAATAAAAATAAATAATAAATTAAATAGAAGACATATATAAGTGGCCAAAAACCATGAAAAGTATTCAATATCACTAATCATCAGAGAAATGTAAATCAAAACCACAGTGAGATACCATGCCACACCAGTCAGAATGGTTATTACTAAAAAGTCAGAAAAGAACAGATGCTGGCAAGGCTGTGGAAAAATTCTACTGTTGGGTTGAAATCTCTTGTGAACTATGCTCAGTACCTCGTTGACAGGATCAATCATATCCCAATCCTCAGCGTCATGTAATATACCCATGTAACCAATCTGCACATGTGCCCCCTCAATCTAAAATAAAAGTTGAAATTTTTTTTAATATTTATATTTTATTGCATTTTAGAATCTGGGGTACATGTAAAGAACATGCAGGTTTGCTGCATAGGTGCACACATGGCAATGTGGTTTGCTGCCTCCATCCCCATCACCTATATCTGGCATTTCTCCCCATGTTATCTACTGCGTGTTCTCACTCATAGGCGAGTGTTGAACAATGAGAACACATGGACACAATGAGAACACATGGACACAGGAAATATTTTTTTTTTTTTTTTTTTGAGATGGAGTCTCACTCTGTAGCCCAGGCTGGAGTGCAGTGGCACGATCTCAGCTCACTGCAACCTCCACCTCCCGGGTCCCGGTTCAAGCAATTCTCCTACCTCAGCCTCCCAGGTAGCTGGGATTATGGGCACGAGCCACCACACCCAGCTAATTTTTGTAGTTTTAGTAGAGACGTGGTTTTACCATGTTGGCCAGTCTGGTCTTGAACTCCTGACCTTGTGATCCACCCGCCTCGGCCTCCCAAAGTGCTAGGATTACAGGCGTGAGCCACCGCGCACGGCCGGAAATTTTTTTTAAAAAAAGAATTAATCATTCAGAATCAAGGATGCAGTTAAGATTTAAGTACAAAGATATTTACCATAGCATTGTTTATAATTGTGACAAATTAGAGATAGCCTAAGTAGCAAAAGACTTGGTTATATATATTGTTGCACATGTATACAAAGGAACATCTTGTGGCTATTAAAATATATATATAACCATTATATTTATTAATGTGAAAATGTCAGCATATAGAAAAAAGTAATAAAAGGTTATAAACTAGTACAAATCCTTTTTATTTACAAAATAAAATGAATTTGTATAGTATATATAAACAAACAAAAGGACATTCAGACCAGGCACGATGGCTCACGCCTGTAACCCCAGCACTTTGGGAGGCTGAGGAGGACGGATCACTTGAGGACAGGTGTTTGAGAACAGCCTGGCCAAAATGGTGAAACCGCATCTCTACTAAAAATACAAAAATTAGCCAAGTGTGGTGGTGCACGCCTGTAGTCCCAGCTACTCTGGAGGCTGGGCAGGAGAATCGCTTGAACCCAGGAGGCAAAGGTTGCAGTGAGCTGAGATCACATCATTGCACTCCAGCCTGGGCAACAGAGTAAGACTCCATCTCAAAAAAAAAAAAAAAGGAAGCTCAGTGATGTATTATGTTTAGGTATTTTTGGTGAGATGAGAGATATTTTTTCTTATGTATTTTTATATTCTAGCATTTAAAAAACGTTAATGTATATGACTGAAAATATCATCAAAAAAAGAATATGCATATAAAAAAGATCATAAGAGCTACTAAGAAAGCTCTAAAAATCACTCCAAATGTGAAGACTTTATTCAAATAAAACACAGGAGCATTTCCAACACTATCATTATGTAGTATGAAGGCAGTATCAGGAGAGTCGAGGTCACACTGCACTTAGGATAATACAAAATAAGATGAAAGGTAATGATTTTTGTTTTTGTTTTTCAGAGCAGGAAGAGAAAAAAGAGTAAGGGTGAAGAAAAGACAAAGAAGGCGGCAAGAATGAAAAAAAAGACAGAAAATAAGAACCCTTTACCACATTTTTCTCTCAAGAAAAGTGATGTTCAGATTTTTTTAAGGCAGAACCAAGTTTACTAACAGAGAAACAATGCCCCTAATATGCAAAAAAAGATTGCAAGAAAGCACTTACATATTAGGGGCTATGATACATGGCAAAGGTAGTACCAGCTGGAAAAGGGGCAAAGAAACTGGGACAAGTCACAGTAAATAGTTATGCAAAAATATAAACGATGGGATGAGTTGTAGGGAAAGTCTGATATTTGCAAGTAAATGGAAATTCCAGTACAAGACCCTTGAAAACTGACATTAAATACAGCTGCTCTGCAAGAAGGCTGCCTTAAAACTGCTCTGGCAAAAGAGTTGTAGGGCCCTCTCAGCCCAACTAAAGCTTCAAAAATCTCTCTATAATTCATTAAACTCGTCATGCAGCAAACTGATTTGTTTGTAATATGACCTGCTTCCTCTCAAGTCATTACTGGAGGATCATTTATTAAAATAAGAATAATCTTTGAATAAACCATACCTCTCATTCTTAATACCATTACAAATATACTATGAATGATAAGATACTATATTAATAGTATTAATATTAATAGTGTGTAATATCTTGTGATTATTAATGCTGAGCATTTATCAAACACTTATAGCTATCTTGATATATGCTTTTATTTACATTACAACATTAAATGATTACATCTACACTGTGAAGTAATTTCAGGTATGTTTTCCAGTTTATATATAAGAAAACCATCTGTAAAATGGAAACATTTAAATGACTACTAAAACATTGTACTTTTTACCTTCCTTTATGGATGTCTTAGCATTCAAGAGTCCTTAGTGTGCAATATAAGAGAATTTCATTTGTCCTAGTAGTTGGCAAGTATTTTATTTCTAATTGATTCGTTTTTTATTGTTCTTTAATTTTTTTGTCTGTCACTTATGCTTCATTTTGTAATATAATTTGACGTTCTATGCTATGTCTTTTAGGCTACAAAAAGAAATGTAAGGTGACATTGTGAAATGAAAACATTTTAAGTAAAGATCCCGGTATGAAAACCAAGTTGGCATTAGACCGCTAGATATCAGTCTATTTGTAGCTCTCCACAAATGACTTTCTCTAGTACATCTGGTTCAAACCGACAACACCTTTTTGATCCTCTACGTGCATATGGATCTTCGGTAGAAAAACCTTTCCTATCATTACATAGCACTGCTGCAGGAATCAAATCGATTATAAACTAGTAAACAGGCTGGTATGCAGGCTACATGATTAATTTTTAACTGTTGCAGTTACTTTCATAAGACAGCCTGTCAGGAGAGTTTAAGTTAATGGCAATAATTAGGTCTCTTATTTCTAATAAAAATATTCCATGTACAATTGCTTTGTCTTGACTATTAAGTGGATAGACAGAAGAGAAAATATGTCTTTCTGCAATAGTGTGTTGTGACCTATTAGCATAAAAGCTGCACCATCTATTTTCATTGTACGTGCTTGTTAATATTAGAAAATAAACACATCTGAACATTTTCTACCACGTCTCATCTCAAATGATGTTTTTAATCTCAGCAGCTGACTTGAAGGAAGTGAGTTTTGCTTGAATTGTTTGTTGTTGATTTTGAATACTAGATCTTCTTACCTTTTGTGTTAGTATATGTTTATTAGAAATTAGTGCTTTCTTGTTCTGAGATAGAGAAAAATGAATATTGTCATGTAACTGTGCTGGGTGTATGTAGAATGAGAGGCATTAGAACATGCCCAATGTACTACTCCAGCAGAGTAAGTGTGGAGAAATACATCCTTCCTCAGACCTTTCTAACATAAAACATTTTGTGGGGAGTTAGTGAGCATCCTTGGTGGACTCTCCAGACTCCAAGGATACAGCTCTTATTAATGTGGTGTTTCACAAATGGGTTGATTCTAAGGGAAGTTTGCAACAGTATCTGAAAATATTATAAGAGTAATGACTAATTTGGACAAAATAATGCATCTCCAAAAATACTGAATAATGGATGCCGTGAATAACTTCCAGTTTAAGCTACCTTCCACCCATTGTCAGAATGATTGCTTTCCTTGTGGTTTCTAAACCGCATATGAGAAACTATCCATTTACTTCTAGTGGTATTAAATCCTCTTTCCTACAAACTGTAAAAGATCCATTTTCTCAACTTACCCACTTTTATCCTACCCACCAACTATGCAATCAGAAATAGTAAAAAATGTGGGGCCAAAATATTGCTGAACTATTCTATCAAACAGTATGTCAAGGTCTAGGTCTTTACTGCCTTTTAAGAAAATTTACTACTTTTCTTGTGTGTGTGGATAATCTATGGTTCATACAGATGGCAGTTATACCACTCTCATTGCCCTCCATTCACCACTACCTTTCGAGACACACTGATATTTATGAACACATAAAATCACACGTGACCTATTTATCCAACCTATATGTTCCGTTATAACATCAACTCAATTCTCAGCCATGAATCTTTTTCTGAAAAGTTGCCAAAATTTAAGTATTCTTTAATAAATTTGCCAGAGGTAGGTAAGAAGTTAAAATTGCCCAAATATACACAGATTTCATAAGAAAATAATAACGTGTTAAACTGAAAATTAAACCATGATTAGAATGTTGGAAATGTTTTCCTTTACTGGGAGGTAATAGAAGATAAAAACTTGTAAATTAGTTATTTCTCATTATTTTATAGTTTTTACATTATATTTTGATTCAGAAAAAATATGATTTGTATGCAAGTATATGTGTATTTACCAATGTGCTTCTTTACAAAATTTTTGTATGCACAAACTATGCTTATAACTACTCAAAACAGTTTTCTATAGAAATTCTCACTACAAGAAAATACACTTTGATATGACGGTAATTGTAATAATAATCATAGCTAACATTATTGAAGGATTATTTAGGAACCAAGTACAGTTCTAAGGGGCTTTCTGTATTAGCTAATTAATTACAACATTCCTATGAGGTAGGTACTCAGGAACCACATTTTACAGATGAGTAAGTTTGTAATGTTGAAAAGATGTTTTAAACATCAGATAAAAGTAATTCCTCAAATTGAACTATTCCCTATGTTTAAAGTAAACATTTTAGTAACTGTATTATTATGTCTTCGAAGACAGTAGGCTACCTTAGTAAGTTACAGCTCAGGGTAGTAAACAGTTCAGATGATTTCAGCTCATAAACACAATATAATTCTTGAATATGTCTTAAATAGATCATCCTAAAACTGAACGCTGACTTGACTTGCAATTTGGTTCTGAAGTGGTATAGTGGTCAAATGACAGACACATTTGGCAAAAATTAAAATATAAGTTTTTATTGGGCAGTTTTTAATAAATGTATCAGAAGAAATCAGGGGCTATTGACCTAAAAATATTTCTTAAATTTATTAAACATATTTGGAGAGATACAGGAAAAAAAAGTCCCTCATATAACAGATAAAATAAACTGTCGGAAAGAAATATTAAGTTTCAAGCAAAAATAGAAAGCTATAGGGATTACTACACTGTCCCACATGGTAGTTTCTGTCCACATGTAGCTGTCAGGCACTTGAATAAGTGGCTAGGCCAAATTTGGATATGGTGTAAGTTCAAGTAAGTACAAGATCCTTAATATCACAGACTAGTATTGAACAAAGGTAGACTATCTCATTAATAATTATTTATATTGATTACATATTTAAAATATATTTATGATGTATTATATATATTGGATTAAATAAAACATGCTATTAATCAATTATGACTTTTGTTTTACTCCTTTAATGTGGCTATCACAAAGTTTTAAATTATTTACAAGCCTCTCATGCTCTAAAACACGTGAATGGTACAATAATTCTCACTCTTGCTTTACGGGTACTACAGTATGTTAGTCTATATAGACAAGAGTGTTATAAGAAATTATGTTTAAAAGTCTTGAGATAGAAAGCCTTTAGAAAATCATATGCATAATATACTACTACTGTCATGTGCTGATTAATGACAGTTTAGTCAATGATTAACTGCATATATGAGGTTAATTCCATAAAATTACAATGGGACTTGTCTCACTGTATTTTTACTGTACCTTTTCTATGTTTAGGTAGGTTTAGGTATACAAATACTTACCATTGCATAAAAATTGCCTGCGATATTCAGTTCAGTAACATGCTGTACAGATTGGTGTCTGCCAGCAATAGGCTACGCCATATAACCTGCATTTCTAATAGGCTATAACATCTAGGTTTGTGTAAATATGCTGCATAATGGTCATGCAACAACATTGACTAATGACACATTTGTCAGAGTATATCTCTAATGTTAAGTGACACATGACTGTACATAGGTCACTTTAAAAATTGAAATTAAAAGCCAAAAATGTAAACTAATGTGTTTTTTTTTTTCAAAAGTCATTACATGGTAGGATTTTTGTGAAGAAATGAAATGTGTTTACTCAAAAGCAGATGCAAAAACAAAACAGAAACTATGACATGCTCATCAGAACATATACACACACAAAGGGTTGTCATTATATGAGAGAAATATAAGGTGCCTATGAGGATCCAGTTGCTTAAAAGGCCTTTCATGGTACAAAAAAGGATGCAAATTATAACAACAAATACTAAGGCTGTGCTTGATAGTGGTTAGAGGCATCTTTTCTGCCCCTATGCTTCCTTGATTCCAGATCTACCACAGAAACAGTATGTCCTTAGACTGGTTGCTTAGTGTTATATTCTTGGTTCTAGCTGTGTAGAACCTGAAAGAAAGGCTTGTATGCAAGTGCTTTGCTTAATTGTCTGACCCAAGAAAGAAGGCATGCAGCACAACTAGAGTAGAGGAAAAGGAAGGAAAGCCAGTTCAAGAATGTCTTAGCAGGTTGGATACTGACTTCAGGACCTTCTGAGGAATTTTATCAAATGTCAGAACGGTCTGCATCAGGGAAAATAGGGAGGGTACATTTCGTATTGTCTCCTGACACCCATGGGTTAAGAATAAAGGCACAGTCCTTCAGACTTTATTGGTTCATGTTCTGGCTATACAGCCATGAGCTGTGCTTGTACAAACGTAGAGCTGTGGTTGTTTCATATTGTGGTGCAGAAAAGAGATGAGAGCAAGACGTGAAAGGTATGCTTAGCCAAGGCATGATCGGCTTCACGTGTGTCAAGCCCATCAACATTTTTTTTGAAACTGGTGACTGCAGCAGTGGTTCAAAGAAGAAATAAAGAAATTTTGAAATGATGTACAAGACATGAAAATAGTAAATGCCCTCTTTGCCCGCTGACATCCATGTAAGATGAAACTTGCTCCTCTTTGCCTTTTGCTATGATTGTGAGGCCTCCCCAGCCATATGGAAGTGTAAGTCCAATTACACCTCTTTCTTTTGCAAATTGCCCAATCTCAGGTATGTCTTTATCAGCAGCATGAAAACAGTCTAATACAGTAAATTGGTACCAGGAGTGGGGTGTTGCTGAAAAGATACCCAAAAATGTAGACATGACTTTGGAACTAGGTAACAGGCAGAGGTTGGAACAGTTTCTAAGGCTCAGAAGGAAAATGTGGGAATGTTTGGAATTTCCTAGAGACTTGTTGAATGGCTTTGCTCAAAATACTGATAGAGATATGGACAATAAGGTTCTGGCTGAAGTGGTCTCAGATGATGATGAGAAACTTGTTGAGCACTGGAGCAAAGTGACCCCATTATGTTTTAGTAGAGAGACTGACAGTGTTGTGCCCCTGCCCTAGAGATTTGTGGAACTTTGAACTTGAGAGATATGATTTAGGGTACCTGGTGGAAGAAATTTCTAAGCAGCAAAACATTCAAGAGGTAATTTGGATGCTGTCAAAAGCACTCGAGTTATAAAAGAGAAAAAGAGCATAAAAATCTGAAAAGTTTGCAGCCTGGCAATGTGGAAAAGAAAGTAAGAAAAAAGGAAAGAAGGAACGGAGGAAGGAAGGAAAGGAAGAGAAGGAAGATCCATTTTCTGAGGAGAAATTCAAGCTGGTTGCAGAAATTTGCAATAAGTAATGAGGAAGCAAAGGTCAATCCCCAAAACAATGGGGAAAATGTCTCCAGGGCATGTCAGAGGTCTTCACCACAGCCTCTCCCATCACAGGCTCAGAGGCCTAGGAGGAAAAAGTGGTTTCCTGGGTTGGACCCAGGGTCCCCAACCTGTGTGCAGCCTAGGGACTTGGTGCCCTGTGTCCCAATCACCCTTCAGCCATAGCTGAAAGGGGCCAACATAGAGCTCAGACCATGGTTTCAAATGGTGCAAGCCCCAAGCTTTGGTAGCCCATTTGGTGTTGAGCTTGTGGGTACAAGAACTCAATAATTGGGGTTTGGGAAGCTATGCATAGATTCAGAAGATATACGGAAACACCTGGATGCCGTTTGGTGCAGGGGCGGGGCTCTCATGGAGGACCTCTCCTAGCAGTGCAGAAGAGAAATGTGGAGGTCAGAGCCCCCACACAGCATCCCTACTGGGCACTGCCTAGTGGAGCTGTGAGAAGAGGGCCAGCGCCTTCCAGAACCCAGAATAGTAGATGCACCTATGGCTTGCCCTGTGTGCCTAGAAAAGTTGCAGTCACTCAACACCAGCCAATAAAAGCAGCTGGGAGGGAGGCTGCACCCTGCAAAGTCACAGGGGCAGAGCTGCCCAAGACCATGGGAACCCGCCCCTTGTGTCACTATGACCTGGTTGTGAGACACGGAGTCAAAGGAGATCATTTTGGAGCTTTAAGATTTGACTTCCTCACTGAATTTCAAACTTGCATGGATCCTGTAGCACTTTCATTTTGGTCAATTTCTCCTTTTTGGAATGGTTGTATTTATCCAGTATCTGTACCCCTATTGTATCTAGGAAGTGACTAGCTTGCTTTCGATTTTACAAGCTCATAGGCAGAAGGGACTTGCCTTGTCTCAGATGAGACTTTGGACCATGGACTTTTGGGTTAATGCCAAAATGAGTTAAGATTTTGGGAGACTGTTGGGAAGGCATGATTGGTTGGGAAATGTGAGCATGTGAAATTTGGCAGGGGCCAAGGGTGAAATGATATGGTTTGACTCTGTGCCCCTAACCAATTATTATCTTGAATTATACTCCCATAATTCCCATGTGTTGTGGGAGGGGCCTGGTGGGAGATAATTGAATCATGGGGTGCCGTTTCCTGCATACCTTTCTCATTATAGTGAATAAGCCTCATGAGATCTGATGGTTTCATCGGGTTTCTGCTTTTGCCTCTTCCTCATTCTCTCTTTGCCAGCTGCCATCCATGTAAGTAGGGACTTGCTCCTCCTTGCCTTCACCCATGATTGTGAGGCTTCCTCAACCACGTGGAGGTATGAGTCCATTTAAACCTCTTTCTTTTGTAAATTGCCCAGTCTGTGGTATGTCTTTATCAGCAGCATGTAAAAGACTAATACAAATACCTATAAATCCAACTTTTTGTACTTGGAAAGGGCCTGTGGATATTGTCTTTCATATGCTGTTACTATGAGGATAAATTGAGATACTGACTATAAAGCATTTAACACCATGTCTGGTACAAGCTCCTGTCTAATAAAACTTTTTTTTTTATTATTAGACACAGTCTCATTCTGGCATCCAGGTTGGAGTGCAGTGGTGTGATCATAGCTTATTGTAGCCTTGACCTCTTGGGCTCAAGCAATCCTCCCAACTCAGCCTCCCAAGTAGCTGGGAATATAGGCATGCACCACCACATCCAGCTAATTTTTAAGTTTTTAGTAGAGACAAGATCTTACCATGTTGCCCAAGCTGGTCTTAACCTCCTGGCCTCAAGTGATCCACCTGCCTTGGCCTTTCAGCGTGCTTGTAATGCCGGGATTATAAGCATGAGCCATCACACCCGGTCTAAATCTTAGCTTTTTTTTAATTACTATTCAGATCAGCTATATCTGATCAGTATAACATGTGATCCACCAATTAGTGGCTTAAAATAGAAAGTTGTTTCTGTTGTATGGTTTTTCCACTGTGTGTTGGCAGGAGAAATCTCACTATTGTAATCACCCAGGAATCAAGACTGATGAAGGAGTCGCCATGTGACAATAAGATTGACAAAGAAAAGTAAAGATGAAGGAAATAGAAAATAAATTCCAACTTTTATTTGATGATTTTATCTATGCAAGAAGCCACTCAGAGAATGCAGGCACATCTGTTCTCCCACTACCTTCTCCATCTATGTGTCCAAAGGACTCTGCGTCTTTGTGTGGCCAAGGACACTGAAGATTACATATCTATCAAATCATATTAAATGTAATTGTGTTTTCACCAAGATTTGCTATACGGAAAGAGAGGAAAAATTATATATTCCACAAATGGGACTTTGTGATAATTTATAAACACTACAGGGGTCAAACTGATGAAAGGTCAATAAAAAAGGGAAGAGGTTGCATGTGAAAGAACAGCAGTGCAGAGTTAGAGGGAGAACACAGCTGGGCCCTTTCTCAGTTATTCAAAAGAGATACTAGCAAGCCCCATGGCTTCTGCTGGCATCTTGTTTTCCAGAGCCCCCTCCTGCTGTGCTAATGAGGTGAAAAGTGACCTGCTTGCTCATTTTCTGGCTCTTTACTTGGTAATGGTATGACATGCTGAAAAGCTGACTGCTTTTGCTTGCATTAGAGATTAGATCATGCAATCCCTAACAGATGCTCTTAAGGTTTTTGAAATAGCAAATCTGAAATTTCAAAACTGCATGTGTTTTTCATCTAAAATGCTGAAGGTGTAACAACACTCCCATTAATTTCACACACTTTCACATACGGTTCTTTAACACAATGTGTCACAAGTTACTGGCCTACAAATTACTCAGTTTGCTATTCCAATCAATAATTATAAGCTATGAAGAGCCCTCAAGTGTCCAATTTCATTTGATGACATATTTTGCACTCTGACCCTTCTATCATAAGAAAGTGTTTTTCTTTTGATGGCATTAATACCACCTTTTAAGATCAGTCTTGCAAACTCAGCCCTCAAGAGGATTTTTATATCTTTTGTTACCAGATGAAGGGCATCTCTTTGTTTATGACCTTGAGTTGAGTACAGACAGAATACATGCATCTGTATGCACCTGTGTTTGCATGTGAGGAAGTCAAAAAGAAGGGAGATAAGTTTACCTAGAATTGAGACTGGCATAATTTTTCATGAATTTTGCTTTAAAAAGAATAAAGTAAAATAGTTAGGGTTAGTATAAAACAAACAAAACTTTAGGCATGGGAAAGGCAAAGGCTTAACTAGGACTATTAGAAAAATGTGGCATAAATTCTGGGTCATTTAGTCATAAAAACAAAGGAAATATTATTTTTATTGTAACAGGAGTAGTAGCAAGAGAAAGACCAATAAGATTCCCGATTCAAGTAATAGAACTTTATAAGCAAGACTGAACAGAGCAGAGGCTCGAAAAATTATATACAGCTTACTAGTAGGGGATCAGAGTTGCATTCCAGCTTTTAAATAAAAGAAAATTTTTAAACAGTGCCCAAATTTAAATTTAGAGACAAAGAGACCTGGTCTCTGAGAATAGAAGAATGCGTATCTTCAAATTCTTTTGAGTGCAATTTCTTTTCCTTCTCACCCTTTTCAATGTTACAAATATTTGACGTTTAGCTCTCTTGGCCATCTAGGGAAGAGATATGAAATTTCTAGTGATAAAACTATTGGATTGTTTAGAGGAAAAAGATGCTTACTGTGTCTCAGGTCACACAATCCAAACTTTACCACAGAATAGCAATGGATCTCATGAGGGTCCTTGCTGATGTGCTTTGGAACCCAAAGGGAGCTGAGCCCATGCCCAAAAGCTAGCTAACCTCTTGAGCATCACCCACTTTTGGAGCACAGACTAGCTGCATTTGATCAGCAGCCTGATTCTTTTATTTATTTATGTATTTATGTGTTTATTATATTTTAAGTTATGGGGTACATGTACAGATCGTGCAGGTTTGTTACATAGGTATACACCTGCCATAGTACTGGTTTGCTGCATCCATCACCATCATCTACATTAGGTATTTCTCCTAATGCTATCCCTCCCCAATCCCCCCCACCCACTGCTATTCCTCCTCTAGCTCCCCACCCACCCCCCAGGCCCTGGTGTGTGATTTCTCTCCCAGTGTCCGTGTGTTCTCATTGTTCAACACCCACTTATGAGTGAGAACATGTGGTGTTGGTTTTCTGTTCTTGTGTCAGTTTGCTGAGAATGATGGTTTTCAGCTTCATCTATGTCACTGCAAAGAACACAAACTCATCTTTATTTATGTCTGCATAGTATTCCATGGTATATATGTGCCACAGTTTCTTTAACCAGTCTATCATTGATGGGCATTTGGGTTGGTTCCAAGTCTTTGCTATTGTGAACAGTGCTGCAATAAACATAGGTGTGCATGTGTCTTTATAACAGAATGATTTATAATCCTTTGGGTATATACCCAGTAATGGGATTGCTGGGTCAGATGGCATTTCTATTTCTAGATCCTTGAGGAATCTCCACACTGTCTTCCACAATGGTTGAACTAATTTACACTCCTACCAACAGTGTAGAAGTGTTCCTATTTCTCCACATCCTCTCCAGCATCTGTTGTCTCCTGATTTTTTAATGATCGCCAATCTAACTGGCGTGATGTGGTATCTCAATGTGATTTTGATTTGCATTGCTCTAATGACCAGTGATAATGAGATTTTGTTTACATGTTTGTTGGCTGCATAAATGTCTTTTTTTGAAAAGTGTCTGTTCATATACTTTGCCCACTTTTTAATGGGCTTGTTTGTTTTTCTCTTGTAAATTTGTTTAAGTTCTTCATAGATTCTGGATATTAGCCCTTTGTCTGATAAGTAGATTGCAAAAATACTTCCCATTCTGTTGGTTGTTGGTTCACTCTAATGATAGTTTCCTTTGCTGTGCAGAAGCTCTTAAGTTTAATTAGATCCCATTTGTCTATTTTGACTTTTGTTGCCATTGCTTTTGGTGTTTTAGTCATGAAGTCCTTGCCCATGCCTATGTCCTGAATGGTATTGCCTAGATTTTATTCTAGAGTTTTTATGGTGTTAGGCCTCATGTTTAAATCTTTAATCCATCTGGAGTTAATTTTTATGTAAGGTATAAGGAAGAGATCCAGTTTCAGATCCAGTTTCAGCTTTCTGCATATGGCTAGCCAGTTTTCCCAACACCATTTATTAAATAGGGAATCCTTTCCCCATTGCTTGTTTTTATCAGGTTTGTCAAAGATCAGATGATTGTAGCTGTGTGTCATTCCTTCTGAGGCCTCTGTTCTGTTCCATTTGTCTATAGCTCTGTTTTGGTACCAGTACCATGTTGTTTTGATTACTGTAGCCTTGTAATATAGGTTGAAGTCAGGTGGCTTGATGCCTCCAGCTTTTTTTTTTTTTTCCTTAGGATTGTCTTAGCTATGTGGGCTCTTTTTTGGTTCCAAATAAAGCTTAATGTGTTTTTTTTCCCAATTCTGTGAAGAAAGTCATTGGTGACTTGATGGGGATAGCACTGATTCTATAAATTATTTTGGGCAGTATGGCCATTTTCACAATACTGATTCTTCCTAACCATGAGCATGCAATGTCTTTCCATTGATGTCCTCTCTTATTTCTTTGAGCAGTGGTTTGTAGTTCTCCTTGAAAATGTCATTGACATCCCTTTTTAGTTGTATTCCTAGGTATTTTATTCTCTTTGTAGCAATTGTGAATGGGAGTTCACTAACATGATTTGGTTCTCTGTCTATTATTGGTGTATAGGAATTTTTGCAATTTTTGCACATTTATTTTTTATCCTGAGACTTTGCTGAAGTTGTTTGTCAGCTTAAGGAGATTATTGTAAGAGCTATTTACGACAAACCCACAGCCAATATCATACTGAATGGGCAAAAGTTGGAAGCAGTCCATTTGAAAACTGGCACAAGACAAGGATGCCCTCTCTCACCACTCCTATTCAACAGAATATTGGAAGTTCTGGCTAGGGCCATCAGGCAAGAGAAAGAAATAAAAGGTATTGGATTAGGAAGAGAGGACGTCAAATTGTCCCTGTTTGCAGATGACATGATTGCATATTTAGAAAACCCCGTTGTCTCAGCAGCCTGATTCTTTTAATTCATTGTCTTGCAAGACGCATACCTGCGTGGTTAGTTCTTTTCTGACTTATTCAATTTAGATATACCTCTTCATGATACTTCCAGGAAACCCATACACCCAAGGGAAAGAGAAAATTCTTCTACCTGTACTCGAGAATGAGGAGGAAACTAATATATTCTTGAGGTCCCTAGAGCTGGTAATGTGGTTGGTTAATAAAACCCTTTTCCATAAACATAAAAAAAAAAAAAAACTAGTGTTACTAGGAAAATAAAAATTAATTTATTCAGCACATGTGATACTCAAGGAATCTGAGGTAAGTAGGATGTCAAATAAAGGATGGACATTGGCTAGAACATAAAAGCTGCAAAGATGAAACCTTCTTGGGGAAAAATCTGCTTACTACATATAGGTAAAGATTAGTAGATAACTAGGCAGTTCTAGTTAAGAATGCAAATATGATTTGACAAAAGGAAATATAAGTAACTTATATATTATTTTATGGAATTTGGGGTGTTTAGGCAGTGAGGACATGTAAACATTTATATAATTTATTGAATGCAGGTTAGGAGTATTGTATTTATTCAAGCCTGATATTATACAACCCATAAAATGAATTGTGAAACCAATTATGATGACTGATTGAAAAGAAAAAGAAAATTTTAAAGCAATAATGCTTACACAAAAACCAAGATGACTGTTCCTGAAAATATAAGAACTAGTATAAATACCTAATGATGGCATCATATAGCCAACTAAATTTGAATTTCTATCGATAAAAATGTTTAAAAAATATTCCACAGTCTAAGTAATCTAATGACATTACTATTATATCACTATACATAGATGATATACGCACACCCAGACATACATATCCACATATAGAGTTTCTACCATCAAAGGCTAAAATCTCATCTGTTTCCTGTCTTACGCTGATTATATGCAACTTATCTAATGCAATCTTCTTCAATATGATAAGCCTTTAAAAATAAAATTTAAAAAAGAGGTGTACTGGAAAACCAAAGTTCTTGTTATTGCAATTATTGAACTCACCCATACAAGATCTTTGAGGAGGGATTTGATCTTGACACAGAAACTTATCAATTGTGTTTCCATAGAAATGATTATTTTAGGACCTTTGATCCTGAGAAATGTCTTCATTTCTGTCTCAGTGACCATGTACTCATCTCAGGTGCATTAATCCACCCATCAAATTTGGTAAATTGATACATAGGGTTTTTTTTCGTTATAAAGGAAGCTTTCCTTTGATAGATATGACTTCCATGGAGAAGATGAGATGAAAGAAATGTATTGGAAAATGGTATGCAGTAGTCATCACCAGTCTGTGTGAAGCTAAAGGACTTAACAAAGTCAAGGCTAAAGTTTCTTACAGATCTAATATTCTGATTTTTAAAAATTTATTTTGTTAACATGTTAACAACTTACTAAACACATTCTATCCTCTCTTTAAAGTGGGCATTCCCATCCTTTGGGAGAAGATTTCTAACTACAGGTCATGTTCTTCAGTTAACACTATCAAATAACATGACTTAGTTTTCAACTAGTCTCAAGTTCAGTCCCACCTTACAAAAGGTGCTGGTGCAATGTATTAATTAAACAATTCATGAAAGAAATTCAGGAAGATTCACAAAATTTAAAATTGATAGACAACATTTAACAAGCTGAGAGATGGAAGTTAACTATGCACAGAAAGATTTGGTTCAAATCATTCAATGAGACATGATATTTGAAATATTTTTCACTCATTCACACCTAAATTGAACTCACAATGTGTGTTTCCTCAATATATAAATTCCTTTATGTAAATGGATGCTCTGTATACAAAATACTGGCAGAAAAAACTATTTAGGTAAAAAAACCTTATTTTTTGTGCCTAGGAAGCTGTTGTAAACTTATACATGGAACCTAAGTTTGAGCATCTGAAAGTGGTTAAAAAAATGGGAAGAAGTTCAACTACTACCTAACTGGTAGGAAAAATGTGCAACGATTTTCTGCTTATATTCTAAGGTAGGTTCAGATTGGTCTTGTATTAAGTTTCAAATTATAAAGTAATAACCGTAAGTCACTCATGAATTTCTTTAATTCCCCACCTAAATAGACTCACATGTATACCTAGCCTGATGTTAGGGAGGAGAGGCTTTCCAGTCTATACTAGTCTGTTTTCATCCTTTTACATAACTACAGATAATATCCCTACTTTTTCCTTTGGCTCATCTGTAAAGCCTATGAGGTATTATTGTTTGGAAATTTAAACCATAATAGAACATACTATTAAGTTTTCCTTATTTTGAGTCATACTCTATTTGATTTTGACCACTGAAGTAATCTTTTCCAATGATTTTCATTATTTATTTTGTTAACTGCCACATCATCAATAATTTCAAGTACATCAACCTATTGCAGGTACAATATGATCTTTCTTATTCAGAGCTTTTCTTCTTAAAAGAACACTCTTTATTCTAATAATAACATTGTATTTTGCAAATGTCTCAAATGTTGGTAAAAAGAAATTCCTGAAAGGGAATCAGTTCTGTTTTTCATTGCATTCTTATAAGTGCATGGCCTGCATGCTGCCTGACAAATTTATTCGGTGCTCAATTAATATCTAATATTTTACAGGTTTCACTGGTTTTGTAAAAATCAAATAAAAGATATACTGCAAACTTCAGCAAAAATACATAGGTTTTACTGCTTTTGAAGTCACATTCCCTTTCTGAGCTACATAATTATTTGTGCATTTCACTCAGCTTTAATTAAAGTTAAAACCAAAATACCTTTACACCTATACAAAAGTTATCCTGGACTGTACTGTCAAAGAAAGAATCGAAAGTCACAGAGAGAAAGTATAAAAAATATGAGAGAAGGAAAATGGAACATAAAACAGGTTTTATTTTATTTGCATTTTCTATTAAGAATTTCCAGACTTTTCTGTGGTGATAGGATGAGAAGGAGTAATAGAGATATGCAGCTAATTATGAGGACACAGAATAAATCTGCATATAAAATATGTAGACTACCTTTAACAAGCAATTTTGTAGTAAGATAAAATACTCATAATGTTTCCTGTAAACACTGTGTAACATTGAAAGCATATTTTATTTGAAGACTATTTCTGAATCACCTTGAAATATTCTGTTGCTATCAGAAGTAACTTTGACAAAACTTTAAATAAATCATTTAATAAATTACTTATAATTTATTACCCCTGAATACATGTAATTATTATTCTTATAATTAAATTAATAGTCTAAAGGAATCTGTGATAATAGTGGTATTTTTGTATGACAGCTAATGATTGATGATCAAATGCAAAGCAAACTAGCAATTGATCTCAGCAAATTATACACTATACACACATTTCAAGGCATCACAACTTAGTTGCTGTAACTCAAAGGAATATCTTTTGACAAGCTTTCAGTTGTGTTTCCTTAATTAGAGGACGCCTCACACAATATAGGTTATCACTTCTAGTCTAGATGCTGGTAGATATATCCTGAGATTTGCCACTGGCAAATGAGACTACATGCTTTCTTCATTAGCATGCAGCCTGGTAGAAAAGACTAAAAACACCTGTGCATGAAGAAGTAGAGAGACTCCTAGTACCGCATACTGATGGCTATGGAGAAGTGTGTGGGCCTAAACATTTCTAGGGAGCAGATCAGAAAGACTTGACAAATCTGAAGCACACTGTTTATCATCGAGTGACATATTTAATTTCCAGCGGAAGCACTGACACAAGTTTTCCAACTTGTGATTTGTTGAATGGTTTACAACGGGTTTGCCCATCTGAAGGAATCCGTAACATAATATTTATTTACTTTTTTGGATTGATTTACTTTTTATTTATTTATTTATTTTTAGAAACAGGGCCTTACTTTGTTACCCAGGCTTGACGGCAGTAGCACCATCATAGCTCACTGCACCCTCAAACTCATGGGCACAAGCAATTCACCTGCCTCAGCTTCCTGAGCAGCTGGGACTGCAGGCACACACCACTGCACCTGGCTAATAGTTTTCATTTTTTATAGAGATAGGGTCTTGCTATGTTGCCTAGGCTGGTCTCAAACTCCTAACCTCCAGCAATCCTCCGGCCTTGGCCTCCCTAAGTGCCGTAATTATAAGCGTGAGCCACCTTGTCCAACCAGCATAATGTTGATTTATGTTAAAGAGTTTTGTGTGATGACAAAGATAATAGATGAGTGGGAGAAGTGAACTTATAGATGTATCTTTAACCCCAAAGGGTAACCTAAGAAGCACTTGATTGTACTTGTACTAAAATACAAACAGCTTTTCAGCTAGAAAGTACTTTTAAGCTTTCCACGTTTCTCTGTACACTTAGTCAACAAACTGACGTAATCTTAATCCTTTACCTCTACTGCTGACCCACTAAGCATCCCCTCTTATAAAAGGCAAATCCAGCTAGAAGCATTTAAATGAAACTACCTATAGAAGCCTCAAATTCTGATTAGACAGAAAAATGAACAACATGAAGAAGGTAGGTTAGAGGTTTTTTTTACAATGAGAAATTTTTTTGAAGATCTTTTTTTAAAAGGCCTTACAAAACTGCATCCTATAAGCAGATTTCCAAAACTTTCACTCAAATAGTAGTAGTCACATTTTCCTTACATTGCTCAACTTTGAAGAAATCCAAAAATTGCTCAGCTCTAAACACAGAGGATCTGCCAAATTCCAAATCTGCATCCCCAACAACACTCAAAGATAAGTTGTTTTAAATATTTTACACACAACTAGCATGGTTACCTACTGCTTCTGGAGCAATTTGTAAAGCTTAATAGAGGTTGATCTTGGATGAATTTTTGCTTTAACACAGTTGAGCATTTCTGCTTCTTAAGAAAAGTGGTGTTCAGGGAAGGATGACATTATGCTCTGAAATTAAACTTGAGAAGGAATTGGTTTTATTTTTGGTTAATACAATTCACTACATCCTGTGACATTTTCATCCATCAGAGAGTAAGAAAGATAGAGTAAATCAACATTTGCTTTACTTTTTATTCAACTTCTAGTTATCCCAAAATGAATGCTAGAACCCTGTTCTTCTGGCCTTTAAACAATTTTACTTCTCATTAAAGTGGTGATATTTGGAAGACAAACTTCATTTTCATCAACAAATGTCTTCTGAGTGGTCTTTGCGTAACTGCTAAGTAATTCCTACAAAGTCTTGTAGAAATTCCACATTCCGTGAAAATAAATAAAATGCTTGGAAATATGCTGAAAACAGAGTTAACTGGTTGGGAATAGAGTGAAGGTGGAGGTAACCAGGAGGCACTCTTGACTACTATTGTTCTTTTTTAAAATTATTTTAACTCTTACTTTAGATTCAGGGGTACTCATGCAAGTTTGTTACATGGATAAATTGTCTGACACTGAGGTTTGGAGAAAGACTGATTCTGTTGCCCATGTACATAGGAAAAACTGCTCAACCTCACTAATCATTAGATAAATGCGATTCAAAACCACAATGAGATACTATCTCAGACCAGACAGAGTGGCCGTTATTAAAAAATCAAGAAATAACAGACATTATTGAGGTTACAGAGAAAAGAGAACACCTAACCTACCAGACGTCTGTACCGTAGTGTGCTTAGCACAGTTACATTAACCTATAGTTGGGTAAAATTACCTAACACAAAGCCTATGTTATGACAAAGTGTTGAATATCTCATGTAATTTATTGAATACTGAAAGTGAAAAACAAAATGATTGTATAAATACTTGTAATACAGTTTCTACCAAATACATATCACTTTTGCACCATTGTAAAGTCAAAAAAATTGTAAAGCAAGTCACTGTTAGTCAGAAACTGTCTTTACTCTGTTAAACTCAAAGACTATCTTCTTCTTCTCTTTCACTTTGTTCTTCTTTTCATTCCTCAAACTTTCCTTCTCTGTGGTACTTAAACTAGTGACAAACCCCTTCATACCTTTTATATATGAGGTTGGTCTGCCTTCTCCTTGATGTTTTCTTACCTAAATTTATCATCCTTCCTCTTTCACTAATTTATTTGCTCAAAAAACTCTACTGCAAGTAGGCCAAACTGAGTGGTTTAGGGCACTGTCCTCTGGATAGACAAGTTTGCCAAAGACTTATGATCCCAACTTCAAGAACAGGGATTTCCCAAAACCGCTCTCAAGTTTGACAATTCACTAGAGAGCCTCACAGAACTCACTGGAAGCTATTATACTCACAATCATGCTTAATACAGAGAAAGATTACAAATTAGAATCAGCCAAAGGAAGAGACATGAAGGCAAGGTCTGGGAGGGTTCCAAAGGCAAAGCTTCTGTTGTTTTCCAGCATCCATATGCCAACCAGAGAACCAGTACTGCCAACCAGAGAATCTCGGCTGAGCTGAGCTGCCCAGAGTTTGTTGAGGCTTCATATGCAGGCATGATTAATTAATTAACTGCCTCCACATTTGAACTCAATCTCCAGCTCCCCCACCAACTTTTCGATTAAGATGATATAACGTTGTCCATAGTTGCCATTCTAAACTATATAGTTGGTCGGTAAGATGATTCATGGTGACAGTCCTCACCATGAATCATCTTACTAGCATAAAATGACAGGTATAGTTTCAGGGGTACACCTTGGATAATTAAGACATTTCTATCTATAACTCTGAAAATTCTAAGTGTTTAGAGGTTACAATTTAGCAGCTGAGCACAAATGCCAGACTTCTCTTTGGGTGAGGCCAAATTCTTCGCTACACACATTCTCTTGAGGCGCTCTTCTCATCATCCATCACTATCTATTTTTATTTCTATTGTGTCAAGTGATACTAATAATAAATGATTAATAAATGACAAATAAATGATTCTCAAATCTGTATCCCAGAGTCTTCCCCCGTTCTTTATTTTTAAGAATCTGTTGGGGTATTTTACCTATGTGACTCACTGACATCCCTAGATCTGTACTTCTTTCAAAGTCAAACTCATTATCTTTCTTCTAAATCCTTTCTCTCATGGGTTTTTCTCTCTGTTAATGACAATATCCTCATCAAAGTTGGAACCTGAAGTCATTTTTTTTTCCTGTCCTTTTGGTTTTATTTCTAATCAGTTGCTTACATTTGATACAATCTGTCTCTACGCTGCATGCAGCTGTGTTTTAAATCTCCTTATCTTTCATTTGAACCACTATAATAGACTTGTTTATTCCCCCTGTTATCTCCCTCTAACTTTGACCAAGAAATGGACAGAGTTAGAGGGGAGGTAACTTGGATTCTAAAATAAGGTTCTGATTATACTCTTTAGCATCTCAAAATTCTCAGGAGCCCCCTGGTGCATTGAGAATTAAGAATTAATTAATCCTTTACAGATGCATAAGAATGTTTTGCAATTTGCAAAGTACCTCATAACCATTATCATTTTACCACAGAAATAAACTTTGAAAATATTTGATTTTGCTCTGAATGAGGAAACTGAGATGCACAAAGATGATATTCTGGACTTTTTTGGTAACTGACACAGATTTATATCTTACCTTTTATATTCAAATCCACTCTTCTCTAAGACAGAGGAATATTCCTCATGCAGTCATCCAGTGTCTTCTATTGTGTGTCATTGATCTTATGTGCCATCACCAACACCTGCTAATTCTATGTTTTAGTTAAATTCTACTAATCAAATATCTGTTTTCTTTTCTTTTTTTTTTTAATTGTACTATTGGTTCTGGGGTGCATGTGCAGATCTTGCAGGTTTGTTGCATAGGTACATACATGGCAAAGTGGTTTGCTGCCTCCATCCTCCCATCACCTATATCTGGCATTTCTTCCCCATGTTATCCCTCCCCAACCTCCCCACCCTCTGCTGTCCCTCCTTTAGCCCCCTCCTCCAACAGAACCCAGTGTGTGATGCTCCCCCTCCCTGTGCTCATGTGTTCTCACTGTTTAACACCTGCCTATGAGCGAGAACATGTGGTATCAAACATCTGTTTTCAATCACCGTAATTTTAATTTTTGTGTGAAATCTACTCTACCTCTCCGTTTGGTTATCCTATACATTCTTCCAATTTTTCATAAAATCTTTATTGATACTGATTTGATGTGATCTCTTTCTTGTGATTTTTACTATTTTTGTGTGTTATTTTCTTATATCCACAAGTGTGAAGGTATATGCATTCCCAAGTGATGAGTACACACAGACCTTTCACAGATATTCCACTCAGGAGCCAAATATTGAACTGACATATTTTATTTCTTTCCATACCATGTTTAAAAGAGCATGAGGATTCCTATGATAGGTTTGACCTAAGCATTCTATATTTGGCAGAAGAAAAACAGATGTATGTTAAAGAAAAAAAAATATTCTGAGGCTTGTTCAAGTGGTAAGAAAAATTTTATTTAGGACTATTGTAGTAGATGTTAAGACTATTTGCCAGGTGTAGTGGCTCACACCTGTAATCCCAGCACTTTGGGAGGCCGAGGCCGGCAAATCATTTGAGGCTAGGATTTTGAGACCAGCCTAGCCAATATGGTGAAACTGCCTCTCTAAAAAAAAAGAGAGAGAGAGAAAGAAAAAGAAAGAGAAAGAAAGAAAGAAAAAAAGAAAGAAAGAAACAAACAAACAAAAAGGAAGAAAGGAAGGAAGGGAGGGAGGGAGGGAGGGAGGGAAGGAAGAGAGGGAGGGAGGGAAGAAAGGAAGGAAGAGAAGGAAGGAGGGAGGGAGGGAGGGAGGCAGGGAAAGAAGGAAGGAAGGGAGGGAAGGAAGGAAGGAAGGAAGGAGTGGGGTGTGGTATCATGTGTCTGCAATTTCAGCTACTCTGGAGACTGAGGCATGAGATTTGCTTGAACCTGGGAGGTAGAGGGTTGCAGTGAGCCAAGATCGGGCCACTGCACTCCAGCCTAGGCAACAGAGGGAAACTCTGTCTCAAAAAAAAAGAAAAAAAATGTCAAGACTATTACAATAGAGTAGAGAGATCAACTCAACTCTAAATGCAATAAAAACAGCTGGAGATTTATAGCTGTAGGAAAGAAAATGTTGTTGTTTTTTTTAACCTATTATAAGATTTATTGTTGAAGCCCCTATAACAAAGGGCAGATTAACAATAGAAAAACATACAAATGTATTTAATATAAGTTTTACATGACAAAAGAGCTTTTATAAATAAAAGGGCAAAGAGACAGGTAAACTTGTGTATTTTTATGCTTACGTCCGAAGAAAAGTGGATAGTCATAGAGAAATATGATTGGAGGACAAAAGGATATGACCTAACGGTAATAAACTGGGGGAAATTTAGCAAAGCCTCTTTGTTCATATTTTCCTCTGGGTCTTTTTGTCTTCACAAAGATTGTTTCTTTTCTCCTGGGATAAGGAGGGCAACTCTTCAATGGGAAGTTTATGACCTGCTTTATAAAGGGGAGAAGGGCAAAGGGAAAGGTGAGAGGAAACTTCTGCTTCTGCTTTTTCTTACAATGCCAAGTCAATATTTTGGGCTAGCGTCCTGAACCCTATCATAGCCAAGAAGAAGGGGGAGGGTGTCAGTGGATGGAAAATTACTAAGAGGGGTTTGTCAGGGTCGGGTGTTCTGGCTAATCAATTTGACAGAATTCTTGCTGAAGGAGGTGGGGGCATCAGATATCAAGGGTAGGGTGTACTTGTTAACCTGACTTAGCAGAATTCTTGCTACAACTGAACTAAGGAAGCCAAAGAGCTCAAGGATAAGGCTTAGTTGCAAAGAAGGTTCAAAGGAGTCTGTCTAAAGTTTGATCAAGTAGATTGTCTTTGTCACATGGTATATAGGACAGGAGAGAATAATGGTTTTCTTACCCTGAACAGCTGCACTTACCTTAGTTTCCCATTTGGATTAATGACTAATGAATTTTGCCTAATTTATTTTAGTCCATTTGTAGTTTTATCTCATCTATTTTCAGGAGATATTATCAGTTTTATGAGAAGGAGCTTAACCTCTCATGGCTATCAAGGGATGCCCAATTGAATACTAAACCAAGCTTGGATATCTGCCCTATGTATAGAGTCCATATGTTTCTTCCTATTAATCACGCTTCTTCTCCCAGAGTTTGCTTTCGTAGCCAAAGACGTCTCACACAATATCTCTCCCTATTCTCTTTTTCTGCGTTGTTTTTACAACCTTCCTTTGGACTTTTTTATTTCAATTCTAGCTATCTCACACTGTGACAATTAAAGCTGTAAACAGTTTTCCAGATGGCAAAGCACCAAAATAATTTTAAAGTTTGAGATAATATCTTATATGTTCTTCTTCATATGACACATGCCAGTGATTGATAATTTAGTTGTATTCTCAATCAAGTCAAATTCTAAACTTTTATCTTTTAGACTGAGGTCTTAAGTGATAGCTTGGAGTTAGTAATTATATGCAGATTAGCTTTTCATGTTTATTAAATTGTACTTCCCCCATATAAAAATAATCTATTTGTATAACACTCAAAATTTTATGAGGATTATTATCTACTATACTGCACTAAATTAATACAAATTTTATTTATCTATTTACTAGGTCATATTTCCTGATGCTTTAGTTATATGAAAGATTTTGCCTTTTTGAAATTTTAAGTTGATATTATTAAAGAATTACCTTCTCTTCTCCATTTACTAACACTTATGGTTTAAATTTATTTATAATTCATAAATTCAAATATATATAAAAGTACAGAGAACAATGTTCATGATATTTATCCACCATCGAGAATTTTTTAAAGTTTTGTCGTATTGCCATTACTTTTATTGAGGAATAAGACAGTATGGAATCAGGTTACATCTCTTTGTTTTCCTCCTAAAACCTACCCCCTCACTGCTTTCCCAGATACAATCACTTGTTCAAATTATTTTTCATGGAGTATAAAAAGACAATCTTGTGACGTTAACACTATCCAGTTTTCTGGCCCAGACAATCATCTCTCTAGACAAGCCTGCTGTATTCCTATCCCTACCAAAATTCCCATGGTTTTCCAGAAAGACAAGTGAACCTTTTGAAATTATGGGCATATAATAGTGTTTGATTTTCATGTGTCCCATGATTTCACCTCCTGCTTCAGCTTTCACATTATAATTAACCAGTCATCTCCAGGGAATGCATATTTAAGAAAATGAAATGTCATTCTAGTTCAGCCTGTGTGACAGCAGAAAACTTACCTCTAAATTTCAATCAAGAGCAGGTCACATGCTGAGAGAATAACAAGGGGCCAAGTCTGTGAGTATATTAGATTGGCACAAAGTTTATCTTTTTCAAGCTAAATTAGCTTCAGCAATAATCATTTAAGATATCAAAAATATCTTTATAAAATGTGTTTTCAATAACTGCTCTGACCCCTATTAAGAGTTACATGCATAGTAATAATGATTCATGTTATAAATATATATTTGAAATTTAAAAAGTTAATCAATGTTTGTTACTTTTATTTTCTATACATTATTTACAGTAAGAGTAAACATTGAAAATAAGACATGTCGCAGGAAGGTGAGAGTCAGCAATTACCTCTACTTAGTCACAAATTTCTGCAATATCAGACCCTGGCTCATCATCTACTGCAACTATTCAGGGAACCATTATAATGTGGGAAGTAATAAACAGAGGTCAGAAAAACAAATTTGTATATTCTAGGAGTTACTCATTATGATCATAATAATTGTTAACCACAATAATATCATTATTACACAGAGGCTTGGAAAATGTGGATCCACCAAAGCTCATCCAGAGTTACCCCACAATTACATCAACAAAAACAAATGAAGGAACAGAAAATGAAATACCACATGTTCTCACTTACAAGTGGGAGCTAATATGATGAGAACACATGGACACACAGAGGGGGAACAACAGACACTGGGACCTACTGGAGGGTGGAGGGTAGGAGGAAGGAGAGGATCAGGAAAAATAACTAATGCGTATAAGGCTTAATACCTGGGTGATGAAATAATCTATACAACAAAGCCCCATGACACAAGTTTACCTATGTAACAAGCCTGCGCATGTACCACTGAACTTAAAAGTTTAAAAAATTAAAGAAAAATTAAAGGCAAAAACAAATGCAGTGTGTAAAACGAAATGTAAATGTGACACTGAACAATCTACATTGAATTCTGGTTTTTGAAGGTCACTTTGTTTTATAAACAAATTTTAATGTCATAAGCCCCCTGGACAGGTAAAACCAGTTTTTAAATTGTCAAGATAATTCCTATACTACATTAATGAACTGACAATTTAAAAAATCATTCCCACTTGTGTCCAAAATCTTCCCTGTACAATTTATCTAATGGCTTCATCTAGGTGATTTGTAGACTCAAAATAGAAGCTACCTCAGTAAACTTTTGGGATGACAAACTAGAACTTGATCTGAACATTTTTTAATGTACAAGCCACTGAGCTAGGTGCAAAGGATCCAAGAATGAATAATAGACATGTGGCTTAAAAGTTAAGAGGAAAATAGGTATTTAAAAAGATCAATAAGATCCCAATATGACAAAGGGTTTTAGCAGTGGAATATAATAAGTGGAGTGAAAATGAATCCTGGTGATGTTGTGGAAAATTCGGCTACATTTTCATCTTATTTAACATATGTGTGGACTTTGGGAGTACAAAAGAAGGATTTTCAAATCTAAGCAGTAACAAAGTTGAATAATCTTTATATATTAAACAAACGTCATTCATTTTAAGAGAACTCTGCTTTTGATTACATAATCTCTCTGGAATTTTCTCAATATCTCGATTAAAGAGTGACACATATCAGATCACTTTGTTGCAACCACCCACCTGTACTCTGAAATGTGAATCTTTTATTTAATCTATCCAAGATTCCACAAATCTTTAGTTCTACTTCCTTTATATTTAGTATTAACTTTCAATCTACAAACTATCAGGATAAAGTGAACTAATTTCAAACAGACTGGTAAGTCACTTCTGTACATTTACTTTTCTAAGTGGTGAAAAGCATTTTTAGTCTATTTATTGTTCATAAAGTTTCAAAAGTATTTTATATAGAAATCCCTTGGCAACAGTAGATGTTAATGTAATATACTTCCCAAGTCGTCAAATGTAGAACTGAGCATGATTGAGCGCTTTTCATAAGTTTTAATGTGAGATCAAGAAAGTACAGGAATTAAACATAGAGGAATGCTTTATTAACTTTAGTATTTGTATCTACAATTGTATAAACATATATATATTCCATAGACATAAATATGTGTGTATATGTTTGTGTGTGTATATATATACATATATAGACATATATATGTATTTTTTGAATTCACAGGTTACTTTCCATACATCACTGATGCACATTTTGTTTTTCAAAGTTGAAATGCAACATTACATGTTTGCATTTAAGCAATATTGGTCTGTTGTTTATTTTAGTTTTCACATTTGATCTGTTGTTTACAAATTCAACAGGAAGAAGAAACATAAAAGTACTGAATAGAGAAAAAGAAAAATACCAAAATTTTAAAAATTGGAGAAAAAAGAACAAGGAGTAGCATGTGGGTAGAGGGAAGGAGAGATGGGGAAATGTCAGCAAGCAAATAGAACAAAAACCTTATTTATTAAACTAAAGGGAAGATTATAGTTGGAAAACTTATGGTCACTTTTTAAAGACTGTGTTAAACTTTGAATCATGTTTTTCTGAGGATGTATTCTATGGATATAATGGGACAAATGAATAAAATATATATGAAAAGGATATTTACAATAAGTTGCTTTTATTACTGAAATACACAATCCAAATATTTAAGTGTAGAATGTGATTTTTTTTTTTTTTTTTTTGAGATGGAATCTCACTCCATCGCCAGGCTGGAGTGCAGTGGTGCGATCTCAGTTCACTGCAACCTGCACCTCCTGGGTTCAAGTGATTCTCCTGCCTCAGCCTTCAGAGTAGCTAGGACTACAGGCCCGTGCCACCACACCCAGCTAATTTTTATATTTTTAGTAGAGACGGGGTTTTGCCATATTGGCCAGGATGGTGTCGATCCGTTCGCCTCAGCCTCCCACAGTGCTGGGATTACAGGTGTGAGCCACCACGCCTGGCATTTTTTTTTAATTTTATTTTTAATTTTATTTATTTATTTATTTAGAGATGGAGTCTCACTCTGTCACCAGGCTGGAGTTCAGTGGTGTGATCTCAGCTCAGTACAACCTCTGCCTCCTGGGTTAAACGATTCTCCTGCTTCACCCTCCTGAGTAGCTGGGACTACAGGCGTATGTCACCACACCCAGCTAATTTTTGTATTTTTAGTAGAGACGAGGTTTCACCATGATGGCCAGGCTGGTCTCAAACTCCTGACCTTGTGATTCACCTGCCTTGGCCTTCCAAAGTGCTGGGATCACCTGCATAAGCCACCACGCTAGGCTGATTTTTTTTTTAAATTTTGAGACAGGGCCTCACTCTTTCACCTGGGCTGGAGTGCAGCAGCATAATCAGGGCTCCTTGCAGTCTCGCCCTCTTGGGCTCAAAGCATCCTCCCATTTTAGCCTCTCAAGTAGCTGGGACTACAGGTGTGTACCATCATGCCGGGCAAATTTTTAAATTTTTTATAGAGAAAAATTAAAAATTTTTCTCATTATGTGGCCCGGGCTCCTGGGCTCAAGTGATCCTCCTCCGTGGCCTTCCAAAGTGTTGAGATTACAGGTGTGAGCCACCATGCCCAGCCAGGGTGTGATTTTTTTTTGAAGTATGCTTCAATCATATTGAAGGAATAAAGGCAATGTTGAAAAGGAACTACAACTTATTAACCTGAGGGAAGAGTCATGACAAATTCTGCAGGGAGAAAAACAAATTACAAAACAGTAGGTCCTTCATTTCACAAAGATGAGGTATATATGTTTGTATTGCGTAAGTGTAGAAACACAAAAATCAAAAATTTAATGATGTTATCTCATTATATAACATTTTCCTTTTTCTTTTAAATACGTTTTTCAAGTCAATTTTTATAACAAACGAGTTAATTACTTAAAAATAAAGTTTTAAACATGTTCTTTATAGCACAGCTGCTGGAAAGAAAATGCAAGTGTGATAACAAATTATCTAAGATTTCAATTCCATTACAGACATAAAAAATGTAGTGCATTAACTAAGTGTGTGTCTATTAGATACAGATGAAATAAAGCTTATCTGAACACTAGAAATCAGATAGAGGCCAATATGGAAAATCTCAATTTCTTCAAATATTGAAATACATAAAACAATCCACTGTTTCAAGCTATGAACACTAGGATCGTGCAGATATTGACTATGAGGTAGACTCCATGAAACAGTGGACAGTGATTTCAATTTAATAAGTAGGTGCCAGAAAGGATAAGAACTGAGCGTTCAGTAGTAAGCAGGTTCTTGCTGTCACTCTTTAACAGTTAAAAGTGACTTTCCAAGCTGTACATCTATGATAGCTTTTGATATGCAGGTCACATTTTAAAAGAAATGCTACCTAGTTAGGTGAGAAAATATGGATCCCAATTACCTGTTTATTCAGTGGTAGTGTCCAACATATTTTATGAGGTCTCAGATCATGAAATGTATAAAAGGCAGTGCCTTTGCCAGCAGACAGGCATATCGCCCTGGAAATGTGCCAGTGCTTGTCAGACTTTTGCAGAGGAAAGATCAAAATGCACCATATTTTTTTGTTCCTTCTCTAAAGTTTCTACTTCGCAAATTGTTGCCAGAGAATCTTACCTGCAATCTTAACTACAATCTGTCTCTACTTAGACAGGGATGAAATAAATGACTGTCCTAAGGGACAGGAGGAAGTATAATCTGATCTATTCAAATGAATTCTGACAACTTTATGTTTAAATTAGATGAAAACAAACAGTACTTTTTCATTAACCTAGACTATTTTTTCATTGTTAAAACATAAAACTAATAATCAGTGCGTAAAATTATGAAATATACATAAAAAGTAAAGAAAAAAGCCATTATTTTTAACCCATATACCCAAAGAAGATTATGATGATGATAAGAACAAA
This sequence comes from Ateles fusciceps, assembly GCA_036589455.1. Classification (NCBI taxonomy): domain Eukaryota; kingdom Metazoa; phylum Chordata; class Mammalia; order Primates; family Atelidae; genus Ateles; species Ateles fusciceps. The sequence continues at coordinate 3,991,453 of JAZHEH010001040.1, read as the reverse complement.
AACAATAGTGATGGTGATAATAATGACAGTAGCAGCTAAATATATTATGCATTTCCGTTATTCTGGTGCTATGCTCAGGGTTTTATAAACATATTCTTATTGATAATGTTTAAAAAAAATCCTGATATTGTTAAAGCAGTAAGGAAAACTGTATCCTAGACTACTATAAATGGTGTTAAGACTATCACAATAGCCGAGAAGCCTAGTCTCAACTCCAAATATGGCAAAGACAGGTAGGGACTTATAGCCAATGAGTAGAATGAGGGGTTCAGTGGATGAAAAGTTAGAGGGATTCTTGCTACAATGACCTAACATGATTTTCCCTGAAAGTAGACCAAAAATTTTACAACAAAATTGGGGATGAGGCATTTGATCAGATATTGAGGGTGCCCAGGGGAGGAGAATAAGGGCAGAAAGGTGCTCATCATAAAGGTCACACTAACACTTCTGTGACAAAAGACAGGTTAACAAGAGAAAAAACACTTGTTTATTTAAAGTTTTATGTGACACAGAGAGCTTCAGAATGAAGACCCAAGGAGGACCATCTATTTTTATGCTTAGATTAGATGGAGAAGACAAGCATGTGAAAATGTGATTGGACAAAAATGGGAAGATCTAACAGTAATAGACTTAATGTGGAAACCCAGCAATACCTAACGGTTCAGATTCTTCTTTGCCTCTGTGCTGTAGCATTTCTTCCTCTTGGGTATGGCCAGGAACTCTCTGGAATGAAGGTCTTAAGACCTACTCTCAAACAAGAACAGATCTGATAATTTCTTTATGGCTAGCTCCTAGGCCAAAAAGTGGGTGAAGGATAGGGTAATATTCCTAAACTTACGGCTTGCTTTGGGGAAAAGGGATTCTAGTTTCTATGACATGACTTGGGAATGACATATTCTGATTTATATTATTTACTTTGGGAGAAAATGAGAGTTGAGGGCAGGAGAAGGTCAGAGAGATCTTGTTTCTGAGGATGTTTCTGAGACTTTTCAATGTTACTCAGTTTAAAATTCAGCATGCCAAAGCACCATACTTTGAGGTAGCATTTTCTGCACCTCAACAGGAGGTTGCTTGCTCAACTGACTTTAAAAGATTCTCACTATAACTAGACTAGGCAGGCCAAAGACAGGACCCAAAAATGAGGCTTAGTGAAAGAGGGCTCAAAAGAACATGAACAAAGTTTGGTCAAGGAAAGTCTTTGTGAAAATACAGCTATTGTTATCCCATTTTATAAGCAAGAGACCTTAAGCCTAGAAAGTTGATTTTTAATCAGAAGAGGGTAGAAGCTTTGAGTAATGGATATGTCCTGGTGCAATACTTCCAAAGATGAAAGCACAAAAAAATTTAAGTGCTTTTTTTCTCTTTTATTCCTTTTTTTTTTTCTTTGACAGGGTTTCACTCTGTTACCCAGGCTGAAGTGCAGTGTCGTGATCACAGCTCACTGCATCCTTAACCACCTGGGCTCAAGCAATCCTCCTGCCTCAGCCTCCCTAGTACCTGGGAACATAGGTATGCATACCCATACGCAGCTAATTTTTTTTTATTTCCTGTAGAGACAGGATTCCGCCACGTTGCCCAAGCTAGTCTCAAACTCCTGGACTCAAGTGATCCACCCACTTCGTCCTCCTAAATTGTTGGGATTACAGGCGTTAGCCACTGTGCCTGGCCAAATTTAAAAGTCTGACAAAGGTTGAGCCACTAGTTAGTTGCAGAGGTAAAATTACACTTTTGCTTCCTAACACTTAATCATGAGCTTGTAGAATAAAAGGGATTCTCCTCATCAATTGCAAGATTCATGGCAAAAACAAATAACAAAGCACAGATAACAATAGAAAAGCATAAAAATTTATCTAATAAAAGTTTTACATGATACGGGGAGACTTCAGAAATGAATGCTCAAAGAAACAAGGAAATCCGTGTGCTTTTATGCTTAGGTTTGATGAAAAGTGGCAGTGGTGGGGAAGTATTAGACAAAAAGGGATATGACCTAATGATAATAAACTTGAGGAAACTTAAGAACTTAGCAAGGCCTATTTGCTGAGATTCTCCTTGGCATCTTGGTTTCTTTGACTCCTTTCTAAAGGGAGAGACTTTCTGGAATGAGAATCTTATGACCTAGGTCAGAAGAAGGTCAGATAATTATATTATAGCCTGCTTCATGGAAGAGTGGTGGGAGAATTTCAGAGAGACCTTTCTGTTCTGCTATTTTCTCAAATGCTAAGGTGTCATATTTTGGGATATCATCCTCTGAATCCCATCAGCCCCATCAAGAGAGAAAAGGGAACCCCTATTGCCACTACCACTGCGTATTCATGCATCTGTTCACACAGGCACACACAGGTATATATAATATATAGAATTTTTTAAAAGAAGTATGTACTCTCAATTCTTCCTGCAAACTCCAAATTATTTTATTATTGGTAATTTCAAAATCAGTAAGAATCTGCATGAAGCTATTTATACTTTGCTAACATATTGGAGTTTATTTTCAAGATTGCTGTCATTCTATTTGGAATCTATTCTCCCCCACACATGCCTCCACCCTCCTCAAAAGAAAATTATTCAAAATACATAAATAATAAAATCTCTGGGTTTTTAAAAATTTAGTCAACTCTTTTTCACAAACTATTACACAATTTATTCAAATGATATCACATCATCTGTAATAACATCCAAGAAAATAAAAAGTAATAGATGTTCAAAAAGTTGTGCTGGTTATAAAGTCGTTGTTCTCAAAATGTTAGAGTTTAAGGTATAGCACCAGTCATTTCCAGGGTCAAGTTAATAAAATCTTTTGTATTTTTCAATGCATCAGGCCCTGTACTTAGATTGTTCCACTGCGTCCTATTGTCCTGACACACACATGTATAATGAACCATTTTGTTTAAGTGAATAGAGTATGTTTAACTTTATACTACAAAACACAGCTGAATCATTGACACTTCAATCAGCCTTTATTGTACCAAAATCACAGTAGGGTAGCCCTTTAACTCAGAATGTATTGACACTAAAGTAGAATTGATTTCAATCTAAAAATGAAGGCAAAACACATCAATATGTGTGTATATCTGCATAACAATCCAGTGTGATTTCGTTATAACTGTGCTCACAGCATAGAGAACTCAAAGTTAGACCTGTATCTGACTCATCTATTTCTAGTTTTAGAAATTAAAAAATTAAAAAGAAGTTAGGACAATTTTATTTATGGAAAAGTTTGGTAATTCATACAGTGAGGTGAATGTCTTAAATTTGTAAAGCACTTTGTTCCCCCTTACCCAGAGAGTTATTAATTGTTACAAATATTCAAAAGTTTGCTAAAGGTTATTTTGATTGTCAGATAGGGATAGACCCTTTTATCAATAGCACAGTTGGAATAGTTCATCAGATGCAGGATTCTCAGGTTCTCTGAGTTAGAAGTTAAAACAAGATTTTAAAACTAGATTTCTCCTTTGCCAATAAAATAAGTGTGTGATAAATAAATGAGACATAATTAATATGTAGATCATGGCAGCGTGATCAAATTAAGATTTATGATTCAGTGTGGTTAAACAAAGAAAATAAGAAATTAGTTAATGTGACTGATTAATTTTATTGTCCTTTGTCTGAAGTCAACATCCTATTTTCTAAGGCAAAGACCAGGAATATGAGAAACTTCCCAAAAAGTTTAAGTCCTGCATTTTAGCTTACTATCTGAAACAGCAAGATTTGATGTTTCTAAGCAAATTCAAAGCTCTGTTTGCTTAAACTGAATGCTGCATAAAATGCCATGCAAGTCTATGAGTTGGTGAGGGACGCATTGGCTTTTGTCCACTAATAAAGTTGAAACAAATCATGTTGTTGCCTCAAATGTTTCCTGGCCATATGAAAACAGGGACTCCTACATAATGCATATGTTCCAATAATTGCAGAAAAAGAAATAAAAAAAAATCTGTAGTTTGAGAGAGTGCAGTGCTCATAGCATAAAAATGCCAGCATGAGCAAGAAAAATAAAAAGAGACTTACAAATGAGTACATTTACATGCAGAAAAAGAAGAGAATTTAAATAACCAGGTGAGCTGGTTTCACAAAAACAGTGTGTTATTTAACAGAAGGCATTACTAATTCTACAGTTAAATACCTGGTGCAAGGTGAAGGGAAACAAGAGAAGCAATCTGCAATTGTCTGTTACAGAAAGTGCTCCCCACGCAGTCCTTAAAGGGTCTAAACCCTGTATCCACAACTTAGGTGACTACAGGAAGTCTTATTTTGAGGATGTGAATCTTGAAAAATCAAAGAAAAATTCTTCCAATGTTTCTGAAATTAGCTTGAATTTGCAAAGGCTCCTCTTTATCTATAAGAAAAGCAGAAGATGAACCAGTGGTATTTATGTATGTAACATAATTTAGCATATAGTTTTGGCACTTGGCAGTAACTGATCAGATAGTCACATAAAGTCATGTTATTAAACATGATAGAATCTGACTAATGACAATATATAACAAAAGTATATTTTCATCAATAGAATAATTTTGAAATGAATATATATTATTCAAAAACTGTAGGCTTTGGTATGCTAATGGAAAAGCCTTGACTCCCTAGCTATTAACATGGCTTTCAGTTCTCCAAAACCATGACCTAGTCAAATTAATGTTGGCCTCAACTTAAAAGTCATCTGTATAAATAAATAATTTACATACTCTGCATACTTATTGCTTTAGCAGTTTCAGTGCAGACGTCTGCTGGAATTCTGAGAAGCTTCCAAAGAGATTAAGAACAGAATTAAAATATATTTTAGAAGATAGTCTAGATTAGAGCTCGAAATTTGAAGACTTTTATTAAACACAACTTTCATATTAATTAGTTTGAAAATAATAACATTTAAACATTTTCAATGATTATAATAGGTAGGAAGCCACAGGAGATTTGTAGACTTACCTAATTTATGTTAAGAAAATTAAGACTATAAATAAAAATCAACTTCCACAATATTGTAGTAAAAGAGTAAAGTAATTCTTTTTTTAAAGGGTAATTTGTAGAAAGGAATAGAAGTTGCTGTAGGTTTTCCATATCTCCTAACTTTTATTGAAAATATCGTTAGTCTTTATAGATTTAGGTTATCCCTTTATCCTCTGACTTTAAACTTGTGCCAATTGATTGACCTGTGTGCCCAAACAGAATTTGGTAACCTGTGGTGGCTCATTGATGAATTGATTTGGGCCACTGGGGCTATTGATGAAGATTGAAATTAATGCTACTGGAAAGGCTGGTTGTTTAATAATTACTAGGTCCTACATCCCCTTGAGTCATATGATCAAATTCAAGATCTGTTAAGTATTTTTTGAATAAGTGTAGGCTGTGCTTCATTGCAAAGTTTCTTGAAAAGAAAATTGAAAATGAGACATGGTTTTTCCTTCAAAAATTCACAGATGGAAAAATAAGAGTCATTATTAATATCTAAAGATACAACTTTAGTATTTTAAAACTTAAAATGCAGCAATAAGTAAAATAAAGGTATGACGGCTGCTCAACTCGGCCAAACCTTATTCTGGCTATGTCTAAAAGGGTGCTTCTCAATGAGATTAATTTTTGAATCAATAGACTTAATACAATTCCCTTCCCAAATTTGGAAGGGCCTCATCTAATCAACTGAAGTCCTGGATAGAATAAAAAGGTAGAGTAGAGGAAACTCTTTCTGCCTGACTGCATAATCTGGAACATTGTTCTTTCCCAACCTTCAGACTCAGATAATCATGTCGCAAGCCTGGTAGCTTTCAGACTGGAATTGTTACCATGAGCTTTTCTCGTTCTCAGGCCTGTGGACTTGGACTGGAACAACACATTGGCTCTCCTAGATCTCCAGTCTCTGGTAGACTGCAGTTCTTGGTGCTTTTCAGTCTCCTCAGTTGCAACAATTCCATATAATAAATCTCTCTTCTCTCTCTCTCTCTCTCTCTCTCTCTCTCTCCCCTCATATGTGTGTGTGTGTGTACGTGTCTGTGTAAATATATGTAAGAACCCTAACTGATACAGGAGGTTAACAACTAGGGATCGTACAGGAAAATGAAACACTTTTCCTAGAATAACTAAGGTTATTTTAAAATTTATTTTCATGGTTTCCCTTCCTTCCACCTTTCTACCTCTTCCCTCTACCCTTTTCAGGATCAGGAAATTATTCATTGCCTGGCAGTTTTATATTATATCTGTTATATTAAAATGTTATGGCTAGACATGGTGGCTCACGCCTGTAATCCCAGCACTTTGGGAGACGGAAGCAGGTGAATCACCTGAGGCCGGGAGTTCGAGACCAGTCTGACCAACATGGAGAAACCCTGTCTCTACTAAAAATATAAAATTAGCTGAGTGTGGTGACATATATCTGTAATCCCAGCTCCTTGGGAGCCTGAGCCAGGAGAATCGCTTGAACCCAGGAGGCGGAGGTTGCAGTGAGCTGAGATTGCACCATTGCACTCCAGCCTGGGCAACAAGAGCAAAACTCCATCTAAAACAAACAAACAAACAAACAAAAAGTTATTATTTTCTGTTTTACAGATGAGGAAACAGAGGCACAAAAAGTTGAGCAACATGCCTAACCTCATATGATGAATTACTGGTAAAGCCAGGATTCAAGTAAAAAGTGAAGAGTAACTACATTCAGGAAAAAAAATCATAGACTTATTAAAAAGATTTGGATGAGCTATGAGGCTTGAAATAGAATAGTAATTGTAGAAACGAGAAAAAAGGATTACGTGAAAGAATTTTATGGCTAAAATATACTCACAAATATACTTGTGAGTAAAATGGGTATAAAAGACAACAAAGTATGAAGATTCAAAATGTGTCAGGAAAAATTGTTATGCCATTAGACAAAGTGGAAAAAACCATAAAATAGGAAAGAGAAGGTGGCAAATTTCATTTTGGACATTTGTACTGAAAACAAGACACAATCTTTCTGTATATCAAAAGATAAAATAAAATTTATGACTGTGAATAAATAATCTCAGATTATTTACCATAAACCAAATATCCTCATGTTCCTCTAAATTGCCTGGTGGCATGCATCCCAGTTGAGTTATATGACTAACTTCCCAAAAGGATGTCAGCAAAATTGAGTTAATAGCAGGTGATTCTTCTCCCCTGCTTTCATTCACATGAACGGAAACAAAATAAACCCAGAGGATTAGAAGATGCTGATGCAGGATGGAGGTAGACTGGCTCACTGATTCAAATTAAGGAACAGAGTCCTGATGAGTGGCACCTTACAATGTTGTCTGATGTGAGTGAGAAATGAAACTTTTATATGTTACGAGGTGTATTGTGATTTTGAATGTTTATTGTGATTTGGAGATTTTAGATGTTAAAAGGTTTATTGCAGCAAAGCCTAACATCTTGACAAATATGCACAACAACAAAAATGTGTAGGTTTGGATTTTAACTCTAATATTAATTGTGAGTTTTTTGACATCTTTGAATTTTTTCTTGAAGAAATGGCATTAAATATTACTAATGTTAAAATCTAGTGAGTTAATAAATATGAATGTGCTTTGTAAATCAAAACATCTATTTAAATAAAAATTATTTATATTCTGTTTGTTGAATACCAGTTAGAGATATTATTGTAAGCAAAAAGATATTATGACTATCAGAATAAAAATAAGGAATTTATGATAAGTATATTGGGCTCTCAAAACATTCATTACAACCTATGAGAACTGTCTCGAAAATGAGTAGAATCCTGACTATCTCCAGAGATGCACAGCTAATATGGCAGCCAAGAGACACATGTGGCTATTGAACACTTAATATATGGATAGTTTAATTGAAATATGCTGTAAGTGTAAAATATACAACAGATTTTGAAGAATTGGTATAAAATTGTAAAATAACTAATAATTTTTATTGATTACCTGTTGCAATGAAGTCATTTTATACATATTAGGTTAAATTAGATTATTAAAATTAATGTCATCTGTTTATTTTTACTTTTTACACTATGACTGCTAGGAAATTTAAAATTACATAAGTAACTCATATTTATGGCTTCCATTATCTTTCCCTTGTAGAATACGGATGTATGTCTGCATGAGCTGGGGGACTTCTCACACCAGAGAGGAAAATAAATGAAGGATCGTATTTGAACATCTTCTAACTGAAAAATTTCCATGAGTGGTAAGGAAATATAAAAAAAGAGAGAAAATGGTTATCTCTTTTCTAAAATTTATTAATCACTTTTTTTAAAAGGGTAAAATTCTGGCTCCCATGCAAATATAGAGTGAACACATGTCAAAGATTCTATCTATCTAACTCATCCATTACTGTGAGAACCAATAAGATTTTACAACCAATTCAAAGGAAAATTTTAAGAATCATACAAAGAGAATAAAGAATTCTGAATTGAATATACAAATAGATGCAAAATGGGTCTATCCACAGGGCAATAATCACTTGCATTACCCTGGAAACAACTAATTTGCATTTGTATATACAAGAATAATTTGCAATATGATCAGTATTCAATAATTTACAGGCTCAAAGTTAATGATAGGCAAAGATACCTGTATAAGTTAACCAGTCAGAACATAGATAGTTTTTTTCCCCCATTTCAAAGTCTTTCAAAGTTTTCTTGGCAGGATGAAAAAATTAAAAAACAAAAGAATTTTAAATTATTTTTCAATATGATAAGGTCAATTTATAGGAATTCTATATTCAAAATTATTATCTTTACAATTATGCAATCTGTGCCATACAATAGGAAATAACTAAATGTAGATTTGTAGAAAAAAAAAAACAGCAGGGTCCAAGATTGTCCAGGTAACAAATTGGATGCCAGGCAAGTGTGACTTCTGGCATTTTTTAAAAAAATATGAATACACTACAGTCTTAAATTGGCCTAACTGTTGAACATAAGATTTCTGGTAATATGATGCCTAAAGATTGGGTCATCCAAACAGAAATTAGACCTTTTCAGAACCTGCAAGAAATTGAAATGAGATTATTCTCTAATTCTCTAATTTTTACATAATCTGTGCCAAAAAAATGTGTTGATGGAATGTCAGTTAGATTCTTTTTATTCAGGTAATACTGATTGTTATTGTCTAAACAGCATTTTTAATTTATAATTTTATAACAAAAAATAATCATAAATTTAGTTCTAAATAACGAAATTCACACTGAGAAATCAGCAGTTTTTAATAAACACTGACCATAATCCTAAATATGTAGAAAACATTTAAAATATCTGCATTACTGCAGTGTGATTATGCTAGCCACAACTCACTCTTTTTTGGGCTTTCATGGAAACCATTAGTCATGAATGTCCAAGGAAAATCTGTGTCCTTACTTTGCAGAGAAGTTCTTCCTTTAAGTGTTATTCTCTTTCATCTGCTTTTATACACATTTGGTTCATGCTAAACAACACCAAATTGCTTGCTTCCTTTATTCAAAGCCAGTATACTAATTAAAGAAAATTATCTTTCTCTGTGAAACTGCTTAAAAAGTCTCTGAAGCATCATTCTCAGCTGAATAAAAAGATTTTATTAATCATTTCTCTTCTGGCTATCACTATAACAATTTATATTTCTTACACCTGTGAAATGACAACATTAGGGAAAGAAAATCTGCTAATGACTTTTTAGAAGCAATTTTTAATGGAATCCATCTACAAAGTGCTCTTGAAGATTAATTCAACTGTGGTGGGAATGGTTTTATTCATATGCATTCTTGGTGGGAAAATGACACCTTAGATATTAAATGCTACTTGTAACCACCACCTGTATTTCTCATCCTTCCTTCCCTTTATGGTTGTTTTTTTCCTTTAGTTATTAGGGAACCATGCTGGGGCTTTACTTTATCTGCTTACTGTCTTCCAGGAGCTTATTGTTTAATTGTTTAATGCTTACTAGCATGTAGATGACACATTTATCCTTTCTCTCCTAGACAAGCCATAACATAGGCTCCACAATTGGCATCTAATAAAAGCATGAGGTGAAAAATTCAGGAAAGAATATCTTCCCAGGATTTGTAGGAAGTAAAATATCCTTTAAATCTGCCAATCTGGTTCTCTTAACAATATGTCAGCAATGACTGTAGAAACACTAATTATACGGTTCTTTTAATGTAAAGGAAAAAAAAAAAGATTCTACATCGTGAAGTCCTTCACTTTATTCCTAAATCTCACGAAGAAGAGATTCTCCTTTGGCTGCCATCATCGCCTGTGGATTACAATTTGCCACATTGCAGAAGTACATTGTGTCTCCTTGAAAGAATGAGCTTTCCCATGCTGTTTTGTGAATGGTTTCTCAACTATCAACCTTGTGTGAGTCTGATGATGTCACATCATGCACTACTGAAAATGTGTTACAATTCACATCCTCAGGGAAACTGTGCAATGTGTTTAGAGAAAGCCTTGTGGAAGAATATTATCAGCCTTTAAATCAAAGAAAAGAAAGACTATGGAGATTTTCTTTGATACAATACTAACTCTGTGTAAAACTAACAGACAAAAATGCTCTACGAAATTTAGGGTACTGTGTTGAAAAGCGTTGCTAGTGCCACCGGAAACTATCACACTTGTGATGGCTTTTTAATAAGATTTTAAAATCATGAAAATCTAGCATTGTCCATCTTATATATTGTCACAATCTCAATCAACACAACCAGCCACTTATTCCTGATACTTATTCCTATCTAATATGAAACCTATTGAAGCAGGAAAACGGCAGCAAACACCACCAAACGGGGAAGGAAGAGATTTATTCGGCCGGGAGCAGCAGCAGCCAAGCTCCTCGACAAACAAAATCCTTGCCCTTTTAAAGGCTTACAATCTTAGAAATTACATGTGAAAAGGTCTTGACCCATGAAGTAGGCATGGGATACATGATTCAGGTGGGGGTCTGATCGTGTTTAAGTAAAAACAATGACTTCTGGAAAGATTCCTCCTTACTATGCCCACTATCTATAGGAGTGTGATTAAGGGTTGGGCCAGTCTGCTAGGTTTTACCTTTCCTATTGAAATGCAATGCAGAAGGCTAGGGGAAAATGGTCTTAGATGTTTAAGAGGATTAAGGGTGATTTAGGGTCACCTTCCTCAATATTATGTATATTAATTCACTACATTTGAAGTATTCCTTGGTAGAGGCATAATATTATTTCTAGAAGCACTAAATGTGCTGGTACCAGAAAAAGATCTCAATGTTTTTTACTTGTAATGAATACGGTAAATAATATGCTGATTAAAGCTTACTTAGCAGATCATGTCTCAGTAATCTTTTCAACTTTTTCCATCAACAATATGAAATGCCCATGTCATATGGAATGTGCTTTCTATATATTTTTGAAAGAATTGATAAAAGTACAAGATTAAAAAGTATAACTATATAAAAGGGTAAGTCAATTTATGAATTCTCTGTAAAAGACAGTTTTTTCTGAATGTTACTTTGGAGAGTGGGATAACCTTTTATATAGGCAAACTGTCCTTAAAAAAAATGCTGTGAGTCTCAAGTGACATCCCTTCTCACAACTGGTATCCTGAGCAAAACCACAAGAACAAAGGGTGATAAAGAGGGTAAGGTGGGACAGAAGCAGAAGGCAGACAATCAAATCATGGCATAGGCATAAACCATGATAAATACCTAGTAGAAAGAAAGCTTCTGGGAAAACATCAGGTGTATTCCAATGATAGACAAGAAATGTGGAATCCAAGATTTATCTGCTTAATTGAATAAAGGATGGGGAGAGATCACTAATTATCTATATTAAAAAAAAATCAAAATAATGGAGAATGAAAAAAGATAGACAGATTGCAAAGAAAATAACATTATAATATGAAAAAGGGAGATGAAAGAAGAGTTCTTACTTGTCAGTGTTCCTTCTTATTCACAGAGAATGAGATTTCTAGACAACCAGAAGAAAATAAACAATGGAAAACCTTGTGAGTGGGGGAGAAGAACTGAAAGATTCCCGTACAGAGAGAAGTTATCAGAGTCATTTTTACAGATCTTGGCATGACTTCCCAGAAAATAATAATATATTGGTCCATTCTGATGAAACCAAAGTTGCCAATAAAATAATAATGTTCCTCAAAAGTTTAATGAAAGATTCAAATTAAGAAACAAGAATAAAGTCAAACATTTTATCATCAAAAAAGATTAGTTCAATATTTATGAGATTCAATTTAGTAGGTCAAATCAAAATTTGTTGTTTCTTTCTTATAATGAGATAGAAGATGCAGGAGAGACTGTGATCTAATTAAGGCATATTGGGAGAAATTAACAATTACGGTTAAAGTAGCATGTAGTTGAGGACTTGATCTAAGTGATATTAGGAAATAGAGCTCTGGCAAGTAAAGGATAAGTTAGTTACCTTATAGCTAACTTTGCACTGAATGAGGGCAGGGGATAATTTCAAATTATGCCCAAATATTGTACAATATGAGGTCTTAATGTGGTCTGTAATCAGAGTCTGTGAGACATATCACAATTACATATCAAAAATAGTAATTATTAATTAGAGCATTTATTTATTGTGTTAATATGCCAGGAATTTAGTGTTTTATAAATATCATGTAATGCCCACAGGCATGCACACACTATAAGCTATATGTACTACAAGTTGAGTTTCTTTAATCTGAGATTCTTAGGACGAGAAGTGTTTCAGATTTTGGATTTTTTCGGATTTTGGGATATTTGCATATACATATGAAATACCTTGGGTATGAAACTCAAGTATAAACATATAATTGATGATTCACATACACTTTATATACATGGCCTGAAAATTTATACAATATTTAAAATAATTTTGGGCATGAAAAAAGATTTTTTTTGAGATGGAGTCTCACTCTGTCACCCAGGCTGAAGTGCAATGGCACGATCTCAGCTTACTGCAACCTCCACCTCTCGGGTTCAAGTGATTCTCCTGCTTCAGCCTCCCGAGTAGCTGGGATTACAGGCACATGCCACCATGCCCAGCTAATTTTTGTATTTTTAGTAGAGACTGGGTTTCATCTTGGCCACGCTGGTCTCGAACTCCTGACCTCGTAATCCACCCACCTCAGCCTTTCAAAGTGCTGGGATTACAGGCGTGAGCCACTGCACCCAGTTGAAAAAGATGTATATACATTGAAGCATCAGAAAGCAAAGATATCATTATCTCATCCACTCATGTGGACAATCTGTGTTTCTTTGCCAGCATCATCATTCCTGACTCCAAATTTATATGCTACCATAAGTAATCATTTTCTTATACTTATTCATTCATAAGTACTAAACAGTAAATAACATGACATACCATAAATGTAGTGAAAAAATAATGAGATCAGAGTAACTATGCAGCACAGTAACATCACCAGAATACCTGTATCAGTTTTAAAAATAGTGACAACAAACAATGGCAGGATTTTAGTCTTTACCTATGATGCCGAGTTTTGATTTAAAGGTTACTGAAGCCAGGTGTGGTGGCTCACACCTGTAATCCCAGCACTTTGGAAGGCCAAGTTTGGAGGATCGCTTGAACTCAGGAGTTTGGGACCAACCTGGGTAACAGAGTGAGACCTCCTCTTTACAAAAACTAACTTAAAAAGATTGGCTGGGCATGTTGTCATACGCCTGTAGTCACAGCTGTTTGGGAAGCAGAGGCAGGAGGATCACTTGAGCCTGGGATATTGAGGCTGCAAGTGAGCTGTGATCATGCCACTGCACTGAAGCCTGGGCAACAATGAGACCCTGTCTCAAAAAGCAAAAAACAAACAAAAGGTTACTGTGTACAATAATTCCCTTGGGGACGCTGAAAAAACTATGTGTTATGCACATACCTTTTGACTGTAACCCATCACATGAGGTCAGGTATGGAATTTTCCACTTGTGATATCATGTTGGTGCTCAAAATATTTTAGATTTTGGAGCATTTTGGATTTCAGATTTTTGGATTGGAGATGTCCAACCTGTTGTATTATTATAAATTTAAAAAATGCAAACTGAGAAAGGATAATGAATTTCTCTAAGAATCAAAACTTGTAAGTGGTAGAATTAGGAAATAAATGAGATTTGAGTCCAAAGTCCTTGTTCTTTATGCTTATTAAACTACCTCTTAGTTCTTCCTCTAAAATTGGAAATGGGTACACCATTATGATTGAAAGAATATAGCTATTCAAACTTCCTCACAACATGTCTTCATATAGCTGAGGAGGCGAAGTATAGCCAGTTTCATGAGCTTAAGAAGAAGAGATAAGATATCTTTCTCAGTTCATATCATCTTCAGGGAAGACTTTTGGGGCTCTAAAACACAAGGGAAACAAGAGATGTTTTAAGAATTGATGTGAAAAATAAAGAAGATAGATTTTATGTTGTGATGAGAAAAGATGAGAGGCTCCATGCAAAGTTACTGGAGATAAACGAGGTACAGAAAGAAAACAGCAGGAGGAAGACAGCTCTTGCAGAGTAAATGACATAGAATATGTTTATTTTGAGCACAGAGATTTGTGTGAAGTCTAAATATGAGAAAAGAAAAGGGGAACGTGGAAGAAATACCTTAATACAAACAAAAGCAGAGTAACTCAAAAGAAAATGAGGTGAAAGTCAACTAGAGATGGAAGCCAAGTTTTTGACAGAGGATAAGAAGCATAACTTAGAAATCAGGTAACAGAAAACAGCCACATTTGGAGAGCTGGAGGTGAAAAAGAAAAGTGTAAATAAGATGCTACAGAAAGTAATACTGTTATGAGTCAAGCAGTTCTTGAAGTAAGGGAACATGAAGCCCAAGCAGAATAACCCAAGACAATAGACACAGAAATGTCATTTAAGATTCTCTAAGGAAAGAAAAAACAAAATGTCAGTACAATGAAAATTCATATGAAAAAGAAAATATTCTGAAAGAACAAACTAGATTTTGAGCTCTTTACAGTTGCTAAGAAAGAGAAACATAAGCATACTAAAGGAAAAATGGTATTTTCACAACAATTTCTTCAGTTAAGCTGACCCTGCAATGTGAGTCTAATAGAATGGGTATGCTCATAACATGCACAGTCAGTATACTTTCTCAATCTATACCTTTCCTCCAGTAAATGTTAAAGTGAAAAAATGTTAAGAGTAGCTAATTTTTGTACAACCTTTTAAGTTATATGAGTTGGGAGGTTATTTAAAAACCTAGTTTAAAAAAACAATGACAGGACTAAAATGGCCTACAGAGAAAAATATTTGAAATCATATTTAATAAATAAATAGTTCATATGCTTGTCAATTGACTTATTTGAATTTCAGAAGCAATCCTTATTCATTGCTCAAATTTTAGAAAATACTCCCTACAGCACCAATACAAACCTGCAGGTATGACATGGTATTCCACAAGCCATCATAATCTATGCAAGTCAGTCTATATATCCCTGCATACTAGCACTATAGTTTGAGAATGCCCTCTCTGGATCATCATTTTGGAGTACTTGTGCCTAGATCAAGTTTCAGAAAAGCCATTCATCAATTGCCATCCATTGTAAGACCAATTTGCTGCATGGCCAATTTGACAAATTAACTCCCCCAAACTATGCATCTTCTAACTAGTTATGAAGTTCATAGCAATTCCTATTTTGCTAAGGCCACTTATTTTTCAGTGTCAGTTGAAATACTTCATTTTTTAAAGAAACCTTGAATTTTAGGTATACAATACAGTATTTATGTAAAGAATAGTAATGCTAAACAGAGTGAGTATCTTACAAAACATTTTGAATTAGGTTTATTGAATTTTATAATTTGTGAATATAGATGCTTTGACTGGGGAATTGTACATCTGCATATGACATTCAGATAGTCATGAGAACTTAAAGTCACTTATATGTTATACAAACAGAATTAAAACAATTGACAACAAAAAATAGTTTACAACCAACAGATGTTCAGGCTCTTTGTGACATAGGAAATTAATATTGTATATACTGTTATTTCTACTAGAACTGTCTGCTTTACATGCGTTTGCCAAAAAGAGAACAACTGAGCTTTATCAACTAGCAGCTATTTTAGTTGACTACAGAGAGGAAAGAAATAGGACTATATATTTCAAATTCTTAAGTACTCCTCAAATGCTTAGTGTTTTATGTACACATGGGGTAGATTTTTCCCTTAATTACATTTCAGACTGACATATATGTGTGAAAATAAACACCCAGGTGTAAATTCCACTTGGTGGTCTAAAAAACAAATTCGTCTCTATGCACATCTTTATCAATGTGGACACAGTCGAGTGTGCCAAAATGAGGAATGGTTTCACTTCATGATTCAGTGGTAAGTAACACTTACAAGTTACCATCGTAAACTGGATTCATTAGCTTACACATTTAGGCTCTGTTTATTGAAAAATATGAACAATTACTATAGAAAAATTAAGTGTAAATGCTAAAAAACTTGAAAATGTAAAAATATCTATCAAAATGGTAGCAGCAGCAGAAATAAAAGAAAGAATAAACACATAATTTTTCCATTTTTCATTGCTTTGTAGACTTAGTCAATGCTTTCTATAATTTTTTTTAAAAAATCATAAACATAAGTACTCACAAAACCAAAAATTAAAATATAATAAGTCCAGAATTTGTGGGAGAGTAAATGTGCCTTAAATTAAATTCTGCAAATTCTTACTATGAAATAGAATATGTCTACAAGATGTAAGGAGAGAAACAGAAACTTAAGGTCGTTTTTAAGATAATCTATAGAATAACCTGAACGATTTATTCTAACTAGAAAGTGTTAAGGGAGTAAAGAGGAAAAATATAGTGTAAATAAATTAATTGACTAGATATATATTTTTAGTCACTGCCTAAAGTTGATAAATCAAACAAAGCAGGTTTAAAATTTTTTATAGTTAAAAACTCGTAATTAGGAATTCTAGCTTTTTCCTTTATTAAAAAAGAATATTTTTAGGAGGTAGCCAACTGGAGAGAGTACTAGAGTGCTGCTCCCATTCTCTTAACTAGAAAAATAATGACAAGTTACAAAAACCATGTATTTTCTTGAATCTATCAGATAGCTGAGGTCACAGGGCAACCAACTAGGCTGAAATCTAAAGAAAAGCAGAAAACTGTCAAGGAGAAATGTGGAAACGTGCACTAAGTTACCTGGAACAGAGCAAGAGACAAATACATGACTTTCATAAAAGTGGATACAATTTCAGCACATTTTATTAACAGATTTCAAGTTTGGGGTCAGCTACCACCAATAGTAAAGAACCCGTTTGGGAGCTGCAGACACTCACATACAATTCAGATATTGGGAATATAAGCCAGAGCATAGAAAATTACTATGATTAATATGATAAAGGCTCTACTATAGAAGGAAGACAAATGTATGAACCAATGGAGAATTTCAGCAGAAATATAGGAGCTATAAATAAATCAAATGGAGGCCAGGAGCAACGGCTCATCCCTGTAATCCCAGCACTTTGGGAAGCTGAGGCTGGCAGATCACAAGGTCAGGAGTTCAAGACCATCCTGGCCAATATGGTGAAAACCCCTGTCTACTAATAATACAAAAATTAGCTGGGCTTGGTGGTACATGCCTGTAGTCCCAGCTACTCTGAAGGCTGAGGCAGAAGAATCGTTTGAACCCCGGAGCAGAGATTAAAGTGAGTCAAGATCGAGCCACTGCACTCCAGCCTGGAGGACAGAGCAGGACTCCATCTCAAAAAAAAAAAAAAAAATAATAAATAATAATAATTCAAATCAAAATGCAAGAAAGAAAGAAAAGAGAGGACGTGTTTTAATAGCCTCATTAATAGACTCAATACAGTTAAAAAAAAAAAAGAGTAAGTGAAGTTTAAGATAGAGTAATAGAAATTACCCAAACTTAGGCACAAAGAAAAAATGAGTTAAAACAAAGAACTGAATATTCAAGATGTATGGGACAATATCAAATGAGCTCCCATAAGAAGAAAACAGAGAATGAGGCAGAATAAATATTTACAGAGAAAATAGATGAAAATTTTCCAAAAATAACAAAAAAGTATCAAACCACAGATCTAAGAAGCTGAGAGAGCTTTAAGGTCAATAAATACTGACCCCCCAAAAAGGCACCTAAACACATCCTATAGAAACACCTGGAAACCAAATGTAAAGAAGGATACCATGGAAAAACCAATAAAATGCTAGCTAGAGCAACCAAGAAAAAGAGAAATAACACAAATTACCAACATTAGTCATGCAAGAGGGGGACATAAACACAAATCTAATTTTATTTAATAAGGGAAATTTATAAAATTTAAAAAGGAATATTACCAAAAAGTTATGCTGATAAATGTGACAACATAGATGAAATAAACTATATGTATTGGTATATGTGTATGACCTCAATAATTCCATATATTTAAAGATATCAAATTTATTGTTGAAAATTGTCAAGAACAACATCAAAACTCTTGGTCCAAATAACTTACTTGGCAAAGTCTGACACACATTTAAAGACAAAATAAAACTAATTTTATACAAACTGTTTCATAAAATTAAAGAAGGAACACATTCCTACTCCTGTAATGAAGGAAAAATTATCTATGTCAAAACAAAACAGAAAAAAAGAGACCACCAGAAAAAAACCCTATAGTCCAAAATACATATTGAACAAACATTCAGAAGTCCTCAATAAAATAATAGCATATCTAATTCAGCAGCATATTTTAAAACATGAAAAATATCATAATCAAACGGAGTTAATTCCAGGAATGCAACACTTGTGTGACATTGTAAACCCAGTCAATGTATTTCCCTCATTTGAAAAGATGAAATCATATATATATTTCAAAAGGTGCAGAAAAACATTTAGTCTTCAGTTATGTGTGTTTCATTGTTCAACCTGCCCACATTATAATGATAAGTTAAAAAAATGATGTCCAAGAAACACACACACACACACACACACACACACACACATACTAATAGATTAAATGTATGTGTATATTTGAATAAACACAGAAAATGTCTTACATAACAGTGCTCCATCCTGGGGTTAGGATCACATTTGGGAAGCTACAGGAAAAATCAGGAATTGTATACTTTTTTAAAATTCCTCTCTGTAGCTTGAGTTGCTTTTTGTTTGTTTACAGCAGACTTATTACTTATACAGCTAGTTTTTATATAAAAACTATAATTGTCATAAACATATACCAATATCAAACAGTACCAAAAATGCATTTAAACACATCCTATGCACACATGTGAAAAACCAAAAGTAAAGACGGATACCAGGGAAAACCGCTAAAACTCTAGCTAAGACAACCAAGAAAAAGAGATACAAATTACCAACATCAGTCATGAAAGGGGGGACATAAACACAAATCTAATTTAATTAGAATTAGATTTGTTTATAAGCAGTTATAAGTATGACTGCTTTTTAAGTGACATATTCTAAATGAAGCTGTGTATTAATTTAGGGAGAAAAAGATAAAATTTCTAAATAGATATCTTGGAATTAGCCAAAACATGCTGCCAACCATTTCTTTTTTTTTTACCCACTATTACAGGTGCATTAATTGGGACATGGAATAGATGATTAAATCCCTCTTGTGAATGCTTTACACTGTGAAGAGAGTTATGGCTGAGAATTATAGCACCTTGTGGTATAGGTGAGGATGGAGCTGGCATATTAATCAGTGACTTCATTTTTCAAAGAAAATTCTTCTTTCTTATTTATACACAATTGCATCTCATTTTTCCGTAGTTGATGGTTTTTTTTAAACCATATAAATGAGGTATTTTGTAAACAGAGTGACACCGTTAACAACCTGGTGTGAGAATTTTACAAAGAACTGAGGGATCTTTAAGGTTGAAAAAGACATTTGAGGGAACAGCTGTTTCAAAAGAGGCCAACAATCCTTTCAGGTACTTCACAGGTGAGAATCTGGGTGGGAGGTGGTCAAAGGAATGGCCAAGTAGATTCAACTGTGACATCTCATAACCCTCATTTTTTAAATTGTTTTTTTTCTTTTATCTTTGGAGTTCTCCATAAAATCATATTTGCTGAAAGTGTTCCACAGCATTAAAACCTTTATGAAAACTTATCTCATCTACTAGATTCATTTTAAATTAAAAAATCAAGTCTTGGGTGCTGCCTTTATTTCATTACACTGTCTTTTATTTGTAACCTAACTTGTTTCTAATATTTTGCTTTTAACAGAAATGATTGAAGAGATTATTAGGTTTATTTATATACCACATTTATATTAAACATAATTATACAATTACAGTTAATTTTTAAATTCTAAAAATATCACTTATGTTACAGTTTTTAATTCATGTATTTCTAATTTTAAAAGGACTGCATATTCATGTTAATAATAAAAATTCAAAATATAAAAAATAACCTGGTATAAAAATGTGATTATCTTTCTTTCTCTCCAAAGTTCCTTGACCCATTTCCAAGATGTGATTACTTTTAACACATTTGTGAAGTTATCTCTAGAAATTTTATATACAAATGCAAGTTTGTATATATATACAAGTATAGATATTAATTAGTATAAATAGCTTTTTATAAGCCTAAATGTCTGTATTCAACTTTCTTTAACTTGACTTTTTATTTTATTTTATTTATAAAAAATACAGAGACGGGTTTTGTCATATTGCCCAGGCTGGTGTGGAACCCTTGAACTCAAGTAACATTCCTGCAATATTCCTGCTTCAGTCCCTAAAGTACCTAGATTACAGGCATGAGCCACCGTGCCAGGCTTACCCTTGCCATTTTCCAATCATACACATTGGAAGTTGTTTGGTAACTGATATTTATGGTTAAAATAAAGAGACGTTCAAAACGTAATTTCAATTCACACCATTTATTGCCACGCAGTTTGTTTGTCTTTTCTTTGGTCCACAATGCTTAAATGCGGAGGATAATGAAAACAAATCTCATAGGGAATATACTCTGTAGAGGAAGTACATTAACTACATAGTGAGTTCCACAATTACTAAAGTCTAGTTGCTCACTTAGGATGGAAGCAGGCCTCTGTGGAAAGTATAGTCTAATTAAAGTTTGAGGTGTGCCTTATACCAGGGGTTCTCAGGAGAGATGATCTGACCTGACACAGCAGAGGTTACTAGATGCTGGAGGGTGGTTCTGGTGCTGATGGGCAAAGCTTTTGAGTTTAGTTTAAAGGCAAATAAGGTTTGGCCCTGAGAGCGTGAGCTCTCTGTCTTGGAGAGACCACTAACAGTGCAGCCCTGCTAGGCCCTAAGCTCTCAAACTGTCTGTGAAACTTTTAAAATTATATGTATTTTGGATTCCAGTAGTTGAGGTCAATAGCTCAGATATGGAGCCTGTTAAGAAGTGGCCTAACATTCTTTAGGGGAGAGGGTTTATTGCAGCAAAACAGGTCAATCACATAGCAAATCATGTAAGTGCTTGGAATCACTTTAAAGCTACAAAACAATAACATAACATGAATTTGTCTAAGTGTGTGGAATATATCATTGTTAGATGCACCATAATTTGATCATAATTTAAGCTGATCAGATAATGTTTTCTTAAATTTAGTTGGTCAAATGAAAGTCATTTCAGAAACATAGATAGTGAAGTGGAGGTTATATTGGTTAGATTTAGTAATTTCCTATTACAAAATATATTATCTGCTTAAGATATCAGTTGCTTCAGTAATCCTGCATAACAAACCACCTGAAACTCAAAGCCTTAAAACAATGAACATTTAATATTGCTCATGAAAATACCATTTAGGTAGGTTATCTTATGGTCTTGGCTAACTCATCTGTGTGCAATCAATTGTAAATTGAAGAGGCTCCTTTGTTTATCTTGTCTGAGTTATCTGACATGTTTATGTATGCTTGAGGGTTGAATGGATTTTGTCTAACCTAAAATGGCCCTTGACTGAAACAGCTGGGATGACTGAAAATAAGGAAGCTTCACTCTCCTCCATATCTCTCGCAGCCTTTTATGTATTACCCAGTTTTAGTTTAAGAGAGAAATGTCTTTGGAATGTTTCTGAGGATACTAATTAGAATTTGTTTTTATGTTTGGAGCTATATTATCTTTTTCCCTAGAGCCAGTCTCTTTGGTCTTCTTGGGTCTTCTCTAATGTGCTAATGATTTTTACTCAAAAGAATTGTGTTCCTGCTTGTCCAGTTGTGTTTATGAATGAAAGATTACATTACAATTGGTTACTGGCAAAAGATATTAGCACAGGTTACAGGAATGCTTTCCAAACAATCTCTCTCTTGAATAGGAGTGTGAAGTATCTGTTTATAACTGGAGCTGACATTTCAACAGGTAGGGTTCACTAGAGGAAATCTGGGAAAGAAGCAGGCACTGTGAGTGTGGATTCCAACTGCCAAATAAATGGGATTTTACTCGAAAAGGTGAAGCAATTTTATTTCTCTGCCTGTTTGTCCCTGTCCCTCCCCAACCATCTCACCATATATATTTTTTCTCTTTCTCTGTTTAAGAGATTCAGTTGAAACTTCAATCTGTTTGCTACTCTATGAGGACAAACACCCTACCTAATGTCTTCTGAATTTATATCTCTCAATTCATTTAAGCAAACTTCTTGAGATTTGTGCTGTGGGCAAAAGTTACTGTTCCACTTGTAGAGAGTAAAGTGAAAGTGTCCGAACAGTCCAGTTATTTTAAAACTGTTTTTAAATAAATTAATCTGAAGCTTCCTGTCCCAACCACTCTCCACATCCTGCACTGTTGATTCTTGACTTCTTTCATTGAAGTTTCCTTGAGTAGAGCCTTACTTAGGTCTAGTGACTTGAGTTATGACATCCTTTGGTCTGATTTTTGCCCCATTCATATTCTACGTTCTATCAGTATTCCTAAAACTACTCAGTACTTCCGAGGGCAACCTTTCTTGTATACCAACATTGCTGTTGTTGAAATAATTTTATAATTATTAAATAGCAACATTTATATGTAATTTCTGTAATGTCTTAAACAAAGTGAAAGAAAGATATTCTGGTTTCACGATCAGGAACTAGAAATATTAATTCAATATGTAATGAAATGATTTTAAAAGAAAGGTTACTACTATAAGAAAACTTACTGATTCGATGAAAAATACCTCAGAATGTGTATTTAACATAGGAAATATGTTGGCTTCAAAACCTATTTAATCAATGATCTGATTCTGAACAATAATTTTGCATTGGTGTATTTTCTGATGGTTAATCCACTTTCTATCCTCCCATTTGTCAACAGCAAATGAGATCTGCTATTACCTATAATTTTCCATTAGAGAGCAAATAGATTGTAATTCTGTCAAACAACATTTTTAGGTAGAATTAGAAATGTAAAATCTGATATTAATTATTTCAGATTTCTAAACTTGACAAAAATATGCCCTAATTATAGAACTAGATTTGTCAAATCCATAGGATAGAAATATTTTCTTCTATCTTAATGCTTATACGTAAAAGATATCCTTATATCTAAAAATGCAACTTTCCTTAAAATGACTGCAAATCTGGGTCAGCTAAGAGAATCAAGCACTTAACTGTTCATCACTCAGAGTCTGACAAAATTAAGTACTGTTACCAGTATTTTTGGAAATGACCATTAAGACATATCATGCTTCTCTTTAATAAACTTGTAACAGATAAAATATTGCTTGTGGGAATTCTTCCCAGAATACCATCTCTAAACTGGACAGCTGGTAAGAAAACTGGTCTATGTCATCTCAGAATAGATCATTTATTTTCTAACCTTCTCAAGAGATTACCCCTTCGGCAACCCAACAGTTATCGCCATCTGCAGCTGGTAAACAAAAAATACATATCATGTTAAATTCTGATGAATTTCAGTGGTCAAAATAAATATTTGTAGTTTTTTTGGGTGAAAATTGCACATGTCTTTACAAATTGCCCCCCTCCCCATGATCTTTTTCAGCTTGCCATCTCTATTTCAAGTATGTTAGCATTTTCCTTCTCAGAGATGTCTAAGATAGTGTTAGGAATTAGCCATTTAATGCAATCATAATCATCCTAAGAGATATTAAAGAACCATATTTCAAACTGTGAACTGTGGTTTAAGTTTCATTATTTTATTATTCCAATTTTGTCAACATCAAAAAGATACAATCATATATCAAATTTCATGAATTTCCCTTCTGCCTTCCTCTTCTCTTCTTTTGTTCAGCAATAAAGCCCATGTTATCATTGCACACTATACATACGGGCTAGCAATGACTCAAAATTACCATACTGATTTTGGATAATAAGACAATTTTGGATTTTCTACTTTCTAGACCATCTATACTTTAATACTTCATTCAGTGTTTTTCATGACTATGTAGTCATGATTAGAAAATGCTTAGAATCTTAATAATTGCTTACAGAATAGCCTCTTCCTCATCAATAAATGTGTGTGGAAAGCTTTACTTGAGAGAGAAAGAAATGTATTTTGTTAACTCACTGAGATTTCAGAGTTTATCAGTCACAAAAACCAATGTTATTCTTTCTAAAACAGATAAAGGTATCAGAAGTGGTAGAATAAACTTAAAATGTATTTTATTGCTTTCCTAATTAAGAAGTGGGTGGTGATGAATTTCCTAATAAAAACTAAAACGATGGGGAACCATGAAATGTTTGGAAAAACATTCAGAGGTATGTGACCTATGAATTTGGAAGATAGGCCATATGTCTTCTAAGGCTGCTACTCACAAGTCCCAGTAGTTACGAAGAGTCAGTATAATGGTATACATTGACTTCTGATTTTGATGAGTCATTACATGGTAGATATGATCTCAAATAAGAATGTTTTTTATTTTGCTGGTCAAAATAAATGGAAATAGATTTTTTTAAAAAAACACCCTGTGACAGAGAAGAATCAAAAAATTCAATTTCTGTAGACCTTAAACAGTAAGATATAAGACTAAGGGAGACCTTAACAATCAAACCTATGAAGATTCAACTCAGAAATAAAAGTCAGATTATTCACTCTCTATTACTGCATAACAAATTACACTATGTAACGGTCTGAATTATGGTCTCCAAAGACATTAGGTCCTAATCTCTGGATCCTCTAAATGTTACTGTATACGGTAAGGTAAAGTTTCTCCACATCTGATTAACTTAAGGGTTTTGAAATTAGATTTATCTTGGACTATCCATGCGATCGTTACATTTTTACCACAAATGTCTTTATAACAGAAAGGCAGAAGCAAATTAGACACAGAGAAGGCAAACTGAAAATGGACACCCACAATTTGAGTAATGAATGCCAGAAGCCACCAGAAGCTAAAAGAAGCAAACAACAGATTCTCTCAAAGTTTCCAGAGGAAGTGTGGCCCCACTAGTACCTTGACTTTGACCCCCCTGGAGAAACTGATTTCAGG
Organism: Ateles fusciceps; assembly: GCA_036589455.1. Taxonomy (NCBI): domain Eukaryota; kingdom Metazoa; phylum Chordata; class Mammalia; order Primates; family Atelidae; genus Ateles; species Ateles fusciceps. Next base: position 3,966,172 of record JAZHEH010001040.1, on the reverse strand, counting down.
TTTCTAGACTCCAAAATAGTGGAAGAATAAATTTCTGTTGTTTGAAACTACTAAGTTGTGGCAATTCGTTACCGCAGACACAGGAAACAAATGTACCTTAAGATTTGGCAACTAAAAACAATAAATATTTATTTTCTTTCTGTTTCTTTGAATCAGGAATTTGACACTGTCCCAACTATATTCTGGCTAATGGTCTCTTACAAGTCCATAATCAAGGTGTCTGTGTTAAACTCGAGGTTCAACTGGTGAAGGATCTCCTTCCAGGCTCACTGACAGGGCTATTGGCAGGTCTCAGAAAATCAGCACCGAAGCTCAATCATGTAGTGCTTTCCAGAGAAGTACCATACATGGCAGCCTCAGAGTGAGCAATCAGAAAGAACACAAGAGATCACTAAGATGGAAGCCACATTCTTTATCTAACTACATCTCCAAAGCGAAATCTCTGTATACATGCGTTAGTTAGAAGGGAATCAATAACTCCATCTTACATTAAAGGAGAGCAGATTGTACAGGGTGGAAATACCAGGAGGTAGGAATCACGGGGGGCCATGTTTGAGGCTGTCTACCACACAAGCATAGGTTTTATGTGAAAATACTTAGAAACACTGAAAAAATATGTTTTATTTTAGCCCAGGAGTGGGTGAGGATAAGAGGACTGGGTGTTGCTGTAGGGCCAGATAATGGGTTGCATGTTAGAATTCAGGGTACAATTCCGAATATTCCAAAAAAGGTAAAGCTATACGAACAAAAAACATGATTGCTTGCCAGAGGCTGAGGCTGGGGATAATAGACAACTGACTATAAAGTGGTACTTTTGGGGTAATGAAATATTCCGTATCTTAGTTGTGATTGTAGCTACCACAACTGTATACACTTATCTAAAGAAATCAAATTGGACTCTAAAATGGGTACAATTCAGAGTACATAAATCAAAAACAAAAAATATTACCTTAATACTGACCAGATCAATATTCAAAGTAGAAGTTAATTTATATGCAAAATATTCTGGTGAAAGATAAAAATATTCCAAATTATTGTATAATGTTAGAATGACCTGAGCCTCACAGTCAGAAAAAAAGACTAAACAAAAAATCAGAAAATTAAAGGCTTATCTCTTTCATAACATGGATGCATAAGCTCTAAACAAAATATTAGCAAGAAACACACTTTAAAATATAAAAAGGGTAAGATACCACAACAGAGTTAAATTCATGCCCAGAATGTAAAATTGGTTTCTCACTTTAAAAAAAAAAAATCTATTAAAGTGATTTATCAAGATAATCTTAGTAGATAAAGAAAAGGAATTTGATAAATTTCAATATTTACGTTTTTTAAAGAAGTACCTCTCAACAAATTAGGAATAGAAAAGAATTTCCTTTCATTTACTTTAAAACATTGTAGTTTCTATTGCCTACCAGAGAGTGTGTTGCAAACAATAGCCATGATGGATTTAAAATGAAAAAAAAAAAAAAAAACAACTTTTTTCCAAGCTCAGAATAATAGAGTACTACAATGAATGAATTAATTTCATTTGTCATATCATTTTGGTTGTGTACCTGTCATCATTTATTTCTTGTTAATAAAGTCCAATTTTGTTCAGAATGGCATTCATGTCTTTCTACAGATCACAAAGCAAAACCAGTGTGAGCTGTCAATACAATCCTGTATTCCTTTGTCAGATGTAGGACTTATCAGCTTCCCCCTGTGACCAGTTATGGCCACATGACCCTACTATGTCAAATGGAACATAGGGCACGGACACTATTCAATTGAAGTTGCTTCTAGGAAAATTTTCTATCAAAAAGAAGCATACAGATGGCAGCACCTTTCTAGCTTGAATGTGCATGTAGTGTCCGAAAGTGAGGCAGTCAACTTGCACTCATGATATAGAGAGTAACTAGCTGAGGATGATAATACAGAATAATGATAACAGTGTAGTTATTTGAAGACATTGTTAAGCCATTATACAGTACTCAGCTATCTGTCTCTAGACTTCTTATCATGAGGCATTAGTGATGCCTTTATTGCTTTAAGCATGTTTAAGTAGAAAATTTTGCATTGCAAGCTGAAAGTGCTCTAACTGATAGAACTACTAATCATACTGAGTTATCTTCTAATTAAATTATCCTTATTTCCAACTAATGGGAATGGAGACAGGGGTAGCTTGGTCCTTTTTCCTTGCAGTAAAAATTATTCAATTCAAAAAACATACTTGAAATTAACGTATATTTTCAAAGAAAATATGTTTTAGTCCTGGATTCCCATGTAACACACTCACCCTAAATTAAGTGGCTTGAACAACGATTCATTATTTATCAATATGTCTTATTTTGTGAGTTAGCTGACTTATCTAGATACTATTTCTGTGGCACAGGGAGTTGGCTGAGGATATAAGGGTGTATTTATTTAGCTGCTTTCACCTGGGTGGGTGACTGGTACAGCACATCAAGGTGGCTTCATTCACACTCGTGGCACCTCTGCTGTGGTGTCTGAATGCCTGTGGGCTGGCTGAGTCTTTTCCTGTCTCCTCACTCACTTATCTGGCCAGAGCTTCTTTACTTTGTGAATGGTTTTTAAGAGAGTGAAAATGGAAGCTGCCAAGTTTCTTAAGGGCCAAGCCCCCGGGACTCACATACCATCTCTTCGGCTTCATTCTCTTCATCAAAGTTAGTTATAAGGCCAACAACAAGTCAAGAAAGGGGGAATAATTTTATATCCTGATGGGAGTGATGATGAAATTTTTGGTGGCCAACTGCTAACTAGATAATTCATAACAAATGAGTGCCATTAAGTCACGTGAAATAATATTTTTTCCTACCTTTATAATACTTTCTTTCATAACAATATGTATAATCTTATTGCAGTGTTTAAAGTCAAAGTATTTTCCATGAAATGAAGAATTGTTAAAAACAAAGGGGGAAGATATGATATAGATTCAAATATATATTATTTATTCTTTACAAATTCAAGATAAATTTGACTTCATTTCAGAAGAGATACAATATAAAATTATTTACATTGCTATTTTACAATGAAAATTTTTCTTTATTCAGATAGAAAACTTATTCTGAATTATTCAGAATATGAAGGTAATTGAAGAAAATTTCTCTATTATCCAAAAGAGTACTTGAAGAAGTACTACAAGTAACAAGAGAGTTCAATAATATCAAGTATGCTTATGTATGCATGATTGCATTATTAAATTACAATATATGTCTTTTACTTTGTTTTAAAGAACTGTATGTGTATTAGGGTTTATTAAGGACATTTTGGGTAACTTACTATTTTCTTTTTTAAAGAAAGTTCCTGGAAGATCAACATGAGATAATAGTCTAAAGTACCATAATCTATCAATTCAAATATCTTTTTAAGGGCATAACAAGCCGCTTTTCTATTCTACACAATTCATTTTATCCAGTCCAGGAAATCTTCATCATTCATTGTGTCAACTTGGTTAAAAGATGAATAACTTTAAAAATCCAAATTATCAAAAATTAATAACATTTAGATAATATTGTATTACATTTCATTTTTCTGCACTACGTTCTACAAACCCCGAGTCTCTTCCACACACAGGCACATGCTAATATATACACGTATATGCCATAAATACATGTGTGTATGTATACACAAACACATGCATACACATATGATCCATACAAGGAAAACTGAAAAATAGACCAGACTTGGAGAATTATTGCACTACATCCATCAGAGAGTACAGCTGAGCTGGTAATTAAACTGCTGCACTCCCACAGACAGTCCTGCAGCTATGCAGTACTCATCCCAAGAATATGACTGGATCTAGATTCATATTAAAAACCACAATTAAATAGGCTTACGTCAGACAGATTCAATCTCTCCTCTCATAGAGTGCAAATTATGAAATTTTGGCTGAGAGGAGCAGCAAAATACCCAATCACTATCAATCAGCATGTGCAAGCACAAAAGCTAAAAGGATATTGTGTATTTTGAAGCATTCACCCTTCAGATTATGAGTTAAGACTTTATAAAAATTGACTTATAGCATTGGAGTATATAGAAGAAAACTATAATAAGATGTATAGTCTCATGATAATAATGTCTACTGGTGCCTATTAATAATGTTCTGGCTTTATTTTTGACCCAAGTAAAGTTAAGTCAGAATCAATCCCCTTGGCCATTCCTAGAAAAAAAGAATTGAACTAAAATTCAAAATGACCAACAATATTACATAGCACATAGGTTGCTATTACCAGTAAAAACTTCAGTCCTTATAATCTCACTGAAGTCTATATAGTTCCCCAAAATAGCAATTACATCAGAGCTAATAAAAGGTAGATTTGCATAGTTATTATGTGTCCGTAGAGCTTATTTCCTTTTACAGATGTTGTTCTACCCTACATCATTCTTTTATGGCAATAGGAAAAAGTAGCATTCACACTTTGGATGGAAACTTAGGCAAGAGAATAGCATTTTATACATTGCCTAAAATAAAAGAAATTGTAGCTGTAAAACATGTCTCTTTAAACTCCCTGGCCAGTGCCTTCCACCTGAAGTACATCATCACCAACCCCCTTTTGATGGAACATTCCCAAAAGTTTTCTGTATGGTTTGCTGCCACTCTTTGTTTCCCAGTAAAATAGGGAGGTACAAACCCACAGACCCAGTGGAAACTTAGTACAGCCAAATAAGATACCAGAAGATGCATTACTAGCGTCTCTCTGCTTTCAGCCAGTTGGCTGCTGACATGGTCTCCAAGCAAGAATTTTGTTCAACTGATTTTAGAATTCTTATAGAGAATTCTTCTTGGGGTGTCTGACCTAAGAGGATAAATAAGAACCACAATAGACAAAATTGGGGCTATAACTTGTTCTATAACTTATTCTTCCCTATTGACCTCACTGTTGTGCATTACAAGTTAGGTGCTTACAGATTTTTTGCCTATATAATCTTCAATGGAATAATAAATTTATTCTTTTTTTAAAAATCATTATCCTGATTTTTGTCCACAGCCTTCCTCTGACTTATGATACTATAAATCAGGATCCATAGCCTATGTGTAGATCCCAGCATCATTTTGACAATAAGCTGTTGGAAACTCCTCAGGTTTGGCCACACTTTCTGAATTTCTTGTCTGACTTTTCATTGACCCTTCTGTTTTTAGCCTTCAGCAATCTGTATTTTACCAGTGATCCTTTGACACTACCAAGAACAGTCAGCATCTTCACCCTTTCTTTTTCATCTCCATCGTTTATGTAACATGTTTACTATAACCTTACTTATAGTGTAGGTCAAGTCAGTTCAAATGTTTCAATAAGGCACCCTCCTCAAATCATGTTCCTGTCCATTGCCTAATAAAGGTAAAATTCTCCATAGACTGTATTGTCTACAAAGCGGACACAAAGCTATATTTAATACTCAGATATATTTTGTTTAGTTAGCACATTGATATTGACAGAAAAATACAATTTGAATGCCTTTTGCCACTGCCACTCACTACTGCCTTTTGCTTAGTCCATTCATAAAACTGCATTATTCTTTGAGTTTGCCATCTCTACATTAATGCTGAGAGTAAGAAAGAATATCATACTTTACTTAATCTTCCCCACCGTCTTAAATGCAAACATATGTCAACTGTGTCATAGAAAGCCAGACCTAGAGTCGGATTGTCTCCCACACAATGATAATGTTTAATTTTCTTCCAGTGGGTTAGAGTCAAATGACATGTAGCTTAGGCATGGGGATTCATCTCACTGCCAAGGAGCCCTTGACTAAATGCCCCCTTTTTATGGACATAGGGAGATTGAGAGAGGGATACAGGAAAAGTCTAGGAGTGGAAAAGAACTGATTCAGAGTGAGAAAACGTGCCTCAGCCAAGGTCTCCCAATAAAAGGAGGCCTCCAAATGAAAGTGCCTGGAGTAGGAGTGCAGATGGGCATATGAGTATAGCTGATCCAGGGGGAAGAGATGTTGAATTCCTGGCTGCAACTCTCCCGGACACCTGCAATTCATTGGATGTGCACCAAGTCTGGTGTGAAGAGGGCAGCCACCACCTTTCCTATTCATCCATAGGCCTGTCAGGCAAAGCCTTGCAATTTTCTATGGCTAGGCCAAGATTGCACTTAGGATTTTGGCCAGGAGGTGCACTTCTCAACAACTTGTAATTTTTTTGTTGAAAGCCAGACCTGTTGTTTTCAGTAAGAGACACTGAGCTAAATAGGCCTTCATTCAGTGTGAGATTTTATGTGAATCTGACTAACAGGCTGTGTTTAATGGTTCTTCTACCAGTAGGTACCAAGGTTTTCAAATTCCTCTAAGATCCTAGTTTTTTTCTCTCCTTTTTACTTTAGGTTTTCCTAAGTACGTCCCTGGAGGGTTCTCTGTGATATAGTTTGAATATTTGTCCCCCACCAAATCTCATGTTGAAATTTGACACCCAGTGTTGGAAATAAGGCCTGATGAGAGGTGTTTGGGTCACGGGGGGACATCCCTCATGAATGGCTTTGTGCTTTCTTTGTGGTAATGAGTGAGTTTTTGTTCCACGAGTTTTCGAAAGAACTGATTCCTAAAGAAAGCCTGGAATCTCTTCACCTCTCTCTTGTTCCCTTGCTTCATCTCTCACGACCTGTTCCCCCTTCACTTCCCAGCAGGAGTGGAAGCAGCCTGAGTTCCCCCACCAGAAACAGATGCTGGTGCCATGCTTCTTGTACAGCCTACAGAACTGTGAGCCAAATAAACCTCTTTTCTTTGTAAATTACCCAGCCTCAGATATTCCTTTGTAGCAATGCAAAATAGAGTAATACACTCTGCCTTGCAGCTCTTTCAACTGTAATATACTGTTATTATGCTGGAGCTCTTTTAGTCTTTTATTTGGCCTATGTTTCTGGCCTGTGAATATCACATGTATTTTTCCAGTGGTCAACTGGAAATCAACCTGATTTATCAAGCTGAGAAATAAACTTTCCTGATTTCTCCCTTAGATGAGACAGAAAGGTTAGAGGAGAAAAGATTGGGAGCAGTGTCCTTCCTCAGCTGAAATAGGGTCTGGTAAATTCTTTTCCCATACAGGACAGGCTTTTGTTATTGAGAATACCTGGCATATTTCACAGTGGTTACTCTTTTCTTTCTCCTGTCAAAGACACAAAGGAATCTTTCTTAGATATTCACTGTGTGAACCTGTCTGGTTCCCCTGGATGTAAAGCCCTTGAAAGTATGGAAGATTCCCCCAAACTTCTTCACTCTCATGCTAATCCACAGCCTCTAGCAATTCATCAAAATTACCATTTATGTGTGTGTATCAGGTCATGGCTTCAGTGGCTTTTGCTTCAGGGGAAAAGAAATCTGGGCTGTGGATCTTTTCCCTTGCCTCTCCAGGCACCAGAATGACAATTTGCCTTGCGACATTTGTTCTATGATGTGTCCACGAAAAGTCACTGATTTTAAGTGTGTTAAAGCTTTTTCTTGTTGTATTATCATGGCTAACACTGGAAGCCTTCAGCGTCTTTTTGCCTTCCCTTTCCAATAGCTTGAAATGTGAACATGATGCAATTTAGATGAGGAAATGGAAGTTACATTTTGAAACTGGCAGCACACTGAGAAAGAAGGAGATTGGGTCTCTGATGACATACATTATGGAGCAACCACTCAACCAGCTCTGTACTCTTGATAATTCAAAACCTTCACACTAAAGAGAAGTTGAATTGTATCTTGTTTAGATCATGGCATTCGAGGATTCCTTTTTGTTTTTATAAAAGAAGCCTAAACAAACCCTGACTAATAAAATGGTATTTACATTATTACTTTGGCTGTACCATCATGGATCTGATTTTCTTTTCCTTTTTCCTCAATACTATTTTTACAAACAGGCAACACTTATTTTTTCATAACTTTATAGCTTAGAAACATCCACATTAGTTTTATTGAGAATCCTTAATAACTCTCCTTCAAACATTCTGCTCTGGAATTTTATTCATGAAATATATTAAATTCTTAAGATTCTGTAATTATGTCATAGCAAAGCAAGTACACCCTCTGCAGTATGAAATGCTTTAAAATTTCCTTCCAACAAATATGAGACAAACAAAATTTCCTCTAGAGAAGTATTTTCCATAAACCAGATTTTTCTGTGTGTTGCAAAAAGTTCTAGTTTCCAGAGATGTTAAGAAGTGTTACCCAAAAAGAAAAAAACACACAAAAAAACAGACATGTTTATGCAAAAAAATACATTTAGGGTTGGGTGTGGTGGCTCACCCATGTAATCCCAGCACTTTAGGAGGCTGAGGCAGGCAGATCACCTGAGGTCAGGAGTTTGAGACCAGCCTGGTCTACAAGGTGAAACCCCGTCTCTACTAAAAATACAAAAAAAAAAAAACAAAAATTAGCCATATGTGGTGGCACATGCCTGTAATGTAATGCCAACTACTCGAGGGGCTGAGGCTAGAGAATCCCTTAAACCTGAGAAGTGGAGCTTACAGTGAGCCGAGAATGTGACATTACACTCAAGCTAGGCGGCTGACTGAGACTTTGTCTCAAAAAAAGAAAAAGAAAAAAAGATACACTTAGGCAGTACTGCAAACTGTATTCTCTTCCTAAGATTTACACTGCTCTTTAGTACATGCTTTAAGATTTGAGTTAGTTTATCCAATGTATTGGGGATTTTCTATTTATTGGATAATAGCCAAGATCTATTCCTAATTTTTTTCCAATACCCTGTGCCAATTCCCCTTTTTAATTGAGTAGAAATTGCATTGCAAAATGTATGATTTAACTTGATAGCTCTAGGTTCAGTTTACATAATAAAGAATAATTTTAAATAGTCCTGTTCACTTCAAAATTTCAATTTCAAACTCAATTGAAACTTTCCTCTTTCCCTTCTGCAAGCTTAGGCTAAGTATGGTTCTAGCACTTTGGTTAGAGGAAGGAAGCACTTAGTGCAGCCCTTAGATGTCTTTTGCTTTTCCTCTTTAACTTTGTCAAGCTTCCTCAGTATTGAAATGAAAAGGAGGGAAATGTAACATTGCAAAAAAATATCTTTCTTGATTGGGTGAGCTAGTAAACATCTTTCTTTTGAGAGATGACTAATACTGACATAATACTATTTAGGCCACAAAATGAATGTCAGTTTTTGGAAGTAGCAGGGGAACTTCAGAACATCCACATGAAAGAAAAATGGTCATTTGTGGCAGCCACCCAAATTCTAGCTCTGCACTCGAACACATGTGGATTCTTTAGAGAGTATGAAAAGAAGCCTTCTAACTCTGCTTTCCTGATGGGGAAAAATTCCACTCCACTATGCATTTATTTATTTATTTATCTATTTTTGAGACAGAGTCTCACTCTGTGGCACAGGCTGGAGTGCAGTGACGCCATCTCGGCTCATTGCAACCTTCGCCTCCCAGGTTCAAGCAATTCTCCTGCCTCAGCCTCCTGAGTATCTGGGACTGCAGGCAAGGGCCACCACGTCCAGCTAATTTTTTGTGTTTTTAGTAGAGACGGGGTTTCACCATGTCAGCCAGGATGGTCTCCATCTCCTGACCTCGTGATCTGGCTGCCTCACCTCCCGAAGTGCTGGGATTACAGGCCTGTGCCACAGGGCCCGGCCTCCACCCGCTTTTTTTTTTAACTGAGGTCCCTTTAGTCAGGGAATGTCCTTCTTGGGTGGAAAATGGCTATCTTCCATGCTGTTTGGTTAATTCAGGAAAACTCACTATCTATCCAGTTTTTAACGGTGAGCATGAGACATGTAAGTATGTGACATGGTAAAAAGCCCCATAAACCTGCATACCTCAACCATACCTTGGCTTTCTGTTGAAACTGCTCTCTATAGGCCAAATATGAATGAGTAATTAAGGACTGTAATTGCCTCCCTACCCAGACAATGTGTAAACAAATGCTAATCTTGACTTCGTGAACCACTTAAGTAACAATCAGAATGTCAAAAAGTTCCCTGGCCCTCCGAATGTCCGAAACCCCTCACCCCGACCCCCGCCCCCTCACCCCCACTCCCGCCCCTCACCCTCATCACCGCCCTGAAGGTGATTTACAGAATCCACTAGCCCTCAGAATGTCTGAAGCCCCTCACTCCATGCCCGCCCCCTCACCTTCACTCCTAAGGTGATTTTTACGGGTATAAAAGTTCTTGACACCCTCCTTTCGGGGCCACGGGTTGGAGAGACGCGGAGTCCTCCGTGGCCGCCGGCAATAAAGACCCTGCAATTTGGCATACCTTTGTCTTGGTGTTGACTTTCTATGCTCGGGCCAGTATAACAAGTAAGCTCCTTTGCTCCTGACTTCACCATCTTTTTGTTATTTTCTTCTGAGTAAGTAACAAAGCAGTAGGTCAGCAAGTTGGCTGCTTATGTGAAGATGTCTCCTCAGCTCTTTTTGCTCAATCACCCTGAATTCTTCATACCTCAAAGGCTGTAGGCTCTTGGCTTTCCAGTTTGACTTTCATCTTGATGTGGGATTGGGGGTATGTTGAAGGTGGTAAGGCCATTTCTAGTATCTCTAAAGACCCAAACGAAATGGGCGTTGGGCTCAAACTGCTAAAGAGTCTCTAAACTTAGAGTATTGGAATGTTTGGTGATCAGTGCCTTTGGTGTTCAACTTTGGTGCTTATTTTTAATTCAAAAAGAAACAAAATATAATAGCCTTGTTATAATTTTAAAAGAAAAGCGTTACTGGTAGTTGTTATTTTCCATTTTTAAAAAATTATGATTCCTTAGAAATGTATAATAAAGGGTTCTCTTTAAAACAAATTTCTGTGTGATAGGATTCTTCTTTGAAACTCGGAGAATCTGTAATTTAATCTGCCCTTTTGCATTGATAACATTTAACTTTATCTTACTAATATTCAAAACTTGAGCATCCACATATTTTTAAGGATCTGAAAACATTCAGCCTAATTTTAAAGACACATTTTCAAGATTCTCTGAAGTCTCAAAAGCCTTTCAGCAGTAATTATTCACTGGTAGAACAACATTCTGTAATCATCTTATTCAGTGCATGGGATGCAAATCTACACTGGAGTGGATGAAAAAATACTTGGTAATTTATGAACTGTGAAGAAAATAAACCATAGACGTTCTGTCCATCAGTGGTCTGGTTAAGAGAGTGGCCTAATGAGCCGCACACAAGACCCAGAATTTCACCTTCTTTAATCAGTGTAATGAACTTGTAATCTTTATGTCCATTTTCTCTATATCCATTAAATCAAATAGCCAAATTTTTCTATATAAAGAAGAGAAAACTACCCAGATGACAATAAAAATCCTTTTAGCTAAACAAAATATTAAAAATGTTAAAATTACAACTAAAAATCAGGGTAAAACACACATAAGTTTTTAAAAACTGTGGAAAGTGCTATAAATCTTACCCTTAAACATTTTGTGTATTTATCAAAAGCATAATGCCATTATTTAAATATTAATCATTCAATTATATTTAAAATGACTTTGTATGTTTCAACAGTGCTTTGTATATAAGGAAGGTTCATTTATATATAATGTCTAAATCATAGAGAAAATTTGATACTTTGAGGATCTCTTTACAGAATCTTGGCTCTGTCTTACAGTAAATGAAGTTCCATTTGTCCATTTAAAATGTTGAATTTTTAATGTGGCCCTCTGCTCTTTCTCTATCTCCTCTTTCCTTCAGCTTGGAGAGTCCAGTTCTCACATCTAAAAATCCATTAACTCCACAACATGTCACACAATAGTAGTGGTTTAGAGAAAAAAAAAAAGATGAGCTGTTTGCCTTTCTATCAACCTTTGTGTTGAATGCAAAGATAATCTCCTAATCTTATCTTTTCTCATCATGTGCATTTTACATGACAGAAGTTCACTAGTATGTTACTTTTACATTTTAAAGATTTAAATTTGACCTGTACGTTCTGCCATAGAGACAACCTTTCTTACAACAACAATTTAGAGCAATTTAGGACAAGTCTCCACCAAGTAAAAGCTGGTGAGATGTTTAATTCAAACATAATAGTGTTTTTAAAAATAAATGTGAAGCAATTTCTTTACAGATTTTTAAAGTTAGTTATATAAAACTATTCAATTTGAAATGTGTACTTTGAAGCCCACATTCTTTCCCATATTAAATCCTACAAAGATTTCTGCAAAAATGCATATAAACTTTTATTTAAAGAGTAATTTCAAAGAGAGTAATAAAGTAAGAGTAATAATAGCTATTATGTAATTAGTGCTTACAACATGGCAGCTACTTCTAACACCTTACATATCTCATATGACATGCAAACCTGACAATAACAGAATATGGTAGTTACCACTGTCCCCATTTCCAGATATTAAAATGAAAACTTGAAGAACCTAAGTGACTTAGTAAAAAATAGCTAAGTCAAGAATCCAACCTAGTTATCCTTCACTCCAGAGCCTGACCTCCTAACCATTCCCCTAATATGCTTGTGAATAAATGTAATTTGCAAACAAATTTCAGGAGCATAAACCTTTCACAAAATGAGTTTTTGTTAAAATGCTTCTCTTATAGATCTAACATTTAAATTAGGTAATGCAAAATAAAATCATTTTTCTAACAAAATTTTGATTATATATCATTATTGCAAAATGCATTATTTCCTCTTCAAAAAGCAGTCTATAGTATCACTGATAATAGTAAGATAAACAAATTTGAAAAAAAAATATTGAAGTCTTTCAACACCTTGCTCTTTTTTTTTTCATTTTGACCACATTAATGAGTTTACTGTGAAGTATATGCAGTCAAAATAGGGCATAATGTAGGTATGTATTAGTGAAGACCTCAAAAATACTCTATGGTCTAATTTTCATTTCATTGCAGAATTCTGCACTCATCACAGAATAGAATGATGAACCTCTCTACATCACTGTGTAAAACAATATTAAGTATGTTTTGTCTTCCCCAATCTCTATAGCAAGAAATAAGTATTCGAAAAGACAAACATTTTCAGATAGTATTATAAGGCTTACAATTGCATGCCCTCTCTCCAATAGATGGGAAACCACTCTTGTTTTCCTTAATTATTCTTTCACAAGAAATGAATTTTTGTTTGCGTGATAAGATAGTCTTTTTTTAAATAAGTGAAAGTACTTGGTGATCATCTTAATCTGCCCAAGTGTAAGAAATAAATGACTTAGAAGAAAAAAGTCACCTGCCAGATTCCAGGAATAGTCTGGATTTTGTACTAAATGACACATTTATCAGTTTGCATATTCCAAAATTGATTAAAATATATAGAATATGTTTGAGAATGAGGACAGAGAGATTCCATTTGGGCACTTTGAGTAGGGGCTAGATATATTTTTCCATGGAGTTAATTGAAAAAGAACCCTCAATTCTACCCCAAGTAGTACTTCATGACACTATGGCTAAGGAATTAGATAAAAATCCTTCATCAGAAGACACTCAGAAAGAAGTAGCACCAAAGGATAAATAATAGTGTATTGAACATATTTGATTTGTGACATAATAAAAACAAATTACTTTTGCTTTTCATTGGTCCTTTAAAATGTATTAGTAGAGGTACTCACCCTCTGCTTCTGCATTAAAAATAGAAAGTCCCATGATTTTTCTTTATTCTCTTAGAAAATAAAATGCACTCAGTTTATAGGACCTAGGACTTATACAGTTTGTAGTGTCACCACCTTTTTTGTTTTTTGGTACTTATATTACCTCATTATCTTATATATTTAGTGTACAATGTGATATATATATTATATATATGTGTGTGTGTGTGTATATATATATATATATACACACATGCATTGTGGAATCATGAAAACAACCTAAATTAATATATTGATCACCTCACATGTTTATCATTTTGTTGCAGTGAAAATGTTTAAGATCTGATCTCTTAGCAATTTTTTAAGTATAAAATACATTAACTATAGTCACCATGCTATACAATAGATCTCCAGAATGTATTCATCCTGTCTAATTGAATGTTTTTACCCTTTGACCAACATCTCAACATATATCTCCCAACAACACTGCCATGAGCTCCATTCCTGGCAACTACCATTCTACCCTCTACTTCTACAAGTCCAACTTTCTACGATTCTACATAGAAGTGAGATCATGCAGTGTTTGTCTTTCTGTACTTTCACTTAGTAATAATGTCCCCAAGGTTCATCCACGTTGTTGCAAATGTCAAGAGTTCCGTCTTCTTTTAAGGTTGACTAGTATTTCATTGTGTGTGTGTGTACCTATCTACATATACCTATTTATATACATACCTATCCATAAATATTTACTTTATACATGTACATGTATATACATATATATTCATCCTTGATTGACACTTATATTGAATTTTTATCTTGAGTATCATGAATAGTACTGCAATAAACATGGGAATGAACATCTCTTCAACATATTAATTTCTTTTTCTTTTTTTTGTGTATACCCAGAGGTAGAATTGTTGGGTCATATGAGAGGGACTTTCTTTATTTCTTTAAGAAAATAAGCACAGAAATACAAATTACATTCAAAATGAATATTTACTTAATCATAACAAAATGAAAATTTTTTTTAATTTCAAATACCACAAACCACAAAAAACCCCACCATATTTGTCTCAACTAGCTGCCTGAAACACCTATATCATTTTTCTTACATTTTTTTGACAACATGCTTTTGATTACTTGCACATGCCAAAACTTTGTAATTCTTTTTTCATAGAAATGCAGATAGTTTTTACCATGATTTAGCAAAAACATTTATTTTAGACTGTTTATTGAGTTTCACACCTTGTTTTTAATTTTTAAGATCATTTAAAATTTGGGGGAAACTTTTACCAAGTTTTTTTTATGTATGAACCATCAGATGTGAAAGAATTTTCCATGGAGAACCTTCTGAGTCTTTATTACAAATGTTGCTGCTTCTTTCACTACCCATAGACTTCTATGCCAAGCGCAGCACAGAAACACTCAGGTTACATTATGACATGTGACTTTGCACCTTTCTGTGATGGAGCTAGATAAATCTATGCCCTGGATAGCAGGACTATTGTTAAGAAGCCATTTTTTACCCTTGGATAGATAGCAATAGGTTCATCACGCATGGAAGCCAGTGAAAACAGAAATATATTTCACAGAAGCTAAATGAAAGCTTCCTCACCTCAGCTTCTCATCTGAATCCTAAAGCCACTTCTAAGGCACCTGTCCAGAATGCAAATGTGATGGGAGGTCAGAGTGGAAAGAAACAGCAGTGCTAATTGACTGTGGTTAAAATACAATTTATGAAATGTATGCAAATCAGTGATCATGTGACCCCCATTGCTAAAGCCAATTCCAGGTTTGTGGCATTGGGGGCCCTAAGCTTGCCTTCATGTCTCATTAAATCTGCATCAGTTCTTGGTTTCAACAGTCCTATGGCATGTGCTGGGGCCCGCTCATAGACTGGAGAGACTGGACTGTGCTCATCTTTTCTCAGGTCTGTGTTCAACGACTTGATGTTGGTATTTAGAAACTGGTCATGGTGGGATAATTTACACCACAGAAAAGGGTAAATGCTATAAATCAAACCTGTTCTTTGGAGGAGCAGCCAGTCAGTTTTTACCAGACCGTACTTGTCTTACTGTCACTTCAACCAATAAACTTAAAAAGTGGAATGACCAGTTCAAGATGATAGTCAATATTCAAAACTGGAATTAACATTAAATATTCTACTCTCTTTAAACTCCAGCCTCTTGTAGACTAGAAATCTATCATGGGAATGGAGTTAGAGCCTGGTTACCTTCTCTTATTCCCAGTTATTCTTTTCCAGTTACCAACAGCTTCAGACTCTGAGAATAAGGATGTGAAAGATAGCAAAATCTTTTCCTGTATTCTGGTAGTTTTTCATCATTTGAGTTTAGAGTTTAAACTGTCTCTTTTTCTTATGAGTATTTTTTGTTTTATTTTGTTTGTTTGCTTATTTTTATTGCTGATGACTTATCTTTTGCAGTTTCGATGAGGTGGGCTGATAAATGTAGTAGCTATTTCTGGATGGCATTTTCAACTTTTCCCACAACCCCTAGAAATCTCAGACTTCACCTCCAGCTTTCTGCTACCAGGGTCCTTCTACCTTATAGGTGCTCTCTTAGTGTCTAATGACATACCAAATTACCTCAAATTAAGTGGTTTAAAACAATATGTTTATTATTTTATGATTTTGGAGGTGAGAAGTCCAAAATGGTCTTATTGTGCTAAAATTCAGGGTTGCATTTCTTCTGAAGATTTTAGCTGACAATATATTTTCTTGCCATCTCTATCTTCCAGAAGCCACCTAAAATTCTTTAGTTCATGGCCCCCTTCCTCCATCTTCAAAGCCAGCAACGTTGCATCTTTGAATCTCTCTCACTCTGATCCTAAACCTTCGGTTTCCTTCTTATAAGAACACTTATGGCCCATTGGGTTCACCAAGTAATAATACAGTATGACAGTAACATCCCCCAAATTCTTACTTATATTTACAAAACCCCTTTTGGTTAACATATCCAGATTCTGGAGATTAGAGCATGGAAATCTTTAGCAGGGAAGA
This sequence comes from Ateles fusciceps, assembly GCA_036589455.1. Lineage (NCBI taxonomy): Eukaryota > Metazoa > Chordata > Mammalia > Primates > Atelidae > Ateles > Ateles fusciceps. The sequence goes on along the minus strand of JAZHEH010001040.1, from coordinate 3,949,666 downwards.
GTTATTATTATTCTACCTACCACATAGTCAATCAATATGTTCAATACTGTCACAGTTAGCAGCTTGGATTTTCTATTTATACTGGCCTTTGTTTTAATTCCAGTTCCATAAAAGATAAAAATATAAAATCTCCGTAACTTGGGTAGGCTACTTAATTTTTCTAAGTCCCATGCCTACCAGGCAGGTTGATTGTTAGAATTAGATAAGAAAATGTCTATAATATTATTTACATAGTGTCTGGCACATAATAAATGCTCAAAATTTTTAAGCTATTATAATATTTGTTACCAATAACTGAAAAAAATAGATATACCTCATGTCTTCAAAGATTTTACAATCTGAGCTCATATGTCCTTTGATCATCATTTGTTCCTAAGCACTAGCATGTTGTACTTCATTGTTTCCTTAAAGCAGTAACATGAGTTTCCAACATCCTTGGAATTTCTGATTAGCCATATCTGATATGCTGTACAGTAGTGTGTACGTTCTAATTTATTTGGATTATAAATATTTCCTCAAAATTCATTATAAAATGTCAACCATAATAGACAATAATATAAATTTCCCATGCATTTCTCATCTTCTCAGCTAGATAACCTTGCTAACCGAATATCTTCAAAAACAATTCTGGTTAAGCATTCTTTTAACCTTCTTTAAGATTAATTCAACTTAATAGACTTTAGTCCATCTGATTTCTAACATCTCATTTATAAACCTTTTCACATTTTTCTTGTTTCTCATTAATGAACTCATTTAAATGCTGCTCTCCCTCAAACACACATGCCCACTGCAGTGGTGCCCCTTAACCACTCCAGTAAAAGAGGTAACACCTATACTACCCAGGAATACAATGTTGGAAAATAAAATAAAACAATGAATGTAATGGCGTTTTGAAAACCATTGAGAGTTCTACAAATGTAGGACATGAGACTGTTTATCACTTATAATTGTTATTAATAGAAGTTTAATATGTTGAAGTGTCTAAGTATTACTATATCTCACCACATGCATACACACCTATTCCAAAACTTTGCTAGCTATACTTATTAATAATTTTATAACAAAAAGGGGTGTCCTCATATTACCATTTATTTTTTCTTAGAACATTATCTTAAGCCTTTGTCAGAATACAAAACAGATGTCCATGTTCACATAAAGCATTCATATCAGTATAAAGGTAACAGTTTAAGAAAAGAGCATGCATGTGTATTTTATATACACATATATGTATATTTATATAGATATACATATATATATATATAGTGATAAATATTGTAAAGAATAATGGAGTGGAACAAGAAGCTATAGATCCCAGAGTATATTACAGAAGCCTTCTGAATCATGACAGTATTTAAGGATAGGCTTGAGGGAAGGTTGGAAGGAGCCAGGTAATTAACTGGGGAAGTATATACTAAAGATAATGCAAGAGGTAAATACCCTCAAGTGGGCAGGTATCCTTGGTTTATATGAGGGATAGCAAAGAGGCAAGTATAAGTAAATAAGGGAGAGAATAGTTGAACATGAAGTAGTCACGGTTCAAATTATTTGCAATCTCAAAAGCTACAATAAGAACTTGGGGTCTATTATGAATGTAGTTAAATTCTGACTGCAGCAGAATGACATAATCATACCTAAATTTTTAAAGGAATACTAAAATTGTTTTGTGTAAACATTGGTTGGCAGCAGGAACAGGAATTGAATTAGGAAACCCAGATAGAATATTATTGCAGAAATTCTAGTAAGAGATGATGGCAGCTTGATCTGTGATTTTAGCAAGTGAAGTGATAAGAAGTGGTCAGATCTGGATTTATTTTAAGCATAGATCCAGGAGTATCTGCCCTCATGTGAGATAAGTGATATAAGTGAATGTAATAAGTCAAGGATAACTCCAAGATTTCTCATCTATATAACTAAAAAGATGAAGTCTTCCTGCACTGTGATAGGAAGCCCATGAAAGATAAATAAATTGTTTTCTTGGTTAAAATAAAGAATCCATCAAAATGGGTAGACACATATTACCTGAGATGGTCTGGGGTTACAATTTGCTAAGATGGGGAAGAATTAACCATTCAGGTAGTTCATCTCTGGATTCGAAAAAGTTGAAATTCTAATAAATGTCTATTTGTAGGTGACAGTAGTATGTTAAAAATATATAACTGGATTTTATGAAGAAACTTCTGTATTGGCATTATACATTTGACAACTGTCAGAGCGAATAGGATATTTAAAGCTATCTGACTGGATGAGATCATCTAGAACACAAATGTAAACAAAGAAGAGCAAATGTTCAAGAACTGAGCCAATTTATTTTGATGAGTATATTGAAGCCCATACTAATTAAGAGATTTCTACTAGTTCAGCTAATGATCTCTAGGGCCAGGATTAGAAATGCAATCTCCTTAATATCCAGCCAGTATTCTTTCCAGTAAAATTACTGCTGCCTTGAATTAAAACGTAAATATGCTTCCCACATGGACACATATTAACACATAAAAAAATAAATCTTGAGATATCCATATATATTCAAGTAGATAGATTCCCAAAGGTGTCCTTCACCTCTGAATACTATGCAACCAACAGTCATTGTTCAGAGCAGATTAACATAGCCTTAGAAAATGTACCTTCATCATATTGTAACTGCTGCCAAAAAAAAGACATCTACTATAGCTCCCAAATAAAAGCTCTAAACAGAAGTGTACAAGTTTTATTGCATAAAGGAAACAAAATAATCTTACTTGCATTTCTTTTAATGAATTAGTCACTTGCCTCTTGTATCATAGTGAAATTAATTCTATGTCTCATTAACATGGTTTGGATGTTTCTCCCTTCCAAATCTCATGTTGAAATGTGATTCCCAGTGTTAGAGGTGGGGCCTGGTGGGAGGTGATAGGATCATGGGGTTGGATCCCTTGTGAATGACTTAATGCCATTCTCTGGGTGATGAGTGAGTTTATGCAAGATCTGGTTGCTTAAAAGTGCATGCCACCTCCTCCTTCTCTCTCTCACACCTGCTCTTGTCATGTGATGCTCCTGTTCCCACTTCACCTTCCCCCATGACTGTAAACTTCCTAAGGCCCTTGCCAGAGCCAAGCAGATGCTGGTGCCATGCTCCTACAGCCTGCAGAGCTATGAGCCTATTACAATCTTTTTCTTTGTAAGTTACCAAGGGTCAGGTATTGCTTTATAGCAACACAAGACAACCTAACCACAGGAATCTAGTAGATAGCAAATTCTTGAATAACAAAGATCCTTTGTTACGGATCTTTTGAACCCTCCTGATTATAGAGTCTGCTGACTTTCAACGAACAGTTTCTGAGGAGACAATGAAAGAATAAAGGAAGAAAAAAGATTTAAAAATAGTGCTATCAATATCAGGAAGCCTCGTATTCAGTTCGGGCTCTTATACCAGCTAGGTGGCTTCTTATAATAGAAATTTACTTTTCACAGTTCTGAAGGCTGAAAATCCAAGATCAGGGTGCCAACATAGTCATGTTCTGGTGAGGCCCATCTTACAGGCAGCAAAATACTGACTTCTTACTGTATCCTCACATGACAGAAACAGGGTGAGGGAATTCTGTGGGATCTCTTTATAAGAAAACTAATATTCTTTATAAAGGCCCTACTTCCATGACCTAATTACTCCCCAAAGCTGCCACTTCCTAACACCCTCACATTAGGAGTTCAAAATATGGAATTTGGGAGGTACACAAATATTCAAATATTCAGTCCATTGCAAGAAGTTTGGGCATCAAAATATTTTGTTAATTGACTCTCATTAGTTAGTTCTGAGAAAGTAGCTTTAATTAAGCAGGGAAGAAGGAAAAGATGGCCACCCAACGAAATAGAAGAAAAAAAGAGGGGTAGTTGAGAGAAAAAAAAGAGAATAATTTCAGGATAAAAAGAATGTGGAACCTTGTGAATTAACATAAAGAATTCAGTCAAGATGGGAGAGCATGAAGATGCAAACAAGTACCATGGATTTCTTAAGAATGGAAAGAAGTCAAAAAGGAGAGGTTTAAAAGATTTGGGGCATGAAGTAGTTAGACTTGAAAGAATAGGGAAAAAAAATTATGAAAGAAGAGGAAAGTAAACAAATAAAAAAATTTTGTGATAGAAAACAATTCAAGGAGAAAGGTGAACCTAATCTTAGTGAAGTGGGAAGTCAAGTCATCCTTTGAGAGTGAATAAGATGGTTGTGTCATTGGATATGAGAAGTCTCAGAAAGCATTAGAACAGCCTCTGTTAGAACTATGGTAGGAAGTCCACAGGAAACAGATAAATCGTGGTCTAAGTTACAGTAAAGGATGAGAGCACTATGAATTGGAAATGGATATAATATAGTTTCAACCAGGTTTAATGAAAAGCCTTTACCAGCACTGACTATAGAAAAAAATTGTACGAGTACGATTAAAAATAGTCTCCAAGCTGTGATCGGATAATTTAAAAGATTTCAGCGCAAACACATCACAGATAGGTCACTTCCTGAGCAGTTTACTGCATAGTAGTCCCTAATCTAAACACATCACATCAATTAACTCACTTAATACTTTCAAGAATTCAATGAGACAGAATCTATTATCATCTCTATTTTAGATATGAGTAACTGATGCATAGAAATGTTAAGCTATTTAATCATGGCAAATTACTAAGCCACGTTTTGAACTAGAAGTAGAACTGAGGTCAGATGCCATGACATTATACATAGAGTAATGAGTGAGTGACCAAAAGTAAATATGAATCTGTGTATGTGTGTGTGTGAGACACCATCTTTTTTTCAAGGAAATAATAGCAAGAAACATTAAAAAGATAAATTGAAAGCAGATGAAGGGTGAAAGATGGTAAAACAAATGGTATTACATTACAGGTCAGTATTTTGAAAAGTAAAAAATTCCAAATAAAAAAATAGCACACATAATGACTTAAGAGATTTAAAAAGCTCATGTATATGTCGTAACATATTTTATCTCAGCAAAGCAACAATACTTTGGTAAAACATACTCTTTAATAGTATCAAGTTCTCCTGTCGCAAAAGGAATAATGGCCCCATGTGGAGATGGAACCCTGTAATAATGCATCAACCTGTTTTGACTTTACTGGGACTTATGAATTATATTTATTGTAAAAAGATGAATTTGAAAAGAAAACAATATGTGTTTTCATTCATTAGCTTGGAAGAAATATTTGCTGTTATAGAGAAAGTTTTCAAGCAGGCACATACAAAATTATAAAATTAATGCCTAAAATATTTTGTGCTAAAATATTATCTGAGAATGGCTATGCATGCATGGAAGATATTTCAGAAGTATGTTGCTAGAAAATGCCATGGTGATTATAAGAGTCATAACTATGGAAGGACTTTTGCCTTCCATATGAGCAGATTCATAGGCCTTTATTTCAGACAATTACTTACTGGAGATTATTGAGTTTTTACATTCTTATACAGGTCAATTATAATTTAATAACTTAAGAATACCAAATATGATTTTATTATATTAAATGTATTGGCAAAAATATGAACGTGTACTTTCTGAAACATGTGGAAATCATCCAAGCTGTCACCTTGGTTCTTATTCATGATTTGAAATGATTTAAAGGGATAAATGGAAAGAAAATCAAATTCACGTTGAAAAGGAAGATGAGAAACTCAAATGGCAACTACAATAGATTTATCATAAAATATTCAGTAAATGAAGAAATAAAAGAAATGTATATAAAGGACTATTTAGAATATATGGCAGCTTGCTTAAAATGTTTATATAAAGTATTTTTATATTTAATATTTACACATTTATTATTTGATGTTGAAATAACCTAAAAGAATAGGCCAGGCACGGTGGCTCACGCTAGCAACCTCAGCATTTTGGGAGGCTGAGGTGGGTGGATCACTTGAGGTCAGGAGTACAAGACCAACCTGGCAAACATGGTGAAATCCCATCTCTACTAAAAATACAAAAATTAGGCAGCCATGGTGGCAGGCACCTGTAATCCCAGCTACTTGAGAGGCTGAGGCAGGAGAATCACTTGAACCCAGGAGGCCGAGGTTGCAATGAGCCAAGATTGCGCCATTGTACTCCAGCCTGGGCAACAGAGCAAGACTTTTTCTCAAAAAAAAAAAAAAGAATAGCTTGGAGGAATGAAAAGGTACAAATAAATACAAATAAAGGAAGAGATATAAGACAATGTGAGTGCATAGCAGGTGGCATACAGTTAACTCTAAAAGCACCAACAAGGTGAATTTCATTCATTTTAAGACTACGATGAAGATCATTAGGACTTTGGCTTTATTCACTCCTAGGTCAGTTGCCAAAGTATAAAAGATCTGAATTTGTTTCACTTTTTTTTTCAAAAGCTTTTTTATCTTCCTGTAATTTACTGTCTTCCTAAATAAGTCTTTCTTCTGTATCCTAAAAGCAAGCTACCTTGATTTCAGTTTGTTGTTAATGTATTTCTGCTATTAGTATATCCTCTAGGAGAGTTGCAACTTGGATAAAATTTTATATTATACAAAGTTTTGTCTGTATCCTCTATTATTAAAACACTTCAATAAAAAAGAATTTTGAAAATAAAAAGTAAATAATCTTCACACAATAGACCAACGGTTGTTTTTGTAATTTGTGTTACCCATTAGTCTTTGACCATAAACATACATAATGTTTATATGATTTTGAACTTTGTTTTCTTTTTCTTGTTTTAGATTAAGTTGTAAGATTTTGACTTATTGGGTTATTTTCCACTATTTTAGTAATTTTTTAAAAACACCAAATCATGGCAAATAAAACACTAGAAGTGAAAAGTTTTGTTTTGCTTTTTTATTTTGAACTGATTCAAAATGCGTTTAAGAAATCTATGTGTAGAAACAGTTTTTAAAGTCTTCAGAATTACTGTTGCACTGCTTTTCAAAAGCTTTACACCAATTTACAATACGATTAGTTAATGTACAAACACACTAGTTTTACTCAACATCATTAGCACCAAGAATTATGTTTGTTAATTTAATGGGTTTTAAATGTACCTTTTTATTGTTTTAGTTTATAGGTCTTTTGATTAGTAAAGAGTGTGTTCATGTTAGCAGATGCATATTTTCCACCTGGATTTTTTTTTTAATGAATTGTCTACTCTTGTTATAGGTTACTTGCCTACTGTTATCTTAACACTATAATAACTTTGAATATGTATTTTATATTAAAGACTATCTATTTTTAATGTTTGATGCATTTTATCTACTTCTCCTTTTCTATATCATTTAAATCTGTTTGTACAAACTAGATAAGATTTCTGGTGGCTTTTAAAATTTTTTTTTTTTTTGAGCATGACAGTGCAGGCACTGAGTGATATTTTGAAGGCAGCTGAATCTTCCTGGTACTGTTCAAAAAAGGATACCGAACAGGGAGCAACCTGATATGCTTCTTCAGCATCAATAACATCATAGATTTCAGTAATGGGCTCTTCTATGCAGGTTTATGGACATGCTGACTCCTGAAAATAAAATGTCTTCAAATAAAAATGCATATTTAAATTAATAAAGGCACTGAGATAATGTATCGAAAACGGCTAATTTAAAAATTGAGAAGGAGGCCGGGCATGGTGGCTAACTCATGTAATCCCAGCAACTTGGAAGGCCGAGGCGGGCAGATCACAAGGTCAGGAATTCAAGACCAGACTGACCAACATGGTGAAACCCCGTCTCTACTAAAAAAATACAAAAATTAGCTGGGCATGGTGGCTTGTGCCTCTAATCCCAGACACTTGGGAGGCTGAGGTAGGAGAATTGCTTAAACTGGGACCCGGGAGGCGGATGTTGCAGTGAGCCAAGATCAGGCCACTGTACTCCAGCCTGGGCTACAGAGCAAGACTCCATCTCCAAAAAAAAAAGAAAAGATTGAGAAGGAAAGTCATGGTAACGTTTTAAATTGTGTAGTTTCTCTAATAGGGATAAAATCAGGAAAATACAAGTAATATTTTGATATTTGGAGAATGTGATCAAAATATAAAGGGATATAACTACAAGTAATCAGATGACCTGAAGAAAAATTAAGACAAATATCAAGCATTTTATAACCAGCTCATATACATTACGTATACAGAGAGCAGCTATTATTGACATTTTGTTTAAGTGATTTTGTAAACTTTTTGAATGGATAGAGAGGAAAGCAGAGACCTAGTAACTCAAAGTTCACAGAGCAAGTTAGTGACAAAGTCAACATTTAGCACATAATATAGTATTTTTGTTTGCTTTAACTTCAGTTCAAAGTCTTGTCTCATATTATCCAAAATATTTCAGAAGGAGTAATGGAAGCTAAAGAAACTATATGGACAGATGCAAAGAACATAGGAGAAATAAGAAGCAAATAAAAAAGAAACAATAAACAGTGAGAAACATTCTTGCAGTGGTTTCAATGGTTTGGCTAATTATAGAATTAAATTCAGTGAAACCTGTTTCAGTGCACCTGGTGAATCCCACACACATCTCAAATCTTACAACCAGAAAAATCATCGTAATTTTACTTCTTTATTCTCCTTATCTGAAGGTAGGGTTCATCTTGGCTAATACTTTTCACTAAGTATTAATTGGTGAAATTGTACTAACTTCATTGGTGTTTTGTGATTACATGTTTTTATTTTTTTTCCCCTCTGAGATGATTATATGTAAAGTTTTATGTAATAAATACACTATTTGCAAGTTCTCCTGGAAGACTTAATGGGACATCTGACTAACCTAGAATTAGTAGACTCCAGGCTTAAACCGAGTTGATTTCTTTCTTACTTGCTAATGACTCTATAATATTAATAAACATTTTTTTCATCCTCTAAATTCTTCCTTCTGTTTTTCAGTATTCTTTCACTCTACTTTTTTCTTATCAGGAGACTCTAAGTTTTCTGGTTCAATTTGTATTTAATCCCTGATAAAATTCCCAGCATTCTGGAAGATATTTTTCAAAACAATATTTTTCTATGTTTTACTTCTACTTCAACCATCCTGACGGTGATTCTACTTTCAGATACCTGGAGTTAGATGGAGTTAAAATTCAGAAAACTAGGATAGAACTGAGAAGCTTGAAAAAGGAAAAAAAGTAAAGTGGGTACAAAAGGGAACATCACCCTGGGTAATCTTTTGAAGTCAGCAGAGAGAGAAAGGAGAAGAGAGAGAGAGAGAGAAAAAAAAAACTTTCTAATTGTTAGAACTTAATCGTTTGTCCCCAAATGCAAATACCATGAAGATATTTTATTTCCATCTTTATATTCTCTAATTTTTCAATAAATTCAATAACTTGAAGAGTATTTCTTTAAACCTAAAGTAATTATGTGGCTGTTTTCATGACAAAATCATTACCTATTTTAGCTTGTGAGAAAATTTGGCAACTCCAGTGATCAGATAATAGATTCAAATTAGATCCTGATGTTGAAAGTCTAGATCTTAGATCCTAGGGAATACGATATCAAGAAATGTTAGGTAACAATTCCAAAATAAATGTGAATACATAAGAAAAAAAGAAATATATCTGTCACATTAAATAACCCAAAGTAGAAAAACAAAGATAAAAGAGTAGAAATAATACAAAAATCGAGGAAGGCACAAAAAGAAGCAACATAATTTTAAGTAGCTGAACACTACAGTACAAGAAAGTTTAAGAGAATATTGGAATGAAAAGAAATATTTAATATACTAAAGTGTTTGCTGTTTCACGAACTAGAGAAATAAATTAACAACTCAGCCCTCATTTGTTCTCTTTCTTTTGAAAGTAACTAATAGTTTTCACTTCTGCCTGGGGCTCTGAAACCTCCAGAATGTTCTTAGAGTAGGTATCAGTGACTGTCTTTGATTGCTTGGTCAGGTCAAAAAGGTAAAAAAGAATAGTTAATGGGCAACTCAGATGCTTGCCAGTTCAGGGCCAAGATTAGCTTTTATTTTAGCATCTCTCAATTAGATGCTGAAAATTTGGTATGAAACAGACTTGATATGCAGAAAGTAATTAGCACCTTCAAGCAAACATGGATTAGGAGGCAACCTTGATGTTGGCATGAGGAAATTGGACCCAGGCAAAAGGTACATTTAAGGAACTGTACTGACGCAAAGCCCCTAGTATATTTCAACAGTCTTGACATGCTACTGTTTATCATCCAAGCCAGGAGTTATTAAACTCAAATCTATTGGCTGCGTTGGATTAAAGCAGGGTCTTCCTGGATATGGAAAAATAAAAGAAATAAAAAGAAAGAAGAAACAGAACCTAGCACAGTCTTTTGAAATGAATTTGTAGCAATTAGTCTATTCCACGAGAGAAACCAGAGTAATAAAAATCCGCTTCTAAGAAAATTAAATCCTAGTTTTTGTTTTTGTTTTCAACTACTACCTCAGTCTGTAGTACTATCCAGTATTCAATCAAATCCATAGGAACCTCATTTTTCTCATTTAAAAATGAAACCATTTGGACATGGTGAAGATCAAACTCCCATGGTTTTCAGTGACTCTGAGATTCTCTACCCTTTAATTCTTTCTATTGGGATAACTTACCTCATAAAATTTCTAAACTATGGAAATTTAATACTCAGATCAAATTAAAGGGCATCAGTCTATTCCGTGACACTCATGAATAAGAACTATAAATGATAAATGATACTATATACCCAACTAAGGATACATGTTGAATTATTTTTTTCCATTTTCTTCATGTGTAAATAAACTTGCTTAACAACTAACATGCATAGCCTATGAAATATTATACAGCCATAAAAAAAAAAACAAAATCATGTCCTTTGTAGCTGGAGACTATTATCCTAAGTGAATTTATGGAAGAACAGAAAACCAAATACAGCATGTTCTCATTTATAATTAGGGAGCTAAACTTGGGGTACTCATGTGCATAAAGATGGCAATAATCAATACTGGATATTACAAGAGTTGGGAGATGAGGAAGGGGACAAAGATAAAAAAGCTAACTATTAAGCATTAAGCTTACTACCTGGGTGATGGGATCATCTGTGTCCCAAACCTCAGCTTTAGGCCAATATACCCTTGTAACAAACTTTCACATGTACTCCTTGAATCTAAAACAAAAGTGGGAATTCTTTAAAAAAAAAAATGCAAGTAAATAAACAGAAAAACAAGTATGGTTCAAAGAGACTTCTTAAGATTTTTTAAAATGTAGTAAAACATACCTATAATATGGCATCAGGAAAGCAAATTAAAATCACCTTATTATGTACTTTTATTAACTGCATCTTTTATTTCAGGTGTGATCATTATTTTAGCATACCAGCTGGGCACAACAATAGCCATACTATGACTTGTCATACTTTCATATAAACTTATTTATTTATTTATTCATTCATTCATTCCATTTATTTAGTGAGCATTTAATAGGTGCTACTAACTATGCAAGTCATGGCAGAGGGCGAAGAGGCTTAACTACAAATAAGGTAATTATTGACTTCAAGGATATTAGTATTTAATTATTTTTTCTATGTAAAATATGAATCTCTCAGATAAAAACTCAATTATTTTAGCTATTTATCGGGTAATGAATGTATTTCTTTATTTAAAAAACAATAGAAGTTATAATGCTACTTCCACATAGACAATATTCTTTTTTTTTTTTTTTTTTTGAGATGGAGTCTTGCTCTGTCACCAGGCTGGAGTGCAGTGGCGCAATCTTGGCTCACTGCAACCTCCGCCTCCTGGGTTCAAGTGATTCTTCCACCTCAGCCTCCCGAGTAGCTGGGACCATAGGCGCATGCCAACATGCCCGGCTCAATTTTTTGTATTTTTAGTAGTGACAGGGTTTCACTGTGTTGGCCAGGATGGTCTCGATCTCTTGACCTCGTGATCCACCCACCTCGGCCTCCCCAGACAATATTCTTTTATATTACTTTCACCACTCATTTTTCTCAGCAATCTTGCAGACCAATTATGTCACCACAACTCATTTATCAACAAGCTTAATGTTAATTTGACTAAAGAAAAACCACATATATGTCACCCTTCATTGATCATTTGTTAGGAGTAGAAATGCTGCTAAGATGCACGTAATAAAAATAATAACACATTTTAACCCGTGAGCCAAAGACATTTGGATGGACATGTGAAATATGTATAAATTAAGGAGATGATAGCATGCCTATGAGAAATAGAAAATTAAGGAACAAAGTATAAGAGGCAATTGCAAAGCAAGAGAAATATTTAAAAATAATAATAATGTAACACAGGTCTTACTTCTATAGGAAAGACGACAGAAAACTACTCTAGTATCTATCAGTAACAACATATGAAGCAACTTGATGAATCTGGGCCCTAGTTCATCCACAGAGGTTATAGAGGCTTATTGCTGATATGGGAGGGGATAAAAACATTGGGGAAAATAATTAAAGCACCAGTAGTGACAGACTGAATCTGATAACAGAATCTATATTTCCATCATTCTCTGACTTACTTATTGAATTGTGGCTATAATGACCTCAGCTAGTATCATTGAGTTATTAATTTAATTTTATATGAAAGAAAAAATAATAAAAGACAAAATACATTTTGATGACATAGACTTTCAATAAATATATTCATTACAAAAATGTAAAGAATCAATTTATCAACCAATCACTAAAAACAAATTATAAATACAATTTTGTTTTTCTTGGACAGAGTTTTACAAAACCCAGAGGCTTCCTGGGAGGCTGTTCTAAGCCTTCAATTGCCTATTCATGACTATCTCAGAAATTTTAGAGGAACTTAATTAAGAAGGGCTATGAATCCTGGGGGAGTAATGAGCTATAATTTTCACATAGAAAAATATCAGGCCCAGGCCTTTTATTTTCTGTAGATTTTCATATCTTCATTGGTGTGATTTCCCATGAGTTTTATGAGTTATTTATTGGTGCTTTCAAACTTTCCTCCTCTTATTGATTTCTAGTTTCCTAACATTGTCATCAGAAAATGTACTTGAAATGATTTCAATCTTCTTAAACTTGTTAAGATTTGGTTTGTGGCTTAACATATGATCTGTCCTGGAGAATATGCCATGTTTGCTTGAAAACAGGGTGTATTCTGCTATGGAATGTTTTGTGTAAAACTGTTAGGTTCATTTATTCCACAGTATGATTTAAATCTGCTGTTTTTCTTTTTGGTTTCCTTTCTGGATAACCTTTCCATTGTTTTAAGTTAGTTAGACCCATATATAACTGCATTGCTGCCTATTTCTCCCTTCAGTTCTGTTAATATTTAGGTGATCCAATGTTGGGTGCATATATATTTAAAATTGTTATATAACCTCTTGATGACTTGATCCCTTTATCATTATAGAGTGATCAAGTTTGTCTCTTGTGACTGATTTTGACTAAATCTTTTTTTCTGATATAAGAATAGCTAATTCCGTTCTCTTTCGGTTACTGTTTGCATAGCATGTTGTTTTTCATCCCTTTACTTTTAGCCTATACGCCTCCTTCAGATTAAAATGAGTCTCTTGTAGGCAGCATATAGTTAAGTAGTGTTGTTGTTGTTGTTATTAATCCAGTTATTCACTCTATGCCTTTTGACTGAAAAATTTAATCCCTTTATATTCAAAGTAATTATTGATAAGTAAGGAGTTACTACTGCCCTTTTGTTAATTGTGTTCTTACTCTTTGGAAGTCTGTTCACTTTTTCCTTTCTTGTTCTCTTTCTTTAAAATATGATTTTTTTTTTTTGTAGCAGAATGCTTCAATTTATTTCTCTTTAAGTTTTGTGAATCTACTATAGGTTTTTTCTTTGTGATTATCATGAGGCATACATAAAACATTTTATTGTTCTCAGTCCATTTTAAACTGGTAACAACTTAACTTCAACCACATACATAATCTCTTCACTGTATTGATACCAACCTACACTGTACAAATCTTCATCATTTTTTTGACACATGTCAATTACTAAGTAAAAAGTCGAATGCAATGTCAAAGTACTTCATCTTTCCCCACATTTTATGTTACTGAGGTCACAATTTACATATATATACGGCATCAATCTATTAGAAATTTATTATAGCTATAATTAATTTTAATACTTTTGTCTTTCAACTTTTATACTAGAATCAAAAGTGATTTAAGCACTACCATTACAATATGAGTATTCTGAATTTTACTATATTTTTATCTATACTGTCAGTTTATACTTTCATGTTTTTATGTTTTTAGTTAGCATCCTTTCTTGCAACTTGAAAAGCTTTTTTTTTAGTATGTTTTGTAAAGTAGGTCCAAAGTAGTAGAAAGCTTTCAAAAGAAAGCTTTACCAACTGTAGTATTCTATTTTGGCAGGGTTTTGTTTGGTTTGGTTTGGTTTTCTTAAGTAGTTTATATATATTAACCCATTCCCTACTGGCCTGCCAGGTTTCTGTTGAAAAGTCTCCCCATAGTCTTATGAGCATTCTCTTATATATGATGAGTTGCTTTTATCCTTTTGCTTTCAAAATTCTGTCTTTCACTTTTGAGAATTTGATTATATTGTGGTTTGATAAAGATTTATTTATATTTTATCAATTTTAGAATTAGTGGCTTCATGGATGTGGATGTTCATTTTCCTCCCCCAGATTTGAAGTTTTTGTTATTGATTATTTAAATAACCTTTTTACCCCTTTTTCTTTCTTTGTTACTTCTGGGACTCCTCTAATATGTTCAGTGGTCCACTTGATGCTGTCCTATAGTTTTGCTGGCTTTCTTCAATTTTTAAATTTTGTTTCTTTTTTTTACTCTGTATAACTAATTTAAATGAACTTTGAGCTTGCTGATTCTTTCTTCAACTTAGTGAAGTCTGCTGCTGAAGCTTTCTATATTTTTTCAGTTCTGTCTCTGTCACTGTGTTATTCAGCTCCAGAATTTTTGTTCGATTTTTTTTAAGGTTTTTATCTCTTTGTTGAAATTCTAATTTTGTTTACGTATTTTTTTCTGATTTTGTGTATTTGTCTATGTGTTCTCTTGTAGCTCACCGAGTTACTTTAAAATAATTATTTTTAAGTTTTCATCAGGTTATTCATAGATAACTTTCTTTAGGATCATTTATAGTGCTTTATTTTGTTTGTTTGGTGGTGACGTTTTCCCTTGATTATTCATCGTCCTGTGGCCTTGCATTGATGTCTGCACATTTTAAGAAGTAGGCAACTCATTCAGTTTTTCCTAACTGGCTTCAGCAGAGAAAGCCCTTTTCCAGTCAGCTAATCCACATATTCTGGGTGAGCCCATGTTTCAGAGCCCATGTTGGAGTCCTCAGGTGAACAGGTAGACACGCCTGATGCCTGAGTCTACTGAAGTGGACATGCAGCATGGGTTTATGTGGACAGGCCTGGTGCTTGTGTCTGCAGTGGTGGGCCCACATTTTAGGTACACAGGGGCTAGCCTGATGCTGGGGTCCATTGGGGACAGCCTGTGAAATGTGTCCCTGTGGGCAGGTCTGGAACCTATGTTCACCAGGAGGGTACTTGCAGCTGTATTTGTAGAGGTCAGTCTGAAGCCTGGGTCCACAGAGTCCCATCAGTGCTGGGGTGGCCTTTGAGCCTGAGTCCAAAGGGGCTGGCTTACTGTTCATTCAGACCTGGTAGTTAGGTCTATGAGGATGGGCTTGGTTGTGTGTTTGCAAGAGCTGGTCTGGAGCTTGGATCTGTAGGACTTTTGGGTCAGTACTGGACATTGGGTCCATGGGAGTCAGCCTGGTGCTGGAGTCTCCCAGGGAACAACTGAACCCTAGTTCAGCTAGAGCAGGCCTGACCTTGTGTCTGCTAAAGCTTGGAGCCATGAGGGCTCGTCTGGAGCCTGAAGCTGTAGGGGCCAGCCTGGTGCCTGGGCTGTGGCTGCTGGCCTGGTGCTGGGGGGGTGGGCCTGAAACTGAGTCTGTGGGGATTGTCCTAGGGCCTGGGGCCACAGGAACTGGCCTGGGCACAGAGGCTTGCTAGGGTTTGCCCAGTTTACTGGGGCTGGCCTGGTGTTGGGGACTGCAGGGAAATCAGGTGCTTACTTTATTCACCTTCTTCCACATGAAGGGCATATCTCTCCGTGCTCTGCTGCCCTGGCCTGGGAACAGAGTGACATGGGTAATGTATAATTGTTCTTCCTACCCTTTTTAATACATGTCTTCATATTTCTGTGCTCTACCAAGGTGCTGTAATATCTCAAGGTGCTGTAATCTCTCATCTGAATTCCTTCATTCTTAATGTATTTTCATGTGTTGATGGTTGTTCAAATTGATGTTTCTTTGAGGGAATAAACAATGGACTATCCTATCACTTCATTGCTGATGTCACTCTTCAGAAAATTATCTTTTAAATTATCTTTCACATTTCTATCTTAACATGAACTCAAAATGGTAAATATGGACAGTTTTGATTCTGTATTAATCATAGAATGGGAAGAGATCTTAGGCATTATGTATTTCAATATTCCACTTTCTTCTTTAATATCTTCATAAGATGAACATCAAGCTGATATTAACTTTTATTATGGACAGTATAAAGTAATGGTTATAATGTAGGCTATAGTTTTGTGGTGATTCCTACCTTTGCTAACTTGTTCAACCTTAGACAACTTGTTAATTAATTAATTAATGTATTTATTTATTTTGAGATGGAGTTTTGTCTTGTTGCCCAGGCTGGAGTGCAATGGTGCAATCCTGGCTCACTGCAACCTCCACCTCCTGGGTTCAAGCAATTCTCCTGCCTCAGCCTCCCCCAGTAGCTGGGATTACAGGCACCTACCACCATGCCCAGCTAATTTTTTGTATTTTTAAATAGAGATGGGGTTTCACTATGTTGGCCAGGTTAGTCTTGAACTCCTGACCTCAGGCAATCCACCGGCCTTGGCCTCCCAAAGTGCTGGGATCACAGGTGTGAGTCATCGCACCCGGCCTACTTTTGAAATATTAGGCAAATAACTGATTTAATGTATTTTCACCACCATTTCCTTATTTATAAAATGGAGCTTATAATAGTACCTACCTCACTGGGTCAACAAGACAGTGAATAAGTAAAGCACTTAAAAGTGTGTCTGACTAATTCTCCAAAATCTTTAGCCATTATTAAAAGTATACCTTGTAAATTCATAAGGTAACCCAGTATTTTCTTGAATATTTTTTCATATGGGAAACTATTCTATATATTGAATCAAACCTGTCTGATTAGTACTTTAGTCCCATTTATATTGTCAAAGGAAGAAATCTAGTGTGTTTTGTAACCTAATCATTCATAAGTAGAAAGCAGTACTCATGTCCACTCTTTTGTGTGTGTAGGGTGAAAAAAATCTAGTTCTTCATATATTTTTTGAAATTCTTTAGCATTCTGTCTGCCTTCCTCTGTTTAAGTCCAACTCATTCATATTCTTTAAACATAACATTTAGAAAATAATATGGAAATACATACACATTTATTAGCATTTTATATTAGAAACCCTGTCTACCTTGATCTACATCTGCTTAAGATCTCATTGGTTGTTTAAATTTACATCATATTTTTAAAATTTTTGTTTACCCATAAAATCATAGAAAAATAGAATATCAGAATTAGAAAAGG
The DNA here is from genome assembly GCA_036589455.1 of Ateles fusciceps. NCBI lineage: Eukaryota > Metazoa > Chordata > Mammalia > Primates > Atelidae > Ateles > Ateles fusciceps. Next base: position 3,932,156 of record JAZHEH010001040.1, on the reverse strand, counting down.
CTTTAGACAGCAAATTATTCAAATTCCCTTTTTTTTTGAGACAGCAAATTATTCAACTCCCCTTTTTTTTGAGACAGCAAATTATTCAAATCGCTCCCCTCGCCCCGTTTTTTTTTTCTTTTTTTCTCACTCTGTCACCAGGCTGGAGTGCAGTGGCGCAATTTCAGCTCACTGCAACCTCTGCCTTGCAGGTTCAAGCAATTATCCTGCCTCAGCCTCCCACATAGCTTGAGATTACAGGTGTGTACCCCCATACCCAGCTAATTTTTGTATCAGATCCCATTTTTACCAATGAAGAAATAATAACAGGACTAAAGAAGGGAAATCATTTTAGTACAGTTATTGAGCTCATTTTTCTATTCTTGGTAGAGCCAGGATCAGGTGCCCAAGTCCAAAATCTACAGATCAGTATCTTTACTCCATTGCCAAATTCAATCAAGTACCAGTCTTCCTGTTGAGAGGCTTTAAAATTTTACACAGGCTCCACAGGGAAGAGTACTATGACTATCAGAAATGTCTAACATGGGCAAAGGAATGGGAAGTGGTGACTTTCTTACCACCTATGTATTATTTTTAATCTGAATTCTTCTTAATCCAGATTATTCCAATACTGAAATTAAGCAATTGATCTTTCTGAATCCAAATGAGGAATTTCACTTTATATTTACTAAGTTATAAATTACTAACTCTAGTCCATGATTCTAGTCTGTTGATCTTAACTCACATCTCAATTCTGACATCAAATGTATTTGTTATTCTTTATGTTTATAGGGCATTCACAAACTTGATAAGCATAAACACTATATTTTTAACCAAAGCATTCACTAAAATATAGAACGAAGATATTTTAACACTTTAGTAATATCTATTTAATATTTTTCCTACACCAGAACAGAGAGCAAATATTGCTCCACATACCGAGGTTATATCTAACAGCAATCAAAGAGCAGGCCAAGGCAAGGATATGCTCAGCCACTACAGATTTCTTTTAAATGTGATTTCGTGAGAATACAAATATGAAGCTAATATTACATATACTTGCCTTAGAAAAATATCATTATTTATTCAGTATAAATGGGTAGAAGAAAAGATGTGTAAGCAGTTCCAAGGAGGGAGTATACAGTAAAAAATTGCTCATGGAAGATGAAGGAAATAGGAAAAGAATATAGACTATGTAGACTATTTAAAAACTTTTAAAAAAATTGAAAATATTTTACAAATCATCAAAAAATATGAGTTAGACCCAAGAACTAAATGGCAACCCTGAACAGGACTTTACATTTCTCTTCAATATTAGGTAGGACAAAACCCAAAACCCTTCAGGCAGCTTCCTAGCTCCAAAGTGGGGCAGGTCACAGCAAGCCCCCAGTGCTTACTGGCCAGTTCAAAATATTTCACTCCTGGGACCAATAAAGGAGTAAGTTGTGAATACGAAAGCACTAAATAGCATGACACCTGGCTGCCCAGGAAACATTTTCTCTGCTATGCCTAAAAGGCAGCTTGCTTATGGGTCTTTAAAAATCTCTACTGGTTTCTCACTGCTATTAGAAGGAAGCTAATAAGCAAACAAAAGTCAACTTTAGATTCTTTCTGCAGTTACCACAGAGGCAAATACTGGGACTCTTATCTTTTTTATAAATTGGGTACTGACTTTTTCATCAGTGTGCTTGTCCCAAAACTAAAATTAAAAAAAATTTTGAAAAAGGCAAAAATATACATAAATCCAAAATACACTTCATGCTATGGGAGGAATTATTATGGCAGCCAGCACCTGGATGTATATACACAAGAGGACATTGCAGTTGTGCATATTTCTACTGCTCAGTCAAGGCAAACAGCAACCAGCTGGCTGTGACTAGCTCAGACTAATAAGCATAAAATCAACATAGACTGATCCAGGCTGAATATCAGCATCTGTTATGCCATTGTCTCTGCTGATATGTCTGACTGAGCAGAAGGAAGAGCCAAACAGACAGCCTGCTATGAGGCAGAACACAACATGAGGAGCCTCTAACCAGCTGCCAGGTTTCTGGTGAAGGAGCAATGGTGAGGAGAACCAGTCAAATCCACAGAGAAGGTACCTCATATGACCCTATAAACTCTATGCTTTCTTTTCCAGTCAGGTTTTCCTTTACTCATTGCTTTGGGGCACTTTTACACAAAAGACAATAAAAAAGAGCCATTGATGAGTCAGGAATTAAATTAAAGATCAAGAATCATAGTATCATTTTATGTTTCATTTCACTCACCAGAGAGAGCCAGATGAGCGAATATAGCAGACCACGTGCTACTGCAACAAATGATGAGGCATCCCTCTGACGTGAGCCAGTAATATTAAAAGCATCAGTTATGGGGAAAACGTACCGCTCACCAGTTCCTTCCTCAAGCTGCTGTGGTTCTGCTCCTCAACTTGGCTGTTTCCCTGGACATATGTGCCATTTCCTGTCACCTCAGAAGCACTCAGAGCATTAACATCATGCCCAGGCTCCTCTGGTGCTTCATTACTCAAAGAGTAAACTACTCATCTCTTGAGAGGAGGGCCTCTTAAATCATAATTTGAATGGCCAACGCTGAGACCTGGTGAAGAGAAAAACATTTTTTTCCCCCCAATCTTTCTTCTCTAATATGCCAGATTAGAGTTTTGAAAATACTATTTTCTCTTACTATTCTTCCAATGAAATAACTGAAAATCACCTGACATATTGTTATAGGATAATACACGCTGAGTTCTACAAAGTATTTTACAAAAGAACTATGAGTGTGGAAGTTTAGTGATTTTTAAAATGGTATTTCAGGCCAAATGTGTTGGCTCATGTGTGTAATCCCAATACTTTGGGAAGCTAAGGCAGGAGGATTGCTTGAGCCCAGGAGTTCAAGAACAGCCTGGGCAACATGGTGAAACCCCATCTCTACAAAAAAATACAAAAATTAGCCAGGCATGGTGGCAGGCACCTGTCGTGACAGCTACTTGGGAGGCTGCGATGGGAAGATCACCTGAGCCTGGGAGGTCAAGGCTGAAGTGAGCTATGATTGAGTCACTGCACTGTAGCCTGGGTGACACAAGAAGAACCCGTCTCAAAAAAAGGTGTTTCAAAAGTGTGACCCAGAGCTGTGTATGTGACTGACATGTGAACATTCAAACATTTCTGTAGTAGCTAAAGAAAATAAGCCATGAGGACTTTTTTTAAAAAAAAAAGAAAAAAAGTTCAACAGAATAATGAGTAGAAGCAGGGGGAGATCAGAAATTTAGAATTTGTACTATTTCATGTAAATGGGGAGAAAAAAGTCAGTTTAAACAAAATGTGAGGATTAAAAAACTGTGAATAACTCTGAGGAAAAAAGACTGATGCTGCAAATTGGCTTAGCAATTTTATGTTTCCTAATTTTTTCAAGAAGCCCACACAGAGCATATTTATAAAACAGATCAGCACCTTATAATTTAATGCTTTCCAATTTATTCTGTGCATCAGAATTATCTGGTTAAATTTTTTTTCATATGTCCAAATTTACATTACCACCTCCCCCCTCATTCTGTAGTTTGTTTCACTTATGGGGATGGAGCCCAGATAACAGAAACTCTTTAAAGCACTCCAGGGAATTTTGTTCCTGCCATGGCTAAGAACCACTACAGCTGCAAAGGGACAAATCCCCTAAAAGAACTAGAGGGCTATGAGGAAAACAGATTTTTGATATCTCATCTCCCCTTTACACGATTTCTGAAATCATATGTGTGTGGTTTTAGAAAGTTTCCACTAAATGAGGACACTGTAGAGCAAAGACCTTCACTCTCTTTAGATATTTGAACTGGATAAACCAAGCTTTCATAAGAGAAAATTGAAAGTAAAGCTCAACCAATTCAGTTGTCATGTTTAAGAATCAAGACTTTTTTCTTTTGGTGTGGGCATTATAAATGGGATTATGTTCTTGATTTGGCTCTCAGCTTGAATCTTGTTATTGGAGAATAGAAATACTGATGTTTGCACATTGATTTTTTTATCCTGAAACATTATTGAAGTCGTTTTTCAGTTCCCAGATCCTTTTGGCAGAGTGTTTAGGGTTTTCTAGATATAGAATCATATCTTCTGCAAAGAGAGATAGTTTGACTTCTTTTCCTATTTGGATGCCTTCTATTTCTTTCCCTTGCTCGATTACTCTGGCTAGGACTTGCAATAGCATGTTGAATACGAGTGGTGAGAGTGGGCATCTTTGTTGTGTTCTGGTTCTCAAGGGGAATGCTTCCAGTTCCCTCTTATTCAGTATGATGTTGGCTGTGGGTTTGTCATAGATGGCTGTCATTATTTTGGGCTATATTCCTTCAATGCCTAGTTTCTTGAGGGTTTTATCATGAAGGGATGTTGGATTTTTATCGAAAGCTTTTTTCATATAGATTTAGATGACCATATAATTTTTTTAAAAATTTCTGTTTATGTGGTGAATCACATTTACTGATTTGTGCACATTGAACAAAATTTGCATCCAAGGAATGAAGCCTACTTGATCATGGTGAATTAACTTTTTGATGTGCTGTTGAATTCAGTTTGCTAGTATTTTGTTGAGAACTTCTATGTCTATGTTCATCAGGGATATTGGCCTGCTGCTTTATTTTTATTTGTTGTGCTCTTGGCAAATTTTGGTATCAGGGTGATGCTGGCTTCACCTAATTAAACTAAAGAGCTTCTGCACAGCAAAACACACTATCACACTATCTGCACAGCAAAAGACACAGAGTAAAAAGACAATCAACACAGAATTAGAGAAAATATTCACAAACTATGCATCCAAAAAAAGTGTAATATCCAGAATCTATAAGAAAATCAAACAACTTGACTAGCAAAAAACAAATGATCCCATTGAAAAATGGGCTAAAGACATGAACAGACACTTCTCAAAGAAGACATACAAGTGGTCAACAAACATGAAAAAATGTGGAACATCACTAATCATCAGAGAAATGCAAATAAAAACCTCAATGAGACACCATGTCACACCAGTCAGAATGGCTATAATTAGAAAGTCAAAAAACAACACATATTGGCAAGGCTGTGGAGAAAAGGGAATGCTTACACACTGTTGATGAGAGTGTAAATTAGTTCAGCTTCTGTGAAAAGCAGTTTGGAGATTGTTCAAAGAACTTAGAACTACCATTTGACCAATCAATCCCATTACTGGGCATATACTCAAAGGAAAACAAATTATTCTACCAAAAAGACTCATACACTCACATATTCATTGCAGCACTACTTACAGTAGCAAAGACATGCTATCAACCTAGATGCTCATCAACAGTGGATTGGTTAAAGAACCCCATACAGTATGGAATTGTTTATGTTGTTATGGCTGGTTATATGGCCATAAAAAAGAATAAAATTATGTCTTTTGCAGCAACATGGATGTAGCTAGAAGTCATTATCTTAAATGAATTAACACAGGAAAATAAAATACTGCATTTTTCACCTACAATTGAGAGCTAGACATGGGCTACCCATGAACATAAAGATGGCAACAATAAACACTGTGGACTATAGATGGGGGAGAAAGGGAGGGGCACAAGAGCTGAAAAACTAATGGGTATTATGGTCAGTACCTGTGTGACAGGATCAGTCATACCCCTCTGGGTATATTGCATTACGCACATACGTCCCCTGAATCTGCACATATAACCCCTGAATCTAAAATAAAAGTTGAAAGAAAAAGAATCAAGAAAGTTTTGCTTGTTTGTTTATTTGTTTCGAGATGGAGTTTCACTCTTGTGGCCCAGGCTGGAGTGCAATGGCACAATCTGTGCTCACTGTAACCTCTGCCTTCCAGGTTCAAGCGATTCTCCTGCCTCAGCCTCCTGAGTATCTGGGATTACAGGCACACACCAGCACGCCTGGCTAAATTTCTGTATTTTTAGTAGAAACAATGTTTCACCATGTTAGCCAGGCTGGTCTTGAACTCCTGACCTCAGGTGATCCGCCCATCTCGGCCTCCCAAAGTGCTGGGATTACAGGTGTGAGCCACTATGCCTGGCCAAGAAACTTATTTTTACAGAGATGAAGTGACCTTACTTACTACATATGATGAACTATATTCAGGATTGGATGTCTGCTATATGCTCTTCAGGGCATATAGCTCTTTGTCCATGGCTAAAATAAGAAACTGATCGGTTTTAGAAATGTCATTATAAGTCTAAGAACCCTTATTTTATTTATTTGTTTGTTTATTTATTATTTATTATTATTTTTTTTGAGACAGAGTCTCTCTCTGTTGCCCAGGCTAGAGTGCAGTGGCGCCATCTCTCCTCACTGTAACCTCTGCTTCCCAGGTTAAGAACCCCTATCTTGAAGTGTGGGTCTCAGTATCATGTTCCCCTGGTCAATTTGGAGAGGCTGAAAAGGTAGAGGGAAGAAGAAAACATGGCCCACTTGAAAGAAGTTTAATGAATTTAGAGCGGAAGTTCAGAAAGTTGGGTGAGACAACAATGTCTCTAAATTTAAGAAAAGAAATTAGATCTTTACCTCATTGCAAATACAAAACATGAATTCCATTTGTGGAAAACACCAAAAAGTAAAAAGATAAATTTTGAAATTTTAGAATAAAATACAGCCCTTATTTTAAGGCTCAGTGCAAAAATAGATTGCTTAAGATAAATACAAAGGCACAGATCACAAATCAAAGGAAAATTTGACTACAGTACATGTATAATTCTGTACCATAACAAGACATAATTTAAAAAACAAGTTTCAAGACACAGGTTGGAAGAAAATACTTCAAAAACATGTAACGGGGGAAAAGAGTTGGTATCCAGAATATATAAAAATATAATAAATTTTAAGAAAATAACTAAATGGAAGAAAACAAATGCAAATTCACAATTCACAGAAGAGGAAAATCTAATGACCAATCAACAGATGAAACCACACCCAGTCTTTAAGAAATGTAGATTCAAATAACCAGAAAATGCTCTTTAGCACACAGCAAATTAGAAAGATAACTATATGTGATAATTTCAAATACCAACAAAGAATAGAAAGTACAAATTCTCATGCATCCCTAGCTGGAGTAAAAATTGCTCTAACTCCATTATAAAATGATGGAGAAATAACTGACAGGTGTACATGTGTAAGACCAGAAATATCACATATAGGTATATATCCTTGTGAAACTCTCACACGGCATACAAGAAATGTGCAGATTATTCACTGACGCATTAATTTCCATTAGAAAAACAAAATGTGAATGACCTAAATATTCAACAGGAGACTCTGAAAGTAAACTATGGTATGCCCTATATTGGAATCCTATAGACCTGGTAAATAAATGAACGAAGTTACACATACCAATAAAAGTTGAATGAAATAAGACAAGGGCAGTAGAAAAGAAGGAGAAAAAATGAAATCTTATCCCCTTTGGCCAAAAAACTTCCAGAGTTAGTGGAAAAACACTAAAGATGGTACTGTAGTAAACTGGTTTAATATTCTGGCCTTTGCAGTCAAGTAAAAGTGGGTTCAAAACCTTTATCTAACATTCATTTCCAATGTGACATTAGACAATTCCTCAATTTCTGTAAGCCTATTAGGTTCATCTGTAATACAAAAATAATAAAGTCTAACTTATGGAATTGTTTCAGGCATTAAATTCGACAAGGGAAAATTAAAAGTTTTTCTGGCTTAAGAAGATTGTTCAATTAAAAAATTGATTACAGTAATCTCTTTTCTCATCTTCTCTTTTTCATCTTTATACATGTTGAGCTAAATGCTATTCATAGTATGTTGCCCAGTAAGAATACGGTCCCTACTCCTGCAGAATCTATGATCCTCTTAGACCTTTGCGTGTGGTGGCTCACGCCTGTAATCCCAGCACTTTGGGAGGCTGAGGCAGGCAGATCACGAGATTAGGGGTTTGAGATCAGCCTGACCAACAAGGTGAAACCTCCTCTCTACTAAAAATACAAAAATTAGCCCGGCTCGGTGGTTCGTGCCTGTAATCCCAGCTACTGAGGAGGCTGAGGCAGGAAATTGCTTGAACCCATGAGGCAGAGGTTGCAGTGAGCCAAGATCGCGCCATTGCACTGCAGCCTGGGCAACAGAGTGAGATTCTGTCTAAAAAAAAAAAAAAAGGAAGAAAAGAAAAAAAAAAAGAATTTGACTTAAAGACAAATTTACGTCAGCCACCTAAGCATCTCACAGTGTGAAACCTCTGACCTCTATATGCTTTCATTCAACATAGCATGTGCTTGCTCAGGCTATTAATGAGCCAAACAATCAAAGAACCAAAACAATCCCTAGAACCAGAAAATTCATAATCTTCAAGCACGTCTTGTTCTTTTGAAGTAGATGCTGCCATTATGAAAAAGGTCAACTTTTTATTCTTTAGATGGGTGATATTTGAAGAAGGCTGAACATATTAGATTAATGACTGACATTAATTACCAAACTACGTACATAGTAAATGCTCTATAGATTAGCTAAATGAAAGTAATGTGTCCCATTTTTGATTTGTCTAAACTCACTAGTATTTTGCAGACCTTAAACCATTTCAGAACATCAGGTTCATAAATAAGTGAACAGATTCTCTATCAGCATCAAACTAATCAAGTTGAGATTTGAGTTTCTCACCATGTAATCAATAATATGAAGAAACAATATGGAGGCTGAGAAAAAAGATTAGTGCCTATATCACTGTTATTTTCAAGCCCCCTCCCTCATTTCAGTCTCTCTCCGTCTCTCATTAAAGACTTCATTAACAGTGTTTTACAACAACCAAACAAAAACAATAAGTTTCAGGACAAGTTTTATTAAATGGAATAGATTCCTTTACACATAAGAGTCATGGTTAAATTTCAACAATATAGCATGTTAATTGCAAAATAAAAATAAATGTATCTTTTAAAAGATAGGGAACTATGTTACCTGTGACTAATGACAACAATGATAAAAAGAAAAACACGCCCTCATCCCTATGCAATAAAGGTTAATAAAGCCTCGTTCTAGAACATTGTAGTTTCAGAAATTATCCAGAGGAGAGCAGATCTCCCTGTAGTAACATAGTTTAAAGTGTTTGATAGACTGTTTGAATTGAGCAAGTCCTTTACTGATACACTTATGCTTAAAAAATAAAAATAGGAAATGCTATGTTAGATTAAGTTGCATTTAAATGAGTAGAGAATATTTACTTCAAGAGAATTTGTTCATATTACTTAAGTTACATACCTGTAACTTGAACAATTTGTTAGAAGTAGTAAAACTGATTTTCAGTGAAACAAAAATATTTGAAGTTCTTAGGATGCATGCATTAGATAAATATTTATAGACCACATTCTTCAGATACCAAGATTAAATAAACCAACAACACAGCCATAACCCACAAAAAACCTACACTTTATTATATAAAGGATATTAGTAGACATCTTTGCAAGTGTCTTTTTTAAGGAGAATTTTGAAGGATGACTGTAAGAGGATTAGTTAAAAAGGATAGTGAGTGTGTCTCATCCTAGAAACAGGAAAAAAGCATAATTGTAAAATGCTGTATATGATTGTGGTATGTCCTTGAGTAAAACTGAGTGGCTGGATGCAAATAAAGTAGTAGTATGTAGTCTCTTAATGTCATTGATACTAGTGTTTCAGTAGCAGTCTGATTTCTCAATCTTACCATCCACTTAGAGGGAAAGGCCATTCTCTTCTCTAACAACATCTCTTATCCTGGATCAGTGTATATATCGTGAAATATGGCCACTTTGGCTCCATGCTCTGATCTCCCAGAGAAAGGATAATGCTTCAACTTAATGGGTAAAGTGAAGATAACACAGAAAATTTCAACCCATTTCAAGTAGCCCATGGGAGAAAGGGCTCGCTTTGTAACTGCATTCTTGCTCTCTCTCTGCGTCTTGTACCACTCATCTGCATAATCTCAGCTCCTTATGGCCTAAAATCAAACCATGCCCTTACACTTCATGTGACCCAATGACAATGACTTAAACTAGATTTTCTAATTTACATCTTGAGAGCAGTTTACCCACATCATTTTATAGTTTCCCAAATTAACTATTAAAATTATTATAATACCATTAGTGTTGACTTTATATGTTATTCTCACAAACCATGATGAATAGGGAAACATTTCATAGCTCCAGGATATTTAACTTTTGTTCCAAATTCTTATCCATGTTTCATAGTTTGAGAAGTCTTGTTATGTGTCCCTCTTCACAGTACTAGATTTCTGAGTATCACAAAAGAGAGACTGTTTTCTCTCTTTGCTTTAGTATCTTAAATCTGTTTAATGGGTGAATGAGGTAAATCTTGCCAATTAGTCAAAAGATGAATGGAACATTTTGTTAAGTTTTGGGTTTATAAAGAACTACTAGATTATGTATGGTGTTGACCTTTACAAGAAAAGCAAGAAGGCAACACAGTTATACAAGAATAACAGCATGATTTATTTTCCATTAGTTCTGTGAGTTTAATGGAGAGCAAGATCATAGGGGATAATTTTAAATCAATAAAGTAAAGTGAAGTAAAGGAAAGAGAGTTGTTAAGTGCATTTAGGAGCCCCTTTTAGGTAGCTTGGAGTAGCAATAAGTTTTCTCTTTTCAGTTTTCTCCCGACTTTGAAGTAGAGGTAACTTTCTAGCAAACTTTAGAATGGGAGCCACTCATATACTAGTGAACAATATTTGGGTTATAAAGCAGTAGCAATTTTGTTTAGGGAGAAATGCATCTAATCCTTGTTATTTGAGAAAAAAAATTGGATAGTATATTATTTCTAAACCTATCATTCCACAAGACACCCATGCTTCTGGACTTAAGGTTTTTATTTTCAAGATTATTGTGCAAATTTTAGCTAACTGACATTTTAGGTTCATTAAATCCTTTACACTATTAATTGACACCACAGTTTGAATAAGATTGATGGAAATAAGTCTCAGAATAGTTTTTGAGTTAGGGAAAGAATAAGAGAGAAAGGAGTTTTGAGGTAGTTATAGTTTCAACATAGAAGACATCCAAAGTTTAAGCAGGGAAAGCCCAAGATATTTTGATGTACATTATCTAGGAGAAAATTGGAAAATATCCTTAAATACTGATTTCAGCCCATTAGACAGGCTTCTTCAATCCAAAATATTATTTCTGATTGACGAAACCAGCAAAAGATTTAGCTTACCTGCCCTGACAGAGCAGATCAGATGGCATTTGGTAACCAATCATTTCCATAATAAGTGACACTACTTTGGCATCACTAGTAAGTTAAATTCCTGAGTTTTAAAGTTAGACCATTAATACTCCAATTTTTGCTCTATTGCTCCTAAACTAAGTAGCCTTGGACATATTATATAATCTCTCTTATTGTCAATTTTCTCGTATGTAAACTGAGAATTTTGCTTAGAAGTCAGAAAGAAAACCATAGAAATCCACAGCAAATATAATGATTGCTTTGATGAGAGCAATAATGCTGGCCTAGAAAAAGAAGTGACTACTTTGCCTGTGCGAGTTAGAGACGGCTTCCCAAAAGAGGTAAAATGAGTTAAAATCTACATGCAAAGGAATTTGCTAGGTGCATAAATTTCAGCTGTGAATTTTATGTGATTAAAACCTCATGCAAAGCCAAGAGGTATGAGAGTATATGTTAAGGTGTCATTTAGGATGTTTGGTGTCTAAAGGGCAAGAAGGACCTAATATAAACAGAAGCAATGGGGAACCACAAATTATTTAGAGCAGAGGTAATATATGCATAACCTTCAAAATCTATGCTGAAGCTTAATCCCCATTGTGGTGGTATTAGGAAGTGGGGCCCTCTGGTAAGTAAGATAATGCTTCAGTAAATCTTGCATGGTTATCATTCTGTAGTATCAGCTAAAATATTCTTAACAGAATACTGTTTTCTTTTCTTCTTTTTTTTTTTTTCAAAAAAAAGGTACACTAAACTTTTTGAACATATTGAAGACAGTTCAATATGTGTCTGGGAGATAGACACATTTTTTCTTCTCATTTTTTTTTGAGATGGAGTTTCGCTCTTGTTGCCTAGGCTGGAGGCAATGGCATGATCTTGGCTCACTGCAACAACCATTGCTTCCCAGGTTCAAGCGATTCTCTTGCCTCAGCCTCCCTAGTAGCTGGGATTACAGGAATGTGTCCCCACATCCGGCTAATTTTGTATTTTTTTAGAGACGAGGTGTCTCCATGTTGGTCAGCCTGGTCTCAAACTCCCAACCTCAAGTGATCTGCCCACCTTGGCCTCCCTAAGTGCTGGGATTACAGTTGTGAGCCACTGTGTCCGGCCAACAGACACATTTTTCTAAGCCTAAAACCAGTCCACTATCTTCCCTCAACAATTTTAAAAGCTATTCCCAAACATGGTAATTCCTTGGTAGGCTGAGGTGGAGGCGGAAAGTTGCCAAGGATTATGTTTTTCGGTCCCAATACCTTACCTAGGAATAGTCCTCTTTGAATATAAGACTGTGGTGGTTTTCTACAAATCTTTGACACCTCCTGAAAAAAGTCCTGTATCAGCCTAACAGATCATGCAGTGACCAGGATCATTTTAAATTACAGGATGGTCAAATGGAAAGCATGGCTTGATGGGACAAATCATTCAGTTAGTTGTAGGGCTTTAGGATTACATGTTTAGGGTTTAGGAGAGGGCCTTTAACAGCTCTGTGCCTGTATTAGTCCACTCTCATGATGCTATAAGGACATACCCAAGACTGGGTAATTTATTTAAAAAAAAAAAAAAGAAGTTTAATTGACTCATAGTTCTGCAGTGCTGGGTAAGCCTCATGAAACTTACAATCAGGGCGGTTAAAGCAAACATGTCCTTCACAAGGAAGCAGGAGAGAGAAGAATGAGAATCAAGTGAAGGGGAAGGCCTCTTAAAGAAACCATCAGACCTTGTGGGAACATATTCACTATGGGAGACTAGCACAGGAGAACTGCCCAAGTTGTCCCTCCCCCCAGCACATGGGGATTACAATTACAATTACAATTTAAGATGAGATGTGGGTGGGGACACAGAGCCAGATCATAGCAGTGCCTCTATGCCTTCCACTACAATGTTGTATATAACAAATGTCCAACTGCCTTCTGTGAGGAAGTAGAGAGAAATGTGTCACAGAAACAGGTGTAGTGTCATTCCTAATCTGGAATGAATGTAGCCGTGACAGTCCAACTGAAGAAGGCCAGTATAATTTATCTTTAACCTGGAAATATCGTGATGATAGGGGACATTTCTATTAGGTCTGATTTTTGAACTATTGTCAAAGGATATTAAACAAAGCTGGTAATAGGTAAGATAAATTGATTTTACTTTCTGCTTATCATTTTGCTTTATGTTCTTGTAGAAGGCACACATTTAATAGGATACAGACATAAATATGGTGAAATTTCACTTTTCTTATTTCACACAATTTTGAGTCACTATTCTGTTTGATAGAGAATGCTTAATTTAGTTGCTTATAGAAAACTTTATCAAGTTGATATTTTATCTCATTCACCTTTAAAACACAGCCAGTTTCTGAAGTGTTCCCCTTCTTCTCTTTTCTAGGGCTGATTCTGAGCACCCTAGCTTATCCAGTGGATCATTTGATCTTCATACCATTAGATCTCTCCCCCTCAATGTCTATATTCCATTCTAAGAAGCATGAGGATTTCAAGATGCTTTCTCATACTCCAATAAAGTACTGGAAATGTTAAAGGGTTTGGGAGGATCTTTCATGCTTAGGCAAACCCCAGGGGCCCTCTATAAGGCTTGTCATTAACTTGGATGACCTCCAGAAATCAAATATAGCTATTCTAGATAGACAGCACTACAGTCTACCCCTTCTTCTTAAGCCACGGATGAAATGGTTTAGAGTGAGCTGATAATGATTGAGTATGATCATGTCTTTCATATAGAAACACAGCTTCTGCTCATTCCTTGGTGTTGTCTCCAGCTCTTTTCAAAAATTTCAGGCGTATGGCTTAGTAAGGCTAAAAAAAGAAGCACATTCCTAAATATCTCTGCCTTTGAGATTGAAAAACAAAAATTGTAGATCTTTTTTTTTATTGATTTACTGTACTTGAGCCTAAAGAAAAGACTGAATATAGTAATTTGTGTGAAAGATTGTCAATGAAGGCTTCACATAGGGTTCTTTGAGTGCTACTGCCAAAGGTACATTCTTACCAAAACAATGGATTTTGCAAAGATTTCTAAGTATGCAAATGGTATGGATAAATTATCAATAATCAGAGAGCTCAATCTCAAATTCATTTCTATTTGGCTCTTATTAAAATTGGTGTTAGAAACAAATAGTTTTTGAATAAATAAGTTTAAAGATCATGCTATACTGCCATTGTTCCAGCCCAGTGATTTTCAAACCTGTTAGAATCAACTTTTCAAAACTGCTACAAGTTAGACAGTCTTGTCACTATACAACCATGTTTTACTTTATAAAATGATGTGTTTCAGAAACTTCAGGTATCAACCAGCCTTTTAAGATCCAATTATATTTTAAATGCATGAGTTCTATCTTTTTAAAGCATTAAGCAGAAAGTATTTTTTTCTGTGCGTGAGTTGAATCATCATTTTGTAAGACATTTTACCTTACTTATTTATAAAGGAATTCAAGAATTTTCAATTATATCTGTACTTTTAATTTATGTAAGGTTATTATTATTACTATCTCTGCTGCATTTGTTTCAAGCCTAACAGGTTCGTGATCCCCATTGTTTCATTCTAAGAAACTATAAATAGATGGCCTGTGCTTCATGATTATCTCTAGAAGTTTAGGACTAACCTGAGAAGTTTGAATAAAGGTTGACCTAAAGTATTAGCACCCATTTATTGCTGGAACAAGCAATTTGGGACTTCGTAGGTGATTTTAGAAAAAAAATTAGAGAAAAAGAATTTGTTCTTTTTTGAGAATAAAAATGTAGCTTTGGAATTTAAAAAGTGATTTGAAAATTAGGAAACTAAAGATATTTTGCCATAGGCAGTGTAGGTTGGCATCAATCTCCACACCTTAAAAACAAATTGTGACTGTTCAGAAAGTAGCCTTTTAAATGGTTCCATGAATATATCAGAGTCATAGTATTATTGGCTATTAAAGTTGGAAAGGATTTTTGAGAATATTTAATATAACACTTCAATATTTTAGATTAGAAAATGATATCCAAAGATATAAAATACTTTCCCAGGGATAAGTGTAACAGGGTTTGAATAAGAACCTCACTTAGCTTATTTGTCTAAACATTAAGAATCTCTCCTTTAAGCTCAAAACAGAATGAATTGCTCCAAATCCTCCTATTTAACACCCCACAGTTATATGATATCCCTCTTTGCCTCTTTTAACTATTGTTGCTTTAAAGTTTGTTTTGTTTGATATAAGAATAACTACCCCTGTTAGAGGCAGTAAATCACCAAGTAGGCAAAATTATTCTGTCCAGTGACATCATAAGTCTGGGTGATGACCTAATCCATAGTCAACCACATGTGTGGATAACTGATAAAGACAAACTAGCAGAAATGATTACACGTGGGCCCAAAAGCATGGGCTCCCTGACAACAGTGCCAGTCTTGTTATTGCTACTATCAGTTGTCTGGCAAGTCAGCAACAGAAACCAACAATAAGCATCTGATACGGCCTCATACTAAAGAATACCAAACAGTGAGTTGATGTCAAGTTGATTACATTGGACTCTTTCCATCCTGGAAGGGACAGAACTTCATCTTGACTGGAATTGTTCTATATTTCAGGTATGCGGCCTTTCCTGCTGACAAAGTCTTAACCAATGTCACTGTGAAGTGTTTCTGAGTGTTGGGATCTACAGACATCGAATCTCACACAACACAGCATCAGATCAGAAACTCCCTTTTAGAGCAAAGAAATTGCACACATGACCTACCATATGGGTTCCACTGCTTCTATCACATAGTTCACCACTCAGAATCTACCAGAAAAAATAAAGTGGCCCTTTGAAAGAACAACCAGGCACTATCTTATAGATGATACCCTGTAAGAATTGAGCACTATCATTCAGGGAGTAACAGACCCCCTAAATCATATCAATAACTATTATGTAGTGCAGTGGTGCTTCCAACAGGGAGAATACATGGTTTCAGGAAACAAAAGGTGTTTGTAGAAATAGCTCTGCTTATGACTGGTGATTATATAGAGTATATGTGCTTCCTGTCTGCAAAACTCTGGATTCTGCCAGTTAAGAGAACCGAGTTGGCAAATATAATAGCAAAGACACTTTTGACAGGTAATAAAGCAAGAATTTCATCAAACTTTCAGCTACAGCTGTTTATTATGACCTGCCCTTAGGTCAGAAGACCAGCAGTCAAGAAACGAATGGTGTCACGGTCCTTTAACAGTAATTAGTAGATCTGTGTATACATGTCTGTGTAATTGCTGTTAAATGAAGGGGGCAGAAAAGAAAATGTTTGCAACTTTCTAGCCTGGTCAGATGTGTTTTGATATTTGATTTCCTAATTTTGAAGATAAGCAGAGGAATGAAAAGGGCATGCTGCACCACCCCTGACCCCAGGAAAAACAAGCATCGTTATCCAGCATTCAGATCATGCAGGCATAAGGGTATAGATCAGTGGTATGTATACTATAGCCAAGTCAGATGGGCTTCCAAGCTGAGAACCATTTCTGTGTATCTCTTCCAAATTCCCGTGCAGTAATACCACACTGGTAGCTTGAAATTAGTGATGATGGGAGTATTTACTATAGACATTGGCAAGTGCTAGTAATCAGGATATTTCTGTTCATTTATTTATGGAAAATCAGTTTGTCAACACATCATGACTCTGGATCAGCTACCAGATAAGCAGAATTAATCAACCTAGAATGGGTTGTAAAGAGGGAAGAAGATAAGAATCACTTGGAACCTCTAAACCAGCTGCAGCAATGGGGCTGCAATTCCTCCCACTAATTTGTATTTTCTGTTTCTATAAAATACAACCAGAATTCTGGAGAAGTTATTCCCAAAACTTATATGAAGCAAATGGATCCAACCAGCACAAGGTGGTGGGTGCACTAATGTAAATACTCTTATCATAGCCAATTTCAGGCTATCAGTGAAATTCTACTGAACATGGAGGTGGGACAAGATGTATAAAAATGAGGCTGGGCACAGTGGCTCACACCTGTAATCTTAACAATTTGGGAAGTGGAAGTGGGAGGATCACCTGAGGTCAGGAGTTTGAGACCAGCCTGGCCAACATGGCAAAACCCTGTGCCTACTATAAATACAAAAATTAGTTGGGTGTGGTGGTACATGCCTGTGATCCCAGCTGCTAGGAAGGCTGAGGTAGGAGAATCGCTTACACCTGTGAGACGGAGGTTGCAGTGAGCTCCAGCCTGGGCTACAGAGCAAGCCTCCTCTCACCAAAAAAAAAAAAAATAATATTTATATATATATATCAACTTAAAGTTGAGTTTGCAGGCTTTGCTCTTCAAAGAGCATACTCTAGGACTGAGATTAGCAGGCGGTACATTTATTAGGGAGTAATTTTAGGATCAATACTCGTGGAAGGGGAAAAGAGCACGTAGGATTGAGCAAACAAAGAAGTCAAGCTGCTGGGATGCAGGCCTGGACAGTCTGAGTCAGATCCATGGTGAGCTCTGGAGCTGATGTGTCCCATTAGAGTTCTCGGGCATTGGGCCAAAATGGATATGCCTTTATACTCTACCTCAATCAGTCATTGGATGGGCCTCCCTAGACACTGCAAATTTGACCAAGGATGCTCATTTCAGCTGATACAATCCCTGAAAATTCTGATAGATACTAGCTGTCCACTAACCAGTAGTGGGACTGCAAGCACCTTCCTACAAAGGAGTTTGAGCAGTACATCTCCACATCCACCACAGTGTACAATCCTTCTTTAGGACTGTGGCACTCATTACCCCATCTTCTAGAGGGTTGGTATCTGATGGCTGTTAGCTAAGAGTCACTTTGAGAATTGTCTCAGCCAAAAAAAAGCTCCTTTGCAAAAATGTGTGGTCCTTCTCTAGGAAAAGTCCAAATCCAAAGACTGGTTCTGCTGGGGGTAGGGATGCATACGATAACTCAGTGTCTCTTACCTCAAGGACATCCCATGTGAAGCACTATCCCAACAGCAGGACTCTCTTGAGATCATCTGAGGCCTTCGTGTGACTATGTCATAAATCGTATTTTCCCTCTGCCCATTCTCTCTCTCCTTTAGTTTCCCACAAGTGTTGATCTGGAGGGTACATTCCAAGAAACTTTCTCCTAGCAAATCTCCATCTCAGTGTTTGTTTCCTAGTCAACATGATCTAAGAGTGATGAATATCAAACTAGCAACTATATATCTGTGTAATAAAAAATATAGCATAAGTAAGCAACAGTGCCACTGAGGCACAGTAAGAGCATTCAACCTAGACTCAATAGGTTGTGAAGATGAAAAGAGGAGGGGTCAGTGCAGCCTCAGCAGGTAAGATGGTAGCATCTGTCTCCAGATGGCCCAACTAGAATGAAGCTCTTAATCTCTCCAAATTTGAGGACACAATAGTTAAGCTTTCTATGCAGATATAGGTAACTGAAACTTAAGTATGTTAGCTTTAAAAATGTTTTGCTCTCATATATCAATAAATTCTTAAATAGATATCCAGAGTTGGTATGGTAGTTCCACCATGTCACTAGTGACACAGACTTTTTCTCTTGGTAGTTCCACCATGTCACTAGTGACACAGACTTTTTCTCATCTCAGTTCTGCCATTCTTACTTTGTGACTGTTTTCCTGAGGCTCACAGCATAATTGCTGAATGTATAGACAATAGTTTTCTTCCACAGGAAGAATGGGGGAAAATCAAAGAGCAAATTGCAACCTGCAGAAGTCAGATGACTGGTCTCATCTCTCCCAAGAAACTTCTGATTCTACCTTATTGGCCAGAGCCAGTTCCTACAGCACATGTGACTCCAGAGAACAGAGGGAGCAGATAGTCACCTTGCTCCCTCAGCGAAATTCAGATTCTGTTAGTTAGAAAACCAGAAACAAAACAAAACAAAACAAAACAAAACAAACAGATATTGGGTAGGCAACTAGTACTATCTATAACAGAAGAGTACTATAAAAGCAAAATCAAAATAAACAAAAAAGTTATTGTTAGTATGGATTACATATGGCTTAGTAATTTTAAGACCTTATAATTCTCACCAGGTTTTTCCTATCCAGCAAATAAAATGTTATTTTGACTATGTAATACAAAAGCAACCCTGGTTTCCAAATAACATAAAATGTATCTCTTAGTGTTTAGAACTCACTAAAATAGGGCGGGGCATGATAACATGTTTTATGCAGAATCAATTACATATGTAAAATAGAGAAACTTAAGTTGATCATGTGGAAGCAATTTTTTCTTTTCTGTATCATATTGGTTTAAACTGCAAAGAGCAAGTGTCAGGAAAGAATCCAACTTACTGCAAATGCTGTTTAAGCAAAACTTTCTATTGAACTCACAGACCAAATTCAAGGAGTACATTATTCACACTATGTCTTACATACACAGAATCCCAAAATGATTTATAAAGTTAAATAATGGCCTGGCGGGGTGGCTCACGCCTGCAATCCCAGCACTTTGGGAGGCCGAGGCAGGCAGATCATGAGGTCAAGAGATTGAGGCCATCCTAACCAACATAGTGAAACCCCGTCTCTACTAAAAAATACAAAAAAATTAGCCGGGTGTGGTGGGCGTGCACCTGTAGTCCCAGCTACTCGGGAGGCTGAGGCGGAAGAATCACTTGAACCAGGAGGCGGAGGCTGCAATGAGCTGAGATTGCACCACTGCACTCCAGCCTGGTGTCAGAGTGAGACTCTGTCTCAGAAAAAAAAAAAAAAAAAAAAGTTAAATAATACAATTACACAGTTAAATAACCACAAAGGGATAAGAAAATTAAGACAGCTTTAGGCAAGAGAAGAGACTTTCAAGAACTAGATGAAAAGAAGAGATAGCATCAACGAGGCAGAGAAATGTAAGAAGTTTCTTCCAGATGCCAAGAGCCATAAAGAAAAAGGCTTTTGATCCTATCTCACAGAAAAGCACCATGGAAGGAAGAAACAATTAGGGTCAGAGAACTGAAGGAATGAGACAGAATAGAGACAGATATTTCTTGAAATATATTTCCCAGCTACAAGCAGATGTAAAATTTGAAAGGGAGTTGGGTATAAAGAATCTCTAGATTAAAAAAAAAATGGCATGATAAAATATGAACATGATTCCAAAATTCCTGTGGAATTATACACAGTCCTTAAAGCAGAAAATATGAAAACATACCTGTTTCAGATACATAACTGGCCAGCAACAATAGGGTTATAAGGGAGCTCATTTCCTCCACCCATCTGTCCTTATATCACAATATTTGATGTATTAGAAACGATACGTTTTATAAACCTTCTTTTTTATGTTAAGGTAATACACATATTGGACACCATCCCTGCTCCAGTGAGAAATTCAATATATATGGTTTATAGCTTTGGTCCAGCTTTTTATTCAATAACCCTACCTCCCATACCAATTCTAATCCATGCATACTTCTTTACTTGGACAGTTCAGCCAGAGCCTATAATTATAGCTTATGTCCCAATTATGCCCCTTTCAGTGAGATGCTGAGATATAATAAACACAGTACTAGATTTAGAGACAAAAGGAGGGATTTAGTGACTTTGCTCCATTATTCAATGTGCCCCTTAACTTTTATAAGCCTCATTGTCACCATCTATGAAAGAGGATAACAGTTAAAGGGACACTGGGCCATCAAGTTCATTAGAAACAAATCAAATGAACTGATGACAGAAAGAGAAAAACAAGACATCTTTAAACAGAAGGAAAGACGTACTCAGCTAAGACAAGAAATAGCAGACACTTATTCCAATAGAATCAACAGAAAATATAAAACATATATGAGTGCTTTGTGAATTTTAAATATGTGCATCTAAACTAGAAAGCTCAGGAAAGTCAGTTCTAGAGGTAGGAGAATAAATTGTGAAGACTATCTTTGTGATTGGAAAGTCACTGGCTACCTCTTCAGCACTGAGTATACAATCCTGTTTTGTTCCTAGAATACTCTTCAATATAGATGCTTTCTGGAAATGTAATATTGCAATATCCTATTGTACGTAAGCAATTATATGTCTTCACAACTCTTCCTCCTTAGTGGTTATGTTGAAAGTGCAATCATCCTTTATTGATCTTTATACTGGGTGATATGGTCTGGCTGTATCCCCACCCAAATCTCATCTTGAATCCCCAGGTGTTGTGGGAGGGATGAGGTAGGAGGTAGTTGAATCATGGGGGGTCTTTCCATGATGTTTTTGTGATGGTAAGTGAGTCTCAAGAGATCTGATAGTTCTGTGAGGGGCACTTTCCCTCTGCAGACTCTCTCTTTGCCTGCAGCCATCCATATAGGATGTGGCTTGCTTCTCTTTGTCTTCCACTGTGACTGTGAGACTTCTCCAGCCATATGAAGCTGTGAGTCCAATTAAATCTCTTTCTTTTGTAGATTGCCCAGTCTCCGGTATGTCTTTATCAATGGCATGAAGACAGACTAATACACTGGGGATCTAACTAGTGTAAAACTCTAGAATGATAGACAAAGTTATATGTAACAGACACTAAAATAATGGTATTTGGATCTTTGAAACGCTGCCCTATGTGCTCCATTTGCAGTGGAAGGTGGACTTCATTAGCAGGTGTTTTGTCCTGTATTGCACTGTTTGATGAAAAGAGTTTTATAAAGAGAGAGGCTAAGTTAAATTGCATGGCAAGTATATACAAAAATGGAATAGAACCCACAGCAGAAGCTGGAAGGGGGAAAACACTGAGTAAAGGGAATTCACAGACACTTTAGAAGCAGCTTTAATGAAGTTTTAGTAAGTCATAGACGGGATAGAAATTAGAACATTTCGCTAGGTGTCATGCAAGGCATTTCTCTATTTTCCCTCTTTTGCATAAGATATTCCTTTCCTTTTGAGCCTTTTTATTTTTAATGTTTAATTTATGTTTTCTCTTGTACATGACACTCTGCTAAGACAAGCCATGCAGCAATGTAAGTGAGGTAAACATATCTGTATATGAAGAAATTACTATTTAATTTGTATACATATAAATACATGTACATAGTTTGGCAGTGGTGAAAGGTTATAACTCTGAGGAAAGAAAAACTGACTTGCACTTGACAAAACGACTCTCGGGGTGCTATATATCTTAATTCCACTAAGATGTGTCATAGTCTCCAGTCAGAATTCAGCACTTACAGTCTAGGGCTGCCACAGCACTATCTTAGTGAAAAGGAACAGTTAAATGGAACAAATAATGCCTAGAGCAAAATAAATATAGCAAATCATTTTTAAAAATAAGCTCCTATGACAATATCATAAAACTTGCCTTTAATCTTATTATTTTTTCTTTCTTTTTTTTTTTTTTGAAAAGAGGGGAGTATTCATATGGGAAGTTTCCCTTTTACATCTCTCTGGCTACCAATCTGACTCTTCATGTGAAAACTCCTGAGGTCCCAAATGTATCATTTTCAATAAATTATACTCTAATGCTCTCATAATTTAAGTCACTTTAGAATTACTTCTTTCAGCTTGGTTTGTGGTTTGCCTTGGCTTCCATATGATATTTTTTCTAAAGTCATCCTTTAACAATCTGTTTATTAAAAATGTTACAGTGAGACCTAGATAGTGATGGATATAAACAGTCAGAAGGAGTCACTATCACTGAAAATTGCTTTAATCAGTTCAGTTAAGTGAAAACATATGTTGATAAGAGTCATATTTCTCAGCAAAGTATATTCTTGTGGCTTAATTTGTTCTACAAGTCCAACCTTTTTCTCCCATTGTTTCTGTCTAAACACAATATTACTTTCTCTATTTGTCTTAAGAGCAGCCCTGTAAATAAATGCAGTAGCTTAATTGTACTTATTTGTGAGCTGTTTTAGGGTGGTTCTGAATGATTACCTTTTTCAATTATTTTTGTGAAGCTGCTGCTCATAAAAATAAGATAAAAGCCAGTGACTGAAGTAGAGAAGAAGTGAAGGGTACATTAAGAAAAACATAGAATTGCACTGTAAGAGAAATGGAAAGAACTTTAGATACCAGCTCATCTTCCCCACCAAATCATCACCCTAATCAAAGGCTGAGAGCTAGGTAATTGACTTGCCAAAACATTCATTAATTGGAAGATCTCTAAATATCAGAGTGTTGGATGCTGTGGTATACTGCCCAAATCTGCCTTCCATGACTGACATATTCATTCCTCCATTTGCCGGGAGCGTTGACAGCTGAAAGGTCACAACTGAGATCTCTCTAGTCATTGCCCTTAAAGTAAGCGTGTTGACTCAGTCAGAATTGCACTCCTTCTCTGGAGCATTTTGTATCCAATGACGGAAATATGTAGATACTTGAACATCTTATCTCAGTTTGAAATGTCTCTGAGTGTTCCTTCCAGTTCTAGAACTCCCCAAGATATTGGCCTTTTTGCAATTACATCACACTTCAACTTTTGTCTCTACAGAATCCTACTTCTTCTCTCATTACCCTAAGAAATTGTTTCCAAGAGCACTTTCTACTAAATATTCTATATACAAATTCCCTTTTTAGAGGTTTTTTTTTTTCTCAGAGAATCAATCCTAAAGCTCACAGTTGGGTCAACTTAAAAGTTGTCTAATTGTCAACTTTAGAAACTTATGGATATTCTAGTGCCTGAATTTTTAATCAAGTTTTAAAGGTCAGGAGATTAATATAATGATAATCTGAAGAATCTGCATCCTAGACACTTATTTGTCAGTAGTAAATTAAAAATGATAGGATTTTGATTGTTAAAAGTAAGACAAAGATTAATTACCTAATCACTTAAGCAAATATTTATTGTGTCTATATTAAATCCCCCCCCCCGCCATAATGCAAAATGCAAGAATGTCAAGCCAAATATGGCACAGGCACAGGGTTTGCATTCAAGAAACAGTATTGAATCAACTATTCGCAATCAAGGGTAGAAATAAAGCAACAGAAGTATGTATCAGATTTAGGTGGGGCGGAGTGACTCACGCCTGTAATCCCAGCACTTTGGGAGGCCGAGGTGGGTGGATAATGAGGTCAGGAGATAGAGCCCATCCTGACCAACAAGTGAAACCCCGTTTCTACTAAAAATACAAAAAGAAAAAAAATTAGCTGGGCATTGTGGCACGCGCCTGTAATCCCAGCTAGTGGGAGGCTGATGCAGGAGAATGGCTTTAACCAGGGAGTTGGAGGTTGCAGTGAGCCAACCACTGCACTCCAACCTGGAGACAGAGGTAGACTCCATCAGAAAAAAAAAAAAAAAATAGTATGTATCAGATTTAAAAAGTGGGTGGGAGAAAAGCATGATTTTTTTTTGAATAATCCCAGGAATCCTCATATAGGAGAATATTGCTTTAGATGTGATTGCAAAAATTATAAAGAGTTCATAAGGTGGAAAAGGGGAAGGTAGGAAGAGAAATTCAGGTACTATAGTATAATGGGCAAAGTTACAGTTAAAGCAGTCAGGATATTCTGATTGAGGAAACTAAAGTAATTCAAAATGGTCAGCATGAAGGACATATTGCAAAAGAGTGGCTGGATTATAAGTATTCTCTGCAATACAAAGAAAGGCACGTCATTTCTGGAATAATATATTATCTGTGTTTTAGAAATGGTAAGGAGGCAGTATTGAAAGAGAAGGGAGACTGGGAACAGGATAACAAGTTAGGAGACTCTAGTAATAATGTAAATGACAAAATACAACAGTAGTAACAGTTCTGATAGAGAAGCATGTACAAAAATAAAAGAAAGTATGAACAACGGGACACAGTGACCAAGTTCCCTTTAAAGCGAGTCTCCTGTTTGTTGGTATGCATAATAAAACCTCCTCAGGCTTCCAGAGACCAGATACAGCCAAATATTACCTCTAGGTGTATCCCAAGTTACCATCCTGTGTTAAAACCTATCTATTCTACAGTTGTGCCTTCAGGAATCTACTAGATTTTCTGATAAATTAATTCCTTATAGAGTTTAATCATTCCACATTTAATATCTCCTATAGGTATCTATCGTTTGGTTTTAATGGGTTTATAACCCTGGGGAATAAACCACTTATGATGAAACTGTAGATTGTCATTGAGTCTGCTTAAGCCTGATCCCCCTTTCTATATATGTGTCTTTTTTTTCAATTAAAGAAAATTGGAGTATAAGGTAGAGCATGAAAATCCTAATTATAAGCAAACTACATTTTCCAATATGGAAGTTAGTGTTTTTAAATTCCTTTGTTGGAATAATTATGTTTATTTTATCAGCACCACATATAAGAAGCAATGATAAAGAAATTGCACATCACTATGTTGCAAATCGTGGATAAAGGAGATGGCTTATAATTGGAAAGAAACTAAATTCTAAGACATCCAAATTTATATTTAAATTTTTTAAAATTGGTATTCCTACATTCTAACTTTTGAAATGTATGGAAAAGTGAACAGATTCTAAAAGAGATAAATAACATCCCCAAAATAAATAATTTTCCCAGGAGAGGGGGAAAATCAAAGATAATATTTTAGGTCACATAGGACATACAGTATTTCAATTTAGTGTTTTTTTCCAGTATCAATGCATAAGAAACCTACTATAATTCTACATTTCAGTAAGTCAAAACATATACTGTTAACTTGATTGGTAACACAATAGACAGTTTTAGTTTTTTATTCCATTTTAATTGAATTTTAAAGGAATTCTCCACTAACCCATTCAATTCCAGCTTCATAAAATCAAACTATGTATTTCAACTTTTATAGATTTGTTCCTAAATTGTGTCTCTTGTCAAAATTGTTCCTTCTGAGTAGCCTGAACAGAGCTCTCAGTAGCTCTTCTCTGACCACAGAGATATTTGTTCCTGAAATTCTGAGAATTAGTTCTTCAGAGAGAAGCCATTTTGAGGGCTGACTTCAAATCCTTTCTGGTAAAAGTAGGGTATAAATAGATCTGATTCAATATTGCTGAGTTTTGTAGGCTTCTTGCTTCTTATCTCCAACAATTCTGGTTACTTAGAGACACTGCGACCAAATGTTCAAAAGCTTCTCAAGTTGCAGACTCTCAAAAGCCAAGTGGAGGAGGCAGGTGGATGCAGGCCAGCTGTGAGCTCTGTCCTTAGACCTCACACTGAAAAGGGCAGCCGGAAATGAAAGGAGATGATGATATGCGCTCAAACCCACTCTTCAGAATCCATATGTTAAAAACTAAATGCTGGCATCATAAATTCACTGTAACAAATATATAAAGTATTGGAGAAATTTGTGATGAAGATGGAGAGCAAAGGACAATTAGCAAGACAAAAATGTATTAGTAATGATGAAGTAGAGTGATACTGAAGAGCTACTAATCCTTCCATTTAAAGATTCAAGATTGATAATATTTGCAAGATTTTATTGCAGAACTTAAGTACACAGAAAACTCTGTAATAGAGTTTACAGCAGTATTTCCTGATTGATCAACAGTTTGGATCTTGACTTACATATAAAATGCATCATTGCCTTAAATAATAGAGTCAAGTTCAGAAATTCATTGAAGGAGAGTTATGAGTTATTCTCTCTTTATGAATATAAGTGATATATCTATGCTAAGTGAATTACCCCATATCTCAGAGCAAGCAGAAAATCTCAACTCTATTAAAAAATTTTATAACTCATAAAACTGTTACAAATAATTAAATCTGTAAAAATATTAACAGACGTTATATATTCAATATTGGACATATTTTAATTATAACATTTAAGCATTTATAATTACAGCTTAAATGTAAAATAATAATTTAGGCTGGGCATGGTGGCTCTTGTCTGTAATCCCAGCACTTTCAGAGACTGAGGCGGGTGGATCACCTGAGGTCAGGAGTTCAAGACTAGCCTGGCCAACATGACAAAGTCCTGTCTCTACCAAAATACAAAAATTAGCTTGCTGTGGTGGTGCACACCTGTAATCCCAGCCACAACGAAGTTTGAAGCAGAAGAATTGCTTCAAGCTTGGAGGCGGAGGTTGCAGTGAGCCGAGATCACACCACTGAACTCTCCAGCCTGGGTGACAGAGTGAGACTTAGTCAAAAAAAAAAAAAAAAGAAAAAAAAGAAAGAAAAAGAAAAAAAGAAAGAAGAGAGTTCAAGTTTTATAGAGTTCTGATTGAAAACTACTCTTAGTGACTTCATGAGATATGTGAGGTAAATGTTTACACAGAAAATTATGTTTATGTATCTGATTTGTTTCATTACTACATCAGAATATCTACTAATGATGTTTGTGTTTGCTTATTTTTTTTCTTCTACATTAAACCACTCTTAAAACATGATTTGAATTAAGAGATTACATTAAACAGGCATGAAAAGCATATTGTTCTTACCAATAAAATTTTTATGAAAGTATCTTTGAAATATTGATTAAAAACATAAATGCATTATCAAAATCCTAGAAAAGCAAGTCTATGAAGAGACTTGAAAGGAATTTAAGTTTGGGGAAAGAGGAAACTATGATCAAACCCAGGAGGATTTTTAGATTATCTATTTTCAAGTAAGTAATTTTTGGTTTTGAATTGGAGGTATACAGTCTCAATAAAGGTTTACATAGTGGCTTTTGGGGTCTTCCAACTCAATTAGGAAGTTGATGACTTCATATGTTTTTCAACAATAATACTATGTTTACTGATGGTGCGAACAAAATGATGGGTAAAAGAGTTGACAGTTTGTCACAAACGAGAAAGCGGCAACAAACTGTACCAGTAGCCATTATGTTTTTCATTGCCATGCACTCATGAAAAAAAAAAGTTAATATCATTAATAATGACCTATATAAATTGGGGGACATTATTACTTATATTGAATCCAAACCCTTGGGTAATGTAGTGTTTTAACATTCTGTGTAACAAAATGGTTAGTAGACACAAGGCTGCATTACTAAGTAGAACATTTTGTTTTGAGTCACAAGTTAAACTAGTTGCTTTTTCTCAGGGAGTACAATTTTTACCTGAAAGAAGGACTGTAAAACAAAGCAGCAATTTAACAGACATGATCACAAAAGGAATGAAGTGACTTTACCACGATAGCAAGTATTTGAAGCTAATGATGAAAGTGTCACTTTTAAGATACTATCAGCATTTTGTAGAACTTGTGTTGACCAGCCTGAGTTTGACAGCTTCTCAAAACTTAAAAACTTTCAGGTAAGATCAGTAGTGATATTAATAAAGATTGTTGATATTAAATCATGAAATGTGTCAACTTTTGTAAGATCTAGTGATTCTATGGACTAATATTTCCCAAGTGACTACTTCATGAACCCACAAAACCAAAATCCTGCTTAGGTAAAAGAAATATTCAGAATATGCAGTAGACTTAGGGCAAGCTTTATGTATTTCGTACAGTTACTGTAATGTTGAATTTAAAAAGTATAATTTTTTAAAGTATAGAAAAATTTTACAGTGCCCATTATCAACTTATTTCCTCTAAGTTCCAAATTCACCCTTCAATACGTGCTCTGTCATCATAGAATTCCTTTAAGCATCTCTTTTCAATTTTGATCATAGTATTAAGCTTTCTTAGTGGAAGGTGCTAGGGCCACATTGCAGGAAGAAGGGATCCTCCTCCTCTTTCCAGTTGCTGCAGCGTGGGTCAATGATGGGGGGATGCAAAAACAATGATGGGCCCTGCCCCAGTCAGTCCCCAGAACCCTAAGCAACCTTATAGGAGCTGACCTAGCAATGATCTACCAAGGCCCTCTAGACACAAAAACCTCTGGCTAAAGCCATTCTGCCTATATCAGTACTTTGATTATTTTACAGGACCCCTATTAGCTGACCTTCACAGGGCTGAGGTTTTATCAGTGCTCCTTTACTACCTCTGCAGGCACTACCACTCACCTTTACCTGGGAACCCCGACCTCTTTTATTCACACACCATCAGTTGGTGCTTGCCTGGCCCTGTCCTCCAAAAAATTTTGATCTGCTTGCCCAGGTACTACAGACCAGCTTCAGCCTGGGAAAACCCCAAACTCTACTACTCAATGGATTAAACTGCACTTTTTCCAACTTTGTCTAGAACCCAGCCTTGGGAAGGAGCCCCCTTCTCTGGCTGTCTTCCTTGGGTACTCTTGTACAGCCCTAGGGTATAGAATAGAGCTTTATTTTCCATCCTGTAGTGACTCTTTTATCATAGCTTAATCATTAATACTTCTTCTGTTGAAATCTAAATAACCATATGGTTTCTCTTCTGATTAGATGCAGATGAATACATATAATTGTGTCTTGGCGTATAGACATATAAGCACATGTCTGCATGACACTGTAAAAGAAAAGCAGAGTACCCACAATCATGCAACCTAAATGTCCACAGATTCTGTCACATGCTTATAGGGAGAAATTTTAAGTTATTGTTAACTTCTTAGAATATACATAAAGGCAGCAATGGGCCTCATTGAAATTATGGACCACAAAACGAATTCGGAGACTGTAAATAATGTGATCAGTATGACACAGGGATTGATCTGGCTGTAGGGATGTACCCCAAACTTCATAGAACTGTGCCTGGTACATATGATAAAGGAGGGAAGAAAGGGAGGAGGGAGGAAGGCCAGCACGTAAATGGAATAGGGTCTAAAGTGACAGAGTGAGTTTTAATTAAGCAGAGTTTCGAATTGACCACCAGTTGTTGTTATCTTCCAAATCCCAGCTCTATTATTTCCTGAATGCACGAATGTGGACTTCTTTTTAAGTTTAGGGGTACATGTGCAGATTTCTCATATAGGAAAGCTCCTATCACTGATGTTTATTGGACATATTGTTTAGTCACCCAGATAGTAAGTTTAGTAACCGTTAATTATTTTTCCTGATCTTGTCCCTCTCCCACCCTCCACCCTCCATGAGGCACCAGTGTGTGTTGTTCCCCCTCTGTGTGTTCATGTGTTCTCATCCTTTAGCTCCCACTTATAAGTGAGAACATGAGGCATTTGGTGTATGTTCCTGCTTTACTTTGATAAATATAATGGCCTCCAGTTCCATCCATGTTCCCTTAAAAGACATAATCTCATTCTTTTTTATGGCTGCATCGTATTTTACCGTGTGTATGTACCACATTTTCTTATCCAGTCTAGCATTGATAGGCATTTAGGTTGATTCCATGTCATTGCTATTGTGAACAGTGCTGCAGTAAACATATGCATGCCTGTGTCTTTATAATAGAATGATTTATATTCCCTTGAGTATAAACACAGTAAGGGGTTTGGTTGGTTGAATAGTATTTCTGTTTTTAGTTCTTTGAGAAATCACCATACTCTTTCTACAATGCTTGAAATAAGTGTTCACAACTCCTGCAGTATATAAGTATTCCTTCTCTCTGCAACCTCACCAGCATCTGTTACTTTTTGATTTTTTAATAACAGCCATTCTGACTGGTATGAGATGGTATCTCACTAGGGTTTTGATTTGCATTTCTCTAATGATGAGTAACGCTGAGGATTTTTTCATATAATTGTTGGCAGCATGTTTGTCTTCTTTTGAAAATATCTGTTCATATCCTTTGCCCACTCTTTTTTGAGACGGAGTCTCACTCTTTTACCCAGGGTGGAGTGCAATGGCACAATCTCGGCTCACTGCAACTTCTGCCTCCCGGGCTCAAATGATTTTCCTGCCTCCGCCTCCCAAGTAGCTGGGATTACAGGCATGCACCACCACACTGAGCTAATTTTTGTATTTTTAGTACAGACAGGGTTTCACCATGTTGACCAGGCTGGTCTTTAACTCCTGACCTCGGGTGATCTACCTGCCTTGGCCTCCCAAAGTGCAGGCATGAGCCACCATGCCTGGCCCTCTACCCACTTTTTAGTGGAGTTTTTTTTTTCCTTGTAAATTTGTTGAAGATCTTTATAGATGCTGGATAGTAGATCTTTACAGATGCTAGATAGTAGACCTTTGTCAGATGCATAGTTTGCAAAAATTTTCTCTCATTCTGTAGGTTGTTTATTTACTCTGTTGATAGATTTTTGCTGTACAGAAGCTCTTTAGTTTAATTAAATTCGTCAATATTTGCTTTTCTTGTAATTGCTTTTGGCATCTTCATCATGAAATCTTTGCCCATTCCTATGACAGAATGGTATTGCCTAGGTTATATTCCAGAGTTTTTATAGTTTTGAGCTTTACATTTAAGTCTGTAATCCATCTTGAGTGTGTAAGAAAGGGGTCCAGTTTCAGTCTTCCGCATTTGGCTAGTCAGATGTGCCCGCACCATTTCTTGAATAGTGAGTCCTTTTCTCATTACTTATTTTTGTCAGCTTTGTTAAACATGAGATGGCTGTAGGTGTGTAGCCCTATTTCTGGGCTCTCAATTTTCTGTTCCATTGGTCTACGTGTCTGTCTTTAAACGAGTACCATGCCGCTTTGGTTATTGTAGCCACATAGTATCTTTTGAAATTGGGTAACATCATGCCTCCAGCTTTGTTCTTTTGGTTTAGGATGTCTTTGTCTATTCAAACTCTTTTTTGGTTCCATTTGAATTTTAAAATTGTTTTTTTTCTAGTTTTACAAAGAATGTCATTGGTAGTTTGGTAGGCATTGCATTGAATCTATAAATTGCTTTTGGCAGTACGGCCGTTCTAACAATATTAATTCATTCTACCCATGAGCATGGAATATTCTTCAACTTGTTTGTGTCATCTCTGATTTCTTTGAGCAGTGCTTTGTATTTCTCATTGCAGAGACCTTTCACTTCCCTGGGTAGCTGTGTTCCTGGGTATTTGTTTCTTGTTGTGGCAACTGTGAATGGGACTGTTTCTGATTTGGCTCTCTGCCTTACTGTTGTTGGTTTATAGGAATGCTAGTGATTTCTGTACGTTGAATTTGGATCTTGAGAGTTTGCTAAAGTTGTTTATCAGCTTAAAGAACTTTTGGACAGAGACTATGAGGTTTTCTAGATATAGGATCATGTTATCTTCAAACATGAATAGTTGACTTTGTCTCTTCCTATTTAGATGCCTGTTGTTTCTTTCTCTTGCCTGATTTTTTCTGACCAGGACTTCCAATACTATGTTGAATAGGAGTGGTGAGAGAGGGCATTCTTGTCTTTCACCTGTCTTCAAGGGAAATGCTTACAGCTTTTGCCCATTCTGTATGATGTTGGTTGTGGGTTTGTTAGAGACGGCTCTTATTCTTTTGAGGCATATTCCTTCAATATTTAGTTTACTGAGAGTTTTTAACATGAAGTGGTGTTGAATTTTCTCAAAAGCCTTTTCTGCATATATTGAAATAATCAGGTGGGTTTTGTCTTCAGTTCTGTTTATGTGATGAATTACATTTATTGACTTGTATATGTTTAACCAATCTTGCATCCCAGGGATAAAGCCTACTTGATCAATGTGGATATGTTTTTTGATGTGCTGCTGGATTCCATTATAAAATAAATCAGGCAAAGGCTATACAAAATAGAATGGTAAAAATGATATACTCTGTTCTTTTAATGTCCTACTACAAGGTCAAATATCACTTCCCTTGAAAACAAATGCATTGATTTTCACAAGGTTTCCATTTCCCCACACCACTGAAAGAACTGGATGTTAATAGGGAGGTCATATTTATATGTGTGAGAGAGGGAGGGAGAGACATATAACTTAATGATTATGTCATTGAAAGCTAATTATGCACAAACTACATGGGCACTTATTAAAATATCATATGGGCCATATAGAGACCAGATGTGAAGACAGTACAAGGGAAAACAAAAAGGAATTCTAAAGTTTCTTTTAAGTTTGTAAACATTTGTTAGAGGGTTTCAGAAATAAGGTATACTAAATATCAAAGCAAAAAGGGGGTACCTAATTTTTGTAATATAACAAAAACTTTGACATGACAGAATATGAAAAATGATAAACCATCTCAAAGAGAGATAAGGAAAAGGGATCCCATTGCTTCAAATTAGCTTAGGTTCTTTTTATTTGGTTCAGAATCTGTGCTTCCAAGGAGCACTACATATCCAGATATATCTATTATTTGAAGGTGGAAATGTGCTCAAGTGTGAAACAAATGAAATAACATGTAGAAGCAGTCTTTAAATACTAAGACAGACAATTACTAAGTATTCAAAATGTGTTCCAATTGGAAGTTTAAAAGAAAGTTTCAAGACATCCCAGGAGAGCAACTAAAGCATCTCACGAAGCAAAGGAAAAAGATGATGAGGAGAATGAAGAGAAGAAATAAGATGATAATAAACAAAGTCGTTTAAGATAAAATAGCACCAATCTCTTTTTATATGAATATCTTACAATAAGAGAAACACCACAGATGAAATACTTTAATTTTGAGATATTTTCTATTGGCCTTATTAAAGGTAATTTCAAAATTGAATTATGATGCATTATATTTCAGATCATGTGAGTAGAGAATGTGATACAGCTATGCTTTTTGAACATTTTACATAGTGTTCTAAACATTAAAAAAATCAAAAGATCTTCTCTTTTCATTCTGTAATAGTCCTTTTTCACACTGCTAATAAAGACATACTTGAGACTGGGTAATTTATAAAGGAAAGAGGTTTAATTGAATCACAGTTCAGCATTGCTAGGGAGGCCTCAGGAAACTTACAAGCATGGGAGAAGGGGAAGCAAACACATCCTTATTCACATGGTGGCAAAAAGAAGAAGTGCCCAGCAAGAGGGGGGAAGCCCCTTACAAAAACATCAGCCTGGGCTGGGCGCAGTGGCTCATGTCTGTAATCCCAGCACTTTGGAATGCCTAGGCAGGCGGATCACGAGGTTAGGGGTTTGAGACCAGCCTGGCCAACATGGTGAAACCCTGTCTCTACGAAAGATTCAAAAAATTAGGCAGGCATGGTGGTGGGCACCTCTAATCCCAGCTACTCAGGAGGCTGAGGCAGGAGAATCAGTCGCACCTGGGAGGTGGAGGTTGCAGTGAGCCAAGATTGTGGCATTGCACTCCACTCAGGGAAACAGGGTGAGACTCTGTCTCCAAAAAAAAAACAAAAAAACAAAAAAAACATCAGATTTCACAAGAACTCACTCACTCACTCACTCACTATCATGAGAAGAGCAGCATGGGGGTAATCGCCCCCATGATTCCATTATCTCCATGTGGTTTCTCCCACAATACTTGGGGATTGTTGGAGCTACAAGTCGAGATGAAATTTGAGTGGGGACACAGCCAAACCATATCACATTCTGTTCACTTTCTTCCTGCATAATACAAAATTTAAAATGTTTTGCATTTTAAAGTTCCTTAGAAATCTCAGACAGTAAATTCTCTCACACAATTTTTAACAGCTAAAAAAATTCTTGGAAACATATTTAGAATTTCAATAAATTAAAAAGGGAAAATTACCTTGATTTTTATAGCTTTCATAGAGTAACATTGCCCTTTGAACAAATTAGGTATAATTATGCCACACTGAGCATTCATTAAGTTTAGAGTCATTATTCTGTATACAGAAAATTTCAATTTTATTTTCATTCTTAGTTTTAAAAAGGGGTTCATCGAGCACAATAATTTACTTGATTTATTTAGTTAAGTGCAGTAATTTTTAAATTAAAATGATAGATCTACTTTAGAGAATGAAGAGTCAATTTAGCCATTAGAATTCCAATGAAAATTTATATTTAAAACAATACCCAGGCCAGGCGTGGTGGCTCACACCTGTAATTCCAGCACTTTTGGAGGCCAAGGCAGGCAGATCACCTGAGGTTAGGAGTTCGAGACCAGCCTGGTCAACATGGTGAAACCTCATCTCTACTAAAAACACAAAAATTAAATAGGTGTGGTGGCACATACCTGTAATCCCAGCCTCTTGGGAGGCTGAGGCAAGAGAATTGCTTGAACCCAGGAGGCAGAGGTTGCAGTGAGCTGAGTCTCGCCACTGCACTCCAGCCTGGGTGCAGAGCAAGACTCAGTCTCAATAAATAAATAAATAAAACAATACCTATAATACTAATTTTTGTACATGAAGAATGCTGAAATGTTTTTGAAAGTTAAAGAATAGAGTTGTGTTGAAAATATCAATGTGTTTTTATGCCTATATAAGAGCCTAAAAGATAAGATAAAGAAGTGGATAAATGAATGGTTGAAATCCTTAAGATATAAAAGGTAAATGTCTATTAAAATTGTTTGGTGAGTGGAAGCTTCTTTTTCTAAGCCTCTTCTTATTATAATAAAATGTTCTTGAAATGTAAAGAAAACACATTTTTTTAAAAAACAATATGTGTTTAATCTTCATAAGTAGCTCCAAGCTTAATAAATAAAGGGTAATTTAGACCACAAGTGTAATAATAGCCCAGAATACTTTAGGAAATTCAAGCAGCAGGTTAGCGGTTCGATGAGATTATCTTTGTAATGGATTTTACTCAGAAAATGTGATTTTTGTTTAGTATTCAAGAAACAAAGTAATGTTCTTTCCCTTTTTCAGCATATGTATATCCTGTTCTCTTTTCTCTAAAGTATCATTATAAAACATGTGCTCTTTGACTCTACAGCTTAAAATACCTTCTCTTTGTGTTTCTGAAAGATAGTGAAGGAGGTCATTCCAAACCACCACCCACAATGTAGTGTTGAAAGTAGTTCCCTATGTACTAAATAAGCACAGCAGGAAAGAAACAAGATCCTGTACCCAATGTGTATTTTTGAACATTTCTGACAAGTAGAAGGAAACTCAAACACCAGCAGAATATTTCCATAAACTAGCTACATGCAAACATTTCTGCTCAAGAACAAAGCTACACTCCCAGTTAAAGGTATAACTTGTGCCAGTTACTTTGCTCAACCTCAATTTGTTCTAAAGAAAATACTATCCCTGTAATTCTATCTAGTTATTGGATTCCTAAATGCTTTGTCTTCTAGGAGTCAGTTGTTAAAATTATCAGTCTTTCCAGAAGATAATTTTGTAATCATTTCATGGGACAGAAAACCAAACAAACAAACAAACTACTTATTTTATTTGTACCATTTACTTTTCACTGCCTCTCAGAAGTGGTCACAACAGTGTACTCTGTTGGTCCCTTCATGCCATCAGTTTAATCATTGAGTCTTACTCGTAGAGTGCAAACATCTATATTTCACACGTCCCTTCTACATAAGTTATAATAATACCCATAGGGGGAGCTGCATAGTTTCAATTATTAATAATAATGTTCTGAGGGAGAAGGAATTTATTTTTGAAGTTAGATTATTTATGTTCTCAGTTTGGGAGGTTGGGTTTTGGAGGCATGTTCTCCCTTACCCTTGGAATAAAAACTTTATTTGTGGAAGTAAGATCATCCAAAACATAGAGCTCAGCAGTTTCAGAAGTCATATTTAACTCTCATAATTTAAAGATGAAAAAACACGTATCTCCCCCACAAAACAATGCAATCTTCTTACCAACGCATATTTCATCAGATATAAATGTGTTGATGATACAGTAATCCTTATCAAAACCACATTGACTTAATTATCAGTTACTATTCTGTTCACCTCTGCTTCCTCCTCTCTTGTGATTAGCACTTTTTTGAAAAAGTGCATAGTTTATAACTGATGTTCTCCATTTGCTATGCACTTTTAAACTAACAAAACAGTTTCTGGAACGGGTCCTGTCACCACTACTGACCTCAAGCCAAGCCCGGGGAATGTTCCCCTCAGTGAGGAAGCAGCCACTCCTTCCCCCTGGAAAACACCAAGCCAAGGGTATGAATAAACTAAGGGAACTTTAGTCGGCGGAGACAACACATACTAGTGAATCATTTATTTGGTGGCTTGTTCTTTCTCACCTCCCACTCTCTCTTCCTTAGAAAATAAAAAGTCATTGTGGTTTCACAGATCTAAATCTACAGTAACAAAGATAGACATTATCACCAAGGATAGTTGATCCAAAAGTAACTAAGGAGAGTCAGATGACTTGTCAGGTAGTGCAAGAATGTGGTAGTTCCGTGCACGAGATCCATGAGTTGATACCGCTTTTGAACTCTAGACACAAAATACATCCTTCACAAAGATGTTGGAATCTGAAAGAGAGACTCATGCAATGTTCGTCCAGCAAGAAAAGGTGTTCTTTCAGCATAAACGTTAACTTGGATGTGGCTTGCACAGACAAAGGAGAGGTATTGAATTATGTGAGATGAGAGAAAGAAAGGCAAGACAGAACAAAGCATCACCAAAAAATGTGCAAAAAAAAAATAAAGAGAAGGACTCAAACACATGATTCACAGCAGAGATTAGGATCCATTATGGTCAAATCAGTTATTTACAGTATACTAAAGAATTCTAATTAATTGGTTAACCCTTTCATATTTTAAAAACAAATATCATGTACACTTTTTACAATAGCTGTTAAGAGAAAGTAAAAATATATCCCTTGACAAAATCTGTAAGGTCTTACATTGTCTCCTTTCATTCTATTTTCTTGTAATCTCACTACACCAAGTTACAATTATATCGAATAAATGGTTACTCTACAAATAAATTATTCATCTCAAAATATGTTTTCTTCTGTCTAGAATGCCTTGGTCACTAACCCCTAACACTATTTTTATTTCTCTACCTAAAGTACTTCTATATAATATTAACACTATTTAAATGTTTCTTCCAGTGTAAACATCTTCTTATATGTTCGTGTTACACTTTTATTATGTGCTTTGTCACCTTGTCAAATAACTGGTGACATGTCTTTGACATCATCTAAATTATGTAAGGCAGGAATAATATTTTATTTATTTTAACATTTGTAATATTATATACCATATTGAAAACCACATTTTTTGGTGGTATGTCTAAGTTGTAAAAGTGATTGAAGCATATCTGTTTGGGTACAGCTCAGACTTGTCAGTAAAAACTACTCTAAATTAATTATTCTATATTCAAAGTCTCTTTGGTAAAGGAAAATTAAATTAAAGCCTTCTTTTGATTACAATGTACGATTATCTTCCCCAGAGTATTTCTTGACATTAAATCATGTTTCTGACATAATTGTCAAGCCCCAAATTATTAAAATGTGCAGATTTTTCTATTAGTGATCAAAATAAATTTATTTTCTTAAGCAACATGATACCATATATAACTTAGCAAATTTTAAATTAGATACTGCAGAAATATGGGACAACTTGGGAAATCATAAGTGAGCTACTTATGACATATTACTAATATTAACATTTCAACAGTGTATATTTATCTCACTTTGTTATAACAATTAATTAATTATATTCTTATTCAGGTGAAAATATATAAAAGATTCAAAAACTTATGTCCACTTAAGATCTACACTGTTTGCACACCAAAACCTGTATATAAATGTTTATAGCAATTTTATTCATAATTCCTCAAAACTAGAAGTAATTAAGATGTTTGAGTGAATGGATAAACAAACTGGTATACAGTGATAAAAAGTAATGAGCTATCTACCCACAACTTAATGGATACATTTTTTAAAAGAATTACAAAACAAACGTACAAACAAAAATAATAAAGGGAAAAACCAAAACACACTATACCCAACAGAAATAAAGAACCCAGACTGAAAGGCTGTACTATAATTACACTTATATGACGCTCTGGAATAGGCAAAACTATAGAGATGGTAAACAAATCAGTGACTTTTGGGGGCCTGGAGATGGGGCATATTCAACAGGATATTATTTTTTAGGGTAGTGTATATACTTTATATTATAAAGGTAGATGTAAAGCAAGGCAGGAATGCCCCAAAGTGGAGCTTAGCCCATGAAGGTTCTTGGCTTGGACCAGAAAATCACTCAATGGCAAGCTAGAGGTTGAAGAAAAAGGCTTTATTGAGGAGGCAGTGTTACAGCTCCCATGGTGCTACAGCTCCGTGACTGCTCCTGCAGAGCAAGGCTACCCCATAGGCAGAGAGTAGCAGCTCAGGTAAAGTTTGCAGTCATGTTTAAATCCACTTTTAATTACATGTAGTTTACGGGGCTATTTATGCAGAAATATCTAGATAAAGGATAGTAGCTTTTGGGTCATTGGGTTGGGTCCTTCCCATAAAAAGTGGTGGTAACTCCTGGGTGTTGCCAAGGCAATGGTAAACTGACATGGCACACTGGTGGGCATGTCTTATGGAAAGCTGCTTCTGCCCTAGTCCTGTTTTAGCTAGTCCTCAATTTGGTCTGACGTCCAAGCACCACCTCGGAGTCAAGTCCTGCCTCCTAAATCAGACACTATATTTTAATCAAAACCCATAGAATTGTAAAGCACACAGTGAAATTTACTGCATGCAAATTATAAAAATTATTTGGAAAATTGAGAGACTTCAGAGGATGAAATATGCAATGTGACAAAAGAATCAAATTGTACTACACATGTATAAAACAACTTCACAAAAGAGGATGGGGAACAGGCATTGCCCTAAGTAACTTGAGAAATGAGTAGAATCTAAGACTAAATGCAAAAGGAACTGTATGTAAGTATGTAATTACTGTATTCTATTAGATAGATTTGTGTCCCTGAGGAGTGTAGTTTAAAAATTTGAGACAAGTATATATGCATACTGGAATTGAATAATTAAGTAAATAAATGCCCAATGGTAGGAGGTTTTTTACTGTTGGAATACGAGTTTACAAATAAGCAAGAGAAAAGGCTAGAATGACCCATGTGGTAATGAAGAAAGCGGGCCTGGGAGCAGTAGCTCATGGCTGTAATTCCAGCAGTTTGAGAGGCCAAGGTAGGTAGATCACCTGAGGTCAGGAGTTTGAGACCAGCTTGGCCAACATGATGAAATCTCATCTCTACTAAAAATACAAAAATTAACCAGGTGTGGTGGCACACACCTGTAATCACAACTACTTGGGAGGCTGAGGCAGGAAAATTGCTTGACCCTGGGAGGCAGAAGCTACAGTGAGTTGAGATCACACCACTGCACTTCAGCCATGGTGACAGCACAAATTCCATCTCAAAAATAAAAATAAAAAAAGAAATTGGGAAACATCACTATGAACTCAGGTTTCACTGAAAATAGATATAGATGATTAGTTATATGTAGAAATAGTGTGTGTGTGTGTGTGTGTGTGTGTGCATTAGTATACATATATATATTTCCCTGTTTTTTCAGCTAAAAGAGCCTAAAAGTAATGACAGCCCATAGCAATT
This sequence comes from Ateles fusciceps, assembly GCA_036589455.1. Lineage (NCBI taxonomy): Eukaryota > Metazoa > Chordata > Mammalia > Primates > Atelidae > Ateles > Ateles fusciceps. Next base: position 3,892,074 of record JAZHEH010001040.1, on the reverse strand, counting down.
AGCACATCAAGTGCTCATATCTTTGTTTCTAATACTATTGTCCAATTAAAGAAACCAGTTTCCCTGGGAGAATTGGCTAATTCTATGACTAGGGCAGGAAATAGACAAGATGAGCCTGCAGCACTTGTGCTGAAAAATAAGAAAATGCAAAAGAAAGAAAGAAATGAAAAGAAGGAAGGAAAGAGCCAGGTGTAGTAGCTCACACCTGTAATCCCAGCACTTTGGGAGGCTGAGGCGGGTGTATCATGAGGTCAGGAGTTCAAGGCCAGCCTGGCCAACATGGTGAAACCCTGTCTCTAAAAAAAATACAAAAATTAGCAGGGCGTGGTGGCAGGTGACTGTAATGCCAGCTACTAGGGAGGCTGAGGCAGGAGAATCACTTGAATCTGGGAGTTGGAGGTTGCAGTGAACAGAGACTGTGCCATTGCACACTCCAGCCTGGGTGACAGAGTGAGATTTCATCTCAAAAAAAAAAAAAAGAAAAAGAAAAAAAGCAGGAAAGAAGGAAGGGAGGGAGAGAGGGAGGGAAAGAAAAAGAAAAAGAAAAACATATAACAAAGGCACAGGAACCAACTGAAAGAGTTCCCTATTTTCAAAGCTTGAACAATTTAGGCAAAAAAATACATTAGTATTAGGTTATAACTCATAGTTTAAAATAAATTTTTGAGTCTTCAGTTTATAATAATGTAGAAGCAATGAAAAGACAGTTACAAAAATGTTAACTTTGTACTTTCTCATTCACTTTGTTTCCCAACACACACACACACAGAGCACACACACACACACTAGTGGCACAGGATCCTTTGGGTGCTACTTTGCCAGCTGGAAACCTCCGTGGCTGGCAGGGCCTCTGTTGGAGTTTCCCTCACACTCGCTGGGCCCACTCTATCCACTCAGCCCAATGGGCTGCACTTGACTTGCACTGCCAGCCTGGATTCTGTGCCCTCCCAGGGCAAGCCAGGCGCAGAGCAGCAAGGGTTACAGTGTTCAACCACAGGCACAGCCAGGCATGCCAGCTGCTGTGTTGGAGCTGGCAGCTCCAGGCGCCAGCACAGACACTGGCTCTGTGCACAGTTGTGACTGGACCAGGCTTACCACAACCAGCTTCTGCCTTGGGCACCACCATCTCGATGAAAGTAACATGGTGGCACCCGAAAACTCAGAGATGCCAGCAACTGTGGAGCCCCAAGGTGTGTTACAGCCTTTTGCTCAGGAAGCCATGAGCTCTGAGCCCCCAGGAAGCATTACAGTTCATTCATTCTCACCTCCTACACGCTTCTACAAATGGAGGAATGTCCCAGCTCATTTGATCCCCACTGTCTCGTTCTGGCCTGTGGCTCCTGGGCTGGCTCTGTCCCACCACTGCTTCCCGTCACATGTGGAGGGTGGGGAGGGTTACAGTTTTACGGCTCTGGCTCAGGGAATCCCGAGGTCTGGGCCTCCTGAAGGGTTGCCATTCTTCCTTCCCATAGTCCAGCTAATGAGAGCATGTCACCACCTGCAGTTTGGCAAACCAGCCAGGAATGTGTTACAAAGTCTCAAGTTCTTGTCCCTTGTCCAAGAAGAACGAGGTTATGTGGACAACCAGAGAGTGAGCAAGGGGGAGAAGAATTGTATTGAATGCAGAACAGCTCTCAGCAGAGAGGGTACCCAAAGTGTGTAGCCCCTACCCAAAAGCCAGTAGACTCCCTGTGGCTAAGTCAAGGGTTTTTATGGGCTCAAAATGGGGAAGCGTGTGCTGATTGGGTGAGCCTGGAAAAAGCACCATTTGATTGGCCAAAAGGCATGAGAAAGTTCTCACTCCAGGTCAAGGACTCTACCCAGAACAGGCAGTCTAGTTTTCAGGTTTCAGGCTCTCTTTGGCTTGAAGGATGGGTTTCACCAGGGACTTGCCCCTATCTGCTTAGGAATTTGTCTGTCTCTTGCCACTATCACTAGTGACTTGCATAATACATAGAAGCTGACATGCTATGGCATTTTTAGTGTTTATTTACCTTCAATAACTTCATACATATTTCACTTGAAATAAAGAAGAATTTTGTGTTTATCTAACATCTATTCTATAATAAAGGTTACCTCTAAACCACTTCACTTCCAAATATTTGAATTCCAAATTATAAAGATTAAAAAAAATCAAGATTATTTTTTAAAATATTTCTGTTTGTTTTCTTTTTAATGAATTGTTTCAACTGAGGGAAATTTTGTATGATATAAAAAAATATGTATGGCAATCACAAAGAAATGTTCTAGTATTCTCAGAGGTACAATTGAATATTAACTATAGAATATTTGAATGTTAACACAGAGGTACATTTGAATATTAACTACAGTATTCTTTCTAAATCCACCCAATAATAAATGACTAGTTACACATGACTATATTGTTTTAATGTGTGGAAGAAAGGTCTAGAATAAAATACTAAATTATAAAATTTTGGGGGGAGTGTCTTTAATTAAAAATTCTAGATGAATAATCCAGCTAGTGGATAAGGAGCATAACCTAAGCTTTCAGTTTCTGCAAAAGTTTAAATCTCGGATCCTTCTCTGTTGGTACCTTATAAGTTCTTTCAGAAGCATTCAGTGCAATGAAGAGAGTAAGGAGGTAGAGGCCATGTATTATATTGAAGCTGAGGGAATGTGAAAGTTTCAAAACTATTGATTGTGGCATTAAAGAGGTTAGTAAAGTATGCCATCACTAGTGAAGAAACATTATTGAGGTTGTATAGCATTAAGCTTTAGCTCAATTATCCTAAAAACTGGGCTAAAATATTATTAGACTGTAGCACCATTTAATTTAGTGCTGACCCTCCCTTACAGTAGAGCAGAGAAAACACTACGATATTTTAAAATACTTAAACTGTATACAAGTAATCCAAGAAGAAATAAATAATTCAATTAAATATACAATAATATTTAAGGCATCCTCTAAAATTTGTTATTAGCAGAGCATTTTTATGACCAAATGACCACACATACACCTGTGTTTGTGTGCACGTGTGTGTGTTAGAGAGAGAAAAGAAAGACGACAGTAATAATAAAACACTATCACTTTTCTTAAAAAATTTAAAGTGTGTAGTTCAGAAATTATTTTTCTTTTTTTTTTTTCACATTGGACATTTGTACAACAGAAATTATTTTTCAAATAACAACTGTCATATATTTATTACTCAATTAATTTCTACTATTAACAAAAGAAATTCAGAAGCCTTCATTTTAACTGGCAAATACAAACACCTGCCAGAATAATATATAATCTTTGATATTTCTTTGCTTTTTAACTTACAAGCTCTGAACGTATTTTGTACTTAGATATATGCATGGAATAATGTCACTGTCTTAAAATTATGTGAAAAAGTATTTATTATCACATTTTTATTTATTTTTATTTTTTATTTATTTATTATACTTTAGGTTCTTTGTGCAGGCTTTTTACATACGTATACAAGTGCCATGGTGGTGGCTTGCTCAACAAATAAAATCTCTTGGCCAAAATTGGATGGTATTTAAAAATTTTGCTTTGGTTTCTTGATATTCTGAGAGCAAGATGACAGCTCTGATCTTTGGTAGTTGAAGGGGAGTGGAAACACAGTTCCTCATTTTTCATCATTAAATTTATCAAATTTCAAAGTCAAGTTCCAGATTTATTTGATATTTTTATTCCATCACAAATACATAAAACAAAAGACTGCTTTGAAAAGGCCATGATGCAAATGAAAAATTTAGAGGACATCAAATAATTGGCAATGCAATTATAACTGTACATCATTAAAAATGAAACCGAGCCATACATATTATTGTAAAATTGTGATAAATCACAGTAAATGTTAATTTTCTGTGTTCTTTGATTTTATTTCTAAGTGCAAATTGTTTTAAATTTTATTAATTAAACATTTATGGTTTATATATCAGATATAATTCTCAGCAGTATACACATCTCTGTGAAGGATTACTAACCAACAATTATAATTATTAGCCAAATTTGCAGATGGCAAACTGGGTTTTAGAGATCAGGTAATTCATCCCCATATACTTCCACAGAAGTGATGGAGCTGGAACTGAAATTCAATTTGTCTGGTTCCAGATTAATGTTCTTAACTATTATGTCACACTGCCTCAATTCACTTAGACCCTTAATGATGTTGTAAATAAAATGCAATCATTATATCAAAGCAGACTATTTCTCTATATTAAAATAAATATAGAACAGAATACTTAAGAAAGCAAAACTCAAGATAAATATTTAAATTTGAAAATATAAAATGAAGTTATAAAAAATTGTTAACAATGACCATTCCTATTATACTGAACATAGTTGTGTTTGAACTAAAACAATTATTGAATTTTTATATTGCCATTGTATTTCTTGTGACTTCAAGCCTAAAAACTGTCCCTTAGTAATAACTCATTATTACGGATATTAAGTGATTGTATTTGGCTAAATAATCCAAGCTATGGACTGTGGAATTTTGGTGTCATTCTAAATTTTGCTTTGGGCTCCATAGTCGATAATCATATCCTAAGTTCAGTGGGCAATAACTATTATAGGAAAACCAGTGATCAATGAATTATGTTGTATAATCTGTACATATCTAGAATAATTATTTTAGCAAGTAAAAATGTGAAACAAAATGACAAAGCTCACTTCTATATTCTACTTAATATATATAGGGAAAAATAATTTTATCTTAATAATTAAATTTGATTTTGTCCCAACACATAAGCAAGAGAATAGGCATTCTTTAAAAATTTTAACTTTTTCATTTTCTTTAGTTTTGATCCCTTCATAATTTCATTATAATGAATTTACTATCTGTATTACATAAATATTTTAAACATACATGCTGTATTTGTAAATATCAAACTAGTAAAATATCATTGAAAGATGATATTTCAAAAGTATGTAATGAACTTTTCATGAATTGCCATTTTTTAAATGTATTTTCATGATCAAAGTTTCTGAAAATGTGACATCTGTTTCCCTGGGTGAGATAAAATCATTATAGAATTCCAAACATACTTAAGTATTGAAGATCAGCACTGCCTTTTTCTAATTATCCTGGCAAGGTCATCAAACGTTAAGTAGGTTCTATTGAAGAGGCACTGATAAATTAAACATTCCTGACTATACCTTTTTCCTGTCATGACTTCTTTGAAACCTAAAATCATTACTCTTCAGCTACTGAGTATCTTGGGAAAGATACTCTTTATTTCTTCTAACTCTTGACAGAACACTTGGTCATAACATCAGATGAAAAAGTTAACTGACACTCTATTCTTATATTCTTTAAGGAATGTGGTTTTTGAGAAAGGAAGGCTGGGGAAAAAGGAAGATAGTTTTAGTCATATGATACTTGACATTCAGTTGAAAACAAATCCAGAGGAGATAGGAGGACAGATACATATTTGGAAGTCACAGGCACAGCGGAGACTGAATGAGAGGTCTTTCTACTTCAGAATATGCAAAGAGACTGTCACTTGGGGTAAATAATATTGGGGCTGTTTTTTACTGTTGGGGATCCACACTGTTATGCCTATCATCATACAAAGTATGTGCCCTAATAGAAATTTTTTAATTCCTTCTAACAGAATCAAAGAACCAGTCTCCTCAGAACTCTTTCAAATGGAAATAAGCCAATGAAGACAGTTTATTTGTCTAACTTGTACATTGAATTTCAATGTGTAAGATTCAATTAATCCTGGGAAAGTCTTCAGAGGTAAGTCGGTTCTACTGAAGAGGCACTGATAAATTAAACATTCCCACCTGACTATACCTTTCTCATGTCATGACTTCATTGAAACCTAAAATCATTCCTCTTCAGAGCCTGAAGTATGGTAACCTCTCACAAATGTTTTTATATATTCTAGTTTTAGAACATATAGTTCCATATTCCATACTTCACAGCATTCCCATTGCCATGTGTCTAACTTCCTGTAATTGTTTTATTTGAGACATAAATCTTTTTTGGAGGCCAGTAGATATCAAGGAGGTCCATGTTAAATATTTCCAACAAAAATAGGGTAAATTTTTTTACTCTGTTTTGATATAATATAATGTTTGATATAGAAAAGCAAACAACAGGACCTCACTGTCAAAAGTGCCTTTCTTTATGTCTGCTTTTCAAACTCCTCCACAAATTCTTTATTTTCTCATTATAAATACAAAAAATAACTGCCAAATTATGCTTAGGCAAATGCTCACTTTAGGGACTCCGTCCAATTACTTTCCTTTAAACTTTTGACCTGGTGTAGGAAGTAGGGCCTTTTTCCAACAGGATAGTTTACTTTTTTGCATTCTTAGATGGGGGAGCATTGAGAACAGGAATAAAAGCAGGCTTCCTCTCATTTGTCTCTCTCCATGGGCACAAGGCCAGAAAGTCAGCATGCTCCAAGTTAAAAAGAGCTGAGAGTGTTATAAAACATGTTTCCACCTTTCTGCCCTTTTTGGGTTGAAAACAGAGTAGATTGTCTGCCTTGGCAACTCCCAAAGTCAGTCACAAAAAGATACGGCAAGGTTCAGAAAAACGTTACCATCTAGAAGAGCATTCTTAGTTACAGGAATTTGAAAACTACACTGTAGTTTAAAAAAAAAAATACAAGTTTTAGTAGCCTAAAACTTCGAAGCTTCACGGAAATATCATTTCTTAGAAAGGTAAATGGACCAAATTGTTCTTTGCAGATTTTAAGCATACTCAAGAGTAGACAATAAGCTCTTTACACTCTTCCTCCACAGTGGTGGTTTTCTAAAGTAAACTTTTTCACCATTTCTAATGGCAGATTCAGTGGAGTGTATCACTCAAACAGAATTCCATTTGCCTGGTTTTGTTTCACCAAAAGGCAAATCGACCTCTGCACTTGTAAGAAAATTGCAAGGGCATTTAGTCTGTGAGAATTCATCAATACCTAACAGGAAAACCAGATTCCTTGTGTAGCAACTTAATATAAAATGAAACCCATTTTCTGCCTGCAAATTTCATAGTCATTCCAGTCTGTGTAGAATTAATTTTTTTATGCTGCAGTATAATAAAAAAGTGGCATTAAATAATGGCTTCAAATTAAAAAAGCAGGAAATAGAGTTAAGATTTCCAAATCAAAATGACTTTCTTAGAGGCCATACTAAGCGTATGTCAAAATGTACAGGGAACATAAGATAGAGATATGTGTATGATAAAAATGAATTTTAAACCAGAAATAAAGGAGAATAAAATCTCAAATGAGTCAGTGGTTCAAAATGTAATGCACTAAATGTTCTAATCTCATCTCATCTCAAAGTGCTATATATTAAAAAATTTAATGTCACAATCATTGGCTCCTATATATTCTAGTTCTTATTTTTGGCTGTAAATTATTCTTCCAATAACTTAATATATCCTTCTTTCTCGGATGTGTTAAGCTCTTCAATGTTCTTTCATGTTGTGTATCTTTCAGACCTCAGTCATTTCCTAACCTTGCTTTAGGCCTGCTTCTGGCTAAAATTAGCTCAGCATTGTCTCATTTTAGATTAGGTAAATTGAACTTGGTGGGCAAGGCTCACCAATAGCCCTGAGTATGAGCAAAAACTTCCTTTGGGCAAAATAGCAGAAAATATGCAAGTTAAACTTATCAAATAGTATAATGTGGGATAAAAATATTTCTTCATTTAAGTACAATTCCAGATTCCAGAATTATAATGTTCTTTTTTGTTTAATAATCATTAATGTTCAAAGCTTAAAACAGTGGTGTAAAAAAAAAAAAGCTTTCAGAAATTTGCTTATTAAGTGTCTCTGACCAACCTTATCAGTTTCCTGGGATCAGAAAGTTGTTTCAGGAATGCAGGACTTTCAGTGCAGGACTTTGCCAGAAAGTTTCGGGCAAAGGAGAAGTTGGTTTGTGTTTGTGTGCGTGTGGATGTGTGTGTGCCATTGTGTGTGTGTGTGCATGTACATGCCCAGTGAGGGAGGATGGCTAGAGTAATTTGGATGGACATTGAAGATACATCACTTGAAGTAGCTCATGGAAAGTGAGAAATTTCTTAAGAGAGAAAATATTTTAGGCCCAAGGAGAGCTTTAAAAGCCTTGAAATCTTGCATTCTGTACGATATCTGTGATCATTTTAATATAAAACCATGGTTTATCTTTAGTGATGAAATTTCTCCCTTTCCCTTTCCAAACTTCAAGTAAAAGTGGTGCTTCCCATTTATCATGCATCTTCAAATACTTTTTTGGCACAATGTCACATGCCTGTAAGAAATAACCACTTCTATTTTCCAACTCTAATAGAATGTACACTTCCAAATTGTTGGAATATATATATATTTATCTCTCTTCCACTCTCTCTCTCTGTATATATTAATATGTATATTGAATTATATAGATAGTTCATGTATGTATATAATGTATTATATATTACATGTATTCGCTTATTTTATTATGAAATATAATACAGACAAAGAGAGCACAGAATAAACATTCACAGCCCAAGGAATTATCTAAGTTGTATGATTGCTACATACAAGAACTAAAACACCAGGTATACTTAAGAGAGTTTACTTTATGTGCCCTCGCAAACACTATCCCCCTTCCTCCAAAGTAAATCACAATCCTGATTTTAACAATAATTACTTTTGTGTTTTAGACTTGTCTTTAACCACTAGGTATATATTTCTAAGCACCCCAAGCCCAACTGTTCCATTTTATGTCTTTTGAGTTTTATATATGGGATAAAACATGTATTTTTGTGTGTATCTGGCGTATTTTGTTCAATTTTATGTTTGTGAGCCAAATCAATGACGCTGTGTGTAGTGGTTCATTCATTTCCATTGCTGCATAGAATTCCATTCCATAACTATAATGGAATTTATGTAACCATTTCAATTATAATTAACATTTGAACTATTTCAGTTTGCAACTGACCAAAAAATATTCTGCTATGAAAACTCTTGCATGTGTCTCTGGTTACCCAACGTTTCCATTGCACTAATTATATTATTATATATAAGAAAACTGCTGGATTATAAATATGAATAATCTGCACTTCTAGGATATGATACTAAACCATTTTCCAAACCTATTCCAAAAATTTACTTTTCTACCAGCAGTGTATGAGAGTTGCCATAGTTCTCCATTGTCCCCCAATCTTGGTATTGTCGATATTCTTAATATTGGTTGTTGATTGAGGGACCTACTAGTACCATATTTTGTTTCTAGTATCCACTTGCCCGGTTAGTTATTGTGTTGGATTCCTTTTCTTATATTCTATTTGAAAATTATCATTTATGAAGTGCCTGTTCAAGTCTCTTGTTTACTTCTTTATTAGGTTGTCTCATATTTTTTCTTATAATTTGTAGAAATTCTTTATATATTATTGATGTGAATCTTTTATTAGTTGTACTGTTTCAAATATCATCTCCCACACCGCAGCATTTTACAAAAATATGTTTGAACAGAGCTAACTTTGCTGATCATTTTCATTACTATTGGTTCTGTTTTGCCACCTTTTGAAGAAACACTACCTTACCCTGAAATCATGAAAACATTCTCCATCACTATCTTATAGAAGTTTTCAAATCTTCAATCTACTTGAAATTGACTTTTGGGTATGACATGAGGCAGATGTTTCATTTCACATTTTAAAATATGAATATCCTAATTTTCCCCAGATTATCTGTTAAAAAGACAACCCTTTCTCTCTTTATCATATATCAAGTGTCTAAATATTTATGGGTCTGTTTATGAAGTCAATATTGTCTTGTGTTCCACTATTAGTCTATTCTTGAACCATTCTCAAACCACACTATCTAAATTTTGCATCCTTAAAATAAGTCTTGAAATCTAAAGGAAGAAGTTCTTCCTTTCGGTTGTTTTCCTTTACGATGTTTTTCTTATTCTTGAAATTTTTATGTAAATGTTGACACTAGCTTATGTAGTTCTATAGACATATACACAAATGAAAATGCCCATTTTCATACCCACCATAGATAGGGTTGCTTATCTAGTTAAGAATAATTGACTTCTTTATAGGATTGATTATTCAAATATGTATAGTATATCTCTCTGTTTCATTAAATTTTCATGTAATTACTCTCTACAGTGTTGTAGCAACATATTAAGTTTTCATATAAAATCTGGAAGATTTTTAGTTAGAATTATAGATTTGTCATATTTTAAGCTGTTGAATAACATCTTTACATTTCATTTTCTGTTTGCTGCTCTTAGAGAAATATAGTTGAATTTTAGACATTGCCTTTATACTCAACAGACTTGTAAAATTGCTATTAATTACAAGAATATTTCCCACCATCCCTTTAGTTACTTATATATACAATCATACAGTCTAAATATTCACAGTTTTTTTTTACCTTTCTAATACTTAAAATTTTTATCTCACAGATACACTCTGACATGTAATTACTGATATATTTGGGTTTAAATCTATCATATTGCAAATTCATTTCAATTTGTCCAACCCATTCTGCGTTTCTGTTCCTTTGTTTTTTTGCAGTTACGGGTATCTTTTGTTTCCTAGTAAAGAAATCTTTGCCTGACTCAATAGTACAAATATTCTTTCTGTGTTTTCTCTAGGAAGTTTATTTTAAGCCTTATCTTTGGACTATGACCTAATATTCTTGGATCATGTGAGGTAAAGATTGAAGTTCATTAGTTTGCATATGAATATAAAATTGTCTAGCATCATTTATCAAAAAGACCACACTTTCTCTATTAATTTAATATAATACTTTCATCTAAAATCAATGGACCATGTAAGTCATGTTTAATTGGGCTCACTGTTCTGTTTAATCTATATTTCTATCTAGTCTTGATTAATGATTTATAGTAAATCATAAAATTAGGTAGTGAAATTTCCTCCAAATATGTTTGTCTTTTTCAAAACTTTTATTTTCTACTTTATATATTTTTTAATTAGCTTTAATTGTGTCCTATGTGATTTTTTTCCAATTAGTATGCCTTTCATTTCCTTTCTTTACACTAGATAAGAACTCCAGAACAATGGTAAAATGTTAGGAGTAAATATTCTTATATTCTTCCTTAGATAGAAAAATTTAGTCTTTTGCAATTGAAATGAACTATAAGTTTTTTTTTATAGATGCCCATAATGTTGTGAAAAATTCCATTTTTATTCCTAGAGTTCTGCGTGTTTTATAAAATGTATTGAATTCTTCATTTTATTGCATCTTTTGAAATAATCATGATTTTCTCTTTTAATTCGTTAATATGATGAATAATGTTGATTGATTTTCACATACTAAAGCAAACATGGCATTTCTAGAATAAATTCCACTTGGTGATGATTACTTTTCTCTTTTAATATTGTTGTATTCAATTTGTACATATTTTTCTAAGGGCTTTTGCATGTATGCTTTGAAAAAACATTGGCTTGTAGTTATTTTTTATTGCATTGTCTTGTCTAATTTCGTTTTCTTTTTAAAATTTCTATTATTTTATTTTCCTGGAGGTACACAGTAGGATATATATGTACAAAAAAGTACATGAGATGTTTTGATACAGGCATGCAATGCATAATAATCACATCATGTAACGTGGAGTATTTATCCCCCTCAAGCATTTATCCTTTGTATTACAAACAATTCAATTATACTTTCTTAGTTATTTTTAAATGTACCCTTACTATTATTAACTATAGTCCCACTCTGTGCTATCAAATACTAGCTCTTATTCATTTTTTCTATTTTTGGTATCCATTAACCATCCCCACTCCCCTCCCTCCATTACTGTTTCATTTTTGGTAACCATCCTTCTACTGTCTATCTCTATGAGTTCATTTGTTTAGATTTTTAGATTCTGAAAATAAGTGAGAACATGTGATGTTTGTCCTTCTGCCCTTGGCTTATTTCATTTAACATAATGACCTCCAGTTCTATCCATGTTGTTGCAAATGATAGGATCTCATTCTTTTTTATGGCTGAATAGTATTCCATTATGTATAAGTACCACATTTTCTTATCCATTCATCTGTTGATAGAGAATGAGTTTGCTTCCTAATCTTTTACTATTGTGAACAGTGCTGCAACAAGCATGGAACTGTAGATAAGTCTTCAATATACATATTTCCTTTCTTTTGGATACGCAGCTAGCAGTGGGATTACTGAATTCTAGGGTAGCTCTATTTTTAGTTCTTGGAGGAACCTCCAAATGGTACTCTAGAGTGGTTGCACAAATTTACATTCCAACCAAGAATGTATAAGGGTTCCCTCTTCTCCAGATCCTCATCAGCATTTATTATTGCCTTTCTTTTAGATGTAAGCTATTTTAACTGAAGTGAGAGTATACTTAGTTGTAGTTTTGGTTTGCATTTCTTTGATGCTCAATGATGTTGAGGACCTTTATATATGCCTGTTTGCCATTTATATGTCTTCTTTTGAGAAATGCATATTTAAGTATTTTGTCCATTTTTAAATCAGATTATATTTTCCCTATAGAGTTGTTCGAGATCCTTATATGTTCTGGTTATTAATACCCTGTGAGATGGGTAATTTGCAAATATTTTCTCCCATTCTGTGGGTTGTCTCTTTACCTTGTTGATTGTTTCTGATGCTGTGCAGAAGCTTTTTAACTTGATGTCAGCCTATTTGCCCACATTTGCTTTGCTTGCCTGTTCTTGTTGGGTATTACTCAAGAAATTTTTGCCCAGACCAATGTCCTAGAGAGTTTTCCTGGTGTTTTCTTACAGTAGTTTCACAGACTGAGGCCTTAAATTTAAGTTTTTAATACACTTTAATTTATTTTTGTATATGGTGAGAAACAGGAGTCTAGTTTCATTATTCTGCATATGGATAGCCAGTTTTCCCAGCACCATTTATTGAAGAGGCTGTCTTTTCCCCAGTGTATGTTCCTGGGACCTTTGTCAGAATGAGTTTACAGTACACGTGTGGATTTGTTTCTTGGTTCTCTACTCTGTTCCATTGGTCTATATGTCTGTTTTTATGCCAGTACTATGCTGTTTTGGATATTAACTTTGCAGTATAATTTGAAGTCAAGTAATGTGATTTCTCCAGTTTTCTTTTTGCTTAGGATAGCTTTGGCTATTCTGGGTCTTTTGTGATTCCATATAAATTGTAGAATTGCTTTTTCAATTTCTGTGAAGTATGTCATTGGTATTTTGACAGGGATTGCATTGATTGTATATATTGCTTTGGGTATATGGACACTATAACACTACTGATTCTTCCAGTTAATAAACATGGAATATCCTTCCATTTTTGGGGGTGTTCTCTTCAATTTCTTTCATCAGTGTTGTATACTTATAGAGATCTTTCATTTTTTGTTGTTACTTTCTAGGTATTTAATTTTATTTGTAGCTATTGCAAATGGGAGCACTTTCTTGATTTCTTTCTAGGTTGTTCACTATTGGCATATAAAAATGCTACTAATTTTTGTATGTTGATTTTGTATCCTGCAAATTTACTGAATTTGTTACCAGTTTTAATAGTTTTTTGATGGAGTCTTTAGGATTTTCAAAATATAAGATCATATCATCTGCAAATAAGGATAATTTGACTTCTTTTCTAAATTGGATATTCTTTATTTTTTACTCTTGTCTGATTGCTTTAACTAGGACTTTAACTACTATGTTGAATAACAGTAGTAAAGTGGACCTCCTTGTTGCGTTGTAGGTCTTAGAGGAAAAGTTTTCAGTTCTTCCTATTCAGTAAGGTACTAACTGTGGATGTGTCATATATGACTTTTATTATGTTGAGGTATGTTTCTTCTATTCCCATTTTTTCAGGGGTTTTGTCATAAGGGATGTTAATTTTATCAAATGATTTTTCAGCATCAACATAAACAATCATATAGTTTTTGTCCTTCATTCTGCAGTATGATGTATCACATTGATTGATTTGCAAATGCTGAAACATCCTTGTATCCCAGGGATAAGTCACACTTGGTCATGATGAATGATCTTTCTAATGTATTGTTGAATTCAGTTTGCAAGTATTTTGTTGAGAATTTTTATATCGCTGTTCATCAGAGATATTGGCCTATAGTTTTCTTTCTTTCTTTCTTTCTCTTTCTTTCTTTCTTCTTTCTTTCTTTTCTTTCTTTCTTTTTTTTTTTGATGTGTCTTTGGTTTTCGTTTGGTATAATACTGGCCTTGAAGAAAGAGGTTCAGAAGTATTGTCTCCTAACTCATTTGTATGAGTATTGTCTCCTGAACATATTTTTCAGACTCATTTGAGTAGGATTGGTAAAAGTTCTTCTCTAAATGTTTGGTAGAATTCAGCAATAAGATCATCATATACTGGGCTTTTTTTACTGGGTGACTTTTTATTACAGTGTCAATCTCGTTACTTGTTATAGGTCTGTTCAGGTTACAGGGTTCTTCATGGTTCAAACTTGGTAGATTGTATGGATCTAGGAATTTGTCCATTTCTTCTACATTTCCAATTTATGGGCATATAATTGTTCACTGTGGCTACTAATGATCCTTTGAATTTCTGTGATAACAGCTGTAATGTCTCCTTCATTTTTTATTTATTTGAGTCTTCTCTCTTCTATTCTTAGTCAATAAAACCCAACTGTTGTTTCATTGATCTTTTATATTTTTCTTCATTTCAATTTCATTTATTTCTACTCTAATCTTTAATATTTATTTTTTACACATTTGGGGTTTGGCTTGTTCTTTCTTTTCCACTTTTTAAAGATGACTTGTTAGGTTATTTAAGTTTTTTTTTTTTAATGTAGGCACTTATGGCTATAAACTTCCCCCTAAGTACTGATTTTGCTGTGTCCCATAGATTATGCTATGTTGTGTTTCCATTAGTATTTGTTTCAATACATTTTTCAATTTAATTCTTAATTTCTTCATTTACTCACTAGCCATTCAGGAGTATATTGTTTAATTCCATGTATTTGTATAGTTTTCAAAATTCCTCTTGTTATTATTTCTAGCATTATTCCACTGTGGTCAGAGAAGATGCTTTATATTACTTCAATTTTTTGAACTTCTTTTTTTTTTTTTTTTTTGAGACAGAGTTTTACTCTGTTGCCAGGCTTGAGTACATTGGTATGATCTTGGCTCACTGTAACCTCTGCCTCCTGGGTTTAAGTAATTCTCTGCATCAGCCTCTCGAGTAGGTAGGACTACAGGTATGTACCACTATGCCTGGCTAATTTTTTGTATTTTTAGTAGAGATGGGGTTTCGCCATGTTAGCCAGGATGGTCTCAATCTCCTAATCTCATGATCTGCCCACCTCAGCCTCCCAAACAGCCTTGAATGTTTTAAGCCTTGTTTTGTGACGTGATGTATGATCTATCCTTGAGAATGTTCTACGTGCTGAGGAAAAGAATGTGTATTCTGCAGATGTTAGATCAAATGTTCTATAAATATCTATTAGATCTATTTGGTCTATAGTGTAGATTAAGTCTGGTGTTTCCTTGTTGATTTTCTATCTAGAAGATCTGTCCAATACTGAAAGGGGTGTGTTGAAGTATCCAGCTATTATTGTATTTGATTCCCTCCCTCTCTCTTTAGCTCTAAAAAGATTAAAATAAGATGCAAATTAAAACCACAGTAAGACATCACCTCACCCTAGTTAAAATGGATTTTATGGCTGTCAGTGGGAATGTAAATTATTACAGCCACTATGAAAAAGGAAGTTTCCTCACAAAAAAACAAAAAGAGAACTACCAAATGATCAGCAATTCCAAAAGACTATATCCGAAAGAAAGGAAATCAATACATCAAAACAAAGACAAATACTACTTCTTTCTTTTATTCAATCAATTTGGCTAGAGCTTTACTGATTTTCTTTTTTTTTTTTAAGAACTAGATTTTGTTTTTATCGATTTTTCCCTATTGTTTTCTGTTTTCTATTTCATGGTTTCCTGCTTTATTCTTATTTATTTCCATTCATCTGTTTGCTTTGAGTTTCATTTACTATTTTGTTTTCTGTTTTGTTTTGTTTTTACACTTTTTGAATTGAGGTAAAGTATGCATGTAAATAATTTACGGTCTTTATTATTTTAAGTGTAAGGTTCAATGGTAATAAATACATTTACATTCTTTTTTTCCCTTCATCCCTCTCTTTCACCAGCCTCTAGTAACCATCATTCTACTCTCTATCTTCATGAGATCCACTTTTTTAGCTCCCACATATGAGTAAGAACATGCAGTATTTGTCTCTCTGTGCTTGGCTTATTTCACTTAATATAATGGCCTCCAGTTCCATCCATGTAGCTGCAAATAACAGGATTCGATTTAACGGTTGAGTAATTTTCCTTTGGGTGTATGTATACCACATTTTTTTAAATCCATTCATCCACTGATGGGCACTTAGATTGATTCCATATTTTAGCTACTGTGAACAGTGTTGCAAAAAACATGGGAGTACTGACAACCCTTTGATGTATTGATTTCCTTTCTTTTGGATATATATTTCCTTTCTTTTGAGGTATTGATTTCCTTCCTTTTGGGTATATTCCTTTTGGATATAGTCTTTTGGAATTGCTGATCATTTGGTAGTTCTCTTTTTGGTTTTTGTGAGGAAACCTCCTTTTCATAGTGGCTGTAATAATTTACATTCCCACTGACAGTGTACACAAGGGTTCTCCTTTCTCCACATCCTCACCAGCATCGTTGCCTGTCCTTTTGATAAAAGCCATTTTAACTAGGGTGAGGTGATGTCTTATTGTGGTTTTAATTTGCATCTCTCTAATGATTAGTGATATGGAATAATTTTTCCTATACTTGTTAGCCATTAAATCATTGATTTGAGATTGTTGTTCTTTTTAACTATGGCATTTTAAAACATTAATCTCTGTTAGAGAGCTGCTCTATCTGTATCCCACAAATTTTGATACACTGCACTTTAATTATTGTTCATTTTACAACATTCTAATTTCTTGTTTCTAATTCTGTTCTTTCTAAATCTAAATTATTTCTACATTAACCCCATAATTACTTAGAAGTATATTGTTAGTTTCTGAATATTAGAAGTGTTTTAATTATATTCTTACTATTGTTTCTCATTAAATTCCATTGTGCAAACATTCTATGTCTTGTTTCAAGCTTTTGAATTTTATTGAAACTAGTTGAGGAATGTTTTTCTATCCCAGGTAACATATAATGTGCACTTAGGAGAAGGTGAAATCTATGGTGGCAAGGTACACTAATACACTAATACACACATACATATATATGTTTGTTACATATATACATAATAAATCAATGTGGTTGATAGCATTGTTTAGACCTTCTTTGTCTTTCCTAATTTTTTGGGTAGTTCTTTCAAGTTCTTTCAACTGCGACTCTGGAGTTTTTTTTCTTTCTTCCTGTATATTCTGTCTAAATTTCTTCTGTATATTTTGGAGACTTGTACTTCAACACATTTATACTGTTATGTCTTCTTGTTGTATTGAAATTTTGTCATTACAAAATATCTCATGTGTTCCAATACATTTTTTGAAGTCTATTTTATCTGATATTATTCAGTCCCTCCAGCCTTCATAAGATTATCCTTTGCATGGCCTGTTTTTTCCCATCCATTCAATTACATCCTATTTGTCTTTCTACTTAAGATGTATCTCATGGATCCAGCTTAGTTGCCCCTTTATTTGATGCTTTTGTTTGCTTGTTTGTTTTTCATACAGCCTGTTTTAATTGGAGTCTTTAGTCAATTGATATTTACTATCATTGTTAAAATTGTTGGGTATAGGCCTACCATTTTACTTTTTTTTTTACTTGCCCCACGTGCTTCACTGATGACAGTTATAATAACCCCTTTAAAATTTTTGTCTTCTAGTTCAAACATCTGGAGCATCTTAGAGCCAGTTTCAGCTGATTGTCTTTTCTCTTGAAATGTTGTTACATTTTCTTGAATATTTCTATGTCAGATAATTTTGAACTTTATGCTGAGCATTATCAGTGTTAAGTTGTGAAGATTCAGAATTATATTACTTTACTCCATTGTATACTTTTGTTTGTTTTGTTTTAGAAGATAATTTTCTTGGCTGAATTTGAACTAAGATACTTTATTTAGTGTACAACAGCCCTGGGCTTTGTTTCAACATTTTTTTCCTTTAGCTTGCCTTTTTAAGTTTGTCCCGAATATGCTCATTTTGGGTACAGTCAGAGATGTGAATAGACAGATTTAGGGATTCCACTCTCTAGCTATCTTTCTTCTGATATTCTCATTTTTTTGGTGGGGTGGCATTCATGGTTCCTGATTTCACTTTTCTGATTCCTCAGCAAGAAATTTTGCAAGGATTTTAAGAGAGTGCCTCTACTAACCATCACCCCACTGATTTGTTGCAAGCACTGTCGTTATCCCCAGTTTAAAAGTTATATGGATGGGAACTTATTTGTATAGCCTCTGTCTCGATTTATTTATGTAAATGTGCAGTCCACTTAGAGTCTACCTTTGTTCACATGCCCATATATGCAGAAGAACAGCTACGGTATCTTTTCAGATTTTTCCCATCTTATGCTTTTTTGCATATCACAAACTCCACAAAACAGTATTATCATTTGGTAATAGCAATATGCTTTATAAAGAAATTAAAATAAATAAAACAAAAATAAATATATAGACTTTGCAATTACCCAGATGAGGGCTAGCTATGTAATATTAGGGCCCAAGGAAACATAAGAATTAGGACTTTGTTATTTAAAAGGAGGACGAACTTTTCCTTTCGACCACAATTTTTCTCTTGTCTCCTGTCATGGTACTTTAACCTGTCAATGTTATTTATTTGTTATTTAATGAGGTACTCCCTCTGGGTTAGGAGTTTTATGAGGCAAATGCAGATCTTCATAGATGCCCAGCACCCTACCCATTTCAGCATGCAAGGCACAAACATCTGACCCTGACCCTGACCCTTCTTACATCAGCACTCAGGCCTACCTGGGGCAAAGAGTAGCAGTGGATAGCAGTGGCTGCCAGAATCAGGCAGTAGAGAACCTATCTTGGGTTCTTCATGAAGTGTTGGGAAGTGGGACCACATGGGAGCTGAGACTCAGAGTCTCCAGGATTTCACATACAACAGACAGATTTGCAGATAAAATTATTAAGATTTCCAGCCAATGACCACAGAATATTAGCTCCCAAGCACAGGGCTTCTTTCTGAGTGGGAACAGAAGGCCAGGGGTGCCTGTGCAACAGTATTGGTGCCTTTTCCATGAATCTGGCCCTGACCCAGATATTTACCATTTTTAGTGTTCCTCATTTTTTTGAAGGAATTAATTTTTCAACTTTCTTAAGTCTTTTATTCTGAAGACACTGCTTTGAAATTTCTCATTGCCCAGGTCTGTTGGCACCTGATTTTCTTTCTTACTTACACAGCTCTGTATTTCCTTTCTTCCAAGCCAGTATAGTTTCCACCAAAGTATGACTACTTCTGTTCAGTCTCCAGTACTTTCAGGTAGTTGCTTTTTTAGCTATATCTGGGTTGTTAGTTGTTTTCTTCAGAAGAGGATCATTTGGTATTGTCTTAGTCTCTCATATCTGGAAGCAGGACTTAATAATGCTTTATTATTTGATCCAATTTTCTAGATGACTTCAGAAAGAATATTAGTATAAATTGCCTCATTTTCCATTTTCAGAATCTGAAGACTGAACCACCACCACCAAATATTTTATTGATTGCTTTTCTTCCACAGAACAATGGTTACGTGTTTTTTACCTTCATTTTCTTCTACTATAGACATCTTTTGGGAACTACTCCTGAATAACTTTAAGGCTGAATCTATTTCTAGAAACAATGAAGATGGTCTTATGCCTAATAATAAAATTTCTCTAATCCATTGGACATAACCAATGGATTAGAGAAATTTTATTGATTAGGCAAAGACTTTGTTTAAGAGATTGGTAGATATCCAAACTAGGCAAGGGTGAAAAATATGTTTTCTTTTTTTCTGCCAAAATCAATGGCTTAAAAAAATATGTGTCTTGAACCACTGTAGCCACTACTGCTAACGTTGGGCAAGGGTCTGCTTAAGAATGATGTCTGCAGAAAGAGAAACAAGCCTCATATCGGTTTTTAAAAGGATTTTCATTTATTGGAAGATAAATTCTGGTTATTATATGAACTCCTCACAACAGTGGTGCCAAAGCCAACATCAAGGCTCAAACTTACCAAAATGTAAACTAGCAAATCCACTTTATCTATTTTTTTTGAGATAGAAATGTTTAGGTTTTGTCATTTGCAATATAATAAGCTCTGAATAATGATTCTTGTTGTATCTTGAACTGAGAGATGAAATCAAGGCAATTAGGTTTACAAAGAACATTTTTTGTTTTTGTTATTTCTTGTATACATAATTTAATGAAATGATACTATATAAGCTAATTTGTAATCTGTTTACCCAATACATTGCACATGTTTTATAGTTTATAATTTTTAATAAAAAATCTCATAAAGCATTTAATATCCTCACTCTTCTTGATAATCATAGTTCAGCATCCACGCTAGGTAAAAAAGTAGTAATAATATTGTTGAAATACTTTAACATTGTGGATTCATAAAGCATGAAGATATGTTATAAATAGTATTTATTAAATTATTATTTTATTGGTATAATATACCCAAAGGTATAAACATACATTAATTGGTACTCTAAAGCTATTAAATGTAAAGCCATATGTACAGTGTTCACAAGGAAGAAATCTATAACCATACAGATTTAATAGGTAATTAAAAACTATTTTCATAAGTAATTAAAAACTATTTTCTATTGATATGCAGAACATATGGCGGTGCGATCTCTCTCTTCTTTTAAGCCAGGACTTAGAAATTTGCATATGATATCAACTAAATGTCTTGTTTACATTTGGATCTCATCTCTTATGTTTTTCTATTGTTTAAAAACAAAGTTTAATGCCCTTTCTTTCTAGAATTAGAGGCTAACATGCCTTTTTCACCTCATGCAGGTATTCTAGATAAGCAGAATTCTGGATTATTCTGGATATTCTGGAAAATAGTCAATAATTCTTAACTACCATGATAGATTTCTTTAAAAGCAGAGTATTTAGTATGTTATGACATTGTGAATTAAGCACACAAGTTTGCAAAATAACTGGGAAATTAAGGGTTGCCATAGGAATACTGACTCATTCTCACAGCAAAGTACTATATATTAAAATGTATACTTTTGTTTTTTTTACAAAGGGACCCACAAATTTAACATCCTTTTAGACCTCAGGAAACTCAGCAAACTTTCACAGAATGTTTTTGAAATCTTCAATCAAAATATATAAAACAAAACGCTAGAAATCTTTGTTTGTTTGTTTGTTTTTTGAGATGGAATCTTGCTGTTGTTGTCAGGGCTAGAGTGCAATGGTACAATCTCGGCTCACTGCAACCTCTGCTTCCCAGGTTCCAGCAATTCTCCAGCCGCAGACTCCCGAGTAGCTGAGGTTACAGACACCCACCACCACACCCAGCTAATTTTTTGTATTTTTTAGTAGAGATGGGGTTTCAGCATTTTGGTCAGATTGGTCTCAAACTCCTGTCCTCAGGTGATCCACCCGCCTTGGCCTCCCAAAGTGCTGGAATTATAGGCATGAGTCATCATACCTGGCCAGAAATCCTTCTTTAACACAACAATCTAGAAATAGAAGGGAACTTCCCTAAACCAATATAAGCCATCTATAGTAAACTCGTACACTTTCTCCTAAAATTGAGATCAAGTCAAAGGTGTTTTCTTGACTTGATGTTGAACTACTACTTCTGTTCAACATTGTATTGGTGTTCTAATCAAGGAAATTGTTCAAGAAAAATTAATACAAGTTAGCTATATTGGAAAGGAAGAAATAAAGGATCTCTACCTGCAAATGATGCAACATGGAAAATTCCCAGGAATACATGAGGGAATGTGTTCTCTTTCTGGGTCCCTGAGGGGGGTGTAGTTTTAAGGGCAAGAATTTCCCAGCGCCATGCACCCCTCCCATCTCTCTCCATCCAGGAGATTTAATGGTTTATGTTTAGATTTCACAGACATGTGAAAAAACTAAAAGTCAATCACTCCAGCGGAAGTTTAAAGAAACTCCTTTCATTAGCCAGAAGGACTTGGAAAGGTGGGAATTTCTCCCAGGATAAATTCCCCTGCTCCTTCACCCATGCTGGATTTCCAGTTCTCTGAAATCCCCTCCCACGCGGTGGGGAGCTCCCTTACCCTCTGGGATTTCCCCCTCTGGAATCCCCTTTCATACTCTTCATGGAAGTCTTTCTCTTCTTCTCCTTTCCTTCTCTTTCTCTACCTAAATAAAATCATCTTTCTTCAACACTTCTTGGGTCCAATATTTTACTTTTACGAACATACGGCACACCTGCAGTGGTCCCATTGCTTATTCTTTAAAAAATTAAAGGCCAAGAACCCACAGCATTCTCTCAGAGCAGCTGTGCCTCACCAGCACCAAAGAAAAAATCGGGTTACCTACACACACACATCCGTTTCACAAACTATGAGAACTAATAATGAGTTGAGCAGAGTTGAAGAATGTAAGACCAATACACAAATATCAAGTGCATTTCTACATTCTAGAAAGGAACAATCAAAATAAAATTAACAAAATAATTTTATTTATAATAGTATATAAAAGAATAAAATTCTTATGAATAAATTTAATAGACACTGAAATCTATTAAAACACTGCTGAAAGAAACTAAAGAGACCAAAATTAATGGAAAGGTATCTTGTGTTCATGTACAAGAAGACAACATTGTTAAGATGATAGTTCTTCCTGAATCTATGTACATATTCAACACTCTTACTGTCAAAATCCCAGCTAATATATTGCAGAAATTGATAAGCTAATTCAGGTGGTAATTCAAGAAACCTCAAATACCCAAAACTATCTTTACAAAGAACATATTTAAAGTGTTCACAGTTCCTAATTTCACATTACACTTCCTGATTTCAGAACTTAACTGCAAAGCTACAGTAAACAAAACTGTGTGCTACTGACTAAAATAGATACATATTAACCAATGAAATAGAATTAAGAATCCAGAAATAAATGCTTAAATTTATGTTGTTTATTTTCAAGATGTCAAGACCATCCAATGGGGAAAGAATAATCTTTCAAACAAATGGTGCTAAGAAAACTGGATATCCACATGCAAGAAAATTAAATTGGACCTTTACCTCAGACTGTAACTAAAAATTAACTCAAAATGAATCCAAGACCTAAATGTAAGAGCTAAAACTATAATATTCTTAGAAAAATACATGGGATTATATTGTCCCAACCTTGGATTAGATAATGGTTTTTTAGATGTCACACAAAAATCCCAATAAGACAAGAAAATTTAGTCTAAATGGGACTTCATCAAATTTAAAAACTTTTGTCCTTTGAAAGACAGTATCAAGAAAATGAAAAGATTAATCCCAGAATAGATGAAAATATCTGCAAATATATTTTTTAACTTAGAATTCAATAATAAAAACAGATAACCCAATTTTTAAATGTGCTAAGGACACACTTAGAAGATATATAAATGGCTCATAAGCATATGAAAAGATGTTCAGCATCATGAGTCATTAGGGAAATGCAAAGGAAAATCATAATAAGATACTGCTTTGTACCCTCTGGGATGACTATCACCATAAAGATGAATGGTAAGCTTTGGTAAGGAGGTGGAGAAATTGGACTCCTCATAGGTTGGTGCCAGGTATGCAAAATGTTGCAACAGGTTTGGAATATAGTTTAGAGGTTCCTTAAAAAGTTATACAAGGAGGTACCATATAACCTAGTAGTTCCACTTCTAGGTATGTACCCAAGAAACTAAAAAATTATCTCCACCCTAATACTTCAATGACATATCCATATTATAGAATATTAATCAACCATAAAATAAATGAAGTACTGATATATGCTACAACAATGATCAAGCTGGAAAACATTACACTAAGTGAAAGAAGCCTCACACTAAATGCCACATATGGTATGATTCATTGTATATGAAATGTCCAGAGTAGGCAATTCCATAGAGACAGAAAGTAAATTGGTGATTTCTAGTGGCTGGAAGAAGTGGAGAAGAAGAAATGGCAGCTGACTGGTAAGCAGCCTCTTTAGGGATGATGAAATGTTGTGAAATTAGAGAGTGGTGCTGTCTATGGAACTTTGTGAAACAAACAAACAAAAAAACCCTGATTTTACATAATAAAATGATGAATCTTATGACATGTGAATCATTCCTCAGTAACACTTTTTTTTTTTTTTCTCACTGCAACCTACGCCTCTTGGGCTCAAGCAATTCTTCCTGCCTCAGCCTCCTGAGTAGATGGGATTACAGGTGTGCATCACCATGCCCAGCTAATTATTGTATTTTTACTAGAGACAGGTTGATCAGGCTGGTCTTGAACTCCTGACCTCGTGATCCATCCACCTCGGCCTCCCAAAGTGCTGACATTACAGGAATGAGCTACCAAGCCCAGCCTTCTTTTGTTTTTTAAAGTGCAGAAAGAAATGATGAGATGAAAGGATCTCCTCTTGATCTGAACATTACATAAGTATCAAGCAAAGTAATTTTAAATGAGGATTCTTTGTCTAGATTGCAGAAAATAATACATAGTTTCCTGATAGTGGCAGAAACTGTTGACTAGTCAGTAACTCATTTCTTTTTATTTTAGAATAAAATAAACACCAATTATTATTTCTGACTATATGAGTGAGCTCTGACTAGTCATGGAAAGGAAAGTCGTAGTGATGTGTACCTTTTTCCCACTCTGGCCCAGAAAAACCTCTCATGTAAGATCCTGCATTATCTGTACCATTTATCAGTTTAATAGAGGCAAACAAGAAGAAAGCCAAGTTCTGAATATAGCACAGTTACAGAAAAGAGTCTGGCATAATGAAACAATTACAAGAGAGCCTCTCAGAAAATCACTAGCGTCACTGTAATATTTAAATAAGCTAAAACTAAACTTTTATTACCTTTTCCCACTAAGATATTGAAGTTTACCCATTATGCCAGATAGTGGTACTTTCTGTTTGTTTGCTTGTTTTGTTTTGTTTTACCATAAAACTATTCTTATTAGGGAGATTCCAAAATTAGTAAAACAATTATAGGAAAATCAAAATAATCAGAAGCATTACATGGAGACAATTATTTTGCGTCAGGTAACAAGAGTTTGTATTCCAGAAAGAAAATGGGACTCTTTGAATAGTCATAAAAGTGTCTTTTAGCATAATAAGCAATTGACCATTTAGATGGTGAGTTTATCATTTTAAGCTTCTTATAAAAAATTTTTAAAATGTAATTTCTTACCATAATTGGCAATAATATAAACTATCACCTTAATTTTTTGATACGAGAAATTGTAAAAACTCTAATGTGAAAATACTTGAAGCCAGTTTTACAATTTGTTTCTTCTTCAATTCTTTGTTCCAGTAAAACTTAAATATTTTATGTTTAGTTATATAAGTTCAATCTTTAAAAAGCAAAGACAAATTGCTATACATATTCCCTTCACACAGGTACTTTTCAAAATTACAGTCCAATATATTTAATTACCTAAAATTCCTCTGAAATTGTTCTTCAAAAATAAAATGCATTATTTTAATAGGAAATCATACTTCAAATTTGAGAAAGAAAATTGCATTCAGAAATGTCTATCATTTATATTTGATTTATTTGAGTACTAAACTATTAACCCAAATTATGCATTATATATCATAAAAATTGAGGTATAGTCTAATTCTATTCAATTGTTTTGGATGGTTATCATGAAAGCTTGTGGTACTTTTTGCAGTCTCAGATAAAAATGCATCATTTTAACAGTGAATAAAGAAACATGGCAAGGCCATTTTGATGCAGATTTACTGATACTTTACAAAAATCAACATCAAACAGGTGTTTTTTTTAAAGTTTTTAATTATTAAAATGTATACACATCAAACTTCCATGATCCATATCCCATTAGCGATTACTCCCTAACCCTAACCCTTAAGGTTAAGACTTAAGTATTGACTTAGAGTTGTATTCAATGTTGAACAGAGGGTCAGGAACAGAATATGGATGTTATTTATTCACATTACTTGCTAATAAGAATGCCAAAAAATCTAGTAGACCAACCACATCCATTAACTCACCTTGGAGGCTCTACTTTCAAACTTATCTCAGAGAAGACAACTTTTCATCACCTTTACTCCTCATTCTTGGTCTTTCTTTTCTGAGCTACTGTAAAAGCATCTTAATTTATTGTCTTGCTTCAATCTTATCTGCTGCAGCATGTCAACATAGAGGATTCTTTAAATACGTAAATTAATTCCAGTATCTTTAATACTCAAAATAGTCCGCTGACTTCCCACAAACTTGAAAAGAAATCCAAACTTGAACTTGCTGTCCAGGCCTCACGGATGATGAGATAGGATCACTGGCTATATCTCTAACCACACCATCTATGGCTCTCTTCCTTCTTTATTCTAAAAGAGCCACACTGGCCTTCTTACTGTTTGTTTTTTAAAACTGCTTTATTGAAGCATAAATTACATACCACCCGATTCCATTCCTTTTTTCTTTCTTTCTTTTTCTTTTTTATTTTTGGAGACACGGTCTCATCAATCTGTCATGCAGGCTGGAGTGCAGTGGCACAAACACTGCCAACTGCAGCCTCTGCCTCCAGGACTCGAGAAATCTTCCTGCTTCAGCTTCCTAAGTAGCTAGGACTACAGGTGCACACTACCACGCCTGGCTGATTTTCTGATTTTTTGTAAAGATGAGGCTTCACTGTAGTGCTCAGGCAGATCTTGAACTCCTGGGCTCGAGTGATCCTCCCACTTTGGATTCCAAATGTGCTGGGATTACAGGCATCAGCCATCATATCTGACCCATCCATTTTAAGTGTACATTTGTTTTAGTAAATTTATATTATTATACAAATATCAACTCTGTCTAGTCTTAGAACACTTCCTTTATTTCAAAGCAGTTATCCTTTGCTCATTTTCAGTAAATTCTTCTCCTATTGACAGTTCCAAGCGACTAATGATTTGCTTTCTACATCTCTAGTTTTGCCTTTTGTGGTAATTGAATATAAGAATCACACAATACAAATAAGCTTTTTCTGTCTGGCTTCTTTCACTTTGCATAAAGTTATGAGGTCTGCCTATGCTTTAGCATGTATGTCATTCATTCCATTTTATAGGCATAGCACATCTGTGTATCCATTCAAAATTTTATTGATCTTTAAATTTTCTCTTGTAATTGGCTATTTTGAATAATGCTTCTATGAACATTAATATCCAAGTCTTAGCATGAACATATATTTACACTGTTCTTTGGTAGATTTTATTTCATGTTCAATAAAATTCCTCATTAAATAGTTGTGTGACATGTGTATCTAACTTTTTATGAACCTGCCAAACTGTTTTTCAAAGCAGCTATACCATTTCACATTCCCACCAGCAATATATGAAGGTCCAGTTTCTCTACATTCATGCAACACTTGATATTGTTCAGTTGTTTTTATTATAGTTATTCTAGTGAATGTACATGGATTTCATTGTAGTTTAGTTTATGTTTCTATACTAATTACTTAGGTTTTTATGTATTCAGTTACCATTGGCATATCCTCTTTGCTAAAGTGTCTCAAATATTTTGCTCGATTTTTGAAAACTCGGTTGTTTGTCTTCTTGTTATTAACACATACGTCACGTCCTCTTGGTATATTTTAAACAGGTTTTTAAGCACATAAAATTTTGCAATAATTTTCCATTCATCTGTAGCATCTCTTCATGTTCTTACATTTTATTAATTGCTTTTTTTTTTTTACCTTGTGGAATTCTTCACTACTGATTGAACAAACTGAATGCACCTTAACTTCCTTATTCTTCGTTTTGCTGGAAATGCTCTGTCTCTGGCTCTCACTCCCTCATTTTCTTCAAGTCTCACCTTAAATGTCACTTTCTCAGATAGGTCTTTCTCTGATATGCTTTATTTGGTGGTCATTAGTGCTATCTAACAAACCTATTTAGGTTTCCCCCAATTCCTGGCTACCGTGTGGTTCCATAGAGCATGCGACTGGTTTTGGGCAATGGGTTACAAGTAAAATGAGATGGGGGTGTGTGTCACATTTCCTGATTCTAGTCCCTCCACAATTTTCTTTTCCCTTGAGCACAATGACAAACAACATTCTAGATGGTGACTGTTCCTTCATCCTGGGTCCATGAGTAATTTCAGTAAGCAGAGCCTGGTGCTAACACACAATGTACTATGGTATAAACAGAAAAAAAAATTTTTTTTATAAAAACACTAAATTTTAGAGGTGTATTTGTTACAAAAGCATATTATGATTGATATGCCTGCATGAAGAACTTTGCTATGGAAACTCTCTATCCACTTACCCTGACTATAGAACTTGACATATGTCTGCTTTGCCTTCCAGCACAGAAATTCTGTTAAGGGAGGGATATCATTTGATTCACTACTAAACCTATACACCTAAAACAGCCTTGCACATAATAAATAGTTGTGAAATATATGTCAAATAAAAATATGCCCTAACATCAAGAAAGGTGTGCTAAATTGGACATATCAAAATAAAGCATATCCTTTAACACAACATCCAAGTTGCCAGATTTTATTTTCTTCTGGTTATTTGTTCAAAGCAGCAAAGTTTTAATGTATCTATAATTGGACTTCTAATGCTACAAGTTTTTATCTTTGATAAAACTTATAAATGAAACACTAAATCAATGGAAAATTATTTAATGCCTCTAAGACTGCTATTCTAGGCATTCTATACATTGCTTGCTAAATGGAGAACTTGGGCCAGTGCTTCCAAATGTATATACCTGTTAGTTTTTCATTATGTTTAAAGCAACTCTCACTAAGGAATTATATTCTTAGCTAGACATGGCAAGGCATTATTTTACCTTGATGTGTCAGTATTTTTTTTTATTTTTTCATGGTCTGCTGACCCCCTCTGTGTCTCATATGAATTTTTAATAGCTTGATCGTGTCAACTACTTTTCTTTCCCCTTCCATTACAAATGAGTGTCTTGACTAGACCAGAGAAGGAATACAGAAGTTGCTTTTCTATGGAATTAAGACCTCAACCCTATGTCTATCCTGACCTTCCCACATCAGGACTGTACACTTAAGGCACAATCTTCCTGCACTGATTCCCTCCTATGAACCTTGGCTCACTCCCTTAGTTTCATCATATATTGGCTCATATATGTCCTTCATCGCAGGTAAGACTTACTCACTCAATGTCAAATTTAAAACCATCCTCACTCTTCACACAACTTAATACCACCTCCTTATTTTATTTTTCTCTTTAGCACCCCTTTTAAAATTTTTCTCTTTACTATCTGGCATGTTATTTCTTAAAAATTTATTTATTTCATAATCACTGTGGAGAGAAAGATATCCAAATTTATGAATATTTGTGTCTCTCTCTTTGAACTTTATGCCTATGTCATTGCCTGGTGCATTGTGAAAAATGAATACATATTTGTTTAATGAATGAACCAACTTACTCTAATAAGGACTAGAAATCTCCCTGAAGGAGTGGACAGAGAAGATAGGGACAAAAGGCTTTTTACAATGGCATCCAGACCTATACAAATATTTTTAATAGACTAGGGTACCATAACAGAGGAAAGATTGAAGTTTATATTGAGCAAAAACTCATTATAAGGAAAGATACTATGACAGGGACTAAGAACATGATTCAGTGACAAAGACGGAGGTTAGCCATCAGCAGTAATGCTTCAGCATAAAACCACCTTTGGGTAACAGTAGCAGCCCACGGATATTTAAATAGTTGCACCACACTTGTATTTATAACACTTGGAGCACTTATGAAGCTGAAGCCACCCCCCTCACTTCATTAGAGCAACTATGAGCAAGTCAAGCCTCCATATCTGTAAGTGGCATTTCATGTCAGTGACAGGTGACTGATTTTAAGCTCCACCGGCACCAGCTCTGTAGGGATGCATCAGATCTATATTCCACCACTGCTTGGCTTTTGCTTCATAAAGGAAGAAGAAATGTTATAGCTTGTGTAAAATTGATATTGCAGAGTGCAAAATTGATATTGCAGAGTGCACACTTGACTAACTATGAAAGTGACAGAAAACATTCACCATTGACTACTGGCATTTGGAAGCTCAAGTAGTCTTACTGTGCAAACTCCCACGGAAGAGTAATGAAAAAGGCAAATTGTCCTTACCACTACTTAACAGTGACAACATAAATACACATGACTGAAGCACAACAGTTGGTATCTGGTTCCACCGGCACTGGGAATGGTTTCTTTCAAGATGCACCCATATGTACAGATGGAAATATGGGTGGCAACTGGTAGTCTTGATGATGGAAACAACATTCTAGCTGAGGGAGCACTTCTGTGGAATGTTAGAGACTCTTAGTATGATTATCCACACTCAGCATCAATGAACAACAATCAAAACAAAACTGCAGACATTTAGGATTCTTGAAATTACTTGAGGAAAACAAAACCCTTGACTAAAAATCAGTATCCCTTCAATCATGGAGAAAATGGCAAAAAACTTTCTAGGGAAGTCAAAAATGTAGCACCAAATGGCGAAATACAATAGAAATCACAAATTCTCAAGGATCTATGCTTGAAATCTCTCTTTGTGTGTATCTATATATATATAGATACACACACACACACACACACACACACATATACATACATATATGTGTATGTATATGTATCCTTTTAGAGATGGGTCTTGCTCTGTTGCTTAGGCTGGTCTTGAACTCCTGGCCTCAGGTGATCTTCCCACCTTGGCCTCCCAAAAGGGATTATAGGCATGAACAAACACACCTGATCTATAGTTTATATTTGAAGCATAGAGGTTTTGTTAACTAAATTTTTATAACCTGGCTGCCATCAATGCTAACTTTCCACTGTATACATGCAGGCAATATAAAATTTTAAGAATGCATGCTCTTCAGTTTTGTACTGGAAAATATATTTGTACTTATTATCTATTTTCTTCAGGAATGGTTGCAAAATGTTGTCATCTGTGGCATAAGGGGTAGTGGTAGGGGGCTTGAAACATATCCTCAAGTTTTGGATTGGAAAATTAAGACTTCCAGGCAACTACCACTATGTAGTTATCCTCACTGGACAAAAATTATTACTGCAATAGCTTGTATGCCACAGGCTATTAAATAATGCCACTAAGTGTTCCAGTCATCAATTTGTTTTCTGGTTTATCATTTAATTCTATGTTTGTTAATCTGGCATAGAAGAAGAGAAAGTAATATTATTACTTACCTCTTCTCTCAATTTGGATTGATCCCCATGCTGAAATCTACATCACCACTATTAATGATTATGCCAATACAGAGCTAAGTATGGTCAACTCAGAGTTTCCCTTATATGGGTACACTACCTTGAAGATAATCTAGAGTAAACTTTAACCATTCAACCAACCTGATTATTTCTAGGGATACAGAGTTCATTTCCTATTTTTCCTTCCCTATTCTTGTATATGTAAACTGTAGCCCCTTGAAAATGGAGTTGGGAGTTAAACTTACATAACATTGGAATGAGATTCAAATGTAGACTACAGAACACCTCAAAATCAAATGATTGAGTAAATCCAAAGGTGATTACAAAAAATCTGGAGTCTAAAATGTCAGGGGGACATTTATGCAGCCACCTTATTTGACTCACCTACACAATAGGAAAAAAAGGATTTCATAAAATTTTTCTAGAAATGCAAATAAAGTGTGAACATACTTTTTAAAAAATGTGTTATGAACTGTCTCTTCAATGTGATTTTATTAAGAGACTGAACTACTGGTGTGTATAGGGATGATAATTATATTTAAAAAATCCAAAAAGAAAGAAATATGATTTTGGAGCTTTAAAAAGATCACAGAAAATATTTCAATATTTTGTGTTACATAAGCCTTTTCTACAATGAAGTCAATAATCCAGAACTTGTGTTTTAAACCTGTCCTACACTGCTATACTTTCACAAAAGGAATGTTTCTATCAATATGTGATTAGACAATATAAAATTCCCACTTACAGACTCTGTAATACATTTTAATAGAAAGATATAAATTTAACTAACAAAAAGAAAGCTCATGTTTCAAAAAAAAATTTATGTTGCTTTTAAAAACCTTTCAACAAAAATTATTTGAAATAGAGAAATTTTAAACTATTTAAAATGTGTGGGTGTCCTCAGGTTTAAAAATGCATGTACTTAATTTTTTTTTTTCTGTTAAGTAACCAATTATTCTGCTTTAAAGGAAGAGTCAGTGAAGAGGCTCAAATAATAGCTCAGTTCACTTCACATAATTAAAAATAACCATATTTTAGAACTTACATATACTTAATTTAAATTTCAAGTATTACCTAAAACCTTATTCCCAGCTCATAGCAAATTGTTTACTCCTACAAATATTCACCTTGTTGATAATGAGAAAAGAAGGAGATATTACAAAGGTAAATATTAGGTGCTGCAGTTAACACTACCCTTTAAAAATATAAATATCGGGGGTGCAGCCAACATTAGAAGTACCAAATGCCATCACTCATGAGTACTTAAGTAGGAACTTTTATGTGACATTAGCCCTTGTCTGTGGTTTAAATTCCGTAGGATGATTACAGGAGAAGGGAGCCTCTCAGCAAGCCAGATTGCTGCTTTCATCCCAGTTAGATTGCTGCTTTCATCCCCTCATTTCATAATAATCCACTATAATGAATTCACAGTAAAGATTCATAATAGATGCATAGCAGCTGCCTTTTCAAACTTAAAAGCTATACTTTTAAAAATTCTGCCCTATTAGAGATGACAGAATTATGTCTTTATAAGATATCACAAAACTGATTTTATAGTTTGTATTAACAAAATAACCAATTTATTGCCAAATATTTCTACTCCTAAGATTTCAACTAAAATATGTATTTTTAAAAGGAGAAAAGCCCTGAATCTGTGATTCAGATTCATTAAACATCAACTGATTTAAATGTGAAATTATAAGACATATTTGTTGTTCATGAGATCTTCTGTTGTCTCCATATTTCATATGATCATGATTATTTTTTTTTGCCCACACAAAGCTAATTATAGTTTCATGCCAACAACCACAGAAAATACTTTTAAAGCTTAAAAAAGGTCTGAATTTTGATAATTCACACTGCGATCAATTTCTACAAGGAAATGTACTATGTCTGAAGCTTTTGAAACATTATGATTTATAGAAATCATTGTTTTTCTCAGTAACTTTTCTCTGAAAATCATATAGATTATTGAATAGAATCATTGGAGGTAAAAGATAAGTTCCTAATATTAAATAACTGATTTCTTTGTATTAATATCTTCTTCAAAAAGATTCAAAGATAATGTTTCCAATGAACAAACTGTGTCACCATTGTCATATTCATAAAGGTGACAACATTGCTTAGTCATATTCTTGGTTGCCATGGTTATGTAGAAAAAACTGTAGATACTTATACACCAACATGTTGATAGAGACTATTTCTGGATTGTTAGTCTTTGCTTTCTATATTGTCTCTTGCTTGTTTCTAAACTGAAAAGTATAGCAATAAATAAATAAATATTTTAAGCTCATCTAGTCATCTACATGTTAAAATAGACTTAAAAAAACAAGTTTAGAGATTTTGATACACCCTTTAACGAACACGAAACAAGTAAATATATAGCAAGACCCTTCAGACTTTCCGCTGTGAACTCTTAGTCTGGGAGATGAATTCAGACATAAAATGTGGCTGGGCGCAGTGGCTCATGGCTGTCATCCCACCACTTTGGGAGATCAAAGTGGGCAGATCATGAGGTCAAGAGATCGAGATCATTCTGGCCAACATGGTGAATGAAACCTTGTCTCTACTAAAAATACGAAAATTATCTGGGCATGGTGGCATGCACCTGTAGTCCCAGCTACTCGGGAGATTGAGACAGGAGAATCGCTTGAACCCGGCTGGCTGAGGTTGCAGTGAGCCGAGATCGCACCACTGCACTCCAGCCTGGCGACAGAGCAAGACTCCATCTCAAAACAAAAAGCAGAAAATGCTATGAACTCAATTGAAAATGAAAAATTAACTAAGACACTGAAAATGATTGTATCAAAAAGTGACTCATAAAGGATGAGAAATATGTTTAGTTTTCATACTATCCAAGCTTTCCTGTGTTAGATCTTGCACCTCTGTTTTTTGCACAAAGAATTCAGAATTTTGTGCTGGTAGACAAACATTTCAGGATTTACCATTTTTAGATTTAGCTGTAATATTTTTTAAGTAAATTTAAAACAACAAAAGAAAAGAATATGTTGTTCTAGTGATAAAAAGTATGTCTCATAAACATCATATAATTGAGATAATGATTGCAATCAACAGGTATGTCAAATGTGAAAATCATTAGATGTGAAAAAACTTCAGTTGTAAGACTTAAGCTTGTCAATATGGATTTAAATGTGAGTTAAAAGAACAAAATTAAAGCACAGGAATGAAAGCCTGGCTATATCATCAAATATTCTAAGAGGTGAGGTATAATTAAGTAAATTATAATATTTTTGGTCTTTCAGTAAAGAACGTTCTTTGTATAGCATGTAAATACATTTTCTGACATATTTAAACTTCCATTACATTTGCAAGTGGGCTCAAGGAAATACTGCTGTATAGACTGTGTTGACAATGAAATTACTCCACTACTGCCTTGCAAGTTATGTATTAGTCAATTTTATAAGAGAAAGAATCTAAGGAGACTTGCTTAAGATGCATAGCAATGGACAGAATTACAGATCAAGTCCTTGTCTTTCTGATTCCGAAAGTCAGATTGTTTCCACTATACCACTCTTTATTCAAAACAAACAAATAAAAAAATAGTTTAAGACACAAATTTTCAATATCTAGTCAATTTCAAGAAAATCAGTGAAATTACTAGCAAACATGGAATATCAAATCTGAAGGAATCTGGAAAGTTATCTAATCCACATATCTTCATTTAGTGACTAAAGTATTGAAAGAATTATCTGAAAGATCAAAGGACATAAAGAAGCCGGTAATATCATTTTACTATCAGTCTGGTCTCTCCATAGTAACTGCTTGAGTTTTCTCCACGAAGGTGTAATTGGAATGCAGTGTACTTTCAAGACTTCATTTCCTTCTCTTTTACTTGTTTCTGTCTTTTGCTTCCAGGGAATGAAGCATCTGTTGCCAATTAGGCTCATCAGCACTCTACCATGGAGTCCCTGCTGATCCACTCACTCTTGTTAGTGGATCAGCAGGGGCATATGGCTGCTTGGGATGGGATTTTAACCTCCACCCTGCCAGGGTCCATGCAGGATCCATTCATCCCACCGCAGTGATCTGTGAGACTAAGTACATATGCACATCAAGGTTCTGATGCCATGGTAACCAGTGGGTAAGAGTCATTAAGAACACAGAGTAGTACTTGGAACTTCTGCACATTTTCATGGCTGCCAGCTGAGAGTTGCAAATACTGTTTTCTAAACACCATCTACAGCTACTAGGAGTCAACAGGATATAGTATTTCATCAGGATGTAGTATTTCAGATCAAGACAGAAAATGCCATTTATTTAGTTTGCAGTTTTATGAATATTTGAGAAGAAATCCTTTGTTATATACTTTGATTTTTGTTACATGTCCTCTATACAACATTTAAATATTTTCATATATTAATATTTAGGTTTGCATGTTATGGGTATCTTTCCAACTTGTCAATACTCTGTGGTTCATATATCATATGACAAACAGTATATACATTTGGAAATATTTTTTGAAGTCCACATAACTTTTGTCAATTCAATTCTAGATTATTTAACTAGTTTATGAACATTGGAATATATTGGGGTTTCTTTTTGAAATTGACATAAAAGGGAGTATAAAATTGACTAAATCTTAACCAGTCACATTGTGACAACACTAAAATTACTATCAGAATTTTCATTGTAATAAATTTTTTAAATTATTTTTTCTGTATATTTCTCTTTGACAATCAAAGGGAGGTACAACCTTGATCTGGATTATAACATGATATGTGCTTACAATGATCATGCAAATGAATACTAAATACCTATCTGTTTGCATAGATATGTGCATTTGTACATGTGTATATATATCATTTAAACTGTTATTTAGGTTGAATACAGTCATATATAAAAACTGATTTAATATAATGTCTTAATTAACAAAATACAAGAACTTTTGTAAAGACAAAAATTGAGATATATTTTTTCATGCCAATGGCTTTCAGGAGTCTTCTGTTCTCCCACCACCTTTTAATAGAATATCTGAAGAACCTTCTGTAAACTCTCTCAAATCTTTTTGAAATGAGGCAGATAATAAATATGTATATACATATAATAGTTGATATGGTTATTAGATTAATTGGATACATATCTGATTCTGAGAGGAAAAATCAAAGGACTGAATTTTATTTATGCTGAGAAATGTTTATCATTAAAGGCAAATGTAGCCCTCATAAACTAATCATTGTCAGAAAATAATTGCTAAGAGTATATTACCTTTTAAAATATTTGCCATTGTCTAAATGAGTAAAAAATCACCAGAAGTATACTGACTAGACCATCAATATTTTGTTCTGTGAAAAGTAAATATCTGATAGACTTATAATGATGAGTTTGTATTAATTTAAGACAGCATAGTAAATTTATAAATTTAGTGAATTTAAATTCTAATATCTGTACTAAGTGTTTAAGTGTTTGAAATAAAATATTCATTTTTGAGAAAACTTTGGTTCTGAATTGGGTACATCTATTACCCACATGTAGGCAGATTTTGGACACTTTATTTATCATAACAGAAACCACTGTTGTCATGTTAATATGTAGCTTTTAGAATAAATGAATAAATAGTATACCTTTAACCAATTTTATTGCAGGCCAGGACAGAAGAATTCAACAATGCAATGACTGACATTCACCACATGCTCTTTCTGATATTTGAGAGAACCCAACTAAAAGATATGTTTAACTTCCATTTCTCAAAGCCTAAGCTAGATTCCTATATTATTACATCTGGTCTGTATTATCTTGCCTCCCCTAGAGTTATGCTTTTGCAGTTAAGACATAAAGTTATGTCTTCAGGTTTTCTTTCATTCTTTTTCACTAGAAACATCAACTTAAAGAGTTCATTTCTTTTACTATCCTGCTGTCAAAGATATCTGGATATTAAATAATGTTATATTTCTTGTAGGACCAGCCATATGATTGATTTCTCTTTAAATTTAGTACTAGGAAAAAGTCTATCTCTGCAATGAAATTGTACTTCTTTATTCTATAAGAATTATGCAGAAGTTTTTTGTGTGCTTTTTTTGTTTTACTTTGACTTCCAGGATTTGGAGAGCTAAATTCAATACTCAGTGAATGTAACTATCCTTTCTGGATTGCTGGTACAATGATCTTTCTTCTATTTGTGAAATAAGGTCCCTAACATTTCTGGGCCTACTACTCCTTTGAGGACATGATCAAAGTTATGAAGCCACTGCCAAGATTAATGAGCACATACACAAAACATTGAACAAAAACTAACAGGAGTTTCGATGATCCTGACCATATACACTAGGTTAAGTGCTCTTTTAAAAGGATCTCTGATCCACCTTTTTATTTTAACATCATAGGGCTTCTGTTTAATCTTGTAAGGTTATTTTAGAACTTCCTTAGCAAAAACCATGTTCTAAATTACAAATTCAAACAATTGTAATATAAATAAAATAAATAGAAATAATACAGCAATAATATCAATAGTAACAAAACACATCATATAAATAACTTCTTAAGGGGTCATTAATCTCAAACAAAATTAATAAATTTACCTCTCATTTACACTATATTTTCTTTCCTTTCTTCTGCTAAAAGTAGATAATGAAAAGGCAAGATTATGATAAAGATGCAAGGTTTTATAAACTACGTCCTAAACTATTAGCAGTATATTTCTTCACATCCCTTTCACCACAATCCTATTTCAAGCTACCAAACCCTAGTTATGCCACACAACAGGTCTTAGATTTCTTGATTGTTCAGTGAGAACCGTGATATCTATAGGATCCTAGAATCATTCTGAATCTTTACTCCACATCAGGGCTCATACTGTGCTTTGTTATTCCATACAATATACTGAAATATTCAAAAGTCACAAACACCTATTGGCACCCTATATTTCTCAATTGGAAATGTGGTAAATTGATTTTCTTTTTTTTTTTTTTTTTTTGTGTGTGAAAGAGTCTTGCTCTGTTGCCAGGCGCCAGGCTAGAATGCCATGCTGCAATCTCGGCTCACTGCAACCTCCACCTCAAGCAATTCTCCTGCCTCAGCCTCCCAAGTAGCTGGGACTACAGGTGCATGCCACCAAGCCCAGCTAATTTTTGTACTTTTCAGTAGAGAGGGGGATTTCACCATGTTGGCCAGGATGGTTTCAATGTCTTGACCTTGTGATCCGCACACCTCGGCCTCCCAAAGTGCTGGGATTACAGGTGTGAGCCACCGCGCCCAGCTGGTAAATTGATTAAAAAGGCAGATCCTTGATATAAAGATTTTTTTTTAGAGTACAATTCACATTCTTAGGGATCATTTGAAAAATTATAATCTGTGTGTGTGTGTGTGTGTGTGTGTGTGTGTGTGTGTGTGTGTGTAAGATGGCTGACTAGGGATGTCAGATACCAACTGAAGGAAAGAACATCAAAGTTACAGGTGAATAGTCATGATCCAAGTGAAGAACTGAAAGAAGAGAGCCAGGACCTGTTGGAGAGCCCATGGAAAAAAGCTGCGGCACAGAAAAGCAGCAAGGATCTGGCAGAGATTGACTCCCAAGGAACTCAAAACCCCATGAAAAGGGTAATAGCAGGGGCTTCTCTACTCCCCTTATCCCTATAACAATCTGATGACCTCCAAAATATTGGGGAACCCCTCTACCCTGATGTACCCAGGCAATAATATTGGTGGCAATCCCGGGGACAGAGATCCAGGTGGCCAGCTCAGGTAGGGGCAGCTGCACTCCACACAGGCCCAAGCAGAGACGGTTGGTACCACACTGGTTGCATACCCACTGTGGGCCCCTGCCCTGCCTGGGGGAGCCTCATCCCTTAAGTTGCTGCATCAACAGATCCCCCACAAAGATAACCTGCTATGACTTTGACAACCAAAGGGAACTGATGGGTCCCTTGGGGAGCTAGCTGTGTTTCCCTGGAAATCTAATCCTCAGCATGGGCCAACTTTAGGGGATATGGGAGCACATCCCAGCAAAGCCACCCATGGGGAAAAGAAAATGTGGGCATACCTCTGACCACCGAAGGGGCAGCACAAGCAACCACGAACAGATGTGGTGAGGCGGTTATTTCCCATTTCCCCTGCCCACTGTTGCAGTTGTAGCAGAGGCTCTCATCATGGTGGGCCAGCACATGTGCACTTGGAGACAGCTTTTCCAATGCTTTTCACCATGACTATATCCCCGTTAAAAGTGAGCTGGCATTTCATGGGCTTCCAGGGAGGGTGGTGCCAATTGCCCCCTTCTTACGCAGAGAAGCAATGTCCCAGCAACAGGGCAGACAAGCCACAGTGCTGTCTGCTCTGGACTGATGGAAGAGGCTCTGCTCTTTACCAAGCCCATACTGGTGGCAGGCGCCAGAGGAACATGATCCCTAGCTGGGGCCAGGAGCCAAAGGGCATTGTCTATAAGCACTGAAGGTCGTAAGACTTATGATAGGAACATGATAGGAAAGCAGACTGCATTCCTGTTTGCTCAGGATGAGAAGCTGGTGCTGCCCCCCCTGCCACCCTTACCCCCAAAACCTGAGTGCACCACAACACAATCTCCCTGGCCTCCTCTGTCAAGACCAGGGCCTTCACTCACTATGAAGCTACCAAAGAGCAAGCCAGTACTTACTTTTAATCTCCACCTACTGGACAAAAGGCTGAACTGCACCACCAAATAAAAAGCTTGCTCTTCAGAAAGGTGGTAGTGTATGAGATAGGCTTCCTGAAATCTCCACACTCTCAGCCCCGTAGGAGATAATGTGTTGGCTCACCTGTCCAATACATCACTACAACAAGTGGCATT
Organism: Ateles fusciceps; assembly: GCA_036589455.1. Taxonomy (NCBI): domain Eukaryota; kingdom Metazoa; phylum Chordata; class Mammalia; order Primates; family Atelidae; genus Ateles; species Ateles fusciceps. Next base: position 3,852,066 of record JAZHEH010001040.1, on the reverse strand, counting down.
TGAGAAAGCCATCACATAGAAGCTATCCACAACCAAAGAGCCCATACAGAGTCTTGGTCCCCCAAGGACCGAAAAACAAAGCCAAAAGATGATACACAACATACACCATAGTCATGCCTTCAAGGGAAAAAATAATTAAAAAAAAAAGTCCCATTCAAATGATAGCAAATCAAAAAATAAGAACTGACATATTCTTCAGATAAAAAGAAATTAGCACAAAAAGTTCAGCAGTACAAGAAGATAGAGTGTTTTGACACTACAATGAACCAGACTAGCTCCCTAGCAATAGATGGTAATCAAAATGAAAATTCTAAAATGATAGACAAATTCAAAATATGAATTGTAAGGAAATTCAACGAGATCCCAAAGAAAATTGGAAACCAACATAGAGAAACAAGAAAAACAATTCAGTATATGAAAGACAAACTAGTATATTTTTTAAAAAGAACTTCTGGCCTTGAAAAACTCACCTAAGAAATTTCAAAATACAACTGAAAGCTTCAACAATAAATCAGACCAAACAGAAGAAAGAACTTTGGAGACTGAAGATTTGTTTTTCAAATTAACCCAGTTAGACAAAAAATAAATAAAAAAGATTTTTTTTAATGAACAAAGCCTTTCAGAAATATGAGATCATATTAAGTAACTAGATGTATGACTTTTAAGCATTCTTGAGGGTGAAGAATAAAATATAAGTAACTTGGAAAACATATTTGAGAGAATAGTTCAGAAAATTTTCCCTAATCTATACCCAGATAAAAGACATTTACAGAACATCTGCAAGACACCATACAAGATAAACATCACCAAAGCCTATAGTCATCAGACTATCCAAGTTCAACACTGAAGAAAAAAATCTTAATGAGCTATAGAAAAGGGTCTAATCATCTGTAAAATAAACCCATCAGATGAACACTTGACTTCTCAGTAGAAAATTTATAAGCCAGAAGAGACTGGGAATGTATTTTTAGCTTTCTTAAAGGAAAAAAAATATATTGTCTAAGAATTTTATATCCTACCCAACTAACCTTCATAAACAAAGGAGAAATAAAGTCATTCCCAGACAATAAAATGCTAAGAGAATTCATCACCATTAGACTGGTTATACAAGAAATGCTCAAAGTAGTTCTAAACATAGAAATGAAATTCAGATATATATATATCTCTTATATATATATACATGTATATATATATATAAGATGTGAAGAGACAGTAAGAGAAAGCACAAAATAGCTTTCTCTCTTGTTAATCTCTGCACATCCAATACAGAGAAAGTAAACCCTTTTTATAAGTTTATTTTGTTTCGGCACATTTATTGTATCATCTTATTTGATAGAGTTAGTGTTCATATGCTTGAATATTACCTTAAACTTTTGAAGTAAATCCAAAGTAGAGACTGATCATCCAGTGGAGCTGCACTTGGCTCTTACCCACTGTGTTAGTTTCCTATGGCTGCTGTAACAAACGATTGCAGACTTGAAGGCTTAGCACAACAGAAAGTTACTCTCTCACAGTTCTGGAGAATAGAAGTCCAAAATTAAGGTGTCAGCAGGGTTGGTTCTATTTGGAGGCTCTGAGGGAGAATGTGTTCCCAGCCTCTCTCCTGCCTTCTGGTGGGTGACAGCAACCCTTGCTGTCCCTTGACTTGGGGCCAAATAACTTGTCTCTGCCTCTACCTTCACGAGACCTATCTCCCTGTCTTCATGTGTCTCAAATCTACCGCTTCTTTTTTAATAAAGACATTATTGACTAAATATAAGGTCCACTCAAATTCAGGATGATCTCATCTTGGAGTCCTCACCTTAATTACATCTATAAACACTCTTCTTTCAAATAAAGGCACATTCTTAGGCTCTGGATGAACATGGATTTTGGGAAGACACCACTCAGTCTTCCACATCACCTTAGAAATTGCTTCTAAAATAGTTCTGGTATCACCAGTTCTTTCCCTTTGTAATGTTGCTGCTGCTTCCATCAGACACTACTATAATCATGTCTTTAAAAATAGCCTTTGTGTTTTTACTTTTACATGCTTTAAAATATTATTTTTAAAGAAAAAATATTCATTTTTTTTCTTTTTACCAAAGCAAACAATAATCATGGTAGAAACTTGAAAAACATGGAAAAACACAAAAGAGGAAGGAAAAACTACCTGTAATCTCACTGCTCAGAGCTAAAAATTTTTAATATAGTCATGTAAATGTTTTTACTGGTTTATTCAAGCATCTATATACATTTTTACAAGCTAGAAATCATACTGGACATATTTCCTGCACAACATTTTACTCTATCTTAAATATTATTTTCCATTTTATAACAAGAATATGTAGTTTTCTCATGTCAGAATTAGAGACCATAGACTTTAACAGACTAAAAGCAATCTTGCAACAACCTCTGTTCAGGAGGCTGACTGCTGAGACAGGAGAACCCCAGAAGAAAATGTTTCTCCAGGGCACACCATCTGAATGCAGAAGCTGAGAGACGTTAGAAGAATCCAGTCACAAAATCTATCACTCATGCTAAAGATTCATTATGGGAGTCATAAATGAGAGGGCTCTCAGAAGAGCCAACAAAAATATCTCAGAAGATATATGCTGTGTGAACAACTGCCACACAAAGAATACCTACTGAAAACTTCCAATAGCACCAGTATTCCCCTTATACTTGAATAATCCTTATTCCCAGCCACTCCTGGATGAATTAGAACCAGTCTAGCAAGCGGACAAAAATAGAACAGAAAATAACCCTTTTACCATACTCAGTAGTAGGAGTGGGAGAAGCGTAGGTTGAATTGATAAGAGAGGTAAAAAGTTTACTTATATAAAACTAAATTTTTTATTACATATGAATAAGATGGTTGTACCACCGCAATTGTTCACAAAGTGCACGCAAGAAATTTGCCAAAAAATGGAAAAGAAAGGTACAACAGAAGCTAAAAAAAACCATTAGGAAAGGAGATTTTTTTTAATTTTAGACTTCACATTTCAGCTTTTCAATGACCAGTTAAAAGAAACATTGTTCTCTTGCTTATGCCCTTTCACACTTCCAGATGAATTCTAAAATGAATATGCCAAGTTACAAAAAGTTCTAGTGTGATTTTCAAAATTTTTCTTTACTTTTAGAGATTTTGTTTTAAAACTGCTATATAAAGAATTAAATCATCTAAAGCATTTTAACAGTTACCATAAATAGTTACGCCTTGTACTTCACCTCTAACTTAACTCAAAAATTCTATGTGCATCCCAGCTTTAGGACAGTATCATTGCTATAAATATTCCATCACCAAAGTTATATGGCATGTTCTTCCTGGTTGTTGGTTGGCAAAATATTGCTATTTTTAAATAATTTGATGTAAAGTATGGAAATATCTTCTGAATAGATGTTATGCAGTGTTTCAACTAAAATTTATTTTGTGCTTATTCTGCGCGACTCATTGTGCAATCAGATTTTAATGGTCTTAGGTGAATAAACTCCTGTCCTTAAAAGGTCATAATCAAACAAGAGAATAAAATATATAGGCAGATACATATAATAGAAAGAGAATAAATTGAATGCAATGGACACAAAAACAAGTTCCATGAGGGAGAAGAAAAGAAAGCAAATAATTTTGATGAAGGCAGTCTAGATGTTTCCAGAAAACAAGGCTGGTATGTTCAGGGACTATTTAAATTTCTGAGGCTATCTAGACAGGCAACCTACAACTTAACAAGTGCAATAATTCTTACATTCTCGCTGCTACTGTGATTTAAGAGGCATTCTAAAACTATACTTATTTAATTTTGGATTTATATATAGTCCCTAACATGCGGCATATTTCCTTAAGAAGCATTCCTTCTGCATTGTCTGCTCATTCTCTGTTAGGTTAAACCTTCATGTTCCATGATGCACCATCGCTTTTGATATTTAGCTTGAGCCCAGATTAGTAGCTAGAATAAATATTTCCTCCAATATAACTTGGCAAAATAAATAATTTTTACATAGTTTCATCTGGCAAAATAAAGCACAGAGTACATTATTCCCAAAGCAGTGAAAATAAAACCTCTGTGTAACTCTGCGTTCTCAGAAGGTATTAAGGATGCCGAAGCTACTTTTAAGGACGTGTATAACTAAAGCCTTTGAATACACAGAGCTCAGAAACTCTGAAAATTTTGGTGTACTAAGAAAAACTGTTCTCAGACACAAAAAATGGTAAACTTCCTGAAAGAAGACATTTTTTATTGGTGAGGAGTGTTAACATGTTAAAAACATGATTTTAATATACTGTCATTTTTCACCTTCGAAATTAACCCACTGTAAAAGGTCAAATTTTTTTGGCATATATAGAATCAGCATTTACAAAACACATAAATTAGGAGGTGATTATTTACACTACAAATGATTCACTGCAGGGTTCCTTTAAGACTCTACTAGTGATTTTAAGTAATTGTTCACAGTTCATTAACTACTTCATAGAAAGATTAGAGGGAGCAGACACCCTTAATTCTAAAGATCAACAAGAAATAAAGAATAAAATATTCGGGAAATAGACACCTGAAGTATTAGGTATGAAACACTCTATTTTTTTAAAATAAGGAACCAGGAGAAAAAATACAAGTGGCCCTATATTATTCAGCTAGCTGCCTGCATGAGCAAAGCAAAAACTCAGCTTTTTGGACCCTCTGTCTCAAAGTCCATCCATTACACAAAAACCAGCTAAATATGGCTTAGTTTGCAAAAATGTGACCACCAAAAGATTGTTCAGTAAGATATCAGTTGCAGAATGAAGACTATTCATTTATAACTATAAATAAAAAATCATTGATTTTGTTACATGCTTTATCAGACTGAAAGCTGGGTATAGAAGTTTGAGCAGAAAGAATACATAAATATTGTTTGATAGTTTGGAATTAAAGCACATCTTCTAAAAAAAAAAATTAAAATGATTTGAGAAACTAAGGGATAGCTCAGCAAATGCAATAGACAATTTTCTAAGAGACTCCTTGTGTTGCAAGTTGGGTTCTCCAGGAAAAAAAACCTCAGATTGACTTTACTGTCCAGGATGCTTTAGGGAGTTCCCTTTGGATTAACCTGTAGAAAAATGGAAGTGGAAGTAAGATCAGGTTGAAAAAGAGATGAAGCTACAATATAGACAAGCCAAGATCCTCAACCAAACATAGATGAAACTGTGGGATTAAAATACTCCATCAGAGTTATCTTGCCTTAGGCTAAAGTGGCGGAAACACCTTTACTCCCATCAGTCATTAGATGTGGGCCAGCCTGGGAAGGAAATGGCCTTGATGAGAGAGGCTCACAGCCACTGATGAATTCTTGCAGATGCTGATAGTTGGAGGCTGACCGTTACCAGCAGCTGGGGCAACATACCTTTCCTCAAAGAGGAATCCATTCAGTGCATCTCCATGTCTACTATAGCCTCAAATTCAGGATTTCCTGTATAATCTTTGAAGACAGGTAGGTACAAATATCAGCTTTCTTCATACTAGCAATATCAGTTTGGACAATTCATCTAAGAAAATTGGGTCTCAGTTTCCTCATCTTTAAACCAGAGAAAATAATGCTTATCTCACAGAGTTATCTAAGTTCCATGCATAGCCCAATCATGGTGGTCAACCCACAGCAGACATTATACTGAATGAACAAAAGCTGGAAGCATTCCCCTAAAAACAGGAACAAGACAAGGAAGCTGACTCTCACCAATCCTTCTAAACATAGTGCTGGAAGTCTTACCCAGAGCAATTATGCAAGAGAAAGAAGAAGAAGCATCAAATAGGAAATAAGTCAAATTATCTCTCTTCACTGATAATATGATTCTATACATAGAAAACCCTAAAGACTCCACCAAAAGGCTTCTTCAACTGATAAACAACTTTAGTAAAGTTCCAGGAGAAAGAGTCAATGTACCAAAATCAGTAGCATTTCTGTACACCAATAACATTCAAGCTGAGAGCCAAATCAAGAATACAATCCCATTTACAGCAGCCACAAACAAAATACCTAATAATACATCTGGAAGTGAAAGGTATCTATAAGGAGAACTAAGAAACACTGATGAAAGAAATCAGACAACACAAACAATGGAAAAACATTATATGCTCAAGGATAGGAAGAATCAATGTTGTGAAAATGGTCATACTGCACAAAGCAATCTATAGATTCAGTGTTCTTCTATTAAACTACCAATGCCATTTTCCACAGAATTAAATGAATCTATTCTGAAATTCATTAGGAGCCGGAAAAAGAGCCCAAATAGTCAAACCAATCCTAAGCAAAAAGAACAAAGCTGGAGACATCACGTTACCCAACTTCAAACTATTTTGTAAGGCTGTGGTACCAAAACAGCATGGTCTTGGTATTAAAGTAGACAAATTGATGAATGGAATAGATAGAGAATCCAGAAATAAAAGGACACAACTACAGCCATCTGATCCTTGGGAAAGTTGACAAAAACAAGCAATGAGCAAAAGGACTTCCTGTCCAATAAATAGTGCTGGGATAACTGGCTATCCATTTGCAGGGCAATGAAACTGAACCCCTACCTTTCAGCATATACAAAAATTAGCTCAAGAGGGATTAAAAATTTAAATGTAACAACCCGAAGTATAGGAATCCTAGAAGAAAATCTAGGAAATACCATTCTGGATGTTGGCCTTGAGAGATAACTTAGGACCAAGTCTTCAAAACAAATTGCAACAAAAATAAAACTTTACAAGTGGGACCTAATTAAACTGAAGAGTTTGCATACAGCAAAAGAAACTATCAACAGAATAAATAGATACCCTACAGAATGGAAGAAAATATTCACAAACTATGCATCTGACAAAGGTCTAATATACAAAATACGTAAGAAACTTAAATCAACAAGATAAAAACAAATTACCCCATTAAAACATGGGACAAAGGACATGAACACACTTTTCTAAACAAGGCATACAAACAGCCAACAAACATGAAAAAATGCTCAATATTCACTAATCATTAGGGAAATACAAATCATGATGTGATATCATTTCATGACAGTCAGTATGGCTATTATTAAATAGTATAAAAATAACATGTCAGTGAGGCTGTGGAGAAAAGGGAATGCTTATACACTGTTGGTAGGAATGTAAATTAGTTCAGCCATTGTGGAATGCAGTTTCTAGATTTCTCAAAAGACTTAAAAACAGAACTACTATTTGACCCAGCCATCCCATTAGTGGATATACACTCAAAGGAAAATAAATTGGTCTACTGAAAAGACACATGTACTCATATGTTCACTACAGCATTATTCATAGTAACAAAGACATAGAATTGTGAAAGGAAAATATCTTGGGCCCCCAAAATCACTAAGGTAAAGGGAAAATTCAAGCTGGGGACTGCTTAGGGCAAATCTGCCTCCCATTCTATTCAAAGTCATCCTTCTGCTCACAGAAATAAATGCATATCTGATGGCCTCCTTTGGAAAGACTAAGCAGAAACCCAAAAGAATGCAACCATTTGTCTGTTACCTGAAAGCCCCCTCCCCACTTTGAGTTGTCCTGCTTTTGCTTCAAATTGTCTTCCCTTTCTGGACTGAACCAATGTTCATTTTACATATGTTGATTGATGTCTCATATCTCCCTATAATGTATAAAACAAGCTGTGCTCTGACCACTTTGGGCACATGGCATCAGGACCTCCTGAGGCTCTGTCATGGGCATATGTCCTCAACCTTGACAAAATAAACTTTCTAAATTAACTGAGACCCATCTCAAATTTTGGGGGTTCACAGAATCAATGTAGGTGATCATCAGGGATAAATTGGATAAGTGAAATGTGGTACATAAACCCTAGGTAATACTATGCAGCCATAAAAAGAAAGAAATCATATCCTCTGCAGCAACATAGATTCAGCTGGAGGCTATTATCCTAGGTGAATTAATACAAAATCAGAAAACCAAAAATTGCGTGTTCTTATTTATAAGTGGGAGCAAAACACTGGGACATAAACACATGAATAATAAACGCTGAGGACTACTGGGGGAGAGGGAGAGGGTCAAAAACAGGAGAGAGTGTCCTCTGCCCTGTTTCCTTCACCTGAGACAGTGATTCAGAACAGTAGCTGTCGAATTAGGCGTCCCCGAGATGACAGGACCAAAGCCCCTGGGGCTGGAAGGGTGTCCCCCTGGGGCCAGAAGGATGTCCTCCACCCAGTGCTGGGACTTTCAGACAGAAAACAGATGGTCAAGGAACCTGGATGGAGGCAAACCTCTATCCAGCTTACTGGCTGGGAGGTGATTTGGATGGAGATAACCGTAGTTGGCAATGGAGGTCTGGGGTTTCCCTCCTGGGTCTAGAAAGGGGTTCGGGACAGAGGGGCTAGCTGCGGGAGCAGGGAAAGACAGAGTGAGAGAAAGAGCAGCCAGCACCTACTCCTGTCCCGGGTTTCGGCACCAAAAATGTAAGGTTGACCAAAAGGATGGAGAGGCAGACCCAGGGTCAGGTTTAGCAAGTTTATTTCAACCTGACAGGCTGGGTGCCTCCCCACTTTGAGTGGAGGCAGCTACCTGGCTTATAGACTATGGGGATTATATAGTGGGTATGCAGGTGGCTGGGTGCTATTCTAAGAAAACTGCCTTTTGGTTCTTAAGTGCTAACATCCTGCTTAATTGGGTCACCATCCTGGGTTCAAGAGCCAGGTGTGACCACATCCTGGACCGCAGGTGCCCCGTTTGCAAAGTGGGAGGCTATTTTTGCTGTGAGCTCAGGTTAGCAGGGGAGAACGGGGAAGGGGTCTATGGGCTTGTCTTGCTGTGACCCTACCAAAGAATATATATAAACATACAAATACATGTGTATGTATATAAATATTTATTTATTCATATATATTCATCTATATTCACAAATATGTACTTTTATATACTATATATATTAGTAAATACACAAAGTTCTCATCCTTACTAACTGCATATGGTAGTTACCTTTATTTTTTTCATTTCATAGGTGAAAATACCACAAATTTAGTTACATTAAGTGATTTGCCCTTATCAGTTTGAGTCCAAAGTCCCAAATCTAATACAATATACTTCTTTGTCAAGGCTGGAGAACTTAGACAATCTCTAAATGTATATTTTAAAAATTATCGCATTAAACATTTAAAAGCCAATTGCATCATTTAAAGAATATACTCTACTTTTTGTTTTATACCTTGGGTTTCTTCTTTTCTAAGTTTAAGGTGTAATTAAGTTGAAAATCACATATAATTAAAATTGTCACAGGAGATAATAAAATCTCAGCTGTAATGTGCACCTGTCCTAGGACTCCATTCTATTATATTTTTGTTGACTGTATATATATATTTATGTTCATATATTGCATTTATTAACTACATGTTTGTATTGATATTCAAAAATTTCAGTTCCTAAGAACCAGTTAGACTCCTCCTATAGACATTATATCCATTAGATATAATGCTATGGGCTTTGCCTATTTTATTCCCCACTATCTTACATGCTTGGGATTGCATTAATTAATATTTTCACATGCTTCCATATGCATGAATATCTCTGCAACTAGATTTTCAGTTCCCTAAACACAATGATCATATTGCTCTGGCACCTAGGATGATGCCTTAAATATAATAAACGTTCAATAATACTTATTTTATGATTGAAAGCTCTAAGGAGCTTGTTATAATACCTTCTAATACCAAGAATATCTATTCAAATACAACCTTTCATAAGAGACCATTATTCAGTAAAATAGTAAATGATCTGTAAACACATGTCTCTCTATATGCATCATGGGAGCTAATCAGAAATATTAGATACAGGTTTTAGTTGGAGTCCTCAATAATTGATACAAAACAGTATGAAAACAGTATATTTTGGAATACTACAATTCACATTAAATAAGAGTACAAAGTTAAATGTAAGTCAATTAAATGTTTAACTTTCCTGATTTTTGAGTTTATTCTGGTTCCGATTTTCAAATATGTATTACTTTTGCTTTTAGTGTACATATAATTGAATCCTTTCTTTTCTTTATAGTGGCCTTTAGATATACAACTCTCTTCTTCTTGCTGTATTTATTTGGGGAGGCTGAGTTGGCTAACAAAAATATGTATCTTTTCTTCTTAAGAAGGTAAATGATATATTACCATACAGAAATTGAGTGAAGAATAAAAACATAGGAAACTACAGTAGGAAACAGAAGATCTATACTATTTTTAAATGTAAATGCAGTTTTATAAAAGAGAATATTTGTAAAAGAGAATCAAGAAAGAGTTAATAAATAAGAAGGAAGGCCAGGCACAGTGGCTCATGCCTATAATCCCAGCACTTTGGGAGACTGAGGTGGGGGGATCACGAGGTCAAGAGATTGAGATCAGCCTGACCAACACAGTGAAACCTCATCTCTACTAAAACTACAAAATTATCTGGGCATGGTGGCACGTGCCTGTAGTCCCAGCTACTCAGGAGGCTGAGGCAGCAGAATCGCTTGAACCCAGGAGGTGGAGGTTGCAGTGAGCCGAGATCGCACCACTGCACTCCAGCCTAGTGACAGAGTGAGACTCCATCTCAAAAAAAAAAAAGAAGAAGAAGAAGAAAGAGAAGCTCCATCATAGCCCTGTTTTTCCAGAAATGTTACATAGTTTCTGATATAGTGGTAGATAGAGAATGAAATTATAAGGAATTTAAAAATATAATTTTTCCTTAATAAGTAAATAAAAATATTAGGGCCTGTAACCCTATTTTAAAATAGGACTTTATACAGATGCACCTATTTAGTCATTCATTATTTAAAATAAACAATTAAGCAAAATAATGAAATAAATAAACCAAATGAAAGAAAATAGGAATTGTAGCCATATTTTAGAGTGATGAGTGATGAGGCAATTTTAAAATTTATTATGTTTCAATAAGGTAAACGTTGGCAAACTTAAACTTCAAAAAGTGTTGAAAGAAAGAAGTGCTGGTGAGCTGTGAGTGAAGCATAGAGGAGCCATTGAAATAGGCATGGAATTAGGAAATGAAGGCAATGCTCAGCAAATATTCCAGAAAGGTGTAAAAGAATTTGTATATAAGAGGCTGGGGGCAGTGGCTCGTGCCTGTAATCCCAGCACTTTGGGAGGCTGAGGTGGGCAGATCACGAGGTCAGAAGATCAAGACCATCCTCACCAACATGGTGGAGACTCATCTCTACTAAAACACAAAAAAATTAGCTGGGCATGGTGGTGCACACCTGCAGTCCCAGCTACTCAGGAGGCTGAGGCAGGAGAATCGTTAGAACTAGGGAGGCGGAGGTTGCAGTAAGCCAAGATCACCCCACTGCACTCCAGCCTGGAGACACAGCAAGATTCCGTTTCAAAAAATAAAAAAAAATAAAAAATAAAAAGAATTTATATATAAGAAATAAAAGAGAGAAAAAAGTAACTGAGGGGTATGAAGATCATGCTTTGTTTTGCAATGTTGAATTGCGGCAACACCTAAAAGTTATTCTTGAAAGGAATTTACCACCACACTCTGATACTACATAGAGTAGTATTTGGGGAAAATGCATATAGTGTAAGAGTGGAAAATAAGATATCACTTACTGAGTTTTATCTTATGTAATCATCACCATAACCCTATGACTACCAATTTATAGATAAAGAACAGGAGTGGTGCAGTAATTAACAAAATTCCCATGGTATGAGAACAGAAGAGTCAGAATTTTTACGAGGTATAACAATAAGACCAACAACTAGGAGTTTGAACTTAATTATTTAAGAATCAAGGAGCCATTGCAGGTTTTTATTCAAGTTCTAGAGTTCTCTTAACAGTAACTGTGCCTCATTATGATTGAGTAAGTTAATTATTGTATCATGAAAATATCTGCTCACTGCTGTTGAGAGTTTTCACACAAAGAGGGAAGCCCAGGCAGAACCTGGCGGTCTCTCTGAGCTGAAGAGGCAGGTGAGAGTCTTGGTAAGCCAGGAACCATCTGCCTACAAAGGCAAAACCCCACAGAACAACCTCATCAGGGGTTGGGCACTGCAGTTTACTGCCTCAGAATCTCCACTGAGGTTACAAATACTGATCTCTAGAATTTGTGTCACTTTCAGGAAACAATATTGCAACTTCCATAGGTAAACAACACCATTATTTTCCCTTCTTTCCAGTAATAGAGGCCAGATAATTGGCCTCTGTTGTTTGTTTTGCATCTATATTCAGATCTCCCCCATATAAGAAGAAAATGTAAGTGCTGGGCAATCTAAATGGCAAGTGTGCCCTACAAGCATGGAATAAATATAGCAAGCTCTATTGAAATCTTCCTCTGTAGAAGAGCTATTGTCTTCCCATTGATGATTTCATTAAATCCTTACAATAGCACCATGAGGTAGGTATGGTTATTATATTCAGTTTTACACAGTAGGAACAAAAGATTTAGGGAAGTCAAATAATTTTTGTCTGTATAATAAGCGATGATGTCAGGATTTGAAAAAATGTAATTCCTTAAATTGGACTATTATGCAGTGCACATACCATCTCTCAAATAAGGCAGCATTTGCTACATAGTTGACAAAGAGAAGGAGTGTGACTATACCAATTAAAATACATCTCCATCCCTAGAAAAAACATTTTAAAAATAAGTGAAAGACAGTTTTTCTACTAATTTTTTTAATTCTTATAGCACTTGACCCAATACTTCACATATATTGCATACTCATAAATTGTTTCACAAATATTTTTTTAAATTCAGAATGTATGATTATATGAGAAAAAAACAAGACAGAATAATTTCTTATTTTTCAAAGAATCCTCTCCTTCAACTATTATTTAAGGAAGCATTCTGGTCTTCTACACTAAGCCCTGATAAAACATTAGGAACAAGTTTAGAATTATGAAGTCACCTACACTTTCTTCTCAAGACCAACAGAATTTCCACCTAAGTGAAAAGACACAATTCTAAATAGCTTTGAAATGTGATTTTCAGCACTTAAGCCTCTTAAGTCAATGCTGAATATTACTAGCACTACAGACAAAGAAAAATATGCAGCTGGTAGATTCACAGTACTAGGACTTGATGATAAAGAAGCTTCCTTGCAGATGAATGGCAAGGGCCACCTAGTCCCAGTGTGACAATCAATGGAGATATTGTGGTGCAGCACAAGCCCCTGCAGGTTAATAAGAGGGGGCAGAAAAACCTGAGGGGAAAAAGGTGGCAGAACTCACAAAAAGGTTCAATGATAAAATGTAGGGAAATACTGAGAGGGCAGCCTATCTCTCTAGGAGATCACAAAAAAATGACTAGTAGACACTTGATCAAGGTCTATAACTTCAAGTTAAAAATATAAATGAAGTAAGGGAGTTAGTCACAATCTCTGAATATAGTAGGGAAAGATCAGTGCCCTAGAAATGAAGAAAAGGTACTTTGAACGTATATTTTAGGGGCAAAAGGTTTTTTAATTCTTTGAACAATTGGATGATAGGCTTAACACCCTAACTACAGATGCTATGAAAGGACAGAGATGAAATCAACCAGACCCAGGGACTAAGTTGTTGTCACAGTGGTAGGAATTAAGATTGTCCTTTTGCAAATAAAGGTTCCATCACTTAAAAAAAATTCAAAATATTTTGTTTGTTTAATCAAACATAGTAACTCCTTTGGTGCCTTTGGAAGATTACTGTCAAAATGCAAGCTCAACTTTAAATGAGTGTGAATAATAATGGGATTAATGCATTGGGTACTAAACATATAGCTAGAGGATATTACATAATGAATTGTGCTTACTGAAGGCTCACTCACTGTAGATTCTGTAAGCATATGGTTTATCATAGCTCCTTTGAGTAGATTCTAATCAGCCACATCAATGTAATAATATGACTAGGTGCTTGCTACTTCTTACTTTTGCCTACTACCCATTACCGACTCCCTTGAAATGTACTTAACTGGGTTAGGAAAAACAAACAACAGCTCTGCTGAATGCTACTTACTTGCTGACACATTCACTGGCAATTTTACTCAAATTCTATAAGGGCAGTGGATTGCAAAATATTTTAACTAGAAATACGTGACACCGACAGTGTTTTCATCTTGGGCTTTCCAGCCTCTGGAACATTGAGAAATAATTTTCTGTTCTTTATAAATTACCAAGTCTCAAGTAGTCTATTACAGCAGCACAAACAGACTAATAATGTCACTAAGGATGTGAAATAGGAAATTTTGTTTTTTCTGTTCTATTAGAGGTAAAACTTTACTTTCTTGCAATTATGACTTACCTTGTTCTTTTAGAAAGTTTCAGGCTCCATTTTCACTGCCTCCCTTTTCCTAACTTTGACCTGATTTTTTACGTATGGCCACAGGGTTATATAATAGAATAATGGCTTTGAAGTGTAAAAATTATGATTTCAAATTATAATTCCTCAGCAACTTTGTGAAACTGGACAGGTTTCTAAACTTGGTTGAGTAAAAACCTCCTAATAAAAAAAAAAAAAAAAATGAGGGCGTAGATGTAGGTGTTATTGTGATATTTAGCCCCAAAGTGGTACAAATAGTAGGCACTCGATAATGTCATAGGTGATATCTTATTACCAAAAAAATCCTAATTATAACCAGTTATGAGCCATATATAATTTAATAATAAACTTTAGGAAATATATATTAGTACATGATATTACCATGAACCAAGTCAAGTCTGGATTTACTAGAGTTCGATACTAGTCTAGCAACGATAGAAGATATCAAGTCTCTGCTCTCAAGCAGCTCCAAGTGTAGTGGAAAACACAGATAATGAAAAAAATAATTATACAAGAATGTGCTACAATAATGGTATGAGCAGAGTGTTATGAGAACACAGAAAAGAACAATTAACTGCCAGGTCAGAGTAACTTCAGATAAGATAATTTAGAGGAACAATTAACAAAAAAACCATAATTTTCCAAAGAACAGGTAACTCTGTTGTGAGCTCATTAAACAAAGACAATGCTAAAAGCCCAGAATTTCCCGTAAGCTAGAATGTAACTAGCTTTCACTGTAGCATAAAGACCCAGAACCATGAAAGCACTTTCTTTAGCATTAATTCAGTATGAATTTTATGATGTAATAATATAGGCAAACAAGTGAACTTGCAAGATGAAAGACTAACATTGCTGACTTACAGAGCATTAAACTCCTTATTGTAAAACAATGACTTTGACTACACACTTTGACAATAGATTATGTGAGTCTTAATTTTATGAAATGTCTCAAATCTTGGCTTGGTGCCATCACTAATTTTTATCTTAAGTCACATGTGAAAAAAAAAAGGAAAATAAATAAATGTAAATATCATCAAAGATAGAAAGGCAGGAATTTTTTCATGAACAAGAGGCCAAATTTCAAACATCATAGTAGCAGAAACAAGTGGCATGAGAATGTCACTAGAGTTAGTGTGCTTACACAGATTTACCACAACTTTTTCTGCATGTATCTTCTGTGGATTTCAAAAGAATTGCATGAAATTAAATAAATGTCTAAAAGGTATTAAGGAAAATTATAATTTTTCTTCAAAATTTTAAACTATGGAAAGATAATTGAAAAAAAAAAATAAGTCCTTGAGACCCATAAAATATACAGCACCAAGTGGGAACTCCATGTAAACTGTGGACTTCCATGATGATGATGTGCCAAAGTAGATTCATCAGTTGTAACCAATATACCACTTTGTTGGGATGTTGAGAATGAAGGGGCTGTGCATATATAGGGACAGGGCCATGTGGGAAATCTCTGTACCTTCCTCTTAATTTTGAGGTAAGCCTACCACTGCTCTGAAAACATAAAGTCTTACAAACTAAAATAAAAATGTCCTTATAGCCATCGTTTTCCATCTCTGTGCCTGTTTTCTTAACTCTGAAATAAGGTGGTTATATCACCCCTCTAATTCTACAATTTATTCCTATGTCTAGAAAACTAAGACTTTCAGCATCACTAGCCACATTGTCTGGTTTTAAAGAACCATAAAACACCTCCTAAATTACAGATTAAGTGAGCCATGATAGTGGAATAATTTTTTTTAATTGCAGTGATTTGAGCTTTTCCAAAAATTGCAAGATAGTTACTTTTATTTCTATTGAGTTGAGGTAGATAATTTGTTTTAAAATGCAATGATGCAATTGATATATAAGTTGAAAGAGTTATTAAGGCTATTTACAAGCTTGTTATTTTCACAACAGTTCTAGTTATTAAATGCACGTTACGTGCTAGGCATTGTTATTCTCTTTACATATTTCATTTCATTTCATCCCCACAGCCATCTTACTAGGTAGGTATTGTAACTGTTTCTATTACAAGATGATGAAAGTAAGATTCAGGAAATGGAAGTGACTTGTTAAGAACATAGAACTAATTCATATCCCAGGCAGAATTTTAAGCTGAGTCTTTTTGATTTTACACCACCAATCTTTCCTCTTAATCATGACCTTCAGATGTAGCATTAATAAAAAGAGCTTATTTATAATTCTGTATTATTTGAATGTTGCCCTAAGAGCTTATTACATTTGTGGACAGTAAAATAACAGATATTTCTAATTGAAAGTCATTTATATTTGTCATAATATATGTATAATAACTCCATGAAGTCAGACACACAGTCTGGCTCTACTATCATAGTGTCCACCATCAGTTAAAAATACGTGGCGCATAGTAAGCCTGTAATAGGCACATAATGTACAC
This sequence comes from Ateles fusciceps, assembly GCA_036589455.1. Lineage (NCBI taxonomy): Eukaryota > Metazoa > Chordata > Mammalia > Primates > Atelidae > Ateles > Ateles fusciceps. Next base: position 3,835,413 of record JAZHEH010001040.1, on the reverse strand, counting down.
ATTTGCCAGATCATTTAATTTGCTGGACTAACAACATCAAAAAGGAAAGTTCAATTAACTCAGCAAAACCAAAAATACAATTTACTCATCCTGCATTCAAGTATACTCATGCAAGTCTAAAGGTAGGCCTAGATTTATAAGCACAACCCAAATTACCTTAATAACACAGCAGTAAAATCCAATCACAATTCCCTACAGAGGTTGTGCGCTCCAATGACTAGTGACTACAACTGTCCTTCCATTCAAGCTCATTCATTGCACACTCTGCACCTAATAGAGACTCAGAAGTCTGTGTTTCCCTAAACGGATGGTGTTATTTTAAAAAGTAAACAATGAAAAAAAAGTAATTCTCATGTAGAATAAGTAACAATGGCAGCAGTAGACTCAACGTGGCTGGTGATTAATATTAACCTAATACTCCCTCAACCATCATACTCAACTGTGGCTATGTAGAACCTATTGGCAGTCTGAATATAACTTTTCTTTTCTTTCTTTCTTTTTTTTTTTTTTTTTGAAACGGAATCTCGCTTTGTCGCCAGGCTGGAGTTCAGAGGTGCCATCTCGGCTCACTACAACATCTGCCTCCCAGGTTCGAGGTATTCTCCTGCCTCAGCCTCCTGAGAAGCTGGGATTACAGGCTGGTGCCACCCCGCCCAGCTAGTTTTTGTATTTTTAGCAGAGACGGGATTTCACCATGTCGGCCAGGTGGTCTCAATCTCCTGACATCGTGATCCACGCACCTTGGTCTCCCAAAGTGCTGGGATTATAGGCATGAACCACCGCTACTGGCCGAATATAACCTTTAAAAACAATTCCTTCTTAAACAATTAAAATAAAGAAAAGACTTCTCGCCACAAAATGTTCATGCATGCAAACCTTATTCGGTTTTCATAACCAATAGAAAATTTTTGTCAAAACAAGTTGGCTTTGATCTCAGATTTCCACAAATCTGTTAACTCCTTCCACTAAAGCCCGTATTTCCAAACTGTCTGTGTTACAAATTAGACCTAGACAATATTCCTTATGAAGTGTTATCTAATAGGAATCCTAGACCTTCAGTTCTGTGAGACATTTCTTTCCTCCCAGTTTTAAGAGAAGGGGTGGCATCTCTATGATACTTCCAGACTTGCTGGGAGTTAAACTGCCTTATTAAAACTTCCTGGCCGGGGGCTGTGGCTCACGCCTGTAATCTCAGCACCATGGGAGGCCAAGTTGGGCAGATCATGAGGTCAGGAGATCGAGACAATCCTGGCCAACACGGCGAAACCCCATCTCTACTGAAAACACAAAAAATTAGCTGGGCATGGTGGCGCACGCCTGTAGCCCCCGCTACTCAGGAGGCTGTGAAGCAGGAGAATCTCTTGAACCCGGGAGCAGAGGCTGCAGTGAGCTGAGATCCCGCCACTGCACTCCAGTCTAGGCGAGAGGGGAGACTCCGTCTCAAAAAAAAAAAAAAAAAATCCTGGCCAGGCAAGGTGGCTCACGCCTGTAATCCCAGCACTTTGGGAGGCCAAGGCGGATGGGATCACCTGAGGCCAGGAGTTCGAGACGAGCCTGGCCAACATGGCGAAACCTCAACTCTTCTAAAATACAAAAATTAGCCCGGCATGGTGGTGCGTGCCTGTAATCCCAGCTACTAGAGGGGTCTGAGCTAGGAGGATCACTTGAACTGAGAAGGCGGAGGTTTAAGTAAGCTGAGATAGAGCCACTGCACTCGAGCCTGTGCAGCAGAGCGAGACTCCGTCTCAAAAAAAAAAAAAAAAAAAATTCCTCACTGACTTGTATTAATATAAATTAGTAGGCAGAGAACACAATCCAGCACAAAGTACAAATTTTTATTCAAATACTTCTATTAGCATAATTATCTTTTTTGAGGAAATTAAATGTACATTATTATACTTGATATGCCACAAATTATAAAAGCAAAAAATTTCACTTGTAAGGTTCTGCAGTTCTTCAGTAATTAGCCATATTGCACTTTAGAAACTAAAATTAAATACATAAATTAAACCAGTGGGGGAGATAATAACACTGTAAAGGGGGTCCAGATTTAGTACAGCATATTGTACCTGAGGCTCAGCCTTAGAAGAGCAACTACAGGCTCCGTCACACAAGAATCAAACCAGGTTTCCCATAGATCTGAGCTAGCGACTGAAATAATCACTTGGCATGGCACTCCACTAAAGGAAAATTCTATCTCTGATCAAATCGTATTTATGCAAATAGGTCTCTTCTGCCTACTTTCTGAACGTTGTTCAGTCCCTTAATCTTCTGATAGGGTGTGAATTCAGAAGCAAGGTATTACATAAATTCAGCACTACGGTTAATATCCTTTCCAATTTCAACAAATGAAACTTGCAGCTCTTAGATTTCTAAAGTCACATACATAGAGACATAACAAGGATGTTCACTGGAAGTAGCTTTTTGTTGAATTTATAATATTTTTATTAGCTACATTTAGTGATAATTGCTCCCTAGATGACAAGCCTAGGGACTACTCTGTCTACTAGCTAATGATACTTCATTGGATGGAAAGATCAGGCTGATACTAAGCTTAAAAGCAAAAAGAATAAAAAAGAAACATGAAGTTCCCATAACATTTTATTTCTCTCTCTGCATAGTCATTCTTTCTGATAAGATAGGAGATAAGTAACAAAATAACACTATTTATTAGATTTTTCTTTGTGAAGTCCCAAGCACAGAGTGAAACCCAATTTAAACACAAATTTTCTGACTCCAAAAGACAAAATGGGTAGGAGGAGGAGGCTGTCTCCCCTAGTGATGTTGGTACTATAACTTCATCCAATATTCCCCATATATACCTGAACACCCAGTTCACAGATGTTCATTTCAACCACAAGTTCTTTGCAAATAAATTCTGCATTCCTAGAGTAGGAAAGATTTTATGGTATAAGCTCCTTATCACTAGGAAGATAATTTAAAAAATTAAAAATCAGCACCAAATGTGCCAATCTTTTAACCTCATTTCAATGCTCTCCAGAGAGCATTCTTCATTAAAGAGGCAGAAACAACTAGGGCTAGCACAATGGATGCATGGTGGCAGGTATGGAAGCTACAAATGGGTCCAACATCATGGGCACATGCTTATCAAGTCAGGAGATACTGTTATTGTCTAATGCCCAACCTGCCAGCAACAGAGACCAATGCTGAATCCTTGACAGACACTAATACCTCAAAGTGATCAACCAGCCTATTGATTTTGAAATCCAGTTCTGGAGGGGTCAGAGATTTATTTTGACTGGATTCAATATATATTATGCATATGAATTTACTTGCCTTTTCTGCCCACAGAACCATTATTGAGAGCTTTCAGAGTATTTGATCCAACAACATGGGATCCTAATAACATTATATCAATAATAGACACACACGTTACAGCAAAGGTTTGTGGGCTTGTGACCATAACATCCATGTAGTCCTATCACATACTGTATCACTCAAAGTTGTTGGCCTAATAAAGTTAGAGAATAGAATTTGATGACACAACTGAGGTACCAGCTTGAAGATGATATCCTGCAAGAATGAGAAACATCCTCCAGGACGTAGTGTGTACTCCTATCAGTGAACCTTCTATGATAGTGAAGGTTATGATCGGTGAACCTTCTATGGTATGATGTCTCCAATAGCTAGGGTGTTGCTATGGTATAAATGTTTGTGTCCCCCCCTCCCCAAATTTATGTAATGAAACCTAATCACCAATATAATGCTATTGGAGGGTGGGTTTAGGGAGGTGATTAGATCCTAAAGGCAGAGCTATCATGTATCTAGTTAGTGCCCTTATAAAAGAGTCTCTGGGCCAGGCACAGTGGCTCATGCCTATAATCTCAGCACTTTTGGAGGTCGAGGCAGGTGGATCACTAGGTCAAGAGATTGAGACCATCCTGGTCAACATGGTGAAACCCCGTCTCTACTAAAAATATAAAAAATTAGCTGGGCATGGTGGTGCACGCCTGTAGTCCAGCTACACAGGAGGCTGAGGCAGGAGAATTGCTTGAACCCAGGAGGCGGAGGTTGCAGTGAGCCGAGATCACGCCATTGCACTCCAGCCTGAGTAACAAGAGCGAAACTCCATCTCAAAAAAATAATAATAATAAAATAAAAGAGTCCCCAAAAAGCTGCTTTGCCCTTTTACACCATGTGAGGACACAGTGAGAGCATGCTACCTATGAACCAGGAAATGGATCCTTAGTGGACACTGAATCTGCCAGTGCCATGATCTTGGACATTCTAGCTTTCAGAACTATGAGAAATAAATTTCTGTTGTCAGCCACATAATCTACAGTATTTTGTTATAGCAGCCTGAAGAAACTAAGACAAATTTGGTCCATGCTCTGATATTAAGAAGTGGGGGTGCTGGTATATAACAGGTAACCTAAAAATGTAAAAGCAGCTTTGAAACTGAGTAATGAGTAGAGGCTGGGGAAAAGCCTACATTGTGATGAATGGGCTGTTACAGGTGGTTCTCATGAGGGCTCAGAAGCAAAGGAGGAGATATGTAGACAAAGTCTCCATCTTCTTTGAGACTTCATGAGTGTGAACAGAATTGTTGGTAGAAATATCAGCAATAAAGTCTATTCTTATGAGAGCTTAGACTGAAAGGAAGAACATATTAGTGGAAAGTAAAGGAAAAAGCAATCCTTGTTGGTAGTAACAAAAAACTTGGCCAAATTTTTTGTATGCTAGTGTTTTGTAGAAGGTAGAAGATGTAAGGTATGAAATAGGATATAAGGCTGAAGAAATGTGTAAGCAAAATGTTGAAGGTGCAGCTTGGCTTCTGTTGGAAACTCACGGTAAAATGTGAGAAGAGATAAATGATATAAAGACACAGGAATTTCATCAAAAAAGAGAATTTTAAAATTTGGAAAACCCGCAGCCCATCCATATGGAAAGGAATCAGAAAGTGTGTTTGAAGGAAACCCCAGTGGTGTGTCCAAATGTCATCTGATAAAGAGATTATACAGCCATCTGATCAGAAGCCAGAACCTATTGTTTAAGATAATGGAAGAGTAACTCTGAAGGCATTTTTCAGATTCTCAGGGCTGTCCTTCCAATCACAGGACCAAAAGGCCACACCCGGCTATTTTTTTGTATTTTAGTAGAGACGAAGTTTCACCATGTTGGTCATGCTAGTCTTGAACTCCTGACCTCAGGTGATCTGCCTGCCTTGGGCTCCCCAAAGTAATGGGATTACAGGTGTGAGCCACCATACCCGACCCAGAAATAATATTTTACCAGCTATCTGGTCATACCTTACCAGAGGCCAGTTGATACATAAAATTATTTTCTTATTACACAAGATAGCATACAACAAGTATAACTGGTATACAACTGACAAACAGATGAATGAGACAAAATAGAAATCATGGAACTAGATTTACACAGACACCAACTAGGAAAATAAAAGGCTTTTTCACCAAAAATAATTTTAGTAACTTTATCAATTATTATATAAAATTAATCTGAACCTCTACCTCATACCATAAACAAAAGTTAATTCAATAGCAATCATAGACCCAAACCTATATGAACAAAAAACTATTAAGATAATCATCAATTCAATTTCATCAAAGTTAAAATCTTTCTTCTTCAAAATTTATCATTTAAAAAAATGAAAATTAAGTCAGAAATTGGGAAAAGTCTATGTTCAATACATACACTGAGAAAGAAGTTGTATCCAAAATGTGTAAAGAACTTTTACAAATCAACAACAATATAAAGATGCAAAAATAATGTGCGAAAGATTTAAACAAGATGCTTCAAAAAAGAAGATCCAGAAACTAATTTTTAAAATTATATTAAAATTTCCCCCAATGGTCAGGGAAATAAAAATTGTTTGGGATAAGACAAATGCAAACTAAACACAAAGAGATTCACTGACTAACATGGAAAAATTTAAGAGGGACAAATAGTACTGATAAAGATGAAAAATGGTACAATCATTTTGAAATGTTGTTTGGTATTTTCTTATACCTAAACTCATAAATGCTTACCTCATGATACAGAATTCCACTTACTTACCAAAGAGAAATTTAAAATATGTATGCAAAAATATTAGTACCGAAATCTTTCTAGCAGCTCTGTTCATAATCTACAATAATCAAGACAGTGTGAAACTGGACAGGTGACAAATTGTTCAAAGAATGGTTGCTTATCTAAATGAAAGAAAGTCCATGTCAAAGGGAAAATCTTTTCAACAAATGGTGCTGGAACAATTTTACAAATTTTACATTTGTAAAGATTCTGCATTTTCTGCAAAAGAAGAAAGTTAAACAAGTTGTTTTATACAGGGGAATTCTACTCACTGTTTAACAAAAGGAATGAATTTTTGTTATATATGAAAACGTCAATGACTCTCAAAAGCGGTACTATAAGTAAAAGAAATCAGGAGCAAAAGAGAAAATACTGTATAACATCATTTACATGAAGCACGAAAGGAAAATCTAATCCATGAATGTCAGAAATAAGCCAAATGTTGGCCTACAAGCGACTAGGGGTTGACACTGACAAGAAACGCTCAGAAGGGAAATTCCTAGGCTCATGGAATTATCTATATCTCAATTAGGATGTTGGTTACATAGATATATGTTTGTCAAAACTTTGAATTGTTCAGTTAAGATCTTTGCATCTGCCATATATATATTTTCTTCCCAATGAAATAAAAGAAAATGTGCAAAAAGTATTCTAACTTTGGAATGTGAACAATAAAAAATTGTATACTATACCAAAGTAATCATTAAGTGAAAGATGGAAATTTCAAATAGAAATAATAAATAGATTTGAGGATTTTTGCAAGTATTCTAAATAATAATAAAAAAAAAATGAACTATTGAACGTATTTGAATTTCTTGCTGATTTGACCTGAAAACTTGTATCAATGAAAGTAACATAATATGCCACAACAAGAACACTGATGACACTAAGGTCACAATGGTTTATGATTTAAGGAGTATTTAAGATTAGCCATTGCACAAAGAAACTCTTAATTCTCTGTTCACATTTGAAAGATAATTCCAAGAGCTTTTCTTATATTTGACAATTCTGAAATATTACCTTACATTATCAGTAATAAATTATGAAGCAGAAGTAAACTTCTCTAAACTATCAATAATAAGGAACAATTTCAGATCAACTTTGCTAAAGACTTAATTATCTTTCTATTTTCCACAGAAAACGATAGTGCAATAATATTTATCATATAAAAAAGCAATCAAAGAGTATGTTGCCAAAAATGCAGGAAAAATGATTATAGATGTCTGTTAGGTCTTTAATTAATAAATATATTAGTTTTCTGGATTTTGTGATTCAGTGTATTTTAGCATTTTGTAATTTGCAACTTGTTATGGTTTCACATTTTAAATAAATATTCACTTTCCTACTCAATTTTGCAATCATAATTTTGTCATATTTTTTCTTAATACAGGCACACAAAATGACATAAGATTTAATCTCCATGAAGCCTAGATATGTCCCTGCTACAACTCTGGACTACCACTTCTTTCAAGGGCCAGTCTCATAGGTGATAATAATCCATCATTACATTCCCAGCGTGCTGCACCACTGCTTGTTAAGTGTTCTTCCCACTCCTACTCCAACCTTCCACCAGCTACTCCTCTCCATAGCTTCCCTATTGAATTAATAGATTAATTCCACTTGAAATACTTGAACCTAAACTTCAAGAACAGTGCTAGGATTTTCTTACCAACTCATCTCCCTCTAAACACACAACCCACACTATGCTTCTGAGATAGGAGGTGGGACTTGACTCTGGAGGTGGGGCTTGGAAATCAGACCAAATTGAGGTCTGGCTACAACAGGTCTAGGGCAGAAGCACTTTCTCCGTAAGACGCTCCCACCAGTGTGCCATGTCAGTTTCCCATTGCCATGTCAGTTTCCCATTGCCATGGCAACATCTACACGTTACCATCCCTTTCCGTGGCAATGACCAGACAACATGAGTTACCACCCTCATTCTAGAGACTTCTGCATAAGCCACCTCTTAATTTGCATATAATTAAAAGTGGGTATAAATATTAATGCAGAACTGCCTCGGATCTGCTACTCTTGGGCACATTCCCTATAGGGTAGCCCCGGTCCACATGGAGCAGTACCTCTGCTGCTGCTGCTGTGCACTACTGCTTCAACAAAAAGTGCTGTGAAAGACCACTGGCTTGCCTTGGAAATCCTTCCTGGGTAAAATCAGAAACCCCCAGAGCTAAGCCTCAATTTGGGGGCTTGCCTGTCCTGTATCACTTTGTTACAATTTCTCAGTCAACTCTGTTGTCATTTGTAGTGTCTCCAAACCTCTATAAATAGGAGTTCTATTTATAGGAAAAGGGATAAAATTACAATATTTAATCAACATCAACTACTAACCCATAAATAATTTAATACCTTTATGGCTCTATAAATACTGCAGTACAAATAATGACAAGAAGATTTTAAAATACAACAGTGAACTTCAAATAGAAAAGGAGGGAAAGTAGAGATATATTATAAATTTTTTCTCTCCTTTTCTTCTGGATCTCACAAAATTTACAATGAACAGCAAATGTTAAGATCTGCAAAATGGTATTTCTGCCAGTGAGTAAATAGAAGATTTAATCATGGTGGCCTTGGCAAGGTTGACAGAAAAGCTTAAAAATGAAGAATTCGATTATTATGCAGTTATTTAAATAGGTATTTACATAAAAATTATGAGAGAAAAATTTTCAAATATATTACCTTTAAAGTCTGGTTACAAAATAGTTTGTACAGTATGACAAATAGTGTTTATTTTTTAAACATTTATATATATAAAGCATAATATAATATATACACAAAAATCTAGAGGGAAATAGATGAAAACGTTAACAGTGAAGGATATCTCTGGATGGTGAGACTGCTGAATTTATTCCATTACACTTGTCCATAATTACCGTGCTTCAGCAATTAACATGTTATATCTTGTAGTAAAGAAGTTTTAAAAACAAACTTATAAAGGTTAAATGACATAGGAATTATTCACAATAAATAAAAAATTGGATAAAGAAATATATACACTATGATCCCAAGTATGCAAACATATGTGTATGTACGTTTAAGTACATGCATATGCAAATATATTTTATTTAAATATATTCATGTATATACAAACTAGCCTTCACACACACTAGAAAAAGATCAGAAGGCAATTTAGCAGAAAGTTAACAGCTTCTTTCTAAGAGTTAAGCATATGAATGACTTTGATTTTCTCACTTACACTTTGTGTATTTAATTTCTTCTGTAATTTTATATTTATTTTTAAATGAAGGAACTAAAAACAAACAAAAGAAAGGGGCAAATAAAGAGTGTCAGAAAACAATATCTGTTTTACAATAGTGCTCTGTAGCAGTACTGCCCAAAGCCAGATGTTTAATACTCCAGTGATGGTTTTTTCCAAATTTTTAATAAATCTCTCTTTGTTCAGAAAGTGGGAAAGGATAAACCTCAGGGTTTAAGTCCTAATATGGATATAAACAACTGAAGAAAAATTAGATGAATATGGAGAAGTGAAAAACAGCAGCATGAAAAGAAATAAAATGACAAAATAGACATGCAAAGATACATGTAAAGATTTGCAAATAAGTCAGCAAGCTTAGGATTGACTGCAGTTTGAACTTAGTTGTAGAAGGTATCTGAGGAACTCTAACACATACATATTTTGGACAAATATATTGTTAAAAAAAAAACCATCATCAACTCAGTCAATAGAATCAGCAGACTCACACATGCATGTGCACACACACACAGACACACACACACACCCCACCACCACCACCATGAATTATGAATATAGACTCTGAACCATAGATAGGTTGGAATACAGATCTGGCAAATGATTAACACCTACTTAAAGGGGTAAAAGGGCAAAGGAAAGGGAGTTATTGGGTGTTTCTAGGAAAATTCAATCCATGCAGAGAATGTTTAGCAACAATGGTGTCCACTCTTAAATGAAAAATGTTTGATTTCATATTAGAAATTTGAAGTTTATTTAACACTGTGTTTACTGAGTGTTTCCCAGTTATCTTTGTTCAAATTTGACAAGTACAGATAGGTATGGTTTATCAAAGAATTACTTGATCCTGGTATATTTTGAGAACCATCACTAACACACCAGTGCCCAAGTGAGAATCAATTCTCCCTGATTAAACTGCAACACCTGCCTTGTGAGGAGAGAAATTTGCGTAAGCATGGTTATTGTTTTGCTGCTGTAAATTGAAGGCCATAACATCTTAAAAACAAAACAAAAGCTGAGGTGTGCCTACGTGTCAATGTTCTCAGAATAGTATTTCTTCAGATTTATTAATTTCTGTGTCCTCTGTGTGTGATTGGTACAGAAGTATTTACTTTATCTAACTGAATTGAACTGAGGTCATAAAATTATCAAGAGTTCCAGTTTTCATCAGTACTTCACCCCTGAGTTAAGAGGTATTTTTTTTCTTGAGACGGAGTCTTGCTCTGTCACCAGGCTGAAGTGCAATGTTGTGATCTCGGCTCACTGCAATCACCACCTCCTGGGTGCAAGTGATTCCCCTGCCTCAGCCTTCCAAGTAGCTGGCACTACAGGCACTTATACCACGCCCGGTTAATTTTTTGTATTTTAGTAGAGACAGGGATTTCACCATGTTGGCCAGGCTGGTCTTGAACTCTTCACCTCAGGTGATCTGCCCACGTCGGCCTTCCAAAGTGCTGGGATTGCAGGTGTAAGCCACTGCACCCAGCCAGGAGTAATTTTCATTACTATACCCCAGAAACCATTTAAGCAACCCTTTCAGAGAAGGCTCCCATCGGCAGTGCTAAATTAAGTCTAATTGTGGAGGCTGGACACTAGCACAGGTGAAACTACAAACTGAACCCAAATCACCACTGAACTTTCAGAGGGTAATAACTTTTATTTCTAACTTATCCTATGTTTGAACCAGTGACTCACTTGTAAAAAGCAATTTTTAAAAATCATATTAACCATTTACTCCTTAAGGAACCTAAGCCTAATCTCTTTTTAAATCTGATGTTTACACTAATATATATGATTCTTTAAAGTAAGTATGGAAGATCTAATTCTAGGGTGGAAAATTATACACATATGGGTAGAGTCCAACAGCTTTTTGTTTTTTTCAAAACAGATTACCTCATGCAACATAATCTCCAACTGAAAATTGAGGAGATAGCAAAAGTAGGATTAGAAAAAGACATGTAATAAGCATGTCAGATAATGTTAGTTACCACAAGTGTTACTGAAACACCAGAGGTTCCATATAGGTCCTGCTGCTTGCCACACAGAAAGCCAATGACTGAGATGACAAGTACTGCCACAGAAGAAGGCTTTAGTCAGGTGCTGGAGCTGAGGAGCTAGAGCTCAAGCTCAAATCCATCTTCCAGACTAGCTAAAATTAGGAATTTAGATAGCAGGGAAGAAATGTTACTATGAATGGGAAAACAGGAGCTCCATAGGGGGTGAAGAAGCAATCATGTTGAATGAGGGGCAAGGTGTCTGACTGGATGTGATGATGTGGTGAATTTCAGCTCTTTCATACTTTTTGAGAGGCCTGGGGGATCCTTTCCCCGAGGAAGGAACAGATAAAAACAAATCTAAGTTTCAAGCTTTAAAACCAGAAGGATCAATTTGTGTTTATCAAAACCAAACAAAAACAAGTCTATGGAACTATTGGGTTGGTTTTTCAGGAATATAGTCAAAGGGGTACATGGGTGGTAAAATGAGCCAGTGCATAGAGTAGCTCCATATTTGAACACTTCTGCATTTTTACAAGAAGCAATACCATCTTATTCTATTTTCAGTGGCATCAAAATAAAAGTGTGCGTGGTGAGATGTAGAGTACCCCTGTAACTAAAAATTCTAATTTCAAGTTTTTGAAACATCAGAGTCTGATACAGAAAAAAGAGATTATCCTCCTACAGGAAGAAATTTAGATATGCAAATAGTTGGTCATTAATAATTTATAGGAACTATTGTTACTGGTGGTGAATCCATACAGGGCTGCAGCAACCACATTCCTTGCCTCTACTGAAGAAAGAATTCGACTGAGAGGCATGAAGCAGAAGGAGAGACTGAGACAAGTTTTAGACCGAGAGTCAAAGTTTAATAAAAAGTAGTAGAGCAGGAATGACAGGAAGTAAAGTACACTTGGAAGAGGGCAAAGAAGGTGACTTTAGAGTTTCAGGTGCACAGTTTGACCTTTGATTGAGGTTTAAATACATTGGCATTCTTCCAGAGTCTACGTCTCTTCTTCCCTTGAGGTGGGCTGTCCATATGCACAGTGGCCTGTCAACACTAAGGATGGGCCACATGCACAGTGTGTTTAATGAAGTTGTACACATGCTCATTTGAGGTGTTTTTCCCTTACCAGTCCAGTGTTTCTAGAGGAAGGTCATACAGCAGTTAAATGCTGCCATTTTGTCTTTTACTGCGCAGACTTGAGCCCACTTGCCCAACACCTAAGATCTTATTGGGAGGCTGCTAATCACCAGTTTCAAGTGTTTCTCTCCCACTGGGAGACTGCCTTCCCTGGTGCCAACTGCACCCACTTATGATTTTAGAGAGACAGCTTAAAAACAGGCTGGGCATGGTGGCTCACGCATGTAACCCCAGCACTTTGGGAGGTCCAGGTGGGTGGATCACCTGAGGTTGGGAGTTCCAGACTGCCCTGACCAATATGGTGAAACCCCATCTCTACTAAAAATATAAAAGTTAGCTGGGTGATGGTGGCATGCGCCTATAATCCCAGCTACTCAGGAGGCTGAGATGATGGGAGAATCACTTGAACCTGGGAGGTGGAGGTTGCAGTGAGCAGAGATCATGCCACTGCACTCTAGCCTGAGTGACAGAGAGAGACCCTATTTCAAAAAAAAAAAAAAAACAAACAAACAAAAAAACAAAGCTTACCATCACCTGATGGCCACCTGACATTCCTGGTTGGGGGTTAGTGGGACATCTCCTTCCCTGCTCAGGTCTGCCTGAGTACCTCCCCTAACACTACCACTGTTTTTTGGTAAGTATTTTCAAGTCCTGGAAAAAGGATGAAAAATAAGTCTTCCTATTTAATTTGTTTGTAAAACTTCTGCAACAAAGAGAAAAAGAAAGTCAGGCATAATCTTGCTCTGTCAGCTTCTAAAATATCTGGTACTCCAAAAATCTCCTCCTCTTTACCTATGCTTTTGGTGTTTGTCATCAATAGACTATTTGGTAGTTTTATTTATGTAATTGAATGGTCCTCTAGAGACCATTAAAGTTTACATAAAGGAAATATTTTAATACAATGGAATCTCCAAAATGTAAAAGAGCAGATGAAAATGTGAGTGCTCTAGTGTTTCTTGCCTCTTCGCAGTTGATATCCACCCCCATTTTACCAGAAGTGGGATACAGCTACACGACACCCTGCTTCACAAAGCTGCCCATCCCTGATATAGATATTATACTAATTTTACCCTCTAGATAAGGATGTGCACAGGGTCAAAAATAATAAATGTTTAAAGTCAGGATGAATTTTAATTCCTGGTCCTCAAAAATTCCATTAAGCTATATGATTTCCCACAACCATGATTCTACCAATCAATTACACTAATAGTCTACAGGAAACAATCAAACCACAACATTAAAGTAACAAATAAGTGTTTTTGTTTAAGGGAATGAAATGAACAACTTTAAAAACAGAGGCTGTTAGATGTGAATGCATGCGTTTTATAGAGTTTACTGTGGCATTTTCCAAATATGCCAATACTATAATTTATCCTCAAATTATAACATATTAGGAATGTAATACGCTCATAATAGGGAAGAAATGGATAAATGGGTAGATGAATAATATATGTATTGATTTAACATCTATTGATTACTATATTCCAACCGCTTTTAGATAACAGCCAGTGCTCTAAGGTATTTGTCCCCCAAGAAAATGAGCTCCGTAGTCTGTGAAAGGAACCAGGAGGTCAGTGTGCCTGGAACATGCTAGGGAAAATAACACAAGGTGAACCTGGAAATGTAGGCAGGTGCCAAGTAATGTGTGATATCACAAGCCATGGTACTCATGGTACTTGAACACTAACATAATCTATCTTTTTAAAAAGTCATTCAGATCATTACCAACAAAGCTGGTACCCCACAAAGGATGCGGTCTTTCTCTGTTTGATGTCACAAAACCAATATATGAGATCAAAAGTGTCAAGCAGTGGAGGCTTTAATCCATGGCCATGGAATTGAGAAGTGGAGCATGGTTCACAAATCAATTTCTTCACTAGTAAGGAATGAGAGGGTTAAATTATAGGGTTTCTCTAATGAAGGGATTGGACATTAAAAGCAAAAGGAGGAATATTTGTGTCTTTTCTGGAAATGGGCAGAGAACTTCCTGAAACCAGCGTGCTGGCTTCCTTTCTGTCTTCTTCTCACTTCTTTAAGGCATTGTTATGGCAATTGTCAACTCTCATGGTGCTGGTGGGAGTGTCATTTAGCATGGAAATGAGATTATAATGAAGTCTGAAGTCTTTTTGAAGTCACTTGGTCTACTGTCTTGGTTCTAAGCAGTCTCAGCTGGTCTGGTTACAAAGGGAGTTTTTTATCACTGGTATCCTGTTTCTTAATGACAAGCAGAGTTACAACAAAGTAGAAATTCAGCTATTTACATAGGGATTACACCAGGTAACAAGATCAACTAGACAAGAGTCTGTTGCCAACAGGAGGTATTGGTAGCTTAGACTGAGATAGTGTCTGAGAAGATAGAAAGAGAATAGATACCACCTAGATCTGTAGGTTTGATGGATAGTACTAACTGATGGCCAGCAAGGGAAAGGTACAGAGAAGATAAAACAAGAGGCTGAAAAACTTATTAGATGACAATATTATTTATTGAACTTGAAAAGACAAAGCACAGGGTACTGAAGGACAATCAAGAGTTACATTGTGATCATCTTAATTCTGAAATGCCAGTTAGACATCTGAGATAATGCAGGTAGATATATACTCAGGACTATATATAGTCTAAGGGTTGAAGTACCCTAGGGAAGGCTAAAAAAAATTAGAAAGATAAGTACTAGGTTTAAATCATTCTATTATAAGGACACATGCACGCAAATGTTCATTGCAGCACTGTTTACAATAGAAAAGACCTGGAACCAACCCAAATGCCCATCAATGATAGACTGGACAGGGAAAATGTGGCACGTATACACCATGGAATACTATGCAGCCATAAAAAACGATGAGTTCATGTCCTTTGTAGGGACATGGATGAACCTGCAAACCATCATTCTCAGCAAACTGACACAAAGAAAATCAAACACCACATGTTCTCACTCATAGGAGGGTGTTGAACAATGAGAACACATGGACACAGGGAGGGGGAGCATCACACACTGGGGTCTGTTGAGGGCAACTAGGGGAGGGACAGCAGCGGGTGGGGAGCTGGGGAGGGATAACATGGGGAGAAATGCAGATATAGGTGATGGGGAGGAAGGCAGCAAATCACATTGCTGTGCGTACCTATGCAACAATCTTACATGTTCTTCACATGTACCCCAAAACCGAAAATGCAATATATATATATATATATATATATATAAGATAAAGATAAGTACTAGATTTTGGATCCATTCTGACATTCAAGGTTTTAATAGAGGAGGAGAAGTAGTAAATAAAACTAATAAATAGCCAACCAAGTGGATGAATAGTGAGGAGTGAGAAGTCACCACCACAAGAATTTTAATAAGAAAGGAATTGTCAATTTTGTCGAAAGCTGCTGAGAAGTCAAATGTGATGGGGCATTAAGTGAGCATTGACTTTGGCATTCAAGAGACTGTTTGGTAATTTAATAAGCAATTTCAGTGGAGGTGTATGGGCAATATCTGGAGTGGAGTGGCTTTGAGGTGAAGATAGAGTGGGTAGTGCAGTGTGACTCTTGAGAATTTTTTTCTGTGAAAGACAACAGGGAAGTGAGAAGGCAGCTACAACTGGGTTGAAAGATCAAGAGGTTTCCTTGTTGTGTATATGACTGTTGTTGTTTGTATAATGTTAAAGTTAAAAAAAAGCACAATACGGCAGCACATTTGTATATAAATGGGAATCATGAAAATAATGAAGATGTGATGATTCAGGATAGTGAGAGAATGATTGCTAGGGAGGTTCCTAATAAGTCTAAGAGTACAGTGTGCAGAATACAAGGCAGGAGGTTGGCACAGGATAAAAGCAGGACCTCTTTTTCCATTGTAAAGAGTAGAAAGAACAGAGCACGGTTTAGACACAGAATATGGATATTTTCTCTAATAGTTTTCAAATTCAGTGCATTCTGAAGTGAAGGGCATGGGGTGAGGTGAAGCAGAAATACCCTGAGTGAGCAAAGTAGCAGGATAAATTGCAGAGGTCAAGTGCAAAATGAAAATGCAGGATCCCTTGTTGAAAATGCAGGGAAAAAGTATGCAAAACACCAAATGTAATTTTTTTTCTGTTGTCTCTCAACTTTCTATCTTGTGTTTTGTTATTTAATATTGTTCTAAGCAAAGGGAAATTAAAATATTAAATTCTTAGCATAAATTTAAGCACTCATTGTTACAATGCCTTTTTAACTAGGAATATAAAAGCAGTAATTATTTAAAGCAAATCAAAATTACACAATTTGTATTCCACAGCTAGTATTCAGAGGGTGCTTCAAATTAGCCAGAAGAATTGGCCCTGCCAGGCATGTAGCCAGCAGAAGGAGTGCTCCTTTGGAAACTAGGACACTCATGGGCAAGTCTAGACTCTCATATGTGCCTGGGGTCTCCATCCCATGTCTCACAGCATGCTGGGGTCCCATTCCTTCCAGCTGCTAGACTAACATATGCCCTTGTTGATGAAGTGGCTCTAGGGAAGTCAAGTCAGTTATCTCTCCTTCCCACAGGCCTGCTGCTCCAATGATGGTGAATGGGCCATACCCCAGGGTCCTTAAACTCCAATATGTGCCAGGATATACTCGGTACCTGGATCAAAGGTGGGTTAGGGGCTTTCTCCCACCCATTTGTGATCTTTTCCTGGCCTATATGCATTTGCAACTGCCACCTCAGAGTAAAAACAGTGCCACCACATCCCACCCAGGAGGAGAAGGTCGACAGTGAATGGAGTGCGTCCCCCAACTCACACAGTCCAGTCACTGCTCCAGACAAAGAGTAATGGACTTCCTGGGATGGAACACAGAAAGGAAGGCTGGGCAGGGTGAAGTGTCAAGGGTAGCAGGTGGCCTAGAACCCTAGAAGGCAAGGAGGTGTCAAGAGGCAGGACCACACATAATCCAAGACTCCAAGTGCTTGGCATCTGCTCTCTTATCCCATAGGACTTCAGATGAAATGTGAGTTCTAAGATAACATTGAGAATTTGAAGGAAGCAACCGCAGATAACCACAGACCATCAAGCTACAATGTGGGGTGGAGGTGAGGGGGTTCTGAGCATAGAACTTTGTATGTTTGCAGAAGACCATAAACACGGTCCTGTGTGCAAGTGTTTGAAAGAGATCATTCAGCTAGTTGTAAGGTATGATGGCTTCCCCTTCGTAAAACCAAATCATTATTACAGTTTAAGTGGGAGATATTTCTCTATGAATCTCATGTTTCTGCATATCTTGTCCTCTTGCCAGAGAGGCACTGACTGCCTTTAATTCCAGACTCTTTTCAAGGATATTTGTATAGTGAACTGCCATGGAAGGTTGAGATAAGGCCTGTATCCGAAGCAAAGGGGAAGCATGCTTCTTGCCCATTATAAGAGATTCTGATTTTTTAAGCCCACACCTTCCCCTCCTGTAAGCAGTTCATGATTTGTGCAGGTTTCATCTAGCCCTCTTCCCATCTCCCTGTGGGAACTGGGGCTTAGGAAACTGGCCAAAACAGAAATGCTGATACTCTGGCTACCATTTAAGCTGACCCATTTATCTCTGACCTATGGATTTCATAACTTCTATCAGCATCTATTAAGGTGTGGCCGGCTAACTTGCAAGTAAGGTAAAAATCCAAGTTATTCCTACTTTTGCTTTAATTCTGTACTCTCTGATCTAGAGTTTCCATGAATAACTCAATTTCCAAAGTACACTCTAAATAAAGTCATTATCATTCCCCTTGAGCAGATCCAGGAAATGCAGGCACAATCTCTGGAAAATAAGCATCTAGCTTCTAAAACATTGCTCTGCAAAGTGTTTCATTGGATCATAATTGATGATACATACATCCACAAAAAGTTGCCCACAGTGATGTAAGTTCAAAGTAATATTGTTTTACTGCAAAAATTTAAAGATCTTTTAATGAAGAATTCCGAAAAGATTTTCTTCATGCACTCCATCAATAACAATTTTGAGCACATATCTTGAATACGTATGCATGCATTTATACATAAATTACTGAACTATAGTATTAATGTTATATATATTTTTAAATATACAAAAATAAAAAGAAATTTAAAAGGTTATGAAAATAAATTTACAAGGAAACTTTCTCATGGTTCCTTCCTTCCTGCTACTGAATCATCTGTGTAGCCTATGATATGAACACACCCCATTTGGAGAACACTGTTTCAGTGAGTTGATGTGCATAACAGATCTGCAAAGGGGAGATACATGTGTAGTTTCTCCAACACAAATGACTATGGAACTTTTTTTCCTTTTAGGGGGAACTCTCTAAGATGAGTGTTTCTTTGAATGTACCTGCAATAGACCGAATGTTTATGTTCCCTCAAAATTCGTATGTTGAAACCTAATTCCCAAAGTGATGGTATACGGAGGTGAGGTTCTTGAGAGGTGATCAGGTTTTGATGGTGGAGCCCTTATGAATGGGTTAGTACCCTTATTGTAAAGAGACAGAAAGCTGCCCCTTCTGCCATGTAAGGGCACAGCAAGAAGACAGTTGTTTACAGACCAGAAAATGACACTGAATGTGCCAGTGACATGATCTTGGGCTTCTCATCCTCCATAACTGTGAGAAATAAATTTCTGCTGTTTACAAACCATCTAGTCCATGGTATTCTGTCACAGTAGCCTGAAAAGATGGCTGGGCACAGTGACTCACATCTGTAATCCCAGCACTTTGGGAGGCCAAGGTGGGTGGATCACGAGGTCAAGAGATTGAGACCATACTGGCTGACATGGTGAAACCCCATCCCTACTAAAATAAAAATTAGCCGTGCATGGTGGCGGGCACCTGTAGTCCCAGCTACTCTGGGGGCTGAGGTAGAAGAAGAGCTTGAACCTGGGAGGCAGAGGTTGCAGTGAGCCGAGATTGCACCACTGCACTCCAGCCTGGTGACAGAGAGAGACTACATCTCAAAAAGAAAAAAAAAAAGAGTAAAAAATACTGATCTAATCTCCAGAGGCTTCAAATTGGTGATCCGGAGCAGTCTCATTTATTATAACTGAGTTTGCATGACTTTACTCAGCAATGTAGTTACTCTCCAATTTACCTAATCTTCAGAAATTGTTGAGTTACTAATCTTCTTTATTATTTATTTATCTAGCATATAAAATTATTTTCATGTTTTGTCTTCACGTGGATTGGTTTGAATACCACACAAAGTTTAGTGAGAAGGTTCATAGCCTTAGGGGAGCATAATTTCTTCAGAATGGACACAGATATTTTTGGCCAGCGTTAAGTAGGTGATAGCTTGCTTGAATTGGACCTACATCAAATGACATGGAAGGTAAGTTAATCTTTAATGCCTAGCCCCACTATTGTTTTAGGATTTTTTGTGCCAAAACACATTATTCCTATATTATTTATGCTTTTTCATCTTTAAGAGGGTTACAGACCTATGGTCGAGTCTGGGAGATACAAGTTGTAGGCTGATGCAATAATGAAAGAATAAGAGGTATAAATTTGTCATCACTTTCTATGCCATGCCATTAGCTAGAGATCAACTTTTTCACACAGTTAAAAAAACATTAAATTTACTTTGGAGTTATTCTGTTGGACTGTAAATTAGAAAAAAAAATAATTTAAATGTTTCTGAAATTCTTATCATGAAGGTAAATTAAATATTTCAAAGTACGTAACTGAATTACATGAATTCTGCATAATTTGCATTGCTTCTGTGATCCAGTGAAATAAATGGAACAAGAGAGAAAGAAATATATAAACAAAGTGAGTGCCTTCTTTTATTTGAAACATTTGCAAACGTTATCCAGGAAAAGGAGGCATTTTGTAAGGTGTTATGCCAACTGGAATTATATTGCCATTCATTCTACTCCCATAGGGAGAAAGTGAATGAGACAGTAATTGATTTCTTCCAAGAGGAACCATCACCCGTGACTCTTACTGTTCTTATACATCATTAGTCAGACAATAGAAAGTTTCCTAATGGGATTTTAGAGTCTCTTGAACCTAGACAAAATGTATTTTCACATGTTTTAATTATTAAATTTCAATATTGTATGATGCACCATGTTTTTGCTATTCTACGCTAACCAATAGAGATTACAACAGTGAGACATAATATTGGAACCAAAATTAAGGGTCTAGTGAATAAGGAACCTAGAATGAAGTATTTTTCAAAGGTATAACAGTTGTGGAGTGCTCACAATAATTTAACTTAATTACCCTAAAGAGAGGAATATATTGGAGACATAAAAAGTACAATATTTAAATGTTTGAGCAACAAACAGGGTAAGGTAAACATAAAAACTGTCCATGTTGAGTGTCTTTAGTCCACATCCACCTTTCTCTCTCGGCCCCATAAGAACCAAGACGGCCTGTTTGACACTCCACAATTTATCCTAGCATTTGAACTAAAAAACTGGAATGAACAACTCTAAGGAAACAGAACCAGAAAGGGTGAATGATAAGCATTCAGTCTCATGTTCAAATAAATGAATAAATTTGCATTAGTTTTTAAATGGTTTCTGTTACACCTGGTAGAACTTCAGCAAACAGATTATGGAATCCTACCATCTTGACATTTTCTTGTTCTTCTCCCTTTCTTTCTGTATGTATAGAATATATATAGAAATATTGTGCATATATAATTCTCTAGTAAATTTCTACATATAGAAACACATGTATATATCTACACATACAAATCATATATATATATATATATATATATATTTTTTAAATCATGTCTCTGTGGGAACAAGATGTAATACTCTCTTTCAAGTTGCTGCCACACTCTATTTTTATGGCTTGTACTTTTGGCAGGCTTAGATGGTCTAGGATGAAGAATCATATACAGTTAAGCCACCTGTCTATAACAAAGTACAAAGTCAGGGGAAAGAAGCAAGCTATAAGTTGAGCAGTCGTGCTTCTTCTATCCCTGGGTATTGATAACATAACTAAACCTTAAAGGATTAAAGATCTATTTTTCAAAATATAGAACACAGGGATTGTCTTTCTCCTTTTCTATTTTTTTTTCTTCATGCTGCTAAGGTGGCAACTAAATTAATAGTTTGTTTGCCAGGTATGAAGTTTTTTTGTTTTCTTTTTAAGGTTAATTTAATTTAATTAATTTTATATACTTTAAGTTCTGGGGTACATGTGCAGAATGTGCAGGTTTGTTACATAGGTAAACACATGCCATGGTGGTTTGCTGCATCCATCACCTCCTTATCTACATTCGGTATTTCTCCTAATGCTATCCCACCCCTAGCCCCACAGTCCCTGACAGGCCCCAGTGTGTGATGTTCCCCTCCCTGTGTCCATGTGTCCTCATTGTTAAACTCCCCACTCATGAGTGAGAACATGTGGTGGTGTTTGGTTTTCTCTTCTTGTGTTAGTTTGCTGACAATGCTGGTTTCCAGCTTCATCTATGTCCCTGCAAAGGACATGAAGTTTATCAATAGCATAGAAGCGGCAAATAAACAGAAAGAGATTACAAAATAGTGTTGATGATAGTTAGCACTAAATATTAAATCTACCTCCTCTGCACAATTAAGCTCAGTGCTGAACATTTGGAAACAGAAGAAACTAATAACAAATTGCCTCAGCTTCGCAAAGTCAGAAGCTTCCAGAGCTATGCGAATACTGTGGAAGCGATGAGGGCAGAAATCAGGACAATGAGCTCATGATTAAGCTGACAGGGAGACTCACCACGTGAAACAATGCAGTTTCCAAAAGCAGCATTAATAGCTCTGACTGAGCATCTAAGAGGTTACTCTGCTGATGCAAATACTAAACAGCCTGATTTCAGTTTCCAACTTTGTTCCTCGGAGAAAAACCAAACCCAATTGTACCAATGTTGATTTCCCTCCTTTCTCTATCCTGTAACCACAAAACATAAGTTCCTTCAATAATATCAGAACATATGTTCACAACTATAAATCATGACATTAGTTGGCAACATTAGTTGTTTCCTCATTTGAAAGAGCATTTGAGTAACCCAAATTCGGATCACTATTAACAACGAGTTGCCATGTTAAACCTAGGCAGTCTCAACTTTATTTCATCTCAGTGTAACTACTTTTCTGTTAACAAATTAAATAGCAAAATGTTGTTTCAGGTTGTGTTTTAAGGTTGTACCCTAGAGAGAAATTCCAGAATCAGCTTACTCAACAGAGCCGCATTTCCTAGCTTACATTTGACTGAATGTGATCTGTCCACAAAGTGCTTTGGTGTGAAGATGGTGGGTGATACATAATAACTAAATGGACAGAATTATATTATGGCACTTAGGGAGGGAAACATAAGAAACATTATGGCCAGTCATCGACATTGCAATCAAGCTGTTCTAAAGGAATGTCATATGAAATATGTTGTCAATAAGAGCAGTTTCAATTACTTATTCTTATTAACATAAGCAAACAATCACTTGTAGAAGGATCATTTTAAAATATTTATTTGATCATCAAGTTTTGCATCAAAAGTGCTCTTGTTCATTACTTCTTTGTTAAGTAGCAACATAGATCTTAAAACATCTAACATAGAAAATAATAAAATAAAATTAATAAAATAAAATAAAAATTTTGAAATTTCTGAAATTTGAAAATTTGAAATTTCAGAAATTTTGATACCAAAATTGATTTCAACATTGGTTTCCATATTGATACCAAAGTGTGACCATTTATCTGGTAATTCCACTATTTGAAATTTATCTGATGGAAAGATAAATGAAAATATGGACTAATACATACTAATATACAAATATGCTGTTGATTGTATATAAATAGTAAAATCCAAAAATATATAAATACCTATTAATAAGAAAATGATTATAGGATTTATAGAAATATTTTATATTAGGCAGAAGCTTAAAATGTGAATTGAATAAGTGCTTGTCAATATGGATTAAATGGGGGAAACAAAGGTATGTTATAAAACAGTATATGGCATAAGGCAAGTACTTGATACTATCTGTAAAGTAGGTATATTTGCCTTTTCTCAAATACACATATGAAATTTTAAGAAAGAAACACAGGAAAACATTAAAGCTATGAAAGTAATTATCTTTGGGGAGTGAGACAGGAAAAGAGAAGAAGGAAGAGAGAAATTTACTAATTATATTATGTATTTCTATTTAATTGTTACATGCATGAGTTTTTATGTATATATATATACACATGTACATATGTATATATATTATCCATCTTTATGTATCAATCTTAGCACTTCCCCATGTATTTAGTCCTTTTCCTCACATTCCCCCTGTCATTATTTTAGTAAGGAGGCCAGGGCATCTCATAATGTCTCTCTTTTAATAAAATTTAATAAACATTTGTTAATTGTCTAATAAAAGAGAGGCATTATAAATGTGTATAGTTTTGAAACAACAATATCACTTCCAAGAATCAAGTCTGGGCACTGTTTTACAAACTATGGTTTTATTAATTTGTGGGTAGGGAAATCAATGTATCGGTAAGAAATCAACATTTTATATGAGCTATATTCAATAAACTAGCATAGGGATGAAACAAAAGAAAACACAGAGAAATGGTGAGTGTTGTGTTGCTTAGCTTCTGATGTATATGTGAAAGAGTATGAAGATATTTTGCCATAGGTTGTAAGCACTGACTGAATAGATTAGATTATCTATGTTCTATTTCTTTTACATATTTCAATGCTATATTACTTAATGCTGAGTAAGCACCTAGAACTCTAACAATGAGAAAAAGCTGAATAGCTTACAAAATCATAATTTTGGGGGCCTTTTAGATAGTAGAAGACACAAAGAAACTGGATAAACTGTATTCTCAAAGGAAACAAGCACATTGGAGAAAAGGTAGAACACAATTTAATTTTGTGCCAAGCAAGACAGCAAGAGAGTAAGAGTCAGCCTCCATAAAAGCAGGTGAGAAGAACACAATTGAATTTTAATGAATTATTTAAGGCTCGATGTGGGGTACAGTTGACTTTTAGAATACTTGGGAACCCAAGATACAAGGAGATTTTTCATTTACTCATCAGGCCTTTTTCACAGATCTTGCTGAGATTCTCATGGAAAACTGGGGCAAGGCAGCCAACATGTGAACATTATCTGAGTGTGTGGACTTTGAGAGCTGGCCTAGGTCTAGGGGCGGACAGCAGTCTCTGGAGGCACCATTCATGTTTTTCATGACCTGCATGAACATAAGCAGGTGATCAGCTGCCACTGCAGGACAGGTCTCAAATCTGCCACATTGTGGAACGTTTTCTGATACGTAGCAAAATCCATCTTCTGCTAGAGAAGAAGTCGGAATCCTCTCACTCCCCCGGTACTTGCCCTGACAGCAGGCAAGTTCAATTGCCAGTAGATTAGATTTGTCTTAACAAGGGCAAAAGCCTCTGTCACTAGCAGAGGGGCAGGATGCTGAAACATTCTCACAATTCTGCACTGATACAAGCACAGTTCATTGCCACAGAGGAGCAGAGAAGGGGCTCAGAGAGCATATTTGCATTAGAGGAATCGGTTGTTTGTCATTATGGAAGGATTAGGAATCCTGGGAAAGTCTCACCATTACTTGAAATGTTATATTAATATTTGAAAGTACACTCATAAATTTAAGATCTAGATTTTAAACCTAAAAGCAGAATTTCTCAACCTTGGTGCTATTAACATGGCTAGCCAGATATGTCTTTCTTGCGGAGGCCACTGTTTGCATTATAAGAGACTCTACCTCTACCTTATAGATGCCAGTAACATCACCCAGTTGTGACAATCCAAAAGGTCTCCCAGATATAAATATTGCCAAATGTCACCTGGGGGCACACAATTACCACAGGCTGAGAACCACTGGCCCGATTAATGATAGATAGGTAGGTACATAGATAGATACATAGGTAGATAGGTAGATAGATAGCTCGTAAGCTAATAGATTAAATGATAAAAAGTAATCGCATTTTAAAGAGGCCAGAAAGAGGAAAAAAGGAACAAAGAATACACCGGTCAAATGGAAAATGAGTCATTCAAGTATCACAAATAAAAAAATAAATAAAGACTGTCTTCCATTTAATCTGAAAGCATCTCTCAGATTTGGTATTTGGCATTTGGAGTATCTCAGGCATTAGTGAAAGTGTAGTGATATTTTACCTTCATGCCTAAACTCCCCCGTTTTCCCTTTATAGGTCTCCATCCACAGTAACTACCTGCAGTCATCCCACTTGTTTTTCAGGTAGATTGCAGTACTCTTCACCAAAAATTCATGGCTTAATCTTACATATCAAAAAAAGTCATGTTTTCTGTTTTGCTAATACGTGCTTTATTTACTCCAAGTTTCTTCATTAAGATGGACTTTGACATTTCGTCATAAGCTTTCCCCCGCAGGCTCCAAATATAGACTTGTAGAGCAGGGATCTTCGTCTATTTTGTTCAAAAATGATGTTCAGATTGTTAGAACATCAATCTGAACAGTATTTGAAACCTGGAACAGTATTTGGAACATAGAACTGGGACAGTATTTGGAACTTAGAACTCTAGGAAAAACATTTCCTGAATGAACTAATGAAAGGATGAGTGAACAACTGAAATGTATAGTAGAGTCCATTCCTTTTCATCTATTTAAAGCTTAAGCTACGACGTTTTTCCATTTCCTTTATGTCAAGTTTTTGCCTCCCACTGAATCATTCATAACAGCATACAAACATGTTGACCTCACTGCCCCTGCCGGCTCTTACTCCATTCTTGCTCTCTTTGGTAGCAAAATACCCTAAAAAGTTGGGATATTTTCTCCAGTTCATCTCCTGTTATCTTTTAAACCCACTTCACCTATTTTTTCACCCCCAGAGCTCAATGAAACTGCTTTTGTCAAGATCACTAATGTCTTTTGTTGCTCTCAGTCCCAATCTTATCTGACCAATCTGCAGCATTGGACATAGTTGATTTTTCCTAACCCTTGATAAGACTTTTTCCCCGTTGACTTCCAGGACTCTAACGTCTTTTACTTTTCCCCTTCTACTTTGTTGGTTACTCCTTTACTGTATCCTTTTTTGGACCTCTTCCTCTCTACCAGACTACTTCATGTTTTAGGGATGCAGACCTCTGTTTTAGGGATACAGAGCTCCATTCTAGGTCTTTTGTCTTCCCTATCATGCTTATTCACTGGGTGATCTCATCTAGTCTGTGGCTGTAAATACCACCTATATACGGAAGTTTCCCTAATTTATGTATCTTAGCCAGATTTCAATCTCAACTCTAATTCTTAAATCCAATGCCACTAGATACCTCTACTTGAACGTCTAAAAGATATCCCAGACTCAACAGATCAAAAATTGAACTCATACTTTTTCCTTCCATCCTACCCTATAAACTTGCTCTACTGCAGCCTTTATCATGATATTAATACTTGATGTCAAATCCCAATTTTTAACTTACTCCAGAAAAAAAGAAACAGGGAAGGGAGAATTTGGAAGGAATGCAGAAAGAAGGCAGAAGAAAGGCAGGAAGGCAGGAACTAAGGGAGGGAGGGAAGAAAACCTTAGTGTTATTCTTCTCTGACATAACACATAAAATCTATCAGCAAATTCTGTTGGTTATACCTTCAAAATGGATATTATATCTTAAATATAGTTGAAATTTGATTACTTCCAACTATAATCACTGCTACCAATCCTGCATGAACTACCTTGACAGGATACTGTAATAGTATTCTATGCTCTGCCTTTATACGTATACAGTCTATTTTTTAATATAGCAGCAAGTGTTATCCTTTTCAAATTTATGGCAGATGATCTAGCTTATCACCACACATCCCTCCACAAGTTCTCCACCTTACTTACAGACAGCCTTACATTCTTCCAATGGCCTGCAATGTCATGATCTACCAGACTCATCTTTATGACCACATCTCTTACTGCCCTTCTCCCAGCCAAATTGGCCATTTTGCTAATTCTCATGTGTGCCGGGCACACTCCTGCCTTAGAGTCTGTGTTTGAGCAGTTCCCTGAACATGCTTCCCCCAGGAGTTCACTGGACTAATTAGCTCATCTGCTTCAAGTATTTGCTCAAATTTCAAATTCTTATAGAGGGCTATTTTACCACTTCATTCAGTACTGCAGCTTGCCTCCCATATTCTCAGCCTCCCTTTCTCTATAATAATTTATACATTTAAAAATGTATGCATTATCTTCCACCATACCCCATCATGTACTTATTTATTAAAATTGTCATTATCTGGTTACTCCACTAGAATACAAACTTCAGAAAGGCAGAAATCTCTCTATATTTTGTTCACAATATACCTAAGTACAGACAACACTGCCAGATTCAATTGTTACTGCCCAAAACTTTTGGAAGCCCTTCTAAATTGAAATTAATAAATTGGTCAAGAATAGGCCGGGCGCGGTGGCTCACGCCTGTAATCCCAGCACTTTGGGAGGCCGAGGTGGGTGGATCACAAGGTCAGGAGATCGAGACCATCCTGGCTAACATGGTGAAACCCCGTCTCTACTAAAAATGCAAAAAATTAGCTGGGCGTGGTGGCGCGCACCTGTAATCCCAGCTACTCGAGAGGCTGAGGCAGGCAAATCGCTTGAACCCAGGAGGTTGCAGTGAGCTGAGATTGCGCCACTGCACTCCAGCCTGGATGACAAGAGCGAGACTCCTTCTCAAAAAAAAAAAATTGGTAAAGAATGCCCACTGTGAAAGCTTAAGTCAAACTGAAAATACTAGGCAAAACAGTAAGATTGAAAACAAAGTTACATGATATTTGGGGAAAAAGTTCACATATTTGTAATTTACACAGAAAACCCAAATACAAACTTTGTAACAAGAATTTATCAATATTGCTATATGTAAAGTTAACCTGAAAACAGTATTCTCAGGCACTAGTAAAAGAAATGTAATAAAAAGACAACCACACTTACAATCACAAAACAAATAAGAAATCTATAAATTACTTAAGGTCAAAAATAGTAGAAGTGCAAGAAAGTTATGAAGAAAATAACCATATCATTGAAAGACCTTTTCACCATGTGCAGTGGCTGATGCCTGTAATCCTAGCACTCTGGGAGGCCAACATGGGAGAATTTGCTTGATCTCAAGAGTTCGAGACCAGCCTGGGCAACATAGTGAAATCCAGTCTCTACAAAAATAAAAAATAAAAACATTAGCCAAGTGTGGTGGCACGTGCCTGTAGTCCCAGCTACTTGGGGGGGCTGAGGCAGGAAGACAGCTTGAAATTGGAAGGTTGAGTCTGCAGTGAGCCGAGATCGCACCACTGTACTCCAGCCTGGGTGACAAAGTGAGAAACTGCCTCAAAAAAGAAAAAGAAAAAAAACAATTGAAAGACATTTTAAAACACCAAGTAAAATAAGATTAACATCAAGTTCATCAGTAGAAAGTTTCAATATTGTATACCTGTTCATTAACCTCTACTGAATATATACACTCACATCCCCCAAAAGATTTCAATTTATTGTTTATATTTGTTTGGAATCAAGTATACATATGTATGAAAGAACAAAGTGCTAAATAGCCAAGATTTTTAAAATCAGCTTGTCTAACAAGGATTTAAGGCCAAGAATCGACAAACATACCAATGCAAAAGAACAGAGAACAAAGACACAGATCCTAAAAACAACTCACACATAAACATAATACTTATATACTATGGAAAAGCCATTAAAAATCAGTGGTAAAGGCTAAAATATACAATAAATGGTGTCAGGGTGTATGTTAGCTGCATGGAAAACAGTAACAATTATCTTTCTCATACCATACCCCCAAATAAAGTCTGATTAAATTAAGGAGTTAAAAGTGAGAAAAAGTTACCTTGAAGATTTTTTAAAGCATTTATGGAAAACTATCTTCAAAAATTCATAATAGGGAAAAATTGATTAGAAACAAAAAGCTAAGAACAACTAGGACAAATAAAGAATATGTTGACAAGTTGCCTTCCATTAAAATGAAAACTTCTATAAACTAACACAATGGTAAAAACTGAAAAAATAATTTAATTTGGAACATTATATTTGCAACACCCCAACACCACTGAACATATGGCAAAAAAAATATTTTAAATGCCCATAATTCAATAATAAAAAGACATACACCCTATTCTAACAAGGGAAAAGATGTTAACATACACATCAAAGCCAAAATATTATCAATCTCAATAGTACTTGTAGAATTGGAAATTAAAATAAAGCATAATGAGATAATACAAAGAGAATTTTCCACACAATAAATTGGTTTTTTTGAATGTTATTCTTTTCCTTTTTTTAGAGATTAGTTCTTACTCTTTTGGCCAGCCTGCAGTGCAGCAGCATGATCATAGCTCAAGGCAGCCTCAGACCCCTGAGCTTAAGCAATCCTCCTGCCTCCGCCTCCTGAGTAGTTAGGACTACAGGCATACACCACCACACCTGGCTAGCATTTTTTTTTAATTTTTTGTAGAGATGGGGGTGTCATTATGTGGCCCAGGATTATCTGGAACTCCTGGCCTCAAGTAATCCTTTCACTTTGACCTTTCAAAGCACTGTGATTACAGGCATGAGCCACCACATCTGGCAATAACTTGTTTTTACATATTTAAACTAAACTTTCTACTTGCCAGAAAGTATACTGAGTGTTCAATTCTTATTAACTCTTTTAATACTCATGACAACTCTTTGAGAAAGGTGTCATTATCATTCTGTTTTGAAGATGAAGGGCCTAATGTAAAGAGAATTTGTTGGCCATGGCCACAAAGCTAGTAAGTGACAGAGCTGGATTTGATTGCAATTCCAGCTCCAGGGTGCGTCTTTTATTTCTATACTTTGCTACCCCGCTGAAGTACCTGATGATTATAAGTCTTGGTAAGACTGTTGAATAGAAACTCTAATTCACTGCTAGTGGAAGTGTCATTGGTATAAACAAACATTTTAGAGAATTAATTTGTTCAATCTAACAAAGCTGAAAATTTGCAAATATTCAGAAACACTCTTTCTAGGAATATATCCTAAGATATATTTCACCCATTAGCACAAAAGGCATATATAGAAGTTTTCACTGAAGTGTCATTTACAAAGGTGAAAAATCATAAACACAGGAGTTATGCATCAACAGAAGAATACATATTTTGAAATGTAATATTCCAACAATAAAAAACTTCATGGCAATTAAACTGAATAGAATTGGTAAGTGTCTGTAATGGTGAATTTTATATGTCAACTTTATTGGGCAATAAGGTGCTCAGACATTTGGTCAAACATTATTCTGGGTATGTCCCTAAGGATGTTTCTGGATAAGATTAATGTTGAATCAGTAGACTGAGTTAAGCTGACTGCCCTCCTTAGTGTGAGCAGGCCCCAGCCAATCAGCTGAAGGCCTGAGTGGAACAAAAAGGCTGACTCTCTCAAAAGGAAGAGTGTGCTTTTTCTGCCTGATGGCTTATGCAGCAACTTCGTTCTTTTCTTACCTTCAGAATGGAACTGAAACAACTTCTTCTTAAACCTTGATTCTTCCAGCTTTCAGAAGTGGAACTTATGCCATCAGCTTTCTTGGTTCTCAGGTATTTGAATTTCGATTGGAACAACACAATTAGCTCTCCTTGGGTCCAGTTTGCCAATGAAAGATCTTGGAATTTCTCAGCCTCACAATTGCATGAGCCAATTTCTTATTCTAAAAAACTGTTTTGTTTTTTTTTATATATATGTACATGATATTGTCGTTGTTTCTCTAGAGAACGCTGATTAATATGGTATTGATATGGATAAACCTCACTAACAAAAATTAAAAGGTTGACAATCATACATAGATGATTCTATTCACATAATAATTTTGGAACATGCAATGCTATAGTCTATGTTGTTCATATTAATTGACACAATAATTAAATATAAAACATTGTATGATATGATAAGCAAAATAGAGATTAAGAAAAAGAGGACCAGGAGAATTAAATATTATTCATTAATTATAAAATGTTCTAAAATGATTATAGCAAAGGTTAAGATTATTTAGACTAAGTAGCAGACATGCACAACATTATTCTCTATAGTTACCTAAAAATGTGAAATAGTTTACAATAAGAAGTAAGCATACAATACTATAATATGGAATGTGTAAAGAAGACCACCTAATATAATATACATATAAACAGAACCTTATTAAATGTTATTAAAAGAATTTTAAATTTCCTAATTTATTTTGTAGTTGTATTCACAAATTTCTCATAAAAATGCACATTGACAAAAGTAAATTTGATAGCAAGGACTCTCCAAATTATTAAACATTCTAAATTAAGCAACTACTGAATATGTCCATTTGTTGACTTTTAGATTTTATGATAGTAATAACTGACATACATGTCAGAATGGCATGATATATGCTTGATATGGTTTGACTGTATGTCCCCACTCAAACCTCATGTCAAATTGTAATTCCCAGTGTTGGAGGAGGGACCTAGTGTAAGATGATTGGGTCATAGGGGTGGTTTCTAATGGTTTAACACCATCCCCCAGTGCTGCTGCGTGTTTAATAGTGTGTGGCACTTCTGCTGCCCTAGCTTCCACCTGCTCCAGTCATGTAGTACATGCCAACTTTCCCTTCACCTTTTGCCATGATTTTAAGTCTCCTGAGGCCTCCTCAGCCATGCTTCCTGTATAGCCAGCAAAACCATGAGCCAATTAAATCTTTTTTTCTTTATAAATTACCTAGTCTTAGATATGTCTTTATAGCAGTATGAGAAGGAGGTAATTGAATGCTCAATATGAGCATGGGCTAATCAAATGCTCAATACAATTGCTGAAAATGTAAATTAAACTAATTTAAAATACATAAATATTTTTACACAGATAAAACTTGTTCTTCATATTGATACAACTTAGCCAACTACAATGGCAGATATAATATTTAAAACATCTAGGTAAATGAACATGTTAAATGCCATTCAGTATCCAAATGTGAGATTTTTTTATACAGTTACATATGTATTTTGAGACAAGTTTTTATGAATATATGTACATTTCTACATGATTCAGTCTTTCAGAGAACATTGCATAGGTTAAAGTCATGTCAATCATGCCTTAGAAGTTAAGGATTGTGTATTGCTCCAGAGATTTAGAGACTTTTCTCTCCAGAGTCTTTGATTGCACTCCAGGGTAGATACATTTTTCTACATTCCTCAGAGAAAACTTGAATACATTCCAGGGTGCAGGTTCCTCTATCATTTTCTCTAGAGTATAAGAAAGATATATATGCCAGTTGACCTATATGAGCTCTAAGTCTCATTAATTGTGGAGCTCCTCTCCTGTGATAACACCTGTGACACACTCAGGTACATCTGGCTATCACCTTTTCACTGTGGGTATTAAAGCTTAAAGAAATAGTGCAAGATGCATCTCTGACCACTGTTTAAGCTTTAACTGGTAAAGAACATATTCTTTGATGCAGAGATCTCATGTTTTATATCACTATATATCAATGTAACCTTTCAATATGCAGTGTACATTTGATTAGATGTGTGTAATTTCTATATAGTCAAATATATTTTGTTTATTGAAACAGTCTATAACATGTGACTAAAGAAAATGAATCCATACAATTTTAATAAATATTAGTATCTTACATTAACATATAAGTGGTTTATTTCATATTTCTATTTATGACAAATAAATTATAAATAAAATACATTTATTGCAGGTCAGTGTATTAAACGAGGCTAATAACCAGCAAGCCAAACCCATTTTCTTTATAATGTGGTGAAAGAGGGGGAAGTAAAGCTTCATAATATATCTTTTTAACTGGGTCACACAGGAATGTATCATAAGTTTAGCAGAAAATAAGCCATTGAAGGTTTATGTTCAGATAGTGGTGAAATCAGAGGGATAAATTAGAAAGACTAATCCATTATTACAAAGGATGCATTAAGGCAGGGGATGATGAGATATAAGTGAAGTAGGTGACTAGTTCTTAGAAAATCACAATAAGATACTGGATTAGTGTGGAGACAGTGAAGTAGCTATGACAGCAGAAATATCAGAAACAGATATTTAGAGGAGTAGATATGGCAATTGAATAGATGTTAGGTGGTCAGAGTCTTAAAATACAGAGGGCAAAATTTTGAGTATATATAAAAGGGAAATAATCACTAGCTATTTATTCAACCTAGATAGCTAACACTTGGTCCAAACTTGTGTGATTTTACTACATGTGTAGGTATTTATATGTTGGAATAATTTTGGCAGTGGTCCACAATATTGGCTACTTGACATGCTCAAACATTTTCTTTCCTCAATCAACCCCAGAGACATTTTAAAAATATTCTTCCAAGCTTCTCTTTCCTAGTTTTCTGTGCTAGATTTTCTTTTCCCAGTTATTCAAGTAGTAAAGTACCTTAAAGATTTCTCTTAGAAACTATTGTCTAGTCACTGTATGCCTTCTCCTGTAGCAAGCTCATTTAACATGCTAATAATCTGTATCTGAAATCCATATCTGAATCTCATATTCCCCTAGTCTACTCCAGAACTACATACACAAACTCAAAATATTATCTCCACATTCATATCTCAAATGCCATTAAATTCAACATGATTAGAACTAAATTTATCACGTCATCAGAAAGTAAAAAAATAATTTTTTTCATCTCACAACTATCCTTTTCCCACACTTTCCATCTAATCAATCACCTATCAATTCCACCTGAGAATTATTTCTCAAAATGTTGCATTTCTCACCTTTCCCCGTTACCCTATATTAGTCCAAGTCACTATCATTTCTCCTAATCAGTCTACAATTCTTCTCTTATTCTCTCCCAATCTTTTTTATACACTTCAGAAAGATAATTTTGAAACATAAATTAGAAAATGCAAGTTACCTTTTAAAAATATTTTAATGGCTTTCTATTAAGTAAATAAAAGAAATATCAAAATCCTTCTTATCTAGAAGATTCTGCATTTCTAAATTCTTTTTATCTCGCCAAAATTCCTCGATATTTTTACCAGAGGACCTAAATGAACTCTCGTACTAGATTCACCTTATCCCATTTTATGTTTCCATACTAACATATACTTCAGTTTTTTAAACACTAAACTGTCTTCACTAAACTGTAAGAGCAATTACGATTTGTTCACGGTTATATTGTCCAGGTTCAACACAGTGCTTGGAAAATGGTAGATCTAAAAATATGTACTTGCTTAATATTGTGTGTTGTTGTTAAACCTAATAATTAGTTTAGATGCAACATATTTTTACAAATCTGCAAATGCTAATGAATAATAATAACACCAGCCCTAAAGTTTCTTTGGATTTGTTTTTATTTTGATAAGGTTTTATTAATTGATATAAGAAAAATGGTAAATTTATATTCCATTACTACTTGGTATAGATATAGATGAAATGAAATCAGTATTTCAAAGGGATATCTGTACTCTCATGTGTATTGCAGCACTATATACAATAGCCAAGACATAAAAGAAATGTAAATATCCATTAACAGATGAATGGGTTTTTTAAAAAATGTATGTATACACATAATGGAATACTATTCAGCCATAAAAAGGAATGAAATTCTGTCATTCATGTCAACATGAATGAGCCTGGGTTTTTTAAAAAATGTATGTATACACATAATGGAATACTATTCAGCCATAAAAAGGAATGAAATTCTGTCATTCATGCCAACATGAATGAGCCTAGAGGACATCATGTCAAGTGAAGTAAGACAGGCACAGAAAGACAAACACAATAGCATAGCATTTGAAATGAAAGATTAGTGGAGGTGTGGTGAATCATTGAATTGCTCTAGCCCTCTAAATGGCACAAGCATATGATAGAATTATTAATGGTGCCTGAAAAATGTTCATCAGCTTCCCTGCTTAGGAACACTGGGGA
Organism: Ateles fusciceps; assembly: GCA_036589455.1. Taxonomy (NCBI): domain Eukaryota; kingdom Metazoa; phylum Chordata; class Mammalia; order Primates; family Atelidae; genus Ateles; species Ateles fusciceps. Next base: position 3,800,204 of record JAZHEH010001040.1, on the reverse strand, counting down.
CTACGATGGCTTGATATGTATTATTCAAACCTTTCTTTGATTATCCTAACTCACATCCTATTATCGGTCAGAGTCTGACCTAGGAAATGTGTAATCTAAAAAGTTGATCTCATAGATAAATGGTTACCAAAAATCGGGAAGTGTAAGTGGGGAGAGGAGATTAGGAAGAGGTTAGTTAATGGGTACAAAGTTACGGTTAGATAGGAGGAATAAATTCTAGTGTTCCATGGCAAAGTACAGTAACTATAGTTAATAATAATAGTATATTTTTAAATAGAAGAGAGGATTTTACATATTTTCACCACAAATAAATAAAATGTTTGAGGTGATGAATACACTAATATCTAATTTGAGCATTACAATTTGCATACATACATCAGAACATTATACTATGTCTCATAAATATGTACCATTATTATGTGTACACCGTTTCATTACTTCTTAAACTAGTATAAATTGGTGTTTACACTACTTTGAGCCAAGAAACTGAGTTAAAAGTGGTTGCTTAGCCAATACGTTTCCTAGGTCAGACTCTCGCGGATAATAGGATGTGAGTCAGGGTAAGTAAAGAAGGGTTTGAATAATACATATCAAGGCATTGTAGTCCCCAGTGTCCCTAAGCAGGGAAGCTGATGAACATTTTTCCGGCACCATTAATAATTCTATCATATGCTTGTGCCATTTAGAGGGCTAGAGCAATTCAATGATGCACCACACCCACCACTAATCTTTCATTTCAAATGCTATTTACTCTGAGGAGAATATTAATTAAATCAGCTATATAGAGATACAGTCTCATCAAGTGCAAAAGCAAACACTTGAACTACTCTCATCAAGACTGATATTAATATTAGGTTCATCTACAAAATCCCTTGAGTGCCTGAAAAACACATACTTTAGGTTTTAAAAAATATTTGGTTCCAACATTTCAATTTTTTCAAGTATTTTGTTTCATTTCCATAATCTGTTTTTGTGCACTGCTTTTTCATTTTAAAAAATGGGAGTGAGTTGAAATTAATTGCTTGGTTGCATGAGCCTTAATAATTACAAAAATCTCACATGGTTTATAAAGCACACTCCATTTTAAGAGATGCTTCTGAGTAAGAAAAACTGACTTAAAATGTGGTTTTATGTATGAATGCCCCTTTGGAGAAAAAATAGTCTGCTGAACTTTTATATATAATTATAAGAAAGTTTTATCTTTTTCAATTACAATATCCTAGATATTGTTTACTTTCAATTTTCCTTTAATGCTCCAACAATCGTAGAGGGCATATTGCATAGTCTCCAGGAAGTATATTCCTCTACAAATTTTCCATGCCACATAATTTCTAAGAACTTTGAAAACATGTATCTATGGGCCTCAAATCTCTCATGCTTGTCACTTCTACAACTTGGTCTCTCTTGGTCCCTAAACCTCCAGCTTACCTCTTGCCACTAGTGACAGGCTTCTGGAAATTCCTGTTACTCACACAATATAATTGATAACGTGTCCTGTTTTTCATTCCTCAAAGTTTTCCTTACATTAAGCCATTATATTTTTAGACTATTTTTACTGAGGTGACAAGAAAAATACTGTAGAGAGAATAGCTCATGTCCTTAGTCTAGCTGTCAGTGCACTAAAAGGAGGAAAGTCGTCTCAGCTTCCAGCAACGTTATCTCCCACTTTAATGTCACACCAGAACTCTAGTAGCATCTTAGAGGGAAATGAAGAAATTCCTTCTGCTCCAACCCAACACTTCACCATTTCTTATTCCATAATGTAACCCTTCTTAGCATAGACGCTTTTTAAACATTTTCTGGAAAAATTCCCATCTCTACCTAAAAAGAGCATCTGGGAATCAAGACAATCATACTACTTGACACTATTTTCTGTACTTTAAAACATTAAATGGCATTTCACATAGGACACCAATGGAGCAGCACCAGTTGACTCATGATGGCCTCAATCCAGGCTGACAAGCATTCTTCTAAAATAGGATGAAGGCACTATCAGTCTTACACATTCTTCTTGAGGTGATTTGTTCTTCCAACAAATGTAAGTAAATGTATGAATGTAAAGAACAACATCTCTCAAGAACAAATAATAGTTTTCAGTCATGGGATAACATAAACCCAAATTCAAGAAAAAAATTAGTTTTTCTATCTCAGTAGGGATGCACATTTGCATAAGATAAACCTAACTTCTATCATTAAACAGAAGACATCTTGCTTGGAAGCAGCTGCATTTTAATTACCTCTCTTTTCAGGGTTACTCTATAAAGAGAGGGTAGTATTTGCTTTATACATGCGTGAGAGAAAGTGCAAATCAGCAGTCAGCTTCCCAGCCAATGTAAACAAACGCAAAGTCCAATTTCTACCCTAATCACAAGAACTCAAAGCAAACCTCAAAATAGCAGTTTTCAAGTTTTTGCCTTTAAAAACTAAATCTTCATTACACCACGCCCCTGACACACACACACACAAATACCCCACACTTCCAAAAACCCAATAGCCAGTGACTCCCTTTGCTTATTCCCTGAGGAATGCTGACATACTATAAACTTCCTCTAACTTCTATTACTTTCCTTCCTGGCCACCTCTAATTAACCTCCTTCTTCTTAAATCTTGTAAATCATTAAGCAATTCATCATGTACTGCTTTGGAAAATCTTTTCTTTTGTTTTTTTCAGTATTGCTTTTGATCACCCATTTTTGTCTTATTTTTCCACCTGAATTTTATGCTTGGAGGGTAGAATTGTGGACAGAAGAGGCAGATTTGTTTGCTTCTCAAATTTGTTTTCACTGTCTGTACCCAACAGGTGACCAATAAATATATGTTAAACCTATTCTAAGAACATGTTCAGAATAATGTGGTCTCTATTGTCTTTTATTAACCCATCTTACCATCCATAAATTAACGTTATTTTGGTACCACTGAAGGTTAAATCTGCTGTCTCAAGCAATACTCTCATCCTACCTCCTAAATTAGAAATGACCCCACATTTTAATAGTTCCCACTTTATTATTGCTAGGCTAATTATTCAATAGTTTTTCTAAAACTTTATCTGAGCAAAATCTGGGAAACTATACCTCTTTCTTCAATTCCTGGGTCTCCTTTAGCTTAGGACTCACCTGGAACATTCTAAGGGCGAATAATTTCCCATCCTGTTTCCAATGAACGTGACTACTAACCCCAGTATTTCTACTATCCCCCATAAACATATTGGTACACAAAAAATTGATTTTGCCACCCTCTTGATTAAAGTATTCTAACATTTTTCTATTATAACCTTAGCTTATCATCAAAGATCTTTTCATCTAATTTTATTTTTCCTCGTCAGTCTCATACTCAACAAATTACATTATACACACTACATCCTTCCATAGTGAAATTTTTGCTTCCCCTTGGATATACCACTTACCATGTATATGTATATATTTTGACATAAACGAAAGCATGTCAGCACATTCTATTTCTGCAAAGCACGTTGTCCTTCAAAACACAAGTCAAATATTACCTCTACTACAAATTTGTTCACATCTCTTCCAGGTAAAATTATTAACAGTTCTCTAATTTGTATTTTTACAGCACTTTGTTTACATCTGTCATGATATTTTTAGTGTATTGTTTGTGATTTGTTTTTTATGTATGGCTTTTTCTCCTTGTTCTTCAATGGAAATAACTACTTATTTATACCCCAAATATAGCATGGCAGGAAAAAAAGCACAAACGTACAAGTGATAAAGATATAAGTTAAAATTCTAAATGTGTCATTGGATTGATCTGAAACTTAACATTGATCAGCTCTACGAAAATAATTGCACCTCTCCTCCAACACAATCCTAATGCAGGGCCTATAACATTTATCTAATTTAGTGGTCATAATTATCAATGGATTTTATATCCATATATGGAAGGCTCTCTTTAAATGAAAATATTTATTATATCACGTTAGAAAGTAGTTGAGCAAATGAATTCTTTAACTTTAGTATTTTCATAAATTTTCCATGTGATTTAGTTTTTGGCCAATAAATCTGCATTCACTAACAACAAGTCAAGAAAAAAATATAAAACTAGTTCTGCTTAGTTGTAAAAAGCTGTATAGAGTATTGCTCCCATCCCAACAATAAAAAAAAAAATAGGAAAAAACAAAAACACAATTTTTTTACTTCTATCAGAGAACCTATAAGTGTACAAATGGCAACCAAGTAACTAAGTAAATTCCAAAAAAAAGACAGACTTCTCCATGGAGAGACAAGATGTACAAACACCTTGCAGATAAGAGAAAATAGCTAAAATTTTATTAAACTTTCCAAAGTCCAAGTGTAGACAAGTTTGTTTGAATTAGCTGATTCTTAGCTATAAAGGTAGTCTCCACACATTTGCAAAATCTTTCTCATAAGTGTCTGCTGGTTGATACAAGGAAGATTGGAAGGAGGACATCAGTGTAGAGTCATACATTTGGGAGCTGATATTTGGGATCTGGAAAGAAATAGTAATTAAATATTGCACATGTCTCTGGACCTTTACCTCCTATGAAATGAAAGCCTAAGTCTGCTAATATAACAGCACCGAAGTCTGTCATACCCTATACACAGGCAGAGATCCTGTGGTGAAGGAAATAATAGAAGAACAAATTCTGTTTCAAAAAAGGAACCACCTTGCACCTAAGATCCTCTATTGACCTCAAAGAGTAGTCTCTCTTTGATAGCTGAGGAAAAGGAAACTTCCAATAAAACAAACAATCCAGAGAAGAGGAGCTAGAATGCTGACAGTCCAGAAATTCAACTCAAACTCTGCAAACAGCTCAAAAGCAACACAAAGTAAAGAAATCCAAAGCAAGTGAAAATAGTAATAGTAATAATAAAACCCACTTTCAACTCAACTCCCAAACAGATGGACTCAAATCTATAACTAACACTAACAACTTGAAGAAGAGGGACAACTTTTCAAGGCAAAAAAAGCATTGACAGCCTTTTAGTCTTTTACTCTTCTAAAATAATGTCTTGGCAGGGTGGAGCAAGATGGCAGAATAGAAGCCTACGCCGTTGGTCTCAAAACCTGGAAAAGCAAATTTTACCAATTTTCACCAGAAAGGCACCATCACAAGAACCAAAAATCAGATGAGCAATCGTAGTACCTGGTTAACTTCATGTGGTCGAAAAAGGCATTGATGAGGGCAGGAGAGAATCTTGAATTGCAGAAGTCATCCCCCCTCCCCGGCAGCATCTGTGCAGGATGCAGAGAAAGAATCTGTGTACTTTGCAGAGGGGGGAGAGCACAGCAACTTGACTTTACATTGAACTTAGTACTGCCCTGTCACAGCAGAGAATAAAGCTGTTCTGGGATAAGACAACATCCATGAACTGAGACAGTATTTTGAGCAGCCCTAGACAGAGGAAAATTGCCCATCCCAGTAGTTGAAACTTGAGTTTCTTGGCAGGCCTCAGGCTGAAGTGCTCTGGGTCCTAGGTGAACTTGAAGAGAGTCTAGGACAAAGGACTGCAATTCCTAAGCAACTTCTAGTGCTAGGTTGAGCTTACAGCCAGTGAACTAGGATGGCACGTGACCCAGGGAGATACCAACTGGCATGGCAAAGGGAGGGCTTATGAGATCCCTAACCCAACATCAGGCAGTGCAGCTCCTGGCTACAAAAGTGAGTCCTTCCTTCTGCTCAAAGAGAGGAGAGCAAAGAGTAAAGAAGATTTTGTCTTGCATCGTGGGTACAGTTCAGCCACAGTAGGATAAGGCACTGGGCAGTTACAAGGCTCCACTCCATGCACTAGCTCCTGGCAATATTTCTTGACACACCGTGGGCAGAAAAGGAACCTGCTGACTTAAGGAGAAAACCTCAGTCCTGGCAGGATTAATCACCTGCTAACTAAAGAGGCCTTTATCCCTAAATAACCACCAGCGATACCCAGGGGGTACTCTGTGGCCTTGGGCTATGAGATGTATAGCTTCAGAGTAGACCCAGCACATTCTCAGCTGTGGTGCCTATGGTGAAAGACTCCTCCTGTTTAAGAACAGCAGAAGTAAAAGAGAAGGGGAATTTGTCTTGCACCCTATGTACCAGATTGACCACAGGTGGGTAAAGCAACAAGCAGGATTTTAGAATGTCCAGACCTAGGCCAGGAGTTTGAGATCAACTAGGCAATATAGTCAGACTTCATCTTTAAACAAAATTTAAAATTTAATTTAAATTTTTAATTTAAATTATATGTCTGTAGTCCTAGCTACTCAGGAAGCTGAGGCTGGAGAATTGCTTGAGCCCAGGAGTTTGAGACTACAATGACTATGATCATGCCACCTGCATTCTTGTCTGTGAAAAGGGGTGAAATCCTGTCTCAAAAAAAAAAAAAAAAAAAAGAAGTAAAGTAACCAGAGAAGAAGTAAAATAGCCAGTAAATGTAGTATTGGCAAATGGATAGATATGAAGGTCACTGAAACAAAATAGAGATTCGGAAAATACAGCCACATGTATGGGACAATTTATTTCAATAAAGGAGTAAATGTTGTTCAATCAAATAAAAGATCATTTGAGCAATAGTGTAAGAAATTATGAACCTCCACAAGCAAATAAGTTAATCTTTGTTTTCTATCCTGCAACATATACAAAATACAAAAGTATATCATTGATCTAAACGTAAAATTCAACATTAATAATGCCTCCAAAAACACAGAATAATAAAGATTTTTAGGTATGACACTAAAACAAAATCAACATAAGAAAGATTTGAAACACTGAACTTCATCAAAATTAAAACCAATGATTTTTAAATTTTTACTTTTATCCTTAATTAATTAATTGAGATTGAGTCTCACTCTGTCACCTAGACTGGAGTGCAGCCCCAGTCTCCCAGGCTTAACTAATCCTCCCATCTCAGCCATGCCCAGCTAATTTTGTTTATTTTTTTGTAGAGATGGGGTTGCACTATGTTGCCCAGGCTGATCTCAAACTCTTGGACTCAAGCGATCTTTCCACCTAGAGACCCCAACCGTGAGCCACCTGCAAAGTGCTGGTATTATAGGCGTGAGCCACAGTGCCCAGACAAAAAAAATTTGTTTCTTAAAAGACACTATTAGGCATATAAAAACTGAAGCCACAGATTGTGAGAAAATATTTGCTAAATGTATATTTGATAAATACCAGTGTTTAGGATATAAAAAATGTTCAAAAATGTACACATTTGACCAAAGCACATATACAAATTATCACCAAAAGATTTTCAGCATGACTAGTTATCAGGGAAATTCAAATAAATTGTAACCACCATAAGATGTCAGGAATGGATAAAACCTGAAACCTGAGAATATACAAGTACTGATGAAAATATGCAGTAATTTGAACTCTCATACATTGCTGGAATGCAAAATTGTATAATCACTTTGGAAAACTATTTGGCAATTTCTTATAAAGTTAAACATATATTTACCAGGCAACCCAGCAACTCACTACCAGATGTTTATCCAAAAGAAAATAAAGATATATATGTACACAAAAACCTGTACATAAAAATTTATAGCAATTGTATTAGGCAGCTCAGACTGTCATAGAAAATACCATAAACAATGTAGGTTAAACTATGGAAATATATTTCTCACAGTTTTGGAGGCTAGAAATTTAATGTCAATCTTCTGGCACAGTCAGTTTCTGGTAAGGGCTCTTTTCCTGGCTTGCAGAAAGCCACTGTCTGACTATGTCCTTACATGGCCTTTCTTTGGTGTATGCAAACTGAGGTGAGGGAAGTTACCCAATGTCTCTTCTCCTAAGGAAACAAATTCTATTGTATCAGGAATCCTCTCTTATGACCTTATTGAACCTTAATTGCTACTTCATAGGACTCATCTGCAAAGACAGTCACACTGAGAGTTAGATCTTCAACATATGTTTTGGGACGACACAAACATTCAGTGCATAACATTCCATCTCTGCTTTTACTCCACTCTAACAGCTACAAGAGTCTTAACTTATTCCAGCATTGACTCTAAAGTCTCATGTCCAGTCTTATCTAGACATCGTTTAAATCAGATATGGGTGACACTGAAGACATAACTCATCCAGAAGTAAAATTTCTCCCCCAGCCATAAACCTGTGAAACCAGACAAGTATTTGCTTCCAAAATATTATTTAGGCCCTTTTGGTAGTAGTGTCATATCCATAAATCTGCATGGTGGCCCCATCCCTTCAGCTCAGGGTGGTAGCCCAGGTCCAGTGTTTCCCTATAACAGCCCCATCCACATGGCCCTCCTTAGTGGTTACTTGGTCTGCTGAAAATGAGGAAGACAATCCAGTGAAACAGTGAAGAAAGTAGGGTTATATTCAGAGTTTATAGTGGGAGTGGTAGCCCTGATGAACTCTGAATCAGTTTCAGGATTATTCATTAATTATTTTGGAGAGATAAAGCATGTGTGCAGCCCATTGACTCTACGTTCTCCTCCTGTAGAATCCAAGAAGTTAGATAAGTTTTTTAATCTTATATTCTCCGTGCCCTTTAGTTCAAACTGGTAGTGTTTCTGATTATGTAATCTCATCTCTATTCCTGGTTTTTCCTGAGATGGATGATTAAACTAATAAGTCACTCTCATGATCTCATTATAGAATTATTGCTCAGTCACACCTTTAGTGTTTTTATTAGAATATGCTTCCTCATTTTTTGCAATACAGATAGGCTGAGAGTTTTTCCAAATCTTTGAATTCTGTTTCCATTTTGCTTAATAATTTATCTTTTCTCCTTCAATTTACTCTGCTTCTCTTACATTTTACTACTGTAGTAAGGAGAAACCATGCTGCTCTTTCAACACTTTGCTTGGAGATCTCTTCAGTTAAAGATTCAGTTTCAGTGTTCACAACTTATACTTTCCAAAACATACTAGAACACAATTCAGTCAAGTTCTTTGACATTTTTTAACAAGGATTGCCTTTCCTCAAGTTGCCAATAGTATGTTTCTCATTTCTCTCTAAGACCTCACCAAAATGACCTTTGATGTTCATATTTTTGTCAATATTTTGTTTATAATAATCCGTGTATTTTCTAAGACAATAGAGGTTTTCACTATAGCTCTCCTGTTTCCTTTCTGAGCCCTCACCAGAATCATCTCTAACGTATATACTTTTATTGAAAGTCCCTTCAAGACAATCTAGCCTTTTCTGGCATGCAACTCTGTATTAGTTCATTTTCACCCCCGCTATAAAGAACTACCTAAGACTGAGTAATTTATACAGAAGAGGTTCAATTTACTCACAGTTCTGCATGGCTGTGGAATCCTCAGGAAATATACAATTGAAGGTGAAGGAGAATCAGGGCACGTCTTATATGGTGGTAGGAGAGAGAGAGGCAAAGCAGGAAGTGCTACACATTTTGAAACAACCAAATTTCATGAGAACTAACTTACTTTCATGATATAATAACCACCACCATGATTTAATCACCTCCCCACCAGGCCTGTCCCTTGACATGTGGGGAGTATAATCCAAGATGAGATTTGCATGGGGACAGACCATACTATTCAAATTCTGGACTCTCCCAAATCTCATGTACTTCTCACATTTCAAAACCAATAATGTCTTCCCAACAGTCCCACAAAGTCTTAACTCATTCCAGTATTAATTCAAAAGTCCAAGTCCAAGTCTCATCTGAGACAAGGCAAGTTCTTTCCATCTATGATCCTGTAAAATTTTTTAAAAATTAGTTACTTCCAAGATAAAATGAGGGTACAGGCATTGGGTAAATGCTCCCATTTCAAAAGAAAGAAATTGGCCGAAACCAAGGGGCTGCAGGCCTCCATTCAAGTCCAAAACCCAGCAGGGCAGTCATTAAATCTTAAAGCTCCAAAATAATCTTCTTTGACTCCATGTCTTATATCCAGGGCATGTTGTTGCAAGAAGTGGAATCCCAAGGCCTTGGGCAGCTCAACTCCTGTGGCTCTGCAGGGTACAGCCCCTGCAGCTGTTATCACAGGCTGGTGTTGGATGCCTATGGCTTTTCAAGGTGCACAGTGCAAGCTGTCAGTGGATCTACCATTCTGGAATCTGGAGGATGGTGGCCCTCTTCTCACAGCTCCACTAGGTAGTGCTCCACTGGGGACTCTGTGTGGGAGTTCCAACCACACATTTCTCCTCTGTACTGCCATAGTAGAGGTTTTCCATGAGGGCTCCACCTCTGAGGCAAACTTCTGCCTGGATATTCAGGCATTTCCACACATCCTTTAAAATCTGGGTGAGGGTTCCCAAATGTCAGTTCTTGTCTTCTGTGCACCCCACAGGCCCAACACCACATGGAAGCTGCCAAGGCTTGGTTGGGGCTTGTACCCTTTAAAGCAATGGCCCAAGCTGTACCTTGGTCCCTTTTAGCTGGAGCTAAATGGTTGGAGCTGAAGTGGCTGGGACACAGGGAACCATGACCCAAGGCTGCATAGAGAAGTGGGGCCTTGGGCCTGCCCTATGAAACCATTTTTCCATCCTAGGCTTCCAGACCTGTGATAGTGGGGGAGATGCCAGGACGGTCTCTGACATGCCCTGGAGACATTTTCCTAATTGTCTTGGCTATTAACATTTGGCTTCTCTTTACTTATGCAACTTTCTGCAGCCAGCTTAAACTTCTCCCCAGAAAATGTATCTTTTTCTTCTACCATATGATCAGGCTGCAAATTTTCCAAACTTTTATGCTCTGCCCCCCAATTTCAGACCATCTCTTTGAGAATGCATATTGCTGTACACTGTTAGGGGCCCCCAGGCCACATCTTGGGTGCTTTGCTACTCAGAAGTTTCTTCCACCAAGCACCCTAAACCATCTCTCTAAAGTTCAAAATTATCTTGAAACATCCATTGATGGTGTATTAGTCTGTTCTCACACTGCTAATAAAGACATACCTGATAGCCAGGTGTGGTGACACCCGCCTGTAATCCCAGCTACTCAGGAGGCTGAGGCAGGAGAATCGCTCGAACCTGGGAGGTGCAGATTGCAGTGAACCAAGATCACACCATTGCACTCCTGTCTGGGCTACAGAGCGAGACTCCATCTCTAAAAAAAAAAAAAAAAAAAAAAAGACATACCTGAAACTGGATAATTTACAGAGGAAAGAGGTTCAATTGACTCACAGTTCCACGTGGCTGGGGAGGCCTCACAATCATGATGGAAGATGAGGGAAGACCAAAGGAACGTCTTACATGGTGACAGACAAGAAGACAAGGAAGCTTGTGCAGGGGAACTCTGATTTATAAAACCTTCAGATCTCCTGAGACATATTCACTACCACGAGAAGAGTATTGCGGAAACTGCCCCTCATGATTCAATGATCTCCACCTGGCCCGCCCTTGACATGCAGGTATTATTACAATTCAAGGTGAGATTTGGATGGGAACACAGCCAAACAGTATCAAATAGGGATCACAAGAGAGCCTCACTGCTTAAATTGAACATTAATAGAGTCAAGTCTTCTGAAATTTAAAGCGAGAGCAACCCATACATATGGGATACCTGAATTCTTTAAATGCATTATGATGTACAATATGAAAATTAAAATATTATGTCAAATCCAATATTGAAATCTATGAAATACAGTTAAACACCTGTACAATACACTGTAGGTTCATCTGCAAATTGCCTACATATTTGCAATAATCTTATTGTACACAAAGAAGTCAAAGCCATTCATGTGCTGATCTTAACTATTAAGATTTGGTTATGAAAACATGACAGCAATATGACCATAAAATACATGATATTTAATGAAAATGTAAAACTTTCTCCAAGATGACCTGCATTTCTTTAGTGTTACTCTTTCAACTGATGCCTGTGTAAAATTAGTTCTATCTGTCAAATAACGGGAATTTTTCTGGGTGTTAAATAGCACCATGCAGGGGGAGGTCACATAAAACTTGAAGGGCAATCAATGCCAGTACTGGAATTTTTGACATGATAGAAACCAGATAGAACTGTAGTTAATTAGAAGTCAGTATATTAAAAGTAAGATCTTACCAGTTTAGGACATGGATACAATTCAAATAAAAACTCGTTTTTCTCCGCCTTAAATGAAAAACTATCTTCCCTTATAGTTTGTTTCTTTATATCTTACCATCTTTCCTCTTTAGCCATCACTGAGTGTTAGAATGTACAGTTTCTGAAATTTCTTTATCTTTTGACTGCATGGAACTTTTCACAGTGCAGTGAGCTAGAATGGAAAGTCATAACTAATTTATTACACTAACAGTTATTAACCTCCTTTTAATTGCTGTTCCCTTAAGGAGCTCAGAGTCTAGCACAGAATATAAACAAATAATTACAATAAAGAGTGGTAACTGCAACAGCAGAAGTCTGTTCAAAGTACAGATGTGTTGTCAGTGCATACCTAATTTTTCTGGACTACAGCAGCCTTGTTGAACACATCCAGATGGATGATTCTTGGGCATTAATTTAAGTTTGCCAGGAGGATAAGTGGTGAATAGGGCGTTTCCAGCAAAGGGAATAGCATGTGCAAAGACAGAAGGCTAACAGCAGCGTAGTGCTTTGTATCTGACATGTTATCAAGTATGAATAGGGGAGTAGCAAGAGATATGAAAGGGGTCAGACCAAAAAGAGACTCATTTTATACCTAGCAGTTTGGATTTCTAAATGTAAGAAATTGGGAAAATGACTTTCTTTAAGTGGAAGAGAATCATGATCATAGAAATGTTTTTGAAAGATCACTTTATCAGTAGTATTGGGGTTGGCTAGAATATAAGAAATTTAAAAACAAAAATACTGTTTAGGTAGCAATTTAGTAGACCTCATCATGAGGTGATGAAGTCCAGACAAGTGATATTAAAAGTGGCAAGAGGTGGAGAGCAAGAGACAGTTTTGAGACTAAATTAGGAAGAGTATTATTTGATGACTATTTAGAGATAGATACTGAGCACTGGACTTCTGGAACGGCTCTTAGGCTTTAACATAACATGCTAGATGATCTGTGAGTTATCATCCAACACGGGTTATATAGAAGGAACACATTTGGGTGGAAGAGAAGTTCAAATCTGGAATTCTGAATTTAGGGTGATCATAGGAAATATAGGTAGAAGTGAGAAATGGCAGAGAGTAATTGGGATTCCCTATAATATACGGGAGCCCTACCTAATTAATAATACACTCTGGTAATATTCTCTAGCAGGGCATGCTGTTTATGAGCATCTGCTTAAAATATCACTGGCTAAGAGCACAGACTCTGACTCAAAACTGCCAGAATTCCTATTCTTGCTTAGCTATGAAGTAATTACTTAACATTTCTATGACTCAGTTTCTTTTTTTATTGACAGAGTGATCTCAGCTCACTTCAACCTCTACCTCCCAGGTTCAAGCGATTCCCCTGCCTCAGTCTCCCAAGTAGCTGGGACTACATGCTCATGTCACCATGCCCGGCTAATTTTTTGTATTTTAGTAGAGATAGGGTTTCAGCATGTTGGCCAGGGTGGTCTCGATCTCCTGACTTCATGATCTGCCTGCCTCAGCCTCCCAAAGTGCTGGGATTACAGGCGTGAGCCATTGCACCCAGCCACCTCAGTTTCTTAAGCTGTAAAATGGAAAAAATAAGGTATCTGTTTTATGGAGATATTAGAATGTAATGAGTTAGATTAACAAGGCACTGAGAACAATGCAGAAGACATAGTGAAGACAACGTGTTTACCCAATAAGACAAATAAGGACTGAAAAGAGAAAACATTCATCTCAACATGAGACTTTTTTCTGACATAGTATAGAAACATAAAGGAGAGACTACATTTTATTTTGATTGTATACAATGAGGACAGACAGAGTTTTGTCTTGTTTTGTTTTATAAAAGTTGATAAACCACTTCAGTTAGTTGCTTCCAAAAAATCAAAGTAGAAGCTTTCACATTTTTACATTTTTGTTGTTGTTGATTGCAATGTGATGAACAAGAGATACAATTTTATGGCTGTTCTGATTTGAAATTTAGAAATTAGGTGGTTTATAATTTTTCATAAGAAGCCCATAAATGTGAATAATTATTTTTCTCATAATTTAAACTTACTCTCACATTTAACATTAGCAAACGGGCCAATAACATTGGGAAGATTACAATAATGGGAATATAATTAATGGAAAGACTATAATTTTAACTCTGGAATTGTATAAGGAATTTTTCTAGAAAAATGAAGATTTTGCAGCCTTATTCTGTTATATAAACCAAAAGAATGGTCCATGAACCTTTCTTTCTGTCGAGATGCCATTTCATCATTTTGTTAAAGTTCAGTGATTCCTTTCAGATCCCACTGAACTCTCACCCTTTTCACTTCTTGGCACCTCATTAATTGTTAACTTCTGCTTCTCGTCCACCAGTCTGTGCTTTTTCCATTTCACCTTCTAACTCACATCTGCATCAGAAGTTCAACCTCTAACTCTCCTGGAGCTATGACATGAACTTGGAAAACTATGAAAATAAAGTTACTTTTGAATTAACTTCATTATAATACTGAAATTATAGAGAGCCCTCTGAACATATGGCCTAATTTCAAAACTAAAACTGATTCTACCTGAATTAGTGGAACTTTTTGGAAAAAATCTTTTAAATTGGTAATGTTTTACCTCAATTCATAGCTAGAATATCACCTGACTTTAGCTAGAAGTGATTATGTCCAAAGAAACATCCTCTTGGTACTTGAAGTAAAGAGAAGCAGAGATGAGCAAATAAAGACAAAAATTACTCTTCTGAATATAGTATCAATTGTTTGGTAGTCTTACCATTACATCAAATTTACTTTCTTAAATAAGTTCTTATTTTATTACAGAATAAGAGAGTAATTTGGCACCCCATTCTTGACTAACTCTTCATACAATATAAAACAATAGATAAATATAATGTTATTTTAAAAAACATTCTATCATAGAAGTACAATGATGTCAACTTTGCCAAATACCAGCTACAAAAATAGCCCCAATGCTAAAGCACAGACAGAGTGATTAAAGCCTCAACTGTCCCATGTCATAAATTTAAAATAGAATTAATGTTACTTATATTATGGAATAAATTTGCTTCTATTATACAAATTTATCAGGCTTTGGGGGAATAATTTTCTTGGCCCAGGTCTCTTTTCAAAAGCTGTCCAAAGGAGCATGAAATCATACCATCTTTTTATAAATTTCCCTGCAGCAAGCAGAAGCATTCAAAATCATTTCATTTGTTCAAATGGTGAGGACTCTCTCAAAGGGACTTAGACCTTTACTGCTATCACCAGCACCTGCAAAATTTATTCTGGAGCTCAGCACACACCTGTAAGCTCCTCATCTATCTACATCAGAAGCTGTTTAACACTAGGGTAGAAGAATTATAAGCCTCATCATGGGATTTGCTGTCATATTTCCAAGGCACACATGAGTGAGGTATCCGCCCACACATTCAAGGGTTCTGATCATCTAGTTCCAATATATTCTCTGCTTCTTCCTTGATAACATAAGTCCTAATTCTGTCCTCAAACACTGTTGTAGCTTAAACTGTCCTGCCTGAGACTTCCTGACACGAACTCGGCTTTTACGCATGACATGATGGATTCTCTCCTTGAATGTTTAGTTTGAAAATATGGCAAGTATGTTTATTTTAAAAAGAAAAATTATTTGCCTTAGAAGGCATACTTGGTGATAGTAATTTATAAAGCTTTCTTGTATACATTGTTTAATTTGATCATCATAGCCATCAGTTGAGGTGGGCAGTTAGCCTGTATTACAGCCCCCTGCATTTATCTTCTTCTCCTGACTTCCAGGACTGAATGCATGGTCCCCCAGTTGCAGACCAAGGCTGAACTGAGTTTCCAAGCCAGTCAACAGTGGTAGGACGCATAAATATTTTGGTATGGGGAATTTAGTCCAGTTGATTAGGTTCAGTGATCCAGCCAGGATATCTGGGTCTCCTGGTGTTCCAAGATGCATTTGTACAAAGAGTATTTAGTCTAGGAAAATCCAAGATAATTTTGTCCCTACAAGGCTATAGCCAAGAGTCAGCCCCTTTTATAAATGTGTGTGTGGTTGGATTCCCCTTTATTACTTCTGCCGTATTACTTGGCTCTGTACTTCCTGGCCCCAAAATTAGAGTCCCTGCCTTACACTCAAGACACTAATACATCAGCTACCTCCTGTCAGATCTCCCTTCAAGAGGTAGCTTTTTTCAATCTGTGTTTCCTTGATAAGTTTCCTTCCTAGATCCTTGCAGAATAGAGATTGGTGTCTTGAAACCAGTGCATCCTCCCTAAATTCCCAATTGCAGCTGTAACTAAAATTCCTTGCTAACTTCACCCCAGCTCTGCCAACAAAATGCATGTGGATATATGGTAATATTAATAAGAAGAAGAACAGCAAAAATTTTTTGAAGTGTTTGCTATTTTCCAGGCACAGTTCTAAGCTGTTTACTTATAGTAATTGTTTAATTTTCAAAATAATAACTTTATGAGATAAAACATGTTATTTTCTTCATTCTATTTATGAGGCAATTGAAGCATAGAATAACTTAATCAATTAGTCAGTTAGTTGGGAAATAGCAAGCTAGATTTTATCTCCAAAGTTGTTTTGCTTCTAGAGTCCATGCTCTTATTCAAAAAAAAAACCTCATTCATCCCTGTTTGAAGATAGACTGTGAATATTGCAACTTGAATCACGGGCTTTCATCACAGGATAGGCCCAAGTCCCGAATTTTGCACTCTTCCTCTTTGGTAAATTGTTTTCCAATACAGCCATCACAGTATCTTCCATATTGCATACCGTCTGCAGAGACATTGCCACTCTTTTCAACAAGTTGTTATACTGATTTTTTTTCTCCCCTTGAATAACGACTGGCCTTGTGACTTGTTTTGCCCAGTAAAATGTGACAGAAGGAACACTGCAGGACTTTCAACACTAGGTTTTAAGAACTTGGTAGCTAAATGCAACATGAATGATCCAGGTTAGACAAGTAGAAAGCTCACTTGGTTAACCCACACAATCAAGAGAAATACATGTGTGATATAAGACAAAGGTTGTCATGGTTGGCATGTAGTGAGAAATAGCTGAAACACATCTCCCAGTCCTAAGGTGCCTGGATTCTGGCATATCTCATACTTTAACTGCCCTAAGTAGCACAGGTATAAATTTTAGAAAATATGAAAAAGAGAGCTAGAGAGCTTTAGAGAATTGTTCTATTAGTGAGATATGAAACGTAGGCTCCAACTGTAGACTTCTAACGTTTAAGTGCCATAGAGTCTTAAATCCACAGTTATAGTTTGGATATCCCCTCCAAATTTCCCATTGAAATGTAATCTCCACTGTTGGAGGCAGGGCCTTGTAGGAGGTGTTGGATCATGAGAGCAGATCCCTCATGAATGGCTTAGCATCAGCCCCTAACTGATGAGTGAGTTCATGTGAGATGGGGGTTGTTTCTAAGTGTGTGGCACTTCTCCCTGCCACTTGCTCATGCTGTTGCCATGTGACATGCCTGCTCCTGTTTCACCTTCTGGCATGAGAAAAAGTTCCCTGAAGCCTCCCCAGAAGCTCAACAGATGCCAGCACCATGCTAGTATAGCCTGCAAAACGATGAGCCAATTAAAACTCTTTTCTTTATAAATTACCCAGCTTCAGGTATTTCCTTATAGCAAAACAAGAATGACCTAACACATCCCCTGTCTTCCCAAACCAATATGCCATATTACACCATTCTGTGTATATATATATATATATATATATATATATATATATAGAACAAACAAAGAACAAAGCAGTATAGTAGTCATGATCTCCAACTAGCTTATTATTAGACCATATTATTTTACCAGAGATGTTTTCCCAAAACAGCCTCTCCTGAAATTCCCACTGCAGTGTCTGTCACCATTAATCTTATAATAATCCTCTAAGAACTAAAGTGAATGCTTTTTGATGAAAAACAGGGCTTACTTTTCCCACTGACAGCCACTTTTAAAATAAGGAATTTATTCAACATTTTTTTACTCTCACGTTCTCTTAAGTCTTCAATTATTCAAAAGAACAGGTTAGCATATTTAGCACCAGTTCATGAAAATTTAAAGTCAACTAATTGGTTATTTTTGTCCCTGCCCACATCCTATTTTACCACTTGTTCACAACTATTAGAGTCCTTTAAACATCTTTGAAAGACCATGGAGAAGCGACAGTTTTAGTCTTTAAAGTAGAATTTTAAAATAAACTTTTGAGAAGAATTGTGTGTTCTGGCCATTCAAGAGTCTTTGGTTTGTAATACCTGAAATTCTGTGAGGGACAAATGCTTATTAAAACAGCATCCTCGGATAAATAACATTAGCAAAACTATGAGAATTATTGTATAATCCTGCAAATGGGAAAGGGATAACTAAATTTCCTTGAATGTTATACAAGTTTGGATTCTGTGCTATAAGATTACATTTTAAAATGTTTTTATTTTCTAAGAAAACAATGTAGAAGAAAAGTAATATTATATTGTCCTCATTATTTTTCTTTATTAACTTTCCCTATTCTTTCATAATTCATAAACTTGACTACAATCAACAGCAATAAAAAAACCAGCAGTCATTTATCCTAAATATTCTTGAACAATCGCGATGTAATTTTATCTCTGTATAAATGAGATTCATTAAATTTGAAGCTAAACGTGATATAGCTTTTCTATTTTTGCAACAAGTTCCATATTTTTTAAATAGTAATAATGAGTAAGACCTACTATTTGATACCACAACAGGGTGACTATAATCAGTAATAACTGTTCATTTAAAATAAAGAGTCTAATTAGATTATTTGTAACTCAGGGGATAAATGCTTGAGGGAATGGACAACCCTTTCTCCATGATGTGCTTATTTCACATTGCATGCCTGTATCAAAATATCTCAGGCACTCCATAAATATATACCTGCTATTTACCCGCAAAAAATTTTACATAAATGAAAAATTAAAAATAACAATAAAAATACTGTAAAGCTGATCACATAATAATGTTTTCATTTAAAAATCATTGGTTAGAGTGATGAATATATTATTCTGTCCTCATAGTCCAACAAAAAAATAGAAAAATAGATCTACCCTATAATCTGAAGAATTAAGGTAAGATTAAGATTATTTGTCTGTTCAGGAATATACCCTTGGAAGCAACAATATGACAGAACCATGAAGTGTATACCACCAAAGAGAAATTTTATACATGTTATTTCCCTATTTGAACAATAACATTGTCATGCTTTCATCTTTTTTATTGACTTACATTAAATAGAAAAGCCACTCTGACAGATCACATTAAATATTAGAAATTTTAAAAAACCCTCATACTCGCAAATAGACAAAGTGGCCATAAATGATTCATACATTTTAAGCCATGTAGCCTAATCGAGACAAAAATGCACATTTGGCAAGGACATCTCTAATACAACCTTAGGTAAGTCTTCTATCTGTTTCTAACTCAGACCCTGAGCCTAAGTACATTGTTTCTTAAAAGTAATACGTGCTCATGTGTACATAGTTATATACAACATCAATGATTTCTCTGTAGATGTTAATGAAAGCAACACGTTATACAGACTAATAATAAATATTAAATACAATTTTATTGTGAAAGGGCTATGTACATTGTAGAGAGCTCTCAGAACACTTTACTAGTTTATTTAACTCATTTAGAACCCAATAATAACAGCATCGTTCAGACACAGCTGTTGGTCAGTTCTATGCAGCTCATCATCCTCCCTGACTGAAGTACCACAGTTGAGAGTAGGGGAGTAATTTTAACAAATCACAAAGCAGATTTTTGTCATTCTGCATTTTCAACTTTCAGAACAGCTCTAGTCCTCATCATTCTGGCACCTATCCCATGCCCCGTTTGTACAGATTGAATGCCTTTCAACTTGGTCAGATATTGCTAATATTTTCGAAGATAACTTGAAATGTAACAGCTGCACTTTTGAAGTCTTAAAATCATTCACACCAAAGGAGCGAATCTGTAATGGCAAAATGATAAGCTGTTGGGATTTAATTTAGTACAATGAGTCCCACTTTAGATTCCATTAACTCCTAAAATGTAGATACTATCCCATTATGCTTTCTCTTTAAGTAACCTCTGACAAGACTTCATTCATGTCTCTTCCCACTTTAAGATATTTCACATAAGAAGTGTTTCTCCTTTTTTTGTTAACTTGGAGAGGCAAGTATTTGTGTAAACTTACACACAACATTAAAAAATTTACCCACTTTTTAATGTGGTTCTTTGTTTTTTCTTATAAATTTGTTTAAGTTCCTTATAGATGCTGGATATGAGACCTTTGATATGAGAAAGGGGGCTGCTCTGTAATGAGAACCGAGCATGTAGAGGCCAGTCCCACCACTGTTATTTGAATAGGAAGTCACAATATTAGGTTACATACATTCTTTTTAACCTGTGTTCATAGGTCTCAATGATGAGCTTCAGGTGGTAAAAGAAGCTCCTGAAATAGAATGGTAAACGCATGTCTAACTTTTGGGGAAAGATGGTCCATTGCCTTTTATCAGAATTCAAAGGGATCTATAATTCCAGCAAAACTAAGAGCTATTAAAAAAGAGCATCTTTGAAGTTTTCTCTAGTTCTACGCTTCTGAATGCACAGTTTTCAAAAATTTTCTCCCATTCTGTAGGTTGCCTGTTTACTCTGTTGATAGTTTCTTTTGCTGTGCAGAAGCTTTTCAGTTTAATGAGATCCCACTTGTCAATTTTTGCTTTTGTTGCAATTGCTTTTGGTGTCTTTACCATGAAATCTTTGCCTGTGCTTATGTCCTGAATGGTATTACCTAGGTTGTCTTCCAGGGTTTTTATAGTTTTGGGTTTTACATTCAAGTCTTTAATCCATCTTGAGTTAATTTTTGTATATGGTGTAAGGAAGAGGTCCAGTTTCAATTTTCTGCATATGGCCAGCTAGTTATCCCAGAACCATTTATTGAATAGGGAATAATTTTCCCATAGCTTGCATCAGGTCTGTTGAAGATCAGGTAGTTGTAGGTGAGCAGTCTAATTTCTGGGTTCTCTATTCTGTTCCATTGCTCTATGTGTCTGCTCTTGTACCATTACCATGCTGTTTTGGTTACTGTAACCTAGGACTATAGTTTGAAGTTGGGTAGCATGATGCCTCTTGCTTTGTTCCTTTGCTTAGGATTGCCTTGGCTATTGAGGCTCTTTTGTTGACTTCATATGAATTTTAAAATAGTTTTTGTAGTTCTGTGAAGAATGTCAGTGGTGGTTTAATGGGAATAACACTGAACCCACAAATTGCTGTGGGCAGTATGGCCATCTTCATCATATTGATTATTCCTATCCATTAGCAAAGAACAGGAACAGATATATCTCAAAAGAAGACACTCATGTGGTCAAAAAGAATATGAAAAAGAAAGCTTAACATCACTGATCATTTGAGAAATGCAAACCAAAACCACTATGAGATACTATCTCACACCAGTCGAATGGCTATTATTAATCAAAGTTAAGAAATAACAGATGCTAGTAATATTGTGGAGAAAAAAGGAACAAATACTGTCGGCAGGAGTATAAATTAGTTCAACCATTGTGGAAGACACTGTGATGACTCCTCAGAGACCTAAAGTCAGAAATACCATTTGACCTAGCAATCCCATTACTGGTTATATACCTAAAGGAATAGATATTGTTCCATTATAAAGACACAGGTACACATATGTTCACTGCAGCACTGTTTACAATCATAAAGACATGGAATCAACCCAAATGCTCATCAATGATAGACTGGATAAAGAAAATGTGGCACATATACATCATGGAATACTATGCATCCATAAAAAGAAATGAGATTATGTCCTTTCCAAGGACATGGTAGAGCTGGAGGTCATTCTCCTTAGCAAACTAACACAGAACAGAAAACCAATACCACAGGTTCTCACTTAGCTCAAGTGGGAGCTAAGTGATGAGAACACATAGACACATAGAGAGGAAGAGCATACACTAGAGCCTATCATAGGGTGGAGAGTTGAAGGAGGGAGAGAATCATGGAAAATAACTAATGGATACTAGGCTTCATATGTAGGTGATGAAATAATTGGTACTGCAAATCCCCATGACACACATTTACCTATATAACAAACCATCCTACACATGTATCCCTGAACTTAAAATAAAAGGTAAAAATAAATAAACAAAAACAATTTTAAAAGCATGCTAAGTAATGAAAAGCTGGGAAACTCTGTCAAAGTCTTACGGCCCTGAAGAAATGTGAACTTAACTTGAAGATTTTTTTATCTTAGTATGTGTTTCATACCTACAACATATCAATTACTTCCCTCCTAAATAAAACCTGTGTGGGCAGTAGGCAAAATGTGATGACTCTGTGTGAAAGTTAATGATTCAGGACTCAAATAAAGCTTAGCTTCAAAAAGGTCTTTGAGGTTCACATCTGATCACAGCCACTATGAGCAAGAGCAGATGGTATGTCAGTAGTTGACAGGGCATCAGAGCTGTGGGATTAGCCTGGCATCTCTGTAAGTGTTCAGGAACAGGGATTAAAAACTTCCAGGTTGGCAGCTACTTTCCCCACTCCTGCACTTTAAATGTCATATAACTTCATCCAGGCTAAACACGACAGGTGATGTTTCTATTCCCACTGGATTTTCTTTGCAATATCATTGCAAGAAATGTGGAAACAATCAAGACATCCTACATTTCAACATCAACCTGATCCAGGGCTAAGACAAATATAAAAATGACTTGGAGGCAAAATATCCAAAAAGAGAAACTTGACAGCCCTCTTTGTGGTTACTCTTTAGAAGCTACTCTTTGTATGCTCTCTCAATGCATCTCCCAGCCATGAAAATAAACCCTGGGATGTATGCTTAGAAATGAGAAAGAATCTACATAGGTCAAATGGAAACCAGACAGAGCAGAATGAAAACCAGTCTATGATGAAACTCTGTCTTTCTGTTCTCTTTTGGCTGCCAGAAGTTTGTTGTATGTAAATTGGAGGGGATAGTAAGAGAGAATAAAAGTGTCCAAGAACTAGGGGAGAACCTTCAATCAACGTTGGACAGTCAAATGTAAACATTGGTGGTCAAGGTAGAAACTAGCCACACACGTTGCTTTACAAAATGGTTTCCAAACTTGGCAGGAAGCCCAGTGTGAGAAAGAAATACCTGAGCTACTATTCCATTTCATTTTCCCAAGTATAAAATCATCAGTGTTGTGAGCAGTGGCATTTCACTTGAAAGAAAAAAAACATCATAGCACTGAGAGGTCTCTCAGTAGCACAGAGATATTTAAAAGAAAAGTTGGTACAGTAATTTTCTTTGAAATAAAATATTGCATCATTATCTGATGTTGTCATTAATTTCCAGGCTATGCTCAGAATTTCTGTGGCAAAGGGGAAAAAAAGGAGGCATATTAAGGACACGGAACAGGCCGTGAAAGGGGGCTGCTCTGTAATGAGAACCGAGCATGTAGAGGCCAGTTCCACCACTTTTATTTGAATAGGAAGTCACAATATTAGGTTACATACATTCTTTTTAACCCGTGTTCATAGGTCTCAGTGATGAGCTTCAGGTGGTAAAAGAAGCTCCTGAAATAGAATGGTAAATGCATGTCTAACTTTTGGGGAAAGACGGTCCATTGCCTTTTATCAGAATTCAAAGGGATCTATAATTCCAGCAAAACTAAGAGCTATTAAAAAGAGCCTCTTTGAAGTTTTCTCTAGTTCTATGCTTCTGAATTTTATACTCTTTATGCCAAGATAAAACTAATGGAGCTTTTCTAAAAAGGATGATTAGAAATTATAATAATAGTGATATAAATAGGGCACCATTTTTGAGTATTTATAATATGCCAGGAGATTTTCTTTATAAACCTTATCTTATTTAGTGCACCAAACAACCCTATAAAGTAGGTATTTTTATCATCGGTTACCTCAGGACTCAGTGAAGATAGATGATTTTCCAATGAGCAAACAACTGGGAGGTGGCGGAACCTGTAATAAAAGCTACATAGGCTAACTCCAAAGCTGAGGTTTTCATGCCTGTACTTTACAACATTTTTATAATGACATGATTATGTAACCTTTTCCAAAAGCAAGAGAAAAATAAATATTTTCTTTGAAGGTCCAGGGCCACACATGGAATACAGTATAAGAAAAGGGAAAAAACATATTTTGCCTGCCAGCATTTTAATCCATGAGTGTTTTCACTAAAACAAGTATCAAATTGTGAAAGGAAGAAGAAAGCACAGAACAGTGTGTTATACAGACAGCCAAAGCCAACATAAGCGCCTCGGGTATCTTTGGTACAAGCTCACTCAAAGGCAATATCAATGTCTCAAGTTCCAAGCTTCCTTGGAGCTCATCTTCCTCTGAAGTGCAGTGAAGCTACAAGTCATTCAGTCACTCAGATATATGTGACCTTATGGACAACTCCACTACTGATATTTGGGAGATTTCAAGGGGGAAGAGGGATTATCTCTTCAGGGCCAGTTATATGGTGTGCAACTTGTGTAGTCACCCAGGACCCCATGCCCAGAAGCGTCCTGCAATTGTTTTACTGCTCTGTTGTTGCCATCTTGAAAATTTTAACACATTTTGGAAAAGGGCCTCTACATATTCATTTTGCACTGCGCCCTCAAAATTAGGTAGCTGGTCCTGGTCTTGCTTTGAAGGTTACGATATTACGTGTTTTCTGTTGTAATTGAATCAAGCTTTATTCACATTAAGAGGTACATCTCAGAGATAGGGATGGGGTAGAGAGTAAGAAGCGTGACTCTTAGCTGTCTGCAGAGTACCATCCACTATCCAATCATCCATACTGTGTACTTCATCCCATTTCATCCCTTTAATCCATTGTATGCCAAAGGTGGAAAAATGCCTCAATCGTCATCAAACTGATACTTCCATTTTTACAGTAAATCGATTCAGTTCAGTGAGGCTGATTCAAGCAATGAAAAAGGATTCAATTAAGCTGTTTCCCCTCTGGTCCAGAAGACTGCTCATCTGTCATGCACAGAAATACAGTCCGATGAGAGTCTTCATGCTTGATAGGATACTTCTGGGGGTGACCGAGGGCTACTAGTGGGTGTCTGAACATGACAAAGCTGCTTAATCCACCTACTTGTGTTTCATGTCCTTATAGTGCTGAAATACGGCTCTATGTGCCCAATTAAACATCTATTTCCTGGATAGTTTTCATTTAAAGGGTATTGTAAACTTTATTCGAACTCAGTTTTTCTTAGCTTTCCAATACAAGAAGCACTTCAACAGACCAAAAGATGTGTTCTTTCTTCTTACTTATGAACACTGCCTAACTAGCCATGGGACATTTACTCCCACAGGCAGTTGTAATTTAATTTAAACTGCAGATTAAAATAATTTATATTATTTTTCTAGAAAATATACATCAAATTTTAAAAAATGTATTTGTATTTGCATTTTTATAATTATCCTCTGAAAATCTTAAGCAATTTTAGAGAACTTCACAGAACTCTCTTAAAGAACCACTAATCAAACATCTTTCATGTGTAAAATCAGGATCAAGAGAATGTATGTAAAAGTGGCTTCTAAGCTGTAAAAATTAATCAGACATTGATTACTCTCTTAAGAGGGTTAAAGGGAGGGTGCAATGATGAAACAAAGTTTGCATTAGTTGGATTTATAGTATGAGGCTCTTTCTAAGAGGAGTTGATATGAAGAAAGAGGGTTCTCAAGCATCTGGAGGATAACAGAAGGCCCCTGAATGCTGCAGATAGATAGAGAGATATAATATCAAGGTGTGTGTCAAGGGAGGCAGACAGGAACAGATGAGAAGTCTGTCATTTTTCCCTCTTCATATGCTTTTTTCTGAGACACTTCAGACTAAAATCTTAAACTGGTCATAAGAAGCAAGTTTGACATCTGTCAAAATAGCACAGTGTAGTGTACTCTTTGGTTGCTCTGAATCAAATCTCTAAAATGAAGCAAGGTCAAAAGATTAGTTACTGCCTCAGAGAAGCCTTTTTCCACGAGACATGTCAGTGGCATACAGTAATAGATGTACATAACATGTACCTGAAACTTTCTATTATCTCATTTAGTCTGAAAAGTATGGATAGGTATTACCCTCTGTTGCAGACACACCGAAAGGTGACCTTCAATGAATCATGCCTTTGCATAAGACCCCTACCTGACTCCAGATGAAATCTTTGACTTGATTCTAACTAATAAAATACATCAAAAGTGATAGGTTATTACTATCTTGATTAGGCTACATCAAATACCACTCCTGTGATTATAATATGTTACACAAAATTTAGTCTTTGCAGAATAAAACTAGAGTCTCTCCTTGCTGACTTTTTGAGAAAAGAAGCAATGTTGAAGAAGTGCATGTGGCAAGAACTCATAGGTGACCTTGAGGAACTGCAAGACCCGAGGACAGTCAACAACCAACAACCAGCAAATAACCATGACCCTCAGTCATACAACTTAAGGGTATTAGTTCTGCCAACTCACTCGGTGACCTGGGAAGCATATGTGTTCCATCATGCCTCCACATGAGAATGCAGTCCAGCCAACACTCAGTTGCTGCCTGCATGACCCTGTCCAGAGAACCTAGTTATAGACTTCCAACTTCTAGAAACTGCAGAATGATTAATGAGTGTTGTAAGCTACTAAGTTGTAATAATTGGTTAGCCATCAATAAAATGATAATATGAAATGGTTTTGCTGTGTCCCCACCCAAATCTCATCTTGAATTGTAACTCCCACAATTCCCACCCATTGTGAAAGGAACCTGGTAGGCGATGATTAAATTATGGGAGCAGGTCTTTCTTGCACTGTTCTGGTCATAGCCAATGAGTCGCAAAATATTTGATGATTTTAAAAATGGGAGTTTCCCTGCATAAGCTCTCTCATTGCCTGCTGCCATCCACAAAAGATGTAACTTGCTCCTCCCTGCCTTCCACCACGATTGTGAGCCTCCCCCAGCCACGTGGAACTGTAAGTCCATCAAACCTTTTTCTTTTGTAAATTGCCCAGTCTCAGGCAGCATGAAAACAGACTAATACAATATGACATTCTGTTTTGTAATGGGACTTAAATGTCAGATAGGTTAAGCATCTTCAGCCATCTATAGCAGACATCAAAGATGAATCTGTAGAGCCTCCTACTCTGCATTTCTTCAATTTTCATTCACACAATCAGCTAATGAACTCTTGCTCCTTTTCCTGAAACTCCAATTTCTGAGTTTCCTACATTTACCTTGCTTTTTTTGTCCAGTTTCTCAAACTTGAACTGTTCTTTACAAGACATTGCTCTCTATCGCTACCCTCCGTGACTGTCTTTGAACCCACATCTAGAAACCAAGCTTTGGGTGCTGATATACATTCTTTGGTTTGGTTAAAATCTGGAAGTATTCTGCTGTTGTTGTTGTTGTTGTTGTTTCTTCTTAGAGAAACCACAAAATAAAAATTAGAAAGCTTCCAAGTTCAAGTTTGCTTTCAAGGTGCAAAAGTTTAACAACACTATTTATGAAGTTTCTCCTCTCCTAGAAAAGAAGGAATTTAAAAAGCAGAGATGCTTTCACGTTTTCTTATATTTACTGACAGAAATGAGGCTTTTTACTGTTAATAGTCTTACAATTTTGTGGAGGGAAAAAAATGTATTGTACACCATTATGGACAGAATTTTCGTGTTTTCTCTAAAATTTATATATGGAAGCCACAACCCTCTGGCTGTATTTGGAAATGGGGCCCCTAAGAAAGAAATTAAGATTAAAAGAGGTTGTAAGGGTGGGTCCCTGATCCAGGAAGATTAACATCCTTAGAAGAAAAAATACTAGAGAGCACTCTCCTCACCCTACCCCAGCTCTCTCTCTCCTTCTTTCTCTCTCTCTCATCACACAAAGAACAGGTCATGTCAGCACACAGCCAGAAGGTGACCATCAGCAAACCATGAAGAAAACCCTCATCCCAAACCGAACCCTTCTGGAATCTTGATCTTGGATTTTCCAGCCTCCAGAATTGTGAGAAAATAAATGGCTGTTGCTTTAATCCACCCAGTCTGTTGTATTTTATTATGGTAGCCCTAACAGACTAGTACATCCACCTTTCATTAAAAAAAAAAAAAAAAAACTCTCAGAATTAGTGGACAAAAAAATTATTTCTCCTTTAATATTAAGGCACAAATAGTCAAAACATCACATCAAATTAGTTGAAAATTTTTCATAAAATACAGTTCCCAGAGTATCACCACATTCAGATTCTGATTTAATTAATCTTGAGAGAGACTCTGGAATCTGTTAAGAAGCAGCAAGGTATGCTGGGTGATTCATTCTGTTGCTGAAATGCTTGGACCACACCTGGAGAAGTACTGCTCTAAGTATTCTTATCTATGTGTCCCTACTGGATTGAGATGATGGTAGGGAACGATTCTTAGTAAGTCAAATCTATATTTATTATTAAAGAATAAAGAAGATATTTAGGGCCTAGGACTTTCAGGATGTATATAGGCATCTATATTCAAATATAATAATTAGGATTCTTTTATAATTAAACAATAAAAAAGATGTCATTTTAATTTTTCTACTTTATTTTCCATGTTCATTTATGCTTCCAAATAAAATACACATGGGAATATTCCTTTTCATGCTTACTTTACAAAGTTAATATACATTTAGCACAAAGGTAAAGAATCCTGGGTCTAGGAAACTGAATAAGAACCAGATGTTGGGAAATTAGTGCAATCTAAAATGCAGTCTACCTTCATTTCTATTATAAAGAGACCCACATCAGAATCCCTGTTGTGGTTATATTCTCTCAACAGAAGTTTCATTTATTTTTTTTTTTAAGTAATGAAACTCAAATCAGGAAATTTTCAAGCTGCTGATACTCCTACAAAGGCTATGGATTCTTTTAGGCAAGTGTTATTTTGAAAATACCTGCCCCATTCAAAAGACTGCTGCAGGGCACCAAAGCAATAGAAAATTTTCAAGCCCTGCTGCCCATATCTTCCTCCTTCTGATGCCCAGCATGACACCCCACAGCAAATACATGAGCTACTTGCTAAAGAGAAGTGCTCTTTTAAAAAATTATTATTTGCTAAATCCTGTAGTTTCTCAGAACATTCCCTATATGTGCCTTTCAAATCTTCTCTTTGTAGATTCTTAGCTGAGAGAACAACTCCAGAGATGTGAAGAAAGCCATACTTTACAGTATTGAATTGATCCTTGTTCTGAAAAAGATAACTGCTAAGTCAAGGTTATTATTTTTATGTATTAATTTTTAATTGAGTTTGAGAACTGAAACTATTTTGGTATCCTGATTTTCCCAAAGAAATTGCTTGCCTAAGTTGATTAATGAGATAACAACTCAGGAGCCCAAGCAACACAGCAAGATGAAGCCATACAGCAGATATATCAAACACTAAAGACTTATTTTCTCTAAATTCAGAACAAAAATTGAGTTTTTTAAAAATGTTTTCAAAATACAGGCTTAGACAAATGAACTTGTGAATTAAAACCATATTCTCTTCATTTTTTATGTTTTTCAAATATAGGCATCGACATTGTTCTTCCACTTTTTATTTCTTGTACGCTTTTTCCTCTTTCTTTTAACATTATGATACTTTTCCTCAGTTGCAGAAAGTTAAGATTTAAGCTTAACCTTGGCTTTGTTTCTTTTCCTTTGTCTCAATTTGAACACCTCCTTTTTCCTCTGGTCAAATCTCCTATACACAGCCCAAGCTCCCCTACACATCTTATGATTGTTCTACTATTCTACATCATGACTCCAATGATGATTTCACAGATCAGCTAACAAAGGCATCTTCCAGAAAAATAATTTCCTCTCAAATCTGCATGATGATTATGTTGTCCAAAATATTCATCTTGCATCAGTTATATGGTGAAAATATAATTTTTCACCTACCAACTTATAAATTTTCAGACATTACTTCCTATAGAGTACTAATAAAACAAACTGGGCCCAACAATGAGGCACAGATTCACAGGTCTATGTTTTGGAATGTGGTGGTTAATGTTTCTACATAGCTGTGTATCTTCTGCCGGGAGCTACACCTCCATATCATTTTCCCGAAAGACTTGTCTGACAAAACAGTATTTTCACTATATGTCAGTTAGTCTTGGGGAAAGAAAGGATACACAATCAAGTAAATGTGAGAAACACGGTTGCAATTCAACAAAGTTCATTTAGATTTGTATATTTTAAAATTTATCTTGAAATAGGTAAAGTATACAAAAAAATGAAGCGTTTCAAAATTATGTGCTAGCTTTATATAAGAACGATATTATTTTGTGTTTCTTTGCAATTTTTGATATCTGTCCTAAGTGAACAAGCAGAACTGATTTACTTCTTGTATTGCAAGGCATGTTGGATCACTGAACATACTAATATATTTTATGAATTTTCCATGGGAGGAAAAGAATATAGCATTAGCCAAACATATTTGACAATAAAGTCCTCCCATTCTCCCACCCGCTACACTCACCGTCTTCCCCCTGGAACACGTTCCTGGAATAATACTCTATAGTGCACAATTGAGAAAGTCTGTTCAAGCCTATGCCTTTGGAGTATGACGTCCCAAGGAAGACAGCCATAAGAACAGCACAGTACAACACAGTGGAAAGAGCTTTGGAATAAAAATATAAATTGATTTTAAATTCATTTCTTAATTATGCAACTTACTTGCTGAATTACCTTAGAATTTCTTTAAATCTCTCAGTGATTCAGTTTCCTCATCTATAAGATGGAGAAGGCAATAATGTGCCTCTCTTTGAGTTTTGATTCTTAATAACATAACTGTATAAAAGTCCCTGCGCATAATGATAGTTTGTATTCATGGAGCAACTACTAAATGCTGTAGTCAGCTCAGAGTACATTACTAAGTATAACAGCAAGTCAGCAAATATCAGATTACAGGTAGCTTGTTGCAAAATTTTGTTGGGTTTTAGCAAATGCTCTTCTTTTTATAATAAAATTTGTGATGAATTATAATAAAGGTTTTTTTTTTCCTGAGTTTTAAGCTACTTCAAACCAGAGTTTCATGTCTCATTTATCTTTTCATGTATGTACTTGAACAACATTAGTTAACAAATTTTGGTAAATTTAGTTGAAAAAAGTCATGCGACAATGTTGGTGGCCAATATTTTCCAACTATTCATACCTAACACAACAAATTTATATATTATTAAATTATAAATAATTATAATTATAAATGATTTATTATTGTATTTTTTCATTCATTTATACATTCAATTACAATTTAAGCTCTAACTGTCATGAAATGCAATACCTATTAAATCCTGTTCATCAATTTCTTTAGAGATTTTCATGCAGGTAGAGTCATACAGTGGAAGTACATTACGTCAAAAGTACATTCCTTTGATACAGGACCATATAACTCCTATAAACAGTTGTGTTTATTGTCAAGTTTAAAATAAGTGATTGCTTAATGGTATCATCCAGTAGAAATTTAAAAATTAACTCTGAAAAGATTCATTCACCAAATTCTCAGACATAAAAAATTGTCACAAACAGCCACTAAGTTCTTGAAAGTGACATCGTTCATAAATCAACAAGCATGGCTTTCACATGATGAATAAGGTTTGCATATTCATTTCCTACCAACCACACCCAAGTTAACTTTTGCAAAGAGGGTAAAATGATGCTCATTAGACAGTGAGAAGGAATATTAAATGCTTTATTGAGAGAAATTTGAAGAATATAGTCTAATATTCCAACTTTAAGTCTGAGGTCTGGAAATTTTCCAAGTCTTTGGATTAATGTTCAAAGATTTCAGCACACTGGGACATACAATTACATAGAGATAACATAAATTTTATATGTAGAGATAGAGTCAGCAACAGAGCATGTAACCTGCATAGTCATAGACCCTTGAGTCCTGAACTTGGTTTATGGTTCTGCTCTTGCTGTCTTGTCATTTGTGATAAATTTAACTTGGAACTTTGTGTTTTGAAGTGAAGTGATCGAGACAGTGGAGCATGCATAAGCAGAAGAGACAAGCTAAGTGTACCCAAAGGCTCAGGTGGGCAGCATGCATCCAAGAGGGTGACCAAGCTGCAGAATGTGCAAGTCAGGGGAAGTCCAAGGCACTGCAAGGTCCCTGAGGTGGCAGCTGAGACTGGAACCTGGACCCAGATTGGTGGCAATGAGAAGAGCAATGGTAGCCGCAGCAGCAGCAGCAAGAGTAATGGGATGCCAGCTTGCTTGTCACTTCCCAGAGCTTGTCTCTACCACATCTGTACTAATATCAACTCTCCTTGTCAGTAAATTATTACAAAATAAAAGTACATGGATGAACACTGCAATAAAGCATATTAGGGAAGAATTGCAAAGCAAATATCCATAGGCAGAAAAATAGAAATTGAATGTAAAGATTGTTACTTATAGAGGAAAAGAACACTATTTTCATAGGAAGCTTCAAATGAACTAATGGTTAATGAAAAATATACTTGAATTTATTTTTTTGTAATTAGAGGACAAATATAGAAACAGACATTTTTAGTTATTAAAAAAACCTATGAAGTCTTTTTTTACTAATTTCCACAGTTTACAAGTAATGCCACAGGAAATATTAGAATGTCATTGTACAAATTTCGATTTAAAATTAAATTTAGACTTACATAAAACTGATTCATATAAAAAGTTTAATATTTTTAATAAAAATTTTCCTCGGAAATCATAGGCTCTAGATATACTAAAATGTATATTTTAAAATAATGTATTAGAAAGTTATTCCAGCTCTAGTAATGGTTACAGAAACAGAAAAATCTTACTCAAAATTAAAAGTTATCAGGAATCATTTAATTTTTGTAACTAATGTTGCTTTCATTTATACAGATTAACATAAAGTTGCTAAAAGTACAAATTTGATGACAAATAACGTTTTTGAAAGCACGTCAGAAAAAATCAAGATATTACATTAATAAATATTATGATTTTTCATAGATGACAAAGTATATTAAAACATGTCATTATTGCATAAGTTATGAGGTCAAACTATTGTTTTTCCTAATACTTTTAAGTTTAGGTTTTAACTCGTGTCTTACTACTGTCACTACTACGTTTTATAAGCAAAAAGATATTTTTAAGAAAATATATTTATGTTTTAGTATTTGTTTTTTTTTTGAGACAGAGTCTCACTCTGTCGGCAGGCTGTAGTGTAGTGGCACGATCTCGGCTCACTGCAACCTCTGCCCCCTGGGTTCAAGTGATTCTCCGGCTTCCGGAGTAGCTGGGACTACAGGCGCGCCTCAACACGCCCGGCTAACTTTGGTATTTTTAGTAGAAACGGGGTTTCATGATGTTGGCCAGCATGGTCTCTGTCTGTTGATCTGGTGATCCTCCCACTTCAGCCTCCCAATGTGCTGGGATTACAGGCATGAGCCATCGTACCTGGCCATGCTTTTGTATTTTTAACTGCACTTCTTCCTTAAAGCTGTTGGAATAAGGAGCTCTAAATTTCATATTGTACTGGATCCCACAAATTATATACTCAGCCCCGTATGGAGATACCTTAATTTCTTTCCACCTATTCTTGCTATATTATTTGTTATTTCACTGACAGTTAATTCTAAATTCTCCTTATCAAAAATTTTGAAGTGTTTAACCTCGTGAGAAAGAAAGTAAACCAGTGGAATGGAACTTGGACTAGATCCTGTGGAATTCAAATTACATCTCTATCATTAACCATATGTGGAACTTCAGGCAATGTACCCAATATTTTCAGTTTCTTCACATATAAAAGTAGGATACAGGTTGTATATTGTAATGTCTAGTTTTCTACAAAATATAGGCAGCATGAATGGCAAAATACATTCTACCTCTTGTAAAATACACTAAATGTTTTTTCTTGGAAGTTGTTTTGCACATTAGCCTTTTAAAAGTAGAATTTGTATTTAACCCAAGATTCTATACAGGTATCTGTGGAAATTTTTTCACACAACACTATCAATTTTCAATGTATCTGAATTCCCCTGGGCATTCTTTGAAAAACACACAAGTACAACATTCCCTTCAGGTTTTAATATTAGATTTTTAAAAAGTAAAAATGGCCTTAGAATGTAAGCTATTTTTTTTTTTTTTTTTTTTGAGACAGAGTCTCACTCTGTCGCCCAGTCTGGAGTGCAATGGCTCGATCTGGGCTCATTGCAACTGCCGCCTCCCAGGTTCAAGCAATTCTCCTGCCTCAGCCTCCTGAGTAGCTGGGATTACAAGCACCCACCACCAGACCTGGCTAATTTTTGTATTTTTAGTAGAGACGTGGTTTTGCCATGTTGGCCAGGCTGGTCTCGAACTCTTGACCTCAGGTGATTCTCCTGCCTTGGGCTCCCAAAGTGCTGGGATTACAGGCGTGTGCCACCACACCCGGCCAGAATGTAAGCTAATCTTTATACTGCTCAGGTAGGGTGGATGTTGGATTTTGGTAGCTTCTAATAAATAAAACCTGAAAGACGTTTATGCATATGTGAATTCTGAATCACTAAACATTACCAATATACGACATTTTCCTTTCATGAGCAGTTCAAGGTATCACAGGGCTCCCAGATGGGTCACTGGGACTGGGACCTGGACTTCAATTCTCTGGGAAGATACGCAGGGTTAAGACACTACTTGTTACTCCGTTTTTTGTTTGTTTGTTTGCTTTTTAAATAGAGCACATACCAAAACATAATCTTTTAACCAAAGGTCAGGATATGCTAATTGTTCACCTGCTAGAAATGTTTTGTTCCATAGATAACTCATGTGATTATACAAATGTGTACTATATAAATACTGTATCTTTTCAAAAGCGTATGAAAAACTTCAAAGATCACAGCATTACACAATTTTAAAAGACAATCATTAAACTATATTTATTTTTCTTTCTGATAATATTCCAAAGTTTACCTCTTACCAGTAGTTTCTGTGAGTCAGTGCCTCATTATCAATGTGAAAATGGCAGGGATAATATAACTTAGGAATTAAGAAAGCCAGCAATGGAGTCATGTTTGTGGCTTTGATACATCAGGTTCTTGCCAAGTGACACGGATTTATTTTAAGTGATTTTATTCATATATAATGTGAAACTTAATACAGTTCCTATCCCTTCAAATTGATTTGAAAATTTTATCAAGTTAAAACATAAAAACACAAAAGAGACCAAAACGAAGAGAGCAAAAATAGAAGGAATTGAAGCAACAAAAAAACCAGAGGAAACCTAATATGATCAATATCTTCAAAGAGATAAGAAAATTATGATATCCTTAAAATATGTATGGGATATTGTTTTTAAATACATATAATAAACAAATTTAAAAATTATAGAAATTGTAAAAATGAAAGCAGTAATTAAGAAAAAAATCAGAAGATGAATTATAGTATAATATAAAGTTGATGACGCCACTGCCAAGATAGAGGGAAAAAAGAAAAAGCAATACTTTTATTAAGCATTTAAGAATAACTAAAATCGAGTAACAATCTAGGATTCAACATCCAGATATCTGATGTAATTCAACATCCCGATAATAAGATTTTCAGAAATAATAAACAGACAAAATGGAGGAAAATAATGACAAACATAATCCTAAGAAAATTTCCCAGAATTAAGAAAAGGAGATGTTACAGAATTAAAGTGCCCATAAGAACAATAAATGAGAAGAAACCCACACTGAGGAATGTTATCATGATGTTTCAAAACATGATGGATTAAGAAAAAGCCTAAACTGTCAAAGAAGGAAAAAGTGTCATTTACACAGGATATGAGACCAACCACAGCAATACAGTATAAGGAAAGCAAACAATAGTTTCATACTTGCAAGCTTTCACAAGTGTACCCTACTGCTTGAAGCTACTAGATACATCCATCTGAAAGCTATAGGATGCTTCAAGTTAAAGTTAGCTAGAAAATCAAGGATCCAAAGAAAGAAGGACGTAAACAGAATCAACAGGACGGTGATGAATGACACTTCTAAGAAAACATTTGATGATCAGGACAAAAGAGCAGGGAGTCCAGATCAAAATAGGAAGACAAAAGTCTGCAGGAGAAATGGCATTAACAGATAATAAATGGGACTGATAGAATTTGACATATTAGACTAGAAAGGGGAATTTTACAGTTCTTTTTAATAAT
Organism: Ateles fusciceps; assembly: GCA_036589455.1. NCBI lineage: Eukaryota > Metazoa > Chordata > Mammalia > Primates > Atelidae > Ateles > Ateles fusciceps. The sequence continues at coordinate 3,764,128 of JAZHEH010001040.1, read as the reverse complement.
TTGGGATAAATTAGTAAAAAGAAAAAGAAATAGTGAAAAGGACTGAATTATTGTCCTCATGAAAAAGAAGATACACAATGTTATATAGCAATAGGATATTCATATATAAGAAAGAATACTCATAATTTAAAAACTTTGAATGTTAACTAAAATTATGATGCACTGTTTTAAAAGTATTGGATTCGCAGGAGTGCCTCAGAAAAGTGATACTAGAAAGTTATAATATCAGTGTCAATTTTAAGAAGTCAAAAATAATATCAAGGCTTGAAAAAGCCAGATATGGCTGAAAAAAATATATATATATATGTAATATACATAATGTGTGTGTGTGTGTGTGTATATATATATATATATATATATATAAAACAAGGAAAATATAATTTAAAGTGATAGCCTCTGAAAAGCAGATATTAGGACCAAGAAAGAATGGGGTAAGGAATCAGTTTTTCCTTATGCAACTAGTAGCACTATTGGGCATTGTTTAAACTGTGGAGATTTGTGTATGTTTATATATATGTATTATATCTAAAATATGTATTATACATAATGTATTTAGGTTGGTGCAAAAATAATTGTGGTTTTTATCATTGAAAGGAATGGCCAAAACTGCAATTACTTTTGCACGAACGCATTATTATCTTGACAAAATGAAAAAATAAATTTGAAAACAAAATACTAATGTCATGCAAAACATTTAAAATAGATATGCCCAACTGAGGTTTGGCTTAAAAAAAAATTCTATGTTTAACATTAGTTTGTGGGAAATTATTAAACTCAGGGTATATTTTTAATGCTATTCATAACATTTATGGGACACTTTCCTTTTCATCCACCAGAGTTTGATCAAGGAATGTAGATTAATTTAACTCAAACAAAAGAACATTTTTATACATTGCAGAATCAATAAGATGAGTAATATCTTGTCTTTTACATTATCTACATGAGTGCTTCTTAAATTTAATATGCATATAAATCACCTGGGAAACTTGTTAAAATGCAGATTCTGATTCAAGAGGTCTAAGAGCCTGAGGGTCTACATTACAAACTCTCTGGTGCTATTAATTATCATGGTCCAAGGACTATCCTTGGAAATAGATGTTGAACTGTTGGAAATAGATGTTTGGGGCCACAAAGAAAAATTAGCACTGAGACAAAGTCTCTTTCTTTTCTTAAAAAAAAAATATATATAAATATATATATATATATATATATATATATATAATTGCACTTCAGGTTCTGGGGTACATGTGTAGAACATGCAGGATTGTTGCATAGGTATATACCTGGCAATGTGGTTTGCTGCCTCCATCCCCCTGTCAACTATATCTGGCATTTCTCCCCCCATGTTACCCCTCCCCAACCTCCCTACCCCCTGCTATCCCTCCCCTATCCTCCCAGTGTGTGATGCTCCCCTCCCCTGTGTCCGTGTGTTCTCATTGTTCAACACCCGCCTATGAGTGAGAACATGCGGTGTTTGATTTTCTGTTCTTGTGTCAGTTAGCTGAGAATGATGGTTTCCAGATTCATCCAGGTCCCTACAAAGGACATGAATTCATCGTTTTTAATGGCTGCATAGCATCAGCAACCCACTCTTTACTTCTTGGACTGCAGGAAGGGTACCCTTGCTAGCCATCATGCCATGAGAGTACAATCAACAAAGGAAAACACACAAAGTTATCCCTTATGCATTTGGGGTCGTCCTTACTGCTGTGTCTAATCTCCGTTGCCTGGTGCCAGACCTCACAATCTAAACTAAAACCTGATTGGCTAACAACTTAAAACTTCTCTAAACAGATAGAAGCAGGTATGGCTATCTTCTTTGGGATGCCTGTGAGCACATCCAGCACAGATATCTTGGTTAAAGTACAAGGACATAGAATGTACTATGTGCCTATAAGTATGGCATGTTTAACTGCTACATAGTATAGGGCTTAACGAAGTTATTAGCACACTTATTCTTTAACAAGAAAGGAAACTTTAAAAGGAATTTTTCTACGTCCCACAAGTACCAATGCAGCTCCACACCATTTTTCCTCTCCATCATTGAAAATTAAACATAATGACTCCCTTCCAAAAGGTCCCAATAATCACATGTACTTTGGAAATTTTAGGTTAAACAACATAAGCTGCAAAACTTAGGGTGTTCAAAATGCTAAAGTAGATTGTCTCCAAGATGCCGATGAAACACAAAGCAGTTTTTCAATTTTCTTGGTCATAAAATTATTTTCTCATTTTTTATTTTTGGAAAACAATAATGTATTAGCATTTGACATCACATAAATGCTTGGCAAATTTAAGGAATGTCAAATATTTTTGTACTTCAGTTTACTTGGAGAATAAACAAAGAAGGGAAAATTTTTCCAATACTTAACTATTAGCAATTTTTTTTTAGCATAGACACAAAAGCATAAAAGATTGCCTCTTTCTGCAATATAAGCATTCAATTAATAAATACTAATTGAATAGTTCCTACTTTTCTGGTGAGTTTTATCTTAAGGTTACAAAAACAAATTAAAGCAGTCCTACGAAGAATAATCTTATATGGTTTTTGAAAAAACTTGGAATCTGAGCAGGCTCTATTATACGATTTTGATTTTCACTATAGTAAGAAATTTGAAAAGGATTTCCTTCCTTTGGCATGCTTTGTCTCAGTTTCAGGGAACTGTTTTCCCAGATGACTTGTGTCTGCTGCTTCTTTTTTTTATTTACTTGCAAGCTCTTTGACTGTAACATATTTATACATCTGAACCACTGGAAGGAGACTTGATAAAATATATATTTCTGGGCCCCAATTTACTTTAGAGTCACTAGAAGCAGGTCCTATTTATATTTTTAGAAGCCATTCTATGTAATGCTGAAGTAGCCAGCCTGGGAGTGCTACTTCAGCCAGCATCTGGTTATCAGTAATTACACTTCCTGAATATTTAGGATGTAGCATTACAATGTCTGAAACTGACTCTCAAAAGGTTTAAAAATGTGTGTGTGCATGCACATGCATGTTGGAGGGAAAGAGAGAGTGCTAGGTGGAGAGAAAGATTTAACAATCGGTGACTCTAAGTAAAGAATACATATACTTTTCATGCAACTATTTTTGTTGGTTTAAAGCTTTCAAAATAAAAACTGAGAAAACTTTCAACTGCCTCTTTCCACCACTACCACCATAAGCAGCTCAGATACTCTGAATCAGTCTACTTAACTCTGCTCTAGTTTTTTGCACTGCATTTATCACCTCCTGGTAGGTGATATTACTAAATTATTTATTGTCTATTGTGTCTTCTCCAATAGAAGATAGCCTCTATGAAAGCAAATATTTTCTTCTCTTTTGCTTACTGATATTTTCCAAAAGTCTGGATTAGAGCTGGGTATATTGAGGTCGCTAGAATCAACTTCTTAATTTCTAAAATAAAAATTTTTATTGTGAAGAGGTATTAGTCTGGTTTTATGCTGCTAATAAAGACATACTAGACACTGGGTAATTTATAAATGAAAGAGGTTTAACTGACTCACAGTTCCACATGGATGGAGAGGCCTTACAGTCATGGCTGAAGGTGAATGAAGAGCAGAGTCATGTCTTACATGGCGGCAGGCAAGAAAGAGCTTGTGCAGAGGAATTTCCCTTTATAAAACCATCAGATCTCATTATACTTATTCATCATCATGAGAAAAGCATGGGAAAGACCAGCCCACATAATTCAATTATCTCCCACTGGGTCTCTCCCAGAACACATAGGTGCTACAATTCAAGATGAGATTTGGGTGGGACACAGCCAAACCTTATTATTCTGCCACTGGCCCCTTTCAAATCTCACGTCCTCACATTTCAAAACCAATCATGCCTTTCCCAACATTCCCCAAAGTTTTAACCCATTTCAGCATTAACTCAAAAGTCCACAGTCCAAAGTCTTATCTGAGACAAGGCAAGTCACTACCATCTAAGAGGCTGTAAAATCAAAAACAAGTTAGTGATTTCCAGATACAATGGGGGTACAATTAGTGTACCACAATTTGAAAATGTATTTGTTACACACAGAGAGATACTATCCAAAGTGCTATGGTATAGCCAAAATCTCAATAGATTTCACATAGAAAAAACTATGCCACATCCATCCAACCTAATGCAATAATTTAATCAAATAATTAGCTTTCTTCTCAGAAATGTAATAATCCTTCTAGATAACCCTGGGGGAAAAATGAGTAATTAAAATGAAAATGGAAATTATAAATCATATGTAAATCAAAATTAATTAGAGTTTTATATATAAAATCTTATACGATAAGACCAAAGATTTATTTGTAACAAATAACACAGCTATAAATATAAATTATACGTGCATTTATATATTAAGGTGAAAAATTAAAGGTTGTATATACATTAGCTATTCTTTCAAAACTCACTAATCTAGATGAAAAATATTTTTTTTTAATTTTCACATTCTTGTACATTCTGGAAAGTTAGCTATAGATATCTTCCTCAAACCTTTCTCTCTTCTACTTTTCAGTCTTTGTCCTTCTGTGTCACAAACCTACTGTAACATCATTATGCAAAACTCATGAATAGGGTAGCACCTGTGTCACTAATGAATGATCACTGAGGTGCAATCCTGAGTGAAGCTCCTAATTACCAAATCAACAAGGTGAATAAGCCAACTTTGTGTGGTTACCTCACCAGTATTTGTTCAATAGCCTAAGGATAAAAGTGGTCAATTGAATACCATTTCTTCTGAAACTAGACCAAACAATTGAAAAGGAAGGACTCCTCTTTAACTCATTTTATAAGGCCAGAATCATCCTGATACTAAAACCTGGCAGAGATACACAAAAAAATGAAAACTTCAGGACTATATCCCTGATGAATATCAATGCAAAAACCCTCAATAAAATACTGAAAACCTGAATCTAGCAGCACATCAAAAAGCGTATTCACCATGAGCGAGTTGGCTTCATCCTTGGGATGCAAGGTTGGTTCAACATACACAAATCAATAAATATAATTTATCATATAAATGGAACTAAAGTCAAAAAACACTTGATTATCTCAATAGATGCAGAAAAGGCCTTCAATAAAATTCAGTGTCCCTTCATGTTTAAAACTCTCAATAAACTAGGTCTTGAAAGAACGTACTTCACAATAATAACAGCCACATATGACAAACCCACAGCCAATATCATACTAAATAGGAAAAAGCTGGAAGCATTCTCCTTGAAAAGTGGCACAAGACGAGGATGCCCTCTCGCACTATTCCTATTCAATATAGTATTGGAAGTTCTGCCAGGGAAGTCAAGCAAGAGAAATAGAAAAAGGGTATTCAAATAGGAAGAGAGAAAGTCAAAATATCTTTGTTTGCAGATGATGTGATCATGTCTAGAAAACCCCATTGTCTCAGCCCCCTTTTTAAGAAAAGCTTCTTAAGCTGATAAGCAACTTTAGCAAAGACTCAGGATACAAAATTAATGTACAAAAATCAGTAGCATTTCTATACACCAACAACAGGCAAGCAGAGAGCCAAACAGTGAATGAACTCCCATTCACAATTGCTACAGGGAGAATAAAATACCTAGAAATACAGCTAACAAGGTGTATTGATCAAGGTTCTCTGGAGGGACAGAACTAATAGGATAGATATATATATGAAGGGGATTGTATTAAGGAGTAATGACTTACACAATCACAAGCTGAAGTCTCACAAGAGGTTGTCTGCAAGCTGAGAAGCAAGGAAGCCAGACTGAGTCCCAAAACCTCAAAAGTAGGGAAGCCAACAGTGCAGCCTTCAGTCTGTGCCCAAAGGCCTGAGAGTCCCTGGCAAACCACTGGTTTAAGTCTAAGAGTCTAAAAGCTGAAGAACTTGGAGTCTGATGTTCAAGGGCAGGAAGAATCCAACACAAGAGAAAGATGAAAGCCAGAAGACTCAGCAAGTCAGCTCATTTAACTTCTTCTGCCTGCTGTATTCTAGCCATGCTGGTGGTTGGTTGGTGCTCACCCTTATTGAGGGTGGGTCTGTCTCTCCCAGTTTAATGACTCAAATATTAATCTCCTTTAGCAACACTCACACAAACACATCCAGGAACAATACTTTGCATTCTTCAGTCCAATCAATTTGACACTTAATATTAACCACCACACAAGGGAAGTGAAGGACCTCTTCAATGAGAACTACAAACCTCTGCTCAAGGAAATAAAAGAAGACATAAACAAATGGAGAAAAAAAATTTCATGCTCATGAATAGGAAGAATAAATATCATAAGAATGGCCATACTGCCGGAAGTAATTTGTAAATTCAATGTTATTCCCATTAAACTGCCGTTGGCATTCTTCATGGAATTAGAAAAATGTATTTTAAAATTCATATTGAACCAAAAAAGAGCCCATATGGCCATAGCAAGCCTAAGCAAAAAGAACAAAGCTGGAGGCATCACACTTTCTGACTTCAAACTCTTCTACAAGTCTACCATAACCAAAACAGCATGGTACTGGTACAAAAACAGACACATAGACAAAGGAAACAGAATAGAGAACTCAGAAACAAGACCACACACCTCGAACCATCTGATCCTTGGCACACCTGACAGAAACAAGGAATGGGGAAAGGAGTCCCTATTTAATAAATGGTGCTGGGAGAACTGGCTAGCTATATGCAGAAAATTGAAACTGGACCCCTTTCTTACACTTTACACAAAAATTAACTCAAGATGGATTAAAACTTAAATGTAAAACCCAAAACTATAAAAACTCTGCAAGAAAATCTAGGCAATACCATTCAGGATATAGATACAGGAAAAGATTTTATGATGAAAACACCAAAAGTAATTTCAACAAAAGCAAATTTTGGCCAGGTGTGGTGGCTAACGCCTGTAATCCCAACACTTTGGGAGGCTGAGGTGGGTGGATCACGAGGTCAGGAGATCGAGACCATCCTGGCTAACATAGTGAAACCCTGTCTCTACTGAAATACAAAAAAAAAAATAGCTGGGCGAGGTGGCACATGCCTGTAGTCCCAGCTACTCAGAAGGCTGAGGCAGGGGAATCACTTGAATCCATGAGGTGGAGGTTGCAGTGAGCCAAGATTGCACCACTGCACTTCAGCCTGGTGATAGAGCAAGACTCCGTCTCAAAAAAAAAAAAAAAAAAAAGCAAATTTTGACAAATGAGATCTAATTAAACTAAAGAGCTTCTGCACAGCAAATGAAACTATCATCAGGGTTAACAGACAACCTACAGAATGGGAGAAAATTGTTGCAATCTATCCATCTGACAAAGTTCTAATATCCAGAATCTACAAACAACTTAAACAAATTTACTAGAAAAAAATAACATCATCAAAAGGTGAGCAAAGGACATGAACAGACACTTCTCAAAACAAGACATTCGTGTAGCCAAAAACATAAGAAAAAAGCTCAAGATCACTTATCATTAGAGAAATACAAATCAAAACCACAATGAGATACCATCTCACACCAGTCAGAATGGCGATTATTAAAAAGTCAAGAAACCAGATGCTAGTGAAGTTGTATAGAAAAAGGAACACTTTTCACTGCTAGTGGGAATGTAAATTAGTTCAACTATTGTAGAAGACAGTGTGGCAATTCCTCAAAGATCAAGAAGCAGAAATACCATTTGGCCCAGAAATCCCATTACTGGGTATCTACCCAGAGGAATATAAATCATTCTATTATAAAGGTACATGCAAACGTATATTCATTGCAGCACTATTCTCAATAGCAAAGATATGGATTCAACTCAAATGCCCAGCAATGATAGACTAAATAAAGAAAATTGGTACATATGCACCATGGAAAACTATGCAGTTATAAAAAGGAATGAGATTATGTCCTTTGCAGGGACATGGATGCAGCTGGAAGCCATCACCTTCAGCAAAGTAACACAGAAACAGGGATCCGAACACCACATATTCTTACTTATAAGTGGGAGCTGAAAAATCAAACTACATGGACACATGGGGGAAACAACACACACTGGGGCCTGTCATGGGGTGGGGTGGGGGGAGGAGGGAGAGCATCAGGAAGAATGGCTAATGGATGCAGGGCTTAATACCTAGGTGATGGGTTGATCTCTGCAGCAAACTACCATGGCACATATTTACCTGTGTAACAAACTGGCACGTCCTGCATGTGTAGCTTAAAGTTGAAATTTAAAGTTCAACAAAAAACAAAAACATAAATAAAAAAAGAATTTCAAGTGAAGACAATTAAATAAACAGTTAATACAGGAACAGCAGTATAAAATATGAAAAAATAGGCAAATATTGATGATTATTCATGAACTTCAGTTGGTAATAGGCATAATACCATGTATTAATTGTGTGAAATATTTGATATGAAAATAAAAGGAAAACACAAACTACTAACTTGCCAGCAATAAAAATGTGTAGTATTAATTGTAAATAATCGCAATAGCTCACACATGATAGCTACCCAGTTAACTCCTAAATGGAGTAATACATGTCACACTGCAAGATTGTACTGGAGACATATGCTTTGAAGATGTTGCCTTCCACATCCTAGAGCTTATTACCATAGAAATCAAGATCTTACTATGTCTCAGGTACTTCTTGCTAGTATATTAAACATATTTAGATGTTTTATTAATATATGTATGTAATAAACCAAAGAAGTAATTTACTAAGAATTTCTATAGGTGCAATTAATTTTTCCAACATTTGTTGGTGACTGTCACTAATTAAAGACTTAAAAATAGACTGAACATTTTTCAAAAATTACTTCTTAACCTTACTGCAAAGTCTTAATATAATTGAAAAGGTATTCCTGACAGGATAAAACATCAGTATTCTAAGTAAACTCACTACAAATAAATTTTAATCTGTATTTCATTAAAAAAAAATCACAATCTTGGCCATTCTGAAAAGTTAGCTATAGATATCTTCTTCAAACCTCCCTCTCCTCCACCTTTCAGTCTTTCTCCTTCTGTGTCTCAAACCTCCTGTAATATCATTATCCACAATTCATGAATAGGGTGGCTCCTTGTCCCCAGTTAATGATTGCTAAGATACAATGAGTGAAGCTCCTAATAACCAAATCAACAAGGTGAATAAGCCAAATATGTCTGCTAACCGCACCAGTATTTGCTCAATAGGCTAAGGATGAAAACAGCCCTATTGTCAAGAAAGGCATGTGTATTAACCTAAAATAGAGAATTTTCCTTACTAAGGATGACCTGGCTATAAACACTGCAGAGTACCAAATTGTTCAGCATTAGCCATCAACCTTAACATTCTAATTCAGTGCCAAATGTTAGAGATGGGTAATCAGAGAGAGTTGATTGGACAGGGTGGCATAATGAACATCTTCCCTCTATGATCAAGAATGAATTGAACTCCCTGAAACACATAATGTTTTGAAAAGTCATGGCAAAAGAGAATTTTTATAGGAATTCAAGGGTGTTTCATTGTTTATGGATCTATTAATGTAATAGCTGAAATATGTAGATCAAGGACAAATTTTTATTTTTGAATGCATGCCCCAAATTTATCTAATAAATTTGTCAGACTTTCTTATTAAATGTAATAGGTGAAAATGCAATAAGAGAAAACCATCTAATGTAAAATATTATTTCTCCCAAATTTCTCTTATGATTTTTAAAATGAGACAAGGGTCCACAATATCTCAACCCTTACTTAACATAATTCTGTGTTAGCCCATATCATTTAAAACAATAAAATAAAATGGAATGTATAATTATGTGGATTATTTATAGATAAGAAAGATATACATGGAAAAAAGCAGAAAATTTGCCTAAAAATAGAATGAGTAGAGAGATCAGCTTGGAAGCATATGAAAAATGTCGTAGCTACTCAGTTATTTCCAGTTTGAAAATGTGATCAATAAATACATAACATTTAAAACAATAAAAAATAATATTCAAGTTATAATAATAAATATGTCTAAAGCTATATTAATCTGTTTGAAAATATACAAAGATATAAAAATGAAATCCTTCATAAATATATAGATATGACATTGCTGGATGATAACAAAAGAAAAAATCACCATAAGATCTGGGGACTAAAACAAAAGGACAAATAAGGATGACAGAATAATGCACACAATGTACATCCTCCAAAAAATTATAAAAATAACATTACTGACAAGAAACTGGATGAATAAAAGGACAAAACAGTGAAAACTAGACTATGATTGCTGACTTCCTTCTAAGTATTAACTAAAAAGGAAATCCTTGTTAGTTTTGGCCAGGAGCGGTAGCTCATGCCTGTAATTCCAGCACTTTGGGCGGCTGAGGCAGGTGGATCACTTGAAGCCAGGAGTTCGAGACCAGCCTGGCTAACACGGTCAAACCCCATCTCCACTAAAAGAACAAAAACTAGCTGGCTGTGGTGGCACATGCCTGTAGTCCCAACTACTTGGGAGGCTGAGGCAGGAGTTCCAACTATTTGGGAGGTTGAGGCAGAAGAATCACTTGAACCAGGGAGGGGGGAGGTTTCAGTGAGTCAATATAGTGCTACTGCACTCCAGCCTTGGCAACAGAGCAAGACTGTCTCAAGAAAAAAAAAAGGAAATCCTTTGAAGTTGATACATCGTCTACTGGATACTTAAGTGGAACCACTTTGTAGCAAACCTATTTCTTGATTCAGTGCAAATTGCACCTCCATTATCCATAAATGAGTTTTGTAAACAGTGTTCCATTTTTGATAGTGACCATTCTGGAAACTGCAGTTGTCAACATGACCGTTGGAGTCTGACAGCTATCAGTAGCAATATCTAAAGAAAATTTATCTACAAACTTTATGGCAACATTTGAACCCTCATTATGGACACAGTTTTCAAAATCATGATTACAACCAAACTCTTAGTCATAAAGTGTTGTTTATCATTATCATTACTGATTTCTAATTCTTCCTGACTGGGAATTATTGAAAACCCTCTAGAACATTAACTGAGCTCCCGTGTCTGGTCCAGCCTGACTTCCTCTTCTCAGAGACCTTCTCTTCTGCTGTATTTCTCGTAAAGTGTTCCACACTATTCTTTCTGGAATGGTTTCAAGCTTATATCAAAATTTTTACTACCAATCACAGAAAGCTGTAAGTTGCTGTTTAGATCCTTGCTCTTGTCAGTGTTATAACATTTGCTGCGCTTGAAGGCTCCCTGAAGAAATGACTGCCATGTGTTACATATGACCTTGGGAATGGTCTCCCACAGAATGGAGCCTGCGTTATCCTTGCGATGCTCTGTGTGCTGTTCTCTCACTACTGTGTCTATATTCTCTACAAGGCTTCAGCAATGAGGGGGATGTCTAAATTCATCACCTTTTGTTAGGAAGAATAACAAGTACTTTCTGGGGAGGAAAATGAGCGCCATGATTTACTGTGATCAACACTTAGCCCTCCCCATTTTTAATGTCTCCTGAAGTATAAGAGGCTAACAATTTTATTTTTAAGCTTTCTCATGTCTAGTTTTACGTGAGTTTGAGGATAATTGGTGACATTCACTCAATGTTATATATTTTAATGTAAATATGTAACGTAAATTCCTTGTAAGTAAAAGTGTTTTCTCTTCATTTCTTCCTATTTCAGGATCACAAATCATATGCTGATTTTAATAGAAAAAAGAAACTTTCATCAATTGCATAAAAGGAAATAAATTTATACTCACAGACACATTATTAAATTAGTGCTTTTCAAATTTTAAAATGCTTAAGAGTCACTTAGGAATCTTGTTAAAATTCAGATTTTCATTCAGTAGGTCTGAGAAGGTGTCGAATATTCTGCATTTCTAACACTTTTCTTACCAATGCCAATGCTACCTAATTAACGGCCACATTTTTATTTGCAAGTATTTAAGTTCTGGAGAATTATGCAAGCTTAAACAAACGCATACAGACACCCACACAAACGCATACATATAGTCATCTACCACCTAAAGACATTGCAGTCAACGATTACCACATGGATGATAGTGGTCCCATAAGATTATAAAAACATTGCAAAATTCCTCTTGCATAGAGACATTGCAGTCATCATAATGTTGTAGCACAACACATTACTCAGGTATTCATGATGATGCCAGTATAAACAAACCTACTGTGCTGTCAGTTGTATAAAAGTATAACACATACAATTATTTATAGTACGTAATACTTGATAATGAAAATAAATGAGTACATTACTGGTTTACGTATTTACTGTACTATACAGTTTATCATTATTTTGTAGTATACTCCTAATTATTTTTAAAAAATCATAAAACAGCCTCAGGCAAGTTCTTCAGAAGGTATTTCAGAAGTCATTATTATAGGAGGTGATAACTCCATGTGTGTTAGTTCTCTTGAAAACTTTTGTGGGACAGGATGTGGAGGTGGAAGATAATGATATTGATTATCTTGACCCTGAGTAGACCTAGGCTAATGTGTGTATTCGTGTCTTAGTTTTTAGAGAAAAAAAGTTTAAAAAGTTAAATAAAATATTTTAAATAATTTAAAAACATAAAATAGCTTATAGAATAAGAATAAAATAAATGTTTTTGTAGAGTTATACAAGGTTTATGTGTTTTAAGCTTTAATTATTAATTTTAAAAGTCAAAAAGTTAAAATATTAGTTGATAAAGTAGAAAAGTTATAGTAAGCTATTGCTAATATATTATTAAAGAAAAATATTTTTATACATTTTGTATAGTCTAAGTGTACAATGTTTATAGAGTCCACAGTATTGTATAACATCTTAGGTCTTCACATGCACTCATCAATCACTCTCTGACTCACCCAGTTCTGCAAGTTCCATTCATGGTAAATGTCCTATGAAGGCGTTTCATTTTTCATCTTTCATACTATTATTTTTACTGTACTCCTTGTATATTTATATATACAAATATTTATTGTGTTATAATTCCCTAAAGTATTCAGTTAAGTAGCATGATGTACATGTTTGTAGCCTAGGAGCGATAGGCCATATCATATTTGTAGCCTATAGGATACAGGCTACTAAACTATAGGATATACTACATAGTGCAGTAGCTACACCATCTAGGTTTGGGTAAGTGGACTCCACGATGTTCTCATAATGACAAAAATCACTGAACAAGACATTTCTCAGAACATATCCCCATCGTTATTTGATTCATAACTGTATGTGCAAACACTCAAAAATCATTTTTAAAATAAGCTTCTGTATAACAAAGAGTATGGTACTTCTTATGAATTACTTTCTGATACTTAAAAGAAAAAGTATTTTTTTGCTTTCAGTAGAGGAAAAAAAATCATTATAAAACACCATCACACCAGGAGCTAAATATTCTCTCTTGTAACTCCTAATGGACTTTCTTAGACTTCATAGCAATTCTTGGAAAATCAAAGCCATTTGAAACCATAAGTATAATGAAATAATGTTCAATTTTAACTGAAAACAACTATAACAACAATAACAGTATGCACAGGACACCATTCACAGGAATTTAAGCCAGCCTCCATAACAAGAAAAGTTTGGTATACATGCATGAGACAGTTTAATTCAGCCAGGGAGAATCTGTTCAAGTAAGTAACATGCTTCCAGATATCATGTGCTGATTAACTGAAAATATTTTCAACCAATTCTATAATATTTATGAGAGATGTGTATCTTTTTATATAATAGGTGTACTTATAAGATAACCATTCTAACCACACTTTAAATGAAGTGAGAGGGATTTAATATTTAAACATTTCTTTCATAAGTCTTCATTGTAAAACAAAAGTTACTTTAGAATAGTAATATAACAATGATGTCATCATTTACTAAGAACCTAGTAAGTACCGCCACACACTATGCAAAGCACTTCACAAGAATTACCTTATTGAATACTCAAAATCTCCCTTTGAGACAGGTATTATTATTAGTCCCACCTCACAGATGAAGATTCTGAGTCTCAAGGAAATTATATAAAATTTCCAAAATCACACAGCTAATTAATAGCATAACTGAGATTCTAACCTAACTCTCTGTGATTCTAAACAATGAGTTCTTTAAATATGTTGTATCATTTCCAAGCATTTTTCTACATCAATGGTTCCCAAAGTTTGTTCGGAAACATTAGCATCACCTGGGAACTTGTTAGAAATGCAAATACTTGGTGCCTATTTCTGACACCTCAGAACAGAAACTCTAGAAGTAGAACTGAGTAATCTGTGCTTTAATGACCCTCCAGGTAATGTTAATGCATATAAAAAAGTAGGAATCAGTGATATGTTTTAACATTAATATCATACATTAGAAATTTGATTTTTCTTAGATTAGGTATAATCAGAAATGTGAATTTAGACAAAGCAAAAAAATGAACAAATAGAATGCTATTAAAGACGCTAAAAAGGTGTACCTACACAAAAGAATTTCTCCTTGACATCTTGGCTTCTGGTTAAACTTCTTTAACAGGGAACCAATTAATTTTTATGATTAAGGATAAGGGACAAATTGTATGCACTTAATCACATTACCTAGAACCCACATTTTCACGCTGTTACTTATGATAAATACTTCCATGTTTCTTAGTTTTTAAGAGACGCCACCTAAAGTTTTATTTGATTGAATACACTTATTGTAATATGAACTGCCAGTAAAAGTATTCTCTCTGTCAAGAACCAGGTAAAATCAAGAACCTGATTTAACACTACATTCAGGCTAATAAGGGAGCCTGCCACAATGTGGTAAACACTGTTATAAGTCAGAAGACTCCTAGGTGAGAGACAAAGGATTTTATTCATCATGACAACAGCAGTAGCCAGAGTATCAGCTTTTTCTTATACAGATTCCTCAAGCCCCATTTACTACAGAGGGACCTGATGCAAAGAGGGCCAGGTGATACTTGCACGCACAGTGAGTTGTATTACCTGAGGGGGAACACTGACCTGAGTGAGCATCACCTTTTTTAATGGGCAGTAAATATGCTTGACCTTTACTCCAGAAGGAGCCACTATTATATTTCAAAGCTATAAGCAAACTTGCTTTTGCTCTGAAGGGAGACACACTCTCTACTTCCAACATAGTTTGTTATACAAGCATCCTTGAAAAGATAGCATAGAGAAAAGGCTGTTAGTGCCCCTGTTTGGAAGACATACAGAAACACAAGAGACCCATGGAGCATTGTTTCCCAACATCTTCATATCATAAATGTTTGACAAGAGTAGCCCTTTTCTTGAAAATGCCAAATGGATATAGCCAATAGTTGCACAGTTATAACACATTAGATTCATCTGCAATGCAATTGCTTGTTAAATTTTTAAAAGATGACATATGCTGTATAGTTTAAGGTCATTTTTAACTTGAAAAAAACACATTCTGAGCAGGACACTTTCTAGATTATCTGAAATAAGTTCTACTTCACATAATTAAATATAATATGGACATGCATGCCATACAATATTAAATTACAAATCTAGAATACATTTTGCAATCTGCCACTAAGATCTCAGATTTCAGCTTTTCTCACTGTGTGGTGTTGGTTAGCGATAAGCCTAACAACACATTGCTTCTAAAGAGGAGCCAAAGTATCAGATTGGGGCGGCGCAAAAAGAATCACTTAGAAAAACAGCAATTATTCACAATGCAAGATATTAATGTCTGATACAATTAGGAGCAACTCTTATTTCTCACTTTTTGAAATCGATTCTCTGATTTAAGTGTTTACAACTTCTGCCTGAATCAAGAGAAAAGAAAAGAAGGGTGAGAGTTGGTTTTCAAGGAAGCATGGGTGAATTAATGTGGTTTCATTTATATTTCTTTCTTTGCAAATAATATCTCCTTAATTCATTGGTATAACATATGAACAACTACTGTGGATGTGTTTTAGATTTTGCTATCAGGTGATAATTGTTTCTGGTCCACATTTTCTCTTCTAAATTAATTAACTTCACATGGTAAGTTGTTAAGGAGACATTTGTTTTCTAATGGTAAGATTAATTGCAGTATCCTACTACTCTTTAAATACCTTTTGGAACAAAGAGTAAATAAACAGAAATGATAAAAGAAAGTAAGAAAGGAAGGTGGTAGAGAAGGAAGGAGGGAAGGAATCATGAAAATAGAACAAAGTTGAAAATATTTTAAAATATATAACTATTTAATGATTATGGAAAACACTGATACAGCATTATTAAAAGATAATTTTTTTTCAAGTTAAAGGTAGGCCCTCTTCCCAAAGGACATTTGTTTGGATTTTGACAACAACTTACTGCAGAAGCAACAATTCAAACATCAATGAATACATATAATTTTTATAAGGCACAATAGTGCTGAAAGCTCATTAACAGAAACTTAATGCTGAATTTTGTAAGTTCTCATTTTCTTGACACCGTTTATTACTCAGAATTGCATTAGGACATTAGGCTTTACTTTACCTGTTCTCATGTCAAAACTGATCTTTCAGAATTCTTTTTCTGATATTCATTTGCCTCATTTCCTCATGATAGTCCATCTTTGACAAATATGTTCATGTAAATTTGCAGAATAAAACATAAATTATCCTATGGATTCTTAAGAAAGTGCCCCTTATTCTATAGTATTACATTAATATATTAAGGTATAAGATCAAAAGTCTTCTGGTGATTTTCTTTTGTAAAGCCCAAGAAAGTAAGAGGTGTATAATCACACACCATATGCAGAAAGTATTAAATATGTATTGTTACTTAATGCATTAGCATGACAGTAATTTAAAATAAAAATCAAGGTAAGATTGTTGCCTAGGGACCACAGGAATGATATCCAATACATTAAATGCTAAGAATGTGTTTCAATCGTTACGCTATGTAACAAAGTATAAATTCAGTGTCTTAGAACAACAGACATTTCATTTCATTACAATTCTGCAATTTGGGTTAGGTGCACATCTGGGCAATTCTTCTGCTGGTCTTTTCTAGAAGCATTCAAGTGGGTGAAGTCATATGGTAGCTCAAATGGGGCTAAAAAATATTAGATGGTCCCAAACACATTTCTGATAGTTGCTGTTCAGTGGTAGGTCTTGTACACCTCAGCTACCATACCTCTTCTCTGCCTCACGTTACTTTTAATTCTGCACTGGCTACATAGAGCTTCTTCACGTGATGGTAGAAGTGTTCCAAGACAGCACGGATAGAAACTGCCAAGGCTATTGAGGCCAAGTCTCTTTTGCAATACTCATGTCACTGTTGCCATACTCATGTCACTGTTGCCATATTCATCAGGTGAAAGGAAGATACAAATGAGCCCAAATTCCAGAGGTGGAGAAATAGACTTTATCTTTTGATTGGAAATGTGGCGAAAACATTTTGCAAAAGGACATGAACACAGGGATAAGGAGAATTATTGAAGTCATCATTACAAGTAATATAACACAATATTGAGTCAAAGTTTGTCCTAAGATTCATAAGTAAAGTATGCTTAAAAATCATACTGTCCCAGAATTTCTGCCTTCACTTTTGAAGTTGGATTATGCAAGAGAGTACTTAGATTATCTCTTTATATATATCACTGTGATACCCATGCATTTTAAAGCAGAAGAAACCAAAAGGGATGGGTAACACAAAAACTGGACCAATATGCTAGTTCTGGGCAATTATCCTGCAAATTCTGTCAGGTAATGAAAGTGAGTAGGGTGCCCATAACCCAGAGTTTTCTTCGTTTGTGAAATAAAACCAAGGAACTTCATAAACCCCCAATGGGAAATTCTATATCTTGGCAAGTAAAATTTTAGGTGGAAATTATCTACTACACTGCACTTGAGGGAATTGCTATACTCATTCTACTATTTGCCATAGGGTTATACACAGTAGCACCTTCTAACTGAAATGTTGAACACAGAGTTTACGTCTTATATTAATATTTGAACCCTGTAGACTCAATACTATAAGTCAAATTGTTTCCTCTCGCCTAGAAGCAATCAAACTCCAAATGGTACTGCAAAGTGAACCATGCATAGACATGCCATTTTTCCAAGGACTCTTAGATCAACCCTAGAAGGAGCCCTAGCTGCTGTTCCCCCATTCAACGCCCCTTTTCAGCAGGAAGTGGCCAGAAAGAGTCTTCACCTAAAACCACCTAACAGCAGTTGGGGGTGACACCTCCATAGTGGGGGAATGTTATAGGAGTTATTAAGAAATTATTTTAGGCAGATAGAGAGGAAAAGGGGTCCTTGAGAAGTTTTTGTTTCTTTTAAAGCAGCTCTCAGAGCCAGGCCAGCAAGCTTTCATATACAAATATAGGCCATTAGAAACCGGGTCCACACAAACATGGCAATTCCTGCCCTCTTCTTTCTTGCCCCCACATGTGCCTGGCAGACTGCCCTCACATATCCCCATGTGTGTAGAACGTTATGATACCCTGCACTTGCATATTAAAAGGCTAGGGTGGGAGGGCCAGGTTTTTCCCAGGCTACATGAATGACATGCCTGGTCAAACCAATCCCCTAACCCCCCTATGCAAACCAAACACCACCTCCTCCAGTCTCCTCATAGAAGCAGCCACTTTTCTGCCACACACAGGGTTTTCTCTCTGTTCCAATTCCCCCCCTCCTTCTGTCTCTGTACAGGGGGAGCTGTTTTCTTCTTCCTTCCTTCTCTCTTGCCTATTAAACTCTCCACTCCTTAAAACCAAAAATAAATAAATATATATATGTATAATAAATAAAGCAGAGGTAAATGAGCTATGTATGAGTTGCTCAAGGTAGTACGTTTATAGAACTAGAAAAAAAGGAAAAGAAAAAATCCATCTTTCAAAGGTAAAGAGGATGAAATATTTAAGTTCTATTTTTCAAAAGATGATAATGTGTCTTTGGTTATGCAGGCTGCTGTTGCTTTCAAATCCAAATATGGAGAGAGTACAGGATGGTACATTTCAAGACCGGAGGAGTGTTAGGGGATCTTTTGCCTCCTCTGGATTTGCACTAACCCCAGATTGGCTATCAAAAGATTCTGTCACATTAGTTTAAATCTTTGCTTAATTTTACTTTGCTAAGGGGCTACAGGCAGCTGGTTCCCCAGGTAAATCAGTGATGAATAAAACAAAAAGTCAAGCATACTGATTCCCTACTGATTTGGACACAAACTCCAAATTATAAAAATTGTCATAAGCCGTGATAGAAATCATATTACTTTTACATTTGGTCATATAAGAAGCTGTTTTTATTTCTTAACCCAAAAGCACTGGTGGAAACTACCTGACTCATAAATTTAAAATTTTTTTCTTATTCAGCAATTAAATACTGAGTTATTGCCATGTACTTGGTAGTCTTATACGTTCTGGGGATACAGAAATGAACAAGAAAGTGGTTAGGGCTGTGTTTCCGTGTGTATAGAGGTGATAGAATATGGACTGTAAATAAATAGAAAAGCAGATAGGAAAAGGTACTAAATTGAGAAAAGTACTGAGGAAAGAATGAATCACTGCTTAAAATGTGATTGACATAGAAATTTTAGTTGATATTTAAGTTGAGACCAAATGGCAAAATAAATCAATGATATAAAGATTAAGGGGAGCAGTTGGCACATGGGCTTCTGTGTGCTAATGAGGGAGGGATGCCCAGTGTGCCTTTATGGAGGTGGGTGAAAGAAAGAGGACTACAAGAAATGCCGTGGGTTAGCCAGGGAGTAAATCATGTAAGGCTTCACAGGCAAAGTAAGGAATCTGGATTCATTCTAAGTGTGATGGGAAGTCGTGCAGGGTTTTAAGTAAGGGCTTAACATGGACTGATTTATAATTTTAAAACACTATCTTGGCTTCTGTACTAATTGTTAGCTAAAGTACAACAAAAAACATAAGATAAGAAAAAATGAGTAGTTATTTATCTAAAGTGTTGTTTCTTTTCTGTTTAGTCTGAAATATAGGAGTACCAATTCTGAGATAAGCACTACCAGTTACAATGTGAGCTAACTCAAACAGTGTCTTTACTCGCATAGAGGTTACTGTCTGGGAAGGGAAACAAATGTTAATTAAATAATCATGCTAAAGATACATAATGACCTTTTCTGCAGAAGTGCTCAAAGGAAGAAAAAAAGTTATATCTGAGCATATAATAATGAATCCAAATCTGACTTGAAAGTCACTGAAGGCCTTACATCGGCTGCAGTAAAAGAGTGAGTACCAGCAGACTGATGATATTACCTTAAGTGCAATGTAGGTTTTAAAAAGGGATGGAGGAGTGAGGGAGTGACATGATTCAATGTGAGCTTTTAAATTTATTTTTTAATTGGCAAAATAAATTGTATATATTTATGGTGTACACCATGACTTTTGAAATATGTATACTTTGCGGAATGACTAAATCGAGGAATTAACATATGCATTACCTCACATATTTATCATTTTTTTGTGGTGAGAACACTTAAAATCTACTCTCAGCAATTTTCAAATACACAACATATTGTTATTAACTCTAGTCACCGTATTGTCCAGTGGATCTCTTGAACTTATTCCTCCTAAATGAACAACATCAGTTTTAAAGTGATCATTCATTCTGGCTTCAGTTAAAGAATGGATAGACGCAAGAGCAGAATGAAAGTAGAGGAACTTGTTAGGAGGTCCACTAGAGAGATAATAGTAGCTAAGGACAGAGTGAGGGTAACAATAAAAATAAAAACTGATTCCATGGATATTGAGATGATAAAGGTAACTAATTGACCTTGGTGATGGATTAGATAGAAAGAGTTAGGAATACAGTAGGAGAGTACCTGAGCAAATGAATAAATGATGATTCTGTTTATTATGAGAAGGAATAGTAAGAGAGCACATGAATAGAAGAGGAAGACCACAAATGTGATCATATATGTCACGAATTAATGGTATCTTGAAAATATCCAAGTAATAGGTCAAGTCAGTAGTTGAATCAACTGATATACTGGAGAAAAGTTCTGGGCTAGAGCAATAAATCTGACCACCATCATGGTAACTAAAACTGTGGATGTATATAAATCTCTTAGTGAGAGACTATAATAGAAAAACTTGTTTTAAAGCTTCAAAATCTACAGGATTCGGTGACCTAATAGAAAAGAACTGCTTGCAAAAGAAACCAAAAAGGCATGGTCAGTGAGGTGACACTTCAAAAATGTTAAATAATATCAAATAATTATCAGGAACTACAAAGGTTCTGTGAGTTTCACCATCTGGAAGCTAATAAGTTAGTCTGCTACTATTTTAGCAAAGCTGACAGAAAACACATGGCTCTTGGTTCAGAGACAAAGGACTGTATTATTCATAGCACAAACAGTAGTTCAGAGGGCAACATGATGCTTCTGTGGGTTCCCCCATGTCCTCCAGGTTCCATGGAATAACACAAAGTGCCCATGATGAATGACTGTGCATGCAGTGGATTGCATTACAGAAGAGAAGCTCTAGGTTTGGAAGATTCACTGCTTACATGGTAAAGAGGAAGCAAGTATGTGGTTCATCTACTGCAAAATGTTACCTTATTTCTCAGGGTTGCTTGCTGGAAGCACAACCCTCAGAAATGGCCCAAGTAAAGAATAGCAAGGGCTTTGCTTTCACAGCATGCCCAGGAAGAACATTCAGGGATGCATAAGGCCCCTTGAAGATTGCCTCTTTGAACAAGGATCCTGAAGAAATAAGAAAGTTGAGGACAGGAAAAACCTTGAACTTAGCAAAATGGAGATCATTGTTAACCTTATTAAGAGCTGTTTTATCAGAGTGATGCAATGTAAAAACATATTCTAGTGGGTTGAAAAGTGAAGGTGGGGCCGGGTGCAGTGGCTCATGTGTGCAGTCCCAGCACTTTGGAAGGCTGAGGTGGGCAGATCACGAGGTCAGGAGATCGAGATTATTTTGGTCAACATGGTGAAACCGCGTCTCTACTAAAGATATAAAAATTAGCTGGGCATGGTGGCATGCGCCTGTAGTCCCAGCTACTCGGGAGGCTGAGGCAGGAGAAGCCTTTGAACTCGGGAGGCAGAGGTTGAGTGAACCGAGATTGCACCACTGCACTTTAGCCTGGCAACCGAATGAGACTCCCTCTCAAAAAAAAAAAAAAAAGAAAAGAAAAAAAGAAAAGGAAAAGGAAATGTGGAATATGAGAATAGAGAACACAAATACAGAATAGTTTTTTTTTTAAGAAGTGCAAGTGTAAGCTTCTAAAAATATAAATGATATCTTAAAGTGGGATATCGAAATGAGAGAAGACTTTTTTTGGTCATTGGGTATGTTTAAATACTAACGGTAATAATCAAATGAAATGCTCTACAAATATCAGAATATAAATTGCTGTTATATGTTCATTAATCCTGGATAGGACATTGTTATGGATTGATTTGTGTTCTCTAAAAAAAAAAAAAAAAAGGTTAAGTCCTAACCCCCAAAGTCCTATGAATGTGACCTTATTTGGAAGTAGGGTCTTTGCAGATGATCAAGTTAAAATAAAGTCATTAGAGTTGGCCCTCATCTAATGTGACTATATCCTGATAAAAGGGACAGCTTTGGAACACAGAGACATACAGAGAGGATGCTGTGAAGACACCAGAAGCTTAAGAACCCCTGAGGCTACCAGAAGCTTAGAGAGAGTAATGAAACTGATTCCTACAGCCCTCTGAAGGAACCAATGAGGTTGAAATCTTGATTTCAGACTTCTAGCTTTCAGAACTGTGTGAGGATAAACTTCTGTAGTTTAAGCCACCCAGTTTGTGATACTGTGTTATAGAAACACTAAGAAACTTAAACTACAGGCATCGTTTTCAGAAAGACCAACTACTGATAACAAGAAATAAAATAGCAAGGCTTAAAATCTTTTGAGTAGGCTTTATTTCACTGCATTTCAGCAGGACAATGGCCATAATTTTTTTTTTTTTTTGAGACAGTCTGGCTCTTTTACCCAGGCTGGAGTGTAGTATCACAATCTCGGCTCACTGCAACCTCTGCCTTCCAGGTTCAAAGTATTCTCCTGCCTCAGCCTCCTGAGTAGCTGGGATTACAGATGTGCACCACCACACCTGGCTAATTTTTTGTATTTTTAATATGGATGGGGTTTCACCATGTTGGCCAGGCTGGTTTTGAACTCCTGACCTCCAGTGATCCATCTGCCTTGGCCCCCCCAAAGTGCTAGGATTACAGGCATGAGCCACTGTGCCCAGCTGGAAATGTCTTTTTTTCAGGAGTGTATCATGTTGAGAGAACTACTTAAATGCTAATTCTTAGAAAAACCTCAAAAAGGGAAGTAAAACAAGAAAGAATAAAAAACTCCTAAGAAAATATTCTCTTAGTAAAATGAGAATTCAATATGTTTGCCTAATTAGTAGATATTCCATTATCAAACACTTTGCATTTGTTAATACAATGCTTCAAAAAAAAATGGGAAACACAATTTCTTTTAAGTATATAAGAAAATGATTAGAATGGTAGAGTGGCTTTGTGAAATGGTCTAAGCTGATAGAACAGGAAGCTTAAGCAATGATTCCTCCAGACTTTAAAAAAATTGCCTAACCACTATGATTTTATATCTTCTCATCTGCACATAAAGAGTTATATTAGATTACTTCCCAGAATGATTATGGGAATTACTTTAAAAACATATGTTTCTAGTGTAAGTTGTCTGTTCTTGTGTAAATTGAACGTAACACCTAACTGAGGCATTCTTGATGTTGAAATTATTTCTGTTTACTTACTAGTAATGTTTGTTCTTATAATTATATATAATTCATATTCTTTTAACACATATTCCAAACTTTTTCATAATTTTTTAAATTCCAGTTTCCCTGAGAATGTATTTTGGGGTTTACCTTGGATGCCATCTTTAATTGTTTCAGAGGGAATGTTCATGCATACACATGGATCCCGCTTTATAGCTCACTAAAGGAAGCACACATTTGTACCTACAGCCTAACAAAGACTCTCTAGTGGCCCAACTAGAGTCAATCTTCCAGAAGTTTAATGTAGATCAGGTTTTACAGTCTCTGGCTCCAAAACATTTTCTCTATTTTATAATATTAATAAATATTATTATTAGTTTGAGGAAGTGAAATTATCTCATACTTCTGCTGGCTAAAGAGTCTGCAAAATATTTCCACTGAGCTCTCTCAGTGACTGCAGATATTAATGCATTTCTACTTGTAACAAAATTGAGACATGAGTTAAAGACTGACCACGTGATCAGAGAAATATTCCAGCAAAATCAAAAGTAAACAGAACACTCACAAACAAGCCAAAAGGACACCCAATTATTTGAGCAAATGGAGAGGGACAGTTGGTTCAAGTTGTTGAAGTCATTTCAGATTATTGCCAAGAATTCTCAGAATATCCTCAGAATGTACACTTCTGTGCTGAAAACAAAACCACATGCTCATAGGAAATTTCACAATTAGGAATCTTGTTTACCTAGCTGTTTAAAAAATATGCCAGGGTAGGCAGAGAAGCCTACATCCTCACTGTGCAGGTCAGTGCTTACCAAATCAAAATGGTTCAGTCACCTAAAAAACAAATTCATACAAAGGATGAAATAGCAGGCATACCAGCCTAGCTTTGGAGGCTGGCTATGTGCACGCCGTACCTCCAAAAACAGCCCCTGGTCATAATAGTTCTGGAAATCTGTTGTGGCTTTTTTGAAGACAAATAAAACATGAAAAGCCAATTTGTTTATAAAAATAAACCCATCTTAACTTTTCATTTATACAAGCATGCTCTTATATGATGGCTTGCCCTTCAAAAAACTGGAGCTTACCTTGAAGATCTCTGTAATATCAAGGTCTTAAGTTCCTAAGAGTAAATTTTATCTTTGTTGTTATTATCATTTAAAAGCTATTCAGTGTATTAGCAACTAGAGATGTAATTATATACATACACACACTTTCAGTATAAGTTTAATAGTCTCTAGTAAATTGTTTTAATTATATGCATTTGAGTATAAATAAAAAGAAACTTATCTAAATATTTTTCCCCCTGTAGCAGCAGGTAGGCTTTCAGGTCAGGGAGAGAAAGGAGTAATATTCTATATGAAAAATAATCAAGATATTAAAAAAATACTTTTCTCATTTCAGTACCCTAGACTTACATTTAATGTTCTTCTTAAATTTAACTCTCTATGAAATTGAGCGATTAAAGTATTATGTCTAGTATCAGTTGTTTTCTAATAGCCCAGGACATTCTCAAGAGAAAAACATACTATTAAAATTATATAGGACTTCTATAATATTTATTTTAAAATGGTTACTTAATGCTCCTTGTAGATGCATGAATTTTAATACATAATTGTGCTTATTTTTACTATAAATATACAGTATTAGTTTGTTCTCACACTGCTGACAAAGACATGCCTGAGACAGGATAATTTATAAAGCAAAGAGGTTTAATTGACTGACAGTTTAGCATGGCTGAGGAGGCCTCAAAAATACAATCATGACAGAAGGGGAAGCAAACATGTCCTTCACATGGTGGCAGCCAGAACTGCCAAGAAAAAAGGGGAAGAGCTCATCAGATGTTATGAAACATCAGATCTCACAAGAATTCACTATCATGAGAACAGCATGAGGGTAACTGCCCCCAAGATTCAATCACCTCCCAGTGGGTCTCTCCCATGACACATGGGGATTACGGGAACAATTCAAGATAAGATTTAGGTGGGGACATGGCCAAACTATATCGTATACTCTACTCTGTTTAAAGTATACTAAAATAATGTTTACAATATAATTATAAATATTTTGAAATATAGATGAGGACTATATTAGAACTCCTTTGATATAATAATGGTAATATATTGTCCTGGTTATATTTTTCAGGATTGTGATCTGCCTCTCACATTTCCTTTCATTGATAATTACATTAAAGGCAAGTGGAAGGAGCCAGTAAAATCCAATATATATTTTCCTAAGCTTCACATATGAAAAGGAATCAGAGATGACTCCCCCTCGTATGGCATCAAGAAAATTCAGCAATTACTTAAAAAGGAAAAACTCTAATTTGGGAAAATAAAACAGCTGGAATAGATTTGAGTGCCATCTAAATAATAGTGAAATTGAAACTGGAAAAGAAAGAAAAATATAATGGCAGACATTAGAGTAGAGAAACATTGGGCCCATATCCAAAGTATGGGAAATGTCACTTACTAAGTCAGTTAGATTATATATCAGAAAATGTGTGAAGCTTTGGGTATTTCAGATACATGTCTAGGGATTAGGCTTCCTTGACAAGTTACAGTGCAATGAACCTGGGAGTGAGGATAAGAAAATTGTCATTTCTCCTTTTTACAAAAATACAGACTTGTCATCGATTTTAAGTTTTTACCCATAAATGCTACACTGGGAGTTTTAAAGCAATGCTTTGTAACTAACTATACATGAATTAAAATTAATACGATGATATGGTTTTTTAACAAATAAGAATTGTATGTTCCAGCTCTGCATTGCCCCTTCAACATAATTGTATTGGTAGAAGCCACATACATTCCAGCAATTGTGCTAGGGTTCAAAGTATTCTGAAAATTTCTACCAAGCTTGCAACCTTTTATTTTGAATTCCTTGAGTGGTGACAAACTTCCTTTTGAAGATGTGCTTGATGCTTTAACAACTATATAAACACAGTTTATAGTTTTAAACAACTGTATACAAAATAACTTTTTAAATATTGAGTCCTCATCATTCCTTCTTCATTCAGTTTCTTATCTTTACCTTTCTCATGCAAATAGAGAACTAAATATTCTCAAACCTGGCTGCACTAGAGTACTTTAAAAAAAACTCTTGCCTACAGTGTACCTCGGGGGGTAGGGCCCACAGTCTGGTATTTTTCAGACGCTCCCCCAGATGTTTCTTTTGTGGAGTCAGTGTTAAAAAAAAAAAAAAACTGAACTAGACAGTTTTTACTTATTGCCTCAAGAGATTATATGGTAGAACGGAATAAAGAAAAATCTTGAGTCTCTGCCTTTGTGCTTAGAAAGTCAGTATCCTTGAGGGAAAGTTTAAAGTTTGAAAGAGGGTTTCCCTGCCTCTGCCCTGGGAAAGACAGGAGAAAGATGAAGGGATACTGGGAAGAGAGAGCTAGGATGAAAGAACACAACAGAGATACCTTACAGCCAAAGGAAAATGTAAGGAGTGTTGATCCAGCATTAGGGAGCTGGATCACTCCCTAATGGTCACTTAACTCAGCCCCAGTAGAGAATCCCAGCTCCACATAAGTGAATTCATTGCCCCACCAGGGATGATACTAGCTGTTTTGTCGTAGTACGTCCGTCCATTGGCAGCTCTGCTTTTGTGGCTCGCCACACTTCTCCTGGATGCTACTAGCTGGGATGTGGCCAGATATACCTTCAAAGTTTGGGTCTACCAATAAACCCAAGAGAATTGAATGTGTTCATCTTTTCCTTCAGAATCACTGAAGTCAAACCTTCAAAAGGAGGCAACAGGAAAAAAAATGCAATTTGGGGGACATATTGTGAAGATTTTTGTTTGTTTGTTTCTTTAAACTATATAGCCAATAAAATGCTTTATATTTATTCAGTCTTTATATTACAATAGATTACCTAGAATCATCCTTAGTAGCACAATGAAACAAACCCTGAACCAATTCTTTAGCCTATGAAATCTCTCCCATTTGGGAACTGAATTTTATGCTGGTTGGCTCCCAAACCAGAGTTTGCAATGTCAGGCAGTACTTTGGGGAAACTGCTGCATAGAGATCACTCTGAAACCCTCATAAAAATATATGGTACCATCACTTTTTTCTTTTTAAAAATGTTTTATGGGATCCCCCCATAGTATCTTTTGCTAGTCTTGCTGTAAAAATAATGTTTATGGTGACTGAATATACTTTCAGTAAATAGCTTCTGTGGCTATCAAATGACTGTTTTTCTTTTGCATTTAATCACCTGGGAGGAAAGAAATGATAGCAAACAGATTTCACTCCCTTAAACAATATTTGTTAAGAAAAGACTTTTGCCCTGGAGCATCTTACTCAGAAAGTAATTTCCTGGTCACCGCTTTGGAGCTATTGCCTTATTATTTAAGATTTTCCTCTTTTTTTTTTTTAGCATGAATCAGCTTTTTTTCTTCTTCCTTGTCTGGCCTCTATCTACATAGTCCTGAAATGACATCATACTCTCTTAACATAACAGTGAGTGAACAACATTCTCAATTTCTATTTGAGGCTTATAGCCTCAAATATTCCTGTGCTGGTGCTGTTTTGACTATCCTATTTTATATTAATAAGAGTCCAGAGACTTTTTGGTAAAATGTAGATTCATGTGAATCTATGTGGATCAACTTCACTATGTGAATTTTTAAATAAAATTTCTCCTGAGCAATCTTAGAAATTTGTTACCCAGAATTAAAATGTGAAATATCTCTGAAATTAATTTTTAAGTAAATTGACACTAAAAGTTAAATAATCAATTTTTGTAGCTTTAATATGTAAAACTGTGATATTTTAATATAACAAGAAATTTGTATTTGGCCCCTGCCTTAACTTCTAACCCAGAGCTCGTAAAACCCTTGTAGATGAGGGTGCTAGGATAATCTTTTGTTCAATATTTGATCTTCCACCCAGTTCTTAACACAGAACTCCTAATAGTTTTGTAGTTTCCCGAGTGATGGAAGTATCTGACACAGAACTCCTAAATCCCTTGGAATTTGCTGGGTGATAAGAACATCTTTGTTCTAATGAGGTAACTCTTGGGGCGGGCTCCTGGAGAGCTTCAGGATGGGGAGCTGGTTGCCAGGGAAACCAACCTTGTGATTAGAGGATTGAAACTCTCAGCCCCATGCCCCACCACCAGTAGCTGAAGATCTAGTTGATCCTCTGTGGCCAGTGACATAATCAGAAGCTTCATGCCCCTTGCCTTCCAGACCTTGGCCTATATATCTTTTCATCTGGCTTCTGTGTGTATCCTTTCAAATATCCTTTATAATAAATGGGTAAATGTAAGTAAAGTGTTTCACTAAGTTCTGTGAGATGCTTTAGCAAATTAATTGAACCCAAGGAGGGGATTATGGGAACCCCGATTTCTAGCCAGTTAGTCAGAAACCCAAGTTACACCCTGGGGCTTGCAATTGGCATCTGATGTGATTACAATCTTGTAGAACTGAACCCTCATTCTGTGGAATCTGAGGCTATCTCCAGGTAGATAGTGTCAGATTCAAGTTTAATTATAAGACACTTGATTGGTGTCCACTGAACTGTTTAACATGCATCTGTGGTCAGAAGTGTTACATTGTGAGGAATGTGAGAATAGGAAAAAAATGCCCTGTTTTTTCTTATCTCTTACAAAGGTTTTATTAAGATTTCGTATTTTTTATAAGTTCCAGTAATAAGTTCCAATGACAATAATATAGCTGCAACAAGAATTTTGTTATTTTATGCAAAGTAGATTAAATGCTGTCATCAAGTGGCAAAAATTGAATTATAAAGAAATATTTCTAAGAGGAAATCAAGCATAGCAAAGTGAAATATGAAACAAATTATAATTTCCTGAGAACTAACTTGGCATTATAAAGAATGCTGTTAATAATAATAATATTTAAATGAAAAAATAATATCAGTAATAAATTTAATATTTGTAATTCTAATCTTTTGATTATTTGGTTGTTTTTACTACTTTTTTGTTCCAGATGTTTTGCAAATACATTTTCAGAATAAGTTAAAATTCTACCTGGAAAAGAATATCATGAGAAAATTATTTTACTGATTTTTTAGAAATATTTGTGTACACCAGGATAATTTCATAGACTAACTTATTCTGATCTTGGCTCCTCCTATCTGTTATTCTGCTACAAAAATTAGGTCCTCATTTTGACTAAATTTACCAAATATTAATAGTAGAAATAATAGTGACAATCCATTCACCATGAGAACATTTATTACTTTTAAGAATACGTGTAACAGTACACCAATATACAGTATTATGTACAGTCAGAGTTGAATCCTGGGTAATTGTGACCTCTGAAAATGGAATTATCTTACCCAGCTCCTCATTCTTTTTGCCATTTCTGCAACATTTAAGTTTTGACATTATGTCTTAAGGGAATAGCAAAGAGCTGGCACTCTGTAGTGGTGACCTTAGCAGCTCTTACTAGTTGTATGGCTTCTGCAAATGAACAAGGCTGTACTAAATAGAGTCCCTTGTCACATTTCATTGGTGTAGTATATTTGCTCCTCTAATCTCTAGCTAGCAGGGAAAGGTGTTAAGGCCATCAGTGCACCAGTCTCGAGGGAGTAAGGAAAGCCAAAGATTAGCAACTGCCATTTAAAATACTGATTGGGTCACAAATGGACCTGAAAAGCAAGGAGTTAGAAGTGACAGGAACCAGAGAGGTTAGAGAAAATAGATCCCTAGTTTAATATATTGTGATAATATAAAGAATAGGACCTGAGAACCAAATTCATTTTTCAGATTCATTATAGCTTTCTCTTTTTTTACATCATAGTATTTTATAATGACAAATAAGTGTGTGTGTGTGTGTGTGTGTGGAGTGTGTGTGTGTTGTGCTTCAAATACAGATGCTTCACTGATTGTTATACTGATTGACTATGACCACTTTTTAAACAACATGTTAATCAAGTTACTGACAAACTTTTTTTTTTTGAGACAGTCCTGCTGTGTTGCCCAGGCTAGAGTACAGTGGCATGATCTTGGCTCACTGCTACCTCTGCCTCCTGGGTTCCAGCTGTTCTCCTGCCTCAGCCTCCCAAATAGCTGGGACTACAGGCACCTGTCACCACGCCCAGATAATTTTTGTATTTTTAGTAGAGATGGGGTTTCACTATCTTGGCCAAGTTGGTCTCAAACTCCTGACCTTGTGATCCACTAACCTCTGCCTCCCAAAGTTCTGGCATTACAGGCATGAGTCACCGCCCCCAGCCAGAGACAAACATTTTAATACAAACTGAAACTCAGACTTTAGGAGCATGCTGTGTTTATACAGCACAATTTTATTAGTCCATTTTCATGTTGCTGAGCAACATACCCAAGACTAGGAAGAAAAAGAGGCTTAAAAAGAACTTAACAGTTCCACATGGCTGGAAAGGCCTCAGAATCATGGCAGGATGCAAAAGGCACTTCTTACATGGCAGCGGCAAGAGAAAAATAAGGAACAAGTAAAAGTGGAAATGCCTGATAAACTTTAGGAGCCTTCTGTGTTCATACAACGTAATTGTATTAGTCCATTTTCACAGAGCTGATAAAGACATACCTGAGACTGGGAAGAAAAAGAGGTTTAATTGGACTTACAGTTCCACATAGCTGAGAGGCTTCAGTATCATGGCAGGAGGTAAAAGGCACGTTTTACATGGCAGCAGCAAGAGAAAATGAGGAAGAAGCAAAAGCAGAAACCCCTGAAAAACTCATCAGATCTCACTGTCATGAGAATTGCATGGGAAGGACTAGCCCCCATGCTTCAATTACCACCTCCTGGGTCTCTACTTCCCATAATATGTGGGAATCTGGGAGACACAATTCAAATTGAGATTTCATGGGGGATACAACCAAACCATATCATTCCACCCTGGCCCCTTCAAATCTCATGTCCTCACATTTCAAAGCCAATCATGCCTTCCTAATAGTCCCCCCAAAGTGTTATCTCATTTCAGCATTAACCCAAAAGTTCACAGGCCAATGTCTCATCTGAGACAGGGCAAGTCCTTTCCACCTATAAGCCTTTAAAATCAAAAGCAAGCTAGTTACTTCCTAGATACAGTGAGAGTACATGTATTGGGCAAATACAGCCATTCCAAATGGGAGAAATTGGCCCAAAAGGGGGATTACAGGGCCCATACAAGTCCAAAATCCAGTGGGGCAGTCAAACCTTAAAGCTCCAAAACGATCTCCTTTGACTCCAGGTCGCACATCCAGGTTATGCTGATGCAAGAGGTGGGTTCCCATGGTCTTGGGCAGCTCTGCCCCTGTGGTTTTGCAGGGTACAGCCTCCCTCCCAGCTGCTTTCACCAGCTGGAATTGAGTGCCTGTAGGGCACTCTGTGCTGGGGCTCTGACCCCACATTTCCCTTCCACACTGCCCTAGCAGAGGTTCTCCATGAGGGCCCCGCCCCTGAAGCAAACTTTTGCCTGGGCATTCAGGCATTTCCATACATCATCTGAAACCTAGGCAGAGGTTCCCAAACCTCAATTCTTGACTTCTGTGCACCTGCAGACTCAATACCACGTGGAAGCTGCCAAGGGTGGGGTTTCTACCCTCTGAAGCCACAGCCCAAGTCACATTTTAGCCCCTTTCAGCCATGGCTGTGATCCAAGCCACCATGTTCCCAGGCTGCACACAGCATGGGGACTCTGCGCCTGGCCCACTAAATCACTTTTTCCTCCTGGGTCTCTGGGCATGTGGTCGGAAGTGTGTTGTGAAGTTCTCTGACATGGCCTGGAGACATTTTCCCCATGGTCTTGGAGATTAACATTAGGTTTCTTGTTACTTATGCAAATTTCTGCAGCCAGCCTGAACTTCTCCGCAGAAAATGAGACTTTATTTTCTACTACAACATCAAGCTGCAAATTTTCCAAACTTTTATGCTCTGTTTCCCTTTTAAAACTGAATGCCTTTAACAGTACCCACGTCACCTCTTGAATGCTTTGCTGCTTAGAAATTTATTTGGCCAGACACCCTAAATCATCTCTCTCAACTTCAAAGTTCCACAAATCTCTAGGCCAGGGGCAAGATACCACCGGTCTCTTTGCTAAAACATAACAAAAGTCACCTTTGCTCCAGTTCCCAGCAAGTTCCTCATCTCCATTTGAGACCACCTCAGCCTGGATTTTACTGTCCATATTGCTGTCAGCATTCTGAGCAAAGCCATTCAACCAGTCTCTAGGAAGTTCAAAACTTTCCCACATGTTCCTGTCTTCTTCTGAGCCCTTCAAACTGTTCCAGTCTCTGCCTGTTACCCAGTTCCAAAGTTAATTCCTCATTTTCAAGTATCTTTTAGCAATGCCCCACTCTACTGGTATAAATTTACTGTATTAGTAATTATTGCATTTTCATGCAACTGATAAAGACATAACAGAGACTGGGAAGAAAAAGAGGTTTAATTGGACTTACAGTTTCACATGGCTAGGAGGCCCTAGAATCATGGGGGGAGGTGAAAGGCACTTCTTACATGGTAGCAGCAACAGAAAATGAGGAAGAAGAAAAGGCAGAAACCCCTGATAAACCCATCAGATCTTGTGAGACTTATTCACTATCATGAGACTAGCATGGGAAAGACCTGTCCCCATGATTCTCCCCCTGGGTCCCTCCTCCTGGGTCCCTCCAACTACAACACGTGGGAATTCTGGGAGATACAATTCAAGTTGAGATTTGGTGGGGACGCAGCTTAACCATATCAACAATCAACATTGTCATACTTAGTTACAAAATAATTATTTGTAAGGGCAACACAATGCCAATTATCAACCTGTTTGCAAGTCATTATGTTTCAGTGTCCCAAGTATACTTTGGGGAAGAGTGGGTTTTCTCATAGGAATTTGTTTTCAAACTCTACTTAAGAATAATGACTATGTTATGGTTTTTTACCCTTCAAGATTAAACAATATGTACTAAAAATAGAGGTGTGAATAAATGCTAGTTGTTAAAAGAATATACAGCTCAGGGTTGAAAGTTGTCTGGAGTTGATAAACTGACATTTTAATATCACCAATACAGATAGTTGCAAGTATGCTATGAACACACAAATGAGCTATATTTTCCATTTCAACACTAACACATAACTTCTTATATAAGTTATATCCTCTAAGGCCATCAAAAAATGATACATAGCCAGTAAAGACTTCCCACTAAGATCAGCATTCATAAAATGCAAACATTTTTCTCTAGTTAAAAAAAGAAAACATAGCTATCAAAAGCAAATTCCAATTTTGTTACCCTGTTGCATACACTAATACTCAGCTAAGCATAACTGGTTCCTATAAACTTGCATTTTTCTTTAATCCACTATGTTCAGCAAGGGTCACAGACAATTACCATCAGTAAGTGTTGCTAGAGAGTCCACTGGCTACGCAACCAGCAAGACTGGTTGATGATAATTTGGAGATACCATCGTTAGTGATCTTTGCAAACATAGAGGATGGTTCTGAGGTGGATAGATTGAGGTTTAAGTTCGTACAGCAAATGGCATTTCCTAGTCAGAGATCAGATAATAAAGGATATTCTAGCCACATTAAGTGTAGCAGATAGGTTATAAAAGATTACTTAAATGTGCAAAGTTTTATATGTTCCATTGTTATACTTTATCCTCACTAAATCCTGTAAGGAAATCAAGCACCTAATGCACAGGTGAACAAATGGAAGCTCAAAGACATTTCATGATTTGCTTAAGGTCCCCAGATTTTTCAGTGTTGTAGTCACAATTTGAACCCAGATCATAATAAAGCCACTACCTATTAATTAGAATTCTCACTCCAGTTGAAATCTATTTGTCAGTTCTTCTCCAGGTCATTCATACTTTTCCTGTGAGGACCATCTTATTTTTACCTGCTTTAATGAGACATTCCACAAATTACTTCAGTTTATTTTAACTTTTCACTACTAAATTCAGGTGACTTTCATTGGCTCTACCACCTGTTTAGTACTTAGCATATGCCAGCTTATGTTGTGAGCTATATTTTCCAATTTATCTTTTCATTTTCTAGATAAATCTTAAGCCTATTCAGGGGAAGTCTGAGCCTCTTGCTCTCTATAGCAATTTCTTTATAGCTCCAGAGACTGACATTCAAAGCTCAAATACTACTCCCTAATATTAATGATGGGATTCTTAAAAATTAACATGACATGATATGATATGTTAATTATGTGTTGAATCATGCTTTATCCATTTACACACACACACAAACACATTATATTTATATACTAATATATACAGTAAGTCACTACATACCTAGGTCAAGTCAGTCTACTTAAAGTTGGTTTCCTTTCCTAATTGTAACATGAAAATATTAATGATTCACATTTTCCAGATTTCATGAGAATGATACAGAGCTTAGGGATTTTCTGAAATATTTTGTGTTCTACAAAAGGAGGCTGTTTAAATAATCATAAATCTTTGTCATTTATTAAAATACTAGGAGGCTAATACTACCTATGAAGGACTAATATATAAGCTAATTCATCAATGAATTTAACATATGAGCTAATTGGTCAATGAATTTAATATGTTTTAGAAATCTAAAAATTTAGCCAGCATAAGGTTTATCATTGCAATAACTTCTTCCTCAGTGGTTGTCTTTGTAAATAGACCTATTAAATTTATTTGAACTTTTTATAGAGTTTCTATGGAATAGAGAATTTATTCTGTAATTTGCATTAGAACAGAGTGAAAGGAATTTGTGCCATAAAGGCATAATGGGGTGCATTTTTATGTGTTGACAGAATCAGCTTCTGCATATAGACTCTAGATAATATTTAATATGCAAAGTCAACAGCAAATAGAAGAAACAAAAATAGTTAACATCACCCTTGTTATATTTAACTTGTATATTTACCCTCCTCCTTGTGACATAAATTCTTCTAGTGCAAACATTGAAGAAATGCTGGTCAAAGTTAACTCTATAGCTGGCAAGCCAGCAGAGTAAACTTCCATAATTGTTTTAATCCAAAACTAAGCAAATTTTTAATGTAATATCAACAAGAAAAAAACCCAGAATTTTAAAGCACTGCTGAAAAATTACAGAAGCTTCCCACTAGGTCCATGTAAATTAAATGTTTCTGGAGCATGACCATATGGACACATAGAAAAACACTGGCAAAATCAAGAGAACCTCAATAAACCCTTATAAGTTGGGTTAGAGAAGTTGGGGTAAAGGTAATATCTTTTGTCATATAAAGGAAATTTTTTAGCAAGATCTAAATCACTTACTTATTCATAAATTTATGATCTGCTTATATCTGGGTCTAATATTCACCTGCCTCTGAGGTGTTATCTTGTGCCTCTTTGCCTTCTTTTTAGTAGCTTTTAAATTATTTTCTCACCATTGATTGTCCAGCCCTCACCCCCTCTGAACATGAACAAAAGTATGCTAAGTTAACTCAAAGTCATTCTGTTGTTAAAACGTTCTCAGTCTATTCTTCCTCCATTTCTTCCCTCCATTTCAATGCAATTACCTTTTATAACTACAATTAGATTCCAGGGAGTACTTACTATGTGGCAAGCATTCTGAGTACTTTACACAGACTCATATCTTCACACGCATATATGTAAGTATATTACATACACATGCACCTACTCTAATAAACATATATGCATAATCACATACACAATTATAATCACATACATTGACTCAATCACATACAGATAAACATGGGCACGCAAACATATACATGCTCAAACAAATATATATGTATTCAGATGATCACATACAAAATAACATGAACATACACAATCACACACACATATACAATCATACGTACACACAAAATCACACATTTATGTGGAATCATTTACTTATACACAGTCACATACACAATCATATGCAATACACATTACATCCTCCTAAAAATCCTGTAAGTTTGGGTCCCATTATTATCATCTTCATTTTTTCAAATGAGGAAATGAGGTACAAAAAGTTGCACAAAATTATGCTGTTTGTAAATGATAAAGCCTATATTTGAAATGTGAGGAGTCTGACTCCAGAGTCCATGTTCTTAATGAAAATGTTATATCTTTTGGCACCAAACATTTTCTTTAGTGTTTAATACTAATAACTGATTTCCCTGTCCACTACTCTGTTTTAAGCCTATAATAATTCAGTATCTGCATTATCTTTTTAACCATGTTGTTCTGTTCCAAATTATGACCTTCAAGAGATGATTCCATGGGTCTAAATATGATTCCCTTTATATATTTCCCTTCATTGGTAAAGGAAGTATATTTTCTCCATTATTACAAATTCATATAAATTAATCTGAAGGTTAAATTTTTATTTATTTATTTATTTAGAGACAGAGTTTTCTTCTTGTCACCCAGGCCGGAATGCAATGGCACAATCTCAGCTCACTGCAACCTCCGCCTCCCAGGTTCAAGCGGTTCTCCTGCCTCAGCCTCCCAAGTAGCTGGGATTACAGAAGCCCACCACCACGCCCAGCAAATTTTCTGTATTTTTGGTAGAGATGGGGTTTCACCATGTTGGCCAGGCTGGCCTTGAACTCCTGACCTCACATGATCCACCCGCCTCGGCCTCCCAAAGTGTTGGGATTATAGGTGTGAGTCACCATGCCTGGCCCAAATATTTTTAAGTTAATATTTTACAAATTTCTAAATATTAAATGCAATTATGTGTCCCCATGTTACTGCTTCTTTCATTATATTCTAGCTTCGTCTTTTTCCTTTTCTCATTTCATTCTATCATCTGTGGTACTCTCCCTCACATTGCATCTCCATTTCTCAGAGTCTCTCCTGTTTCTTTTACTCAAGCACAGGAACATAGAACAAATAATATTGTCTCAAAGGGATTATGTCCATCCTGAATGTTTGGATTCTGTATCTGGACGACTGATCAACATTGACAAGAAAGACCAGACCAACGAGTCCCTGGAATATGTAGCCTGGTTATTAGACTAAACATTTTTAATATGTACCTTTAAAAATTTTTTATTATTTTTCAATTTTATTTTTGATTGACATATAATTGTACCTATTCATGGGATACAGAGTGATGCTTTGATACACATAATATACAGTGATCTGATTAAGAGTAATTGTATATTCATCACTGAAACACTTATCATTTCTTTGTGTTGGGAATTTTTAAAGATCCTGCTTATTAATTAACTTGCTAATTTACTTGTTTGTTTCAATTTTACTTATGTATAAATTTACCAAATGTTAGACTATTATATAGGCAATGCTTTAGAATGTGTTTTCTAGCAATAACAAATTATATCAATTTTTAAAACCCTGTTCATTGGGGAAGGAAAACACGTATTGTGTGAGAGCAAGAAGCTATCATATGATCAATTTGTAAACTTAGAGAAATACAAAAAAGCACAAGTCCGTGCTCAGTTTCAGCTGTTCCTCAGAAATGTACAATCCTGTAAAAATAGACAATAAGCTCAAGCAATATTATTCAGTTCATCCTCCAGTCCTCCTCTCAGGATCCTATTTTATAGAATAAGAAATCAACATGCTGATGATCATATACCCCGTTAATTTTTTAAAAAGTTTTTTTAAATCTCAAATATTCCTTTCATTGTAGACTAAATTTCTTCCATGCAACTTACAAAGAGAATCTTGGCTTAAAATAATTATCAAGATCGACTTTCACTAAGAAAAAAATCTGCATATATTTAATTGAAAAGAAATATATATTTATATAAAATTAATATTATATTCTAACTACTGAATCTGTAAATATAGATGCCCTGGAACTTACAGAAGCATCAGTAAAGCCCCACAATAAATCTTAACATAAATCATTAATCAATATTTACCTGCAACAAGTGTACCATACAAAGGACACAATGCATTGGAAAATTTTAACTGCTGCATTTATTGGTACGCTTTTTCTTATAGACAATAAATGCATATAACTCTAGAAATATAAGATTTTCTTCTATTCATGTGCAAATGATATTCCCTACTATTGATTACACAGTGATGTGTTGGGTTCTTTTCCTTGACTCACTTCCCTTGACAATTGGTTAGAAAATATTTTCTTGGCAAGCATCTGCCTACTTTAGGAAATTTCATTTCCTCTGTAGTTGAAGTCATAAATGTAAAGATCTTTCATAAAGGAAAAAAACACTCTCAGGGGTATGTATGTATTAACCCAAAAATGTTGGTGTCACTGAGCATCAAAACAGTAGTTAATTCTGTGATATACTAACAGGTGTTTTGATACTATTTCTAAAAACTCTAATGTTGTTTGAAATTTGTGCTTATTACCCAGATGCATTTACCAGAGATTTAAAGTAGTATACATTAATTATTTTTTTCCAAGTATAAACCAAAAATAAAATCCTAAGCCCCTCAATTGACTAAACAGACCACCTCTTGGCCAAGGGAACCCTAGAGAAACCTGAAAAACTGAATTCCTGGCCATGATGGGAAGAGAGGTCAGGGCGTATCCTTATATCCCATTCCTTTTGGAATTTGGCCACAACCAACGAGCATTAAGGTTAAAAGAGAGATCTTAAGACTGACAAAACAGACTCTTTGTGGCAATAAGATACCACTTTATCAACAAAACCTAAGACCATGCAAGGCAAAGGTTAAGTCACACTCTACAAAGGATAAAATCTTAATTTTTTAAAAAATTAATTCTGCATAATGTGGCTTACTTTTTGAACTTGCTCTAGTATGGCATCACATGACACCAGAGCCTGAAGGAAATCAAACTATCTTACCCCCCAAATATATTTATTTGACATATTTTAAAATGGTTCTGCAAAGCCATCTTTTGTGAGGGAAATTTCTATCTGTGGAGAACTCCATTAAAGTAGCCATGCCTTCCCTTTCCAGGCCTTTTTTTGGATTTAGGAGAGATCAGAATTCTCCTCTCAGAATCTCTAGCTGAGATTCTCACACATTTATGGTCTGTAAAGAGACATTCACCATCCATTCTCTCTGAGGGCTGCTGCCTGTGAGACTTCATCTAGGTAATAAGGGCCTTGTCCACCCCCCACCCCGCGTCCCCTTATTTAGTCAAGCATTCCTTTCTATTGACTTCAAGTCTTTGTACAATAGCTTACCTCTCTCAACCAATTGTCAACTAAAGAATGCCTTATAAGGCCATTCTTCCAGATGATCCACCTTTTTTTGGCTGAACCAACTTATACTTTCCATGTATTGATTTATGTCCTTGTTTGTAACTCTTGTTGTTATAGGAAAGTGGTCCCTATCCAGACCCCAAGAGACGGTTCTTGGATCTCGTGCAACAAAGAATTCAGGGCTAGTCATAGAGTAAAGGGAAAGCAAGTCTATTAGGAAAGTAAAGGAATGAAAGAATGGCTACTCCATAGACAAAGCAGCCATGAGGGCTGCTGTTTGCCCATTTTTATGATTATTTCTTGACTGTATGCTAAACAAGGGGTGGATTATTCATGTCTCTTCTTTTGTACCATATAAGGTAACTTCCTGATGTTGCAATGGCATTTGTAAACTGTCATGGCGCTGGTGGGAGTGTAACAGTGAGGACTACCTGAGGTCCTTCTCATGGCCATCTTGGTTTTGGTGGGTTTTGGTGGGTTTTTTACTGCAACTTGTTTTATCAACAAGGTCTTTATGATTTGTATCTTGTGCCAACCTCGAGTTGCATCCTGTGACTTAGAATGCCTAACTATCTGGGAATACAGCCCAGTAGGTTTTAGTCTTATTTTACCTAGGTCCTATTCAAGGTGGAGTTGCTCTGGCTTATGTAACCAGATTGAGAGATGGCACGGAGCTCAGCTCCCTCTCTCAACGGGATGTGCCTGAGGTTCTTGGGCTCTCACTCACCCAAGAATGGGCAGAGGGCCCTGCTGGGGCAGTGAGCTCATTCAAGTAAATATCAGACCCAAACAGTTTTGCAGAGAGCGATTTATTAGGCAGAGAGAGAGAGAAGTAGAGAGAGCTTCCACGCTGTTGTGGGAGGGGGGGGGGATCCCAAAGAGGGAAATCTGCACAGATAGAGAGAGAGCTCCCACATTGCCATGGGAGGGGATCCGGAGAAGGAGTCTGCACAGGTAAGGTGCAATGGAGTTTTAACTTTGAAGTTATTCCCACCCCATTCATGTTCTTGTCCAGTGAGAGGGGTTTTTTAAAACTTCCTCTGGAGTGATTGATCTTTGACTCTGATGCTGGATTGGCTGTCTGGCCCACAACAGAGCCCCTCCTTCCAGGGCTTTTGGCGTCTTTTTTAAATAAAGGAGCATACCTGAAATTTTACCTAGCCCACATGGGGGAAAGTTAGACAAAGAATTTAGGCTCCCGGGTGGGGGAGGTGGATGGAGATATGGCACTGGGAAGTTCTTGCCTTTGAAACCATGCCCCTTGTGGACCTGGAAAGAGAAGTTAATGTAGTCCCTCAGTTTAGACACCTCTGACACCATCACCGTAAAATGTATAAAAACCAAACTATAATCTGATTGACTGGGGTCCCCTTATTCAAGGTTTCTTGTGTTTGTGTTTTCTCTGGGCTGCAGTAATTCATACTGGCTCAGAAAAATCTTTTTAAATATTTTACAGAGCTTCTTTCCCATTAACACAAGATTTATTTTAAATTTTTAAACATTTCTTTTCATAAAATTAATACAATTCTCATTGTTTAAAATTTGAAAGTACTGAAAAACAAAGGTAATATAATAAAATTATCCACTTTCCCACACTAAAGAAGTTAGTGTTATCATTGAAATGGATGTACTTCTGAATATATATTATGACACACTGTATCTCCTAAAAATAGAAAAGGAGACACAAAGGCTAGGGAATTGACAAAAAGACCAAAAGCAAATACAAACAACTATGCAACCTATGCAACATAAGTTTCCATATATATGTTACTTGAGCACTCAAAACATGACATCAACAAAATATCTCTTTTTAGTCACTAATGTCAACTTTCTTCCTCTTCAAACTTTTATAGGCCTTTCTGAAGAAAAACTGGTAGAAATTAGAAAAAAGATTTGTAAGTTAAAAAAAGAGAAATTGAAGAAAATGGCATGAATGAAGCCAGCAGAGTTCACAGACTAAATAATCTATCTCTAGATTAAAAAAACAAAAAATTTACATAATTTATCCTGAAGTAATTATTCTGAGTTACTTAAGCAGATAACTCCTTACCATTTACATCTTGCATCCAATTTTCTTTTAATGCTAATAATTTCTTAAAGGTTCATTGCCTAAAAGCTCAAGGTAAAATCTAGACTGAAGTTTAATCATATTGATATTTCCAGGTGCTATAATATTCGAATTGCGTGAATATATTTTAAATATAGTTTACTGTTGACTATTCAACAAGAGGCTGCCTACTTTATAATCATTTTGAAATCCCTTCAACTATTTTTAACAAGAGAGACATTCAGCTATTGCTGGCATGCCAGCTGCATGGCTGTATACTAAGCAAAGGAGCTCCATGGCCCACACTAAGCAATGGAGCTGACTATGTAAAATATGTCAAAGGTATGGCCCACAGTGACCGGCACATAGTAAGTGTTCAGTAAATTCAGTTCCTATTTCCTTCTTTCACAAAATAGATTTGACTTTTATTATCAAGGCCTGTTTTTCCTATCTGATGCTTTATTCTTTTCATCTAAGTACAATGCCTGTCACAAAGTAAGATATCAATATACAAACGAAAATGGTCAATAAAAGAAAAGAAAATCAAACACCGCATATTCTCACTCATAGGCAGGTGTTGAACAAGAAAACACATGGACACACAGAGGGGAGCATCACATACTGGGGTTTCTTGCAGGGGGCCAGGGGAGGCACAGCAGGAGGATGGGGAGGTTGGGGAGGGATAACATGGGGAGAAATGCCATGGGGAGAAATGCCAGATATAGGAGGGAGGGCAACATTGTTGCATAGGTATCACATTGCCATGTATGTACCTATGCAACAATCCTGCATGATCTGCACATGTACCCCAGAACCTAAAGTACAAAAAAAAAAAGAGGCATCTAGGAATTTAACTTTAGAAATCTTTATTTTTTAAAGTTTCTTCCATGTATCTTCAAAATTATAAGAATTTGCATTTTGCTACTTAATAAAATTATTGGTTATTTTGAACAGAAATGTATTTAAATCTACTGACATGAAATAAATTGATTGTATAGGAAGATGTACCATGTTTGCACTAAGCGTTCAGGTCCTCTCAGAACTCCATCTCATATACCCATGGCATGTGCCCCTCAGTTGAAGAATATCTGACAGATATTTAATGAAATTAATAAAAATATTACTTGCTAACTTTAAAAACATCAAAATAATCTCAATTTCTTAAAAAAACTATCTTTGTCAATAGAGCAAGAAATGATTAGATAAAAGATTTACATATTGACCAACCCAAATGAATTCAAGGCCTTTAACGATGAAAATAGATACTTTATCTTATTTTAAAAGCCTATCCTCACTCTGACAGTGGTCTACATCAGAGCATTGAACAGGGTGCCCCAAATCCACAGTGGGAATCTAAATTCCACTTTTATAAATTTGATGGCTTACAGCAATTTGTTTTCAGGCAATCTTTGACACCACTGCACTCACCTAATAATTTCACAGCAGAAAACACCAGCCTGGTAACAACATATTTCAATGAGTTTTGATTGAATAACTCTCCTTCTTGGAGCAAGCTATAATAGCTTCTACGTTAGGTAGCAAATGGCTTTTGATGCTAAGCCAAAGAAAGTGTTATCAAGGAACAGAGGTAATATATAGTTTGGGAAAATCCATCTACCACATTAGAGTAATCTTCTAAATCTCAGATTCTAGTCACGTCATATTCATCTTTAAAACCTTCAGAGACTCCCCTTCATCTAACAAATAAGTCCAAAAGTAAAGTATGTGTTAGGATAGTTCAGGAGCACATAAAACTGATACATGACTATTAAGGATTAATAAAATAGTGATTTTTTTTT
Organism: Ateles fusciceps; assembly: GCA_036589455.1. Lineage (NCBI taxonomy): Eukaryota > Metazoa > Chordata > Mammalia > Primates > Atelidae > Ateles > Ateles fusciceps. The sequence continues at coordinate 3,720,672 of JAZHEH010001040.1, read as the reverse complement.
CACATATCATGAAGTCAGAAGCTAGTAAAAGAAAGATAGATTGGCTCTAAAACATGAAGGAGATTAAAGGTTTTTTCTATTCATTCATATGAAACTTGTTTTCACATTTGTTTTGCTATGATTGTAAGGTTGCTATTGTCTTCATCACTGCATTTACAATTCATGCAAGAAAGAATGGAAGAGACCCTGCATGCTGCCCAGGAATCTTTCCTGCCGCATTCATTTCTCCACCACCCAAGGACTGTTTCATATGGCATCTATTTAAGCCTCCAGGTGCCCATACCACATCTTTACTTTGAGCTGATGACCTTGCTTCATATTTCACTGAGAGACCCAAAGCAAGCAATCGAAAATGTCTATGAGCTTCCATCATCACATTTATTCCTACCAGCTTCAACGCTGTATATTTTGCCAAAATGTTTTCTTGTTTACAAGATCTCATTCGTCCCAACCATAAGAGGATGTTGTTCTCTATCTCTGATTATTTCCAATCAGAAAGTAAACATGCCATCATTTCTCTACCTTTGTTTTTTAAAAAAACAAAAAAAACAAAAAAACTCAAGTCCATAGCTCTCTTTATTTATAGCACACTGCTTCAAAGAACGACTTGTATATTATAACTGATTTCAATATTTTGTTCTCGTTTTCTCTTGACCACAATTAAACCAGGTTTCAAGTCCCACCACACCAACAAAATGCTTCTTGCCAAGCTCATCAATGATCTCCACATTGCCAAATCCATACACATTTTCAATTTTCTTTTCACTTGTGTTGTAAGTGAACATTTGAAATAGTTATTCTATCTGCTTTGAAACTTTCTTCACTTGACCTCCAGAATGCCCACTCTCTTCATTCTCTTCCTATGTCTCTTGCAGATCCTTCTAAATCTCCTTTGCTAATAAATACCCTCTCTCCAACTTGAACTTTTAACTTGGGAAAGCTGCAGGACTCAGCTTAATCTCTTTCCTCTCTCTCTCCCTCTCCCTCCCCCTCTCCATCTCCCTCTCCCCTTCCCTCTCCCTCTCCCTCTCACTCCTCCTCTCCCTTTCTCTCCCTCTCGCTCCCCTTCCCCTTCCACCTCTCATCCCCCTCCTCCTTTCCTCTCTCCCCTCTCCCTCTTCTCTCTTCATCTCCACCAAATCCTGTGATCATCTTGTGCAGTCTTAACGCTTTAAATCATCTCGTGCAGTCTCAATGCTTTAAAAGTGTCTTTACGCTAACAGTACCAAATATGTATCTCCAGTCAAGATTTTTCTCCTGTCTAAACCCAAATGCTACTTTGGCAACTCTACATGAACCTCTGATAACTCTCAAATTTTCAAGTCGCAAACCAAATTTCTCACTCCTACACCCATTAGGAAAACAATGAAACAAACGGAAAACCCGTTTTCTCCCACTTTTTCATCTTGGTTTCTCAATTAACATAGTCATAAAATTTTATCATTAGCTTAGGACAATCTCTAGGCATTTTCAAGTCCTAGGTTTTTCTGACATTTTTAACATGTAATCTTCCAGCAAACCTATCTTCAAAATACAGCATACCCAGACCCTAACCACTTCTCCCCCACCTTCCTGTTACTACCCTGTGTTGAGCCACTATCATATCTCACCTGATGACTCGAACAGCCTTGTAACTTGCTTCCCTGACATCAACTTTGACCCTTTACAGTCTACCATCAATGCAACAGCTAGAGAAATCCTGTTAAAAGCCATGCCAAAGCTTGTCATTTCTAGGCGTAAAATTTCTAATGGCTTTCACTCTCACAGAGTAAAATGCCTACAAGATTCTAGAACGTCTACCTCTTAATCAGTCTTCTCTGCTTTCTTTTCCTACTGTGCTTACAATTCCTTGAATACAGTAAGCATATTCTTGATTCAGTTTTAGTACCTCGTCTCCCTCATGCCCTGAATTCCCTCTCCCCCAGAAATCAACAGGGTGTACTTTCTTAAGTCTTTGACCAAATGTTCTTTCAATGAGGTCCACTCTTACTGGTCATCCTATTTAAAAGTAAAACATTTTTTCTGTTTGATATTATTTCCAGGTTACTTATACTTATTATATGTTTTGTATGGTTCTTTTTCCCATGTATTGGATGTCATCCCTTTGCTCCATTAGAAAATTAAGTTTATCCACATCAGAGATTGTGTCTGTTTTTTTTTTTTTTCTTGAGATGGAGTCTCGTTCTGTCACCCAGGCTGGAATGCAGTGGCACGATCTTGGCTCACTGGATTCTCCGCCTGCCTGGTTCAAGCAATTCTGCCTCAGCCTCCTGAGTAGCTGGAATTACAGGCATGCACCACCATGCCCGGCTAATCTTTTTGTATTTTTAGTGGAGACAGGGTTTCACCATATTGGCCAGGCTGGTCTCAAACTCCTGACCTTGTGATCCACCTGCCTCGGCCTCCCAAAGTGCTGGGATTACAGGCTGAGCCACTGTGCCCAGCCGTGTCTATTCTTTTCATTTTGTTTTATTACAGCATCTCCAGCGCCTGACTTCAGAAAAATAGTAAGAAATGCTTGTTCAAATACATAAAGAAAATGTAAAATATTGTGTAACATCACTACCCCCCAGAAGTCTTGAAAAATGTACATTTTTCTTGGGTACATCATTTCAGTGAATAGAAATGGGGTTTCATTTATCAGAAATACAGATTGAAATGGATATCAGGTAGATTGCCAATGGAACCTTCCACACACAGTATTCAAAGAAATAGCCCAAGCCTATACTTGTTAGCTTCCTTTCCCATCACTTACACAATGGAACTATTTCACAGCACAATAGATAATTTTTTTATATTTCTTAACATTTGCTCAAGTTCTTTTCTTTTCTGAAACTCATTCTCTGGGCACCTACCTAAAGAAATAGTCTATCTTACATGGCATTCTACATTCTGTCTTCTGTAGAACTCATATTGAAACTTGAGGACCCATGTCAAGTTTCACCTTTTCCAGAAAGCCTGCCCCATTTCCTCCATGGGCTTTTTTTTTTTTTTTTTTTTTTTGAGATGGAGTCTCACTCTGTCACCGGGCTGGAGTACAGTGGCGCCATCTTGGCTCACTGCAATCTCCACCTCCCGGGTTCACGAGATTCTCCTGCCTCAGCCTCCCTCCTGAGTAGCTGGGACTACAGCCGCGCGCCACCACACCCAGCTAATTTTTGTATTTTTAGTAGGGACAGGGTTTCACCATATTGGGCATATGGTCTGGATCTCTGGACCTTGTGATCTGCCATGGGCTTTTAAATGAAACAATTTACCTGTTTCTATTATTGTACCCACAGTTCTATATTTGTTATTTCTGATTTTTCAATTGTTAGTTGGAAAGTTCCATAAATGCAGAATCTGCTTTTTATTAATTTCTTAATTTTATTTTGTTAAATAATTTTTCTATTTGTGGCTTCATTTTTCTCTGAAATTAATTAATGTACATTGTGAAAGAGTACATTTTTCAAAAATATCACCTGGGGTTATTCCTAAGTCTCACAGAGTTTGAATATAAATTTCACCTTTCAGGGTGATTTAAAGGCTTTAAAGTAAGAGACAAACCATTGTTTTATTTGCCTTAGTCCCATCTAAAACCAGCTCAGAAATTTCACTCTTTCTCTTGTTGGGTTCTCCCCCACATTCCCATTGCTTTTCCGCATTGGTTATTATTGTCACTTTCACCTCTACTTCTGCACTACTTAATCTTAGGCTCAAAGGCAAGGCCTTAAAAAAAAATCTGAGTTCACTGGATTAAGCTAGACAGAACTAGATTAGGCCAGGCAAGGTTGAACTAGGTAGAATTTTTAAAAGAGCCGTGGGTTAGTTGGGGATGGAGCTAGTTGTCCCAATACCATTTAACTAGCTGAGTGCCTAGTACATAACAATATCCAATAATTTTTATTAGATGAGTGACTGAATGAATAATTGAATGAAATTATATAGAACAAGAAACAGAGCCAAGTATACAGGGAAATTTAGGATATGCTAACAGTGACATTTCAAGGCCATAGTCATGAAATTGATGAAATTACAAATAAATATTAAAGCCATTCTTATGTCAAAATTCATTTATAATCATTTAAAATGAATTAAAGGGCCGATGTGGTGGCTGACACCTATAATCCCAGTGCTTTGGGAGGTCAAGGCAGGAGGATCACTTGAGGTCCAGAGATTGATGGTGCATGCCTATAGTCCTACATACTCAGGAGGTAGAGGCAGGAGGATTGCTTGAGCCCAGTAGTTTGAAGCTGCAGTGAGCTGTGATCCAGTTACTGCATTCCAGCCTGGGTGATAGTAAGACAGTAAGACCCTGTCTCAAAAAAAAAAAAAAAAAAAAAAAGAGGATTAAAGAATTAAGGTAAAAAATAAAATCCTAAAATTAGAAGAAAAATATAAATGCATTTATATTGCCTAAGTACACAACCCAGTATCTGAAAGGAAAAGATTGAAAATTTTAATTACATAAACATAAAATGTTTGATTAACCAAAATAAACAAAAAAAAAAAACCAAAAATACCAAAAATGTTTTCAAAAAATGTGCTTAAATATTAAAAGACAAATGGAAAATGTTAGGGTGAAGGGTGCAATACAGATTACGAAGATTTAATATATTCAGAGATCTTATAAAGATAAACACTAGTTCAAAAATTTTAAAAAGACATGAACAATTAACAAAATAAGAAATACAACTGTGCAATAAGAATGCGAAAAACTTCAGTTTCACTTGTAATAAAAAAATAGATAAAACAATATCAGTTTATTAAACATTGACAAGATTGACCCTATCCAATTTGGGTATGTGTAAATAAATAAACAGCAAAAAAATCTATGTGCTGTTTGTGAGAATATAAATTTTTATGAAGTTTTTGTAAACTAAGCTGGCAATAATGATTAAAGGACTTAGAAATATTTATAAACTTTAACCCAAATATTTCATTTCTAAGCATACATATGTGAAATATGCATGCATGTCAATTACATATATGGGATACATATGTGGTAGAATATTGCACAGCTATTAAAATGATGATATAGATCTACATTTTTAGGTGCAAAAATACTCATAATGTTAGATTAAAATATTCATAAAACTATACTCAGTAGTCAAATATTTTTGCATTATATACAGCCCTGTGTTAGGTGTCAGAGATACTGCAATAAGCAAACACACAAAAATCCTTGCCCTCAGGAAGCTTATAGTCTAAAGGAGAGAAAGAAAAAAATAAACAAAAATACGAAGTAGTTTATTAGAAAGTGGTAAGTACTACAAAAAAAAATGAAAGAGAAAAATAGAAATTGAAATTATTAGATTATCCCTAGAAGAACAATAAAATATGTTTAAAATGGCTATCTATATGTTAGGGTGCTTTCTCATTTATAACTTTTATGTTATCCAATGTTTATAATTTGTTATGTATACAGGAAACTTCCATTTCCTTATTTCATAAGGAGAAATGTGAATATAAAATACAAAAAAGTACAATTTTAAAATGCGTTGTCACAGTTTTCTACAGAATTCAGGTTATATCAAAAGCAGCTGATTTTCTAGGAATAAGAGAGGTTTCAATAATTTGATGGGACTTAAGAAATAAATCTGTCAAAGAGTGACAGAACAGCAAATATTCCCAAACCATCCATTTTACCATGCTATTTTCTAACTGAAATTACTAGTATCAATATTTATAGTTTCTATTTATTGCAATAGTTCCACACTATTATGGTGCTAAGTTATGGATTTTAATCTTACAAATATTTTAGTTTCATCCTGCTATCTCTTAGTTGAACCTAGAAACAAGTACCACCTCTAAAGCCTCACATCTAATATCATAATTTGGTTGCAAATATCAACAAGTGGTTCTATGGGAGTTGGAGGTTGGGGCAGGGAGAAGAGTCTTAATTTATATTATTTCCTGATTTCCATAGTGTAAACAGTTTCATCATCGCCGGTTCCGTGAAGATAGGAAGAGCTGTGCACAATAGAGTCCTGTGAACCAATTCAAACCAGCTCCATGATCCCATTGATCCATCCCTTTCATGTTCTGTCCGCTTCACATGTCTACTACATTTTCACAGTTTACTATGCCTGCCTACTCTACTCCTCACTATTCCTATTCTACTTCACATTCTACTATGGCTCACGGGAACCTTCTGCCCAAGCTAGGTCAGAACACTCCTTACATGCCGACCTTACTCCCTGTGTTCATGCTGTTTCCTTCATTGGGATTATCAGCCAACCTCCTCTCTATTTATATAATACCTACAGTTCCACATATTACTATAGTTCTAAGCTCCATTTAAAATAACCTTATACCACGTTATAAAGTTTTTTGGGACTCTCCATTTCTCAGTAATGTATCTTTTTTCAGAACTCCTTCAACTTATATTTTGGAAGCACTTATATGTCAGGCACAGGGTTCAGAGTCTACATACAACAAACCAAACAGCCACAGACCACACTCTCATAAAACATACTTTTGAGACATTAATAAAGTAATCATGAAAATGTATAATGAGAAACGGACAAATGTTAAAAAGAATACTAAGAGAACATAAGAGATGACTTGATTTCTTCTGTGAAACCGCATCTCCTGCCACTGTGTGGTCTTTACCTTATTTCTGAAAGTGCATTATGTTCCTCAAGTTCATGGTATCCATAAGTGACATCTACAATAACTTTGACTTGTCTCAGCATTACCTCTACATTTAGTATGTTTTCAGGGACAATGTTGGTGCTTAAAAAGAACATCTTGATTAGATTACACCTGTCAGAGCAACTGACAACACTGTTAGGATGACAACAGCGACCAAGGATCTGAGAAGATGTTCAGAGAAGAAGGCAGGCAAAAACTGAGGCTGACCAAGAGTTCTGGCCAGACCACTAACTAGGACCGAAGCAGAAGATTGTGTAGAGCTTCCCACAGAGGCAGCAGGAAGAGGTTAATCAAAGACCGAAGGACACTGAGAGCAGCTGATAGAAGTTCAAATTAAGGAAGGTCTCTACTTTCATACAACTTGCCTTCCAAATTCAGGAGCTAAAGTGATCACTTTGATTTTCTTTCACAAAACAAGCATCCCTTCAAAATTTAATATTAACAAACTTACTTCACTCCATTAATGACAATGAAACAAAGGATTAAGAGCAATAGCAGGGTTTTAAACAATCAATAGGTGACTTCATATGCAGAAGTGTCTTTTCTGCAAATATCTATTGATTGGCCAAAGTAGGTCTTCTGACCTCTCCAACTCTCCGTCTCATCCTTAATATTTTTTACGGTTTGATTTGGGAGAAATGAAAGGTAGAAGTATTTGAAAACAAAACAAAACAAAACACTGTAAGTAAAACAATAAGAACAAAGAACTCTTGATATCTTAGTTACAAAAGAGAACCCCCAAAATCCGTGTGAAACATTGAGCATCTCTTCTTACTCCATGTTTGTAGAAATACATATTAAAGTTGAGTTCATATGTAATATTTTCTTCCTACCTTGGAAATATCAATAAGACATTCCTAAAGAAAAATTTTGTTAGCCTTAAGATAATCTAAGGCCACTATTCTTTATGGGTACACCACATTGAGGAACATGAGGTATTTAATGTCAGACTTTCAGATTATTCTGATTAACTCACCACTTTGCCCTTCATCTCTTCAAAACAACTATTTTGAGAACCACTGGTCTACAGCCAACAACATTCAAATCAAACTGTGGCTGCATTGTCTAAATATCATTCTTCCACAATGCTCATATCAGCAACCTACTTTAAACTACCACAGCAATAAAAATAATTTTGTACTTTTTATGGTAAAAGTACAAAAGTTGTATTCTTTTTTTTATAAGTCATCTTCTCTGGGGGAAGAAAAGCAATTTCTGCTACCAAAGAAAAAAAGAATTTGCTACCTATATAAAGTATACAAAGCATTAATAACTTTGTAATGAAGTAAATCTCTTCAATGTCTTTGATCTTTTTAATCTCACAGAAAACTAAACCAAATTTCAAGATCTATCATTGTTTTCATACCAAATCAAACTTTTATTTATTAAAAACAAATGCTCAACATGAGTAGTGCCCTCAAGTGATTACAATCTTTTAACATGTGCCCTATACACTTTCTTATCTTTCATTTATACACAGAAAAAATTTTTGGATTTCTGATTCCAGCATCTCAGCAGCAAACATTCCTTCTCTTAATGACCTCTTTCTGCTTTTTTTTTTTTTTTCAATATTTTAATCCTTGGTTATCAAAACTGTCAAATTTCCTGAGTTCTTTCAACACTTTTTGTGATACATTCAAGTTAAGATAAAAACCCACCTGGGCTTAACACAAAATGTCTTGTCTCTCTGAATGAACATCAAAAAATATATATATATCCAATACAGCACAAATTCTGTTGCTGAGTCTGAAAGGTTTAACTTCTATGAGTCTACATTAATTTGTTTTTGTTTTAGTTTATAGCAGTGGCTCTCAGATATTAATATATATCAAAATTACCTGTAAATCTTGTTAAAACACAGATAGGTGGGCCTCAACCTTAGAGTTTCTGATTGAGTACACATAGAGTAAAGCCCAAGATTTGCTTTCTAACAAGTTTCCAGATGATGCTGATGCTTCAGTTTGGGGCATCATGTTTTGGACTATAAAACTTACTCAGTCTTATGAACTTAGATAAGTATAGAATTCCATTCTACGGTTACCTCTAATAGCTTCATTTGGTCAAATGACTCTTAGGATAAGTTCACAATAATAGTCAAAATTCTAAGTTGAGGATTAATTTTCATCTATTTTTTTCAGTCTTATTTCTACAGCCTGCAGGAATATTAAAAAATATTCAGCCCTATCATAAACACAGATACATCAAAGAACTTAATATTTCAACAAAAGAGGAATCAATATGTGTACAGTTTGTTGGTCAAAGGTTAACAGCCAGAAGGCAGCTATTATCACCTTTTTGCAGTGAAGAAATATAAGTGCTAATAGGTTAAGGGACTTACCTGATGTCATTTAAAAACTTTCAAGTGGTATTTAGAACAGGATCTGATCAGCATTTTTAGTTCCTTATTTGTGGTAATAATCAAAAGGTAATGCTGTCTGTTTCTGGATGACAGAAACAAAAATTTTATTTCTTATTTTCATACTTAAAAGATACTGTTTTGGAACTACTCTGTAAATTATGAATGTTAATGATAATTTTATCTACCCAAGAAAGAGAAAATATTTGTTTGCCACACATATCATCACCAATGGATAACAAAACACAGTTGTGATAAAGTACTTGTTTGTGTGAAACCTACAAATACACAATGGCTTTCAATAAATAAAATAAAGGGAACAAATGCATCTTCAGTAAGTATTAGCCAAGCAACAACCTGGGGACCTAAAGGCCTCATCTCTCACTCCCAACTTTTCTGCTTGTGAGCTTTTGAGAAAGTCAGACCATCTCCCTGGACATAAGAATCCTTATCTATAAAAGAAGTATTGGAATAGAAGAGCTCTCAATTCATTTAAGTGATAATGTTGATCATATAGCAGTCAAGCAAAAATTTATCTTTTTGCTTTTTATTAATTTTCTCATTTAACTGAAGATAGCAATTAATCTCAGCTAAAAAGTAAATTTTTAAACGTATATTAATCTGGCCATATCCTTACAAACAGAGATTCACTTCTGCAGCAAAATGATTGATCCCAAAGTGAATCTGAGAGTTAAAAATAAACAAGCAAATAAACACATCCTGTTAAAATTACTGCACAGTATAAGAACGATATAGAATAAATGTATAATAAATGTTAAAACCCTACATGAGTTGCTATTGTCATTGTTTGCTAACATTCATGGGCTAGTTTTTTTCCCTAATAAACCATTAGACACTATTGTTAAATATTGCCTTACCTTTCATAGCTATCTCTCTCTTGCTCTCTCTCCCATACACATGCACAGAGCTTTCTATTTTTCTCCATTAAGTCAGTTTCAAAATAATTATGAAAAAAAGGTTTAAACTAAAATTACAGTCAGGGTCTGATTGCACCCCCAGAAAAAAAATCAAAATGGCAAATTTAGGTATCTGGGTAAACTTCAATAAAAGATACTCAGTAGGAGCCAAATAGCTCAAATATTTATTAAGACTATAACATTGCCATTATATAAATAGATAATATCTCAGAAAAAATATATTTCAAATAATGTTTCATAAAAACATTACATTGCTCTATCATTTGAATAGATAAATTAACATTCCATTTAATTTTTACTTTCAAAGTAGCATATCTATTTTGAACTCTAAGGCCAGAAATAATCACTCATGTTTCTCATTTTTAAAAAGTTTTTCAAATCTAAATATTAGTCACAGACCTTGTTATTATGAGGTATGAAAATATGCAAAATAAATGTCCTTAAAATACTCATCAACCTCCACTGATTTCTACCACTTGGATGCCTGTTGGCCAACATCATTATACTACCAAAAGCAATAAACCTGGATTAGAGAATTCTGTCTACAATTATTACTAGAGAAAAATAAAACTCACCATCCTATAAAATTCCTCTCTACTTAACATTATATTTGATATTGTAAACATTTTTATTCTAAAAAGGAGTTTAGGTTTTATGAAAACTTAAAACATTCTTGAGAGCACTTAACTGTTCATCTTGATTGGCCATTTAAAACAAATCAGACATGTTGACAAACCTGAAGGTCACTTTGGTGGTTATCACCCATTGTAAAAATTGGGAGGAGGGCTAAATAAAGAAAATAATTTAAAGAAAGGTTGCATCATTCTTAGTGCATTAAGATCAAAATATAATACTGATTTACTTTTATCAGTGAATGACAGATATTCCACAAATTATTTATATAATCATATATTTTCACCATTCCTTTTATAGATTACACACTCAGCAATTATCATGTTGAGGGGGGTAAAACAAATTTCTGCCTTTTTGTTTTCCGTTTTTTACTAAATGAACCAATCTACTGCAGCAGGTTTATCTCTTTCTCAGGCCAATCATTACGCTGGGGGGTGTGCTTTCACCAGAAGAGGATGTCATTGGTGGCGGCTCTACTTGTTGCCTTCCCTAGAGAACACAAAACATGCCCCAGTGTTCCCACAGTTCATTATGGAACTGCCTACTTCTTTCATAAACTGTGCAGTCACTTGGGAATCTATTTATGCTGGCAACTAATCACAACTAAAAGGTGATGAAATATGACACTATTAAAATTCAGCTGTTTGAACATGATTCACTGATGAAAAAATACCAAAAATTAATATAAAAACGTTATACTACTGACTTTTTGTAAAGTATAGTCCTAATTATATCCCCAAAATGCCTAGAAAAAATAGGACATATATTAAAATGTTATTTGCAGCTTCCTTTATTTATTATTATAGATTTTAAGTTTTTTCTTTCACTTTGCTTCTAGTACTTTTTAATTAAAAAAAAAAAACACAGTAAGTGTGTTTTAAACATAATTATTAAAGAAAAACAGAGAGCTCTGAAGGGACAAGAGAAAGCAAAGAACCAAACAGAGAATTTGTACCTGGCATGACCTTTTAAAAGTCAGCAGAAATTCTGAACACTCAAGGAGCAAGTGTGTTTCAGAGGAAATGAGTTTACAAACTGAGAATCATCAAGAAATGGAGACAAGTATAAGGCAGAGGAAGAAGATGAAGCAGACAAGTTGATACTTCCAAAAATATTCATCATGTTTTAGATATTTAAATTTATGCTAACAATTTAAGTATTAATGTGAATTCAAATATAATCATACTAGACACAAAGTGAATAGTTAAAATTAAGATTTTATGTTAAACCACTACTTGAAAGAAGGGACTATCAAAACCGCTATTTAATAATAGTATTTTTTAAAACTTTTAGAGCCTAACAGCTTTTACTTTCCTTTGCTTTTCAATTCTTCCAAAATTACAAAATTATATTAAAAGCCTCTTAATTACTGATCTCTTTTAGTCTGCATATCTGCTAATGAATGGTATAGAAGACAAAAAACCTTTTTATCAGGCAAATAATCATCTGTGTAGAGTATATTCATTTAGTAATTCTGAGACTTTTAAAGGTAGAATTCACTATAAAGTTTTGTGAAATGTTCCTGATACGCAGTTCTCCCCAGTGACTAGAGAAAGATATTTATATGAAATATAAGCTACCACAACCACTTAGGAAGATGGCAAACTTATATTCCTAGCTCTATGCCCAGAATTTAAAATAAAAAAATCCATTTGATTAAAATTCATCTTAAGTTTGTCCGAAATTAATGGATTCAAGTATATTCTAACATCTCTTCCAAGGGGGGAGGAATAGTGAACATTAACAAAATAAATGGTGTAGGTTACTACAAACAACAATTTCAAAGAGATATATCCATGAAGATATTCTAAAGACAGATATCTGTGAGGTTTTTAAAGAATATTAGAATTCATAAATCAATTCAGCCAAGTTTTATTATTAAAATTTTATAAACTAAATATTCAAAGTACTTCACAATCAGACCTCACTAGTTTATAGCTTTATTTCCTGTCACCCATCATTCTAGAAAGTGGAGTAAGAAAGTTTCTACAAAATTAAAATCTAAAGACTAGGATTCTTGCATAATGACCCCATAAATGGAAAAGTAAAACTATGAACAATCGTATTTGTGCTTAGGAAACTGAGCTTTTAGAAGTAACAGTAACAAGTGATGTTCCAGAAGAAGGCTGTCATGCTATACCAGAGTTACACTTACTTAAGTTTAAACATGTACCCATGATATTTGTTACAGAGCTTTAGAAACAAGCGCAAAGACTCCACAAAGAAAACAAAACTTCCAGTTTCAACTCAGAATTCATATAATAATAAGAGCATAGGTATAACTAAAGTTATAATTCTGATTCCAAATTTGCTACTTGCCTGAAAACTTCTTGAGGGTAAAAACTATATCTGTCTCAATTATCATTCCATCTGTAGCTATAAGCACAGCACTCAATAACTATGTCCTAAGTAGATCCACTCAATTTAAGTGAATTCACATTGACAAAATATCTACTCTGTGATAAGCAATGGTGATACAAAAATAAAAAATATGTGTCTGAGCCCACCTGCAGTTGTTTCGGCCTTGGTTTCAACATCTTTAAAAAAAATACTGGACCGAATAATTTCTCAAGTTCTTTCCTACCCTGAAATTCTAAAATTTTATTACCTAAATATTAATCATACATCTTTAAAAATATTCAGAGCAACATTATCAGTTTTAAGTTGTCTGTGAAATGGTAAGGAACAGTGGTTGTAAAGTTTAGTGGTCAGAAAGCATGGAAATTGAGGTCTTTTTTTTTGAGATAGTGTCACTCTTGTTGCCCAGGCGGGAGTGCAATGGTGTGATCTCAGCTCACTGCAACCTCCACCTCCTGGGTTCAAGCAATTCTCCTGCCCCAGCCTCCTGAGTATCTAGGATTACAGGCACCTGCCAGCACACCTGGCTAATTTTTGTGTTTTCAGTAGAGACAGGGTTTCACCATGTTGGCCAGGCTGGTCTCAAACTCCTGACCTCAGGTTATCTACCTGCCTTGGCCTCCCAAAGTGCTGGGATTCAGTCATGGGCTACCAGGCCTGGCCAGTCAGTGTTGAATCTAATAAAAGAGAGAAACCACAGTAATTTGAACACAGATAGTTTAGTATAATGAATTTTTGCCTATCGCAAGGGATCAGAATAAGGACAGATTGACTAGTAAGAAGTAAAAGGAAACCTAAAAAATATGTCAACAGCAGATATAAGAAGCAGTCACTACCTCTAGGGCTTGGATCCAGGCCTTACAGGAGAGGGCATAGCCATACTTGGATCCAGGCCTTACAGGAGAGGGCCTTATAGGAGAGGGCATAGCCATACTCCTTATAGGAGAGGGATCCAGGCCTTGAATGATGGAGAATTTGCTGAGGTGCCTAACTTGCAGAACTTGCAGGAGTCTTGCTATAGAGTTCTGTGGAAGCTGTTCACTAAGGGGTGCCTCTCACTACAAAACAACCCTAGTGGAAGCTGCTGGCCACTGGGTATGGCTGCCTGACATACACTGAAGGTACTAGACGCTGGGGAAGCTGCCCACCATGCCAGAGCCAAACAATGAAGAAATTATTCATGCTGTGAGAGAACCTACTGAACAAGCACTCCAAAATCAGGAAGCAAAGCCCTTTCCTCCTACATTGCCTCTCCACCACTAAGTACTGACAAAGTTTAACATTATACCAGTTGGCAAAGGGCCCAGATCCGTTTTCACACAGCAGGTAAAAAGGATGAATTTGGGACTGAGATGCAATAAACAGATAATGAGTACTACCCACTCCTTTGATTCAGTTTCCGTGTGCTCCCTGCTACTCACACTCTGACTCCCATGCAACAACAGAACAACTTCATTTGCTACATAACACTGTATAATGATCCTTCTTAAAAGAGAAGGTTTTATTCTTCTCTCAACATGAGGAATAGCTCAAAAAGTCATTCTATCCAACCCAGGCTGCATTAATTGCTTCTCAAATTCAGTAGCAGTACCATTGATTACTCGGACCTAAAGACTAAATTGTAAATTACACTACTAATATCATCTATATAATATACAAAAGTGAGAGATGAAAAGCAATGGTTAAGAAACATGTTTAAATGAACACAGATATCTAACACATATGTACAGATAAATATGTATACGTATTCAAATAAAAATATGCAGATCTACAGTTCTCATTTCTGTAATTGGTCATAGGGTTTTAATTAATATATTTGGCCTCTTCTGTCATTACCCTTTGGATATTACCTCTACCATCAGCCAAAACCTTAGCCAGGTGAGGTTTGAGTGAACTAACCTTTCATTGACAAAGAATCAGAGTCCTCAATTGTTCCATTTTTCCCTTTGGTAAGTTGGTTGAACCCTCTAAATTGTTACAACCTCATTTATAAAATAGCAAAAAAAGGTAGTTACTTTTTAGCTTCAATTTTTGTGAAAAATATTAAAGGATTTAAAGCATGATGAACTCCTAGTACATAGCAGATATTTTTAAGCCTTTCTGTATGTTATCTACATCAGTGCTTCCTCTCATAATAAAGGTAGCAGGAGACAGGTTAGAAGAGTTATATGTTAAGTAATATTTTTCTTTTGACTCCCAAAATAATTTTCAAAGTAAGCTTTTAGAGATGCCCATATTATAGTCCCTATGTTTGGATCTTATTTGAAAGACTGGAGAATAAATTCTGTATGTCTTAAAGTTGGAATCTTTCTTCTTTCTTCCATAGTGTTTACTGTTATCAGTATGCATGAATTTGCCCTAGTCCCATGTCTGTACATTTCTAGTTTATTACCTAGAATAAATCACTTTACCTTTCTGTAGCTCTTTTCTCATTTACAAAATAAAGAAATTTTCTTTCAATTATATTATGATTTTATTCCCCGGTAACTTTTGAGCTCTGTCCAGGTATACTTTGCATATGGTAAGCAACTACATCTTTTGTTTATGTAAAGAACACAATATTCAGACTAAAGCAATAGCAATTCAAAGGCCATCATTTTCCAAATACATTACTTTGAGTGAGTTACTTAACTTTGGGGCCTCAGTTTCCTCATCTGTAAAATGGAAAAACATAAGACTTTATGAACATTAATATGCAACAGGAGCTCGACAAATTCTAGCTGTATTATTTTAATCAAATTCATGTCTGCATTAATTCTAAGTCATAGCATCACTTTGATATGATCCAGAAAGAAACAGAGAGAAAGAAAAGGAAGGGAAAGAGAGAGGAAGGAAGGAAGAAGAGTTTTCAATTAAATCAGGACCTGTTATCATTGCAGATGCTTTCCAATTTCAAAGATGGCGTCATTTAAGAAGAAAAGGTATTTTTAAAATCAGTGAAATAAGATATTACCATTATTGTTATTCCATGAACGTATACCACTCCAGTTGATAAGACACAGCAATCATTTTTCATCTCAATTCCAGTAATTAAAATATTAAATCTATATTACAGAATGTGGAAATGAAAGAGCAGGGACCATGTGTCCTTTACGGAAGGGCAGGGTCAAGATATTTTTAAATAAATTAATTATAGAGTGCCTACTGTGTGAGAGATGGGATGTTAGACATTGGAGATATAACAGTGACCTAAAAGAACTAAAATCCATATTCATATTAGAATACACAACCCAGAAGAGAAGATAAGCATTAATATAATTTGGTGAGAATAATAAGTAAAGAGAAGTATCTGACAAATGAACAAAACAGAATATTATATTTTATTGTTTTCTTAAAATAGAACATGGAAAAGAACATTTTGAAGTACCTACTCTAGATAATTTTACATGTATGGAATGCAAACAAAGTACTTTAAGATGAATCAATGTGAAGCAAATTATTCAGTGATCAGAGGCAAGGTACCTCTAGGATTAGAGTAAGAAACACAGAATATTTTAAGGAAAGAAAGAGTGAAAATATCCTTCTACTAAGCATGGTTAATTTATGAACCTTCTGTCTTCAAGAATCTAAAGTTTTGATTCCCTAATTAGATAAAAAATGCATAAAGAGAAAAATAGATTTGCTAGTCCAAAACAAAAAAGAGCAGAAGGTGAAGTTGTAGAACAAGTTGCCAACGTGGAAACAAAAATGACACACTCGAGATTTTACTGTCATCTCACTCAGGAACGAGCAGATATTCTCTAACTTTAGGGGAGAAAATATATCTTTTTCTCACCTGTCCTAGGTACATGACTGAGGCTCCTCTAACAAAAAACAAATTAATGGAAGAAAAGCATAAATACGTATTTAAAGTAAGTTTTACATGACACAGGAGCCATTATAAAGAAATGAGGGCCCAAAGAAATGAGTAAATCTGTATATTTTTTACGCTAACTTTGATGAATTGCATAGTCACAGAGAAGTATGACTGGATATAAAAATAGGATTTAATGGTAATAAATTGGAGAAAACGTAGCAAGATCTGTTCGTTAGATTTTCGTGCATCCCTGTGTCTTCAGGGATAAGGATGTTCTTTTCCTCCAGGTGTAGGGACGTCACCTCTAGAATGATCTACTTCAGGGGAAGGTCAGAAAATCTTTCCTAGGTTGTATGATCTGCTTCTGGGGAGAAGGGCAGAGGGAAAGTGAGAATGATGCTCCTGCTTCTGCTGTTTTCTCATATGCCAAGGTATCATATTTTGGGGTACTGTGTCCTGAACTCCATCACTAGATAATAGTGGTTATGGTAATACTGGCCTAGCAACAGGGTCAGAGGCAATTAGCAATGAATCATTTACTTAAAACCATACTTTATACATGTTTATGAGGGAAAAATGATGTATTTTTTTCTTCTACCTTTAGAAATTATTTCCTTTTAGTTTCAAAGTTATTGTAAATAGGCATTTTGCTCAGTGTTTTTAACAAGAAAGCAAGTACTAAAAAAAAATTAATGACAAATATACATAAGAGACTTTTATGTATAATTTTGCCAAATCTTTTTCACTTCAGAAAGCATCATAGGCAGAGTATCATAGCATAAAACTGTACCGACTACTACAAAAATAAATTCTCATTCTAATGAATCCATTTAATATTTCTACATGTTGCCAAATGTTTTCCATGTGTTTCAAATTATATGAATATTAGAAATCAAATATGCAATTTGCTCTGCCTTCTGGACCCATTTACATTAACTTCTTAAAGAAGCATGAGTTAGCTACGAAGTTCTGGATTTCGCCTGTGACCCTGTGACAACATGACATCTTACCGTGGAAAGACAGTTACAAGTAAGGCATGGGAGAAAAGGTAATAACAACACATTTCTAATACTGAGTGAAAAACAAGAAGAAAAGCAGAAAGATACAATTCTAGAATAAGCCAGTCCTAATAAAGGCCAATCTATGAAGAGCAGACATATGAAAAAAAGACCTAGGGAGAGTTTATAGAACTCAGAATTTCCATTTCCACTATAGGCTTTAATATCAAACCTGTCCCCGGAGGATTCTTTAGCACCTGATTTTTACTTATGAAAGACATGGACTTAGAATTCTCTGGTTAAGCATTATGAATTTAACTCATGTATTTATGTTTTCTCTACCCTAAACACCATAAAATTGCAGCAATTAAAATAAAAGACTAGACTCACAAAGTTGAAGAAAGCTAGAGCAATGCAGAATAGAGGCATTAACTACATTTCAGAAACTGGAAGGCAAGTAAGCAGTTATTATTGCTTTAGGAGACCTGTATAAAGAAGGGGTACATATGAGAAGAAGGAGGGGTTCACAAGGAATCTAGCAGAATCACACCACAGGAGCCTGAGGAATTGGAAGAATCAGTTACTTCAATGAAGACGCAAGGAAAAGCAGAAAGCAAACTCAGTGGCTGAGAGTCTTTACAAAAGTTACTATATCCTCTTCCCATATCCCAATCAGCCAAGCAACTATCTCTCTTCCTGCTTGTGCTAAAGACCAAAGACTTAGTCTCTGGAAAGCTTGAACAATAAAGAAACTCATCTAAAACTATAAAGCACAGAGAAGAGTTATGTAAGGTACTAAAAATGGGGTTTAAATAAAAACATTTACTGAATACTCAGCCCACCAGTATTTCCCATCTTGCTGCTTAGACTACTAGCATCCAGGTCTGTATTCCCCAGGAAAAGATAGAAGCAAAAAATCAGATTTTAAAAAATCCTGGCCAGGCACGGTGGCTCACACTTGTAATCCCAGCACATTGGGAGACTGAGGGGGGCAGGTGGCTTGAGTCCAGGAGTTCCATACCAGCCTGGGCAACATAGTGAAACCGTGTCTCTACTAAAAACAGTAAATTGGCCGAGTGTAGAGTCACACACCTGTGATCCCAGCTACTCAATAAGCCAAGGTGGGAGGATGGCTTGAGCCAGGGAAATCGAGCCTGCAGTGAGCCCTGACTGTGCCACAGCACTCCAGCCTAAGTGACAGAGTGAGATCCTGGCTCAAAAAACAGAAACAAACAACAAATAGAAATCGTACTGATACTGGCAATAGGGGATCCTCTCAAACACAACAAAAAGCTGGAGTTCTCCCATGGGTAAAACTCAGCAGAAAACCTGCCCCACCCTAGGAAACAACAGCTTCAGTAAGCTCTCAGTGCCTCTCTCTTAATAGAAATGGGGGCCAATAATCACTAGAATGTTGTGGAAAATCTCTAATATAAAATGTGCAATGAAAACGGGGGAAAAAATAACAAGGCAATTTTAAGAGCAAAAAAAATTTTCTTTAATTATTTCGTTGTCTTAAAGAAATGAGAGAAACAATCATTGTACCTGTGGCTCCAAATCAGAACGCTATTTTTTATAAAAGTATTATTTCAGATAACAACAACACATATGCACAATTTTAGAAAATTAAAATATAATAGCAAACACTAAAGATAATAGACATATTGAGAAATAAAATCCTGGGATATCTTCCAGAAAATGAAACTAAAACAAAGAAAAATAGGACAGAAAATACACGAAAGAAAAGAAATGCATTGATTTGGGGAGTTCAACATTTACATAATATGAACTCCAGATATAAAGAAAGCAGAAAAAAATTGGAAGGGAAGCATTACCAAAAATAAAATATAAGAAACATTCCCCAGATTTAACTGAAGGACATGGATTTCCACACTGAAAAGAGTATAAGTCATCCAATAGAAATGAGTGGAGAAACAAAACAAAACTCAGACCAAAGTTCATCGCTGCAAAATTTTATCAACTGAACGATAAAAAATGACCCTGAAAATTTTCAGAGGAAGAGAGAGAAAAAAAAAACTGCATGCAAAGGACTTAGGTAGCACTGGCCTTTTCAACAGCAATACAGAATGCAATGAAACAAATATAGAAATGTTTTAAGATTTTGAGGCATGATTTGCTACCAACTTTATGTCTAAACTACTTACTTATTTCTTCTGAGAGAAGAAATAGAAATTTCTGACATGCATGCTGTCAGATTTTCTCTCTCCATATACTTACAGGAAACTGCTGGAGGATGTTCTCCAGCAAAACAAGGGAGTAAACAAGTAAGGAAAGTGAAATACAATCTTTCAGCCTATATCAATCAGTTGCCAGTTTCAAGCAACAAAAACGGATTCGTATTATGTGATTATCTAACTGGAGTTATCTGGAAGATAATTTATAGAATAGTTGGAAGCGTTAGAAAAGCCACACCACAGCACTGTCACCAAAGAGGTGATATTTTACACCCCAACCATTTCTACAACAGGAACCCCACCTTACAAATACTGCTATTTCTGCTACTACCAAAGGGTATCCTCATCTCTTCCTTTGAGCAGCTTGAGCTGAGTCAAAGTCCACCATGAACACATTTGACTGAGCCATCCTGGCTGACACATTTGTATTTTGGATCAAAAGGAGCCTGGGAAAATGAACTGCACTGTGTTGTTCTTTGCCTTCCTGAAGTATCCCTAAAAGTAGAGATTTCCATAACCAGAGAAAAGGCTTCAGATGCTGGGTATACAAAACAAATAACAAATGTCCTTTTAAAAATCATATCCATGAAGGAGCATATCTGGCCTAGGAGAGAGATGAAGAAAAACTCCTGGAGAACAGCAAGAGAAATGTGAAGATGATGCATGTACAACAAGCTTGGAGAACAACTGGGCAAGATTGAAGCAGGAGATTTAAAAATTAAGTTTCTAGGAAGAATTTTCCAAGGAAAATAAAATAGCACTCATAGATTCTTTGACAATTTTGATTTAGTGGAAAATGGGACTGCAAAGTTTTGGAAAGTGTGAGAATATAAAGCCATAGCTTATAAGAAACAACAGCAAAAACAACAATGCTAATGGGTATATAACTCCACAAAGTATAAACAAGAAAGGAAATTTAATTATAGAGCTCAACTTGTTCTGAATTAAACAACATACACACAGCCACAATAATTTAAAACTCTGAATAATGACTCAAGTAAAATGTTAATAAACGAGGGTGGTTTGATGGGAAGAGTAGAAATATATATTGGTGAGAAGGACATGAAAGTGTGTTGGAGATTAAGAGAGCTAAATCCTCAGTTTTAAAGTAAGAAGTCAATATATAGTGTATAAAAGTTATGAAGATGTTAAGAATAACTTATTTTGGAGCCTAGACCAAATGGCTATAGAAAATGGCTAAAAGACTTGAAAGTGGATGCATTAGGGGAGTAGAGAACTGTTGTAAAGGCAATGGACAGATTGTAGTTTTGTACTTTACATTGTTACCTTTAGTTTTTAAACCATTTCCAAAACTGTTATTAAAAGTGACACACCTCAACCTGCAAAAAATACAAATCTGGAACTAGGAAGAGCACAGAAGTTACTGCTGGTAGAATTACAATTTACAGCCAAGCGCGGTGGCTCACGCCCGTAACTCCAGCACTTCGGGAGGCCAAGGCGGGTGAATCACCTAAGGTCAGGAGTTTGAGACCAATCTGACCAACATGAAGAAACCCCGTCTCTACTAAAAATCAAAATAACAACAATAATAATAATAATAATAATAAAATTAGCCAGGCATTGTGGCACATGCCTGTAATCCCAGCTACTCAGGAGGTTGAGGCATGCAAACTGCTTGAATCCTGGAGGCGGAGGTTGCAGTGAGCCAAGATCGCCCCATTGCACTCCAGCCTGGGGAACAAGAGCAAAACTTTGTCTCAAAAGAAAAAAAGAGAATTACAAATTACATTACTTGGAAAAGCTATATGTTAAAATAGAGCAAGAACTATAAAGATTTTTACATGTTGAGACTCAGTAATTCCATTGATGACAATTTATCATAAGCAAACAATTTAATAAAGCAAATGCTGTTAATTATAAAATTATAGTAGCAAAAACCACAAAATAATGTCCAACAATAAAAGAAAGGATTAATAAATTATGGTAAACTTAAGGATATAATAAGATAAATTTTCATAAAAAGAATATAAAGATCATGGGTTTAGTGTATACGCTGTTGGTGGGAATGTATACTACATCAGCCACTGTGGAAAGCAGTTTGGAGAGTTCTCAAAGAACTAAAAATAGAGCCATTATTTGACCTAACAACCCCATTATTGGGTATATATCCAAGGGGAGAATAAATTATTTACCAAAAGACACATGCACAGTTATGTTCATTACAGCACTATTCACAGTAGCAAAAACATGGAATCCACCCAGGTAGGTGCCATTCAGTGGCAGATTGGATTTTTAAATGTGGTATATATATACCACAGGATACTACACAGCCACAAAAAAGAACAAAATCATGTCTTTTGTAGCAACATGAATGCAGCTGGAGGCCATTATCCAAAGTGAACTAATGCAGAAACAGAAAACCAATTATCACATGTTCTCATTTCTAAGTGGGAGCAAAATCTGGGGTACACTCAGACATAAAGATGGGAACAATAAACACTAGAATTCCATATGTGGGAGAGTAGGAGAGGGCAAAGGGCTGAAAAACTTCCTATTGGGTACTATGTTCACTCTCTGGGTGACGGAATAAATAGAAGCCCAAACCTCAGCATCACACAAGACACCTTTGTAACAATCCTGCACAACTACCCCTGAATCTTAAATAAAAATTAAAGTTAAAAAATAAATAAATAAAATCATAGGTTCAATGTAATTGCTACCATTTAAACCATGTTTGCATATAGAAGAAAAAAAACAGCAAGAGGAAGTAAAAGCAAAAATAAAAAGCAAATTTAAAATAAAAATAGATAAAGAAATCAGCCTCTATAGCCTTTAATAAAGATAATGTACAAACTGAAGAAAACAATTGCAACCATTAATGACAAAATAACCGTTAATGTGTGAACTTTTGCTGCATAACAAAGCACCCTAAAATTTAAAGGTTTAAAACAAAAATAATTTATTTACCTATGGTTCTGGGGTTAGAATTTTGGATCGGGTATATGGTTCTTTTGGTTTCTGCCAGGCTCTCTCATGTTGCCCGGTCTAGATTGGCCTTAGCAATGATGGCTCATCTCTGCTCCATGTAAAATCTCATCCTCTAGCAGGCTAGTCAGGGCTAGCTCACATGATAGCTAGGCAGGGCTCCAAGAAACTGAGAGAAGCATGCAAGGTCTCTAGAGGCCTAAGCAGGGAACTGGAACAAGGTCATCTTTGCTACCTTCTATTGGCCAAAACAAATCCCAAGTTTAACCTTGGTTCAAATTGAGGAAAAACTGGACTCCAGCTTTGCATAGAAAGAGCTGCAAAGTAACATTGTCAAGGGAATGAGTACAGGAAGGAATGAAGGAGTATGGTCATTTTTGTAACTTGCCATAAGTTCTAATACATAAAAGTTATTTTAGGAGAAAAAACAAAATGCCAACAATCACATACAAAAACAGCCTAAAGGTGTGATTGTATAACTTAGCATGAACAAACACAAAACCCTATTAAACATTTTTTAAATCACCTCTTAATAAGATACATGCAAATTTAACTATCCTGGTTTACCTTTTTTTACTTATCAGTATAGTACAAATACAAAAGATTGATAACACAATCTGTTGGTAGAAGCCATGGGAAAACAAGTCTTTTCATACATTGCAGTGAGAATACAAAATGGTGGTAAAAAGTTTGACAATATATAGCAAAATAACATATACATTTATTCTTTGACCCAGAAATTTCACTTCTAAGGATCTGTTCTAAAAAGTACTGTGGCAAAAATATTGGTGAAATTATGCACAATAATTTATTATGTGTAATGCTCATTAAAGTTACAAGTTGCATAACTATTATAATTCTAAGGAAAACCATGGTCATCAATAAGAAACTAGCTGAATAAACTATAGTAAACTCAAATAATGGAATATATGCAACCGTTAAAAGGAAAAAGAGATAGCTGCATAAATATCTGTGATCCCCAAAATTTAATGTTAAGTGAAAAAAGAAGTGATGCTACCATTTATCTAACAAGTCCTATGGCTATATATATGTATTTTTAGTCTCAAATGAGAATGAGAGGTTAAACCATAAAATTAGTAAAATGCTTGTTTATGAGAATGAGAGGAACTGAATTGAGGGACCTATGGCAGAGCTTACACTTCTCTAAATATACTTGCTTTATAGAAATGTTTTGAACCATGTAAATATTTTACAATGATAAGATAAAATTATATCAAAATAAAAAACTGCAAACCTCCAAATTGAGAAACAAAATAACGCTTCCCATATACTTAGTTGCTAGCTCAGTCAAGAAGGAAAAAAAATTTCAAGTGACTAAAAATCGTGATTTTTACTTTTCTATCCTGTATGGAATTTAGCTTAAAGACAAAAAGAGATGAAGAAAAAATACTATATATAATTGGTTAAAACAGCATTATAAAGTATTAAATATACAAAAGAGCAATTAAGTATTATGAAATTATGGAGTTAATTAAAACCCATAATAATAAATTAGAATTAGAAATGTTACTATCAACTCATGGCTTATTTTATACTAAAAATAATATTCATAAATCTGTCCAACAAAAAGACAAAATGGCCTAGAAACAATAAGGAAATGTTGTTTAAAGCCAAGCAGAGAAAAAGTCCTAGCTCTCAATTTTAATCTCAACATACCATTTCTCTCTAAAAAGAACCAGAAAGCACTGAGGCAATGTCTAATGCCAGATTTGGAAAAAGAAACGTTGAAGATGAGCCTGATGGCAAAGAGTCCATCAAAAACCACTGTGGTCACAACTAGAGGATGAAAAAGACAACTTGAAAAGTCTCTTCATGCCAAAGATGGACAAATTGACTATTAATTAAAACAAAAACTGCAATAAATTGATGACAATCAAATATCTAAAATCCATGTGTGCAAAAATGAGATTTGGAAAATATATTAATCACTTTGGATGATGGTATATAATTAATTCATTACTTATGGTAAATACAAAGAAAAAAGCAAGCATTTGATAGGTTTTTCCCACATAAAACAAACACTCAAGATAACAAAATATTTGACTGTGTCCTCAAAAGAGACAGAAAACCTGTTACTATGTCTCTTTGCAGAAAATATAGTGCTACATATAAAGTGTTTTTGCCCAGAGTAGTAAGCATGAATCAGATGAAGACACACAAATAATCTGGTTTTCAACAAATGAATCACAAAAAAAGTAGTAGGAGGGATAACTTACACATTTTAAAATATGCAAAAATAAATACGTAGTTTTGACTTTATTTGGATACTGCTTCAAACAAACCAACTGTAAATAAACATTATGACCATGGACTTGATATTTTATAAAATTAATAAATAATTTCTAATTTTGTTTTAGAAATTATAATTAAAATAATCCTATTCTGAGTTGGCAGAGTAGGAGGAGATTGAGATGAAACAAGATCACAATCAAGATCAATATCAAGTGACCATGTTATCTTTAAGATACATGGTTATTATCCACTCTCAAAAGGAACAAATACTAGTAATATTTTCCAAATTTTCTTCTTGAAATATTTTCTATGTTAACATGATTGAAATAAAATGTAAAATGTGCCTGCTATTTTTTTCCCTTTTTCAATTTTTATTTTAGAATCGTGGTACACGTGCAGGATTGCTACAGAGTATATTGTATGATGCTGAGGTTTGGGTTATGACTGGAACTGTCACCCTGGTATTGAGCATAATAACCAATAGTTAGTTTTTCTGCCCTTGCTCCTCTCCCTCTTTCCCACTTCTTGTATCCCCAGCATCAATTGTTCCCATCTTTATATTGAAGTGTACCTAATATTTAGCTCCCACATCAGTGAAAACATGTGGTATTTGTTTTTCTGTTTTTGCATTAGTTCACTTGGGACAATGGCCTCCTGCTTCATCCATGTTGCTGTAGAGCACATTAGTTTGTTCTTTATTGTGGCTGTGTAGTGTTCCCTGGTGTATATGTACCATATTTTCTTTATTCAATTCACCAATGATAGGCACCTGTGTTGATTCCATATCTTTGCTATTGCAAATGTAACTTTGATGAACATATGAGTATGCATGTGTCCTTTTAGTAGAATCATATTTTCTTTTCGGTAGTACATACTCAGAAATGAGCTTGCTGGGTCAAATGGTAGTTCAACATTCAGTTCTTTGAGAAATCTCTAAAGTGCATTCCAGAGAGTCTGAACTAATTTATATTCCCACCAACCATATATAAGTGTCCCTTTTTCTCTGCAGCTTCACCAGAACCTGTTATTTTCTGACTTAAAAAAAAAAAGTTCTGTCTGGTGTAAGATGGTATTTCATTGTGGTTTTGATTTGCATTCCTCTGTGATTACTGATGATGAGTATTTTTTAAAGTTTGTTGATCACGTGTAAGTCTTCTTTTGAGAAGTTTCTTTTCATGCCCTTTACACTTTTTAATGAAGCTATTTGTTTTTTTGTTGTTGATTTATGTAAGTTTCTTATAGATTCTGGATATTAGATATTTGCTAGATGCACAGTTTTCAAAAATTTTCTCTCATTCTATAGGTTTTCTTTGTACTGATGCATAGTTTTCAAAAATTTTCTCTCATTCTGTAGGTTTTCTTTGTACTTCCTTGATAGTTTTCTTGCCATGCAGTTCTTTAGTTTAATTAAGTCCCACTTTTCAATTTTTGTTTTTGTTGCAATTGCTTTTGGGGGACTCAGCTATAAATTCTTTACCACAAATTCTCTGCCATAAAGGCTGATACTGAAAAGGGTATTACATAGGTTCTCTTCTATGACTGTTATAGATTGAGATTTTACATATAAGTCTTTAATCCATCTTGAGTTAATTTTTGTATGTGGTGATAGGTAGGAGTCCAGTTTCATTCTTCTGCATATGGATAGCCAGTTATTCTAGCAGCATTTATTGAATAGGGAGTCTTTTCTCCCCCATTGCTTATCTTTGTCAAGTTTTTCAAAGATCTGGTGGTTTAAATGTGGGTTTTATTTCTGGTTTCTCTCTTCTGTTTCATTGGTCTACGTGTCTGTTTTTGAACGAGTACCATGCTGTTTTGGTTACCTTAGACTTGTAGTATACTCTGAAATCAGGTAATGTGATGCCTTCTGCTTTGTTCTTTTTGCTTAAGATTGTTTTGTTTGTCTGCCATTTCTAAAATTAAAAATTGGTTGTGTAAGCCAAAGAGCATTTCAGATATTTTATCAAATATCATTCAGTTAGGCTGGGCACAGTGGCTCACGCCTGTGATCCCATCACTTTGGCAGGCAGGTGGATCACAAGGTCAAGAGATCGAGACCATCCTGGCCAACATGGTGAAACTCCATCTCTACTAAAAATACCAAAAATTAGCTGGGCATGGTGGTGCACACCTGTAACCCCAGCTAGTTGGGAGGCTGAGGCAGGAGAATCGCTTGAACCAGGGAGGTGGAGGTTGCAGTGAGCCAAGATTATGCCATTGCACTCCAGCCTGGGCAACAAGAGTGAAACTCTGTCTCAAAAAAAAAATCAATCAGTTAACAATTCAAACTAAGTGATATTATATCTGTCTCATTCCTCCTTCCTTCTTCTCATTCCTGTTTCTTTTTCATTTACTCTCTATTGATTAAATTTGTCTTCTTTTTCATATGATTTACTTATTTTTGTCTCCAATTAATTTTTTTATTGAATAAATTCATCTTTAAGGTAACTCTATGTGGAAGTGCATTATGAATATCCACAGTAAGTATCCAACTTTGGAAAGTAGAATCTGTTAGTACAAAATTTAACTGCAACAGTTACTCTGCAGTATAGTTTTCTAATAGTTATCTATTGGTCTATGTATAAAGATTCAGTCACAGCAGTAACACCAGAGTTCTCACATGGTACAACTGTTAAATAACTCAGCATCATAAATTTAGCTGTTTGCATATGAACCACTGATGCACAAAAATAATTTCCTGCTAATCAGTAATAATGACTATATACTCAGTGAGTCACCGTTACACTTTAAGAAGAAGACTGTGCTAATGCATGAATAATTATTGACCTGATTAAATGTCCAGTCTTGCTCTTGGTAAAAAAAAAGTGCACATTTTTTATCAATTTAGCTGTGTATTGTCTGTGTGATAAAAGCAAGAGGTAATTTGGATAACTAATGCACCAGCTAAATTCCGTTAGGCAATTCCCAAAAGTAGATGATTTCCATCTCTCTTAAACATTTCAGGAACCTACATTTTTCTCTGCCTTCAGTCCTTAATGTGATGCCAACTATTTTCTCTTTTTTTTCCTCCAGAGGCAAGGGGCAAAAATAGAATTAGAGAAAATGAAGTAGATGATAAGGTTTTATCTGTCTCTCATTTAAGAGGGCTTGCGGTTCAGAGAAAAGCTATCACAAGTTAAAACCACAGAACATTCCTCTACAAGGCCATGTTTCCATGCTATTAAAAAGGTAAGCCTTCTTGGGGAACAAAAAGATTCACAGGATTCTATTCCAGACATTTAACAAAGACCAAGTTGGAGTATGATGAAAAGCATGGAGCTATACTCAGGTTACAGTAGTCTCTGATCAAATTGCTACTTCTCTTTATTTCCCTAAAATTATCTCCCATTAAGTACAAAAAGAGCAGTTTTGCTCTCAATAAATGTCATGACACTGTAAATCACATCAGAGATATGAAAAAGTCTGTAATCTGGAAAGGACAGCAATATTCCATTTATTAGTAAGTGTGGTGAGATTATGAACGCTATGTTGATAGCTGGATAAATACACTGGGTTAGAAACATTTTCTTAAACTTAAAATGTACCCTGAAAAAATCATATGAAGACGGCAGCAAGTCAGTTTGGATAGCACTATAACAAGTTTCACTGCATACCATTATTCAAAATGTTAAGTTCAATTGGGAGAAGGATAATCAACCCACAATCAGTCAAAGGACATGACAGCAAACAAAGTTTTTCCTTGCAAAGTGGGTGTTTGCTACCCACTATGATACTATATGTTCATCAGTTAAACTATACCAGAGCTAAATCACAATAGAAAGTATCCCTGTAACTGACATTTAACCAAAATAACTTTAATGACTCTGATGGGTGATGTAAAGGGCTTCTAGAATAACTGAAATCCTTTACTGTAACTCTGGAAAGGACATAACATTTTCACTGAATGCTGCATTTAGACATAGTCAAAAATGGAAACCAATGGGCAAAGAAGAGCCTTCTTCCTTGTGAGCACGCTGTTCTTTATGAGTTCTGCCCATTTCAACTATTCACTTTAATTTTAAGGAGAAATGTGAAGCTAGCTCAGAGGCATTTTGAAACAGCAGAGTAATATTGAATTTAGGCCTCATGAGGCAAATATATCTAAAAGTTGTTTTCACCTCAATATTAACTCTAGGCTTTAAATACTTAACCTTTCAACTTCTCTCTTATTGAATGGCATTCTCTCACATCATGCCATAAAAATACTGAGTTCCCCATCGTATCACACTAATGATTCACTAAGAATGTTCTGCTCGCTTCAGACTGTAAATAATATCTCTGTATCATAGCACCAAATAATAATTATTACTCATTTTGATGACCCTTGGTTTTTAATAAAATGAAGATATAATGATTATTATGCTTTGTTGAGAAAGGTAAATCAGTATGTAATACCTTTTACATGACTTCCATCTCAGGGATCAAAATTTAAAGCTGTGGTGAATAAAGGACAATTTTCTTTATTAAGAAAATTTACTAGCCTGAAATCATTTATTCTCAACTATGTTGTATAAGTTAGGCACTACTACATCAGCATAATAATGCTTATCAAAATGTTTATTCCAATATAGATTTTTCTCACCCTAAAGAAACTTAATACAGCACTTCTTCCTCTGAGATATACTTTTGACTACATTTAGATCAAGCAGAAGGGATTCTGAATGGTGTAAACAAAGTATTAAATGAAGATACTCTAATGTTTCTGCACACAGAGGTGAAATTTACGTTTTTCTTGGACTGATTCAATACAGCAGGATTTGTGTTCCTCGTGGTTATCAGGACTTCATTAGTCTGCCCCATCTTAATTCTGAACATCCCTCTTCAGGGCTTGCTTATCAGGAGAACTGAAGTAAATATTCCAACCAACTGCCCAGTTAAGCTTCTGAATTAAGGTAGTTCAGAATTTTGCTTAGGATTGTCTTGGCTATACGAGCTCTTTTTTGGTTGCATACAAAATTTAAAGTAGTTTTGTCTAGTTCTGTGAAGAAAGTCAGTGGTAGCTTGGATTTTTCTGCTTGATCTAAATTTAGTCAAGAGTATATACCAGAGGAAGAAATGCCATATTGAGTCCGTTTAGGGTGAGAAAAATCTACATTGGAATAAACATTTTGATAAGCATTATTATGCTGATGTAGTAGTGCCTAATTTATACAACATAGTTGAGAATAAATGGTTTCAGGCTAGCAAATTTTCTTGATAAACCAAAATTCTGAATGACCTGAATTCAGAAGCTTCACTGGGCAGTTGGCTGGAATATTTACTTCAGTTCTCCTGAGAAGCAAGCCCTAAGAGAGATGTTCGGAAAATGCATATTCTGTATCTTATTGCTGAAATAAAAATCTCTCTCCCTTACTGGCATTGCACAAACATTCTCAATTCTCCCTTTCAGTTGAAATTACTGACTTGGTGAGAATTGCTTTTGTAGTGCTGCAGGGAAATATGAGGTCACTTCTGGCTTCAGCTTCCTTTCCAGGGGGAGTGAACTGAGTGTCTGCCTAAACAACTGCCCCGTTTTGTGATTGAAACGAAGAGGCCTGGTAATGTAGGCACCCGAGAGAATCTCCTTGTCTGTGAGTAGCAAAAACCATGGCAAAAGCGTAGTATCTGCACCATATAGCACAGTTCCTCATGGCAGTCCCTCAAGGCTTTCCTTGGCTATGGGAGGAAGTTCCTCAGCCCGTTGTGCTCTCCTGGTGAGGCAATGCCCCACCCTGCTTCTGCTTGCCCCTCCATGGGCTGCACCCACTGTCTAACCAGTTCTAATGAGATAAACGATGTATCTCAGTTGGAAATGCAGAAATCACTTGCTTCTGCATTGGTCTCGCTGAGAGCTGCTGACCAGAACTGTTCCTATTTTACCATCTTGCCAGATTCTCATCAAGCTACCACTGACTTTCTTCACAGAACTAGAAAAAAATACTTTAAATGTCATATGGAACCAAAAAAGAGCCTGTATAGCCACAATCCTAAGCTAAAAGAACAAAGCTGGAGGCATTATGCTATCTGACTTCAAACCATACTACAAGGCTATAGTAATCAAAACAGCATGGTACTGGTACCAAAACAGATATATAGACCAATGGAACAGAACAGAAGCCTCAGAAATAGCACCACACATGTACAACCATCTGATCTTTGACAAATTTGACAAAAACAAGAAATGGGAAAAGGATTCCCCTATTTAATAAATGGTGCTGGAAAAACTGGCTAGCCATATGCAGAAAACTGAAACTGGACCCTTTCCTTACACCTTATACAAAAATTAACTCAAGATAGATTAAAGATTTAAACATAAAACCTAATACCAGAAAACCCCTAGAAGAAAACCTAGACACTACCATTCAGGACACAGGCATGGGCAAAGACTTAATGACTAAAACACCAAAAGCAACGGCAACAAAAGTCAAAATTGACAAATGGGATCTAACTAAACTAAAGAACTTCTGCACAGCAAAAGAAACTGTTATAAGAGTGAACAGGCAACCCACAGAATGGGACAAAATTTTTGCAATCTGTCCACCTGGAAAAGGTCTAATATCCAGAATCTATAAGGAACTTGAACAAATTTACAAGAGAAAAACAAACAATCCCACCAAAAAGTGAGTGAAAGATATGAACAGACATTTCTCAAAAGAAGATGTTTATGCAGCCAACAAACATGAAAAAAAGCTCATCATCACTGGTCATTAGAGAAATGCAAATCAAAACCACAGTGAGATACCAGCTCATGCCAGTTATGATGGTGATCATTAAACAGTAAGGAAACAACAGATGCTGGAGAGGATGTGAAGAAATAGGAACACATTTACACTGTTGGCAGGAGTGTAAATTAGTTCAACCATTGTGGAAGACAGTGCGGCTAGAACCTCAATTACATATGGTATTCTGGTTCTAGATCCTTGAGAGTCTAGAACCAGAAATACCATTTGACCCAGCAATCCCATTACATGGTATATATCCAAAGGATTATAAATCAGTCTGCTATAAAGACACATGCACACATATGTTTATTGCAGCATTATTCACAATAGTAAAGACTTGGAACCAACCCAAATGCCCATCAATGATAGACTGGATAAGGAAAATGTGGCACATATACACCATGAAATATTATGCAGCCATGAAAAGGTTGAGGTTATGTCCTTTGCAGAAACATGGATGAAGCTGGAAACCATCATTCTCTGCAAACTAACACAGGAACAGAAAACCAAACACCGCATGTTCTCACTCCCATAAGTGGGAGTTGAACAGTAAGAACACATGGACCCAGGAAGGGGAACATCACACACTGGGGCCTGTTGTGGGGTGGGGAGCTAGGGAAAGGATAACATTAGGAGAAATACCTAATGTAGATGACAGGTTGATGGGTACAGCAAACCACCTTGGCACGTGTTTATCTATGTAACAAACCTGCACATTCTGCACATGTATCCCAGAACTTAAAGTAAAATAAAAAACATATATATATGAGGTCACTTCTTCTCAAGTCTAGAGTAATCAAGAGATCCCACTGCAATGACACATTCTCAAGGTATAGCAAATTTAGTGCATAGAGAAGGAGGGAAAGCATGTTGGAGTAAGAAATCTTTCATTGTATTTTGAATATCAAGTGGAATATTCACTTGTGATCATAGGCCAAATTCTTTAAAAATATTACATTTTGCCCCACCTTTTCTAAAACAGTTTTGAAGATGAATTTAGAAAAATAGTGTATTCAACAGTATGTTTTTTAGAAATAACTCACCAGGAAAAATAAATCGTGTAAATGAGAAGTGAAGAAATAAAAATGTTATGGTAAAAAAATCTCAGCTCAGGAAAAGCCCTATAGTATTATGAAAACTTTCTGTCTACCAAGAGAAAGAAAGAAAAAGCCAGCATTTGCTTTGTTCTCATTATCTACAAATAGAAAGCTGATTGTTATAAGAAACAAAGTTTTCCTACACACGAGTTCTAAAAGGAACCAATAGTGGACTAATTCAATTTCCGGATCAACGCATGTTTTTTTGAGAGCCCAGAGCAGTGACAGAAGCTAACACAAGTATGCAGATTCTCAGATATACACTATGAACTAGGACAGAGATATCCTTAGGTCTTTCTAATCTCTTTGACCATATTTCCGTAATATGAGATACTGCCAAATATCTCTTCAGCTTCTGCTGTGTCTTGTGGATGATGTGTGTATTTCTCCAGGAAGAGCAAAATTTGCACAATTAGAGATTTGCAATGGTTAATTTCATCTGTCAACTTGAGTGGGCCATAGAGTGCCCAGAGGAAACATTGTTTCTGAGTATGTCTATGAGGGTGTTTCCTAATGAGGTTAGCATTTGAATAGGTACATTTAGTAAAGCATATTGCCCTCTCCAGTGTGGGTAGGCATCCTCTAATCTGTTGAGGGCCCCAGTAGAACCAAAGGCAAAGAAGAGAGAAATTCTCCTATTTTCCTTTTCCATCGTATGAGCTGGGATAGCTTACCTGATCTTCTTCAGCCCTCAAACTGGGATTTACTTTATCAGTTTCCCTGGTTCTCAGTCTTTCAGAATCAAAATGAATAATTATGCCACCTGCTTTGCTGACGAAAAGCTGGGAATGCAGGTTGCACATAGCAGATCATGACTTTCAGCCTCCATAACTGAGGGTTCACTCATACCTCATAATAAATCTCATATGTTTATCTATTCTATCTATTGATCAATTCACCTATCTCCTATTAGCTCTATTTCTCTGCAGAATCCTAGCACAAGATTCGGACTAATGGGAATAATTTCAATTACCTAACATCTAAAATTTTGCTGTCTTCCCGTCTTAGGCTATTGTTCTATAATCACTGTTATTGACATCTCCGTTCTACAGGAAGAAAAAAGGAGACAAAGTTTAGTTTTATAACTTCTTTGAAGCTCTCTTCAAATACTTGCTGAGCCACAACATTAGAAACATTAACCCAATGGAGCTTTAGAGGACTTCAACTTTCCAGTCTCTCCATGCCCTCTTGTAATTCACTTTAATTTAGTATTTATTGAGCACCCACACGTGAAAGTGCTAGGACACTTCTCAGACAGGGTTCAGACAGTGCTTGGAGCTATAATGATTGAAAAACAAATAAATGGAATGATTTCTTTCCTAGAGAAACTTTAATCTTATTAGAGAGAAAATACACATAGATTTTTTAAAAGTAGAAAACTCTAATGCAGCAAATGATTAAGGACACAGGTAAAAAAAAAACACAACAAAATAATACTAGAAAAGAACAACTCACAGAAGATATAGGACTGGGACCAAATCTTGAAATAAAATTGATAATCTAGTCGGGGAAAGTTGTATCAACCAACACATGGAGAAAAGGATAAATATTAGACTACTGGAGATTAAGAACTGTATAAACATGGAGAGTAATAATTAATGGTAAATAAAAGAAAAATGATGTACAGTGATCAAGAAGAGGTTGCCCTAATCAATATACGTAATTTATATATTAAATGCCATCACGTAAGTTCATACACCATAAACTAAGACATTGTTTTGTTTCTACATCAATGTTAGTCTGTAGAAATTGTAGAGTTAAACTTTATTTCCTTTCTACTCTGACTGGCAGAGTGAGTCAGAAATTCTGGCAAG
The DNA here is from genome assembly GCA_036589455.1 of Ateles fusciceps. Classification (NCBI taxonomy): domain Eukaryota; kingdom Metazoa; phylum Chordata; class Mammalia; order Primates; family Atelidae; genus Ateles; species Ateles fusciceps. The sequence continues at coordinate 3,685,954 of JAZHEH010001040.1, read as the reverse complement.
CTCTGAGGGCAAGACATGTTTTACTTTTGCTTAAAAACATTAGCAGCTATTAAAATAATTCTCTTCATTTCATCTGTTATACAATAGGCAGGAAACGCATGGAAGAAAAACACATATACCCAGGATCCATTAGTCCTTTCACAGCTGGGTAGAAATGAAACCCTGCTTTATCAAAGTAATTGGGTTATTATGAGACTAACTTCATTCTAGACTCCCTTTCTCTCTGTGGAGAATTCATAAGCGCCCGGCTTTTCAGGCTCTCCCCTCCCTACACGACCTTTTGAGAATATTTACTGTATACCTCAATAGGTAATGCATATATTTTGTTGCTCAAACTACAGCTTATTATTCATTCAATAATTACGTGAGTGCCCACTCTATGTCAGGTACTCTATAAGTACTAGAAAGAGAGTGATAAACACAGACTAAAGTCCTAGCCATTGTAGAATTACACGCCAGAGAAGAAAAACAGCAACAAACAAGGAAGCAGGAGGTAGATGTTATTATTTCAGCCTGTGTTTGCTGCTATAAAGGAAATAAGCAGGGTGATATGACAGAAGGTAGTGGGAAGGAGTCAAGATCCTCCTTTGAACAGAGTGATGAAGGAAGTGATTCCTGAATATACCCCGGAGTTTAGCCCAAACCGTGTAACAAAGCAATAGATACAGCTGAAGTCAGACAAGAACATTCCAGGCAAACAGAACAGCAAATGCATTAGTCTTTAGCTGCAAAAAGCCTGGTATGCTCAAGGAAAAGAAAAGGGGGCAGTGTGGCTTGGCTACAGGAAGTAAGAGGAAGAGTGAATCACATGAGCTCAGAAGTTGGAAAGGGACTCCATTATGGAGAGTTCTGTAGGATTTGTTAAGAGAAGAATTGGGGAGAAAAGAGTAGATCGGGCAAAAAGTTGAGAACTGTAGGAGAAAAAAGAAAAATGATCCTCGTACAAGGTTAAAAGAAATCTTCTAAAATCTCTCTGTCTTGACAAAATTGTATTCTTCAGTTTGTCAGTTTCTTAAGTAGGGAATTTTATTTTTAATTAACTATTTTATGTTGTGAAAGGCTGTAAGAGAAAATGAATTAAAATTTCATTTTCTTTTTGTCCTGGACTGTTTCCAAGAATGTATATACAAAGGAATTTAGATGAAAAACTTTCAAACCATTACTTACCTAAATTATACAAATCTTTATTAATCACTTACTGCATACTTCACTATTACAGGCACTAAGAATTTACAAAAGAAGACAGAGGCATGGTTCCTATCCTCAGTGAACTTACAACCTATTTGAGAAAACCTCCATATATGCAAAAATCAGAGAGCAGTGCTGTGACAAACATCTGAATCAGCAGAAGGAATCAGAGCACAAATTGTATGCTTAATTTTTTTAAAGATTGCAGAATGATATAAAAATTACTGTGGAGTGAACTTATCTGAAAATATTGTGTGGAATAGCTGAGGCAAAGACAAGTTGTAAAAAAAAAAAAAGTGTGTAGGGGGGGATTCAATTTTTTTAAATGAGATAACATTCACAAAGTTAGAATTTGGTATTGGGTTTCTAGGGTAGGATAGGGACTCTCACTGAAGGTTAACCCTAAAGAATTCAAAGCATTGAAAATAATCAAAGAAAGATGAATTGACTTAATAGAAGGTCTGTACAACTAGACTAAGGAATTTGTATCCAGAAATTGATACAAATCTACGAGACTTTTAAACATTAAATATAAAAGTGGATTTTATTTTCTGATAACAGATTTAAAAAAATAGCAAACACATGTACTGCTCCCCCATATGATAGATACTTTAAACAGCCTTCTTGAGATCCTTATAGTAACTCTCTGCGGTAGATCATTAACCCAGATAATAGTAAAGAAAAAAGGGCACCAAGGCTTATATAACTTGCTCACTGTCCCTGTATAATCTTTCATAAAACCAAAGAAACCCACAGAGTATCTCTTGCTGATCAGGATTTTGACTTTATCAAACAATATGCATTGTACCTATTTTATAAGCAAATATGTTAAGCGAAAGGAGACCAGAGACAAAGACCAGGTTGAAGGGTCTGGTACCCGTGAGTTGGGGTCTACACTTCAATGCTAACTGTGTGAATGGGGAGGAAGGTATAAATATAAGGGGTCTTATTAAGAATGATAGTTCAATCTTGGGAAATATGCATACACCAAGTGAAAGGGAAGAAAGAATAACAAATATGTTCATTTAGGAAGCCTAGAGGATACTAACGTAGTTGGCACAAATGCAGAAATTGTTAACAAGGGTTACTTGTGATGAAAAATAATGAAGCTGTAGACCTAGGGTTTAAGAAAATTTAAGAACTTCCCTAGGAAGCTATTCATAGCTATCTAAAAAGCAGGTAAAGAACCCATTTAGAGCATCATATCAAGTAGACTTTAAGTCAAAGTAACTTTTCTATTTTTTTTAGTTTTAAATCTGTAATTATTACAATCAAGAACAGATCTTGATTTAACTTCAGATAAACTACAGGAACTGTGTCTAAGACTAGCCATTCTGGCAGGTGAAGGGGTCAAGCTGTAGAGTAAATGTGACATTTTGTTCAAACTGAGCAGCCCATCTGCTCTCCTAGGCTAATAGTGCTGCAGTTCACAAAAAGAGCATATCCTAGTCACCTATGACTAAATTTGGGAAGCAGACAAAAAATGGATGGTTTTGCCTCTGCAGAATGCACAGTAGAAATGGGGGAAAACAAACATGAGAGTGAGCAAGTTTACAAAACAGTGGGGAGGTCAGCTTTCCATTAATAAATGCTTTGACTCTTTACTCTTCCATCCCTCTTATCTTGGGAATTAACCCCATTGAAACCTCCCTTTCACTCGACTTTAATGCTGTTATACCATAGTAATGATGCATAAGGTAATTGCATGCTAAAATCTCCTCTTCATCTATCCCAGAAGACCCATAACAATGGATGCTAACTGGTTGTGAGACAGCCTGCCCTAATATCAAAGAGATGATCATTTATTTTTCAAAATAACCAATTTGCTTACGATCATCTTCTTACCATATGTTCTTTTATTCTCATAGGAAAACAAAACAGCAAAAGTAGGTTATTACAAAGACTTAATTTAACACTAGTCTTGAGGAAAAATCAGTTTAAATTTATTTGACCCGGCAAAGATCTCAAAGAAAAGATATCATAGCAGGGAGTGAGAAAAAGGATCCTTCCCACTCAAGCCACAGCAATGCCATATGTTCCACAGTTCATGAAGAAATCTCAGTAGATAAATATTGACCAGCCATCCTAGTTTCATTTCAGCAAGTTATCAATCTACAAAGAATCAACTGAATAAAGACTCATGGCACAAACCTAAGGTTTCATTTTATTTTATTTAGTATCTGCAGTAATGCAGATACTTTGGGGGCCAACATCTAATGTCTTACCAGATTTTGTTCAAGATGTATATTTATGTAATATAACAAGAAGAATTTTGCCCCACATGTGATATATGTAGCAATTTACTTGATGGTCTAATATTACTATATCACTTTCGTGTATTGCAAATGAAAGCTATAAAAATATGGACTCACAGGTTGTCTTTTAAACCCTTTAGCCAGAAGGAAAATAGCTAACTACTATCGGCAATTCTCATATCACCTCTTTTTTATTTCTTTTATTCTGTCTCTCTCTTTTATCTTTTTTCTCTTTCCTTTTTTGTCATACACTAGGAGAATGGTAGAAATCTTTGATTTCACAAAACCTTATTTGATTTTCTATTAGCTCCATAGGTAGCCAGTAATCAAAATAAAATTGTACAAAAATATCAGGCTATTATTTTAAACCTGAAGAGCCTACTAACTATATAGATTTGTGAAATATATTCAAAAGACAAGTGTTTTCTTTTGTACTGACTTGTGATAAATTTGGGATTGCCTTTTTGAAACAGCTCTCAGGTTTTTCAAAATGGTTGCAATCTGAAGTCACAAATGGTTTATTTACGTCTTCATAAAATGTTTACCAAGACCCAGTCATCAAAGTCTGTGCTATTCACAAAGGCAGAACACATGATTTCTAAAATATAATATTCTTAATCTCTGGTGTCAGCAGTCATTTGTCTGACAAATTCATGCACTTAGTACCTGGCTTAAACAAAATAATGCAATAATAACACCACCAGAATCTTCTTCACCTTTAGGACACTGAAAGCAACTTGGTTTTCAGGATGCCTGACAGTTTACGACCATGCATACAGCATTTGATATACAGAGTCATTTTATTATTTGGTCCTGTTGTCTTATCTTCAAAGTCCATGTGAAAGCAACTCACATTCAGGTTAGTTAAGCCTTTTTATATAGAAAACTTACTTTTCTACAGTACAGTATGTGGATGTGGAGGAGATGCTAATGATGGTAGCTGCTGCATAATTTACAACCACTTGATGCTGTTTTTGCTGTCAAATGATGCCAACAGACTCACTCAAATACATTCACTTTTCTAATTGGCTTACCACACTTGGTGGGAACAACATTAGAAAAGTTTATTTTCCATCAAAAGGTTAGCATTTTGTTTTCATGTTAATAAACATCAAAAATGGTCAGATTTATTTATTAACTTATTTATTCTTTTAAAGGAAATAGCCATTGATCTGCATTGTAGCATACACTCATCATACATAAGAAGACAGAAAGTCATATGGTTCTATCCCAGGTCATATATTGAGATAAATACCTGCTGGTGATGTGTAATGTTATTTTAAGCATAATATTTAAGAAGATTTAAATAAATTTAGAAGAGTTGATAAAATGCTTTATTTCTTTTTTACTCTTTTCTTCAAATTTTAAACTCAGGGGAAAGTGGCCCTGTCTCCAACTCCAGGGTTAAATTTTATATGGACTAAGGCCATTATAAAACCCCCAAGTCACGTTTCAAGTGACTGGTTTAAATAAGGGTATTCGACACAATTTTGGCCAATAAAGCATGAGAGGAGTTCTACTGGGAACTTCTAAGGGAAGTTCCTTACTGATATAAAGAAAAACATTTATGCTTACATTGGCATATGTGCATCTAAGGCCTGGAACCACAACAGCCGTGACCACAAAGGGAACCAGGTAAGGAAAACCCCAACACACGGAGGAAACAGAAGATGAAGACTGAAGTTCTCTACTCATTGATGACATTTTTAATTAAACTATCTCTGGAGCTGCTCACCTTACAACATTCCATTATGTGAGACTGTAAATATTAATTACTGTTTTGGCTATTTGAGTTGGATTTTTTTTTTTAATATTTAGCTGAAAACCACAGCTACCTAACTGGAAAGAAAACAAAAAAACTACATCATAAATTTCATCTTCAATGGGAGAAAGAGAATCATGAATTCAGGAGGGATTGAAAAGATTTTTTAAAGTATTTATTAAAATCTGCCTAGTAGCATTTTAGTTTTGTCAAAAGAGCACTGAGTATGTTTAAAAAATATTTTATACTGAAATTTCACATACTTGGAAGCCAACAATGTAAAAAGAGTCTGGATCTCTTTTGTATTATTCCATTCTCACATTGCCATAAAGAAATACATGTGACTAGGTAATTTATAAAGAAATGAAGTTTAATTGGCTCACAGTTCAGCAGGCTATAAGGGAAGCATAATACTGTCATCTGCTTGGCTTCTGGGAAGGCCTTGGGAAACTTACAAATATGGTGGAAGTAGGAGCCAGCACTACACATGTCCAGAGAATAGAAAGAGACTGGCAGAGTCAGGGAGGTCTCACACACTTTTAAACAACCAGATCTCAGGAGAACTCACCATCACGATGACAGCATCAAGGCGAGGGTGGTGTTCAAACATGAGAAACCATCCTCACAAAGAGCCCTTTTATCTTCTATTAAGTAAATGTGAACTGTATAAAGAGCAATTTCTTTGAAAGGATGTTGGATACTCAAAGATCCGAAGCTCCATTATGAGCTACCTATTAGAGTAATTATTATAGGGTTATAACAGGAGATCTGATCCATTTTGTTTTATATAGACAGACCTGTAATTGCCTTTCAGTTTCTGAATGTGAAATCAGAATGGGCATGCTTTATAGTTGGTGAAATTCTCACATTAATGTCCATGATAAACTCAGTGCTCCTAATGGCACAAATTCGTAAATTGGGAAGACTCCAAAACAAACCCAGCCTGAGACAGAAGTAATACTATCCTACGACAGAAGTAGTACATTTAGCATTGATTTTGAGCAGATCCAGACTGTACAAATTAGCTACACAAATAAGTAGTTCAGACTCCTATGTCATCTACCACTTTTGTATCTATGTCTCTTCCTTAGCTCATAACTCTGGTCTTAATATGAGATTCTCTATGTTCACCTATCAAAGAAAGAATAATGGCCAAGTACAGTGGCTCATGCCATGCCTGTAACCCTAGCACTTTGAGAGGCAAAGGCAGACAGATAGCTTGAGCTCAGGAGTTGAAGACCAGCCTGGGCAACATGGCAAACCCTGTCTCTACAAAAAAAAAAAAAAGAATAAACTTATGCTTAATTCATAGAATAAGTCTGCTTGATATGTCAATCCCAGCTGAAAAATGATGCAATTGTACTGTAACTGAAATGAAGGGTAACCCTGAAAAACAGGCTGATTTCAACTTGCATAATATTCTAAAATTTCTTCTGACATATACTACAATATGCATAACTTTTAAAGCTAGTTAATATTCCACTGTATAAATTTTCTTCTGACATATACTAATATATGCATAACTTTTAAAGTTGATTAATATTCCATTGTATTTATACAACTTTGCTTATCCATTCATCTTTCAGTGGCTTTATAAAACAAGTTACTGTCTAGTGTCCTTTAATTTCAACATGCAGGACACTTTTGAGCATTTCTTACAGCAGAGGTCTAAAGGCAACGAATTCTCTCAGCTTTTGTTTATCTGGGAATGACATAATTTTCCCCTCACTTTTGAAGGACAGTTTTGCTAAATATAGGATTCTTGGTTGGCTGGGTTTTTTGTTTGTTTGTTTTTCTGTTGTAGCACTTTGAATATACTAGCCCACTGCCTTCTGGCCTCCAATGTATCTGATAAGAAATATCTGTTAATTCTATTGAGGCTCACTTAAATGTGAGGTATTTAATCTTTCTTGCTGCTTTCAAGAAAGTTTGATTATAATGTGTTTCAATGTAGGTCCATTTAAGTTCACCTTATTTAGAGTTTGTCACAATTCTTGGACATATATATTCACGTATTTCTTCAAATTTGGAAAGTTTTAGCCATTACTTCTTCAAATATTCTCTCCTTTTTCTCTTTCTCTTCTCTTTGAGAACTGCCACAATGAATATATTTGTCCACTTGAGTGTAAATCCCAAAGATTCTTTATGCTCTGTTCACCTTTCTTCAATTAATTTTTTTTCTATTTCTCAGACTCTATTATTTCCATTGTTCTAGCCTCAAATTCAGCAGTTCTCTTTTCTGCCTACTTAAATATGCCTTGGAATACCTGTAGTGAACGTGTCATTTCAGTTATTGTACTTTTCAACTCCAGTATTCTTCTTCTTGTTTCCTTTTAGACCTTCTGTCTCTATATTGATATTTTCCTTGAGCTCATCCATCCTTTTATTAACGTCCTCTACATCTTCTTTTACTTCTTTTAACTTCTTTAAGATAGTTGCTTTAATGTCTTTGTGTAATAGATCTGCCATAGATCTTTATCAACATCAGTTTCTGTTGATTTATTTATTTTTTTCTTTGAATGGACTATAATTTTCTGGATTTTTTGTAGGCCTTATTAATTTTTGTTGAAAAATTGACATTTGAAAAATAGTAATTATATACTATATTACATTATATAATTTTATAATCTGGAAATCAGATTTCTCCTTTCCCCAGGGTTGGCTGGGTTTTGTTAATATTTGTGTTTATTATTTTTTAAATTGTTGAGTCAAGGATCAGTCTGCGGTATAAACTTATGATCTCCTGTATTTTTTTAGCCTGTCACTTTTGCTGGGTATGTGCGGTCACTTTCTAATTTTCCCTGATGTGCAGTTGCTTTTGAATCCTATCCTTTAATATCTGGGTACCAAAAAGGTAAAAAGATAAAAATGAAAGCATGGAGGACACTCGCACTTTAAGTCCTCTGAACATCATTTAAGCTAAAGGGGAAGTGGGATGCACAATGGGATAAGGTACAAAAGCAATGTCCCCCTGCTCTTCGTCTGCAACTCTGTGATTAAAAGCAGCAGCCAGTGATCAGTGCAGATCTCCAGCATTTGGAGGACAGAGTTCTTTGCACCCAATGGATCCTGCTAGCTGTGTGGAAGCTGCTCCAGTTGTGTGCACAGCTGCCTGAGATGGAGTATGGGGTGGGGTATGAGTAGCTGCTACTGTGCTAAGAGCTGAAATTAACTTCAATTTACTGTCCAAGGTTTCCCCCTAAAAATTGCAAGCCTTCAATAGACTCCTGAGTTCCAAAACAGTTACATTATACAGATTCTGAATATGCAATTGTTATCTAATTGGGGAACTGAATTCCTGGTGCTTTCTACTGCATCATTTTCCCAGAATCCTCCTCTCAGCTACATTTTGTGAAGAGAAAACTGATCCATGATAAGAACTCATATGGATTTATGGGCAGTGTCTCATTACTTGACTAACTGGCCAGGGACCTGACGAAGAAAGATTGAATAATTGGAAATAAGCAGTTGAGAAAAAACAGCATTTGGAGGGACTGCATACAAAATACCAAACAATTCATTAGTGGTTGGCCAGAAAGAGTAATGAAATGAACTCAGAATTGTGAGATATCATCTTGGAAATTACACCCTGCAATGATAGAGCAATATCCTTCAGAATGCATAACCCAGTGGCCACTGTATGGTACTGTATTGCCATTAGATAAAATGCATGGGTCCATGAACCAAGTAAAGTGACTCATCTGCCTCCTCAATTCCAGCAACCCACTTGGAATTTCTGCTTTGTTTCCTGTCATATCTGGACTCTTTAAAGCTTGAAGTCTTCAATCTCAGAAGAATGATACTTCCATCAGAGGACACAATAGAGGCAGCCATGACTACTATCAGATTGAGACTCTTATTCCAACACATCATTAGTCAAGGAAAAAAATTATCATACTAGCAGAAGCATTTGACCCTTGCCATAATTAGGAGTTAGGGTTGCTGCTACCTAGTGTGGGCTAGGAAGAATGTTAGACCCTCAGGTCATACACTGAGGTAATTACGTATACTAAGTAGAGCAGCTTTGTGAATTAAGAATGAAAAATAACTGTGTCAAAGATTGGTCCAGTGAGAGCAGAACTTCTACTACACTAGTATGTGCAGTGAAGATCACAGTGACAATTAAGATGTATAGAAAATTAGAAGTATTTTTCCATTTCTTTTTGTTGGACTAGGTAGATCACCCAGAACTCTTGAATGATTCTGGAAAAGAAGCAGTAACTACCAGTAAGCATGACTGAGATTCTGTTTCCTGGATACTATAAAAAATATAAGGGTTCAAGCCAGATTTTAAAAATTTGGTTATAAATAAAAATAAGTTATTTTTATTCATTCTATGTATTGTCATGTTATGGAACAAGTTCCTACTCAGGATCTGTCCAAATACTACATATAGTTTTATTTCACTTGGTAATAATGATACTAAACCACGAGATCTACTAGACAAGGATCTGCCTCTGAATTACTAAAATGCATGTAAAATGCTTTTTTTGGACATTTCTTTAGTATGTAATCCATTTACACAAGAGGTCTTCAGAAAGTTCATGGAGACTGCACATTAGGAAAAAAACTACATATGGATTTCAAAACATGCTTTTCACCACAATAAATGTATACTAACTTGTTACAACATTTCTGAACAGGATTTAGCTTCAAGTACAGAAAAGGATCAGTTTGAAAAGAACCCCTATCAGAGCAACATGAATTCTGCTAAAATTGAAGCAAGAACAATATAAAGTTTATGGTAAATGTTGTACAGAAGAATGGTAAAATTATTAATGCTTTACAAAAAGTATATGTAGACAATGCTTCCAAGAAATAATTAGTTCACAAATGGATAACTCATTTTAGAAAGAATTAGATGATGTTGAAGGTGAAGCTGGCCGTGGCAAGAGCATGCACATCAATTTGCAAGAAAAAAAATTCATCTTGTTCATGTCTTAGTTGAAAAGGATCAGCAGTTAACAGAGAAACAATAGCCAACACCACAGACATTTCAAGGGGTTCAGCTTACACACTTCTGACTAAATAATTAAAGTTGAGTAAATTTTACACTTGATGGGTGCCTGAACCGTTGCACCCAAATAAGTTGTAGACAAAAGTAGAGCTTTTCAATGGAAATTTTAAACAAGCAATATCAAGATCCTGAAGGAGTTCTTTGAAAAATAATAATAAGAGATGAACTATGGCTTTGCCAGTATGACCTTCAAGATAAAGCACAATTTTGGCAATGGCTACCAAGAAGTGAAAGTGGTCCAGTCAAAGCAAAAGAGAAGAAGTCAAGAGCAAAGATCATGGCAACAAGTCTTTGGGATGCTTAAGGAATTTTTCTTGCTGACTTTCTGGAGGGTTATAAAACAACAATATCTACTTATTAAGAGAGTGTTTTGAGAAAGTCAGTAATAAATTTTGCAGAAAAATGCTTAGAAAAGTTTCACCAGAGTCCTCTTCCATCATGACAATGTTCCTGCTTACTCCTTTCTTCACTCAAGAGCAATTTTGTGAGTTTCAATGGGAAATAATTAGGAATTCCACCTTATAGTTCTGATTTGCCTCCTTCTGACTTATTTTTGTTTCCCTAATCTAAAAAATGTTTAAGGGATATCTATTATTTTTTAGTTAATATGTAAAAAAGTTTGTATTGGTATGGTTAAATTCCAAGAAACCTCAGTTATTTAGAGATGGACTAAATGGCTGATATTATCACTTACCAAAGTGTCTTGAACTTGATGGAGCTTATGTTGAGAAATTAAGTTTATATTTTTTATTTTTATATTTTAATTCATTTTCTCCATGAAGTTTTTGAAGTGCCTTTATGTGTGTATATGAGATGTATGTATGTACGTATATGTATAAATAAAATATATATACATGCTTATATATTTATATGTCTTTTTTATAACCAGATACTCAAGATCCAATTATTTGGATTTTTTTAGTATTTTCTTTTAATATTTTCTTGAGATCTTGTTGAAGATTCTAGCAGGGGGAGTGCAGCTACTCATATACCCTTGAAGACCGGTCCTCCTCTATCAGGGATGGTCGTCCTCTTCGACCTAGCACACAGCTTCAGGGGGACGCACATGGAACGGTGAGGGAGGAAGGTGACACCTCCCTAGCCAGCCAGATCAGCTGAATCAACCCTGGCGATCAATGGGGTGACAGATGTCCCAGCCAGATCACCCTCACATCCTTCTTTTAATATTTTCTAAAATGTTTAAAGTTATTTTTCCTTTTTAGTCATGTTTTTATATTTTTTCAATTGTAGAAGATGCTTGGAAAGAGATGGGCCTATGTTTAAAAGCTAGTTTAGCAGTGATTTTTCTAGCTATGTAACCTTGGGCAAGTTATTAAATTCTTTAGCACTTAGTTTCTTTATCAGTGTCATCATTAATATTAAAATTATTCTTTATCAATTATGATTCTTTCCCTATAGGGTTCTTGTATTAGATGAAATAATTTATGCAAAATATATAGTATATAACTGGCACCAGGTGGATTTTATTCTTTCAAAAAGGAATAATTACTCTACATATCCTATAATAGGTGTTTTTAAAAAATTTCATTAATGGATCCCGGAGTTATGACATATATAAGGCCCATAGTGTTTATAGTGTTTCCTTATTACTCATTAGTTATAAACATCTGTTGTGAGGCTGCCCAGGTCCATCCTCATAGATGTACCATATGGTCCTTTTTTGAAGGCTTAGAAAGAGTGCAGGTTCCTTCTGCTATTCTCAATTCATACTTCCAATTTGTAGACAATATCTCTATAGTTTGTGTGAAAAATTCCTAATCTCCCTGCTTGTTTCCAAGTGCTCCTCACCCATCCCCCACCACACCTCTATACCCATGTATCAATTAGGAATAGGCAAAACTGTAAATAACAGGAAGCCAAAATGACAGTGGCTAAATAAAAGTACAATTCTCTCTTATGCAAATGTCAGCAGGCGTTTTTCCTGAAGTGGTAGGATGTATCTGTTACAATAAATATACATCTTCCTACTGCATTGTTCTGGTATTCTTGACCACCATTACAAGACAAACTTATGGCCCAAGATGACTGCACTTACTTCAGTTATTATGCCTACATTCAGGAAGACAGATGAGGCAAAGAAGTAAACAGAGGCAAAGTGTAGATGCAGATGGACTTTGAAGAAAAGTGCCCAAATCTGAAGTATAATACATTACCCTAAATGAAATTTATTCACCTGTCCAAACCTAATTTGCAAAGAAGGGTAGGAAATAACGTTACTTTTTTCTGGGTAGAAATGTCTAGAACTAAAAGTGTAACTATTCCTATGGAAGAAGGAGAAAAGAGATATTGGAGAAAATTAACAGTATCTGGCATGACCCACCACAAACTGTCTGACTTAGCCTGAAAATTATCTAAATCTTCCTCAAGGCTTTGACTTATGGAACATAAAAATCAGTAAGGTGTGCAGACTATTTCCACCTTCTGCCCTTCTTCATATCTCCTCTGAGGCACTAAACAGGAGCAGGCCTCCTTCATAAATAGATAAAGAAAATTCAAGGGGAAATGAAGCTTAAATTAACAACTGAAAAATTGTGGAATTATATATGTCAAGTGGCTGACTTAACAAGCACTCAACAAGTACTCAATAAGAGGTAGTCATTATAAATTATTATCCTGATTAATCCAGGGTATTATACAAAGCCCAGGATATTTTTTTTAAATCCATATAGTGGTACACTATTACCCTCAGATTCTTCCTGGTCTACTGTTACATTTACTTTATATATAACTTTACAGGGGAAAAAACAAATGAATAAATATATAACCCTGCTTACAGCTCATGAAATTTTTCTTTATAGGTACATCCACCTTTTGCTTATTTTGTTTAGATGTTGATATAATCTACACACATATTAGTGATAATGACAATATATTATAGTGGAAAGAAACTTTGGGCTAGAAATCACAAATAAATTATTGAAAGAAAATGGTAATATAATTTTTAGTTATTTCTTTGACTTTGGTCAAGTAAATTATGTTTAAAGTTTTTAACACAAAATTTTCAGCAATTAATCAACTTATATTCTTGTTTTAATGTTTGTTTCTATTCCAAAGTACCTTATTCTACAGATAAATCATTAACATTGAATACAACCAAGAGCACCACAACTCATGTGTGAAGAAAGCATCTCTAACACATATATTTTCTCCAGAAAGTACATCATACCCTTCTTGTGCTTAGGAACACTGGACAGCACTTCTCACAGTGTTTCAGGAACATTTTAAACAGCAAATCATCAAAAAAAAAATCACAAAAAGTATGAAAAATATGGCATTGATAGACTACAAAAGGACACAATTTATAGCATGAGACTTAATACAAGAAGGCAGAACTACTACTAACTTTTTCAGTCAGAGCTAGGAACATGTACATTGGCAATTGAAATTTTTTACCACTCTGCACATGTGCATGTCCACAAATGACTGTGAACGTGCTTAAAGTATGAATTTGTGATTATAAATAAATTTTATCGAGTAGGTGAATCTGCAAATAATGAGAATTAACTTTCCACACACAAACATCCTCTCCCCAATACAAACATACATACTTATATAAAAGTCATATTTTTTTGCCCCACCTCCTCCGCCCAAAAGTAAGTCATATTTTAATAAAAGTATAATCTTCCACAGTATGAGTGTCCTACATTTATTTAAGCATCACTGAATGCATGCTTGCTCTGTCAATATTCCCTTTTGAATATTTGTGTTGATGCCAATATTTTATCTCTATAAGCAATGCTGCAATAAATATCCATGCATATTTACTCTCAAAATATTTATATTTATAGAAATTTATGAAAAATGACATTGCTGCAAAAGACTATTGTTTTGTGTAAAATAAAAGAGTATGGTTTTTTGAATACATAGTTCTTTAAAAATAATTTTTTTAATGTAGCAATTGACACTCTAATTGGAAATATACAGAAGCACCAATTTAAGGGAAAGTTACTTAACCTAGTTTTCCATACTTCATTTGTAAAAAAGAGAACACATCAATTTCACATAATTGTAATAAATCTATGAAATAATATGTAGAAATATTATATATGCTTAAGTGTTACCTATCTACTTACTTGAAGCTGCCCTGTTATGAGCATTCCATTAAAACACTGAATCAATATTTAACCATTTTCCTTATGGGCCTTTTTCAGGATATTTACATTTATTATTATTTTATCCTTCTTTACCTTTTTTCTGAGAGGAGGTAAATAACATTTTCTTTATGTATTTTGTTGAATAATTCTATTTTTTGTTTAAAATTATAAAAGGATAAACTTTTCTAGAAACAATTCTAACGGCCAAATAATGATCAAACATGTATATAAATATATCACTATATTTATATTGCCCTATATAAGACATTCAGATTTTTTCTCAAACATTATTTTCAATTAACCTTATTGCTGTATAATATTGTACAATAAACTAATCTCATTTAAATTGTGCAATTCAATGACTTTTGACAGTTATATACATTTTAAAGCCATTACTGCAACCAAGATACAGAACATTTTCTCTCCCCAAAAGAATTTTCTCATGCCCTTATATTGTCAGTTTCTTCTTCCACCCTAGAACCCTCAAATGGAATGATCTGCTTTCTGTCACTGTAGATTTGTCTGCATTTTATAGAAGTTCATGTAAATGGAACTATAGTTTTGTGAACTTTTTTCTGTCTGGCGTCTTTCAATGAGGATACTATTTTTGATTCTCATACATGTTGTGTGTATGCCTGATGCATTTTTATTGCCAAGTGGTATGCCATTTCTTGAGTATACTATCATTTTGATAATCCATTTATACAGTGATGGAAATCTTAGTGTTTTCCACTTTGTACCAATTTAGATTAAAGCTGCTATGAACATTGATGTATAAATCTTTGTGTGTTCAGATGCTTTCACTGTGAAAATACAAGATACTGCGGTGATCACATATCTAACTTTACAAGAAAACTAACAAATAGTTATCTAAAAGTTCTTGTGTCATTTCCCATTTTTACCAGAAGTGTATGAGGAGGATTCCAGTTTCTCCATATTCTCATCAATGTTACTCTTGTTAAGATTTTTAATTACAGCTATGTTAATGTGTATATAATGATATTTCGTTGTGGTTCTAATTTGCATTGTCCCAATGACTAACGCTGAATATTTTTCATCTTCTTTCTAGCCATTTATATATCTTTCTGGTGAAATTATCAGTTAAATATTTTGTCTACTTTTTATTAGGTTGTTTTATTTAAAACTTTAAATATTTTAAGAGTTTTAAGAATGCTTTACATATTCTTGAAACATGTTATTTGCCAGATAAATGTGTCATAAATAGTTCCTCTCTTTTCGTGGTTTGTCTTTTTACTTTTATAATGGTATATTTTGAAAACAAATTTTTTACTTTTATAAAAGATTATCATTATGTATGTTCCTTTTAAGTTAATTTTTCTAAATAATATGAGGTAAGGACTGAGCTCATTTTTTAAATATTACTATCCGGATGTTCCAGCACTATTTTTTAAAGAATGCCCTTTCCTCATTGTATTGCCTTAGCACATTACTCAAAAATCAATTTACCATATATATGTTTATTTATTTCTAGATTCTATATTTTTAAATGAATCTATATTTATCTTTTCACAAATAACACACATATCTTGATTATGGTAGCATTAGCAAAAATCTTGAAATCCAGTATTATGACTCCTTCAACTTCATTCTTTTTAAATTGGTTTTCTATTTCATTTGCATTCCCATTTAAATTTTAAAATCAACCTGTCAAAACTGGCTGAAATATTTTAGTATTTTATTTCTGGTCTTTTTCAATAATATGTCTTTTACTTATTTTTGGCTTACTGAAATTGCTAAGACTGCCAATAGAAATCTTGACATTTCTGTCTTGATCCCACTCTTAGAGAAAAAAACAGTTTTTCTCCATTAAGTATATTACCTATAAAATTTCCATTAATATCTTTAATCAGGATAGGGAAATTTCTTCTAATTCACAGCTAGCCAAAAATTTGTAGCTTCACTGGATATTGATTTGGTCAAGTGCTTTCTTTTGATGCATCATCATTTTTATATTCCTGGAGTTGATATGTAAATATTCTGTTAAAGTTGTTTTATGTATGTTCATGAAAGATATTAATACATATTTTTTTCTTGAACTATCTTTGTCTGGTTTGGGTATCCGAGTATTACAGGTATCATAAAATAAAATGAGTTTGGATGTGTACACTCCTTATCTGTTTTCTGAAATAATTTATGTAAGATTGGCATTCTTTCTTTCTACAGTTTTTTTTTTTTTTTTTTGAGAATTCACCAGTGAAAGTCTCTGGGTCTGAGATTTATTAGCAGGAAAGATTAAATTTTGAATAAGATATATTTTGTTAATTAGAGGCATTCAGAATTTCTATTTATTATATTGTCAGATTTGTAATTTGTACTTTCAATAAAATGTTCCCGTTCAAATAAGTTGTCAAACATATTAGTATAAAGTTTTAAATAATACTTACTATTGTTTTAAAGATTTTAAAGTCTGTATTAGCATCTTCTCCATCTTCTCTTTCATTCCTGATATTTATAATACTGCTTTCTTTTAAAATATTGTAATCAATCTTTCTAACAGGGGATGGTAAACCACAGTTCATGGGCAAATCTATCTTGCTACTTGTTTTTGTATCACCCCAAACTAAGAATGACTTTTGTAATTTTAAATATTTGAAAAAATACCATAAGTAGAAAAGCATTTTGTAATAAACCAAGATTATATAAAATTCAAATTTCAATGTCAATAAACAAAGTTTTATTGGAACACACCTGTGTACGTTTATTTACAAATGATCTATGCTTGCTTTTATGCTACATGAATAGAGTTGAGTATTTGTAACAAAGATCTCATGGCAGTAAGTCTTAAGAAGTGTATCATTTATCCCTTTTCTGAAAATGTTTGCTAATATGAGTTTAGGATTTTATCAATTTTATTGATATTTTAAAAAAACATCATTTACTTTTATTGATTTTTCTCTATTGGACATCTATTTTCTGTCTTGACAATTTCTGCTATTATCTTTATTATTTCTTCCACATGATACTGAATTAATTTTTCTCCTCCATTTTTAGCTTTTCAAGATGGTATCACTCATCATTGACTTTCTTGTTTTCTTATATAAGCATTTAAAAATACAAAATTTTCTCTGAGCAAATATAAGCTGTAGTCCAAATATTTGAATATGCTGTATTTTTATTTTTATGCAATCTATTTTACAAAATATTGGTGACTTCTCTTTGTGTAAAATGGAAATGTTTAATTCCAAATATTGAAGTATTTTCTACATATGTTATTGATGATTTATAATATAACCTTGTTGTGATAAGAGAATACAGTTTATAATAATTCAATACTTTGAAGTCTATTAAGACATTCTTATGGCCCACTATGAAGTTTACCTTGGTGACTGTTCTGTGTGTACTTAAAATTATATTCTTCAGTTGCTGGTTGGTGTATTCTATAAATATCATTTAGTTAAATATGGTTAACCAATGCATTCTTATTTTTATATATTGATTTGGTGTTTAGTTGAACTATTAATTACTGAGAGACTTGCTCTAAGTCTCCCACTATGACTGTGGATTTGTGTATTTATCACTTTAGTTCTGTTAATATTTACTTCATGTATGTTAAAGCTTTATGTTATGGTTTGAATGTATGCCTTCCAAAATCAAGTATTGGAACATAATACCCAATGAGATGGTATTAATAAATGACCTTTAAGAGGTCATGGGGCTTATCCCATCATGAATGGGATTAGGGTTCTTATAGAAGAGGCTTCACACAGCATTCAGCTTTCACTTGCCCTTCTACATTCCACTATGGTGAAGACACAGAGTTTCTCCTAAGAGGATCTAGAACCAGAGTACCATCTTGGAAGCAGAGGTCAGCCCTCCCCAGACAACCAAAGTGCTAGCACTTTTGTCTTCAATTTGCCAGCTTTCAGAGCTGTGAGAAATACATTTCTATCATTTATAAATTACCTAGTCTGAGGTATTTTGTTATAACAGCACAAACAGACTGAAACAATTAAATTATTAGGTGTTTATACATTGGTAAATGCTGTATTCCTAATATTTTAATTCTTTTCTTATTAGAATTGTCTTTTTTCTATCAACAAGGCATCAGTAAGATGCCTTGTCTTGAACAAACGCTGCCTGAAATTAATATTGCCACTCTAATATTTTCATTCTTAGTATTGGTATGGTATGTAATTTTTCATCCTTTAACTGTCTGTGTCTTTTTATTAAAGTGCATCTCTTCAAGATAAAATATTATTGGTTCTTGCTTTTATACTCAGTCAATATCTGAATTTTGATTGAAGCTTTTAGTCCATTTGTACATAAATTACAGATATGAGTTTATTTATGTCTCGATTTACTATTCATTTTCTATATATCACATATTTTTCTTTCTTCCTCATCTCCTACCTTCCTTAGTTTTAATATCTACTTAAATTTCTTTATTTTTGTCTAACTGCAACATTTTGAATTATTTTTAATGATTTAGTTAAGTATAAAATAATCCCATTTAAATTACCTCATCTATATAGAGTTAATAGTGAAACACATCAAATAAAATACAGAAAACTTATGACAGTATATAATCATCTTTTCCTCCACCAATCCTTAGTAATATTATTGACATATGTAGCTGATCTATCTACTATCATCATCTAGATAAAATATAAATTCATAAACGGTGTTACGATTTTTGCTTCAAATTATCATATTTTTAAAAATTATCACACATATATAAACGCATATACTCTTTTATGTATACTGTTAATATATGCTATCATTTATATCCGCTACATGTTTAGCATTTCCAGTGCTCTTCACTTCTTTGCATAGGTTCAAGTTGCTATATAATATCATTTCTCTTTCATCTAAAGTCTTGTGTTAAACATTTTGCAGAGCACGCCCACTGGCAACAAATATTCCTGTTATTTTTTGTAGAATAGTTTTACTATAATTCTTATTTGGTAATTTTTTTTAGCACTTTGACTACGTCAATCCAATATCTTCTAGCCACCACAGTCTCAGGTTAGAAGTGAGTCATTAATTATATGACTAATTCCCTTTATGCAAATTTTCATTCCTCTGGATGATTTCAAGATTTTCTCTTAATATTTGGCTTTCTAAAGTATGACTATGATATGCCTTGGAGTATATGTGAATATTTATCTTGGTTGGGGTATATCAAGTTTCTTCATTATACAAGTAAATGCTTTACATGAGATTTTGGTGGATTTTGGTCATTAATTGTTTTGACATTTCTTTTTCTTCATTGTTTTATCTTAAGAATGTTTTCTTCTTGGCCATTTATATGTCTTTTTGGGAGAAATGTCTACTCAGTTCCTTTGTTTACTTTTTAATCAAGGTTATTTGAGGGTTTTTTTTGCTGTTTATAAGAGTTCCTTACATATTTTGGATATTAACTCTATCAGATATATGGTATACAAATATTTTCTCCCATTCTGTTGGTTGCCCTTCGGCTTGTTGATTGTCTTCTTTGTTGTGCAAAACCTTCTAGTTTGATGTAACCCTACTTATCTGTTGTTATCTTTTGTTGTCCATGCTTTTAAATTAATAGGCAAGATATCATTACTGAAGTCAATGTCCAGAAACTTTTTCCTGTTTTTTGTTTGTTTGTTTGTTTTTTCTTTTCTAGGAATTTAGTGGTTTCTGGTTTAAGTCTTTAACCCATTTTGAGTTGATTGTTGTATATGGCGTAAGATCAGGGTCCAGTTTCACTGTTTTGCATGTATAGAAGCTTTCCCAACATCATTTATTAATGAGACTATTTTTTCCTCATTGTCTATTCTTGGCACCCTTGTCAAAAATCAGTTGACCACATAAGTATAGTTCGATTTCTAGGCTATCTGTTCCATTTGTCTATACATCTGATTTCATACCAGTATCAGGCATCGTTTCTCTTGCTCAAAATTGCTCTGGCTATTTGGGTTCCATATAAATTGTAAGCTTGTTTTTCTACTGTAAAAAGTGCCACTGAGATTTTGTAGGAATTACAGTGAATCTATAGACTGCTTTGGAGACTGTGAACATTTTAACAATATTAAATTTTTTTTTTTTTTTTTTTTTTTTAGACGGAGTCTTGCTCTGTCACCAGGCTGGAGTGCAGTGGCGCAATCCCAGCTCACTGCAACATCAGGCTCCTGGGTTCAAGCAATTCTTCCACCTCAGCCTCCCAAGTAGCTGGGACCACAGGCACGCCGGCTAATTTTTGTATTTTTAGTAGAGACGGGGTTTCACCATGGCCAGGATGGTCTCCATCTCTTGACCTCGTGACCCGCCCACCTTGGCCTCCCCAACAATATTAAATTCTTTTAATCCATAAGTATGGATGTCTTTCCACTCATTTATATTTGCTTTCTTTTAAAAAAAAAAATCAGTGTTTTATAGTTTTCAGTGTACAGTCTTACACCTCTTTGGTTAAGTTTATTCTTAGTTACAAAAAGTAAAAACAGAATTACCATGTGATCAAGTAGCCCCATTTCTGGATACATATTTCTAAGGAATTAAAGTCCAGATTTTGAAGAAATGTTTATATTTCCATGTTAATTATAGCATTATTCACAATAATCAAGATGGAAACAACTGAAATATCCATAAATGGATTAAAAATGTAATATCTCTATATACAATGGAATATTTTTATTCAACATTAAAAAGGAGAAGGAAATTGTGCCATTTTCAACAACATGGATGAACTTGGAAGACATTATGTTGAGTGAAATAAGCCAGACACAGAAAAACAAATACTACATGTTATCACTTATATGATGAATCTAAAATAATCAAATTCATAGAAGCAGAGAGTGGAATGGTAGTTGCCAAAGGAGGAAACAAGGGGATATTAGTCAAACAGTACAAAAAGTTCCTGTTATATGAGATTTATAAGTCCCAGAGAACTACTGTACAGCATAGCGCTTACAGCTAATAATATTGTATTATACACTTAAGAATTTGCTCAGAGTTCATCTTATTTTAAGTGTTTTCATCACAAGAAAATAACAATGATAATAAATAAGAGAGCAAGAACGAGATTTTGGAGGCAATAGATAGTCTTATGGCATAGATTGTGGTGATGCTTTCCATACTGTATACTTACATCCAAACTTTTTAAGTTGCACAGATTAATTATGTATTCCTTCTTCTTTGTCAAAAAAGATAATTATTTTGTAAAAATTTCTAAAGAAAGTGTTAGTTAACTCAATGCAAAATAATATTTGAAAATGTCACAATATGACTAGGTGAAAAGTTTTCCAAGAATAAAAGTTGGTCCAATAGAAAAAAAATCTACCAATATAATTCTCCAAATTAACAGAAAAAAAAAAACTATTGTAAAGGTTAATTTCATGTCAACTTGACTACAAAGGGATGCCCCAGATAGCTATTAAAACACTATTTCTGACTGTATCTGTAAGGGTGTTTCTGTAAGAGGTTAGCATTTAAATAAGTAACCTGAGTAAAGAAAATCCACTGCCACCAATGTGAGTGGGCACATTTAATGCCTTGAAGGACTGAATAACACAGGAAGGGAGACTCATTCTCTCTCATCTTGAGCTGGGACATCCATCTTCTCCTTACCTCTGACAGAATAGCTCCTGGTTCTTGGAATTTTGGACTAGGGAACTTACACCAGAACTCACCCTCCACCCCCATCAAACACACACATTCCATTCCACCTTTACCCCCTCCCCCAATTTTCTAGGCCTTTTGACTCAAATTGAATTATACCATTGGCTTTTCTAATTCTCCAGCTTACATATGGCATGTTGCAGAACTTCTGGCCTGCATAATAGCATAAGCCAATTCCCATAATAAATATCCCGTGTCCTGAATTTATATCTTCATATGCTACTGGTTCTGTTCCTTTAGAGAATTCTGAGTAATACAACCATTTCAAGAAACAATTATTAATAATTTTAAAAGTCTACACAAATTAAACGGATAAAAACTTCATGACTTGGTAAAAACTGTATATTAAAAATCAACAGTAAATATATAATACTTAATAGAGGCACTTTATTTTTATTAAGGTCAGAGAGAATCCTGACACTATAAATTCTGCTCTTTTTAATTGTATTGGATGTTCTGCCCAATATTATAATAAAATATATAAATTATCTTTTCATAGATATTCACAAGAATAATTTCTACTCACAGGTCCCTGCAATGTGATCTTATTACTTCCCTATCAAGAGACAGAGTTCATTTTTCCACTTTTTTGAATCGTCAAAGTCTCTGTGATTTCACTGACAAATAGAATATGGCATACTCTTCCAGCTTGACCTACTATAAAATTTATCTTTGAGACACTTATTCTTAGAATGCACCTGCTATGTTGTGAGACATTTAAGCCACCTGAAGAAGCTACATATAGGAGCTAGAGCAGACAGACACCAGCTGAAATCCCTACTGGAAGCCAACATCAGCTGTCAGTTATATGAATGAACCACCTCGAATAGCTATCCTGGTGAAGCTTCAGATGTCTACAACTCTGGCCAACATTCTAATAAAAAAAAAAAAAGAAAGGACTAAAATAAAACCACACAAAAGACGAGAGACAAAATGCAACCAAATAAGCCAAGTCAACCCAGAGAAATGTAAGAAATACTTTTTTTCTTTAAAACTTTTCTGAAGTTTTGGAGTGTTCAGTACATAGCAATTAGTAGTAAAAACAGGAAGAAAACAACCAACAGGGTATAAATATTAAAAGAGAAAACAGAATCAACAGGTAGAGAAACGATTCATTATTATCTTAGTTTGACAGTCAACAGACAACCATTATAAGAGAGGTCAGTGAGCTTGCAGGATAAAAAATTAACAACCAAAAGCAATAGCATTTCTAGGTTTAAGTTGTTGTTGTTTTAGTTAGAAAGTTTTATTTCTACTTCTTTTTCAATAGGTTTTTGGGAAACAGGTGGTGTTTGGTTACATGAATAAGTTCTTTAGTGGTGATTTCTGAGATTTCAGTGCACCCATCTTCTGAGCAGTGTACACTGTACCCAGTATGTAGTCGGTTATCCCTCACCCACTCCCACCCTTTCCCCCTGAGTCCCCAAAGTCCACTGTACCACTCCTATGCCTTTGCTTCCTCATAGCTTAGCTCCCACTTATGAGTGAGAACACACAATGTTTGGCTTTCTATTCCTAGTTACTTCACTTAGAATAATGTTCTGTAATTCCATCTAGGTTGCTGTGAATACCATTATTTTGTTCCTTTTTATGGCTAAGCAGTATTCCATGGTACATAGATAGATAGATAGATAATAGATAGATAGAGATATACACACACACCACATTTTCTTTCTTTCTTTATTGCTGTCTTTCTCTCTCTCTTCTTTCTTTCTTTTTTTTCTTTTTTTTTTTTTCTGAGATGGAGTTTTGCTCTTGTTGCCCAGGATGGAGTGCAATGACACGATCTCACCTCACTGCAACCTCCGCCTTCCAGGTTCAAGCAATTCTCCTGCCTCAGCCTTCTAAGTAGCTGGGATTACAGACATGTGCCACCATGCCCGACTAATTTAGTATTTCAAGTGGAGTCGGGGTTTCACCATGTTTGTCAGGCTGGTGTCAAACTCCTAACATCAGATGATCCGCCTGCCTTGGCCTCCCAGAGTGCTGGGATTACAGGTGTGAGCCCCCGCACCAGCCACATTTTTTTTAATCCACTCGTTGGTTGATGGGCATTTGGGCTGGCTCTGTATCTTTGCAATTACTTGTGCTGCTATAAACGTGTGTGCAGATGTCTTTTTTGGGTAATGACTTTTTTCCTTTGGGTAGATATCTAGGAGTGGGATTGCTGGATCAAATGGTAGATCTACATTTAGATCTTTCAGGAATCTCCATACGGTTTTCCATAGTAGTTGTACTAGCATTTCTTTATAACCAACTATAAAATATAACAAAATGTATAAATTTTCTAGGAATTAACCTACTAAAGAATATACAAGGTTTCTTTGAATAAAACTTTAAGATTCCAATAAAGGAAAAGGATCATGATTTGAATAAGTGAAAAGACATTCCATACTCTTGGATGAGATTATTGTGAAATAAAGTTACAAATTCTGCATATTCGTCAATAAATTTGATGCAGATTCAATCAAATTCTAACTGTATTTCAAAAACGCAGTGAACTTACTATAAAAAGTATGAAGAAGAAAATTAACAAATACCAAAGTTGACTTTAAAATAAAAAGGTGAAGCAAGGGGAAACACTCTATTATATATGGGCTACAGCAAATCTATAGCAATAAATGAGTGGAATTAACGATTCAATGATAAGGTTACATACAATTCAACATAGAAAAGACAATAAATTTATTAAATGGTGAATTAGAGATTTCTGCCACATAACAAATTGCCCTAACATTAGCAACTAAAACCAATACTTATTACTCACAGTTTCTAAGTGTCAAGAGTTCAGGTACAGCTTAGGTGAGTCCTTTCATCAGGGTTTCTCATAGTGCTGCAAATAAGGTGGAGTCAGGCCTACAGTCATTTTAATCTACTTTCAAGTTCACTTACATGGCTGCTGACAAGCCTCAGGTCATCAATGGCTGTTGGTTGAATTAGTTTCTTGTCCTGTGGCCCTCTTCACAGGACAGCTTACAACATGGCAGCTTGTTTCCCCAGAAGAAAAAAGAGAAAAAGAAGAGAGCCAATTAGACAGAAGTCCCGGTCTTTTTAGAACCTAACCTCAGAAGTGACATCACAAAACTTTTACCATATTTTGCTGGCTGGAAGCAAATAACTAGGTACAGCCCATTCTTAGTGGGAGGGGATTAAACAAAGGAGTAAATACCATAAAGAGTGGATTATTGGAGCCTGTTGTAGAGGCTGACTACCACAGATGGTTTTGATAGACTAGTTCACCCTACAGAGAGGAGTGAAACTAGACCTTTACCTGACACCACATAAAAAGATAAAATTCTGGTGAATTAACAATCTACATGTGAAAGATACGATAATAAATGTAGCATGAAATATAAAGTTAGGAATTAAAAATAATTTTTAAACAAAACTCCCAAAATGAAAACCATAAAGGAAAAAAACATGGATCCTTTGATCCTATCGAAAATAAAGACTTCTGTAAGATAAAAGACATGAAGAAAAGCATTAATTACTAGATGATCAAGCGTGAGAAACTATTTTTAAATCCTAAATTTACAAGGGATTCGAATCAAAATTACACTACAAACTTCTCAATTTGAACAAAAAAACTTATCACAGAACCCCTCCAAAAAAAAAAAACAAGCAAAGGTTATGAAGATATAGCTCAAAAGGAAGAAACACAGAGGCTGCCAATGTAGAAAAAGATGTTCAAATTCCTTATTAATCCACGGAATACAAAATAAAAGCACAATGAAATAATATTTTAAGTCTCTTAGACTTGTAAAACTAAAAAAAAAAACCCTGAATAATACAAAAAGTGGAAAGGAAGAATGGGTTATAGGAAACTTCTTAAAGTAGAGCTAGTGATAGGGTGGGCAATCTGGCAGTATTTAGCCATATTGTATATATTTACACCCTATTATTCAGCCATTCAATTTCTAGTTCTTTGCATCCCAAAGAAAGTCTCATAAAATTCTTTAAGGGACATTTGCAAAAGGACATTTATTGTAGAATTATGTGACTTGGCTGGTAGTTAGAGGGAATATAGCCACTCCTTACTGATAGAGAAAATAGACATAATATGAAATATAGAATCTATTGAGCATTATGCAAGGGTAATATAAAAGAGAGTAGATACTCTACATAGTCACACCAAGAAACCTTAAGAATATAGTACTAACTTAAAAAAGAATAGAATGAAATACTGAACATAATACTTTTTAAAATATTAAAAACTGATGTACACAAGAAGGTATATTTTTTACAAAAGCATGTACAAATACAAATTAAATTAGAATTATTGCCAAAGGGCGGAAGGACAAAAGAAAATGTAAAATGATATATGGTAATGACCCTACAAGCACTAATTGTACATTCAACCTTAAGATAGTAAGTATTGGAGAAAATGGGCCGCCTATATGAGGCTGGTGGTGGTTCCTTCAAAAATAAAAATAAAAATTTCATATGAAACGTATCTGTTGATATAGGTAAGCTTATTTATAATACAATGATAAATTAAAAGGGCACTGTGAGGAAGTTTGGGAGGATAGAGAGAGGCAGGAAGTTGAGGCAGGAGAAGGGCATCACTGAACATTTGAAAAATACAGTACATGTGAGAATCAGTTTGATGCCTGCAAGAAATCACGTTTTTGGTGATGATCAAGGAAAAGAAGAAGTTAGGCATGATGAGTTGAATCTTAACAGTTTACTGAAGATAGGACACAACCCAAATTCATCAGGTTCAGTCCTAGACTATAATAAAAGATGATTCTAATGTGACATCAGACATTTCTCTTTGCCTGTAGTGAGAGATTCAGTAAAATCAGAGAAGCTGGAAAGCCTAAGCTTTTACTTTTTATTTCTAATTTCTTTAAATTTATTTATTATACTTTAAGTTCTGGGGTACATGTGCAGATGGTGCAGGACTGTTACATAGATGTACACATGCCATGGTGGTTTGCTGCATTCATCGCTCCTCATCTACTTTAGGAATTTCTCCTAATGCAATCCCTCCACAATCATCCCACCCCCTGCTATCCCCTTCCTAGCCCCTTACCCGGCAACAGGACCCGGTGTGTGATGTTCCCCTCCCTGTGTCCATGTGCTCTCATTGTAAAACACCCACTTATGAGTGAGAACATGCAGTGTTTGGTTTTCTGTTGTGTCAGTTTGCTGAGAATGATGGTTTCCAGCTTCATTCATGTCCCTGCAAAGGACATGAACTCATCCTTTTTAATGGCTGCATAGTATTCCATGGTGTATATGTGCCATATTTTATTTATCCACTCTATCATTGATAGGCATTTGGGTTGGCTCCACGTCTTTGCTATTGTGAACAACGCTGCAACAAACATACGTGTGCATATGTCTTAATAATAGAATAATTTATAATCCTTCGGGTATATACTCAGTAATGGGTTGGCTGGGTCAAATGGTATTTCTATTTCTAGATCCTTGAGGAATCGCCACCCTGTCTTCCACCATGGTTGAACTAATTTACACTCTCACCAACAGTGTAAAAATGTTTTATGACTAAAACATCAAAAGCAATGGCAACAAAAGCCAAAATAGACAAATGGGATCTAATTAAACTTAATAGCTTCTGCACAGCAAAGGAAACTATCATTAGAGTGAACCGGCAACCAACAGAATGGGAAAAAATGTTTGCAATCTACCCATCTGACAAAGGTCTAATATCTAGAATCTACAAAGAACTTAAATAAACTTACAAGAAAAAAAATCAAAAATTGGGCAAAGGATATGAACAGACATTTTTCAAAAGAAGACATTTCTGCAGCCAACGAACATATGAAAAAATGCTCATCATTCGGTCATTAGAGAAATGCAAATCAAAACCACGTTTTGAGATACTATCTCATGCCAGTTAGAATAGTGATCATTAAAAAATCAGTAGACAACAGATGCTGGAGAGGATGTAGAAAGCCTAAGCTTTGTGGTCCACAGGTAGAGCTGGGAGATGGTGGCAGCATTCTCTCTGGAAGGTAGCATACTGCAGCAAAATGGGATGTGGTTCCTGTGTGGGCATGCCTCATCAAGTTGAAGCCAAAGAGCACAGGTGAACAACACAACAATCTAAAATATAAACCTTACAGTGAAAGGCACAACATCTGCTGTGTTCATTACTCTGTTCAAAAAACCTAGGAGAATTAATAGAATAAGTATTTACTGGATGAATGAATTAGATAATAAAGAAAAACTGGAAACATATTAACCACAAGAGCGGATTAGTCTAATACATTATGGTATATATTTACCATGGAATTTGATTAAGTAAAGGAAAATAATAATTTGTAAGCATAAGAGTAATATTGATAATATTTATATAATAAAATATCAAGACAGATTATAAACATTATAATTTTATGATCCTATTTTGGTAAGTAAATAAGTATGCATTAAAAAGTTGGAAAGAATATACATGAAAATATTAACTATAGTTATTACTGGATGTTATTAGAAATGTTTACTTTTCACTAATTTTTCAACAGCTAGATTATGGTGAAATTTTAAAACTACAAAAATTTAAATAGATTTTGAGAATTGCTATCTGAAATATGAATAAATCAGTTAAAAAAGTCTCATCTATAGAAAGGGTTTATATTTAATTTTTATGATTCTAATTAAATAGGTATAAATATTTTAATAGTCCTCTCCTAATTTGCATGTCTTGACCATGTTTACTTGGTTAACAGCTGCAATCACCTTGAAGGCAATCATAATATTTTTCTAGTATCCTGAGTGGTTGGTTGTTCAATAAATGTCTGTTGAGCTAAGTAACTATTTATAACATCCTCTAATTAATTGCTATGTTGTCCGGAATTGTCTCAAAATGCCAATTAAACCTTTTATATAATATAATAGTGATTTAAAATTTTTCCACTTTTTCTGAAAGTTTTTAATTTATTTGCAATTATCTACAGTTTTTAATTTAGGTTGCAATTTTTTTTTAATAGAAGCTAAAAACTACTATAATCTGTGGTTCTTTTCCCATTAGGGTATTTCCCATCACCTCTCTACTTACAAAGTAACCACTATAAAGTTCTAGTCAACAGTCATTTTTTCTTTATTTCTATAAAATAAAATTGTATATTTAAAAACTCAATATATCTGACATTTATTTATTTTGTTTTATTTTCATGAAAAGGAAGCTTTGGTTTTATTATCATCATTTTACTCTAGACACAGACATTTAATAACTCTCAATTCTCTTTTTCAGAAAACTCTTTGATATTCTGACCTATTTACACTCCCAGATGCATTCTTAGAATTATCTCTTATAAAGTCATGTTTATGCTTTCATTGAGACTGTACCAAAGCTATAATGAAAGTTGAGAACATCTGACATCTTTAGAATACGATAGTCTTTATATTCAGAAATATAGTTTGCCTCTCTGTTTATTTCAATATTCTCCCAATAAACCTTGGTAGTTTTTTACATCATTTGTAGCTTTGTAATTTATTCCTAAATATTTACTAAACGTTTACTTTACTGTAAATTGGATTCCTTTTGCATTGTTTTTCCCATATAGTTTCAATTTTATTATTTCCTTTTGGCATGTTGTTTTGTTATTTTCCTGAATATGTTAGGTAGAGGCTTAGTTTATTTTTTTATTATTATTCTTTACTTCCATACAAGTTGTGGAAACTTGAGTGATAAATTTTTTACTAAGTGGTATTTTGGCAGCATTCCATACTTTTTAAACATATTGTATGTATATTTTCATTGCATTTTCTTGTTCTGGATTCCTTCCCTGACCTAGGCACTTTTTAAAAACACTTTAAAAAAAAGATTTTATGCATTTGGCTCATTTTAATTCCATTCCTATTATTTGTTTCTATTTTTAATGTATTGTAGCCTAAAATGTAACCTGTAGGGTATCAGCTTTTAAAAATCGCTTGAATACATTTTCATTCCAGCATGTGATCCTTTTGAAAAGGGTTCTAGTACACTTGAAAAGCAAGTACATTTCCATATCCTGCTCCTATGCTCTCTACAAATAATGGTTAATTCTATTTTACTAGTCATGTTACTCAATTAGAATTCTGAGAAATAATTCTTTCTCTCCTTGTTATCAGTCTAATTAGGAGAATCTTAATATGGCAGTTTCACTTATTTTTGGCTCTCTTGGATCTATTATTGAAGAACTGAGAGCCAGTCCTTTACTGTCTAACCAGTACCATATGAGCCAGATGATGATATGACTTCTCATACAAATTGGGAAAATTTTGGCAATGAAAAGAGAGGCTGCTATTAATTATGCCAGATCAACAGTTATAAATCAGGACTCTGAGCCAATCCAGGATAACTTCACTGTATCTGAGGGTAATCTGGCATGAGACATCCGTTCACTAGGGATGTTCTACACTAGTAAATGGAGTTTGGGCAATCAATCAGGTCATATCTTGGAGAGTTTAAACATAAACTACTCAGAGAAAAACATAACAGAAGGATGAAGAGAAAAAGATATACATATTGAGAAAAGACACGAGTCAGATAACTTGAGGCAAAAGAAGTTACACACAAGAAAAAGCAATACCTGCAATCCCAGCACTCTGGGAGGCCAAGGTGAGTGTCAGGAGTTCGAGACCAGCCTGACCAGTATGGTGAAACCCTGTCTCTACTGAAAATACGAAAATTAGCTGGGCGTGGTGACGTGCAGCTGTAGTCCCAGCTACTCAGAAGGCTGAGACAGGAGGAAAATTGCTTGAACCTGGGAGGTGGAGGTTGCAGTGAGCTGAGATCACACCACCGCACTCCAGCCGGGGAAACAGAGCCAGACTCCATCTCAAAAAAAAAAAAAAAAGAAAGAAAGAAAGAAAAGAAAAAGAAAAAGTAATAAAGAGGAAGAGGAGTGAGGAGAGAAGACATTTCTTTGGTGACAAAAGAAAAGGTATAATAGGAGAAGCGAAGGCTGTGAAAACGCTCACAAGAAATTGTGGACTTGTAGCATAAGGACCAGCAACGTCAGAGGAGATGTTACCTAAAATCAATATTAAATAACTAGTTGTCTTTATTTTCTAAACTATGTTCCAGTTTCCCAGGGCAAGCTATATAGCTACTGAGACATTTTCTGTTTCTTTATCTTTCTCTACGCATTCAATAGATCATTCGTTGAATTAACCTGAGTGCGCATCTGTGACTGAAAAGTTGAAAAAGCTTCACAAAGTTCTGTATCTGTAAAAACTTAACATAAAGAGATGTCCAGTGAATGTCGGTTGCATGTGTTAATATGTATTTTACACGTATCAGTGTTGATAACACTGTTTGCTCTTGGATGGAAGAGTTGTGGGTGATTTTTGTTTTCTTCTTTTGCTTATCTTTATTTTCTAAATTCATTATAAGTACTAATGAAAGAGAAAAAACAAAGTTATCAAAATCAATAGGGGATTTGATAAATTTGGCTATTTGGAGAATTTCTCAAATTTAATAGACAAAGGAATTTTAGGAAAAGGAAGGAGTAACATCCAGAAAGTAAAGTTATCAAAAGGCAAGCCATGAGAACCAGATTACTGTATCATTTACTAGAGGTGCAACCATTAGGCAGACCTTTACTTACTTCCTGCTTTGGTACAGTGAAGATGACAGAAATATTTTCCCTATGGAATTGCTATGGGTATTAAATGAGATAATGTTAAGTGAAACACTTAGACCAGTGCCAGACATGACATAAGTGCTCAAGGTGCTAGCTATAAACTAGGGGCTGAGAGAGCTGTAGCGGAAACAGCAGCATCAACGACAACAACAAAATAAAGAAGTGGTGTAAATACAGAACAGCAGTTCTCAAACCGGGGACTGCCTTCCTTCTCTCCATTAAATCTTGGTCCGCAGCAGGACTGTGACTGCTCTGAAAACCCACAGGACATGTTTCAGTTCACAGAGAGGCTTTCCTTCTTAAGTGTCTCACCTCCCTCTTCCAGATTGCCCAGACTGCAGAGATCATGCACTTCCCTGCTCTGCCCATGATGCCAGCCAGATGCTTCATTCGTTGAGATTTATCATTTTCCATATACAAAGTAGAAAAGTTTACAGATTTATAATATTTCATCAGAACAACACAGAAAGGCTCCCCCATGTGTTATGTGTCATTTTCTTTCTTTTTTAGCAACAAAACAAATGGAAAAATGTAATAAAAAATGCTAGAAAAGAATTTTAAAAAGAATAAAGTATATTGTGTATGTGAATATACAGAGTTTGGGAGAAAGGGATGTAGTAATAACAGGAAAAATTCGCTTAATATTAACATCAATATTTGTTATTTTTATTTATATTTCTTTTACAAGTATTATTCTGTTAATGCTAGCACTTTAGATGCTATCACTTAAAGCATAACTGTAAACAGATAAAATCTGTCGTCCTTAAATTCCCTAGAGTGAAGACATTTCTTTGGTGACAAAGAAAAGGTATAATAGGAGAAGAGAAGGCTGTGAAAACGCTCACAAGAAATTGTGGACTTATAGCATAGGGAGCAGCAATGTCAAAGGAGATGTTACCTAGAATTAATATTAAATAACTATTTGCCTTTGTTTTCTAAACTATGTTCCAGTTTCCCAGGGCAAGCTATATAGCTACTGAGATATTTTCTGTTTCCTTATTTTTCTCTACTCATTCAATTGATCATTGGTTGAATTAGCCTGAGTCTGTATCTGTGACTTGAAAGTTGAAAAAGCTTCACAAAGTTCTACATCTGTAAAAACTTAACATAAAAGAGATGTCCAGTGAAAAAGATGTCCTCAATGATACAGCCCATACATCTCAATATTTCCTTGCACATAAGTAGGTGCTCAATACATGACAGTTAATCAAACATAGGAGAAAATAAACACATACTATAGAATAGAATCTATACCAATCTACGAAATATTATATAAGCTATAAAGGAATCAAAAATCTTTAAGATGTTTCAGGCAACTGCAGAGCTGTAATATATCTGAGCCTACAATAAAAGCTGACTGCATAAGGTAAGTATTTAGTAAACTAAATTTATTGGTGTTGTCAGTACCTCTAAATTTCTTGCTCTTAAATCTAATATGTCACTCTAAAGCTCCTAATAGGAACCTTTCATTTTCTTACCTGTTTAATTAGTTCTGAATTCCCAAACCAGATGTTGGAGGCAAAACATTAACAACTGCAAAACAAAACAAAACAAAAATATCCTCACCTGAAATTTTATTTAGGGTATTGCTCTAGGCTCAAATTAATTCTGTTATCTCATAAACCTTACATGTATCAGTTCCCGTTAATAACTGACTAACTTGAGTCAGCATCTATCATTTAACCAAAATTACAAAGAACTTACTTTATGCTAAGAACCGTCTTAGGTATTTTAGATTAAAAGTTAATTCAGCCAGGTTCTTACATTTCTGGTTTTTCTTTGCATTGTTGGAGCTTAACTGCTTGGTTCAGGACTGCTGCTTCAGCTAATCTGGCTCTTGTCGTTGCAGTAATGCTAGCTCCTATAATCAATGAACTGCATATTGTTGGTGGCTTAATCCAGTAAAAATTTCTTTCTTTTTCACATGATGTTTTTGATCAGTAGGTGACTCTCTCTTGTCATGTGCCAAGGTTCCCTTCATCTCAGGCTCTACTATATTCAACTTGGATCTTAAAAAGTTACGCTTGAGGTCATCTCCATTCTTTTCATGTTGTAGTGGAAAAAATATGGAGGACTGTGCATGGGAGATTTTAGTGCTTGCCTGAATGTGGTTCACATAACTTCTATTTACATTACTCTTGGTAGAAATCAGTCACATGTCCACAACCAGCTTCAAAGAATTATCTAAGCTGTGTGCCCAGGAATAAGAGACAATGAGTTGGCTATACAGCTATCCATACTTTGACATATCTCTCAACTCTGTATACTGCAATTAGACGAGACACCACATTGCTATGACCCACCCAGACATCTGTGATACAACCTGTCACATGGGCTCATAGAGCCTCTACCTCCCCCCTACCTTCATGTATTCCTGGGCCAAGATAACTTTCCTTCAGTGTTTTCCAGGATTTCGTTATACAAACTATGCTTGTGTGATGGGCACCCCTTAAGATGGCTCATAGTGATTCTCACATTTTGCTATGCATTCCCTGTGCAATCCTTTCCCCTTGAATATGTGCTAGACTTAGTGATGAACGTCTACCAAAAAAAAAAAGGTAGAGGTGATGTTATGTCACTTTCAGAAATAAGTTATAAAAATACTGATTTTCTTGATCACCTCTTTGCTGTCATGTTCTGAAGGAAGTCAGCTGCCACAGCATGTGCTGCCGCAAGGGTAAACATACATGTCAAGAACTAAGGAAGTCCCCCTGGCCAATTGTCAGTGAGAAACTGAGGATCTCAACAGTCAGTGAGGAACTGAATTTTGCCAGCAACCATGTGCACAAACTTGGAAGCAGATCGTTCACCAACTGAGCCATCAGATCAGACCACAGCCCCAACTCTGACACCTATACTGAAACCTCACTCGTAAGAAACCTTCAACTGGAGCATGAACCCAGATTCCTTATTCACAGAAACTGGGAAATGATTTTTGTTTCTTTAAGCTACTAAGTTTTAGGGTAATTCGTTACACAATACTTAATAAATGTGTAACTTATTCCCAGTAGGGCTTCCTTCTTCCCTTACCTGTTCTTGCAAAACACCCATGTTCAGATGGCCTCAAGATTGTGTTTCTTCACAGTATCCTCATACATGGTCTTAAAATGCCACATATATATATTTTATACACATATATATTCATAGTAAATTATATATAAATACATGTATATAATTTTAAAAAGTCCCATTTTTATGCAACTTTGTTTTCTTTATATTCTTTTTAACACAGCAAAATTTTTACTGTACAAATTTGATATGCCTTTTTAAAACTAAAAATCTTCACAGTTACCTTTTGTCTAATATTTTGTTGTTAAAAATACAATCACATTATGATACATTAAACTAATCATAGCATATATATGAGAAATATATTGCCTAATTTAGATTTAGATGAAAAGAAGATGCAAATAATACATAGCCAAATTATTGAGAAGAATAATCTTAATGTATTCATTACTGTATTGCCTATAACTACTAGCATGGAGCGTAGCACATATTCTTTTTGGAGCAAATAATAAAACTTTAGGGTAGATTTTCTCACAGATTCTAACAAATTCTTGATGTGAAAAAAACAAAAATTTTAGAGCCATGCTTTTCCATCTGCAAAATATAGAAGTCAGTATTTATTCTTTTATCACTGAAAAGGTGCTATGAAAAATAATGTGATAAAATATTGAGAACAAAACTTTGGAGCAATATCTTCAGGACTTTTTTTAATTTAAAACTTTGGAGAGTTTGGAAGTAGACATTTCCTAAAAAGGCAGCTTTCTACAGTTTAAAGAACCTGGGCTTTGAAATCAGAATATGCCATTCTCCACTCTGGCATTTATCTATGATCTCAAAACAGTAGCTTAACTTCTTTGAACTGGTTTCTCCGTCTGTAAAATGGAGATTGTAATGTACCAAAATAGCTCATAGTGATGTTGTGAAGCTCTAAAATATATATATATATATATATATATATATATATATATATGCGATTTTTATTATAAACTGTAAAACACTATACAAATGTTAGTTATAATTGTTATGATTAAACATAAGTGTTTCTGTATAGGCAGATACATAAGCTCGTATTTTCACATTATTTCATTTCCAGTTAATAATAATAGTAATGAACACTCATGCATGATGGCACATACCTGTAGTCCTAGCTACTTGGGAATCTGAGGCAGAAGTTCTAGTTCAGCTTGGGCAACACAGCAAGATCCTGTCTCTAAAAAATAAATAAATAAATAATAAATAATAAAAAGTAATAATAGTGAACAAGAACATTTTCTAAGGGCTACATACTGTCCTAAAATCTTTATATGTATTAACTTTACAATTTAAAAATCTGAGGAAGAGAGATGCCAAACAACTACCCAAAGCTACACAGCTAAAAATTATTGACAGAGCCTGGAACTGAACTCTGGAAATCAGCCTCTAGAGTCTGCCCTTAATGATGGCACAATATGACATTCCAAATAAATTTTATTACATTTGCAGAGATGTGTTCACACATACATACAAACACACACTTCACAATATTTTTTTTAAACTAAAGTCCATACTATATTCAGACGATCTTAGGTTTTCCTCCTTTTTTTTCTCTTCTAGGAAACTATATTACACTGAGTAGTCATGTTTCCCTTGGCTCTTTTGGCTGTGACAGTCTCTCAGACTTTCTGTATTTTTCATGACCATGACAGTTTTGAGTATTCCTGGTCACATGTCTTGTAGATATCCCTTAATTGGGGTTTGTCCTATTTTTTTTCTCATTATTAGGCAGGGATAATGTGTTTTTGGGAGGAAGACCACAGAGTTAAATGACTATTCTCATCACATCATATCAAGGGCATATGCTATCAATATGGCCTACAATTGTTGATGTTAACCTTGATTATCTGGCTTGAGACACGATTTTTCAAGTTTCTCCACAGTAAAGCTGATTTTTTGGTCCAGTCTCAATACTGAATTCTTTGGAAGAAAGTCACTATGTTTCTTGGGAAAATAGCCTCTATCTTCTAAAGAGTTGAGTATCTACATGAATTCTTTGGAAATCACAGGAGATTTGCCTTGTCTCCCTGATTTAATTATTTGGCTAGTCATTTATTTAGTCAGCATAAGACTTATGGATCTTTATTTTGTACTTTGGATAATAATTCAATATCACATAATTTTGTTGCCCAAATTGTTTTAGCATTGACCATTGGGAACTCTTTTCGTGGTTTCTGTGTCCCTTTGACATATAGCCATCATTGGGGAGGTTGTTTGATTTACTTGGTTTGAATATATTTTTACTTTCTGGCACAATATGTTTTAGAATTCTATTAAGATAATAATATCTCCTGCAAGCTTTTATTTTTAATTCTGGTATATGCCAGAAAGGAAGTAAGAAAGCATGAGGCTAACTACTTCAGCTCCCATCCAGCTCTATTTAGAAGCTTCCCTCAGGACCTAATAGACTCTCTTATAGTTCCCTTTTTAGGGCAATTTTTTGGGGTCATAAGTTCCTTTGAGAATCTGATTTTTTAAAAATACACAGAAAAACACATTTCTGTGATCCCCAGAAAATGCCTATAAGCACTTCTCCATTAGATTTGCATGAGCACTTCTCTTTTCACAAACCAACTGAAGCTTGTCCATGCACCCTGTATTAGGGCTGGCACCTCTGATCTCAGAGGAAATAAGAAAGCAAGCAACTACTCTGGAGAATCCCTTATCAACCTCAGAAGTAGGAGAAATAATGTTTCCTATATAAATATTTCCCATTTATAAACTTAGAATTTTAGGGCTAAGAACCATGAAGGATCATGGTGGGACATTTCTATAGATAAAAAAGTGAGGCTTGTAGAAATAAGCTGACCTGTGCCTAGTACATTCTGTACCCACATGGCCAGACTTGGCCTCTCTTCTGACCCCAAGACCATAGCTAGATCCATCCACTGTGTTATTGAAGAAGGGTTTGACATTCCTTATGGGAATTTAGGGTAGCATAGCATTTAATCTTTTTGCTTTTTGACAAATTGCTGAATGAAAGATTTCTTCAGATTAATACTATTATTCACCAACATCTTTCTCCCCAAATCACTTCAAATGGGAAATTATAGGACAAAATAAACCACCATCCTTAGAAAGGCAGAAAATGCTATTCTAAGGATCTGCTGCTCTCCCTGGTATTTGCATTCCCTTGCTTCCCTAGGTTTACTCTCCCCCTGTCATTACATAGTTTCCTTTCTCTCAGAAGTTCAAAGAGTTGGAACAGCTCAGAAGGAAATGAGGGTCTGAACATAGGTTCTCTGGGGAAGCACTTAAGAAAATAAGCTTCATATTCCTTTTTAAGTCATACCCCACTCAGTTTCCATGGTGAAGATAAACTCCAATCTGGGATTTGGAAATTCATATCATTGTGCCTGGGGCTAGAAGTAGAGAAGCCAGGCTGGCTGCTCTAGAATTGAGGGAGAAAGAGCACCTAATGGATTTATCTTCAATCACTTCCTTGAAGTGTCCTGCCATTTCAAATCTAAAACCTCCTTAGAATAACATAATTAAATAACAAGATCATATTGAAAGAAAAGTTATTCAAAGAGCAGTCCCAACGCCCCCCTCCCACTAGCCCCAAAAAAAGCATTGCAGAGATGTTCCCATATGCACCCCCTCAACTAACAGATAAGGACTATAAATGTCCATGTACCTGAATACATAGAGCTATTTGGGCCTATTCTAATATGCTCTTCGATGAGGTTTACCTGCATATCAGCAGTATAGAAATGGGGACGATAACATGAATATGTTGCACATTCAGTGTCAATAATTTTATCAGAAATAAGAATCTGGAATTCTCCAGCTCCCCTGTTATGAAATGCAATTCAGCATGACTATGGGCATAAGTCAAGAGAAGCTCTCACTACCGCTGTCATCTCTTTCTTCCAGTTAATCAGCTTGGGCTTCCAAGGTTCAAAGCTGTCCCCAGTCATTGAAGGAAATAAATGGTACCTTACCAGCTTACAATGAAACTAGCAAGTAGGGAACCATAGCACAAATGTAGATTTAACACAACTAATCCGCAACTGTCACTTTATTTCAAATTAAAACATTCAAGAAAAACAGCCTGCCTTCATGAAGTAGAAAAATAAAGTTACAGCTAACATTAAAGAAGTCATGTGGAAATTATTTGCTTTTTGGTGAGAGTAAATAATAGAAAAGACAGGATGGTCCAAAAAGCTTAACACTTTACTCGATAAGGATCACTACAAGAAATTACCTAAACACAGAAAACAAATCACCTAAACCCAGAAAATAAATCATTTATCCCTAAAAAAAACGGTTCATTTGAGTAAAAATTAGAGAATATGGACATTTTAAGAAGTTTTTTAAAAAGAGAATACACATTGAGCTGCCTTTCTAGATTATTAACAAATTGAAATTGAACCACAAAGAAAAAGGGAGGCGCTATTTAATAGTTTTTGGTAAGGTAATCAAACAAACAAACAAAAAAAAACAACTAAAAAATTAAAATTCTAACACCTTCCAGTAAGTGGATGAAGTTCAAGGTCTTTAACAGAAGCTGGAACATTAACATGTTAAAATCATGTTCCTTTCAGTGTACTCTGAGAGTCTTCATAGACAGTTGCATCAGAATGACATGGGGAGTGAGGAATTGATGGGGGGGGGGAGGGCTGCATATAATACAGATTCCTGGATCTAACTGCAGATCAATTGAATCTGAATCTCCAGATGATTCTGCTATACCTTGAAGGAGAAAATCTCTGCCTTAGAAACAATGGAATGTAGGAGAAAATGCCTTTTCAACTGATAGTGTACATTCTTAGACAAAATTGGTTCTGAATTTATGATATGATATAGTTCAATTTGATCAGCCACTACACATCATAAATTTTTAAAACAAGATTATTTTCCTAAAGACAAGCAACCATTGTGATAGTTGAGCAGTTTTATATCTGGAGACCTCAGAATATTCTTATAAAATAGGAAGTTAGACTCTTGGCAAACTGCTCAGTTAAGGGTTTTTCTTTTGTTTTTAATTTTATAAGTATACATTTACCTAAAATACAGGAAAGTTTTAGACTAGGGTACACAACTTATTCCTTAATTAGCTTTCTATTTCCCTTTCCAGAAAATATCCTTAAGTGCATATTGCCTTAGAGTTGAGTTTTATTGATTTCCCAAACTTGAATGTGGTTAGAAATTGTTTCACAAGTTGCTGTTTTTAGTTTTCCAATTTCCAAAAGTTGTGATGATTATCAACACATATTGCATGCATCCTAGACATACTGATCTTTTCAAATTGCTCTTTGGCATTTTTGATCCAGGCAATAAGTAAAATCTTTATCAGGTAATGAATGAAAATTTAAAAACCTGTGAAAGCATAAACAAATCTTGTTATAATTATCACTAGGTTCAGAATCATTAAAACATATTTGTAGAAGCAAAATATTACGTGTTCCAAATCCCACTGCTCACAGATCAACAGCATGCCTTAGGAAGAGTGCCAAAAGCCATGGGCCCAATCTGAGCATGCACTCTGCTTCAAGATGCAGAAACCAAGGTAAGAAACTATGTCTGTTCTGTGCATCATAGTCAGGCAAAAGAAATGCATTGTATGGGCTTTCATACTTTATTTGAAGATTATCATAAACTAAGAATTTCATATTATAAAGCCTCTGAACAGTAAACCTTTAATACGGCCTGTCATGCATTGCACAGCCTTCTATGAAATGGTGTTGTCTGAATTTCTCCCAGAGGGTTGAAAGTATTAGACTTAAAGTTGGAATCCCACATTTTGGAATTAAGAATTATTTTGCAGTGAGCAAAGCCCCTGTAGAAAAAATTTATTTACATTTATCTTGTCAACACATTTTCCTTGTTTTTTTAAAGTATTGGTTTTAATAACTATCATATTTAAATATGCTATTAGTAAATTTCAAGGTAGATTTGATTTACTGCAGCTTTGGGGCAAACTTTGATTATCAAGTGTAATAGTGAGTCATCAGTATATCAGAGACATGCGCTGTTACATATATTTGTGCTAGCATTTACCTGATCTATGGAAACAATAAAATGGGTTTGATGGTAGCATGAGGGCTTACTAGAGAGACCTCCCAGGGAGGTACCCTACCTAAAAGAGAGTGTCATATGCCTTACATTCATTACCTAGAGTCATTTTTTAGCTGCTGCTTAGGAGACTATACTTCTAATTTGCTTAATTGCTACTGAACAAGACAGCTGAAAAGTGCACAAGGAGGGTTTTTTAAAAATTCCTGATAATGCCTGGAGTAAATTAATCCCCTTATGAACAAATAAATCAAGATTTTAAAGATACTGAATGTAGACAAAGCCAATCCAAGGAGAAATTTCTCTGTGAGAAATGTGATGAAGTGACAAAGAACAGTAGTATTTTCTCCACACAAAGCAACTCCACATTGGGTAGATAAAATGATCGGATAAGAGGGGTTTATAGGAGCTCAGCCCTCATGAAGTTATCTGATGGGATAAAAACCTTAACAAAGAATTAAAACAAAGATGGCAGACTTTAATTGAAAACTTGATCAATTAGCACAGAGGCCATAAAGAGGCAGCAGAGCATAAAATTTGATTAAACAGAACCATACATCCTACTTCATTTCCAGCAATGTGGTGAAACAGATGACCTTGGCAGAAAAAAAAAAAAAAAAAGATATTTGTTGAGGATGAAATAGCCCAGAACGGTGGTTAAAACAAAGTGCTTATGAGAAGTTTTATGTATAAGAATGCCTTAAATTAAAATTCACATTTTATTCAGGAGGAGAAAACACAGAGAAGAAAGTTTGGATAATTGACATATAATCCAAATTTATGACATTGTATCAGGGCAGATGGGATGCAGAAAATAATTTTATTTCATAAATGTGAAGAACTGAGCATATTATGGTTTGCTGACCACTCAAATTTTCTTGCTCATTTTGGCCCTATTTCCACTCATTCTGTAATGACAGAATGAAACAGGTCCAAATTACAGACTTGAGCCCAGTTAGAAGAAAAGCAAGTGATAAACCTCTCCTGAGAAACTACTCTGTCGTGGTGCTCAGCTTACTCTTTCAGAAGAAGGTGATGAGGAAGAAGAACTAGAGGAAAGCTGGAATATTCTTCCATATCTGCTACAATTTAGAATAAATTGTGTTCTGTTCATTGGCTGTCAGGAGTAATAGCAAACAGACATGCAAACTTTTATATTCAGATATAAAATAGTTAATATTGAGATCATGTAATAATTTTTCCATCATTTTTCCTCAGCTAGTTATGGCTGAGGATTCTTTCCCCATTTCATTACTTATCACTTCACCTTATTTCATTTCTAATTTCATCTTGCTTTTTTTACTTTCACGTAATGTCCTCCCACCACCTCCTCCAGTGCTTCTATACTTGAAGAACAGAGTTAGGTTCTGCTGCTGGCTCCAAGTAAATGAACTAGTAAATTACTAGGAAATAAGAGACATGAGAAGAGACTCCAGGAAAAAAAAAAAAAGGAAAGACAACCATTAAGTCTACAGAAACAGAAGATATTTGAGGAGAAAGCAGAAACTCTTTACTCAAAAACTGCAAAAAAAGTGCTGCAAAAAATGTTCAATGTAAATGGAGAGCAAAATGACTTGCCATTCTGGTCTACAGAGAAGACAGAGACTAAAGGAAAAAATCGGTGGCGTTCTTTACTCCATAAAAGCACCCCCTCTTCACCCCTACACTCACACTCACAAGAGGCTATGGAAGTGGCAGAGACCCATGGAAGCTGTCACTAAGCGAGACAGCAATTCTGCCAGTCAATATTAAAATGTACCTGCAGGCTCAGATAAACATACTCTGCTCTTAAGCCCATTTGTTTCCAAAACAAAAGAATGCATCTTCTTTCTCCTCTCATTTCAACTGCCTTCAATTCAATCTTTTCTTCTGTGATTCCACCCATAGCCCATTCTTTCCTCATGATTTTTCCTGTATAAAAATGTTAAAGAAGACAGACAACCTATACCACCCAGCCTATATCCCATCTCTTAATATTACCCTAAGGACTAAATTAGAATATTGAGTGAGCAACCTCAAATTTTAGCAGCTGATGCTTCTGTGTAATGAGGATACACACCAAAATCTGCAAGTCTCACAAGCGAATTTACTTATACATTGGGATCTCCAAGAAACACCTGCTTAGCCTTTATTCTAGAGATAAATGTGGCCTTTTAAATTGAATAATACATCTTAAG
This sequence comes from Ateles fusciceps, assembly GCA_036589455.1. Taxonomy (NCBI): domain Eukaryota; kingdom Metazoa; phylum Chordata; class Mammalia; order Primates; family Atelidae; genus Ateles; species Ateles fusciceps. Next base: position 3,643,182 of record JAZHEH010001040.1, on the reverse strand, counting down.
GTGAATTTTGTAAAGTTTCTTCTAAGGTGATTCTCAAACTTTAATGTGCAGGTGCATAACCTGAGGATCTTGGTAAAAGGCTGAATTTGAAGCAGCAAGTCAGGAGTAGGACTGAGATTCTGCATTTCTATCAAGCTGCCTGCTGTGGACTGAATGTCTGTGTTTTCATATTTATATGTTGAAATTCTAACATCTAATATGATGGTTTTAGAAGGCAGAACTTTTAGGAGGTGGTTAACATACGAATGTAGAGCCCTTATAAATGAAACTAGTGTCCTTGTAAAAAAGACCCCAGAGAGTTCGTTATCTCTCTTTCTGCCATGTAAAGACATAATAAGAAGCCGACAATCTGTAACCCAGAAGCAGGTCTTCACCAGAATCCCACCATGCTGGCAACCTGATCTGGAAATGCCAGCTTCCAGAACACTAAGAATGTGGTTTATAAGCTACCCAGTCTATGGTACCTTAGTAGCCTGAACTGATTAAGACACTTCCAGATGAGGCTGATAGTGCTGGTCTGGGCAGCAAGGACCTAGTTAGCATACCTATATTAAACATCAGATAAAAGCTGGTTACTGATATGTTTCTATTGTAAACCTAAATAATAAACAGAGGCTCTTTAAAAGAAAATGCTATTTATTTGGGAATAGGGCATTGCAATGGTACTATACATGCCATAGTAAACTATGTGCATATTCAGGAGATAAAGGAAAACTAAGGTTTCTAAAGGAAACATGAGAAGGATTGCATAATTGCCTTGACATAATTAACCTTGGCTAAAATCAATAATAAGAATGACATGAGTATGAGGTTGGACAGGCAATTGCTGGGCAGATGTCCTTGCAGCAGTATTTTTTTGTGTAAGATTACAATGGTCTTTGTGCAAGGTTGCAGTTTTCGCCGTCATTTGTGGTAGTTTTGTTACCAGGAATGTAAGCATAAGAACCCTCTCTTCACAGCCTTCTCTGGCTTTATTTGTCAGGATTTTTGTTTGTTTGTTTTTGAACACAATGACTCCATTTTGATTCTGATATCTTTCACACTATTGATATTTTTATAGCTTCTACTCTAAAGTTTTCTCTAAAACAGCTCATGTGAGCTCCTAGGATCAATTCCTACTACCTATGTCTTGATTCCTAGCATTAATCACATCATTTCCCACTAGAGATTGGCCCAAAGAATGTTAAAAGATTGCCAACCCAATGAACAGGGTTAATTAGAATAAAAGCTGCAAGCCTCACTGGCTACAGGCAGCTCTTTCTTGCATAATAAAAGCTGCCTTCCTTCTGATGCTGTAAACAGATAGCACATATTCTCATTCCCAAGTGGTATCACTGACAATTTCCATTTAACAACACCTAGCTGGAAAATCGTTTTTACTTCCTGGAAGTCTTGTACTGTTCTATATCTCCTCCTTACATTTAAAGAGAAAAATTAAAGTAAGAGACAGCCACATGATTTCTTCTTTTCACTTTTTTTCCTTCGAAATTTTGCTCACCCTTTGATTCTGTGTGGTAAACATCCAGCCTACCTGAGAGCTTCTTTGTTTTCTCTCAGGGATTTGTTGTTGCTGACACCTCACTTTGTGTATTAAAAAGTTGTCTATCTGCTATGCACTAACATTGCTTGAAATGTGTCACACCAAGTGAAGCCTGCATGTGAGGATTACCTTCCAAGACCGAACGGAGACCTACTGTTGCAGAAACCCAATAATAAAATAATCCATGTGGTGGGATTGGTTGTACATTATTTTGTGAGCACTATTAGTTTAAATAATCAGTTTAAAATCAGTGTCTTGGAAAAAAATAAAATAAAATAAGCAAAAGATGGTGATAATTTTTATGCATATTAAATTGCAGGGCTCATGAGATGGGAAACTTTTTAGTGTGGGGGGGGTTTTTTAGAAACACTTATAAGCTAACCAAATTAAAAGATTCAGCGTGTGAGCAAGTGACGTTGTGAAGGGTGCCAATCTAATTACAGTACAGCATGTCCCTAGAGGCTCATTGGGAGCTGCATCATCACTTATGTATGTCACCTTAAACCAGTTAACTGACTTTCTCCATTATTTTTAAGGGAAATTAACATTGCTTTAAAATTCTTCCTTATTTGGTGATACTTACATTTTATCGTTTATAGGATCACTTTTCTTCCTTCTGTTTTGAAATAAATCATAACAAAATAAAGTGGAAAAACCTTAAGTTTCTGCAATGTGGAATGTAATTTTCCTTTTTCTCATTGTCCTTACTTCTCTGGTATTCATCTTTATCTTTAACCTAGATATTTTAAAAGTCATTCCCCTCCTCATAATTTTGTTTACTCCTTACAGTTTCTCCCACAATCACTTTTACTTTTATGTACCAATCTCTCACTTGAAAATTTGAAATATTCCCAATAAAAACTGTCTTTTGCCTTCAGACTGATCAGATGTGATGCCTTTTGTATCTGTCTATGGATATGCTGGATTTCATGCCTTCGATTTGTCATCAGAATTTGAATTTCATGCCTGTTGCTTTGGCATTAAGACTCTATCTTGGTATTATGGCATTTTGATAAATTCTCAGAGCAAACTACAAAACAATCATATGCTGGCCCAACAACAAATCTATGTAATCACAGGCATGAATATCTTCAAGGGTATAGAGTACAATGGAAATACCCAATTAAAAATTCTGTTTGTTCTAAAAGTTGATTTTTAAATCTGTTTTTTCAAACATATTCTATTTTGTGGGGAATTGGATTTCAACTAGTAACTGTAAGAACAAATATACTATTTCAAGTCATGGTTCTAAAGGGAGTTGTATTGATATAGATTTGAAACCCAATTTTTCTCAATTTATTACAACACAATAATAATGAAAACAAAAATTTCATGATAAACGACTCTTCACAAAAGCACTACAAAATTTTCCAGGATAGTTCAACAGGCTTCTAAACTAAAGCTTCTAGTTTAGTTACAATAATGTAGCAATGCTAATTTCTTATAAGCATTGATTTAACAAAAATAATAGGATTTGACAAGAGTAGCATGCTTTTGTAAGATATTAGCTAAGAGGAAAGTGGGTGAAAAGTATAAGAACTCACTATCTTTGCAAGTTTCCTTTGTATGTAAAAGTATCACAAAATTAAAAGCTTATGTTTAAAAATGAAAAAGAATTAGACAAAGAAAATAAAATATAGTCAACTCACTTTTTTGTTTGATTTTTAGGGCAGGCAGAAGAATACAGTGATAAGAAGACAGGTTTGATTTGGTTCTGGTACCTACAGATCATAGTGACTTGACATAAGAGATCTGCAAACCTCAGTCCTTCCACTTGTAAATTATGAATAACACATTGACCCTTGAATAACACAGGCTTGAACTGTATGGTCCCACTTATATGTGGGTAATTTTCAATAAATATTTTTCAAAATGTTTTGGAAATTTGTCACAATTTGAGAAAGCTTGAAGACTAATTGCATAGCCTAGAAATATCCAAATAATTTAGGTATGTCATGAATGTATAAAATATAGGTATATACTAGTCTATTTATGTGTTAATTGACTTTATGTTACCTGTTATCAGTAAGCCTTCCAGACAACAGTGGGCTATTAGTAGTTAAATTTGAAGGGAGTTAAAAGTTATACAAGGATTTTCAACTGTGCAGGGGTTGAAGGCTCTAACTCTCATATTGTTAGGGATCAACTATACATGAAATAAAGTATAAAAGGGCTTAAAGCAATCACTGCCAACTCTCAGTCATGTATTCATGTATAGTGTTGCAATTTGTCTTTGAAATAAAATTGACCTACTAGTACATTTTCTCTTCAAGTTTAATCTAGTAAGGTTTCTCGTTTTATTTTCAACTTTAAGGCTATCTTAATAGCAATTCTTTCTTTCCTTCCTATCTTAAGATATAAATGAGATAATTTATTTCTATGACCTCTTATAAACAGAAATGATACTTAAAATATTTGAAAAACAGTTTTAATGAATTACAACAGATGCCACAACCAATCAGAATAGACACCAGCCACAACCAATCAGTCAGGCCAATAAGGTACATACTCATGACAATCAGCTTTAATTGTAAGAGTCGCAGATCACAGCTCCTGCCAGTTCATAACCATCACCTCAAGGGAGAAGACTGTATCATCCACCACCTCTCCATCTTTGTTCTAAGAAGAGTTTTGAATTGGAACCCTACCATTATCTTTGACATAGTGATAGGTCTAAAGGACATCATCTGGTCTGAGTGGAGCCAATAGTTATACCTCATTGCCCGAGCAACAGTGATTACTCAGAGGCGTGGACAGATGACTTCGCATGGCACTGAAAAGATTCCGCATCCTCACTCATCGTGGGATAAGGCCGAGGTTGTTTGTTTTAGGGAACAGCTTATAAATCAAGTTGAGCCAAACAGAGAGCTTATATATATATATATATATATATATATATATATATATATATATACATATATAATTTTCCCAAACATAGCCTTTCTTCTCAGGATGAGACTTTGCAAGGATATTTTTTATAGAGTTAGTTTCAAAAACTAAAACTGACACATAGAAACAAAGATACAGAGAGAGAGAGAAAGAGAAAGCAGGAGAAGAGCAGTTTGGATCCATAAAGTTTTCCTCTTTTGGTCATGACTAGTTCAAATCAGGTTTTGGTCGCTTGTAACCAGAGTTCTGTCTGATACACCCTCCATATGTGTTCCTAAATCCTATCCACTGCCAATTCCTTCGGGATCTTCCATATACACTCAATTATCCTTTTTTTCTCCCCAAAATATTTCATCATTCTTACTTCAGTGACTTCTTCTGTCTGCCTTGAAATATTCACTTGTCTGGATCCCCTCATCTTGAAATAAATCCTCATATGACTCATAAGTTCCTCAAGTTACACTCATATTTCTTTCTGGCTGTTTACAATCAAACTTCCTGAATATGGTTTTATATTCTCCACTCTCATTCCTTGACTTCCTATAATGTGAGCTATTTTCAGCACTCGGAAGTATACTTCCAAGATTTCAAAAGCCTTCAGACTTCTGTTTTTCTTTTTTTCTTATTCATCATTACAAATCTCTAGCAGAGTACATATTCTGTGTTATAATACATTTAACTATAGCACTTCTTCTGGATGGTGTCTAGAGTCTCATTACCTACGGTATGTTTACATTTAGATACTCCACAATTACTTTAAAGTCATGATGTCTAGAAATGAACCTATCTTTATAAACCAAACTTACTTCCCCTGACCTTTTTATGTTAACCCATTAGGAAAAGTGTCCAGCAACTTTTTCTGAACAAGGCCTGAGAGTAAATACGATAGGATTTGAAGAGCATATAAACATGGTCTGTGATCCAACTATTCAACTCGTCTGTTGTAACATGAAAGCAGTCACAGATACTGGTCATTGGATTCTGATTTGATGCATATATAGTGCTATCCATGTGAAAGTTGCTCATGTAAGAAAGCTTGCTGTGCAGAATTATAGGCTATGATCTCCTTAAAAGAAAGAATTATCATTTATTCTCTTTGTATGTCACAGTACATTATGCCATGACTTGCACAGAATGGAAGGATAATTAGCAAGGATTTTCTAGAGTAATCTGTCACCATGTTCATTGCACACTTTTGTTTTCATTGATTCCAGGGCTTACACAGAGTGAACATCATACAACAATTTAAAAAATCAGTGTAAGATGTGGAAGTTATATGAAAACAGTAACTTCCTAACTGCTACATTTTGCTTGAAGAGTGGAGAAAACAATCTCTTAACTGCTAATGTTGGCTTGGAGGGAGGAGTGACGTGGAAAGTTCTTGACAAATAAAAATTTAGTTTGTAAAGAAGATATGGGGAACAGCAGGAATACAAAATATTTTCTACAGATTTTAGAATCATCCACAATCCTAATTGCACTGATTCTTCCTGATAATGTCACCTAATTTTTCACATCTAGTTGAAACACCCATTAAGAATATAACCAATAGCCATATGGTGAAGAGTTTAAGTGCTATTTGTCCTTTAATGGGGGGGTCATCATGATTTTTTATATCTATGAAAGACTATAAAATAACCCCTCTAATCCTCAAAGCCTTGCCTTCTATAATTGCTTACAAATTCATTTCAGTCTGGGTAAAGCTATAGCTACATAAAACAACAAGAAAGATAAATTGTAATCAATCTAAACAAGACTGCAATGTAGTGGAAATGAAAAGAAAGCATCATATTTTAATGACTTCCTAAATCAAACCAATCTGAATGAACACACTACAAACCACACAGTTTTGTTTCCCAATGGGTATTAGTTTTAGATTTCTTGTACTTTCTGGCAGATATACGTAAAGCTCAGCCATTATTTTTATGTTATCTACAGAATTTTCCAAGTACAGTAGCATAATAAGACATACAAATAACAAACTAAGAGCAGAAAAGAAAGAGGTTAAGCTTCTATATTAGTGGGAATCCTCTGCTTTTATACTAATCAGTTATCATTGAATAAGTTTTAAAATATAATTTACTGTCATTAAATGGCCTACAATTTAATATTTCTCTGAAAATTGGTCAGAGGTTACAACCAAATCAGCTACAGGGCATCTGCTGACCTTGTTGCACTGACAATAAGATTCTTCAGATCTCTAAGTTGTTCAAAAGCATTTATGTTTTGATAAACTAGAAATGCAATGTCTGGTATTTTCTGGTCATTTAATTAACCTCTGACTCAAAACATGTCCCCATATTTTTCACTCAATATAATCCACATGCCAATCTTTCATATATATACTAACATTATAATTCTAAAATTTCAAACATTATAAAATATTAATTGATATATTTATGAGATTATATGTGCAAACAAGAAGAACCTTATAATGTAGTATTGTGCAAAATATCCTATCTTTTTCCAAACACTCAGGAATCAAGAAAGATTCTACAAAGCCTAAGCTTAATTGAGCGAGATGAAACTGATCAGGAGAAAACATCACCCTGTATTATGTTTAGATATGAACAATAGGAAAGATGAGTACAGTCACAACACTGGAAGAGCAATCCCAATTAAGGTTATGCCATATGCAACTGGCTCATGACAAAACATTTATAACACAGTGACAAATCAGGAAGAAACATTTCCCTAATTCATCTATGACCAAGAAGTTTCAAAATGGAGTCATAAGTCATACTATTAGGGGAAGTAAAAAATCTTGGTTGTGGTTTTAATAATGAAGATCTGTTTAAAGCCATTACTAAATACAAGAAAGCAAAAGGGGAAAAGTCAAGGTAAAAATATCGGTCCTCCAAAATTTGAGATAAGTAAGAGCAAGATATTGAAAACCTTAACAGATTCAAAAATATATCTCCTGGCCTGGAAAGGGAACTCAGGAAAGGTCATTAAAGGAGATTATTTCAGAGAGCTAATAGATCTTTTATAAGTTAAAAAAAAAAAACAACCACTGTTCTAAGGCGAGTATAGAGGACCTGTTTAAATTGATCTGATCAGGATTTCTGTGAGGATGAAATTAGGTTAATGGCTTAATATGTTGTTGGAATTCACTGTTAAAGAAAAAGTGAAAAGGTTACCATCTCTGTGGAAAATAACTTGGTCAGTACTCACATTAAGTTAAAATATGATTTAAGGAGTATTTCTCTAACACATGGTGCTTACCAAGTAGAGAAGCAGTTGACACACAGACAGCAAATGAGATTTCTAACCTCAGATGCTGCCTTATTCCAAGTTGATTAAATTATGTGAGAGATATTTCAAGTGAAGACAGCCAGATAGAAAAAAATATTTACTTTCCATATTGTACTGGAAACCATGAGGAGTGTTTTTCAAATCATATGGATGAAAAAGAAGCTGTAATTTAGCAATTTCTAATGAGCTGTGGTTCTGTCTGAGCCTGAGTTTATGCTTTGATAAGTTTCTTTAAAAATGCATTTCCAGAGATACACTTTTATAATGAACAATTTATTTTTATATATGTAATTTATGTGAAAGATGAGCAGGCGAAAAAACTAGCATCATTCTAATCTTGGAAGCGCTTGCTCCTTTTATCAATAGATTTGTGTGGTCCTCTAAAAATCACTGCAAGTACCACAACTGTAGACTCATGTCCTTAGGAGTACACGTAATATGCACTTTGATGCTCTTATTGCTTAAGAAGAATATTTTCCAGCTATGCTTTTGCTTTAAAGAAAATGACTCTGTTAATATAAAGCTCTCTGCCATCAAACCCCTTGAGAATACTGTGGCATATGGTACATCTCAGTGGAATGTGGAATGGTGGCTGTGGCCCCATGGTTACTTCTCTGGGGGAGCTGCAGCTTTTCTTTCACTCCAGGAGCCACAGTAAAAAGTATAAATCTGCATCATACAGTAAGAACATAAATGCCTCTGCCAGGTTTTTGGCAATATCTTTTCCTCAAGCTGGCAAACAAAATTCAGCAGATGCTTCCCCAGATGATTCCACACTGATGAGCATTATATATGCAATCTATCTCATATGATTGTACAACACAGATCACCATAAACATTCCATGTTTCACAGTCTGTCTGCCAACTGATCTATGATTCCTGAGGCTTCCTGTGCATAAAGTCACTGTGCATTTGGTGATCTGCCCACTAATCCGGGTGGGAGAAATAAAATTTGTGACGACAAGCCTTGGCTCCCCCTGATTTATTAGTATAGGTGTATGTGAAAAGGATGAGTTCTGAGCAAGCTTTCTTATAGTGGATAGCACAGATGCAAGAAAGTCAAGATGAACTCAGATGTCTTGGCCAGAAAATATTTAAAAGTTCAGGTAATAGCATCTTCCTTTGCTTTATGGCAATTAACAAAGCCCTGTGCATCCATTTCAGAAATACACTGACCTATTGTTGGACTGGCATTCATCTGTCCTCCAGTCTGCTGTTCCTTCCAATCTAAACAATGTTGCATGATCTTAGCAAAAAGTAGCTTGTTGTTGGAACCCATGTGGCCTGGTATTCCAATCTCTCATCTGCTATTTATTAGTTATATGACTTTTGATGTACTAATTAACTTGGAATGTATAATAATGATTATTATTTTTGTGAGGCATATTATAGTCTCTATGAAAAAGGCACCACGAAGACCCTGAGTTATCACTTAAACCTCACCATGAGATATGATCTAATATTATCCCCATTTAAAAACAAAACAATAAAGTTTAGAGCACTTAAATTACCTAAGTCATACAGTAAGTAAGACACAAATCTTTCCCACACATCTTTTCTTACATATCAAGGCTACCATTGCCTAAAATCAGGCTTCATATATCTCCTGCCTAAATAACAAACAAGACAAAGAATGTAAACTAGAAAAAAGTCAATCTTATGAAAAGAAGAAATTTCCTTATAATTACTCCATGTCATACAAAAAGAATAAATCCATTGATTCAGTAAAACAAACACTCAAAGACTGGATAATAAAAGAGTAAGATAAAAAGGAGTCACTTAAGATGCAACAAAGGGAGTTGAAGACTAAAATCATCTTCTGTGTCTGAATATTTGTGCTCCACTGCAAAATTTATATGTTGAAACCCAATTACCAGTGTGATAGTATGAGTAGGAAGGGCCTTTGGGAAGTGACTAGGTCAAAACATTGGAGCCCTCAAGAAAGCAGCTAGTACCTTTACCACAAGAGGCCCCAAAGAGCTGCCTTTCTCCTTCTACCATGGGAGGACATGGAAAAAAGATGGATGTCCAGAAACTATTAAGCAGGCCGTCATCAGACATTGCATGCATTGACATCTTGATCTTAGACTTCTGAGCCTCCAGAACTGCACATTTCTGCTGTTTACAAGCTATCCAGTTTATGATCTTTTGTTAAAGTGACTTGAAACGGTCGATCTGTGCAGCAAACCACCATGGCATACGTTTACCTATGTAACAAACCTGCACATCCTGCACATGGACCCCAGAACTTACAATAAAAGTTTCAGAAAAAAAATTAGAATTAAAAAAAAATTTTAAGTGACTTGAAAAGATTGACATCATCTCTGTGTAACTGACAAATAAGTTAGATTAGCATAAAGAAAGCAGTAGAATAAAGGCATTTAGAATGTAAAAAATTGAGATAGAAAATATTATCATCGAACTAAATGTAGATTAAAAATAGTTTCAAGAAACTAGACAGAAGCAAATGATATTTAAAAATCAGGCAAAATGTTTCATTATAATGATAATTGCTATCTGTCTTAGTCTGTTTTCTGTTGCTAATAACAGACTATGACACAGTTTGAATATCTGTCTGCCAAATCTCATGTTGAATTGTAACCCCCAATATTGAAGGTAGGGCCTGGTAGGAGATGCTTGAGTCACGGAGGCAGATCCCTCACAGCCTGGTGCTGTTCTTGGAACAGCGAGTGGTTCTCATGAGATCTGGCTGTTTAAAAGTGTGTGGCACCACCCTCCTCTCTCTTTTGCTTCTGCTTTTTCCATGTGATCTGGCTGCTCCTGCTTCGCCTTCTGCAGCTGTGAATAAAAGTCCCCTGAGGCCTCTTCCGAAGATGAGCAGATGCTGGCACCATGCTTCTTGTATAGCCTGCAGAACTGTGAGCCAATTAAATCTCTTTTCTTTGTAAATTACTCAGTCTTATAGCAATGCAAGAACAGCCTAATCCAGACTACTTGACACTGGATAATTTATAAAGGAATACAAATCAAAACCACATTGAGATGCCATCTCACACCAGTTAGAATGGCAATCATTAAATAATCAGGAGACAACAGATGCTGGAGAGGATGTGGAGAAATAGGAACACTTTTACACTGTTGGTGGGAGTGTATATTAGTTCAACCATTGTGGAAGACAGTGTGACGATTCCTCAAGGATCTAGAAATAGAAATACCATTTGACCCAGCAATCCCATTACTGGGCATATACCCAAAGGATTATAAATCATTCTATTATAAAGACACATGCACACGTATGTTCATTGCGACACTGTTTACAACAACAAAGACTTGGAACCAACCCAAATGTCCATCAATGATAGACTGGATAAAGAAAATGTGGCATATATACACCATGGAATACTATGCAGCCATAAAAAAGGATGAGTTCGTGTCCTTTGCAGGGACATGGATGAAGCTGGAAACCATCATTCTCAGCAAACTGACACAAGAACAGACAACCAAACACCACATCTTCTCACTCATAAGTGGGTGTTGAACAATGAGAACACACGGACACAGGGAGGGGACCATCACACACTGGGGCCTGTTGGGGGAGCCAGGGGAGAGACTGCAGGGGGGTGGGGGGATTGGGGAGGGATAACATTAGGAGAAATACCTAATGTAGGTAACAGGGAGATGGATGCAGCAAACCACCATGGCATGTGTATACCTATGTAACAACCCTGCACCATCTGCACATGTACCCCAGAACTTAAAGTGTAATAATAATTAAAAAAAAATACAACCCCCCCCCCCCACAAAAAAGATATTTATTTAGCTCATGGTTGGCCAGGCTGAAAAGTTCAAGAGCATGGCCGTGGCTTCCAGAGAAGGCTTTCATGCTATGTTACAACATAGCAGAGAAGTTCAAAGGGGGAAGCACACATGTGCAAAGAGGGGGAAAACCTGAGGAGCTCCAGGCTTTATAACAGTTCACTCTGACAGGAAGCAATCTATTCCTGGAGAACTAATTCAGTCTCCAGAGATCAAGGATTCACTCACTTTTGTGAAAACACCACCAATCCATCCATGAGAGATCCATAATAACACCACAACCCAAACACCTCCCACTAGTCCCCCCGTCCTGAAATGGCCACATTGGGGATCAAGTTTTGGTAAAGACAAATAAACTATTACTATATCCAAATCACAGCATTGTCCCTGTAGAAACCTATCTATAAAAGGAATAAATAACAGACTTCATTCAATGATGTAGTTCAAAAAACATTTCCTTTGAAAAAAAAGAAAACTGCAGATTAAAAGAGATCATACAAGCAAATTTAACATAGAATCTTTATATCAAGACATATTGTATTGAAGAATTGAACTTCAGTGATAAAATAATTGTTTAAATGTAAAGACAGACTTCTGTTTTCTGCTGGGAAGAACAAGGGAGGTTAGGAAAAGATAACCCAGAATTGCAATGAGACAGGAGACTGCAGAAATAGTCTGAGAACATTTGTTTATCTGAGGCAGACAAAATTCAATTCAGTGAGCACAATTCAGCTAGAATAGTTAACAGGGGGCCTCACAGGGTGGCTCATGCCTGTAATCCCAGCACTTTGGGGGAGACTGAGGCGGGCAGATCACAAGGTCAAGAGATCGAGACCATCCTGGCCAACATGGTGAAACCCCGTCTCTACTAAAAATATAAAAATTAGCTGGGCGTGGTGGTGCATGCCTGTAGTCCCAGCTACTGGGAAGGCTGAGGCAGGATAATTGCTTGAACCCGGGAGGCGGAGGTTGTAGTAAGCTGAGATAGTGCCACTGCACTCCTGCTTGGCGATAGAGCAAGACTCCGTCTTAGAAAACAAACAAACAAACAAAAAACAAGGAACAGTTAACAGATTGGTGGAGGTAAATATGGGTTGCTAAGGGAGTGTGGGAATCCATGGAGCTGAAAATACAAGAGGATTTTGCACCCTCTTGCCAACTTCTGTTACATAGACCCCACTTGTTGAGATTACTGAAGAGTTGCTCTTCATGATGTAGTTTAGGGGAGAATGGCATCCACTCTGGGGACAATAAAAGTTTTCACTGGGACCCTTCCAAACATCACTACATGGAACAAGAGATTTAATTTATAGGAGCAGGGCAACATAATCTGTCACTCTTAGTGCACTGGTAAAACCTTTTGTAGCTGTGGAAAGGAAGAGAAAAGAAATGCTTAGTTCTGAGGGAGGACAGAAATGACTGCTCCGCCCAGAGCTATAGCTGCGGGAGGGATATGAGCACAAAGAAGGTCACGGCACTGACACTAAGAATATAGTGCCTACCTAAGACTGAAGCTTAATCAGAATAGTAAAAAATGCAATTTTCCTCCACCTCCATTATCAGACTGATTTCAATGGAATACTGCACCAAGATCATGGAGATAGTTTCTCCCAGAGATGCAGCACAAAGGAGAGACCAAAAGTTAAAAGTGGAGCAACACTGAAAGACAACCACTGACATATCAGCCCGCATGCTTAATACAAGGTAATACAAGGTATCACTGGAGGTATCTGATGCCTATGGTACCGAGAGTATTATTAAGGCAACAACAAACCCCCAGTCCAGCCCAACTCCAGATTAGATTAAGTCAAATATTTACTCTAAAGGCCTTATAGAAAGAAAAGTATATTCATTTCCAGGGATACAATCTAGTTATATCCATCTCTAATCTTCTACACAAGATGGTTGCTATCAACAAATAATTTTAAGCATATGAAAAGGCAAGATAAAATAATACATCCAAAAAGCCAAAGTAATCAACACAACTAGACCCAGATATGACACCAATGCAGAAAATATGAGACAAAGAACTTAAAACAACTAAGATTAAAATGTTAAAGGCTCTAATGAAGAAAGTAGACAATATGCAAAATGAAGATTGCTTTTAAATACACATCAATGCAAAAAAAAGTAACCTACAAAAGAAAAAATATATATATATGGCTGGCCTCAAACTTCACATCAACATTCAACTACAGGAAAACTAAGTGAGGTCTACAAAGTGACCCAACATACCCACATTATACTCACACAAGATGTGATAACCATTCAGTTATCAATGCCAAGAAGTCCCTATTTATTTACTTAGATAGGCTCTTACTCTGTTGCTCAAACTGGAGTTCAGTGGCATAATCACGGCTCACTGCAGCCTTGACTTCCTGGGCTCAGGTGATTCTCTCACCTCGGCCTCCTGAGTAACTGGGCGTATGTGCCACCATGCACTGCTAATTTTCTGTATTTTTTGTAGAGATGGGATTTTGTCAAGTTGCCCAGGCTGGTCTTGAACTCCTGGGCTCAAGCAATCTGTCAAGAAGTCATTATTAAACGCACAAAATTTTCAGAAATTTGCTACCTATACTCCTTGTCCACAAAAAGTGATAAAACTAGCCAATTTTACATTTGAATTAATATTCATACCTGAGAAATAGAGATACTATATTAAGAGACATAGAAGTGAACACTAAATTTATTCTATAAAAATATGGACACTTGGCCGGGTATGTGTCTCACACCTGTAATCGCAGCACTTTGAGAGGCCGAGGCAGGTGAATCACGAGGTCAGGAGTTTGAGATCAGCCTGGCCAACATGGTGAAACCCATCTCTACTAAAACTACAAAACATTAGCTGGGCATGGTGGTGGGTGCCTGTAATCTTAGCTACTCGGGAGGCTGAGGCAGGAGAATCACCTGAACTCAGGAGGTAGAGGTTGCAGTGAGCCGAGATCATGCCACTGCACTCCAGCCCAAGCATCAGTGCAAGACTCCATCTTAAAAAAAATATATATGGACACTTAACTCAAAAAAATGCTCTTCAAATAAGTAAAATCCCACTGAATATATATTGAGTGCCTACTATGTTCCAAGCATTACTCTGAATAATGGGAATTAAGCAGTGAAAAGGAACAAACAAAAATCTTTGTGTGCCTGAAGCTTAACCATTTAGACATAAAATTACCAAATAACAAGGGAATTATAATTGCAAAACTAGATGTGAATTCTATAATCCTAGAAAATTCAAAATCAATTGTACAAGTGATAAGAACCAGAATATAAGGATAGGAAAGCTGTAAAGATGTGTCAGAAGTGCTAAATTCTCCTCTTTCTTGGCATGGCTTCAATTGTTTACAATTATAAACATGTTCTTTCAAAAAATATAACTCAATAATTTTAACTATTTTCATAATTTTTTCCTTAAGAAGAATTTCTTTTAAATCTTTTCTTGTAAATTGATTTGCGATTCAATGATTCTTTTAATTTCATTTCAGTCTCTTTTTCTTGTTGGTTTCAAGTAAAAGTAAAATGAATCTTATTTTATTTTTCAAAGTTTCTATAGTATCATTCAATAATTCTAAAATTATTTTTCTATTATTTATCTGGATCATGTCTGATATAATGTTTGCCTAGAGTAATGAAGTTTATTTTCAAATAGTGGGATTTGCTTTTTTTTCTTATTTTTTTTTGTACATTTCTGCACTATTTAATTTCTCTACAATAAGCATAAATTATTTTTATAAATAACAATATAACTTTTTTTCTCAAAAGGCAAGTTATTACTGGGTGTTAAGAATATGAATGTCGGAAATTTTCTTGTCTTTCTATTTTACAAAAAAAAGAATTTAAATAAAGTAAGTAACTGTGTAAAATACTGAGTAACATTAAATGTGATAATGTTTTAAAAAATGGAGTAACAGGCAGTCCGGTAGATAAATAAGCTTCTGGAGGACAGAGGCGTACCCACCAGGAACTACCATGAAGTATCAGATAAGGCATTCTCCCCATCCCTTTTCAACACTGAATTAGGTCAGAGTCAGAGATCTTTGAGAAATACTTTTGCTCACTGAGGAATGGTGATGGACAGAAAATCCACATGAGGAACAAAGGTTGCTGGATCTGCCTGCCTGGCTTGCTCCAAGTGGTACATGGTGCAGTATGAGCCACTGTCACCCAAATGGTCTGTATTGCCTCTGTTTTGGTAATAGGATCCTAAATCTGAACTGGTGAACCATACTAATACCCAAGCTGCTTTTCTTTAATCCCTGAAAAGGGAAGCAAACCATTTCCTTTAAAATGTTATTTAATATGCCTAATCTATACTGACTAGGAATTTCTGTTCATTTCTCGCTGAGATAAGTTAACGGCTACATGGTACCCTTTCCAGGAAATAGTTAAATGAAAACAGGGAATGAGTCCAGGTTCCCTTTCATTGTTTTTGTCAACCAATAGCACAAATCCTCTTGAAACCTGCAGCTCATCCCACTCGTTATCTAAAGTGGAACAAAAATTGCTGTTAGTGTTCCAGAGGGGGCCTTAGGTGAGAGGGTGGAGAGATGAGAAGCTTTCAAATGTGGAACATTTAGTTCAGGCTGGGGGAAGTGTCTGAAGTAAAGTTTTTTAAAAGAATCACAGTAAAAAATAGATTGCATGTTTTCATAAAGTAAATTGCCTGGGTAAGATACAAATTTAAAAGAGAACGGTTCTTGTTACCTTCACAATGTGCCTGGTGTTCTGAATATACCTGCTGTCATATTTTGTCTATTCACAAATAGCAACTCTTCAAATTCTATGGCCATAAGAAGATTTCTTTTAAAACAATATACAAAGTCATCAATTAGCAGCAAAAAAAGAAAGAGAGAAAAAAAAAGTGAGAAAGTGATTTCTCGTTCAGCAGGGATGCCTTTTAATGCTTTCTTGTCAGATTCCCATGGCTCCATGCGCTCTGTCAGTTACTTTAGGTCTCAGACATGGAACGTTTCTTTCAAAAGGTCATCCCTACATGGCATTTTCCCCCATTTACTTTGAGAAGTTCTAACCCCAGTAAGTTTAACCACCTAGCAGCCTGAGAGTGACAACGTGTTTCAGTGCTGCTGAAACTGGAGTTGGGTGAAATATACACCTTCGTGGAAGTTTTCCATATGACACTTTTGTAGCTGCAACAGCCAACTGAAAAATCATCGGCTTTCAAGGTGCTGAGATTTGTAAGGCATCAAAAAAATTGAAGAGCACAACATTATTTGATTTTTAAACTATGGTCAAAGTATAACCTATTTTAAACATAATGAATTTTCAACCAGTAAAAGGTCAACAATATCTCTTGAGGCAAGAGCGCATATATAACCCTGGAGCACTACACGGTATGATCTGGACAATATGCAGAGTACCCGCAGTCTGGGAGAAGCATGCCTGCTAGAAAGTCACCTTTCAAGTCACTGTTTGCCTTTTCCTTTATGGAAGAGGTGAAATATATTTCAAAGCTTTAAACACATTCTCAGAATTTAGGGACTTGCAACCACTTAGAAACTGTTTGAGGACAATGAAGATTGAAAGGCTTCAGCCTGTAAAGTCCCTCAGGATTTGAGATCAAAGCTGAGGCCAGTTCACGAAATCTGTGGCCAATGGTAGCTCAATACATAGGACAAATGGTCAGCTAGCCTTTGTTATCATTTGAGGCAGAAAAAAGATTTCCTACCCATGGTGATTCTATCATTAAGTCTAAATAGGGCCTAACGACACCATTATTAGTGCACCCTTTTAGTGTCTTAGAATGCCTGCATGTCGGGTGCGGGCATGTATGTTAAAATTAAGAGACAGAAACTGGTGATGGGGTGAAAATCAGTACACCAATAACTACATGTAATTAAATTCATTAAGTGTTTATAAGGTAAAACCTATGCACCCTATGCAAGGGCCCATGCTTCATTGCTTCATACTGGAGACAATGAAGCATAGTGATATTTATTATAGATTTTTAAAGATCTTATAATTTAAAGAAATATAAATTGATTTTTTTCTCTCAGAAAGAGTATAAATTGAGAGTTCAAATTTGTATTCATAAGCTTAAACAAATAGTGCGTTTATGTGTTAGCTCTATTAGTATGTGAAAGAAAGAAAACTGAAGAAAAATAAGGACAGAAGGATTCAGAAAGAATGAAAAAAGGAAGGAGAACATTGAGGAAAGATACACGTGGGGGAGAGGTTAACACACACGAGAAATGAGAACATGTAAGAAGGAAGGAGTATTATATGAGAAAATCAGAAGAAAAGAGAAATGGAAAAGACAAAAGAGGCAAAAAAAATTATAAAGGAGAAAACTCAAAATGATGGGGAAGACAGAAGTAAAAGAAAAAAAGATCACAGAATTTTTTTAAGTACTGTAAAAGAGAAGAAGAGAAGTGAGACTGAAATGTAGCTACTGACTGAGGTAGAAGGAATACAGAAAAGTATCACAGATTCTGAAGCAGTAGGTAGAGATAAACTATTTATGTCCTATTCTGCAGCTCTCTTCTCTGGTAAATTTAGACAACAGGATTAATCCTCTTTGAAGTCCTGAGTGAGCATTGGTCATAGCCCAGAAGATCCTCTCATCATACAGCCACATTAGCAAAGTAAAAAGAAACATTTTCTCAGACTTGCCAAGGTATGACTGGTGAGATTACACTCTAGAGAATATTCCACCAAAGGAAAAAAAATTAAAAATCTAGATTTGGCTGAGAGATTTCCAAGTGATAATTCAAACAAGGTTTTCAGAAGACTTCCTGAATATGCAACTCTCCAAATCATATTTCTCAACTGTGGCACTGTTGACATTTCAAACTGGATAATTCTTTCTGTGGCAAAGTTGTCTGTGTATTGTAGGACTTTAGCAGAATCCCTGACCTCTGTGTACTAGGTGCCAGTAACACCTGCCTGTAGTTACAATCAAAACCAGACATTGCCAAATGTCCCCTGGGGGAGTCTGGGTGGAGTGCAAAATCATGCTGTGGAGCACCACTGCTCTAATGTATTAACATTAATGAGTTTGCACAATTAGATAGTGAGAGTAGGAAATAGATATTTCCTGGGTAAGGTGTGATGCTGCACAGAAATTAACCATACCAAGTCTGAAGTCTTAACCACACGGCCATCACAGCCACAGAAACTAACCATATCTAAATTATAATTGGTTCCAATTTCCTCTCACCCACCTTCACAAACCCACAATGTTAGCTTAGTTCTATACACCGCTTCTAGGAGACCTGAGACAACTGGTCTAACTAGAGTTTGGAGAGAGTCCCCAGACACCAACAACAGTCAGGACAGTCAGCTGGGTACTTCCTACCAACTCTGGATTGTGGGCAATGGCCACAATATCAAATGGGCCAGCACGAATATTGAATCACAAATGCTTTAGAGTCAGATTAACTATAGGACAGGAGGGGGGCATGATTTTCTGATACAGAATCCTCCACTAGAGTGCCATCTTTCTCTCTCAGTCTTTTTATTTGAAAACCCTCAGAGAACATTAAAAACTTCGCTTTTCAGGTGCCTGGCTTTGCCTGACTTCAATTATGTTGCCCAGTTTCTAAATTACCCCCCAGAGATTAGCTACAGGCTATTGAGACACAAGCCAGGCAGGATGCAGGCCAGGTTCTAAGGATTCTATTCAACTCCAAAGAGGAATTTCAACTCCTAAAATGACCCTGGAATTTTGCAATGAGCAGGTCTTTGAGTTCAGCTATTTTATTTAGATAGCACTATGATGAGGCATAGCTATCAGGACATAGCTACCTTATCTTTCATATGTAATTATCTTGCTTATGATGCCAGCTTTCAGTCAGCCTTTACTCCATGGGTTTTGGTTTTTGGTTTCATTTTTATTTTTTTGTATACAGATCTGTCTTTTCAACTTTTTTATTATGTAGAAAATAAACTTAACTACCCAGATAACTCTGTTTATATTTGTTAGCAGAAAACAAAGTCAGAAATAATGCATATTAGATTAGAAAGATAGAAACTACACACAAAAGATAGAAAATGAAAAGTGAAAATCTGTCACTCATATTCCCTCATTCTTTTCCTCAAGTGAAATCATTTTCTTCAGTTTCTACTGACCCTGGGCATGGAGAATCGCCATAATTGAATTCACACATATATTCAATTATGATTTTACATAGAAAGATTTTATATTAAGCACCCTGTTCTCTACTTTTATGAAAATCTGTTTTGGAGATTATCCATCTGTTTTTATAGTGACCTAGATCAGTCTTTTGAGGATTGTTCTCCATGAAATTGTGTGGATATAAAACTATAATCTGTATCCTATTGAAAGCAGCTGTAGGTTTTTGCTGTTGATGATTTTGATACTACACAAAAAGATACAAAGAATACTCTTGTACATAAATCTTAGTAAACTTTTGCAAATATATCCATAGGAAACATTTTCTAATAATTTTAGAAGAGTATTATCCCTAGACTTTCTCATGGAATCATTCATTCTGAGAAAAGTTTCAAAATGGTTTCTCATCTAGTCAAAAGGTACATATTTAAATAAGACGGAGAAGACTACACACATATTACATGTTTCCATTCATATGAAACATCCAGAATAGGCAAATCTATACAGAAAGAAAGTAGATTAGTGGTTGCCAAGGCCCTGTGAAGAAAGGAAAATGGGAAGAGATTGAAATGGAAATAACCTTCTTTTGGGGGTGACACAAATGTTCTGGTATTAGATAGTAGTGATGATCACACAACTGTAAATATATTATACTAAGCCACTTCATCATTCACTTTAAAAGGGTAAAATTCATGGTATGTAAATCCTACCTTAATGAAGCTATAATTAAAACTATGTATACGTACACGTAATTTCTACATACACAAGTAACTATTTTGGTGTATATTAATGTAAATAAGAACTTGGAAATCTCTACCCAGTTGGGTCTGAACTGACCCAGAGAAAAAAGTGATATTGACCTTGGGTACAGAGGAGGCCAGACTACATTCTCGGACCCAGATATTTTTTTTGTATTTGAAGGGTATCTTTAGCTGCATATGGATGCTAATTATACTTTCTGAACCAATACTCAGAGATTTTATGTAACTAGCACAAGTTCACTTGTAATCAGGCTTACACAGTCAGATAGAATGCTTGAGAGCATGTCTGTTCTGGGAAGCTGAGAAGTGAAGTTTCAACACATACATAGAGATATTTCTGAAAGCTAGTATTATCCTGAAAGGTGGAAATAAGAAATAGCAGTTCAAACAAATACTAAATTACTTCCTATTTTATATTCATTTGGAAATTATCTATTCCACTTACAAGGGTCAATTGAAATGCAGAAGCATTAAAATAAAAGCTGCCCAAGTCATAGAAGGCAACTACAAAGAGGAGGTTAAACATCAGTATATATATATATATATATATATATATATATATATATATATATATACACACACACACACACACACACACACACACATACACACACACACACACTAGGAAGAATAGTAAAGATATTTTTTAACTACTACCATGAGAATCTTTGTTCGACACTCATTCGATTTACATAAAATCAAATCTGGAACCTGAAAAGAAAGAGATAATTATATGCAATTTGCCATGGAAGGTGGTTCCTAATATTAAATGGATTTACGTTTATTTTTTCTTACCCAATTATCACCAACTGAAAAGAAAAAGAAAAGTCCCTTACATTAACATTCTTGTGTAACCACATTTATTATTTGCGGATAAAGGAAGCATCCTCTTTTAAATTTCACTCTCAGCTAATGATGAAGCTTTGGATAGACAGTACATTGTTAGAAATAAAAATTAATTCATTTACTCCTCCAGGTTTATGTGCTGATTTGGATCAGAGTGTGTTCTTTTCAGACCAAATACTTAATTCTAAAAGTTTTGTGCTCTCTGCCTACAGAATGGCATCAGCATCAATGAGTTCTTGCCTTATTCTCCAACGGTCTGACATTTTTTCCAGACCTGAAAAAATTATGTAAATCAGAGAAAAAGAAAAAATTTACTATATGCTTTGTGGAAATTTGAAGCACAAAAGAAGCAACAATGAGAATAACCTGAGAAAGGTGAGTTGGCTGTTATTACAACTTTAAAAGGAAAGCTTTAAACACGTTAGAATTCAATGTATGTATCTATATACCTAATAATCTGACCTAGATCAGTCTACAAATTACATATATATATACATACAATTTTAGGGGTTTTCTTCTTGCTCATTGGATTTGGATTAAATATAAAATGTAACTACATATTATATATATAGTTACATACAATTATATATATATATATATATATATATATGTCTTAAAACACCAGCCTTATAAATAAGGTGTACATATAAGATAAAATAAGCTGTATATATAAGACACACACACACGTATATGTGTGCAGAGACAGAGCATTTGTGTGAGAGCAAGAATGCTAAGTTGATTTTATTCACAAGAGAGAAAAGATGTGGAGGAAGTGTAGAATTCTAGATGTTATTAAAAGGATTTCTCACTACTTTTAAACCGATGTAACTCACCTATTATATACCACAATTTATATAAAAATTAAAATTATACCTGTCACCTACATTTCAATGGTTTGAGTCAGAAATCTGCTCTTTACTTTTTGGATAGTTAAACATTATACTTACATGGAATTACCTGAATTCAAATATCCACTATCACCTGTTAAGTTTTTTCCTACCAAAATTGTAGTGTTTTAAATATGAAGAGTAAACAGAAAGTCTATAACCAAGGCAAGAGAGTAGCATTCATTTAAAACACTTAATCTGCTCATAGAAAAATTCATTAATTATGAAATTCCCTTTGCAAAGATTATGACAGCAAGAGAAATCTAGCATGGCTGACTCTATCTTGCTTCTAGCCTCAAAGGCTGAGTGAAGACTCATTCCTGGGTGTAGACCAAGCTAAACACGGGAGGAATTTAGTTCATTGTTTGACTTTGAAACAAGGATGTTAATAGTCCCTCCCTAAAACTAATCCCCTCCTTGCTCAGGGATTAAAAAAAAACTATCTTTATAAAACAAATGAAAGGCCAGGAGATTAAGATTGTAGGAGGGGTCTGAATTCTGCGAAAATGTAGGCATAATTTCTATAGTCCCTTACTGCTCAAGAGTCCTGTGCCCAGAGGTCACAAGATTTGTGATTTTCTCAGTTGCTCCTACAGATAACATCACTACAATAGAACCTAAGATTGCTCTTTGAGATGATTTTCAGATTTTTGCACTCTGGCAACAGACTGATTCCACTTGGACCATGACTCATGACTCATCCAGTCCCGTGGCCCCCACCCAAAAGTGAACTCAGCACATGAGGACCATCTTCCACACCCCTATGATTTTATCCACAGCCAAGCAGCAGTGTCCATTTTCTAGCCCCCTGCCCACCAAATTATCCATAAAAACCTTAGCCTGTGAGTTCTCGGGGGAGGCTAAGACGAGTAATAATCATCTTCCACATGACAAGTTTTGCATTAATTATTTATTTACTGTAATACTACTGGCTCACTGAATTGCTTTTGTCTATGCAGTGAGCAGAAAAACCCATCAGGTGATTATATTTACAATTAAAAAAAATGGATTGAATAAAATATTGATTTTCCCATTCAAGAAGCAATGAGAAAAGTTATATATATATATATATATATATATATGTGTGTATATACATACATATACATATATATATATAAAACTTATCCTTTAGGTTTTATATATATATATAACTTATATACATATATATATCTCTCATATACATATATATATATAACTCATATACATATATATATATATATATTTTTTTTTTTAAAGCTTTTTTTCATGATCAGGACCAGAAAAACCAGAGAAATGGTTTTGAACGTTGTGCTTTTCTGTGGATGAAATAATTACCAAAGACATCCCTTGCCATGGAGTCAGGCCCAGAGAGGGAAAGGGAAGAGAAATGAATTCTTCAGGGTCTGCTTCCCAGCCACTCTGACTGTGAAATGAACTTTCTTTTATAAGAAAAGCCTAAAGGATTTCATCCTTCCAGCTACTTCATAGTCGAAGTAGGATTACTAATCTGGCTGATTTACAGCCACCACTAAACTATCTATAAGAGAGAAATTTTTCCCCTTTGCACTAGTCTCAAATATATATATATACACACACACACACACACACACACATTCACAAACACTTATAAACATATATATGCATGTGTTTGTATATATAAAATTAGTTAAGACTAAAATTTGTAATATGCTTCAGTTTGCAAAGCAATTTCATCATATGTTCTTTCTTTTGATTATCATACAGGGTAAATTATTATCCCTAAACTTAGTGAGGTAATGTAACTTGTCTGATATCACAGAACTATAATGATGGTTTCCCAGTGTATACATGTGTCAAATCATCATGTGGTATGCCTTGAATATGTACAATTTGTATTCATCAATATTTCAAAATTTAAAAAAAGGAAAAAAGATGTTGCTAAGAGCACAGAAAAAATATTTTGTTTTAAACTTTAGTTTTTATATTATGTAATTATACATAAAAACACCACTTTGATTTTATTGAACAGATACCACCGATCAGTTAGCAATGGTTACTAAGCAGTTAGTTGAATGGGTTTTTAAACTAAGCCCAAAGTTGGAAATTTCTTTTGGTCTCGGGATATTCTGATTCAAAACTTCGGAATTTACAGTAAATGTAATAGAATCATCTTGAGCTCAGGCAAAAGACATTTATTTTCCTTCTTATCAGGTGGAAAGTACATTTGCACATTTTAATTTGATACATTTTAATGAAGCCAAATTTCAGATACACTTAAAGGATAGTATCTTCGAGGAGAGAGAAGACAGAGAATTTGGAGTCATCCAAAAGCTGAGGAAAATCTACACTGTAATTCCAATTTATCTTTTAAGTTCATTTATTCAGAATCATTAGTTTCATTTTCTATGGGACCATATCCCTGAGGTGACGCCCCAGCATGTCAGACCCTCTTAACAACAGAGAATAATGAATAATAAATGAGAGGAGTAAGCACTTTAACTGAGTGCTGTGTAAGTAATATTATCTTAAGAGGAAGAAAAACATTCATGTGGGAATTGAATCTGATTTCTTTTCAGCACCATGTGGAGATCCCCATGTTAGTGAAAAGCATGGCTTGATCTTTTTTTTTTAATGGAATAAGATTTTGGTTGTGGTAGAGATAGGTTCACACTGCAGTGAAAGCTCTGGAATATAACAACACACACAACACGGCAAAATAAAATTAAAATTCTCAAAAATCTACATTCAAATAAATCCACAAGATCAAAAATAAAAACACTGATAACATTAGGGTAGAAATGTAGCAAGACATCAAGAAGCAGCTTCTCCGCTCCTTCTGGGATCTCTGCCTGGTTCAGCCCGCCTGCCACCACTTCTGCCTCCATCATGTCCATCAGGGTGACCCAGAAGTCCTATAAGGTGTCCACCTCTGGCCCCCAGGCTTTCAGCAGCTGCTCCTACATGACTGGACCTGGTGCTCGAATCAGCTCCTCGAGCTTCTCCTGAGTGGGCCAGAGCAGCTTCCAGGATGGCCTGGGCGTAGGCTATGGTGGGGCCAGCTGCATGGGCATGGGAGGCATCACCACTGTCACAGTCTGCCAGAGCCTGCTGAGGCCCCTTAACTGGGAGGTGGACCCCAACATACAGGCTGTGGCACACCCAGGAGAAAGAGCAGATCAAGGCCCTCAACAAAAAGTTTGCCTCCTTCGACGACAAGGTGAGGTTCCTGGAGCAGCAGAACAAGATGCTGGAGACCAAGTGGAGCCTCCTGCAGCAGAAGACGGCTCGGAGCAATATGGGCAATATGTTCCAGAGCTACATCAACAACCTTAGGCGGCAGCTGGAGACTCTGGGCCAGGAGAAGCTGAAGCTGCAGGCAGAGCTTGGCAACATGCAGGGGCTGGTGGAGGACTTCAAGAATAAATATGAGGATGAGATCAATAAGTGTAGAGACATGGAGAATGAATTTGTCCTTATGAAGAAGGATGTGGATGAAGCTTACATGAACAAGGTAGAGCTGGAGTCTAGATGAACTTCCTCAAGCAGCTATATGAAGAGGAGACCCAGGAGCTGCAGCCCGATCTCGGACACGTCTGTGATGCTGTCCACGGACAACAGCCGCTCCCTGGACATGGACAGCATCATCGCTGAGGTCAAGGCACAGGACAAGGAGATCACCAACCACAGCCGGGCTAAGGCAGAGAACTTGTACCAGATCAAGTAGGAGGAGCTGCAGGCGCAGGCTGAGAAGCACGGGGATGACCTGCGGCGTACAAAGACTGACATCTCTGAGATGAACCGGAACATCAGCCATCTCCAGGCTGAGATGGAGGGCCTCAACGGCCAGAGGCCTTCTATGGAGGCCGCCAGCACAGATGCTGAGCAGCATGGGGAGCTGGCCGTTAAGGATGCGATTGCCAAGCTGTCCGAGCTGGAGGCTGCCCAGGCATGGCTCGGCAGCTGCATGAGTACCAGGGAGCTGATGAACGTCCAGCTAGTCCTGGACATTGAGGTCGCCACCTGCAGGAAGCTGCTGGAGGGCGAGGAGAGCCGGTTAGAGTCTGGGATGCAGAACATGAGTATCCATACGAAGAGGAACAGTGGCTAGGCAGGTGGTCTGAGCTCGGCTTATGGGGGCCTCACAAGCCCTAGCCTCAGCTACAGCCTGGGCTCCAGCTCCTTCAGCCGCAGGAGCACCACCAAGGCCGAGGCGGTAAAGAAGATTGAGACCCGCGATGGGAGGCTGGTGTCTGAGTCCTCTGACGTCCTGCCCAAGTGAATAGCTGCAGCAGCCCCTCCCAGCCTGCCCCCTCCTGAGGCTGCCCCAGAGCCCAGGGGAGAAGGGGAGCAGGGGAGCACGAGGGAACAGGAGACCCACCTGAGGTTCAGCCCCAGGCCTCAGCCCACCTGCAGAGGAGTTTACTGCCTGGGGACACCCCCTGCCCATGCCTCCAGCGGCAAAACAATTCAAATGCTCTTTTTTTCCAAAATAAAACCTCAGCTAGCTCTGCCAAAAAAAAAAAAAAAAAAAAGTAGCAAGCATATCTTCAAGGTAATGAAATTACTTTCTTTACGACATAAAAGAGAAACTATCATTCATACGATATATACTGAGAAATTTTTGGCTAGAAAGGAGGAAAGTAATAATTATTATCAATACATAAAGTCTTAAACCAAAAAATTAGATCAAGAAGCTGATATCTTAGTGTGCTTATTCAAGGCACCTTCTAGTTAACCAATATAGGACTGATTCAAAACATCAAACTTTAGGAATAAAGAATCATTTTTTAAGGAGACTGTAATCCTTTAGAGGTCAAGGGCCCATTTAAGAATTTGCTAATTAATTATTAATGTACATAATTGTTAAATTCTGTGCAATATTTCAAGGAATTTACAGCACCTAGTAGGATCTATTGGAGGACCCTTCAGAAATCGACATATATTTTCTAATGCTTGTGTACTATTCTCCCACCTTCCTTCTCAGAAAAAAATAGTGAAGAATGTCTCAAAAAGTACCTGGAGGATAGAGGCAACGTAAGGGTGGAAAACTAAATAAGGTATACAGTGTTACCAGCAAATGCAGACTTGGAATATTAAATACTTAATAGTAGTGTTCCAAAATGCCATTGCCTGGGAGATGTTTGATGGTGTTACACAAACAGTGCCAAGGTACTGCATAAGTGAGAACCTGCTTTGATGTTAGACTAATTGCTACTAAAGGACTTTTAGCCTTTTTTCTTTAAATACACACACATACACATAAATCAGTTGCCAGCAGAAACTTTTTTTTTTATTCTGGAAAGTGAATGAAGACCCACACCACCCCCACTACCAAAGCACATAGATGCAGTGCACTTAGGTTTCAGTAACAGAGCTATACTGTTGCACAGCTATTGCAGAAGTTAACAATTATACTAAAAAAAAATTGTAGCAGTTGTAAAGACCCTAAAGCTGGAAGAAGACATGTTACCATAGACAAGGTGTCATGAGAAAAGAATAAGCCATAAGAGAATGGACAAGATCAACACAGTTACTACTCTGCTAACCACACTACTGAAAAAATAGTACTACTGTACTTTCACTGAGATAATATATTAGAGACTGATACCAGAATCTGCTACATATCCTTCAGAACACATTGAATATTATATTTTATGCTATTTGTTTTACAGGCTTAGAACATGTTGTATAGTTTTATTTAAAGAGCAGATATAGTAATTTTCAGAAAATTATTTTCTCATCATCATTTAAGTCCACCTAAGGAATCTTTCAGATTATTGCTATAGTTAGATTTATTTCTTTAAGTGATCCATCTAGCTTATAAATTCCGCATTTTCCTAAATAATTTGTTCATTAAAGTACATTTATTTAGGTCATTCTCTATATGTAAGACTTTACTTTTAAATCTTTTACAATATAAGCCTATGATGTCATAGCTTTATAGCACAAATATAGAATATCTTACAAGAATTAACTAGATAAAAATCAGAAGCAACCTAAAAGGATAGTTTACAAACCACATATTATTCACCTCTACTTTTAAAAGCCTATTTTACAATTCCTATTGAACGATTCTTTCTAGATGTAGTAGCACAAAGAACACTGTTAGAGAAGGGGGAAAAAAGTGAGAAAAATGGAAATAGGAGATAATTTGAGGGAAATATGGAAAAGCAAAATAGCATAAAGCACCATTCTAGCTAATGCTTTTACTTTACATTTTATCAAATACACTGATCTGTTGTTTCTCTATTCATGAGTTTTTGTAAAAGTAGCATCATTATTTGGATCTGATCCATTTGAAACATCAAGAAAGTCTATGCACATGTTTTTTAGAATTGTCAAATTCTTTCTAAATCTTCAACAAGTAAAATAAGGCACTTGTAATTTCTAACAGAATATAATAGGTAAGGCTAAAAATTTAAAGGTAAGCTACATTCATAGTAATTTAATGCTAGAATATCATTGTTTTTGTTTTTACTTTTACAACTTTATTTTGATGGAGAGTGGTTGTTTTATTCCAGTCTAACATCACGTTTTACTACTTAAATAATAGGATGTTACCAGATTCTCTGTTAGGCAAATATATTTTGAAATAAAAAAGGTAATCTTCATTCACTTACCCATATCTCAAACATGCTACAGTTGTGAACATATTTGGTCAATCACAATATTTCATATTCTGTGATAAGTTAGTTCAAGGTTTGGTACATGAACTCAATAAGAGTAACCTCAGGACATTTTGACCAGAGCTTTTAGTGAGATGCTCTTTTGATTAAGCTACTTTGGGTTTAGTTTCTATTGCTTACAACCCAAAGATTTTAATAATACATTAGTGTAATGTTCCCTCTTTGTAAAATTAATACTTTTTCAGTGGTAAACAGTGAATTGATGACAAGTTAAGAGATTGTTTTTAATCACGTATAAATTCTAATGTAGTGTATTCTTATTTCCACAAGAGTTGGCATATATTAGCAATAAAGATCATTTGGAATTAGAGCATGGTCTATGTTTACAGAATCTGTCTCTTATATCACGAGATTTAGCACTTTGAGTCACAACCAAGAAATAAAAAGAATACAAAATCCTTACTTGCATGTATGTGAAAATGAGACATAAAATGAGTGGTGATGGATGGCTGACACAGTGTTTGAAGCTGAGAAGATGAATAATCATAACTACCTGCAAGTGCTACATACAAGTTCTAAGATGATTTCTGTAAATCTATAAGATTGATCAGGTTTGTTGTATTTTTCAATAATAATGAAGCTCTAAAAACTCAAATTAGGTTAAAAATACATGCAGAATAATTACAATTCACAACAAAACAATAGAAATGAACAAAATATACTACTCTAAATTCTACAAATTAATAAGGGTAGAGCAATTTATGAATATACACTATCAAGAATGACAAAAAAAGAGATTTTTCAACTCTCAGGTAATTAACAACATAAACTATACATTGGCTTAGGTTTCTAACCAAAATACAGTTCATACTTTATCGACAGATTCAAAAGAATTTTTCATTTTTTATTTTGTAAGGAGCAGTCAAATGCTGACAGCTTGAGCAACTGAATGAATGAGCTTCCTCGGGGAAGAAATTATGGAAAACTGCCAAATTCTCAAAACCAATGTTTTAGAAATCAATGAGCATAAGTCAGTTTGATGAAAACATTTTTTCTGAACATGAGATCTTCCTCTGTGACTCAATGATATTTTTAAACTCATAGTAGACGTTTACAGATTAAAAGAAAAAAAACATTGCTGCAATTTCTAGAACATGGCACTAGATTTTGGAATTTCTCCATTTTACTAAAACCAGATAAATGGTTAATGACAAACATAATAAGGATAGTATTATCAAAACAAAAAAATACCTTCAAAAAGTGTAGTACCATTAATACTTGTAATCTCATTCAGTCTAATATGCTTGTGAGGAAGCTTCGAAATAAGTGTGAACGCTATTTTACCCCAATGAGAAAATAAGTCTTACAGTGCCTTTTGCATTAACCCTTTTAGAAAATAACAAATTACTCTGATGCTCTGTCCTAGGTGAAGATTGGACAAAAATGACTGCATATAACCAGAAAGAAATTTTCTGCTCAGAACTCAATCAAAATACAACAGTTTCATCTCAAAATTTGGCTTTAAGAAGCATTACCCAGAAATGGGTTCAATAGAAGCCCAAACCGCAGCATTATGCAATCTACCCATGTAACAAACATGTTCATGCACTCTCTCAATCTAAAACAGTGTAAATAAATAAATGACAGAAGAAATTAGAGAGAAAAACTGAAGTGTTATTCAGGAAAGACTGGCTTCTAAAACAAAATAAAATAATTTACATAAAGAAATGTAAAGGGAGTAGATACTTTTAAGTCTTTTCTGTTCTTAAAGTATTCAGGCCAGGTGCAGTGGCTCATGTCTGTAATCCCAGCACTTTGGGAGGCTGAGGCAAGCAGATCACTTGAGGTCAGGAGTTTAGGACCAGCCTGGCCAACATGGTGAAACATCTCTCTACTAAAAATATAAAAATTAGTCAGGCATGATGGCACATGCCTGTAGTCCTAGGTACTCGGGAGGCTGAGGCACAAAAATTGCGTGAAATCAGGAGGCAGAGGTTGCAGTGAGCCGAGATCCTGCCACTGCACTCCAGCCTGTGCAACAGAGTAAGACTCTGTCTCAAACAAAAAATAAAATAAATAAAATAATATAATCAAACAGGATCATTAAATTTGGGAATCCCAAAGGCCTAAACCAGTTGTTCTCAACCCCAGCTGCATGTTAGAATCACCTAGAGAGCTTTATAGGATTGTAGATTCCTTAGGCTTACCACCAGACATATCCTGAGATTCTGCTACAGTTGGTGTAGTCTGGGATTCAGGCATCTGTAAATTTTTTTTGAAAGTTCCCAAATAATTTTAATGTGTAGCCATGACTAAGAAACACTGGTCAAGACAGATATATAATAACTAGGTATTTGTTGCATAAATGAACAAGGGAATAAATCAATCAAAATAGAGCAGTAATTTACCTTTGCTTAGAATTGTTCTCTTTCTAGCTCCTTTGCTCCTAAAGATATGTCACTTCACACAACTCGAATTAAATTTGAACCTATTGATTCCTAATAGTCCACGATTATGCAGCATCTTTTAACCTTGGAAGGTAGTATGTTTTTAAATCATTCTTCCACCCATCTTGATTTGGACCATCTTATGTCTGCCAATGTGAGACACGTGAAACACTAATACCATGAATATATCTCTACTTCGCAAAAAAGTATTGAAACTCCTATCCTCTACATGCTTGAAAAATAATGACTTTTCTCTAAAGATATTATAATTAGGTAACTTCAACTTAAGAAATGTTAAGTCTATTTTGTGGGGAAGAGGTGTTTTAAAACAAAGAAAATTATCACTGTTTTAAAATCATTAAATCCTTGAATACAGTGACTGCAGTTTATATGTACATAGCAGATATTCAACAAATATTTGCTGAAGTTAGGAATAAAGGAACCAAATCTTTCAAAAGGGAAATTACCAGATCTAATATATATATATATTTTTAAATGTATAGGAATTAAAATATGCAAAAAATTTTTCCACTCAAAAATATACTATGTATATGCATTAATATACTAATTTACATAAAATTTATACGTAATATTTTAGAAGAAAAAATGATGTTAAATAGAACTGAGAGCAGCAAGAAATTCATTATTGTGCTACAATATTGTCTTGGTGCTTTTCTTCTGCCTCTCTTAGATGGATAACAAGTCACCAATATGATCTCATAGTTTATGTTGTCTTGTATATTGCAAGTCACCAAAATATGCACTGATCAGCTACCTACATCCATCTTACCTTTGCACTGAAAATGTGGGATAATTTTTTTGTCTTTCCTGTCAACTGAAAGTACAATAGCTGCCCAATGTTATGAAACATGTTCACCCTCTTAGAACCACAGTTATTTCAAAAATGTTAAAAGATCACACAATATATCTGGTTTCAAATCAGAGCCAGGTTAACCTCTTACTATAGTAAATAAATCCCCAAAATAAATACATGTAAGTGCATAGAATCTGTGTATGTGTGTGTGTGTGTGTGTGTGTGTGTGTGTGTGCACACATGTGTCAATGTGTATAGAACACTGATACAGTTTGTCTGTGTCCCCACCCAAATCTCATCTTCAGTGTAATCCCTATAATCCCCACATGTTTAGGGAGAGATGTGGTGGGAGGTGACTGGATCATGGGGGCAGTTTCCCCATGCTATCCTTGTAAGAGTGAGTGAATTCTCATGAGATCTAATGGTTTTATAAGTGCCTCTTATCCTTTTGATACTCACTCTGTCTCTCACGTGCTACCATGTAAGATGTGCCTTTGTTACTCTTTCTCCTTCCACCAGGATTTATAAGTTTCTTGAGGCCTCCACAGCCATTTGGAACTGTGAGTCAATTAAACGTCTTTTCTTTATAAATTACCAAGGCGTGGGAAGTTCTTTTATAGCAGTGTGAAAACTGACTAATATTATACAAATACCTTCCATTTAGTTTTAAATTTTTGAGAAACAGAAGAATTATATAAACTAGAACAATGGTTCTTAGCAATGAAATGAAATACAGACTGTAGATGCAATTATATGATGCACTTGTGGGCTGATTTACTTACCTTCATTTGTAAACCCTCTACATTTACGAAGGAAATTCTTCAGATATAACAAGGAAAAAAGGAAATATTTAAATTTCAAAAGTAAAACATTAAGTCTCCCTATGAATTTCAAATAATAAACATGTCTTCAGTGATATCTTGATGTGCAAATACCCTAGAGTACATTCCTTTTTTATAGATATGATGTCAGCTCTATTTAAAAAACAAACCATTCAGTTTAATAACAAAAAAATCAGGTCTTTTCTATTTTAAACTATTTGAAGATGTATGTGTATATGCATGTGCACATGTGTGTATTCAAAGCTTTTGTTATCTGTGGCAGTTAATATTAGGTGTCAACTTGATTGTATTGAGGGATGCCTAAATGACTGGAAAAGTTTTGTTTCTGGGTGTGTCTGTGAGGGTGTTGCCAGAAGAGAAAAACATTTGAGTTGGTGAACAGGGAGAGAAAGTCCCATCTTCAATGTGGGTGAGTACTGTACAATTTGCTACTAGTATGCCTAGAACAAAGCAGGCAGAGATGGTGGAATAAGTTTGCTTGCTGAGTCTTCTGGCTCCATTTTCTTCCTCCTGTGCTGGAAGCTTGCTTTTGTTCCTCCTGCCTTTGGATATCAGACTCCAAATTCTCCAACCTTTGGATTCTTGGGTTTGCACTAGCGGCTGCCCAGGGGCTCTTTGCATAGTAGTATCTCACTGTGGTTTTAATTTGCATTTCCCTATTGACTAACGTTCTTGAATATCTTTCATGAACTTAATTTGACACTTCTTGAGTCTCTCCAAATCTTTTGCCCATTTTTAGTTCCTTTTTTTTATTATTTAGTTTTAAAGTGCTTTTTATATATATTTTAGGTACTAACCCTTTATCAGATACTACGTGATTTGAAAATATGTTCTCCAGTCTTCTTGATCTTCTCAATCTCTTAACAGTCAGTGTCTTTTGCAGAGAAAAAGTTTTAATTTTGATACAGAGAAATTTATCCACTTTTTTCCTCATAAATATCTTGCCTTGGGAATATCTAAAAACACATTGACTAACCCAGTGTCATAAAAATGTTCTCTTATGTTTTATCTACATGTTTTACAATTTTACATTTAGGCATATCATCCATTTAAACTAATTCTATATAAGGCATGAGATATGTGTTGAGATTTATATTTTTGCATGTATATTTCTAATTGCACTGGGATAGTTTTTTGAAAACATTTTTTTCATTGTCTTTCCATTTTTGTCTAATAGCAGTCAATCTCATTTGTATAGTTCTCTTCCATTTATTTATTTGTCCATTCTTCTGCCAATACCACTGGTTTGAGTGCTGTAAATTTAGCATAAGTCTTAAAATTAGATAGAGTAGATTCCCAAACTTTGTGATTTTTCAAAAGAATTTTATCTCAACTAGTTTATTTCCCTGTTCAAATAAAGAAATGCTATATCAGCTTTTTAACATCTAATTCTTGCTATCATTTTGATTGGAATTGCTTTCAACATAGATCAACTTGGGAAAACAATACATCTGAAAAATACTGAGTCTTTCAGTCCAAAAATAGGTTGTACATCTTTATTTCATGGCACATGAGAAGGAATGTGAGTTGGTATTAAGGACCTAGAGAAGCCCCAGTTGACTACTGGCAAAGAAATGGGAACCTTAGCCTGAAAATCACAAGAAAGTAAATTTGACCAATGACATGAATGAGCTTGAAAGTGGATTCTTCCACACAGCCTGCAGATGAGAGACTAACCCAGACTACACCTTAATTTTGGCCTTCTGAGACAATCTCAGCAGAGAAGTCAGAATGTCAGAATTCTTACCTGTGAAATTGTTACATAATGAATTTGTCTTGTTTTTAGTCACTACGTTTGCTGTTATTTGCTAAACTACAAGGAAAAGCTAATACAATACCTTCGTATAATCCCTTCTTCTTGAGTGTAAGTCGGACCTACAGACTTACTTCTAATGAATACAACACATTGAAAGGGATGGATATGAATTCCATAATTAGGTTATAAATGAGTTTTCACCCTGCTGATAATCTCTCACTATTGCCTGCTGCACTTGTGTATTGTAATGAAGCAAGCTGCCATGGTAGAGAGGCCAATGTGTGAAGGAACTGAGGACAGCATTTGGTTAAAAGCCTGTAAGTAATCGAGAACCTGACAGTAACACCCCATGAATAACTGAATATAAGAACTATGTGAGCTTCCCCAACTGAGCCTTCACATGAGACTCCAATCTTGATGTTTTTTCTTGATGGTAGAATAATGAACATGTGTAGTCTTAAGCCACTAAATTTTGGAATAATTTATTATAAAGCAGTAGATATCTCATAGATATTTTATTTTAACTTACCTATAACCATTTTGTGTGTGTGTGTGAGTATGTGTGTGTGTGTGTTATATATAACTTAGTGATTGCTCTAGGAATTACAATATACATGCATAACTTATTATAGTCTATTAAAATTAATATTTACAATTTCAAGTAAATGGTAAAAACCTTATAACCATATGTCCTGTTAACCTATCTCCCTTTATGTTGTAGTTTCCTATGAGGTAATAGGCAGTATAATGCCCCTTCCCCACACACAAAAAGATATTCACATCCTGAATCTTGAAACCTATTAATAAGTAAACTTACAAGGTAAAAGGGTCTTTGTAAGTGTGATTAAAGTTAAGAACTACTGTGTTTTGAATGCCTATGTCCCTCCAAAATTTATATGTTAGAACTTCAACCCCAAGAAGATAGTACTAAGAGGCAGGGCTTTTGAGAGGTGACTAGGCCATGAGGGCTCCACCTTCACCAATGGGATTAGATTTTTTTTATAAAGGAGACTTTCAAAAGCTACCTTGGACATTTATCTCTTTTCCATGTGAGGACACAGGATATGTCCCTTTTTGCATTTCTGTTTTTCCACCATGTGAGGACACATCATTTGTCTTCTCTGGAGGATGCAGCAACAAGGGGATGTCTTGGAAGCAGAGAACAACCCTTCGGCAGACACTAAATCTATCGGTACCTTGATCTTGAATTTCCAAGCCTCCAGAATGTGAGATATAAACTTATACCATTTATAATTACCTAGTCTGGGGCATTTTGTTATAGCAACCCAAACAGACTAAAACAAGGACCTCAATCTTATCCTAGACTGTTTGGATGGGCTCAGTCTCATCACATGCTCATTAAAAGTTGAGATCCTTTCCTGGCTGCAGTCAAAGAGATGTAATGAAAAAAGAAAGAGGAAGATTTGAAGTGTGAGAGGGACGTGACTCACTGTTGCTGAGTGAAGATGACAGAAAGGGACCATGATCCAAAGAATGCAAGCATCCTATAGAAGCTGGGAACAGCTCTCAGCTGACATCAAAAAGGGAAATAGGGACTTAAGTCTTACAATCATAATAAGCTGAATTCTGTTAACACCCTGAGAGAACAAGAAAATAGTTTTATACAGCCTTCAAGAAAGAATACACCCAAAACCATGGTTTCAGCCTAGTGAGACTCATGTCACACTTCTTATGTACAAAACTGTAAGATAATAAATCTATATTGCTTAAGTTGCTAAAGTTGTAGGAATTTTATGGCAACAATAGAAAACCAATATAAGTGAATCATATGTGTGTGTGTGTGTGTGTCTATGTACGTGTATATATACACACACACAAATGCACAGGCACACACACACAATTGTAAACTCCATTATATAATACTATGTTTCACTCTCAAGCATTATACATAGTTTAAGAAACTAAAGGGAGTAGAAATAGTGATTATATTTACCCATACATTCATTATCTCTATTGCTCTTCTTTCATTTTTAAATTTTTATGTTTTTATCATTTTTCTTAGACCAGAAGTTCTTCAGCTTTTTTTTTTTTTTTTAAGAGAAGATCTGCTGTTGATGAATTCCCTAGCTCTCTTTCATTTAATAATGTCTTTATTTCACCTTCATTCTTGGAAGATGTTTTTACTGGTTATAGAAATCTGGGTTGACAGTTATCTGTATTTATCATGTCAAAAAATATTGTTTCACTCTCTTCTGGTCTCAGTGACTACTAATTTTTTATTTATCTTTAGTTTTCATCAGCTGATTTATATATATATATATATAATTTTATTTTTTGCTTATACTGTTGGTGTTCATTGAGCCTCTTGGTTCTGTAAATTTTTTATGTTCTTTATTTAATTTGAGATGTTTTAAACTAGTATGTCTTTTTTTTATTTTCGTACCAGTCTCTTTCCTCGCTCCTCAATCTTCAATGACATCAATTTTAGACCTTTTAATATTGTTCCACAAGTCTCTAAGACTCAGTTTATTCCTATACTGTTTTTTTCTTTCCTATACAATTTGAATAATTTATACTGACCTAAATTCAAATTCAAAATATACACTTTCTCATATACACTGAGAGACTCTAACAAATATTTTTTTTTTGTTTTCACATCTTAAGTCTAAAATTGTCATGATTACTTTTTGTAGCTCCTATGTCTTTGCTGAGAAAGTTTACCTTTCCATTCATTTCAAGAGTGCTTGACCTTATTCATGTACTAAAATGTTGATTGACCCTAATTCCAACCTTAAGGCCATCTTGGGGTTGGCATATGGTAATTATCTTTTCTCTTAAGAGAATTAAACATTTTCTGGTCCTTTGTATGTCAAATAATTCTGGAACATTTTACATATATTGGGACTGTGAGTACTGTAAAAAGAAAACCTCTAGAGAATATTGTTTGTTTTTTGTGTTAGCATGCAGTCAAACCAGTTAGGTTCAGATTACAATTCCTAATTCACCGCCTTCTGTGAGTTGTGGTTCCAATATAGTTTAGCTTTTGTAAGCTACTTTGCAAGCCTACTTCCAATGTATACCACCTAGGGACAAGTCTGGGACCTGGGCAGTGGTGTACATCATATTTCAATTATCTAAGTGTTTCTATGGTGCTTTGTTTTAGTTGTACAGTGTAACCCAGGGGTTAGTCTAAGGCTTCATACATAAATTTTAAAAATTCAATTCTCTCTTCTCTATAGTTTTCCTCATACTTTCTGGTTTCCAGGGGCTCCTTTCCTAGACCCTGGCCACAAACTCATTATATTGTCTACATTTCCTATGACTAGATCATCCTCTGGACAAAGTAGTAAGTAAAAAGAGAATAAAAATAATGGTACCCCCTCAACATTCTTTAGAACATATATATTTCTTTTCCAAATTCATCTGGTGAGAGAGAAGGACTTTCAGAATTTTAAGTACCTATCCAGCTGCTGTCACCCTGCCAACACAGGAGTACACCTTCATAAATGGGGCTTGCCTCAGATCAGAGCTAGAAAAGTAAAAAAGGAAAGAAGAATTATGGTAATTTTCTCCTACACGCATATTTTCTATCTCAGAGAAGCCCATTTCCCAGTCTTCTGCTATGAAAGAGGATTTTTCTTGGAGCTTTCTTTGTCAATGCAGAGAGAAATTCCATGCTTTGGGGCACCTGAAATCTAAACCCAGAGATACGGGAAAGACAAACAAACAAACCAGGAAATTTGGTGGTGGCTCATGCCTATAATCCCAGTGCTTTGGGAGGCTGCAGCGGGGGAGGAGGATTACTTGCTTGAGTAACATAGCAAAACCTGTGTCTCAACAAAACAAAACAAATCCAGGAAACTTACCACTGTATTGCTCATTTTTCAGATTTTGATTTCTCTAGTAAATCTTTCTGGTATTATTTACTTTTCAGAGTCATCAGATAGTTGCCTTGTGTAATGTGTCGGAATTCTAGTTGTTTTCAGTAGGAGAAATAGGGTGGAGTGGGTCTACTCCTTCTTAACTGAAACTAGAGATTGCTATTTTAAGATGGCATTCACATTGCCTACATTCCTTCATCTCTTTCACTTCTCTAAGGTTTCAACTATCAGCTTCTTGCTTTGTGGCTTATTTTCTTAGTAATAAATCATATTTTATCATATGACTCCCTAGTACGTATCACAGTGTTATTTCCGTATTTAATGATGACTATCTCTTAAAAAGAAGTGATCCATTTTTGCTTTCCAAACCTGTTTGGGAAAAGGTAGGCTACCAAAATTAAACAATTCCTTTACAATAGAACTTCTGAAGTCTTTAATATGTTAATGTGGATTCTAAATTTCTAGAAGGGGAATACAATGAATACAATTTCCAAACATATGTAATCTCTAAATATTTTTCCTATGAAACTAAAGTTCTTTAGAACACAATTCGTGCAAGTCTAACTACTAACTCCACATATCTTACAGAATTTATGTTATTCACCCCAACTTATCTTTCTTCTGATCTTATTAGATGCTATTCTAGGACCACTGTAGGGTGTACCTTTTGTACATTTAAAGAACTATTCCAGATCTTTGCTAAAATAACTCTGCTTTTACCAACATTAAACTTAAGCTGCCACCTAACATTGCCAAATATTCTGAAGACAATTCATAGAAAGAATGTAGAGAATGGCTTAACTTTAAACATAGCCTATGAATGTTGTAGCTAATTCAGTTAGAGATAGGCACATTTAATAGGCTTTATAAAAATAGCCTTAAAATTAAAGGTGCAAAGATTGGAGAATAATAGCATTGTTTTTATCTTTTGAATGAGATAGTAACAAAAAGATTTGGTGACTGATGAATACCAAAGTAATACATAAGAAAATACTTGACCCAAATGAGAAACTCTGTAAGAAACTAATAAAAATCAGTATCATGTAAAAGAAACTCCATATGTGAAATATTATGCCACATGCTTATGGTACAAATCTATAGTTGCTTCCACAGTATCTATTCTTTTTCTTGAGAATTCCTGATATAGGTTTGGGGATTTCTGCAATTCTGAGGATGAGCTAAATATAATAAGATATGACAATAATTATATTATATATGCCTAGATAGCAAGATTATTTAAGGGGTGGCCATGAGATTCAAGATGAAATTTAATGTCAGCCTCTCTCCTGGGAATGTCTGAACAAAAGAAACCTCTTTGCTCTAGACCATATATTATACAGATGTGAAACAGTGGAACAAATGTAGCTATTTTCTTCTATGAGTGAATAAAGTCAATACACAAAGGAAGCCAGAATTTAGAAAAAACAATTGCAAAGCAATACAGCCAATCTTTGATGTTACCTTTTGATTTTTTTCAGTAAAAGAAATTGTATTCATTATGGGTTGTGGAGTAACAAATTGTCCCAAATGTATTGGCTTAAAATAATAATAAGCATTTATTATCTCTTATGTTTTCAGAAAGTCCAAATTCAGACTGCATACCATGGGATAGCTTATCTGATTCATAATTAAGGGCCTTAGCTGAAACACTCTAAGGCTTGAAGGCTGTGAGCTGGAGTCATTTGAAGTTTATTCACATGTGCATTTGGAAACTGATGCTGGCTGGACAGTTGGGGAACTAGCTGGGATCATTGGTTGAAACACCTACACATGGCTTCTCCATGCTGAATAGGCTTTGTCTCACCATGGTATCTAGGTTCCAAAAGAAAAGCAGAGAGAGAGAGGAGGGAGGTGAGGGAGAGAGGGAGGAAAGAAGGGGAGAGAAAAGAGAGAGAGAGAGAGAGAAGCTACGGTGCCTTTTATTACCAAATCAAAATTCATGCAAGATTTCCTCTGCTTCATTCTGTTGCATCTCTTACTTGAAGAAGTGTATCTACTTTTTAGGGAAAGGAAATACGAACTTCCATATTTCCATGGAAGTGGTCAATATCACATTATAAGAAGGATATTGAGGAGTATGTATTGGTAGAACTATCTTTTTAAATCTACAATATAAACCATTAACATACATATATTGTGGATGCCAATTTCAGTTAGATTATTTGTTGTTTGCACTAAAATACACAATTTGCATCACACTTACATGTGTTATTTTCATTTAGTGTGCACATCTCTAGGAGGAAGGTACTTTTAGTACTTGTATCAGAGTTCTCCAGAGAAACACAACAAATAGGATGATAAGATAGATAACTGATAGCCAGATAGATAGATAGATAGATAGATAGAAAAGAAAGATGTAGATTTTAAGGAACTAGCTCATGCGATTGTGGGAGCTGGCAACTTCCAAATCAATAGAGAAAGGCAACAGGCTGTAAACTCAGGCAAGAGTAATGTTGCAGTCTTGAGTTTGAAATCTACAAAGCAGCTGGTGGGCTAGCAACTCACGCAGAGCTGATGTTGTAGTCATGAGTTCAAAATTTTTAGGGCAGGCCAGCAGGTTGGAGACACAGGCAGGCTTTCTATGTTGTAGTCATGAGTCAGACTTCCTTCTTGGAAGTAAAGTCCTCCGTTGAAACCAGGATTTTTCTTAACACTTTTGATCCATTGGATGATGTTTACCCACATTATCAAAGGTAATCTCCCTACTTAAAGTCACTGATTATTTATGTTTATCACATTTAGAAAATACCTTCACAGCAACATCTAAACTAGTGTTTAACCAAAAAACTAAGCACCACAGCCTAGACAAGTTGACATATAAAATTTAACCATCACGGCTTACCCCTTGTCAGCTTGACACCCATACACATGTGCTTAAGCCATACTTACTCGCTAAATAGAGACAATAGCAAACTCATACTTTCACTTAACATGATAGAACTGTCCTGTGTACAAATGAAAACACACTAGGCTGAGCACAGTGTCTCACACCTGTAATACCAGCACTTTGGGAGACTGAGGCAGGTGGATTGCTTGAGCCCAGGAGTTCGAGACCAGCCTGGGTAACATGGCAAAACCTCATCTCTACAAAAAATACAAAAAAAATACATATATATATATAGCTGGGCATGGTAGCACATGCCTGAAGTCCCAGCTACTTGGGGAGGTGTGGGGAGAATCACCTGAGCCCAGTAGGTCAAGGCTGCAGTGAGCTGTGATTGTGCCACCGCACTCCAGCCTGAGCAACAGAGTGAGACACTGTCTAAAAAAAAAAAAAGCTAACAAATTAATCCTCAGAACAGGATGCAAAGTCCTTCCGTGTCGTTCATGCTTCTCTTGATACCCTGTAATTTAAATACCATGATGTAAACTTAAAAATACTTAAGTACTGTGATGTAAAGTTGATGTATCTCATGTTGCACGATAAGAGAATAAGAGAAAAAAGAAAACATATGTTTGCTTATCAACACACATATACATATTCATAACAAAACAAAGTACTCATAAAAATTATAGTCTTCATTTCTGCAATTGGTCATATGGTCATAGCGTTTTTATAATTACTTTTTACTATCCATTTCATTTCCCCCTTTGTCCTCAGACAGCACTTCTATTAGTCATGGTTCTTTGCCTGGTGGGGTAAACTAAACAGTTATTCCTGCCACGTCTGGGCCATTAGTAACCTTGCCTGAATTTTGTTGTTGTAGTTTTCACTAGATTTAATCACAGGGAATACTACTACTAAAGAAGTGCTAATGGATCTTCTGTATTTTACATACTCATTCTTTCCCGCATTGCGTGGTAGCTGCCAACTCTCCCTTGATAAGCAGGATCAATTATGTCTAGTACAGTAATTCCCTTCTTTGCCTATTGATTCAAAGGCATGAGGAACCCAAAATGGTCACTTAGCCATCTTAACTTCCAGTTTAAGGAATCATTGTTTTGTCTCCCAGTGGAAACAGTCTTCACTTTCAAACTAAGTCCTTCAGGATGACAGAGAATAAAGTTTCAGAAATAAGATGTAAAAATCTTTCTAGGGTGTCCCTAAAGCTGAGTGGTACCACGGCCATTTTCACCCTTTGATTCCCGGACCCATAAATCCTGGCTGTGGGAGAAACAACCCTATACAGTGAATGCTGATTTT
The DNA here is from genome assembly GCA_036589455.1 of Ateles fusciceps. Classification (NCBI taxonomy): domain Eukaryota; kingdom Metazoa; phylum Chordata; class Mammalia; order Primates; family Atelidae; genus Ateles; species Ateles fusciceps. The sequence goes on along the minus strand of JAZHEH010001040.1, from coordinate 3,600,706 downwards.
AAATGTAGACAGTACCTATTTTGAAAATGTTTTAAGATTGAAAACCAGAATGTTTAATAACTATTCTAGGGTTACTCAACTAATAAATGGGAGAGAAAATATTTGAAGTCAAGCTCTCTGACACGAAGATATCTTCCATAATAACTCAATGTTGTGTATTGAGTTTGAGAGTTTTTTTTAATTGCATTTTAGGTTTTGGGGTACATTTGAAGAACACGCAAGATTGTTGCATAGGTACACACATGGCAGTGTGATTTGCTGCCTTCCTCCCCATCACTTATATCTGGCATTTCTCCCCATGCTATCTCTCCCCCCAACTCCCCACTCCCTGCTGTCCCTCCCCTATTTCCCCTGACAGACCCCAGTGTGTGATGCTCCCCTCCCTGTAAAAAAGGCTTTCAGCATTGTGGCTACATCCAGATTTGACTCTGGTTAGTTTATGAACTGCTTTTAGGTTTCAGAAAGTTTTCTATTTACTTCCTCAGGTTCATTCTTCACCCTTCTTTATCCAGCTTTGTGTCTATACTCTGGACACTGGCTTTATAGACTGCATCAAACAGTCTCCTTTGCTTTCTGGTTTCTGGTTAAGTATGGCCAGAAGGAGATGCAAAGGTGGAAGAAAAGATAAGTCATGGTATTTACTCTTCTGCTCTGTCACTGATGCTCTGTAATGTGTGCATGGCTATTTTCTTTGGACAGTTCCATCATTTGTGGACTTAAACAATGTCTTCTCTTTCACTGTGGCATTCCACACAATGTCAACTCTGGGAAAGCAACTTATGGTAAAAAAAGTGTGACAATTGGCACACACTCATATTACCATGTGCCTGAGCAATAATAAACAACTGGCTTAAAAGAATAGTGGAATGACCATTTGAAGACTCATTAGTAATACATCTGGGAAATCATCCTGGGAGTCTTCTGAGGTTTCTACCCCATTAAGATATCTATATCTACCCAAAAGAAAATAGTTATATCAAAAACATAGCTGCACTCATGTTTCCCTTCATCCCTCCCTTCCTTCCTTCCTTTCTCCCTCCCTCTCTCCCTTTCTCCCTCCCTCCCTCCTTCCTTCCTTCCCTTTCTTTCTCTTTCTTTCTTTATTTATTTTTCTTTCTTTCTTTCTCTCTCTCTCTCTTTCTTTCTTTCTCTTGTCTGACTAGCTCTGCAAAAGATGAAAAGTGGACATAGGCGGTATTATCACTCCATCAGGGTCTAGAGAGTTATCTGCCTCTCTGAAGATATCATGATTTCAAAGACCAGCAAGCAAAATTAAAACATTGCAATTTTAAATGAAAAAAGTTAATGCAAATGTCAATCTAAAACAATGACGTTCTAAAATAAATTAAATTCATAACATGTATAACTGGGTAAGTTTTTAAAATTACTAAGAATGTAAAGCTAATAAAGAAAAAAAATTTCAGAGAAAACTAATTCCAGGACTGTAGCTTAATGTTCTAAGAAAACAGCCATGTAGAACATCCACGCTGTGATGCAATGCACCATGTGGGACTGCCCATGTCATCACCTACTCTACAGCGGCTAATAGTGTCAGCACAGAGGACACAAAATGAAATAAAATGTTCTCTCTGAAATATGCCATCTGAAATAATATATCTACTTTCTGAACACAGGAGTGCCTGTATTGCAGTGAGTCTCCAGCTTTGTGTTACCCGCCACCAAAAGCTAAAAAAACAGCAAGAGATATCTGAGGAGTTGCCCTCACTGCAAGGAATCATGAATTTCTGTGCATCCAATGCTAGAGAAGAATGAATTCAGCATGGACCCTATGGCAAGCATTTCTGAGAGGACTCAAGGAATATACAGCTACAATAAACACTCCTGTTTCTGATAATGAGATAGAAAATTGAACTTATAATTTATTTAGTTTTAAAAAAAAATCAAACAGAATTGAGCAGAAGCTGAAACTTTTGAAAGCTTTCATTAATTAAGATACAATGAATGGCAATCCGTCTATATGAGTTCTTTTAAAAAGTGTCAACAGTGGACAATGCATGGAACCAGATATATTCATAAATTTTATTTTAAAGTAATGATTTTTACAATAATAATATGTTATCAGTTATCAGTATAAATCCTACCTAAAGAAAATAGACCCAGGAGTCATACATTCAACTCCTCAGGTTTATGTCATGTTGCATAAGCGTTATAAGCTGTGAGTTACCAAAGTGAATATGTAAAATTTACCCCCTTGCTAATTTTCACTTCTCTTGTTTAGAGCAGACTCGGGCATGTATATTATGGAAGATTACCCATGGAAAAAGTTGTGGTTCTAACTTTTCTTCCTCTCTCTCTACCTTCTCTTGCAAGAAAAGGGTAGGAATTTCAGAATTAAGGTTTGGCAGTCCTTTCTCTTCCTTTGATGATGGAATAAGATTTGGTCTTACTAATACTATGCTTTAATGTAGAAGAAATATGGTAAGAGAATCAGATCTAGTCATCTCTTGCTATTAGATGTGGATTTTCTCTTTTTTCTATTCTGGCTTTTTAATAAAAACAAAAAACTGATGAATACTTAAGAAAATTTTTTGAAATAAATGCATGCTAGTTACAAATATACATATTCCAGATGTATTGAACGGAAATAAGTTTCTAGAATTAAGATGCCCTGTTTGGTTTATTTTTATAACTTTTATAGAATGAATTATTTAATCTACTATTTTTCTAGTTGTTCTTATATTCCACCACATACTAATGTGATACTCACAAAAAAGACAATTTTTGTGTGGTATTCAGATTGATCATGAATATCTTGCAGGCATCTTCCTCAAATAACAGGCAATATCAAGAAACTTAAAGAAGGTAACTGATTTGCCTAGGATCACACAGCTAGTAAGAAATTACCCCCAGTGTTCTTCACTGTTGTTTTGATGTGAGTAGAGTCCAATAGCTTACCAAGTTTCGAATATCAAATCAATGTCAGTGAACAAGATACAAACTACTTGAGATAAATCAAAGACCACTATTTTTGTAAACTCTGAAAAGAACCACAGATAACTACAAAGAGAATGTGTATATTTTATGTGGCCCAGGGTTTAATTAAAAAAAAAAAGACTTTTAAATAGTTTGAAGATGTCATATCTTAATCAGATGATGGGATGTGCTTAGACAAATACCAAAATATAAGGAAAAATCTGGACTATAATTGAAATGTTTCCTTGTTTTTCCCTCATACTGCTTCACACTTACACTACAATGCAGTAACTTTGTTTTAACTGAATACTTAAACTCCTCAACAAATAAGTTTAATTTTTTGATTAAATTTTAATTGTGCATATCATAGAATTCTATAAATTTTGTATAATTTCTCATGTTCCCTATGTAAACCTTCTGTGTGCCAGACATTGTGCTGGAGACTGGCATGTTAGACAATATGTAAGCTATGATGGTACTGCTGTATTATTTGACCTGCTCTGGGCCACTTTGAATGAATTTATCAGAATTCTGTGACAAGAAAATGAAAAGAACAAATCATAGTTGACAGTAGTAAAACATGCCTGAGCTTTGATTGATTACACTCACAGTCATACACAAGAGAGGCTTTCCTTCAATTTTCACTATGAGAACATTATTTAAAAATATACATAATGCAGGGATGGTCAGTTCTAGACTGCTACCAAAATATAAAGAAACATAGGTAATTATTTTCCAGGTATTGGCCAACCATCATTACTCATCCTTTTCTTCCAGGGCAAGTGTTACATTTATGTCCACCTTTAGGTGTTTGGCAATATTCTTTGTAGTTATATGTGTTCTTCAAAAGGTCTGAATTCATGTTTCATGGAACAAATCTTGCATGAACTACACAGGTCCAGAGATTTAGATTTCTTACGATTCTCTTCCTCCTCAATTATACTCCTTCATTTTCTACCCAATACTCTCTAGTGTAGTGCTTATCAACCTTAGTGTACATCAAAATCCTAAGGAAAGTTTGTTAAAATACATATTTTGAAGCATTTCTCAAAAATTTTGAGTCATTAGGTCACAGACAAGAATCAAGAACCTGCATTTCCCACAAGTAATACTGATGCTGCTGATCTGCCAGACAGATGTTGATTAGCACTGATGCTGCTGATCTGCCAGACAGATGTTGATTAGCACTGATGCTGCTGATCTGCCAGACAGATGTTGATTAGCACTGATGCTGCTGATCTGCCAGACAGATGTTGATGAGCACTACTCTAGTGGCTTGCTACAGAAGGTGTGTTCTGCAGACCAACAGCATCACCATCACCTCAAAGTTTGTTAGAAATGCAGAATTGTGGCTCAACCATAGATCTACAAAATGCTTTCCTCAGGCGGAGTCATTGGGTGAAATTATACATAGGATATAATGTTATTGCTAGTAGATAGAAAGCACAGACCCTTTAATCCTCTATGACCTGTGCTCAGTTTACTTGCCTATGGGTTAACCTGTGCTTGCTTGTGGCAGTTTGCAAATGTAGCCACATTACCTGTAGCCACTGCCATGAAGGGGTGGAGTTCATATCCTTATTTTTTGAATCTGGACAGACCATGTCATTTGCTTTGATCCACAGAATGCACTGAAATTAGCACTAGGAAAATATAAAACACGGTTTTAAGAAACCTATCAGCTTTTTCTCTTGATGTTCTAGGGACTTCTGCCACTAGCACCATATGAAAAAGCTCAGGCTAGCAACCAGGATGATGAGGGACATATGACTCACTGTTGCCCTAATCAACAGTCTGACAACCCCAGAAGAAAATCTGCCTGTTTGACTGGCAGCTGACTACAGTTACATGAGTGAATCTAGTCACGGTCAGCAGAAGAACTGCACAGCAGAACCTAGACAATAATAGCCATGCCACAAAATTGTGAGCTAAATATATGGTTGTTGGTTTTAGTCATTAAGATCTGAGGTGGTTTGTATGTAGAAAAAGATACTGATCCATTCAGGACATAGGCGAAGGCAAGGACTTCATGACCAAAACACCAAAAGCAGTGGCAACAAAAGCCAAAATAGACAAATGGGACCTAATCAAACTCCACAGCTTCTGCACAGCAAAAGAAACAGTCATTAGAGTGAGTTGTCAACCAAGAGAATGGGAAAAAATTTTGCAGTCTACCCATCTGACAAAGGGCTGATATCCAGAATCTACAAAGAACTAAAACAGATTTACAAGAAAAAAACAAGCCCATTCAAAAGTGGGTGAAGGAAATGAACAGACACTTTACAAAAGAAGACATACATGAGGCCAACAAACATATGAAAAAATGCTCATCCTCACTGGTCATTAGAGAAATGCAAATCAAAACCACATTGAGATATCATATCATGCCAGTTAGAATGGCGATCATTAAAAAATCTGGAGACAACAGATGCTGGAGAGGATGTAAAGAAATAGGAACACTTTTACACTGTTTGTGGGAGTGTAAATTAGTTCAACTATTGTGAAAGACAGTGTGGCGATTCCTCAAGGACCTAGAAATAGAAATTCCATTTGACCCAGCAATCCCATTACTGGGTATATATCCAAAGGATTATATATCATTCTACTATAAGGACACATGCACACGAATGTTCATTGCAGCACTGTTTACAATAGCAAAGACCTGGAACCAACCCAAATGCCCATCGATGATAGACTGGACAGGGAAAATGTGGCACATATACACCATGGAATATTATGCAGCCATCAAAACAATGAGTTCGTGTCCTCTGTAGGGACATGGATGAACCTGGAAACCATCATTCTCAGCAAACTGACACAGGAACAGAAAATCAAACACTGCATGTTCTCACTCACAGGCAGGTGTTGAACAATGAGAACACATGGACACAGGAAGGGGAGCATCACACACTGGGGTCTGTCAGGGGAAATAGGAGAGGGACAGCGTGGGGTGGGGAGTTGGGGAGAGAGAGAGCATGGGGAGAAATGCCAGATATAGGTGATGGGGGAGGAAGGCAGCAAATCACACTACCATGTGTGTACCTATACGACAATCTTGCATGTTCTTCACATGTACCCCAAAACCTTAAATGCAATTAAAATAAATAAACAAATAAATAAGAAAAAGATACTGATAATGACTTCCCCTTAATAATTTCCTTTGACATCTATGAAGACTAATAAATAGAGAATTATGATAGAGCAGGCTCTGAGGCTTCTCCTGTTACTAACTGCTTGGCTCTATTCTTCTTCACTAGGTGAAAAATAATCACTGAGAATAGATCAAAAACCAAATTGTAATTCTTTTAGCAAATAAAACAAGCAAACAGTAATCCAAAAAATAGAAAAACACCTGTCTTACTTTTATAAATCACATATAGGGGGCTGGGCCCGTTGGCTCACACCTGTAATCCCTACACTTTGGGAGACAAGGTGGGCAGATTACCTGAGGTTAGGAGTTTGAGACCAGCCTGACCAACACAGAGAAACCCCATCTCAGTTAAAAATACAAAATTAGCCATGCGTGATGGCGCATGCCTGTAATCCCAGCTACTTGGGAGGCTGAGGCAGGAGAATTGCTTGAACTCAGGAGGAGGAGGTTGCCGTGAGCCGAGATCGTGCCATTGCACTCTAGCCCGGGGGAACAAGAGTGAAACTCCGTCTCAAATAAATAAATAAGTAAATAAAATAAATAAATAAATAAATAAATAAAATCACATATAGGAAAAATATTGAATGTTGAATGTGTTCTTGAAGAATATAAAAGAATTCACTTGGGAAATCCAAGTCAACCATCGAGAAGGAGCCTCAGGAGTGGCTGTTATAGGCACTCACAACCTCTATTTCCTTGGATATTTATGGCACCAGGTGCTTGTATGCATTTGAGGATATATTCAGATTGATTTGGCAAAGTTTTAGCCTCATGGTCTGGACATATTTCTCTTATAATACAAAGTATAAAAAGATGACAAATTTTCTCAGATAAATTCCTTGTATTAGCAAAATTGTTACCAAGATTCTTTTAAAATTGTCTTCAATTAGAAAAGCTAACATTTGAGTGCATTTAGTAATACAAGCAGTTGGAAATAACCAAGAAAAAATTGCTAAACAATAATAAAATGGGAAATTTCTTTAAGTAAATTTTGCAAAAAATCTGAAGCTACTAAAATTAAATCAGGGTAAAACTTGCACAAAATGAGACAAATCAATGTATAAAATTTAGGCCTGTAAACAGACCCTATTTTATATGAGAATTGAGCATTTGATGAAGGACAAATCAGTAAATTCTATCACATATTAAATATATTATGAAGCTACATTTATCTAATAGTGTAATATTGACGCTTTAGTAGATAAAAGAATGGAAAACAATATAGTACATTATAAGACACAATTTACTATATGTTAAATGAAGCTGGCATCCCATATAGGTGGAAAACAGATAACTTGATCACTAAGGAGTGCTTGGTTAAATGTGTGAAAAAAAAATTAAGTTATACTCTATCATGCCTTATACATAAAATATATTCAGATGATCCAAGTTAAAATTTTAATTAAAAAGCTAATTATATATTAGGAAAAACTGGAAGAATTCTTCTTTCATTATTGATTAAAAATGACATTCTAATGTATGACAATGAAACCAGAACCAGTAAAGAAAAACTAATATAAAAATCTACAATAATAAACAAAACATTTGCTTGACAAAACACTGTAAAAAAAATTAAAAGAAGGGTAATTCTTGAAAAATTTTTTAAAAATTCCCACAAGAAATAAAAATGGTTTTAACTATATGTAAAGATGTTACAATCTCATTCATAGTAAAATAAATGCAAAATAAAACAAGATAGCTATTTTGTTTTGACAGATGAAGATCAAAAGTTTTGTTACTCATGGGATAAACAATAACATGGGAAAGTAAATGAGTATTCCCTTACAGGTGGCAATTTGAAAGTATCAATCAAAATTACAATCCATACAACATTTTACTCAGCATTTCAACTTCTTAACAGTATTCCTACAGCTATAATTGCATGTAAGCAAAATCACATATTTAGAAGGTTTATAATTAAAGACTTATTTGTTATGATAAAGGAATCTACTTAGAATATATGTTTGTCAATAAAGGACTGGATACGTAAGTTAGGATGTTATGAAGCTACTATGATAAATCAGACAGTTCAGATGAAACTGATATGGAATTATTACCAAGATGTACATTTTTAAGCGGAAAAAAGTTCAGATGCATAACAGCTTGTGTAGTATGCTATCTACTTAAATGTTCAAATAATAAATATGTACATGCATAAATTAGCATATAATTCAATGAAAACATGCAAATAAAAATGGTAAGAATGGTTGTGGTGCAAAAAAAAAAAAGGTAAAAAATTAGAGAACATGAACAGGTGGAAGACTTAATTTCCAACATTAATTCTTTCTAATTTTTTAAATGTAAGTATCTAATTGAAGACACTATCATTACTAATAATAATTTGAAACAAATTCATATAAAATTATTTAAATGTGGCCCTAGAGAATTTGTTAGTTACTTGGAAAAATGCATTTTAGAGTTTCAATTCATACCTAATCAAAATAAATGCCAGCTGGCTGGTAAATTAATGGGAAAACAAAGTTCATTTTTTTAGAAAAAAATACATATTTATGTAAGCTATGAAAGAGAATAAAACTTTCCAAATTTAAAATAATTTAGAATTACATGAAATTACTGTTAGATTTGACAACAGTAAAAAGTCAATTTATGTTTAAAAGTAACAATAGTTAAATAAAGAACAAATATAAAAGTTTGCAGCAGATACATCAACTGTGTTTAATATCCTTGATGAGTGAAAAGCTTATGAGTTACTGAAGAAAAAAATCAGGATATAAATTGATTACTAGAAAATGAATACAAATGTACTAATCATTTTCAATAAAGAAAATCCAATTAGAACATAATATATGAAAAAAATTCGCATGAATTTGTAACAGGAAAGAATTCAGGGAAGAGTCCAGTTTCCAAATTGAAACTGGACTCGTTTTCATTTCAAAGAAATGAAAATTAAGACAATAACAATTTATCCTATTAAAAGATTTTTAAAATGTGAATAACCAGTTTAATTGCATTTGAAATCAAATTAATACTAAAACACTGCTGTATATTTATATATATACACACATGTAAATGCAGATTTGTTACATAAATAAACATGTGCCATGGTGGTTTGCTGCACCTGTCAACCTATCACCTAGGTATTAAGCCCCGAATGCATTAGCTATTTATCCTGATGCTCTCCCTCCCCTGCACTCCCTATCCCAACAGGCCCCAGCGTGTGTGGTTCCTCTCCCCTGTGTCCATGTGTTCTCATTGTTCAGCTCCTACTTATAAGTGAGAACATGTGGTGTTTGGTTTTCTGTTACTGTATTTGTTTGCTGAGGATAACAGCTTGTCACTCCCTCCATGTCCCTACAAAGGACAATGATCTTGTCCCTCCTTTTCTAAAATGGATAAAGAAAATGTGGTACATATACACGATGGAATACTATGAAACCATAGTATTCCATCGTGTATATGTACCACATTTTCTTTATCCATTTTATCATTGACAGGCATTTGAGTTGATTCCATGTCTTTGCTTTTGTGAAAAGTGCTGCAATGAACATACATGCATGTATCTTTATAACAGAATGATGCATATTCCTTTGGATATATACTCAGTAATGAGATTGCTAGGTCAAATGGTATTCCTGGGCTATTCCCGTTAAACTACCATTGATATTCTTCACAGAATTAGAAAAAACTACTTTAAAATTTATATGGAACCAATAAAGAGCTTGTATAGCCGAGACAAATCTAAGCAAAAAGAACAAAGCTGTAGGCATCATGCTAACTGACTTCAAACTATGCTACAAGGCTGCAGTAACTAAAGCAGCATGGTAAGGATACCAAAACAGTCGCATACACCAATGGAACAGGATAGAGATCTCAGAAATAAGACCACACATCTACAACCATCTGCTCTTCAACAAACCTGACAAAAACAAGCAATGGGGAAACAATTCCCTATTTAATAAATGGTGCTAGGAGAACTAGCTAGCCATATCCAGCAAATTGAAACTGGACTCCTTCCTGACACCTTATACAAAAATTAACTCAAGATTTACTTAAATGTAAAACCCAAACTATAAAAACCCCAGAAGAAAATCTGGTATACATATTTTTAAAGAAAATCAGGAAATGTATAATAACTTTGACAAAATCATTCTTTTATTAATATCTTCTTGTGAAGTAAACTAATACCTTAAAAATGACTTATACACAAATATTTAGAGTAATTTTATTTATATTATGAAACTGGAAACAATGTAATAACTGTTAAATGAATTACTATGTGTTTTCAGGTAAATAGGGAATTGGGATTTGAGGTTGGTTAAGGGAAAATCAAGCCAATGTTTCTCTGTCAAATTGCTTTACTGCCAAAAGCAGAGGATACAAAAAATCAGAAAGACAAGTCTATTAGCATGTAACCTTGGATCAGAAAAATAGTAAGACTCAGTTGGCTCAATCTAATCTTAAGCAGTCAAATATTTTTAAAACTATCAAGATCATTTTCTAAGTTTTGCAGGTTAACATATGTTCATATCTGTAAGTGATCATTCACATAGAGACACTCAACTTTTCCTAAAACTCTCAAATTCTGGTTTTAACATCTCAGAGGTTAACAACTAATTTTTCAACTTGATTTTTTTCTGATAATGACTATTCATCATTTTCTGACCCAGTTAACCATTGTTTTAAGTTAGGAGTCAGCTAAGCTATCCCAATTATGATGTATATGTGAAATGGAATATTGTACAGACATTACACATTAAGTTTGTCACGGAGGGGGAGTTCATAATAATTAAAACTGTGATTATGTGAAAAGCAGCACACATTGCATCAATAAAGACAATTAATTTTTTTTAAAGGACACTAAAAATAGCAGTGACTACTTGTGGATAGCAAGGATTATAATTTACCACACAGACAACTTTACAAAAATACTCATATAATTTTTAAAATAAAATATGTTTAATTTTCATGGTTTGTCATGAGATTTTTTAGTAACAACACAGAATCAGCCAATTGGGAACATTTTGGCAAACTTATAAAAGAAGTAATGAAGATTTTTGCTACAGTTCTATTTTATAACCCTAGCTCCTCCTCCTGACTTTCCACTATTCTTCCAGGAACTTAAACTCCCTGTTTGCTTTATCTCCTTCTTCTGTTTGCCTTGCACATATTTCCCTCTACAACTCTCCACTATTTCCCGTTCCATTGTTGATCAGTTAATTCTGTGGTTTTACTTTTCTTTGCTTTTTCCAAGTCACAAGAAGCTGACAGTTTCCTAATCTGATGTCCAAGTTAATCTTGCATTCATTTTTTTTTCATTTTTCAAGGCTACATTTTCAAGAAATATTTTTATGGTTAGAAATTTTAGGATTAATGGAAGACATTCCTTTATTTATAAAAACTATGCTCACCCCTACATTTTCTTTGTTCCCTGATTCTGGAATTCTTACAAGAAAGATGTTGGCCCTGTAGAACATCCTCAATAGCATATTACTCTTCTCTCATGTTTTCCAGCTCTTTGGCATTTTCACCTATGTTATGAGAGATTCCCTTGATTTTAACTACCAGATTACCAGTTTGGTCATTAGCCCTAATCAACCTATTATTGTATCTATTCATTAATTGTATTTTTAATATACTTTCCACTCCATTCTCATTGCAGTCTTTTCTAGTTTTACTAGTGAAATATATTCTCAAATCTCCAAGATGATTTTAAGTTCTCTCCTACTTCTTCCAAGTAGTTACTTGAACGTTCTTGTTTATGCTAGGAATATTCCCCCAAGAGTTTGTTCATATTGATGCTTCAAGGGCTGTTAACGGGAATAGACAGATGGTACAGATTTCATTGAGAGTTGTGTACATCTATTTCCTTAACAAGACTCACTCATAAATGGTAAAGCTGACAGCACTAGGTTTTCCTCTTGGGCAACCTTGGAAATAATAGCTCACACCACTAATGCTTCAGGTTATTGTGTTTCCTGAATACTTTTCCCTACTGGGCCTGTATTCCATATTCCATTTTCCAAGATTTCTACTCTTCTGGCTTCCTTTCTTATTTTTTTAGTCATTTGGGCTTTATTATTCTTAATTTATATATTTTTCCAATGGGAATTTTCAGGACAATGAGATTAAATAAATGTTCTCCATCTAGCATCCTTATAGTTCTATATAACCTTCTAAAGTTACTAATCATATTCTGCTTTGTATTATGTTTATGTGCAAATGTGTGATGTAGCATAAGTTCCTTGATCCTTCTGAATCATTATGTATTAAGTCACAACATCTGACAGAACACTATTTTCTTAGTTTGTATTAAGCAAATATTAATTGCCAGATTCAATCTCTAAAATATTTTTATATTTGTTTCTCCCACTTCGCTCTCCTTATGATAGTCAAACTTTGATGACCTCTGTCTTGAGATGTATATACAGCCACCAACTGTTCTCAACACTTCCAATCTCTCCTCCCTTTGGTCCACATTGCTACCAAGTTTAATCATCCCAAAACTGAACTCTGATTATATTATTTCTGTGCTCCGAAGTCTCCAATAGCCTATGATATCAATTACAGAAATTTAGCCTAACATACGAAATTCTCCATCATATAAGTACAACAAAGTTTTCCAACTTAGGTTATTAAAATTGCCCTACAGCTTGCCTTGCTAACAGGAAAAGTACTGTTGTATTTTTAAACATCTCCCACCTCTGCTGCCTCACCCATTCTTATATGTTTCAAATCCTGTCCAGCTTTCAAGTGGAGCTCAAGTGCCACCACTTCCACCAAACTATTTTTTCTTTCCAGTTATCTTTCCTTTCTATGACTCTATATAACTACTTAATAATACTATTTTTATATAACTTCCTTTTTAAATTTTTTAATGTATCTATTTAATAGTCACTCCCAGAAAGGAGGCTTTTTGCAAATAAAATCTGAGTCAAGATTTGTGTAACCTGTCATAACAGCTAACACAGGAACTTGTGGGATAAAAAACAAATTTTCATTAAAATAACAATAAAATTAGGTATCAAGCACTCATATTAATAAATGAAACAGCTTTGCTAGAAATTATTAAAATCCAGATAGTTCAAACTTTATTAATTATCTGCTTTCAGATTATTCAATATTTACTCTTAAGAAGCAATACAAAATAAACTGATTTTCTTTTGAATAAAATAAAGGATTTCTATAGACATATGACAGGATCCTAGAATGCAGTTTCTCATTATTCACAGTTAAATGCATCTCTGGTCATTCATGTGTTTCTTTTCTCCAAACAAACACAAACAATCAAAATATATAATACAAAATAAAATTTGATTCAGTGACTGACATTTAAAAAAAAAAAATACTATAAAAGTTCCTAGCATAATCCCTGGCACATACCACTCTATAACTATTTAATTGACCATCAGTGGGAATTCTTGGGTGAATGTTCTACACTTTGAAGAAAAACAACATATTTAAAAACACACAAGCACAAATGATAAAGTTTAAAGTTATTTCAAAAAAGTTATCCTATGAATATTATGTATACATATCTTTAGAATGTTCAAGACAGGATGAAATTTGTCAAATAAGGATATAACTAAAACTTTTATAGAGCACAGCATACAAAATGAGATATAATTTATACTGAAAACTTATTTCAAGAACAGAACATGGTAAATTTCACTATGCCTGGGATATGAAAAGCTACAAAAGAACAATGTTACTACTCTAATAAGAAACAAGAGCAGGACTCTCTATCATCATAACTATTCTTGAGCCCACCAGAGAGCTGAGACTGCAAGACAACTACATGAATCAAATTTCAAGGTTGGAGAGTCCCTGTAAGCTGTGATACAACATAGGAAGTTTTCTTTTCACAGAATGTGTAAAGAAGGAGTAGTAACCATGAAAAATGGGTAAGAAAAAAACTGCTGAAATTATCATGATTATGTAAGAGTGACACGTGGTTAGCATGAAAGTTTACAATGCCTATTAGCCTCAGAAGTTTGCACCTACTCACCAGCTCTTTTCCAGAATCCACAGGCAGTTCATAAGAAAGGTTAGAGACAGAGTCAAACGTCAGAGAAAGGCTTTCTCTGTGGCACACAGGCACAAAATCTCGCCTGCTTTCCAGCTTCTTCTCTAAAAAAAAAGCAAAAGCATAGACTGCTGCTGGAAAGGCAGGAAATCCTTTCAACCCCTTTGAACAAGGGAAATATTTGCTGCCTTTGAGGCAGCAGTATAAATAAGAGCCAATTGCAACTGAGGAAAGAGCTGAAAGATTTCCTGCTGCTAGTCCCACCCAAAGGGATGCTGCCTGCGAAGGAGGAATAGAAGGAAAAGTCTCTGCTACTAGGGAGGGATAGGAACCTACTTGGGTCGAGGATTCTGCATAAATACAAAGCAGAGTGCCACTAATGCTAGGAAAGGGGTAGAAAATTTGTTGCTATGGAAGGTCTTCCATGATGCAAAACAGAGTTCAGCTGCTATAGGGGTTGAGGATGAGAAGGAATGTGCAAAATGGTTGACAAAGTGTTAACCCTTAAGTCCAAGTATACAATGACAGCCTAAGACCAAGACTTGACTGAGAAACTTTTGTGTCACTACCATGGGCCTCAGAACAAGTGACTAAGAAGCAACAACAGCACTATTCACAATGGTAAAGACATGGAATCAACCTAAATGCCCATCAATAATAGACTGGATAAAGAAAATGTGACACATATACATCATGGAATACTATGCAGCCATATAAGGGACAAGGTCATGTCCTTTGCAGGGACATGAATGGAGCTGGAGCCCATTATCCTTAGCAAACTAATGCAGGAAAAGAAAACCAAATACCACATGTTCTCATTTTTAAGTGGGAGCTGAACAATAAGAACACATGGACACATAAAGAGGAACAATGCACACTGGGGCCTACCAGAGGGCACAGGGTAAGAGGAGAAAGAGACTGAGAAAAAATAGCTAATGGATACTAGGCTTAAAATCTCTGTGATGAAATAATCTGTACAACAGACCCCCATGACACATGGTTACCTATGTAACAAACCTGCACATTCTGCACATAGATGCCTGAACCTAAAAGTTAAAAAAAAGCAACAACAATCTGCTACTTGCAAAGGTATGCTGATTTCTAGGCAAATGCTATATCCTTTGTTCTATCTTTTTTCTTTTTTTTTTAACAAAAAAAAAGTGGCAGTCAATAACTATGGAACACAAACCAAAAAAAAAAAAGAAAGAAGAATAAAAATTACTCATTCTTATGAAAAAAGGCAACAGAACGAAACCAAGAAACTACCCAAACATTGAAACTATCAGAAGTGTTAAAATAACTGCAAAGGACATGTTTAAGCATCTAGTTGGGGGTGGACAACATGCATGAAAAGAAAGGTAATTTCAGTAGAGAGATGGGAACTATAAACAAAGCCACATGAAAATTCTAGGTATCATGATATCAGACATAAAGAATTCCTCTAGTGGAATTTTATCAGCAGATTAGACACAATAAAGTATAGTGAACTTAAAGGTAGATCAGTAGATACACAGCAAGGAGAAAGATTGGGAGGTAAAGAGGAAGATAAAGAGAAAATAACAACCCAGAGTTATGGGAAAATATTACATGGTACGAAAAACCATAAAATTGGGGTCTCAGAAGGACAAAAAAGAAAGGAGGAGAGGACATACTTGAAAAGAAAATTGCCAACAAAATTCTGAAATTAAAGAAAAACAATAACCACATAACCAAGATCACAGAATCTCAGCAAAATAAATACAAGGAAAACCTACCTTGGCACATTGTAGTACAATGGAAGAAACTAAAGATAATGAGAAGCTCTTGGGGGCAGCTAGTAAAAAAAATGGTAACAGAGAAACCAATACAAGAATGTCAGAAGGTTAACACATCAGAAACTATGCAAGCTGGAAGATAATAAAGCAAAATGTTTACCAAATTAAAAAAAAAAATCTATCAACACAGAATTCTGTACCCAAGAAAATATCTTTTTAAATAAAGGTAAAAGAAATAGCTTTCAAAAAAACAGAAGCTAAGATAGTTTAGTGACAGCAGATCTGCACTACAAGAATTTAAAAGGTGTTCTTCAGACAGAGTAAAATTTCCAACACATATTTATGCTGACATAAATAAATGGAGAACACTGAAAGTAGCAAAAGTATGGGTAAATACAAAAATATATTTTTTGTGATGTTTAATCTCTTTAAAAAATAATTGGCTGTCATTTTAGTCAGGGTTCTCCACAGAGACAGAACCAAAAAGACACGTATAGAGAGACACAGAGAGAAAGAGAGCTATTTTGGAAGAGATTTATTAGGGAAATTGACTCATTTGATTATGGTGGCTAAGAAGTTCCACATAGCCCATCTTCAAACTGAAGAATGAAGGAAGCCAGGAGCATGTCTTGGTCTAAGTCCGAAGACCTCAGAAACAATGAAGCCAGTGTGTTGTTTAGTCTAAATCTGAAGGTCTCAGAAGCAAGGAAGCCAATGGTGATCTCTCAGTCTGAGCCTGAAGGCCTGAGAGCCTTGCAGGGGCCTCAACACAAGTCCCAGAGTTCAAAAGCCGGAGAACCCAGAGTTCTGACATCCAAGGGCAGAAGAGGCCATCCTGGCTCTGGAACAGAAAGCAAGGATTCACCCTTGCTCTTTCTTTTTGGTCTGTCTGAAGCCCTGGCCAATTGGATGGTGCTAAGCCACACTGAAAGATCTTCCTCACTCATTCTACCAATTTCCATGTCAATCTCTTCTCACAGATGCACCTGAAACCCAATCATTCTACTCAAAAGCAAAACCACCTGAGTTCCCTTTCAACAGAAGAGGGACAGGCTCAGTGCCTAGTAAAGCACTGAAAATAAATGCTTTATTAGCAATGTGAGTACCCCATTACCTAGTCAAATTGACACCCAAAATCAGCCATCAAGACTTTTTAAAGAAGAAAACAACAAAACTCTATTGTGGGGCTTACAATTTGCTTACGAGAGAAATGTGTGGAAAGTGTAGCACAAAAAGGGAAAAGAATCGGTGAAAGTATGCTCTTGTAAAACTCATATATAAAGTTATATAACATTATTTGATGTCATTTGGTGAAAACTGAAATATATACTATTAACCGCAGCTCTAAAAATTTACAAAGGAGTTATAACTAATACAATAGTGAAGAAAAAAATAAAATCATTAAAAAATGCTCACAGAGAGATCCAAGATGGCCGATTAGCAGCAGTTCAGGATTGTAGCTCCCACTGAAAGCGCAGAGATTGAGTGGATGCCACATTTTCAGACGAATTTTTATTGCCCACGGACCAAGAGATTCTTGGCAAGGAGCCCCACGGGTCGCCAGCGCGACTCTTTTGGCGGGCGCGGACGTTTTGAAGGTGCCCCGGCGCGGCGGTTCTCAGTCCGGAGTATACGAGACTGAGTGTCCTTTTGGTTGGCGTTGGAGCTCTGGAAAGGCAGAGTCTCCCATTCAGCTGATTGAAAAGTTGACTGAAGTGGGGAACCAGACCGGGAGATTCCCGGGCAGAAAAGCGCCATGAATCTTAACGCGGCTGTTTCAGCCGGCGTAGTGGGTCACTGCAGGGGAAGGCTGGACCCCCTCCACAAAAAAAAAAAAAGCAGTTGGAACTGCTGAGGATTGAGAGTTTCACAGCAAGCACAGCTGAACCCAGGAAGGTCCAGCTCTGTGGGGGAGGGGCGTCCGCCGAAGGAAAATTAAGAAATAGAAAAAACTTTATCACCAACAAGCTGGACGTCCATTCAGAGACCTAATCTGAAAGTCAGCAATTACACAGACGACAGGTGGATAAATCCTCAAAGATGGGAAGAAACCAGTGCAAAAAGGCTGAAAACACCCAGAAATCAGAATGCCTTTCCTCTTACAGAGGATTGCAGTGCCTCATCACCAATTGAACAAGGCCTGATTGAGAATGAATGTGAGGAATCAATAGAATCGGGCTTCAGAAGGTGGATAATGAGAAACTTCTGTGAGCTAAAAGAACATGTTCTAGCCCAATGCAAGGAAACTGAGAACCTTGAAAAAGGTCTGACGAAATGCTAACGAGAATGGACAATTTAGAAAGGAATATAAGTGAATTAATGGAGCTGAAAAACACAATACGAGAACTTCGCGAAGTATGCACAAGTTTTAATAGTCGAATTGATCAGGCAGAAGAAAGGATTTCAGAGGTCGAAGACCAACTTAACGAAATAAAACGAGAAGATAAGATTAGAGAAAAAAGGGTAAAAAGGAATGTGCAAAGTCTCCAAGAAATATGGGACTACCTGAAAAGACCTAATCTACGTTTGATAGGTGTACCTGAATGTGACGAAGATAATGAATCCAAGCTGGAAAATATTCCTCAGGATATTATCCAGGAAAACTTTCCCAACCTAGCAAGGCAAGACAATACCCAACTCCAGGTAATACAGAGAACACCACAAAGATATTCCTCAAAAAGAGCAACCCCAAGGCACATAATCATTAGATTCATCAGGGTTGAAACAAAGGAGAAAATACTACGGGCAGTCAGAGAGAAAGGTCAGGTTACCCACAAGGGGAAGCCTATCAGACTCACAGCAGATCTCAGCAGAAACCCTACAAGCCAGAAGAGAGTGGGGGCCAATATTCAACATCCTTAAGAAAAGAACTTTTCAACCCAGAATTTCATATCCAGCCAAACTAAGTTTCATAAGTGAAGGAAAAATAAAATTTTTTACGAACAAGCAAGTACTCAGAGATTTCATTACCACCAAGCCTGCTTTACAAGAGCTTCTGAAAGAGGCCCTATATACAGAAAGGAACAACCAGTATCAGCCATTCCAAAAACCCCATCGGTAAGCTGCATCCAAACCCATCTCACATGCAAGGATATGCAGAGACTCAAAACAAAGGGATGGAGGAAGATTTGCCAACCAAATGGAGAGCAAAAAAAAAAGAAAAAAAAAAAAAGCAGGAATTGCAATTCTCATCTCTGATAAAATAGACTTTAAAGTAATAGAAACCAAAAGAGATAAGAAGGACATTGTATAATGGTAGAGGGATCAATTTAACAGGAAGAGCTAACAATCCTAAGTCTGCGTGCACCCAATATAGGAGCACCCAGATACATAGGGAAACTTCTTGGTGACTTACAAAGAGACTTGGACTCCCACACAATAATAGCAGGAGACTTTAACATTACATTGTCAATATTGGACAGATTAATGAGACAGAAGGTTAACAAGGATACCCGGGACTTGAACTTAGACCTCGAACAACTAAATTTAATAAACATTTATAGAACTCTCTACTCCAAATCCACAAAACATACATTTTTTTTCAGTAACACATCACATTTATTCTAAAAGTGACCACATGGTTAGGAGTAAATCACTCCCCCAGCAATTGCATAGCATTTCATAGGTTTAAATGAAATATTGGTTGGCTGTTTGTTTGTTATTTTCCTCCCTTATTTCTTCCTGTCTCCATTGTGTATAACACAATTATTAGTATAAAAGAGCTTTTTAATATCCATTTCTAGACTGCATTCTAGCCTGGGCAATAGAGCAAGATTCTCGTTCTCTCTCCCTCTTTTTTTTCTTCTTCTTCTCTTTCTTGCATTCTCTTTTCTTCCTTCTTTCTCTTTTTTCTTTTCTTTATAAAAAAAAAAAAGAATCTGGGTCTCCAGATTCTAGACTGTGCTCTGCCCTGAACATTGTGAATCCTGAGCAAACACTTTCTCCAGCCAGTTTCATGAGCTACCATCTGAGGATAATTTCATTCAACAAAAATAATGGCCATCTGATACGGAGCATTGTGCAGGGTTTGCAGATGAGTGAGTTGGGTGGAATAGCCCTGAGGATGCAAAAAATAAAAATAAATAAAAAAAATGCTCGCTTTAGGAAAAAGAGCCAAAGAAATGATAGAACAAAGGAAAATAAATGGCACGATCTAATAAAGAAATTGTATCAAAACTGTCAGCAAGATGGTGGAATCTCAGGCTTCTAATTTTCTCTCTTTCAGGTGCACCAAATGAACATGTAGACATGGATCAGTTCTCTCTGAGAGAAAGTCAGAACCTAGCTGAATAACTCTTACACACTGGGTAAGTAAGAAAATATCCACACTGATATGGGTAGGAAAAACTGAGACACACTCAGGTATAAATCCTGCCCCTGGGCACTGTGCCATATAATTAAGAAGAAATTCCCAACTCTCAATTTCTTCTTCAGAAATAAAGGGTTTAGGCCACAGATATTACACCACAATTTTCCTATATCCTCCCTAAGGATTTTGCTCTTAAATTATCTAGCTCCAAGAGTGGAAGGGATTCTGCATTCATGAGTCTTTCCACAACATAAAACAAAAAAGTAGTTTTAACCCAGAATGCAAGCACTGCCAGGGACCATAATCCCCAGGACCAGTGCAGAGATAACTGACCAAAACACTCAGCTCCCAGTTTCTCCTAGGAAGAGGATTGTCTGCAGACTTTCCCAGCTGCTGCTTGAAGGTCAGGCTTTTAACTAGCTTACTTCTTCGAGCCTAAGAAGCAAATAAGCTATAGACCTCTAGGATCCTGAAAAGGAAAGGGGTCACTTCCCACACCTTCTTCCCAGGTTTGCTTCAACAATACATCTAGGTCTCCAAATTATCTCTAGAAGGAATTTGTGCACACATGAAACTGTAAAATTTTACAGCTCCTACTCTGAGGAACTGTCTCCTTAATCACCTATCTCTGGTAGTTGACTGGACTCTGCATTCCTGAATCTCCCACATGACAAAGACCAAAGGGTGGTTTTTCAACCAGCACACATGCATTTGCTATTCCCCCCAGGCTTGGAGTGTGTGGTCTAAATGAAAGTTCAGGTATTTGCCACAGATCTCCTTCTCAGCTTAATGCAGAGTGAGTCAGAGATAAACTCCCGCTCTCAGCTTCTCCCTGAGGATACAATGTACTAGAACACACAACTGACACCTCAACTTTCCAGCTGCAACACAAGGAACTGAATTCTATCTTGCCTGTCTTTGGGCACTCATAATACTTGGCACACCCTAGTCTCTTGAGGGGGCACTAAGAATAAAGACAATGGTTTAGACAAGCACAAAGGTTGGAGAGGCATACAGAATCTCTGGCCAGGCCTGATTGGCGACGTCTATCTTCTATACGGGACAAGTCTGAAAAACCTGGGGATGTGGTTTTCTTTTCTAAAGAGTAGAAGCCAACACAAAGAACTAAGTATAATATAGTTTTATATATTATAAAACTATTTTTTATAATTATATTTTTTCCAAATAAAAGAGCATTATTTTTTCCAAATAAAAGAGCAATGTAAACCACCACAACCAACTCTCATGAAATGAAGATATCTGACTTACCTGACCAAAAATTTTTTTAAAAAAATGACCACAAAGATGATCACTGAGGGACAGGAGAGCAACGCAAGAACAAAGTGAAAATTTCAAAATATACAAAATATAAAAAATACCAAACAGAAATAATAGAGCTGAAGAATACAATAACTGAACAGAATAATTTGATAGAGGGGTTCAACAGCAGACTAGGTGGAGTGGAATTAAGGATCAGTGAACTTAAAGACAGGTCATTTGAAATTACCCAATCTGAGGTACATAAAAAGAACAGAAAGAACATGAGTTGATCTTTTTCTTAAGGGATATATATGACACCATCAAGCTGAGCGATGTATGCAATACTGCAATATGAGGAGAATAAGGAGAGAAAGAAAGACAGTTTATGCAAAGAAATAATGGCGGAAAACTTCCCAAACCTAAGGAATAAAATAGAAACTCAGATCCAAGAAGCCCACATCAAGTAAAATGAATCCAAAGGAACCCAAGATTTCAAGACACATTAAAATCTAATTGTCAAAAGTTAAAGACAGAGGAGTTTGAAAGTAGCAAGAGAAAAACAACCTATTACCTACAATAAAACTTCTAAAAGACGATTAGTGAATTTTTTTCTGCAGAAATATTGCAGACCAGAAAGGGAGTTAAATAATATATTTAAAGTGCTAATGGAAAAAGACTGGTCAGGTATAGTGGCTAATGCCTGTATTCTCAGCACTTTAGGAGACTGAGGTGGGAGGATCACTTTAGCCCAGGAATTTAAGACCAACCTGGGCAATATAGTGAGACACTGTCTCTACAAAAATAATAATTATTATTATATTTATTATTTATAATTATTTATAATTTATATTTGTAAATTATAAATATAATTATTTATAATTATTATTATTTTGGGCTTGGTGACACTTCCCTGTAATCCTAGCTACTCGGGAGGCTGAGGTGGGAGAATCATTTAAACCTGGGAGTTGAAGTTGTAGTAAACTATAATCTCACCACTGCACTCCAGCCTGGGCAACAAGAGAGAGACACCATGTAAAAGAAAAAAGAAAAGACCATTCAATAAAAATGCTATACTCAGCAAATGTATTATTCAAAAATGAAGTTGAGAAAAATGTTTTCTCAGACAAAAAAAAAGCTGAAAAAATTTATCATTACTAGATTTGCCATTCAAGAAATGGTAAAGAGAATTCTTCAAGTAGAAATGAAAGGATGCTAAATGACAACATAAAAGCATAGAAAGTATAAAACTCATTGGCAAAGGTAAATATATATACAAAAAAGAATATCATATTACTGTCTAACAGTAATGACTAAATCAATTGTAATCCCCCTACCAAAGTGAAAAGACAAAAGTATTTAAAACAACTATAACTAAATTATGATAACTAAAACATAGTTGTAAATTGTGACATATAATATATAATGTAGAGGAATATAGGTAAGAGTAGAATGTCTTGCATGAAAGGGAAGTTATCAGCTTAAAATAAATGGTTATAACTGTAAGATATTTTATGTAGTACCCTTTAGAAATGAAAATCCCTATACAAGCTACACAAAAGAAAAATAGAAAGAAATTAAAGCCTGCCAATACAAACAGACAAATAAATAATGAAACACATATCAAAAAAGATAATAAGAGAGGAAAAGATTTTTTAAAAAACAAGATAAACGGAACACAGCTAAAAAAAAAATGGCAACAGTAAATCCTTCCTTATCAATAATTAAATGTAAATGAAATAAAATCCCCAATAGAAAGATACAAAGTAGCTAAGTGGCTAAAAATACAAAATTCTACTATGTGAGGTCTACATGAAACTCAATTTAAGATTCAATGACACACATAGACTAAAAGTGAAGGAATGAAAAAAGAAATCCCATGCAAATGGTAACTAAAAGAAAGCAGGAGTGGTTATACTTATAGCAGACAAAGTATGTTTTTAAGCCAAAAACTATCTCTAGAGATAAAATCATTACATAATGATAAAAGGGTAACTCAACAGGAAGATATAACAATTGTAAATATACATGTTTTCAACACCAGAGCACCTAAATATATAAAGCAAATGTTGACAAATCTGAAAAGAGAAATTGACTGCAATACAGTAATAGCAGATTTCAACATCCTATTTTCAATAATAATAATTATTGAAAGAGGAAATCAATAAAACCATGAAACTCCTGGAAGAAACACAGGGGCAATGCTCCTTGACATTGGCTTTCACAGTAATTTTTTGGATATAATACTGAAAGTTCAGGTAACAAAAGAAAAGATAAAGAAATAGGACTAGATTACACTAAAAAGCTTCTCCACAGCAAAGAAAAAAAAATCAACAAATGGAAAGCCAGTCAATTAACTGGGAGAAAATACTTGCACTTTGTATTTCCAATGGATTTAATATCCAAAATATGTAAATAATATCTATAACTCAATAGCAAAATAGTAACTAAAATAACCTGATTTTAAAATGGGCAAAGGAACTGATAGAATTTTTCCAAAGGAGATATAAAAATAGCCAACAGTTCTTTTGTATTTGCTAAGAAGTGTTTTACTTCCAATTATGTTGTCAATTTTAGAATAAGTGTGATGTGGTGCTGAGAAGAATGTATATTCTGTTGATTTGGGGTGAAGAGTTCTGTAGGTGTCTATTAGGTCTTCTTGGTCCAGAGCTGAGTTCAAGTCCTGAATATCCCTGTTAATTTTCTGTCTCATTGCTCTGTCTAATATTGACAATGGACTATTAAGTCTCCTATCATTATTGTGTGGGAGTCTAAGTCTCTTTGTAGGTCTCTAAGAACTTGCTTTATGAATCTGGGTGCTCCTGTATTGGGTGCATATATATTTTAAGATAATTAGCTCTTCTTGTTTCATTGATGACTTTACTATTATGTAATGCCCTTCTTTGACTTTTTTCACCTTTGTTGGATTAAAGTCTGTTTTATCAGAGACTAGAATTGCAACCCCTACTTTTTTTTATTGCTTTCCATTTGCTTGGTAAATATTCCTCTATCCCTTTATTTTGAGCCTATGTGTGTCTTTGCACATGAGATGGCTCTCCTGAATACAGCACACCAATGGGTCTTGACTCTTTATCTAATTTGCCAGTCTGTGTCTTCTAATTGGAGGATTTTGCTCATTTACATTTCAGGTTAATATTATTATGTGTGAATTTGATCCTCTCATTATGATACTAGCTGGTTATTTTGCCTGTTAGTTGATGCAGTTTCTTCATATT
This sequence comes from Ateles fusciceps, assembly GCA_036589455.1. Lineage (NCBI taxonomy): Eukaryota > Metazoa > Chordata > Mammalia > Primates > Atelidae > Ateles > Ateles fusciceps. The sequence continues at coordinate 3,576,081 of JAZHEH010001040.1, read as the reverse complement.
GTCAATGGTCTTTACAATTTGGTATGTTTTTGCAGGGTCTGGTACTGGTTTTTCCTTTCCATGTTTAGCGCTTCCTTCAGGAGCTCTTGTAAGGCAGGCCTGGTGGTGACAAAATCTCTCAGCATTTGCTTGTCTGTAAAGGATTTTATTTATCCTTCACTTACGAAGCTTAGTTTGCCTGATATGAAATTTGGGGTTGAAAATTCTTTTCTTTAAAAATGGTGAATATTGGCCCCTACTCTCTTCTAGCTTGTAGGGTTTCTGTAAAGAGATCCACTGTTAGTCTATGGTTCTCTTTGTGGGTAACCAAACCTTTCTCTCTGTCTGTCTTTAACATTTTTTCCTTCTTTTCAACCTTGGTGAAGCTGACTCTTATGTGTCTTTGGGTTGCTCTTCTCAAGGAGTATCTTTGTGGTGTTCTCTGTATTTCCTGAATTTGAATGTTGGCCTGTTTTGCTAGGTTAGGGAAGTTCTCCTGGATAATATCCTTAAGAGTGTGTCCAACTTGGTTCCATTCTTCTTGTCAATTTCAGGTCCACCAGTCAAACATAGGTTTGGTCTTTCACATAGTCCCATATTTCTTGGAGGTTTTGTTTGTTCCTTTTCATTATTTTTCCTCTAATCTTGTCTTCATGCTTTATTTCATCAAGATGATCTAACAAACAGTCTCTCAGACCACGCAATCAAATTAGAACTCAGGATTAAGAAACTCACTCAAAACTGCACAACTACAAGGAAATTGGACAACCTGCTCCTGAATAACTACTTGGTAAATAACAAAATTAAGGTAGAAATAAATGAGTTCTTTGAAACCAATGAGAAAAAAAGACACAACATACTAGAATCTCTGGGACACAGCTAAAGCAGTGTTTAGAGGGAAATTTATACCACTAAATGCCCACTGGAGAAAGCTCTTTACAGACCCTACCTGTAAACAGTCACATTTTGAGGTGCTGGGGGTTAGGCCTCCAACATAAAAATTCTGGCAGACACAATTCACCCCATAACAACTGTGGTGGTAGTTATACAACTATATATATTTGTCTCAAATCATCAACTTGTACTCTTCAAGGGTGATTTTTATTGTATACAAATTCAATACCAATAACTAATAACTCAATAAATGTTCTTTTTTAAAAAGAATATAAATTAGTCATTCATTCTATTTCTTTTAGTTTTGTGTTGTTATAAATTTTTTAATTTGCATATTAATGCAAATTTCTAAGGAAGTCATAAAAGTGCTATTAATGATTTAGGATTTTTCCATAGAAAATAATTTCAAGGAGTTTGGTAACTTTGTATAATTAATGGCATTTGCCTAAGATCATTATTTTTGTAAATAGAAAATTTTAATAATAAGTTGTAACTTGCTGCCATGTGTTTGTTTTTTAGAAGTATACAGCTATTGAAAATGTAACTAGTGAAAAACTACCAGAATCCTGTACAAACACATTACATATTCCAACGCTGGCCCATTCATACAGAATGCATACTGTTAAGCTTAAAATATGCCAATGATCGCTAGCTGATACCATGCTGTAATTGTTCAAATGTTTAGTGATTGCATCATCTCAGAAATGACTTTATTGCGAGTAGAAAAGCAAGCTTCAAAACTTTCTGTGCAAGTTCTCAAATACTTCTCTTATTCTTCCATTATTATTTAGACAATTTGGGCAAATATCTGCTAGGAACATCTGGGAGGACACAAAACATGACATGGGTTTCCAAGAATGAGCTAGACCAGCTGTCTTGCCAAATACAGCATATGGGGGTGGGGAAGACTATTGCTTTTATTTATGGAGGTCACACTCTGTGGGATTAACAGTGAACATCTCTGTCATAGAATATCACTGCAAAAAATAAATAATGATAAAAGTAAAAAAACACCACTATATGTCTTAGGTTAAATTCATCGTCACAATGTACAACAGTTTAAGAATGTAAATAAGTGACATAATTTTCCCACATGGAAATTATTGCCAAAAACTCAGATTATCATTAAAATATAAAACAGTAAATGGCCGGTCTAAATATCGATTACAGTGGGGGGTGCCAGTATGTATTATTTTAGGATCTACAAATAAAGTGATATAGCTGGCAACTTCTTGAAAATGGATAGCACTTTATGAAGATGAAAAAACCTTTTTTTTAAAATCTGACAGGTTGTTGGTGATGCTATCATCTGTCAAGTGCTTTCACCAAGTAAATACATATGTCCAGATTGAACACTGCTGCTGACAGGAGAGATTTCCTGCAGACTCGCATAGTCTCACAGCACACTTCTTGGGAAAATACATTCAGTTCTGATCTGTAAAAGGTATAGAAGAAATCTCTTAGACATCCAGCTGTTCACCACTTTGTGGTGCATAGCTGGACTCCAGCCTAAACTCAACAAACTCTTCTGTGAGGGAGTTCTGTATAGGCACACAACTTTGTAATGATCTAACAAGAAAATACGCACTCAAAGCATATTGCATGTATACTAGATTTGGGGTTAGCCTCACTAAATACTTTAAAAAATAGAAACAGCAGGTGCAAAAAAATATTTTCAGTTGTTGAAAATGCACAGAAGTAATTCCCATTCTTTTCAGCTACATTAGTAATAAATGGTTTTTCCCCTCAAGCATGGACACAGAAAGAGAAATGTCATAGCTTCCTGCAGGACTATCTCATGTCCTAGTTGTTCCTAGAAAAGAGATGTCATATGTCAAGCAAAACATACCGTCACCCTGGTGACTGAAAATTGTAGAAATGATTTTGAAAACAACTTACGGCATGTGGTCTGGAAAATGTCCACACATTGCACATTATTTCAGAAAATTCCAAGTCTTACCTTTTTATAAAGTATTCAAATATAATAGAAGAAAATGACATGTTTCTAGACATATTCCTTAAGGAAAGTGCTTCTCAAACTTTACATGCATAAGAAGCACATGGAAATTTTTTTTAAACTGTAGATGCTAATTCATTACTTCTAGGATGGGATCTGAGACTCTGCATATCTAACAAACTCAGATGATGTTGATGCTGCTGGTCTGCAGATACAGTTTGAATAGCAAGAATTTGGAATATTCTTCACTGACAGCTGAACACTGTCAGATCTATAATATATGGGAGCAGTAGAATTCTACTACTGTTGGTGAGGTTTTGTTTTTAAGAAAATTAATATTTGAAAATACAGCCTATTCATATGTTCTTGGAGCTGGGAGCTATGATAGAGAGCATGAGGACTAAGTTGAATTTCAGAGTCCTAGAAGAACAGGCAGTGAAAGCTTGGGCTAAAAGTGCAAACTTGCTGTGCCAACTTGGTACCCTGTCCTTTTTCTTCAAAATGATCAAATACACTTTACTCTTGGTCTCATTCTGCATTTCTTTACTGATGCTTGACATTCTTTTAATAGTCCATATATTACTTTTCTAAGGCTGCCATAGCAAAGTACCAGAGATCAGTGGTTAAACAAAGGAAATTTATTTCAACCAAGATCAAAGTGTCAGCGACACTGGATTATTCTGAGGCCTCCTTTTTGTCTTGTAGATGGCCATCTTTTCCTTGTTTCTCCATATTGTCTCCCTCTGTATATGTCTATGTCCCAATCTCTTCTTACAACAACACTGGTCTTTGAATTAAGGTATACCTTAGTGATCTCATTTTAACTTTATTACCTCTTAAAGACCCTATCTCCGAATAAAATCACATTCTGAGGTACCGAGACTGAGGATTTAGCATATGAATCTTGGGGGAGGGAGACATAATTCAGTCTGTAACAGTCCATATAGAAGTATGTGTGTCTCTATATAATTATATTCCAATTATATAAATTTATAGTTTTCTATATTTATAGAAAAAAATATATAAATTTATATAAATTTATAGTTTTCTATATTTATAGAAAAAATTTTTTATATAAATTTATATACTTGGAATATAATTATATAGAGACACACATACTTCTTAAAATACACACACTGAGTTTCATACTTAACAAGATAATTAACGCTAAAACATAGTAAGAAAGTGACTGCAGAGTCTTTGTGGTCTTCCTGGTCTTGCCTAAAATGAGAGGCTAGAAGTCATGAACTATCCAGTATATTAAAAAGTAGGAAATCAGAGGCTTTGGATAAATCCTCATCCCAAATTTCTGAATCCCAACTCCACATTTAATTGTTTCATAGCAGTTCATAACAATATAAAGATATAGTTTGCTTTTTTCACTGCATTAATATTTGCATTGTTGCTGTAAAAGTAAAACGGGTGAAATTGCTGATGTCTAAACGCACACACAAAAAGCAAAAGCACCAAATGGAATTAGTTGTCACTACATTCCTCCCTGCTATAAACTTGCAATAAGTATGTCAGTTACACTTAATAATTTAGTCTCCTTAATAACTCAGTAAAGATTAATATTATCTCATCCCAACTCTTTAGTACATGACTTTCAATCTAAATCACTTTTGCTACAATGCATATGAGGGTTGTCTCCAGGAAGAGCTCTGGTGCAATTATTTGAGTTGCAAGCTGAACTAGCTGCTTTTTCATGGCGCGCTAAGTTTACACGAAGAACCATGAACATACAAACTATGGTTACTCAGATTTGGGCATTTGGTAGACATTGTCTCAAAACTGAACACAGTGAGCCTGACACTTCAAGCAAACAACTGATAGCACTTACTGGCAAGTATAAAATTTGAGCTTTTAAGCAAAAGCCAGAATATTGGAAAACTTACATCTGTGACTACAATCTTGACAGCTTCTCGATACAAACTTTCTAATGAGATTAACTAATGTTACTATTTAAAATGTTTCAGCATTTGGACGATCTGCATAATTCAGTGGACCAACATTTTTCAAATGAGGAATGCATGATGTTACATAATAAGGCATAGGAGAATATGCAAAGATAGTCTAACAATCCTAATGTGACAGAGTAAAAACATTCATTCATATTATTTCAGTTGTCTCATTGCAACTAACTGTTGTTACTTGTAGAGTTTTGATGTAGTGTAAAAAAGAATATCCAAAATTGCTGCAAAAAGCTATTAAAATACAGGTTATGTATTTGACTATGTACTTGTCTTTGTAACATTGGAATTACTTTGTTTACTTCAATCAAAACAACACGTCACAACAGACTGAATGCAAAAGCAGATATTTGAATTCAGTTGTCTTCTATTAAACTAGAAATTAAGGAAATTTGAAAAAAATGTAAAATAATTTCACTGCTCATTGTGCTTTTGCTTTTCAAAATAGTTATTTCATAAAAATTATTATTTTCACATTAACACATACTGTTCACAATACTAAAACATGGTGGACTAATTATTGCTACTTTTAAACGAGCTAAGAAATATTTTCATTTTCCAAAATTAATTTTAATACAATAAATATCAATGACTATATCTCACATCAACAAAACTATTTGTCTTCTTCAATAATTTTTAAGTAAGAGGGTCAGGAAACCAAAAAGTCTGAGAACCAATGCTCCAGGAAATGGACACTCTGTTACTGTGGCTGGAGATTCTGCATAAATCCTTGTGTGCCTATCTGTTCTTAGGATGCAAGGTAGACCAAGCACAAACTTCAAAGAGACCCTTTCATCTTTATCCTCAAAAAGCAAAATAGAGCTTGGTCCTTTCTTTTACCCCAAATTTACCCAGACACACTTGTCTTTGCAGACGTGGGAAGAGGCTCAAGAGGAAAGCCAATCTGTTGACTTATTCCTACAATCAGAGAATGAAAACTTCCATTACTTTTTACACTTCTTCCTGAAGTTATAATTCAGAACCATACCTGAGGAAGTCTTTATTATTCCTACCTGGGCCTTTTCAGACTCTGAGGGCAGGCGTTTTTTCAGCAGGAAGCTAAAGATGCAGCAGTATGATATGAATTTAAAAGACTGTAAAGGAAAAGAGTTGTCCTCATCTAGGTTTACTTTCACTGATCTTATCATCATTGTCACCAGACTTACCATCATCATAATCATCACCTACAATATTCACATATAAATACCCATAGTTACTGAGACTTGAACATAAATGGTAGGAATTGTCTTAAGTATTTTTTAAGAATTACCTCGGGAAATCTATACCACAATCCCAAGAAGCAGATATTTTGTTATTTCCACTTTACAGATGGGAAACTAAAACTGACAGATTAAGTAAATTATCACAAGGCACCAGCTACTAAGGAGAGTGATCTGGGGTTTAATTAAACCCAGAGAGTCATTCTCAAGAGTCTTAACAATCAACAGAAAAGCTCCACCGCTTCCCATGAAGTTTATGTAAAGAGGGATTAATGAGCATCATTCTGTGAGGCCTCACTTGCCGTTTTTTTTTTTATCAGACTCATTTTCGTATATGATGAGGTAGGAAAAGGGAGTTGTGTTCAAAACCAATGTTTTGCAACTTTGAGAAGTTATTCTGGGATACTTCTTGTTAAGTTACAATAAAAACAGTTTTATTTTGAATAATTTTGTGAAGTTCTGTTTATTGTATCTTGTTTTTTGCTTGTGTACTATGATTATGAGACCCGCTCTCTTGTGTGGCTTCCAATTGCTGATAAAATCATACAAGTTTGCCTAACAAAATAAATTTTTTTTCCCCTCAACCCCAAATTTAAGAAGTCTTTATCAAGTGGAATCTTATATAAGAGATTCTAGGCCACATAATGGACTATGTCTTCAACTAGTATTCTCAAGTATAAAAAAGAAATTTTTGAGGTGGACATGTCTTATATCGACTCTCTATGAAACCTTACAGCATAACATTAAATCATATATCCATGAAAGTATTTCTGAAAGAAACTAAGCTAACATCACTCAGTTATGTTATTCTGGCTGACCTGACTTGATACAGAGACTCAACTAAGAGAACCTAGAGAAATGAATAGCTAATATATTCTTAGCCTCCATTATTATATCCCAACAGAGTTGATGGCAAGTGTTGGCTTACAGTCAACTCTTGATTAGACTTCCTGACACAGCCTGAAGAAGCAATATTATGTTTTGTTTATTAGAAAGAAATCCTAATGCTTTAGATGCCAAACATTCAGGCAGCTGGCAAATCTGTTTTAAAAGTGTAGAAGCCTGTCATATTCTCAGCAAGAGAAACATTGTAAACTATATGTAAATGAGTTTGAGGCAAGCATAGAGTTTAGTCTCATTTTTTTTTTCCTCATAGGAACAGACAATGATTTATCTAAATTCCCCTTATGGATAAGCAAAAGCCCTGGGAGCTACAGCTGAGTTTGAGTGAGACTGGCTCAGGGTTCCAGGGGCATGTAGTTGAAGAAATTAAGAGTTAGCTATGACAAGCCTATTCAGACAACATTCGATTAAGACCTGAAAGAAATATTCAGTTGAGACTATAACCACTATCAATATTACAGAGGTTTTGGGGTTTTGTTTTATTTTTCTCTGAGAAACGTGTAACAGAAAATTTTGGAATAAAAGTTCATTGGGATAGGTTAAATTAAAGATTATAAGATTAAAATCTCTTTCATTTGAAAGATATTTTAACTTATGTTAAAGTACGCTTTTATATACTTTGTTTTATAAACAATTTCTGTATTTATCTATTCATAGTGTATTAACAGTTAATAGTGAATTATATGTATATAGTCATTGTGGAAGACATAGGTCAAAACTCAGTCAAAATTCATTGAGAAAGATGTTAGCACTGCATTTTGAGAAAATATTCAGGAGCAATGGCTTTTTAATTCTGGGCAGGTAAAAGAGTTCTCATTATTATAAAACATACTAAACTTTAAGTCTATCCTAAGGAAAATATGTCTGGATTTTTTATTACAGTAACATAGACATGGTCCAACCACTCAGTGTTAAGATTGAGAAATACTTTTAAAAAAAAAAAACTTTTCTTAGCTCTTTTTTCAGCTTTAAATTTTAAAATCAATGAAGTTACTGGATCTATCTTAAAGAGAATCCTGGAAGTTAGAAAAGTAAATGAGTATATCATAAAACCGTAAAACCTAAAGAAATAATATGCTTAGTCATCATAAGATGATTTCAATCAATCATTCATATTGCAGAAGTAATCCCATAAGAAACAGTATTTCTTACCCTACTCTCATTATTAAATTGTGCCTAACTGCTTAGGCCAGGCCTCCTATTGATTTAATCCTTTTTTAAAAATAAATGACTTATTTCATAAAAGGATTTAAAATGAATACATTTATGTGTGATTTCACATGAATTCCATTTGTGTTGTCATCTTTCTAATTTTGCCAATTATTTTAATTATATTTTATTTATGTTTTTTTCAACTTCCTGGAAGTCTTGATAAAGAAACAGGGTTGGAAGATGTGGTTTAAGTGCAGAGTAGTTAAAATTTATTTAAGCCTTCTTTTTTTCATTTTATTTTATTTTATTTTTTAAATTCCATTTTAGGTTTTGGGGTACATGTGAAGAACATGAAAGATTGTTGCATAGGTACACACATGGCAGTGTGATTTGCTGCCTTCCTCCCCCATCACCTATGTCAGGCATTTCTCCCCATGCTATCTCTCCCCCAGCTCCCCAACCTCTGCTGTCCCTCCCCTATTTCCCCCCGGCAGACCCCAGTGTGTGATGCTCCCCTCCCTGTTTCCATGTGTTCTCATTGTTCAACACACACCTATGACTGAGAACATGTGGTGTTTGATTTTCTGTTCTTGTGTCAATTTGCTGAGAATGATGGTTTCCAGGTACATCCATGTCCCTACAAAGGACACGAACTCATCGTTTTTCATGGCTGCATAATATTCCATGGTGTATATGTGCCACATTTTCCGTGTCCAGTCTATCATCGGTGGGCATTTGGGTTGGTTCCAGGTCTTTGCTATTGTAAACAGTGCTGCAATGAACATTCGTATGCATGTGTCCTTATAGTAGAACGATTTATAATCCTTCTTATCAATAGTCCTTTCTAAAAGACAATTGAGAGGATTCGTCATAATTCTTTGGTCTCAGAATGTTACCTGCAAAAGTAAAGCAACTGTTTCTCTATTTTAACCTTCTGTCCATTGGTCAGACTCATTGATAGCAGTATGAAGGACAAGATTAAGAGTATAAGGACTGTGATCATTCTCAACTCTGATGATAATACCCATTTCTGGAATTGAGCCAAACAACTAAAAAAGGATGATTATTATTAAGAAATAATGTTGAGTTTTTAGTTGGAGATAATCCTTTACATTTATTCCTTAGACCATGTGTAGGAAAGATACAATTTTCAGCATGTATTAATGATTAATCACTTGACCCCCACTTCTACTCAACAATGCCACCTTCCTCATCTCACTGCTCCAATTTCATCTGGGTTCCCACCTTCTTCCTGGCAACAATGTGCTCAAGAAAAATGACTATCCCCAGCCCTAATCCCCCAGTCTCACCCTCAAAATGAGGAAGTCAAAAACTTTAATGACATGGATCTATTATAATTTATCTTGTAGCTTTAAAAAAATCTCTGAATGAAAGTCTGTTGTGACAGGTCTGTAAAAGAATACATAAATGAAATCAGTATAATGAACAGTGATTCTCCATTCTTTCACTATCACTAACCCTTTAAGCCACCTCCCTCCCTTGATATATCTGTGTGAATCACTGAGGGATAAATTGTCTGCTTAACCTTGTAATAATTCTGGGGACATATGAGGTTGAGTCACTTAACATTTCTTGAAAATATTTCATTTAAAATATTTTAAATTAGCTTTAGCTAATTTAAAGAGCTTCTAGCTCTTTCACTTCTAATCAGTATTCTTCAGAGAAACTAACCAAACTGCTGAAGCCTTTGGGAACCCTCATTCTTACGAGGGCAAGGCTTTGTGGTTGCTTCAGCATGATGGCAAAAGAGATTGGCAACACAGTTGACAAACTGCCCTTTACAACACAGCAGAAATTTTTTAAAATCTGCCTAAGTGAAAACATAATGGTAAATACCTTTTTTTTTTTTTTGAGAAAACCCCTTGATGAGTCACAGTGGGTCTTTCAGATGAGAAGTATGAGAGTCCCTAGGCAGCTAGATTTGCAATTCCCTATATAATAAAGGGAGGGCAACACAAGAGAAGAAGTATAAGGTGAGGAGCAGTGACAGAGAGAGAAAAAAAAATAAAATAAGATGATCTGCAGTCTTCTTACTATTAAATTGTCCCAGAGAAGCAGTAGCTCAGTCCAAGATAAAACATTCAGAGACATAGAATATATATGGCCTCGTGTGTGCTGTGATTTAAATAAAAACACAAGAAAAACAAAGAGCAACAGCAATAGCACCACAACCTCTATTTTTGAAGCCAAAGTCTAACATTTTAAGGACTGAATTCTAAGCAATTTTAAATATGAAAAATAAGTTCAATACAGTGAACATATCAACTTGGATCAAGCTGGTATGGATAACATGAGATTCAGCAGTAACAACATTGAAACAGAAAGAAGATGGCCAAAGATGATATAAGAGGTTCCAAAGCTGGACAGAAGCACTAGTAGATTCACTAAGTGATTGGGAAGTGATTTTGTGAAGAAAGCAGTGTGGTATAGTGCATTGAGCATGAGGTTTGCTACAAAGAGATCTTGGTTCAAAATCTGACTCTAGTAAACCAGTGATGTGAGCTTTGGCTCACATCTTTTCTCATCTTCTTTCTCCACTTAAACCTTAGTTTCTCTATTTATAAAAGTCATGTATTATATACGACCTTTATAAAGGTCCTGGAACATATTAGGAACTTACTTTATCATTAAATACTGGCACTAATATTCAGATATATTCAGATACCCTTTGTTTTTTACAAATCCATAGTAATCATTTGATTCATACACTTATGCTTGTATTAACTCCTGTTTTATACAATTGATTACAGTATGTATTAGTCAGTTTTCACACTGCTATAAAAAGGTACTTAAGACTGAGTAATTTATAAAGATGAAGAGGTTTAATTGGCATATGTTTCTGCCAGCTGTACAAGAAGTATGACAGCTTCTAGTGGGGAGCTCAGAAAACTTTCAATAACGACAGAAGGTGAAGGGGAAGCAGGCACATCTTATGGGGCCTGAGCTGCAGGAAGTGAATGCAATGGAGGTGCCACACACTTTTAAACAGCCAGTTCCCATAAGAACTCACTATGACAAGAACAGCACCAATGGGAAAGTCTGCCCCCATGATCCAATCACCTCCCACCAGGCCCCACCTCCAACATTGTGAATTATAATTCAACATGAGATTTGGGTGAAGACACAGATCCAAATCATATCACAGTATATTTATTGACTAATCCTTTGTTGTCATTGTATAATCCTGAGATAGAAAACAACTTCAGGGCCTAGGCACAATGGCTCACGCTTGTAATCCCAGCACTTTGGGAGGCCGAGGCATGTGGATCACCTGTGGTCAGGAGTTCAAGACAAGCCTGGCCAACCTGGTGAAACCCCGTCTTTATTAAAAATACAAAAATTAGCTGGGCATGGTGGCCAGTGCCTGTAATCCCAGTTACTCAGGAGGCTGAGGCAAGAGAATTGCTTGAACCCAGAAGGCAGAGGTTGTAGTGAGCTGAGATCATCCCATTGCACCATTGCACTCCAGCCTGGGTGACAAGAGCAAAACTCCATCTAAAAAAAAAAAAAAAAAAGAAAAGAAAACTTCAGCTCTTGCTAAGGAGAAGAATTCAGTTGTGTTGGATTCAACCAGCATATCTACACCCTGGTGCCCAAATTGGGTAGACACATCCCTTATATTTCATTTCACCACAGTGATAAGAAATGAAAACCTGAAGCATTTTCTATGTTTCTGACATACAATATATCTTAATATTATGTCATCCTCATGCCACAAAAGCTCCCTGAGAAACATCTGTGTTGAAATAGACCACAACATAATATCAAAATATTTTCTCTTTTCAAATCTGTTCTTATATAGGTTTTCACTGTGTGTCTCTTTAGCACAGCTTTTGCTGGCATCCATTATCTAAAAACAAGTTCTGGCATATTTTTTACCATGTAGACGTGTGCACTAAAAGCTTAGAACATTAACTGCAGAGTTAGAACTGAAATAAACTGACACTAAGCCAGAATATTTCAAATAAAATTGTTACAGTTGTGTGTGCATATCTCAATATACCCCACCCCCACCCCCTGGTATTCTCCATAAGGTCCCACCCTGTCTGCTAATATTCAGTTTATTAGATTTGACCAAATGAAATACTTTGATTTGCATTGAACAGTTTTTGTTTGTTTTTTTGGCTTGAAGTTCTGTGATCACTGAAAAATGCTAATGTCATATACACCAGCCAAACAGTTTTGCTCATAAATATTGGATATACTACCATTTTGCATGTTTTATATATCTTTTGAATTTTAACATTTAACTGAGCACAGTATTATTTACTTTCATTACTCATTAAACTAGAAATAGAAATGTAAAGGTGATAATATGATGATTACAAACTTTTTGATATTAAATATCAAAATTAAGTGACAGTAAAAAAGGAAACTATATTTCTCATCGTGTTGGGAGAAGGAAAACTGGTTTTGAAAACAGAACAAATTACTTGCTTACATTCAATGTTACAAAAGTATCCATGAGTTATTTTGCTAAGAATAATATCATTTATCTTCCACTTAATAATTATTGTCTTCAGCTATTTTATTTTATTTTTGGTGTTTAGAAATCCTTACTTTTGGTCAATAACTTGGCCTCACTACTTACAATTCCTCAGACTCAGTAATAGAATAGCAAGTTGCAAACAAAGGCTTTACGATATTCTTAAGTTCTTATGTGAAGCTCCATATATCTTTTCTTATTTTATTTTGCTAGCTCCCATATTTCAAGTATTTTATAATATTTTACATTTCCTATCAACTCTCCAACCTATGGCTTAAATTTTAAAACAAAAGCCAACTAAAAGGTATGCTCTTTTCAAGAAAATAATAAGTTATACAGGCATATGTCATTCTATTGGATTTCCCTTTATTTTGCTGCACAGGTTTTTTTTTAATTGAAGATTTCTTGTGTGGAGCAAGTCTGTGGGCATCATTTTTCCAAAAGCATGTGCTTATCTTGGGACTTTGCCACATTTTGAATAATTTAGAATTATTCAAACTTCTTCATTGTTATTATATCTGCCATAGTGATTTGTGATCAGTGATGTTTGATATTATTCTTTTAATTGTTCTGGGGGCACCATAAACTGCACTTATATAAAATGGCAAACTTAATCAATAAACGTCATGTGTGTTCTGACTGCTTCACCAACTATTCAGCCCCTATTTCTCTTTCCAAGGGCCTCCCTATTCCCAGTGATTAAAAAATACATATACATATATATACATATATGTGTGTGTGTGTGTATATATATATATATACGTATATATATATACATATATATATGTATGTATATAAAATTGGGCCAATTAATAACCTTAGAAAGGCCTCTAAAGTTTCAAGTTAAAGAAAGAGTTGCAGTCTGGGTGTGGTGACTCATGCCTACAATCTCAGCACTTTAAGAGGCTGAGAAGGGAGGATCACTTGAGCCCAGGAGTTTGAGACTGGCCTGAGCAATAGAGCAAGACCTCACCTCTATAAATAATTTAAAAAATAAAAATTAGCCAGGTATGGTAGCATGTGCCTGTGGTCCCAGCTACCTCGGTTGCTGAAGTGGGAGGATTGCTTCAGCCCAGGATGTAGTGGTTGCAGTGAGCAATGATTGTGCCACCATATCCCAGCCTGGGTGACAAGGCAAGATCCTATCTCAAGAAAGAAAGAAAACAAAGAGAGAGAGAGAGAGAAAGGAAGGAAGGAAGGAAGGAAGGAAGGAGGGAAGGAGGGAAGGAGGGAAGGAGGGAAGGAAGGAAGGAAGGAAGGAAGGAAGGAAGGAAGGAAGGAAGGAAGGAAGGAAGGAAAGAAGGTGATGCACATCTCTCACATTAAACCAAAATCTAGAAATTATTAAGTTTGGCGAGGAAGGCATGACAAAAGTTAAGAGGGGCAGAAAGCTAGGCCTGGAACAAACAGCCAAGTTATGATTGCAAGGAAAAAGTTCTTGAAGAAAATTAAAAGTGCTACTTCAATGTACACACAAATGATAAGAAAGTCAGACTTATTGCTCATATGAAGAAAGTCTTCGTGGTTTGGATAGAAGATCAAACCACCCACATTATTTCCATAAGCCAAAGGAACCTAATTTGGAGCAATGCCCTAATTCTCTTTAATTCTGTGAAGGCCAAAAGAGGTGAAGAATCTGCAGAAGTTTGAAGCTAACAGAGGACCGCTGATGAGATTAAAGAAAAGAGGCCATCTCCAGAACACCAAAGTACAAGGTGAAGCAGAAAGTGCTATTATAGAGGCTGCAGCAAGTTATCCAGATCTAGTTAAAATAATTATAAAGGTGACTACACTAAACAATAGACTTTCAGTGTAGATGAAATAGTCTTCTATTGGAAAAAGATGCCATCTAGGACTTTCAGGGCTATAGAGGAGAAGTCAGTGCCTGGCTTCAAAGATTCAAAGGACAGGCTGACTCTCTTGCCAGGGGCTAATGTAACTGGTGATCTAAGGTGAAGGCAGTGTTCATTTACCATTCTGAACATCCTAAGGGCCTTAAGAATTATGCTAAATCAACTCTGCCTGTACTCTATAAATTAAGGCCTGTATTACAACAAAACTTTATACAGCATGGTTTACAGAATATTTTAAGCCCATTGTTGAGACCTGCTGCTCAGAAAACAAAGTTCTCTTTCAAAATATTACTCCCAATTGACAATGCACCTAGTAATCCAAGAGCTCTGATGCAGATATATAAGGAGACGAATGTAGTTATTAAGTCTGCTAACACAACATACATTCTGTAGCCCATGAATCAAGAAGTAATTTCAAGTTTTATTATTTAAGAAGTATAGGCCAGGCATGGTGGCTCAGGCCTGTAATCCCAGCACTTTGGGAGGCCAAGACAGGTGGATCACAATGTCAGGAGTTTGAGACCAGCCTGGCCAATATGGTGAAACTCCGTCTCTACTAAAAATGTAAAAAATTATCCAGGTGTGGTGGTGCACACCTGTAGTCCCAGCTAGTCTGGAAGCTGAGGCAGGAGAATTTCTTGAACCCGGGAGGTAGAGTTTGCAGTGAGCTGAGATCACACCACTGCACTCCAGCCTGGGCAACAGAGTGAGACTCCATCTCAAAAAAAAAAAAAAGTATAGTTCATATAAATGCCATGGATAGTGATTCCTCTAATGGACTTTGACAATGTAAATTGAAAACCTTCTAGAGAGAATTCACTATTTTAGAGACCATTAAGAACATTAGTGATTCTTGGGAGGAAATCAAAGTATCAACATTAACAGGAGTTCGTTGATCCCAGCCTCATGGAAGACCTGACTGGTTCAAAACTGCAGTGGAATAAGAAACTGCAGATGTGGTAGAAATAGAAAGAGCTAGAATTAGAAGTGGAGCCTGAAGGTGTGACAATTGCTGCAATCTCATTATAAAACTTGAAATAGAAGAGGAGTGCTTTTTATGGATGAGCCAAAAAAGTGGTTTCTACTCCTGATGCAGATGCTCTGAACATTGTCGAAATGATAACAAAGCCTTTAGAATATTACATGAACTTAGTTGACAAAGTAGCAGCAGAGTTTGTGAAGTTTGATTCCAATTTTGAAAAAAAAGTTCAATTGTGAGTAAAAGGCTATCAACAGCATCACATTCTAAGAGTAATCTTTCATGAGAGTCAGTCAATGTGCAAACTTCACTGGTGTCTTATTTTTAAAAATTGCCACAGCCACCCCAGCCTTTAGCAACCACCACCCTGATCTGTCAGGAACCACTAACATCTAAGCAAGATCCCGCACCAGTAAAAAAATGACAACTATCTGAAGCTCAGATGACTGTTAGCATTTTTTAGCAATAAAGTACTTTTAAATTAGGGTCTGTACATTGTTTTTAGACATGCTATTGCACCCTTAATAGACTACAGTATAGTATAAACATAACTTTATATGCACTTGGAAACAAAAAAAAATTGTGTGACTCACTTTATTGCAATATTTGATTTATTATAGTCTTCTGGAACCAAATCTGCAATAACTTCAAGGTATACTTCTAATAACTTAAGACCCAAAATTTCACAAATGCAGCTCATGTTTATAATTTCACTGTAACAAATGTTGTATAGATACATAAATACATAAGTAGGCAGTCATTTTATCCATTTATCCTATTTTACCAAAATGTGCATACTCTGATTTAGGATGCACATATTTTCCTGTGATTTCTGGCTCACCCTGTAGTCAAAGCATAGCAGAGCAATAATGGCTTCAGGCATTCCCAGAGGGAAACCAAGAAAGGTCCAAATGGCCACTCTGGACAAACTGACTTGCAAAATGAGACCTTTTAGCACCACATGGATTACACCACCAGAGACAAAATGAGTCACTGCAATGTCAGCCACCTCAGGTTACATGGTAAAGGATGTGGTCAGGCTTGTTTTCAGATAACTTTTGGCATTCAGTTCTTTGAAATCCCCAGGAGAGCTCATGAGGGCACTGTATTTAATCATTGAGTATTTATGGTAAAGCTGCACAGCGAAGTGGACAAGAACAAGAGGTAAGTGTAGCCACATATAATCTTTGGGTCTAGCACTTACTGTGTGCCCATTGGCAACTTTATATATTTCTTTGAACCTCTGTTTTTTTAAGTGTAAATTGAAAAAAAAATCACTATTTAATGAGAATTTTCTGATGATTAAATAAGAAAACACATGTACAGTATAACCACTAGTTTCAATAAGCACTAGCAATTATAATGTTTACAATTATAATGCAATTAAAGATATATACATTAGTATAAGACATGAACGCAAATTTTAAGTTGCTCCCTAGAAACTTAAATTATTGGGAGCACTAGACTTAAAATCTTAAAATTCACTCATTCATTGCATTGATGTTTTTGATACACTCCTCTGATCAAAGATTATATTAAATGTTGATGTAGCCAGGCATGATGTCTCATGCTTGTAATCTCAGCACTTTGGGAGGCCAAGGTGGTGGAACACTTGAGGTCAGGAGTTTGAAACCAGCCTAGCCAACAAGGGGAAACCCCATCTCTACTAAAAGTACAAAAATTAGCCAGGCATGGTGGCATGGGCCCGTAATCCCAGCTCCTCAGGAGGCTGAGGCAGGACAATCACTTGCATCTGGGAGGCAGAGGTTGCAGCAAGTCAAGGTAGCACCACTGTACTCCAGCCTGGGAGGCAGAGTGAGATTCCATCAAAAAAAAAAAAAAAAAAAAAACCTTGTAATAATACACGGTGAAATACTTCAGTATAATATACTAGAATATCATACGTTTAAAATCAAAGGTTGAATCTTAGATGTGTTGCTTATTGATTTGGTACAACTGCTTAAACATTCTAAGCTTTAGTTTTTTAGTTTTTTAGATTTTAGAATATTAATTGGGATATTTTGAGAATTTAATATATCTATTTAGCATATGGTAAATGCTCAATTAGTATTTTAGAATAGATGATATATGGAATTGGAGAGAGATATTAAATGTGTGACACAAATTATCAGATTTAAGAGAAACAGGAGACATGATGGCTAGAATTATTAAAGAAAATAAAATTTAGAAAAGATAAGATTAAAATATAATTGTATTATTGAACTTTAAAACAGAATAGAATTTGGCTCAAGCAAATGCATGGCCAAGCTATAGAAATAAATCTCAATCTGAGATCATATGGCACACCATCTTAAGTGCCCCACTGAGGAGTTTGAATTCAAAGAGAAATTATTGGAATATATAACAATTGGGAATAACAAGATTTATTCAGTGTTTTACATGTTAGGGGTTACATAAACTATCCATGTGAAGGGATTTTATAATGTTTGTATGGTGGATGGAGAAAGGAAGAAACTAATGAATAATTAGGAAATCATAGCCATTGGTACTATCATGAGATTATAAACATCAGACAGAGTTGAAAGCAGTGAACTCTGAGATACACTTCAAAGGATCAATCCAATGGTCTTGTTTGATTGCTTGCTTGATTGTTTTGCAAAAGAACTTATACTGATGCTATCAGTTTTGTTCGTTTTGCTCAAGATTGCTTTTGCTATTCAGAGTCCTTGGTGGTTCCATAGGAATTTTAGGATTAGGTTTTAGAAAACCTAATTCTAAAATAAATGCAATGAATGAGTGAGTTAATATTTTAAGATTTTAAGTCTATGAATTTTCTATTAAAAATTTGATAAGTATTTTGACAGAGATTGCATTGAAGTTGTAGATTTTTTGGGGGGTAGTAGGAACATTTTAACAATATAAACTCTTCTAATCCATAAACATGGGATATCTTTTCATTTTTGGGGTCTTCTTCAATTTCTTGCCTCGTTTTATAATTTTAATCTTAAAGATCTTTCACTTCCTTAATTCAATTTATTTCTATGTACTCTTTACGGCTACTAGCAAAGGAACTACTTTTCTTGATTTCTTTTTCAGATAATTCTCTGTTGTTGCATAGAAATGCTACTGGTTTTGTATGTTGATTTTATATCTTGCAACTTTACAATATTTGTTATTCAGTTTTGTTCTTCATTATTGGTCTGCTTAGATTCTCTATTTCTTTATGGTTCAATCTTATAAGTTGTATGCGTCCACCAGAATTTATCTATTTCTTCTAAGATTTCCAGTTTGTTGGTGTATCATTGTTCATAGTAGTCTCAAATAATCCTTTGTATTTTTGTAGTGTTAGTTGTAACGGTTCCTTTTTGTCTCTGATTTTATTTATTTGAGTCTTATATCTATTTTCCACAGGTTAACTAAAGATTTCACAGTTTTATCTTTTCAAGAGAAAATGTTTTGTAATTTTTTAGTTTTCTGTTTTATTTATGCTCTGATCTTTATTTGTTTTCTTCTACTTATTTCGCATTTTTTTAAGCTTATGAGTTGTATTGTTAAGCTAATTAGAGATCTCTCTATTTTTTCCATGTAGGAATTAATTGCTATAAACCACATTCTTAGAACTGCTTTTCCTAAGTCTTACGGGTTTTGATATGTTGTATTCATTATCATTTATCTCAAGAATTTAAAAATTTTCCTTCTTAATTTCTTCATTGATCTATTAATTCTTTAGAAGAATGTTGTTTAATTTCAATGTATTTGCAAAGTTTCTTAAATTCTTATCATAATCTTATCTTGGTTTTATGGCAGAATCATTGAAAAATACTTCATATGATTTTAATTTTTAAAAATTTTCTGAGACTTGTTTTATGATCTACTATGTGATCTATCATGAAGAATGTTCCATGGGCCACTCAGAAGAATATGTATTCTACAGCTATTGGGAGGAATGTTCTGAAGATATCTGTATCTGGTTTTAAAATATACTGTAAAATACAGTAACAAAAACAGCACAGTAGTAGCATAAATACAAAACAGATATATAATCAAATGAAACAGAATATAAATCCCAGAAATTAACCTATGCATCTACAGCCAACTGATTTTTGACAAAGGTGCCAAGAACGTACACTGAACAGAGGACACCATTTTCAATAAATCGTGCTGAGAAAACAGGATATCCACATATAGAAGAATAAAACTAGACCCTTATCCCTTAATATATACAAAAATCAGCTCAAGATGGGATTAAAAATTTAAATGTAAGACACAAAGCTATGAAACTACCAGAAGAAAACACAGAGACAGAACTTGATGACATTGGTTTAGGCAAGGATTTTTTGGATAAAACCTTAAAAGCCTAGGCAATAGAACCAAATATAGATAAATGGGATTACATCAAACCAACAAGCTTCTGCACAGAAAAGGAGACAATCAAGAGAGCAAAGAGACAACCTACATAATGGGAGAATATATTTGTAAACTATACATCTGATAAGGGGCTAGTATCTAAAACATATAAAGTGCTCAAACAACTCAACAAAAAGAACAAATAACCTGGTTTTAAATTGGTAAAAGATATGAAGAGACATTTCTCAAAAAAGAACATACAAATGGCCAATAATTATATGCAAGAATGTTCAGCATCTCTAATTATCACAGAAATGCAAATCAAAACGACAGTGAGATATCACTTACCTTGAGTCAGAATGGCTACTATCAAATAAATCAGAAGATAAATGTTGTTGAGGATTTGGGGAAAAAAAGGGAATTTTTTTACACTGCTTTAGGGAATGTAAATTAGTACAACCATTATAGAAAATAGGATGAAAGTTTTTCAAAAACTAAAACAGAGCTACCATGTGATCCAATAAATTCAATATCTGCTCTCCTATGTTTATTGCAGTACTATTCACAATAGCCACAATATGGAATCAACCCAAACGTCCATCAAGAGATAAACTGATAAAGAAAATGTAGTATATCTATCAAAGGGAACATTATTCAGCCATTAAAAAGAATGAAATCCTATAAATTGCTGCAATATGGATGAACTTTGAGGATATTATGTTAAATGAAACAATATAATATTAATGCACAGAAAGACAAATACTGCATGATCTCATTCATGTGAAATCTGCAAAACATCTCTTATGAAAGTAGTCGTAGAGTAGAGGATGGAGAGAGTAGGTGATGAGAGATTGGTCAACAGGTTTAAAGCTGCAATGAGGAAGAATAAATTCTGGTGGTCTATCGAATAGGAGGATGACTAGAGATAATAATAATGCTTTGTGTGTTTTAAAATAGCTAGAAGAGAGGTTTTTTAATGTTCTTGTCACAAAGAAATGATGTTTAAGGTGACAGATGTGCTAATTACTCTGAACAGATCATTACACAATTTGTACATGTATCAAAACATCACATCACATTGTACCCTATAAACATGTACAATTAAGTGTCAATTATAAATATAAATAAATAGAATGTATATTGAAGCAGAATAGAAGAATTTTCAAGAGCTGAGAATCTGATTGTAGGCAGATGACAATGACAAAAATGTAGAGTATCATGGTGACAATTGTGTTGATAATGTTAGTTTTAATCTAGCTTATTCGATGCAATGCTGTAAGACATTCAAGTGGAACTGGCCAATAGGATAAAAATTTAGGGCTAGGATGAATTTGAGATACTACTTAAACATACGTGAGCTACAGTCAATCCATCAAGGGCAATTGTTTAAAGAAAGATGACCACTAAAAACTGAACTAACAGCAAACTTTAGGTTCATAGGGAAGTTGGAACAGTGGGAGCTGGGAAAGAAAAAAAAGAAAGAGGGGAGGAAAAGGGAAGGGAAGAGAAAGGAAAAGAATGGAAGAAAAGGGGAGGGAAAAGGGAAGGAAAGGGGGAAGAGAAAGGGAAGGAAAAGGGGAAAGGAAGGGGGGGGGAAGGTAGGGAGGAAATAAGGCAGTGAAGGAAGAAGGGGCTTTTTCAAAAATGGACAGAAAGAAGGAAGAAAGATGTCTACAACTTGGGTCTTTGTTAATACCCCTACCTAAAAAATAAAAAAAATAATGGTAAGGGACTGTGAAAGGGCCACGGAATCGGTTCTAGCAAAGATGTAGAAATACTGCAAGAAAAGATAAATGATATTGAAGTTAAAGAGCAATTTCCATGTGAAATTATGGTGTAAAGAGATTCACAGAAGTTAAACACAAAGAGTACAGAGGAAATGTTTTTCAATTTGGCAAGAGGGAAACCACAACACAGTTTCAGTACACTGGTAAAGACTGAAGTCAGATTTAAGAAAGTTAAGATTGGAACAGGTAATGAGGGGTGTACTTCTGAGAGAAGAGAACTTCGTAGAGAAGCTTTCTAGCAAATTTTCCATGAAAGCTTAGAACTGAAATTTGGCACACCACTCAGACTATTCCTTATTCATAGATAATTTACATACCACTGTTTTTTCAAAGACTGTATTGTTTTCTTTCCTACATCAATCCTTAAAATCTGTACACAAGTTTCTGATACCAAATACAACTTTCACGGGGTTGTGGATAGTGGAGAAGATATTAACTGAAGTTGGTTTGCTCTGGTTTACCATCCGCAGGTTACTAATCAGCCATGACTGCCTTTCAAACATCTTTCTCTGAGCTGTTTTTACCCCCCACTGAATGATGCAGTCTCTAATACCCTCAAGGTGAATAACATAAGGCAGATGATTACATTTTCTCTTTTGGAGATGTAAAAGCTGTACCATTGTTCAATATGGCAAAATTTAGTAGAGAAGAATATTTGAAAAGAATTAGAGTTTCTTCATAAAGAAGAAATAATTCTATCAATGACTCAATTTTCAAATTTTAGTTGCTTTCAAAGATTTTGTTCATCTTTGGAAAAGACATTTTTTAATTTTTCATTTCTTCTTTATTCCCTTCTTTGGGGAGCTAACTTTTCTCTGTTTCTGTGGTATAAGATTAATTAAGCATTGGTTTTCCTGGACCCAGAGAAACCAATTAGAGTACCTCTTCACCCTGACACAATGACTGATCCAACATTAAGACTATGACCTAACTCCACCAGATGAATTATTTGGGGAGACAGATAAGCATACTGTGTGTGAGAGAAAGGATGAGCCTTTTTCTTCTTGTTTGAATGAACTGTGAGAACTATGTGAGTCTTTTCACCATGAAAAAGGGGAAATTCTGTCATATAGTCTGAAAAAAATCTTCTACAAAGTAGGGATGGGTATTATAACAATCTCTGAGAGACTTTATTTCAAAAGTCATATTCTGGTCTACCAAGACTACGTACATGAAATTGATGATTTGACATACTTTTTCTTTCTTCTGTAATACTTAGGTCAACATGTCTTTTCAGAGGTAGTAGGTCCTTTAGTTTCACCAGTCATGCCAAATCTAATGCCTATTGCTTCTGTGAGCTGCATGATTCAGGCTTTCACTTCCAAGCCCAATCCAAGCAGAATGTAGTGATTTCTTATCTTCAGTGCTTGATTTATTCCATTTTTTAAGTTTAGAAACTACAAAAATATTCCAAAATACTGTCCAATATACTATTTGTCAGGATCCTACACCTCAGTAAGTACAAAGCTGCTTCTAAGATTACTCCCCCTAGGATAATCCATTAATTTCTTTTTCTATAAATTGCTTAATGATTTAGTGTTAATGGTTTCTCAAAAATTGATCTTTTAAAAGGAGGTTTATGAAGCCATGGTAAAGTAACTGGAATTGAAATGAAAATAATTGTGAAATTTTCATGCTGTCTAAAAGTTTTTAAGAATCCCTGCAATTATTAGACCGATGCCAAAAAGCAAGGATGGCATTTCATATACAAGTTATAACTAATCTTCCACGTGAATTGTATGTACGTACTAATTGTGTGTACAACAAGGACACAACTTCATTAACAGTATAATATGCTATCTTTAAAGTGTTTTACTGTAAATTATAGTATGAGAACATTTGAAATAAATCATAGCAATAAAAGAAAAGATATTCTCCCTAAATTATTCTTAAAATGAAGATTATAGAAATCATTACAATTAATGTTATTTTCTAAAAACTTTAAATCACTAAAAATGCTGACAAACATGTAATAGTCACAATGAAATATATTCTATTTCCCTTAATGTTTGCAATTAATATAATTTTCCTGCTAATGAAATAATATATATATTCATTATTTATTACGAGTGTCATGTATGCTCCCATTTTATATTATACTAGACATAGATGTATTGAAAAATGAGAAATTCTACAGAAACATAAGTTTTCACCAAGTAGTATTATTTTTAATAAATGTCTAAGTCTGTATAAACTGAATATATTTCTGTAGAAAAAAAAATGAAGATTTACCTTTCCAATAATTGGACTAGAATCATATTTTTTAAAGAGCAAGTTAATTGAAGATTATTTAAAGTTTTGTTTTGTGCCAATTCTTATGATTATGAAAATTAAAAACAGAGATGATATGTGAGTAGATTTAACTTTACTAATTCATTTTGATTAATCAGGGCTGACTATCAACAATGTACAAAGAATCTTAATCATACAAGAAAATATATTGGTAATATCCATGCATCATCTTCTTATAATAAATAATTGTTTATAACCACAAAAAACTCATCAGAAGAAAATTAGGAAACATGAAACACACCCAGGAGATTCACGTTATCAGCATCATCTCTTGCACATTCTTATCCTAGATTTCATTGAGTCATTCTGTCTATAACAGAACAAATACTATTACTGCTACTTTTATTGCCTTATCTATTTTTTAACTTTGTCACATGTGGGAGATTTATACTTAGTTTCTTATTTTAATGCCTTAATACATTTATGCTTCATAAGACCAAAGTGGTAGGCCAATTTAAGATCGATTATTTTTCTATCATTCCTTCCAGTACCTCAACTTTCACTTTATTGCCTTGAAAATAAAATATGTAGGCTGGGAGCAGTGGCTCATGCCTGTAATCTCAGCACTTTGGGAGGCTGAGGTGGGTGGATCACTTGGGGTCAGGAGTTCAAGACCAGCCTGAGCAACATGGTGAAACCCCGTCTCTACTAAAAATACAAAATTAGATGACCTTGGTGGCGCACACCTGTAATCCCAGCTACTCGGGAGGCTGAGGCAGGAGAATCACTTGAACCCTGGAGGCAGAGGTCGCAGTGAGCAAGATCACGCCATTGCACTCCAGCCTGGGTGACAAGAGCAAAACTGTCTCAAAAAAAAAAAAAAAGAAGAAAAGAAAATATATAGAAAAAAATGTGTCTTTCTGGGTTCTGCTACATAATCAACTACCACAATTTTGCAAGTTTGTTTACTGGTCTTCAAAAACTTATGACTAAGTGGGGTCAATTAGCATAAGGGGAAGCAGCTTGCTGTTATAAGTATTTCATTTTATTTTATCACATCCTGTTTCCCATCTACTTTGTGACAAAAATCCAGTGATTTTTTAAAGTTTTTTTTACAATCTACTTAAAATTCCGAATAATATCTAGTTTATCTTTCTGAGTTTCTTTTTAACATATGTTCTCAGTTACTCATTCAAGTCTGCATCTGTTCATTATCTACTATACTGTGTCCTCAATATCAACTCAAAAACAATTAAAGCTTAGTTTTAAATAATTATGTGTTACAGTAATGAATCAACTTCTTCTTCAAATTATTTTTTTCCTTAGAAAGAATTACAGTAGTATACTTAGTACACTTAGAAGTTGATCTACAGGGAAACTAAAGGAACTATTACCATTCTTTGGACTCTATCATTATTTCTCTTTGAAATATAATTAATAGTGCATAAAAATATAAATTTTCTGCATGTGTATTACACTTAAGCTCACAAAGAATGCAAGTTTTCTCTCATGTAACATGCACACTTTTTTAAAAAAGTGAAGAATAAATAAATATTCAAACTCCTATAGTCTGAATGTGTCTCCTCCCAAAATTAGCATGTTGAGATTTAATACCCAGTGACATAGTATTAACAGGTGGGGCCTTTAGGAGGTGATTAGGTCATGAGGACTTTACCCTACTGAATGAGATTAATAACATTTTTAAAGAAGCTGCACATAGTGTTCATCCCTTTTTAATACTCCTGAAAAAGAAGATACAATGTTCAGGGTACCATCTTGAAAGCAATGGCTCTGACAGTGTCTTAATATTGAACTTCCCCATCTCCATAACTGTGACCAATAAATGTATACTCTTTATAGATTACCCGCTCTAAGGTATTTGGTTTTAGCAGCAGGAATGGACCAAGACAAAAACTGAAAGAAATATAAATTTTAATAGAAGTCCTATCGTGTATAAAGAAAAATTTAGAAGACTAGTATATAAGATCCTGCAATAGAGTCTATAATGTGCAGTTCCTGTCAACTAAAGCATTTTATTGTTTTTAATTGGAAGATGGTTGAGCTATGGTTTAAAAGTAGGGCACTGTATAGTCTTCTCAACAGTCTTCTTTAAGTTGGTAATTTTTATGTGAAAGTATGTAATTGAGCTTGGTGCCTCAGTTCCCTTTTAAAAGTGGTATGTAATGTAATATATATGACATACTTGCCATTTTTAAAAGAGAAATGAGGCACCATGCTCTCTCTCTCTTTCTGTCTCTCTCTCTTTATATATATGTATATATACATATATAAAACATATACATATGTATATGTATATAAAATTGAAGGCAAAGAGCTTATTTATATACCAATACAAATTTCCAGGAAACAATTATTGTAGAACATAATAACAGAAATTATGTATTTTGATATGTTTAGTTTATCATTTTTGCAGCTGTCTGCTGAAGCATTTACTGGCAAATAGTACCTTAACATATTTGTTGAATGTATGAATTTATTTTTGAATAAGTGAAAAAAATTTTAAAAATGAATGATTCTGACTTTCTCTGGAGGCTGGCGACTTTGATGTCCTGCACCCGATGATATGCAAATTGTTCACTTTAAATTCATGCTGTTTTGAGTAATCACACCTGGTAATATAAGCTTTCATTGAAGGGTTGAGACTACAGTGAGGAAAATGAGGTGCTGCTTTAGGTACATAATTTAAGAAACTGCAATATAATCAGCAATTAGTAAAAAGAATATTTTAAAGCAATATTTTTTAAATTCTACGTATACATCCAATCATCAATGTTAATCCAAAAATTCATAATGAACAAAATATCAAGCTGGAAATGATGGTTTTTCTCACTACTTTGGGAATTAGATGAAGTGCTGCCCTTCCCTGTAGATTCCAGGGAAAAATCCAGAAGTACAGAGAGGGGTAACATCTCAAGAGACTAACTTTAACCAGTGAAAGACACCATGAGTTACTATATGCAAAAACACATATAAAGTGTCTGGCAAATAATAAGACTTCCATCCCAACTTAGTGACTTATACTCTTTTAAAATCCTGTTTTCAGCGAAACATACTGAGATTGTCATTCTATCCAGTGTTTTCCACCTTTGGATAAATTGTATTGCATGTTGATAATTTGAACTATTTTAATATGCATTTCCATTTAAAATTGACTAGTAAACATCTATTGAACTAACTAGAAAATGGATTTTCAAAAATAAACCAGTGACTTAATTTCATAATGTGCAGGGAGTCATACAGCTATCAACTCTCAAGCTTGACATAAATAACTTGTTTGACATTTGGGTTTTTCCACTTTTACTTTTTTATTAAAAGAATCTGCATTTGTATTTTATGGAACATTGAGCAAAAATTACCAATGCTGCAATTCTGTGCTGTCTTCTTTTAATAATAATTTTTCTGCCGTATTTTTACCACACACCTTTTTGTTTTCTTTGTAAGAGGCAAAGTGCCAAAGAACTCTTACTAATTTTTTAACTGATAATTTTTCTGGTTAATAATATCCTTAACAAATTACTATATGTTTCTATTATTTTCTACTGACCTACAGTGTGTAATATCAACACAAGTTCTGAAGTGGTTTTATGTTGGCTGAATGACTTCTATGTTTTTATTATTTCATTCAACAAACATTAATTGCAAGCCTCAACAGGAAGTACTTTTTACAAGTAATCATTCAATATATCAATTAACTTTCTGTGATTTGAAGCACGGTACCCTTGTTTAGGAAATTTAAATAAAAAACAAATGTGACACAAATGAATATTGCAAATAATTGTACTTCAAGAGTTTAAGAGTAAGACACAACTATAGACTATGAAGGAAATGAAGGAAGATGACACCTGAGCATAAGCACAGCTGAGAAGACATTGTAACTGCAAACTGGGAATCCATATAATCTGTCAAGTGATTATTGTGTGAAGGGGTAAAGGGTTCTTTAAACAATTAATTAATAGTCATCTGATACTATTTTTATATGTGTTCATACTTGAATCTCAAACACAGTGGGAATACATGCAGATGGATTGCTAATAGCATTAAGCACCTTCCTATAAAATAAACATTCAAATAATGTAAAGTTTGCATATATTCCGCTACAAAATATCTGAAATTATGGAAACCAACTAGCAGGCACTTAAAGAAATAAAAAACTAAAGTTGTTTGGGAGAGAAATTACTTTTATAAAATATATCTTGTGGTTTTGAATTTATCTTTCTCCTCTTCTTTTCCTACTCCTTCTAAATACTTTTCATTATATTAGTATAAGGAACACAGGAAAAATAAACAATCTATAATAATATTAATACATTGATATTTTAGGCAAATTCTAAGTAATCTGTACTTGGTTTTCCATTCATAAAAAAACAGGAATAACTTTACAGATTTTTTTTTCTAATATCCCTATCTCGACCAGTAATTACCAGCAGTATCTCAAAAACACAGTTGCTACATTTACTCCCCCTGTTATAATAACTGGCTCCTATAATCATAGCTTAGAGAACCAGGAGCAAACTCAAATAGGATTTTAATGCCAATGAAAATTAAGTTCTGAATAGTTTACTATTAACCATATTTGAGTGCTCTTTATTTATATATTTAGTTTTTTGTTCTGTTTCTTTCTCTTTTAAAAAAACATAAAATCAACCCCGTTTGTACATTATCTAGACAGAACTGTTTTCTCATTGTATAAGGCTATTAATTACCTCTCTCTTACTGACTACCCATTTATTCAGGAGTTGAAGAGTACAAGGGAAATGTAATTAATGAAATAACATATCAAAGTTCTGAATGAGGTTGGCTTGCTTATATCATTTACTAGCTGTGTAATCTCAAATTCCTTAACCTCTCAAGTCTCACTTGCTTCATCAATAAAATGGAGAAAATTAGATCTACCTCATAGAGTCATTAGGCACTTTCATCGAGATTAAACACATGAAAAGCATGGTGTCTAGGATGAAGCACACTCAATATACTTTAAACATTACCATTATTTTTTCGATGTAATTTATACCAAGTCTCCTTTTTATTGTCGTGGAAATTGAAAATTCAGTATAACTCAAACAATAGAGAAAGTAAATTGTCTTTTATAAAATGCTATGAAATGTCATAGCTAAGTAGCATTAATATAAATCATCATTTCTTATTACATTACTAGGAACTAAATACATTTTAAGATTAATATTGTCATTCTTTTAAATGTTATCCAAACCACAGCTCCTTTTTTGTTAAGGTAGATGGTTAAGAGCTGAGCACAGAAATTATATCAGAAAAACAAATGGTTTATTAGAATTGCTTTGAGAGGTGGACCTGAATATGTTCATGTACATAAAAAATATCTCATTTTAACATATTTACAAATTACTTGCAAGTAAACATAAAGAATTGTCTTTCAAATAATATTATAGGTATTATCAATACACTATAAAATGTATTTTGTGTTTCAAAAACAGTAGTCAACTAAGAATCCTCTCTCTGTACTCTACTGTGCCAGTATATCCAATCAAAAACCAAAACTCCACTTAAATAAACAACTTTCTCTTCTCTTTATACTAAAACCTGATTCAAATTATTATTTCAGATCCTCATAATAGCAACCATCACTCAGAGCAATCATACTTACTAAACTGGGGTCTGGGCATCATTATAAGAATGCTAGAAGGTATTTTAGGTACTAAATTTCCACAAATTTGAAAGTAAGACAATTTTGCAACAGACTAGAAAAGCAATATATAAAAACAGAGATTATATGCAAAACCACATGAAAAGATTTTTTTAATGCAGCATATACCTTGATAAAGATAGTATGATGTTTATGAAAGAATGTATTAATCTGATGAATAATTGATCACTTAAAAAACAGAAATTAAAATTCCTGAAACAAGCATTGCCTGTACCCATCTTTGTGTAGTCTTTAGAAGGGAGATATCAGAAAGCTAACTTGTGATTGTAGTCTGTTGGAGGTGTAGCTAATGACATTTTGTACAAGTAGACATACTGAAGTATAAAAGATGGTATACTATGCATTTAAATCATGTATTTCTCCTGCCTTTGCTTCTTGATTGCTGTGGTAATTATTACTGCTATTTACCAAATATTCTCATCTCTCCTTCTTGGGGACACATGGCAGAACTGTGCTTCCCAATCCACTTTAAATTTGGACTGTGTAACTTCCAGATTGAAGCTACGATAGTCAGTATGTGATTCACCATATTTTTCTTCCTTGACATGGCAATGGTTGAAGCATGAGGCTGATTTATTGTGAAGCTATTAAAACTTAAGCTATAAATGCAGAAACAGAAAACCAAATACTGCATGTTCTCACTTATAAGTGAGAGCTAAATATTGTGTATACATGGTCATAAAATGGAAATATTAGACACTGGGGAATACAAGAGAAAGGAGGAAAGGAGGGAGGTAAGAGTTGATAAAAAAAAAAAACACCTACTCATTTAGCAGGCAATTTAGACACCATGAATGAATAGCTCACAGATTTATTTATACTCCAAACCTCAACATCATACAATATACCTTTGTAAAACACCCGCGCATGTATCCCCTGATTCTAAAATTTAAAAAAAATATAAATAAAATAGCTGAGCTTTAGGGATCTTCATTTAGGCCCATTTCAAGGCTCTATATGTAACTATGTATTTGTAATTTTGTGTTATATATCTTAAAAAGTACATCTGAAACTATATAAGCCTTAGACCCCTCAAATCCTGGATCTGTCACAGAGAGCATGTGACATAGGGTCTATCTGCATCAGCATATTTCCCTGGACTACAATGAGAGAAGGCTACCCTGATGATAAGG
Source organism: Ateles fusciceps (assembly GCA_036589455.1). Lineage (NCBI taxonomy): Eukaryota > Metazoa > Chordata > Mammalia > Primates > Atelidae > Ateles > Ateles fusciceps. The sequence goes on along the minus strand of JAZHEH010001040.1, from coordinate 3,545,506 downwards.
ATTGAATATATGTGAGCAAGAAATCATCTTTTTCAGGAAATTTGGGGATTGTCACAGTAGCATCATCTAGATTATACCGACACAATTAACTAATAATTTCCTACAGAGGCGGAATGTACTAGTTAGATCAAAGCAAATACCTAATTGGCCTGATAATTATATTTCATATATAAGTGAATTACCTAGAATTTTGATGCATCTATCAATTGTTCATAAACTTAAATTAAGTGAGTGTCTTGGTATCTAAAACCCTAAGAATTAGGCAAAATCAAGTTTGTAGCAAACAAAGCTACTGCTGAGATATTGCAAACTACTCTAGCTCAGTTGTTAACAGCTAAGTTGTTAGTTTTGAGAGAAATTCAAGCAAGATCTGAGTAGTACCTAAGACATGAGCATAAACTCTCTAACCACCTCATTTTCTCTTTATACTTTATTACTTAAATAGTGGCAGTCCGCCAATCTATTTGTCTTTTATTGCATTGTGTTAAATAGAAATCAATGAGCGGCAGTGAATTGGACTCCTAATTCAATCACTTATTAATTGTGTAATCTAGTATGTATACGTTACCTATCACTCTAAGCCTCCATTTGCTCAAATGAAAATGACATCAATAATCTATCTTGCTTACAGTTCTTTGTGGTGGGAATTAAATGAGGTCACGTTAGTAGATACAATATTAATGAAATCTAAAAGAAAGATGGAGAACTGAAGACAAAATATAATCATTGTTCAGCTCCTGAATGCATGATATTTCTATTGAAGTTTTTCATATTTATGGTAGCTGGCCTCCAAGATGATTCCCAAAATCATAATTTTTTTTTCTTCTTTTGAGACAGAGTCTCACTCTGTTGCCCAGGCCGGAGTGCAGAGGCATGATTCACAGCTTACTGTAGCTTAGACCTCCTGGGTAGCTGGGACTACATATATACATAGTCCCACCTCATCTTCTTGAGCAGCTGGGACTGCAGACACATGTCATTTGTAGAGAAAAGGTCTTGCTCTGTTTCCCAGGCTGTTCTGAAACTCCTGGACATAAGCAATCCTCCTGTCTTGGCCTCCCAAAGTGCTGGGATTACAGGCATGAGCCACTGCCCTGGGCTGTAATCTTTTCTTGATATTTGTGTCCTTACACAGTTCCCTCCCACAATGAGTTATAAGACTGATCTGTTTGGCAATAGAGTATTGAAGAAGTAACAGCATGTGACTTCTGAGGCTAAGTTTTAAAAAGCATTGCTTCTACTATCTCTCCTCTCTGAGTTTGCTCACTCTGAAAAAAAACAGCAGCCATGTCACAAGGAAAATCAAGCAGCACAAAAGAGAGACCAACACAGGAAAGAACTGAGGCCCCCTGCCAACAAGCACCACCAACTTGCCAGTCATGCAAGTGAGCCATCCTGGAAGCAAATCCTCCAGGCCCAGTCAAGCCTCCATCTGAGGGTAGTCCCAGCCAACATGTTGACTCAGTCTCCTGACAATCCCTAGGTCAGAACTGTGCAGCCAAGCCATCCTCAAACTATGGCCCCCAAACAGAAAAATAACAAATGTTTACTTTCGTTTTAAGCCTCACTAGGTATTGGGTAATTTGGTACACAGCAATAAATAACTAATATAATTCTATTGTGATTATTTTTTCAGTAATGAAACCATTAACTAACTTAAAATAAACACTTAAGTTTATATCCCCAGAAAAGAAATCATCGAAGTTATATAATGCTTCATAGCACTTCCACATGCTGCTGTGTTGAGAATCACATTATTGCCTAGGCTCTATGATTTTGTAACAAAGACTAAGCCAAGCAAAGTATTTGTTTCTTGCCTTTTTGGCAATATACATGAAATAATCTTTCTGTTTCCATTTATTTCTCCTTGTTTTATTAGTCTACACCAGCTATTTCAAATACAGCATTGTGGGAAATAGTATTAGTCTGGACTTTTGCATCTTTGTCATACTGTTTCATTACTTAGCTTGTAAAGTGCCTCATTTTCTTAAAGTGAGAGAGATCTTAAAAAAAAAAAAAGAGCCCCAAAACCTGTACGTATTGTTTGCCATATTGTTTGTACATTTTAACTTGCCACTTCTGGCAAGTTAAAAATTAAGTTGGGGGAGGGATAGGGCCCTTACTGCTTTAAACCCTAACCCTTGGCATGGTTACCACAGGCCCTGCAGCCTAGAGTTCCAATATTTCATCCAACTGATGAAACTACTTCAGGAATGTGATTTCTATATCCAGATAGTTCCCTCATTCACTGTATAAGGCTGTTCTTGCACTACTATGAAGAAATACCTGAGACTGGGTAATTTATAAGAAAAAAGGTTTAATTGGCTCACAGTTCTCCAGGCTGTGTAGGAAGCATAGCAGCATCTGTTTCTAGGGAGGCCTCAGGAAGCTTCCAATCATGCTGGAAGGCAAACAGGGAGCAGGCACATCACATAGCAAGAACAGGAGCAAGAGAGACAAAATGAGGTATTACACACTTTGAAATAAGTAGATTTCATGTGAACTGAGTGATACAAACAACTCCCACCAGGCCCCACCTCCAACATTGAGGATTACAATTCAACTTGAGATTTGGGTGGGGACAGATATCCAAACTATGTCATTCACTAATCATTGATCAACTGCCTTTATGTGCCAGGCACTGTGTTGGATGCTGGAGACCCTGGCAATCTTAAGATTATTTGTTTCTATTTCCCTTTGCTTTTCCCTTTCTTGTAAAATTCAATTCAGGAAAATGCAAGTGGCATTACTTTTAAATGCATATAAAGAAACATATAAAAAAAAGTCATGAACTTTCCATTTATAATATAGTGTTTACTCCATTATACAGCTTCTTTGGGATTATTGTAGGTAACCTACTGCTGCAACCTGAATATATGATCACATGCTGTCAATAGCTAGCAATTTCAATTAATGCTAAGTGAAACTCTAATCGAAAATTGTCAGTAAGCTGGGAGTTTTATGACAAAAATAAAACAATCACCATTTTGTGACCAATAAAAATATCAGTGAAGTGAGTACAATGGAGAACAACTGAAAATTGTGGAAGTAAATGGACCATAAATGCCTAAATGGATTTTCAAAGATTTTTTTTCAACCACATTTTTAGATTTGATTGATCTGTACTATCTGCCTTATAAGCATCAAGGAATGTATTCTACTTATTTTTATCACACCTAGAAATCCCATGGAATTATCATTGGAATCAGAATGCTTTAACAATTATGAAGTTGTTAGAAATAGCTTTAGAAGTATTCAGGTTTATTTTCTGTCTATCCTGTCAACAGTGAGAAAGCGTTTGTTTGTTGACGTGACATATATGAAGTGTTGATCTGCTGCATGTAGCACCTGATTAAGAGAATTTCTACCATGATCATTTATTTCAGAGAAGAACTACTAATTTTCTGTTCTAGTCATCCCAGAAAGATATTGTTGTACAGTTTTTTAAACTACCCACACTTAACATCCAAATGAGCAAGGCCAGGGCAATAAAATTGCTGGTCAGACAATATGACAGAAAGTAGTGACATTCAAAATAATTAGCAAACTGAATAGTTCCACATCCCAATCAGAATCCATACTGCTATAGTACTAAAACAGAGTTAGAGACCCCTTGCCATATCATGGATTAACCTAGTCTAGGAGCTGAAGCAGCTACACAGTCGGGGGAACCATATTTAGGGAAATTCAAGAAAAAGGTGATTAATAATAAGTAGAAAATTATTTCAATACTTTAATAACTAATGTAGCTGCATCACATATGGCTGATGTCAACATGGCCTGACAAGATAAAAAGGAGCCTTTAAAATTACTCCAAAGATACTGTCACTGCCTAAACCATGTGTGGAACATTTTTTTAGAATTGCCTTCAGAGCCAGTTTATAAACCATACAAGAAAAAGTCTCATTAATTTTATAATACCTCATTTTTTTACCAAAAATGGTATTACACAACTTGTTCACTCACATTATTCACCATACTTGGCTCTGAGTGGCTTTTAGCTATTTCCAAAAATCAGACCCAAACTCCAAGCACAAAAATATATTAAGGATATATTTTACAATGTTTTATGAAGTATCTAAAGCAACTCCAAATGAGGAAACAAAGTTAACTGTACTAAGCTCCTGTACATACTGTTACAGTACTAGAAATTTACAAATAAGTACCTATTTAATTTTATATAATTTTATTTTATACCATTGACCACTTGAAAGTCTGAACTCTAGACAGCAAAAATTTTAAGACAAAAACTCGCAACACTATAGACCTATTGACTTTCTCTTATATGATAGTCTATGTCCTAATTATAACTTCTCATTCTAATTACTAGACTCATATGTAATAACTTGAAAGAAACAGTACAAAGTTTCTGAATACCTTAAACTAAAAGGGAGCTAAGATTTATTGAGTTCCCATTACATGCCAGGGCTACCACATGTTGGAACTAGTGTTTGTTTGCACAAAATTTAAAAGACTGTATTTGGCCATGCAGTATGTAATATTTCTACATATCTTGGTATTAACCAATTGCTAACTGAAAAGAATTTCTATTATTATACTTTTAAACAACATGTTAAAGCACCTACTATAAAACAGACATGCGTAAGATTATTGTACATTATATTAATATTCCCTACAATACCCCTGCATAGTTGGTACTATTTAAATTCTTGTTTTATAGATGAAGAACTGGAGATTTAGATATATTAAGAAGGTTATCTATGGTGACAGAGTAGAACCAAGATCTTAACCCAGGCACCCTGATTCTAGAATCATATCCTTATCACTCTGCTGCATTGAAGGAATTGATGAGAACATTGACATACATTTGTGTCACAGTTTGAGCTGCTATGACAAAGTACCACTGACTGGGTGGCTTAAAGTCAACAAAAAAATGTGTATATTTTTCACAGTTCTAGAGACTGGAAGTTCGAGATCAGGGTGCTGGTATGGCGAGTCCTGGTGAGAGCCTCTCTTCTAGTGTAGACTGTCCTTTTCTTATTTCCTCACATAGCAAAGGAGGGCAAGAGAGGACCCTGGGGTCCCTTTTATATGGGCACTAACCTCATTCATGAGGGCTCCATTTCACGACCTAATTACCTCCCAAAAGCCTCACTTCCAAATACAATCCCATTGGGTTTGGAATTAGGATTGCAACATGTAAAATTTTGGGGACACAAACATTCAGTCCATTGTAGCTTGCTACTTTTTAAAATCAGAAATGTTCTTATGTGCTTGAATGAAGTTTGTTCACTGTTGTGTAATTTGCATGCAAGTGGGCACGGAATGAGTTAACTTATACAGAAAATGGAAGAGAGAGAAGGAGCCTGCACCATGTGATGGAAGAAGCACCCACTCTTCAACAACCCCGAAACGTCTTCACTGAAGTCAGGGTGCAGAATGGCTGAAATTCACACTGCAAATTCATTCTCAGGGGAAAAGCAACAATTATGTTGTCTTGACACCTGTGTTGCCAACTACATGTCACAAGTAATTACTTTTATACTGAAAATATAGAATTTTTAAAGTTATTCACCTTTTAAATTTGTTTTATTAGAAAAACTTTTGTTGTTCAATATATATACACAGGGAAAATGTAGCAAACACATCCGTACACTTTAAAATGTAGGGAAAACTCTGAGGTAATCACCACCAGTTAGGAAATAGGGCAAAGCCAGTACTGAGCGCCTTTCCCAATCTCATCTCCTTCCTGCCTCACAAAAGACAGTGACTCATTATCCTGACTTCTGTGGTTTCCTTATCTTACTAGTGTTCAGCTTATCATCCATATAGATATCCTTAAATATTATATTTTTAAATTTTTACCCTTTTGATTTTATGCAAATGGTATCATCCTGTGTATATTTTTGATAATTTTTTAGCATAGCTATAGCATTAATCTATATTGATGTGTGGCAGTATTTTATTTTCATGACTATATATAGCATTTATTGTATATCCCAATTCATTTATTCAGTCTATTGTTGATAGGTAATTGAATTATTCCCAGGTTTTTTAGTTACAAAAACAATGCTTCTATAAACATTCTTGAACAACATCTCCTGGTCCACGTTTGTAAACAAATCTTTAGGAATAGAATTGCTCGGTACTATCTGCTCCTCTCTCATTTCATAAAAAAAAAAAAAGGTGGGGGGGTGGGGGGATGGAGAAGACATTTGCAAGACTTCTTACAGCCATTTGTGGCCATGTGACTTGGTTCTTGCTAATGGAGTCTAGTCTAGAAAAGGAGGTAAGTATATTGAAAGTATATATCAATTTTTTAAGGCCCAGACGTTTTCTGGTCTGGTCTTAACAAATTGATATATACTTTCTATATTCTCTCTCCCCTTCCCATACTCTGGGACACAGATATGCCAGCAATTCAGCTGATAGACCATGATAGACAATACCTGAAAAATGACTAAGTAATGTGATAGAAGAATCATTGATCCTTGAATGATGGTGTAGAGGAAGCCACCTCTAAAACTGGACCATTCATTTGGAACTGTTGTTATGTTCAATAAAATCATACCCATCAGCAGATTATGACTTGTTATTATTGTAGCTATTTATTCAAATTTGGCATTATTAGTCATTTTTATTTTTATAATTTTAGTGAGTGTCAAATGCTATCTCACCTAGTGTTAAGTTAGATTTCCATGACTGCTAATCTTTTTCATATGATTTTTGCTCAATTTGATTTCTTCCTGTATGAAGTACACATTTAACTCTTTGGCCCATTTCTCTATTTGATTGTCTTTTCCTTAATAATTTAGAATTCTTTATAATGTGGGTGAATATGCTAGTCTTTTGTTCATTATATTTCTTTGCAAATATCTTTCATTCTCTTTATGATATCTTGGTGATGTTTTTATCTGAATGAAGTGAAATGTGTTAGATTCTTCTCTTTTTTGTGTGTGCTTGCTTTCTTTTTTTTTGACGTTGAATAAGAAATTCTTTTCTTACCCAATATAATAAAGATTTTCACCTAAGTTCTTCTAAAAGCTTTAGGCCATTGCTTTTTGCATTTAGTTCTTTGGTTGACTCACTTAAGTTCTGATACGCTTTTTTGCTCAGAAGAGTAAAGGGTGGAGTTTCAATTGGCAGATGGGAATTCCAAATAATCATGAGTGTGCCTATGAACATTTGTAATTTATGTGAATGCCATCATTCATAAGTATTGAGAAGGAAAAAATAAAGTGTGTGAACAGCAGGTTGAAGGTATTGTCTCCAGAAGTTTCCTTAGTGAGATTTAGTAGGAATAAATGCTAAACCCTGGTGTTAGACACATTCTTAGTTACTCATGTACAGAACAGGCTAGTTTATCAGTGATTCATGTGAAAGAGACATGGAGTTCTAACTTGTAGTTGACAAGCTAGACATGCCCCCAACTGTGTGACAAGGTTGCTAAGAAATCTAATGAGATCTCAGCCTCCATTAAGAATACAATGTCCAGAACTTGAGAGATAATATCTCCCGTGTGGTTTGTACTCATTAGATAACAATTAGGCTCTTGCATCGAATTTTGGTGCTACTCTTGAAGAGGCACGTCACATCGGTAAACTGGACTTTATCACAAGGGGAGCAGTCAGGTTGGTATCAGAGTGGAAAACCACTATAAATAAACAACAGTTGCAGTGATTGGGAAATCTTAGGTTGCAAGGAGTAGATGTAAATAGACCATAATAATTGTGTTTAAAAATTTTAAACATTTCCCTATCAAAGAAATGACACATATTTGGTCTATATTTCTCTAAGTAAACACCAAGAACCAATGGATGGAAGTTATAAGGAAGTAGGTTTAGGCTATTACAAAGAATCTTAACAGCAGTTGGACAATTTGTCTTAAAAAGAACTGATTAACTCAAGAAAGTAGTGGTCTCCTTCCCCAATACTGATGGCACTGAAATGGAATCTGAAAGATAATTTATCAAGAATGTTACTTGTATTAGCTAATATCTGTTAGTGCTTACTACTGACAAGGAATTATTCCATTCACTCTGCCAGCATTTTTACATTGAACCCTCACAGCAGTCCTAGAAGATGAGAATTTTTTTGTCGCTGTTCTCTACATGAAGAGTCTGAGGTTTACCAAGTTTAAATAAATTGCCTTTGTAAAAGGCAGAAAGCACATCTGTCTTGTGTCCAGAGAGTGAGTTCTCACCCACACTGCTTCTAGCTTGTCAATGCTGTAAAAAAGATTTGCTGCACTGGGAGAGAAGCTGTACTGTGTGTCCATTCAATTCTGAGGCTATTTGATTCTAACAAAATTGAAATGTATTATTTTGGAAGCTATAACAGTAAGGAAAGTAGACAGTGGAAGAAATGGGAAAAGGGACAGGTAAAACTTAATAGGAAGGAAAAAGTCTGGAAAGATTGTATGTGCAAGGCACTGGTCCAGGAAAAATACATTCCTGGCTGGTTGTAGACAAGGGATATTGTCTGAAGTTTATATACACATGAGAGCAAAGTGATGGGGCGTAGGACACGGTAAGGACATGAGACTTATAAAAAATTTTCCTGCCTTAGCGAAAGCATCATTTGGCTGTGTCACATGAGGTTCCAAACACTGCATTTTGTTAATAGTCAGAAAGAACTAAGGAAAACAAGGAAAGAATTTCACTTCCCCCCATTAAGTATCAAGAGTCTTGCAATGAGCTTACTTCCATTATTTTTCTTGCAAGTAATTAATACCACTCTTTCTTTATAGAAAGCATTGGCAGAAAGATGGTAATTAGATCCAAATGGACAATTTGTCAGGAGTCATCCATGTATGGCTTCATTTAACAAATATTTATGGAGCGTCTACTATTTGTGAAGCACTTTTCTAGGCACTGGAGACACAGTAGAAAAAAGTACTCTCCTACCCCTAAAAACAATTACCCCTAAAAATAATTTCCTGTATTTATTGAGTGTATTCTCCGTGGAAGAAAAGCACACACACAAAAAGATGAATACATAAAATTTACGATATCTTGATACATAATAGAAGTAAAATTCTTTCCTTGTTTTCCTTAGTTCTTTCTATTAACAATGTTAAATAGTCATAAGGGCTAATGAGAAAAATAAAGCAAAGAAAGTCAGTATATATGGAGAATTATTGAAATTGTATAAGATTTTAACTAAATATGTAAACTAAAAAGGAGAGAAGGAAATGATCATGAAAGGGAGATGTGTTGAGGCTCATGTGGATTTAGTTCATGATTATGAATCACAAGTATTGTGAAAGGTCTTGTGGCAAAATGAAAAGGACATTAAACACATCACTTCTCTTATCTTCATTTCCTCATCTTTAAAATGGGAATTCTAATATTAGACCTGTTGGCCACAAAAAAAGTGGATGTGTGTCTCTAATGAGTCATTGAATATGAATGCAGTCTTCAAAATGTAAAAGACTATATACATGTCACTTCATCTTATTACAAAAAATAATTTAAATTTTTGATCCCCTCCTCTTCTCTGGGTCTCTGAATATACATATGTGTGTGTGTGTATGTACACACACACATGTATACATATATAATCACACACATACACATATATACATATACAAAAATACAAATTCACAGAAAGAGAAAGAAGAAAGAGGGGAGGGGAGAAATTTTCTATTGAAAGTAAGAAAGATACACACATGTTGGTCCAGTCCATCTTATAACTCATACAACTTATCTAGTACAAACCTTCTGACAAGAAATAAGCATATCTGTGGGGGAAACCCAAGAATAGAGTCTTTTGAGTCTCTAAACAGACTAGGGGCAACAAATTTCTTCTGTATTTGGGTCTCCCTGGATTACTGAAGACTTTGCAGAGCTCTTTTAATCACCTCCTGAAATGCTGGTTTCCCTCCTCCATCCAAGAGACTCAACAAAATGGAACTTGTCAACTGTGCTTATGGTAATAAATCTCCTTTCCAGCATTTCTCCTGACATTCTAATGCCTTTCTGAACATAATAAAAAGGTCATTTTCCACCTGAATTCACCTTCTCCAAGCTGCCTTATATTTCTGAAGATCCAAGCTTCAACAGGTTTCATTTCATTCCTTCTACAGTATTTTATTTGCTTTAACCAAGCTAAAAATCTCACTGCCACCCTACGTTCTATTCTAACACCTTGAATGGGGATTATATTTTATTGGCTGACTGTATAATGTGGATACATTTTGAAAGCTGAACTGCTCCTTTTTCTTGAATGACAGAGAATTAAATGCTACCTTTCGGATATTGCCAAAGGATTTCTTATGATTTTGTTTCCCACATCAATTCAATAACTTTCTATGTATCAATTGTGCAGAGATTAGTTTTCTCACCTAAATACAAAACAATCCCCCAGAAGCCCTAACACTTGAACAGGCCTTTCACTGTGCAATACATTCAGCTACAGTCATGCATTTCACAACCCTGTCCACAGTTTCTCGAAGAGCAATTCAATTATTAGTCTTTGCGAAGTTATGCATTCTTGATTGCTGAGGGTTTCCTTTTAACTAAAAATAGTTGTAGTTAATTTTGGTAGGTTCAGATTGTTGATTTAAGTGCAATCATCATTTCTAAACAATACTATCAAGAATACAGTGCCATTTATAGTAAAGGTTCATTGGGGTAGGGGTACCAGGAATACCCTCAGGAAAATATATGGGAAAATCTTCGACCTCCTTTTGCCAGTGATAACGACGAGAGACTGGCCTGTATTTGCTAATTTTGTTTAACATATTTGTGATACTCATCTACCTAAGTTAGTCTGTCCACTTCCCTCAAATGATGAGTCAGCGGCTTGTGATTTATAACAAGGCAGGGCTTTGGCCTTTCACTTGGAGGAACAGAATCCCAGGACGATCTGCGCGGAGCACAGCCTGACCAAGATGTCCTCTACACAAGGCAGGAGCTATAGTTTTCCCCGGGATGGGTGGTTCCCCAGCCTTCTGGAGACAGTGCGTCCTGGGCTAGACCGCCGCCCACCCGGAGGTCCTGGATCAGCTCCGCGGGATCAGGACGAGGGTCCTCGGCCATCGAAATCACTCTCCGCTCGTAAACACACGGTTCCTTGTAGAGGAAGGATTGGGGTATCATACCTCAAGACGTCAACGGCCCTTGCTCCGAACCGCGGGGTTCGGAGACGCACGGGAGAACATGTGCCCGCGGAAAAGAACGGAGGGAAGAAGAGAGAGAAAACTAGGGAGGAAGAGACTGCGCCAGCTTCCCCGCCTGTCTGATCTCGGGACCAAACCCAACTCTGGCTGCTCGGGCCCCGGAAGGATGCAAGCCGCGGACAGAAAAGGAAAAAGACCTCCCCCTCGCGGGGCCTGGGGCTGAAGAACTCGGCTGGAGGAAGGGAGGAGGAAAAAGGAAACGCTCTTCTTTTCCTGTTTTGTTTTTTCGTTTTGGTTTGGTTTTTCCTTCACTGAGAGCAAAACAGAATCATCCGCAACTCTGGCCTCGAGCGCATCCATTGTTTAATGAAAAACAAGAGATCATTTTGCTCTTCTTTTCAATCAGTTCAGCAGCACTTCCCCTCTCCCTCTCCTCCGTTCTTCTTCTCTGCCCAGTTTACTCTCTCCGACACCATTTCTACGTTCCCATGAAATAATTTTTTTCAGGTGTTCTGTCCCGCATATCCGGTTTCCATCTGTTCAAATGCCTTCAGAACAGACTATTCCGCTAACGTGGACTTGCACTCCCAATGTTCCAGTCCTTCCTGGTCCAAGGATTTCTTTAATAGGTGAGATTTGTCCTTCCCTCCCTCGGCCCTGTAACAGGAACACACATTTTCATTCCATGCCACTTGCATTCCAACCCCTTGCTGAGTTGCTATTTCGCCTGCAGGCGCTCAGAGCACATCAAAGGAGTTTTGCTTTGACTGCCTTTAGACCCTGGGTTGGTGCCTATGGTGGGGCTGCTCTCTGGATTTGGAATCTGCACGTCTTCACTCTTTAAAGCCTGTTTCAGTCCCCAGTAATAAAAACAACTAAAATGCTGAGGCAAAGCTGTGAAGGAGTATAGTTTGACTTATATTCTGCACCTCCTACCCAGTTCTTGCCATTTTCTCTCCCCCATCTTCTTTTTTCATTTAATTTCTCCTCCTCGTTAGAACTTGAGTTTCTGGTATCCCAAAAGTTAATTCAACTTCATTGAATCCGATAGGAGAAAAGAGATGGATTTGACATTTTGGCTGTGTTGTAAGGTTATATCACACAAGGATTCATTTGGCAAACATGCATTGAGCACTTACTATGTGCTAGACATTGGAAAGAGGGTGAGATGCTAAACAACATAAATGAGGTTTCTATTGCATCACCTTCTCTCCTCCCCCTGCCTTGCTCTCTCTTCCAGTATAGCCATCTTTATCATCATCATTTTTCATATTATTAACTAAGCCCTTAATATATGCAAGACATTGAGGTAGGAGGTTTACATGCATTTTATCATTTCAATATTACAAGGATTATCTGAGATCAGCAGTATATTAGCTCCATTTTGTAGGTGAGAAAACTGAGGATTAAAGAAATTAAGAAGCTTCCTCAAACTCACACATCTAACATGTGTTGATGCAGGGGGTTGTAAACCAGACAGTCTGACTCCAGACTTGTGGCACATCCCTTCTAAGGAGTCACTGTTTTAGTGGAGGAGTCAGACTTGTAAACAGATAAATTTATCAAAGAGGTAAGTGCTAAAGCTGTAGAAACACAGAGGCAGCAGTGACTAACACTGCCTGGGGGAATCAGCAAAGGCTTAACAGACAATTTGACATGTGAAGTGGGTCTTGAAATATGAGTGGGAGTAACCCAGTCAAAGGGATAGGAGTGGGAGGTACATTTCAGGCTGAGGAAACCACATATGTAATTAAACAGTTGAGAAAGGCTGCCATGGTATGTTTAGAAAACAGTGAGTGAAGCATTGAGTTCATGAGAGAGTGTTGTGATACGTTTTGTGAAACCAAAAAGGGGGAAATATACAACTAGGGGCAAGAATGTCAAGGACTCTATAGATCTTGCTAGTAAGTGTAGCTTTCATTGTGAAAATTAAATGACTCCAGCAGAGATTTTAAAGAAAGGAAGTGACATAATCAAATTTGTCTGTGCCCGTCTGTCTGTCTGTCTGTGTTAAGATGAGCAGACGGGTCTGGAGAATAAGAGAAGAGCCAGATGGCAGGGACACTGGTTTTAAGCTTGCTGTATGGAAATCAGAGATGATGAGGGCCTGGGCTGAGAGTAGTAAAACTGAAATAAAAAGGATTTTTGCTTTCCAGAGAATATTAGCATTAAGACTTCTGTCTGTTTCTAGAATAAAAGGCTTTAGGTACAAAGAATTTCATTCAGAATAAGGAGGCCTCTTAAGAGAGCACCAAACCAGCCCTTTTACTTTTATAGGTATAGTTAAAGTCTATGAAGCTTAGGAAGATTAAACCATGCAATCAACTAGTGGAAGAATAATAGCCACCTCTTATTCAGAGACTACTATTCACACATTTAACATTCTTTAATACATTTGACCCACATAACAACTTTTCAGGGTAAGTACAAAGCTACTCTTAACTGCACTCAAGAGGAAGCTGAAGTCAAAAAGTTGATGAAGGCTACACGGATGGACACAGAATGGGGATTTAATATTACAGTTATCTAATCCTGGAATTTGTGTAGTTTTGATATGCTATGGGCTGAGATTGAAATTTAGGCATCCTTACTCCTAATCTCATGTTCTCTGCACTAGTCATTGATGCCTTTATACTCTGTTAAATGCATTTCAAGCATCACTGGGCACACATCCCTGACTCTCTGTCTACTCTGCCAATATGCCCTAAAGCAGAATTTATTATGGATTCATTGCCTACCAAACACATTACATAAAGTATGATGATGATCTTTTTTAAAACTTGAGGAATTTTAATGATGAAAGAGAGAGCAAATACAAATAACATTAACATTCAACTAGAGACATAGATAATCAAAACTTTGTATGGTTTAGACATGAAGGATTAAGGGCTATTGAGAAACAGCTAATGTTAATCAGCACCTTCCTGTGCCAGTGACTTTGCGTGTGTTATTTTACTTGAGTAAACTGACTTCAAGTGTGGAATAACTTGCTCAGTGTCACACAGAGTCTAAGTAGGTAAGCCAGAACTCAAACTCCAGTTTATCTGACACCAAACTCAGGCTTGCTGCTGTTTGAGTGGCCAGTGAAGACAGAAGTCAGCTCCATGGATGGTAGTGTACTAATAAATGTTTAACAACCAGCACTCAGAGAAAAACCTTTTATTTGCAGTGTTTGGCAATTTCCAATTTCTGCAGGGCATAAATAATGCCACAGTGGCAGATTTCAAGCTGCCAACATGACATCACTGGAGGCCGCATTGAGAAGAGATGTGCACGATCAGCTCTGGAGAGCCTCCAGCATACAATTGTACCATGGAGGAAAAAATGCTGGAGCAATATTTTACAGGCAAAGTGGGAGAGTGGGTAATTTTTGGAGAAAGCTGGGATAATGAATAAAGGCTGGAATGGGGATTAGGTTAATTATATTAGAAGAAGGTAGATATATTAAACTAAGTGTGGTTAGATCAAATGAAAAGACTGATTTTGGCTGAGGAAAGCTCTTTTCTTAAAATGACCATTCTAAGAGTTGGCAATTTTCTTTAAGAAGACGACCAAAATATTGATTTATTCCATATAAAAATGTTGGCAGGCACTTGTTTTGATGACTGCTAAAACTGAAAACATATCCAAAAGACTGAAATCAGGGATAGTTGAATCAAAAAGATTAGCCGATATGAATTTCTATTAATCTACTTTTTTGTTTCTTTATAGCAAGGACAACAGCAGACTAATGAAGTTGGTATATTGATGGGAAATTTTATAATTTTTATTTTATTTTTTGAGACAGTCTCCCTCTGTCACCAGGCTGGAGTGCAGTTGCATGATCTTGGCTCACTACAACCTCCACCTCCCAGGTTCAAGTGATTCCCCTGCCTCAGCCCCTCGAGAGTAACTGGGACTACAGGCGCACACCACCACACCCAACTAATTTTTGTATTTTTAGTAGAGACAGGGTTTCACCATGTTGGCCAGGATGCTCTCAATCTCTTGATCTCGTGAGCCGCCCTCCTCGGCCTCCCAAAGTGCTGGGATTACAGGCGTGAGCCACTGCGCTCAGCCTATAATAAAATTTAAAAAAGTAACTCACCTTCAAAACCTGCTTGTATTATCAAGCCATTTGAGTGTACCTTATATTGACCTTGTATCCAGGGGGAAATAAATGTATTTGCAAATACCTCAGATATCTCAGACATCTATTTTGTCACTTTATTTCACATCTTTCGAAGTATAAAACAACACCAGTGCTTCCATTATTCCCCACATAATTAGATAGT
This sequence comes from Ateles fusciceps, assembly GCA_036589455.1. Classification (NCBI taxonomy): domain Eukaryota; kingdom Metazoa; phylum Chordata; class Mammalia; order Primates; family Atelidae; genus Ateles; species Ateles fusciceps. The sequence goes on along the minus strand of JAZHEH010001040.1, from coordinate 3,530,149 downwards.
GCATAGGATAGTAACTAGAAAAACATTATCTGTTACCTGCAAATAACGCTTGCTTTCTCTCTGAGCTGATAATCTAGCCCTTTAAAATAGGAAAGGATAAAAATAAAATTGGGTTACTCATGTTGCAGTATATTTCTATCTTCCCCCTGCTAATCAAAAGGTCCTGTTGTACACAATCTGGATGAAAAAGGGTATTAGTCCTAAGAATCAATTAAAAATAATATAAGGAAAATGAAGTAGATGTCTGTCATTTTTGTGTGCTCACTGGGGAATGGCTTTCTGTCCCTGTGATTGTGAGGTACTGTCAAACATGATACCCTCCTGCTCCCTGGCTACAAGGGTGGACATAGGATGACCTGATCAATCATGGTACTGGATCCTCTTGTTCATAGTAAATTGTTCGAAAAATGGGCAGAGCCAATCAAACCTTTTCCGAGAAGGTTTCTCTGTCTTAAGGATTTCAGTTTTTGTGGCTATAAGTGCAGGTCCTGAGGTAACCATGTTTTCAGTATAGAGGAAGCCGGGCTTTAGCAGAGAAGTTAAAAAAATAAAGACAACCAAAGGCACGTACAGCTAAAATGTGGAAAAGAGGACCAAGAACCTTGAAAACTTTGCTCAAATGTCTAGCTCCTGCTATGCTTAAACAAATACATACTTCCGGAATTTCCAGTGATTTAAGCCAGTAACTCCCCTTGCTATCTTCTTTTTTTTTTTTTATATGGAGTTTGCTCTTTTTGCTTAGGCTAGAGTGCAATGGTGTGATCTCGCCTCATTGCAACCTCTACCTCCCAGGTTCAAGTGATTCTCCTGCCTCAGCCTCCTGTATAGCTGCAATTACAGGCATGTGCCAACACACGCGGCTAATTCTGTATTTTTAGTGGAGATGGGATTTCACCATGTTGGCCATGCTGGCCTTGAACTCATGAATCTAGGTGATCTGCCTGCCTCGGCCTCCCAAAATGCTGGGATTATAGGTGTGAGCCATGGTGCCCAGCCCCCATCTTCTTTGTTTCTTTTGCTTAGGCTATGTGGAGTTGGGTTTTGTTACTTTCGTTATAAAACCCAAGTTAAAAAAAAGTCTGATGACAGACTCCTGCTGGCTGGCTGGTTGGGATTATACAAATAATGTCTCCTTAACTTTTAAAATAATGTCTCCTTAACTTTTAAGAAAAGGGGGGGAGGAGAAGGTAATGGGAAACCACTAAGAGCTATATTTCTCTTGGTCTGTATTCTAAGATACACTAATTTATTCTATTTTTGTTCTCTGATCTATGACTCATCTCTCTTTGGACATCTTTCTCTCATTGGCACACAAACCACAATATACTCATTGCTCATTCTTTCATTCATAAATTATCATGGCTTTATTATTTAACTCAACATGGTAAGTCTTAACAAAACAGGCCAAAGATAAGGCATTAAGTTGGGAAGAAAAGAAAGGAGAGAAGACATGTCAATCATTTTCAAACTGGAAGGACAAATCATCACTAGGAAAAGTCATTTCAACTTAAATTTAAGAGCGGGAACTTATGCAGATGGGGTAGAGATACCTCAGGGTAGAGTAATTTGGGAGTTTTTCTTAGTCCTTCTGGGAAGATCTCAGGAGCTGGAGGCAGTAGGAGGGAAGACTTGAGAATAGAAGATGATTCAGTTTCTCGTGTGGGACAAAGCTACTGGTGTGAGTAACTAAGGCTCACCTTCTCAGTCAGGCTAAACGATGTGATTCCCACTGTGTGTGTGCATCTCAAGCTTCTCCTTGGTGTTCCCTTAGCTTCAAAGGTTGCATCTAGTATTTTAAACCTGACCTCAATGTTTGGCTCAGTTCTGAAAAATCCAAGGAATAAACTTGGACTCTGCACTTTTTGAAATGTCTTTGATTCTAGAAAAATTGGTTGAGAAGTATACCATTTGTAGATTCTGTGTGTGTGTGTGTGTGTGTGTGTGTGTGAGAGAGAGAGAGAGAGAGAGAGAGACAGAGACAGAGAGACAGAGACAGGGACTGGCTCTGTTGCCTAGGCACTATCGCAGCTCATGGCTCACTGCAGCCTCCACCTCCTGGGCTCAATTGATCCTTTCACCTCAGCCTCCCAAATAGCTGGGACTACAGGTGCACACCAGCACACCCTGCTAATTATTTTCTTTTCGTGGCGGGGGGACAGGGTTTCCTTACGTTGCCCAGGCTGGTCTCAAACTCCTGGGCTCAAGAGAGTCTCCCAAAGTGTTCATATTGTAGGTGTGAGCCACTGCAACCAGCTGGAGATTCTTTTCTAATGGGATACATTAACCATTCTTGGACAGGATGTTTCACTATAACTTGGATGCCATTCTCCATAATAAAACAAATAATTTTCCTTATGAGGTATATCAATTAACTAATTTTAACAACATTTTAAAACCAGAAGCCAAGGTCAGAAATCATTTCATCTACCTTCTTGCCATCTAGAACACATCACAGGATTCTGGTGATTTCAGTGGAAGCCTATACATGTTTATAAATCTTTTTATGCATTGGCTTATATAGCTGTCTTAATGTGTATTGTATTTTCTCACAAGCTTTTCACCTTGCGGTACAATCATTAAGTGAATTTCTTTCCCTTACAAAGAAAAGTAAATACATTAAACACCTCCACGTAATGTTAAAATGCTGGACATTAAATTAAATTGAATATTTGTCCTATAGCACTGTTAGCTGAATAGGTTATGAATCATCTATGTTTGCAGAATACATTGCTTAGAATTATAATTTTGCCAAATTCACCCTGTAAAGAACAAAGTATAAAGAACACTGAGGCTTAAATTCTTTAATACTTAACTAAGTCTGTAGACTTTGCAATATTGGTACTGCATCCATAATCATGCCTTAGTGAAATGTTATACAGAACATCATTCAGAATGTTTGCTCTGAAAAGAGTTTGGATAAATGTGCCATATTTGAAATTGATTAATGGTGTCTGATATGCATCCAGACTTTTTATTATCCCAAGAATGTGACTTAAAAGTTACAGGGTGTCTTGTATATTTGTCCTACTTGACAGACGTAGTTTGCATTTAAACAAGAATGATACTCACAGCTGTGTTAATTTTGGTTAAGTGTTCTGCATCCTGGGACCTCAATTACCTACCTCATATGTTATATGAAGTAGTTAGATTATTCCAGTGGTTTATCTAGCTGTTCTGGAAAGCCTTAGAGTGTCTACAGGAGTAGGTAAAGCCTCAGGCTGCTTATCAAGATTCAGCCCAAACAGCCCCACCTCTATCAGTTTATTAATTACCTGGCACAATAATTCATGTATTCATAAACTTGGCTTTTTGAATCAAATAGTTTCATATGCCTACTATGTGATTATTTTAAACATATGGAAAAATGTAAAACAAACACAAACTTCTGCCCTCACTGACATTTCATTCTAGTAGACAGACAGACAATAATCAAAATACATGAGTTAAATGGATATTATGCTATATGGTGGTAAACTATGGCGAAAAATGAAGCAGGAAAAGGAATCTGGGGGAAAGGGCCTGACAGTTTAAATACTTGTTTATGGAAGGCTTCAAAGAGGAGATAACATTTGACCAAACACCTTAAAAGAGATGATAGAGGAGGCTACAGTAATAACTTGGGGAAAAGAGTTCCAAGGAGTAGAAACAGCAAGTGCAAAGACCCTGAGGTGGAGGATACAAAGTATATTTAGGAGCAGTGAGGAGACTACTATGATTTGAATAAATTGAACAAGGGGCAAATATAAAACTGGACTTCAGAGTATGTGTATATTAGAAGAAAAAGAATTGCTTTTAAAGATTGTAAACAGTTCACTTCAGTTACTTGTAAGTCCCTGAAAAGCATTAAAATTCTAAAGTTCTTGCTTATAATAAACAATCAATGATCCTTGATTCCCTGCTATTAATACTTCTTCTTTTTTTTTTTTTTTTTTTTTTTGCTAATCGATAATAAAAAGTTTTTGCTCTTTACGGAGCAAAAACATACATTTGTCCAACAATTGTTTCTTAATACTTTCCTGTTAACTATCTTACTTAAGGGTAATATAGTATGGATAACTGGGGCTTAGTAGTTAATTAGTTAATTTGATTTTCTAGAAATTTATTAGATCCAAGCTGACTTTTTTGTTTTGGAAAATCAAATATATATTATTTGCATATTTTTACAGTCATTATATATTCACCTCATATTCCTGAATAGAACTATTGCAGATCATAGGTAACGAATATATATCAAATAAATTAGAGATAACTCTGGGAAATTTCTTGAAAATACATATTCAAGTTGGAATTTCTTTTAAGCCATCATACATTGAAATAACCATCCTTTGAGTCATTTTCTAATTACTCAAAACTAAAAGACCTGCTTATTTCAGTTGAAAGTGGGAAAATTTTGAAGAGAAACCCTCAAATTATGGGGTAAACCCAGACTGTTACACTTTTTGTATATAAATTTATGCACTTACTGAAATCAGCCACGAATTATGAGTTTTTAATACACTGAGAGTTTTTGACATTCATTTTATATAGTGTAAGTTTCATAGTCAAATAGCGTAGCTAAATTCTTTCTTCGTTCCTCATGTCTGAGACAGGAAGGAAAATGACTAAGTGGATTCCTAGTTCAGCTGAAATAGCTATGCATTTCTTTTTGTGTCCAGACTGAACATTCTGTGAAATAAAAACATAATGTTTATCATAGAGTTTGAAACTTTTTACCCTTCTGAGCTTCAGTGATACATCTTTATTAGCTAGCATTATTGAGAAGGTGAGTCGCAGAATTGTATTAATTCGTCGACAGATGACACTGTTAACAACTGAAATTAAACAATAAAATTCAATGGACTTAGGAAGAGAGATACCCAGAGGTCCTCCATGTGCATTTAATACAATAACTTTACAAATCATTTATTAAAAAAAAACCTGGAGTCTAGAAATGAAACAGAATTTTATATTAAACAGATGTAATCCCTGTGCCTCTTTAAAATCGTGTATCTTCCTAGACTTAATATAAATCCCACTTACGCCTTTATTTCAATCTTTGTTATCAGTACATTAGCCCTAAGCCCTTGCCCGGTCATTTAGAATCTTTACTAATCAGGTTTCTATGCTCAGCATGGGTCTTTTTGTTTTATTCTAATTGATGGCATATAATTTAGTACAGCCTGTCTCCTGTAGATTGTTTCCTCACTTTATACTTCAAAGTTACCACCTTGTTGACTAGGACTTGACTCATTCTTTTTGCCTTTCCTAAACCTTAGTCTGCCTAGACCAATCATTGAAGACCCAATGGAAACCCCTTTCATCTTCTCATATCATGAACCCTTGTAAGTTTGTTTGAAGGTTTACATTCTCTTAGGTATTTTTTCTCACCATTTATCATTCATTCACAAAAATTTATCAAGTGCCCAATCTATTTTTAAAGTATGGCTAAACATGTACTCACCACAGGTGAGGGCTGAAGGAGAGAAGAGTGAATCAGATTTGTTGCATGCTCCTGAATCGCATACAATTTTGTTGACAAAGTAGGAAGGCAAACAAAATACAGTAATATACAGTGGTAAAATCAAATGTTTTCAGCTTCCAAAACTCTTTGTTGAAATTTCATTTCCAGTGGAAATTTTAAGGGGCTAATCAGGGGGAGAAAAACTACTTCCATTCTTCAAAGGCACACACAATTGACTTGGCTATCTTGTCACATACTGATGGGATTAATATGTTAGTACAGGGAAAGGTTCCTAGCCTGAGCCTTGGGAACTTGAGTTCTGATCTCAACAGACCCTAAGTAGGAAACTTGCCTTGGGTACCATGTCACTGCTTTGAACATATCGTCCTGATTAATGATGAATTCCTTTATACTTAAAATGCAAGGGTCTTCTCATGTTCCAGGTAACATGAAATATTTATCCCCTAGGGAAAATGTTATTCATTTTTCCCTTTTAGCAAGATGTACCCATATGATGCTCTGATGCATGACTAAACTATACAATAAATATTATTGGAATAGTATGTATTCTCAATTGTAATAAAAGCAACTGTGATATATATGTAGCTGGAAATGCTCTTCCTCTCAAGAATTAAGTAAGATGGATCCAATCCCACATTCACTAGATTTTGAAAGATGAATTATATTACATTACTCTGTAGAGTTTACATTCTCATGTTTATTTCTAGCTCTGAGCTCTTGCTTATGCTACATTATTTCAGTTTAGAAATGGTCTTGTCATCTCATATGCACTGTACCTGACCTATGCAAATAGGATGTGCTGCTTTATTAATAAATTTCCTTAATGAAAATGTGTGATGGTCGCAGACATTATTGAAGTTTTGAAAGGATGAGGAATTTATGTTTAAATCAGTCTCCCCACCAAAAAAGCCACATATTTATTGTTATGCATTCCTGATGAGCAAAGTGGTTCGTGATGAGCAAAGTAGGTAGGAATTCAGTTCAGGAATCAGAGTGCCTGGGGTAGAACCCTGGCTTTACCATTGCTATGAATCATTTTGTGACCTTGGAAAAGTTACTTGAAGTGTCTGTGTTTCATTTTCTTCATGAGTAAAATGAAGATGAAAACAGCACCTCCTTCAAGAACTTTTATGGGGGGGATTACATCTATTAATTCATATACATTGCTTAGAATATTCTAACATGTAAGTGTTGCTAATTAATAGGCCTAAAGACCTTTGACCATTTCTAAACTCACGCTGTGTATGGTTGCCTTTGTCCCCACTCTCATGCCAAATTTCTATTTTAATGATTATTATTTTGTTTAATATGGGGCAGTTTCACCATTATTTTTTTATGACCAATAGCCTTTGGAGTTACTATTCCAAGTGGCTTATCAAGGATTTTCCTAAACTAGGACACATTCCTCTTTAAAAACAATTTTGGAAGCAATGGACTACACATTCAAATATATATTATACATATCCACATATATATGTATGCATATGTGTATGAGTATAATATGTACATACTTATATGATCAGTTACTCCCAGAATTCCATGTGTGCGTTTGAGTGTATTTAATATCCTTAATTTATATAATGTAGTTTGATCCAATTTAGCTGCTCATCTTCGTGCATGGTCCTTGAGGATGGTACTTGGATGTATCATCATACTTTGATTATGAAAGACTAACTTGCTCAAGGTCACCTGCTGAGTGCAGCAAGTACAGAACCGGGTTCTAATAAGGCTCTGTCTACTCCTCAAAGTCCACACTCCTACTATTTCTGGTCAGTTATCTCTGTGATTTCATCTGATCCTCACAGCAATCCCATGAGGCTAGCACTATTAGCACTTTTTACAAGCAAGGAGACTGAAGCTTAGAGAGGTTAAGTGAGTTGATCAATTAACCTCTTAGTGCCAGAGCCCAAATCGGTCTTCCTTTTGCAAATCTACTTTTAAACAATTATGCTGTATTAACTCCCAGCGCAAAATAGAGGAGATCAGATAAGGTCCGCGGATCTATGTTAAATATATTGTTAGGATGATTTATTCTAATATACACCACTTACAGCCACAGTGAAAAAGATAACAGTTCCCTAAAATAATTCTACAGGAGTCCATGGAAATGCTAGCATTTCAGCCCAACTTAGCTGATGGAATATAGAGTTAAAAGGCATTTACCTCTTAGCAATAGCCTTCCTGTTGATCCATAAGATGTAAATGAAACGTTAATGTTGAAACCAAGTGGGAGAAACTACTTATTTTGAGAGGAAAAAATATAGTATAAGAGCTCTGCTCTAGAATACTGTTAATGTAAGGAGAACTGGAAGAACAGGAAAAGCAGGCATTTGAGAAAAATCACAGCTAAGATGGGTCTTAATAGTTTAGACGAAAAGACAAGTAATCCAAAAATCAGTGTGTGTGTGTGTGTGTGTGTGTGTGTGTGTGTGTGTGTGTGTTGCGAATCTCCAATCTCGCTGGTGATAAAAGCATAGTTGTAACGATTACTAGTTGGCATCCTCTGCTGGAGACCAGTGTCACACAAGGGTGACCCCATGATGCACAAAGGCTATTTAATGCCCCAGCGAGGTGCTTCAGGGACCAAGATTTTTATTATGCTTCGGGGATGAGAGTTGTGATCCTGCATCCCTAATTTAGAGCCACTTTGAGCTCCGATAGCTCCACCCCGGTGTTCTAGAGGAAAATATTCCTTCATGCTCTCTGCCTGATCTGAAAGCGACCCAGCTTCCCGATGTTCCGCCTGGGAGGTGGTTCAATCTTTAGAAATTGCCTGAGAAGCCTGTCCATCTGCTGGAGTGCCTGGCTTTCGAAAACGGACCAGGACAGACTTGGCTTTTAATATGAATAATTTGAGGATTTTCTGTATGTAACTTAAAATCACCGCTTACCACAAAATAAAAAAAGTGACACGCGCTTTGACTTTTGTAGACATTGGGAAAATCCATATGACGAAGTATGGGGTTTAGAAACTCCGGGTTTAATTTCCCCAGGGAAAAGCAAATACCTTCTGTTTGGTACCGGGCAGTCGACTCGGGCTTCAAAACAAAGTCTACGCCAGCCAGGGGTGAGGGGGAGTGGTGAGGTGCAGGGAGTGGTGGCGTGCGGGGAGTGGTGGGGTGCTGGGTAGTGGTGGGGTGCCGGGAGTGGTGGGGTGCCGGGAGTGGCGGGGTGCGGGAGTGGCGGGGTGCGGGAGTGGCGGGGTGCGGGGAGTGGTGGGGTGCGGGGAGTGGTGGGGTGCGGGGAGTGGTAGGGGTGGGCAGGGGGAGGGGGAGAGATTCGAAAAGTACCGGAGGCATCAGTCCAGTACGTGGGTTGTCCTTGCCAACCAGTAGCTGCTCCTGCTAACTCCCAAAGGCAAGTTTCCACCTTCGCCACTTCCTCCCGCCCTTTCCCTTTCCCTTCACTCCCGCTCTGGGACACAAAGTGCGCTCTCCGCCGCCTCCGCCCAGCCTCACTCTTCTCTTTACAGGACAGAAGGCTGCAGCAGCACGGCGGAGAAAAGTCCCTGAGGGACGAGTCAGTGGGATGGGCATATGGGTAGAGGAAGAGGGCTGTCTGGATTTTTTACCTCAGCGAGGCTGGGTGGGCACTTGGAAGCCAGAGGCCTTATCACTCGGGCGCGGCAACATCACGTAAAATGTTAGTCCCAGGGCCCGCCAGGGCGCGCGCGGCTCCTGCGCCTGCTCCTTATTGGCGGACCTTGCCGTCGGGGCGGAGCCACGATGAAGCTCCGCCCACCTGGGGCGCCAGGACCGGGACTCGCGGTTCTCCACTATCCCGGAGCTGGGCTCAGGCTCGGACTCGGTCCTGCAGCGCCTCTAGGCTGCGGATCCGCGCTTCAACCACCTGCTCCGCGCTGCGTCCGGGGAAGCTGGGAGGAGATCGGAGGGAGGGAGGAGGCGGAGGGGAGGAGGAAAGAGGCAGCTTACACACGCCTTCCAGTCCCTCCACTCAGAGCAGCCCAGAGACCGCTGCCGCCGCTGCCGCTGCTACCACCGCTGCCACCTGAGGAGACCCGCCGCCCCCCGGTCGCCGCCTCAAGCGAGTCCTTCCTAGCACCTGGCGTTTCACGCACACTGCCACTGCCATTATTATTATCATTCCAAGACAAGGAAAATAAAAGAAGATACCAGCCAAAAGAACCGCTTACACCTTTCCGAATTACTCAAGTGTCTCCTGGAAAGACAGGGTCGCTGTCCCCGGAGGAGCAGCCGAAGGACCCGTGGGCTCGTGTTGGGCGGGAGGGAGGAGGAGTTGGGGGCATTGCGTAGTGGAAAGTTGCGTTTGCGGCAGAGACCCGAAGGTGCAACGCCACAGCCCAGGGGACGGTGTGTCTGGGAGAAGACGCTGCCCCTGCGTCGGGACCCGCCAGCGCGCGGGCACCGCGGGGTCCGGGACGACGCCCCCTCCTGCAGCGTGGACTCCGTCTGTGGCCCACCAAGAAGGAGGAGGAATATGGAATCCAAGAGGGCCAGCTCCTGCCGTCTGCTCTTCTGCCTCTTGATCTCCGCCGCCGTCCTCAGGCCAGGTGAGCAAGGGCCTGGGAGCAGCACAGGCGTGGGCCTGGAGCAGTTTCCTGGGTCCAGGTCCCAGCCTCGCGCCCCGGTGGCAGTGCGCCCAGACGCGTGGGGGAGGTAAGGGGACCGCTGTCCCGGCACAGAGCTGCCCCCGGGCTCGGTCACCTGTGCCGCGCGTTTGAGCTCGGCTGGTTGGCTCAAATTTGGGCGGCGAGCTGGGGAAACTGGGTGAATCTCCAGGAACTTGGTGCTCCGGGGTTGGAGCTGCAGGGGCCCTTGGGCAGGATTCGCCTGACGCTCTCCCCTTGTCCCTGCGGCTCCCAGCTAGGCGGCGGACTCTCGCCGTCTGACAGTTCCTCCTGTCTCTGGGTATCAAAGTTCACGTCACTGCGCCCCAAGCAGTTTTTCTTCGCTTAGCTCTTGGATGAAATAACTGCCAGCACTTTTTCGTGGTAAATCCCCTAGTAACTTCCCCTTAGTGAGACGAGGAGGGGATGGGAGGGGTAGAGAAGGGGAGGGCTTTAATCGCCCCCCTTGAGATACCTGCTAATGCTTAAAATCGTGGTTTCAACGTTCCCCCTTCCCGTCCCCGTCCATTGTCTGGGCGGCTGGTGAGTGTAAGGGTGACAGCAGGCAGACAAGGCAGCCTGAACAGGAATTAGCAGCCAGGTTCGGGAGACCTCAGTGAGAGGCTTGTGAATTTCCAAGGAGGTGCGCATAGAGCCTCAGTTCTCAATTCTGTACTGAGCCTTAGGAGAGAGAGCAAGAGAGAGAGAGAAAAGGCAAAATTCCCAGTAACTAAAATATCTCGCGGGAAATCCCTTTCCACATCCCCGGGGACGTCCCTTGGCCCTGGTGTCCTCAGGCCCGCCTGGCGGCTGACACAAGTTGTTCCTAACCGGGCATTCTGTGCGCTCACAGTTGCCTGACAGAGCAGCAGGTTTCTTTGCTCCCCCACATTGAGAATTTGGGGGATTTTTTTATTTTAAGTTTTTATTTCTATCCCTGCGTAGACAGTTGATAGTTAAACTCCTACTTCCTGGTATTTTGGCCTGTTTGTTCTAAGCTTTTTCTTTAGCTTTTATCAAAGAAAAAACTCATTTCCCTTTATCCGTGTACATCCCTTCAGCTATCGGCAAGCTCAGGTCACAGAACAGGTTTGAAAGCCTCTGTATCTCTCCCAGGAACTCGGGGGGAGGCGGCGGTGAGGACCAGAGCTTGAGGAAGAGATTGCAAGTGTTTGTGAGCTGCTGCTACTGCTGCTGCTGTGTGTGTGGGCGGGGGAAATGCCCTCTCCAGATCTCTTTATTAAAGTTACATTTCTCGGTGAGGTAATGAGCTCACCTGATGTTTCTGAGGCTGAGAAAAAAAGGCGTCTGCGTTCTCTGACAAATCTCGGGCTCTAGGGCGGGACTGTGAAACCGTAGTTCAACCGGATTTAAAGCAGGTGTTATAGTGTAATAAACAACGCTGGGGAGGTAGGTGGAAAGGCGAGACCCCCTTGGGCCTGGCACGATGTGGATTTCACTTTTTCGAGATTCCACTGTCCGATGAAGGAAAGGACACTTTGGAGCCAGGGGATGAGTCCAGAAGGGAGAACAAGGGTGATGACGGTTTGTAAGATGCAAACGTCCACACGCCCACAGTTAGTTTTCCGATTAACCCCCTCGAGACTTGGAGAATGTAATCTCACCTACGTCCACACCGCTGACCACATGCACACACCCAGTTTCCTTTTCTGTGCCGTCACGATGAAAGTTATTTTCAGGCGGGCCACGTCGCAGGATAGGTTTTTCGACACATTTAACTGCTAAAAGGGGGAAAGTTCCGCTTTCAGACCTCCTTTTGCGGTGGATCTTTTGTCGCCACAGGCTCATGTGTCCAGTGGGCACCGAGCGGCGCGCTTTCAGCAAGCGGCTAGCCCCGGCTCACCGCAGCCAGCCACCGTGGATCAGAGGATCCGATGCCCTGGACCCTCAGATCCGTGGTTTCTGTGAATTACCGGGCTGGCGTTGCCGAAATTCTCAGTGCAGTATCAGTATGTTTTTAAAGGAAGGATTACAGCACTAAAGGCGCCGTGTATACACTGAAGAAACAAGTCTTGGACAGTGAGTGCGCCTCCTTCGGAGCCCTCTGCATAGCAGAGCCGGGTTGGGGTGCGGAGCCAATGGCTGGCTTCATCCGAGGGGCTCAGTGACTTCCCCGCCTGCCACCCTTCATTTCCGGAGCAGTTTTAATAGTGTGTCCAGTTGTAGAGGTCAAAAACTAGAGTTTGTGAAACTGCTTCCCCAAGTCTTTTGGCCTGTAGTCGCTACACAGTCACTGACATATTTTAGTCTTGCCACGTTACCTGTTTTAAAAGGAGGGGGAAAATGTATGAACCACGAAAACTGAATTCGGAGATAAAGGCAATGAAGTGTGTGCTCAGCATCGGAGGTAGCAATAATCTCATTATTCTTGCAGAAAGAGCGTCAGCCTGTGGTGACATTATGTATTGCTTAAAAAAAAAAAAGAAGAAAAAGAAAAACAGGCTTTTCTAGATTATTTACAACAAAGAGGTGGGGCGCTGCAGTTAACTCTTTCTTCACTTGAGTCATCTGTGTGCATCCCTTTATGGGATTTTTCATAACTACTCACTGATATAAGATTCATCCTAAGACATGAGCACACATACAGCTTTTTTCTGTGGGATATTATGTTTGAAACGTATCAATTGATCTCAATAGGACTTAGGAAAAGCAACAACTCATATAATGTCTTTTTGAAGACTATTGATAATACACTATTAAAATTGATTAATTTAAAAACAAAACTGTTTAATAGCCAATGTATATTATTTTTTTCCTTAAGGATTTATTTAATCCAATAGCAATTTACAATTTAATGGATCATTTGCAGTAAATTGCTTTTCTAGGCTTGCTTCGGGACATCTACCTTCAGGCACTTGAGCAAGTCATTTAACCTGTTTAGGCTTCAGTTTTCTTATATAAAATAAAAAGACAGACTAAAGGCCTGCTCTGTGAAATGTCTACCAGCTCAAAAACTCTTTGTTTCTAAAGTCTTAAGGTAAAAAACCAATTTGGGCAGGTAGAGTCATTTTTCAACATCATTTTTCTAAGGATCTCAGTCTAGACAAAATTCATATAAATCGTATTACTAAAAAAGTATCAGTGGACCCCAATTTCTAATTTTCTTTTTTTCTACTTTTAAAAATTCGTGATAACATCTGTGCTTACTCTTAAAAAAAAAGAAAAAGAAAAAAAAAACCATGAAGAAGAGAAATTAGCCTTCCACTCTCCTGGGAAAAGAGGACCCAAGAGTAGGAAAGGATTAAGAATTTTAGGTCTCAGAAATACGAGAGTGTAACCCATTCCTCCTACAAGCTTGCCCCTATTTAAACTGCATACATAGTACCTAGAATGAGATATAAAAATTCATGTGACAAAGCCTTATATGTACATCCTGAAGTTGCTCAACAAAGAAGTTGATTTGCAACATGGTTGTAAATGCAAGACAGAAGAAAATATAAAACACTAATACTTTTCTATTGTTTTAGAACTTGTAGAAATACAAAATATATTGTCTTACCAGATTCCAAACCTTTTCTGACTTTGTAGAAAATTCAAACTAGCTCACCTTTTTAAATAGACGTTCAGATGAAAATGCATGTCTACCATTGACTTACCAAAAACAAGAAAATTAATGAAAACCTATTTTAATAGTCTTGTGAAATCAGAAAAATTTTATATTGTAGTCAGTATACATGTGTTCAGTTTTTAGCCATGTAATGTAAGAATGTTGTGACCTTGGGAAAGTTAGTTTTCTACTCTTTTTTATTTCCCATCTGTGAATTTTCTTTCTGTGCAATCCATGGTTCTGATTGTGTTGAGATTAGTAATTGCCTTGCTCAGCATTTTGAATATTTTAAGTAAAACATGCTATATTCATTAAAACTTTTAGTATATTGTTAATAGAATAACACCCTTTAATTTCTTCCACTTAATTATCACTTTAACTATATTATTAAAATAATGAAGATTTTTTTTTCTTCTCTTCTTTCTTTTTCTTTCTCAAGTTTTCATGCCACTAACCATGGGCCTATGTAAAACTTAGCACCACCTAAGTTGTCAGTATTATTTGGTGTAAGATGGCAGCAGTTTGTCAGATAGTGTTTTAAATGCTTTATATCACCATGTTTTTCATTTCCAAACACACTTCTTTCTGTTCTGGCCATTTATTTATCATAAAACACCATCAAAATGTTCTAGCTCCCTGAAGATACTAACTCAAATAGGCACAGAAGATCCACATAGGTGTAGCTATGATAAAAGAGTATCTCTCTGTCTCAGTGTATACATAGAAACCTAACTGTTATTTTCTTACAAGGTGTTAATTTTGTTCTTCACTGTTAAGTTTTCACAAAGGCCCATCTCATTTCTTATACATATGTGTGTGACACATGTATGTGACATATGAAGAATGAACTTACTGGAATACTAAATAATGTTTTCTTGGGAGTGGTGGGTGATAACGTTTATTTGATTATCACTTTTGGATTTCAGCTCAGTTTATTTTCAATAAGAAATGGAAAAACAATCTATACATACTTTTTATTACTTTTTTAAATTAGGGTAGTAGAATTTTCCTTTCCTATGGAGAGTAAATTCAAGACTAAAATAGGTATTCCATATTCAGGAAGAGGATATTGCAGGCTATTTGGTAAGGTTAAATCCTACAGTTATAGGATCCCTATAGTACACAAGATATTACCATATTTTTGGAGTTACTTATATTTTCACGAAGCTAATTTCTCTGCCTAAATAATAAATTTTATATTCTGTTTCATTTTTATTCTTGAGTGGAATGCCTTATATATTTCAGATAGGCCTAGTTCCAAATATGCTGTGGTATTCCGTAATTGTTTTATGCTAACCTATTATCATAGCCCATTATTGTAGTGTATGTTCCAAGAATGAAATTAGCTTTTAATGCTTCCTCTCTTATTTATGCAGTCAGTTCTCAATTATCCATTCCATTGAAGGAGAAATCAGATTTGTGCACAATCAAAAACAGCTTCTAATCAAAGGATTACTTAATTTGACTTTGAGCTGAGGTACTTCAGTGAACATGTCTATACTTGTCTAGTCTACTAAGAATTCATAGTACTTCAACACAATGAAACTAAACTGTTGGGGAATATGTTTATCAGAAATTAGACAGCTGTCCAGCTTCTCTGATTCACTTCTCTATTACTACTACTATTATTATTGTTTTAGCTCTCTTCTGTATCACTTAAGGAACTGATGCAAAATCTTGGCCAAAATAAAACTAAAAACATACATGAGATGAAACCAAATCTTTGCAATCTTTTCAAATCATATAAATATTATGGACTCTTGATGTTAATTCACAGGAAAACATACTATGACCATGGCAATTGCTATAGTCTTCTGGCCTTTGCTTAATGACACTTCCATTACGAATAATTTGTTTAGCTCTGCAAAATCACATTTCAACTTTTAGAAAAATTTTACCCTGACTTGACCGTTTTTCTTAAGCAAGTTTTTTTTTAAATTGTATTACATCATATGGGTTTCCAAGAATAAATGAATAATGAACCAATACCCTTTTCATGACATGAGTTGGCTTAGCAGCCAGGTAGATTGACTCCCCAGTAGGATATTCACATACCTGCTTTTAGGAAAAAAAAAATTGCTACTTATAATGGATTATGGGATTAATGTAAACATAAAAACCAGTAATATCAAATCCATAAATGTTAGGAAGATTGGAAGTTGTAATAAAAAGGACTTTATTTTTGATTAATTTATTTTGATGATTTCACCAGAGAAGTTAACTGAATTTGTAGATTAAGATATCAACCAGCACTCCAACACAACATTTTCTTGAGGGACAGAAGTCTCAAAGATACTTTCACCTCAGAAATTGATATAAGTAGATTTTTATCCTTTCCATCTGTATAGCTTTAGAGAGTCTAGGTTACCTTATTTGAACTGTGAATGAAAAAAATAACTTTCTTGTACTTACTTGCCTTTAGTGCAAAATCAGCATTGGAATGTTGATAATGACGAAAGTCAGTTTTAATTTTTCCCTTTTCCTTTTCCCTGTATTTCTCCTTGCTATAGCTTTTACCACATCATATTATGATATTGGTGACTTTTTTTTCAGTTGACCATAAATTCTTTGAATACCAAATCTTATCTATATCTATGTATCCTCAAGTCTAGTCAAGAACTTGACACATAGAAGCTGCTTCATATTTTTTCTTCACATTAAATAAAGTAGAACTAATGCATATATGGAGAATGAAACTCCATATGGCAGCACCTGACATTCATGGATTACCAAGAAATTTTCTCAAGGAGTTTGGGAGTTGGGGATATAATATTCCTCACTGATAATTGAACTGGAAAATAAAACCATCATGAAAGAACAGAGTGGGACAGGCCATCAAGACATGATGGCACTTTGGCAGTGTTAATGAAAAAAAAAGGAAAAGAACATGTATATTAGTAAAAGGCCTGTGATTAAGGATGGAAAAGTCTTTGATCAGTGGAGAAACATAGAAAAAGTAGGGGAGTTGGGCCAAATGTGGTTACTGAAGCTATTATACTTAATGAATCCAAATACTTTCTTTATAGTAGAAGTAAGTGGCCCCTCTAACTGGCAGACATGACTCGCCCAGCCCCCTTAACAGGTATAGCTTTTTGTTGAGATAGATAAAACTCATTATAATAACCTAATTCTGGGGCCAGGCTCAGTGGCTCGCACCTATAATCCTAACTTTGGGTGGCCGGGGCATGAGGGATCACCTGAGGCCAGGAGTTCAAGACCAGCCTGGCCAATATGGTAAGACTCCATCTCTATTTTTTCTTTTTCTTTTTTTTTTTTTTGAGACAGAGTTTTGTTCTGTCACCAGGTGGCAGGCTGGAGTTCAGTGGCACCATCTCGGCTCACTGCAATTTCCGCCTCCCGGGTTCAAGCAATTCTCCTGCCTCAGCCTCCCGAGTAGCTGGGACTACAGGCACATGCCACCACGCCCAGCTAATTTTTGTATTTCCAGTAGAGACGATGTTTCACCACGTTGGCCAGGATGGTCTCTATCTCTTGACCTCGTGATCCGCCCGCCTCGGCCTCCCAAAGTGCTGGGATTACAGGTGTGAGCCACCGCGCCCGGCCCTATTTTTTTCTTTTTTCTTTTTTTTTTTTAAAGAATCTAATACTCTGAGTATTCAAGTCATATAGTCAGCTTTCCCATGCTGTGATTTTATGGTTACTAAGAAATCTTCTAATTATAATGTGAGGTTTTTGTTTGTTTATTTTTTTGAGACAGTGTCTCGCTCTTGTTGCCCAGGTTGGAGTGCAATGGTGCGATCTCTGCTCACTGCAACGTCTTCCTCCTCCAGGTTCAAGCAATTCTCCTGCCTCAGACTTACGAATAGCTGCAATTACAGTCACCTGCCACCATGCCCAGCTAATGTTTTGTATTTTTAGTTGAGACTGGGTTTTGCCATGTTGGCCAGGCTGGTCTTGAACTCCTGACCTCAGGTGATCCACCTTGCTGCAGCTTCCCAAAGTGCTGGGATTACAGGCATGGGCTACAGTGCCCAGTCCAATGTGACTTCTTATATAGCCAATTTACAGTCAGAGGATGCATTAGGTGGAAGAGAAGCATTGTATTCCCTTGGCAGTAATGCTCTTATATATACCAATAAGCTGGTTTATGAGTTTGACTAGTGAGAATTCATCCCTCAAAGATGGGAAAACATTTGGTAAGCAGCCAAAAGAAGATTCTAAGCTTTTGAAACCTACACAGTGAACTCTGGCAAATTCAGCTTGTTTGAGGTACAAGCAGCTAACCATTCCCCAGGTGTCAATTGTTGTCAACTTTTGTGTTACCTATTATAGACATTTATTTTCTTTCTTTTATAACTTATGATACTATCTTAAATAATATGCACATTATTAGTAGGTTGACCATTCATACATCTTGGTATATCCAAGATGGTCCTGGTTTATGCCTGATGTGCTGGTACAATAATTACTGGCACCCTTTTTCATTCTTGGAAGTGTGTTTTGGGTAACATATTATGTGGACTTCACAATAATTTGTAACTTGCCTGTCTGTATGTCTTAGAGTACTTCACTGTAAGAAATGCACTCTTCATCCTAACCAAGTGCATATTTTTATCATATTTAAATTTAATTATCAACTACAGTGAAATATCATTAATG
Source organism: Ateles fusciceps (assembly GCA_036589455.1). Taxonomy (NCBI): domain Eukaryota; kingdom Metazoa; phylum Chordata; class Mammalia; order Primates; family Atelidae; genus Ateles; species Ateles fusciceps. Next base: position 3,511,912 of record JAZHEH010001040.1, on the reverse strand, counting down.
GGTTATGTGCACCTTTCATGTCAGGTATAAGAAAGAGAGATGTAAGGTTGTAGCCTCTAGAATTCCAGAATGTTGAAGATATGAAACATTAAGGATCCCACGGTTTGGAATGGAAACTAACTTGACCTCAGATGCCAAGGGAATAATTCTTTTTGAAATTCACCTGGGAGCTACACTAGCTATGTGATTATTTAGGGAAGAACTATTTCAGTATGAGCTTCAAATCCTTCTGCAGCAAATTGTACAACTCCCATTCTGTCTTCTGTGAGATTTCTCAGTAATCACACTACCAATTTGGTTCTTAAAAAAAAATCAGGGATGTCTATAATGTTGAAGGAAGCCCCAGCATTCTTTTGTACATGTAAACTGAGTTGTATCAGTCAGAAAAGGTGACCTGATAGGGCAACCAACAGTATGAGGACACAGTTGTAGTCAAGGGTGTGACAACAGCAAAGATGCTTATCACAGAATCTTTGACAATTCTGTGAAAATTGCCTCATTCACAATTTTCACCTTCTGAATCCTTGGGCAAAAAATATGGCCTTTTGAGAGGCTCAAGCAGTGTTGAGTAAGAATACTGTCACTTACAGCTAAAACCTTAACTTTCCCCAGAGTAAAATCATGGAAAGTTCAGTGTGTGTGAGGGTGTGTGTGTGTGAGAGAGAGAGAGAAAGAGAGAGAGAGAGACAGAGAGAGAGAGAGAGACAAAGAGAGAGAGAATGAATTCTGAAGGATTAGAGACATACAATTTATTGTCATGGTAAAATATGGTAACACAAGGGTTGTTGGAAAAATGAGAATGTTCTTTTGATGTTCTTTTTCTTTAGCCTCCCTGTTTGAGAACTGAAATAAATGAAACCACAGGTTAAGAGATTACCTAAAATCCAGTAGCAAATTAACCACAATTCCTGGTGACGTGTTGTTGGTTTCATTTATGCCTAGACTCATAGATTCAAGGTTTTGACCCACAAAGAACCTAAAAATTATTTAACTGTATTGTCTAAGGTCACATTGTTCACCAATCCAAAATTGAAACTCATGTCAGTTGACCATTCAACAAATATAACAGCTTTCAACAAATATTAATGCAGTGCCCAACATGTACTATATATTGTGCTTGGGGATTTGGAAATAAGCTAATTACTATAAATTCAAGATCCTATCACTCAAAGATGTTATGTTCTCTCTGGGAAACAGATATTAATTAATTAACTATATAACTATTTGCTAGAAATTCTGGTAAATATCATGAGAACAGATAATCAGCATTTTACAGCAAAGTGGCCAGATCTGGTCTGGGGTTTAGGAGAAACTCAGAAAAGGTCTTGCAGGAAGTGATATCTGAGCTATGTGCTGAGAAATAATCTAGCCAAGGATGTGGGCTGAGGAAGTAACATGAGTGAGAACACTAAGGTAGTACAAAACGTGGTTTCCAACTCCCAGAGGTGAAAATGTGTCGATCTCTTTTCAGGAAAACTAAAGTTCTGAAGGTTGATGCAAAAACCAAGGATTCCTTGAAGTTGTTCATATACTTTCCTTTAATCTCCCTAATTGACTTGCCAGTTGTGGGGCCTAGAAGAGGATCTCTTTGTCTTATTGAAATATTCACATACTAGTAAATATTTGTATGTATAACTCCTTACTTAAAAAAATAAAGTGGAAACATACGATATACATCATTTTGTACCTTTCCTTTTTCGCTTAGCAGTACATTTTGGTGATTAAAGAAACTGTCTCATAGCAGCACATATAGCTCTACCTCACTTTTTTAAAGGGTGCATTGGATTTTATTATACTATCACAATTAATTTAACCATTTCACAAGTTCCTGGATATTTAGATTGTTTCCAATCTTTTGTTATTACAAACTAGAGCAGTGAACATCCTAATACATGTTATGGTTCACATATGCAATTGGTGGCAATTGTTGGTAAAAAGTCTTGGAGGTGAAATTACTGAGTCAAAGAATATGTGTTTTTCATTTAGAAACAAATTATAAAATTACCTATTCAAAGAGTACTCATCTTGAAAAAACACCTTAACAAAAATGAGAGAATGCCGCTTTCTTAAACTTTCTTAAGTCTGTACTATTAATATTCCTCTTTTTAACCAGTGTAATAAGTTGGTTTTCATTTATTTAAAGCTTATTGGAAAAGTTAGAATTATAAGAGTAGTAGGCATACACACTTATATACAAGGCAAAAGCTATATTGGTGCCAACTTTTATTATATATAAGATTGGGCCAGAAATGGGGAAAAGACATATATTTACCATGAATTTGATTATTGTTCTTTCCACATAAGATTGCTAACTTTTAGAACATAAACTGTGTAATTATAAGCCGTCATTTCTTCCATTTTGTAAGATTCATAGTCTGTACAATCAGATTGGCTAAGCTGAAAGAATGGATTAAGAGGCAACCACATTTGAGCCATTAAAGTATTTAATACTGCTTTTCATTACAAAGAAATGGTTTCTAAATATCTGTATTAGTTCATTGTAGGTACAGTATATATTGTATGGGTGGTCTGACTAATACCACTTTGTAAACCCTGTGTAATAGTCATTACTAAACAAACGTCAGTTATTTTTAAGCAAATCATATTTTGAATTCTTCCAACAAGTTTAAGGTTTAAGTAAATCATATTTTGAACAATTATTTCAACAAAGCTTGTCAGAATTTTTTTTAGCTGATAAAAAGTACAATATTTTACAAATATTTTTAAAACTCAGTGCCATTAAATACTTTTCACTCTATAATTTTTGAACCCATTAAGGAAAGTAGGAATAAAAACTATTTTAGCCACTTTTACAAAGAAAACCGTAGCAGTTTATATATGGTTTTGAAAAATTATATGCTGAAAGTAATATTTTTAAACAAATGACAAATATTCATAATGGAGGTAACCTTTCTATGCATATATTGTAATTTCATAATAAAGCAGTTTCTGCCTGGGATTTAGTTTTAGATGTTCAAATTTGGGGCATTTATACTTTATTCTGCAAGCATTTCCCCTACCTGGTGATAGGTATGACACTTTCTAGAAGAATGTATAAGGTATAGGTTTTATATTTTTGCAAAGGTGGTCATGGATCTACATATGAATAATGTTTTTAATGTCAGATCTAAGAGTAAAATGTAATATATATTTGAATTTACCCCCTATTCCACCTAGCCTGAGTGGATGCTTGCCTAGTTGTCAAATAGCTTTTTTGAGAAATGCCTATTTAGTATAAGAATAAATAGCTTCTCTTATCATACTAGAATGGCAAATACGTATCTGCTTATTAAAACAAAAACTTTGTCCACTCAGCTGTTTTCTTCTTTGCTGTTAGAAAATATGTCTCCTTTCTAAAAGAAATTTAGAAGGAGTAGGGTTTCAGGGTATGGTTTGGAGGTTATCATTTTCTAGAATCCATCCAAAATGTTTGGTTAGAAATGATTTGAACTGCTTGAGTAGTAATTTGATGGTAGAGAGTATGGCCAAATCTCCGTGGTATTAGAAGACCTAATCTCTTCTTGATCTTCAAGAACTGTCCATGCTCAGAGATTTCATACTGTCAATGCCTAGCGTAGATTTCATTGTGTAAGAGCTCAAGAGCTTGGGCTATGGATCAGAGCATGAGTTTGCTTTCTAGCTTTTGTCTGTTTTTTCATTTGTTAATGGAGGATAGCAGTATTACCAAGTTCATTTGGTATGAATATTCAGGAAGGTAATGAGTTTATATTGTGTTTGTCAGTGCCTGGCACATCGTGGAAATTCAACCAAATAATAATCATTATCAATCACATTTTTTCAGTAACCTAATAATGTCAGTTACTTACATCAGAAAAACTTGTTATATACTTCATTTTACTGATTAAGAAATATTTCAGTTCTATCTGAATATATTTGGGGCTTTCATAAAATTGGAAAGCATATTTTGTTAGAATGCTTCATAATCTCAAAGAATGTCAAGTAACCTTTCAGTTTTATCAACTCAGGAAAAACAAAAGAACACAATTGAAAATTATAGCTTTAAAATGTACTTTTTCTCAAAAAAAGAAAAGTGTTAAAATTATAAGGACATATGTAATGCACTATATTATTCTCAGAAATTGACGTTATTATATGTGTTTCTATAATTTGAAAATTATTAGACTTCAGAAAGAAAAATTGTTGTAATGCAGTCATTTTGATAATAAAATTAGAATTTTAAATACATTATTTCTCAAGTATAATTCAATAGAGGGAGCTCCACTACTTTCCTTTTATGTGCACTGTAGGATGCTTCCATTTATTATTATTTTCTAGTGACCTCTAATTTAATAGTGAACATTATTAAAAACCTGTAATCTTAATATTAAAGATATTTTGGAAATTGAATAGTATCCTCTTTCTATTCATAGAATTCATAAAATGCTTCTACAGATAATATGTGTTTTAAAACCCCAGTTCTTAGTTCTTTGTACCTTCTGCATAATAAATCACTAGACACAATTAAAGTAGGTATATTCTTGAGAAGCATACTTTAATATATCAAAGCATCAAAAGAGAACAGTTTATTTCTAATGACAAAATAATGCATATTTTCATATTAATTTTGTGGTAGCTATTAAGTTAAAACTGTTATATATTTGAATATTAGAGGAAATCTTTTAAAATTACTCTCCCTAGATTTTTAACCAAATGGTTATAGATTTCCACATGGAAATGGTCTACACTCACACATAGAAATGGTCTTTTTTCTTTTTTGTTTTCTCATATATTCCCTTGATTTTGATAACCCCAAATTGTATTTTCAATCTAAGTTGACATCCATCATCTTATCTGTTATTACTTAACCTTTTAATTTGTTTATGATGAAAGAAGCTGTTGGGTTGTTCTTTGTACAAAAATTTATAATTTCTGCCATAAATCCACTAAAATTATTTAAAAATTTAAATGGTTTCAATTTTATAAGGTATCTCCTAAGATGTTTCTATATAAGAGAGTTATCCACTCTGTGTGTGACCCTGACAATTCATTTACCTTTTATGAGGTTGATTTTTCTCATGGAAGTATTATACCATGTGATTTCTTCACAGCTCAAAAATTCTAAGATTCACAACTATACTTTGATTTAGAAGAATATGCACACACACTTGTATGTTTGAATCAGTGTTGAACAATAATTTTACCTGAAGTCTAATTAAGAAAAAAAAATTGTAATGATGAGCCTCATTTTTAAAATTAAAATGGAAATGATTTTATTGCATTCTATAGAAAATTATATAATATCACACATTAGACTTCCTAATTTATTACTAAAATTATATCGGTAAAATAAATGGTCCCGTTCTATGGCATATTTAAGAACTGCCAGCACAGCAACAGATTTTAAACATCTCATATTGAAATTAGATTATCTGTTATGGTGGCCATACCGGGAAAGGAGCTTTGAAATAAAGGCCTGTGGGTTGTTCTTCACAGTTTTAACAAATCACAATTTAAAATATTCTTTAAAGTAAGTGCTCATTTTATTGTGTTTACTTTCCAATATAAATTAGAGTTTGAGAATATGGTGTCTGTAGCCAAATTGTATAGTGTTGTCAATAGTAAGCTCTTAAGAAGGTAGAGTTTCACTCTACCTTTCTTTCCACTCAAAAAATAGAATATGAATGAGAGTGATGTCATGTTATTTATTGGGCATAACCTTGAATCTGCTTACTCTATAAAACAAATAAGGCATTCACAAACTCCAAGACTTTATCTATTAATTGTTAATATCCTATTCATTATGTCATAGTTTCCATCTGATAATGAAGTATCATTGCATTGCAATCCTGAGGTTGAAATCTAAATTTAAATGTGAATTTGAAGCTAAAAATTAGAGACTTTGTCTAATGTCTGTGTCTCCATGTCTCCATTCTGTACTTTCCCAGTTGGGTGCAATTAGGCAAGTTGCTTAAACCCTCTTCTGTGTTAATCCATGCAATGGGAATAACAGTACCTATCTTGTAGGGTTGCTGTGAAAGTTAGTTGAATTAATACCCATAAAATTCATAATTAAGCAGTGTGGTTGTCAATAGTAAGCTCTTAAGAAGTGTTAGTATTATTCAAATATTTGAATAAATTAAATTACAGTTAATCTTTCCCACTTCCCACAGAATATGATTATACATACAACCGATTCACATAGATATTATACATAAAGAAGAGAGGCCACAGAAAAAAAATTATAAAACTGCCAGCTGTAGCTTTTCTCCACTCTACCTTTCCTTCCATTCAAAAAATGGAATGTGAATGAGAGTGATGTCACGTTATTTATTGGGCATAACCTTGAATCTACTCACTCTATAAAACAAATAAGGCATTTGCAAACTCTAAGACTTTATCCATTAATTGTTAGTATCATATTCATTATGTCATAGTTCCCATATGATGATGAAACATCATTGCATTGCAATCCTGAGGTTGAAATCTAAATTTAAATGCGAATTTGAAGCTACAAATTAGATGCTTTGCACCCTATAGTTCACAGTGTCTAAAAGCAATTGTTTTAGGTTATTAATATAAGTAGGCCAGAGTTAATTTAGCAGTATAAAAGTGAGTGTGCTTAAAAGACATTTGTATAGACTCTATAGATGTGTCTACACAAAAGTAAAATAGAGCCCAGTGATCATACTTTAAGGAACCAAAAAAAGTAAACATAGTCTAACATATTTCTCAGAGTTATTTAGTCCCTTCTAATCTCTTCTCCCCCTCTGCCATCAGAGTGACATAAGATCTGAATCGACTCATAACTGCCTGCTTCAAATACTGCAGACACTTCCCAATATAGTCCGGGTAAAATAGTAACTTCTTAGTATAGCATTTAGTTTTTCTTACATTTCTCAGAACAATTTTTCTTGGAATTCCATGTGCTAGCCATATTTCTAAATGTGCCATGCCCTTCATGCTTCCTGGGTTTTTATTCACGTCTCTGTCTTATTCAAGAACACCCTTTCCTTCACACCCTCTCCAATCACCCTCTCTTTGCTTGAATAACTTCTATCCCTATCCTTCAGAACACAGTTTATATGCCATCTCCTCCAGAATTCTTCCCCCCATCTAAGGGGCCTGTCCTCTGTAGTTCCAAAGTTCATTTCATTTATTGCCTATTACCTATTTATTCTTGTCTCTCTCCCATAATGGATTTTTATGTTCCTGGAGGCAGGAGCTGTGTCTACTTAATCCTTTTTCTACCCAGTGTCTACTGATATTTAGTACATTTTCGGTACATACATGATGATTGAATAAATGCATTAGTCAAAATTAGATTTCTTAGTCTATTGATACATAGCACGTTCTTAGTACATACATGATGATTGAATAAAGGCATTAGTCAAAATTACATTTCTCAATTATTAAGGAAGCCTATTTTAAACAACAACGTATAATGTTGTATGAATAAGAAATACCTATATTGAGAGAATTTTTCAATTTCTTTCAAAAATTGAAGGAATGACAACTCTCCTAAAATATGGTCTTAAAAAGAATTTGCCTTATTCTACCCATGCTATGCAAATGTAGTGTTAAAACAAATGGAATAAAGTTAGATTTCTTCTGGGTGCCAATCCAAGTTAACATTAAATAAAAACATTGGTAACCGTAACGTACTCTTCTTGAGTGTCCATAGATATTGAACATAGTCTGTTCATTAAATGTGAGATCATCCTGAGAATTATAGAAATTTATTTAAACTAATTTATTTTAAAAACTGTAGGTTTGTGAAGATACTGAAACTACATTTCCCGCCACAGGATAATTGTAGACATACATTCAAAATAGAAGTAAACGAATGGTAATATTATTTCTTCTATTTTTAATTGATAGATTAAACCTTTGGATCAAGGCATTTCTCATAATATGACAGAAATAATATAGGAAAGACTTCATAAGCAGATTGATCAGTCATGTAGGCAGTATTTAATATATTTGTACCACTGAAAGTACATCTGTACCACGGATCATGCCTTGAATGCTGTTAAGAGTAAAATGATAGAGAAAATTTGGAGAAAATCTGGTGCTATTTTTACAAAAGCATTGACTATTGAAGAAGAATTGTAAAATTCAGTCAGAAACTGAACAAAATTATATAAATTCGAATGTTTCATTTTTACTGAAAAATAAACCTTGTGCTCTTGAAACTAACCTATCATTTTAAGAAATAGATCTTTACTGAAAAAAACAGTGCAGAATTGGATTTATCACAGATCTCATTATTTAATGGTATTTGATAGCTGAAAACTTAATAGTTTTAAGTCTGGTGTCTCTTTTCTATGGACAACTCAAGTCCTTTTTTTTTTTTGAGATGAAGTCTGACTCTGTCACCAGGCTGGAGTGGTGCAGTAGCACAATCTCAGCTCACTGCAACCTCTGCCTCCTGGGTTCAAGAGATTCTCCTGCCTCAGCCTCCTGAGTAGCTGGGACTACAGGCATGTGCCACCATACCGAGCTAATTTTTGTATTTTTAGTAGATATGGAGTTTCACCATGCTGGGCAGGATGGTGTCAGTCTCTTGACCTTGTGATCCTCCCTGGCCTTGGCCTCCCAAAGTGCTGGGATTTTAAGTTTAAAAACTGTGATTCTTATGGAACCAAAAGAGAGCCCACATAGCCAAGTCAATTCTAAGCAAAAAGAACAAAGCTGGAGACATCATGCTACCTGACTTCAAACTATACTACAAGGCTACAGTAATCAAACCAGCATAGTACTGGTACCAAAACAGAGATATAGCCCATTGGAACAGAACAGAGGCCTCGGAGGCAACACCACCCATCTACAACCATTTGATCTTTGAAAAACCTGACAAAAACAAGCAATGGGGAAAGGAGTCCCTGTTTAATAAATTGTGTTGGGAAAACTGGCTAGCCATGTGCGGAAAGCAGAAACTGGACCCCTTCCTGACACCTTACACTAAAATTAACTCCAGATGGATTAAAGACTTAAACATAAGACCTAACACCATAAAAACCCTAGAAGAAAACCTATTCAAAACCATCCGGGACATAGGCATAGGCAAGGACTTTGTGACTAAAACACCAAAAACATTGGCAACAAAAGCCAAAGTAGACAAATGAGATCTAATTAAACTCCAGAACTTTTGCACAACAAAAGAAACAATGATTAGAGTGAACCAGCAGCCAACAGAATGGGAAAAAATTTTTGCAATCTACCCATCTGACAAAGGACTTATATCCAGGATCTACGAAGAAGTAAAACAGATTTACAAGAAATAAAACAAACAAACCCATTCAAAAGTGGGTGAAGAATATGAACAGACACTTTTCAAAAGAAGACATATATGAGGCCAACAAACATGAAAAAATGCTCATCATCACTGGTCATTAGAGAAATGCAAATCAAAACTACATTGAGATACCATCTCACGCTAGTTAGAATGGCGATCATTAAAAAATCGTGGAGACAACAGATGCTGGAGAGGATGTGGAGAAATAGGAACACTTTTACATTGTTGGTGGGAGTGTAAATTAGTTCAACCATTGTGGAAGACAGTGTGGCGATTCCTTAAGGACCTAGAAATAGAAATTCCATTTGACCCACTAATCCCATTACTGGGTATATATCCAAAGGATTATAAATCGTTCTATTACAAGTACACATGCACACATATGTTCATTGCAGCACTGTTTACAATAGCAAAGACTTGGAACCAACCAAAATGTCCATCAATGATATATTGGACGGGGAAAATGTGGCACATATACACCATGGAATACTATGCAACCATAAAAAATGATGAGTTCATGTCCTTTGTAGGGACATAGATGAATCTGGAAACCATCATTCTCAGCAAACTGACACAAGAACAGAAAATCAAACACCGCATGTTCTCACTTATAGGCGGATGTTGAACAATGAGAACACAGGGACACACGGAGGGGGAGCATCACACATTGAGGTCTGTGGGGGAGACAAGGGGAGGGACAGTGGGGGGTAGGGAGTTGGGGGAGGGATAACATGGGGAGTAATTCCAGATATAGGTAATGGGGATGGAGGCAGCAAACCACATTGCCATGTATGTAGCTATGCAACAATCCTGCATGTTCTTCACTTGTACCCCAGAATTTAAAGTGCAATAATATATATATATGTGTGTGTATATATATATATATATATATATAAACTGTGATTCCTTTTATTTTTTTAAAGTCTAAAATGTAATCTCACTTTCAGCCTTTTAAATACAGGACTTTGAATGCAGTGTAATTTATGTATCAAAAAGTAGCCAGAGCAAAGGTATTATCAAATAAAGCCAAGTAAGTAAGTAAGACTTTCTCTTTGTTGAAATATATAAAGCTGGTTGGGCCATATTAGTGATTAGTTATGATTCTGGATTAATCAAATAGGCTACACCACAATTCTTTAAAAAGTCTTTTCTATTACTTGAAAAAATGGCACCCATTTCCAAGACAAATATTGTCTGGTTCCTGAATTCTTGGCATGTAATCTCGGCTTCACATTCATGGTGTTGTCACCCAACAAAATAATTTTTCCACAAACATATAAAAATGTATAGAGTTCTCAATTTTCCATGGAAACAGAATCTAGGGTTAATGTGGTGAAATAATTTTCATCATTAACAAGCTTTATTTTAGTATATGTAAATACAATTAGATTGAAAAGCTAAGTTTTATAATAAAAGATGACATCCGAGTAAAATAGAATATTCTGTAGAAGCTGGAGGACAAACGAAGCTTAATGGAGCCACTTGTACTGATGAGAAAGGGGAGAGAAATGAGTGGACCTCTCTTCAGAGAGGAAAGAAAGATAAGATGAAAAGCCAGCGTGAAAAGGAACTTGCTATTTAAAATTACAACAAACTGTTTATGTGGACCAGTAGCATCATGCTGTAAAATAAATTTTCTTTACTGCTTTGCCATGACACTTAATTTGTAATACATTCTCATAAGACCCAATTTGAATCTCTTCTCAATAACTAACATTCAGTTAATTTCTTGTTTTGAAGTGAGAAAGGCAATGGCTGGAAAGAAACATCCTACAGAGAAATTCTCATGCAAAGATGTCTTGAAATCCAGAGCATTTTAATGCTTGTCAAATTTTACAACAGCAGATGTGAATTTATGGTTCTTTAATTTTTAGGAATTCTGAATTGTATTTGTCTGCTTAATTCTATAGTGAAACTAAAGTTCAGTTAAATAGTCTAAAGAATATTGCTTAATAGGTAAAATTACATAAATATGCCATGCACATGTTGGCTTTCAGCTGAGTGCTTTGAATATATTCAGATATGTGGTGAGTGCTGAAGACTTGTCTGTATAGGTTCAGTTCCATACCTGAACGAGTGAGAATCTAGAAAAACAGTGTTGCCGGGCTTGGTGGCTCACGCCTGTAATCCCAGCACTTTGGGAGACCGAGGCGGGTGGATCACGAGATCAAGAGATCGAGACCATCCTGGTCAACATGGTGAAACCCCGTCTCTACAAAAAATACAAAAAATTAGCTGGGCATGGTGGCGCGCAACTGTTATCCCAGCTACTCAGGAGGCTGAGGCAGAAGAATTACTTGAACCCAGGAGGCGGAGGTTGCGGTAAGCCGAGATGGCGCCGTACTCCAGCCTGGGTAACAAGAGCGAAATTCCGTCTCAAAAAAAAAAAAAAGAAAAAGAAAAAGAAAAACAGTGTTTTCAAAACTACTCCTTCATGGGTAAATGGAACATATACTATTGAATGATCCCCCTCTAAATTTAGGCATTGGTGGGCCTGAAATAAGATGGGCATTGAGCTTCTGCTTCTCTTCACCCGAAGAGTTGACCTTCCAAGACTACAGAGGAAGTTAAAATTAAGAAATGAGTATAATAGAGACACAAGTAGGTGACTTCTCACATTATGAAAGGGGAAGTTTAGTTAAACAAATCTGAAGGAAGAATAAATAGCAGCAAAGCGGAGTTAGGAAGACAGAATTGAATCCGTGAAATGTTCTTTGTTAGAACAGGTGCCTCTACATCTGTTTTGAATGAACTCCAGAATAGAAATACTCAAGGCCAGCAGAAACTGATTTGGTTGTAGTTACAGATTTCTTTCTTTTCTTTGTTCTTTTTTTTTTTTTTTTTCCAAAACTAGGCCCCAATTAAATCCATTCGGATTGGTTGTATACATTACCCTAAATTTCTAGTTTGTCCAAGTGTTTCTCTATACCCTACCTTCCTATCCCTATTCCCCCTGCTTCCCGACAGTCTAGAGTTGGGCTTGTCACTATTACAGATATATACATATTATATATATCTGTAATGGTTTCCTTAGTGAGTTGAAGGCTTTTTCATTTAAAACTAAATTTGTATGGAAAGTATATTCTTTCCCATCAAGTTAGGCATATTTAAAAGAAGCATACATGTTTAAATGCAAAGCACTAATTCAGGAATGATCAGATAACTACTATCATTATATTCCTTTTACAGGCATACTCCCCAATGTTTGGAATACTATTCTTTTGATCTTAACTCTTTAATGTGAAAGCAAAGATTAAGGGTAGCTTGAGCAAATTACCCAATAAACATGATTTTTCTAATAGTTTCAGTCTCACTCTACTTAAAATTATATTGAACGTTGATGACAATTCAAATTGACAAATTTTCAGTTTGCCTCTACTTTTTACCCCAGGTCATTCTCCAAATAGAAATCTTGAGATTTTTTTCCACAAGATAAATCTTTAGAGTAACTGAGGACTAATTATCTTTTCCACAGCAGTATGTAGTAGTCTCACAGGCTGAGCTTCCAAATGAGGTTGCTGCTACAGGGAAGGGCAGGTGGAAATAAAAATAAAATAAAAATTCCTTCCCCACCCTCACACACACAATCAAGAAACTATCAAACAAAGCTCAGAAACATTTCAAACATAAGATCATCTTTTACTTTACTCTTTTGTTGCTTGTTTACTTTGCCTTCTGGAAATATTGCACAATCTATTAGCTTTTTCTCTTTAGTTGTTTGAAGGATACAGAATGTACTACTAACTTTTATAAAAAAAATAACATTGATTCTCACAACAGAACCTGTATGTACTTGTTCACTACATACCTACATTGTTAAATATAGTTGCTTAACAAATAATACAATAAGAAAGAATTTAAGAAAACAGATTCTATTTAAATAGTCTGCTCCACTAACTCTATTATTTAGTGATTAAACTGAAATAATATTTAGTAATGAGTGTTGGTTTTCATCTTTGTTGAATTAGTAACGGTTACCAGGATCGTTGTCAAGTTAATAATTGAGACCAGGAACTTCCTACTTGCTGAAGCCTTCTAGCAGTGGTCAGTGGCTGAGTGATTTGAAAGGCTGGAGAAGAATACAGGAGACCCAGTTCTGCCTTTACCAGCAGCCCTGAGATTTTGGTTCATCACTTCATATTTCTGTTTTCCTTCTTTGCTTGTACAATGAGGACATTAGGCTACAACTGAGTGGGCTCCCTTCCACATGATTGTGAGACTTTATTCTACTGCTAAATAAAAATGATGTTTGCATTGTTCCTTTTTAAATTATTTGCACTTTTTTGTTCTCATCAGTATCCATAATTAAGCGCTATGCATGTAACATTTTGCAGATTGAGATTTCCCAGTCACCATGCACCATAAAAAAAAAATGATTGAGACATAGGAATACAAAATATGTTATAGTATAAGCAAGCAATAACAGAGTGTGGAAAATACAAAGGCGAGGAGGTACAACCTCTCTTCTGCTTAACACTGAACAAAATTTTCAGGGAAATATAATGTTATATTTATGATGTAGAGAAATAAGATTTGGTTCAGAGGAAAAGAAAGATTAAACCTATAGAATATAGTTGTTGTAAAGAATGGAAAGGACCTGGAGAAAGAAGAATTAACAGGTGAATTAATTGCTGTGATAAGAACACTGATCCGTGATTCCTCATCTCCATAGACAACTTCCCACAACAAAAACAAAACAGCATGAAATTGCTTAAAGAAAAAGCTAGTTCCTCGAATTTGAAATACTACTTTTGAGGAAGACTCAGGGCCTACTACCTCTTAGAGTTTTACAAAATGTTACACGTATACCATACTCTAAGCAGAGATGTTCTGCTGTCTCTTTAAACTTAGTTTAGTATAAAAGGATGATACATTTGGTTATCAATTCAGTAATAAAGGCAACATACCTGTAAAGTGATAGGAATAAACTGTAACTTAAGATTCCCTCCAGTTCAAATTGTTTAAGTTTTGATTTTGGGGATGTTGGACCTGCAGCTTCACTAAATATTTGGTCAAAGAAATACTTTTCCAGGAAAACTTATTAGGGTTAAGAAACCAGATATTTCTTTCTTTAAAAAAATATAAAATGGCGTAATTTGAACTTAATAATTAGATTCCAAATGGTTCTAATCACAGCCCGTGGCTCTTTAGCTCTTGAGGCTTCAAAACCATGAGATTTTACAGTCACATGTTAGATAGTAGAGATTGAGTATGTTAAGGATTTTATGAAAGAAAAACGGAAGAAAGAATAATTGAAACAAGTAACTTAAGTGGTGGGCAAGTAAAGCCTCCAAGTGAATTTATTTATCTGTAAAATGAACAGAATAGTAGGATTTTTCTTTGTTGAATGAACAAAGTGAGGTAATTTTTGGAAAGTGACGAGCAAAGTGAATGGCAAGTGAGAAACAGACTTCAGAAATGTTAGCTATTTATTATTTAAACAAGAAAAGCGGAAGGTACAGTCTACTAAATATGACAAATATGACACATTCAAATAGAAAAGGGGAAAAATTTTCTGTTACATAGAAAATTATCCCACTACAATTTTCTTTATCCTTCCTTATTAAAAATACGAAGATGAATAAGAAAGGAGTTATGCAAAACAGTGTGTGATATGCTTTTGTTTGCTTAAAATGGAATGTGTTTTTAAACACACAAAACCATAAACATACTTGTATGCTCAGATATACATGGATACATGGATTTTGATCTAAAAAACACACAAGAACATTAATAATGGGCATCTCTATAAGGGAGGCTTGCAAATATGAGATAGGAGGGAAGCCTTTTTATTTTTTAAATACGTACTTTATCTGATTTGATTATTTACAATGTGTATATTATTTTAAAATAAACTACTAGTGCAAGATTAGTATTAATTTTTATTTTATTTTTTACATTTAATTTTATTTTAAGTTCTGGGATACATGTGCGGGGCATGCAAATTTGTTACATAGGTAAATGTATGCCATCGTGATTTGCTGCACCTATCAACCCATCACCAAGTTATTAAGCCCTGAATGCATTAGCTATTTATCCTGATATTCTCCCTCCCTCTGCGCCCTCAACAGACCCCAATGTATGTTGTTCCCCTCCCCTGTGTCCATGTGTTCTCATCGTTCAGCTCCCACTGATAAGCAAGAACATGTGATATTTGGTTTTCCGTTCCTGCGTTAGTTTCTTAAGGATAATGGCTTCCCACATCATCATGTCCCTGCAAAAGACATAATCTCATTATTTTTTATGGCTGCATAGAATTCCATTGTGTATATGTGCCTCATTTTCTTTATCCGGCCTATCATTGATAGGCATTTAGGTTGAGTTCATGTCTTTGCTATCGTGAATAATGCTGTGATGAACATACATGTGCATGTATCTTTATAAATAGAATGATTTCTGCTCCTGTGGGTGTATGCCCAGTAATGGGATGGCTGGGTCAAATGGCATTTACAGTTCTAGGTCTGTTAGGAATCTCCACAGTGTCTTCCACAATGGTTGAACTAATTTAATTTACCACCAACAGTGTAAAAGCATTTCTGTTTCCCCCACAGCCTTGCCAGTATCTGTTGGTTCTTGATTTTTTAATAATGGCTATTCTGATTGGGATGAAATGGAATCTCATTTGGTTTTGATTTGCACTTCTCTAATGATCCGTGATGCTGAGCTTTGTTTTTATATATTTGTTGGCTGCCTAAATGTCTTCTTTTGAGAAGTGTCTCTTCATATTCTTTGCCTACTTTTTACTGGGATTGTTTGCTTTTTTTTCTTGTAAATTTGTGTAAGTTCCTTATAGACTCTGGATATTAGACCTTTGTCAGATGGATAGATTGCAAAAATTTTCTCCCATTCTGTAGGCTGTCTGTTCACTCTGATGATAGTTCCTTTTGTTGTGTAGAAGCTCTTTAGTTTAATTATATCCCATTTGTCCATTTTTGCTTTTGTTGCAATTGCTTTAGATGTTTTGTGATGAAATCTTTGCCTGTGCCTATATCCTGAATGATAGTGCCTAGATTTTTTTTCCTAGGGTTTTATAGTTTTGGGTTTTACATTTAATAAATACTTTAATTCATCTTGAGTTAATTTTCATCTAATATATAAGGAAGGGGTCCAGTTTTAATTTTCTGCATATGGCTAGCCAGTTTCCCCAGCACTATTTATTAAATAGGGAATTCTTTCCTCATTGCTTGTTTTTGTCAGGTTTGTCAAATATCAGATGGTTATAGATATGTGTTGTTATTTCTGCACCCTCTGTTCTATTCCATTGATCTATATATCCATTTTGGTACTAGTACCATGCTGTTTTGGTTACCATAGCCTGTGTTATAGTTTGAAATCAGGCAGTGTGATGCCTCCAGCTTTGTTCTTTTTGCTGAGGATTTTCTTGGCTATGCAGGCTCTTTTTTGATTCCATATGAAATTTAAAATAGTTTTTTCTAATTCTGTGAAGAAAGTAAATGGTAGCTTGATGGGAGTAGCATTGAATGTATAAATTATTTTGGTCAGTATGGCCATTTTCACTGTACTGATTCTTCCTATCCATGAGCATGGAATGTTTTTCCATTTGTTTGCATCCTCCCTTATTTCCTTGAGCAGTGGTTTGTAGTTGTGCTTGAAAAGGTCCTTCACTTCCTTTGTTAGTTGTATTCCTAGGTATTTTATTCTCTTTGTAGAAATTGTGAATTGGAGTTCATTCAAGATTTGACTCTCTGCTTGTCTATTGTTGGTGTATAGGAATGCTGGTGATTTTTGCACATTGATTTTGTATCCTGAAACTTTGCTAAAGTTGCTTGTCAGCTTTTGGGCTGACATGATGGGGTTTTCTAGATACAGGATCACGTAGTCTGCAAAGAGAGATACTTTTACTTCCTTTCTTCCTGTTTCAATATCCTATATTTCTTTCTCTTGCCTGATTTCCCTGGCCAGAACTTCCAATATTATGTTGAATAGGAGTGGTGAGAGAGGGCATCCTTGTATTGTGCCAGGTTTCAAGAGGAATGCTTCCAGCTTTTGCCATTCAGTGGATATTAGCTATGAGTTTGTCATAAATAGCTCTTATTATTTTGAAGTATATTCCTTCAAAACCTAGTTTATTGAGAGCTTTTAATATAAAGCGATGTTGAATTTTATCAAAGGCCTTTTCTGAATCTATTGAGATAATCATTGTGGTTTTTTTCTTTAGTTCTGTTTATGTGATGAATTGAATTACATATATTAGTTTATGTATGTTGAACCAGCCTTGCATCTGGGGATGAAGCCAACTTGATTGTGGTGGATAAGTTTTTGATGTGCAGCTGGGTTGGTTTGCCAATATTTTATTGATGAATTTGCATCAATGTTCATCAGAGATATTGGCCTGAAGTTTTCTTTTTTTGTTGTTGTATTTCTGCCAGGTTTTGGTATCATGATGATGCTGGCCTCACAAAATGAGTTAGGAAGAAGTCCCTCTCTTTCAATTTTTGAAATAGTTTCAGAAGAAATGGTATTGCTCCTCTTTGCAACTTTGATAGAATTCAGCTGTAAATCCTTCTGGTCCTGTGCTTTTTTTGTTTGGTAGGCTATGTATTGCTTCCTCAATTTCAGAACATATTATTGGTCTGTTCAGGGATTCAACTTCTTCCTAGTTTTGTCTTGGCAGGGTATATGTATCTAGGAATTTATCCATTTCTTCTAGATTTTCTAGTTTATTTGTCTAGCGGTGTTCATCGTATTCTCTGATGGTTGTTTGTATTTCTGTGGGTTCAGTGGTAATATCCCCTTTATCATTTTTTATTATGTCTGTTTGTTCTCTCTTTTTTCTTTATTAGTCTCGCTAGTGGTCTATTTTATTATTTTTTTCAAAAACACAGCTCCTGGATTGATTGATTTTCTTGAAGGGTTTTTTTGTGTCTCTATCTCCTTTAATTCCACTCTGATCTTGGTTATTTCTTGCTTTCTGCTAGCTTCTGGGTTTGTGTGCTTTTGCTTCTCCAGTTTTTTAAGTTGTGATGTTAGGTTTATGATTTGAGATCTTTCTAACTTTTTGATATGGGCATTTAGTGCTATGAAGTTACCTGTTAACACTGCTTTAGCTGTGTCCCAGAGATTCTGGTATATTGTCTCTTTGTTCTCACTGGTTTCAAAGAATGTATTGATTTCAGCCTTAATTTCATCATTTACCCAGAAGTAATTCAGGAGCAAGTTGTTCAATTTCCATGTAATTGTGTGATTTTGAGTTTCTTGATCTTAAGTTCTAGTTTAATTGTAGTGCAAAATTATTGTAACAACAGTATTACTACCAAAATTGTAGATAAGATATATCTTCCACATAGTAATCTATTATTTATGAATTAAGAAACTAGGAATTTTGATTATAGTTCCTATGAAACTTTAGGATAACAGTTATACTCATTTTTATGTGTTGCTTGTTTCTTTTCTCCTTCCTTAGGCATGTGAATTTTTTTTTAATTTGTTACAATAAACCTACAAACATATTGGTATTAAAATGATCCATCATTTTATTGCCATTCTTAATATTAGTCTATGTTTAAGTTAAATCACATTTAAGAGGAAGTTTCACAGTTTGCTTCTTGATTGATGTTTTGAAGTGATTCATAAATGTAACAATGTAAGCCTAGAGGATATCTACTGAAAAATCACCCAAACATACAGTTAACAGAAGTGCAAATGTCCTTCAGTAGAAAGAAATTTAAACACGTGATGGCAAGCAAGTATTTTTAATCAAATGAACTTCCTGACAACTTATTAACAAAGGATTTGTGGTATTAAAAATTTTTAGCAGTAACTTTGGACTTTTCAAGATCTTTCCATTAAAAATATATGTAGTGACCACAATGGAATATATTTTTACTCTTTAGGTTGAACAGTCTTCAATGGAACTTTTTTGGGATGATGTTTCATACAGTATCACATAATATGAAGCTTCAAGAATTTTTTGTCCTTGGAGAGTACACAGAGATCGAGAAATTCACAGCAACAAATGAGCTCTTATTTTTTATATCCAAAGATGCTTTCTTACTAAATTGTTCTCTATGTATACTCATGTGATACATTTTTTTCTACTTGATGTCAAGTGACTCTATCACATCAGCTGTCCATTTTAGACTATTACCATGAAAATATGCTTTTCTTTTACTATTAAGTTAAAAGCAATTAACTCAATATGACTTATGACACCATGTTATTTAGGATATCTTACTGCAATAACAGGAGTCAACAGGATCTAGCTTAAGCAAACATGGGGATATATAAGGAGGGTACAAGAAATCTCTGTAACAGAGCTATATAGTAGGATATGTATCTTATAATGAAGCTAGGACTTAGATCTCAAGAACGAATTTAAATTAAGGGCATGAAGGCTGTCAGTTCTATCTGTCTCAATTCCTCAGTTCTTCTTTCTTTTCAATTGCCTTCTGTGTTTCTGAAGACTATCCCATTTTGATTCTAAGACCATATGGCAGCCCATGGCTCCTGGATTCAGTTCTCTTCCATTTAATAAACTAATCAGCATAGTTTTCCTAGTTCTAAATTCACAGGGAAAACATTCTGATTGGTTTAGCATGGGTCAGGTGTCCATTTGGGAGCAGTCAACTATAGTTGGAGGAGGGGAATTCGGCAGGTTTCTGTGCAGTTTCAAGAAGCTGTGGGGATGTGCTAATAAAACGGACTGGGCAAGCAAAACAGTAATTGCCTATTATAGCATTTTTTGCTTAATTTATAACTGTGATGCTGAATAAATAAGTAAAATACTGTGTCTACATTTAAGAATACAAGGATGTGGCAGCTGTGCAAATAACTGAACTACAATGCAGATAGAGAATGGAGCTTAGTAGTGATCATAAAAAGAGAAATAGGTTTAGAAGCTGGGAGGTATGATCTTTCTCAAAATGTTTTAAATAGAAGAGATTTGAGTATTTGGGGGCAAAGGAAAGAAGGGTCAAACTCAAAGAGCAGAACTGAACTTGGAAAAGCATAGGAATTGATTGCACAATGTCTCAAAGATGGAGAAAGAGGCAAAACTGAGAAATGGGACAAGATTACTAAAAACTTATTGGGCTTCTTCCTAAAAGGCAGAAACAAAAGGTGAATAAAGACATTAGTACAAATTGAGTTTTTAAGATGAATTAATTTCTCGTGGATTTAATGAAGTTTTAGACATTCTTTAGCAGTATCTACTATCTAACAGTAAAAATATAGTGGAACCATAGCTTCCCCACTGCCCAGTCCTCTGTCTGTCCTTGATGTTCATGGTGTCAGTGATTTTTTGACATGGTTAACTCTGCAAGTAGTATTTAGGAAAAAGTGATTGCCCTCTTAAAGGTTACCATACCTTTCCAAAGACTATAGCCTCTGGATTCATTTCTTAGCAGTTTTATAGCTCTTTTGTTTAATGTTAGCATGTGGGATTGAAATTTTTCATAAAAAGCATATGTATACCCTTAGGTGGCATGAAAATGTTAACTATCTGTGGACTTTTATCCGATTTCAGCTTATAGTGATAGATTTCCTATTGTAGATGAATTGAATTAATTTTTTGAAGTAACCTTTTTTTGTGAGGCTATATCAATTGGTGTGCTACAGTTAAAATGTATTACTTTGCCCTATTTTCCATTTTCTACTGAAGTTTATAATTCACACAAAAAAATACAATAAAGTGTTGTCTCCTGAAATTGTGCTTTGTGAAATGATGAGACCATTACTTTGCCTTTTGAGATTAATAAATTTTTCTTTTGGCATTTGTTCCCTTATCTAACTGGAAATGTAAGTTTAAACTTTACAGATAAATATTAAACTATTGTTTTGAGTTTTTATTTTTGTTTATTCCTTATAAATATTACTTTTGAAAAATAAAGTGTATCTTTTGCAAGTTGTACACATGTATATATGAAGTAAACCTAGTCAAAGTGCTAGAGTTGCTTTGTAATTCAAAATTATAGAAGTACATTATGTTATGTTGAATAACAAAAAATGATAACTGTAAGTTTAAATGGGTGACTACATTTTAAAAATAATTTATAACAGTTATAAAGGTAATAGATTTAAATATATCAATTTTAAACTTATAGCTATCCCTTCTTGTTATTTAACATAACATAATATATTCCTGAATAGGTAGTAGATTCCATTTTTCATAATCAATTTTTCCTCAAATAATCCTCCCTACAATTTGCAATAACAACAACAAAAACACAACAAATTAACCACTCATCCAGAAATTCTAAACTATTTATGTAATGACTGTCACATGCCTTTTTAAAGAACACTTTGTTTTCCACATATAATTTGACTAAATGCAAATAAGAATTGAACCAATAAAATGAAGCTTTTAAATAAAGTTGAACTTCTGTTTGATAAGTGGAATTATTTATTTGATAGCACTAAAAATATGTAAAATAATGGTGTGGAATATCATTTAAAATCTGCTTTTTAATAAAAGCTTTCTTAACTAATTAATTCAACAAATATTTGTTGGGTGACTACCAGGGTTAGCTACTGTGTTAAGTTGGGTGCTAGGGATGCAGTGGTAAACAAAATATGGTCCTATGAAGCTTTTGTTTTGATGAAATGGTGGTTCTTAAACTTGAACCTGCCTCTCAATCACCTGAAAAGCTTGTTAAAACATAGATTGTTGGGCTTGAAACCTAGAGTTTCAGATTCAGTATTTCTGAAGTGGGGCTCCAAATTTGCATTTCTAACAAGGTCCCATATGTTGCTGATGCTGCTGTCCTGGGACCACACTTTGAGAACAGCTGTCCTAGAGGAGGCAGTGATGTCTATATACCAGAACTTCAATTAGCCTATGCTGTGCTGACCCATGCCCACTGCAGCCCCCTTCTTTTGTTTTGTTTTGTTTTTCATTAGAAAAAATGCTTTCTATAAATATAATCCAGTATATGGATAGTGCACAAATTA
This sequence comes from Ateles fusciceps, assembly GCA_036589455.1. NCBI lineage: Eukaryota > Metazoa > Chordata > Mammalia > Primates > Atelidae > Ateles > Ateles fusciceps. Next base: position 3,489,747 of record JAZHEH010001040.1, on the reverse strand, counting down.
TATAGTTGTTCATTAAATTACTGAGAAATTTACAGGGTCAAGTAAATATAATTTTCAAAGACAATGCTACCTTATTTATCCCAGTAAAAATGTATCATCAGCATTATAGCCTGATTTTAAATTTAATCATCACTTTATTTTAACATAAAGCTTTTCTTTCTGATCTTTTGGTAGCCATCCAGTTTTCCATAGTCTTTTAAATGTGATGGCCAGTGGTTCATTTATTGCAATAATTAAGATGGATAGCAGCATGCCAGCTGGAATGACTACACTGGTGTTTATTGTATAAATTATTTCCCTAGTATAAAAGCCTCTTTTATGGCTTTTGCTTTGGTCATATCTTTTGTACCCTAAACCATTAACCAGAACATGTTTAGGAGAGCCATTTATAAAGAAGCTGGTAATATTTACCAATTTCTAATCACCATTAATTCATGCCGACATTTTTCTTAGCACTGGAGATTGCTTGTTACTTTGTTCCTTCTGCCAAGAGCAGGGAAAACAAAAAGTCTCCTAAGCCTTCTAGGACTCATAAGCCTTTTTTTTTTTTTTCTTCTTTCTTTTCTTGGACTTTTTTTTTTTTTAACTACATTTACACTTCTTTTATTTTGTTCTCTCATCTCTTTTCCTTGTGAATCTTAAGTGACTTTGGTTAGTTTACTGGAAATACATAGAAATGCAGTCCCTGATGTTAATTACTTATAAGGCATATTGGAAATTCCGTTAAAACACAGATAGCAACTGATTTTTGTCATTTTTTTTTAATGCTACTTGAGTTTGGTGGTCTTTTCCATTTCAAAACTAATTGCATTTCATGTTTAAGAGAAATTATCAGATATAGTTCAGACACTGGTTATTTCTGTACGCATCATACTACCCAGCAAATATTCGCTGACCTGACTATTTTTGTTCTTTACACTTTAGCTTCAAAGGAAATTGCATGGCCTGTTAGCTTTCTAAAAGTTAATGTAGTGATTGTTGGTATGTTTACAATACTCATCTTTCCTTGTAAGTTTGAGAGTGTAAATTAAAATGTCATATTATAGCAGAATATAAATTTTATTATTACCTATATATCAAATAACTAGTTAAAGCAATTCAGAGTAGATAACAGGGAATATTTAATGGCAATAAATGTATATTATTGTATATAAACACAAGTATTAGAGCCAGATTCATTGTCTACAGTCTTTTAATTTCTTATCAGATTTCAATATGAAAAAAGTGAATGAAATAAGCAAAAGATTATATCCAGTTATTGTCATTAATGCTAATTTCATAATCTCTTAATGGTTTAATGTTATATCCTGATGGTTTTATGCTTTTGGACCAATCTTTCAGGCTATCCTTTTCTGACCACTCAAACCATGAAAACCTGCCCTCCCTGGAAAATTCAAGAGCCAGTCAGTTCACACAAAGACAACAAGAGCCACTCTGTTTGAAAAACTTTGGCTCTTTTTCAGCAGTCACCATTGGCCTTAGAATCCAGAGCATTCTTACCCACTGGCTAAGATTAACTTGGTTAGCAGAAAGCCTACACCCTTCACATAAAAACTGTTCTGAAAAAGTAGCAAACATTGTCCTAAATTTCCTTATCTCATCCCTATCATTACCTACTTTCTGTTGTTCACTTGTTAATACCTTTTTTCTTACATATAGATTTTATATGTTGTCCCCTGCTTCTGTTTTTTTAATTGAGGTTATAAGCATAATAGTTGGAAGGGGTAACTACGTTGTCCTGTTAAGGCTGATAAAATGGCATAGATGCTTTTAAACATACACAGGAAGAATGAGAAAAGCAGATATCCCTTATTTGGATCATTAAGAAGATGATAAAGCATTTTTCTTATAGCATGTTTGTGGGTAAAGTATTTGAAATTTTCTAATCTGCCATTGATAAAACAGATACTTTACTATTAGGTTTTGAAAACTACCTTCAAAAAAATCTGCTGCAAATGTCATTTAAAATGGCATTTAACTTATAAATAAGCAGAAACTTAATATCTTCACTTTTGCAGGTATGAAATATTTTAAAAGAAATTTAAAATAAATTTTAATTTTATTCATTGATAATGTGAAGGGGAACTTTAATAGACTGAGCATAATGTATCATTTGCATTTATATAATGATTTTATTACTGTCATTCTATAAATTTAGAAAAGTAATACAGTAATAATAAGAATTTTTAACATTTTTTAATCTCAGTTTCAGAGATGAGTAAAAGATCCTCAGGACATACATACATAAAGGAAGAACTCTAGATTCTAGACAGAAGTTAAGAAATAAGAAACACTCAAGTGTAAGATTCTCTGAAGATGGAATGATGGTAGTTGTGTTGGAGGAGGTGGTGGGATTTGTTGGTTGAGGGAAGAGAAGAGAAACTAATGTATTGTTCAGAGACTGGGGTTAAGTAGACTAGGGATTAAATTTCTACTCAGTTACCAGCTAGCCATGTGCCTTTGAGACAGTTACTTCAGTCTTTTGATACTTTTAATTCCCATCTGTAAACTGGGGAAGGTAATATCTATTTTATAAAGTTAGTGTGATAAATTTTAAAAATGTGTATTAAAGCATTTTGTATACAAAGTAGGCACTCAAGAATCAGAACTATTACTAAAGACTCTCACTATTAAAGAAAAGCAAAACTGTGTTATTAAGGAAAAGCAAACAAACTCTGAGGAATCAGAATTATACTAGAGGTGCATTTTCCATGGAAGTTTAACCTAGATTAGTGTATAACAAGGAACTGCTACAGGCATTGATTATTTCTTAGAAATTGGCTACTGATTCCACAAGGAACACCCACACCTTAGTAGCTGATGATTCCCTTTTGTGTGGAACAGAAATAACTACAAATAAACAAATTATGTACTGTCTCTGTAATTTATATCTTATATTTGAAAGATCACCACTGAATCTTACGAACTCTGCTGACTCCTATGCACAACTACCTGGGAAGTTCCTTTAGGGGCTGTGACACAGGAGCAACACAGTAGAGGAGCAGTACAAAATTTTCAGGAGAAGATAATAGCCAGATAGCTTTGTCCTAAAAAATATGTTGTGTTTTCCAATAAGCTCATGTTTTCTCTCAGTGCAGTTGTTTATTCATTCATTCATCCAGTAAATTTTTATCAAGTGTTTATATGTTATCAGTATGGAAATCCTATCCACCTGAAAATACAGTAGTCACTAAGATAGATATAGTCCTTGCCTTTGTAGAACTTGTAGTGTGTCTAAATTTTTTTTAAGTCATTCTGACTCTTTTAGAAAAATTTCTTCATACTAAGTTGAAGAAACTGAGTAAAGTTGCCACTCCTGCAGTATAACACTTACAGTGACCCCTGTCTTTCTCATTATTAAGGAATGTCCATGTGACTTAGGTGTTATGAAGTAAAGTAAACTCCTCTAGATCAGTGGTTTTCATCCCTCACTGCACTTAGGATAATCTTGGAAGTTTTGAAAATATGCATAATTGAGTCTAACCACAGACAAGTAAGAATTTCTAGACGTGGGGCTCAGGCATTAGCATTGTTTAAAAGCTTTAGTGTTGATTCTAACGTGTAGCCATGATTGTGAACCACTGCTGAAAAAAACAGAGAAGAAAAATAGCAACTACTATAATAACTCTGCAATAGTGAATAATGACAAACAGGAAGCAAACTGTGTAATAGAAATAACAGTGCTGAAACTTTACCAAACATCCCCATCATAGATGTCAAGATTATGGCTTATACAGAAAGTAAATAAAACAGCTTACTCTTAGATAATATAGTGATTTCATTTATACTCAATTGAAATATTCCATCAAGAAATGTGCCAAATCTAGATACTTTTGTCGCATGGTTAGAAATTTCGATATTGCAACTAGGGTTGATAGGAGGCAGGACTAGCTTGCAGCTCCCATTCGGATGGACAGAGTAGTATGGAGATTCATTGTGAATCATTGCTCCAAAAACTACAGCAGGAACATACCAGGAAAACCAAGAAAATCCACAGACCCTTTGAAGGAACTCTATCACTGCTGCAGGTTCCCTGAGATGCTGAAAAACTGTGAGGCTGCTTGCTTTCTCAACAGTGAGGCTCATGGTGTGGGGCAAGTTCTCAGCCCTGGTCACCAGCTGCATGGAAATAGACTCAGTGCTGCTGGTGGGGCACAGTGGGATTGAGACCAGCCTTTAGGACTGCAGGCTGCATGGGAGTGGGGTGAGGCCGGTGACTGCTGGCTTTCTCCCACTTCCTTGGAGACTTATATGACTCAGCAGAGGCAGCCATAATCCCCCTGGGAATATAACTCCATTGGAATTATATGTACACCCCCATCCCCCATGGCAGCCACAGCAAGCCCTGCCCAAGGAGAGGCTGAGCTCAGACATGTCTATCCCTGGCCCCACCTCGTGGTCATTCTCTACCTGCCCTGGTAGACAAAGACAAAGACCATAATCTGGGAGCCCTATGGCCCTGCCCACCACCTGAGAAACCTGAATACTTAACCAGGTGTCCCTAGGCCAAGTTTGCATCCTCTCTATAGGACTGCAGGACTTCAGCTGATGTGCTTTTTTTTTTTTTTTTTTTTTTTTTTGAGACAGAGTTTCACTCTTGTTGCCCAGGCTGGAGTGCAGTGGCCAATGGCGCAATCTCAGCTCACTGCAACCTCTACCTCCCAGGTTCAAGCGATTCTGCTGCCTCAGCCTCAAGAGTAGCTGGGATTACAGGTGCCCACCACCACACTCAGCTAATTTTTGTATTTTCACTAGAGATGGGGTTTCCCTATGTTGGTCAGGCTGGCCTCAAACTCCTGACCTCAGTTGATCCACCTGCCCTGGCCTCCCACAGTCCTGGGATTATAGGTGTGAGCCACCACAGCTAGCCCTGATGCGCTTTTGAAAGCATTACATTCTCGCTGAAAGCCAACCAACACAAAACCAGTGTACTAAATAACAACACAACCAAGGACCCTTATAGTGTCTACTTCACTGGCCTATTACCTTCACCAGAGCAGGCTGCAAGACCCGAAAATGGATCACATCACAGGACTCATTGCAGACACTCTGCAGTACCAGCCTAAAGCTGGTAGCTCCACTGGGTGGCTAGACCTAGAAGAGCAAAAATAATCACTACAGTTTGGCTCTTAGGAAACCCCACTCCTAGGAAAAGGGGAAGAACACCATATCAAGGGAGCACACTGTGGTACAAAGAATCTGAACGGCAGCCCTTGAATCCCAAATCTGCCCTCTGACATAGTCTACCCAAATGAAAAGGAATCAGAAAAACAATTCTGGTAATATGACAAAACAAGGTTCTTCAACACCCCCAAAAGATCATATCAGCTCACCACCAATGGATCCAAACCAAGACAAAATTCTCTGAATTGCCAGAAAAAGAATTTAGAAGATTGATTATTAGTTAATCCAGGAGCTACCAGAGAAGGTGAAGTCCAACTTAAAGAAATAAAAAATAGGATACAGGATATGAAAGGAAAATTCTTCAGTGAAGTAGATAGTTTAAATAAAAAACAATCACAACTTCTGGAAATCAAGGACACACTTAGAGAAATGCAAAATGCACTGGAAAGTCTCAGCAATAATATCAAACAAGCAGAAGAAAGAATTTCAGAGCTCGAAGACAAGGCTGTTGAATTAACCCAATCTGTCAGAAACATAAACAACAACAACAACAACAAAAAACCATGTTTTTAAACAATGAATAAAGCCTCCAAGAAGTCTGGGACTATGTTAAACATCAAAACCTAAGAATAATTGGTGTTCCTAAGGAAGAAGAGAAATATAAAAGTTTTGAAAACATATTTAAGGGATTAATCAAAGAAAACTTCCCTGGAATTGCTGGAGGTCTACACATCCAAAGACAAGAAGTTCAAAGAACACCTGGGAAATTCATTGCAAAAAGATCATTACCTAGGCCTGTAGGTATTCTTATCTAGAGTAAGACAAAAGAAAGAATCTTAAAAGTTGTGAGGCAAAAGCATTAGGTAATCTCAAAGGAAAGTCTGTTAGATTAACAGCAGATTTCTCAGCAGAAATGCTACAGACTAAAAGGGATTGGGTTCCTATTTTTAGGTTCCTTAAACAAAACAATTATCAGCCAAGAATTTTCTATACAGTGAAACTAAGCTTCATAAATGAAGGAAAGATAGTTATTTTTTCAGACAAATGCTGAGATAATTTGCCACAACCAAGCCAGCACTAGAAAAACTGCTAAAAGGAGCTCTAAATCCTGAAACAAATCCTCAATATACTCCAAAATAGAATCTCCCTAAAGCATAAATCTCACAGAACCTATATAACAATAACACAATGAAAAAAAGGCAAGGCATTTAGGAAAAAAATAGCACAATGAATAGAATCGTACCTCATATCTCAATACTAACGTTGAATGCAAATGGCCTAAATTCTCCACTTAAAAGATACCGAATGACAGAATGGATAAGATTTCACCAACTACGTTTCTGCTGTCTTCAGGAGACTTACCTAACATTTAAAGACTCACATAAACTTAAGGTAAAGGGATAGAAATAGATATTCCATAAAAATGGACACTAAAAGCAAGCAGGAGTAGCTATTCTTAAGTCAGACAAAACAAACTTTAAAGCAACAGCAGTTAAAAAAGTTTTAACAGCTGTTTGACAAAGAGGGACATTATATAATGATAAAAGTACTAGTCCAATAGGAAAATACTACAATTCTAAATATATATTCCCCTAACACTAGAGGTCCCAAATTTATAAAACAGTTACTACTAGACATAAGAAATGAGATAGATGGAAACACAATAATAGTGGGGGACTTTAATACTCCACTGACAGCAGCAGACAGGTCATCAAGACAGAAGGTCAACAGAGACACAGTGGACTGAAACTATACTTTATAACAAATGGACTTAACAGATATTTACAGAACATTCTACCCAACAACTGCAGAATATACATTCTATGCATCAGCATATGGAACATTCTCCTAGATAAACCATATAATAGGCCACAAAACAAGTCTCAGTGGGTTTAAGAGAATCAAAATTATGTCATGTTCTCTTTCAGACCATAGTGGAATAAAATTGGAAATGATTTCCAAAAGGAACTCTCAAAACCATGCAAATACATGGAAATTAAATAACCTGCTCCTGCTTGATCATTGGGTCAACAATGAAACCAAGATGGAAATTAAAATATGCTTTTAACTGAATGATAATAGTGACACTGTTCCCAGACCAAATTGAAGGTTGGGCTACTATTTCTTGTGGCCCAATAATGAGATGCAGAAGAACTGGGGAGGAAGACAGTTTTTATTTCCTGTAACTGGTTACAGGGAGAAGGCCTGGAAATTATCACCAGACGAAATCAAAATTATAAAGTTTTCCAGAGCTTGTATACCTTCTAAGCTGTATGTCTATGTGTAAGTGTACATTCATCTGAAATCATAGTGATAAACTTCTTTTAATCCATAACTAAGGTCTGAGTCCTGAAGATCTTCCTCTGGAGCCTCAGTAAATCTCTTACTTAATCTACATGTGTCCAGTTGCTGGGGTGATTACCCTTACCTTGTCACCTGCAAAATCATGGAGGTTTGAGGAGTTCCTTCAGACCCCCAATAAACTTGTTTGTGGAGGCCTGGGAAGTTTCTTCAAACCTGCAATAAAATTTGTTTAATCCTAAATAGATCCTGTTAAGAATTCCTTTGTTATTTTGACATGCTTTAAGGCCCAGGGAAGGTCTAGGCAAAACTCTTGATGGGCTTTTGTTACATCCCAGCCTTTGTGTAAGGGCATTGGCTTTTAATATTTAACTTAACTACTCAGTCAGTACTGAAACAGCTGTTAGTGAGACCTGACCTGCCACAACACAACCTATTAAAACGTCTGGGAAACAGCAAAAGTGGTGCTAAGAGGAACGTTCATAGCATTAAATGCCTACATCAGAAAGTCTGAAAGAGCACAAATAAGACAATCTAAAGTCACATCTTACGGAACTGGAGAAACAAAAGAATCCAAACCCAAAATCAGCAGAAGAAAAGAAATAACTAAGATCAGAACAGAACTAAATGAAATGGAAACAACAATAAAAATATAAATGAAAAAAGAGGTTCTTTGAAAAGATACATAAAATTGATAGACTATTAGCAAGATTATCCAAGGAAAGAGAGAGAAGATCCAAATAAGCTCAGTTGCAAACAAAATGGGAGATTATAACTGACACCACAGAAATACAAAGATCATTCAAGGCTACTATGAACACCTTTATGTGCATAAACTAGAGGAGATGGATAAATTCCTAGAAACATACAACCCTCCTATATTAAACTAGAAAGATATAGAATGTCTGAACAGATCAGTAACAAGCAACTAGATTGAAATAGTAATTGAAAACAAATTGCCAACAAAGAAAAGTTCAGGACCAGTTGGATTCAAAGCTAAATTCTATTAGACATTCAAAGAAGAATTGGTAATAATCCTAATGACATTATTCCAAAAGATAGAAAAAGAGGGAATCCTCCCTAAATCATTCTGCAAAGCCAATATCGCCCTAATACCAAAACCAGGAAAGGACATGACAACAACAACAACAGCAAAAACTACAGACCAGCATCCCTGATGAACATAGATGAAAAAAATCCTCAACAAAATGCTAGCAAACCAATTCCAATGGCATATCAAAAAGATAGTCCACCATGATCAAGTGGGTTTCATACCAGGGATGCAGGGATTATTTAACATACATAAGTCACTAGATGTAATACACCACATAAACAGAATTAACAAAAATCACATGAACATCTAAATAGCTGCAGAAAAAGCATTTGACAAAAATCTATTATCCCTCTATAATTAAAACCTTCAGCAAAATTGGCATAGAAGGTACATACCTCAAGGTGATAAAAGCTATCTACAGCAAACCCATGGCCAAATCATACTGAATGGAAAAAGTTGAAACCATTCCCCCTTATAACTGGAAGAAGACAGGGATGCCCACTTTCACCACTTCTTTTCAACACAGTACTGGAAGTCCTATTCAGAGCAATCAGGTAAGAGAAAGAAAGAAAGGGCATCCAAACTGGTAAAGAAGAAGTCAAATTGTCACTGTTGGCTGATGATATGATTGTACACCTAGAAAACCCTAAAGACTCAATATCCTAGAACTGGTAAATGAATTCAGCAGAGTTTCAGGATACAAAATTAATGTACACAAATCAGTAGCTCTGCTATATAAAAAGAGTGACCAAGCTGAGAATCAAATCAAGAACTCAACCCTGTTCACAATAGCTGCACAAAATAAAATAAAATATTTAAGAATATACCTAACTAATGACATGAAATACCTTACAAAGAAAACTACAAAACACTGCTGAAAGAAATCATAGCCGACACAAACAAATGGAAACACATCCCATGCTCATGGTTGGGTAGAATCAATATGGTGAATATGACCATGCTGCCAAAAGTAATCTACAAACTCAATGCAATTCCCATAAAAAATACCACCATCATTCTTCACAGAACTAGAAAAAACAATCCTAAAATTCACACAAAACAAAAAAAAAGCCCACATAGCCAAAGCAAGATTAAGCAAAAAGAACAAGTCTGGAGGCATCACATTACCCGACTTCAAACTGTACTATAATCCCACAGTCATCAAAATAGCATAGTACTGGTATAAAAATAGGCACATAGAACAATGGAACAGAATAGAAAACACAGAAATAAACCCAAATACTTACAGCCAACTGATCTTTAACAAAGCAAACAAAAACATAAGATGGGGAAAGGACATCCTATTCAACAAATGGTGCTGGGATAATTACCAAGCCACATATAGAAGAATGAAATTGACTTCTCATCTCTCACCTTATACAAAAATCAACTCAAGATGGATAAATACAGATTCTAGAAGATAACATTGGAAAAACCTCTCTAGACAGACCTAGACAAAGACATCATGACCAAGATCCAAAAGCAAATGCAACAAAAACAAAGATAAATAGATGGTACTTAAACTAAAAAGCTTCTGCACAGCAAAAGAAACAGCAGAGTAAACAGACAACCCACAGAGTAGGAGAAAATCTTCACTACCTATGCTTCTGACAAAGTACTAATATCCAGAATCTACAAAGAATTCAAACAAATCAGCAAGAAAAAAAAAATCCCATCAAAAGGCGGGCTAAGTGGGTGTTTATACACACACACCATGGAATACTACTCAGCCATAAAAAGGAATGAAATATGGCATTCACAACAACCTGGATAGAATTGGAGACTATCATTCGAAGTGAAGTAACTCAAGAATGGAAAACCAAGCATCTTATGTTCTCACTCATACGTGGAAGCTGAGCTATGAGGATGCAAAGGCATAAGAGTAATACATTGGACTTTGGTGACTCAGGAAAAAGGGTGGGGAATGGGGAAGGAAAAAGGTACATTTAGGTACAGTGTACACTGCTCAGGTGATGGGTGCACCAAAATCTCAGAAATCACCACTGAAGAACTTATTCATGTAACCAAACACCACATGTTCCCTAAAACCTATAGAAATAAAAATAAATTAATTTAAAAAGAAAAGAAATTTCCTGTTCTAACAATCAATGAATTAATGTATCATACATTGGAGCTAAACAACGAGTTTAGGCCAGATTGATCTGTATTTTCTCATAGACTTTATTTTTTGAGAACTTTTATGTTCACAGCAAAATTGAACAAAAGGTACAAAATTAATGTACACAAATCAGTAGCTCTGCTATATACAAAGAGTGACCAAGCTGAGAATCAAATCAAGAACTCAACCCTGTTCACAATAGCTGCACAAAATAAAATAAAATATTTAAGAATATACCTAACTAATGACATGAAAGACCTTACAAAGAAAACTTTCCCACCACGTGCATAGCCTCCTTCATTATCAACATCCTCCACCAGAGAGCTACTTTGTTACAACTGGTGAACCAGCATTGATACATTATTATCAACCATGATCCATAGCTTACATTAGGGTTCACCCTTGTTGTTGTACATTCTGTAAGCTTGGGAAAATGTATCATGACATTTATCCCTATCTGTAAAAATAGTAGTACCAAAATGAACTTGAATTTGGTCCTTGTAACTTTACAATACTGGTTTTGTTTTACTCTCATAGTCACCTTTTGATAGTATAACAGGATCACTTGACTATCCATACTATTTGCAGGTTGTTCCCAAGATTGCCAATATGGGTCACCCAGAATTAACACAATGGGAAAGACAGGTTGGATAGGCCATCTTAAAAACCACAAAGAAAAATTGTCTTAAATTAGAGGGAAAAAGATAGTGTCTGCCAGGACATCTACCATAAAATCTATCTGAAAATTAGAATTAGTTTAAGGTGAATTAAGTCAGAAGAGTTAATGTCCATTTTGTGTTCATATATGTGTGTATGTTTGACTATTTATGTAGTACCACTTTGAGTGTTTGCATAGTTATGGGGTACTACATAAACACTCAAATATACACACATACATGAACCACCATATAATACCACCATATTGTCTGTATCTCCAGGGAAATAGGCTTTGCCGATTTGGTTTATGATCCACTCTTGATACATTCGTAAATCTAAATGCTAACTCGTTTATTCTGTTTACCTTTCTGAGGTAGGCAGCCTTCAATTGACTTAACAGCATGCTAGCAACTAAGAGACTGTGAAATCTAATCACATTTTGACCCATCCTTAAATTGCTTCATCTGCCAAAAAATGTTTGATAAATGCAATACTCTCTTGTGGGGGTATGTATGCAGAATAAATATTAAAAATGATTGTGGAGCACTTTGAAAATAAAAATTGTTATAAATGTTAATTATATTCAAAACACTATTTGACATCACCGTACAGAGGAAAAAATGTAACGTTTCCCATTATAGACTTTTTAAGGAATTCAGTATTTGGTTTATCCCTAGAATTTTCTGTATTTGTCTGTACCATACTTCTCCTAACCCATTAATGGAATTGGTAAACATCATATAATATTGACAGATATTTCTACTAGATGGGTTTTCAATTATTCATGGTAATGGATGAACATTAATGCAGCTCTTACAAAATGACACTGTCAGAAAGATCTCAGAAACAGTGAAGAGCCAAAAACCTAGAGTCCCTGATCTGTATAAATTTGCTGCAGTATCTTTATAAAGTAGATAATAATTGTGTTAGAGGTCATTTGATCAGGGAGAACCCAGCTCAACTGTGCAATTAAGAGGAGCTGGGAGTTAGGAAGAGGTGATCCTCAATACATTAAGGCATTCCAGTTCACTTCTATATGTCCCACTTGGTAGAATAAAGTAGATTTTTCAGTGCATAATAGCAGCAGCCACAGAAGCAGAAGTAGCAGTAGAAATAGCAGTAGCAGTGATAGTAGTAGTAGAAGTAGTAGTAGAAGCAGCAGCAGCAGCAGTTAGGATAGTAGGAATAGTAACAACCGCAGCAGGAGCATTAGCTAACATATTATTGACTGCTACTATGTGGCAGGCACTGTTCTATCCTCTTTACATGTTTCAATTCATTTAATTTTCACAACGCTTTTATAACATGGACAATTCCCATCTTAGGGAATACTGTCTCTGAGAATATTATTCATCAAAAATGAGCAAAAGGCCAAAGGGAGAATTGGTATGCAGTGCTCAAAGTTTAGAGATGCTGCGTAGTCATTTGAATAGAGCTGATCAGAACTTCTTCCAGCCTAAAAGACAACAGAAATCCTCAGGTGACTAGGCACCTGCTGGCATAAACAGCTTCTGATGTTGAAGAGATGGACATAGAGAAAGCTCTACAGTCCTCTGTGTTTAGGGTCTCCTAACCTAGAAGCAAAATACAACCTAAAATTAAGGAGGAGAATATTTTTATTCTAAAGATGAAAATAAGAAATGATTTAATCACATATGAAAATTTATATTGTAAACAGGAGCAATGGGGAAAAAACATCATAATGGTAAGGGCATTTTTATGAACTGAAACTGGTTGCTGAAGGAGGAAATGGAATCTTTTCCCCGGAGGCATTTAATGCCCCCAGACTAATAGCCTCAAGATAAAATGATATAAGTAAAACTCTGAGAAAGAAGGGATAAACCTCTAGAGTCATTTTCAGGACTATGGTTTTATAAAGTAATTCTTTTTTTTTTTTATTAGAAAGAAAAAAAAAGAGAGAAGAGAAAGAAAAAAGAGAATGAAAGAAAGAAAAAGAGAAAGAGGGGAGAGAAAACAGAAATCTTGCTCTATTTCCCAGGCTAGAATACAGTCTAAAGATGGGTATTAAACCTCTTTTATGCCAATAATTGTGTTTAACAATGGAGACAGGAAGGAGTAAGGGAGGAAAATAACAAACAAGCAGCCAACCAATATTTCATTAAGCCTATGAGATGCTGTGTAATTACTGAGGAATGATTTACTTCCAATTATGTGGTCACTTTCAGAATAGGTGTGATATGATACTGAGAAAAATGTATATTTTGTGGATTTGGGGTGGAGAGTTCTGTAAATATTTATTAAGTTTACTCGTTCCAGGTCTGAGTTCAAGTCCTGGGTATTCGTGTTAATTTTCTGTCTCACTGATCTGTCTAATATTGACAATGTAGTATTAAAGTCTCCCACTATTATTGTGTGGGGGTCTAAGTCTCTTTGTAAGTCATTAAAAACTTGCCTTATGTATCTGGGTACTCTTGTATTGGGTGCATATATATTTAGGATCGTTAGCTCTTCTTGTTACATTGATCCTTTTACCATTATGTGATGTCTTTCTTTGTCTCTTTTGGTCTTTGTTGCTTTAAAGTCTATTTTTATCAGAGGTGAGAATTGCAACTCCTGCTTTTTTTTTTTTTTTTTTTGCTCTCCATTTGGTTGGTAAATCTTCCTCCATCCCTTTGTTTTGAGTCTTTATGTATCCTTGCATGTGAGATGGGTCTGGATGCAGCATACCAATGGGTTTTGGCTTTTTATCCAATTTGCCTGTCTGTGTCTTTTGATTGGGGCATGTAGTCCATTTAAATTAGGATTAATATTAATATATGTGAGTTTAATACTGCCATTTAATACTAGCTGGCTGTTTTGCCCATTAGTTGACGTAAATTCTTCATTATGGTGATGGTCTTTACCTTTTGGTATATTTTTGAAATGGCTGATACTGGTTGTTCCTTTCTATATGTAGTGCGTCTTTCAGAAGCTCTTGTAAAGCAGGCCTGGTGGTAATGAAATCTCTGAGTACTTGCTTGTTTTTAAAAATTTTTATTTTTCCTTCACTTAGAAAGCTTAGTTTGGCTGGATATGAAATTCTGGGTTGAAAGTTCTTTTCTTTAAGGATGTTGAATATTGGCCCCCACTCTTTTCTGGCTTGTAGAGTTTCTGCTGAGAGGTCTGTTGTGAGTCTGATAGGCTTCCCTTTGTGGGTAACCTGACCTTTCTCTCTGGCTGCCCTTAGTATTTTCTCCTTCATTTCAACCCTGGTAAATCCAGCGATTATGTGCCTTAAGAGTTGCTCTTTTTGAGGAATATCTTTGTGGTGGTCTTTGTATTACCTGGAATTGAGTATTGTCCTGCCTTGCTAGGTTGGGAAAGTTTTCCTGGATAATATCCTGAAGAATATCTTACAGTTTGGATTCATTCTCTTCGTCACATTCAGGTACACCTATCAAATGTAGATTAGGTCTTTTCAGGTAGTCCCATATTTCTTGGAGACTTTGCTCATTCCTTTTTACACTTTTTTCTCTAATCTTGTCTTCTCGTTTTATTTCGTTAAGTTGGTCTTCGACCTCTGAAATCCTTTCTTCTGCTTGATTAATTCGACTGTTAAAACTTGTGCATACTTTGCGAAGTTCTCGTATTGTGTTTTTCAGCTCCATTAATTCACTTACATTCCTGTCTAAATTGTCTATTTGCGTTAGCATTTCGTCAGACCTTTTTCAAGGTTCTTAGTTTCTTTGCATTGGGTTAGAACATGTTCTTTTAGCTCACAGAAGTTTCTCGTTATCCACCTTCTGAAGCCTAATTCTGTTGATTCCTCACATTCATTATCAATCAGGCCTTGTTCAATTGGTAATAAGGAACTGCATTACTCTGTAGGAGGAGAGGCATTCTAATTTCGGGTGTTTTCAGCCTTTTTGCGCTGGTTTCTTCCCATCTTTGTGGATTTATCCATCTGTCGTCTATGTAATTGCTGACTTTCAGATTAGGTCTCTGAGTGGACGTCCAGCTTGTTGATAATGAAGTTTTTTCTATTTCTTAGTTTTCCTTCGGCGGACGCCCCTCCCCCGCAGAGCTGGCCCTTCCCAGGTTCAGCTGTGCTTGCTGTGAAAGTCTTAATCCTCAGTGCTTCCAATTGCTGTTTTTTTGGGGGGGGTGGAACCAGCAGAACCCAGTCATCTGGCTCGCTGTCTCAGAGCCTCTTCTTCTTTTTTCTTTTTTGAACGGTGGACTCTCTCCAGGTGTTCCAGTCGCCTGCTAAAAAGGCGCCGGAATCTATGTAATTTCCCCTGCAGCGACCCACTGCGCCTGCTGAAACAGCGGAGTTGAGATTCACGGAGCTTTTCTGCCGGGGGAATCTCCTGGTCTGCTTCCCTGCTTCAGTCTCCCCTTCAATCAGCTGAATGGGCGACTCAGCCTTCCCAGAGCTCCAAACGCCAACTAAAAGGGTACCCAGCCCCGCACACTCCGCACTGAGAACCGCTGGGGATCCAGCAAAACAGCCTCGCCAGCCAAAAGAGTCGTGCTGGCGACCCGTGGGGCTCCTCTGCAAGGAATCTCCTGGTGCGTGAGTAATAAAAATTTGTCTGGAAGTGCAGCGTCCACTCACTCTCTGCACTTTCACTGGGAGCTAGATTCCTGAGCTGCTGCTAATTGGCCATCTTGGATCTCTCTCCTATAAAGTAAATCTTAAATGTTCAATATATTAGAACAGAAGTTATAATGAGAGGAACAGATCTATGTGTCCAAATAATTAGGACATCAGTTTCCTTCAGGATTCTGTCTTAACCTTGAAGACTGTAGCGAAACAAAAGAACATCAAGGTCATAAAGAATTAGAAACAAATGTACTTTATTCTCATTGTGAACTGATATGGTAGATAATACTTGAGTTACATAATCATAATTAATTTGAAATGCAGTACCTGAAATTTAAGTAGATGTATTCCTCTCACTGTAACACTGTTAGAGATAAAACAAAGTAGAATGATTTTTTTACTCAAAACTAGTAAAATTAGCTATCCATATGGACTTGTTTTTATGCAAAGTATTAATCGTGTATTTGTACTTTTGCATTTGGGAAACAGAAGAATTGTAATTCAGAATCAGAATGTGGAAAGTGTCATATTGTTTCTTTTACATATGAGATGATTTACAATTTTAAGTGTTATACTCTTCAGAAGAAAAATGACTTACATTGAGCCCCAGAAGTTAACATGAGCAGAAAGCAAATGATGTTTTGTTTAGTTTAAGAAAAAATTTTCCTAGCCACCTATATTTGGAAAATATTTGGAGAACGTGTGAATAAAAATATAAAATAGATAATGTTTATCCAATGGACTTAACATTTTATATTAGATACAAAATAAGTATGTTAATAGGAATATTAATTAGAATTTCTCTCAAAGAAAGATTTAAATTATCATAAATCTTGTGCTTATAGATCACTCATATAATAAACAAAAAATGATTAAGTATCTAAATTTAACAGTTTTACATAAGTTTTGCTTGGATTTTATTAATTTATGCAAGTTGTTAAGAAATATATGTTGCCATTCAAGTAGACCCGGTTCTAAATAAACGTTCCACCACCAACTAGCATATTGACATGTGACCTTGGACAGGTTAGTAACATAAGTTCTCCATTTCTTCATTTGTAAAATGTGTATAATGATATTATTTACCTCAGTGTTCTTGTGAGAATTAAATGAATTAGTGAATTAAGTGCTTTATACAGTGACTGATGTTTAATAGGTGTCAGTGGAGATTTTATTTTGTAATTATTATATATGATTTAAAATGCATAACACCATTTAGTTTAGGTTAAGTACTATAGGTTAGACAGTTACAAAGGAATATATTTGTACAGTATTTCTTTCCGTGTTAAATTTCTGTATACATTTGCTTGTAAATAAAGATACAAAATAGTTTATCCATCTTCTCTCTACACATTTGCACATCATTCCAATCTTGCAGACTTGGGTGATTGTGCTTTACCCTAGAATATGTGCAGACTCTAGTCAAACATACTTGATTTCTACTTCCTCTTCTGGTGCTTAGTAAATGGATGTTGGATAAGTCACCTAGCCCATCTCTCTGACCTTCATTTGTCATCTGTAAAATGAGATCATTGATAGCTAACTAATAGGTTGTTTGGAAGTACAGAAATAACAATGTCAAGAATCTCAATAGTTGACATAGAACAGACTTAATACTGAATAAGTGTCCACAGCTCCTGTTATTGCAATGTGTTATAGGCCTCCTTTTAATAACACTTTCTTTTGATTAAATAATGCAAAATAAGATAATTAGAAAATAGTATGTTTAACGTTTTTGACTGAAGTTTTGCACTCACTGCATGGAAGAATAAATAATTTAGTTAGGCCTAAAATTGTCATGTGCCATGATGTTATTTATCAAATATTATTTAGTTCCATTAAGCAAATTTAATGCGTACTATATGCAAAATATCATGTTCAATGCTGGCAAAGGGGATGATAAATGTAAATAAATTAGATATAGTTCTGCTACTTAACTTAAAATCCAGTGATTGACAGAAACACAGAGTTTAATTTATGACTGACAATAAAAGTATATGAAGAGATGCATAAATGGTGAGGTGCAGTGGCACATACCTGTATTCTCAGCACTTTGGGAGGCTGACTCAGGCGGATGTCTTGAGCCCAGGAGTTTGACACTAGCCTGGGCAAACCAGATGGAATGATGAAATTCCATCTCTATAAAAAAAAAAAAAATGCAAAAATTAGTCAGGTGTGGTGGTACATACTTGTGGTCCTAAGTACTCAGGAGGCTGAGGTGGGAGGATTGTATGAGCCCAGAAGATGGAGGTTCAGTGAGCCAAGATCATGCTACTGCACTTCAGCCTGGGTAACAGAGCAAGACCTTGCCTCAAAAACAAACAAACAAAAACAAAGTACTGTGAGATAGAATAGGAATATAAATTTGTCTTAATGGAGTGAATTGGAAAGCCTCCTTATGCAAGTGACCTAGAAAGGAAGAGTCTGCTATGAAGTTTAAAGGCTCTCTAGAAAACAGCACGAACAAAGAAAGACTCGGATTTGAGAAAGCTCAGAGCATGTTCATGGTACTGAAATGTAGGATGCTGGTGTGCTTATATGTATGTGCAGTTATTTGTAAAACAAAAAATGAGCTAAGGGTCAGAGTATAGTGTGAAGTAAATATTAAAAGCATAAGTTATAATTAAATTGAAGAAGGGCTTGAATTCTAGGCTAAGGAGTGTGATCTTATTTTGTAAACATTAGGAATACATCAAAGCTTTTGACCAAGGAAATGAAAAAAAAAATCATTTTTTATTTGAGAAAGATAACCCTGATGCCGTTGTTTAAGATATGTCTGCAGAGAGTGAGTTTAAAGCTGGCAGAGCATTTAGGAAGCCAGAAGATAAGCAGAAAAGACAGATATTGTCTGACCTAGAGCCTCAGCTGTGAAAGTAGAGCTGACTCAAGAGATCTATGCCAGCATGGATAGTTTGGGCTCCTCTGTTTAATAGTGTTTCAAATGACTTGTAAGTCTAGCAGCCTGAACATGTTGCACAGTCCTTTTTATAGCACATGTTGAAAGAGTTGATAGATGTCCATTTTTCCGTACTTATTTACTGAGAGACTCCAGGAAAGGTGCCCAAATTTGCTTTCTCTGTAAACAAGAATTACTTGCTTTCGTTACTTTGATCTCAGAGAGTTTTAAGGATAAATTAGTTGAGACGAAGTTCCTCAAAAAAGAACAACTATAGAACATATGTTTTTCCTGATACAAATAAATCTTATAGATGCCTTCATTTTGTCTTTGGAAGCTCAGCAAATAAAGTAAATGCAAAAATTGTGCAAAGTAAAAGATAAGCTGAAACCAACAAATAATAAATAACACAGCAATAGCTCTTGCATAGAAAATAAACATTTCTGTCCACTGACAACAGCTTTCTTTTAAAGGAAAACAACCTGATGATCAGCCCCAACACCACATTAATAATCAGCCAAAGAAACATTTATTGATTCTCTTCTGAAAACCATAAGAATGAGCATGTTGCATCAAATTGGTCAAATACAGATTAATATTTTTGAATCTATATCCTTTTATTTGTAGCTTATAAAGTGATATATTTTTCCTAAAATATTTTTTTTTCTATACCCTATTTCTTTTCAAGTTACCTCTACAAATTTATGTCGAAATATGTATGTTCATTATACTTTAGCCAGTGGCTTGCTTTGATGCAACTGTAAAGGAACACCATTACACTTTACAAAGATAATTTCTTTTCTTTTTTTTTTTTTTGAAAGAAAGAAAAGAAAAAGGGGCAAAGAGAGAAAGAAGGAAAAAAAGAGAATGAAAGAAAGGGAAAAAGAAGAAAACGAGGGAGAGAGAACGGGAATCTTGCTCTATTGCCCAGGCTAGAATGCAGTCTAAAAATGGGTATTGAAAAGCTCTTTTATACTAATAATTATGTTATACAATGGAGACAGGAGAGGAATAAGGGAGGAAAATAACAAACAGCCAACCAATATTTCATTTAAACCTATGAAATGCTATGCAATTGCTGGGGAGTGATTTACTTCCAACCATGTGGTCACTTTTAGAATAGATGTGATGTGTTACTAAAGAAAATGTATGTTTTGTGGATTTGGAGTAGAGAGTTCTGTAAATGTTTATTAAATTTACTTGTTCAAGGTCTAAGTTCAAGTCCCGGGTATCCTTGTTAACCTTCTGTCTCATTGATCCGTCCAATATTGACAATGTAGTGTTAAAGTCTCCCACTATTATTGTGTGGGGAGTCCAAGTCTCTTTGTAAGTCACCAGGAAGTTGCCCTATGTATCTGGGTGCTTCTGTATTGGGTGCACATAGACTTAGGATCGTTCTCTCTTCCCGTTACAATGATCCCTCTACCATTATACAATGTCCTTCTTATCTCTTTTGGTTACTGTTACTTTAAAGTCTATTTTATCAGAGGCGAGAATTGCAACTCCTGCTTTTTTTTTTTTTTTTTTTTTTGCTCTCCATTTGGTTGGCAAATCTTCCTCCATCCCTTTGTTTTGAGTCTCTGTATATCCTTGCATGTGAGATGGGTCTGGATGCAGCTTACTGATGGGTTTCTTGGAATGGCCGATACTGGTTGTTCCTTTCTGTATATAGTGCTTCTTTCAGAAGCTCTTGTAAAGCAGGCCTGGTGGTAATGAAATCTCTGAGTACTTGCTTGTTTGTAAAAAATTTTATTTTTCCTTCACTTATGAAACTTAGTTTGGCTGGATATGAAATTCTGGGTTGAAAAGTTCTTTTCTTTAAGGATGTTGAATATTGGCCCCCACTCTCTTCTGGCTTGTAGGGTTTCTGCTGAGAGATCTGCTGTGAGTCTGATAGGCTTCCCCTTGTGGGTAACCTGACTTTTCTCTCTGGCTGCCCTTAGTATTTTCTCCTTCATTTCAACACTGGTGAATCTACTGATTATGTGCCTTGGGGTTGCTCTTTTTGAGGAATATATTTATGGTGGTCTCTGTATTACCTGGAATTGAATATTGTCCTGCCTTGCTAGGTTAGGAAAGTTTTCCTGGATAATATCCTGAAGAATATTTTCCAGCTTGGATTCATTCTCTTCGTCACATTCAGGTACACCTATCAAACGTAGATTAGGTCTTTTCAGGTAGTCCCATATTTCTTGGAGACTTTGCTCATTCCTTTTTACCCTTTTTCTCTTATCTTGTCTTCTCATTTTATTTCATTAAGTTGGTCTTCGACCTCTGTAATCCTTTCTTCTGCTTGATTAATTCGACTGTTAAAACTTGTGCATACTTCGCGAAGTTCTCGTATTGTGTTTTTAGGCTCCATTAATTCACTTATATTCCCGTCTAAATTGTCTATTTGCATTAGCATTTCGTCAAACCTTTTTTCAAGGTTCTTAGTTTCTTTGCATTGGGTTAGAACATGTTCTTTTAGCTCACAGAAATTTCTTATTATCCACCTTCTGAAACCTGATTCTATCAATTCCTCACACTCATTCTCCATCAGGCCTTGTTCCCTTGATGATGAGGAACTGCAATCCTCTGTAGGAGGAGAGGCATTCTGATTTCGGGTGTTTTCAGCCTTTTTGCGCTGGTTTCTTCCCCATCTTTATGGATTTATCCGCCTGTCGTCTATGTAATTGCTGACTTTCAGATTAGGTCTCTGAGTGGACATCCAGCTTGGTGGTGGTAAAGTTTTTTTGTTTCTTAGTTTTCCTTCGGCGGACGCCCCTCCCCCACAGAGCGTACCTTCCTGGGTTCAGCTGTGCTTGCTGTGAAACTCTCAATCCTCAGCAGTTCCAATTGCTGGGTTTTTTTTTTTTTTTTTGTGGAGGGGGACCAGCCTTCCCCTGCGGCGACCCACTATGCCGGCTGAAACAGCGGTGTTAGGATTCGTGGTGCTTTCTGCCGGGGGAATCTCCCGGTCTGGTTCCCCACTTCAGTCTGCTTTTCAATCAGCTGAATGGGAGACTCTGCCTTCCCGGAGCTGGGAACGCCAACTTAAAGGGCACTCAGTCCCGCATACTCCGGACTGAGACCCCCGCGCCGGGGGAGCCTGTAAAATGGCCGCGCCAGCCAAAAGAGTCATGCTGGCGACCCGTGGGGGCTCCTCCACTGGGAATCTCCTGGTCCCTGGGCAATAAAAATGCGTCTGAAAATGTGGCGTCCACTCACTCTCTACACTTTCAGTGGGAGCTACAATCCTGAGCTGCTGCTAATCGGCCATCTTGGATCTCTCTCCCAAAGGTAATTTATTTTCTAAGCTTTGCTGTCATGCTACAGATTGTACAGTTAAAACATAGAGAAACTAAAATATTTTGGGGCCTAAAGAAAATTTATTATTTTGTTTTTGGTATTTTTCAAATTGGCATTCTCCATTGTATTTTATAATTTAAGACAACCAGGTATGACATGCACAATTTATTTGCTAAGACAAAGCAGATATGTGGGGTAATGCTCTTTGGGGCAGTCTTCCAACTCTCCATCTTGTTCCCAAATTCAGCCCATTTTTATTAGTTTCTATCTGGCTCCTGAGTGTTTGCTGCATCTTTTATTCTCACCTTGACCTTGTTCTTTCTCTTAAGGATGTGTGTAGACTCTTTTTTTTTTATCACTGTTTACACTGAAGAATAAATTCATTAGGATGTCTCTGTAAGACTTTATACCATTAAGAGAAGACTTTAATATGTCTCAAGCTGTATTTTTCCAAATGTAACATTTTTAATTTCTCCTTAACACTTTTTTCTCATACCCTTTCTAGTTGGCATTGCTACATTCCAACTATGTGATATTGGTCAATTTACTAAACTTTTCAGTTCTTAATTTTTCTACTTATAAAATTGTGATAATAAGAATAATTGCTTCAGAGCAGTGTTGTGAGAAAATTATATATAAAATCATAAATAAATACATATAACATACTTAGCTTTGTTAATGGATCACAGTAATAGTTCAGCAATTGCATATTATATTATTATTCATAATGGTAACAGTTACTATGCAATTGTTTTATATTGCTCCTCATTCTGTGTTCCCAATCTTGATAAATGTTACCAGAATTCAACCAATTTTTAGATCAATATCCTGATTTATCATTGACACATCTTCACTCATCATATTCCACATACAATCAGCACATTCTGTTCATTTTTATGCATTGCCATATTCTTAGTTCAAGCCACCATCATTTCTTCGTTGAACTACTGCAGTAGCTAACTCATCACCCTACATTTCCCTTGCATACTCTGCAATTCATACTTATAATAGAGCTGGAGATAATTTTGGAAAATTTAAGTCTGATCATGTTACTTCTTGCTTAAAATGTTTCATTTGCCTCTCATAACCTCTAATATGAAGTCTAAAATCCTTGATATGAGCTATAATAAAAGCCCAGCATGACAAGTTCTTTACCTAATTCCCCTGTGCCATTCATCTCCTGTTTATAACATTTGTACTCAAGATTTGGCTTTTCTGAACTTTGTTATTTTCAAAAATGTTCCCGAGCCCCACTTCCACCCAAGGCCTTTATATACCCCGTTTCCTCTTCCTGAAGGCTCTTATTTCTCCTGGATAACACATACTCTTCAGGTCTAGTGCTTTTTCTCCAGATTTCCTGATATCTTCCCATTTCACCCCACTGCTGAATTACTAAATTTTCTAGAATTTTATACTTCTATACTACATTCTGTGTGTTCTATTCTCTTATTCAGGGTCTGGTATTTAATTTAGATGTTCCTTGAAAATAGGGACAATTCCATTGTTTTCATCATTTTAGTCCAAACATATATATAACGTAGATGAAAAATAGATATTTTATATTATATATTATATAAATAATTGTTGAATGAGATGAATAAACTACATTAAGAAGTTGCTAGGCTTTGTTAACCAATCAGACCTAAGGTCAAATCCCAGCTTGGCCACTTGCTACCTCTGGTACTTTGAACAAGTTCTTTAACCTTGTTTGTTTTTGTTTTGTTTCAGTTGGGGAATTGTAAGATAATTTAGTCTCCTCATGATTAATATCAGAGTGAAATAAGGAAACATGGGTAAAGCACTTAACAAAGAGTGTTTTTTCTACAAAGTTTACTTCCTCTTTTTTTCATTTATATTTAAAATTGTTCTTCCAAAGTAGTAGTACTAACATTGATTAGCAGATAGCAATCATGTCATTTTATTGTGTCTTCTCTTAGGACATACAGAAGAGAATTTGGTCTGTCTTGTCAATATTCTTGGAGTGACTGATGACTAACCATTTTAGTGTCCCTAGAAATGGAGGACTTACTGCTCCTTTTTTGCAAGAATGAATATTGTTTTTTTTTTTTTTTTTTTTTTTTTTGGCTATAACCCAAGAAGGAGATAAAGTGATCTAAAGGTAAAAGTATCAGAAAAACATTTGTCTTTTTGCTAATTGATTTGAGGGATGTGATTATGTAGGGCATTGATGCTGACTCACTCTGAGTTAAAAATTTGTTACATTCTCATTTCCTCCTACTAATGTATGGCTATGGTCTTTCTTACAAAGGCCTTTAAATTCACCAAGTCATAAGCTCAAATGCAAATCTTGTGTATTTTTAAAATGTCTCTTATTTTATATTTAAAGGCAAAGCAGAACAAAGGCATTGAAGAGGTAACTCTTATGGTTTTAGGAATATTAAAATGCAGTCTTCACCAGTTGTCCATTTTTAAATTAGATTTCAGTTTTTCATATGGGGCACTGTGTGTGTTGGCTAAGATTGGAGTAAGAATTTATATGCTTAAAAGCTTGGAAGTTAATTCTATATTAAGAAACAGCTGAGAGATTGAGTATTTCTCCTTGAATCTAAGGTCAAGCAGATGTGCTTCCTTCAATCAGTTTTTACTACCATGAAATTTAAAGCAAAGAAAAAAAATAGTTAATGAGAGTTCAAATTCACTTTATAGAGTAACATGTTCTAAAACAGAGGATTGTAATAGTTGAAGAATTGGATATGTTTTTCTCCTGATGTTTGTCATTTTGTGTTGTTTTGTTTTGCCAGTAAGTTAATTTGATGCATTTCCCTCAGAATTAGCGGGAGTGGGGTGGTTACCATTATAAGACTATGACCAAAGTAAATTGAGAGGTGAAATATCCTTTTAAAAATATAGAACAAAAGCAGTGTTTGATACTATAGATATTCCATTTTATCTTCAAGTTCTATAGATTTTCAGATATTCACTGCAGAAAAAAAAAGGCTACTGGTCACAAATAGAACTTTCCTGAGTTCTGTTACTTTCACATCAAACTCCAAAACATTTCACTGAATTTCTTATCCACCTACTCTTTCATTTTACCATTTTCTTTCTTTTCTTACAAGTAAATGTTCCTTATCAAATCTCATTTCTGTGTTTTACTTGAGCAACTGATACATCCTACTTTCTTTGAGTATCATTTTCTTTTGCCTCCAAATACCACTACATCTACAGGGCCTCTGATTTTTATAGCTTGTTAAAAGAAGATGCTATATGATATAGGTAAAAATTATATAATACCTTTATGTACAAAATAATACATTTCCCCCATAATTAAAAAATGTCATATTGTAGTTTAAAGTAAGTGCTCTTCATCTACTTCCTGAAACACTTTCAGTGAGTCCAAAGGAATTGAATTTCAGGAATAATTTTGGAATGTCTGTAAGTTAAATAGCTTGATTTCTGAGTCACATTCAGATTGGTGCCACTTCTTTTAATTGCAGCATTTGAGAAAATAGTGTAGAAACAGTTACATTCAGACTATATAAGAGATAACCAATAAAAGTGAAAACAAAGAATAAAAGTCAGGGGAACACTAATGGTTCTAGAACACTAATGTAAAAATGAGGTAGTATGTCAAGAAAGGGCTAAACTGCATTCACCTTGACAGCGGTAAAGGTGATGCACCAAACTGCATTACAGAGAACGTAATAACTGCATGATGTTTCAAGGGTCACTTTGACAGTGAGAGTCCGGGGGCAAGGAAGGGAAATGAATATAAAGAGCAAAATTTTGTCAAGCCTTGAAATAGATGGCAATAAAATTTCCTATAGGGAATTTTTTTTTAAATATGGCAGACTAGAAAGTATTAGTTGTCCCAACGGAGTCTTATTTTTCCAACTGAAATAGCTGTTGCTTATCTGAAACTTAACAGTATGCTGTGGTCAAAATAAGCAGGTGGTTATAAGAAACTAAATTTCCCTGGAGAATGAATGAATAATAGTGACATACAAGTAATTATAATATCACATGGTTCACACTCTGAAGAAGGTCAAATAGTAAACATAGAATTCAGTTTTATCTGCCAACGTGAACACTTGTTGAATACCTACCGTGTGCCTGGCAGAGCTAGCTTCACTGTTCTATCTATCTGTTCATGTGTGTATATATATATGTGTGTGTGTGTATGTAGAATATGGGTGGGTCAGACAAAGAGATAAAACCTTTCTATATATTCAAGCACAAATACAAAAACTTGAGGAATTTTTGCAGCATTGCAAATGTCACTTCATATTTTAAAGTCAGAAAAAAATAGCGCATATTACTTAAATTTTTTTTCTAAAAGGTCGTATTTCAATTTTACCAGAGAGATGGTTGCCTTATCTAACGTCTTGAAAAGAGCCACAATGTTCCTCTTCCTCTCTCTCTTCGTTTCTCTCTTTATCTCTTTCTTCTACACCTTTATTTAAAAAATGGTCTTCTTAGTATTTTTTAATATAGAATTCTGCAAATGAAATAAAGAACATTACTTATGTAGGTACTGAGCACTTTTCAAGATTTTTCTTTTTAAAGAAAAGGACAGGTTCTACACACTGGTATCTACTAAAAATGAACCCAGTTTTTCCTCTGAGAATGTTGCTGTGAAGAAATGCTGCATCTAAACATCAGCCAAAATATGCTAACTACAAAACAAAGCTGAATGAATTGCTTTGCTAGATGAGATTATTTGGAATTACATTATTGAATTTTGGAAATTATGTGTCCTATCAAAGAATAACTTTTGTCATAATGTCTTCCTTAAGTCACAGGACATCTATTAATGCCACTCCTAGACCAGTCAGTTCAGCCACCATTTAGAGAAAGCCTGCCATGTTCCAGGCAGCTACCAGCTTCTAAAGATCTAGAGACAATTAAGAACCAACTTCTCTGATTCACAGAGCAGCAGAGATGACAGGCATATTTACGCCTAATTATAATGCACAGAGATTGAGGGTTATAATGGAGATATTGCTATGGGAACATAAATGACTGAACAATATATCTTGGTGGAGGTACAGAAGGTATATTTACTGAAGAGAGGAAGGTTAAAAAAAAAAAGGGAGATTTGTAATCTCTCAGGAAGTATACAGGAAGAGGATTCAAGGGTTTTAGACACAGTCTGGTTGTGTTTTAAGCAAGGAAATCAGTGATGGATTGGTAAAAACTTAACTCCAGGGAAATTTTTTTTTTAAGCATTGGTAACCTGTAAAAATGATCTATAGTAAATATTTCTTTTTATTACTTAGGCAGTACTTAAAGCACTGTTTTTAGGAGTTAGATGTTTTACTTATACTATCTTCTTTAATAGTAGCAATAACCCTCTCAGGTAAGAGTTGTTAATTTTATTGTAGAGATGAATAGGTTCAGAGAGAATGAAAAAGTGGTTCCACTTACACAGTTAATAATCACCACCAATTGCCTGTCTGATTGAATTAAATATAAGAGGGGGAATGTATAGAAATAAGGAGACAAATTACAGCGTTGATAGAAAAGGAGAATGGCATTTATGCTATGGTTCTTTTGTGGTCCATAGCAAATTAATTCTTTGTGATAAACATAACACTGAAAATACCAAATCTCAATGACCACATATTCTATATATAATAAACATTTATTATAAAATGCCAATAAAATAAAAGTAATTTAAAGAATTACTTCTCTCCCGATTTTAAAAATAAGAAGACAGATAGATTACTTTTAATAGTCTTTTCCTCAACTTCTTCTATTCTGATAAAGGCTTAAGAAGGAAATGGTTCTGATAGAAAAGAACCACCCTGAAATGTGGCTTAAGACTTGTCACCCATAGAAATCCTAGGTTCTACAATGGTGACCAATCCATGGCATACAAAGTGGATCTCTCAAAAAAAGAAGCACTGTAGTTAAGAAAATTTCTAAAATATTTTTGTTCATTCTTGAGTCAAAACCTTGATGAGATTAAAGTCTTTTGTTCCACTTCTAGAGCCTCCGTGTTGAACAATTTTACCCTCTTTAAGATGAAAATACTTTGTTTTTGAGGTTTTTATTTTTATTTTTTTTACTTCAGTAGCTTTTGTGGTACAAGTGGTTTTTGGTTACATGGGTGAATTACATAGGTGAATTCTGAGATTTTAGTGTATCAGTCAAGTAGTGTAAATTGTACCCAAGATGTAGTTTTCTATCACAATCAACTCCCAATTTCCCTACACGGAGTCTTCAAAGTCCATTATATCAATCACTCTGTATGCTTTTGCGTACTCATAGCTTAGTTCCTACTTATAAGTGAGAACATACGGTATTTGATTTTCCATTCCTGAGTGAATTCACTTAAAATAATGGCCTCCAGCTTCATCCAAGTTGCTGGTAAAAACATTTTTACATTCCTTTTTATAGCTGAGTAATATTCCATGGTGTATATATACCACATTTCTTTTATCCATTCATGGGTCAATGGGCACTTAGGTTGGTTCCATATCCTTGCAATTGTGAGTTGTGCTGTAACAAACATACCTGTGCATGTGTTTTTTTCACATAATGACTGGATAAAGGTACTTTAAAACAGCGAGTGATTCCAGCATTATTTCCAGTGGAACTGGTAATGCATTCAGGCAGAAAATTTTTTTACTCCTGGTGTTTTACTTGAATTAATGCACTTTATGTATGCCAATTAATGTTTCTGAATTTTTGGTTTTCCCCTGAGATATTTTATAGCCTTGGGCAAAAAAATGTACTCTTCCAGACCACAAAGATAAATGGAGAAAATAGTTCCTTTCCTCAATTTATGGGGCTGTAGTAATCATTTAATGTGTGCAACATGCTAAATGTTGTCATTACAGTACAGTATTGGATTTCTTTGTTGTATTATAGAGCAGAATATTGAACAATAATAAGGTAGAACAGCTTTTTTTTTAACAACCTGTGTTCAAGCCACTGATAATTATGAAATTATGCCAGATGAACTTGTTCTCCAACCTCTTCCTGAAGAGTCAGTGGGAAACAAAATGTTTGAGTGAGGAAAAGCATTAATGGACAGAAAGCAAGTGTTGTCATTACTCTGGGGAATGACACAGTTGAACAACTGAACATGCTCTTCAGAAATGATTAGACTCATAACTATCAGTTGTATTAGTTCGGCTTTGAAAAATATAGTAGCTATCCCATTTTACAACATAATGTATAGTTATGTCATATAATATTACAGGAATCTTGTAATGTAAGTTCCTACTGTTAGCAGTGAAAGAAACAGCTGGTCATCAGTGCATTATTTGAAAGAGCAAGATGAAATAGAAATTTTGTATAAGCGATGCATTTCTGTAATATAGACGGTGAATCAAAGTCTCTAGAGTAAGAGATTTATTGCAATAATTTATTATAAACATTATATTATAATGTTTTTGGTTCTCTACTATAATATCCTTGGTTCTTTGAGAAATCCTTCCCCTGTCACTATTCAATAAAAATATCTGACACACTTTTTCAGGGCCTATGAAAGCAATAAATAATGTGACAAATGACTGTTAGCACGTGTATGGAGTCTCATTTGAGTACAGATTCTTTCAGTGGAGAACAAAGAGGGTGAATGACTTAACAAAAACATTTGGCTCAATCAGTTATCCTAAAATTTTAATATTACATAATTATTTAATTTTAGGTAATAATCATAGTTACTATGCATTATTTTTAACATCTGTTCTTTCAGAGAAAAAAAAGAGAAAACATGTAATCAGGTCTTCCTGAAATTCTGTTCAGTGTGTTTCTGTCTGATTCTCCTCCAAGACTATGTTTGTTTCTTTAATGACTAAAATCTCTATTAAATTAGTATTAAATTCTTTTAGTTGATAACACAACGCTTGCAAATATTTCACTAGAAAATTATACACACACATCTGTCATTTTATTCTATAAATTGATGCTTTCTAATCCTTTAACATAAAGAACTTAGTGAAGTTTAAAGCAATCACCACTTGTATAAATTCTGAGCCTATAGTTGAGAGTTCACATACATTTCACTGAAGAGAAATACAGCTAGAGAAAAGAGCCTAATCATCATAGTCAGTAACTTTTTTTACTTTAAAGTGGGGAAGATTCTCTAGAGTTGGGGTATCAATCACATGATTATTGGCAGGGCAAAATATTCTTTCAAAACTTGAACAATAACCTTAACTGGCTATGTGGTTTGTGATTTGTTATCTCTAAAAGTGAGGAGGCACTCTTTCAAATGGAGATGCTTACATGATTCGTGATGACTGTTCTCTCTTGAATTAAATAAGCTACCCTTGTTTGAATAGATTGGGGGACATCTAACTAGTATGTTTCTAATTTATATTTTCATGAACATTTCAGATTACTCATTCATTCACTAACATTTTTGGTGCATGTGTCATGTGCACTATTCTAGCTATGTGGGGTTTTTTAGTGGTTAAGAGAAACAGATCAGAAGCCAGATATGATTTATTAGGAATTTACTTCAGTTCTCCATTTTGTAATTTCCTCGTATCTAAAAAGTGTACCTACTTTGTAGGGTTTTTCTGGGTATCAAATACATAAATACAAGTACAAAGAGTAAAATGAAGCCTGAGCCATGTTATGGTATCAAGAAATCTTAGATATTGTTAATTACTGTATTGTCATTTAATCCTCACAGTAAGCCTGTTGGGTAATTATTATTATTCACATTTTTGAAAGGAGCCACACTAACCTAAATTACACGTCTAGGAAATTAGCAGAATTCAGATGAACTCTTAGAATGGTCTGAATTTCAAAATCATGTTCTTTCCATTGCATCGAAGAGAGGACATTTCAGTCAAAATAAATATTGTCAGCATAAGCATATTGGTGTTGGAATGAGAATATTTTATAGTGGTCTACTGAGAATTTACCTCTCTTGATTTTAGAGTTGTAGCTAGATAATATTGAATACTTGGATGGCCAGTATAGAGACTGTCTTAAAAGACAGGCATTATAATAGGAATTTGCTGATGTTGGCAGTTGAAGACATTGATAATATTTAGATATGTCTTAAGATGGCAGGAAAAAAGTTTGTTTGGAAGGGGACAAGATTAGCAAGAGAAGTGAGGATGATTTTGTAGGAATCTAAGTGTGAGGTCACACAGCCAGACTAAAATGGTGTCCTCTAATGAAACTATGTCCAGAAAACCATAGATATTTCTAAGAAACAAATGATACGTTGATAGACTATAATAAGTGAAAAGAGGAAAGAGTAACTTACTTTTTAACTTGGGAGATTGGCTTACTTCACCTAGTAAACAAATCAAAGTGGTATACATGCTATGTGTCTGCCCTTGTGTTTAGCACCATGCAGTGAGTAGTAGAACTAGAACTTGAACTCTGGGGCGTTTTGCATGAAGGCCCTTACTCTCAATTTCACTGTACTCCCTCCAACCTGTGAATGCCATTTAGCTATTCTGATTCTCATTCTAGAGATGAGGAGAATAAGGCTCAAAGATGTCTCAGGTTGTCTTAACAATAATCAGTCATAAATTTCAGGACCTTTGAAATCTTGTTTTGTACTTCATTATTACTGTGTTCTTTATAGTTCTTTTAGTACCAGTGTGAATCTCTATGAAAAATTACTTTATTTACTTGAGGTTATGCTGTGGCATATGTTTGATGATATATTGGTTCTATTTGCTGTGTGTGTGTGTGTGTGTGTGTGTGAGAGGAGAGAGAGAGAGAGAGAGAGAGAGTGTGTGTGTGTGTGTGTGACCTACCTAGGCCTGAGCAGGGGAGGGGGAGGCAAAATTTCCTCATCTTCCAGAGTGGAACCTCTCAGTCTTTCAGAGGAGACTCCTGCATTGGAGATGTCTTATGCTTTTTGCCTTTGCTAAACACTTCTGATCCTGGAGAAATGATTTTCGCTCTCCAGCAATGATTTAAAAAATAATTTATCACAAAAATTAAATAGATTGCACTGTAAAAATCATATAATTACTCCTGTAAAACTACAGATGAAAGCATGCACAGAAAATTATAGTGGAAAGTTTTTAATTAGCTTCTGATTAACCGTAAGCTTATGTTTTAAATGTACCATGCAGAACCTTATAATAAGTAGGCATAAATTAAATAGCCACTAATATGTATGTGGTGAAAATATTAATACCACCACTACTAGGGATTTTCACTGGCATATTTTTAATTTTTTTTTTTTTTTACTTTAAAGTGGGGAAGATTCTCTAGAGTTGGGGTATCAATCACATGATTATTGGCAGGGCAAAATATTCTTTCAAAACTTGAACAGTAACCTTAACTGGCTATGTGGTTTGTGATTTGTTCATCTCTTAAAAAGTGAGGAGGCACTCTTTCAAATGGAGATGCTTAGATGATTTCATGTATATTCTTAGTTTTCATGGGAGACCTATCCCTCCAGTATAAGAAAATGCTAGCTTTAGGTCACAGCAAAATGTAAGCTTTATTTTTCCCATTTTGTCTAGTCTATGTTCCACATGCTATAGTTATGAACTGGGTACTTAATTTGGGGATATTTTTCAAACTATATTTAATGACTTTAACTTACTGAGTGACCTTGGACAAGTCATTTAAGCTCTCTGGGCCTTAGTGCTCTAACTGGCAAAATTAGAAGGTTAAATTAAATTATCTTTTTACCTAGTGTCAAATCAAAAGAATCATATTTCTATATAATTATATTTTTAAGATTGTTGATACCTAAGTTCTTTTAATAATATCTTGGAAATAAAACATTCTGATATTCTTTAAAATGTACATATAATAATTGTACATATTTATGGCATGTACCATATTTATGGCAAAACATGATGTTTTGATACATGTATACATTTTGTAATAATCAAATCAGGGTAATTAACATAGCCATGACTTTAACATTTATAGTTTCTTTATGATGAGAACATCAAATATGTCTCTTCTGGGTATTTTGAAATCCATACTATATTATTGTATCATATATCATAGAATTCATCCTGCTGTGCAATTGACAACCAGAATTTATCCCTCCTATCTTACTGTAGATTTGTGCCCGTTGACAAATATCTCTTCAAGTGGTTTTCACAAAGAAGCTCCTCGGTATTCTGACATAAGGAAAAACAATGAACTGGCTTTCCATTTATGCAAATTAGGTTAACTTCCTATGCAACTAGGATACTTCTGAATTAGACTTTGCATTTCTGAGCAAAATACCTTAAAATTCTTAAGCCCATCCAGAAATCAATAAGATTTAGATCCAATTCCTAGCCACTACAACTCGGAGGTGATGATTATTTATAACTTTTTGTTTATTTTAGAATTAACAGAAAATGGAGGAAAGAACCTAACACTTAGCAAACAAAGTCCAAGGATGTATGTCATTGCATGTTTTGAGAGGGACTTTCCTCCAAAATATAACTAACTTGACCATGTTAAAGGAGGTCAGGCCAATGTAAAATAATCACTTGCTTCAAATGTAAAATATAAATTAGCATATACTTATATCGTTTCTTTGAACATAAATATGGCTATGATTGCCCCCCCACCCCCGCCACCGCAAATAAAACAACAAAAGGAATCATAGGAAACAATTTTCAAACTTATTTTTAAATGCTTTTATTATTGATTAAATAAAAGCACAACTTAACAAAATATAGGCAGTCTTATACTTTATATACAATGATCCTTCTGGGGGAGACATGGAAATTCATCTGTCTTCCTCAAGCCAAGTGAGTCTGTTCTGTCCTAGGAGAAGGGATTTTTAAGGAGTGGGGGAAGGGAAAAGAAATTGTTTCTTATTGTTACCACTGCTTACCCTTTCCAAATAACTCTACTGGGTTCTTAGAAATCCCATTTCCTGGGGGAAAATAGAGGAGAAAGAAAACACAGGAAGAAGAGCGTATATATAGAGAGGGAAGCCTGGGAACTAGGAGAACAGAATGAGGGGCAAGGTAATCTCTCACCCTTTTAGGAAAGGACTCTCATTGGCTGTGCTCCTCTTTACCTGACAAGCTGCAGCTGTCCCTACCCCTACTCTGTCTTTGTTCCTCTGTAATAAAGACGTAGAGGAGAAGGGGAGGAGGAACAGCTGACAAGCAGAGAAAGGAAAGAAGAGTTGGCAGTCAAAGGCAAACTCATAGATTGCCTTAAAACTTCCATTGTGCCACTTCTGGCCCCCTGTCCCCACTGCTTCATCACTATGGGCTGAAGCTAGCATTTAAAGGGGGAGGAAAAGAGAAAGGAACCTGCAGACTGGAAGCTCTAGTCTCTTTCAGTATCCTTTGTGTTCTTCATCTATCCCACCCCCTCCCCCTTGTCTGACACCTTACCTAGGACAAGGGCTCTTTACCCCTAAGTTTCCAAGAGTCCTTAAATGAGCTGTACAATGTTTTTCACTCTGTGAAATTGTAGGTAGAGTTTGGATGTCTTTGAGGGTGTTGGGCAGAGAGGGTTCATAGAATTTCTCCGATTTTTAGATATACTCTGGACTTCATTTGGGCTCAGCGTAACCTAACTCACCTGTGCTTTTCACTATTCTTCTTTTGCTTCCAAAGGCTCTTCTGAAAACCTAACCACCATATACACAAAGTTCTTACCACTGGAAAATACCTTTAAATGATATACAGAGAAAGTTTCCAGAAAAATGATTTCTAGGTTGAAGACAACCTATTATACTTTTTAAAATAAAATAGGAAATAAGCTGGATTGAGGTAATATATATTTGGCTCCTATTCCTACAAAAATTTTGAAAAAGGAAAAAACATGTTTTATTTGTTTTTTATCTCCTCATTTGTAATCATGAAATATCTGAACTAAATATTTGAATCCCAACAAAGGCTGGGAGTTGCTATGTGTTGTTGGGACCACACTACTCATATCCTGTGTAAATACCCCATGACTGAGTAAATATTATCATGTTATTTTAGTATTAGAAGCTTAGATTTTTTGATCTAAAGATTTTCCAGGGTTAAAAATGTCCTTACTGAACAGTGATCCTCATAAGGTTTAACCAAACTGGAAACAATAAAGTCTAAATAGAAAACCATGCACATTAACACTTTTCTTTCTTTTAACTTTAAATTTTACCATTATGGCCCTAAACCAGTAATTTGGAAGATTTTTCTGAAAGTTCATCTTTTTAAAATATCATAGTACTTCTTTTTTTCTGGCACTGGAAGAGACTGAATACTCCATAAATATTTTTAAACTACTATATATAATGGATATATTATAGATAAATACTAGAAATGAATACAATACTATTATTTAATTTTGTGCCAATGTCATGAATGAAGAAACTACACATTTAGCAAAGTGCAAAGAGTAGACATTACAGTCCTGACCTCTAGTAACTATTTTAGAATTGCCACTTTAAAAAGGTAATTCAAGAACACTGCATTTACATATCTCTTAATCAGTGGACTATTTGTCTCTCCTACAGAAACATGGTAGTTGTTGTGTGAACCATTATCCAAAGCAAAGTTAGATCAATACTGCTGAAGTAAATACATTGAAAACTATATTAAAACTGAAATATATGGTTGTGAGGCCATGCAAGAAAAACAATGTGGTGCTACTAGCCTGGAATTGATATGAATATGCCTTTTAAAAAAGAAGAAATGAATCTTTAATCTTTAAGGCTTAGTATCTTACATTTCTTCATTAATCTTTGATAAAATCTTCAGATTGGGCACAAAAGAAACACACTCAATGAATTTATCCTGATATTCTTATTTACAGGAAAAAAATCAAACAATGTGATTCATTATAATCTACGGTCAGAATCTATAATGTATGCCTTTGTATCATGCCTGTTTAAATAATAATTTTTAAACCACCATTTAAAATTTTTAAACTTGAATTCTGTCTGCAACAATTATATTTTGCTTTTAAAACTTAATATTAGGTTTCAACTTTACTTTCTGCCATCCTTCTCTTGGTTGCCACATCAGTGGACTCAGAAAAAAGCATCTGCCCAAAGCAAATACACTGGAGTTCACTGTCAAACAGAGATTCCCAAGAAACCAAACAGAAAAGGAATAAAAATGAGAAGCATGTTTTATTAAATGTCTTCTACACCTGCTTCCTTTATCTTTTAGACCTGCTTACCAAAGCCCACTGGATATTTTGATTTTCGTAAGCCACGAGGCGTATAAACTAGTTTGAACATTTATAGTATCAAATTATTAAAAGTAATGCCCTAGTATTAAAAATGATGTTCCACGTGTAGGGGATCTCCATGAAAGCTGAAAAAAGATTGTAATTGCTAAACAAATTGGTTATTTATTAAGCTAGCACTATAAACAAAAAGAGTATTTAAACAGCTGGTATCCATGTGATCCTGCCATTAATCTTCTCCAGAGAAAATGTGACAAGAAGTGATATTTAACAATTAGAAAATGTAATGAATGCCAATTGATTATCCAACTTGCATTTTATTTTCAAAATTATATTAAAATAACATGCAGCTATTCATTTAAATTCATTTTAGAATTAAAATGAATTATTTTCACCAACAAAACTTATGTTTAAAAATGAAATACTATTTGTTTATTGTTGATCTACATGAAATTAGCAATCTATTAAAATTCATTTCTGTGTAATAATGCTTGGAAAACTATAAATTTTTGAATTTTTTAAACTAAGCTTGAAAGGTCAAGAGAGTCTCATTCAGTAGCGAAAGTTAAACAAACAAGTCAATAATACATAAATGAAAAGGTTGTTTATAACCAGTCCTGCACAACTCTAAATCTATGCAGTAGAGCAATGTATGATAATTTTATTAAACACATACTGTATCAACACATTTTCATGGACACTATATTTTTAAATAGAAATTTAATTTTGGAATACTTTAAAATTTATAGAAAAGTTGTGCAACTAGTACAAATTTCTTTATACTTGATACCCACTTCTATATTAATATCATATTTATAGTACATTTATCACAATTAATGAGCTAATATTGACATATGATTACAAACTAAAATTCATACTTCATTCAGGCTTTTTTTTAGCTTTTACCCAATGCCCTTTTTCTGTGACATTTACATAGCACTTTATATTTAGTTATCATATCTCTAAGTTCTTTTTGGCTGTCACAGTTGTTTAAACTTTACATTTTTAAAAATAATTTTGACAGTTTTGAGGGGTATTGGTTGGGTATTTAGTAGAATGTCCTTTTATTTGAAATTGACGTTTTTCTTATGATGATATTGAGATTACAACTATAGGTTTTGGGGGAAGAAAACAACAGAGGAAAAATGTCATTCTCATCACATTAAATCAAGGGCACTTACCATTAACATGATTTACTACTGTTGGTGTTAACCTTGACCCTCTGGCTAAGTTGGTGTTGCCATATTTCTCCACTATGAAGTTATGCTTTTTCCCTTTTTTCATTTGGTGGCCTTTAGAAGGAAGTCACTATGCAAAGCTCACCCCCTCATGTTCCAGAAACTGCTCTTTCCAAGGCTTGAATATCCTCCACCCCCCTTTAGTGTGGAGTATCTATTTAAATTGTTTGGATTTATGCTCTGCATGGGAGACTTAACTATTGTCTTCCATTTTAAAATTTATTTAATCATTCTATCCATATGGACTCATGCATATGGATATTATTTTATACTACGAATTATAGTCCATTACTATTTATTTTGTTGCTCAAATAGTTTTCAACATTATCTTTTGAACTACTTATGGTTGGAAGTTCCTAGCACAATGCCAGAAACATGGTAGATATTAATAGTAGTTTAATGTGAACCCAAACTTAGAAATATGCTCATGGGCTATTTTTAAATTTAAAAATAGAAAGTATACTCTATTAAGATGCACTGGACCCATAATGCAAATCCCCCACTCATATCCTTCGAAACAAAAAAGAAAAGGAGACATAGTATATAATTTAGATATTGCTACAGTAATGTGGCATTATATACAACCACCAAACTTAGCAGCAAACAATAATGAAATGTATTTAGCTCATGAATCTGTGGGGATCCACTGATCTGGGTTAAGTCTGGCTGACTTGGGTGGGGCTCACTCATGTGTATGTGGCAGAGGTGGAGTGGTCAAGGGGAGTCAGCTGGAGCTACTAATGCCTCAGATGGCATAAGTGGAGCAACTCAGACCTGATCCATGATTGCCTCTCTTTACGAGGCAGGACAGCCTGAGCCTGTTCTCATGGTGATGAGCAAAGACAAGTAAGCAAAATGTGTAAGTGCTTTCTACTTGTACCCTATTTGCTATCATTTCAGTGGCCAAAGCACAGCATAAAGTGAGTCCAAGTTCAGTAAGTGAGGAAGTAGACTGTGAGTCCATAGTGCCGGAAAATGCAAAGTCACATGGCAAATATAGTGTCTACAGGAAAGGGTAAAGAATAGAGACCATTAAAGCAATCAGTCTACCAGGCATAACTATACAAAGGAAAGTGTCTAAGCTCTCATGGGTGTGTGTTTATTATTTTTGAAATCAGTTTTCACCCTGTTTTTGTTATGAATTATGACAGTAATTGGAAGTGCAGCATTATCATTAACTATGTCATATTTCAGAAGCTGTTCTTCCCAAACTGACGACCAAATCATTTAAAGGTATAAAAGATAGTAATTTACTTTTCAATTCTGCACACATCTTAGATTATAATGAAATCTTATTGAACAAATGCTTTTTAACTGAGTACGTTTCCAGTATGAATGAGGATTTCATGCAGCAAAACTTGAAGTGTAAAAACAAACAGGTCTGAAAAATGAAAGAATCAGCTAAGCCTATAAGTCTCTTCCATGTACATTTATGACAGAATTAGATATATGAGTAATCTATTCTAAGAGAATATTCAGTAAAGCATAAACCCTTACTTACAATGAGGTCTCCATGGAAAGCCTTTTCCAAATAGAGTTATTGACAATTGCAAAATATATAACTTGCAAATTTGTTGTTTTAGGGTTTGTTTAAATTAAGCCTTTAAGAATTCATGCATATCAAATCCTATTTTTTTCTGTAGAAAAATTCAAATGAAATCAACTGAAATAAGCCCCCTTTTTCTTAAAACCTTTGAAATAATATATGAAATGTAATTAAACATAAACTTCAATGCTCATATCTCAAGTTCTAAATACAATCCTGGAAGAAGCAGTTTTTATTACATTTCCATAGAAAGCTGCTTATGTTTGAGGTAGCATTTTGTTTTGAAAAATATTTGAGCTTCAGATCTAGGAAGCTGTAGGTAGATATTCTGATTTTCTGTTTTGTAAAATTGGTTTACAAGGTTTTTGTTTTTTTTAATCTCTCTGATCCTCAGTTTTCGTATCTGTAAGAAGGGAGTGATCTGTTGGTTTTAATGAGAATTAAATGTTACATAAAATGTCAAACTTAGCACAGTGTTTCACACATAACAAACTTCTTACTAACACTTTGATATCCCTGCCTTTCAAGAGATACATGTTTACATTTACTTACTTAGTACTCCACTTTCCAACAATTTTCTTTTGCATAATAAAATACAAAATGCATACTAGAAAGGAAATTGTCCTGCAGAGTTTGAGCAGAACAAATGACTGGCACAAACCATTATGTTATTACCAGTATTTATAAACACACTCTTGTTCTAATCATTTTCTCTGAAACTTAACAGAAGCATATATATTAACCAGCTTGATATAGCCAATTTTCCAAACTAATATCAACAGTAAAAAGATTTTCAGGTATATTAAGCTGTAGAACTTTGTTCAGAACACTTTAAGAAATGGCCACATAGGAAAGCAATCAGGATTGCAAATAATAAACTTTAGCTTAAATACAACTTGTTCCTCCTTTGAGAGACAATGGAAACTCTTGCTTATGGCTATAATAATTGGGCTACAAGGTGAGATAAATTTCTAAGAACTGTTCTTAGTTTAATTCTTCTGCTATTGCCAGATGCTTTTAACCATTCTAGGTGCCAAATCCCTGAAGCCAAAGTTAATAAAGGAGAAACAGGCCTAATTGATAAATGGATGTTCAATATGCAGTTTTCCAATCAGAACTTGCCCTGGTTTAGTGAAACATTCTGGTAATTCAGCCAAAAAGTTTCTCACTACAAGATCCTGAACATCATATTATATAGAATATATGAAAAGCAGTTATGTTCAAGCCACTAAATTCTTCCTTTACTTCTTTCAGATTGGACTAAGGAGAAGGCCTAGCTTGACCTTGCTTCTATCACCTTAAAAACTGCATGCACACTCTTAGACAAGCTGATACACTGAACACTGGATTATTGACAGTGCATTTAAATTTTGTAATGGATATCTGATGAGCTAGTCAGAGGGAATGAATCTACAATTATAAAGTCCCACTTAAATAAAATGGGATAAAATCTCATTATCCCACCGCAAAGGAAGTCCCCCCTAGGTCTGTTGCAAGGAAGAAGACTGAGTAATTAACAATGCAGTTATTTTTTTGTGTTCTTATGTCCATCCCCCAAAACGCCACTTATTTCATTGTCCCACCAAGGGGGGATATATGGAAAGGTCTTAATTATAAGACTGGTCAGAAAATATAAGACAAAGGTACTCTTGACAGTAAGAATTTCATGATTCATAACAACTTCAAAATATTGTCTGTTCTCCCCATGAAATGACTTTCTCTCTTAAATTATTTGGTATTTGTGGAATTAATAATGTGTTGCATTAACACAAAACTTTTCATCCTAAAACTTCAAAGCACACTTTGTCACATTCCATGGTCATTTAGTTTGACTATAAACTATTTTATGATTAATATTGGAAATATGAGAAAACATGAAGAAAAACAAAGTATAATATTGGGGGAAATTTCAAATACATAAGATTTCATCCTAACTAATTATTTCAGTTTTTTGTAGCCCATGATAAATTAGGATGAAAGATGCTTGCACTTAAAACTTAGCTTTGCTAACATCTGTTTCTTTTAAATTAGATTTTAATTTAAAATGGCTTGTCCTTATTTCAAAAATATAAGACAATATTTTTCCTCAGATTTTGAGTTTTTTTTAAACTAAAAATCTTATATATTAATATATGTAAATGTAGTCTACATTGGCCTTTTTATCCTCTTGGCCAATTACTAAAGTAATTCATAGACCTGTTCTTACTGGTAAGTAGGGATAAATTAAATTTGTCAGGACACTAAAGTAGCATTAGATAAATTATGTTCCACTGAACTAAAAGACAGTTAATTCTCTAGAAATGAAGCAGTTGATTTCTTAACTCGTGGGTAAGTTTATATTGGAATTTTGAAGGTGCTCATGAAATCATTATTTAATGAGGTCTTATCTAGTTGAGCACCTAATGAAATTTCTTGCCATTCCTCCCAGTGATAACTGTCAACCAGTTTCTGCATGTGAAAGGCATTTTAAACTTAATATTTTAAAATCCTTATGTATGTGATTTAAGAACAAGTCTCTGGAAAGAAATTATTATACGAAAATGAGTAATATCATTGTTTGGCTTGCTGTAATATAGTCTTTGCCTATGCTACTAATCAATGATACGGCATCAGTCAATTCCTTAACTTTCTTCAACTGTAAAACAAAGGCATGCAGTTTAATGACTCTTAAGGTAATTTTAAGCTTCCATATAATTTAATTCATGATCACTTTCTAAACTATGTATTGTTTTTTCTCTATTTCCAAACCATACTTATGGCTGTTTATTACTGGCAAAAATATAAGATTAATTATAACTGACTTCATACCTATAGTCAACAGTGCCGAAGCAACCAGTGACGAATCATACAACAAAAAACGTTTCACCTAGAGCTATTAACAGTAAAATAAAACCCACTCTTACTCCTTCTGAATTTAAATCTGAGTACTTGCCTGAGTAAATGAAAGGAGGACACAACCTCCTGGATGTTTCTGAGAGCACACTATGACTGTCACTCTTTTCTTTCCATTGCTATCATGTGACTTAATGTCAACACAGTGCTATTCATGTCTACTCTTTATAGGGCCATAAGCAATTGATAAAATGGTATTGGAAAAGGCATTTGTTATGACTGTTTCAGTAGCAAGTAATAAGACTCTATCCCAAACTAGATTACATAAAAATGAAATTTATTGGGTCACATAACTTAGAAATAATGGGGTAGGACTGGCCACAGGCCTAGAATCCAGAGCCT
This sequence comes from Ateles fusciceps, assembly GCA_036589455.1. Lineage (NCBI taxonomy): Eukaryota > Metazoa > Chordata > Mammalia > Primates > Atelidae > Ateles > Ateles fusciceps. Next base: position 3,447,692 of record JAZHEH010001040.1, on the reverse strand, counting down.
ATATGATGCCAAAATGCACATCTCACCATTGCTTCACTTGGGTATTAGTCCATTTTTATGCTGCTACTGCTGATAAAGACATACCTGAAACTGGGAAGAAAAAGAGGTTTAACTGACTTACAGTTCCACATGGCTGGAGAGGCCTCACAATCATGGTGGAAGGCAAGAAGAAGCATGCCACATCTTACATGGATGGCGGAAGGCAAAGAGAGAGCTTGTGCAGAGAAACTCCCATTTTTAAAACCATCAGATCTCGTGAGACCCATTCACTCTCACAAGAACAGCACAGGAAAGACCTGTCCCCATGATTCAATCATCTCCCACTGGGTTCCTCCCACAACATGTGGGAATTATGGAAGCTAGAAGATGAGATTTGAGTGGGGACACACAGCCAATCTTTATTAGCTTTGTTTTCCTTTGTCTGGCTTGATTTCATTTGGACAACTCCTTGCCAGTGTATTTTAGGATGGCAGGGATTAAAATCCATCCATTCAACAACTTCAATGTAAACAGTTTTTTTTTTTTAAAAATTAATAGTTCTAGCAAAAGTTCTCCAACTGAGTCTTCTTGGCCTGATGTAGCTCACATGTCCATCTAAATCAATCTTATGATTCAAAAAGATGGACTCTTTCTACTGGCCAAGTTAAGCATGTGTGCATCTCTTGAGCTGGTCAGGGTTGGAGAGGAGAATTAAGTCAAGTTTCCTCAACTGTGTAAACTGAGTACTGGGGAGAAGTAATGATGCAACGACAGTCAGGGGGTATTCCTAGAAGAATAACTGCTAGGTTGTTACAAGCAATAGATATCCACTACAAAGAAAAGTCAAAGAGGAAGAAAAGGAGAGTCAAAGGGGAGGACCATTCTTTCAATAAAGGTATTCAAAGTGTTACTATGTGTCCTATACACTGAGAATACAGATGTGAACAAAACAGACAAAAAAACTTTTGTGTCCTCATGTAACTCTTAATCTGGTGGGAGAGACAGAGTATGTGTTGACTTCTGGCAAAAATATTGGTGTAGAATACTTCATTATATGGGAATTATTTGGATTCAAATTTGGCCTAAGATTGGATTTGCTTTGTTAGTTAATTTCTCACTTTCATCCTCTATAATTCTGAGGAGCTCAAAATTGCTAAAGATTTCTTTATTCTACTTACGACTTACAACTGATTGTTGCCTATAATAGATCTAAAAATGTAATTACACATTTTTAAATCTATATAATCTATTATAAATTATTATTTGCTTTGATTATTTTTTATATATCTTTTAGAAAAATCTTTAGCTTTTTTTTAAATAAACCTTTCCAAATTTCTGAAATACTACATGTTTCTATGATAATAATAGGACTTCATGGCAAAAATAAGATTAGTTTTGATTTTCCTATTTGTCCTACCCTTTCTTCACCTCCACAGAGCATATCTTGAGACAAGGAAGTTTTCAAAAGATTATTCCTTACTATACTTGATAATACCTAGAAGAATTCTTTCTCTTCTTTTCTGAAGGACTAAAAGCAAAATGATATTTAAAAATTCCTAGGTGCTTTGTGAAAGAGATGCTAGCTGGTTATTAAATGTTAAAACATTAGGACACTTCATCCACCATAATTAATAAGGAAGAAAAGCTTAATGCATAAAGATATTTTGATTAATTCAACTATATTACATGAACCGTTTGGTATAAAGAGTGTAGGGAAATCCAATTAGCTATAATATTCAAGAGACTGCTGTCCTAATATGTATATCATCTTTCTAGGATGATAGCTTCTTCCTCTGTCTGGTTGAACATTTTTTTCCTCCAAAAAAAGCAAAAGAACACAAATTAACGTGGAAAAGATTTTTTTTTAAAATCTACCCCAAAATTTATTACGATGGTGTTAAACTCCTTTTTAAATTTTAAATGTATTCAAAATACCATAAACAAATTAGAAGCAACTTATAGCTATAAATAAGAAGAGATTCCTAAACTCTCAAATCTTATAGTAGGAAAATACATATTTTTATCAATCTTAAATTTAAGCCACATTTATATTTTAAAGGAAAAGGTGTAGCCTAAACTCAAAGCTTATTTGTAAATAAATAAATCTGTAAACAATCACTCCTATAATGTAAAATCAACTTGAAAGCAAGAAGTTGGCCTCTGCTGCCCACTAACAGCCTCTGCTTTGTAAACATTTAGTCATATCTGTCATGTCCTTTAAAAAGAATGTGATCTTCCTTAAAGTATGAGCTTGATAGTCCAATTATTGATCTTCTGCTATTGGGTATGATGGAGAATCATTGTTTGTTTGTTTGTTTCTGAGACGGAGTCTCGCTCCGTCGCCAGGCTAGAGCGCAGTGGCGCAGTCTTGGCTCACTGCAACCTCTGCCTCCCGGGTTCAGGTGATCCTCCCGAGTAGCTGGGACTACAGTCGCATGCCACCACGCCTGGCTTATTTTTGTATTTTTAGTAGAGACGGGGTTTCACCATGTTGGCCAGGATGGTCTCGATCTCTTGACCTCGTGATCCGCCTCCCTTGACCTCCCAAAGTGCTGGGATTGTAAGCGTGAGCCACCATGCCCGGCTGAATCCTTAATTTTTTATAGACTGTATACTAGTCTATAAAAAATATAGTCTCTACTATATGTTTGTACTATACTATACAACTTTATGCTATGCTTAACATGTTTGCTTTTTACATAATTCCCCCCTATTGCTAACATAGTCTATTATTTGTAATTCAGATTCCTTGGTATTTTACTTACATTTATACATGAGGGACACAAATCATTTTATTTTCAATATGTTAGTAAAACTTTTAAAACTTCTCAGAAAAACATGAAAAATCTTGATAATTCAATAATTTTTTTAGTATCTACTAGTGAGGATTTAATCTATAAATGATAAAAAGAAAATGTTTCACCATAGAATAGATGTCAAAATTATAAGATAATGTTTATGTAATTATATGCAAACATTTTATTGGGTATGTAGGTGTTATTATTTTCTTGAAATTCTGAATACTTGAATTTTACAAGTGTCACTGGCAAATGTTGACTAATGATGAAAATGTCAAATACTTGTCCCCTGATGAATGCTACATCATTCATGATGCTACAGATACTGTATAGAGAGACAGCCCAGATGTGGTGGCTCACCCCTGTAATCCCTGCACTTTGGGAAGCTGAGGATCACTTGAGCACAGGAGTTTGAAATTGCAGTGAATTATTACTGTACACTGCACTCCAGCCTGGGCCACAGAGTAAGATCTTGTTAAAAAAAAAAAGAGAGAGAGAGAGAGAAAAGAAAAGGAAGCAAGGAGGAAGGGAAGAAGAGAGGGAAGGATGAAGGAAGAGAGGGAACGAAGAAAGAAGGGAGCAAGGAAGAAGCAAAAATAATGTTATAATACTACAGACGAAGGTATATGGAATCAGGATGTTAAATGACAACTACAAAATAGGTGAAAGTATTTACTCTTCCTGCTAGTGTGAGATGGTTGGGGAGCCTTAGAGAGTGAATAATCAAAATTGGAAGCAGAGACTATGGCTTCTTAGTTGCTAGTAGCTAGGGTAGTGCATTAGAGAGTTAGGATTAATGGCAGAGGATTTGTATTTCTCACTAGTCAGGATCCAAAGAACTTTAGAATCATTAATTTAGAGTGAGAAGTATAACCAGGTCTCAGAAGAAATTCTGTTTATTTAAGTTATAGACATATACTGAGTGCAAAGTTCCATAGTGGTGATGACACAGAGTGGATTAGAATCCCAGAGCGGTCATTATTTGAATGGCTTGTGCAATTGACATACGTCTCAATTTTGTTTTGTTTTGCTTTTTAATCAATAAGCATGGCAAAAAAGACTTTCTTTTTTAATTTGCTTTTGTTTTTTGTTTTTTATTGCATTTTAGGTTTTGGGGTACGTGTGAAGAACATACAATATTGTTGCATAGGTACACGGCAGTGTGATTTGCTGCCTTCCTCCTCATCACCTATATCTGGCATTTCTCCCCATGCTATCTCTCCCCAACTCCCCACCCCCCGCTGTCCCTCCTGTTTCCCCCCCGACAGACCCCAGTATGTGATGCTCCCCCTCCCTGTGTCCATGTGTTCTCATTGTTCAACACCCGCCTATAAGTTAGAACATGCAGTGTTTGATTTTCTGTTCTTGTGTCAGTTTGCTGAGAATGATGGTTTCCAGGTTCATCCATGTCCCTACAAAGGACATGAACTCATCGTTTTTGATGGCTGCATAATATTCCATGGTGTATATGTGCCACATTTTCCCTTTCCATTCTATCATCGATGGGCATTTGGGTTGGTTCCAGGTCTTTGCTATTGTAAATTGCTACAGTGAACATTCGTGTGTGTGTGTGTCCTTATAGTAGAAGGATTTATAATCCTTTGGATATATACCCAGTAATATAGTACTGCAAGTTCTAGCCAGAACAATCGGGCAAAGACTGACAAAGGGCAAAAAAGACTTTCTATGTTGACTTCTTTTTCATATATAGAAAGTCATATGGAATACTCCTGCTGTATGGTAACTGCTCCAAAAATTACAGTTTCTATAATAAGGATAAAGAAATGGTCTAATTTTGAAATAAGCTTATGATCTTTTGGAAAGAAAGTGTCTTATATTATGAGAATTGGGGATTTGAAAAATTGGGGTTCAATATGAAATTTTGAAGTTCTAGCATTCTAAAGTGGAAAATTGAAGCAAGTGTTGATCTGAAATCTAAAATGTCATTTGCACTGAAATCAGGATACACGTATTCAGAGAGCAGAATGAATTCAATCTCAAGGCAGAGGGAGTAACTTCTGTGGCCTGGCCTATTTATATTTCTGAAGGAGTCTTCCAGGCTGAAGGTCAGGGCAAAAAGTATAGTCATTTCTTGGAGAGCAAAATCCCTGTGATGCAGACACTATTCTATTTGCCATTGTCATTGTTGTTACTATTGTTGATATTTGGCTGTAATGTAAGAGGTAAAGTGTGCTTATAGAGATATTTTCTGTTCTAATCTGTGAATATGATAAAAAGATTAAGAAATGTTATAAATGAATTGTCAGAAAACACTTTATAAAAGGAAAAATATCACTTACACACCATCCGTTCAACAATATGTAAAGCCCACTTAGTATTTACAAGGAACTCTACTAATCAATGAAAATTAAAGTGATGAGGCTCAAACTTTTGAAGGGACAAGGAGAAAACCAAGTCAGAACTAGAGAAAATACCTTGGGGAAGTTTGCCTATGGAAAAACAAAGGAATAACACCTAAGCCAAATGAGGGGCTAGGAAGCCAAGAGAACATGAAACAGGAAGGGAACACTCCTCCTAGGAGGTAGCACTTGAAGAGAAAACAAAGAAAGCATTGGTTGAACAATTCTAATGTCGATAAGCAAAATATTCATTGATTATTGCCTATTCTAGAGTCGGACAAAGGGTCTTTTCAGGTTTGTCTTATTTTGCTTAAATTCTGAGTTTGTGATGAAGTGGAAGAAGGGATGATGGATTTGGAGAAAAATCCCCAAGTTATAACTTCTCAAAGGCAGAAATTGGAGAGTATCTCCTTTCTGTCTCTGATTTAGAACTCACCTAAGGCCCAGCAAATGGGAAACTTTCTCTTTAAAAAAAGTCTATGTGGTGCTTAGCAGTCATTAAAGATTTGCTGAATTACTGAACTCATCTCCCACATGCCCTGGGGAATCTGCTAGCAGTCTACTACCTCTTGTCACTAATCAACATGCCTTTATGTTAGTATCTCCCTTTTAAAAGCAATTCAGGCAGGAAATTTAAGTAGATTCACACTTCATCAGAAATTACATCATGAGATAACCAAACATCTTTGTTTTCTGTTTAGACTATCTCTGATCATCTGCCCCAGGATGTTTTTTTTTTCCAGGCATTGAAGGACTGATGTGAGTTACTCTGCTCATCGTAGCCCTTAAGGTCTTGGTGAAGCTGCTTGGGGAGAGGAATGAGGGCATGGAAACAGGACAGAAAGGTGAAGCTAGAACAGAGAAAAAGCACTAAAAAGAAACTTCAACTGATTTTTAATTTCACCTAGGGTATTTCTAGGAGTTAGAACCTCCTTCCAAGAATCCCTAAGCTAATGTAAGATAAAACCTGACTTTACGTCTTGGTTCTACACATCAATCATAATCACTTGGTTATGAACAGAGCATTTGCCAAAGGCCCATGATACTTTGTGAACAAGCAAGAATAAAAGGAAATATGAAAGTTCTTCAAATATAACTTTTCTTGTGGGTTTACTTTTTTTTTTTAGTTCTGAATCAGATAACTGATTCAGTTTTTCATGTTTGCACAGCTTATTTAACTATGGTAACTAAATGGTCTCAGCAGAATAGTTACTACCATGGCTTAAGTTACTGGTTCAGTGTCTATGGCAATGCATTAAATCAAATTTCTGTTCCCAGTTTTATAAAAGGAAGATTGACTAGATGAGAACATTGCCACCTTATTCATTATGTATAGCTCATTAGTTCCCTTGTCAACTTTCCTTTGCTTTTAATCAATTGAAAGAAAAAGGCTTCATGGATTTTTAGTAGGAAACATATGGAGCTGTAGCTCATCAGCAATGTGTGAACTTATATTTAAAGGTGGAACTGACCTTGACTGTGCATCCTTCCCAACTTGCTTCTTTTAAATCCTGTGATCAATAAATGAAATAGTATTCCTTACCCTTCATAACTCACCTTTGAATGTCTGTTTTTCCACACATCATCTAAGCTTCTACAAAACATTCCTTTCCCTTGTAATGGGCTCCAGTCCTCTTCGTAAGTTTTACAAAATAAGGGCTTGACATTGCTTATCAATACTTAGATATGACAATAAAAGAATTAGTTGACAAGAGTAGTATTTTAAGAACTTCTGCTCCACTTAAATATCTAAGTGGATGCTGCATCTTTTCAAGGAGTTACCCTGAGTGGCAATATATTCATTCCAAGAGTGTTGCCTTTGCATGTAGATCATTGCAGCTATCCCTTTCAAATAGCATTTAGAATTTATTTCCAGTTTAAAAAAATAGTCTAACATTAGTTTTAAAACAATAACCAAAGGTATTTAGTGTACATCACTATATGTATATTTTTTCTATATACATTTGTGAATTTATTGGGAAGAGTAAACGATTGGAGATGTGTCAGTGCTGGGTTTGAGGCTGGATGAGAATTTATATTATTAAATGAAGATCCTTATATTAGAATGAGACTAGAACCAATCTATCTTGGGCCTTTATATCTCATTTTTCTCCCTCAAGTTTGAGGTATTAGGACACATTTAAGACCCTGTTACCTCTCAGAGATAATATGGGCTTAAGTAAAATGAACTGTTATTTTCAATATATATTAAGGCATTACAGGATGTTAGCCAAGTAAATTTTTGTACATATTTATTTTACTTTAAGTGAATAATTAAAATACATTTTCACTTTATGTTTCTTTTTGTTTTTTAGGATAAAAGAGAAATATATCAATTATTTGAGAGAAAAAAATTGTTTAAAGAGTGAGTCACTCATAAAAAATGAGTAAATTCCTAGTTAATAGATTGGAAGAGACATTTAAATATTAAAATATTATATGAAGTAGAAATTACATTTAATAAAACTGATTCCTTCAACTTTAAAGATTTTTTTTTTTTTAAGACAAAGGTCTCTTTCTGTTGGCCATGGTGAAGTATAGTGGCGTGTATAGTGAGTATAGGTCACTGCAGCCTTGAACTCCTGGGCTCAAGGGATCCTCCCACTTTAGCCTCCTGAGTAGATTGGACTATAGGCCACCATGCCTGGCTAATTTAATTTTTTGTGTGTAGAGATAGGGATCTTGCTATATTGTCCAGACTAGTCTCAAACTGCTACCCTCAAAGGATCTACGTACCTTGGCCTCCCAAATCCCTGGGATTACAGTGATGAGCTACCTTGCCCAGCCAAGATTTTGTTTATATTTTGGGTGCACCCTTGATATAAAGTATACCATTAACATGTTGTATGCATTATTTGGAAAATGAAATGGAAGCATTATCCATTCAATCACTAATTCTCACAAGAGGACAAGTCTATATTCCCAGGGGATAAATTACTATCCTTAGATATATTTTTTTTTCTAACTCCATTCCTAACTCCCCAGCTTTCTTCAGATCTTGATATGTCTCCTCCCTGTTCTACTCATTTCCATTGTGTTGAAAACCATACTCTGCAAGGTGCAATGTGTCTCTCTGGAGTATATTATGCAAGCAAGCTTTCCAAAAGATGAAAAAATATGGAGAACCAATGAATTAAACCATAGGTATCCAAAAGCCATTGAATAATAATAAGAGGTATACAATAGAATTTAAGAATTCATTAATAAAAGTATAACTGGAGTTCTTTTTAAATAATAGACTTTTTAAACCAGTAAAATATATATCTAATTTAAAATGGTTTCTTTTAAATTATAATAAATTATAATAAAACATATATATGTAGGCCCATCTTATTAAACAATAGACAAATGTAGAACTAAATTTCCACTTAAAAATGCACAGGCAGGTTTCAAATGGTTCTACCTATAAACTTGCTGACATGAATAATTTTAAATCAGGCCAGTTATAGCTTTCATTCTTTGAACTGAATTCAAAACTCACTTTTACAATATTAGAGAGATGAATCAAATGTTTTCATAATGCCTACTTTCATTCAATCCACACGCAATTTTGGAGGGCTGCTGTCACAATGCCAAAAAACAGACTGAACTTTTAATAATGTTTCTTATATGATAAAGAAATTCTAGGGTAATTTTATAGCACAGTGTAAGTGCTGAACTTAGGTTATACCTTTCAAGGAAAAGTAAATCACTTTTAGTTTCTTTTTCTTTTTTTAATTTTACTTTAAGCTCTGGGGTACATGTGTAGATCTTTCAGAATTGTTACATAGGTATACACATGTCATGGTGGTTTGCTGCCTCCATGCCCCCGTCACCTACATTAGGTATTTCTCCTAATGTTATCCCTCCCCAATCTCCCCACCCCCCTGCTATCCCTCCCCTAGCCCCCCCACCTCCCAACAGGCCCCAGTGTATGATGTTCCCCCTCCCTGTGTCCATGTGTTCTCATTGTTCAACACCCACTTATGAGTGAGAACATGACGTGTTTGGTTTTCTGTTCTTGTAGTATGTCCATCATAGAGCAAGGAATACCACTTTTTATAATGCGTTCTAAATGGAGGTGGTTATGTTTCCTTTTACACTAGTATTGCAATTCATTTTCTGTTAATAAGCAAGAATATTGACCAACTGTATAACACTCCATTCTCACTGCTATAAAGAAATACCTGAGACTGGGTAATTTATCAAGGGAAGAGTTTAATGGACTCACAGTACCACATGGCTAGGCAGGCCTCAGGAAACTTACAATCATGGTGGAAGGGGAAGAGGAACATCTTACATGGTGGCAGGTGAGAGAGAACAAGCAAGAGCAAGGAAAATTGCCTTATAAAACCATCAGATCTCATGGCAACTCTCTCACTATCACAAGAACAGCATGGGAGAAACTGCCCCCCCATGATACAATCACCTCCCATCTGGTCCCTCCCTCTACACAAGGGATTATGGGGATTATAATTTGAGATGAGATTTGGCAGGGGACACAGAGCCAAACCATATCACCAACATAGTATAAAATCAATTTGAAAAGACCTCAAAATACACCCTAAAATTTGTTTCAGAGATGAAAATAATAACTTAAAAGACCATGACTTCTGAATCAGGGTAGTTTGCAAGGTGATTATCTTCACAATTAGAACCCAAATGCTTAATAATACTATTTTAGTTTATGTAAACCTTTAAGGAATATTTATGCTCTTCACCTCCCTATTTCTTATGTTTTTTAAAGAAAAGCAGTCAATCAGTTAAATAATCACTAATGCAGGTTTATATGATAATAAATAATGACACCAACTTGCATTGTATTAACAAATCTGAACAGTGACTTTTCTTTTTGAGAATTGAAAACATCCCTAGAAAGAAATCTGCATGTATGTTTAATGTCTCATACATTCAAAGTATATACAGGAGAAAATCAACAGTTTATCTGATGTATGATATATAAAGCAAATTACTTAAGTGGACTTCATTTCTTTTAGTCTATGAGATACAATAATAATGTTTATAATGAGCTCAAAGAGCAACAACAAAAAATTGGAGAAGTTAATATTAAAGAAATAAAATTAATCAAGCTGCCCTACTATTCAATTTCTAAATACTCAGATACAGTAAATGTTAGTTAATACATGAACATGTCGTCTCCAGATTTTTTAATGATTGCCATTCTAACTGGCATGAGATGGTATCTCATGGTTTTGATTTGCATTTCTCTAATAATCAGTGATGATGAGCATTTTTTCATATGTTTGTTGGCTTCACATATATCTTCTTTTTAAAAGTGTCTGTTCATGTCCTTCACACACTTTTGAATGTGTTTGTTTTCTTCTTGTAAACCTGTTTTAGTTCTTTGTAGATTCTGGATATTAGCCCTCTGTCAGATGGGTAGATTGCAAAAATTTTTTCCCATTCTGCTGGTTGCTGGTTCACTCTAATGATTGTTTCTTTTGCTGTACAGAAGCTCTGGAATTTAATTAGAATTTAATTTAATGTCTATTTTGGCTTTTGTTGCCACTGCTTTTGGTGTTTTAGTTATGAAGTCCTTGCATATGCCTATGTCCTGAATGGTTTTGCCTAGGTTTTTTTCTAGGGTTTTTATGGTGTTAGGTCTTATGTTTAAGTCTTTAATCCATCTGGAGTTAATTTCAGTGTAAGGTGTCAGGAAGGGGTCCACTTTGTGTTTTCTGCACATGGCTAGCCACTTATCCCAACACCATTTATTAAACAGGGACTCCTTTCCCCATTGCTTGTTTTTGTGAGTTTTGTCAAAGATCAGATGGTTGTAGATGTGTGGCATTGCCTCTGAGGCCTCTGTTGTGTTCTATTGGTCTATATATCTGTTTTGGTACCAGTACCATGCTGTTTTGATTACTGTAGCCTTGTAGTATAGTTTGAAGTCAGGTAGCGTGATGCTGGAGAGGATGTGGAGAAATAGGAACACTTTTACACTGTTGGTGGGAATCTAAATTAGTTCAACCATTGTGGAAGACAGTGTGGCGACTCCTCCACGACCTAGAAATAGAAACTCCATTTGACCCAGCAATCCCATTACTGGTTATATATCCAAAGGATTATAAATCATTCTATTATGAAGACACATGCACACACATGTTCATTGCGGCACTGTTTACAATAGCAAAGACCTGGAACCAAGCCAACGCCCATCGATGATAGACTGGACAAGGAAAATGTGGCATATATACACCATGGAATACTATGCAGCCATAAAAACGATGAGTTCGTGTCCTTTGTAGGGACATGGATGAACCTGGAAACCACCATTCTCAGCAAACTGATGCAAGAACAGAAAATCAAACACCAGATGTGCTCACTCATAGGCGGGTGTTGAACAATGAGAACAAATGGACCCAGGGAGGGGGAGCATCACACACTGGAGTCTGTTGGGGGGGGGAATAAGGGAGGGACAGTGGGGGAGTGGGGAGTTGGGGAGGGATAATATTGGGAGAAATGCCAGATATAGGTGATGAGAGGATGGAGGCAGCAAACCACATTGCCATGTATGTACCTATGCAACAATCCTGCATGATCTGCACATGTACCCCAGAACCTAAAGTAGAGTAAAAAAATATATATATAAAAAAATGCATGAACATGTAATTATCAAGAAAATAATCCCATTTATAATAATTACCAAATAAATCTTATGGATAAATTTAATTGAGGAGGTAAAATATTACTACATTTAAAGATTAGTACACTAAAACACTGAAAGCCATTGATGAGAAAAAAATGAAGACACAAGTAAATGGAAAGATACTTCATGCTCTTGGATTAGAACACTTAATATTGTTAAAATGTCCATACAACTCAAAGCAATCTGCAGATTCAGTGCAATCTCTAGGAAAATACCAATTAAATTAGTCACAGAAATAGAAAAAAAAAATTCTAAAATTCATATGGAACCACAAAACACCCCAAATAGCAAAGCAATCTTAGAAATCTGGAGGCATCACACCACCTGATTTCAAAATATACTAAAAAGCCAATAGTAACCAAAACAGCATGGTACTGGCATTAAACAGACACACAGGCCAATAGAACAGAATAGAGACCACATAAATAAATTCATGCACTTATAGCCAACTTATTTTCAACAAGGGTGCCAAGTACACACATGAAGAAAGGACAGTCTTTCAATAATTGGTGCTGGGACAACTGAATATTCACCTACAGAAGAATGAAGCTAGACCCCTATCTCTTACCACATACAAAATCAATTCAAAATTGATTAAAGGCTTAAATGTAAGAGCTGTAATGATAAAACTACTGGAAGGAAACCTAGGAGAAATGCTTCATAACATTGGTCTGGGCAAGGATTTATTTTTGGATAAGACCACAAAAGCGCAAGTAAGAACAAAAATGGCAAAATGAAATTACATGTGGCTTAACTGCTCCTGTACGGCAAAGGAAACAGTCAACAGAGTGGAAGTAGAACTTATAGAATGGGAGAATATATTTGAAAAGTATACATATGACAAGAGGCAATATGCAGAACATATCAGGAACTCAACTCAATAGCAAAAACCAATTAATCCAATTTAAAAATAAGTAAAACACCTGAATAGCTATTTCTCAAAAGAAGATATACAAATGGCAACAGGTATATCAAAAAATGCTCATTATCACTAATTATCAGGGAAAAGCAAATCAAAACCACAGTGAGATATCACCTCACTTTGATTAGAATGACTGCTATCACAAAGACAAAAAATAACAAATGATGGCAGATGTAGGGAAAGGGAATTCTTACACACTGCTGGTGGAAATGTAAATTAGTATTAGCTATTACAGAAAACAGTATGTAGTTTCCTCAAAAAATTAAAAATGGAACCACCACAAGATCCAGCAGTTGCCCTACGGCATATAAATCTAAAGAAAATTAGGTTGGTATGTTGAAGAAATACCTGCACTCTCATGTTTATTGCAGCGCTATTCACGATAGCCACGATATGAAATCATAAGTATCTACCAATGGATAAATGAATAAAGCAAATTTGGTGTACACACACACACACACACACACACACACAATGCCCTAAAAAGAATGGAATCATGTCATTTGTGGCAACATGGATGATACTTGAGGACATTGTGATAGGTGAAATAAGCAAGACAAAGACAAAGGCTTTCCTTATTATCTCACTCACATGTAGAACCTACAGGAGTTGATCTCATAGAACTAAAGAGTAGAATAGTGGCTCCCAGAGCTGGAAAGGGTACAAGAGGGAGGATGGGGAGATACTGGGTCAGCAGGTATAAAGTCACAGTTAGATAGAAGGAATAAGTTCTGGTGTTCTGTTGCACAGTAGAATTACTATGGTTAACAATATCGTATTGTATATTTCAAATAGCTTGAAGAGAGGATTTTGAATGTTACATTCTCACCACAAAAAGAAAAGATAAATGTGTGAAGTTATGGATATGTTAAATGGTGTGATTTGATTTTTACACAATGTATACATGTATCACAACATCACACTGTATACCCCATAAATACATTTATTATTATGTGTCAGTTAAAAACAGAATTTCAAAAATGCTAATCTTGTTATACTAAGGCTTCTGAAAATGTAAAGGGAAATGTTATATATATATATATATATATATATTATATGTTACCCCTTTAAACTTAAAGAGAGTTAAAAATTAAAATCAATGTATCCTAAACATTATTTAAAAAATTAGAATGTTTAGCTAAGAAGACAAGATGAAAAGAGTAGTACTTTTAGTGCAGGAGTGAATTTCAGAATTTTAGAGACTCTATTTTTAAAGGTAAATCACCACCTGTCCTATTAAAAAGGAAGCCAAGACTGATACTGTGCCTCTCACCTGTAATCCCAGCACTTTGAGAGGCCAAGGCAGGTGGATGGCTTGAACCCAGGAGCTTGAGATCAGCCTAGGCAACATAGGGACATGCCATCTCTACCAAAAAATAAAAATTAAAAAATTAGCCAGGCATGGTGACATGCCCCTGGGGTCCCAGCTACTCCAGAGACTGAGGCAGGAGGATCACTTAATCCAGGGAGATCGAGCTGCAGTGAGCCATAATCATGTCACTGCACTCCCGCCTGGGTGACAGAGCAAGAATCTGTCTCAAATTAAAAAGATGGGGGAAGATAAGTTTGTGTTTATAGCTTTGTAAATACAATTCTGAAAGTTGTAGCATATTTTTGACAAGTGCTTTTTCTTCGTTATTAAATAATGCTGGCAGTGGAATGAGGCTCAGTCTTCCTTCATGGCATTATTATCAATAAACACATAAAGAAAATAAAAGGCTATACCTATTATTCTTTCTAATGTTCTCAAGAGTAGGCCAAAAATATAGAAAGGAAGATGTTAGAGGTTTAGTAACTCCGATTACATTGTTTTCATATAGATCTCTAGATTTCTACAGTTGGATGTGTTTAACATGAAACCTTGATATATGGACACTACCAACAACAACAAAAAAGTAGTTGGGATTATGGATTTCTGATGGTGTGGAAACCCTCGTTTTTGTTTGTTTGTTTGTTTGTTTTAAATAAGACACGTTAGTTACTTCAAGTTCATCGGAACCTAAATTGTAGTTATTTTAATGAAGTCCTTAAATCATTTTGGTTCTGATTTAGAAGTCTGCTTTTTCAGTTTAAAGCAATTTTCATGTATAGATTTTTACCACATTTCTACCTTTTATAAAATTCTTAAGAATATCAGTCACTAACCCTACTTTAGTGACTGATCTGATATTCATTTCAGCTAAAATTTTAAGCTAAGAGAAAAAAATTAAATGTGTTTGAGCTAAAAAGTTCCTTGCATTTTTTTAGTCTCCATTAAAAAAAACAAACAAAAAATTCCAGTAATCTTTTGAATCTTTTTTCAGCCAACAGCTCTGTAACATCTTGTCTCTATACATGATACTGCCTTTTTAGCCAATTCCAACGTAGAGCAATGAGTAACCATGGCTCCGTCCAATTTTGCACATGACATCTGTGGCAGTAGAAGTATTAACAGGACTTCTCTCCTGGAGAGCTTTGCCTTAGGTACAGCTTAAATTTCTGTAAGAAAGTCACTGACACAGGAATTCAGTCAAGACTCCATTAGGACTAGAAACTGCCAGGGTTCCGATGCTGACAAGGCAATGTTTCTTATCTCTGGGATTTCATGCCCTTCCCCCATGAAGCTATGCTCCTCCAGGCTGGCAGGGAACTCGCCTATGGACAAGAGGGTGACAGACGTCTTTTGATGATGAGCATCCACAGGCACAGGGAACAGACTCTTGCTATTCATTGAGCTGCACAGCTGTGGCAACTGGACTCTGCCTGGGTGTCAACAATGGGGGCAGGGCGTCAATGTAGGCAAAAGGGAAACAGCTTGAGTATAAATGAACTGCTTTTAGGTTCTTTGAATTTATCTTCCCCAGATGCTCTGAGATTTCAGATCCACTCTTTATTTTACTAAAACTTCATAGTTGTGAAGTGACCATCTTCTCTGTAGGCTCACATGAATTAAAAAAAATTTCTACATGGTAAAAAGCATATTTACATATGAATATCTTGATGGATCTTTGGCATTAATGATTCTACAACCATATGTTCTTATTAAACTCTACGTTCAGCATAAAATAGTTTCTTGCTGATGTAGCTTCAGTGCTATTGTACTGTGTGTTTGACTGTAGTTTGTATGAGATGACAATTCATTGATTTAGTGAATTTTTTCATGTTTTTGTGAACAAAAAGCTTGCATATTTATCAAATAAGTTGTTCAAATCTTGAAGTACAGTCAGGTTCTCCAGGCATTTTTAGAATGAAATGAAAGAATATCCATAGCAGGCAGCTATTTCCAACCAGGCAAAGGTGAAAAGCATGTAAAGAGTTAACTCAACGGTATAAATGAATATGCTAATGAATGCATAATTCATCTCTGAAGAAACATATTTATTGTTTCACTATTTGATTAGATGGCTTCAGTGTTCAATTAATCAGTTACCTTTCAATATCATTCATGAGAGCTGCTTAATTAATCCGTTGCACTGCAACCCTATTCATTCTATTAGCAATCCCTCGCCCCATTTCAAATGACAAAATCCAGGAACTGTGCCACGTAAAGACTTTATGTCAATGTCAAGTGAAGGTTGATAAGTGGCTGGCTTTTTTTCTTTATTAGGTTAATCAAACCAATCAACTTTATAGGATTTACATTTGTCAGAAAATTTTAATGAGTTGAAACTAATGAGAAATAAAGGGGAAAACCACCAACACAATGGCGGCACAGTTTATACACTTCAACAGTAGTATACTACTTTCATTAAACAGATTGTCTTCTCCTCTTTTCCAAATAATGGGTTTAAAATGTCCTGCTAATTAAACTCAAACTAGTCTATTTTGCTCTGTATCACATCTCTTATTAACAAAGGAACCACAATAGATATACATTCATATGTGTCTTTGAATCAAAGTGTGCTATCTGTTTACTACTTTCTGGGCACTATTTCTTCCTTAATGTTATTAATAATAGTTCCAATAATAGTTTCATGAAAACTTACCAGTTTGAAGGTGCAATGTACATAGCATAGAGCAGGCACTCCAAGAAATGCTGGAGATACCCCAAGAGTGAAATCATAGGTTCATGAGTTCTTTCCTTATCTGTTTCCTAAGCTTGACATCTCTCTCTTCTACTTCTCTTTTCTTCCTTTTCTCTTACCATTGTCTGATACTCCAGATAATTCCTCAGTGTTACTCCCTTTACTCTCGAGAGCAGGGACATTTTGGTAGAAGTTACAGCACAAATCTCATACCACCTCCTTTACTTTCTCAATGTCCTAGACCAACTTTCATTTTCACCCACTGTCTCACATAGACGCACTTATCATTCTAAGAGGGATTTAATATACTTTGAATCAATCATCTGTTACCTCAAATAACTTCCAAAGCAGAATACATATGAAAGCATAAGGAATTTTTTTTTAATTATATGGGTTCCATAAGTCTCTTTGAGAAAAACTAATGATAGTAATAGTTAATATTGTCATATACTTGAGTACTTTTAATTTGCCAGGCACAATTTAAATTCTTTTTTTTTCTATATATCTCAGACAGAATAGCTGGAGTGTGCAAGGTTAGATGGTGAATAGATATTTTGGTAAATTTGTAGAGAAAACTATGAAAACATTTAATTTATTAAATAGCGATAATGTCTAATGTCTGTTGGGGACAAAGAGCCTAGAATGGACAAAAGTAGCATGTGAATTTAGAAGAGTAAGAGATCAGATTTAAGGCATCCTGAGGTCATGGTATATTTGGAGAAAAAAAAATATTATTTAAACTTTGTTCAGAAGAATGACATAGAGCTTTAATTAATTAATTCCAAACATATAGGGGGAGAATTAGGATGGGGAAGAGAAAAAATACAGTCAATCCAAAGGAAGTAGGAAGGGTGAGTGTAAAACAGAAAAAGTCAGAATGAATAGAAAGGATAAATAGAAATAAGAAAGTATAAATAAATCCAAACAAATCAATAATCACAATAAAGGAAACAACTTCTGGACATGGTGGTGCACCCCCTGTAATTCCAGCTACTTGGGAGGCTGAGGTGGAAGAATTGCCATAGCTAAGGAGTTCAAGATCATTCTGGGCAATGTAGCAAGACCCCATTTTGAAAGGAAAAGAACAAGAAAGCAAGAAGAAAGGCAGGAAGAAAAAAAGGAAGGAAAAAAGGAAGGAAGGAAGGGAGGGAGGAAGGGAGGGAGGGGAGGGAGATAAGAAAGAAACAAAAGAAAGCAAGAAAAAGAAAGAAGGAAAATGGATCAAACTGTCCTGTTAAAGCACAAAGACCCTCAGACCACTCAGAAACAAACTCCAGCTATGTCCTTTCTATAAGACACTAGCTAAATAAAACACAAGAACACAAAAAGTTTGAATGTCAAAGCCTAGAAAGAATATGTCAGGAAAATATTAACCAAAAGAAAGCAAGTCAACAAAACAGAGAAAAAAAAAACTTAAAGAGATTTACTACATAATCCTAAGAGGTGCAATTTGTTAGGACCATAACAATTGAAAACATATTTACCGAATAGTACAGCTTAAAAATATATAAACAAAAAAGGTTTGATCTATGAGTTGGCATTAATAAATTATTCACTATTTTAATACAGCTTTCTTAGTTAGTGGTGGATCAGGTGGAAAACAATATTGGCAAGGATATTTAAGATTTGAACAGCATAATTTAAAAGCTTTTAGGACACTGCCTTGGTTTACCATCTCTCTCAGGTCCCCACTTCAGCCCATATACACTACCATCACTTTCGTCCTTACTTTTTCATTTGCTCATCTCGGGGTAGTTCTTGATTTGTGTCTTCATCACCAGTTGTATTATTTGCGTGGGCTTTACTCATATTCTCAATTGTGCCTTCATATTAAGCAAGATTTCTCTCTACCAATATCTTAGTGAAAGAGATTTTTTTTTTGTTATTTGATCTTTTTTTTTTTTCTTCTAAAAAAAAATCAGTATACATGTGCAGAACCTGCAGGTTTGCTACATAGGTATACATGTGCCATGGCGGTTTGCCGCACCTATTGACCCATCCTCTCACATTCCCTCCCCCTCACTCACCACCTCTCAAAAGGCCCTGGTGTGTGTTGTTTCCCTCTTTGTGTCATGTGTTCTCATTGTTCAGCTCACACTTATGAGTGAGAGTTGAACATGCAATATTTGGTTTTCTGTTCCTGTGTTACTTTCCAGAGGATGATGGCCTCCAGCTTCATCCATGTCCTTGCAAAGGACATGATCTTATTCCTTTTTATGGCTGCATCGTTTTCCATGATGTATATGTATACATTTTCTTTATCCAGTCTATCATTGATGGGCATTTGGGTTGGTTCCATGCCTTTGCTATTGTAAATAGTGTTGCCGTAAACATACATGTGCATGTGTCTTTATAACTGAATGATTTATATTCCTCTGGGTATATACCCAGTAATGGGATTGCTGGGTCAAATTGTATTTCTGGTTCTAGATCCTTGAGGAATTACTATCTTGTCTTCTACAATGGTTGAACTAATCTACATTCCCACCAACAATGTAAAAGGATTCCTATTTCCTCCAAAGCATATATTGTTTCCTGACTTTTTAATGATCGCCATTCTAACTGTTGTGAGATGCTATCTCATTGTGATTTTGATTTGCATTTCTCTGATGATCAGTGATGTTGAGGTTTTTTTAATATGTTTGTTGGCCCGCATAAATGTCTTGAGAAGTGTCTGTTCATATACTTTGGCACTTTTTGATGGGGTTTTTTTCTTGTAAATTTGTTTAAGTTCCTGGCAGATTCTGGATATTAGAGCTTTGTCAGATGGGTACATTGCAAAAATTTTCTCCCATTCTGTAGATTGTGTGTTCACTCTGAGGATAGTATCTTTGGCTGTGCAGACACTCTTTAGTTTAATTAGATCCCATTTGTCAATTTTGGCTTTTGTTGCAATTGCTTTTGGCATTTTTGTCATGAAGTCTTTGCCCATGCCTGTGTCTTGAATGATATTGCCTAGGGTTTTTATGGTTTCGGGTTTTACATTTTAGTCTTTAATCCATCTTGAGTTAATTTCTGTATAAGGTGTAAGGAAGGGGTCCAGTTTCAGTTTTCTGCATATGGCTAGCCAGGTTTCCCAGCACCATTTACTGAATAGGAGATCCTTTCCCCATTGCTTGTTTTTTTCAGGTTTGTCAAAGATCAGATGGTTGTAGATGTGTGGTATTATTTCTAAGGTCTCTGTTCTGCTCCATTGGTCTATATATCTGTTTTGGTTACTGTAGCCTTGTAGTATAGTTTGAAGCCAGGTGGCTTGATGCCTCCAGCTTTCTTCTTTTTGCTTAGGATTGTCTTGGCTATATGAGGTCTTTTTTGATTCTATATGAAATTTAAAATAATTTATTCTAATTCTGTGAAGAATGTCAATGGTAGTTCAATAGGAATAGCATTGAATCTAAAAATTACTTTGGACAGTATGGCCATTTTCATGGTATTCATTCATCCTATCCATGAACATGGAATGTTTTTCCACTTGTTTGTGTCCTCTTTTATTTCCTTGAGCAGGGGTTTGTAGTTCTTGAAGAGTTCCTGCACTTCCTTTGTTAGCTGTATTCCTAGGTATTTTATTTTCTTTGTAGAGATTGTGAATGGGAGTTCATTCATGATTTGGCTCTCTCTGCTTGTCTATTGTGGGTGTAAAGGAATGCTTGTAATTTTTGTGCATTGATTTTGTATCCTGAGAGATACACAAACTAAAGTTGTGTCCTCAGGATACAACTTTAAATTCTATATGTTTATTATTTTATTCAGTTTTGTGTTCAAATCATCCTATGTGCTATTATTTTTCCCATTACACAGATGAGAAAATTGAGGCACTATGAGATTAAATTACCTGCTCAGGAGAGCACACCTATTCTATTAAAAGGCAGATAAATTACATCTATAATTTTAAAAAATATAATTCTGAAAATTTTGGCAGCTTTTTGACAAGTGTTTTGCTTTTGTTATCAATTAATACTGTTATCAAATGATACTTAATTTATTCATACCCACAGGGACAAATTGCACAAAATTATTCAAAAGATTATTAGGTAGGTCTCCATTTAGTGGCAACCAAGAGTACACAATTTTAAGCAAAAAGAAAATTTTTTGGCATCAAGTACTAGGAAGTACAAATGCACAGATTGTCTTAGACATGGCTGGATCTGAGTACTGAAATACATAATCAGTATATTATCTCTGCCCAGCTCCCTGCATGCTTTCCTCTGTATTAACCTCATTTTTAGACAAGGGAGACTGAGTAAATCAGAGTTTTAGGAAGTTGACCCTGAGTCGGTCTCCCTGTGTTCCAGTCCTGGCTCCTTCATTTATCAACTAATAATTCCCAGTAATATCTAATTCAAAACAGAAGTTACAAATAAGTTCTTCAACATTGTTCACTTCTCAATAACACCTAGAACAGTACTGGCACATACTAGATGCTCGTTAATTTTTTTCCTTGTTTTTGAGATGGAGTTTCACTCTGTCCCCCAGCTGGAGTGCAGTGGCGCGATCTCGGATCACTGCAACCTCCACCTTCCAGTTTCAAGTAATTGTCATGCCTCAGCCTCCCGAGTAGCTGGGGCTACAAGCACCACACCACAGCATCTAGCTAATTTTGTGTGTGTGTGTATTTTTAGTAGAGACAGAGTTTTACCATGTTGACCAGGCTGGTCTCAAACTCCTGACCTCAAGTGACCCACTGGCTTTACCTCCCAAAGTGCTGGGATTACAGGTGTGAGCCACTGCACCGGCCTAGATGCTCATTAAAATTTATTAACTGAATGGCATATGTAAAGAAACTCTTGTTGAATTACTGGAAGAGGTTAAGGCAAACACCTGTCTTTGATAATACTTATACTAAAATATTATTTATAAGCTTGGTTATATGTATAGTGAAATTGGATCAAGTTATGATTTGTATAAGAAAACATTTATTAGAGATGATACAAGTTCAAAATATAAACAAGCGATGTAGAAATGGTACATACGAATAACAAACATAAAAGTCCAGATGGAAGTGAGGTAGGAGGCAGGGATCAACTCTGGAGGTGGGGCTCAGACACCAGACCAAACCAAGGACTAACTAAGACAAAGACAGGGCGGAAGTAGCTTTCCTGAAGATATGCTCAGCAGTGTGCCGTGTCAGGTTACCATTGCAATGGCAGCACCTGGGAGTGACCACCCCCCTTCCATGGTAATAACCCAACGACCCAGAAGTTATTACCCTTTTCCAGGAAATTTCTGCATAAACCTCCCCTTAATCTGCAATAAAGTAGGTATAGACCAGGCTTCACACCTGTAATCTTAGCACTTTAGGAGACCAAGGTAGGCAGATCACTTGAGGCCAGGAGTTTGAGAACAGCCTGGCAAACATGGGGAACTCGTCTCTACTAAAAGTACAAAATTAGCCAGCCCAGGCCTGTCATCCCAGCTAGTCAGGAGGCTGAAGCATGAGAATCGCTTGCGCCTGGGAGGCGGAGGTTGCAGTGAGCCAAGATCGCGCCACTGGACTCTAGCCTGGGTGACAGAGTGAGACTCCAACTTAAAAAAAAAAAAAAAAAAAAAAAGATAGGCATGAATGTGATTGCAGACATGCCCTGAACTGCTACTCTCAGCACACTGTTTGTGGGGTATCTCTGCTCTACGGGAACAATCACAAGAGTTGTAACACTGCCAGAGCTGTAATACTGCTGCTTCAATACAGCTGTTTTCTTCTACCCTACCACCAGCTTGTCCTTGAATTCTCTCCTGGACAAAGCCAAGAATAGTTGCAGGCTAAGCTTCCCTGTCCTGCATCAGAATGGCTTGAAAAGTTACAAATTGTCAGTGACAAAATGTAGATTGATGCTGGTAAGTTAATCACTGAATTGAGCCCTTAAAAATGATTTCATTGTTATATTAGGTACAAAGCTTTCCTTTCCTGCTGTTTTTCTATGTATTCGCAGAAAAAAAAATCATTGTTTGTGTGGTAATTGTTTATTCAAGCTTGAATGAAACTTATAGGCAACTACATAGAGTTTCCTTGAACTCACTTTTATCATTTAAATGTGGATGTAACAGTCAATCCAAACTCACTCAAGTACAGAAGGATGATTTCTTTTTTAACATTAGTACACTAGAGTCCATAGATAGATATTTTTTTTTTGCTATATTTTGTAAAGTAGCTGTTTCTAAGCCAAATGCATAAGAGCTTCTGCTTATAATGAAGCCATAATCTTCAAGTAAAAAAGAAAAAAAAAAACAGCCTCTAGTTAGGCACGTTTTCTCCTTATCTGAAGGTTTGTAAGTACAAAATTAACCATTTAAAAATGATGAGAATATTTTAAGTTAATGTACTTTTTTATGTAGAACATGCAAAGTTTCAACTTTTTGTTAGTAACTTAGGAATGTGTGATCATCATGAATATTAATTACCCACAGATGCTATCTTAGTCTTTTTCAGGCATTTAGGATTACTTTGCCTATGTTGTAATTCATGGTAGTACTACTGTGAGTCCTCTACCCTCCATTAGAGTTATTTATTTATGGTCTGCCTTATGCTAAAGGACTTAATATTCCTTAAAAATACATCTCAAAAGGTTTTTTTCTGTGTTTACTAAGAATAATGGCCTCTAGCTCCATTCATGTCCCTGCAAAGAACATTTCATTCTTTTTTGTGGCTGCATGCTATTCCATGGTGTATATGTACCACATTTTTTAAATTCAGCCATCATTGATGGGCATTTAACCAAATACTGTATGTTCTCACTTTTAAGTGGGAGCTAAATGATGAAAGTACATGGACATATAGAGGGGAACCTCCTAATAAACTCTGGGGCCTATTAGAGGGAGGAGAGTGGGAGGAGGGAGAGAAGGGAAAATAACTAATGGGTACTAGGCTTAATCCCTGAGTGATGAAATAATGTGTATAACACACCCCGAGGACACAAATTTACCTGTGTAAAAAACTGCAGCTTTACCCCTGAACTTAAAAGTTTAAAAAAAAATTTTTAGTGTTAAGAAAATGAAGAAATCAGGACACTGATGAATTAAGTAGAAACAATAAGATGAAGCTGGGGATGATAGAAAGAATATGTTGTGAACTGCTGCCCATATGCTGGAAGAAGGCACACATGACTAGCAACCCCCAAAACTGGGAGATGTCAAATGTCCCGCAGTTATTTGTGTTCAAATGTGCAGAAGAATCAGAACTATTTCTGGCACTGAACAAAACTTCCCAGGGTCTCCACAGCTTCCCACATATTCTCTGTTTTACCTAGAATATCCTTCACCTGGCTAACTCTTTTTGAAAACACTGATCAAAAATCCCTCATCTGTATCCTAAATATTTAGTTATTTTTCTCTTCCATAGTGTTGAAAGCTCCTTCATGGCAGTGGTCATGAGTTATCTTTCTTTGTATCTCCAAAACCTAGCACAGTATCTGGAAAATTATAGGTAATCGATAACTATGACTTGGATGAATGAAAGGTTATTGGTTATGTACTGAAAACCTCCTAATAAACATGCTCATTATAAATGTAAAAAACTAGTTTCTTAGAGCTATTTTTATAGCTTTTTCTACTGAACACACACTTCAGGGGAAAAAAACCCAACTTTATTGTTGAACTAATACAGTGCAACCTAACACTTGCAACTAGGAGACTCATTTCATTCAGAGATAAATTTTAGCAGGATAGATATATTGCAAATCAAAATGTAGGAAGTTATTATTTCAACCAAATCCTTTTTTTTTTTTTTTTTTTTTTGAAACAGATTCTCACGTTTGTTGCCTAGGCTGGAGTGCAATGGTGTGATCTTGGCTTACTGCAACCTCCACCTCCTGGTTTCAAGCAATTCTCCTGCCTCAGCCTCCCAGGTAGCTGGGACTGTTACAGGCACCCACCACCATGCCTGGCTAAGTTTTGTATTTTTAGTAGAGAAGAGGTTTTGCCATGTTGGTCAGGGTGGTCTTGAACTCCTGACCTCAGGTGATCCATCTGCCTCAGCCTCCCAAAGTTCTGAGATTACAGGTGTGAGCCACCATGCCTGGCCTTTCAACCAAATACTTGATATTTGTTATGCAATGATGAATTTGAGGTTACTTTAATGTAGTCTGAGAAGAGTGATTCTATATTGCTTCTTTAAATATGAAGCAATTTACTTTCCTGTCAATGGAACTGGGTATGACATTGACTTTTGTAAGGTAGCCAGGCATGCACCTTTACCTGGGCCAAGGAATATCCTACTCCAGCATATAGAGAAATGTAAAATGGCTTTAATCATGCCAGAAATAAAGACTGCTCTAATTGGATGTTTTATCTTTGATTTTGTCTCTTTCCTTGATTAAGCTATTAGCTATCACTTCTTACCACTCTCCAAATACTTACATACTCAAAAATTTCCATTTGTAGTATAAGTTGGATTAGCAAACTCAATATTTAAGCTTATTTTAAAATAATCTACATAAAAATATGGCATACCTCATATAGACTTACCTGAATACATTCTGATGAGTATGAGATAGTTAAGGTGGATTTTAAACCTGCTTTTCCTCTTTGAGAGCTATTCTACCTCTCCACATCCAGTTACTCCACAAACTATGCCATTTCACTTCGGAAATAGCTCTGCTCCTGTTTTTTAGCTGTCTCTTTTGGGGGGGCTTATATCATCCTACATGGATTATTGCAGAAATGCCCTGTTTGATCTCTCTATCATTAATCTCATCCCCTCTAATCCAACGTTTACATTCAAGTTTTGGATATTTTTCATAAATGCAAATCCTTCTGTAAATACCTAACAACCTTGGAATAAAAGTCAAGTTCTTTACTCACTCAATTATTCACACAAATTTTTATTATGTGTCGTGCATTGTGTTGGGTGCTTAACAACATATGCAAAATCTTTCCAGGATGGTGTCTTTTGCTTGCTTCAACTCCCCACTTTCCCCCACTCATAGCCTATGAGTATACTCATTATCCAGAAGTATGAATTCTTGCAGAATGCAGAATATTCTCATATTTCCAACCCCCTGCATATCCTGGTGCTTCAACATGAAATGTTTTTCTCTCCATATCCTTCAAGACTCATCTCCTTCTCTGTAAAGACTTTCTTGTCACTTCTGCCCATCCTCAGGCAGAGATAGAGATTTTCTTTTGGTGCTCAAATAGCCATGTTTTCTATACTTACATGATAAGTTTAATCATGGTATTTGCAACTGTTTGTGTCCTTGCATTATTTTTTCTAATAGATTGGGAAGACAAGGGTATCATCTCATTCATCTTGGGTCCATGACAAATAGTAGATGTTCAGTTAATGTCTGCTGAAGAAATTACTGAGTTATTACCTGCCTGCTTTAGGTGGGCAATAAATTGATGGCACTACCATGGTCCAAGCCCTATTGCATGTCATGTTTATTTGTAAAATTGCCTTTTACCTTCCCCTCTGATTAGATTATAAGCCCTTGAACATCAGGGAGTTATCTCTGATGTGATATCTAAAAATGCTTAGCATGTAGTCAGTACTCAATCCATAATTATTGAATTGAATTTTGAAAGTACTCCAACAAATTTCCCAGTAGTCTGTTTGAACTTCCAAAATGATGACATCATTGCTGTGTGATTAATAAAGATGTTTAAAGAAGGAGTTGCAGGACTTCCTAGGAAAATCATTTCTCCTCTTAGTTACTGCTCTCTTCTGGTTTCTTACCCACTCTAATAGACTAATTAGGCTTGCACAGAGATGGGACAGCAGGCTGTGAAAGGGAAAGCTGTATAATGCAGAAGTACCATAAAAATAAAAAATAAATTGGATTTTTTGATGACCAAAAAAAGTGCAGAAAACATTGTTGGAAACATTAATTCAACAAGCATCTTGGGTGAGGGGAAGCAGAATCAGAACTGTGCTGGGGGAAGGAAGCAGTCAAAGTAAGGCAGTTTTGACAGTGTGTGGTGGATACTCTCTCTGTTATGACTAATTGAGAATTGATTGTGCATGCAGAAAGGTTATGTTTTATTAAGGGAAACCTTTTTTCCCTTTTGTCGTTATGAAATCCGCTCTTCTGCAGATGTTATTCCCTTCCCATACTAAACCCTCATTAATTTATAATTCACCGCATTGCTTTAAAGGGCTGCACAGATTTCCTGTTCCTCTCACGTACAGTGCTTCTAATAGAGAAAGTCAACTAGGATATAGGTTGAAATGCTGCTTGTCTTGAGGGCTGCATGCCAGACTTGCTGGTGCCAAAACATTTCACCAATTGTCTCTTAGATCATTATAAATGTTACAAAGTGCTATTTCATAGGCTTTAAGAAAGTGAATCTACACTCTAAAACAACTCTTTCACTATTGACTGTAAATTGACCTGGTTTTTGGAATCGAAGTTAAATGGTTTCCTGGTGGGATTCTGTTAATTTGAAGGACAAGGACTCTCACAGAGAGGAGGGTACACTTTCTCCAAATGCATATTCTGAGGGCAGACGCAAAGGAAACACAGAGAAGGAAAGTAATACCCCTTCTCCCATCATAACTCTTCTCTCTGCCAGTAAATTTGACAGAACTTGGGAAATATTTGAGTACAGAGATGTAGAAAAAGAAGTGAAAATAGCTTTTCAATTTCTAATTACTCAACATGCCATTAATAAAGATAGGAATTAAAGAAGGAGTAGTTTTCACATTCCTTTTCTTTGATTTCTAGTTTACTCTGATATATAGGAAATAAAAGGATAATTGACAATTTAGATACGTGTTTTCAATGTAAACATTTTGAATATGAAATGCATAAGAGCTATATAGATGGAAGCCTAAGGAATTCTTAGAGACTTCAAGTAAATATAGAGTGTGTATGTGTGTGTCTGTGTGTGTGTTGTAGTGAATGTATTACTATGAAGTGTAATATAGGGGTTAAAATCTCACATATCTCACCTGTTCCAGACAGAGAACATACATAAAGTGAGACTAGGTGGAGGCTAATAGGAATATGTGCCTGGACAAAAGGGGCAGTAAATATTAAGCTCTGGTTGATTATTGCCAAAGAAGAATGCAGGCTGGTATGACCAAAGTTGGTATTTTTCCAAGAGAAACTGGAAAACTATATTTTTGTTCATTAGATGTCACATAAATATCTACAACTAACTAAAAATTGAAATTTTGTGATGGCCAAATAAAACACATATATATAAGATAAATTCAACCCCACAGGATACGAGTTTGAGACCTTTGGATTAAAGTCTTATTGTGAATAAAAGACATGTAACATGTTAAGAAATTTAAGAGTGGTCTAAGCCATTACATAATTGGAAGTCAAATTAAATAAAATTAAGTGTCGTGGATAAACTTGTAAGTGTCCTGGAAGGGGAAGAGATCAATGTTGGTTGAGATTTAACCAGAATTATGTGAAGAAGTGGGGCCTTGCCTGAAACTTGAGGGATGAATGGCTGTCATTGGCAATAAACAAGGGAGAAATACAGATGATACTTAGGAAAAACACTGAGTAGCTTATTCTTAGTGGGAACAAATAAAGGACTAGAACCATCTCTCCTAACTCCTAGTTTATTGTTTTATCTTCCATGTTCTACCACCTCCTATTTGATCTTGGATAAAATAGGGATACACAGAAATATTAGTTAATTAAGCAAATATTTATTGAGCACCTACTGTGTGCCAAACACTAGTCTAGGCTCTAAGGTACAGTATATGTTAATGCTGTATACATGCTCTCCCACACAGGGAAACAGGTCAGCTCCTGCTTTATTACATAAACATTCACACTAGATACACTTTAATTATTCTAGAAGGCAGGGAAACTATTTGAGAATTTTCATAATCCTGGGGAAATATGGTAAAAAATAAAATTTTGAATATGGACAGACTATATCAAGAGTAAATTGTTAAGCCAAATATTTCTAGAAGCAAATGAGTATTAAACAATATCTTGTTTATCAAAAACTAATAAAAATTTAGAAATGGGTAGCCAAACTAAAAATAGCAATTTGATCAGCTAATGAACACATTTCCTTAACAACCACTGAATGAATACTTATCATAGGGACAAGTATTAAAATCAGTATAAGTAATATTATTATACTTTGGTTCCTTGGCTCTTATGCCCTTTGATAAGGTGGCGTGTGGATTTGGAGAGAATAGAAAAAAGAAAAAGAACAACTATTTTGAGGAGGGTGAAACTGATATGTGCCACCCCAAATCTTTGGTTATATATTTTATGTAGTATTTCATTTTATGAAGAAATAATATACATGTATAAATATTTTTAAAAATTTGGATTTCTAGTTTCAGCAAATGCTTTTATTCTCTTTTTAAAATATCACAATCTCGTTTATAATTGAAGTATACTATATATCAAAGGACCCATATTTGATAGTGTACAAAGTAATGTGTTTAAAAATAATTAAATGTTAACCAATGAATATGAGTTAGTATTAGGAAGAGAAACTTTATTCAAGTGTTCATTGCCCGTATCAAAGTAAATTATGGAACATAAAGTTAATAAAACATCTAAGTTGATATTTCAAACTCAATATTACCTTTAAAACATCATCAAACAGTTGAAAGCCATGCCAAAGAGATTAGTTAAAGCCTAGGTGACGGAGTACAATATAAATACTTACAAAGCTTTCATTGCCTAGTGACATTCTGTTCAAAAAATACTATGTTGCTGGCCTAACCTTTCCATCTGTTTCTCACAGTCTTCTTATCCAGGCAGTTTTCCAAGACATACAGAATATTAGCTATGCACTCTCTAAATTTAACTTGAGAGAGATCAGATCCATATTATGAGAAAAATAAAGTGTCAGCATGACCATCTTAAATCTGTATCTTGGTTATTATTTTTAAAAGCTACTCTTTCATAGCTGACATACTACATAACAAATATAATACATTTTAACCTTATTTTGTTGTGCGCCTTTCACAAGACCATACTTCAATCATGAAAAAGGATACAAATCAATATTCACTTAATAATTTTGATTAGAAAATGCATACCCCAAAGGACCATCCCAGTATTGAAATTTCAGTAATATTTCACCTCTCACAGTCCTATTTCTACTGCATCAGCACAATATTATCTCAGCTTGCAGCCGTTAAGATGGTTTTCTCTTTAATGTTGGTGCTCTTGCATACATTTTACAGCCTGCTCTGATGGAATTTTTATCTTTATAACTGTATTTCCTAACCTTTCTATTTCTGTGTCCAGGAAACTTTAGTCTATAGACTAAGAAGTTAAAAGTTATAGCTACCTTTAAGTTATGTAACATTAAAGACAGAATTTTCTACAGTGAAAAATGTAACACACTTTCTTAAGCATTTTGGTGAAAATAAAACTTTCTTGTTAAATTTTTCCTTTGCAATTTACAAGAATTAGGAATTTGGAGTGTTTTGAGAAAAAGAAGATTATTCAGTAGATACCACCTGCATCATAAGGCTGAACTAATTCTCTTGAAAGGTTAAAATTGGCAATTACTTTAAATGATCTTTGTCGACTTTTGGAGGTAACACAGATGTCTACTACATTTTTCACAGTGAGTGTGTTATAAAATTTAACTGTAGGGTAGTGAGGCTATAGACTCAGAGACATAATAAAGCTATTTGGAAATTTGGGAGATTTTGTTTTGTTACAGAAGTATTTTCCCTGAAGTCACTTAGTCAATAGAAGGAAGGAAATTTCCTAGGAACTGCAGATTATATGGATGACTGACAATTTATAAAACTTGCATCTTTCATAAAGAAGGTGTTTATATTGCACAATGTGTTCACCACAAGCAAGACTGAAATAAGCTAAAGAAATGTGCAAATTGTTTTTTCACATTTAGTGACCATGATATGTCTGCTGCTCTCAAAGAACCAATCTGTCAGCCTCCAGAGGGCTAAGTAGTGCATGGGACAGGGGACAATTATGACTTAGCTAGTTGAATGAAATGTTTTTCTTAGACAATATTGGTAAAAAGATTTTGTTTTATTAAAACTTTTTTTTTTTTTTTTTGAGACGGAGTTTCACTCTTGTTGCCCAGACTGGAGTGCAGTGGCGCAATCTCAGCTCCCTACAACCTTGCACCTGCCACCTCCTGTGTTTAAGCAATTCTCCTGCCTCAGCCTCCCAAGTAGCTGGGATTACAGGCATGCCCTACCATGCATAGCTAATTTTGTATTTTTAGTAGAGACGGGGTTTCTCCATGTTGGTCATCTGGTGTCAAACTCCCGACCTCAGGTGATCCGCCTGCCTTGGCCTCCCAAAGTGCTGGGAGTACAGGCATGAGCCACCGCACACAACCTAAATTAAAACTTTTACTAGAAGCTTCTA
This sequence comes from Ateles fusciceps, assembly GCA_036589455.1. Taxonomy (NCBI): domain Eukaryota; kingdom Metazoa; phylum Chordata; class Mammalia; order Primates; family Atelidae; genus Ateles; species Ateles fusciceps. Next base: position 3,416,704 of record JAZHEH010001040.1, on the reverse strand, counting down.
TTTCAAGGGACTTTTGACTATGAAATGGAATTTAATGGATCAAATTTTTGAAATATTAATACGTTAATATTTTTATATTGCATATAATCCTCGTTCCCAAACAGAAAAAATTTGTATATACAAAGAGTTTAATTATGGGGAAGAAGTGAAAACTTTAAAAAGAAATGTTTTCTATTTAACAAAGATGTACAGGTGACTCTTAGTTACTCAAGGCAGGATGTTCGCAATCCACAAAGAAATTGTAAGTGTGTTTGAGTGAGGAGCCTAGTTTTTCCTTTATATTTTCTCCTTCATAACTGTAAGCACACTAGGAAAAATAACAACTTTTTATTGCATTGAGGGCTATTGGAATAATGTAATATATTTTCTACTGTTTAGAAAAGTATATTTTATCATAAAAACAGAAAAGTTTTAGCAAGGAGTAATCCTTTCCAGAAGACTACATTTGTTGAATAACAACATTTTAATATGAGGACTCTGTCTTTGCAAACTTAATTATAAATACTATTATGGTGGAATTAGTTGACAAGAGATGAAAGTATAAGACAATAGTTTGGTAGAGGAAATATTAGTATGCATGCTGTCCTTGCAGAATATTTAAAAACTATAATTTGCATAAAGATCTTAGTGGTAGGATTTAACAGATTTTGATACATGCATTCAACGGTGTAACCGACAAGCTTGTCAACAGATAGAACATCTTCATCACCCAATCACTTTCTAGTTGATCTCTCCTGTACCCTGCCCACAGACAACCAGTGCTTCCATTTCTGTCATCATAAATTGGCTTTGTCTGAATTCCATATATATGAAATAATATGGTATATACTTAAATATTGTGAAAATGAAATAAATGAGAAAAAACAGTATCACCTGGAAGTTAGAAGAGGCAAGGAAGGTATTGTCAAAAATAGAAAAGGCTTGTGTATATTGTTCATGAGCTCAAGGAAAAGGATCTGTGGTAAGAAAGAGGTAAAAGATTTCGAAAGCAGACATAGCAATGAGGTGATTTTGAAAGAGTAAAAGCATCTTTTCTGAACTGAAGGTAACAAGGTGTGCAAACAAATTCACAGTGGTGTCAGTCAACACTATTACATGACTTTTTTCAGAAAATTCTGAGCAGCTAAGGAGTAGGTTCAGAAGAATCAAAACACATGATCTCGTCAATATTAGTCATGGGCAAGATGGGTTCAACAGAAGATCAGCAATGGAATGATAATTAGAGCCACAGTAAAAATATGTAGTGAAAAAGAGAGGGTAGTAAGGATCGAAGGAATGGCATGGACTATGCATAAGACATTTATGCTCACTGATTATTTGTGGATTGACTAGTTTGCTACCAGTTTTAGCATAAAATCTGAAAGTAGCCATCTCTAGCTCATACATCAGTTGTCTTTCCAGCTTTAAAGAAGTAACTTGTTTACTTGAACCTATCATGGTTGATAATCATCAGCAAGTTTAGGAAATGTTTTACTTCTACACCTACTGTTTTTTTTTTAAGTTTCTGTTCCTACTGGTATTGTAGATAAACATTAGTATGTATTTGTTAATGAAATATTTCAAAAAATTTAAAATTTTTAGTTTTTAATTCTTCACAAAAGTATCTGTATTTCAGGTTAAATCTGAACAGAAATCTAGACCACTGTGTATTAGCAGAGGTACATAGGCTCTGACTTTAAACCCCAAGAAACATACAGCAAGAAAAAGGCAGTTGTTGCCTTAGAAACAGCTCTACAATGACTTCACTAACAATCAGTGATGCTGGTTTCTAAATTGTCATCTACTCCATAAAAGATTAATTTTGCATTCATCTTTTATTGAAAGTAGCCCTTACACACAGTTCCTATTTTGAAAATATCTATTTTTAAAAATTTCTTTCACCATTTATTTCTTGGCCCTTAAGTTCTAGCTCAAAGAACATGATGACTTATTATTCCTTCTCCATGATTATGCCTTCTTTACTACTCAACAATTTGGAGGAGCTCCTGTCCTTGTGGGTGTAGATTCCCCTAATTTTCAGTGCTTGCTCCACCTAATAAGTGTCTTTCTGGGCTTCTTGAATGTTCTCCAAGAAAGCGTGGATGAATAGGCCTGTGTCACTATACACTTAAGTGCAAATAGCGCCATTTCAGCAATCAGGGACCAGAGGTCAGGCAAAAGGATTCTTTAACATTGTGCCATCTTCACATTTTTATTTAATGGTTACTGATTTATTAAGGCTGTATATGTTCAGAAGAATCTTCTCCTTGGACAAGAAGTGTTTAAGTGCTTTCCTTATACCCATTTGTTCTTTCTGTGTTTTTTTTTTTTTTTTTTTTTTAATATCTTCTCTTCCCAGCTTCATTAGTTATCAAAATCATTCTTTTTCATTTGCCAGGATATGGCCCAAAGGTTAACTTGTCCATCTAACTTAATCAAGAGGTGACTGTACTCTCGTATCCCTGAGACATGCAGAATGAAAAGGTTATAAACCCTGAATGTTTAGAACATTGTTTCAGCACATATTAATTAGTGACAAATGACCTGAATTGATTCTGTCTAGATCCAGGTCAAATGAGCAAGCAGATATTTGACTTTTAGCTTCTAATGCTAGAAGCATGGCTGTTGGATTTTTTTCCACAAGGAGACTCAGTGTCTAGTCTCAACAGCTTGAACAAGTTAGGCTTTTGATTTTAGCAGCCCATAGGGTGAGCAGGCTATGCAGAAATCACTTAACATTAAGCAAGGCTGTCAGAAATTGATTTATAGAGCAAAATGGCATTTTATCAATTTGCAGGTAGAAGAGAAAGAGAAGGGACTTTGCAACTGTGTAGAATGGGGTTTAAGTCTCAACTTTACCACTTAATAGCTGTGTATCTTTGGAGATGTAATTTAATCTCTCTAAATTTAGTTTTCCCATATGTAAAATTAGTATAATACATATTCAGGACTCTGGTGAGAATTACATAGGCAATATATGAAAAGTGCCTAGAAAGCTCTCTGAAATATGCTATGTGCTAAGTAAATATTAGTTTCTTTTCATCATTTCTATTGAGAACAGAAATGTTTACCTAGTAAGAGTTTGGTGCACTTGTGGGTAGATTCCTGCAGAATGTCAGCCTACAAATTAAATAGTTATTTCGTGAACATGGAATTACACAAAGGGTGATATTTTCATCTAGTACAGGATTAATGGATTGATCTTCTTTAACTTAGAAGTGTCTCTGTGTGGATTGCTGGTATTGAACATTATTAGCCTTAAATAGCCTCACTCATGGAGAATGTGAGAGGCACACAAGGAAATTTGCCTGTACAGCTCTCCTTTTTAAATACTCCTAATGAGTTAACTTCTCATGTTGTAATCTTACTTAGAAGATAACATTCTTAGTTTATTTATCTCCTAGTCTTTTGGGACAAGTACTTGATTAGAAAAATATTACAGGATCTTCAATGAGGTTTGGAGATACCTTAAAATTATCAGAAGTCATTAGGGTATGGTTTCTACATTTTCATGTTGGTTGTTACTGTCTTTAATATCTGATGATTTTCAAACTCTGAAACTTATTTTGTATCTGTAATGTACCTAGTTAAAATTACACTTAAAAACAATTAAAATGAAGTATCTTATTTTGTAATATAGCACTGTGGCTCATGTAATACTATACAGTTTTACCACTGTTGCCTTCAAACACTTATAAATCTTCTTTCCTCATTTTTCATTTTTCATGTTCAATATTTCAGTTTTGTTGAGATCTGAAAATGGGAATCAAATTTGAGGAATCCCTTCAATGTGGTTGTGTTTTGCCCCATGAAAGAGAAGTGGTAATTAATACCAACTCTCAAGAAGTTTAGGTAAGGTGTGGGATAAAGGCAATAAAATAATAATTATAATAAGATGTGCTAATATGGAAGGAGAACAAATTTGGAGTGTAGGAATAGGGAGCATCTGATTCAGACTAAACACATACCTGCAAGTTAGTCAAGAAATAATGAGACAACCTGTTGCCAAACTCTTGGCTTTGCTTTTCTCTTTCTCTGGCACTACTACAAACCAGGATAAATAATTATAAGATATGTAATAAAACGACCTTGTTAATTGGCACTTAGTAAAAATAAATTAGTAAAAAGTTTGGTTAATCAGTTGTTGGTTCATTGGTTAGTTCGATAGTAATGCTGATATCTGATGGCATGGCTTTGATGGTCCAAGTAATAAATACTAAACTCTTCTTTTAGTTGTCAGATTGTTCTACAATCTTGACTAGCATCTGTTCATTAATATTAATTTATCATAAAAATATAGAATATGCATCATTTTTTTCAGCATGTAAGCATTGTAGGTAAATCAGCTCAGGCATATGTCATGAAGAAGACAGTTGTTTCATGGGTGCGGTGGCTCATGCCTGTAATTCCAGCACTTTGGGAGGCCAAGGTGGGTGGATCACCTGCGGCTGGGTGTTCAAGACCAGCCTGATCAACATGGAGAAACCCCATCTCTACTAAAAATACAAAATTAGCTGGGTGTGGTGGCGCAGCCTGCAATCCCAGCTACTCAGGAGGCTGAGGCAGGTGAATCTCTTGAACTCGGGAGGTGGTGGTTGCAGTGAGCTGAGATCACGCCATTGCACTCCAGCCTGGGCAGCAAGAGTGAAACTACATCTCAAAAAAAAAAAAAAAGAAAAAAACGAAGACAGTGGTTTCATGGTCCCTGGTTGGTAGTACATGTGAAAGATTGCTGGTATAATTTACTTTGCCATTTTTATTTTCTTTCTGAAAAAGAATTCCTTACTACCAAGGCTGGGCAGGTCCATATACAATGACCAAGAATACCTAAAGATAATAGTTCAGTTCAGTTTTGTGGTGTGTTTGTATTTAAAATGTGAATCAGCGTGTCTATATGCATTCATGTTTATTTGAACAAATGCTCTAAGTCCCCTGCAACCTTTTATTTAAGATACTGTATTTTTCAATACTAGAACTTTGAATTTTTTTTTTCTGGCTTCATGTGCTATTATAATCTTGACCATGGATGCTTATGATTTTGAATATCGTTATAATAGATGCTTTAAAATCCACGCATAATAGTTCAAGCATTTGGGTCTGAAAAGAACCAGTTTATTTTGGTGGGTAATTACCTGTGAACAGTTTCTTTCGATTGGTCATTACATGTGAGCATTGTCCTGCTTCTTCATATGTGGATCAATTCTGTATCATACACTGGATGTTGTGAATTATTGTAGAGACTTTGGATTCTGTTATATCCCCCAATGAGTGTTGTGGGCTTTTGTTGTTGATACTTGTTTGTTTAATAAGGTAATCAATTCAATACTTTGTGACCACTGTGGTAGGCAGCAGCTGAAATTTCTATTTAGGTGTTTTAGCCTTAGTGTTATAAGAGTCTGTACTGCTCAGTTCAGAGTTCTGCTAGATATTAGGCAGAGTTTACACACGGCACTTGTCCTTCTTCTCCCTCCCAGTTCTCCGTTTTCCAGTATTTTTCTCCTCACTTTCCAGGTGCTATGGTGGTTCCAAACTCTGTTTCTTTTAAGCCAATAACACCATCAACCTTATTTATATAAATGGAAGGAACGGAGAGAGACCAAAAGTAAACAGAAAGTTAAAAACAAAATTTAAAGTCAAAACCTAGAAAAAGAATGGCCCTGGATGAGTTTAGCTGAGTTTCTTGGTTTTACAGGATTTTGTCTAAGGACCAAATAAATAAATAAATGTTTGTATAAAATATACTATATGTACATATTCAGTCCACAATTTGTAGTTTATCATTTGTATCTGTAGGGAAGTTGGTCTGTTTGGAACTCTGAAAGCAGAACTCCACTCCAAACTTTTAAGCTGCTGTTATCACCTTCTAGAATATGTCCTTTTAATATCCCTCAAACTTATTTCATATTATCCCAGTTTATCAAACATTTAGGACCCAATTATAGTCCTAAAGGAATCTTTTTCTTACCATTCTAGCTGACAGTGTGATTATCATCTCATATTGGAACTTAAATTCCCTGGCTTACTTTGCCACTCAGAGCCTCAGTTTCATATCCATAAATACAGAAATAATAATTCTTACTTCATAGGGGCATTATAAATGTTAATAATATAATATTTATGCATATGCATGGTATATTATATATTAAGATAATATATAAGATTAACATAATATAACCATACACACACACACACACACACACCATTAATGTGGATTGATACCTGGTAAATATTCAGTGAATTATGAGTTTAATTTCTGTCTACAAGTTTTACTTAAATTGAAAAGCATGCACTTTTAAATTCCTGCCTAAAGTCTCAGAAGGCTACAATCAGGTATGAAGGGCAAGATGAGAAAGAGCTTATGCAATTAATTGGTCACTCCAAAGAACACGTATGGTAAATGATTCTTTTGTGCCACAGTAAATACTGAATATATTGGTGTCAACCAATGGCTTAATTAATAGAATAAGCAACCATGTTGATAGAAGTTGGGAAACAAGTGTTTAGGGGTTAAATTATAATTAAAATAATTGACCTCTTAATACTTGAAAATGGTCTGTACCTAAAAAGTTGTTATAAAGTTATTATAAATGGGATTAATAATAGTTTATTAGTTTATTTATAAATGGGACTAATAATAGTTCTGATTTCATCAGCATTTTATAATACAGATTTAAATGAAGGAGAAAAATGAAAGAAAAAGTGAGTGATAAACAGGATTTATTCAGAAGAGAACCTTCTGTGGCATTTTTTGAAGATTAGAAATAATCAGTCCTAACTCCTACAACAACTTATACCTGTACAATAAGAATTGTTATTTATAATGATGATTCTGCGTTGCACAATTTAACTTGTCAAGTATGTTCATTCTCTTCTATAGATTATACTTAATAAGCCAAGAAGGGGATTAAATCATTTTCAAAAGATTTTTAATAAGGAATGAAGTTTTTAAAATGTTATCCTTCCTAGTTCATGAGGAAATATAATGAGTCAGAGCATCCCATTTCAGAGCATTGCACTATTTGTTAGGGTATACATTTTAAACCTCCAAGCTGCTCTGTGAAAGGTTACATTTATTTTTATGCTAATTTCCTGTCCTTACACTCAACTTCAACTGCCAAAAAAGAATGAGACTGGGGAAAGAAGAAAGAAAACAATAGGAGAGCCATTTATTCTCATACATGTCGGTCGACTTATGGGTTTATTGTCATTTAATTTGAATATCTCTTGGAAGATTTTATAGTGTGGAACAAATCAAAGTTGAAAATGTGGGGAATAGATTTTTTTATTGTTCAGTAACTAAATAGTTCTTTTTGGGAAGCCAGAATTTAAATCTGGTCTGGTCAAACTGTTAAAAAGAAAAAGTAAACCTAGGAAAAAAGAAATTTATAGGACAGAAAAATGTCATTTTCTAAGAACTTCTTGGTTGTAAAAAGCCTGGTTCTTATCCCACAAAAAGGTGTGCAAATGGCAAATGGGTCTAAATAAAAGGGGTCAAGTTTAGCGAAATAAATTTGGCAGTGTGGAGACCTTCTACATAAATATGACTTAATTTTAGATTAGTTATATTCTGGGATGAAGACTGTTATGCTGAGACAATGCACAATATTGGTGCTGGAGCTGATCAGCTGAAATGTAAAAAGAATTGATTTTGTGCTTTTTAGTCATATTATTGGATTTATCATGAAAAACAACTTTTTTGTTTTCTTTTCCAATTTATTTTAAATTAACATAAAATCATATTTATCATGTGCATGATGTTTTGAAGTATATATACATTGTGAAATGGTTAAATCTAGTTAATTAACAAATGCATTACCTCACATAGTTATCATTTTTATAGTCCAAACCCTTATAAATCCACTCTCTTGGCATTTTTCAAGAATACAATATGTTATTGTTAACATGCATCCTCATACTGTAAAATAGATCTCTTAAAGTCATTCTTCCTAACTATAAATATGTATCCTTTGACCAGCATCTCCCCAGTCTTCTCTCCCACTGACTACCCCAGCCTCTGGTAACCACCATTCTACCCTCACTTCTGTGAGATCAACTTTTCTAGATTCCACATGAGTGAGATTGTGCGGTATTTGTCTTTCTTTGCCTGGCTTATTTTACTGAACGCAGTGTCTTTCAGGTTCATTTATGTGGCTGCAAATAACAGGATTTCCTTCTTTCTTATGGCCGAATAGATTATCACCCTCATGTAGCCCTAGTTTTATTTTTAGGCAATGCTACTGATGCTCATTCCTTTATGAATTCATTTCTTTAACTTTTCTCGTTGGGAAAGGCAATATACATAGGAATCACTAATACCTGAGCAAGAATTCATTTCCCTAATTGCTTCCCTTTATGGAAGAAGATAGACCAGGAAAGCTTTAAATTCTAAAGTTTAAATATTTTAGGGCCTGACATGACATCACATACCCCTTTGGAATTAATAGGAAGACAAGTTGCCTTGATAATCCTAAAAGGGGTTATCATTTCTGCAGTGAAGTAGAACACCAGCAGCTAGCCCCCCTCTTAATTGTTGTATCCACTTAAATGTAGGTACTCATTTCCTCGTATTCTGTCTAGAACAAAGAAAAACCATGTGACAATATACCTGTTTCATGGGTCTAGAAATTGAGGAGAAAATAGAACTGCAAACATGAAAAGATCATTTTCAGGCTCCTTCTTGTTCCAGGCAAGAAACATTCTTGTATAGATTGAGATGACTGAAAATCAAAACAATGAGTAATTTACCAAAGGTTATATTTCAAGTAGTGAGAACTAGAACACACGTTCTCAAGTATACTGGTATTTTATTGCCACCAACTACCAACTCATCTTCTCAAGATTCCTCAAGTTTCTTATCTGCAAAATGAGAATAAGGATAAAAATATTTAACTCAATATAATTAGGGTGATTAAATGGAATAATCTATAAAAACGATTAGTAAAATATAAGGTGCTGTGTAAATGTAAGATAATAATACTAATAAAGGGGACCCCTAGTAAGTTTTTAAAAGTATTCTGTTTTAATAAAAAAAGTACATTAATGTAGTAGAGCCAGAAGTAGAGTTCAAGCATGTTTAACCAAATAAAAGTTTTAATTTGGGGTTCAATCATGGGTTCAAGCAGCCCATGTTTTTGACAACAAGAACATGTAGGTCTAGCTTACTTTGTCTTCCTTCAAAATCTTGACGTTACAAGAAAATACCTGCTTTTTAACAGATCCTTACAAATTATAATTCTCTTGTCCCTTTATCTGCCACCTTTCTTATTTAGCAAACCCAAACCTCTATAAATCCAGCTAAGTGTCTACCCTAGGCTTAAATACAAACTAGTGAGCATAGCTGGATGAAAATTACACAAGTATTATGACAGGTCTCATACAATGTGCATGACCATAAATCTCAGATTAACACTCACCACAGCTCAGGATCCCTGCAGTCTGGCTCTAGTAAATTTCTTTGTTATATGCTTAGTTTCTTTCAAAGCACATTATGACTAAGGAGGGTGTGTATAGGGCTCCTAGCTACAAGATTTCATGGCACATTTCATCTTCTACACCGCTCTAACCCACTGAAGTCCTAGAAAGGTATTTAGGTCAATGAAGCCACTAGACAATGTGAGCTGCTGATAATAAGGGGGATCCAGACAGTTTTCCTTTAAAGTTAAGGTGGCTGCCTTCTTGTGTCTGTCACATCTAATTATCCAAAAGGTACTGCCAAGGTTGAACCATGCTTTTAAGGGTCAGCAACTACTTAACTACCAATTCCATCATTATGAATATGTACCTGTGGTTCTATCAGTACCTGTGGGTCTATCACTACCACAGGTAGTGGCTACATTTTGTAGCATTTTGGTTTCATTCTCAGTAATTCAGAAAGTACCCTTTGAGGTTTTAGTAATTACCTAAAGCATATGCTGTTTTTCCAACAACATCAAATAGATTATGTAGACTTTGTTACAAAAATTTTGATGCTGTTCTGTTACTTGCCCTCCCATAATTTTGAATTAAAGATGTAATCAGGCACTGAATAGAACTGTTGGTATGCACTGTGCATGTCAATCCTTTCTGTGTTTTGCATGAAGCAACTTTGTGTGTTTATGTATGTGGTCTTACTTCTTCCAGAAAGTAATTCTTAGACTAGATTGAGGTTTTATATGAAAAAAATTTATAAGAATATATTTTTTCTGGTTACATGAGAGGATGTTCAGTCTGATTAAATTGTCCCCAGAACATGAGGTTAATACTTAAGAGATTTACAGCAACCTTATGTAACTTCATTCATTATTGGTCTAATTTGCTAAAAAGCTCTGCCTTTACTGACAAATAAAAATATTGAGACTTAAGCCTTTTCTTGCAAAAAAAAAAAAAAAAGCGAGAGAGAGAAAGAAAGAGAAGTTTTATTATTATTTTACATTCAAGGGCAATCTCTTTTTTTACATATGGAAGTAAGTGATACCCATCTACTACTTTGAAAGTAAAGAAAGTTGAGATCATTGACAATGAACATACTATAATTTTAAATTTAAAATTTTAATAGTTTACTTATTATAATTTATTTGTAAGAATTACTGTTTTTAAACCACTATTGGCTTACTAGTTGTTGTTTTTATGTCACACATAAAATGCTTTGCTGGTTCCAGTTATTGTATTTATTCAACTGCCAGTTAAAGATCATCCCCCTACAAAAAATAAAATAAAATGAATAAAACAACAACAAAAAAAAGATCATCCCTGTAGCAGCTCAATTAGAGCAAAAAAAAAAAACCATTAATTATCTAGCAACTATGTGGTTGAGATGTGGCTGGTGGGTTCATCTCATCGTACAGTTCCAGTAGTTTTGCCATATTCTTATAGATACAGCCAGTGTCACCCACGTAGTCCCCCTGCTGTGACTGAAAACCTGGCAAGGCTTTTCTAACCTACTTTTCTCCTTGAGGGTATTTGCTTACATTGTCAGTAGGATAAGGGGGGTTGTTGTGAAGCCTGGATTTGAACTCAAACTGTCAAGCATAGTCTATTAATGTAGAAGGTTTTAAGTTTATAGTTTCCTCAATGAATGCATTTTAAAATGGTACAGATAACTCTATTAATATCCTCCATGTGAATTTTGTTTATATGCTAGCAAAATTTAAATGAGATTTAAAAAATACTCTGGTTGCTCTGAGGAGAAATCACTCAGGTAAATCTACAAAAATGAAACAGTAAATTGCAATATGTGTTCTGTTCATCTGTTTCTGTTGTGTACTTGCTTGAAACTAATTTGCTGGTGATGTTACCATTTCCCTTTAAAATGGTCTTTCCTGAGTAGACAAAATATATCTATAACTTTTCATTAACTGGAGCATAAGTTTTAAATACAGAAGACTTAATCACAAACATGTAATTTGGTAGTAAAGTTTTTTAGCATCAAATATAACTACTTTATAAATTTCATGCTCAGAAAAACATTTGATTATTTGAATAAGTTTAAGGAAAAAACCTTTTTAAATGTTTTTTCTGATTATTGGACTAGTTTATCAAACTAGTAACTCATATCTGTCATTGCTTCTCCCAGTTTCTCAAGAGCTTTACACTCTCTTGTGTACACCCCTTCCCTCTGAACTGAATCCTGGCTCCTATCATGCTCTGATATCTCCCATTTGAGGAAAAAAAAAAAGATTTCCATAACTTTACCTTCCCCCACTTTTCTAACTACCACCTTCTTCCTTCCTCTTTTACAGCCAAACTTTTTGTAAATAGCTATATATAACTGCTGTTACCATATCCTCATTTTTTATGCATGCCTTTCTCCTGAGGGTCTAATTCTATTTTAAGCTTCAGCCCTCCACGAAAATGATTCCTCCTAAGACCAACAATGACCTATATTTCTAATCCAATGGGATTTTTGAATTTTAATTTTCATGCTTTCTCTGGTGCATTCCAAGGTATTGATGATCTCTTCTTTGAAACACCATGTTCTTGCCATCCAACACAGGGCACAATACTGGTTTCTTTCCTCACCCTGGGTTTCCTTTGCTCCTCGTTCATCTACCTACGCTTACAATGCTGGAATTCCTTGAACTTCAGGTATATGTTTCTGTACCAGCTCTCTTCTTCCTCTAAACGTTTTCATTTATGACCATGACTACCATCATCGTGTCTGTGTTAATAATGCTCAAATATATACCTCTAAACCAAAACACTTCACTCATGTCCAGACCTAAATTCTTTCTCAGAATGTCTCAGAGTTTTTGCCTAAAATTTATTATATCCCAGTAAGTACTCCATCTTCTTCCACAGATTTCTGCCTTTTCCATCATCGCCATCTCAGTAAATGGCATATTAACCTATTTGGTTGCTCAAGACAGAAACCTAGAAATCATTTGTTCACTTTGTTCTTTCTTTTAGTCTCCAAAGACATATACAGTTTCTTCCCATTTTAAGTTATCATGTCTAAAATGTTTCAAATATTGATATGGTTTGGCTGTGTCCCCACCCAAATCTCAACTTCAATTGTATCTCCCAGAGTTCCCACGTGTTGGGGTAGAGACTCAGAGGGACATAATCGTATCATGGGAGCCAGTCTTTCCTGTGCTATTCTTGTGATAATGTATAAGTCTCACAAGATCTGATAGGTTTATCAGGGGTTTCCACTTTGCTTCTTCCTCATTTTTTCTCTTGTCACCACCATGTTAGAAGTGCCTTTCACCTCCCATCGTGATTCTGAGGCCTCCCCAGCCAGGTGGAACTGTAAGTCCAATTAAACCTCCTTTTTCCCCCCAGTTTTGGGTATGTCTTTATCAGCAGCATGAAAATGAACTAATGCAAATGCATATGTATTTTAGAAAAATTAAAAAGGAAAATTGCCTTTTATATTACCCACATATTTACCTTTTCTAATGCTCTTCATTTTTTTTTCAGAAGTTTTGAGCTCATTTAATATTAATTCCCTTTAGTCTAAAGAACTAACTTTAGTATTTGTAGTAATATAGGTATATCTGTATATGTCTTTATTTTGTTTTCATTCTGTAAAATACTTTCTGTTGAATACATAATTCTCACTGAATTGATATTTTTCTTTCAATACTTTAAAGATGTTGATTTATTGTCTTCTTGCCTCAATTGTTTCTGATTATTCTCTTCTATGTAATAGGTCAGTTTTCTCTTTCCCATTTTAATATTATCTGTCTTTGTTTTTCAGAAGTTTGACTATGCTGTGCCTAAGTTTGGTATTGTTCTACTTAAACTGCTTGGGGTTTACTGAACTTCTTAAATCTATAAATTTGTGTCTTTCACCACACTGGGGGAAAACTTTGGCCATTATTTCTTCTGCCTCATTCTCTCTCTGCTCTCATTCTTGGTTTGAAGACATTGTATTACAACTTTTGATATCAATGATCAGCTTCCTGAAGCACTGTTATTTTTTTCAGTCTTTTTCTATCATCTTTTTAGATATGTTATTTTTATCTCTCTTGAAGTTTACAGATTCTTCAGTCATTTTATTCTGATATTAAGTTCAAATATACAATATTAGATATTTTAATTTTTACTTTTAGAATTTCCATTTGGTTTTTCTTTTATAATTTCCATTTCTTGGTAATATATCTTCTATATTCACTCATTACAAGCCATTTTTTCCCTTTACATTATGAGACTATTTTTAAATATGGTGAATATTTTTAAATAGTGTGAGTTAATTCCAACATCTTTGTCATCTTCAGCTCATTCTCCCTTGATTTTATTCCCCTGAAAATTGCTTGTATTTTTCTGTTTCTTCTACTATCTAGTAATTTTTTACCATATCCTTTACATTATCAATGTTATACCACTTCTTGGGATTCTGTTAAATTCATCTGAAGAGTGTTGGATTTTGTGTATTTGTTGTAACAGGGAATTAACTTAGATTCAAAGCTGCTGTTTTTGTGCAGCAGCTTAAATTTTTGTTAAGTTCTTTTAATCTTATATAGGCTGGAGTCTGTTCATGCATATGTGATTTGGGGTTCAGTCAGAAATTTGGGGAGAGCTTATTTACACATTTTTGTGCATTGCCTTTATAGTTCTCTCCTCTCCAGGATTCCCCCTTATGAAACTTTTAGTAGCTGAAGTAGCCGCTCTTCAAGTCAGAAAGTCAAGATTTTTTAACAGAGTTTTTACTTATCTCCATGACTCACAATATAGTCGACACACATACATATACACAAATACACACTGAAACTCACCAGTGCCATTCTCTTCTTCCAATAATTGACAACCCTATAGAATCTTCCACTGGTTATATTTCAGTCCTTTTGAGCAGTTGTTTCTTAAATTTTGTCCTGTGTTTATAGTTATCTGTAAGAGGTTCAGTACAATAAGATTCAGTACAATAAGAGCTTATCTAGTCATTACTAAAGTTAAAAATTAAACCCTGCAAATATATTTTAACCACTTGGTATACATATATAATACTTAAAGAGACAATAGAAAGAAGGGGCTTTTGGGAAGAAATCTTAAGATTGTGATTTTTTTGGAAATAAATATTTATGGGAGGCATGAATGATGATTTATATTTCTTTGAGCTTCTAATAAATAACCTCAGATTGGTTTGTTTTTTATGTTCTAGAAATAACATGTATAACTTTCCTAGTGCCACTTATCACCCTTCTATTTTATTAGTGTATCATCAAACCAGTCACTGAACATTTACAGGTTTTAAAAGACAATATATTTCTTGTGTGTAGTCTATAACTCATTAAGGAAACAAGATAATAGAACTTGATAGAAGTGTATCTAAAATAATAAGTATTTTCACAGTAAGATCACAGGACACTCTTCTTTTAATAAAATTCATATTCTATCTGACTAAACATTTTCATTATGTTTGGCAAAACCGAAACTAAACAACATTTATTCTCTTGTAGTTTGTGTGTATGCAATATTTATGACTTATGGTAATTTTCTCTTCTAGTCATTCATGTTATCAATAGAAAAACCTTACCAAAATGAGGCAAATATATACGACAGGATAAGGTCAGAAAGTATAACTATCTAAAACTGATACTAACAAAAGTCAGTATGGTGAATAGAGATAGTTTATTTTTGAGTTGATAAGTTTAAGAAAACTTCCTAAATATTATAAATATAACTACTAAAATATCATACATACAATATAATATTTAAATTTCTAATATTTTAATGACATGAAAATGCTTGGAGCACAGCAGAAAGAGAATGTAACATAAGAATTTCTGGCTTTTTGTGTTATTTTCTAGAAAGACAATGAGCTTCAGACATACATTTTTCAACCACTTTACAGAAATTATATGTATACGAACATTGCGATATGAAGCTGTCTTAGCTTGTTAACACCTATTATAATGACCATCACATTCATTCTGCCTGCATGCCTCCATGCAATCTGCCAGTTCATTCACATCTGCTTGTCAGTTTTATGGGGTTTTTTGCAAAATTAACTTTGAGATTTTGAATAGCCATTTCCTGTGAATTTAGATAGTGTTTATCAGTCCTTTAAAATCCAATCATACCTAATGTTTATGTCTGCAGAGCTTTGAACCATGTATTATACTATGGGAATTCTATTCGTTTGTGACCAGTCTGCTGCTCACTACACCCAAAGCACAAAGCAAAATAGGTTAGCCTTTATTTATAGAATCTTTACATTCCTTAATATCCATCCTAACAATCTGGATGTACACATTTTGGCATAATCTGTTAACAAACAAATTAATGATGCCCTCCCCCCAAAAAAACACACCTTTGAAATAAGAATAATTTAAATGTTTATTCATTCATTGGCCTCAAATTTCTGCAGATCACCTGATGTCAGGAGTTTGAGACCATCTGGCCAACATGATAAAACCCTATCTCTACTAAAAATACAAAAATTAGCTGGGTGTGGTGGCACACGCCTGTAATCCCAGCTACTTGAGAGTCTGAGGCAGGAGAACTGCTTGATCCCAGGAAGCAGAGGTTGCAGTAAGCTGAGATTGCACCATTGCACTCCAGAGCCTGGACTACAGAGTGAAACTTCGTCTCAAAATATTAATTAATTAATTTATTTATGCTCTAGCTGATGTTTTTTAAAGCTCTTGTTGCTGGAGTGTTTGCGTGTCAAGTATGTGTTTCCAAGTGGGTTGTGTTTATACTATGAAGTCTGAAATAGTTTCTAAGAAGTGGTTTGAGAACGAAGCAGAATTCTGTACCTTTGACTTAACAGAAAATCATAGTGCTCTAATATAAGTCCCTCCAAAGCATGGCTTCAGCATGGCAGTCATCTGGAATTGTTGTAGGGACATGCTAGGCTAAAATGCAGCTAAACCGGTCTTGGGGTGAGAACTTTTCTCTTCCCCATACATAGCAGAAAGCTTACTTTAGTTTTTTTAAGCTTTTATTTACTATTACTTTGAATCCTCTGTAAAATTTATGAAAAATTTCACATAAAAAGTATTTTCTGAGAACAATTTATCCATGTTGGGAAATGCTTACTAGAGATATAAGCACTATTGTTTGTTTCCCTGGTCTTATAAAGTAATTCAGCAGAATTGCTTTTTGGGGGGATTCTTTCCTTTGTTTCCACTCCAATGGAAAGAAGGCACCAGAGAGTGAAATCCTATTATCTGATTGATGAGATTTTGTTCAGGCTGTGACAGTGCATAACTCCTCTCATTGCCCTATCTGTTGACCCCCCAGAGAGGCTAAAAATAGCACAACCTTGAGATACAAGTTTTTTGTTTTGTTTTGTTTTGTTTTTTTAACTAGCACTGTTTACAAAAATAGGAACCGTCAGCAGCCTTAGAGTGAAAAGTGAAATGTAACTTGTAGCCAGAAATTAAAAAAAAAAACATTGGTGGGCTCAGATTGTTTAATGAGGCTAATAAAGCAAATGCCATTAGACTTGCCTCCTGTATAAGATGCATAAGAATATTTTGTTTTCCAAACCAAAAACTGAGTCCTTAACTATAGCCTATAATCAACTTTTAAATTTTACTCACTGATTGCAAGCAGAACCAGGGAAGACTTCGATTATTTACAGCTTAATGCTATTCATCTTCCTATACTGGAAAACAACTGCAATTTCATTTTTCACTGATGGAATTGATGGCTTAACCTGTTTTGAAGCACAGAACTTATGTAGTGTTGATTATAGGTCACCAAACCAAATTAAAAATGTAATATTAGGTATTAAAAGGACTTAAAAATAAGTGAAATGAAGATTAAAGATGGTGTATAATTTTAAATTAGTTTTTCTTAATCTTTTATAAGAAGACTAATTCTACAAGAAGTCCATAAATACAGATTTTAAATGGTGTACTTACAGAAAGGGACCAAATCAAGGAGATTTTGTTGGTTGAATTTCTCCACATATTACATTAAATGAATTAAGACAGATTTCGGAATCAGAGGTTTTCTTTTTGGAGGAAAAAAATAAGTTGAATTTTTTAAAAATTTTTTCTTTATCTGTTAATAAGGTATTTCCTAATTTTTTCTTATCAAATCATAAAGATGTCATTTGAGCTGTTTGACTAATTCATTAAAGATAGTTTGTATGTTTAACTTCAAAATGAGAATTAAATCTATTCACTTTTTCACTATTTACTGAATTATATCGGGTAATTTGAGAGTCAACAAAAGTATTATTTGACAGATTTCATAATCGTAGACTAATTAACCCTAAAAAGAAAGTTTAATGCAAAACAAATTAGCAAAAGAGCCAAGAAATATTACTTGAAACCTGATCATTTTCCACTAATATTAATTCATATTTTATTTTATTTCATTTTATGTTTTTCAAAACAGTCTCACTCTGTCACCCAGGCTAGAGTACAGTGGCATGATCTTTGGTCACTGCAACATCTGTCTCCAAGCTACCCTCTTACCTCAGCCTCCCTAGTAGCTGGGAATACAGGGTGTGTGCCACTACACCAACTAATTTTTGTGTTTTTTGGAGCTGTAGGGTTTCACCATGTTGCCCAGGCTAGTCTCACATTCCTGGCCTCAAGTGATCTGCACACCTTGGACTCCAAGTGCTGAGATTACAGGTGTGAACCACATGCCAGTTCCCTTAATTCATATCTTAAAAGAAAAATTTCAAAAATCTCAAGTAAGAGCTTTTTTTGTTGTTGTTCCAGAGAATATATCAGGAAAATCTGAATTATTATTATTTTTACTATTACTATTTTGGTATAGTAAATAAATTATATAAAACCACCACACAATTCTGTTCATTTTGAATGATACCACATGTCTGAGACCAGGCCAGAACTGGAACACACCACACAAGAAGACTAAGACTAAAGCTTATCCTATAGCTTTTAATATAGAGTGTATTTGTTCAGCCTATACTTTATATTAAAACACAACGTCCATTAGACTTACGTTGTTCTATAAATTTTATATTAAAAAGCAATGGAATTTGTCAGTTAATTATTTCATAATTTGTGACTAAAATTTGGAGTCAAGTCTTTCTCTGTGAGTCACTAATTTTACATAATTTTACAAGACAGAGATCTGAGGTGCTTTAGAAAAAAAATCATACCTAAGAACATGTAAGTAGTCATGGCTACCTGGGGAGAAGGGGAACCAGACTGGTCTTCATAGAAACAACTCAGGGCAGGTGCGGTAGCTCATGCCTGTAATCCCAGCACTTTGGGAGGCCATGGCAGGCAGATCACCTGAGGTCGTGAGTTTGAGACCAGCTTGACCTACATGGAGAAACCCCATCTCTACTAAAAATACAAAATTAGCAGGGCATGATGGTGCATGCCTATAACCCAGCTACCCGGCAGGCTCAGGCAGGAGAATTGCTTGAATTCAGGAGGCGGAGGTTGTGGTGAGCCAAGGTTGCACCATTGCACTTCAGGCTGGACATAAATGAAACTCCATCTCAAAAAAAAAAAAAGAAAAAGAAAAGGAAAACCAACTAAATTTCCCTTTGCCCTCAGCCAATTTTCCCTGATTCTCAATCTAAGGGGATTAGTAGAAAACCAACTAGATTATAAATGAGTAAATTTATATTTTACCTAGGCTTTAATTTTTCAGAAAGATTTCTTTGACTTCCAACTTGAGGAAATTCACCTCTCATATATGCCCACTGCTGAAAGATAGCAGGCATCATGCAAGTATTTCTTTGTCTCTCTCTTCATTTGTTACAGTAAGCTAAATGAGGGGGAGAAACTATATCTTAGTCATCATTTACTCAGTTACTCATTTCTCTCCAATTTAGTCAATAAATATTTGCAGACTACCTACTATGTGTAAGGCAATAAAGTGAGCTGTGATCAAAAGGGAAAAGGGTGAGGGGACAGATAACAGATATCAGTAAAAGAAAGATATTAGCAGGAATTTATGATTTATTAGATGTGGGGGAGCTGAAAGCAGCAGTGAAATCTAGGGTGACTCCCAAGTGCCCAATTTTGTTGCTTGTATAGATGGTTGAATTAGTAACCAAATAAGGAGAAGCTTATTGATGATATGATGAGAAAAATAAGAAAACAATTAGTTCTGTTTGTGCTGTATTGTTTAAAATGTCTGTGAAACATCCAGGTGAAAAGGATTGTGAGCATTTGCAGATGTGGGGTTGGATCACAGGAATGTTGCTGGGGCTGGATATACAGCCTTTAAAAGATCCCTCTATGACCTAGAAATAGAAATTCCATTTGACCCAGCAATCCCATTATTGGGTATATATCCAAAGGATTATAAATCTATTATAAAGACAAATGCACACGTATGTTCACTGTGGCACTGTTTACAATAGCAAAGACCTGGAACCAAGCCAAATGCCCATCGATGATTGACTGCACAAGGAAAATGTGGCACATATACACCATGGAATACTTTGCAGCCATAAAAAACGATGAGTTCATGTCCTTTGTAGGGACATGGATGAATTTGGAAACCACCATTCTCAGCAAACTGACACAAGAACAGAAAATCAAGCACCATGTTCTCACTCATAGGTGAGTGTTGAACACTGAGAACACATGGACACAGGGAAGGGAGCATCACACACGGGGGTCTATTGGGGGGGCATAGGGGAAGGACAGCAGCGGGTGGAGAGGTTGGGGGAGGCATAACATGGGGAGAGATGCCAGATGTAGGTCACAGGGGGATGCATGATCTGCACATGTACCCCAGAACCTAAAGTACAATAATAAAAATAAAAAGATCCCTCTAAAAAAGGATGTGGTTGGTATAATCTAAACAGCTGCAGTCAGAGAAAGAGAAGGATCATGCAGGAGATCAAGATACCACGGAGATCAAACAAGGAATGCATATTATAGAACACATGTAAACAGAAGTTACATTGGGATGAAAGGGGATGAGATGAACTACATACAATAATGAACAATTTTTTATCAGATTTATAGTTTGATATGTACGGAATGCCAGAGCTTAACCTGCCTAATATTATACAAAACCCAATCAAGTGACGAGTACTTTTTAACAAGCTGTGTGTTCTTAGACAAGCCTCTTATTGTCTCTTTCTCATGTTTTTTCTTTTTTGGTTTTGTTTTTTTTTGAGACAGTTTTGCACTGTCGCCCAGGCTGTAGTGCAGTGATACAATCTCAGCTCACTGCAGTCTTCGCTTCCTGGGTTTAAGCAATTATCCTGCCTCAGCCTCGCGAGTGGCTAGGACTACAGGCATGCGCCACCACGCCCAGCTATTTTTTTTGTATTTTTAGTAGAGACAGGTTTTCACCATGTTGGCCAGGATGGTCTAGATCTCGACCTCATGAGCCGCCCACCTCGGCCTCCCAAAGTGCTGGGATTACAGGCGCCTGGCCATGATTTCTCTTTATTTGTAAAAATGAAGAGATTTGATAAAATGTTCATAAAGCCGTCTCCTAGCACTAATATATTACATACAGTTTAGAGGTATAAAGGAAAGCATTCTTAGTCATAAGCAATTTCCTAACAAAAGTAAACAAATATAGCTATTATATGTCAAATACATATTTTATATAAGAAAATCACCCATTTGAGGAAATAGTAACTACTGCCATTTTTGGTCTACTAAATGAATTACTTTTGTTATATAACAATTGGGAAATCAAATCAAGAATATCTATGATCCAGATATCAGTGATACTCTTTCACCAGCTAAATCTAAATGGCATGCTGCCATACCCAGGCTTTTAAAGAAAAAAAAAGTTTAAATCTCAATGATTTGATTTCAGATGACCAAAAGGTCACAATCAAATTATTACTAGTCAATAAATATGGTCATGGGAGGAAATAGTCTATTTATTGATTTTTATTCAGCTAATTGAAAAATATTTATCAAAACTCAAGCTTCCTCAGCCAAAGTCAATGTGGATGACTTTCAGAATGTCTTGGTACCATGAAGATCCAAAGATATTAATACATAATAATACGAGGGTCAGGC
Organism: Ateles fusciceps; assembly: GCA_036589455.1. Lineage (NCBI taxonomy): Eukaryota > Metazoa > Chordata > Mammalia > Primates > Atelidae > Ateles > Ateles fusciceps. Next base: position 3,395,360 of record JAZHEH010001040.1, on the reverse strand, counting down.
CAATCAAAAGACAGGACAGAAGAGGAATCATTAACATCCGAAGGCATTTTTACATTGTGATAATTATCCCCATTTACTCAGGTTAATATGCTTTCAATGGAAACATGTGCAATAAACAGCTGTCATGGACATGTGCCACCAGAATAAAAGCTTTTCTCAGCCAGAAAAACAATTGAGAAGTTAGTGAACCAGTGCATGCTCATACCTTAGGAAACCAAATACTTTTCACTGAGCCCATAGACAAAATTAAAGTCGGGAATAATTCTTTTTTTGGTAGGGGGTAGGAAATAATGGAAAGCTTGAAAACATTCTAAAATATTCAAATACGTCCCTTAAATATTTATTCAAAAATTAAAATAGAATCACCTTTTATTCACTGTTCAATTTTTATCAAATCTTGAGTTATGAAAATAAACCACACCGTGCTTTACATATGAGAATAGAAATAAAAGTAGGCATATTCTGGTAATACTAAGTCTTGCGTCCTTAATGAATCATAAAAAGATGCCTGCGGATGTTTTGTCCAAATTTCTGGCATCAACACCCACGTACAAACTGCTCCTGCTCAAAAAAATGCCCTTGCTTTGCCTTGAGTACAGCATTCATATATGTTTGGAAGAAATCTTATTATAGTCCTGAAGGAAGCTAGTAGATAATCTAGTTCATTTTTGAGATTCCAGACAGAACTACAGTTTGTGTATGTGTGTGTTAGTGTGTGCGCACACGCATGTGCGCACGTGTGTGACAGATTCGACTGCATAAACCAAAAAATATGAATTTGTTTCCTAGAATGCAAAAACAAATGTATCTAACCAGTATATTTTAATCCAGAAATGTTAAATTTAAGCATTGGGTCTATAATAAATGAAAAAATTTGATCAACTATCATTCATTTATTTAATAAATATACACATAGTAAATATTTATTACTATAATTATCTGTGTTATATGAAAATCATATTAATGAAATTATATATTTATGTACCTTGGTTTTTGTTAAGCAATATGACATTGCCTGTAAGTGATGATTTTTACCTCCAAAATGACTACTTCATATTTTTATGCTGAATATCTGTTTATCACTGAATAATGATATATGTTAATTCAATAGCTCGTAAAGTTAATTTAATAAAAGCTTATGAATGAAAATAATGGCTTGTAAAGTTAAGCTTTGACTCTGTTATAGAAATAGACACAAATTACATCAATTTACCAAAAAGAATAGTTCTTAAAATCAGAGTTCAGCAAGGACTTGCCCCTCTTGGTGATTTACCAACTGCCAAAATAACAGCAAGCTCATATTTCTTCATAGAAAGTTATTGCCATGAAACTTTTTGGATTAAACAGTTGTTTCTATAACTCTTAAGTAAATCATTAAAAGGTTTAACCTATTTATAGTAACCTTGAACCTTTTTAAATTTAATGTTTTCAGATGAAAGCATTGATCCTTCCATGCTTCATAAAACAGCATCCCACTGGGCAGCGTCATTAGTGACAGTCCTACTGGGAGAGACACCAGTCCAAATTATTGAATGAGGAACTTAATATAGTGATAGATACTTCTAAAGTGCAGTTTGATGTTTTAAAAATGCTTTCATGCATAATGGATGCTTAGTGTACTCAGCTATTTGAGGTGCTGTAGCACTTACTGAATTTTCACATAAATTGCTGCTCTCTGAATAAGACTATTGTACCAGTTTATAAGGCTTGATATATTTTCTACCTTCCAAATGGGCATTCAGCAAACTTCAACAGTATAAAAAGGCAATTTTTCATTTGGTAAAACCAGTTAAGATGCAAGAGTTCGAATTTTGGAGTTGAAGTAACCATTTATTAAAAATACCTAACCATGAAAAAAATTCTGGGGTCTATTGTCATTTGGATAACAAGGATCCCTCCCCTTCTATTCTTCCCCATCCACATCCATTTCCCAGATCCTTATAGAGAGTTATATCCAAGAGAGATTCCAGGTAAATTAATACTTTTTATTACAAATTATGGTTTAGTCTTAAATCTTTATGTGGTTTCTGCCGTTGGCTAGCTGCATAGAACTTCCATCTAATAGAAGGAGTGTACATCGAACATAAGGCCAAGACTAAAATCAAATTTGTGGAGCCAACTCCATGTTTCTTTTTTCCTAGTTTATGTTATAGGTTTATAAGAAGAAAATGAAGTGTTTCTGCCCCCAAGTTCTATGAGCTACACAGGAGGAACAGAGAAAAATAATTGAAAATGGACAAGTAATCTAAGAGCTGTAGGAGATCTCAGAATAGGACTAGAAACAGAAGAGTTATCAAGTTTTTGTTTCTTTCATCAGAAATTATATTCTCCTAGCAATTATGACTTTGTTATGGCTAACATTAGTAACTCTTAAGAGTAAGTGTGGGGTCAGAGAGAGTAGAAGGTAAAATTGAGTTTTTTATTCTAACCCCAAAGATGAGACTACAAAGACTTTCAGCAAGAAAACAAAACCAGTTCAGGAGAACTAATTATATATTAGGGAATGGTTGAGTTGCTGGTTTAAGAAGAGTCTCAGATTAAGCCAACAATGACTGAGGGGCTTTCATGAGAGTTCCTAGATTGAGCTAATGCTACAGTTTGGATCTTTCAGTCCTCCAAATCTCATTTTGAAGCATGATCTCCAATATCAGAGGTGGTACTTAATGGGAGGTGTTTGGGTCATGGGGGAAGATTTTCATCAATAGATTGATGCCCTCCCCTGGGGATAGGGGGGCTGTGAGTGACTTTTTACTTTTGTTAGATCCTAGAGAACTGCTTGTTTAAAAGAGCATGGCACTTTTCCCAACTCTTGTTTTTCCCGTCTCGGAATGTGATCTCCGCACATACTGGCTGCCCTTCCCTTGCTGCTATAAATGGAAGCAGCTTGAGGCCCTCACCAGATTCAGATGCTGGTGCCACGTTTCTTATACAACCTGCGAACTGTGAGCCAAATAAATGTCTTTTTTTAATAAATTACCCAGCTTCACCAACAGACTAAGAAAGTCATCAGTGGTGAAAGAGCTTGAATGGAATGCCATCAGTTTGAATATAAAGGCCAATCCAGGCAGAAATGGAGACCAGGAGAGCTCCATTAAAAACTAAGAAAGCTTTAATATACACATGGGTATAGTAGCAAAGATAGAACTGTGAGGCACAAATAAATGGGGACATTATTACAAGTTTAGATAAAGACATTTTAGCGGAATCTAAAGAAGAATAAATATATTAAACAGCTTTTAGGCTAATGTGTGGGAAAAGAGTGAGTGCATGAATTTCAAAAGACAAAGTGAAAGAGAGAAGGAGGGGAAGGGAAGGGGAGGGGGAGGGGAGACCTGTGATTAAGATAGAGTACAGGATGTTATTAATGCTTGATTAATGTGGTAAACAAGTCATTTCACCTTGCAAAATGCAAGATTAGATTGAACCTGGATGACTTACAATGTTTAAGGATTTAAAAACTTATGATTCATGATATTAAACCAAGTTGAATAAAGGATCTATTTAGCTGCAACAGACTTGTTTAAAGCATGAGAGTTTATCACAAAGATAACAAATTTTTTGTTAAGAGTAGGTTATACAACAAAGACATCCATGAAGGTGGACTGAAGAGTACTAAAGGGAAAAGTTGAGATCCAAGAACATAAAACCCTGATTTCACAGATGGTAGTATGGAAGTCTACCCCCTGGGGAATTTTCTGTTGGAGAATGTTATGCTCAAAATCAGTGCATCTCAAATTTAATGTAGATACAAATCATGTGCAAGTATTATCAAAATTCTGATTCAGTAGGTCTTTGAGGGTGGAGTGCTGACATTTTTATTTCTAACAAGCTCCCATTTGATATCAATTAAGTACCACTTTGTATTCATATCCAGGTATATATTATTTTCTGATGGCTTACAGTAAAAAAAAGCAAATTAACGTATACCATAATTGTTCAGTCAAAAGTCAGACTTTTGGCCATGTTGACAATGATAGTTATCCAGAACTAGTTTTGTATGAGCTGATTCAGTCTATTAAACACAGGATAATAGTTATGATCACATATCATCAAAAGTAGGATAGATAATATTCAACATATTATCAACTTTGGTGGATAAATCTGTGGAGTGTTCAATGCCTTTAGAAAAATTGCCATCCAAAATGTCAAAGCATGTTTTGTGAATATAGTTATATAATTAAATGGGTATACTTTAGATATTTTGAAATTTTTTCTTCCAGGACTTTACATCATCCAAGGAAAAATATATAGCAGAGGGGCCAATGTAAATACACATTTTTATGCTTCCTTTAGGCATAATTCAATAGATTTAATTGTACTAAATGTAAGCTACATTCTCTGAATACTGTCTTGACATAAAGGAAAAAATGTATTACTGTTAAAAATATATAATTGATCTGGATATTCTTTTTTCATATATTACTTGAACCTGTTCATCTATGTCACCATTTAATGATTTTCACCTGTGTTATTTTTCACATTCCAGTTGTGCCAATAACACTTTAGAAAGTAGAATTAATGCTGCTGCTATTAGTTCCTACCACTCAGATCTGATTCCAATGTACATTTTAAGATATTTTGTTTACTCAGCAAAGTAACTAAGAAGTTTGGAGTAGTGAGGCTAAAAAATGTAATATGTCTTAGGCTGCAAGTGGCCTCTCTTGCAGAAGTTTTTCTTTTTTGAGAGTTTCTAGGTTGCAAGTGTCTTCCTTATTGAGGCATTGAAGACAAGTTTTTATAATCTTATATTTTCTAAATATCAACTGTTTCAAGTATCTTCTGTTCCTACCCTGTCACAAACATTGAGTTGATGCCTTGTACTAGAAGAGTGATGTCAAGTGACTGTGCTAGATAAAATATCTGTAACTGTTAAGGGAAAAAAAATGGTATATAAATAAAGATATCTGTTGAGATTTGCTTTGTACCACTGAATCCTCTTAGCCTGTAGTACTTTTGAAAACAGAAGTGAAAGTATTGTTCTTTCTTAAGTACATACTTGTGTTCTATGATTCTTTATTTTCTGTTCATATTTGAAGTATAACGTGTGTGTGTGTGTGTGTGTGTGTGTGTGTATGTGTGTGTTTGTGTGTTATTTGGGAGAAATGGTTGAGAGGAAGGCAGGATATAGATTAGGATTTAGGATATGGTTTCTAAACATTTTCTCTATGTAGAATTAAATTTAAAATACACTTTTACTGGAATGATTTATTCTCCATCAGTTATAGAACTGGACTGAATAAATCTTGGATGTTCTTGATACTTTGAAGATCGCAGTTGAGTAACCATTGTCTTTGACCCTGTCATCCTTTAAATAAAAAATGACTTCTCAATCTCTACCTAAGAACAATCTGCAATTTAAGTGCAAATTAATAGAGAAAAATCTTCTAGTGAAAAAGTACTTGTAACAGAATAATACATACTTTGAGCATCATGAAGGCCTGTGTTCACACATTTGTATATCACAGGATATAACACTACCATGAGAAGATACAGTAAGCATGACTGGGACATTGTAAATATACTTACCATTTGTCAGTCCATTCTCACACTACATAAGGACATACTGAAACTGGGTAATTTTTAAAAGAGAGAGAGAGAGAGGTTTAATTGACTCACAGTACCACATGGCTAGGGAGGCCTCTGGAAACTTACAATCATAGCAGAAGAGGAAGCAAACATGTCTTTCTTCGCATGATGGTAGGAAGCATAAGTGCCAGCCAAAAGGGGGGAAAGCCCCTTATAAAAGCATCAGATCCTGTGAGAACTCACTCACTGTCATGAGAATAGCAGTATGGGGATAACTGCCCTCATGATTCAATTATCTCCTTCCAGTTCCCTCACCATACATGGAGATTATGGGAACTACAATTCAAGATGAGATTTGGTTGGGGACACAGCCAAACCATATCATTCCACCCCTGGCCCCTCCCCCAAATTTCATGTCCTCACACTTCAAAACACAATTATGCCTTTCCAATAGTCCCCAAAGTCTTAACTCATCCCAGCATTAGCCTAAAATTCCAAGTCCAAAGTCTCATCTGAGACAAAGCAAGTCACTTCTGCCTATGAGCCTGTAAAATCAAAAGCAAATTAGTTACTTGCTAGATACAATGGGGGTACAGGCATTGGGTGATACACCTATTCCAAATGGGAGAAACTGACCAAAACAAAGGGACTACAGACCCATGCAAGTCCAAAATCCAACAAGGTAGTCAAATCTTAAAGCTCCAAAATGATCTCCTTTGATTCCATGTCTCACATCCAGGTCATGCTGATGCAAGAGGTAGGTTCCTATAACCTTGGGCAGCTCTGGCCCTGTGGCTTTGCAAGGTAAAGCCTCCTTTCAGCTGCTTTCATGGGCTGGCATTGTCTGCAGCTTTTCCAGGCACACAGTGCAAGCTGTGGGTGGATCTTCAATTCTGAGGTCTGCAAGTTGGTGGCCCTCTTCTCACAGCTCCACTAGGCAATGCCCCAGTAGGAACTCTGTGTGGGGGCTCCAACTCCACATTTCCCTCTGTGCTGCCCTAGCAGAGGTTCTCTATGAATGCCCCACCCCTGCAGTGAACTTCTGCCTAGACATCCAGGCATTTCTATACACCCTCTGAAATCTAGGCAGAGGTTCCCAAACGTTAATTCTTGACTTCTGTGCACTTACAGGCTCAACACCACATGTAAGCTGTCAAGGCTTGGGGCTTGAACCCTCTGAAGCCACAGCCTGAGCTGTACGTTGGCCCTCTTTAGCCATGGTTGGAGCTGCTGGGATGCAGGACACCAAGTCCCAAAACTTCACAAAGCAGCAAGACCCTGAGACCAGCCCACAAAACCATTTTTCCCTCCTAGGCCTCTGGGCCTGTGATGAGATGGGCTTCTGCAAAGGTCTCTGACGTGCTGTGGAGACATTTTCTTCATTGTCTTGGCAATTAGCATTTGACTCTTCAATACTTATGCAAATTTCTGCAGCCAGCATGAATTGCTCCTCGGAAAATGACTTTTTCTTTTCTATCACATCAGGCTGCAAATTTTTCAAACTTTTATGCTCTGCTTCCCTTTTAAACATAAGTTCCAATTCCAAATCATATCTTTATGAATACATGAAATAATGCTTTTCACAACACCCAAGTCACCTCTTGAACACTTTGTTGTTTAGAAATTTCTTCTGCCAGATACCCTAAATCATCTCTGTCAAATTCCAAGTTCCACAGATCTCTAGGGCAGTGGCAAAATGCCACCAATCTCTTTGCTAAAGTGTAACAAGAGTCACCTTTGCTCTGTTTCTCAACAAGTTTCTCATTTCTATTTCAGACCACCTCAGCCTGGACTTCATTGTCCATATCACTATCAGCATTTTGGTCAAAACCATTCAACAAGTCTCTAGTAAGTTCCAAACTTTCCCACATCTTCCTGTCTTCTTCTGAACCCTCCAAACGATTCCAACTTCTACCTGTTACCCAGTTTCAAAGTCACTTTCACATTTTTCAGTATCTTTCCGGCAGCACCCCACTGCCTGGTACCAATTTGCTGTATTAGTCCATTTTCACACTGCTATGAAGACACACCCAAGACTGAGTAGTTTATAAAGGAAAGATATTTAATTGACTCACAGTTCAGTATGGCTGGGAAAGCCTCAGGAAACTAACAATCATGGAAGAAGGGGAAGCAAACATGTCCTTCTTCACATGGTGGCAGCAAGAAGAAGAATGAGAGCTGAGCCAAGGAGGAAGCCCCTTATAAAAGCATCAGATCTCCTGAGAACTCACTCACTATCACAAGAACAGCAGTATGGGAATAACCACCCTCCATGATTCAATTACTAACCACCAGGTCCCTCCCATGACACACAGGGATTATAAAAACTACAATTCAAGATGACAACAGGTTGGGGATACAGCCAAACAATATCACATCTAAACCAGAAATATCATCACTTATGCAAATTTCATATAGCTAAATTCATTGCTGAACAGATTTTTGGTCAGATACTACCAATTCCTTTGTTAATGAAGCAATCTCTTCCCATGGGGTGCCAAAGTAAAAAAAAAAAAAAAAAAAATACATAATTGCCCCCCAAAAATGTAATGATTAGGAGTGATTTCTTTGACAATTTAAATTTGATTTGCAAGATATCATTAGTCTGTTCTTATTTCCATCTAGCAGAGTATATGAATAGACAATTTCAAACTATAACCCAACATATGTCAAATAATTTTGGTGGGTAGCTCATTTGAACTAATATGGAAACTCTTGGAAGATAAAAATGTAATAATATGTTAGCAATGTAATGCTATCATAAATTAGAAATGAAAAAAGTTGTTCTATTTTTGGAGTATTAATTTTTCCTACTGAACTTGTATATTCATTCAGAACTGTAGAAAAAAAAGGAAAGAAAAGAAAAAGATAAGCATAGAAATACAACATTTGTGCTCTAAAATTTCACTTTTTCCAAACTTAATTCCAACCTGACTTGAATATAGTTCAGCCATTGTATTCTACCTAACGAATTTTTAAGAGTGTTTATACGTAAAGTAGAAAAATTATTGTTTTGACTTTTTTCATGTTCTCAGTTATGCAAATTAAGTACTTTAGCTTGATATTTTTTAGGTTTGATACAAATTAAATTTCAACTTATATGTAAATATTAGGTGTACACTTTATATTTCTGTCCTCAGCACTGTAGTATGAGAAAACCTCTATGTTGTATCAGAATCTATGAATTGTACAAAATCAGCATCAACTGCCTGGATAGCCTTTTGCAAATCATTTCACATCATTTGGTCTCTCAGTCCTCATCAGAGAAATTTCCAAAGGCTGGGCCACTAAATAATACCTAAGTTATAAGAATCTATAGGTGTATGACCATGCTTATGTCAATAAAATAGTAATGATGGTGATAATAATAATAATCACATTTATTGAGTACATTCTGATGTACCAGGCTCTGGTAAGCAGAATAATGACCTCCCCAAAGATGACCAGATTCTATTCCCCAGAACCTGAAATATGTTAATTTACATGGCAAAATGATTTTGCGATGTGATTAAGGTTAAGGGTATTGAGATGAAGAGATTATCATGGATTACCCAATCAGGCTCAACCTAATTACATGAGGCCTTAAAGCAGAGCAACTTCCTGGCTACAGTGAGGAAGAGTAGATGCAATGTGACTGGTTTTGAAGAAATGCAGAAAGCAGGACAAGGACATGCAGCTTCTGGAAAAAGGAAAAGGTAAGAAAATGGATTCTCCCATAGAGCCTCCAGAAAGAACCAATTTACTGACACCTTGATTTTAGCCCAAGTGATCCTCCCACCTCAGCTCCCTGACTAACTGGGAATACAGGCACCCATCACCACACCTGGCTAATCTTTTCATGTCTGTAGAGATGAAGTCTTGCCATGCTGCCCAGGCGGGTCTTGAACTCCTGGCCTCAAGTGATCTTTTTGTCTCAGCTTCCCAAATTGCTGGTGAGATTATAGGCATGAGCCACTGCCCCTGGCCCAATGTTTTCTCTTTACCCTTATGAGGTCCCCATTATTCTTATTCTTACTGATTCTTATTTTTATTGTAACTCCCAGATACCTCCTCTCCCCTTGGTGCATTAAAACCTAACTTTCTCTTTACTAATACAGACTGAGAGAGATCTTTTGCCTGGAAGCTTTGAACATTTTATAAACTCCTTACCAAGATAACACCACTTAATCTGTGGTGATGAGTTTGTGAAAGCTATGTGGACTCTTCAGCACTGCATATGATATCACATTCGACATCAGAAATCTGGAGCAACCAGAAAGTAATTTAGCTCTTTGGTTTTCTCTTTGGTGCTGAAAGTCCTTGAAAACACTGAGGGGCTGCTGGTATGTCAGATGCTCTGTAAGTGGAAAACTTTTTGATAAAAACTGCAGTACAAGCAGGACATTTTAGTGTGATGAGCACTAGAAGAACGAACAGGGCAAAATTTGTTTTCTTCCACAAAGGGACAAAAAAAACCATGAAGATAGGTATAGACAGAAGAGAATCTGTGAAAGCTAGAGTCCTGGTTCAAAAAATGACATATTCAAACTCAGGCAATGGGACAGTGAGACAACAAGTTTTAAAATAGATAACAGCAACAGAAATAAGAACTTATTTTTGTATGAAGAACCTGAGGCTGTACTGAAAGTATACAAAGCAGAGTGGAATACATTTTACACAGCAAGCGCTCAGAATCAGTTTATGTCTAAAATTAGCAAACAGGATCAAAGTGCCATTTACTACCTATGGCTGCAAATGAATGCTTAAAGAATGGGTTGATGGTTCTACCTAAAAAGTAAAAGTTAACGGAATTGAAAATCATAGTATTGTAGAATAGGTCTCAGTTAAATAATGCATAGGGATGTTTTACAAAAGGAAGCTAAACTACTTCTGCTTCTTATTTTTTCTTAACTTTCAACAATTGGCTGTTCTCAAAGCCTAAATAGTTTCATTCATTATAAATTTCAAGTGCTTAGCAAGAATGCTGATAGCTTCACTTTAACCGTTTTTGGAAATACGTAGATTTTTTAAATACTCACTTTTTTCTGCTATCAGAAAAACTTAAGGGATATATGAGAAAATAAATATGAGCAGAAAAGGCCTTCATATGTGAACGACTGCACAGCATAACAGTACTTAAGTTCACCAATACATTGTAGTTTCCTATAATTAAATTATTTTTTCACACAGAGGAGTATATCTTAAATTTTCAAATTAGGTATATAATTTTATAGCCAAATCTTTTACTTCATATGGAACCAAAATGCTTAATATATCTTCATTGTATAATAATATTTTATATTGTTGTCTTAAAGCCATTCAGAATGGATGGAGAGTCATCTCCCCAGAAAAGTTAATTCTGTTACAAGAATTTACAGAGAGTTTTGCTTCTTATTTTGTAGTGTGCAAAGAAAAGGAGAAAAATGGGATAAGGATGGAGGAAAAGAGGGAGGAAAGTTAATACTTTGAATGCTAACACTAAACAGGCTTTTACAAAAGCTTTCTGTCCTCCTCAGTCACTGAAGAGGAAATGCCTATTTTGTGTCTCCCTCATTGTCTTCGCTTTTGCTGGACTTGCCGTACCAATCACCACGGAAGTCACTCAGTAGGCCCCCTCTCATTCACTGGTTCTCTGCAAGGTCTTTTGACATTCTTGGTGTTAGGGACATTAACAGAACAGAGTGACTGAGGTAGATAACATTATCTTCAAGTAAATTGCAAGGTCATTTTTTATTAATAGAAGAGTTTCATCCTGAAGAAATTACTTTTCATTCTATTTGGTGCATTGGTGCAGTTAAATATTCTGATAGTCCAATTAAGATGTGTGTGGTGCAAGCGTGTGTGTGTGTGTGCAAATGTGTGTGTGTGTGTTGGAACGTACAGAGAAGAGACAAAAAGAGCGATGAAGAAGTGTAATAAAATTAGTCCTCAAATGTGGAAAGAACTAAATGGACCTTTCCATCTCTTCTTTCATCCTATTACCTCATTCTAACTATTCTTAGCAGGTAAAGAAAAAATGTCTTTACTCTATTTTTGAATTTAATCAATGCAGAATAGAAAGATTATGGTGTCCTTAAGGAAAAGAATTCATATAAAGTGTACTTCTCACCTAAACCCCCAAAACCATAAGAATGTTTTTCTCTTATTTTCTTTAAAAAAGTATAAATCATTTTACTAGGAAAACAGGGTTTTTAAAAAGTCATAGAATATACTTGTTATATTGGGGTTCAGGGTGCCTTCAGCTCCCCTGAAAGGATGTTTCTCCAGGTTCTTGGTCTCCTGTCCTCTCAAGAACAAGAGAGGGGACCACGGCTCAGTGGGCAGTAAATGGTGAACTCAAAAGTGTTTGTAGAAAGTGATTTATTTAGAGAGAGAAAGATAAACTGGAGGAGAGAGAAAGAAACAGCTAACTCTCACCCTGAGTGAGAGAATCCAGAAAGAGGGAATCCAGGAGACGAAAGCAGCTTCCACACTGAGTGGAAGGGAATAGAGAGAGATGGAGTTTAGGAGGGGAAGATGGGCTTCCATGAGACTGTGTGGAAGGGGACCCGAACATGGAGTCCAAAGGGGTGTGGAAGAAGGGGACTTTTAATCTGGTAGAAACTCCCACCTTCCCTAAGACCCCGGGCCAATGAAAGGAATTCCTTAGAAGTTCCACTGGAGTGATTGACTCTTGACCCTTTCCTGCTCCAGCGAAATTTAAACATAAACCACATAAACCGTTAAATCTCCCAGATGGAGAGAGACGGGAGGGGGGCATGGTGCTGGGAAGTTCTTGCCCTTAAAACTATGCCCCCTTGTGGACCCAGAAAGAGAACACATTCTCTCATACTGAAGACAATAACTAATTTTTCTTTAAATAACTAATTTTTCTTTAAATACTATAGAGCAGGAGAGACTTCCTAGCCATTTAGGATGATAAGGAATTTTAAGTTCTTTTTGTGCCTTCATATTTGTATAAATTTCCTAATTGACTAGCACTACAATTTACAAAAATATGAATTGTATAATGCATGTAATTTCTTCAGAGAAAATGCCTTACTGGATGTGTGTTGTACTCTAGTTAGCCTCGCTTATTATTTTAAGTGAAAACAGCATGGGTTGTTAGCAAATAAATTATCTTTAAAAATAAACGTGCTTAGATACTCTCCTGATGTCTACATTCCTCATGGCATAATAAACGCCCATCATGGTTTTGTGGTGACATTCATAGTTTCAAATATTTTGTCCTGCTGTCATCATAAGTGCCTTCATACATGGCAGATTTTGTCCTAAGTTTGCATCTGGAAGATATAGTCACTGAAACCATATGTTATCCATCAGAATTTCTTGGCTCTTACTGTTTGAAAGGGGGAAATTGGACTATCCTTTGTGAAGCACCCACCATGTTTTCTAGGGTAACTGATACCGTACATTCATTATCTACTTAATGGTGAAAGATAGGTACAATTGTCCCCACTTTACAGTTTATGAAGTAGGGAGGTATAGTCGTTAAATATATTCAAGGTTATATGGCTAAGAAGTCTGGTGTCAAGGTTCAAAACCAGGACATTTGAGTTCCAAACTGCTGCTTTTTTCACCCTGGTCTTTATAGTATTCTGCTTCTGTATTCTGTAGTTTCTGGTCACACAAAACATAATGTGAAATGTCAGCATAAGTGGGAAGTTTTCTAAAAAGTAAACGTGTGAATAATGTGCTAAGAAATTCAGGACCCAGATCTCAACACTACATAGAGGAGAATAATGACATTCGTCTTGAGTTTGGTATCCTTGACACCAACATGTTTTGTCAGCCTGCCAAATGTGTGTGTGTGTGTGTTTTAATTATCGTTCTCTTTATTAGTATAATATACTTTTACCTGCCTTGACATCATGTGACCATAAGGTATTAGTTTGTTCCATTTGTAAAGATTCCAAGAGTGTTCTGCTTTTTATAATACTTCAAAGTTTTGTGCTTAGAGCTCTACTCTCCAAGAGAGGCAGATGGCTATTAAGGAATCTAGTAAAAAATTCCAACATAAAAACCTTCAGGGGCACACAATGATCCATTAATAAAACAGAAGTTCAAATGAAAACTTTAGTAACAATTAAGATGACCTTGACTTTTGCTAAATTCCCATTATATTATGAGATACAAGAATGTAATATGAGATACTGTACAATGCCTTTAGTATTTTTTCCAATAGATCTAGTTCCATCAGGAACTGCTAAAACAGTGTGAAAAAATTCTTGAAAAAATTATATAAATATTAATGTCTTTCAGAGTTTTGTCTTTTATATTGACATATGTTCAAAATGATGTATTAGTTCAGCAATACAAAGCATATAACTTATCTCACCTTTCTTTAGGCAAATGAATGACAACAAATTACAACAGTACAATATCACTAGATATATCCTGAGTTCAGTGATTACAATGTACCTAACAAGATAAATAATGTTTTAAACACTGTAAAAACTCCTGCAAAGTAGAATTTTCAAAGCCTTGTGGAGTAGCAGCCCCATATCTTTAGAAAATAATTTTAAATATACGTATATTTTATATTATTTAAAAGCAAGTGACTTTAGGTGAGAGGAGGCCAAAAATTAAGTGAATTACCAATTAAAGCAAAATATCAAACTAGAATGTTAAGTTGTAGCAAAAAAAAAAAAAAAAAAGAAGAAGAAATTATGTGAATCTTTCATACTATAATATTGCCAGTTTAGTAAATAGGCCCAGTAATAAAGTATGTTTTACTAATCCTTTCCAAATTCCAGGCCAAAAATCTCATATAACTTTAACATGGCTTTCATTTCCAATCATGTACAGAAGAGTCTTTTAATCTTATCTTGCTAAGAAAAGAAATATTTTTTGCCTTAAAACTGTGTTCTGTAAAGCAGTCCATGTCTGTCTTTCTACGTACAAATTAATTTCTGTTTGTTGATTAAAATCTGCTGGGGTGGAGAGGTAGGTGTTTGATGTAGTTGGTCTATCAAGTTTCAATGCAAATGATTAAGTAGGGTAAACATTAGCAGGGATGGGAAACAGAACCAAAAGCATTTTCTCATGCTACTCTGGTGGAAAGCTGATGTGTTTTCTAGGCAGAACAGACAGTTTACCCAAAACGATCTCAGTTCAAATATGGCTACCTCTTTCTTCTGTATTCTCTCTCACTCTTTCCAATTAACTCTAGGAATCCTCAGGGAGAACTGCATTTCACAATTAGATTTTAGAACTGCTGTACCCTTAATGATTATGAGTCCCTTTAAACTAATGTAATATCTGCCATCTTTTCTTATTTCAACTTATCTTAACTAACAACCACTTTGTTTTCAGAGCCTCTTTGTAGAAGGTCAGTGTGTAGTAGATTGGCTTTGTTCACAGACTTCTCAGGATCTGCATTGCAGGTTTTTCTTAGAGCTCATATCAGTTAACATCTCCCAATTTTCTTATGTATTACCCTTGATTTACTACCACAATTTTCACATTATTTCACAATACACACAAAAAATTGACATACTTTCTTCATATTAATATACAAAGAATGATGAACTTTTCCTCTAAGGCTTCCTCTTTTCTCATCTCCTTCCTAGCTTCTTTCACTCACCACTTCTCTTCCTTTTTCCTTTTCTTGTTTTCCTAGGATTCTGTATCTTTAAGATACAAGCTCTGTTTGTAGTGACTGTTTAGATGACATTAAAAAATCTCCCTTTAAAACGTTTCCTCTCCAACTACAGCAATTATGGAGAAAATACTGATACCATGTTTAAAGTTTAATAGTAGGAAAATTAATTTTCTATTACTTGCTCCATTGCAGGTCATAGTACATGCACTTGAAATATATTATCTCTATTTCATATCACTGTGCCAAACTTACAAAAACTCAGTAGCTTCAAAATACCACGACTATTTAGAACAAATGCATGGTGGGGGTGTTAATAAAAAGAATGTTGGATTAAGAGTCACAAGAGTTGTTTCCTTAACTCAGTCAGATCCTCAACACTTTAAATTCTCTGGTCCTTAGCTTCTTTAGTTACAGGATGAGTGACTACAACAGGTTATATCTACAGTCATTTATCATTCAAATGTACATCTTGGAATCACTAAACATTTCCTTATAAAAGGGCAATAATGGAAATATTTCCTACAGCTGGAGTCTTCTTATCTGCCAACCTCAACCATTCAGAGCCCAGCCCTGTGGGAAACACCAAGGTTCTGAGCAGCCAAAATAAATGCTGATGTCCATGAACCAAACTTTATTCTCAAGGAAACTCACTGAGCCCCTTTCACAGAGACTGTTTACTCTTTAAATAGAATCTCTTTTAAAGTTTGATTTTGTTGTTTTCAAAGGCCTGGCACTTTAGTGGCAAATTAGAAAGGGACTACTATGAGACAATCACAGAATGGAGCAATAGATGGGAGAGTGCTTTACAGGCTCTGGAGTACTCTGCAAATGCCGGCTGTTATCATTAGCAAGAGTGACTGACAACTGACAGGAATAGTGAGAGAAAAGATAAATCATTTTAAACAAAGCACAGGAATTTCAAAACACGGTTTGGGGTGGGGCTGTTTAGTATATTGGCAAGTAGGTTTAAACACTTCAGTAATTCCTGGAATTCTCATTGAATTATAACATAGTATGTGCTTAAAGACATACCAGTTATCAAGGAGTTGTTATTTACATTCTGAATATCTGGTTTAACAGAGGATGTACTTGGAAAGTGAAGTCTTCAGCATATATAATGGTATTTTGACAGGTGATTTGATTTGACATCAGAAGAGTGTGCAAGATGCTCCAAATGTTCCCCATCTAAAATAATTTAAAGATGAAAGTAAAATCTATAAGGTATAACTAGATTTCAAATGCCTAGAAAGTCATATCTGAATGATGTTGAATACATAAAATATTACCTTAATTTTGAAATGAAGTTAATTTTTCTTATCCATAATGGTAGTAATTGAGATAAATAATATTAATTCATTTTGTTCCCTATTTAAACAAAACAGTACTATGGCCTAGATCAGAATTTCCTTCATGTAACGTGGCTTCTAAGCTCACAAGCTTATTATGACAGTAGTATTGGAAAGACATAAAGCATGGTGCATGCCAATATTCAAAACATATTACATGCTGAGGCAATGCAATAAAAATGTTAAATAATTCTTAAGTGATAGTGGCAACCAATCTAAAGCAAACTCAAGTTACAGCTAAAAACACTTATCAACTGATACAGGGTTAGAAACCAAAATCAAAGTTTGTTCAATGTCAAGTTACTAAAATATTCATTGAAAACTCCAACAGCAAATTAAATTATAAGATGAAAATAAGAAATCTGACATACTTTCTTTTTGCCAGTCCAGGCATAAAAGTAATAGGGGTAGAAATTCCAACTGAGAATTAACTGTATGCTTTTTCTCATATTGGGGAATCTGAACCCTAGAATATTTAAGCCTTATCTTATATCATATTATACATAAATAAACTGAAGCCCAAGAAAGCAAGGTCAAAATGAGGTTAAGAAGAAGCAAGAACCCTGTTTTCTCTAGTCTCTTTATGCTAGTGTTCTTTCAACTATGAGTTAGAAAACAGATATTTTATGTTGAATTTTTTAAAAAGATAGCTTATCGTCTGCTACCTACCATTAGTGGCAGACAGCATTATAAGAATGAAGACCTCAGTGGTTGTCAGAGTCCATGGTCTTCGGCGCTTGAGGTCATGCTTTTGGAAATCATTTTCTAAAGTCGGGGCATTTGAGGAGAGTACAGAAAAGCAAATGAATGGTGAATAGGAAAAAGGCCATCAGCCAGGCAGCTGCAGGTTAGTCAGATGAATTGACTTCCCGGCAGACCAGAGCACAGTTTGCTCAATTACCCTTTTGTATAGCTGGGAAAGAAGGACAGGAACATCAGAGACTGCTATCTCTCAGTTACCAATAACTTTTGAAAGAGATATCTGAAAGACATATAAATGATATTTGCCACTCCCTCCCTGTGTAGGGAAAGCATTGTATGTCAAGTCAAAACTGAAATTCACTAGTAATCAGAGTTAGCAGCCATAGTCTTTGGTCACACTATCACCTAGGATTGGAATGTGTAAACAATAATACCACAATGGTTTCATAGTTTGTACCAGAGCTTTACATGAGGTCCTTAATCTCCTCATCAGTGTTTTCAGAAAGACTTTTGGATTCCCAAATACATTCAGAAACTTCTCTTAAAAAGAAAAATTAGTACTGATTAAAAGGCACAATATTATAGGACTTGTTATTAATATTTTATATTTGCATTTTTTTCTCCAAGCTCAAATTGGCAAGCTTACAAAGCTGAAGAAAACAAACAGTATTTCCTTAGGTCTCTTTAAGTTCCAGCTTTGGGTTTTTCCCTTTCTGTAGTTTATAGTGTGTGGCAAAAAGGGCTTGTATGTGTTAAAGCCAAAATGCATTTTGCATTAACAATTTGCGTTTAGAAATCCAAGCACCTAACACCACCAGAGTTAATATTTGCTTTGGACTGTTCTACTTATTTAGTCTCAAGCTTTTCCAAAGAGCTAACACAAAAAGACAGCTTTCCTATTTGACTAGTGAGTGTGTGATTTCACACATAGTGTATGATATGCTTCTACAGAGACCCAGTATTAGCTGTTTTTCATGTGAGCTGTGTACTTAGTTATGTTGGGAAATGTGAACTTTGTAGCTGAAAAATGCAGCAAACTGACTGAGGCTCATATCGATTCTACTTTTTAAATGTCTCCTGTCTCCTTTTCACTATGCCTCTTTTTCATTCCCACTGCCCTATTTCACTATAAGTACATAACCTAAACACTTTAACATGATTACCTTCCCTGAGTCCCTTTTCCAGCTAGTTTGCCTCCATACTGCTTCCAAAGGTAATTTTCTTTAGCAAAAATCTGACCACTTCACTGCCATCCTGAAAATGAACCAAAAATCATTTTATTGACTCCACATTCTTTACAGAAAAAGTTCAAATTCTTTAAGCTATTATTTAAGGCTTTCAATGTATCACCTCCATTGCTTCTTTCCCAGTTGCATTTCCTTCCATCACCTCCTACAGCCCTTAAACCTCAGCCACACTGGCTGAACACGATCATGTCTTTGCTCTAGCCTTTCTCTTGCATGGAGTTTCCTTCATCCTTCTTTCCACTTGAAGAAATTCTTATCTGTGATGATTCAACATACATGTCCATTCTAGGCAAAGCCTTCTCCAGCCTATTCATCAATCCCTCCTCTACTCCTGCAATATTTGGCATATAATCTCTATTATTCCAATAAATAAAAGCCAAAGAGACATAACTAACATTAAGCACTTTTCATTGTATGAAAAGCACTTTTTAAAGCGACCTATACTTATTAATTTAGTATATTCATAACACTATAAGCATACTATTGAAATTGGAAAACTTTCCTTGTCCCCCTCACAGGGTGTGTGACAAGGGGGAGTGGTCTCGCTTCTTCAGTACCCCACTGCTCAAACCTCTAGATGGGGCATACAGATGGGCAGGTTATGGGGCTCTGAGCCCAGGGCACGGTCTAGGGGTGGATATTTACAGCTCCTGAAGCCCCAGTGGGTGTGCGCTATTGTGTGCTCTTTTAGTTTTGCTGTCTATAGGCAGCTTGTGTTAACCAGCTCAATCAGACCTTCTAGCTTGTCACAAGGACAGAGGGTTTTCTGTCCTTTGTGTACCCGAATAATTGGATCACATGTGGGCTTGGAGAATGAGTGCAAGCTTTTGAGTGGAGGTAGCTCTCAGCAGATGGGGGAAGCCAGGAGGAGGATGAAGTGGGAAGGTTTTCCCCTGGAGTCCGGCGCTCAGCAGCCTAGGCTCTCCTTCAACTGTAGCAGCCAAAGCCGCCTTGTTCTGTTTCTGCCAGTCCCTGGCCTGCCGGCCTGCTGCTGCCGGTCAGTGCGTTCCTCTAACGTCCAGCTGCCTGTATTCTCCCGCTGATGTGCGCCTCTGGGACGTCCAGCCACCTGTGTCTCTGCCTGCTAGGGTCTCAGGGTTTTTATAGGCCCAGGATGGGGACGTGGCAGGCCAGGGTGGTCTTGGAAAATGCAACATTTCAGCAGGGAAACAAAAATGCCTGTCTTCACCTAGGTCCGTGGACACAGACCCGGGGGTGGAGCCCTAGCCAGGAACCACGCCCTCCTCTACCCTGCACTTCCCTTCCCTCCTCCCATATCACTTAAAGGGACCACTCTTCCCTTTCCCGGCACTTCCCTTCATATCATTGTCATTGTCCTCAATTTTATAGGTGGAAAACATTAGTGCATATTGGCTAAGTAACTCATTAGAAGTCACCTAGCTTATTAGTAGCACAGCTTGATTCATCCTTACCAGGCCTGAGGCCAGAGACAATGCCTTAATTGCTACCCTCTGCTGCTAATTGTGTTTCATTTCTATCTTCTAGATTTTTATCTCCCCTGGAAGAGACAGCTTATTTATATTTATATGTTGTATTAGATGGTCCTCACATTGCTATGAAGAACTTCCGGTGACTGAGTAATTTATAAAGAAAAGAGGTTTGACTGACTCTCAGTTCCACCAGCTGTACAGGGAGCATGGCTGGGGAGGCCTCAGGAAACTTGCAATCATGGCAGAAGGGGAAGGGGAAGCAGGCACATCTTACATGGCCAGAAGAGGGGGAAGAGTGAGGGGGAAGCTGCCACACACTTTTAAACCACCAACTCTCATGAGAATGCACTATCTTGAGAACAACAAGGGGGAAACCCACCCTCATAATCCAGTCACCCCTTACCAGGCCCCTCCTCCAGCACTGGGGATTACAATTCACATGAGATTTGAGCAGGGACACAAATCTAAACCACATCATATGCCCAGCAGGAATATAGTATCTGGCTGTTATAGCCAATCAATAGCTTTGTGTCCAGTTTATCTGAATTCATATGAATCAGAGCCTTTTCGATTAAGGAAATTTTATTTTTAAAACTTCATAGAAAAATATTCTTAGAAAAATATTGAGGAATGTTTGGCACAGGTCAAAAAGAAATAACTTATTAAAAATTCTAATGAGATGAATGCTGCAGCTCTTGATGTTTAGCATATATCTTTTACAGTTTCTGGATTATATCAACAATATTAGATAAAGATTTAACCTATACTATTCTTCAAGTACATTTAATTTTTTCCATTCTCAAAAGATTTTATTGGTTTTCCCATATAAATCATTATAAATATTACCATAGCTACAAAGGCTTTAGAATGAACAGAAAATTTCCATAGCTATTATCTTTCTGAGTATAATTGTATCAAGGTATAATCAGTTATTTTTATTGATCCTATGTGTTTACCTTGGTGACTGTTAAATAAGATTTTGTATTGGAAATTTTCTTTGTAGAACAGCTTCCTGTTTTTAAAATTAGAAACGCAAATCTATGGATTTCTACATAAACTCTCTAAAGTTATGCTCTTTACCTAAGAAGTATTTAATATGTCTGTTAATTAAACATGTACTAATAATTATATTTGTGTGTTGAGGCTTCTTGCAATTCTAAAAAAAAAAAACATTTTTAATTGATTCCAGGCTTGGTGTTCTTATCACCTGTTGTAAATACACAGACGGATAGAAGTGTAGCTGAAGAACACACACTTAAAGCATATTTTTGTAGGACTCAAGTGGGAATGAACTTGAAAATTACCATTGGATTTTCAGACAGTAACACAAAGTATTTCAGTCTTTTCCATTTGGTTTGTTTGTATGATTTCCAATTAATTACTTCCTGTGGGAAGCATTGGGAGTTCTTTCAATTATAGATTCATAACAAAATGAAATTCATAAACAAAATGCATGATATAATCTGAAGCCCTGCCAGGACTCTTACAGCTCATCTTTATAATCTAGTATTCCTTTAATGCGTAGGAAGAGTGAACTTTTTTTCAAACCCAAATGACACTATTGTCTTAAAAGCTGTTAAAAATAGCAGAGCCAAAGACGTAATATTATAATATTCAGTTAGGAGAATTTTGAGTGTCATTATCTCCCTAAGCAGTAACCATGAACAAATTATCAAAGACATTATCTCTTTTAAAATGGAAAGATGAACCAAATGTATTAGCACCTCAGTGGGACTGGGAATATGTGAAAAACATAATCATAAAACAGCAATTGCTAAGCTTCAGCAAAGCTACCCAGGACACTCTTGTTCATCAGAGGTTTTGGTGCTGTTGGAACGTCAGCACCTGCTGAAATCTGCCTGGGGATTCAGCTTCCTAGACTGGAATCACCTCTGCTAATGGATGCCAAAGCTTTGCCCCTTGACGATGTTTGTGTCCTCCCCTCTCCCTATACCGGTGAAATTTAGATGAGACTGTCTAAATGTAGAACATATTCCATAGGCTGAAGAAATTATGTTTCAGTTGTTTTTAATGAATACACTATTTTTATCTGTTCTTAGTTTTATGGAAAAAATTAGGTGGAATATAAAGAGCTCCTATATACACCCTACACAATTCTCTGCCTCCCCCACACCCCTGCCCCTAGTTTCCCCTGTTATTAACATCTTTGCATTAGTGTGGTACATTTGTTGCAGTTGGTGAGCCAATATTGATACATTATTACTAACTAAAGTCCCTAGCTTACATTAGATTTTCCTGTTTGTGTTGTATGTTTTATGGATTTTGAAAAACATTTAATAATGTTTATTCATTATCATATCAGAATAATTTCACTGCCCTAGAAATGTCCCATCATTCATCTATTCTTTCCTCCCCCTCCCCTTGAGACACTGGCAACCACTGGTCTCTTTTCTATCTCCATAGTTTTGCCTTTTCCAGAAGGGCCTATAGTTGGAATCGTATAGTATTTAGCCTTTTTAGACTGGCTTCTTTTACTTGGCAATATGCATTTCAGGTTCCTTCATGTTTTTTCATGGCTTGCCAGCTCATTTCTTTTTATTGCTAAGTAAGATTTCATTGTCTGGATTACCACAGTTTTTTCATTCACTTACTGAAGGACATCTTGTCCAAGTTTTAGCAGTTATGAAAAAAGCTTGTATGAACATTCTTGTTCAGGTTTTCAATGCGGACATAAATTTGCAACTTATTTGAAAAGTCATAATTATGAAAAGTCTTTTGATATAGAGGAAAGACACAGCTCTTTAAGTTAGAAAGACTTTAATCTCAACCTTGCCATTTTAGTCATCCAGGACATTTTTATTGGCGGTCTACTGTGCCACCCCCTGCTGTTCTTGGTGTTAGGGATGCATAAAGGGCTACTCTGCCTGTAGCCTGAGTGCCCCACCTCCATTAAAAAGCCTCACTAGACTTCTGGTTCCTGATTTGAAAGATGCCTATCTTCTTGATTATTCATGATTTTTTTTTCTTTTGGAAATTAGAACAGCTGCCATGGACAGGACTTGTATTTCCTGGGAGCAAGTGCCAAATTGCTACATAGCATCCCATTGAGAGAGAAGTGATAAATATGTTAGTTCATTTTCTTTCTAGTCCTTCTAACCTATATGTTTTTAAAAATATTTGCCTAAACATGGAAAGCATTAATATTTCTCAAATAATATTCTTGAATTATCCACAACATAAAATGAAATAAGGACATGGAGTCATTTTTTGTATATCTAATAGTAATGAGAACTGGACTTGTGCTGAGAATTCATTTTGAGCTCTGGCTCCATCACATACTGGCTTCATGATATTGGCTTATTCTCTCGACTTTGCAAGGAGAACAGTTTCTTATTGGTAAAATGAAGGATCATAATATTTTCTGATCATACAGGTTTCTTTGTGTAACATACAGGACTTTTGTGAAGCCCAAATGCAAAATTGTACAAAGTATATAAAAGAATATTGCAAACTATAAAACTTCATAAAACATTCATTATTATTACCAATTACTTTAATGTAATTTCTAGGTCTATTTAATCCTTTATTGTACATATTTAGGCATACAACATGAGGTTTTGATATATATATGCCTTGTGAAATGATTACTACAGTTAGGCAAATCAACATATCGCTCTCCTCACATAGTTATCATTTTTCTGTGTGTGATGAGAGTACCTGAAATCCACTCTCTTTAGCAAATTTCTAGTATACAATACAGTATTATTAACTACAGTCATCATGCTGTAATTTACATTTCTAGACTTGTGTGTCCTATACAATTGTAACTTTGTAGGCTTTGACCAACATCTCCCCCATTTCCCTCATCTTCTCTGCCCCTCCCCCTGTAATCACCATCCAGTCTCTGTTTCTGTGTATTTGTCTTTTCTAAATTCCATATATAAGTATGATTATGTAGCATTTGTCTTTCTTTGGCTTATTTCAATTAGCATAATGTTCTCCAGGTACCTCTACGTTGTCACAAATGGCAGGATCTCCTTTTTTTGAGGCT
Organism: Ateles fusciceps; assembly: GCA_036589455.1. Classification (NCBI taxonomy): domain Eukaryota; kingdom Metazoa; phylum Chordata; class Mammalia; order Primates; family Atelidae; genus Ateles; species Ateles fusciceps. The sequence continues at coordinate 3,371,493 of JAZHEH010001040.1, read as the reverse complement.
GAGTCATATTTTATTGTGTTTGTATGTATACAGACATATGTCACAATTTCCGTATCCATTCATCTATAAATGGACACTTTAGTTGTTTCCATATCTTGGCTATTGTGAATAATGCTGCAGTGAACATGGGAGGACAGGTATCTATTTCAGTATTGATTCCTTTCTTTTGGGCATATATCCAGAAGTGGGATTGCTGGATTATATGGTAGTTCTATTTTACCTTTTTGAAGGATCTTCATACTGTTTTTTTATCATTGCTATACCAATTTGCCTTCCCACCAAGAGTATACAAGGATTTCTTTTTCTCCATACCCTCACCGATACTTGGTGTCTGTCTTTTTTTAATAAGAGCCATCTTAACAGGCATGAGATGATATGTCGTTGCGATTTTGATTTACATTTCCCTGATGATGAGTGATGTTGAGCACCTTTTCATATACCTATTGGCAATTATATGTCTTCTTTGGAAAAATGTCTATTCAGGTCCTATGCCCATTTTTTATCTGCTTCTCTGTGGGTTTTGTTCTGTTTTGTTACTAAGTTGTATGAATTCCTTACATATTTTGGATATTAACCCTTTATCAAGTATATGGTTTACAAATATTTTCTCCCTATTCGGAGGCTGACTTTTATTTTGTTGGTTGTTTCTTCTGCTGTGTAAAAGCTTTTTAGTTTGATATAGTCCAACCTGCTTATTTTAATTTTGTTGCCTGTGCTTTTGTTGTCTTACCCAAAAAAATTGTTGCCAAATCGAATATCAAAGAGCATTTCCCCTATGCATTCTTCTGAGAGTTTTATGGTTTGAGGTCTTAACATTTAAGTCTTAATCAATGTTAAGCTCAGTTTTTGTTTATTTTTTATTTTTAATTTAACTAACCCCCTTACTAAATTAAAGTGGGATTTTTTTTTCACCACATTAATACTGAAATCTTTATTTTCTGGAATTTTATAGTCTACTAATGTCAGTGGGTCAGTATGGTTATGATCTGCCTAATTTCCCCAGATGTTAGGATCCTCTGAAAAACAGATGTCAAAATGGATTTAACATGCAAAGAATGTGTTAGGAAAAACACCTATGAGAGAAAACATGGGGAGGATGATGGGGGGTGGGGAGAATAAGCATACTGCAGAGGAAAGATGGTCCCAAGTGAAAGAGAGAGGATAGGAAGGTTGGTGGAAGTGTTCTACACTGTCGTGCAGTCTAAGAAAGGTTCATCAGAGAATCAGAATATCAGTGAGCTATTGTCAGCCCTCATAGGAGTCTCTTGTCTCCAAGAAACTTGACTGTCTTAGTATAATTGTTGCATTCAGTTATTAGGTGGAAACAGCTGTTAAAAATGTAACCTTAGCATAAATCTGGTAATAGACAGAATGCAGCAGTTGGGTAAGCTATGTTTCCAGCGTTTGGAATCTATGAGGAACAGTTTCATGTTCACTACACTTCACAGAGACTTTTCCCCCTAAATAATAAACAAAAAAATGAATCATTGATTTAATAATGTTTAACTAAGGATGTGAAGAGGAGAAGCAGAGACAGGTGAGACAAGATGCGAATATTACCAAGTGTGGGAAACCAGCTGAATGCAGGCACATTCTCGGATGAGGGGTTCATGTCAGGGTCTAGTAACACTATGCATATGCTCAAGTTCCTGTGTAATCAGTCTGTCGGTGCCATTGGCCTGCTGTAAGTACTTGTTTTCCTTATCCAGTGTTTTTGTTTATGTTTTACCACCTTGTTCATGATAGCTAGTCTTCCAAAAGTTCTTCTGGGGGGTGCATTTAACCATTTCCTAAGTTGCAGAATAAATATGTGACATTAAAAAATTACACTTGGCCTCTAGGGATATAAAATGAAGCTTTCAGAGTTAGAATTTTTGGGAGTACTGGAAAATGTTAAAACTAGAGGCACCTTCAGGTGCAGATTTCATACCCTTAGAAATGATAAAACTACCTTTCAATACAGCTTCCTGTATTTCTCATCTCTACTCATTGCCTTCCTAAATTACCTTGTTCTTCTTCCCATCTTTCCTCCCACTCATCAATTAAGAAGAATGACTGTCAGGAAAAATGGAACACATGAAAAGTTATTGCTAAAATATTAATAGATGTCAGTATGATTCTCTAAGTTCATGCATTCCAGAGTTACCCCTCACTGGGCTACCATTGCAAGCGAGCTACAATGGGCGTGACTCTCCATGCTCACTCAGTCCTTGAGGTGACACACCATCTCTTAAGGCAGAACAATGATTTTATCTTCAGATAGCAGATTATTCTAATTTCCCAAGTGTATACAACTATTTGTTTTATTTTTTATTTCCTCTTTCCTGTGCTTTTCATCGCTTTCAAAAATTTATCTTGGACTAACATTCCTATCTCTCCTTTCTTCTCAAAGCTAGAAAACTAGATCTTATAGTAAGCTGACTTCAGTTCTTAAAGAAAGGAAAAAATACCATAGAAAGCCATAATTTTCTTCCTATGACCTTAACTTATATTGCAATCCCTCCAGGGAGCTGTCAATTAAAAGCATGGAATTTACAAATCTAAGTCTCAGAAATCAGCCAGCAAGCTGCACCAAATATGTGGAAAAACCTATTAAATAGCTTTTTAACCTTTATTACTTACCATGTTTGATTGTACAAATCTGTATCCTCAGGAGACATAGGCAATGCTAATTGCGATTCATGTGAAAAAAAGAGCAAAAAGCTATTTCAACTGATATAAACATTTTTAAGCATGAGGTTAGATCCTTAATATGGTATATACCAGAAGCTAGCATGCTGGACAAGATCACTCAACCAATTCAGAAGCAGAAGCTACTACTCTGCTCATTTAATAGCCCTCATAATTCACTTTTTATCCCTGGTAATTCACTACCTCAATTATAACACAACATTTTTGAACTCTGATTCTAATATTATTGAATATTACTTGAAAAGCTAAAACAATACAATTCATGTAAGCTGTTACTAACAGATGCTTTCTGTGAAAACAATGATCTTATTGGCTAAAAGTCTTTGTGTTGTATTTTTTCTAAAGCATTTTGAGGAATATTCAAGTGATCAGAAATTTGTTGTTTTGGGTTTGAGAGTGTTATCAAAGACAGCTTTGATTTTCTCAAATCAAGAGATCTTTTTGTTGTCATGACATTAAACTATTTGCAGAAAACAAGTTTAATAATGTCACAATAACTGTGAGTTCTTTCTGAAGACAGACTTCATTCTAAACTCCAAAAGTTCCCATTACTTCAGATGATTCCATTAAGATCCTTTGGGAAGCAATTGTGCCTGCCTTTCTGTTGATAATGTTTTTATGAATGCAGTACACTCTTCTTCTTGCTAAAATAATTGAATTGTATTCACAATTTCAACACAACTTATGTGGTGAAATGCACAGCAAAATGTAATTTTTCTTCATTTAAATAGAACTGATACTTTGAAATAGGTAAACCTAGACTTTCCTGCCAGAAAATCTTCAGAGCAGTAGAATCTAAATATATTCATTTTTCCTTTGCATTACTTAACCTGAATTAATATAACTAATATTTCAAATGTTAGTTTCTACAGCTCTGTTAAGCTAGTTCCCAAATGAGTCAACAGGATCAGAATACAGGCGATGCAAGAACTAAATTCAGAAAATCAATCAGGGGAGAGGGGGAGCAGAAAGAAAATCATACTTTTCTGGTTATTTTTATTGTATTGACTAATCATCTGAGGGAAGGACTCTCCTTATATGAGCACCTTAAAGACTCAGCCTCAAATCCTAATTAGAAGTATGATAGTAGGAAATGTCAACTTTATGAACTTCAACTAACACATATTATTAATTACATAAATGTTTTTGAACAAAATATATAGTATAAAGAAAAACATGCTTAAACATTTCTCCTGTTTAGTCCCCTTTACTATGAAAATCTATTTTAAAATAGAGACTATTGTTCTTTTGACATACAAAATCTAAATTTTTGGTTCATTGTATTCTTTCTGCCCATTCCTCCTAAAGCACCCCCTTTCCCCACACACACAGAGCATGAATTATTTTTAAGTGTTTTTATTTAAGTTCATCATCACTTAAGGGCCTGTGCCTTAGCATGTTGGCATAGCCTAGTCAAAAATACTCATCACTTAGGAACGATGACTTGGTAACACAGGGGCTTCATTGTGGGACAAGTATGTGGAATCTCAGTCTCCTCCTCAGAACAAAGAATGTGAGGATCATTGCCAAAGAAACCCTAAAGCCCAGTGCATTTAGTAGCATTTCAAATGTAAGTCTAGATCTGTATACTTTTTTCGATCTATATTATATTCCATTAAAATGCTTTTTAAAGCAAAAATAGCTTTGGGGGGGACAATTTTAAGAAGGGACAATTTTGGGGGAACACTAACTTCAATTCACCACAGTGCTCCCCTCTCACTACCCTGTATCAGTATTCCCTAAAATTTCAAAGAATAGCATAGTAGATGCCTTAAAGTTCATTCCTGGATCTCAAGTTAAGAAATGCTAATGAATCTGCACATATTCTGATTTAAAATTCATGAGGGAACTCAAAAAAGAAAAATAAGGTTTCACAACTTAAATCAATTCTGTTGCTTTTTGATCATTTCTAAATGAGTTTTTTGCTTATAATTTTAAAATGACCCCAAAAGGAATCCAAAAGCTAGTGTTGATGATGAAAATAAAGAGAAAATAGAGATCTAACATTTTATTGCATTTTATTAGAGAAATTTTATGTGCACTTATGAATTTGGGGAAACTGCCAGTCTTAGGACATGTTCCTCATGAAGATCAAAGATCTGTCCGGTAGAAATTGTTATAATAAAAATTGAGTTTGCCCCAAGAGAGAAAACCAAGTGTCACTCAGTGCTTCTAGTGTACTGTGCTATTGAGGCAGTTCCTATCTTCTCATCTATAGAAACCTTAATTCAGTGATGGGCTCAAATGAAATTTCCTCCAAGAGGCTTTTACCAATATCCTCAATCTCATTACTGGCATTCCTTTCTATAGAGTCCCACAGCATTTCGTTTACCAAACCAAGAACCTCATACTGATTCCATCTTGTTTCTTAAGGAAAAGTCCTCGGTATTTTACTTATACATTTTCTTCACAAAGCACACCTAAAACATGCCCTGTGGAAGGTGTCCAAGAAATACTTGATGCATGATTGAGCGATTGGATGATTTTTGAGATAGGCCTTAAAGGAAACATAGTAATCTAAACAGAGTGGATGGGCCCAAGGAACCATAAAAATTAGGTAGAGATGGGGTAAAGTCCAAACTGATTGGGAGAAACTGTTACTTTGCCAGCCCCATAGATCATTTCATGCTAGTAGACTAATAAACTATCAGGCTAAGGTAAATTAAGAAGATAATTTTCTGCACAGCAATGCAAATATCAATAATGTATTTTAAAACTGTGTAAATTTTTCTATGACATAATATGGATTATTACATTGACCTGTAGTTTAATAAAAAGATAAATGTTTAGAGCATTATATTATATAAAGCTTGGAAGTAAAATAAAGATTACCTATCTTAAAACATAATCCTGGGTACTACTAGTAGTTCATAATTTAGTAACACAGGCATTTTCTCTCTAAAGATTATTCCACAGTGCCCCAAGTGGTCGGGGGAAGAGGAAGGAAGAATTACTATTTATCTTATTTGTAGGCCTTACTGGATATATCGACATTATAATATATAACACTTGAGAAAGGCAATGCAGAAAATGAATTTTGAACAAACGTATCCCTACGTCAGGTGCAGCAGACCCAAATTGTCCTCCAACTACCCCCATTTTTTGAAGGAAAATTAACGAAGAAAAAGGAGAAAAAGCCCTTCTTTCTGTTTCACAAAATGACATCAGATTTCATCAAGTATCTTCTTGTCACTCAGCATACCTTCCAAATTACTTGGCAGTTATAGCCCGTTGTATCTCACACACACACATATGCAAATGTACACACAGAGAATTTGCTTTATATATCTCATGACCTTGATGATAATCTTAAACTCTTGTTTATACAATAAAGTATGGGAGAAGTTGAGAGATAACTCTGTGTGATTGAATCATAAGATCTCAGGTTTGAAAAAATATCTTCTTCACCCTTTCAGTAGAACTATGATATTTTATCAGTTTAAATACAATGTATGTGAAATGGATGACTTAGAACATATAGTATACATACATAGATAGTATATATAATTTGTCCTTGATTGTGATACAGGAAGTAGACTTGCTAAAACAAAATATCTCTGTCATTTTTGTAAAGATATTGGGAATCCACTTCCTGAAGTCAGGAATTAATCCCTCATTGTGGTTTAATATGTTCTGTGAGGCAAACAAATTTGATAATAACCAGATATTATTATGTACCATTTCTGCCTCTATCCCTTCATTTGTACTCAGTGATTATTTAGTTCTATGCTAAGCTTCTATTTTAACCAAAATTCCTTTACTGGAAACCCAGTTTAATTGCATGTGAGAAACCAGTGGCTGAAGGTTTAAACCAGTGGTTCTCAAGTGCATATGGTTTATTGGGCAATTTTGCCTCCCAAGGGATATTTGTCATGCCTGGATACTTTTTGGCTGTCATTAACTGGGGAACGAGTGGTACTGTCATCTAATGGGTAAAGGCAAGGATATTGCTAACCATCCTGTAACATACACAGCCCAGCGCTCTCACAATAAAGACTTACTTGGTCCAATAGTGACCAGGTTGAGAAACACCACTATAAACTAGTATTACAAAATATTTGTTTTCTTTAGAATTGTACATATCCTAATTCATTAGTGAAACAAATAAGATCATTATCACGTCTATCTGTCAAAATTAGTCAAAAAATATGAAAGTAATTTCTAAGGATAAACTTCTCATTTCTATCTACCTCCTCTGCAATAGTTCATTTGTTCAAATAAGTCTCTGTAAAATTTTTATGAAACTGGCATTTAGACCTTCTAAGTTCTGAGTCAATTGTAATTGCAGTTAACCCTTTTGTGACACTTAGCAAAGCTAGAGAACTCAAAACTTCTTTTAAGGATGATGATGCTATTAATGTATTAGTGCAATAAATAATAATTAACTATCCTAAATTACAGCATATGCAAATAGACTCTAATTCTCATTCTATTTTCTACATTATTTGATGTTCTTCTGCTTGAAATGTGGTAGCAGATTCTGAATTTTAATCTACCCCAATTCAAATGTCTATATGTCAGGAATGCAAAGAGAATGATTCCTCTGAATTTGGCAATTAGTTTTATGGAAAAAAAGTATTTGTCACCAAAATAGCCAAAGTTACATTTTTATTATTTCAATTAAAAATAAAATGTTTACCTAACTTCAAAACATTACCAGAGTCTGTTTTCAGTACCTCTTTTATATCATTTTCTATACAAAACATATTACTGTAACTAGCTTATGTTTTACGGTCACTTGCTTCAGATTGTATATGTCAGAATTACTAAGTTAAGAAATTTTTTCTCTTTCTGTGCTCACTGCATTGTATTTCCATTAATACTCCTATGTAACCTTTCTAATTCTATTGTTTTTTACCTTTGGCTAATAACCTTTTATTTTAAAATGCTTAAATAATTACTGCTTCTCAAGTATGACACATTTTTATGTCTTACTTGAGACGTAAATATGTGAAGATATGTTAATAGCAACAGTAATAAGTCACAAAAATGTCTTAAATTTATAGAACACATTTAATACAAAATGTTCTAGTCCAATTTAAAGTTTATTTTGACCTATGCTTATACACATAGCCATAACACGTACTGACACACTTGTGCACTCACACATTGGTTTACATTTTACATTTGGCTTCTTAGAGGAAGGACGTCATAGGCATTCTATATTTGCAGTAGAGCCCAGTAATCTCTAGGCTACAAAACCATGAATAATTTAACTAACAAATATTACAGGGAGAAAATCGCAAGGGAATTCTAGTAAGCTAAACTCAATTTTTAGACTTGGCAATTCAAAGATAAAAAGCTCTTTCTTCTATGGAAAGTGTAAACAGACTCACTCGAGCTGACAGGTACTTTGGGGTCTCGCTGACAGTTCATATCAAAGATTAAGACATCACTAGAAATTAGGACGTAATTTATCACTAAATCGAAATAGTGTTTGTAACGACTTTATCCCTAGGGGGCACGAGATGTTAGCTCTCCCACGGATGCAAGACTTCAGTCCTTCTATCAGATGAACTTGGGAGTCAGTATACTCTTACAAGAAGAGGGAAGTTGATTATTATAGCATACTTGAAAATTGATTCTAAACTAAGCACAATTATGGCTCCTAACCTGCCATCCAACTTACTACCATTCATTCTGCCCTAGGCCCATGGAAGGTGCATATGTCTGTAATTGTTAGCTTTTTACTTACTGCTCTCTGTCTAGTGCTTTATCTTATTTCCCTTGTGTTTGTTCTGGTCTTCAGAGTTCTTTCCTAGCTGAGGATTTGGAGCTGTCATTAAAAGACAGAATTCATGAATTTTCAATACTTGAATGAACAACTTTTGCTTTATGATTATCACAAGTGAGGAAAGAGACATTTCATGGTATCATTTGCAAATTAGGGAGCACAAATAATCAATCTTTAATTGCTCTTTAAAGGGAAGGGAGAATGTTCTCTCTTGTCATTCCATCCATGAATTCCTATAAAATGTCTTTGCTGTTTGTTTCTCCTCTAGACAGAGATTGCCACCCAAAATTGAAATCCAAGTTCTCTACACATCCAAGATAAGACATGACTGATTTAGAGTATGTGGCAGAAATGAGAATTTTCGAAATTCCAGTGTTGTCAACTGCTCTCTGATTTTCCAAAATGTTAATTTGATAACCAAAATGGAAAGGACTCCAGAGTCATTTTAGTAGTTGCCCATTAAATGCCAGGCATTGTTTCTGGAGATACAAAGCTTAAAAATACATGGTCTCTTCCCTGTTCTGATTTTACTTTCATCATGCTAATACACTATGTACTTGAAATTCATACAGCTTTAAGACTCATTATAAAATATGATGAATAAATAGCACATTAAAGTTCTATAGGGAAAAGGAAAGAAAAATGGTCTGTGAGAAAAGGCAAAGCATTAAATTCTTGGAAAAGGAATTTTCTTATTTCCCTTTACCTGTCACAAGATTCACTTCATTGGTATCTAAGCTCTGTAAACTGTTTTCACTCCTTGGCCAATCATGAAAGCACTGTTAGTTGCCAAAGGAAGGTATGCTTTTACAATAATAGGAGACAGTTACAGGTGCATGGCCTGACATAAATTAAGGTATAGAAATGGATCCTCTCAAAATTATCACATATTCAAGTGCCTTGTTATAAGCTGATGAAAAAACAAAATACGAAATTACAAAATGGTTTCCTTGGCTTTGCAGACTTCTACCTGTGTAGTGTATGAACAAGTCTTAATATACACAGCAGAAATTCCACATTTAGGAGCCAAATAACAGAGAGAACAAGTAATATAAGGTGTAATAAAGCAATTTCCTAAATGTTATTAGTCTGTATGTCTTAAGCCACCTGTCCAAACCTCCATTATTTTTATTTTAACAAGGTTGAATAAAAAATTTCTGCATTTACAGTCTTATGCTTGGTTTGATGTTAAAAGGGATTATAATTACAGTATGGAAAACACAAAACAATTTTTAAATTATTGAGATAACTTTTTATTACGAGACTGAACATATGATAAGCCATTTGAAATAAACCTCATGTCCCAAATAGTAAGTGAAAATACATTCTCACTGTGCATATTTTTTATTCCGTGCCTTAACAATGCTAAAAATGCTGAAAACTAGTTGTTATGTCGCGTATTTACATGAAGTGCGTGTTCTTTGTTATGTTTTTATTCACTGGGGCAAAGTTCTTAATCTTATATGAAATTTTGGGATACACAGTGATTGATAGATAACAACTGAAAGATTGGATCCTCCCAGTCCTGTTTCTTCAGAAAGTCAGAAGATGGTTTTATTTATATGTTGCAGATTGCCTTCGCTTTGCATTTTAGCACCACCTGGTGGACAAAATATCATTTTTTTTTTCTCTGCTGTTTAAAATAGCCCTTCACACTCTATATCCAATTATGATACACCTTAATAGATATTCAATTGTGAAAGTTCTAAATTTTAAAGATTATTCTAAATAAAATAAAGTTAAAAAATTTGAGATGTTTCCCAAGTACTATTGCCAATTTAAATGCCTGGGTTTTTCTAACCCTCATAAATACATCCAGATTTGAATAGTACTTTACATTCATATACAAAAATTGCTTCTTTCCACATTTTAATTACTTTTTATATTTTTTCTTAATAAAGAATTAAATAAGATGAGAAAGTTTTCTGTACGTACAAAAGTGTGGTTTAAATATATTGTCTCCCAAAAATTCAGATAATCATTTTGTAAATAGCGCTTTATGAAGAATGTTCACACTACAAATTCTTACTATGCTAATATTTTATACAAAATTTTCATTTGAAAATAACAAATGAAAAACACAAATGTAGTTAAAGCTAGTTTTGAGAATTTTAATCTTGATAATCTTTGTATAGTCCCACATTTCTATAAAATATAGTGGAAATTATTTCTATGAAATATAGTAAAAAAGATAATTCATCTGCAGATTCCACTGTCTTCCTTTGGAATATACCACTTACCTGTTCTCTGGTAAAATTGGAGGTCTATAAATTTCAATTGTGTGATATTCAAAAATTGAAAGATTCAGTGACTAAATAGAAAGATGTTTTCAAATGGAAAATATATTCTAGTCTCATATCTTTTGTATATCATTTAAAATAAAACTATAGCAGATGACAATCTTCATCAACATGCATCTTGAAGTTATTTGTCACTTCAAGAAAACATTTAAAATTGTTATCTCTCTCTTTTTCTCTTTTCTTTTCCTCCCCGCCCCCCACCAAAGGTCTTGGATGGTATACTGTAAATTCAGCATATGGAGATACCATTATCATGCCTTGCCGACTTGATGTACCTCAGAATCTCATGTTTGGCAAATGGAAATATGTAAGTGTGACCTACCTGGGACTTGGTTAATTGCCTTTGTTCTTTTAAATATAATTTTTTCTGTGAGTAACTGTGAATTTCAAATTAACCTAAATGCAATACTGAATTGCAGGTACAAATGTAGGAAGGTAAAATTAATGTGTGGAATGTGACGAAAGATTCCTATTTTACATAATACATGATATTTTAAAATAAAGCCAATAAACACATAATTCTTAGAACATATTAGTCTGAAAGATTCCACCTTAAGTGTTAGAAGCAAAGAAAAAGGCAGAGTTCTAGCATAAAATCAGTGGATTATAGGACTGAGCTCAGTGGAGGATGGCAACCTTTCTTCATTGGCTCATGTTCTATATGATGTGGTTATTGCAAAGACAAGATATATCAGTAGATAGAGGCCTTAGACAGTTCTTTGGGCATTAGTCATCAATATCACAAGCTTGATTCTGGCATTTAGTCTTAAAACCTTGTTGATGCTATAGGTCCTTTTTATATTTAACATTGTTGATTTCTTACCATATTTCTTGCAGATAGTGAAATCAAATTTTCTCAAGCATGGAGGTACAAATGGGTCTGGAAATGGAGGGTAGAGATGCTAGTAGGGAAATGTGGAATGGCTAGGTAACTTTGACTAATAAAATACCTCAATTAAATTAATCAATATTAATGAAAAGTGTTTGTATGGTACAATTTCCCAATGCTGGACCTGTACCACAGGAGACTCATGGCAATCTGCAAGCTTCAAGTAGATATGTTTCCCCCGGATACAACAGCAAAATTTAACTAGCTCGTTGAAATGTTAAAAGGTATTTGCAAAGGAAGAGAATTTGATGGTCAAATAATTTTAAAAAGTTTATCACGCCACTTCTCAAAGCCTTTCATATGTGAGATGCATTATGAATTGTCCGAGGGTCATAATTTGATCCAGTTCTTATGTTTATTGGACCATACAACTTTTTTTCCTCAGATATCTCCAAGAACAAACATTCTGCAGAACACACTCTAACAAATGTGTTTAAGTTGGCACTCAAGGAGTGGTTTAACACATTCTTTTAAAATGTAGGTTCTGGTGTGCTCACTGTAAGATTCTGAGCAGATGAATTAATCCCTATTTTCTCATCCATAAAATGAGATAAAAATATCTTCCTCATAGTGTTGTTGTATGATTACATGAAGAAATTGATATCAAAATACCTAGTACTTGCCATGGTAATCATTCAACAAAGTGAACTCATGTCTGTGACACTGCAGAATCCTAACCATACTATGCTCGCGTGAGTGGAAAATGAAAGGAAAGGAAGGTGATAAGGCAGCTCAGCATTTCTCTGTAGCATCCTTCTATTTAGTATTCATTTCACTCAAGGTAACTTTGAACTATTTCCAGTTTCCTATAATTGTAGAAATTTGAAGTTAATACCTTTGAGGACAGAGTTTATTAGCACCCTCAAATACCAAGTGCCTGGGAAACTACCACATAATGCATTTGTTCAATCAAATTTACTGCCAAAATAAATGGATTCAGGTGATGGAAAACTTTTATGATCATAGAAAACTGTAACTACGACCCAGGGAGTAGCGTTCACCTAGGGAGTAGGGTTCACCTAAACTGAAATGGCACAGTGGGCACTGGAAATCAAACAGTAATGGCAATTTTCAAATTTTCAGTTAAGCTAAAGTCTCCATCAGTAAACTGAGAGACATTGGAGGAACTATAACCTCTAAAGTCAATCTTGATTTGCAGAAATAGTATATAATTTAATGTAACACCTAAAAGACAAAGGAAAGTTTTGGAAAAATGAAAGGAAGTAAACACAGAGAAGAAATGGTCTGATTTCTCCTAGATCACATTGTAAACTCCCTATGAATGGAGATCATAGCTTCCTGTTCACTTCTCCCAGCCCTACTCCTGACACCTCCTCTCCATTATCTGCCACAGTGCCTGGTACAGAAGAGGGATGGAAGGCTATAAAGAGTGGTACAGTGTAACCATAATAAGGACAAGCTCTAAGCTCAAATTTTTGCTCTGCTAAGATTTACCAGCCAAGACCTTGGGAAGTTATTTAACCAAACTCAACCTCCATGGTCTACTCTGTAGATGAGGTTAATATTTAAGTTAAACTTACAAGGTTGTTATGAGTGTTAAACCAATCACTGCACAGAAAGCCCAAAGAAAACACCTGCAATATAGTTAAGTGCTCAAAAATTAGTAACTCTTACTTATTGCATAAGGGAATTAATACAGAAACTTAAGGTAATGGTCTAACATACTTTGCATAGTGAAGGAATGACTTAAGAGGAGATAAATCTAAAAGAGTTAAGAAGAATATTATTGATGTATTCAGATATTTAAGTAAACTTTGGACTCGGATATTAACTTAGTAATTGATATTATTAATCCTTAATATTTAATCCTCCATTAGAATGTTAAAATTTGTCATGGACTTTAACATATATCACATTTTATTTTCTCAAAGGTCTTATGGGATACATAAAGGAGGAATTGCCCACTATTTTAGATTAAATTGCTTATTAGGTGAGACAATTTTTGTAGGACCAGAGGAAGAAATGTATTGTATGTCTCAGTGCTCTTGACATAATTGTGTATGCAGAGTACATCTTATTTTGGTGATACGTTTTTATATGAAAGGCTTTTGAACTAATTGTTATGACTCAGCAAAACTATGGATTTTGTTAGTTAAGCTGATTCATTCCTTAATGGATATAATTATTTTACAAGGGTAAATACTGTTTTTCTGTCAAGACTGGTTAAACTATGTATAAATGTCAGCTACATCAGTTTCGGTTAGAGGTGTAGACATTTAAAATATGTGGATTAAAGAATATGCTAATGATAATTGCTCAAAATATCCAAACCAGTATTTGCAGCTCAAGTGTATGCCTGCTGTGATAGTTATCTGAACATCATTTTGTACCTTTGTTTGCATTTATCTATATTTTATATTAAACATATAAAGCCTATGTAAGTTTCAAAACAATTGCCAATTCTATCCTCCCGATGAAGAAAAATCTCATATTCCTAGAGCTCTATCGTTTCAGTTTTACACATTTAAACTAACACCTGTAAAAGATCTTACAGCTTCTCTCTTATGAAAAATTTTCTGTAATCAAATATTTATGTGAGACTTGTATGCAAAATTATTCTTCTTAGGCAAAAAATACAGATATTGGTAGAAGAATATGGCCAAGGAAATGTTGTTGTTTTGAATGTAATCCTGAAACATCTGAATAAGCTTGTGTTTAAAATGTATTATTATTTTAATTTTTAGGAAAAGGCTGATGGCTCCCCAGTATTTATTGCCTTCAGGTCTTCTACAAAGAAAAGTGTGCAGTATGACGACGTACCAGAATACAAAGACAGATTGAGCCTCTCAGAAAACTACACTTTGTCTATCAGTAATGCAAAGATCAGTGATGAAAAGAGATTTGTGTGCATGCTAGTAACTGAGGACAACGTGTTTGAGGCACCTACAATAGTCAAGGTGTTCAGTAAGTAGCCTGCAGCAGTGTCACTGCTAAGTGGGATCGATGGCCGGTACCAGACCATGTTCTTTAGAAAGAAGACTGAACTCTCTGTAGTGTCACTATAGCAGGTATCTATATAAGGGGATTTAAAGAGATCTTCATTCTGCTCATATATACTATCAGCAAGGAAAACAAAGAGGATAAAATTCAAATAGGAGATTAGCAGTAAGGAATTAAAATGATATTCCCTGTTGCTTTGTCATGTAAAAACATCCCCGAGATATGAAGTACTACTACTGATAACTAGCACGTGATCTTAACTTTTACTGACATGTACAAAGAAGTGTTGTGTGATACATGCATACATATACATGTATTTGGGGAACCATATGAAATTGCCATTTTGATACATAACAATAAAATGTAAGCAAATTCAAACTATATTTTAACAGAGGTCTAAATTTTCCATATATATATATCCATATATATAAATATCCTACATATATTCATATACAAATATTGTAGATGTAGATACATTTCCATCCTTACCTTTAGTGGTTATTGATTTAGATTTCAAACAGTATTCACTTCATTTAGAAAACCATTTTAAAATTTTAAAAACCTCACCACACCCTGAATGTGTATGTGGGATACACTAAGGGGAGAAACTAGAGTCGGGATGGAAGAAGAGAAAATTATAGAAGAAACTTGGAATAATTATTATTATAGTCACTATGACAAAATTACTTTGCCTAATGATAGCATATAGTTATTGTGCAAATAGCTGTGCAAATGAATGACTTGAGAAGTTATATTTAAAGTATTTCATCTTTTAAAACTCAAATAAAAAGTCCCACTTATGTTACTTCAAATATTTTAGACACTACAGGGAATAAAAAAAATAGGTCTCAAAACTTTCAGAATGCCAGTCTTTCAGTCTTTTTCAATTAGGGAAGAAGATTTCACTTTACAACTTTTTCCCTCTGCTTTCTGATAACTTGACAGTGCCTAGAAATTATTAAAATAAATAGGGAAGAAAGAAACCCAGAGGGCCTTCCAACTATAGCAAGTAACTATGGATTTTTCCTGTTTCTCTTGTAATAGCCTATGCAACTAAGTAGGTCTGTCCCTCAAGTATTTATATGGACATCAAACCTCCTATGGGCTCATGATGCTGATTCAAAGCATGCTTATATCAAAGGAAACCTTTGTTCCCCAGAAAAACCTTGTAAAAGCATATTACATGTTTCAGTTGATTACCTTTCAGCTTAGAAGGCACTTTCCAGAAACCCTGCTCGCTTCTCGACCGTTTTATGATTCAAACCAAGTACCAAGTGTTTGCAGTCATGCCCATTTCCATAAAACACTCCAAACAGTCTGCATCCTGCATTTGCCAGTGGCCCATCTTTTTCTTTTCTTCTATTTTACTTTTATGTTATTAGAAAGACGAATAGTGCAACTGCTCAGGACACTTTTTCTAAATCAAGTAATCAAAAATTTTTTTGGTGAAGGAATAACATCATAAATAAAACCAGACATCAAAAATGGACTACAGTAGGCACAGAGGTTAAGTCACAGCACTCTAATGGTTATTTATATATTAAGTTGTCATTGTCGGGATTCATTTTTCAGGTGTTAAAATTTTCCTACATTGAGATAGTAGTATACAAGGGAGTTGAGAAAATTCAGATTGTTTCATTTAGAATTATTTGTGACATTTTTCAAAACTTTTTTGTAAAAAAAAAAATGCCATACAGAAATATGAAAAAAATATTCAGTTGGCCTAATTCAGTAACATTTATAAGCTGACTTGGAATATAGGGAATTTCTATAATTGTGAAAACAAACTCACACCCCACCTACTGCCAGCACCCCCATACTCCCTTCTCTTTTTGATGTTGTTGAAAACAAAGTGATTCTCAGAAACAGAATTTGCATTCCAGGCTTTGGGCCAGGGAGAATTTACATAGACAAGTTACACACTCTTGAAAATGGTGTTTTATACTAGAAATCATGAGACCCTCCAAATCCAGGAAAATGAACAGCAGAGCTTAATGGTAAAGACAATGTTTACAAAAAGCATATAGGGACTTTGGTTTGTTTTCTTTTGTTTTCAATGAATTTACTTCGGGTCACTTTCTGTGAAGCAAAAAGCAGCTGTGACAAGGAGACTTTGATTCTCTGCATGTATATATTGCAGTCACTTAAGAGTTACTAAGCCCATCAGTCAGTCCTCTGTTTCCCTCTGTTGAATCACCTAGCAACGTGCACTGTGCACCATAGAATCAACTGTGGTTAATGGGAGCCAGTCTCAGATCAGGTTCCTGCTAATTGCCATCCTCATGAGCTAAGCCAAATTGTTTTTATTCAAACTAGAGCCCCTCATGAATGACCTTGCTATCTTTAATGCAGGTTTGCTTGTTTAGTTTTAAGCTATTCCTCATATGTAAGAAATCATACCTGTAAATCAGCCCAAATCCAAATAAGTGGCAATCTTAGTCACCACTAATCAGCTTTTTTCTTTTAGTTGAATGGCACCAAAATCAAACTGTGTTTTTATTTAGTGCACATCTGAGGTTAATAAAACCATTCAGAAACAAGTGTCAACCTATAAGGTGCCCAAAGATTTATTCTAGTGATTGTGAAAATGTTTAAAAATCAAATGGCTACCCAGAGAGCCAGAAAGCTGTTGATGGTGAGATGGAGCAGTCACTGAGCGGGTCACCAGGAGCCCTTACTTTGTGAGATCTGCTGCTAATTTCTGACCTTGGGCAAGTCACCTCACCAGTCTGGGGCTAAGATTCACTCCTCATCAATAAAATGAATACTTTGGATGAGACGGGAGGTTTTCCCATTTTGTTGCTGGGATCTTCAGGAGTTAATGAAGACAGCTGAGGAAGGTGAGGAGCTATTTCTACTTGATGAGTGAGACTTTGGTCTATTCAGTATTTAAAAGTTTTTCATGATAATTTGTTCATGAAAAAAGAAGGGAGCAGTGGCTCCAGCTCTAAGAAAGCATCTGAAAACCACACCCTGTGCTCATCTGCAAGTCTAGTGTACTCTGGTGGTGCTCTGTGGTATTGCAGACATGGAGTCTGCTTTCATATGGACCAGTGCTTATGACTATGATGGACAGTGTTTAGTGGCTTCACACAGAGGTATTTCAGAGCTTTTATTTGGATTCCTCCCATTTAGATACCATTCTCACTGCTTTATCAGAATTAAGTGCCTCCTCCTAAAAGCCATTCAACCTAAAAAATGTTGTGGGGTGTTGAGGGGGAGAAGCAGAAAATGATCTGTTTAACAAACGAGATCTGCACCATATGTTTCATTTTTATTATTTAACTATAAAAGATACCTTTTGCCCACAACAGTTTGCTTAAAGTACTTCATAATTTATGAGGGGTGATTGGTGACAAAGTACTGGAAGAAGCAGTTTTGAGTCAGCACAACCACTAGCATCTGCCTTCACTTGGTCTCCTCTCTTATTAAATTGAGCTATCCTCTGTGTGGTTTTTGATAGTAATACTAGAACACTGTAAGTGATACAGAGTAGTTGTGCCTTCTTCACTGCATTCTCGTCTTGCTCTGAGCTGGCTAGATGCCAAAAAATATACACTTTTTAGTAGGTTGTTGATTTTTAGATTCTCTGAAGGCTAATGTTCATAGCTCTTACTAGCAATAGTCTCGGTATTAGAACAAAAGGAGCTAACTATTCCAGTATATTTCTTCCTGACCACTCCCCAGCCCCTTACCACAATTTCTTTCTTCTCCACCTATAAAATCTCCTATATAACTCTGCAGATGATATAAAACAAAAAGAAGAGGGAAAAATAAGGGTATTATTTATGAAATGTTTTAATTGGCACTAATATTACATGTGGCTTAACTTTTCACCGTGTATGATCAGACCTTAATGGATATTAGTGAAAACCCTACAGTTTATGTGGTTGAAAGCCACTATCCATAGCACGCTAACACAGGAACAGAAAACCAAATACTGCACGTTCTCACTTATAAGTGGGAACTAAATGATGGGAACACATGGACACATAGAGGGGGAACAACACACACTGGGGCCCTTCTGGAGGGAGGAGGGTAGGAAGAGGGTGAGGGTCCGAGAAAACAACTAATAGGTACTAGGCTTAATACCTAGGTGATGAAATAATCTGTACAACAAACTCCCATGACACAACTTTACCTATGTAACCAACCCACACTTGTGCCCCTGAGCTTAAAATAAAAGTATTAAAAAAAGAAACCATTTCAGTCTTAGCATTATATATCATTGCCAAGATATTGGCACATACTACATGTTGCCATGAATATCAGCTGCCCCCATCTCCAACATGCACATGCGTGCACACATGTACACACACACAAACACACACAGGACACACCCCTTGTAAACTACTATCAGATTTACAATAAACATTGTAGTGTATTTTAATCCCCCTGTTCTATGATTTTAAACTACTGTAGTGTGGCCCTGTTATAATATAGCTTCTAACTACTTAAGATAGCCAGAAAAAGAAAATAAACAAAGATATGATTCTTCCATTCGATAAACATTCAGTTGAGTGATTTAGAGAAATTTAGTCAAGAAGATTCAGAAGCAAAATTTGGCTTAAATCATTGCCCTTGACTAAATTACTTTAATGATGCAAGTAAATTTGTAGCATTGCTTTTGCTTTCAATTCTATACTTGGTTGTGAATCCTTGAATCATGTTAAGATACAATTCACATAGACTATTTTTTTAACACTTTGGAATCAATATACAATTTTGCTAAAATAGTACATGTCCTCTTTTATGGTCCCTCCAACTAATATCCATCAATTGTTACAACCTAATATAAGAGAAAATTACATACAAGATACATAGTTAATATAGAGGGCTTGAAACAAACATTTAAGGAGAAAATGGCTCAAGAAAATGAATTAAGTAATACCATTACATTCACAATACTCACTGTGACCCTCTTTCCAGATAGAAAGATGAATCATAAGGTAAACAGGATTAAACTTTAAGCATCCTTTCATCAGGTTTTCCTATGTTTACTACAGTTTCATTTCATTGAAAAAGTAAGGAATTTTATAAAGCACTTATGGCAACAAAATACACATGACCATGAATAAAGGACCAAAGATTGAAATACAAAAGTGTTTATGATTATGGGTTCTTTGATAAAACATCACAGGGTTTACAAAGCAAAGCAAAGGAATACATTTTCCATTAGAAAAAGAGTATGTTCACAACAGTCTTGATATTTTACTTTGGTGAACTGGAAAGTAGTGAAACCTGGCAAAGCTACCTACCAAATCTGTGTATTTAGAACCTAAACTTATGGAGAGATTTTCCAAATTTCACCAGATATTCTAAGCATAATACTCTTGAAGGAGAAATTAAGAATATTTTGACCTTCTTTTTCTGTTAATTTTGACTCTAGATTGCCCACATACATTAATTGGATATTTTATATCTCTTGAGTTCTCAGAGAGGATTCACTAAATAACTGATTTCAGTTTCCAGAAAACTTTGACTTATTTACACTCCAAGAATTTTCTTTTTGTTTAAATATTTCAGATGCATCCTTCTCTCAAATATATTAGATATTTGCCTTTTTAAAACAGATTCCAAATAAGATTCAGTGTTTCATCAATAACTCAGCGTTGCAATTATGAACATTCATAACATTCTATTAAAATAGCAATAATGTCAAGGTTTACTCTTATGTAACAGACCTAACCCCCCACACAATAGGTTTCCCAGAAATTGGTGTCTATTTTGAGACACTTTTTTTTCTTGGTCAGCTTTTTATCATTTCATGGCCACCATTCTACCAATCAGGTAGCCAGCTGTCACTACTAGTTTGCTTTAATGTTAATCATCTCTGTTGCATCTTTCTATTTTTTTATATTTATTTTTTTCTACTGTTCTATCTTGCTTATGTTTTGTTCGCAATTAGTGTATTTGGAAACTAGAAATCATGATTGTGAAAATTGTATTTGTGGAATTATATTTCTAGAATTAATAGTAAATAGGCCCTCTTATAATTAAAGTGCATGAGTTCAACACATGGGAGGATTTATTATTTTTATTCATTATTCTAATATCTAATATAAAACATATTTATGAAGGGGAAATTAACTCTAGATATTAACCTAAAGAAGGTTACATTTGTTTCTCATACCGTCTAAATATATCCATGTTGCTACCCCAGGAGACAGTTTGTCATTTTCTTTGTTTTCTGTAATGGTCTGGGGAAGTAACATGTCTAATAACTGAATTCCAAATTGAGTAATAATTATACAAAAGAAAATTTAGTTTAGTTTGGTAATGAAAAGTATTAGGTGGTAAACAATAAGACTATAAAAGAAAAAGTAGCTGATTGTTTTAATAGATTTGTTTTTAAGAAAATAATTTTGGTCCATGAGACTCACAAAAATCAATGACAATGAGGCAGTATACTTTTTGTTTAAACTAATCGTTGGAGCTATTTAAAAATTGCAAAATCCATCACTGATAGAAAATAGCAGCTAAGAATAAAATAACTTAAAATCAGTTTAAATAATAAATTGTTGCTACAACTTTTGATCAATTGCTCCTGAAGTCTTGATTAAAATTCATGCTTCTTAGAACTTTCTACATTTAAAATGTTTTTGTCCATCATCTCAGGTTCCACATTTTAAAGATTTCCCCACATTTATGGTTTCATATTGTGACTTGGCTTAAGAGGTAAAGTTAGAGATATTTCAGAAATCTGGGTTTATAAAATTCTTAACCTGCTTTCTATTTCCCATGATTTTAGAGGAGTGCTTCTCAAACTTTATTGTGCCCAAGAATCCCCTAGAAACTTGTTTAAAATGTAGACTTAAACGGGATTTTTTTCCAGGAATTCTGATTCAGTAGGCCAAGTAGGGCTCAGAAATCTTCATTTTCAGCAAGTACCTTTGTGATTCTTATTCATGTAAATTAATACCTTTACTTAATGAACTGGAAGTTGTTGATAAGTAGGAAGTGCTTGTGGTAATCAATTAGAGACAATGTATCCTATATAGGACATTAGCTTCTGTTTCACTATCAAATCCATATTCACTCTTTATAAAGCATTCAGAAAGCATTATCGACATTTTAATCAAAGCAATTACAAGCACTGAAAATAATATTTAAGATAGTAAATATTTGAAGGACGTAGGCCTACAGATTCCCTAAATCCAGATTCTATAATGAAATCTGTTTTTATTCTGTTGCTTATTCTTCTGTATTGGGTAAATGAATTGTTTTTGCTCTAAATCAAATCACAGAAGTCCCTTTTTTCTTACATATATACTTAAAATCTTTCTCTGCTTAACTTTAGAACAACCATCTAAACCTGAAATTGTAAGCAAAGCACTATTTCTCGAAACAGAGCAGCTAAAAAAGGTAAGAATTGTTTTTGATTAATACCTTTACTTAGCTGAGTGTTATAAGTGCCTTCTTCTGACCTTAGATGCCAGGACAAATAAGATAGGCTTTGCTCTTGTGGAGATGACTGTGTTGCAGATACCAGTCAGAAATTATGTGCAAGGCATAGAGGGTACACTATGCTCACAGTCTCAGATGACGATGGGGACATCAAGGAAGGTGGGGTCATTTATGAAGAAAGGATTCTTTCTTATTTGAATTAATGGATTGTTTAATAGAAGGATGAAGCCAGTTGGCATGGTTCATGCGTGTAATCCCAACAGTATGGGAGGCAAAGGTGGGAGGATCACTTGAGCCCAGGAATTCAAGACCAGCCTGGGCAGTATGGCAAGACTTTTTTTATAAAATATATATATATATATTTAAAAGTTAGCTGTGCATAGTGGCACATGCCTGTGGTCCCAGCTACTTGGTAGGCTGAGGTGCAAGGATTGCTTGAGCTCAGGTCAAAGCTGCAGTGAGCCGTGTTTGCACCATTGCATTCCATTGTGGGTGACAGAGCAAGATCCTGTCTAAAAAAAATAGAATGATGAAAGATGAATAGATTTTCTCCAAGCCAAAGGTAGAAAGGGCTTTCCAACTATACGAAACAATAGAATGTGAAAGAGAATGGCGTGTTTGGGAAACGGGAATTTTGGCATTGATCAAACTGGGTGCTAAGACAGAAAGCAAGGAAGGATAGTAGGAGATCAGTCTGCAAGGGCAAAGAAAGGCTGGATCATGACAAATCTTATATTCCATGTAGTGAGTTTGGACTTTATTCCACTGGCAAATTAAGCTATTGAAAGATTGAAATAAAGAGGTAAGATCAGATTTGAACAAAGCATTAGCAGAGATGTGAAGGGAAGCTGTACTAAAGTGGGGGGACAAAGTTGGAGTTCCATGTTGAATAATAATCTCACTTTCACTAACTAAAATATCAAAATTTTCCTTTGTTGGGAGGTGGAAACTCAAGTCCTAAATTCTTTGAGTCAGACTAAATTTTACTACCTAAAATTATTTGATGAATACCAAATATGAAAGTTAAAACATGTTTAAAGAAAGTGAGGGGAATTATAGAGCACAGTAATATATATCATCTTGAAATATACGTAGTATGAAACTGGAGAGGAAGCCCCATTTTAACACCAAATTATTCTTCCATATGAAGATATATGATTCATGGTAATAGTCAATGTTAATAGATTAATGTTATTTGGTTAATGTTAAAAATGAATAGTGTCAAAGTGAATTTGGCAATGCCTTCAAATGAATGTGATTTTATAATAGTGACAGCATCTATTGCACATTTAAAAATGTGCAAAACTATATTTTCAAATAGTTATTAAAAACATCTTAAAATGACATTGTTTTTATACCAGAGAGCATATATTCAGTCTTTTGTCAGTGTTGGAAAATAAATGGGTCAAGTCTCTTTTAGAATAACTCTGCATTGCCGGAGTTTCTGGAGTTTCCAAATTGACAGCCCCTTATTGAACCAAGGTAATAACATTGCCTTTTCATTTTGCAGTTGGGTGACTGCATTTCAGAAGACAGTTATCCAGATGGCAACATCACATGGTACAGGAATGGAAAAGTGCTACATCCCCTTGAAGGAGGTGGGTATGAAGCCAGGAGACAGGGAGTATATTCAGAGGACCTATTCTGACTTCCTTTTTTTCTAGGTATTCTTTAAACCAGTGGTCTCCAACCTTTGGCACCAGGGACTGGTTTCATGGAAGACAATTTTTCTTTGGGCCAGGTTTGGGGGGATGGTTTCAGGATGATTCAAATGCATTACATTTACTGTGTACTTTATTTCTATTATTACATTGTAATATATAATGAAGTAATTATACAACTCACCATAATGTAGAATCATTAGTGCCCTGAGCTTGTTTTTCTGGAACCAGACAGTCCCATCTCGGGGCGATGGAAGATAGTGACAGATCATCAGGCATTAGAGTCTCATAATAAGCATGCAACCTAGATCCCTCACATGCACAGTTCACCGCAGGGCTTGCATGCCTATAGGAATCTAATTCCACAGCTGATCTGACAGGAAGAGGAACTCATACTGTGAGCTGTGGAGAGTGGCTGTAAATACAAAAGAAGCTTCTCATGGTTGCCCACCACTCACCTCCTGCTGTGTGGACTAGTATCAGTCCTGGGGGCTGGAGACTCATGCTTTAAACTATCCAGGATCTAAATATGTTGCCCTCTTTTGAGCTATGACTCTTATGCTCTGTTACTTTAAGTATGTACTAAATTAATACGTGATTTTTAAACATCATTTTTAGGCCTTGTACAGAAGAATCAAGAGCAGAGAAAATAATTTCTGTATATGGCATGATCTAGAAGTTAATTAAAGTGAGTGGGAAATAGGATTCCAGGATTCTATTTCTGTCTCTCTGATTCATGGTTTCGAAAAGACATCTAACCTCACTACATGTCAATTTTCCCTCCTGTTAAATACAGTTAGAAGGAAAGAAACACTCTCAAAGGTGTTGTGCTGTTTAATTAAGGATTGTGATTGTCAGATGAACAATCCTGCCATCAGTGTTCTTTATTTTCTTCAGTGGTGGTCATAATTTTTAAAAAAGAAATGGACCCAGTTACTCAGCTCTATACCATGACTTCAACCCTGGAGTACAAGACAACCAAGGCTGATATACAAATGCCATTCACCTGCTCTGTGACATATTATGGACCATCTGGCCAGAAAACAGTTCATTCTGATCAGGCTGTATTTGATATTTACTGTAAGTAATTCAATATATAATTATGTTATTTAATGTATTAGAAATAATATTCAAATACTATTAATCTTCGTAGGCCCAAAGCTATTACTCTTTAAAGTTCTGCTTCCAATCTGCACCCCAAAAATGATGGCACCCCAAATAATCTCTTCCTCCTTAGGAGATCATAGAATGAATAAACATTTATCCATCCTGTATCTTTCACTCTCTACTTTTTATTTATGATTATCTCTTCTGAATTTCACTACATATTAAGTTCTCTAACTGATCAATTTCTGGATGAATGACAAATATAGACGTATGACTGGCTTTCCAGGTAAGAGATTACCATTTTAATGAAGAGATTTAATAGTGAAATCAACTGCGTAAGTTTGATAGGATGTTGTATGACAAGACATTTTACTTAACTAAATCATGTATTTGAAACAGAACATTTGTCTACAAAGGAATCTTCCTGGTCGTCTGTTCTAACTTCATTATTTTAGTTAGTAAAGTGAGGCACAGAGACTTGCCCTAAATTAGCTGTACGTATTAGAATAGAATCTTTTTCTCCATTGCTGTGCTTTTCTTGTAAGACAGGTGCCAAGATAATTCTAATGATTAGGAGCAAAAATGCTGGCATTCTAGCCCAAACATTATCAATTACAGTTTCCTAAAAAGTAGCTTAATTATTCAACATCTCAGTTTTCTTACTTTGAAATGGGAAAAATATAATATCTGATAGTGTTGTTATAGAGAGTAAGTGAAATCACAAATCAAAACTGGCATGCTACACCACATATTAAATTGTCATTAAGTACTTTATTATTATTACTATATGGTCATTATCACAATATAAACATATCAAGAGCAGAGAAAATAATAAACAAGAGCAGAGAAGATATTTTGGGGGAAAATGCAATAAAGGATTTTACTATGATTATTAATTTATCTAAAATTTTTGTGATACTTGCATGTGTTCTAGAGTAACCTAGCACTTCTACATCTATTTTAGAAAAAAGCCAGAAATGCCTGCTGAGACTTTCAAGAGTTTCACCTTACCTGCTTTTCTTTTTCTGGTTCACTACGGCACAATATCTTCACTTTTATGAAGAATAATTTCACTTTTATGAGAAGTGAAATTCTTCCAAACTTGCCCTAATATTAAAAGGTAGTTTTCCCTTAAACTTGGGAAATAAGTTTCAACTTGATTTAAATGCAAGAAATTAGTATTTCATTATCTGTAGGTTATTTAAGATCAAACTTTTTTTTTTAGGTGAAGGCAAAATTCTTTTTTTTTTTTTTTTTTTTTTTTTTGAGACAAAGTCTCACTCTGTTGCCCAGGCTGGAGTGCAGTAGCATGATCTCGGCTTACTACAACCTCTGTCTCTCGAGTTCAAGTGATTCTCCTGCCTTAGCCTCCCGAGTAGCTGGGATTACAGGCATGTGCCCCCACATCCTGCTAATTTTTGTATTTTTAGTAGAGGTGGGGTTTCACCATGTTGGCCAGTCTGGTCTCTAACTCCTGACCTCAGGTGATCTGCCCACCTTGGCCTCCCAAAGTGCTGGGAAAATAGGCGTGAGCCACCACCCCCGGCCCAGAATTCTTTCTGTTAATAATATTCAATTGGAAATAAGCCATATTGATGTAAGAAGTCACAGTGTATCCAGTGCTCGGTTTCATGGTGAAAACACAAAGCACGACGAAGCAATTTAAGACAGTCCTCACATTCAATGAGTGTACTACTCCAATATTGAAACAAGACACCTGCATCAGAAGGAAATTGTCAATGCAAGGTTGTAAGTGGTAAAAGCCTCAGGAAACTCGGTATTAAGAGTCTTGAAGGCTCAGGTGCCCAATGATAGTGATTCTCAAACTGTAATGTGCATTGAAGAACATGAAGGACTTATTAGAGCACAGATTACTGCACCCTGGCCCTGAGTTTCTGATTTAGTAGATGTAGGAAGTTGCTTGGCAATGGGCGTTTGTAATAAATTCCCCAATGGTGCTAATGCTGCTGATCTGAGGACTCCACGTGGAGAACCACTGCTCTAGGAAGACTTCAGAGAAGAGAAGGAAAACGCTAGACAGAAAGGAGAGACAGACAAGTACATTAAAAAAAAAAAAAAAAAGTGACAAATTTATCTTGAGAAAGCTTGAGAAAAATGTACCAGTCCTCTCCTTTCTTACCCTATTCAATCAGTAATGAGGTTTTGGGGAATCTAGCTCTTTGATCTTTGTGTTTATCTCAATTCTGCCTTCTGACACTGCCTACGTTTATGCCTCCATTCCTCATTGCCTGTATTTCTACAATGGATTTCAAAGTAGTATTTTTCCAATGAATTGCAGAATAGTATTTCTCTTGCCTGCCCACCATTCTCCACTCACCCCCAAATAAACTGCCCTCCAAACTGCTGCCAGAAATATTTTTCTAAAACACAAATGTGGTATAAAATTTCTAGCACATTTACATGTGATAAAAACTTCTCAATAACTCCCTAGAGCTCTCAGATTAACCTCCACCCTCCCCCTACATTGCAATATGCCTTGAGTTTGTTTTAACCATGGTCATACAGTATGTGTCAGCCCTCATCAGTGCCTATGTCCACTGTGGTCTGTTCTACTTTCCAGATTCCTTCTACAGAGTAACATTTACATGCCTATGCACATGCTGTCATTTTCACACCTTTATCATTTAGCAAACACCCACTTATGTGTCAAAACCCAGGTCCAGGGTGAGTTCCTCCAGGAAGCTTCCCAGTCTCATGTATCAAGATAAGTAATAAGAATTATTATTATTGGATCCCTATGCTTGTGTTATATACAGGTTGTATGTGGTCATATTCTTAATTATTAAGTTTGGTGTCTTTACAAATAGAGGAAACATTC
Source organism: Ateles fusciceps (assembly GCA_036589455.1). Taxonomy (NCBI): domain Eukaryota; kingdom Metazoa; phylum Chordata; class Mammalia; order Primates; family Atelidae; genus Ateles; species Ateles fusciceps. Next base: position 3,343,904 of record JAZHEH010001040.1, on the reverse strand, counting down.
ATTGAGGCAGGGTTTTCAACTTTATAATTCCAGTGCTTAAGGCTTACACAATATAGATGCCAAAGAAATGAATAAATGAAGAAGGGCTGTAGGACAGATAAACAGATGAAAAGAAGAAACTTTCAGTAGATACTTTTAGTTATTTTGGAAGGGTTTATGTAGTAGAATCAAAGAGAAGACTCTCACTTGAGCTGGGTTCAAGCCAAATTGTGGATACCAGCCCAAGGAATTTTTATTTTAAATATTTATATATTGGGAATGTGTAATGGCTTTTGAGTATCATTTTAATATTCAAAGCGCTATTTCAGAAAACTGATTGAGAGGAAATATTTATGAAAGAATCCAAAGGAAGGAGACTTAAGTTGAGGAACCAGGTGAAATTTGATGGCATTGCTTCAGGTGTAGGTTAATTAGGACATGGACTAGGGAAGTGTTAGTGAGAAGAGAAAGGGGGAATCAGATCCTAAATATATTGTAAAGTATTAATCATCAAGACATGGTAACTGAATAGATAAGAGAGGGCAAAGGAGAAAGCCAGAGTAATGGGCAAAATGATGATTTACTAGTGGGCAGAGCAAAATTCAAAGTCAGGGGCAAAGGGAGAGCAAAAGCTCATTAATTTTGTGGTAGGCATGTTAGTGGACATCCAGAGAGTTACTGTCAGAATGCAAATGTGTTACATGTACCCTCTGATGACAGATTAGTTCCTCAACTCTCTAATACAAAGCAAAGCTTATTGAAAAGAGAACACAGAAAAGGGGAGTTTTAAAATAGAAAAAGAAGTCAGAGATTGCCATCCCTGGCTGTTCTGGTGTATCAGCCTTGATCAGAGACGTGCCACAGTGACATGCCACAGGCCAAACCTGACCACTAGTCAGAGAAGGGCCAAGTGAGAAAACAGGAGAGGCCCAGAAACAGAAGGTCAGCAGGGCACCAAAACCAGATTTTATTTACTTTTCAACTCACTGGGAACTGCTGGTTAGGAAACTACTTTAGGCAAACCCAGAAAAATAAGAAGTATATTAAATCAATCACTGCTTGACCTCACAATATACTGGACAAATATTCAGAGATGCCCAAGCATAGAGAAAAGGCAGAGAAGCAATCTATAACAACCTTCTAAGATTTTTTGCACTTTATTTATAGAAAGGTAAATAAATGACTGCAAGAGATAGAACAAAGCCTCCAAAACTATGACTTACTCATTTCACTTGTTAGGTAATTAAAAAACATAGGTTTTCATAGATAGATTATTTGTAGTGTCACCAGTTTGGAAATATAGACACATGCTTCAATAATTATTAAGTATTGTGGAAAATACTCTATAAAACATACCTTTGCACTATATGATTTCAAAATTTATTATTCCTTGTATTATCCAGCTATACAACAAATGGACACGTTAGTGGATCACTTGTAACTGCCACCACCACCTCCTTTTATTTCCTGTTTGCTAGATATGGTTCGCTGTATCCAGCATTCAATTTCATTAGCATTCTACTATTGAGCAGTAGCCTGTGCTGAAGCATACCCTTTAGCCCTATTTTGTCCGTAAATATGAACAAAATTGAATGAAAGTTGCATCTTGGCTCCAATGAACAGAACAAAATTACATTTACAGTCTTGTTGATTGTGTCAAAGGTCTCCCTAAGTTCATAGGATTCATCTTTTTTTTTTTTTTAAAGCAGATCTACTCTCCTGCATGCCCAAATCCTTGCTGGAGTTGTTTAGCTCATGTCTCCTCTTTTTATTTCAACTGAAGTATTATTATGCAAATATTATTATGTACAGTAGTATCTAATAGCTTTAGCTACTTGTTAGCTGATTTTTGTCCTTCTAAACTATAAGATTCATATAATATGTAATTAAATTTCCTTATAACAAAGCCATGCAGTTTGATTGTTCCTATGGTCTTCTATACAGAAAATAATTACGACCATTACTACCTCAGTTAAAGACATTGTGCTAAGAAGAAATTGATTTTTATGTAACAGGGTTTCTTTGTAGTTTGCCCTAACTAACATTAGTACTTGTATAGCAAGTAGCTATTAGCTTCAATCCTTCTATAAAAAGGTATATTTAAGAAATTACCATTACTAGTTTCTTGAGAAAATTATGTGTAATTTAGTCATTTACATTGTATGCACAGAGTAATTCGGTGCTTGACAAAAATGGTTAACTTGTGTCTGTGACTCTTACAGATCCTACAGAACAGGTGACAATACAAGTGCTGCCACCAAAAAATGCCATCAAAGAAGGGGGATAACATCACTCTTAAGTGCTTAGGAAATGGCAACCCTCCCCCAGAGGAGTTTTTGTTTTACTTACCAGTAAGTGCTTAAGTATTACTTGAGCTGGATGATTATCATTTTATCCTGTTGTTTGACCTCTAGCTGACATGAAGAATTGCACTTCATGGGTAGATTAAGTGAGAAAAATGTTATTGCTGGGGACAAGAGACACCACCTATAAAATGTCATGTGGAAGCTTTTTCTGCACCTGCCAGTTTTTGCCTTTTTCTCAATGTTGAGAGATTTCAAGAACAAAGAGAAAAAAAACAAGCTGACCACAGGAAACCATAATTGCAAAACCTTAAGGTTTAATTATCCAAATAAGCTGTAAGAATCTACTCTTCAGAAGCAGATAACTACAAAATGAAAACTGATGACAGCGAATGAACTGATGTGGACTCTGAATCTGCCCCCATTGCCCTGAACACACCTCTAACCCTCTGAAACAGGGATTCTGTTGCACATTATATTTAGAATAATGTTATGGCTCTTTTTTGTCATTATGTATAATCTTGAATGCCATTTCCTCAACTTTTCTCCATATCATAGCTGAAGGAATGCTATGCATAGAGGATACTTTGGAAAATTCCTCTCAGATGTGCTCTGCATGTTCCACGGATCTGGAAGCAAACAAGAAGAGAGCTCTGTCTCAGGATGCTTTTCTCTTCCACATCCTTGTGTTTGACATCACTTTCACCTTGAGGGAAGCCATATGTAACTCAATAGTGCATTTTACTGCAGGGATGTGCCTACAAATTTCATCTACCACAGTGCTTGGTAGTACTTAAGAATATCATTCACTACATTATTCAGAAGACTGTATAAGTAATTTCTTTATGCTGATAGAAAACTTTGTTTCTCCTAATAAATTGATTGCTGTTTTGGTTTAACAGAAGGAAAATTTAAAACTAATTAGGTTTCCACTTTGGCTCTCAGGGATGACAGAGCCAAATTTGCATGTCAGTTTTAGCAACAATATCTGCTGAATATCTTTCTTTGTTAACATATATTATTCCTACATCATCTATATTTTTCCTAGTCTTAATTTCTTTTCTTTTTCTTTTGTCATTTTCTTTTCTTCTTCTCCTCTCTCTCTTCTTTTCCCTTTTCTTTCTCACTCTTATTCCTTCCTTTTGTCCTTTTTGCTTTCCTTCCTTCCTTCTTTCCTTCCTTTCTGTTTTTGTCTTTTAATTTGAATATATGGCATATTTCCTTTTAAGCTGCCTCAAATATTTTTGTCAAATTAGGTAAGGCATAAATATAAAAATAAAACACTGGACTTTTTAAAAAATGCCCTTGAAATTCGAGCAAAAGCCATGCTGTCAATAAAATAAATGTCATCAATGGAAAACAAATCAGCTCTCAACTTCCTTAGATCCAAAATATTAACGATTTGCCCAGGAATCATATGTTGGTAACAAAAACTATACTCTTTTTATGCGATCAGTGAAACACATTCCCTTTTTTTCTTACCTGATAAAATGCTATCTTCATCAAGAATACAACTGTTCTCATTGCAGCGACCAAGTATAATCATCTGACATTTTGCCTCTATCAAAAGGGACAGCCCGAAGGAATAAGAAGCTCAAATACTTACACACTGACAGATGTGAGGCGCAATGCAACAGGAGACTACAAGTGCTCCCTGATAGACAAAAAAGCATGATTGCTTCGACAACCATCACAGTTCACTGTAAGTCACCTACTTCTTCATTAGCAGCTTCACTTCAAAGGCTTCTAATAGCTTAATGTAGCTATCTTTTCAAATAAATTGCAGGTATATCTTTCTTAAATAATTGGTTGCAATAGATGCAATAGAGAAACAGCATCAGGATAAGCTCAACTTTGGTCCAGATTTGCACTGCAATATTGAAACTTTGCATGGCTCTGATAATCGCAACTTTTGGCAGTGGTAAATCTCCATCTTCTTTCTAAGTGTCTTCAATTTGTGGTGTCAATAAACAATATTCACATGGACCTTAAGGAAACTATATATTTTAAGAAAACATTTCCATGTTCTTGAAGTGCATCAGCTTTGCAGTTGGCCCAGAATTATCATTTATATTACAGAATAATATTAACACCCAAACTCAGGCAATACAAAGTTACTATAGACTCAGTTTTGGGAACAAGAAGTAGAGAAAATTAGAAGCTATTTATTGGTTGACTGTACTCTATATAGAGGGGGTAGGAAATTTCTGGAAACAGAACCATTTGAAAATCACTGTGGACATAACTTTTTAACTTTCAATTTACTTTTGATCTCCAAATACTCCAAAAGTTCTATTTGCCTCAGAGTAACAGAAAAATGCATACATAAATAAGACACTTAACTTCAGTTCTTTATGTCCTAATTCATGACAGTCCATATTATTGATGCACCTGATGAATAATGGAAACAGTAAACTAATTCATACCACACTCCAGTGACACTAGAATTCAGAGTGCTTTGAGCAAATATCAGTCTTGCTTGGAGGTATAGTACAAACTTTCTAATAAGTCCTTTGCACTCAACAGTACCATCAATAAGATTTCCTCTAGACATCATCCACTGCAATCCCTCTGAGTATAAAGAGACTTTAGAAATTGTCTTGAGTACATAGTTATAACTCCTTCATTTGACTCATAATACTTGAAAAACATGTGGGATATGAGCTAAAACTTTGAGAGAGATATAAGGGGATGCACTGGGGGAATAAAGCAACCAGATGGTTGCTTCTGATTGTCTGATGTTGGGAGTACTCCCTTGGGAGCCCTGTAAAAATAGTGGACTGTTATGTTCACAGCTGGGCCATTTCTCCATTTACTCTTTGCTTATGTTGCTTGGGTTTGAATGTGTCTAACATCAGGGGCTAGTTACAGAGAAAGCAGTAGCCTCCAGTATAGCAATATTATCCAGTCCTGTTCCATGAAAATAAAATAAAATAACGAAGAGAGGGAATATAGCCAGCGGATAGAACTGCATGTGGAATAGCTCTCTTTTATCATTGTTCATGATGTCTTTGGGCCAATAATCAATAATCTAGTGCCTTAGAGATGGTGTGACGTGGTTGTGTTTAAGAGACGCAAGGTACATAGGTCTCTAAAAGAAGAAGGCTCTTATTTGTTTACTTGTAGATAAGGCAGAGAAGGATAGATAGCAGATTGACAAAGCGAAAAACTTGGTTACAGACATATAGTGCCTACGTGATTAGCTGTGATGGGGGGTGGGGGGAATTAAACAAAAGTGTGTAAAAGCTTAATTGGATTTTAGTGCATTTAATTAAATTTAAATGCATCTTGGTTTTGACAGGTAGATTGCAACATTGAGTTTTAAGGCTCTATTGCTCCTCAAAAGCTGAAAAAAAGTATTTCAAGTAAATCAACATCTGATTCTAAATTATATGGATACACAGAAATCCTATTTTTACCTACTTATCTTTGATTGCTTGCTTATTTTCCAAAAACAAGATTTGTTTACTTTTCAAACATGTCTAAAGGAAGTGTGGGTAGACAAGCACCAACCCATTCTTGCACATGTTTGCAGAACAGACCGCTCATCAAGTCTCACAGCCTACAGATTCCTAGTTACTGATGAACATTACTATTCTCCTGCCAATATATGCACACAGATTCTTCATCAGAGCCTTCACCGTCCATCATTGTCCCATAAAATTTTTTTAATCTCCTCTCTGGAAAATTAGCTATCAGCTAACAAAAGCTTCTAACTCATCCTGAATAAAATTTTCATCTAAATACAATTCACCCAAATGTCCCAAGGAAACTCCACTTTTCTACGTGATGATACATGGTTTAATATTAATGGGAAACTGAGAAAGCATGCTCCTTCCCTTCATTCATTCAATAGTAGTGTTTGAGAGTCTACCATGTGTCAGGCACTGTGCCTTTATCAGTGACAAACCAAGTCACAATCACTACCCTCATAGTGCTTTCAGTCTAATAGTACAGATGAACTTTAAAAATGATGTTGCAATCAACAAATTGCAATTATAACGTGTAAAACAAAGAAGAAACACGGAGTTCAATGGCAAGTATTCGTACTATAGAAAAAAGACACAACTCCTAGTGTGCCAAGCATGGTCATCTTCAGCCTGGTCTCAATGAATTGTATGAGTTTAACTTCCATGAGTTGTCACCATTCATACCCAATTATTCACCATTGCAAAATCTGCCAAGCTCTCTCATCCCTTTGCCTTTGCTTATGTGACAAAAGTCCTTACATCTTCCCCTATCAAATTTCTTCTCAACCATCAGGGGCCACGAACATATAGTGCTCCCTTTACAAAGCCTTTGTTACTGCTTTGAAACCCAGTTTGGCTCTGTTCTCTATACTTCCATAAGTCTTTGTTTGTACCTCTGTTTCTAGCCTGTCTTTCATCTTTCAACAAATATTTATTGAACTCCTAATCAGTACCAGGTTTGCTACTAGGTGCTGATTTCATGGGCTGTATGTTATAGCCAGTTGAATGCACAGTACCTCTACCTCATTGACTTGTAAGCTCATTATTTATCTCCACATCTCTCATCGGTGCTTGGGATATAGTAGGTATACAATAAATACTTGTTAAAATGAATTGGAATTTTCTCACACAGACTAAGATTTTTATAAAAATTGCTTTTCATCAACTGGATGAGAAATAGCACTTTTTAAAAATATCTGCTGCTATAGTCAATTCTCTCTGAAGAAACATACTACTATTTCATGGTTTTTCGATTTATCACCTGCTGTCTAAAGATACTTGATTTTCCAACATTTATGCCTTAACATCTCTTTTTGTAATATTTACCTAGTCATCACCTTTATTTTCTTCCAAAAGTGACTTAAGACTTTTTTTCTTAAGGTGATAGACCCTAGGGGAATATTGATATCCCCTCAAAATACCAATCATGTTAATACTGGAAATAAATGGATAATCAATTAGATTGACCATTCTCTTGTCTAAACTAGTCTCAAAGCTGGCTTGAAAAACTAGGCTGATCATGCTATAGTCCAGTTATTTCTGTCATATAAATCTGTTCTGAATGTTCAAATGCAGTTAGAAGGAATTTATTTTTTTCATCTTTTCTTCTCCAAAATATTTTGACTATCTTACACTTCAGAGTTAGCATTTTGAACAGATTTTCTGCTTCACAGATTTGGATTTGTCCTTAAACCCAAGTGGGGGAAGTGACCAGACAGATTGGCGATGCCCTGCCTGTGTCATGCACAATATCTGCTAGCAGGAATGCAACTGTGGTATGGATGAAAGTAAGTAGTTTTTTTTGGTACTACCCTGCTGTTTAGATTGATTTCTTTTTAGGTTTCTTATGCACTTTATCTTGTATTCAAGTAGATATATTCATGGATGCATTTGTATACCAGCTCTCTCTCTGTTTCTGGTAGGATAAATAAAATAATAAAATTTTAGAGGTCCTCATCAACAGGGTGGCATCCATAATTGGTGTTCTAAAACTTAGTTTGGGGTGTTAATGTCAATTATGTGTATATACTAACTATACATACACACCACACATGTGTATGCACATGCAAACATAATTATATACCACAGGGCTTGACAATTTGCAGTTTTTGCCTACATTATCCTTACGTGATATTTACAACAGACCTGTGAAATATGAAGATTATTATTTTCCCCACTTTTTCATATAAAGAAATTGATGGGAAGAAACCAGAAAGCTCATAACTGACAGAGATGAGACTCAAGGCTAGGCCTTACAGAGTATAAATACTGTGCCTTGATAAGACACCTGCTTGTCTCTCTTCTGCTGAGACCACTCTTAAGCTCCTGAAAACAGGTTCCACTGCATCAAGAGCTCCTAGGAAGGAATCCCTTTTATCCCTGAGCTGTAGCAGAGCACCTAAAACATACTAGGAGTTAATTCAGTATTTCCTGAACAAGTCCTTATACTCTTGTAATTGAAATGTAGGCCATTGGCTATTTTTTTTAGAGTAAGGAAGTGTGACTCATAATTGGTGATTTGAGACAAGGTTATCACCAACGGAGAAGGTTGTGATTGTGATCCCTCCGCTTAAACCTTGACTAGTATATCCAAACTCCCAGTGCATTTGTTACCAGAGCATGACATGTGACAAGAACCCTTAACCAGTGATGGCTTCAGAAAACACACATGCCGTTTGAAATAGGAGTTGACAAGATTTATCTTTATAAGAAATTGTGGAAAAATATTTTTCTAGAGTTTCTTTTTGATGAAAATATATTGATGAAATTATTTTGTGTTGCTTTACTGCCTGCCTTCTGATCCCTTTTAACACTGGATCCTGTTATTTGCTGTCTTACTCTGAGCTCAGTTTCTTATTCTACTCTCTTCAGCCACAGCCTCATCACAGTTTGTTCACTAAAATAAAGTGCTGCTTCCTATGCTGTAATTTAGCATGATATGTTTGTAGTAATCAGTGATCACAAGGCTAGGCAAGTTCTAGGCAACTAGACTAATTCATAATCATTTGAATACTCATAGCATGTTTTTCTGTAAGACTAAAGAAGCTAAGTTTACTGTGGCTAAACCTGTTTTTACATCAACTGCAATCACTGTTATGAATTAACTGTCATGAACCGCTCATGTATTCAAAATAGATCAGTATTGCCTGATCCTTGGTTAGTTGATTGGGAGTGGAAAAAAATATCCTAATGGACAAAGACCACATAATCTTAAGATTGTGTCTAGTTGCCTAATTAGGAGCATATCAATTCCTGACATAATAGGATTATTTTCTGTATATCAGGTAATTTTTAAAAATTAAATGTTACATTTCCTTCTTTCATAGAAATTGGAATAGAAGCATGGTGGAGAGCATCACATGGAGAGCAGGCAACAGCATGCCAGCTCAGGTCTCTCTTCCTCTTCTAATAAAGCCACCAGTCTTATCATAAGAGCCCACCATGATGACCTTATCTAATCATAATTACCTTTTGATGGCCCCACCTCCAAATATCATCAACATGTGATTTTGGTGGATTAAGCTTTTTACACCAAATTTGGGGAACACATCAAACCACAATACTCTGTAACAGATCCCCTGTGTTAATAACTGTATCAACCGTTTATGTGTTTGAGAAGTGTATGAAATGATTTTCATGCATGTATCCTCATCATTGATTAGGTACCACAAGTCTCCATGTCTGTCAATCCTACATCACCTACATGTACTATAAGAAGTAGGTACTATCAATTGAAAACTTTAAAGTAAGCACAGTACATTATTTGTGTAATTAAGTCCTCATAACAATTTAATATGTATATTATTACCCCACTTCACAATGAAAATTATTTCTTAAAAGTTTATGAACTCTTTCCAAATTATAAATTAAGTAAACAAAAGAGCCTGAAATAAAAATCTGATATGTCTGACTCTAAAACTACAAAAGAAAAAAGAAATCTATTTTTGAAAGCATCTGAAGAAAAAGAAGTTTGCATTTTTATTATTCCCAGAAGAATCGTTTTAGGCTTAATTATGACATAATAAATACATTGAGAGTTTTTATTCTGCCAGGTGAGGTAATTTACTTTTTATTTAATCAGGATAACATCAGGCTTCGATCTAGCCCATCATTTTCTAGTCTTCATTATCAGGATGCGGGAAACTATGTCTGCGAAACTGCTCTGCAGGAGGTTGAAGGACTAAAGAAAAGAGAGTCATTGACTCTCATTGTAGAAGGTAATAAAATACTTGGGCACCAATTCAAATTACTCTTTGAGAATTTTATACTGGTTTCTTTTATGATCTCAGTTCAACATCTCATTTTAATTGTAATGATATTTTAGGCAAACCTCAAATAAAAATGACAAAGAAAACTGATCCCAGTGGACTATCTAAAACAATAATCTGCCATGTGGAAGGTTTTCCAAAGCCAGCCATTCAGTGGACGATTACTGGCAGTGGAAGCGTCATAAACCAAGCAAGTATTTGTCTTCTTGTTATATGCTGCACTTTGTCCAATGTGTTTTTTTTTCATCAGGAACCTACACTGTAGGTTGGTTTGTTACCACATAAAATTTGCAGTACATGCTCAGAGGAAGCTTTTGCTAACCTCTTAATTTTCCCAAAGGAAGAACATGGCTCAAAGAGAAATTTTATCCCTGGGCCATGGAGAATGGAAGAACCCTTGTGTTATGGTCAGTATCTGTTTTTAAAAGAATATAAATTGGGTGTTACTCCATGATCATTCATTCCTGAAATGTGAGTGATTAAAACATTAAGATACACACTTTTCTGCATAATAAGTTCACACATCTGAGTATAAGTAAGCTCCAATACTGTCCTTAACTTATGCACGTTAAGGGCTATTTCTTCTTAAAACCATGTCCTGATGTAGGGATCAACATGCCTATGCAGTGCTAGAGCCAGAATAAATCAGCCTACTTATATAGTGTCTAGAATGTGCCCTTCTGAACAAAAGGGTCATACACCAGACCTTCCTATTTGCACCTTTTTTTATTTTAGTAATAGTAAAGGGTTAAGGATTTATTAACACTACCAGTAATTTTCTCTTATTATTAAGTCTTTGACCATTCCCTAAAAGAAAGATGAGAATCTGGCCTACCACTAGGGATTCAGAACTGTAATCCCAGTAAATTGCCAATCGGCTTGTGTCACTGACATACTTGTTAATTCCATTGTTCTCTACAATAGTCTTTATGTCTCCCTCTTCTCAGTATAATCAGTAAAGGCTTCTCAGGAGCACCCCGAGGTACCATTAGATTATTTCCGTCCTCTACACTTCTTCTAGATTTTGACTCAGCTGAAATTTGAGAAGAGATATATAAAGCAAAGAGCTGCAAATTAATTTTAAGTTAAAATCTCTACTCCATCTGTCCAGGAAAGTTGGGCCACTGTTCCAGCTTATGCCATGCAGTTTTGCAGCGCAAAGTGGATTTTGGCTCTTTGAACCATAGGTGATGCATATGTATCTGCATAACTCTAGGTATGGAAAGCCCCCAGAAGAGTAGGCACACTTGAAGTGAATGACTCCTGGTTTGGTTAAGTGTGATGGGGACATGCACCTGAGAAAGCATGTAAGAGGAGGCAAAGAAGCTCTGGGCTCCTTAAACCTAGGAAAATGCAGTTTTCTTGATTTGGAATAAAGACTTGAACCATCCAAATTGCTGACAACGTACAGATCTATTTTTAGCGTCAAAAATGGTTGTTTCTTTTCTACTCTATTGTTCCTGCTTTCTAGTTCAATTAAGGGATAAGTCCAGCAAAAAAGAACTTTTAGGTACTCGTAATACATACAGACATAGAAAATAGAAACAAAAGCACACAGTAAATATTACTGAAAAGATATAAAGATTTAAAAGACCATCCTAGAAACTAGCAAATATATTTTGTAGAGTTTAAAGTAACAAAAACAAAGATTCAACAAGAAAATCAGATGAAAAATCCTAGTAGGAAATGAAAAAATAGCAGGTAAATTTACTTTGAGGATAAAAATAATAATGCCATTCTTCATTGTCAAGGAAAAAGATTGATTCTGGCCCACTGGGCAATATGTTATTTTTCTTGTTCTAGGTTTGTGCTGATGCATCCATAATCTTTTATTTGTTCCCCTTCTCAGACACATGGTGAATCTGTTATTTTACAACTACAAGATGTCTCTGCCCCTCCTCCACCCCTAGCAACTACAAGATACCCAAAGCATGAGAATAGCTCTTGTCCTCAAGATACTTGCCATGTAGTCAAGGAGAAAGCAAACAGTATAGAAAGAGAAAAATGTAGGGAATGAGTTCATAAGATGACTGAAAAAAGAATGCAAGTACACTATTTGCTCCAACCCTCTTGGGTTAGGAGTCAAATCCTAGGGATGAGATTACAGTAAATTGTATTTTATGTTTGAAGGAATTAAATGCAGCGATTACCCTCATTAACACCTCACAAACATCAGATGGACTTAGCACTCACTGGAAAATCATCTATCTTCTGTATTGACAATCAAAAAATTTAGAAAAAAATGGTTTCACTTACCTATGAGCAAATCATACATACATATGCACTTTGATATAATGATTTAAGATATTAATCCCCACAGTGAAGAACTGTGACCAAATTCATAATTATTCATATATTTATTGATGCAAAATTGGTGATTAAATAGTCACCAATTAATTACTCTGAAACAAGTGTCATCGGGCTAAAATATTGACTAAACCTGAGATTCTATTTAAAAAGAATTTAACTTAATTATTAAAATTCACAAAAGAAACAAAGAGAAATTTCATTATGGATTTACTAATCTTTGTAGATACTGATGTACCTGGATCTGGATCTACGATCTTACATAGCCTTTTGAACACCAGAATGCTCTACAGAGCACGACACATATCCTGTTACAGTCATTATTACTATTTTCTATGCTTTTTAACCCATTTTCATTTCTAAACCCATCTTCTTTCTTCTTTTCCAGACAGAGGAATCTCCTTATATCAATGGCAGGTATTATAGTAAAATTATCATTTCCCCTGAGGAGAATGTTACATTAACTTGCACAGCAGAAAACCAACTGGAGAGAACAGTAAACTCCTTGAATGTCTCTGCTAGTGAGTATTTTATTTCTGGCATTACAAAGTAAGAAAATTTGAAGTTATTCTTCATTAGTTTAAAATCTTCAATTCCATCTTCCTGTACTGCATTATGGTAAGTTTTATTTCTTTATTTTGCATTTGGTATCATCATCATAAGGTTATTTTTTCTTTTTTCCTGGTGTCCATTCTTGTATTATCCTTGTCTTGACAGTTAAATCATTTCATGTTTTATGGGTCAGAGAACTTATCCTGTACAGGAGTAGTTAGTTCCCACAAGCAACAGAGAACAAAAAATGTTTCTTTTATTTAATTCACGTTTTGTGTTCAGAGTAGAGGTAATTCAAAGATTGTCTTAAAACATTTTTGTAACAGTTTTAAATTTTGCAAAATTTTAATTCCCTGTGATCTGTTATTTTGCCTTCTAATTCTTTGTGGTATTTATCCTATCCTTAGGTTGTACTAGAATGCCACAAGATTAAAGTCATTTAGCAAACTCGCAAGAGTGATTTTGAGAATTCATGAATCTAGTTTACAAAATTGTTCCTTTTGTCCTATCATATTTGAACTATAGCCAAAAATCAAATAAGTGAAACTCTCAGACAACGTGGAAAAATCTGTCAATGCTGAAATCAGGGTAATACATACATACCAACAGCAGTTTCTTCTGAAAACAATTGTTATTTAATGTGAAATTGTCCATAATCTTCAATTCTATAGTTGTTCCTATTGCTTTGTCAACCTTAAATCAGGACTGGCCTAGACAGGATGCTAACTGACCTGCCAAACTTTTATTCTTTATTCAGTTGGAAACCTGTATATGACATTAGCAGGCTAGGAATACACTAGTTGGGAATTAGCAAGAGCTAGGAGAAAACAATTGTCTAAAAATAATGGTCCCTAAAAGATTGTGACTGGAACATAAAGGCCTAACAGATTGACAGGAGAAAAGAACCAAACAAATTTAACTCTAAAATAGGAGCATTGACTTCTCAGAATGCAATTCAGCGAGTATTGATTTGTCCCACTTAGAAAGAGAACCTGTCCTTTCTTCCCGAACACAAGTTTCTCTTTTTATGTTAACCCATTGAACAGTATGCTTCAGTTTTCTAGGCCTTGCAGTGACTTGATCAACTTTTAATACGGTCGTTTTCAAATTCAGTGAGCACCTCCTGAGATGCCAGTTTAGTATGTATAAGGAAAGGTCTGGGAATCTGCATTTGATTAAATGCCACTGGCAGTTCTGATGCATGCCCATGCACGTTGAAGATTATTTATAGAGTTTAATATTAGGTAACAATTCAACACAGCAGTAATTCTTAAAATGGACCAAGAGCATGGCACTATCAGAGTCATTTGGAGGGCTTTGCAAACATTATATGTTGCTTCTTAATCTCGGAGGTATCCCTGTTTTAGCCTCTACTCCTACTACTTTGAGAACATCTCTAGTGGTAAGTCCTTGACACTGGAGGATGACAATGAATTCTCCTATATCAGGGCAGGAAAGTTGAGAAAAGTTGATAAACGCCATGCTGTAGACTTCCTGGGTGCCAACTTGTTTCACTAAAAAAAGAAATGACTATTAAAAGGTGGTAGATGGTGGGAAAATCAATATGGATTTCAGATTAATCTATAGGTCATCAGTTATGAAATTTTCTATGGTAGATTAATACCTTTGCAGTTGTAGCTCCTCTCCTTTCCTTAAAACAAGATTAATTCTTTGTAGGAAAGGTCATACTTTATTAAGTGTGATTTTTTTTTTTTACTCTTAGCTATAGAACAGACATTTTATCTTTGAGTATTATTACATCATACTATAATGGTAAAGGTGACTTTCATATATCAACAAATTTTGTTTTTAATTTCATATTAACATTTTTCATTTCAGTAAGTATTCCAGAACACGATGAGGCAGACGAGATAAGTGGTAGGTACTATGCTGCCGACTCTTCTTCCTTGACTATCAGCTCAAGATTTATGAAGTGTCATGGTATAAGTAATTTTCTTAGCTGTCCACAATTTTGACTTGAATTAAAATACCAAATGAGACAAGATAGTAAGAATGCTAAAATTTTACCCTTTAAAGATCACAAGTTTGCATGTTAATTACTGTAGTGAGTTTTAGTCATTTTTAATACAGAGTAATAGCTAGATTGACTTTTTGAAAATCCTTGGCATTGTCTGTAATTGCAGGGACTTTTCTTCTTTGTTGCAGATGAAAACAGAGAAAAGGTGAATGACCAGGCAAAACTAATTGTGGGAATCGTTGTTGGTCTCCTCCTTGCTGCCCTTGTTGCTGGCGTCGTCTACTGGCTGTACATGAAGAAGTCAAAGTGAGTTGTGGAAAAAGATCTTCATCGTTCATTGACTTCCACTGGGAGACAATACAATGTGCTAATTTTGTTCACTCCAGTTGTGCATATAATTTACATAATAAGGAAGACACATTCCCCAAGTCAGATTGATTATATATTTTGTTTCAACTAATTTTGACTACATTGCCACTGTCGGGACATGGCCTGGGATACTGTTTCACATGTGTCCCTTTATTTGTCTCGATCAATAGTCTGAATTCAATTATGTCATTTTTTCAGTGCTTGAGTGAATTTTTTAAAGCATATACTTTCTAAAGATCAACCACCATAGACCTTTTGGTTGAGGTTGGAGAAGATTAATTAAAAGTACCTAGTACATCTTGTAGGGACGGCCAGGTGTCTTTGCAGTGACACATCTGGCCAGCAATGAAACTGCTAATGAGGTAGGAATATCTTATTGTTATTACTCCTGTATTCTCCTTAGTTGACTTTGATCCGTATAAGAATCTATTTCAGAAAAAAAAGTCATTATGTCAACTTGAATTTTTTAGATTAAACATTATTAGTTATATGATATTACAGATAGTATGAACCTTATAAACTATCTAAGTGTGGTTTATTAGGAAAATCCGATGAACGAATGAAGATTCTTAACATACATACATATCTTATACTTATCATCATCTCACTCCCAACCCTAGATTCAGATGCAATTGATAGGGGTGGGTTCCAGCCTTTGTACTTTCAAAAAGTTCCACTGGCGATTCTGTGGCATGCTGCTAGTTTCAAGCATGGGTTTTAAACCACTTTATCTTATAAATGCGTGAATTAATTTTTGCAATGAGATGTCTATAGATAATGGAACTTTGGACTTAATTTTATATTTTCCTTATGTCTGATATATCCCCCTCTAAAAAAACTTCAGAAAGTTAACTTAAAAGAAAATCAGAAGAAAAATCAGATTTAAATCAGGACGCATGATCTCACCTTGTGAAGATGCCAATTCCAATGAAGCAATATTCAAATGGGGCTGCCATCCAAGGGAGGCAGAAGCTCAGAAATTTTGAAGTCACATAGCAGCATGAGCATGTATTGAGCTTGTGTTCTCACAGCACATGTATAAAGTGCATACCATTATTATTCATATTTTAACTTTGAAAAATCTGGGGCAGAGAATGGTTAAATGACTTGCCTAACATTAGTCTCTAAGTCAAAGAATTGCTACTTGATTGAAGGCAGTGATGTTATAGAATCTTTGTGTTTAATGAGTAGGCCATACTTTCTCTCACTGTGCTTTATTTTTTGCCACATAAGGCAGAAACATTTCTCCTGTTGTCACTGATGCACACGATGCCTACTCACACTGTGGCACAGCTGCTCCTGATCTCAGCCTTTCTCTCCTTAGTCTTAAGCAGCCTGCACCAATACTTGGTGTACGAGTCAGGATCTGCCAGAAAATCAAACCAGTTGTGTGTGTGTGTGTGTGTGTGTGTGTGTGTGTGTGTTTGTAAAGAAAGATTTATTATAAGAAATTGACTGACACAATTCTGGAGGCTGAGAAGTCCCAAGATCTGCAGTCAGCAAACTTGAGACACAGTAGAGTTAATGTGTAGTTCCAGTCTGTGTGCAAAAGTCTGAGAACCAGGAAGGTGTGAATTCCAGTCTGAAACCCATATGGGCTAAGACCCAGGAAGAACTAACGTTTCCATCCCAGACTGAAAGCAAGAAAAAAACAATGTCCCAGCTCAAGTGGTCAGGTAAGGAGAAGCTCCCTCTTACTAAGCCTTTTTGTTCCATTCCTATCTTCATTGATTAAATGAGGCCCACCTACATAGAGGAGGGCAATCTGCTTTACTCAGCCTACTGATTCAATTCAAACGTTAATCTCACCCAGAGACACCCTCACAGACATAGCCAGAATAATGTTTGACTAAATGTCTGTGTACCACATCACCCAGTCAAGTTGACACATAAAATTAACCATCACAACTTGGTAACAAATATGTTCTTTATCTCAATGAACATTTTACCTATGAACACTTCACATGGGTTTGTGTCCATGGCGTCTACAGAAAACCTGGAATACCTGTGCCATGTAAGTGAAAGGAAAAGCAAACAGTTGCCTCTCAGAGGCAACATCCGTTTTGTAGAAGTTCTCCCTCTATGTGTACAAGTTTTCTGATATTTGAATCTTATCCTTCCCTTATAATCCACAATAATTTACTCACAAATCCACAGCTTGGGTTTTAGGGTATTTTCATTTGATTATGATTTCTAATGCACTCCAAAGTAATTTTATTACTTAAAATGATGAAAATAAAATTTATCTGTATCTTGAAAATTAGCTGGGGGAAAAAAAAACCATAATTCTCTACATCAGGGTCAAATAAATATTAAATTCTTGGAGCACCCCCAACATCCAGTATCTCATCAGACACCATTTGTCCATCTATGAATAAAATAAATTTGTATATGTGTATGCATTCTTTCCTTTGTTCCTTCATGTGGCGACCCAAAATTAAAATCATGGATAAATAAATTCTGGACATTGGCTTCATGGTGTCTTTAGATTAAGGCCTAAAGCATTTCCTTTAAAGTATTTCATTAAATTAAGCTCAACTTCTACCACCTCACCTGAACATTCATCTAAATAACTGTTACCTAGTTGAAAAGTTCACCAACTCTGATAGAGTTCATACTATTGGTAATCAAAGTAATAAACTGCAATTCTCATTCCAAGTATCGACACTTGTCATTAAGAATTTGTGGAATACTTCAGATTTGCTAAGTGCTTTGCATTCCTGATTAGTTATTCCATGCTCGTGTCTTCTGAAATAAGCCAGTCTTTTTGCATATGAATTATATTCTTAACCCTTTAAGCTGCTCGTTCAGAGTAAGTTCAGATTTATAATAAGATCTTTCAAGTTAAGAATGTCTAAGGCCTAGAAGCTAGTTTAAGGCCTTCACAGCTAGCAAAGCAGCGAAATTTTAGCAACATTTAGCTAAGTTCATTGCATTGATAATTTTAAAAGTCACTGGAGAGAGATAAGAGAAACAATCTTTCATTTCTAAGTAAAATTTAAGAGTACATTTGCTAATATAACTAGTGACTAGTCCACAAGCACTCACTCCTTATTCCACTAATAGGAGCTACATATTTTTTATTATAATTTTCAGAAGTGGAAAACTGGAGCAAGAAAGACTTAGTAATTGTGTTTTTCCCATTGTGAAATGACATATTCATTTAAGAGTAAGGACTCATGACTGTCTTGCTGCTTTAATCCATATAACTTCCCAATGGAAGTTTTTTGTTAAAAAAAAAAAACTGAAGATGTTTTGATGATGACAATAGATGACTCTGATTTTTTCCCATGTATGTATGAAGGGTATTAACTATCAGAGTCAGGGAAAAGGCATTAATTTGTCCACTCTGTATCTAGTTGTTTAACAGGTAGAAAAGCACTGAAGATCTAGAGATATTTCAGTGATTACTTTCTATTATGTTTTTCATTCTCCACCCTGTCCTCCAAACATGGTTTTGAGTTCTACAGCAAGTTAAATGTTACTATTTAAGATCCATTCCTTTCTTGCATATCTCACAGTACCAGACGAATGAAAAATTAAGAGAGCTGAAGTTGAAGGATGTAAAGGCAGAGTGATGTAGTCACAAACTTCTTCACAAATATATTAAAACCATAATTTCCAGGTTGGCTGTATTTAAGAGACTCTGACTTCCATACTTCTTATAACTAAACTGGAAGCAAATGTTAACCAAACATCTGTAATCTCAAAATAGTCATTGTGTGAATCTTGGAAACTTACTGGGAGATTTTATCTTTTGCAATTATGGAACTCAAGACAATTTTCATGAAAATTGTGTGTAATATATAAATAATACCAAAATCTAAAAGTCAGAAATACCCTTTGTTAGTTCTGCCTTACATGATGCTTTATTATTCCAGTACTCTCTTGGAAGGAAACAGACACAATCCTAAATTGACTGAAGGGCTAAAGAGGACTTGCCTATAACACCAAAACCTCAATAAACAATGTTGTATTAAGCCTTTCTAGAATCCTTCCTGGCAGTCTTTTAATATGTGGAGTATGATCTTGCGAGAAGTTGATTTTAACTGAATTCTGTTTCCCAATCAATATACAACTAAACGCAAATATATGTCCTCATAAGGGAAAAGGGAGTCCTCACTGAGTAAGTAGCATTTTATTCCAAATTCCATATAGTACTTTCAAATCAAAAAGACAGTGCTAGAGGACCACTTACAACACATTTTAAGTGACTTTTCTCATTTTTTACTACATGAGAACCTACCATATTTTTTCTCTTTTTTTGGTATTTTTTTTTTACTGAAATCTTCATACAATTAACCCCATTTTGTAGTATCTAAGCCTCAGTGGGATGAGCCTGCCCAAGATACCATAAGTAGTATTTTATTCCAAATTCCATATAGTACTCTCAGATATATTTTGCTTCCTTACCAGGATTACAGTTTCAGCTCTGACTCGATTGGCTGATGGCATTTAATTGATACTATGGAGAAAGGGGTATGGTCTTAAAGGCAGGGCTGACACAGCCTTGCTTTCTCCATTTGTATGAGAAGTCAGACTAATCCAAACAATTGACTTCACTTTCTTTCTCTACCCATGACCTAGCAGGCTGCCAGAAGGAAGAAAAGAAAATGCCTCACTATCTTATCAAATCATATATAATAAGAGGGACCTCATGGGAAATAAAATAATGTGGAAATCCCAAAGTCTCCACCTAGTCAATCACAGGGTCACTGGCCATTCACAGGGCAGCACCATCCATGGCCCTCCCCTCTTCTACTGTACTGCATGTGACCTGAAATTTTCCACAAGGAAAACAGGGCTTGCATTAAAATATAATGTGTTCATATTTCAAAATTTCCTCTGATATATTCAATTCATTTTAGCTTTTAAATAATCACATTTGTTTTAAATATCTTTTCCAAAGGCAAAGGAGTCCAATTCTCTGCCATGAGCCAGACTGTGTGTGTCCCATCATCTACCCTAAAGAAATATTTTCAGCTGTGATGCTGGGTACATGCAACTGGCATCCGTCTTCCTGCATATTCAGTATCATTGCATTCATTTCGATCCCCCAGCCTTTTACCTAATGGTTGTCATATTCACTGCTGACCAAGATGCTAAGCCATTTTCTGTTTTCACTGGGATGCAAGCATTCCCTATTTCTTTGTAGAGTCTTAGAAATTCTAAGGATATAAAATTTTAGTGAGGAATTTCTTTGTAGAGTCTTAGAAATTTTAAGGTTAATAAATTGAAAGTTGTAGTAATTTATCCTTCTCTATTTCCTTCCTCAATCAAGAAATTGCTGACAACTCTCAATGGGGATTAGTGCCCTGCTCTCCTCCTCTAATTTTTCATTAAACTTGGCCCAAGGGGAGACTCCTTCTCCTGAGCTGTGACCAAAGAAGGGGAAAAAATAACCATATTTCTGGGCATGACCCTAACTCCCTACACAGGTATCAATGGCCAGTTTGCTGGAAGTGGTAACTCTACACTGCCAAGATGCCAGTCCTAAATACCAACAGCTGTGGTACCTTCTGTGAGACAGGTATGCTCACAGAAAACACTCCTCTAACTAGGAAGAAATGAGGATTCCTCACATGCCCTCTAAGAGAATTTTCAATTTGTTATACAAACTGAAAAATCTTGGAAAATCTAAAATCTCATATACTCTTTTATGTATGAGTTACTTTAAGTGAGTATTGCCTTGGTTTTCTAAACATAAAATCCTATTGTAGTATTTTATTGTACTTTTCCAAATGATGCCAACCAGATTGTGATTTGCTGGTTGCACCGATGACTGTCATCCCCCCTTCACTTTTCCTACCTTCTCCAACCTTTCTAACTATGCTATTGTTCAATTAAAGGCATACTTAGAAAAACACACCCAAAGCAGTCTCCTGCCCACTTTTGAGATTTCAAAACAAGTACATAATGTTGGGAAAATCTCACCAAAAAGGTTTTAAATCTTCTGAAAAGTTATTTCAAAGTAACTTTCACCCTTTAAAGGCCCTGCACTTAAGGGAATTATACAGAATGAGGAGTTGAGACTTAGATTTAAACTCCTTTCCACTACTCAGTAGCTTTATGGCCTTGGCCATTAGCTCCCTGACTTACCATCAATTTCATGAGTCCCTGCATGTAACCTGTCAGCTGCTTTCACATATACTATCACATTTATCCTCACACCAGCTCTACGAGGAAATCCTGTTGTTTCCCCTATTTATAGATGAACATAGCATGCTTAACAGAAGGGATTGTCTAAGATCTTGGAGGTCAGACTTAACATATGAGGATAAAACCCCAGGCTTCAGGAGTTTGAGACCAGCCTGGCCAATATGGTGAAACCCCGTCTCTACTAAAAATACAAAAATTAGCCAGGCGTGGTGGTGGGCACCTGTAATCCCAGCTGCTCTGGAGGCTGAGGCAGGAGAATCACTTGAACCCAGAAGGCAGAGGTTGCAATGAGCCGAGACCATGCCATTGCACTCCAGCCTGGGTGACAGAGCAAACTCTGTCTTAAAAACAAACAAACAAAACAAAATCCATGCCTGCAGACTCCTAGGCCAAGACTCCTCTCTGCCTTATAGCTTAGACTAGAGGGTCACCTTTAGGGCTTCTTCCCACGTTAACTTGCTATAATTCTGTAATTTAAATTTTTTCTCATATTTAAGGTTGTTAAAAAGAGGGACTGATGTGGAAAATTTTAATAACCATCATAATTTATATTTTGTAAATTATAAAATATATATGTATATGTAATATACATATATACATGTATTTTAAAGCCACCCAGTTTATGGCTACTGTAACAAAATACTATAAACTGGATGGCTTTTAAAAAACACAAAAACAGAAATTTATTTCTCACAGTTCTGGGAGACTGGGAATTTAAAGATCAAGGCACCAGCAGATCTAGTGTCTGGTAAGGACCCATGTTCTCACTCATAGAGGTGCTTTCTTGTAACTTCACATGATGGCAGGAGGCAAGAGAGCTCTCCATAGTCCCTTTTATGAGGGCACTAATCTCATTCATAAGGGCTCCACCTTTACAATCTAATCATGTGATGGTCATATCATCAATTTTAGGGGGAGGCACAAACACTCAGTATATAGCAGTGACTACTACTCCAGTCAAGATACAGAGCATTACATCACCCTAGAAAGTTTCCCTTAGACTTCTTCCTGTCCAGCCCCCATCATCCCTGTCTTCTTAGGAAACCACTATGCTAATTGTTATGACCAGAGGTTGTCTGCCTAATCTTGAACTTCATACAAATGGAATTGGAGAGAATGTACTCTTTTATATTGTGCTTCTTTCACTTAACATGTTTTGAGATTTATCCATATATTAGTAGCTTCTTTTTTTTTATATTGCTGATAGTGTTTAACCATTAGAATATACCACATCTTTAAAATCTATTCTCTTCTTGGACATTTGGATAGTTTCCAGTTTGGGCTATTCTGAATAGTATGGCTAAAATAAAACATTTTTATAAAAATGTGTTTTGTGGCCATATGTTTCTATTCTCTTGGGTAAAAACCTAAGAGTGGAATTGCTTGATCTTCCAGGAGACATTTGTTTATGAGAAACTGCCATGCAGATTTCCAAAATAGTTATCCTGCTTACAACTCCCACCAGTCGCCCATAAGAGTTTTAGTTCCTTCGCATCCTTGCCTAAATCTGGTGTTATTCTGTTGAATTTTAGCCATTCTAGGAGGTGTGAATTAATAACTAGTTTTGGTTTTAACTTGAATTTCCTTGACATCTAAAAATTTTAAGCTCCATAAATGTATTGGCTATCTTATATCTTCCTTTTGAAGTGACTATTCAAATCTTGTGTCTATGATTTTATTGGTATTCATCTTTTTGTAGTTGATTTGTAAGAGTTCTTAACATATTTTGTATCAAAATCCTTTGACATAGATATGTTGGGAACATTTTTCCTAGTCTGTAGCCTGATTTTCCATTCTTAATACTGCCTTTTGATAATCAGAAATGATTCCTTTTGATGAAGAACAGCATATCAATTTTTCCTATTATGTTAGTGCTCGTTGTTCTACTATATGAAATCTTTGCTTACTCCAAAGTGGCAAAGGTATTTTCCTATGTTATTCCCTAGAAACTTTTAAACTTTTACATTTAAGGGCATGATCTATCTAAAATTTTGTGCCTAGTGTGAGATAAAGGTGGGATTTTGTTTGCTTTTTGCTTTTGCTATATCTATTTATCAAGCCATTCCAGCACTTTGTTAAAAGGACTTTGTTTCAGCCTCAACACATTTGTCAAAACTTAATTTACCATAATAGTGTGAGACTTTCAACTGTGATGATCTTCTGGTTGTTTTTAGAGATCTTATTTCTTTGTATTTTCATATAAATTTTAGCAACTTGCTAATTTCTATGCCACAAAAAAAAGTTTTGTAGAATTGGCATTGTTTTTAATGTACAAATGAATTTGGGTGGATTTGACAACTTACTAATATTTGGTTTTCAAATCCATGATCATATATCTCTTCATTTACTTGGCTCTTTTCAATTTTTTCTTAGTAATATTTCAAATTTTAAATGTAGACATTTTTACAGACTTTTACATCTTTAGAAGTTTATCACTGTATGCTTATACATTTTGCAGCTAGTATAAATACAATTAATTTTGTAATGTTTCAAATTTGTCTTACTAGTATGTGAAAATATGATTAATTTGTTATGTTGAAATGTATACTACCATCTTATTAAATTACCTTGTTAGTTATATTGTTTTGTGGATTCCTATGTAAACAATGATTGCATCTGCAAATGGAGATAATTTTACCCCTTCCCTTCTACTCTGTATACCATTTATTTCTTTTGCCTGCTTTTTTGCACTCAGGCACCTCCAATATAATGCTGAATAGAAATATTCAGAAGGGGTACCTTTGTAAATTTCCAACCTCAGAGGGGGAAATTGCTCAATAGTTACCATTATGTATGATGTTAGCTATATATCCCTACCCAGAGTTAGTCAAACTCACAGTTAAGGGTATAGTCCTCCAAATTACCTAGTCTGCCCAAGAATTCCAAATGCAAGGAGTTAGGGTCTAACCACAAAGTAAGAGGGAAGAGTACACACACAATCACCCTTACTTCTGACACCAAATGCAAGTTTTAATGTTTTCCAAAATAGTCCTCAGGTTTGATAATTCACTAGAAAGATTCACAGAACTTACTAAAATCTATTATATTCCTTGTTATATTTATTACAAGAAAATATTACATTAAAAATCAGCCAAGGGAAGAACAAATAGGACAGAGTCTAAGAAGATTCCAAGTGTGAAGTTTCCATAGTCCTCAGGGATACATTATTCTACCAGCATTGATGTGTGACAAAAGCATGGAGTATGGCCAACCTGAAAGGCTCATCCAAAATTCAGTGTCCAGAGTTTTTACTAGGCGTTATTACATAAGCATGATTAATTGGCTGAACTTAACCTCCAGCCTGTCTCCTCCTGAGGTTAGACTGATATTGCATAGCTCAAAGTTCCCTCCTTCAACTATTGTTGGTCTTTCTGGTGTCATTATACCTCACCCTAAGACTAATGAGTAGAAGGCCCTGCCCTGAGACATCTCACTAGCATAAACTATCAGGTGTAATTTAAGGGATCAACATAGATAAGAAAACCCATATAACTCAGAAAATTCCAACTGTTTAGATGTTGCCTCCCAGAAACTGAAAACAAAGGTCAGATCTCTCTTTAGATGAAGCCAAATTCTTTACTACAAAGTTTCCTTCATCAGGTTAAATGACTTCTTTAATATTCCTAGATTACCAGTAGTTCTTATCACAAATCATTGTTGAATTTTCTCAAATGTTCTTTTCATATCTATTTAAAAAATCATTTTGTTTACCCTGATAATATAGTAAATTACATTCATTGATTGTTGAATGGTAAGCCAGTCTTGCATTCTTAAAATATATCTCAGTCTACTATGATCTATCATAAATTTTACATATTGATGGATACTATTTACTAACATTTTATTTTATTTATTTATTTTTTCTTCACCAGGCGCCAGGCTGGAGTGCAGTGGCACGACCTCGGCTCACTGCAACCTCCACCGCCCGGGTTCAAGCAATTCTCCTGCCTCAGCCTCCCAAGTAGCTGAGACTACAGGCGTGCGCCACCACGCCCAGCTAAATTTTTTTTTCTGTATTTTTAGTAGAGATGGGGTTTCACTATGTTAACCAGGATAGTCTCCATCTCTTGACCTCGTGATCCGCCCGCCTCGGCCTCCCAAAGTGCTGGGATTACAGGTGTGAGCCACCACGCCCAGCCTAACATTTTATTAATAATTATTTTGTCTATGTTCACGAGGAATATTGATCTGTAATTTTCTTATCCTATAACATCACCATCAAGTTTTGGTACTACAGTAATGTGAATCTTATAAAATGGATTGATAAAAGAGTCCCATCATCATCTTTTTCTGAATTAATTCAGTAAATGTTTGATAGAATTCAATAATGAAACTAACTGGACCTTTAGTTTTCTTCATGAGAACTTGCTTCAAAACAAAATGTATAACTTCAATTTATAGATACAGAGTTGCTTCTTTCTGAAGAAATTTTGACAGGTTGCTCAAGAATTTATCTATTTCATTTAAATTATTTACATGTTTGCAAAAAAAAAAGTCTGCAGAATTCCTTTATCCTTTTTATGCATATAAGTTCTACAGTGATAACACTTTGTTTTCTAATATTGCTAATTTATTTTTTCTATTTCTCAGTCTTTATAGGGTGTTATCAATTTTCATAATGACATCGAATAACTTTTTGCTTTGCTTTTTATCTCTAGTGTGTATTTTTATTATTTTGCTCTTATTACTACTTTTTTCTTATTTAGAATTTCACCTCCTCTCCTTTCTCTAATTTCTTGAAATAAAAATTTTGATTCTTAATATTAGCCTTTCTTCTTTTATAAGACAAGCATTGAAATTATAAATTCCTCTCAGCACTCTTACCTGTATTCCACAAACACTGGCATGCTGTGCTTTCTTCTTCATTCAGTTTATGTTTCCCTGTGGTTTCTTCCTTGAAGTCAAGTGACCAGACCTGCATTAAATTCCAAATATTTCTCATTTAATTTTTTTTTGTCAGTACAACCTACTACATAATCTTTTAGTCTTTGGAAGTACATTGAGATTTATTTTTTGACCTAGTATACAGTTTTCCTTTGTGAATACTCCATAGACACTTGAAAAAAACTTGTTGGGGGTTTTTGGGTTTAGTGTTCTGTAATTATCAATTAGGTTAAGGCAAATAATAGTTTGTTTAAATCTTCTCACCCCTACTGACTTTTTTTCAAATTATACAAATTCACTTCATGTGTAATATTAGAAGATAATAAGCATACACTTCCATTTCCCCTTCAGGTATTTTTTACTATTGTTATTTATCTTACTTCTAAGTACTAAGCCTCACAACACAGCCGTTATTTTATGCTCTGCAGTCTATTATCTGTTTTAAAAGTTAAAAACCATGAGAAAACTTTCTTTTGTATCTACTTATTTACTCCTTCCAGCACTCTACTTATTTTTAATAAATCTGAGCTTTTGTCTGATATCACTTTGTTTCATTCTGAAAAACCTCCTTTAACATTACTGGGAATGCATGTCTACCACCAATAAATTCTCAGATATTTCGTTTTTATGATAATGTTATTTCATTTTTAATTTTGTTTGATATTTTCATGGGTACAGACTTCTACGTTGACACTTCTTATTAGAATATTGAGCACCTTACAGATGTCCCATTGCCTTCTGGCTTGTTTTTAATGAGGAGTCATTGGATTTGGCCAGGTATGATAATGCACACCTGTAGTCCTAGCTACACAAGCAGATCACCCGGGCAGGTGGATCACATTTGTAATCCCGCCACTTTGGGAGGCTGAGGCGGGCAGATTGCTTCATGCCAGGAGTTTGAAACAAGCCTGCCCAACATGGCAAAACATTGTCCCTGCTAAAAATACAAAACGTAGCCAGGCATGGTGCCACACGCCTGTGATCCCAGCTATGTAGGAGGCTGAGACACGGGAATGGCTTGAACCTGGGAGGTAGAGGTTGCAGTGAGCTGAGATTGCATCACTGCACTCCAGCCTGGCCACAGAGCAAAACTCTGTCTGGAAAGAAAAAAAAAATTAGACTCCAGGAGCCCAAGGCTACAGTGAGCTATAATTGTACCACTGCACTCCAGCCTGGGCAACATAGCAAGACCCCATCTCTGGAGAAAAAAAAAGAAGTAATTGGATATTATTTTTCACTGCTTTTGAAAATTTGTAAAAAATTTTAGCAGGAGCCCCGGACCGCTTCCCCGCAGCCGCAGCCCCGCTGCACCCTCAGCGCTGCAACCTTCTGTGCTCCGGAGTAAAATGAAAGCACCAGCCTGGGGCCAGTCCCTTGTCTGCCCAGAGCCCCCCACCCCCAGTGGCTCCAGAGTCAGTAAAAGCCCCGCCTGACCAAGGCTGGACCTGCTGCTCTCCCGGGCTCCTCCAGGCAGTCCAAAGTCTTCCTCCGAGTCACTTTCTCCCTGAGTTCCAGGCTTGCACGTCCCCCAGCGATCCAGCACCCCTTCCCCTGACCTGTACCCAGTTGTTCAGGCCAAAAACCTAAGCGTCGTCTGGAAGTCCCATTTGTGCCAGGGGCCAGGCTCAGATCTGGTCTGGCCTCTCGGGCTGCAGAAGCCTGTGGTTTCCTTGCTTCCCTCCCCCACTCACACAGAGAACCACAGTGCGCTTCTCAAGCCACAGCACAGACCTGCCCCGGCTGCCCCCTCCTTTTCCAGGACCCTCCCCAACTTTGCTCTTCAAATCACAGCCTCCCAGGTGTCCACCATCACCAGAATGAGTCTGCAAGTCTTAACAAAAATGTCAGCAGTGAAAAAAGTACAGAAAGCTGCGACTTCCTGTTTTCGCCATTGGAAGTTACTGGAAGATAGCCTGTTCTTTGTGAGTCACAGAAAGAAAACGTGCCACCCAAGAACCTGGCCAAAGCTATGAAGGTGACTTTTCAGACGCCTCTGCGGGGATTCACAGATGCACAGGATTCTAAGTCCTAGCACAACCAGCAAACTCGAGGCTCCTTTGGCTCAGAGTGACACCTTGGGACTGGAAAACTCTCACCCGGGATGGACACAGAAGGAGAACCAACAGCTCATCAAGGCAGTGGATGCCAAAACTACTCATAGAATTATCCAGAAACCAGTGGAGGCTGACACCCACCCCCTGGGGGATGCAGGCCCAATCTTTGGGGGTGGCAGCTCTGGCAAGCCTGGCCCAGGCGCCCCGGCTGACCTGGACTGCTGAAGCTCTCCCCAGAGCCCAGGAAGTTCTGAAAACCAAATGGTGTCTCCAGGAAAACTGTCTGGGAGCCCTGAGCAAGTCTTGGAGGAAAACATTAGTTCTTATTCCTTAGACAAGAGAATGACACCCACCTCTGAGCCCCTAGAAGACTCCCCCAGGACAGAGTCCCAGCATAGAGCGGAGCCTCTGCACAGAGCCGAGGAGGAATGCAGGCCTGCCGGGGTCTCTGCGCCCGCAGCAGTGGCCACTTGGCCTCCTGGTGTGAGCCCTGAGGAAGCATGCGGAGGAGCGCCCCTGGGGGGGGTCTGCCTGGCAAGGCCCAGGCCTGCCCCTTGAATGTGGGTGCCCCCATGCCAGCAGGTGGCACACAGACCCTTACCTGTGCGCACACCTCTGCTCCTGAGAGCACAGCCCGACCCTGAGTTCTCTGGAGGAAGCGGCTTCGGGTCAGATGGCCAGCTCCTCGAGGACTGGAACCATAAAACTTGAATTTCATTTCTCCAGTGGCGCCACCAGCAAAGGGCACCCCCACCAAAAACACGGGGAGAGAGATCCGGCCCCAAGCCTCCCTTGAGGAGAGTGGCGGCAAGGCAGCAGCAGGCCCGGCGGTTGTTGGAAGAAGACGGTGGGAGTGGAGGAGGAGAGGAGCCCCCGGAGCTGGCTTCTCAGGGCTCTTTCCACCTCGACTGGGACAAGCTGAAGTACCCAAACTTCACCTCGTTTAGAGGTGGCACCAAGTCTGGTTGCAGAGAGGCCCAGCCCCCGGAAAGCCCCAAGACCAGGCTGGGCCGGCCGGCGGCTTGAACCGCAGAGTCCGACGGAGGAGCCGGGCTCCCGTCTGAGCCAGCAGCTGCTTTCAGCCTTATCATCAGAGGACACACCTGTGGTGCAGTTGGCAGCTGAAACCCCAAGAACAGAGAGCACGGAGAGAGCCTCGAACTCTGCTGGCACCTCGCTTCCCACAGGCTGTCCGGACAGTGAGCCAGTACCCACCCATCAGCAGGGGCAGCCTGCCTTGGAGCTGAGAGAGGAGAGCTTCAGAGACCCCGCTGAGGTTCTAGGCACAGGGGCGGAGGTGGATTACCTGGAGCAGTTTGGAGCTTCCTCGATTAAGGAGTCGGCCTTGAGGAAGCAGTCCTTATACCTCAAGTTCGACCCTCTCCTGAAGGACAGTCCTCAAAGACCAGGGCCCGTGGCCACGGAGACCAGCAGCACGCACGGTGTGGAGGAGCCTCCCTCAGGAAGTCCACGGGAAGCCACGCTTGTGGAGTTGGATTTCGCTCCGGTGCCAGACTCACCCCCAGGTGTCCCCGCACCTGGGGGCCCACCCCTGTCCACCAGGCATACAGTGGACCTGCTGCAGTACAGCCAGAAGGACCTGGACGCGGCGGTAAAGGCGACGCAGGAGGAGAACCAGGAGCTGAGGAGCACGTGTGAGGAGCTCCACAGGAAGCACCTGGAGCTGGGGATGATCATGGACAGGTGCGAGGAGGTCACATACCAGGTCATGGAGGAGGTTCAGAAACAGAAGGAACTTGCCAAAGCTGACATCCAGAAAGTTCTAAAAGAAAAAGACCAGCTGACTGTGGATCTGAACTCCATGGAGAAGTCCTTCTCTGACCTCTTCAAGCGCTTTGAGAAACAGAAGGAGGTGATAGAGGGCTACCGCAAGAACAAAGTCACTGAAGAAGTGTGTGGAGGATTACCTGGTGAGGATCACCCAGGCAGGCCAGAGGTACCAAGCCCTGAAGGCCCACGCCAAGGTGAAGCTGCAGCTGGCAAACGAGGAGATCGCCCAGGTCCGGAGCAAGGCCCAGGCGGAAGCATTGGCCCTCCAGGCCAGCCTGAGGAAGGAGCAGATGCAGGTCCAGCGGCTGGAGAGGACCGTGGAGGAGAAGACTAAAGAGAACAAGGAGCTGACCAGGATCTGTGATGACCTCATCTCCACGATGGCGAAGATCTGACCCAGAGCTGCAGCCCCCTCCTGTCTGTCCGTCTGTCCAGCTGTATTGTCCAGTTCCCCTTAGGTGTCATTTTCTTTTTCTGTCTTAAAACTAGATTGCTTTGAAAAGATGGCTAAAGTTTCCTTTCAATGTGGAAAAAAAAAATTTTTTTTCAGCAATTTTTTTGTATGTGTTTACCATCCTTCTTTCTTCATCAGACTCCTAGTATACATATATTAGACTGCCATTATCCCACAGATCGTCTCCATTTTTATTGCCTTTGCTTTTTTAAAAAGATTCACACTGCATAATTTCCATGTCTACAATTTGTCACTGATTTTATTTCAATTGCAATGTCTGATCTTCCAGTAACCCCATACATGAAATTATCATTTCTGATCTGTGTTTCTCAGTTCTAACGGTTTAACTTTATTTTCAGTCTTCTCTTTCTCTTATTATTATACTAATGATTTCCTTAAATTCTCATAAACTTCTGTAATTCCTACTTTACAATCCTTGCCAACTAACTCAATTATTTGTAGGATTTTATTAATTTTTTTCTCCTAATTATAGGTCACATTGCTCTATTTCTTTGTATATGTAGTAATTTTTGTTTGCATGTTAGAAATTTGGATGTTATATTGTGTTGAATTTTATTTGGCAGGTAGCCAAGGTATTTATGGATCAGCTTAATTATTTTGAAACTTGGTTTTAAACTAAATTAGGATGGATGTATCCAAATTAGTACTTGGAGAAAGAATCAAAGGAATGCTTATGTAAATTTCTCATGCTCTTTTCTTTGAATAACTCTTCCTCTTTCCTGAATTTTCATCATCTCCTTCCAGCCAAGTACTTATCTCTGCCTCCTCATCTCAGTGAAAATTCTGTGTTCTGTTTGGGTCCTCATTTTTGGCACCACCAGAAAATGCTTCCAGGCACAAAGTCTGGATTGTCATTGAGTGCAGCTTGTGTCTTTTCTCTTAGAAATCATAGTACTTTGCTACCTGTCATCCAATGACAGAAAATACTTGTTCTTTTATTCTTTTTCTTAAAAATACATGTTTATGGCAAGAAAGCTAGCCCGGTGAAACAACTGGAACATCTGTGGATTTTGGTATCCAAGAGAGGTCCTGGAACCAGTCCACTGCGGATACCAAGGGACAACTGTACTATTTACTTCATCATGATCATACATATTAAATGTTGGTATAATGGTCTTATCAATTATTGAGAAAGTGATATCAAATTATTCAATATAGATGCATATTTATTTCTCCCTAATCATTAAACTTCAATGGTTAATTTTATAAAGTTCTATTACGACACAGTTACGCCTATGTCTTTATATGTAGCATGTTTTGTTTTCATGCTATAATGGCAGAATTAAAAACAGCTGGAACAAATGCCATATGGTCTACAAGCTTTAAGTATTTATAAGTGTAAACCTTTTTAAAAAAGTTTGTTAACCTCTGATGTAGAGCATTTTGTAGAGTCTTGCTTACTTTGTACAGTTTGACAGTCTTTGCCTTTTAATTGGAAGAGTTTACCAAGTTATATTTAATTATTGATTATATGTAAGACCATCATCTCCCTGTTTTCTAGGTATCCTCTGTCCCTCCATCCTGCCTTCTTTTGAATTACTCAATTAAGTTTTAGTATTACATTTTAATACCTCTACTGCCCTTTTAACTATACCTCTCTGTGTTCTTTCCTTGTGCTTGCTATAAGGATTACAATAAGAACTCAAAACAATCTACTCATGTAAAAAATCAAAGATTTTTGAAACATAATTCCATTTAATTTCTATCTTTATTGCTATTATTGTCACATCTATTTCAACTGCATATATTATAAAGATAAACTATGTTTTACATATATATGCATATAAAGCATATATATTAAAATGTTAGTTGTCTTTTAAAGTATTTTACATATCTGAGTTCCCATCTGTTGTTATTTCCCTTCGAAGAACTTTAGTACTTCCTTTAGGAAAGGTCTGCTGGTAATAATTTTTTTCTACATTCTTTTCATTTAACTTAATATGTCTTTCTTTTGCCTTTAAGTGAAGGATCTTTTCACTGATACAGAATTTTGGGTTGAAACTTTTTTCTTTCAGCATTTTAAAGATGTTTAACTGTCTCTGGTGTGCATTTTTTTCTGATGAGACATTAGCTGTTATTTATGTTATTGTTCTCCTGAACAGATTTTCTGTGGCACTTTCAAATATTTCTTTTTGTATTTGCTTTTGGTTAGCATGTCTATGATGTACTTGAGTGTGTTTTTCTTTTTGCATTTCCTCCTTCAGGATTTCTGAGCATTTTGGATCTTCAGGTTGATGGACTTCATCAAATCTGGGAAATGTTCTCATTGTTTCTTCAAATATATTTTTGCTCCATTCTCTTTCTCTTCTCTTTGACTCCAAATATGCATATGTTAACATATGTTAGCCTGCCCAATATCATCTCACAGGCCACTGAAGATCTACTCACTTTTTTTTTTTCCACTGCCCTGGACTCCACCATCTCCTCACTTTTTTACTGTTTTCTTTCTCTCTGTTTTCCAAAATCAGTATTGTGTCCTTAGGTTAACTAACATATTCTTATGCCACCTCCAATATGGTGTTAAGAGCATTTAGTGAATTGTTCAATACAAATATTCTAGTTTTCAGTCATAGAATTATTTTTGTTCAGATTTTTTACTGCTGATATTTCCATCTACTCTCTCATTGTTACTGTCTTTTCCTTTAAGCCATTGAATGGGTAGTATGATAATTGATTTAGAATTCTAGCCTACTAATTCCAAAATCTGTAAATCTGTGTCACCTAAGGATATCCTCTGGACTTTGTGTTACATTTTTCTATTCTGTGTATGTATTGTAACTTTTTTATTATATAATGGATTTTATTATAATGGATTTTGTGAGTGATATGTTTTAGATTATAATTTCTGTCATATTTTTCTAAAGGATATTAGTTATTTTTCCTAGCAGACAATTAGATTACTGGCTAATTGCTCTACATCACAAATTGTCCTTGTGATGGTTAATTTTACAGTGTGTATTCCATATCTGTCTTAGGATGAATGTCTAGTACTTTATTTGTTTGTTTGTTTTTGAAACAGAGTCTCACTCTATCACCTAGGCTGGAGTGCAGTGGCACAATAATAGCTCACTGCAACCTCCGCCTCCCAGTTCAAGCAATTCTCCTGCTTCAGAGTCCTAAGTAGCTGGGATTATAGGTACATGCTAACGTGCCTGGCTAATTTTTGTATTTTTAGTAGAGAAGGGGTTTTACCATGTTGGCCAGGCTGATCTTGAACTCCTGACCTCAAGTGATTCACCCACTTTGGCCTCCCAAAGTGCTAAAATTACAGGTGTGAGCCACTGCGCACAGCCTGAATGTCAAGTTCTGACATACAGTCTTTATTGGTTTTTCTGGAGTTTCAATACAAAGGCTGATGTGTTTGCTAAGCATTTCTGGCTTGGTGAAGTTCAACTCCAAACTGTGTGGATAGTACCTAAAAATCTGTCAGGTTTCTAAGCCTTCTGGTATTGCTTTCCGCTAAGCTTTTTAAAATTTCTCCCACACATGCTGTTCAGGGAGTCATCCAAGGAGCTCACCATAGTGTGTACACAAATTTGGAATTCTTACCACTCTGTGACTGTCTCCTTTCTAAGACTTTTCTTCCCTTGATTTCCAGCTTTTGTTCTACTTAGCTCATGCCTCCCAAGCTGAGAAGTGCCCTCAGAGGAAAAGCCATGAAAATTTTCTCTCCAATTTCTACCTTATTTTTGTCACTCTCAAACAGAGTCAAATAGTTCATTGTGTACTTTTCTGAGGGTTTATCATTGCTATAAATATAAGAGCTAACCAAATACAATTTGGTTTTTTTTTCTCGGTATTACTCAAAACAATTCCTTGTAGTCCATGCTTTATTTCAAGGTTGTGAAATCATTTGCACACTCAATGAGAATATGGCTTTATTCTTAACATAAAGGTGAAGTTGAAAAAAATTAAAATTACAATTTACATTTCAGTAGTCACTGTCGCAATGTATTACATTGTTGATTTTTAAATTTTTATTTTCTAGGATTTACCTACTGAATGTTGACTTTTTTTATCTATCACTCTCTAGTTGCTCCAAACAAGTTATAATTCTTACTTTAGATAAAAGGAGTAGCAGATAATGAACTGAGTTAAAAAAAAAAAAAAAAAACAGGCAAAAAGAGGAAGAAGTAGAGAGAAAAGAAAGGAGGAATGGAATGGAGAAAAAATTAGAGGGGTGACAGAAGACAAGGGGCAGAAAAAGGAGAGAGAAGAGATTTTGTGGATTATGTACTTCTTAAAATTGCCACAATATCTTACAGATTATAGAAATTATAGTTATTAGAATATATAGTTAGTAGCTATTAGAATAATTAAAGACATGTTTATGCATATGATTCTGTGCAGAACTATCTGGAAAGGTTGGATTAAGAATTACTCAAGTTTGTCATTTCAATGTAGTATTCTGTCTACCTGCTTGTAAAAAAAGCAGCTGGGTATGTACGGACTTCATATTGGTGAGCACTAATATGTTAAGGAACAATAGAAGGAGATAGTCATCAAGTACCATGTCAGTTCATCTTAGTGGAATAATGATCTTTTGGATGCCTACCATGTTCTAGCCACTGTATCATGAGCTATGGATAAAATATAAATATAACATTGCTATTATTCTCAAAGAGCTTATGGTCAAGTCAACGAAACTAAAGAGATTTCCCACATCTCAGCGTTGTGTGGGGGGAGATAAGATGGAGAACTGAGCTAAGAGCTTGAAGGGAAAAGCTGGATTTCGCTGCATTTTTAGAGCTAAAGAAAGGGATACTTCCTAGGATGTCAATTAGAAGCCTGAAATGAGAATAGGAGAAAGCCAAAGGTAGACCAAATTTTACTAAAATTGCAGTGGGCCTCCCACTTAGGTCAATACCTGATAGAATTGTGGTAATCAGCCCCTCAGCCTAACAAGGGAAAGGGGGAGCCATATCTGATAGAAAATAACAATCTGTGGAATCTCTATAGTTCTTTTGTTCATAGAGTCAGCAAAATTAAAAAGGACAAGATATGCAAAGAGTCGAGAAAATACAACCAATAATCAAGAGAAAAAAGTTGATATGCAAACAACTGAATTATTTGAATATTGTAGTTCATAGATAAGGCAATGAAAATAACTATAAATAGTATATAAGAAAATGTGTAAGAAAAGATACTCAAAAGAGATAAAAGGAATAGAGAATTGAAATGCAATCACTGGAAAGAGAAAAATAATTTTATCTTTCAGTTCCAAAATGTCAACTTGATTAAGCATAAAATTGACATTTTGGAACTGAAAGACATTATATTAAACACTAAGTTTTCAGTGGATGAATCTAATACAGATGGGCCACAGCAGAGCCCAGGAGAAGGAAACTGGAATACACATCAACAGAAGACACCCAAATTGAAGCACTGAGAGGAAAAAGAATAGCCATGACAAACAAGAGCATAAGAAACGTGGACACACACACAATGTCTAAGTTATGTATAAAGCTGAAATTCCAGAAGAAAGAAAGAACAAGAATAGCAATCATGAGTAAAATAAATAAATAAATTTTGATTTATTCACGCTATGACATCCTATAGACCAATGAGAATGAACAATCTATAATCATATGCACCATTATATATGAATGTCCCAAACTTAAGGTTGAGTTTAAATAAAAGGCAAACACAAATGAATACAGGTGAGATGATTCCATTTATGTACAAATTACCATTGCAGGTAAAGCTATTATGTGAGAATTCAGGTTGTAGCAGCTTTTGGGCAGAAAGTGACTGCAAGGGCATGTAATGTCTGCAGTCTGTCTCTTATTCTGGATGCTGGGAGGTAAGGAAGGAAGGGAGGGAGGGAAGAAGGGAGTGATCCCCTCTTGGATACACAGCTACCGTTTTTCTGCTTTCTCCTAGTTACCTACAAAACCTTAATTGTGTAATTAAGAAAACCTGATTTCATTTCTTAACGAACAGAGTCTAGGCGTGTGTAATCAAAGTAGCATTAAATCAGTGGTTTTCAAACTGTGGCAGGCAGCGGAATCACCAGGAGGAGTTGTTTCAGAGATTACAGGTCTCATCCCCCAGTTTGTTTCTGTTTCTGTAGTTCTGGTGTTGGCCCTGAGATTTTGCATTTCTCTCAAGTTCACAGGGGATGCTGATACTGCTGGTCTGGGACCACAATTTGAGAACTAGCCATGTTAGAGTTGCTATAGCTTGTGTTTTCAAGGTTCGATCATAAACTTGATCTCAATAATCTTGTTTTTGATGTATTCAGTAAAACAGAATCCATAAAGACAGACATAGGGTGTTGGCTCAACTGGGATACATTACAGCAAATACCAAAAGGGAAAAGTCCTCAGTGAAATGTCCTAAGAAATTTTTTTTGCAGAAAATTTGCTTAGAATGAAAATTTACACTATCAAATGATGAGTTACTTCAAAGAAAGTGGAGAGAAAAATAACCTAGCTAAAAACATGATGCATCAAGGTGTTGTATATTCTGTGTTCAAAATAATTGATATTTTTCTCTTAGCATACATTTACTCCAACCCCACCACCAAGCTAATTTCACTAGAATGTGCTTCGTTATCAGTCAAGGCTCACAGATGTGGAAATTTTTGCCTAGCAGTTTGCTGTAAAACATTTGCTTTTCAAAGACTCATTAATTCAAATGTTAAATATAAAAGATGAATATGTATGTGTCAATGTGATGAAGTTTATTTAATCTCTTATAGGACTGCATCAAAACATGTAAACAAGGACCTCGGTAATATGGAAGAAAACAAAAAGTTAGAAGAAAACAATCACAAAACTGAAGCCTAAGAGAAACTGTTCTAGTTGTCCAGGTGAGCAGTCTGTACGAGGTTCCTAGAAATAATTCCCTGGGAAGTAGGAAATATCCTTAAAGATGAAAGGTTTCATGTTAAGATGCTCCATAATTACAGCTTTCAAAAAGGAAGAGAGTTCTTCTTTTTTTATATTATTATTGTACTTTAAGTTCTGGGATACATGGGCAGAATGTGCAGGTTTGTTACAAAGGTATACATATACCATGGTGGTTTGCTGCACCCATCAACCTGTCATCTGCATTAGGTATTTATCCTAATGCTATCCCTGCCCTAACCCCCCACCCCCTGATATTCCCCTCCCTGTGTCCATGTGTTCTCATTGTTCAACTCCCACTTATGAGTGAGAACATGTGGTATTTGGTTTTCTGTTCTTGTGTTAGTTTGCTGAGAATGATGGTTTCTAGTTTCATCCATGTTCCTGCAAAGAATGTGAACTCATCCTTTTTATGGCTGCATAGTATTCCATGGTGTATATGTGTTACATTTTCTTTATCCAGTCTATCATTGATGGGCATTTGGGTTGGTTTCAAGTCTTTGCTATTGTGAACAGTGCTGCAATGAACATTCGTGTGCATATGTCTTTATAGCAGAATGATTTATAATCCTTCGGGTTTATAAATTCCCAGCAATATTGGGTTTATATTATACCCAGTAATGGAATTGCTGGGTCAAATGGTATTTCTGGTTCTATATCCTTGAGGAGTCGCTACACTGTCTTCCACAACGGTTGAACTAATTTGCACTCCCACCGACAGCTTAAAAGCATTCCTGTTTCTCTACATCCTCTCAAAACAGGAAGAGAGCTTTTCAAAAGAAACTTTCATGACTCAGAAAGTGTTTTTGGAAGAATGGAAACATACAAGTCTCCCCCCACTCCTTCCTAAAAATTGTCATTATCCTCTGAATAATAAAAACCAACTATGAGATGTTAACATTTAATTAGCATTTTATATGTTAATGCAAAAACTTTGAATGCAAAGAAGCTTTATTTTTTGAATTGGTGTTTGGGTTCAATAAGAACAGATTCTAATGCCTTAAATTTATTTTAAAGAAACAATTATGAAAATAATTTTAAAATATAAAAATTTTAGGCCTGGTGCGGTGGCTCACGCCTGTAATCCCAACACTTTGGGAGGCAGAGGCGGGTGGATCACTGAAGGCCAGGAGTTTGAGACCAGTCTGGCCAATGTGGTGAAATCCTGCATCATCTAATTTTTGTAAAAATACAAAAAGTAGCCGGACTTGGTGGCAGGCACCTATAATCCTAGCTACTGAGGTGGCCGAGGCAGGAGAATCACTTGAACCCAGGAGGTGGGGGTTGCAGTGAGCCAAGACGGCACCACTGCACTCCAATCTCAGTGACGGAATGAGATTCTGTCTCAAAACATAGAAATAAAAAAATAATAAATTTTAATCTAGGAATTTAATAAAAGTGTGAGTGTATTTATACAATCAATATCCCAAATCATTTTAATGAAAAGTCTAACAAACTTGTGCATGTGTGTATACATATATGCATATGCATTTATAGGTAGTATATGTGTGTGTATATGTATATATGTATCCATGTATCTATATGCACATATGTAGATGCATATGTCTGTTACATATGCTATATATATTTATATATAAAATAGCTGTATGTGTGTGATTTTTAAGACAATCTCAAAAAGGGGTATGTTTTCATGGCATTGCCACTTGTAATCTGAGGTTTTCCTTTTTATTTCTGTTCATTAAACCAAGCAAATAGAAGAGCTATGGACTATTTCATGTGTCTTTTAGAATAACTGCTACTGTAGCTTACCAATATGATATGAAAAGCCCCAACCACCACAGTAAACCTCGGGTTCATTATAAATAAACCACAAGTAACAATCTGAGTGGTTCATCCAAATTAATCCCATAGTAAGGATGGGGCATGGAAAGTATTGTATTTAAAAGGATGCTTGCAGGAGAGAACAATAGAGTAATTGAAATAAGACTTGTTTTTTAAAATCTGAAAGCCACGATTTTACACTGATGGGTGAAAGAAATCAGAACTGGATTGCTTCTCGATCTTACTGGAGGTCAAGTATGCAGCATTTCCACATGACTTTTTGTTTGTTTTTTGCACTTCCCTAGGGTTCTTTTCCCCCAGTCCTTTGTAAACATAGATTTTTAACTACTGTTTTCTTCAAAACTGTATAACTTCTCAACGAAAAACTGTTCTTGAAGACAAATCCCACAAAATAGTGTGATTTGAAGGAATGATATATTTTTAACCTAAAGAGAAAGGCAATGAAATATTTTCTTGAAAAAACTTGTGATATTAGTATTAATCAAGCATTCTTTTACAAAAAAACCCTGAATAATTCCAAAAATTATTTTCAGAATGGATGCAGCAATGCCTGAGATTATAGATGTGCTCGGGGACAATGGAGTTTTATAAAAGGCCCTCCTGTAAAGTAATTTACTAGATTACTTTCAGTACAAAGTATCTATTGATTTTTAAAAATTATTGCTA
Organism: Ateles fusciceps; assembly: GCA_036589455.1. Lineage (NCBI taxonomy): Eukaryota > Metazoa > Chordata > Mammalia > Primates > Atelidae > Ateles > Ateles fusciceps. The sequence continues at coordinate 3,303,995 of JAZHEH010001040.1, read as the reverse complement.
TGGCAGCTTATCTAAATTATGCTTTTTTTCATTTCAGAGATAAAAATCATATAGACCAATTGAAGCATGAACGTGGATTGTATTTAAGACTTAAACAAGACATTGACAGCAATTCATGGTTCAAGTATTAAGCAGTTCATTCTACCAAGCTGTCACAGGTTTTTAGAGAATTATCTCAAGTAAAACAATGAAATTTAATTACAAACAGTAAGAACAAGTTTTGGCAGCCATGATAATAGGTCATATGTTGTGTTTGGTTCAATTTTTTTTTTCTGTAAATGTCTGCACTGAGGTTTTCTTTTTGGTTTGCCTTTTATGTAAATTTTTTACGTAGCTATTTTTATACACTGTAAGCTTTGTTCTGGGAGTTGCTGTTAATCTGATGTATAATGTTTTTATTTCAGTTGTTTATATGGATAATCTGAGCAGGTACATTTCTGATTCTGATTGCTATCAGTAATCCCCCAAACTTTCTCACAAGCACCTAAAACCCAAAGGTGGCAGCTTGTGAAAATTGGGGACACTCACATTGCCCTAATCAAAAACAATTATTTTTGTCACAAGGGAGGGGGAGGCTGAGCGTCAGACTGATAGGCACCATAGGAGCTGACTCTTTGATGTGCCACCAGCGGACTCTCAGAAGTAAATCACAGATGCATATAGACGCAAGTACATAACGGTACTCCTAAACTGATAATTTTACCTATTCTGAAAAAGACATAAAACAGAATTTGGTAGCACTTAACCTCTACAGACACCTGCTAATAAATTATTTTCTGTCAAAGGAAAGAACACAAGAGTGTATGAGAAACAGTTTGGAAAAATCATGGTCAACATTCCCATTTTCATAGATCACAATGTAAATCACTGTAATTACAAATTGGTGTTAAATCCTTTGGGTTCTCCACTGCCTTAAAATTATACCTATTTCATGATTAAAAAGATATCAATCAGAATTGGAGTTTTTAACAGTGGCCATTATCAAAGCTGTGTTATTTTCCACAGAATATAGAATATATATTTTTTTCGTGTGTGTTTTTGTTAACTACCCTACAGATATTGAATGCACCTTGAGATAATTTAGTGTTTTTAACTGATACATAATTTATCAAGCAGTACATGAAAGTGTAATAATAAAATGTCTATGTATCTTTAGTTACATTCAAATTTGTAACTTTATAAACATGTTTTATGCTTGAGGAAATTTTTAGGGTGATAGTATAAATGGAAATTTTTGAAGTAGACTGGATACGGGCCAATAGCTACTTGTGACTAGACTTTTAAACTTTGCTCTTTCAAGCAGAAGCCTGGTTTCTGGGAGAACACTGCACAGCCATTTATTTCCCAGGATTTACACAACTTTAACGGGAAGATAAATGAGCATCAGATTTCTAGGTATAGAACTATGTTCTTTGAAAGGAAAAGGAAAACTGGTGTTTGTTTCTTAGACTCATAAAATAAAAAATTATAAAGGCGATGAAAAAGAAATTGAAAATCAAATTCAGATGAGAATAGGAATAATATTTTGCCACTTCTGCAATGTTTAGAAACATATGTATTGTACATTTGTAAACCGTTCACTGTCTGGGCAATAGTGACTCCGTTTAATAAACGCTTCCTGTAGTACATTGGTATGGATTAAATGCATAAAATATTCTTAGACTCGATGCTGTATAAAATATTATGGGAGAAAAAGAAAATATGTTATTTTGCCTCTAAACTTTTATTGAAGTTTTATTTGGCAGGAAAAAAAATTGAATCTTGGTCAATATTTAAACCAAAGGAAAAGGGGAAAAACCAAAGTTATTTGTTTTGCATGGCTAAGCCGTTCTGTTATCTCTGTAAATACTGTGATTTCTTTTTTATTTTCTCTTTAGAATTTTGTTAAAGAAATTCTAAAATTTTTAAACACCTGCTTTCCACAATAAATCACAAACACTAAAATAAAATTACTTCCATATAAATATTATTTTTTCTTTTGGTATGGGAGATCAAAGGTTTAAAGTCTAACTTCTAAGATATATTTGCAGAAAGAAGCAACATGACAATAGAAAGAGAGGGTTATGCTACAATTGTTTCTTGGTTTCCACTTGCAATGGTTAATTGAGTCCAAAACAGCTGTCAGAACCTAGAGAGCAGAACATGAGAAGCAGAGCTCTGGACGGAAAGCAGAAGTTTGGCGGGAAAAAAAGAGACAACTTTATTATCATCGCATCAGTGCCTGGATAAAGAGGAAATCTTACTTGTTTAATGGCAGCCACATGCACAGAGAGGCTGAGAAGAAAAAGAATTCAAAATCCTCAATGATTGAGGTTTCGGCTCGCCAGCTTAACTTTTTGTCAACAGGAAACAGGTTTTGGAGGTTCAAGGTTCACTCTCTATATGTGATTATAGGAATTGTATGTGGAAATGGATTAACATACCAGTCTATACCTAAAAGATAATAAAACTGAAATACATCTTCACAGGTCTCTTATAGCTGTCTGACTGTTGTCTAAATTAGAATGTTCATGTGTGGAAAGTGATTGTCTTTATCAAAGAGTGGAAAATTCACTGTGACTCTCCATCTTTCAGGAGAAGGAGTACAGAAAAATAAAATTCCCCATGCCTTCCTACTATCTCAGGTGGGCTACCTTAGCAAGTCCCTAGGTTTCCCCAGTGATTGATTCTGGAATGCATCTGTCTTCAATGATATGATCATACCTACTCTTGGGTATCCCATGTAACTGTCCTAGGACCTTAATTAAGAAAACATTTTCATATTTGTTCACTTCTGCCAATAACATTCTATTCAGATTGTCATTTGGAATTACCCAGGCCTGAACTTTCAAAGAAATGTATTCCCTCCAAAATAAGGTAAAGCCTGTTGTGTACATAAGAGAAGGAAATGAACGTTTATTGAGCTCATACTATGTGCTAGGGTCATTCATACATTAACAGCAAACAGTTGTAAATAGTACTAAATATCCCCCTCATTTAACAGCTGAAAACCTGAGGTTTAGAGAAACTTTATAATTCCCAAATGCACTCAGCTTTAAAGTAGATAAGGTGGGTATCAAACTATATCTGAATCCTTGCCCCAGCCTACGTTGTTCCCTAAGTTTCTCTAAAGAATACTCCTTTTCATAATATGTAAAATTAGAACATTAATTAATACATTAACTGGTTATACCATTGATAAAAGGATTATTTTAAAATATTTAAATCATTCAAAAGGGCAAAACTGCATAATTTTTCAGCAGTATTTGGATTAAACGTATTAGACATGTTATTAGAATGTATAATATATTCCACATCATATATATATATTTTTTTTTGAGACAGAATCTCACTCTGTCACCAGGCGCCAGGCTGGAGTGCAGTGGCGCGATCTCGGCTCGCTACAACCTCCGCCTCCTGGGTTCGAGCAATTCTCCTGCCTCAGCCTCCCGAACAGCTGGAACTACAGGCGTGTGCCACCACGCCCAGCTAATTTTTTGTATTTTTTAGTAGAGACGGGGTTTCACCATGTTGGACTGGATAGTCTCTATCTCTTGACCTCATGATCCTCCAGCCTCGGCTTCCCAAAGTGCTGGGATTACAGGAGTGAGCCACCACGCCCAGCCTCCACATCATATTTTTAAGCATCACATAGGCTATTAAATACTAAGTGCCTATGATGAGACAGATACTGTATTGGTGCATGTTTTAAATAATATTTCTTTGAATTTCTCTGATAGGAGAGGTGTGATGCTATTTTAAAGATGACGACAATGCAAATAACTTTGTCACAATTCTAGATACAGAGCCGTTGAACCAGGATCCATGCTCCAGATGCTAAAGTTCAGGCTCAATTCATTATATTGTTTATTATCCCATTATAAGAATATACATCTATCTACACTTAGACTAACAAAAAGATAGATTAGCATTAAATAACCTATTTGCTTTTCTAGTAACTAATACCATTGATATTCAAGGTAATATGATTATAAATGACATATTAAAACTGCTTTGAAAATAAATGTATAAATGTTAGCTACATTTTAATCTTATGTCTAAGGAATTAAATGGAACTAACTCTACTATTTGAAAAGTCAGTGCCGTATATTTGGCTGTATAAGCATTATACTTTCACAATAGGATACTTCAATTAAACATTGAACATATATTTCTCATGTAGGCTTTTTCATTAAAACTTTCTTTAAAAGACTCTGTATTTTTAAATGAAGCCGGAAAACTGGGGTTCATTTTTTTCTTAGCACCCTATCTTCACCTGTTCATCTTCATTCTAATCCAATTTCTTCTTTTTATCCTAATTCTACTTCTCACATTTTTTTCCTGATAAATGATTTTCACATGCACAAATATTCACTGGAAAATCAATACCCAGGCAAATGACTCCAAAAAAGATCTTATTCTCAAGTTATTTGTCTTATCCCTTTTTATTAGCTATCTCTAGGAAAGGTTTTACCCTGTAATGATCAAGCCCCTAAATGAGAGAAAAGATCTTCAGTTAGATATATAGATGTGTGCACATTCATACAAATACACAGAGGCAGACAGCACATACACACACACACTATGGGCTATTTAATCTCCCCCCACCCCCTTTTTTTTAGAAGAGAGAACACAGGATTTACTTATCAGAAAAGACATTGTTTGAAGGACTACAAAATATTTGTCAAATAGAAAGTAGCCATGGAAATATTCATGATGCTTTGATGGGAGGCATTCAGAAGTTAAAGGTCCAATAGTGAATTAGACTCAATAGATGCAATAAAATTTGTATGAGTAAACCTAATCATATCATCTCTATACTACCAAGAAACAAATGAGAGCCTCAATATCACAGATGCTCTAAATAATTTTTTTACATTCATCAAAAGACCATGTATTATCAGAGAGCAAAGGTTGTAGTCTCCAGAAAGTACAGTATTTGATTTAAAAAAAGAAAAATGTAAGGTTAGGCATAGTGGCTCACGCCTGTATCCCCAACTCTTTGGGAGGCCAAGGTGGGAGCATTGCTTGATCCCAGCCTGGGCAACATGGCGAAACTCTATCTCTCTCCATCTCTACGAAAAACACAAACAACTAGCCTGGTGTGGTGACACAAGCCTGTAGTTCCAGCTACTTGGGAGGCTGAGGTGGGTAGATCACTTGAACCCAGAAGGTGGATGCTGCAGTGAGTGATCGCTCCACTACACTCCAGCTTAGGCAACTGAGCAAGATCCTGTCTCCGGAAAAGAAAGAAAAAAAGACAAGTACCTTTGACTCTCTCAGCAATTCAATTTGGACTATTCGGAGCTAAATAATCAAAATAAAATTCTAAGATTTCCCAAAATTATTTTTCTTTAGATTCTACTTTCCCAGGTAGGGCATAATAATTTTAGCTTCAATTAGCAGTTTAAAGTCACAGCTCGATACACGTAACATCTGAGACTTTGACTTTCACAGAGACAGCAGTTTTGGACAGCTGTGTGTAATTCTTTGAATTCTCATCAGTAAGGAAGCCACATTTTTAGTTAAATCAGATGTGGTTACTGCTTCAAAACCGATTCACAACACTCTCCCTGGAATGACTTATTAAGGAAATGGAGTATTTCTGTTACAAAAAGGTTTCTATCTGAGCATTAGAGTCGTTCCTTATATGCTAAACCATTTCTAAAAACCAAGTTTCCTCTGAAATTTTGGGCTTCTACACTGTTGGTAATAATTAAATTTCTTTTTCTAAGCTTGAAGATAACTGTCTACCAATACCCTTAAAATAGTCTTTAATTGAAAGACAGATAGTCATAACCTATTGCTGAATGTGAGTCCAAGAAGGACTATTTAAAATATTTGTAGTTTTATTTACTAGAAGAAAATAGTAAATTTTATTTGTAGTAAATAAAACTACAAATATTTTAAATAGTTTTAAATGGTTTTTAAATAATTTAAATATTTTTATTTACTATAAATATTTTAAATTACTACCCAAAGTAGAAATCTTTTTATAATACTTTTTAATTTAGAGACCTTCGTTTTTGATATCTAATAGCTGCCTACAAGCTGCATAAAAGATGATGGGTTTTTGGTCATATTGGCAACAATACCATTTAAACAACAGATCAATCTGCCCTCATGTTCCTAACTGATGAATCTATTTACAGAGAAATGTCAATACAAGATTGCCTGTAGAGCTGAGTGCAGTGGCTCACGCTTGTAATCTTAATACTTTGGGAGGCTGAGGTGGACGGATTACCTGAGATCAGGAGTTCGAGACCAGCCTGGCCAACATAGTGAAACCCCGTCTCTACTAAAAACACGAAAAATTAGCTGGGCGTAGTGGGGGAGCCTGTAATTCCACCTCCTAGAGAGGCTGAGGCAGAAGAACCACTTGAACCCGGGAGGCGGAGGTTGCAGTGAGCCAAGATCGCACCATTGCACTCCAGCCTGGGCAACAAGAGTGAAACTCCATCTCAAAAAAAAAAAAGAAAAAAAAAGAGAAGACTGCCTGTAGTGGCTTTGTTACTCTTCTATTAGTTTGGGTTTAAGTTTTCTTGAATATAATAAACTCATTAAAATATCAAATATGTACTTCACAGTTATCACAGCACTTAACTATATTTTTTTATTGTCCTGATAATAATAGTAAATTATGTAATCAGTGTTCATCTCAAAGGTTTACACTGATTGAGAAATATTGTTGATTTCACGAAGCTTCTGCTCATAGAGAAGTGAACTTTACATTGGTCCCCTCAGCATCGTTGCCTAGCAGCACCTGGCATCCCACCAAAGAAAACCCAGTGCAGGGGGCGGGGCACTTTTTTGGTTCGTCCTCCTCATTCCTCAGTCTTACTGGAGATCACATGGGAATGTGTGTATAGGATATGAATGGGAAATCTGCTTCTCAATTTCTCCTTTGAAATGATTTTTCCAAACTTTTGATCCAATGGGGGAAATCTTGTGGTTGGGAGGCAATGTCAAATGGGCTTTACCAAAATAGTTTGCATTCCATCTTTAAAATTCAAGTCCAGATGGAACAGCTGAGGTTTGGAAACTTGGATGAGTATAGGGGAGCGGTTCAGTTATGATTTGGGTCTCCAAATCAGCTTGAATTTCCAGATTTAAATCACATCTGTTTATAATAGCAATTAACTGAACTTCTGCTAAAAGATGCCTTTGTGTGATGAAGCTTGTGACGATCGGCACCAGTCAACACAACTGGTTTTGTCCCTGGCTCACATTTTCTTCTTAGAGAAGAAAATTTTCTACTCTCCCTTTCCCTCCCAGGGCTTCTACAAGAGTGGGAAGATTGTGTTCAGTTTTAAGGTGAGTCCCAGGCGGGCCCAGATGGCTCTCTGGACTGAGGAGGCAGCAGCTTCTTAGAGGAAGCTACCACAGTGTAAGTCTTTTCCCTCCATCCCTGTCTGTGCAGGTACCAGAAGATGCCTCCTTAACTTAAATGCTTTTGCAAAAGGAATCCTGTTGTTTCTTTAATGGGCCATTTGTTGCATTAGTTTCCCTAACTCTTTACCCTTACTTATAGCCATATCCTTTGCCATGTGACTTTGTACCTCCTCCCACAAAAGTCTCAGAGCATAATTTCCCATCTCTCGACACTACATTGGGCCATATGATTTGCTTTGGCCAACAAAATCATGTGAAAGTAACAGTCCACTACTTCTGAGCCTCGGCCTGAAGCAGCCTACTGTGTTTCCTCTTGTCCTTTTGTATTTGTCACTGCCATGAGAAAAACAGAAGTAAATAACCCTGCTAATGCCAAGAGGAGGTTGAGAGACACACAGAGCAGATCTGTACCGCATGAGGTACCTCCTTCAAGGCCAGCCTAGAGCAGAGCTGCTAGCCAACCCACAGCTACATGAGCAAGCCCAGCCAATGTCACTAAAGCCCAATCTGCATCAGCTGTCTCTCAATCCACAGACATATGGGCCACAATAATAAATAATTGTTGTTTTTAAACCAGTGCACTTTTACATTGTTATTATGCAACAATAACTAACTTGTTCACCTTTTCACAGGCAACTGGGTTCCTGGTTGACTTACTGGTCATGATAATATCAAGAACAGTCATTCCATAAAAAGTCAGAGACATTTTATGAAAGCTCCACTGATAAGTCTTTTGTGCTATCGAAATGCTTTCTTCCTCCTTGACCTTTCTGGGACCAACATTCGCTACCCAGAACCCTCAACCCTATAGCACATAGAAATATGCTACTGAATATACTTTAGTATCAATAAATAAGAATCTATTGTAGCAATGCCGGGTAGCAATTTAGAGATCTTTGTTAAGTATATAAATCGTACACAAGCCTCTTGACAGACCGGGCATGTGATGTGTTTTGCCTGGGTTGGGCCACATTTGCCCTTTTCATTGTTCCAAAAGTTCATCGTTCAAGATAGGTTCATACAATTACTCTTTCTTTGTGTCCACATAATTACATGCCAATACCTTTCCTCAAATTAGAAATTATATTCAGGCTAAATATTCTGCTGACACCACAGTCCTCACCAAATGTCAGAGTCTCTTAAAAAATATTCTCAGCTCAAAAGGCCTAATTAGGTTTTCGGTAATTCATGTCAACGGTCATTAGAACAATCATACAAATCAGCAAGCACTCAGGTGTCCAGACACTAAATGGAGACATGAATCTAAAAGATCACAGACAACAGTACTAAAAGAATTCAAAAAAGTTTTCTCACTGCTTTCATTAACCTTTTCCTTATGTTTTCACATTTCAGACACCAATTCTCTAGATCTATAAAACTGCTCAGCAGCAAGGTTCAGGGAAAGGAGATGGAAATAATATGAATAGTCTCTTTAAATTGACATGTACTTGAGAAGCAGTTATGAAACATACTTACAGATGCATACATCCTCACCCATTTTCCTGCAAGCTTTCAGATTCTGACTATCTACCATATCCTGGGTGAAGCAACAGTAGCAACGATGTGAGGGAGACAGGCATACTTTGTTCTCGTGTTCCCAAATGGCACAGGGCGTTCTTGAGGGACAGATGAACTTAATGATTTAGTATAAATACCATGACCTTTAGAAATAAGCAGACTTTGGACTTCTAAATGAATACTATGGATCTATAATTTATTAGACGTGAGGACTTGAGCGTAACACCTAAACCCCTGAGCCTCAATTACATCATCTGTAGGATGGCAGCAATACTAATTGTGTAAGAGCTTGTTGCTCTTTAAAGGAAAAAATGTACACATTAAAGAGGAAATGGGGGCTGAGCATGGTGACTCACACCTGCAATCCCAGTATTTTGGGAGGCCAAGGTGGCAGAATCTCTTGATGCCAGTAGTTGAAGATCTGCCTGGGAAACACAGCTAGACACTGTATCTACAAAAAAAAAAAAAAAAAAAAGCCAGGTGTCATGGTGCACGTCTGTAATCTCAGCTACTCAGAAGACTGAGGCAGTAGGATCACTTGAGCCTCAATTGAGGCTGCAATGAGCTATGATCACACCAATGCACTCCAGCCTGGACAACAGAGCAAAACCCTATGACATAGTTTGGCTGTGTCACTACCCAAATCTCACCTTGAATTGTAATAATGAATCCCCAGGTACCAAGGGTGCAGCAAGTTGGAGATAATTGAATCATGAGGGCAGTCTCCCCCATACTGTTCTCATGGTAGTAAATAAGCCTCACAAGATCTGATGCTTTGATAAATGGGACTTCCCCTGTCTCTCTGTTGCCTGCCACCATGTAAGACATGTCTTTGCTTCTCCTTTGCCTTCCACCATGATTGTGAGGCCTCCCCAGCCATGTGGAACTGTGAGTCCATTAAACACATTTCCTTTATAAATTACCCAGTCTCTGCTACGTCTTCATTAGCAGCATGAGGACAGACTAATACATTCTGTTTAAAATAATAAAAGGGGAAAGGACTCTGGGACCCACTATCAAGTAGGGATTACATTACTGCACAGCAGAGAAACCCAATTCAACAGAGAGGATATGTTCAAAGATAGAGATAGTAAACTAAAAAATTGTTTTCTGTTTGTTTGTCTTTTAATGACAGTCACAGTCAGTATCTTTTCCCATATTGGGAAAGCAAAGTTTCTGAGAGCTGCTTACTTGCTGGTGGTATTTGGTTTAATAGATTAATCTTTATGCAAATGCTGGCCTAGCTGTTTGTAGTTATTTCTGGAAATTATGTCCACATATCTGAAGCATTTCTCATTTTAGCTAAAGTCAAATTTGTGCTGCTGTCAGCAGGGTAGACGGCAATGTCAAAGTTTGTCAGAGACTAAAGGATCACAGTGATACAGAATGGTGGGACTCCTGGCTAAACACTACCCCTTAATCCTGGAACTGTGGCCCTAAGTGAAAACAGCTGACCTCATTTTTCCACCCAAATGTTGATTTTTGGCCTGTTACATTCCTATCCTATGCCCATAAAAAAGAATTCAGCTGGCATAGCAACACAAGCGGCTTACAAGCGAGGATACAAGTTCCTGTGCGTTAGGATACAAGCCACTGAGTGGTGAGCAAAGAAGAAGCAACAGAGTGTCGGAGACTATGGATACACACGGCTAACTTGAGACAGTGAGTCTTCAAGGAAAGACCACCTTCTTCCCCACACCAACCCTTTTCCAACTCCGCATTCCACTGAGAGCCACATCCATTGCCCAATAAAATCCTCTGCATATACTGCCCTTCAGTTGGTTCACATGACCCAATTCTTCCTGGATGAACAAGAACTGAGGTGCCAAGAGGGTGGGGCTTGGCCACTGCCGCAGCACCCACACACACACAGAGCCTGCTCCCGCCAGGGAGGAGCAACCAGCTGGTTCCAGCATACATTCCCTCCAGTTTCCACACTTGCTTGTGCAATCACGTGCTCCCTCTCCTAAGGAGTGGCCAGTGGCAGGCTGAGTAAAACAACCTACTCCGGTTTCCACCTACAACAGGGGTCAAGGGAACTATCCTGTCTCAACAGTACCTCCTACACAGTAGGCACTCAATGTATATGAGTTCCTCTACTTTATCCTGGTCTACTGCAGTTAACAACAACGTGGACATAGGTGACCAAATCCAGATAAGATTGATGGAGCAACATTTAGGTGACTTCACCTCTTTCAGTTTAGTTACTTGCTTTCTTTGCATCCTAGTCTATTTTGAATAAATAACATGGTATGCTATGTCGGGGGAAAAAAAAATTAAATAATGTAATGAAAGAGCTTTAAAGATCCTCCCAGACCAGAGACTTTGAGAGCATCATCAAACAAGGATCTTCCTACCTCCCTGCTATTTTCCCTTCTCCTTCCTCATGCTTCAAGTTGAGAGAATCAAGGCTGCAGATGCAAAGCACGGATTGGGCAGCAACGGAAGAAAAGAGCAATCAGACCTCACTTCTGTGTCCAAGTTTCAGTTACAGAAAATAAAAAAAGAAAGTCGCACCTTACAAAGAAGATTAAATTGTTCATTAATATCTCGGACACCCTTACTGAGTTGAGTTCATGTTTTGGGATTTTAAGTGACTATAGAACTGTTTATTATCTATGAGTGAACCAGAAACTTACGAATCCTGCCCAAGTTCCCATTCAGGGGCAGGGAACTTAAATATGAGGCCCTTTTTGCTTGGGGGTCTGGTTCTTTAGACTGAAAGTCATTGAGTGGACAATACAGCAACACATTTAACAATTGCTAATTTTTGCCACATTATTACTTCTATGCCTTGGCTTAACAAAGGAAAAATGATCACCTGCAATATGGAGCCATAAGTAACATCAGTGAGAATGCCAAAAGAAATTAGGCAATTGCAGACAAGAACTGTTACTGGTAATTTCTTCTTACCTTTCCTCCTGTTTTTCTTCTTATGCATGTCTTACATACAAACCAAGCAGTGGATGGCACAAATTATCCCACCATTACAACTAATGAGATGAGCTTTCTATTGTATCCAATTACAATTTCAATTTTGTAAACAAATCCATCTTCTATTGTGTCCAATACAAAACTTAGGAAACAGCCTTATAGAGTCCTTGTAATTATTGCCAGTGATAGTGGATTTAAAGGATTTGGGGTCATCTATCTAAATTAATGCATGGTCTGATTATAAAGTACATCCCGATGTGATTCGTTTCTTAAAGGATCTTTTCAGAAATTAAAATAACACATGGTTAGAGTATCATTTCCTTGAACTTCCTTTGCATCCAGGCAGCTTATAATTAACATGCAAGGATAATCATTCCAAATGCAATTTTAATACCACTGACATGTTCCTCCCCTTAGAAGCCAGCAATTTCTAATCCCTTTATTATTAATTATATTAATGCAAACTACTATATGTGGCTGTGAAGGAAAAGAGGCAAATCAAAGTTAGCACACTAATTCATTTAAATTTAAATTGCTGAGAAATGATATGCTCTTTAGCTCGTGATATCAAGCAAAACAAAAAATAACCCTCGTACCAAATAATAGATTTTTTCGTAAAATGAAGAATCCAAAGAAATACTTCAAGTTCAAAATTACTCTGAATTCTGGGATGATATACTCACATTCTCTGTGGATTTAAGGAGGAAAAAGGAAATTCAGAACACACCTGAATGACAGTAAAGTGACTCCAAAAGCAACTTGGTTAACCAAGAACTCATGTGCTAAATGAGAGGGTCATCCAGGTTACAAACAAAACCTTAGAGAAATATAACCAACATAACTTTATAAACCTCATTTAAATTTCATTTTCCATGTAGTGCCCTTTTCGTATTTTACTGACCATCATTTTAGGGAGTTGTTCTTGTTCACCTTGAAGAATACCTGATATTCTGTATAGAAGGTAGTTCATCTGCATTTAGTTGTTTTTTTTTTTTTGGGTTGGAGTCTTACTCTGTCACCCAGGTTGGAGTGCAGTGGCACAACCTCTGCTCACTGCAACCTCTCCTTCCCGGGTTCAAGCGATTCTTCTGCCTCAGTCTCCCAAATAGCTTGGGATTAGAGGCATGCACCAGGACATCCAGCTAATATATATTTTTTTAAGTAGAGACGGGGTTTCACATGTTGGCCAGTCTGGTCTCAAACTCCTGACCTCAGGTAATCCACCTGCCTCAGCCTCCCAAAGTGCTGGGATTACAGGCATGAGCCATCATGCCTGGCCTACATTTAGATTTGAAAGTATAATGCACACATATAAACACACACACAATCTATTCATTTAAATAAGGAATGTGGAGTTCAGAAAGCGCTTTCTGAAGAGTCCATATTCATAGTATGAAAAATATTTTTTATTTCAACATTGTTGACTTATTTGCAATGGCCCATTCACCTAAATGCCTTTGTTTTTCCCTACAATTATCCAAAAGCTTCTCTTCTTCTAAGACTAAAATGCAGCTGAATCATGTTGTGATCGTTATTTTATTTTCTAATGACTTCCATTCACCTATACTTAGAAATATCTGGTTTGTGATAGACCCTCAGCAAATAAGTACAGGAAAAAAGGAAAGGATAAAGGTGAGAAGGCAGGAGAAGAGAGGAAGAAATATCACAGAACACACAGTAATTGAGGAGAGCGTGTAACACCAGACAATCTACTCACCACTCTAATGAGTTTCTCCACATGCCTATGATGGTTAAGCAAATTGGTTTTTTTTAACTATTATATTTCAACAGTGCTAAGGTCTGCATTTTTCTTTCTCATATTTTACCTTCTCTATAACTGAGATACAAGTTAAGCTGATGACCCTTTACTTTACCTGGCAGCAATCATAGTAATCATTTTGTTTAAAAAATAAATTCAGCCAGATATAGGTGATGGGGGAGGAAGGCAGCAAATCACACTGCCATGTGTGTACCTATGCAACAATCTTCCATGTTCTTCACACGTACCCCCAAACCTAAAATGCAATAAAAAAAAAAAATAAATAAATAAAATAAATTCAAAAGCTCCAGCAATGAAACTTGCAAAATTAAATTTCAGAAAGTTGGAGGAAGATTAAGGACACTCTTTTAATCTATATAAGATACAATGTTGTGGGTGGAGTTGAGAAGGGCATGGATCAAACTGGATGAGCACATTCCAAATGAAATTCTCAGGTAGAATCCCTCGAAATCATTGTAAAACTGATTTGAGAGCCCAGCACCCATGGACTTTATAGTTTGGCCTTTAACTGGACAAAGAAAAATGCGTGGAGAAGCATAGATCATGGTGACTGTCAACTGAAAAGCAATATGGAAGAATCAGACTCAGAATAAGAAATTCTAGGAACTGTTAGCCAACATAGTTCACTAATATTTGTTGCTTATATGTACGGCAAGAGAAATACATGATTAAAAACTAGTGTCTAAATAATACTGAAATAGGAAGTTCCCTGATTCCCCTAATTCCCCTAGCAGGACGTGTGACAGGGGTGTGGCTTGCCTGTTCAGTCGCCTGGAAGCTCAAACCCCTTGGGAGAGCATGCAGACGGGCAGGAGCAGAGGCCGGCCGAGGCTTAGGGCTCCGGCTCCCTGGTAGTGTCTCCACCAGTTCTAATCAGTAGTTTACATCTGTTCCGCCGTCCCCTGCTCCTGCCTGACTCATTCCAGGCACTGCTCCGATCACCTGCTTTGCGACCTGCCCATAACTGTCCTTCCCCACCAAACTACCCACCCCACCACTCCCATACCCCTGCTCCCTTTAAAATAGCCAACTGAAATTAGACTAGACTGTGTAGTCTAACGCTAGCCAATAGGGGAATGACACAGCAGTAGGGGTGACCTCCATCAGGAATAAGTACTCCTTCCCCTCCCTTGTCCAGATATGCATTTGCCATTATTTCATCTGTGAGCTGCACACTTCCATAGAAGTAAATTGCCTTGCTGAGGAAATTTATATTCAAGTGCTACTTGAATATTAAAAAAATATAAAAATTTATTTATAACTTTTTGATTAAAATAAGAGAAATCACATTAAAACTAAATGAAGATGTATTTCTTACACATCAGAATGGCAAAAAAAAAAAAAAAAAAAGCCTGGTCATACTCATTGGTTGTGGGAAACATGAATCTCATACATTGCTGGTATAGGAGACCAGAATATATCACTCCAAAATATGCCTTTTAGGCATAAGGATTATTTTGAGCTGATTATAGAGACACTGAAAGCTTCTACCTCAGTAAAATTTCTAGAAGCCCTGTGTTATGGGGCCCATTGAGATATTCCTTCTAAGGTGAAGGATAAATTGCTGTATTTCGTTCTTCCTACAACCAAGAAACAGGCACAACGCCTAGTGGGCCTATTTGGATTTTGAAGGCAACACATTCCTCATTTGGGTGTGTTACTCTGGCCCATTTATGAAGTGACCCCGAAAAGCTGCCAGTTTTGAGTGGGGTTCAGACAGGAGAAGGCTCTGCAACAGGTCCAGGCTGCTGTGCCAGCTGCTCTGCCACTTGCCGTATGACCCAGCAGATCCAATGGTACTTGAGGTGTCAGTGACAGAGAGGGATGCTGTGTGGAGCCCCTGGCAGGCCCCCATAGGTGAATCACAGTGGAGGCCTCTAGGATTTTGGAGCAAGGCCCTGCCATCTTCTGAAAATAACTACTCTTCTTTTGAGAGACAGTGCTTGGCCTGTTACTGGGCGTGGGTGGAAACTCAATGTTTGACTGTGGGTCATCAAGTCACCATGTGACCTGGACTGCCTATCACAAGCTGACTGCTTTCTGATCCATTTGGCCATTAAGTGGGTCATGCACAGCAGCATTCCATCATCAAATGGAAGTGGTAGATACGTGATGGGGCTCGAGCAGGTCCTGAAGGCACGAGTGAGTTATATGAGGAAGTGGCTCAAATGCCCACGGTCTCCACTCCTGCCACCCTGCCTTCTCTCCCCCATCCTGTACTGATGGTCTCATGGGGCGTTCTCTATGATCAATTGACAGAGGAAGAGAATACTAGGGCCTGGTTCACAGATGGTTCTGCATGATATGCAGGCACGGCCTGAAAGTGGACAGCTGCAGCACTATAGCCCCTTTCTAGGACATCCTTGAAGGACAGCGGTGAGGGGAATCTTCCCAGCAGACAGAACTTCGAGAAGTGCACCTGAGTGCCCAATTTGCCAGCAGAGACCAACACTGAGCCCTCGATATGGTATCATTCCTTGGGGTGATCAGCCAGCTACCTGCTGGCAGGTTGATTATATTGGACCTCTTCCTGCATGGAAAGGGCAGAGGTTTGCCCTTACTGGAATAGCCACTTACTCTGGATATGGGTTTGCCTCTCCTGCATGCAATGCTTCTGCCAAGACTACCATCTGTGGGCTCACAGAATGCCTTATCCACCATCATGGTATTCCACACAGCATTGCCTCTAACCAAGGCACTCACTTTACAGCTAAAGAAGTACAGCAGTGGGATCGTGCTCATGGAAGTCACTGGTCTTACTGTGTTTCTCATCATCCTGAAGCAGCTGGATTCATAGAACCATGGAATGACCTTTTGAAGTCCCAATTATGTTGCCAACTAGGTGATAATACTTTGCAGGGCTGGGGTAAAGTTCTCCGGAAGGCTGTGTATGCTCTGAATCGGCATGGTACTGTTTCTCCCACAGCCAAAATTCACGGGTCCAGGAATCAAGGGGTGGAAGTGGGAGTGATCCCCACTCACCATCACCCTTAGTGATCCACTTGCAAAATTTTTGCTTTTTGTTTCCATGATATTACTTTCTGCTGGCCTAGAGGTCTCAGTTTCAGAGGGAAGAACGCTGCCACTAGGAGACACGAAATGATTCAATTAAATTGGAAGTTAAAATTGCCACCTGGACACTTTGGCTTCTCCTACCTTTAAGTCAACAGGCTAAGAAGGGAGTTATATTGTTTGCTGGTGATTGACCCAGACTATCTAAATAAAATCAGTCTACTACTCCACAACGGAGGTAAGAAAGAGTATGCATGGAATACAGGCGATCCATTGAGGTGTCTCTTGGTATTACCATGCCCTGTGATTAAGGTCAATGGGAAACTACAACAGCACAATCCAGGCAGGACTACAAATGGCCCAGACCCTTCAGAAATGAAGATTTGGGTCACTCCACCAGGAAAAAAAACCACAACCTGCTGAGGTGCTTGCTAGAGGCAAAGGGGATACAGAATGGGTGGTAGAAGAAGGTAGTCATCAATACCAGCTACTACCACATGACCAGTTACAGAAATGAGGACTGTAATTGTCATGAATATTTCTTCCTTCTTTTGTTAAAAATGTGTTTGTGCATGTAAACACTTGTACTAAGAAAATATCTTCATTTTATTTCCTTTTTCCTTTATTATGTGACATGATTTATTGACTTCATATTAGCATTTAAGTATTGTTAGCTTTATGTAATAGCATTTGGGTTGGGGATCAGTGGCTTTCCAGTTTCCAGTTGTATGAAGAATAGTTGTATTACGGTCATAATTATGACCTTACTATTATCTTTATTTTAAGATTATGCATGATCTCAGGAGATGTGTATGGGGTCAAGTTGATAAGGGGTGTACTTGTGATGGTTAATACTGAGTGTCAATTTCATTGGATTGAAGGATGCAAAATACTGATCCTGGGTGTATCTGTGAGGGTGTTGCCAAGGAGATTAACGTTTTTAACATTTGAGTCAGTGGGCTGGGAAAGGCAGACCAACCCCTAATCTGGGTGAGCACCATCTAGTCAGCTGCCAGAGTGGCTAGAATACAAAGCAGGCAGAAAAATATGAAAAGACTAGACTGGCCTAGCCTCCTAGCCTACATCTTGTCCCCTGCTGGACCCTTCCTGCCCTTGAATAGGAGGGCTCCAAGTTTTTCAGTTTTGGACTTGGACTTTCTTTGCTCCTCAGCTTGCAGATGGCCTATTGTGGGACTTTACGATAGTGTGAGTTAATACTTAATAAACTCCCCTTTATGTGTGTGTGTGTGTGTGTGTGTGTGTGTGTGTGTGTGTATACATATATATCTCCCCTATGAGTTCTATCTCTCTGGAGAACCTTAACTAATATACTTGGGTATCTTTCACGTACACGTGAGGTGTGCATGTTAATAAACTTTCTCTTATTAATCTGACTTTTGTTACTGGGGTTCCTTCCAAACAAGACCGCAGAAAAGGCAGGGAAAAAAATTAGTTTTCTCCCACTACACTGTTGAGAATAAAAAGTGATCCAACTCTGTGGTGTAGTACTTGGTAATATCCAGCCAAATTGCTTACACATTTACCCTTTGACATGAAAATTTCACTATATATATATATATATGTATCTGGTTTTAAAAAAAGCCTTAAACTGTACATAAGACTATTGATTGAAGCTCTATTTGTGATATCAAAAAATTGGACATATCAGTGTTGGGTCTCAGAAACCAAAACTCCACAATATGGTGTTTTTTGTTTTTCAGGTAGACAGGCACTAGTCGGGCAGGAGAGGCATCACCCCAGCTCACTAAGAATGTCAGGAGATGGTTTAGCAATTATCACATTGCCTTTGTAAAAGTGATAAATTGGCAGCCAGCACCAGGGAGAGGCCATTTCCTGATGGTCCACACCTGCTGCACTAACATGTTAATTGACTGCAGATGCCACGCAGAAGCAACTTCCTGGGCATGTGCATTAAGAGACAAAATGCTGGAGTATGATCTTCGGGAGGCACCCCCACCGGAAAAGGGGGAAGAAAGCCTCAGATGGGCATGTGTGCAACTTCCTAAACTTGCTACACGTGCTCACTTCCCAAGCATAGGAGGGCACTGGGCATCCAGGCAGCCACCCTAAGGGAAGAATCATGGGAAAAGATCCAGCCTGTAAAGTGCTAGGATCAAGGTTAAACATTGCACTCAAGTTGCCCTCTTGGGTCTATTGCACGGTACTTTCTTTTCCTTTCTTTCCTGTTCTAAAGGTTTTTAAAATGAACCTCCACTCCTCATCTGAAACCACTGCCGTGGTCTCTTTTTCTTCAGTCAAATTCTTTTTTCTCAGGAGGCAAGAATTGAGGTTGCGGCAGACCCGTACGGATTAACAGCTGGTAACTTGAACACCTGTCACCAGTAACATTTTGACATGCTGAACTGAAACCTCAAGGTCTCTATAACCTTTCCGCAGTCCCTCACCATTTCTCGAAAGAAGCTGAACTTCCTTTATCTGTGTAAGATCCAGACTCACTGAGGAGAATAACTGTTTTTTCTTCCCCTGCCGATTACCTATTGTCTAGTGCAGAAAAAGCAAGACGTGACCACACCTGAGTAGATCCTTTTATGCGCATTCTGTCTCCAAGGGTCATTTAAATTCTAAAAAAAAAAAAAAGATACAAGTTCATGTCTTTTCCTGGATCCAGTCTCTCCCTATCAATTTATTGCTTTTCCATAGATTTCTTCTTCTTCCCCTTCTACAGCCTGCTCTATCAGGATCCGAGTCCCCATTCTTTCAGTAACCTCAAGATTGTATAGAAGCTTCTGTACCTCACTGGGAAGTTGGGTCTTCAGAATAAAGGCTCCCATGTATGAACACTAAAAGAATATGTATGGTGTTTCACCTCTTAATCAATCTGCCTTACTTCAATGATTTTTCAACAAACCTTTAGGAGACCCAGACCCACATTGACCTAAAAGAAAGAGGCTGAGGTACAAAATATAATTCAAACAGTTTTCTTGAGCCAAAGCAAAGACAGGTGCCCAGAAAACTCAGAACCAATAACCTTGGATATGAGCTTTAGTATTCCTTTGTTACAAGCAAGCTTTTAAAGGTTAAAAAGAAAAGACAGAGAAAGTGGGTTGATACAAAGTTGTCTGTTAGGAATTCTTACTGGTTTACAGAAATAACGTTGCTTAGTGATTGACTATATACAGTATTAAGTTACAGGGTGTGAGGCGTCGTCTCTGGCACGGCATTATTAAGCTGTGACAATAGCAAGCTGTTTCAAGAGATGTATACACTGTTTAATAAGGGTTATAGGACATGATGATTGCTGCCTCATTTTCATGTCTCTCTGGGCCTGATAATTTAAAAGGACCTGCATTTCTCAGATAAAAGTTATTTTCTTTTATTTTAGAAACAACCAAAACAACCAACAGGTAACTGATTAACTCA
The DNA here is from genome assembly GCA_036589455.1 of Ateles fusciceps. NCBI lineage: Eukaryota > Metazoa > Chordata > Mammalia > Primates > Atelidae > Ateles > Ateles fusciceps. The sequence continues at coordinate 3,283,978 of JAZHEH010001040.1, read as the reverse complement.
GTCATGGTATAATTGAAACTGCCTTTGTGAAAATTATGACAACGTGAGAAATCTGACATAGCTGACTCCATCTTGCTTCTAACCTCACAAGCTAATTGTCTTTACTCATTCTTGGGCATAAGTCAAGCTAACTATGGGAGGAATTTAGTTTATATTTTACCTTTAAAACATGATAATAGTCCCTTCTGAAAATAACCCTCTTTTTGCTTGGGAAACAACAGCGCCTTTGTGAAACTAACACATTGGGTACCACGTTAGAATTACAGTTAAGCAATCATGTAGCTGCAGGTCACAAGATTTGTAACCTCCTCAATTGTTCCTATCGATGACATCATTATGGTAAAATCTAGGACTCATATTTGAGGCACTTTTCAGTCCTTGCATTCTGATGGACCAGCTAGTACCACTCTGATGAGTAACACATACCATGAAACTGACTCAACCCATCCTGTTTTCCCCACCCAGGAACTGACTCAGGCAAGAAGACAACGTTGACCCCATGTGATTTTATTCCCTGGCCCAACCAATCACAGTAGTCCCCAAACCCTAACCTCTCAATTCTTAGAGAGGTTGGTCTGAGAAACATTTTCTGTTATTCTGCTTTGCTAGCTCTGCAATAAATGAACTCTTTCTCTGCTGCAACACTCTTGCTAGTGTCATTGCATTGGCTTTTCTGGGAAGTGAGCAAGAATAACACACTGGGCTGTAACATCATTGCAGAATGGGATCTACGCAGCTGTAAAAATGAAGGAGGCTGATCTCTACATACTTGTAAGAAGTGATTGCTGGGCTATATTATTAGGTGAAAAAAGGCAAGACACAGAATAATATTTAGAGTATGCTACCCTGTATATAAAAAAGGAGGGAATATGGAAACAAGAACATACAAAAATACACGTATATGTATGTATCTGCATGTGTGTGTACATACATATATATGTATATCCATGTATACATATACATCATCACATGCAGATGCATGTATACACACACATCCCACACGTATTTGTTACATTTTCTTCTTTTTAAACTTTTATTTTAGGTTCCAGGGTACATGTGAAGGTTTGTTATATGGATAAACATGTTATTTGTTATATTTTCAAACAGAAACAATTGAGGAATAACTAAAACATGCAATAAAATGGTTACCTGTCAGGGAAGGAAGCAGGGGACAGATTGCAGTATGAAATTGTGTTACAATTTTGACACTGGAACCATATAAATGTTTTATATAAGAAAATAATAGAAAAAATTTAAGTTAAAAACAAACAAACATAAACTCAACCATTGTTTGGATAATAACATGAAAAAAAAAGTTACATCAGGTTAAAAAATTTCCAGTGTCAAGTTTTAGTAGTAGATATATTGTTACTTTAAAACTATTACAGGTATATTTAAGATAAAACAAATAAGCAATTACATTGATGTATTTAAAAAAGGAGATTTTCAGCATGAGAAAATTGAAAGAGATACCTATATAAAGTAAACCAGGTTAAATAAAAATCTGCAGTCTTAAATTTGAATGAGAAATTCATTTTTTCTCTTAAAAAAACTTTTATTTGCTGACTCTGTCGACAGTGCCCAGTGTTAACGAGAATTCTTGCATTTTCTAAACATGATTTCCACTAAAATATTCTAGGACTTTGGGTGAAGTAGCTGATCTCAACTAGGCCTAGGGCAGAAAACGGGAAGACAAACCTGGGACATCTTCTTGTAATAGGAAATAAGGATTTATCTAGACCAGTGGTCTCATATAATAAAAAAACAGAAACCAAATGGAAAGGGCTCCCTGCCATTGGCCTACAGTATGACAACTGAGCACCAACAATAGTAAAGACTACAAATCATTTCACACACAAAATGTAGAAGATTCCATTAGTTTAGTAAGAATCCCAACAAAAAAATACTCCTTGTTCTCCATTTGGGGCTCACTAGATCCAATCTCTTTACTCTAAACATTAACAGAGGAAGAACCAGACAGCCATTTTCCTTTTTCTATACAAGCTGTGTTTCAGGTGTGCTATTCTTTATGGTAGCATCTCCTTTAATACGTGCAGAAAGAATGATGGAATTAGAAAATGGTCATATTTCAACCACTAAATTATCAATGGAAGTCATCAGTGTATGCTAAAGCATTAGTTAGAAGGTTCATGGAAATCCTCATGATGGCATGATCTGTCCGACAGCATCTCAAACCCCAAATCCAGTTGTCACTATAAGTGGGACAATCAAACATCATATGCCTTCTGATATGATACAAAGGAAACCAGGTATTACCACCTATCGAGGATGTTTACCTAAATAATTGAAACTAAATCAACTCAGCTATCCAAATCTGTAAGGTAACAGGAAATACAGGTAACTAATGAGTTGAATATGGAATGATAAGCAGGACTTGAAGTTTGACATGAGGAGGGAGGGGGTGAGGGGAAAGGCATTAGAAGTAGGAACCAAACCACAGAGGCAAAGAAGCAGCAAGCAGTTTCTGTGGTAAGTAATAGGCACTGAGGCTGTGTTCTGGAAGTCCTTGAATGCCTGGCTGAGAAATGTATAAACATAAATAAATAAAATTAACAGTAACCACTTTTAAATGCTTTCTATGAACGAAGAGTTGAGTTTCTTGTACTGAATTACTTACAGCAATCATTTGTGGGAGGCGTTATTTTAATTGTTTTACAAATGGAGAACCTGAGGCCTCAGAAAAGTAAAATAGCTTACCCTTGGGCACCCAACACTTAAACACAGAGGCATTTTCAGGGGTTCAATGTCACTGCTTTCTCTACTGTAGAACTGCAAATTCACTGAAGAGAGGACAATTGACCCTCAAACAATGCAGGTTTGAACTGCCCAGGTCCACTTACACACTGACTTTCTCTGCCTCTGTCTCCCCCTGAGATAGCAAGATCCTCATCATCCTCTGCCTACTCCACCTGAAGATGGCGATGATGAAGACTTGATATGCTGATCCCCTTCTACTCAATAACTAGTAAGCATATTTTCTCTTTCTTATCATTTTCATAACACTTTCTTTTCTGTATCTTACTTATTGTTAGAATGCTGTCTATAATAACACAGTGTACAAAATCTGTGTTAATTAACTGTTTATGTTACCAGTAAGGCTTGCAGTCAACAGTAGGCCATTAGCAGTTAACTGTCTGGGAATCAAAAGTTATTGGTAGATTTTGGACTGCATGGTGTAAACTAAAGATAAAATTCTAAGCCCCCCAGCTGACTGAATGGGCCCCTTTTTCTCAGCCAAGGGGATTCCAAAAGAAAACTGAGAAGCTAGTTCAGGCCATTATGAGAAGGTGGGACATGCCTCATGCCTCCTCCCGTGGGAATTCAGGCACAGCTGACCAACATTAACATTAAAACAGAGATCCTAAGACTGACAAAACACACTCTTTGTAGCAGTGAGATACCAAATTCCAAACTGACTCTAATATAGCATCAGACTGATAGCAGGCCCTGAAAGAAATAAAAATATTTTAACCCAAAATATATTTCTTTTATATATTTTGAAATGGCCCTGCAAAGCTGTCTTTTGCTGGAGAAATTTACATTCTGACGAGAATCCCCTTCCCCTTTCAGATTTTTTCCTGATCCTGAAGAGGTTAGCTGAGAGTCCAGTACCTATTGAACATCTGAATAGGAGATATTTGCCATCTATTGCCTCTAAGGGCAGTCACCTATGAGACCTCATTTACATAATAAGAACCTTGGCTGGGTGCGGTGGCTCACGCCTGTAATCCCAGCACTTTGGGAGGCCAAGGTGGGCGGACCATGAGGTCAGGAGTTTGAGACCAGCTGGCCATAGTGAAACCTTGCCTCTACTAAAAATACAAAAAATTAGCTGGGCGTGGTGTCGGGCACTTGTAGTCCCAGCTACTTGGGAGGCTGAGGCAGAAGTGTTGCTCAACCCGGGAGGTGGAGGTTGCAGTGGGCCGAGATTGTGCCACTGCACTCCAGCCTGGGCGACAGAGTGAGACTCTGTCTCAGGAAAAAAAAAAGAACCTTGGCCTCTGTAGCCCCTCATCATAACCTAACCTAGACACTCCTTTCTATTGATTCCAGATCTTTAGATAATAACTCTTTTTTTTTTTTTTTGAGAGACAGAGTGTTGCTCTGTTGCCAGGCGCCAGGCTGGAGTGCAGTGGCGTGATCTCAGCTCACTGTAACCTCCGCCTCCCGGGTTCAAGCAATGCTCCTGCCTCAGCCTGCCGAGTAGCTGGGACTACGGGCACGCGCCACCACGCCCAGCTAATTTTTTTTTTTTAGTAGAGACAGGGTTTCACCATGTTGGCCAGGATGGTCTCGATTTCTTGACCTCGTGATCCACCCACCTCAGCCTCCCAAAGTGCTGGGATTACAGGTGTGAGCCACCGCACCCGGCTAGGTAATAACTTGTTTAACCAATTGCCAATCAGAAAATCCGTGAATCCATTTATGACCTATAAGTCTCCCCCTGTTTCAAGTTGTTCCACCTTTCTGGACCAAACCAATGAATACCTTACATGTATCAATTGATGTCTTATGTCTCCCTAAAACTATAAAACCAAAATGAAACCAGGCTGTAACCTAACCCCTTGGGTCACATGTTCTCAGAACCTCCTGGGGCTGTGTCACAGGTCACTGTCCTCACATTTGACTCAGAATAAATCTCTTCAAATATTTTACAGAGTTTCACTTTTTCTGTCAATGGTGGGGATTGGAGCCCTTAATCTGCCCATTGTTCATGAGCCAACTGTATTGCTTATACTTTTCTAGCTAATGTGAATCATTCTTTGTGATGTATTCTTGGCTTATTTATTATATACTACATTTCATTGACTCAAAATACCAGTCGTAAGACTCACAATTATTTTATGTAGTAAGAAACAAAAATGCTGTTAATTAAGCTATAACACCTTATTACTTAGAATATGTATTTTCTTCCTATTGAAAGAGCTCTGATTGTATTGATACACACAGGAGAATGGGGAATACTAGGTAGAAGAGTCAAAGGCAAAGGCTCCACCCTCAAGCCTAAAGACCCATGGCCCTAAATGAGGACCAGCATTCCTGTTTTCATGACAAAAAGCTGCCTTTTGGTCCACCATACATACCCCCTATCCTGCCCCCATAAAACCCTGAACTCTAAGCTCCAGAAGCAGAGCAGCAAGCCAGCAGACCAGCAGATGGACAGCAGAATGATGCAGCAGAGAAAGGGAGAAGAGGAGGAACATCTGAACACTGTGAGGAGTTCGGCTGGGGGTGGTCACAGAGGAATCCGGCCACTGGGCAGCCTGAGTCCAGAAGGTCACCTTTCCACTCCACCCACCCCTTCTGGCTCCCCATCCATCCTGCTGGAAGCTACCCCCGCCACTCAGTGAAACCTTGCATTCATCCATCTAGTCTATGTGTGAACCGATTTTTCCGGGACACTGGACAAGAGCGCAAGATACAGAAAACTGTCACACTGGCCCTCTGGTCTTGCAAAAAGGCAGAGGGTTCACTGAGCTGGTTAACACTCAAGCCATCTGTGGACAGCAAAGCTGAAAGAGCTTTGTTGCAGGCACCCACCCTGTTATATGTAACATTTCTTTTTATTTTTATATATAAAAATTTATTTTTATGTTAAACAACTGAATAACTTTTGCTCATTTCTTCTTGAGTTATTGGCTTTTTTCTTCTTAATTTTAGGTACTCTTTATTTATTTTGCATTAGGGTTCTCCAGAAAAACAAAAACAGAACCAATAAGACATATATGTGTGTATATATATATATTTATATATCTCCTATTTGTTCTCCTATATATGTGTGTGCGTGTCTGATACAGAACTGCTGGGCTCCCAACTAACCCAACCCCCTTACACCTGGAACCACAGCCCTAAGTGAAAACAGCTGACCCCATTTTCCTACCCAAATGTTACCTTTTTGGCTTGCCACACCCCTATCCTGTGCCCATAAAACATTCCCACTGGCAGAGCCACACAAGCGGATGAGCAGTGGGATTATGAATTGCTGAATGTCAGGGATACAAGCAGCTGACAGGCAAGGCTAACTTCAGATGGTTCGCCTTCATGGAAAAGTCACCGTTTCCCCCTGCACCATCCCCTTTCCTACTCCCATCTCACTGAGAGCCAACACCCAATAAAATCCTCTGCAGACACTGCCCTTCAATCCGTTCCTGTGGCCTGATTCTTCGTGAACGCCTGACAAGAATCTGGGTGTTGAGAGAGCAGGGGCTTGGACATTCCTACAGGGCCTGCGCAGAACCTGCTCTTGCTAGAGAGAAGCGACCAGCCAGCTCCAGCGTTCATTCGCTCTGGTTCCTGAACTCACTTGCTCACACACTCCCTCTCACCAGGAGTGGCCAGTGGCAGGCTGAGTAAAATGAGCCGCTCCAGCTGCTGCCCATGAACGGGGACAAGGTCAAGGACTAACCCTTATCATGTCCACCAGAAAAGCTTGTGTGTGTGTGTATAAGGCATTACATATAATGCCGTGTGTGTGTGTGTGTGTGTGATACATATGTCTTGTGCATATGAAAGTTACTCAGGGAAAATGAGTAAACAGTTACAATTATGGTAGCTTGCAAGTTATAGGGCTAAAATTTGTAGAGCAGACTAGGATCCTGAAGATTCAAGAAGGAACTGATGTTACAGTCTCAAGTCCAAAATTAATAGGCTGGAAACTCAGTCAGTGTTTCTCTGCTGCAGTCTTGAGGCAGAATTGCTCCTTGTTCAGAAAACTTCAGTCTTTACTCTTAGGCCTTTCAAACAGTCAGGTGGGCCCCAGTTACTCTATGGAAGCTAATTAGCTGCTTTACTCAGTGTACTGATTTTTAAAGTTAATCACATTTAAATATTTCCTTCAAGGAAATGCAGAAACTGGTAGATGGCCAAACATCTGGGCACCACAGCCTAGACAAATTGACACATAAAATTAACCATCACAAATAAGGATGTTTTCAGCAAGCTGTCAACTGTTTTTCTGACAGTGTCCAGCTCAAATTTGTATACCGTGGTCAGGGGCAGTGGCTCACGCTTGTAATCCCAGCACTTTGGGAGGTCTAGGCAGGTGGATTACCTGAGGTCAGGAGTTTGAGACCAGCCTGGCCAACATCACAAAACCCCATCTCTACTAAAACTACAAAAATTATCCAGGTGTGGTGGCACGTGTCTGTAATCCCAGCTACTCTCAGGGGGCTGAGGCAGGAGAATCACTTGAACCTGGGAGACAGAGGTTGCAGTTTGCTGAGATCATGTCATTGCACTCCAGCCTGGGTGACAGAGCAAGAACTTGTCTCAAAAAAAAAAAAAAAATTATATACAGTATTTAAATATTTATTGCTATTTAATATTGACATCTATTTACAGATATATATATATGTACATATATACATATATATACACACACACACACATATGACATCTTCTTTCCAGAGTCTAGGATGCCGACTGAGAGCTATTAATCCTTATGATTAATCCACTTGATGACGTTCAGTCCTTATAAGCACAATTAAGTCAAGTATATGTCATCCTTGTTTTATATTTAAGACTTACTTTATTAGAGTTTTCTATACAATTCAATTGCAATATTATTTGTTAAATATTAATAATTTAATGATTATGTGAAGGTTATTAATAAATAACACTTTGCATGAATTTTATAATCTTAGGACTGAGGTAAATGAAAACTTTTTACATAATCACAGAACCATTGTGTTTCTTTAACAAATATCTGCTACAATGGAACAGGAAACATTCTTTTAATTCTCAGGTCAATAAATATGTGATCCTTCTATGATAAGTGAAAACATTTGAAAATCAAATAAATCATTCCCCACGAAATATTTTTTTTCAACTCAGGACCAAACCCAGGCACATTTTTCTTTCTGGGAACTTTTTTTTTCTTATTTAATTATATCTTGCAACTGGTCACCACTATCATCTTAAATACCCCTCCTCCGGCCACAGTGATTGGTTCTGATCAAGACACAACAATTGGTGTCCTATGGTGGAACTTTTAGTCAGTTTCAGTTTCTCACTCCAGTGAGTGATGTAATCATCTGAATTTCTGTTTCCTAGCATATATTAGTTGGTCAACTGTGAATAATGCCCTCCAGAGGAGGAAACCAAGCCAGTAGACTGAAGCGGCAACCTGGCCGTATTCCAGGCCCTGGTTCCCCCTGTTTTCGATACTGAGGCTTCCCATTGTACTATACTTATTTAAGCTCCGTTTTGTTTTGTTTTGTTTTGTTTTGAGACAGAGTCTTATTCTGTCACCCATGCTAGAGAACGGGGACGCAATCTCGGCTCACCGCAACCTCCACCTCCCGGGTTCCAGTGATTCTTATGCCTCAGCCTCCTGAGCAGTGGAGATACAGGCACCCTACACTACACCAAGTTAATTTTTGTATTTTTAGTAGAAACGGGGTTTTACCATGTTGACCAGGCTGGTCTCAAACTCCTGACCTCAAGTGATCCACCCACCACCCGCCTCAGATTCCCAATGTGCTGGGATTACAGGTGTGAACCACTGTGCCTGGCCTATGCTCTTTTTTGGATAAGTTAGTATGAGTTCAATTTCTGTCACTTGCAATACAGTGTCAACATACACACGTGCACCATTTTACATATTGTTTTAGGGAACTCATAGACTTCTAAAGAAGTTCATGTCTGAATTCTTATCCATAGATGTCAGATATGAAACTCTGTCAAAGCTATGCTGTGAAATTAGTTTCCATATGCTCTTTATCCGGGAAGAAATAATTATTATTTCCTCTTTCACTTGGTAGTTTTCATGCAGTTGATGACTTTTAATTCTTATAACCACAGTTAAGTATATGTCATCCTTGTTTTATATTTAAAGACACAAGGCTGTGAAAGTTAAATTATATTGTATTAAGCAGCACATCTAAAGTAAACCTGGTATTTTTGTATAAAATTTGAAGTTCTTCCTTCTACACTAAATAATCACCCAACTGTATTCTTCTGGCCTGCTGCACAGATGAAGTCAGTTCACTAAGACAGTGACGTTGGAGCAGAGAAAGAGTTTAATAACTACAGGACCAGCCAAACAGTAGGACAGGATATATTTCTCAAATCCACCTCCCTGAAAGCTCAGAGCCTAAGGTTTTTAAAGATAATTTGGTGGGCAGAAGGCTAGGGAATAGGTGCTGTTAATTGATTGGGGATAAAATGACAGGAATGTCCAAATTATCTTGGTCTGCTGAGTCAATTTTTAGATATGGGTTACAGGACTGGTTGAGCCAGTTCCTTGGTATGAGTCACTGGTCTGAGTAGAGTCAGCCAGTTGCCAGAATGCAGAAGTCTGAAAAATATCTCAAAGACCAATCTTAGGTTGTGACAATAGTGATGGTATCTTTGGGAGCAATAGGGGAATTTAGGAATCTTATGACCTCTGGTGTAGCAAACAATTATAGAAAGGCAAGCTAGCAAACAATGGCTGGTTATCATTGAACTAAGCATACATCTTAGCAGAATTCAGGCCCTTCCCCTAACCCTAACCTCATGGCCTTTTATAAGTCTTACAAAGTTGGTTTTGGTCCCTGAGCAAAAAAGGGGGTTAGTTTTGGGAAGGGGCTGTTATCCTCTTTGTTTTAAGCTAACAAATGCAGTTAGCTTGTGACGTTAGAAGCAAGAATCTAAATCAATTTAGATTTGCCTCACTGTTAGAATTTTTGCAAAGACGGTTTCAACTAAGGTTGCCTCTAAGCATTACTGAATCTGTTGGTTGTCTTTAATTATTATTTTAAGTTACAACTTTGAAATTTTCCTTTGAAAGAATAAATATATTTCAACTGTAAAAGGAAAATATTCCCTATTGGCAAATAAAAATGTAATAATGGAAACATATATAAAATATAAGTTTAAAAGAAGTATCAGCTTGCTTATTTGCATATCTTCTCACTCCAATTTTTAAATAAATAGGCTGTGATGAATAGCAATAACCTTCTAAAATACTCTGAAATCAGAAAATTCTTAGGAGAAAGAGCCATAGTAATAAAAGTCTCATAATAGTTAGACATGCTTGTCACACATCCACCTTCAAAGGCATCTATAAAGTGATTGACATGTGAGCCACCTGGATTAATCTTCCAGCTTCAGTTTAGTTTGTACAAGAATCCAGTTATCCTGAGGAGAGGTAAACTCAAGCAGAAAATCAGAAGAACAAAGCCCATGACTGGGAGGGCTCAGGTTTTCCTAAACACAAGCGCCTGAATCAGTCTTTGCAAGTTTGCATTTCAGAAATAATTGAGACAGCAGGGGAAATCATGCTCCACATTATCTCCGAATGGAACAGCCTGCTCTTCAGAGTTCTTCTTTGGCCAGGCAGAGGAATGATTTCACCACAGAGCTACCCAAGAGCATGCTCAGCCTTCACAGGCTGTATGCCTCCCCCTATCCATCCCCGGCCCCATCTCTAGAGAAACAGATTTTCCTTTTGATCAGGCAGTATTCACAAATGACAGTGACAAATCAGGAAATTTTAAAGGAAGGGTTAAATAAAGACAACAGAGAAACTTTAGCTGTGGCTTTATAGTGACCACTGTCCTAGATTTTGTCTTCTCTGTGGACCGATTGCACAGCACCTTCACTTGGCTTACAAAAGGCTTCTACGCTCCTTTGTGGCTGGAATACATGCTCTCACTGTTCTCAGCAGAGTTTCCAGGTTGTTCAGCAGCTCTGTGATTTAAAGGCCCCCGGGGTGCCCTGGATCTGGTTAACTCCCAATTCCTTTACTCCAGGAATGAATATTTTCTGTGCTAACAGATAGAACAACTTGCCAGTTTAAAATAGCTCCTCTTGAGTATAATGCATTGTGGTATGACAACTTCCAGCCAGTCTTGACTCCCCCTGCTTCTCTCAGGCTTCTAAGCAGCTGGCTGGCTGAGCAGCCAGGTAAGAGACCCATCTTGTCCTTCCTTTGTAATGTCTCACTCGGCCTAATCAGGTGCTTTGAGCCCAGTGGATGCCCAGGAAATGTTCTTGTTTGTCGAGCTGCCCGTGGTCTTACAGGAGGTGGGAACATAGTGTGGCCCCTCCTCCCCAGGAAGGCGCCATTCTTCCCATGTCCCACTACCATGCAGAGATTTTGAAATTATACAACTGGAGAAGTGTCCACTGTTACTTGATCACCATTTGCTTTTCTCTATTTATGACAGAGCTAGTTGAAGATAGAATCGAGCAATTAAAAACAAACAAACAAACAAAAAACAGGTAGCAGAGAGAGAAGGAAATGTGCAAAAAGTTCAGAGTAAGAGTTTTTATGAAGGTTTATCCAGAAGATAGATGAATCAACCCTGTATGTGTGAAAGTATTCTGAGTATTATATTGAGCATCAAGCATGTGCTAGCCATTCTCTATTAAGCATTCAATTAAGCTTCAATAATTCTTTTTACCAGTATGCTTTCCTATTTCCATTTCACAGTTGCGACAGTTGAGGATAAACTGATGTAGGTCCCATACAGATAGACAGTAAGGACCATAACATACATAAAACCCATGCCCACACATCCAAGATTACTCTGCCTCTTTGAAGGACTAGTAAAGGACTCACCATTAATATTCACTTACAATCTCATGAAACACCTGGGTGGGAGATAGAACGGGAAGGAATTGTGAAAAGAGATTAAAGGACATACAGTAGCTTCAATCCAGAATGACTGGAAGTATCCTGGAAGAAATTCTGCAAAACAAATTTAAGAATATAATTGGCTTTAAAGATAAACATAAAAAGTGTGGTATAATGGCTGGGCTTTGCAGGGCTGTGTAAGCATGTAAAATTGCTGGAAATGGTGTAGTCAGGGATGTGATCACATTTGTATCCATCTAGGACCGTATTCCAAATTGGCTGACAGCATTGGTTCACCCACTTTATTTGGGTTTTCTCATTCTTGTGGAGAAATGGTCAGCTGACTGTGGGAAATAAAGCATCACTATCTGCTAACAGCACATTCCAGGGAACACTTGTGTGGCAGTCCACAGCAGCTGCTGCCTGGGAAAGAGATAACGTGTTTCTGTCAATCACTCAGAATAGGAAATGATTTCTGGGGCTACAGCCCACTTATTCAAGTGTGGCATCCTCTTGTCTAGAGTCCAGACTCTCATGGTGGAGGTTTAGGACGAAATGGCAAAAGTATTGACATTTGTTAATCACCTATTATTTCCTAGATACTTTGCATTAATTACTTACAGCAATTCTATGAGGTAAATATTACTGTCCCATTTTACAGATAAAGAAATGGATATTCAAGGAGGTTAAGTAAGTTAGCCAAACTCTTGTAGTTGTTGGTAAGTGACTTTCAAACCCAGGCTGGTCTAATTCCAAGATCAGCTTCTTTTAATACAGCTGATTCATTATGCATAATTGTTAATACCTAATTATGTACTAGTTTGTAGCCAGGTACAGTAGCATTAGTAGTAACAGGAGAAGGGCAAGCAGGAGGAGGAGGATGAGGGGGACGAGCATGAGGAGGAGCGGCAGCAGCAGGCTTTTTTTTTCTTTTTTGAGACAGAGTCTTACTCCGTTGCCAGGCACCAGGCTGGAGTGCAGTGGCGCGATCTCAGCTCACTGCAACCTCCACCTCCCAGGTTCAAGCAATTCTCCTGCCTCAGCCTCCCAAGTAGCTTGGACCACAGGCACGCACCACCATGCCCAGCTAATTTTTGTATTTTTAGTAGAGACGGGGTTTCACCATGTTGGACAGGATGGTCTCGATCTCTTGACCTCGTGATCCGCCCACCTCGGCCTCCCAAAGTGCTGGGATTACAGGTGTGAGCCACTTCACCCGGCCAGCAGCAGGCTTTTTTTGTAAGATTTCCACGGCTAGGCACTTTATAAAGATTGACTCATTTAATAATCAATAAAACCAAATGAGGTAAATATTATTACTATGATTCAAGATGTGAAAGCTTTGTCCTTCTTCTCCTTGGGACTGGAGAGAGATGTTTCAGGTGGAAGGAATACTGATGACTGCTTAGATAGTCGTCTGGTGTTGATAGTGATGAAATAAATCTTATGAGCTCCAGTCTCCATCTTTGAAACTAAACAACAGAAGGGCGTGTTTTTAACCAAAATTTGGGGTGACAGTGAAGCCTTCAACTTGGCATATCTTGCTTGAGCATTTTTCTACTCCATTGGGTAGAGCTGTCATATGGGACACTGATAGCCAGTTGAGTCTACATGTATCATTATTCTGATCATTTTCTCCTACATAATGAGCTACATCCATTAATCTAAGATTATTTCTTACTACAGATTATTATTTATTACTATTGATTATTTTTCAGTTATGTTAGCCTTATGCGTATACTTTAAAATGCATATATTCGTGAGGGCCATTTTGCAAATGAACAGTACTCACGAAGGACATCCCTGCAAGTGTTGGTATGGACAAGTATACATTACAAAGCCCAGGGAAATATGTGAAGCTATTACCTAGTTTTGAAGAGGAAAGAGAGTCCCGCCAATGGAGATCCTCTCTCCTCCATCCCTATCACAGCTCAGCTCATTCCCCATGGCGGCAATGTTATATCCTGTATATATTAAACTGTTAGGGTCCTGGCTTTCTTTCTCTTCCAGGTGTGTAACACTGATTAGAAATCACTCTCCTTAGGTCACTGTGTATTTCTCAACTAATTTAACATTAGATTCGCCTTCGGTTATGTCCACTGTTACCAGTTTAAAACTCTACCGTAGGTCCTATACTAAACTTACACATATCTGTCACTTTTGCCCTAACTCTGGCAGTTTCCTTGTGCTTAGAGATGGGAACATTCCTAAAGGGAAAGAGCCAGTGCCCCTCTGAGACTCATCCAGGAGATTGATTTTTACTTTTATTCTCAACTTGCCCTCAAAACACAGATGCTGTGCTTAAATGACTAATTGATGATTTTATTTCAATAGCACAGAAATGATGTTGAAAAAGTGAGCAGACCTTGGGCTATTAGAGCTCAATACTGGGTGGAAAACCATCTAGTTATCAATTAAAATTAGAAACTCAAATCCCCACTCTTTTCAATCGTCATGGTAATAAAGAAAAATATATCCCCAAGTGGCACTGTATTGATCACTAAATTCATTCTTATGAAACGATGCCTTGTGCAATGTTTATAATATTAGCAATGTCAATTGCAGGGGAAATCTGCTGGTTCTAATAGCTAATAATTTATATATATTTTCCTTTACCACAAGCCATAAGTGAAATGTGATAGTCTTTATACATTATAGATCTGATTGCCCTTTCTACCACATACTTTACATAAAATCATATACTGTTGTTATCATTTGTGTAAGTTAATAACTTCTTCCACAGTGTTCCTTATATTTGACAAAGAAAATGCCATTTGGGTCATCAGCAGTGAAGAAAGATTAGAAAATCCAAACTACTTAGACAAAAAGGCGAAATTCTAGACTTCCATGGTTGTTACCCCATCCTTTCTAAATTTAATTGCTATTTCGAATCAACAGTCAGTCAGTTCCAATTATGTGTCTTGCACTGCGCTCAGCATTATAGTTGAATCAAAGAAAATTAAGACAAGGGCCTGGCCCTCAAGGAGACTAGATAGAAACAGATGTGAAAACTGAGTATAATAAAACGCCAGCCAGGATAAATAATACAGTACTGGTAGGACGTTTTCAGAATGCAGAGGAAGACGGAATTATTTTAGACTACGGGGTGCCGACAGGATTCATGGAAAAAGTAATGGAGTCTGGAGAAGAAATGAAAAGAACTTCAGTATACAAAAAAGAAGATGTCAAAGTCTCCCAGCTAAGGGAAGAAAACACCACAGGGCATAGAAATTCAACCGTATTCAGTGAATGGGTTGGGGTTTCTAGGTCTCTGAACCAAGTGGCAAGGGGAGGTGATTAGGAGGTGAATCTGGAGAATTAGGTTTGGTAAATTTCAGAAGATTTTAGATGTTGTGATAGAATGCAAAGGTAGTCAGAAATTATTCTCATCCCTTCATGCACACGACCTCCCCAACCCCCTTTTGAAATAGACTTTATTTTTTTTAAAGCATTTTAGATTTATAAAAATTTGTCCAGAAAGTACTGAGGTTTCTCAGGTACTCCCTATCCTCCCCCTACACTCTGACACACGTGGTTTCCCCCTGTTATGATTTTGTGTTAGTGTCATACATTTGTGACAACTCATGAACCAATATGGCACATTATTACTACCTGAAGTCCACAGTTTGCATTAAGGTTCATGCTGTGTCATACATCCTATGGGTGTTGATAAGCGTATAATGTCATGTGCCCACCATTAAAGTATCATAAGGAAGAGTTTCACTGCCTTAAAATTACCTGCGTTTTACCTATTCATTCCTCCTTCCTTCCCCTCAAACCTCTGGCCTTCATTGATCTTTTACTGTCTTACAGTTTTGTCTTTTCAAGAATGTGATATGATCGGCCAGGCATGGTGGCTCACGCTTGTAATCCCAGCACTTTGGGAGGCCGAGGCGGGCGGATCACAAAGTCAGGAGATCGAGACCATCCTGGCCAGGCCAACATGGTGAAACCCTGTCTCTAGTAAAAATACAAAAAAATAGCTGGATGTGGTGGCACGCACCTGTAGTCCCAGCTACTCGGGAGGCAGAGGCAGGAGAATTGCTTGAACCCAGGAGGTGGAGATTGTGGTGAGCTGAGATTGCACCACTGCACTCCAGCCCGGCAACAGAGCAAGATTCTATCTCAAAAAAAAAAAAAAAAAAAGAATGTGAAATAATCAAAAATCACACAACATATGAAGCCTTTTCAGACTGGGTCTTTTACTTAGTGAAATGCATTTAAGAGTCTTCCATGTTGGCCAGGCGAAGTGGCTCGTGCCTATAATCCCAGCACTTTGGGAGGCTGAGGCAGTCAGATCACTTGAGATCAGGAGTTCGAGACCAGCCTTGCCAAAATGGTAAAACCCTGTCTCTACTAAAAATACAAAAAGTAGCCTGGCATGGTGGCATACACCTGTGGTCCCAGCTACTCAGGAGGCTGAGGCACGAGAATCGCTTGAACCCGGGATGCCGAGGTTGCAGTGAGCTGAGAATGCCCTAGTGCGCTCCAGCCTGGGCAATAGAGTGAGACTCCGTCTCTATAACAATAATTTTTTAAAAAGTCCTCCGTGTCTTTTCATGGTATGACAGCTCATTTCTTTTTATTGTTAAATAATATGCCATTGCCTGGATGTATCACTGTTTGTTTATACAACTATCTATTGAGGAATATCTTGTTTGATTCACATTTTTGGTAACTATGACTAAAACTGCTATAAGTATTCCATGCACACCTCTTTTTAATGTGACTTTGCAGCTCTGCTCAGCAACATACGATGTCTATTTCTCTACCCCTTGTAGCCAGGCTTCACAATTTGATGAGTTGGGTCTGCGGCTCACTAGCAAGCATGAAGAATGAACACTGGGACTTTGCCTGCTTGCTGCTCTTGGAACCCTGCCACCACTAAGCAAAGAAGCCTGGGCTAACATGCTGGTTGATGAGACACAAGACCCAATTATTCCTGGTAGTCCTGGCTGACAGCCAATGAGACCACCCTAAGTTCTTCAGCCACAGACTGATCTGCCAGTCCACTTCACACACATGAAAGACTGATAGAAATCAGCAAAGCAGATTTATGATGAGAAGCTAGACACTGGAAACAAGGCGTTTAGAAGGCTATTGTCATCAATCTACAGAATGGATCATGAGGATAAACATTTTTGGATGATTATACATTGGGTTTTGCATATATTTAGCAGAGAAAACTGTAAAAAGAATATCCATTTCTTCATGGAGTATAAAATAATACATCATTCTTAAATTTTAAAATCAACAAATATCAATGAACTATGTAAATATCGATCTCATTTTATTCCAGAATAGCCATAGATCTATGATAAGAACATTTCCACGGTATCTTTGTAATCATACCGATCCCCGATGTTTTGAAAACTGTTGACTCCCTGCAATAGAGGATTTCTGCCTCTGGAAATAAATGCTTCAAGGCAAGCACAAGCTATTATCTATGAAAGTGCAGACACAAAAAGCTTGAAATACCTACTATCCTTTATCCTAGATGGCAACCTTGGACTGGAATCAGGAGATCAGAGTTGGAAACGTAGTATAAAGAGGTTTATTTTTAAATTTTTATTATTTTTGAGACAGGGTCTCACTGTGTTGCCCAGGCTGGAATGCAGTGGCAACCATCAGAGCTCACTGTAAATCTTGAAGTCTTGTGCTGAAGTGATCCTTCTGCCTCAGACTTCTGAGTAACTGGGTATATAGGCATGCACCATCATACCCAGCTAATTTTTACATTTTTTGTAGAGATGAGGTCTCGCTATTTTACTGAGGCTGATTCTGAAATTCTGGCCTCAGGAGATCCTCCTGCCTTGCCCTCCCTAAGTGATGGGGTAAGAGGCATGGGTCACTGTCCTCAGCTGTAAAAAGAGGTTTGTAATTAGAAACTCAGCAGACACTTTGGGCAGGGACAGACCCTTGGGGGCACAATCAGTCACAGGAAGAGGGAGACTAATAAGGCAAGTGGAACATGTAACAGGAGAGCATAGTGAAAGACAGCAATTGACAAGTTCGTGTTCTAGAAATGTGGCTTTTGAATGCCCAGTAAGAGCAATTGTATTTTGGCAAGTGGACTGAGCCTGTCTACAGAGAAACTTGTAGACATTCAAGAGGCAGATAAATAAAATTGTGTTGGTAATAAGGTGACCTAATTAAAAAAAACTCACTCACTGGCCACTGGATCAGATCTTGGATACAAGAGAGTAGCTTAATATTAGTTTCCATGCTATCTGGAATGTCCTTCCTCCATGTAGGTACAGGGGTCGCTCTCAATTAAGTAGCTACTCAAATGTCACCTATCACAAAGACCTTCCTTGACTCCAGATTCTAAAAGGCCCTCCACCTCTCATGGACACACTTCTTGTCTCATAACTTGCTCTGCTTTTCCTTACACTTATCGCTTCTGATATATTTTTATATAATTTGTTTATTTTCTCTGATGCACTGTCCCCACAAGAATGCAAGACCCATGACAACAGCCTGATTCCCAGGTACATCTCAGCACCCAGTTTAAAGGCCCTGGCCTTAGGCCCTTAGTAAATATTTGACAAGTATCAAGCAAACTGAAGCACGTTAAGTTAATGAATAAACGTCAGAGCAGGTCAAGGTGTGGGGCTCTGTCCTACCTCAGTCTGGAGTGGCTCAGATCCTGGGGTTCTTGCAAGCCCACATATAGGCAGCACCTACACACTCATCTATAAAAAACTAAGGCACAGAGAATCAGGGGCTATAATGGCAACTGACAGATGGTGATAATAAAAATTCTAATCACTAATTTTGTTGATTCTATTGATAGTAAGACATCACATTAAGAGGTGTGTGTGAAGAGGTATATCTTAGAACTGATGAAATGCAGTATTATCAATTTCATAATAATTCTTTTGTTTAATTTTTATTGACCTGAAGTTGAAGATGGAGAAAAATGATTCAGATTGAAGTCAGGTACTCAGCTGTGGCTCAGATTGCCATTTTCCTATGCAATATCCATTTTCTCTTCCTTCTTGATGACATGTCCCTGAGTCTTACCTTGAGCACACATCCTCTCAGAATTAAAGACTACTATTTCCCAGATTTTCCAGCAGCCCTTATAGTGAGGTGTGGTCATGTGACTGTGTTGTGACCAGATGAGACACAGATGGAAGTGTTGTGGGCGTCTTCAGAGAACGTTGCTTACAAAGAGCTGACTCCATTGGGAAGGACTCATTTTTACCAGTGTTGTGCAATTCTTCACAAAACCCTCACCTCAAAGATGGTGGTGGGCACCCCTGGAATTGCATCAGCTCTCTTGCGACATAAAATGCTATTGAGAATGGCAGCCATGCACTAACATGATGAGGCGCACAGGTAGGAGTCCCTGAAGGCGCCGTAGTGTCACCACAGCAGCTCAGTGTCGCCCAGCTCAGAATACCGGCTAAGTAAAAGTCGATTTCTATCCTGTTGCTGTTACATGAGTTGAACCTAATTCTAACTGATATACCTGACTTCCAGAATTACAACAATAGGTTATTAATTTTAAAAATACTGGATTTATGTTTAGAAAGATGGATTCCTGTTACCAGTTTCCCTGACAACTGTTGACACTTACAATGGGAAAAGTGGTTTTAATCTTTCTGGAAATCTGTTTCCTCCATTTTAAAATGGGCGAAAATAATGTGTATGTGTAATGTTGTTCTGAGAATGAAATGTAAAGCTACATATGAAAAGTATGTTGTATACTTGAAAGTATGAATAATTATAAATTTGGGGGTGTGTGGGGCCTTTGCAAAAAAATAGTTTAATCCTTGTTTCTGCTGGCCTGCTTAGACATTCTGAAAAAGAAATCAACCTGTGTCTCATCATACAATTTGATTGATAATTAGGGACCAGCTGATCTGTATTGGGTGCTCTGGTACAAATAAATAAATAAATCATGATGCTAGCTACCAATCGCCTCTGAACTAAATAGAAGGGGAAAAGTTTTTTGTTTTGTAATCAACTATAATCCAGTCATGAATTACTTCTACTCCCCTTACAAATAAACCACATATTGCAAGTAACAAAAATTAATTTTGGTTTCTCTCCACCACAAATCAATATCTGGCTAGATAGTATCATTTCTTAGAATAATTGAGTGGAAAGACTGAGAGCCATGCTGATTATTTTCTGACAATTTCTATGCAGAAAAGCTTTTAAACCACATTTTAGAATGAATTTGGAAAAGTTTCACATTTCAGCTTTGAACTCCTCTATAGCATAGATAAAATATTAATTTTTAGAAGAAACTGGAGATTAAAGGGAAATAATGTAGATTGCAGAGTAAAAAGAGCTGGTTTGTGCAACACATGCTTGCAAAAATAAAATAAAATTGGTAAACAAGGGACAAATAGTGCCAAAACCTTAGACTGGCACTTCTGCATTTAGTGGGGAAAAGAGATAGGAAGTATATTTAAAGGTTACTAACACAGTGTAGTAATTGCTAGTAATGTTTATAAATGTTTCTGGCTTTCTATCTTTTGGGCATTTTCGGGTCCCTTTATGGATGGGCGATAGGGTGTGAACGGAATATATATGTCTCTTTTTCTTTTTTTTAAATGAAGAAATAAACAGAGGCATCTCCTTTTATTGCTCACACGGGAGTGCAGTGACGTGATCCTAGCTCACTTCGGCCTTGACCTCCAGGGCTCGAGCCGTCCTCCTGCCTCAGCCTCCTGAGTAGCTGAGACTATAAGCATGTGCCCCCACGCTTGGCTTAGATATGTCATTTTTGAGCCTAAGCATTCAGTTATTACTGCCAGATCCCTAGAGCTTTTTCCTCTGCCATTGTGACCAGCACTGTTTGAAATGGTGGTTACTTCATCAGAGTGGGCTCTAGAGTGTGGTAAAAAAGCTGACCAATTATAGACACATAGAAGGAGCAAGAAATACATTTTGATTTTTTTCGTCACTGATATCTTGGATTTCTTCATTACTGCAACATAAGCTAGCCTTTCCCCACGAGTCTATACAATATTAGAGAGTTTGCCATATCCTGTCATGGAGAAGCCATATGTAGAGGTAGGGCTATAAATTATATCTGTATGATGGAGACATTTAAAAAAAATAACTGGATATCCATGGAGATTTGCTCCACTAGTTATGTGAAGTAAGTTAAAAATGTGATAGAAAAAATACAGTAGGAAAATATAATAGTTATTTACTGATTTCTCATAGGAATGGTGTATACAGAAGCTGTATTCTTTGCTGAACATATGGTGAGGCTGGGAATTAGTGCTAAATTACTCTGGACCTAGGGAGAAGTGGAAAGGGAGAGATATAGCAAAAGCTAATGGTGGAATAATGAAAAATACCAAAGCCAAGAGAGCTGGAAGACCTGGATGCTGGAAGAGCGGAAGGGAAATGATGTGACTGTAGAGCAATTAGAATTTTGGGGGGTAAAACTGAAATGTCTAATTGGAAACATATATAAAATATATAAAATGCGTATAATTTATATAATATATATAATTTATATTATATGTATGTATATATATATATATAATTTATATATAATTTGGGACCAAGTCTCTGTCTCCCAGGCTGAAGTGCAGTAGTGCAATAATCATGGCTCACTGCAGCCTTAACCTCCTGAACTCAAGTGATCCTCCTGCCTTGGCCTCCCAAAGTGCTGGGATCACAGGCGTGAGCCACCTGTGCCTGGCTATGTGAAGTATTTTTGTGTAGCATACAGATGCAACCTTCTCCTCTTTTTTTCCTAGAAAATCTTCACAGCATCTTTCAAATTAAATCATATTCCCACAAAGTCTTACAAACTACTGTAAGTTTAACGGAAATGTTGAGTCTTGATTCAAGGGAGGTGTTCGATAAAACGATGAGGTTCCCATGGAACCCAAATACAACTGGTAAACAAACATGTGTTTCCCTATTTCATACAATCAGACTACTCTGTGCTTCTAGAACCACAATGGGATTGCAAAATACGAGTGAACAGACTTATAACTAAGAAAGTAGTCAAAGCTATAGGACAGTAATTTATAACTACTATTTTTATAGTTTTCAAATGCATTTTGGGAAAAAGTCAGGTTGTCCTTGATTTGAAAACAACATTTTTTAAAAAAATAGTAGGAATTATCTTGTTCTTAATAAAATCTTGGATAAACACTGATGGTTTTCAAGCCAATAACAGCTTAAGGGTAGGGAGGAGGCCAAGACAAGAGAGGTCTCACCTTCCACCATCTTTTCCATTTAATCAGACTGTCTCTGCTTTTATATATTTTAAATATCAGAATTCCAGAAAAGATTTGATTTTTTTTTAAAAAAAGAAAATGTTTAAAGGTTCTTTGGGTAAAGTTTGAACACTTCTGGATATACTCTCTTTATTAGTGAAAGCATAGTCAATAACATCCAACCTAATGTGAAATTTCAAATATTAGTCTTCCTGGTCTTTTCTGAAAAAGCCCCCTGAAAGTTTTTCTATACTTTCTTTTCCTTAATCAACACTACCTCACATGCCAGGAAGCTCCCTTTATTGTACTCTCAAGACAACGGCAAATCTGCCGCTCTGATCTTATGTACTTAGAACATCTGTGCCATTTACCTTCACTTGTGCATCTCTCTCTATTTCCACTAATGGTTTTATTTCACATTTTGTTTGCTTTTAAACTTTTATTCCAAGCTTTTTTTTTTTTTCTTTTGAGATGGAGTCTCACTCTGCCGCTCACGCTAGAGTACAGTGGCGTGATCTCCACTCACTGCACTCCACCTCCTGGGTTCAAGCAATTCTCCTGCCTCAGCCTCCTGAGTAGCTGAGATTACAGGCACCCACCACCACACCCAGCTAACTTTTGTATTTTTAGTAGAGACGGGGTTTCACCATGTTGGCCAGGCTGGCCTGGAACTCCTGACCTCAGGTGATCGGCCCACCTCAGCCTCCCAAAGTGCTGGGATTACAGGTGTGAGCCACTGTGACCGGCCTTATTCCAAGCTCTGTATTCTCCCATGTGTTTCTGACTCCTTCAGCCTTGTGAGTGATTGGTGAGTTTATCAGTCACCAGGACTTCAGCTACCCATCTTTAATTATCGAAACAAATCAAAATAAAATAATATCTTTAAAGCAGAAATTAATTATGAGATCATTTATATGTGTGTTTTATGATCCAAAGTAGAGTTACAAGAAGGGATGCTGCCATATTTCAAATATAAATAATTTCTATTTTTAAGACAACTCTGCCAGGAGAAATATTGATTTGTTTCTAGAAAGGGGCAAATCTTCCAAATAGCCTAGGAAGGCATTGGTAAACCAGGCTCCCAAGTTTTAATCTTCAGTCAACTTGTCAGAGGAAACTTTCTTATGAAACCAAAAGTATAGGATGAGAGCAAGAAGGATAGTGCATCAGTTTGAAGTATGTGTGTCAATCACTTGGTTATGCAAATTTCTTACGCCTTTAGGAGCTGCTCAAGCCTTATCTCCTATATACCACTTCCACTGCATAAGGAGCTGCTGCTGCACATGCCCAGATATGGCTTAGTGGAATAAAGAACACTCCACGTAAGACAAGTGTTTTCAGTTCCTGATCACCTATTCTAGGTTGACCAACGTATTTAGTCTCCACTAGGACCAGCAAAAATCCAGAGCTGTATCTCAAATGGAAAGTAATTACTGAAGAGCACATTTTATTGCTCAAAACTCTGAAATACTCATACAAAAGTTTTTGTAGGCCTCACCCAGCATTCTAATATCTCACAAAAAATCGAAGCACCATTGGATAAACTGCTGTTAAGGTTCAAGCGATAGGCTGTTTGGAATACAACCTGGGAAAGCTAAGGAGCTGTCTCCAGGCCGTGTATAAAGTTGTACAGGTTACGTGGTAATTAGTCAGAGCAGCTCACACAAATATGTTTTATGTTACATCCCAAATCAATGATGTTCACAAAATGTTTAATCATTCTCTGTGGTTGGTAGTACAAGGTGCAGGAATTGTCATTCCTTAGAGAGATATGCCTGAGAAAACTGGGCATCCAGAAATTTCAATGAGCTGGCACGCTCTGGAATTTTCTTGGGGTTTATTCTTCATTAACATGCATGCATTTTTCTTCCCCCAGGGATTTTGTGTACTATACTCCCCATGTACAGTAAGTTTGATGTTTCAGTGTAACATGCTGTGGAAATATGACATCATCAGCATCCCTGGTGACTAATTCATGATAGAGAATCAGAAAATTAACATACAGATGAATAAGATTATGAAAAAATACTGTTGACTCTTTCATGTAAAAGAAAATTGATTCTGATAATCCTGGCTTATTGCTACGTAAAAATCATTTTTCATCTCAATAGTTTCATATCAGTTTGCTAAAAAGTTTTGCTGATTTGCTCCAGTCAAGTGCCCATGTTTGGGCAAAGCAGTTCCAATTCAAGCGACTATCTGACCTGTTAAAATATTCCAATATCATTCTACAAAAACCATTTTTCTCAGTGGTGAAACAGCAAAGTTAAATGAAGATGTGAAAGAACAGCACCTGTCTTAGTTTCCTAGGGCTGCTGTAACAAAATACCTCCCACTTTTAAAACTGGAAATTTATGGTCTTACAGTTTTTGAGGCTAGAAGTCCGAAATTAAAGTGTTGGCAGGGCCATCCTTTCTCTGAAGCCTGTGGGAGAGAGGATTTCCTGCCTCTTCCTAGCTTCTGGTGGTGGCCCTGAGTCCTTAGCTTGCAGGTGCACCACCCCATCTCTGCTTAGGACATCACATGGCATTTTTCCTCTGTGCACATTTCTGTGTCTTAACATAACATTCTTCTCTCTTTGTCTGTCTCCTCTTCTTATAGAATCACTAGTCATGTTGAATTAAGAGCCCACTCTACACTAGTATGACCTCATTTTAATTTAACTAATTACATCGGCAATGACCCTATTTCTAAATAAAGTCCCATACCGGGGCTTCGGACACCAGCATATGTCTTTTGGAAGACACAATTTAAACCATAACACCACCCTCGTATCTTTTCAAAACGTTGACATTTGTACTTATTTCTGCAATTTCGCCAAAGATTCAGTTTTGGATCTGAGACGAACAATTGCTTTAGGGGCTTCAAATATGCCCTTTTTCTTTTAATAACTTTTACTTCATTGGTTAGGGAGCATTTGTTAGGATTCTGCTAATTATAGTTTATGTATATACAAACTGTGCATTCAGAAACCAGGAAAATAATCTGAGGGTGCATTTCTAAACTCATGAGGCTGTTCTGATATAGACTCAGGCTGTTCCATTTATCTCCTGACCCCATACCCTAAGCCCCTAGTCTGACTTGTCTAGTGATGGCATTCTGGTTTCCCAGGCCCGAGTATTGCCCTTCCCCAGTTGACAGTAATTTTGGTAAATACCTGCAGGAAAATTTAGGAAAAAACACAAAGAAATTTCACATTACCATACATGTGGCAATGTCAAGGGGGACACATTAACTCTTCATTCAAATGTCTGTAGAAAAAGTGATCTGGAATTGCTACAGGTCTGGAAAGTGGGAAGACGTGCTAATCATCACAGTGATAGCAATTCAAGTGAGGTGCGCACAGTACAAACCTATAGTTTTTTGTTTTTGTCTCAATTTTTATGTAAATCTGTATGTAGGGCAACAGTCTTCTGCCCAATTATTTCAATCCATTGCCAATGATTTCTAATTATAAAAGCATTTTGAACATCACTCTGGACTTGATCTCTCCTACAGCAGAAAAAGAGGGCAGGAGATAAAGAGAGAGAGATTTCAATAAGAACTGGCTTATGTGACTGTGAGTGCTGACCATTCTGAAATCTGTGGAGCAGGACTGCTGGCTAGAAACTCTCAGGCAGGAGCCAACTTTGCCTTCCACAGGTGGAATTTCTTCTTCCTCGGAGACATCTTCATTATGTTTTTAAGGCTTTGGATGGGGCTTACCCAAAATACCAAGAATAATCTCCTTCATTTAAAGTCAACTAACTGTGGATGTAAACCTATCTACAAAATACCTTCACAGGAACACCAAGGTTGGTGTTTCATTAAATAACTGGGTACTAAACCCTAGCCAACTTGACACATGGAACTATCACAGTCCTATTTCTATGATATATCAACTGAATGAAATAAGTCAGACCATTTACATGGCAGTGTTTCCTACCTTAATGTTGGCCTACAGGGGACAGTGTCTACAGAGTTTTATGATAATCTAGAGTATCTCCTACTCTGCGTTTCTCAGTGCTTTGGTGAAGAGTGTGTTCTCTGGGTCCCATCACAGACATAATTACAGGCTGAATGGGTAACATAGAAAATAAATTGATTCCATGAATCCTACCTGCCTAAATATTTGTGTTCCTCTTACTACAGTATACTAACACTTTCCTTGAATGCTCACTTGATTCCATGTAAGACAACCTTGAGTCCGAAGCATTCTCAGATGCTTGAGCTCACACACTGATTTACAAATCTCTGGAAAATGCACGCACATTATAAATTTCACCTAATCTAATATTTTCGTTCTGTTTTCTTTAATTTAGAAACTCAGGAATCCATTCTGACACATATTCTTCATGTAGTTGCAAGGAAACTGGCAAAATCTTGAAAATTTTTGCTGTAGAGCTATCCCATACCATTGAAGACTTTCTTTGCACCCCCCCCCGACCCCGCCCGGGGAGGCTAGGGTCTGATTGTAAGTCAAGAAGCAATAACATTGGGAGTGGGGTCACAAGAAAACTTTTTATTAAGGAAACTACTCCAAGTGAGGACTTACAGTATCTACAAACAGAGTAGAATCAGCTTCATAAGACAGGGAAGAGGAGTTGCTTCTGCTAACGTGGGAGGACTCATGGATTTGGAGGGCCAGAGAACTCAGATTATCTAGAATTCATCTATGGACTCCCATCTGTGTCTAAAAATGCCCTAAATTACATTTTTTGCCTTCATTCTGATAATGTTCCTAATTCAATCTTCACCCAGGAAGTATGAGGTCCAAAGACTGGGAAAAGGACTGCTTTGAAGGGCACTGAGGTCATTTTCAGAGGCTGTGTTGGTGTACCTAGCACTCAAAATTGGTTGGCCAGGGCAGGCTTCCCTATTTCATAAATAGAAATGTTGTATTAATCAATCTGTCTACACCTCATAGATGATATTCCTTCTTGTAGAACCTTTAGACACTTAAAAGATTTTGGGAACCTCTGCAGTGTTGGGTGGTTAAACAACTCTCTGGGGTGCAAAACTATTTTCAACGATATAACATCAATTACTTCCTTTAATCCAAACCAGGTCAGACAATCCCAGATGCAGTGTCTATTGTTTGATTTGTAGTGCTTATTGTTTTTGGAGTTTAAATTCTCCCTGTATGTCCGATTGCAGGGTACCAATATGATGCCATTGAACATGGGATATGATGTGCATCATCAGCTCTTGGGAGCATTCAGGAGTGGGCTCCAGCACCTCACTGGACCTCTGGGTTCCTAGTAGAGTGGAGGAAGTGTTCACTTAGCCACAACTGTGCCTCACCCTGGAGGCCTACTGAGGCATGTTAGTATATCCTCTCTCTCTAGTTCTGAAGTGAGGACACTGGAAAGCTTAACAGCGGTGCTTGATTCAAGGTGCTTGATCCAGTTTCTGTGGCCTTTGTCTGAAGAGGGAGGAATAAGAATGTGTCAACCTGGAATTTTCAGACTAGCTGATTGGGTCACATTTGGAAAACTGCTGTGTGTACATCTGATTATCCTGAACCTAGAACTACGATTAATTCTTTCTTTCTCAGAACGTGTATCAGTTTGTTATGTTGATTAGCATGATTGTCTGAATAGTGTCTTTCCATGTCAAAGCTATGAAAGTTTGAACCCTATATGCTTTTGCTCAATACTGTATTTCCAATATCTAGTAATTGTACCCAGACTGACACATAGTGGAAATTTTAAAATAAATGTTTGTTGAGTTAGTGAATGAACAAAGAAAACTGCATACCAATTCCTTGACTCACCTAAATGCCCATGAGCTGCCCCTACATCTTCCTGGGTTATATTATAATGAAATAACTAATTTATCCTTTTTTCTTCTTTATGAACAATATTCAAATACAGATGTACTTTTCATATACTTGGCTAAATAGACTTATATGTGCCTTTTAAATCCTCCTTATAAGTCAGGTGCCTTTATTTCACTCTACTTTAGATATTGTGCAGTCAAATATTAAATACAAAGAAATCCATCCTGGGTCTCAATAAAGTGATGTTTCTATCTTTTATTTATGATAAAGGCCTTCATATTATTCACATCTAAGAACACAGTGAAACCCCCAAAGAATAGGACAGATGAATGATGCTGGGTTTATTATTAATATATATGACAAGTATTTTGGATAATTCTTCAGTTTTGGAAAGACTAGGGATATCTTCCAGTGAGACACTGCACTGGGAAGATGAAATCTTCTACCTCAATGATTTTCTGCCCCGTTTCTAAATTAACCTGCCAATTTCATGTCTACAACTGAGATCATTCATTCATCCAAAAATGTATTATATAACTACATTATCCGATGTCCTGTTTGCCCACTTTTACATTGCTGTTATGTAGAGAGGGGCTGTTAATATCTTCAGGGGAGATTGAAAAGAAATCTAATAAATGATATCTGAACATTAAGTTCAAAAATATTTAGTGCAAAGAGCCAGAAGTAATAGAAAACACAGGAATAGCTGGTGACAATACCTTTTCGATTTTCAATTTCATCAGTTCACTACAATTTAAGAATTCTAGGTAAAATTAAAACACCTTTAGAAAAAGAAATTAGCCGTAAAAATGAAATCCAAGGAACTCAGTTTGTGGCTCCACAATCTCTCTCTCACGCTGATGACCTCGACCAAGGACAATACTGATGGATTGAGAAACTTTCAGACTGGGGAAAACCTATGTCAAAAACAGGAAAATCTTAAGAAAAGGGCTGGCCTAAAATTGAAGGCCAAGCTAAATTAGGTTGGATCTCCGTCGGTCGGTTGGGATTATTGGGGAGAATGTGTAGGCATTAGATGAGGGGTTGAAAGACATATATAGCCCTCTTAACCCAAAAATACGCACACATATGCACATACACACACAATGACTGATGCTTCAGTCGATGAACTGTATAATAGTATCCATCTAAGTGCATCGTAACATTAGCTGATTGTCTACAGATCTTTATGTCAGTTTACAAGCTTCATAAAGTCAGGAAATGTCCAACACTCTCATTGTACATATAAGAAAACTGTCCTTGCTCCTGCCTTATATCACCACATTGATGGTTCTCAGAATGCTGATGTGATTTGCTCAGGACTATAAAACCATATGCAGTTACAGTAGTAGAGCTACAGACCAGATCTCCCGATCCTAACATGACAGGTGGAATTTTTCTGCTACCCTGCGTTGCATCTTAAGTTGCGGTCCCCTACAGGAAAGAGACCGGGTTTCTTTCCATACTTTCAGAAAATAAATACATTCACAATATATGTTTGCCATTCTCCTCACTGAAGAAAACATTAGTGTGTTTAAATTGTGGAATTAAGAATTTAGAATGAGGCCAAGACAGATTCCCTCTACCTTACACTGAGCTGAAAGGTTGTTTCACAGCACAGCAATTGGGAGGCAAGAGAGATGGCTAAGAAGTATAAAATACCAGTAAGGCCAGAGGTAAGAAATAGTTATTTGTGAAATTTCTGTAGAAGTTACCTTTTGTTTTTGGAAACTTCTGAAAGAGCAGTTTAGAAAGTCCTCCACTGGTAAAAGATGCTTTTAAATATACTTTTAAAAACACAGTGCACTGAGAATTAAATCACCAGGCAGCTGTAAACTATCTGGCAAATAAAACTACAAATTACATTTATAGGACACATTTCATCCAGAGGAATCCCAGAGCACTTTATAAATGGATTAGAAAGCATATATCTAGGAATCAGCTCACCCACAACTGAAATACTTCTGCCTCTGGGGCCTGTCCTGGCAGCTTGTTAGCAAAAGATAGCCATGCCACAGGGGCAAAGAGGGCCAGGTCCTAACCGAACCACATGTCAGCTCCTGATTCAATGCCACGGAGCTGTGCCTTACAAAGCATGGTCATGAAATGAAAATTCTGAAGAAATTTCCTTAGGACCAGTCATCCAGGAAATTATGGTGTTTCTCTTTCACAGCACAGTGAATAGAAATGGGCTTTGAAATCAGACAATTCTGGGAAAAAAATCAATTTGGCCATTTATTAGGTGTGTGATCACGGGCAAGTTATTTAACTGATCAAAGTCTTAGTTTCTTTATATGCATTTTTTTCTATAGTAAATGAGATGATCTAAGACCCTAAGACCTTAGCCCTCTGCTTAAGAAATAGCAAACATTCAATAAATGTTTGTTTTATTCTTTTGCTATGGAGTAATTATCCCTTCTTTTTAGACATTACTAAAAACCAATTTAAATTTGCTTTCTTATTCATGTTTGTGTCTTCCTCACCACTATTATTATATAGGCACACACACATATACATATAATATATAATATATGATATAGATCAATATAACTATTTTACTATATATGAATATATCATGTGACACACACATATATACTTGGTCAGGGGAAATCTTTCATTTGCAATCTTTTCCTGCACCCCACCATTGTTAAAAAACAGCCTGGAAAGCGAACGAAATCTAGCACACATATAGAGGGAGTAACTTACACAGGAGCAAGAAGAACTCTTTTGTGGTGTCAGGTGGGGGAGGCTGCGTCTATGAGAGCAGATGCTCATAGGTGAGTAGATGCGGTAGTGCCAGTCTTATGAAGGTTTCGCTGATCGCTTTAATATTCTCATATCCTTGGTGCAGTGGAAGTAAAACAATCAGCTGGAGTGAAGGTGGGGCAGGAAATTAGGGAGATTCAAGACAAGAGAAAGGGGGATAAAATAATCACCTAAGAGGCAGTGAGAATCAATATCCTGGGTAATAGGCAGGATTTCTACTCAGCATGAAAGGCCTTCTTGAAGTCTGATCATGTTTTGAAAGTGAGACTAGTCAGCATGTTGGAATCTTTCTTTTGCCATGGGTAGCTACATGGCTGTAAACATGGAGCAGGCAGATAATTTGATTTAGCCAGTGTTTAAATTTGATTTTATGAGGACTTAGTTGTGCCAAGAAACTCTGAAGACAAGAGAGGAGCAAGAAAATAGAGAGTGTATGCAATGAAGGGATTATAACGGTTGGCCTAGAATTTAACCTATGAAAGGAGAGAATGGGAACATCAAGGATGTGAAGGAGAATGACAAGGTGGTAGAATTAATAAATTGGAACTACTGAGAGGATTGAGGAATCAGGACCCGTATATTAGAGGGGGTGAATTAGAAAGATAGGAGCTAGTGGTCAGAGAACTTGCTGCATGAAATTGAGATTAGAGAGGGTTGTTGTTATGAGCATTGAAGAGGTCTAGAGTGTGACCCTGGGTGTGAGTGGCCGAGGTAGAATGGAACAAGATAATTGGAGTAGAGAGGGTCAAAGAGGTAGGGGGCCACTGTGTTGGAAGAATCATCTACTTATATACTAAAATCACTAATATTAACAGCAATAGTGTGAGAGAGACCTTTATTCACCCACGTTTTAGCATATTGAGAGTGAAGGCAAATGCCCCAGGAGTTGGTTAAGGACTGCAACAATACAAGGTAGTGAGTCATTTAATCTAATTCCATGAGATTCAGAGCCAGTGGGACCTGAGGGTCTTTGTGACCTGCCTTGATGGAAATAAAGAGATTCAGGGAGAAATTAAGAATAAACCATTATCCTACCACTATACCACAATAGTATTTTGGAATGCATTCTTGCAGAGATTTAGATACTTATCTACACTGAATAGAAAGAGTGTAGTCAGTAATAATAGAGATTTGTAAGTCAGCTGCTCTCTTTACCTTCCTGGAGAAATCAAAGCACCTAACAGTGATCAAAGAAAACAGTTTTGGATGATAAAGAGAAATTGGGAAGAAAGCATATATTACTTTCTCCCTCAAAGAGTCAGTCAAGCAAGGAACAACCAGAAAAGCTCTGCCACATCCTTACTCCAGGCACGAGAAATATATAATCCAAAGTCACTTACAGCCCACGTGTTGTGGGAACTTAGGAGTAGTATCAGTAATTATAATCATTGAAGGAATTTTTACCTGGTTGTGGTTGTTCATCTTTATTCTAGGTAATTAGATGTGTGAACTTTATCTGTTGAGGAGATATTCTATTCCTCTTGCCGCAAGATTTCCCCATAGGTACATCCAGGCCAGTATATTCCATTGTGAAAGCAAACTGGCAGAGGAACAAAGTCATTTTCTCCAGTGAAATCAATCAGTAATGAAACAGATCTGATCTACAGCTCATGAGTCTTATTTCTAAAATTGTTCTGAAACTAGAAAGAGAAAATATGGGAGTTAAGTATTTGTCCATGCATCCCACCCATATATGCTTTATCCTTTATGTTTTCTGGCTTTTTAATGTCCTGTTTCAAAAGGTCTTGGCTAGAACAAGATAATTTTTTTTTCTATATTGTATTCTAGCACATTAATGGTATCATATTTCATATTTAAGTTTCTATTCCAGCTCAGATTTGTATTGTATGAAATGGTGATTTAATTTTATTTTCTCAAAATATTGTTAGTTGTTCTAAAACCATTTATTAAATAACCTAGATTTTCCCCACTGATTTGAAATGATAATGAGTATAGCCTAGATAGTAGATAACGTCATCTTGTCTTTTGTGTATCAAATGAAATGGCCTCAAACCATAAATCTACAATTTCTTACACTCTCTGAATATTCTTGCAGAAGTACCATCTTGGGTTTAAATTGAATTACCTCAGCTTTGGTTCGTCTGAAAGAATTTGTTTAGTCATCTCTCTCTCTCTCTTTTTTTTTTTGAGGTATACATTTTCTAGGTTGAAGGTTTGCTTCTTTCATCACTTCAAAAATGTCCTATATGTGATGTTTCTTTTCTTAGTGGGGCGGCAGGAAGTTGCCTATAAGATATTCTCTTAATATTTGCTTTTCAGAATTAAAAATTGCCTGCCTTTGTGTGTTTTTTCCTAGCATTTATCTTGCATAAATTTATAAGCCTCTTGGATCAGGGTCTATAGTTTTTATCAAATTTCAAATTTTTGCAAAGACTATTTCTGCAATTTTTTTTGTTTGTTTGTTTAAGAGATGGGGTCTCACTCTGTCACCCAGGCGAGTGCAGTGGCCTGATCTCGGCTCACTGCAACCTCTGCCTCCCGGGTTCTAGCAATTCTCCTGCCTCAGCCTCCCAAGTAGCTGGGACTACAGGTGCACACCGGCTATTTTTGTTTTTCTTTGTATTTTAGTAGAGATGGTGTTTCACCGTGTTGCGCTGACTGGTCTTGAACTCCTGAGCTGAGGCAATCCACCCACCTCAGCCTCCCAAAGTGTTAGGATTACAGGCATGAGCCACCGAACTGGGCCTATTTCTGCAATATTTTTTCTCCTCCCCCCTTATGTCTCTAATTATATGCATATATAGATATGCATATTGTATCTACATGTATAACTATCCTCAGCCTAGTCTCTGTCCTTTCTAGGCTATATACATATATAAAATATATATACATAATCATATAATGTATGTTGAATCATATATAATGATTTTTATATAGCTAATTATCTATAATTTGTATATAATTAAGCTATTTATATATGTATATATCCTAGGATATACATTATGTATAACATATATACATAATCACATAATATATATTATATATGATTCAATATATATTGCAATGATTCAATATATATTACGTGATTATGTATATATATTATACATAATACATATCCTAGTATATATGCATATATAATCATCTATACATAAATATATAACAAACATATGTTGGAACACTTGATATTAGACTAAAGTCACTAATATTCCTTTTTCAGTTTCTCTCTCTCTGCTTCATTTGTATATATGTTATTGATATATCTTCAAACACTGTGTTTAATTTGCTGTTAAACTAATCCAGTGAAATTTTCCCTTTCATTTGATTTTTTAAACAATGTCTAACACTTGTCTAATTTTATTCATAGTTTTCCTTTTCATATATAGTTATTATAGCTATTGTAATATATTTTTATGCTTGTTCCATTATCTCTGGCATTTCTGTACCTGTTTCCATTAACTGAATTTTCTCCTGGCTATGAGTTGCAATTTTTGCTTCTGGCATATGTAGTAATTACGACAGGATGCTGGAGTTATGATGATTACTTGGTTGAAGGTCTGGATTTTATTGTCTAATTTTAAAAAGTGCTGAGCTTTCTTTTATCAGGGAATTAAGCTACTTACAAATCAGTTTGACCACTTTGAATCCTGCTTTAACTTTGTTCCAGTGGGTCTAGACAGTTCAGGCCTACTGCTAAGGCATGATGCCTCTGGGTTCCCCTGAATGACCTGATGGCCACTGGGGACATTCCATTGTACCTGACAGGAACTCAGTAGCCCTGTACTAATGGTGAGCTCAGGAAATAGCTCTTTTTACAATTCCCTGGTTATCCTTCATTCTGCTTCATGGAGTTTTACTCTATGCATGTGCAGCATAGTCCTTAGCAAACATTCAAGGCGTGCATACCCTGGAGACATTTTCCCCATTGTCTTGGGGATTAACATTCTGCTCCTCATTACTTATGTAAATTTCTGCAGCCAGGTTGAATTTCTCCTCAGAAAATGGAATTTTCTGAAATTGTCAGGCTGCAAATTTTCTGAACTTTCATGCTCTGCTTCGCTTATAAAACTGAATTCCTTTAGCAGTACCCAAGTCAACTCTTGAATGCTTTGCTGCTTAGAAATTTCTTCCACCAGATACCCTAAATCATCTTTCTCAAGTTCAAAGTACCACAAATCTCTAGGGCAGGGGAAAAATGCCACCAGTCTCTGCTAAAACATAACAAGAGTCACCTATGCTCCAGCTCCCAATAAGTTTCTCATCTCCATCTGAAGCTATTTCAGCCTAGATTTCGTTGTTCATGTCACTATCAGCATTTTTGTCAAAGCCATACAACAAGTCTCTAGGAGGTGTCAAACTTTCCCACATTTTTCTGTCTTCTTCTGAGCCCTCCAAACTGTTCCAGCCTCTACGTGTTTCCCATTTCCAAAGTCACTTCCACATTTTTGGGTATCTTTTCAGTAGCACCCCACTCCTGGTACCCATTTACTGTATTAGTCCATTTTTACATTGCTGATAAAGACATACCTGAGACTGGACAATTTTCAAAAAAAAACTTTATTGGACTTACAGTTTCACATGGCTGAGAAGGCCTCACAATCATGGTGGAAAGCAAGGAGGAGCAAGTTACATCTTACATGGCTAGCAGCAGGCAAAGAGAGAACTTGTGCAGAGGAATACCTCTTTTTAAAACCATCAGATCTCGTGAGAATTATTCACTATCATGAGAACTGCATGGGAAATACTTGCCCCCATGATTCAATAATCTCCCCACCAGGTCCCTCCCATAACACATGAGAATTCAAGATGAGATTTGGGTGGAGACAGTCAAACCATATCATATTTTTTGTAGCATTTTTATACAAAGTGGGGCTTTGTTTTCTGTACAAAAGGTGAATGATCTGGATTGTGGAATTCAATGTTTCTCTCAGGAATTATAGGAGTATTACTGGTCATGAACCATTTTTGATGAATTGATTGATTTAAAGGTCCTGGAACTCTGGAGTGTTATAATTTCAATATCTAAACAGACGACATTTTCATAACTTAGCTCTTCAAGGGATACTTATTTTCTCTCTAGAGTTTAGGTAGAGACAGGTATGCTTCCCTTTCAACTCCCTGTGTTTATGCACAGGTGTTTCCCTAATCTGCCTTTTTTGAAATTTAAGCCTTTGAGATTCTAGTTTTATGTAGGAATCTCAGTTTTAGCTTTTACTTGGCATGGGCCCATGGCCTACCTACTGTCTGTGCATGAGCTTTATGAAACAAGCTCTTCCACAATTCAGAACAATAATGGACCCTTGGGTAGCCACAAAATGTTCTCATGTTTCTTTTTTCTTTAGACAGAGTCTCACTCTATTACCCAGGCTGGAGTGCAGTGGCACAATCTTGGCTTACTGCAATCTCTGCCTCCCAGGTTCAAGTAATTCTCCTGCTTCAACCTCTAGAGTAGCTGGGACTAAAGGCACATGCCACCATGCCTGGCTAGTTTTTCATATTTTTAATAGAGAAAGGGTTTCACCATATTAGCCAGCATAGTCTTTATCTCCTGGCCTCATGATCCACTGGCCTCAGCCTCCCAAAGTGCTGAGATTACAGGCATCAGCCACTGTGCCCAGCTGTTCTCATGTTTTTTATTCTAGTTTTTAGTTCACTATTTGTTTCCTGCATCTTTTTCTTTCTTGCAAAGTTCTGTCATGAATTCAACATTACTTTTGTTTTATTCTATTCAGCATATCTACTTAATAAGAGGAAATGCTTTAGTTTCATAGACAATAATCTAACCAGAAATTGTATATCATTTTTAAAAGAACCAAAAATGAAAATTGCTTCTCATACGAATATACTATAGATATGAGATTCAAAATTTTCAAGGTTTCCTAATCCTTTCCTATCTTTAGATTTATCTATTTAATTTCATTTTTGGCAGAATATATTCACTACATATTTTGATTAATAAAATATCTTACTGATTATGTCAATCAGGCAGAGGCTTTCTGTATTCAGACTTTGAATGTCACTATGCAAATTAAGGAGTTATAATTTAATTCCTGTATAAAACAGTGGATTGTAAACCTGGTTCTATATCAGAAATATTTTTAGTGCTTGGCAAACATAATTTGAGGTTGTGATTGAGTAAATCTTGGGTGCAGCCATGTATAAATGGAATTAAGCCTTAATCCTACTTCAACTAACATGTTCTGAAGCCTTCATGCCCTAAAAATCTTGTGCCCCACCAAGTCTAAAATATTGCTAACCAATATCCAGCTAGCCATAGGATCTGAAAATAAAAACACGAGAAAAACAGAAAACTCTCATTTGAACAACGCACCTTTATTTAGGGTGTGCAAACTAGCGTTTTCTTTCCTGTCACCCTATGTGGTAAAGTGCCAGTTTACCCCATTTTGTTTTTTGGAATGTGCAGAAATTTAAAATTTTTATCCTTCTGATAATTAGAATTAAGATCTTGTTTATCTGTTTTATTAACTTCAATTTGTTTTAAATGTAGATAGGATTAAGCTCAGTATGTACTTGCTGAGCTCCACTTTGTATCTCTTTCAGAAATCTTGTTATTGTCACTCTAAACTGCTATATAGAGTAAAATAAATCTTATTCCCAATTTTCCATTTAATCTTTTTTTCTAGATAACATTATACATTTCTTAGGGTCAACCATCCCCAAATAAATATCCTTACCATTTTTACCACTGTGCCTACTATAGGCACTTACTACAAGGGTACTCCATAAATGTCCAGTTGATCTCATGGCCTTTACTTGACATGCATAATTACCTATTCTCTACTCTTTCCCAGTTTATTTATTCATCCTTTCTCTCACTGCAAACTCTCTCAAAACCATAGATATATGATCATCAAGAGGCTATTTCATGAATATGTCACCTGAATACTACAATCATGGTCATGTGTATCTATAATATTCATAGAAGCACTAAGAATTTCCCTGAGGACTACCATACCAGAAATCTACACCCATGAACACTATTTGACCCAGGCAATAAAGTCTACCTATTACCTACTATTAAACTATAAATCTAATTTTGGGGAAAACACATTAATACATTAAAAATATTAACCCAGACTACTTGCTCTGTTCATGACAGAGCATGTACTGGTATTGGATCAAGCCACGGGCCAACAGAAAACAAACAAGAGAAAGGGTGGGAGTGAAGAGAGAGACAGTGTGTGTGCGCATAATGATACTGCAGAGCAACTAAGCAAGGAACAAACAAGAAAATACATCAATTTAACTGGACTGAGGATGTAGACATCATGACAGCCATAAGTGTAAAATCCCAGACAGAAAGCAGCCAGAAAGACGGGAGGATAAAATTCCGTGTGTAATTTCCCTTCATGGTGTTGACTCTTAAATATCACAGAGAAATTTACAAAGTCAGGAAGATAGCAGCAGTTGGAGTTTAAAGAGCTGGGGAGAAGTTTTAGCATTATGCTGGGGACATGTAAATAATGTCCAAATTCTGTCCAATCAAAGGGACCCAGTAAACACTAGGCATTCTCTTGAAGCCCTGAAAGACCATATCCTAGGATTAAGAGCAGAACCCAAATAGGCTGAAGACTAAATCCACCCTTTAAAATTATAAGTGATCCACGTGAACTTAAGACACCCTTAAAAATATTTTAATGGTTTTTGGAGAAAGAAAATATCATCAGGAGCCTCCACAATTTCTTATCCACAGTGTTTGATATCCAGTCAGAAGTTATAAGCTAACACAAACAAACAAACAAACAAAAAACAGAACAAGGTAAACAACAGAGTAGAAAGACATACGGATGATTCATATATTTGTATTTTCAGAAAAGAATTTAAAAATGAATACAATTACTTTGTTCAAGAAAATATAGAAGTGTATCTGTGGTTTCAAAAGATACCTGGAATCTATAAAAGCAAGTCAAAGAAAACTTTAATTTTAAAACAGAAAAACATGATTTAATTATTTGATAGTTGTAAAAAATGTGTAGTGTAATCTCTAACTTAAGAAACTATCAAGAGAATTATGAAAGACTGTATCATTTAAAAACTGATAATGGTGGCCAAGCACAGTGGCTCACACCTTTACTCCCAGCACTTTGGGAGGCCAAGGCGGGCAGATCACCTGAGGTCAGGAGTTCGAGACCAGGCTGGCTAATATGGTGAAACTCAATCTCTACTAAAAAAACAAAAATTAGCTAGGCATGGTAGTGGGCACCTGTAATCCCAGCTACTCGGGAAGCTGAGGCAGGAGAATCACTAGATTCTCCTGGAAACAGAGGTTGCAGTGAGCCAAGATCATACCATTGCACTCCAACCTGGGTGACAAGAGTGAAACTCCATCTCAAAAAAAAACCAAAAACAAAAAAACTGAAATGGAGGAAAAAATGGAATTATAAAAAAACTTATTTATACAAAGGAAGTCAATAAAAAAAAGAAACACATGAATGAAAACAAATAGAAAGACAGTAGAATTAAACCCAAGTATGTAATTAATTAACTGGCATTTATCTGAACTAAATATTCTAATTAAAAGGCAAAGACCATCATGCTGGCTGATAAGGTAATTATATATATATATTTATATACATAAAACACTTTAAGTATGAGAAGAAAATAATTGAAAGTTAAAATATTGAACAGTTGTACATGAATGCATTACTAAAAGAAAGTAAATATGGTTTTATTGATACAGAAAAAGCAAACCTTGAGAATGTGTTTCTAGAGATAGTAAAGAATATTTCATAATGATTAAAGTCAACTCAATAGGAAATGGAACAGCCCAAATTTGTATACATCTTACATCATAAAATATATATGAGTCAGGTAAAAACAAAAAAGGGAATAGAGAAAAGCATAATTAGCTAGAGATTTTAACAGCCCACCAAAGGGTAAAGACACATAAGACAAAAAAAAAGAGGTCTAGTGCAGTGACTCATGCCTATACTCCCAGCACATTGGGTGACTGAAGCACAAGAA
This sequence comes from Ateles fusciceps, assembly GCA_036589455.1. Lineage (NCBI taxonomy): Eukaryota > Metazoa > Chordata > Mammalia > Primates > Atelidae > Ateles > Ateles fusciceps. Next base: position 3,244,722 of record JAZHEH010001040.1, on the reverse strand, counting down.
TCGCTTGAGCTCAGGAGACGGAGGCTGTAGTGAGTTATAATTGCACCACTACATGCCAGTCTGGGATGGAAAAGAAAAATGAGGAACCAATTTGCCTTAATTGGCACCAATTACATTTATTGAGCATAGCTGCAGGATAGACTTTCTCCCAGTGCACATCGAATATTTACCGAAATAGACCTTATATTGTCACAAAGCAAATCTCAAAAAATTTTAAAGGACTGAAATAATTCAGAGTATGTTTTTTGGCTACATTAAAATTAAGGTAGCCAAAATAAGAAAAAAAAAACCTGGAAAACTGGATTTGTTTGCAAATTAACCAATATATCTCTAGATGAGCACTAGCATTGAAGAGAAATGGATGCATATGCTCCATAAAACACACATATAAGCGCATTTGTAGCATTTAATACTCTTAAAAAGGAAGTAGCTCAAATGCCCTTCATTGGGTGAATGAATAAACAAATTATAGTATATTCATACATACATAGCAATTAAAAAGAGCAGACTGCTGCTACATGGAACCATGTGGATAGATTTTATAGAAATGTTGTTGACTAAAAGAATCCAGATATCTAAATATATACATTTAATGATTTCATTATATAAAGTTCAAGAATGGGTAAAATTTCTCTCTCATGACAGAAGTCAAGAACTACTTCCGGGAGGGAGAGATGGTATTGATTGGGAAGGTACATGATGGAGTATTCGAGGTGTAGGAAAAAACTGAAATCATCTTCTAGGACATAGTCATGCAGGTATGAGTGTGTGTTTCTGTGGGTGTATGCATACCATTTATTGTAAGCATGTTATACTGTTTGTTATGGGCCGAACTATGTTCCTTCAAAATTCATATGCTGAAGACCTAAACCCCAGTACCTTGGAATGTAATGGCGTTTGGAAATAGGCCTTGAAAGAGAAATTAAGGTTAAATGAGGGCATATGGGTAGGCCCCATTCCAATCTGCAAAATTAGCTGGGCATAGAGGCACACACCTGGAGTCCCAGCTACTTGGGAGACTGAGGCAGGAGGATCACTTGAGCCTGGGAGGTCAAGGCTGCAGTGAGCAATGATTGTGCCACTGCATTCCAGGCTGGGAGACAGAGCAAGACTTTATAACTAGGGAATCTGGACACACAGAGAGACACAGGTGCATGCTTAACAGGAAGAGGACCTTCTGATGAGGCAGCAAGAAAGCGGCCATTACCAAGCCAAGGAGATACGCCTCAGGAGAAACGAAGGCTGCCAGTGCCTTGATCTTGGACTTCCATGCTCCAGAACGGGAAGAAAATTAATTTCTGATGTTTAAGCCTCCTACTCTGTGATATTTTCTTATGGTAGCCCTGGTAAACCAACAGAACTCTCAAAACAGAAAACAGTAACTAACATTTTAAGTGCTTAAGGTACTCATTTAATCCTTTCTGCCATCTTATGTAGTAAATACAATAATTGTCCCTGTTTGACAGAGAAGCAACCTGTCAAAGATCATACAGGTATTCAGATGCAGTCCAGCAATGTTAACCATACTGTTCAACTCCAAAGTCCATGTTAATTCCTAGGTTGCATTCTTTACACAGTTCCTTTTAGTTAGAGGTCAGTGGTTTCGCAGGCTTTTCCAGGAAAGTTTTTGGATATGAACCCTGAGATAAAGAAAACTCCAGAGCATGGGGCATTGTCAAAAAGAGTAGGGCTAAAAGGACCTCTAGCATAAAGGGTGTGGGTGAGGACAGAGGTGCAGAGCACTCATCCTCCGGGTAGCGTCAGCAATATGGAAGGTACTCGTGCTTCACACTTGACTCCTAACACTCTAACCAGTTATGAATGTTTCCCACTACACCCCCAGATCCTAAACTCCTGTGGCAAGGACTATGTCTCCTTTTCATTATCCTGTAAGCCCTGGGAGACTGAAGAGACCATGGATACGTGTTGCGTTCAATGGAAAGGACTGACAGATCTTTCAAAACGACCTTGTCCTACTTTACACTGTTTTCCTTGAAACTAGTCTCGCTCTCATCTTACACCTCGAATGGTGGAAAACAAGTTGCAGTCTCACATACGAATTCTGAAGCTCTCTGTAAGTTTTACTTATTCATGCTAATCAAATATGCTAAATATGCCCAACGTGCCTGTTGCACATAAAATGTGATCCAGCAGTGGATGTGTGGTACCATATTTTCTCTGTCCCTTTAATATCTTTATTCTCCTCCAAAGCGTTGTTTTAGCTTCCGTTTCTTGCATTTTCCTGCTCCCTTTTGCTCTGTGCAGTTGTCTCCCTGTCTTTTTCTTCCATTTTCTCTGATTTACTCCCTTTTGAGGGGGGTTGTCACTGGTTCAGCATCGAGTGATTGATAATAATGTCTTGTTCTCACACTGTAATTGCTGTGTCAAGACGGCTGGCGCAGCAGGCTGCCACGATTTTACCACTGACTAAAGAGCAGATTTGCTGCATGCTGATTAATTCGAGGGGGTGCCTCAAATAAGGAAGTAACTATCTCTCCCAAAATGCCTCCTTTCTTCATGTAGAGACAGAATCACTAACCATTCACTAGAGCACTCATGCACAGTGGTCAAAGCAATATACCTTTCAATACGTTATTAATTGGTTTTCAGGACTTTTCAAGATAATGCTTATTTAGCTTTTCCCAAGTTCTTTTAAATAATTACAAGGCAGTACTTCTATTTTTCCTTATAGATAAGGAAACTAGGTCACAAAGACTTCAATCATCTTTCTTTCCCCTCACTGTTAGGAATCATCGGTGATGACAGAACTAGAATTACAGGGTATTTTTCCTTTAAACCAATTTCAGATAATATAGCCTCACCCCAAACACACGCGAACACAGGGTTACTCTAAAAACTAATAAAGAGATAGCAAGAATGTAAAATGATGTGTCTCTAATAACATTAAAGTTGTCAATAAAGATAACAATAAAGGTTGTGGGACTAATGCTTGCATTCCATTCCATCAGACAGTGAGTCCCTCAGAGAGATATTTTGAGTGAAGCAATTGCCTTTGGGGCACTCAGAGTGGATGCTGCACTTGTAAAAATGAAACATGGGATTGCAACTGGCATCATGTTTTACTTACGGTTTGAGATAAAGTTTGAATATTCTTTGATATAATTTGTATTATTGGTAGGCAAACCATATATATATATTTCTCATGTGTGTGCATGTGTGTGTATGGGGTGTGTGGAAGAAGGAAGAAAGAGAAAGAAAGAAAGGAAAGAAAGAAAGAAGAAAGAGAGAGAGGAAGGAAAGAAGGAAGGAAGGAAGGAAAGAAAGAGAGAGAGAGAAAGAGGGAGAGAGAACAGGAGTCTTGCTCTATTGCCCAGGCTGGAATGCAGTGATGTGATCATAGCTCACTGCAGCCTCAAACTCCTCACCTGCAGCCACCCTTCCACTTCAAGCTACCCTACCAAGTATCTGAGATTATAGGCATGCACCTCTGTGCCAGGCTAATCTAAAATAAAAATTTTATTTTCAAGACAGTATCTCGCTATGTTGTCCAGGATGGTCTCAAACTCCTGGCCTTCTGTGATCCTCCTGCCTCAGCCTCCCAAGTAGCTGGGATTACAGATGCAACCACTGCACCCAGCCAGATTATGTATTTTAACATAAATTTAATTGTTTCTAACTATACATTAAAAATTTGAACAGGACCAGAATGTTGGATAGTCTTGCTATGTGACAATGAAGTTAATAGTGGAATGAGATCATGGACCTCTGAAGTTATAGGTAAACAATGTTGAGGCCAGAAACTCTTCCTGAAGGCTTTTCCCATAGAGACAAGCAAGTTCTCGAACTTCCCTCTAAGAAACTGGATGAATTGGTATTATATGTCGACGTAGTATATTAAACGATGCTGGGAAACAACCATTAAAAGAGAGTTCTGGTTCCTAATTTTTGTAAAAATCGTAATGGATTTAAGAACGCATACTTTAAAATATAGAGAGCATCAGTGAAGCCATTTAAGGTTTTTTAAACTCACCTGTGGATTTTGACAACATGCTGAGGCATATATTAACTTTCTAGGTGAAGAGATTTGAGCACAAAGTAAAATCTGAGGACACTAGAGTTTAACTTAGCTAACAAACACACAACCACAACACGGCTAGATCTATTCCTTGAGTTAGTATTTTATTTTTAATGTTCTATCAAATAACCTGGCCATTCTCCTGAAGAAAATGAAGCTTGTATCTGATTTGAATCAACAGTGAGGGGTTTGAAAACTTTTAAATTTTCCAGGTGGAATGAAAGTGTGTGATCTTTAAAGGGAACTAAGGGCTCTTGTTGTCATCTTCAACTTCAAGGGAGTTTAATTTTAGGGGTTAATATCACAAAGGATTGACAAGTCACACATTGAGTGGCAATGGTCCTTTGAGAAGAGAACAAGAACATGGGTCTTCTCAAGGTGCTAAAGTGATAACGACAGGCTTAAGTGTCCTTATATGTCATTAATATGAAAAACAAAAAAGTATATTCAAGTTGAATTTGCAGTGTCCCTACCATGACAAGTTTATAGCCTCTTATAGAGTAATAGCCTGGCTGCCAAAATTGCTTTTCTGTGCCTACACATTGAAGGTTCACAAATGAAACAGGTGTTTTTTTATTTAGTCGGAGAATATTTATTTGTTCTCCTTCCCTATTTATTAGCTTTTTACTCAATCGAGCAATTAGCACAGTTTTCTTTTGCTGACAAATGGTAGGCAGTAAGGTAATTTTTTCCTTTCCTCTTTGTAGTAAACCGTAAATTAATTTAAAAAAACAGGCACCCACACACATTAAAAATGGCACTAGAAAGACCCATAGGGCTAAGCCACTTCAGAATGCAGATTGCTTAACTCATCTATACTTTCAAGTTGCTGATCTCTTTGCAAAATTTGCAGTGTATATGTAGTTCCGCTTCAACTCCGTGATTCTGTTTACTTTACAGGATAGTGCTGACCAATCAGCAAATCATTTCTTACAAAACACCCCAACTAGTAAATAAGCAACATGTTTACATGTATTAGTCATGTTTAACATGTATTACTCAGTTCTCACATCAATAAAGACATATCTGAGACTAGGTATTCAAAAAGGAAAGAGTTTTAATTGACACACAGTTCAGCACAGCTGGGGAGGCCTCAGGAAACTTACAATTATGGTGTAAGGGGGAAGCAAACACGTCTTCCTACAAATGGCGGTAACAAGAAGTGTCCAGGAAAAGGGGGAAAAGCTCCTTATAAAACCATCGGATCTCATGAGACTCACTCACTATCATGAGAACAGCATGAAGGTAACCGCTCTTGTGATTCCATTACCTCCCACCGGGTCCCTCTCACAACATGTGGGGATTATGGGAACAACATTTCAACATGAGATTTGGGTGGGGAACAGCCCAATCATGTCAACACGTACTTATCTTTTTGGGTTATATCTCCTGCAATATGTGACAATAGCAGGAGGTGAAAGTCACTTACTCATTTTAAATTCTCTTTCTTGCCCACAGAAGGATTGCTTAGATCTTGCCTGATTGTTTTTAGGTCTATTTTTAATACCTAATACATGAAGTGGGACTATTTGATATGATTATAATTCTAGCTATTGTCAATGGTTGAGTGACTCAAGAAAAGTTATGTTCTCTGATTTATAAATTCTATGTGCAAAGAGGAGATATCACATGCAATGGACCTACTTCACAAGAATTTTGAGAAATACAACTTTGAAAATGAAACGAAAAACGTTCCCAAACCCCAAGTGCTGTATAAATATTTAATTATGCTAGCACTGATTAAAATGCCCAATAGAGAAATATTCGTCTTGTTTTAGACCATCTATCCTCCCTTTTTTTGTAAGAAATTCCAGATAGACATTACGCATCATTCTTGATTAAACATTTATACAAATAAGTGCCTTGGTACTGCTGTTTTTGATTCATGTCTAAATAGCCTAGGGCCTAGGTACTTGTGGTTAAGTTTAATTTTCTGCAAGGATATTTTGCATCTTACATTGGAATGGTTCTTTAGCTCCTTTTGAGAGTAGTTTTAGGACAGTCCCCAATGTCCTAGGGAAGTTGCTGCCAGATGTTTTATTTCATGTCCCTGATATTTATTTCCTAAACAAGCTAACAAATGAGGTTTGAATAGTTTACTGAGGGAGAAGCAATGCTTGCAGTGAAGGGAGAACTGGGTGAGATTGGGCCCTACACTGCTAAGTGACATAGGAGAGGGTCTTTGCTCAAAAGACTGTGGAAGGGGTTAGGCACAATTTGCATCTCCATGGGTGGGCCCTTTGAGCTTGCCAGGCAGGAAGTATTTCCAGAGAAATAAAATGGATCTGTCCACCCCACACCATCTCCCCAGAGAAGGACCCTCTAATGATGGCTATCTGACTATAAGTGTTTTTGTTAAGCTAAGGAAACCACTAAAGTTCATTTGAAATAAAATGTCTGTGGATTTTTTTAGTAATTAATTTACTAAACATCTTGAACCTAATGGGCTGCCAACATGGTATGTTGAGATTTTTTTCTGTAATCACTTCTTTTGACTATTAACTATCTTTTCTTGTTTAATCACCTGAATTCTAATTCAGTTTAGCCTGTCCACTGGCTCCCAGTGTTGGGCAGGCCTTAACCCCAGGGACTAAGAGCAGAGAAGGGGCAAGATGCACTCATTTCTACCACTCCGCTTCATTCTTACATTTCTGCCTCTTTGGGACTGGCGTAGGGGAAGAAGAGTTAAGGAAAGGAGTAACAGTCTTTTTACAAGTGCTATCGTAGGGCATTTTGAGTTTGTATTTGTATTTCGCCCGTGCAGAGGTTCTCAAACGTGGGCTTTCTTGTCAAGCTCAAGTGGGGAGCCTGCTCACTGGGTTAGTGTCTCACACATCCGATACATCAGCTAGCCACGGGCTTGACTTCCTCATGTCTGGTCCAGCAGTGTATACCCCAAAGTCTCTTGCTGCTTGGGTTACTGTGGCTGGCAGATGGCCTTCTAGGATCCTGCCAAAACAGCTCCAGCTCAGCTGCCTCGACAGGGCTCTGCCTGTCCCAGGGGAATATGATGTATCCTTGCACTCCCAATGGTGGGGATGCTTGTCAGCTGATTCACTGCTGACTCTTCTCTAGTTTTCTTCTACTCTGCTCTAGTAACCACAGATGGCAGATCAGTAAGTCCACTGTGTGGACTCTAGTGGAATAAAATGCCAGTTCCCTAGTATCTATAATCGGTGCTCTCTGGGAGCTATCATTAGTTGTATTGGGAGAGGTGGACCCAACCCAGAACACTCTCACTCATCACTCACTTTTCCCAGATCGACCCTCCAGCCCATCTTCTTCTATTTATGATGAATCGTAGGATACAGAATGGAAGTCCTGCCACCAGCCTCTTAATGAGCCCCACAGAGGTTTCCCATGGGGGCCTTTAGGAGAGGAGAACAAGTCTTCTCAAAGCACTGAAGTGATGATGAGAGGCATCTGGCCTTTGCTTAAATATCGGTATTTTATCATGTGTGCTCCCCCTATTTAAAAAGCTTTAACTCTCAATTTCTTTCTTAATACCAACAAAACCTTGCTTCTTTTAGGCTTACAAAAAGACTATTTAGTCTTAACGGCTTCTAACACTTTCTATTAGATACCTCATTCCCAACTTCCCTTCCACAGTTCTAAAAGAGGCAGGGTTGTCGAAAGCATTTAGGGCTTCCACACTAAGCTCCTCGCACAAAGTAAGGACTCAATCATTAGTCCGTAAGCACTTACCATGCAGACGTAATTCTAGCACGATATGGTATGTTATACACAACATTTATTGTGTTGGAATTACTTGCTTATGTGTATCTCCCATTTCATGGTACGTGCTTCCAGGAAGTAATTGTTATTACTGTGCCTGGAACTTTGCATGTAGCAATTTTTGAATATTCTGCCATGATTCTTACATAAAAGCAATTATTAACATGGTTATCTCTGTTGTTCTCTCCCCACTATATACTGACCAGTGAAAAAATGATTTAAGAAATGAGGAATTTAAAGATCAGATAGTACTGTTGATCAGAAATTATCAATTATATATTATAGTACATCATCCTGAAGACTTTCAGCATTTCCTGTACTTCTTACTTGGAACCTTGATATAACTTTGACTTTCAGATCTATAATATAGGGGCAATTTTATCTATTATATGATCTTAAAATTATAGTTTTGGTATTTAATAACTAAATTACCTAGAATTACTGTGCACCACTTTGTTCAATTAGACATGAAGAAGAAAAATTACAACAAAGAAATGCTCTAAAATGTTTGCGTTCATTTGAAAAATAAAGTACCAACTCAGCATTTAGTTAATGTTCATTTTATAAAATATCTTAAAAGAACAGATAAAGTACTTGAGGTTACATAATAACCAGAATTGAAAAGGAATGAATAAAATATAAATTAATTGAACATATGACTACTGTGCCACATTACACAAGTTTTAAAAAGGCATTTTAAAAAACAATAAAATAGCAATTGGGGAAAAAACCCTTCACTCTATTGGTGTCTTTGTCTGGAAAATTTCCCAGAATCACTAAAATTCCAGGTCAACAGGTAGTACCTGAATTATTCAAATACACTGTAATTTGCTTCCAAATCAGTTAGCTGAAGAGAGAAATTAAAATTTTAACCAACTTAATTCAGTGCAAATCAAAGATTCAAGTCGAAAATCTGAGAGGAAAAATAATGTTCAAACTGTAGGAAATGCTTCTGGAACCGAAAAATAAAAAATTCACATTATGAAGAAATCTTTGCAAGTGTTCTTGGTGTATGAAATGCTGAGTTAACAAATGGGGCCTTTTAAGTTGCAACGAGGGCTGTATCATGAAGACGATTTGTGATGTGGGCAAAGGGAAACGGAGAGGGAAGAGCGGAAGGTCATGTTTATGGAAGGAAATTCAAGTTAAGCATAAACTGCTTTTATTCAATTCTAGAAAAATTTGGTGAGGATACATCATACATTAGGGGAAGAAACAGATTATGGAGATAAATTTACTGGAATATAATTGAGGATAAGTCCTTCTACCTCCAGAACATGTTTAAGTTAGGGGGAGAGGGGTTGATATTGGCCACATATCTAATTTGTCTTAATTTTATGGATTATATGAAATGCTGACTTAAAAAAATATTTGTGTTACCAAATCTTGAGAAATAGAAGGAATGTCTAACTTTTTGGATCACAGTGAAACAAAGTCTGGATCACTTCCAAACATCAACAAGCAGTGACTTTTATAATTAAAAAAATATTTTGGTTTCATTATTTTCTCAAAAAAATTTTTTTAGGTTTAATTTCATAGGTGATAGGTAGCAATGGGTCTTTCATGAAAGTTTTGCTCCTTTCATTCCATTCTGTATGAGTTCTTGATTCACTCTTTTAAAATTATAATACTAATGGTTGCTGTTGAGTACAAGATGCAGAGATTTTGGTGGAGGCCGGTAAATTTTCTTTGCAAAATAGATTCCCTCCTCTCCACCCCAAAATTTCAGGTCCAGGTTTACTGTATCATCACCAATCTTTCTTTTTTTTAATTCTCACTGGAAATTTTCACATATTATTTATAAACTGAATGAGAATGTGCTATGTTTCCTAACATTCTTATTTTACATCATTCTCTATTAGGAATGTTGCAACAATGTTATCACAATGAAGTGGCAACTTTTGGATGTGAGACTGTACCTATCATCACAAATCATAAAAAGGCCAAAATAAACAGTGCTATTCCAAGGTGACATCTGAAACTCTTAAAACAAGTGAAAAATCATAATGACAAAACATGGGTTCATACAGCAACAGAAAATTTGTCAATGCAATTTTAAAAATGTACGAAACTTCAGTCATATACCTACTCATGGAAAGAACATCTAAGGCAAATAAAAAATTCCCGTCCAGGGACATAACCAGCTCAGAACCATCTGAAAAAATTCATACGAAAGCAGAAATTATCCAAGGCCTGTGAGTCCTCATCTCATACCATGAAAGCCAGACTGTCAAAAAAGGGCACATGTCACTTTGCAAAGGAATGCATTAACTCCTCTCCAGGGTCAACTTAGTCTACATGTCTTTTGTATAACATCGATTCCCATCAGATCTGCTAGATGTTCAGTCATGCCCTTTAAAGTCCTGAAGGCAGGTTCACTATCTGATGCATCTTTGTACATCACGGTGGGTGTGAAGTGAAAAGAGGCGACACAGAAATATACACAAACTCACAATTAGTCCATATTTAGAAAACTTTCTGAGGGTTACAAGCATTTACACAGAGATGATTTTCATCTCATTTCTCCATCAATTTCTCATTAGAAATGAAAAACAGCTAATTCTAAATTCTAAAGCTCTGGGGGAAACCTTCTCCAACCTTATTCTATCAGACAGACTTTGTCATAAAAAATATAGGAAAACAAAAATAAAACATTATGCTGGAACCAGCTTTTTGAGAGTATGTGCTTTAAAAACACAGTGCCTAACAGCACCAAGCGCATCACAGACACTCAATAAATATTTGTAGATTTATTATGAGTAATAACATGGTGTCTGAAGAACCAACCACCATTTTGTAAAAAAGGTAAAACTATATTAATTTCTTTCACCTGATTTGATAGAGCAGTGGGGGGGCAATGAATGAGACAATCCAAATTAAATATGAACCCTAATTTGATTGGAGAGAGGAAATTACTGAGAACTTTGCAAAAACATTGCCACAGTAGCCTTGACACTTAACAGTGCATCAGATTTGATGTTTCCATATGAACTTGTTTCCACAGCTCTTAGGTACTAGAGTGTAATCACCCAAATGGCAAATAAAGTCTAACTCTGCTTCAGAAAAGGTATGTCCATAATTCTGAAAATTATTAATATATTTTAGGGAGATGGCCCTCTCATTCAGCATCCCTCAAAGTAAGGCAGGCATAAATATCAGGGGACCTTGTTATCTAAGTTCATTACAGCATTGTCGTATACAAGTGTTATCTCTTCCACATCCATAGTAATTGCTTTCTAATATTTTAGATATTTATAGTCGTAACACCCCTGGGATGACAGACTTAGAATATGGAGGATTAAAGGTCACGAAGCTTAAACTAAAAAGGGAAGCTCCTCTATGTTATGTGGAAACTCCTTACAAAAGGCAGTTTATTGACAAATAAATGCTTTATACATTCAGCTTTTCCCCATCTCTCAACAGTGATGGTTTCAAAAGAAGAAACTCAGTAGTGAAGAACACATATATCTATATTTTTTGCATTAGTTTGATCAGTTGAAATCAGAACCTTTAAAGCATCTTGTGAATGGGAGAAATGGAAGAGGACCTGGGCAGGGATGTGGATGGTAGAGATCAAAATGAATGAATGACTGAGCTGTTGATGTGGACAGCAAGAGAGTTGGTGGGAAATGTTACAGCAGACCTGACCATGCTACAAAAGGTCCATGAAGAACACAGTACGAGTATCAAAAAACCCAAACCAAACGAAACTAAAAACAAAGACAAACTGCAACTTTGCCAAATTGTAAACAAGGAAAAGCATTTCACAGGTTCAAAGTTCAAGGGAAGTAAACGTCTTTAAATTATTTTTGTCAGTTCAACCCTGATTTAAAAATATGGCTAGCGAAAACAAGGAAGCCACAGCTGTCGACATCCTGAGCAAGCATCGGTCTCCTTTGAGAAGCTGTACTCCCAAGCCTCTTCTCAAGCTGCTACACGAGGAGGAGACACTTCTCTCTTGAATTCCATCTCGATTCTTTCATTTCCACACTCCTGGAATATGTCGATTGCTTTCCATTTTGGTGTTTACTGTTCTGGCTGCTATAGATTTAGACGTGGGGGAAATAGGAGGAGGGGAAGGCAAATTCTCGGAGGATGCTCCGGGCAACTTCAACATTATTCTGGGCTATCTCTAAGGCTCTCTTCACCTCTTCAAAGGCATAACCCTCTCCCATGAGTTTTGCAATTTTTGCATCGACATTTTCCAATGCCGCCTCAGGCCCATGGGGTTTTCTGTGGTGAATTTCTGGTGCAGTCCTGCGGGGTCGTGGTTTTGGGGGTCTGGCTGGTGCTTGTGAACCGTCTGTGCACATTTTTAAAGACAGAAACCATTTAAACAGTGAGATAAAAATGAAGGCATGATCACATAACAGCATTACCTCATTTCCTATGCAAACATTATTTCTTGTTTTCTTTACAAATAAACTGTTTTTTTTTTCCATTTTCCATACTATTGTGGGATAGGTAGTATTATCCTCGTTCTGAATAACAGAAAATTAAGGTAGAGTGTGTTGGTAGTTCCACTGAGAAATTTACACATTTCCTTCTCTATTCCACATTTGATTATTCAAGCTATATGTGGTCAGAGAGATACAGAAATAAAAAACATCAGAAAAACTATCTAAAAAGGGAATGTTTTCACTTTGTTTAGCAATACAGTTCACGTTCTACTACAGCACAGGCTCTGGCTGATGGTTCTCCAGAGGAACAATCTTGGGAGGTTTCTATGAGAGGAAACTATGTTCACAAGCTCACAGATACCCACTGTAGAACGTCCCCACCTGTCCCGAATCCCATCCACGTCACAGCAGAACTGCTGTAAAACAGATGCTCTGTAGCATCTTCCTAGCTGAGTTTGCAAGTTAATCTGTGCCTTAGTGATGCTAGGAGAAAAAAGAAAATAGTAGATGCTTTGACTGTACTGTTAGTCAATAGGTTGAATGGAAGTAAACTCAGTGCTTTGCTCAAACACTTTATACAGATTCCAATGTAAAGCAAACCTAGAAGAAATAACAGGAATAGAGAATCGAGTTCTAGATCAGTCCCTTGGTGATAACAGTCCCTCAAATTTAAACTGATGACACTGGTTCCCATGAATGAACAGCAACCTCAAGAGAAAAAAGAAATAATTATCTGCCACCATCCCACACAGGTCCCAGATCATGGCTAGCTAACTGGACAGGGCACTTTCATCATGTATTTCCTGGTTTATGTATAGCACTGTATCTCAAAAGCCTAGATAAATATGTACACACACACACACACACACACACAAATCTCTCTCTCTCACACTGTCTCTCACTCTCTCTCTCCCCCATATGCAAACACACACACTCTCTCTCTTTCTTCCCTCATATGCATGTATACATTTTGGTTTTTTTGGTGTTTTTTTTTTTTGAGACGGAGTTTTGTTCTTGTTGCCCAGGCTGGAGTGCAATGGCGCGGTCTTGGCTCAATGCAACCTCCACCTCCCAGGTTCAAGCAATTCTCCTGGCTCAGCCTCCCAAGTAGCTAAAAGGCATGCGCCACCATGCCTGGCTAATTTTGTACTTTTTTAAGTAGAGATGGCATTTCATCATGTTGATCAGGCTGGTCTCGAATTCCTGACCTCAAGTGATCCACCCGCCTCAGCCTCCCAAAGTGCTGGGATGACAGGCATGAGCCACTGCACCCAGCCCATGTATTCATTTTAAAATGTCAAGTTTATGTCATGAAATAGACTTATGAATTTAGGACTATCTAGACAACAATATTTAATACCTTTCTTCTAGACCACTGACAAATGCCAAACAATAAATTCAAGGACACAGTTAAGTGAATGGTGATGTGAGGCTAAAACCCAATGTCTCATGCTTAATGTTCCCCTCTTGTCTCCCCCACTTCTGCTGCCTCAGCAACTTTCCCAATGGCTTCAGGAGATATTGTAAGCTGATATTTTCAATAACAATAAATTTAAATAATAAAAGCAGATCCAATGTATTTAATATTTTTCCTTTCTAAATCAAAAGACGTATGATATTTTTCCATGAGAAGGTAACTTGTAAAAACATCATCCTATACACAATTCTAGCTATATCAATATAACATACATACAACAGAAGCCTCTAGGATAAAGGTATTTATTTCCACATCAGATAGGATGTCTTTTTTTTTTTTCTTTTTTAAATGAGATGAAGTCTCACTATGTTGACAAGGCTGGTCTCGAACTCTAATCCTCAAGTAATCCTTCCATCTTGGCCTCCCAAAGTGCTAAAATTACATGTGTGAGACACTGTGCCTGGCCATGATGACAGTCTGATCTTTAATTATTCCTTTTTTGTAGCATAGCGTCCAGTTTTAAAAAAATATTACAGCTGTAGATATTATATATTAAAGTATGTCCATATATAAAAACACACAATTTCTGGTTCTTGCTAATATCCATACTGTTTCTTGCTAATATCTATACTGTTTCTTGCATCTGAAATTAAACATCTCAAACAATTACCATCTGCTAAATTGCATCTCTTAGTATATTTTGTAGTTCCATTTATTTTCCTATTAAGTATTTTCATTATGTCATACAGGATTGGACAATAAATTATGTTTTGCTTTTAATCATTTTCAAAAACTACTGGAAATACTTGAAAGCTTTCCTTTAATCAATTACCAAAAATATTCATACATTTAAATCATGTCTGTTCTGAGAAAAGTACCTAGATTTTGATAGAAAGTTACTAGATTTAGAAAACATTAACCGTGTTTTCTACAGGTAATTTTCTAAGAGATTTTTAATATTGTCATGTCTGTCCAGAATGCTAAGATGGGCACATGAATGCCAAGCATGTTTGAAAAGAACAGCTGTGTATACAAGTGGGATGAATACTGTGACAGCCAGGAATGCCTCTAATAAATAGGATGACTGGCAATTAAATCTTAAATCTCAGTTTGGCCGCTAAGATCTTGGGCTAAACAATTTACTTTCACAATTCTCATTCTCCAAATCTATTTTTTATAAAAAATACCTCTGTGTTTAGAGGTATTATTTATCCCTTTTCAATCAGGCAGTATGAAAATTAATGTAACATACAAGATATGGACTGAGGAGACCATTAACAAGAAAAGACAATGAATTCATATTTACAATGATAATTGCTATACTCAAATGCTATAGACCAGCAATTACTATAAATTAACAGGCATGCCAGAGAAGAGTGAAAGAAGAACACAAAATTTGTTGTGAGTATCTGACTCTACAGAAAGCCTTCAAGCAGAGTATTAAAAAGCAAGATCTGGTGCAACCCCAGCTACTGTTAAAAAGATGGGAGGAGGTGATCATTTCCATGCTGACCATTAGAGCAGATTGCTTAGAACCAATCACTCTTTTTCTCTCTTCCCAAAGCTCAGAAGCAGCCTTCACTTTCTCCGCTTTTCTTTTCACAATATCTAAAAGTGGATTACACCAGGTCCTTATTTACTTTTGCACTTTTGAATGTGTAAGGTAGTGGAAAAAAGCAACGAAAGGAAGATGAAACTATCTTCTGGTCCCCTAAAAGTTATTATATTGCAGTTTGGGGGCACATTGAAATAACTATAAATTTTATCAACCCTATGGAGTTTCTGTACCTGAACACATATCACCCTTAAAAATAGTTATTTCGGAAGGGCATGTGTTTGTTCTAGTGCTACCATCCATGTTCATGGTATTTTTGAACTCTTATGAGTAATTGCAACAGTATCAAATAAGTACAAGCATGTGAGCCACAGGATATAAGTAGTTCATCTTCTGGAGTACCAATTTTATTAAAGGATATAAGGTCATTAATATTTTAAAACACTGACATGAATATAGATACAATAAGGAGTAAAATACAAAGTTTGCATACATTTTTGAGATTGTAGACTTTGAGAGAATGTCTCACACTAAAAAACTAAGTATTGTCCTCTTTTACTTAATGCCCCAGTCCTTGTGTTGTTCACTGTAAACTCTTCTTTGAGAAAGAAAGATTTGAGAAGCCCTGGTTTAGGAGTAAATCTTGATTCAGTTTTCCTTTTCTGAGCGTATGAAAGAACAGAGTGACATACAGAGAAGTTCTTGATGGCATGGTAACGTGGCTGGAATAATACCTAGAATGATTACTCAAGGTCATACATTCTAGGAGGGGGCAATCATTGGTTCTTGTGGGATGGAAAAAAAAAAAATTTTAGATGCTAAAATGGTTTGTGGCCTTCCAAAGAGCCATAGTACATAGAGATCTCTCTCTCTCTCTCTCTCTCTCTCTACTAAGCACATCTATAATATTAAACTTTCATTATTGCTGGGGACAGAAAGCTTTTTAGGAAAAAAAAAAAGGCCCATAGGCATACCATATATATTTTTTTAAGTGAGACACACTGCTGTATAATCTACATAACCTCCATAAAAAAGAATTTGAGAATATTTCATTTCAGTGGCTATCAATTATTTTGTCACAAAAAGTCTTTATTACTCTCCTCATCATCTAAAGATTGGGTTGGTTTTTGTTTGTATTTTGAAAGATATGTCTAATAGGCAAATGCTATTGTATTGATGAATACATTTTTCCGATTTTCTATTATACTGAATCGTGTTCAACACTAAATATAACACTGAGCTTCTATATTTTTAGATAACAGCAAAGACATTTAACGCGGAAGTTTTCTTGCATATAAACTTAGGGTTTCTGTTAGATTTTCAAAATGTTAAAAAAAGTGTCCGATAGCACCTAAAATAATGGACTATCATGCAATAATTTAAAATGACATTTATTTTTAAAAACAATTCGGTAAAATACTTACAATACTCGAATGGAATTGAGACAGAATTGACATATTCAATATGATCTTAAGATCGTAAGCGAAAATGTGCATAGACAAAACATTAGAAGGTTGCACTTGAAAATGGCAATAGTGTTCCTTATTGAGGATAGGGTTATAAGCGATTGCCTCTTCTTATTGTTTATTTTATCTGTAATTTCCTTTTATCTTCCAATGTAAGTATAATAAGTTCATAATTAGGAAAACCACCACCAACAACAAAATAGTCTCAGATCTCCTCTGCTATTCTTAAAGGCCTCAGCAGAGCAGGTCTCTAAGACTGAGAACCAGAGATCGATTTTGCTCATGTGAAAAATACAGGTAGCACATAGTGAGTGGTTTTCCTAAGGTCATGTGAAAAATGTCGGAAGCTATATTTCGGAATCTCCTAGTACAGTTTTACTATTTCTAAAACCCTCCATTTCTCTGTCATCACTGCTGTTCCATCACTATTATGGTTTTACCACTGAACATCTCCAAACTCAGTTTACCAATTCTTGTGATATGCATGTGGACATTTTTTTCTAACTTAATTTTGGCATGCTGATGGGATAACAACATAAACTTTATTAACAAACTTCTGAAAAACTGGAACTGATTTAGCTTGAGTAAGTTACTAGTCATTGCTGTGTCCTGCTTTCTTCTATAAGTTGATGTTAATAAAATCTATTTCAAGCCGGGAGCAGTGGCTCACACTTGTAATCCCAGCTCTTTGGGAGGCTGAGGTGGGTGGATCACCTGAGGTAAGGAGTTCAAGACCAACCTGACCAATATGGTGAAACCCAGTCTCTACTAAAAATACAAAAATTAGCTGGGTGTGGTGGCATGCACCTGTAGTGCCAGTTACTTGGGAAGCTGAGACAGGAGAATTGCTTGAACCTAGGACGCAGAGGTTGAGTGAGCCGAGATTGCACCACTGCACTCCAGTCTGGGCGACACAGCAAGACTCAATCTCAAAAACATAAAAATAAAAATAAAACATCTATTTCAGAGTGGTTATGAGAAATAAAATTACATCTATTTCTACATTACACAGTAAGAATACATTGATTTATATTTATATAACCATATATTTGTATAAAAATATTAAATATACAATGTATAATTATAGATAATATAAAATATACATTATTCAATAAAATAACATATATATTTTGGTGTATAACTACATAATTATATATAATATTAACTTATATAAAATGTATATATCTATATCCAAAATACTTAGCAAAGCATTAGGACTATAGTAAATGCTCAACAAACAAATTTTAATTAGATAAAATAATATTGTACATATTATCTGAAGCATACTTTCTAAATTTACTTAGTAAACTAGTGACAATTCTTGGGATAGACATCAAAATTCTTAGACTACTGACCTTCTCAACTACAGCAATAACAGAATTAGGAAATAAATAAATTAATCAATGAACAAATGAAATCTCAAACACATTATAATAACTTTGTTATTCTACTAGAAGTCGGATTAATTCCGGGACTCATTTTTATGCCATAGGCCATAGTTAAATTACTGCCACTATAGAAATACTGATGGCATGTGCAGTGGCTCATGCCTGTGATCCCAGCACTTTGGGAGCTGTGCTGGCAGATCACAAGGTAAAGAGTTCAAGACCAGTGTGGCCAACATGGTGAAACCTCGTCTCTACTAAAAATACAAAACGTAGCCAGGCATGATGGTCGGTGCCTGTTATCCCAGCTACTCAGGAAGCTGAGGCACAAGAATCACTTGAACCTGGTAGGTAGAGATTGCAATGAGTCAAGATTGTGTCATTGCACTCCAGCCTGGGCAATAGGGCGAGACTCTGTCTCAAAAAGAAAAAAAGAAAAAAAAAGAAATACTTATAGAAGGACATGATTTAATAAACTAAATTACAAACAAAATCTTCACATATAATGTTTTAAATACATCCAGAAAATGGTTATTTAATATTAGATTTGTAAGGAAAATGACACTAGGTTCTCTGGCTTCTGAATTGAAGCTGTATGTAAGCCCCAGTATTTCATGTAGCTGAACTGTGGGAAAACTCAACATTGCCATTTCCTTTGTTGAAACATAAAATCTTAAAGACACATAATCTACCTTAAAATTCCAACCCTTGTGTGAAGTGAAGCCATGATTTCCAACTGAGATCTTAACAAGATAAATGATTGACAATATAAAATTTATTCAACATGTCATCGATTCTCCTTTAAGCTAGTAAACTAATAGTAGTATTGAAATTAATTCCTTTTAAAATGAGATCTCCTTTATTTTATGATGAGAATGGCTTATTTGGGAATAAGGTCTTTTAATGGTTTCAAACACATTTGAGTTGTGCTAAAATCTAGCATTGTTTTCAAGTGTTACCTTGAATTTCCTTCTAAATACTAAGAATATGAAAAATCACCTCAAGAGTGAATGCTGTTCTTCATTAGCACAAGCCTTTTAGAGTTTTTAAAGAATGGTATACAAACTGTAGCACAATATGTCTTACAACAAGAGAAAAGCAAACTAGGAAATTTGTAAAACCTCACATATAGATAGAAGAGACATGAGCCCCATGTGAATAATACATCCATGTAAACAAACAAGCAGATTATCGGCAAAAATGTTTGTCCTATATACAGGTATATGTGAATTTGACATGGGCTGGTAAGATCCTCTTATATCTGAACTACTGATGCCATGTTCATACACTTAAATTTCAATTATACACTTAAAAAAAACTAAGAAAACTATAAAATATTTTCTTTGGGGGGGAATAAACATTTATAAGGCTTTTTATATATGTAGACATACAGATACATGCAGACATACTTTTTAGATAAGAAAACGGGAGATATTTTAAAATCAGTGAAACTACATTTTAACATTCTTTAGAAATATACTTTTCATAGAAAGCCTATCCATAAATAAGTCACTATCAATTATTTAGACAGCCACAAGTGATAACAGAAGTTGACTTCATAAGGTATAGCAACCATACCAGAACCCCCATTTGGTCATCTTAAAAAGGCCCTAATAAAAACAGATTAATTGCTGCAAAATAAGAGCTATTAGAATTCTAAAGGTACATATGCATTCAGCCTCAAGTGCTGAATGGAAAGACCTCATCCAGAAGGCAAGCTCAGTCTCTCTGCCATTGTGAAATAAACTAGTGGACAGCCTGGTAAGCCTGTGAGCTGCATGTGAACAAACATCTGTTGTAAAAAAAGTATCTTATTTTCTGTGGTTGACAGTGTTTATAGAGAAAGTTTAGGGAGTAGATCGAAATATTTGATGTTATAGCTAGCTGGGGCCCTTGGAGTAATAGTTAGACTCTTTTATTACTTAGGTGAAAGCCAGTTCAGGCTTCTGGCAAATAACTATTCGGGATATTTCAACAAGGTTTGTGATGTGAGGTTCTTCCAGACATTCCTGGTGTAACGCTAGTCGGGATTCACACTGCCTGAAATCATGTATGTGAATGCTGTTGTGGGCTCTACAACACCCACTGAGTATGCAGCAAACCGTAAAGAAGCTGTGAAAACACTGTGTTGGCCACAACTTTTCCCATAACTAGAGTATATGCTTCTTTTAATCCAGGGTTGGTGGTACTGAATACGTTATTTTAAATCAGTCATAGCACTTAGATCAAAGTTTTATTTTAATGCTATTTTCTTTATTAAAAATTGCTTCTCTGGCCGGGGGCAGTGGCTCACGCTTGTAATCCCAGCACTTTGAGAGGCTGAGGTGGGCGGATTGCCTGAGTTCAGGAGTTCCAGAACAGCCTGACCAACATGGAGAAACCCCATCTCTACTAAAAATACAAAATTAGCTGAGCGTGGTGGCACATGTCTGTAATCCCAGCTACTTGGGAGGCTGAGGCAGGAGAATCACTTGAACCCGGGAGGCGGAGGTTGTGGTGAGCTGAGATTGTGCTATTCCACTCCAGCCTGGGCAACAGGAATGAGACTCTGTGTTAAAAAAAAAAATTGCTTCTTTATGTTATACAGAAGCAATCAGACATTGTCTGCCTTTCTTGATTTTCATGTTTTGTCATCAAATTATTTTGACTGGAATTACAGGCTACTCTTGAATATATATGAGACCTTAGAATGACTAGAAATAAACTGGTAGGAGAACACTGGTCAAAATTGGAAAAGATTAAAAAGATTTTCTATGCTGTCCTGAGTTATATGCAAGTATTAAAACATATAAAACTTCTGCACAGCAAAAGAAACCATCATTAGAGCAAACCAACAACCAACAGAATGAGAAAAAAACGTTTGCAATCTACCCATCTGACAAAGGGCCGATATCCAGAATTGACAAAGAACTAAAACAGATATACAAGAAAAAAACAAACAACCCATTCAAAAGTGGGCAAAGGATATGAACAGACATTTTTCAAAAGAAGACATATATGAGGCCAACAAACATATGAAAAAATGTTCATCATCACTGGTCATTAGAGAAATGCAAATCAAAACCACATTGAGATACCATCTCACGCAAGTTAGAATGGTGATCATTAAAAAATCTGGAGACAACAGATGCTGGAGAGGATGTGGAGAAACAGGAACACTTTTACAGTGTTGGTGGGAGTGTAAATTAGTTCAACCATTGTGGAAGACAGTGTGGTGATTTCTCAAGGATCTAGAAATAAATATTCCATTTGACCCAGCAATCCCATTACTGGGTATATACCCAAAGGACTATAAATCGTTCTGTTATAAAGACACCTGCAGACATATGTTCATCACAGCCCTGTGTACAATAGCAAAGACCTGGAACCAACCCTAATGCCCATCAATGATAGACTGGACAAAGAAAATGTGGCACATATACACCATGGAATACTATGCAGCCATAAAAAACAATGAGTTCTTGTCCTTTATAGGGACTTGCACGAATCTGGAAACTCTCATTCTCAGAAAACTGACACAAGAATAGAAAACCAAACACTGCATGTTCTCACTCATAGGTGGGTGCTGAACAATAAGGACATGTGGACTCAGGGAGAAGAGCATCACACACTGGGGGCAGTGGTGGGGGGGGTGTAGGGAGGTACAGTGGGGGGTGGAGGAGGGTGGGGAGGGATAACATGGGGAGAAATGCCCGACATAGGTGAAGAGGGAATAGAGGCAGTAAACCACCTGGTTATGTATGCACCTATGCAACAACCCTGCATGACCTGCACATGTACCCCAGAACCTAAAGTAAAATAAAAAAATAAATAAATAAAAACATATAAAACTACACAGGGATTTCTGCATCTCCCATATATGGCACTGAGCACACAAGAACTATCATACTGTCAATTCTTAAAACAGCTCACTAATTATCTTGATTCAGAAGTTTCAGAATGCATTGCTATTACTATTAGCAAATCTTTTTATGAACTGAAGGTTTATCTTTAAAAAAATCTTGAAATAAGACAAAAGTTCATAGAGGAAAACTTCTGATATTTACAAATATAAGACAAAAATATTGCTTATCAGATATATGTACTTAGTTTAATATAGACATCGGCTATTTTTCCTTCCTTTTGCCTATTTGTCCGCTCAAATCCATCCATCCATCCATCCATCTCTCCCTCCCTCCCTCCCTCCCCCCTCCCCAACTATCCATCTAAGAAACATAGGCTGGGCACTCTGTTGGACACTTGAGGATAAAGCAATGCTATGGACTGAATGTCTGTGCCCTCTTCTCTGCAAATCTGTATATTAGAACCTAATCCCTGTTGTAATGGTATTTGGAGGGGGAAGCCTTTGGGAGATGATTAGATTATGCAGGTGATGCCCTCATGAAAAGGATTAGTGTCCTTATGAAACAGATCCCAGAGCACTCCCTTGCCCTTGTGAGGACATGGTATGAAGGCAATTATCTATGAACCCAGAGGAGGGCCCTCACTAGACACTGAATGTTGGCACCTTGACCTTGGACTTCCCAGCTTCCAGAACTGCGACACATGAATATTTGCCGTTTAAGCAATTCAGTCTGTTATGGTAGCCTGAACTGACTAGGACAAGCAGTGAACCAAACAACATTCTTATCTTCAAAGTGTTAATACTTTAGTAAATGAGACAGATAACCAACAATCAAGCAAATGACTGAGTAATAAACTTTTAGGTACTGACAGGTGCTATGAAGAAAAAGCAAAAAGGGAAAGCAAATGACTGTAGAAGACAGGGGAGCTATTTAGATATGTTCAGGGAAAGCCTCCTCAAGAAGCAAAGAAGCAGCATTCCATTATTATTGGTTATGAGTATGACTTGTATTTACAAAAATGGTACATCCTTCTATTTGATGGCTGGCAATGCAGCACTGGTTGGTAGCCCTAAATAAGCTAGGACAATGAATAGTTTGGTGCTAGTATTAATTCCAAAGAGATTTCTGTCTTAATGGCGAAAGAAGACAGCATTTCAATGTACAAAGAGGATTTCCCCATTTCCCAAATCTAAGAAAAAATGAAAGTTCGATAATGAATACATTTCAAATCAAAGAAGTGGCTCCACTGACTGATCAAAGATAATACTAAGCCTGATAATTTTCTCTTCTATGAGGCAGTTTTGTAGCCATTCCTCTCACAGTGCAAGCTTTATAAGCAAAATGCAAAGATGATAAAAAAAACTTTCTTAGGTGGATTCATTAAATTATATAGTGAATAAGAAGGTGCTCTGAAAAACAGAAAGCACCATAATAACAATAGGGTATTATTATTACTGTTTTTGGCCAACTCACCTGAAGATGAAGGAAGCTGATCATAGTCCTGTGATGTTCTGTTAGTTTTGACATTTTCACCTGGTAATCTTCTAGCAGGAGGCAAAGGAACTTGGCCACTGGCATCAAAAAAGGGATCTTAAAAATAAAAATAAGTTTCAAATTAAAAGGATGATCTCTGTTGATTGTCTGAAGAAAAATTTCTAGAATTATTTTGTGAAGATTACAGCTTTCAAAAATAAGTTAGAAAATTAAATTCATAACTGATATTAACCATTTTCTACTGCCTGCATATCTTCTAATTTATTCATCACTTACTTAAATATGCTCTTCACACTTATTTCCAGATAATAAAGACTACTGGTTTTATATTTATATTTTGCAGATATCTTATTTAATTACAAGACTGTTTACAATAAAAACAGCTTCTAAATTTTATTTCTGTCCCAATCCAACCTGTACAATGTATAGAAACTGTTCTAAATTAAAAGCAAAAAAACTCAACAAAACAAAACAAACAAACAAAAAGAACTATGATTTGGACCCTCCCTATAAGAGTATTTATCAAATCACTGAATCTCTCTAACACTGGGCATACAAAATCTGTAAAACAGACCGAAATTTCAGATTTGTGAGGATTAAATGAATTTGTGTGTATAAAATCTTCTGTACATACAAGGTGCTTATTGTTATTATTGGGCATCCTATGCTAAACATCAATGTTGTTAGTTGGCTTACTAAGTAGTAAATTCAACTGTTAAAAATTATGCCATTTAGTAATTAACATTTGAATATACAGTAAAATGTGATAATTTACCACCATGGCAGTCAGAGACAGGGCATCTGAAATAGTAAAAAATATGATATTTACTAACTGGAACTAAAGGGAGAAAAAGAGATTTTGTCAGTGTTGCTGAATAAATCATTAATACCATAAACCCAACTGGTTTAAAATTCACAGTATATGGGTTTAAATTCTCAGAGAATTGATCCCCTTTTTGAGTAGACAAACATTACATCCAAAAACCTTGGTTTGCTAATAATTTATCTAGCTATCACTCCCGTCTCAGGCTCCTCTGCTTTCTTCTCATAGTACTTTTATGTTGTCAGTATCTCTGAAAATAACATTAATTCTTCTGAGAAAAGGGATCTTGTCTTATACCTCATGTCTGAATTATACCCCCTAACTCCAACATAGCACCTAAAACACTCTTGGCAAATAGGTTGCACTTAATATTTACTTTTAACTACCACAAATAAATCCACACAAATTCAGATTGTTCACAAATTCAAAATCAGTGAAACCTGAATTGCTAAGGTAAAGCAAAAACTGTAAATATTAAAGAAGACCCAATTGTATTTCATTGTTTTAACTTCCACTCCCATTAGACATTAATAATATGGAAGAATTTGATTATTTAAGATGAAAATACATGCTTAAATATTGCCTATTCTCACATTAACTTTTGACTGGTTAATGTAAGGCAGGATTTAAAGCCATTAATTATTTATCTTTTCACCTTTTTCAGAGTATACTAATTATCACCAGCTTTGCTGAGGACTCTTTGACTTAGACAAGGCCCTTTCACTCGTTTTCATTAATTTCAAGATTAAAATAACTCTTAGATTTTGAGTTTTCAATATCTGAAGAATTGATGGCCCAGCTCCATTAATTTTGCTAAAACATTTTTAGGAAGGAATGAGAAGATAAATTGCGTGACATAAATGTTGATTTTTTTGGTTTGTTAGATAAACCAATGGAAACAAATATGGTGATTTCAGCATAAATTTTGAAATTTCCCAAAGATTTTGAATTAAATATGTAATAAAATTTATTTAGCTTTTTGTGGGCTCTAAATGCCCCTGATATTAAGTCAGAGGATGGATTTTCTTTTACAATACATACACTTGCTTATATATTTAGGGGAAATTTATAGGTTTCTCAAATACACTTAAGTGTATTTACTTATTTAAAATAAATAAATAAGGTTATTTATTTTAACCTTAAATAAATCAGCTATTTATTTAAGGTTAAAAAATAAACTCTTGATATATTTCAGAGCCATAAATAGATAGACTACAAAATATACCACTCTACTAGATTCTTCCATTAAACT
Source organism: Ateles fusciceps (assembly GCA_036589455.1). Taxonomy (NCBI): domain Eukaryota; kingdom Metazoa; phylum Chordata; class Mammalia; order Primates; family Atelidae; genus Ateles; species Ateles fusciceps. Next base: position 3,219,314 of record JAZHEH010001040.1, on the reverse strand, counting down.
ATATTATTTAAAAGGTATTAGATACACTAAAAATATTACAAATAGCAAGAATATCTTCTTATAGTTCTGTTTTGAATCATTATCATGTTCTATCTTGCATCATATCCTAAGTTTGCTAATTGTCAGGCACAGGATAAAATGGGCTTTCTAAAGCAAATTATAAAGTTGGAAGCCTTCAGGCTTTAAGGGGGAACACATTAGATATAACACAATTGCTACACAGAGTACAGTAATTATCAACTGTCCCCGATAATAAAATTTGAAAAGCAATAAAGCTTTTCTAAAATTCTTCAAAAACTAAAGAAAAATTTTATATCCACAGGATTAAGCACCCAAACTGAAATTATCACAGCCAATGTATCATTTATATAGTAGTAGGTGTTTGAGAAATAAATGGATACACACACAGAGATTAATCTGTTCTAAAAGGCAAAGTACTACTGCTTGTGATTTATAGTATGGTACTGCAAAACTGAAAATTTAATACTTATTTGAGAGATTATAAAAAACTAAGGGAAAACTGGGAGGAACCAGTTTGCACCTTAAAAAAGAAATATAATAAAAATTATATTGTGTACAAATATTTAACAATTATATATAATGCTCATGACATATTAATTGGAAAAAGGTTATAAATAGTATATATTAAGAGAAATAAATTTTACATGTGAACTTACACACTCTTATGCAAAAAAAAAAAAAAGAAAGGATATGTATCAATGGTTATCTTTAGGAGGAGGATACGGATTTTTTTTTTTTTCATTTTAAAGAGAGTCTCGCTCTGCTGCCCAGGCTGGAGTGGAGTGGCACAATCTTGACTCACTGCAACCTCTACCTCGCAGGCACAAGCCATTCTCGTGCCTCAACCTCCCAAGCAGCTATGACTACAGGTGTGAGCCAACAACACCCAGCTAATTTTTATGTTTTTGTTGGGTCGGAGTTTTGCCATGTTGGCCAGATTGGTCTCAAATTCTTGAGCTCAAGCAATCCGCCTGCCTCAGAATCCCGAAGTGCTGGGATTACAGGCACAAGCCACAGTACTCGACCTGGAAAGTTCTTCTTAATTCTTTTTTTTCCTTCACTATCTGAAACACTTCCAAATTTTTGCCAAGTGTAAAAAAAGAGGCAAATAAAATTAAATAATTAAAACAATAGCAAATTTCCCTCCCTGGCTGTCCATAAACCACCAGGAAGATTTATCAATTATCCCCCAAATTTAGTAACAGTGTATCAAAACAGAAACTAATTGCTAGAAGGGGTTTGAAGAGCCATTTGGGTGAAACAAAGTTCTCTCCTCTTTGCTGCCCTCTTGCTTTAGCTCATGTCCACATCTGTAGTATGTAATGATCTACCACTGATTTCAATACCCCAGTGTCAGATAACTCACTACAGCCCAGACAGAACAATTCTTAATGATTTAGGAAACTACTTTGTAGGATGAATGAAATTTTCATTCTTAACACTTCCCATTGATCTTACTCCTACCTCTGAAGTGACATGGAAAAAATATAATCCTTTCCCAAATACTGTAACGGAAGACAACTCTCATCTACATCCAATTTTCTTCTTATTTTACTTATGCTGTTGCATTTCTGGATCCAAAAATAAAACTTTCATTTATCTTTAATAAAGTCAATTTGGCTAGCCTTCAGAGTTGAACTGTGAATTTAAGATTAGATAGGATCTTCAAACGAGATTACAGGTTAGAGAAACAGCGAAGAAAGGTAGCGTAAGGACTGACAAAAACACTGTATTTTGTGCACTGCACAAAGACACCTAGCTATGGTTATGAGCAGGACATAAATACAGCCTTTTCTTTATTCCTTGAGCTCAAACCCTGGCACAAAGTAGAGGGCGGGGTGCCTACTTCAATCCACCAGCACAAAGGAAGTGCTTTTTTATAATATGGAAAAAAGTACACATACACTAGCGGTAGCCTTGGGATTGGAGACGGGGAAAGTGTAAAGCTTTTGTTGAGGACTTCAGGTTTTGTTAAGATATGATTGGCTTGTCCAAAATTGATGGCTCATGTACAGCTAACTATAGGCATTACTATTCTGCAAAAGAAATCTTGCATGAAAGCCTAAAATAGAAAAGAGAGAAAAGAAGAATGAGAGCCCTGCCTCTGCTTGCCTTGCTGCCTTGATCCTACAAGAGTCCTGAGGCGCTTTTGCAACACATAGGACGCTGCAGTTTGACAATCACTACTATAGAGAAGTCAATGAGCTATAAGGCTGAAAGGCTGAACCCGGCCCAACTGTGCAGAGCACTGAATGCCGGAATGAAAATGTAGGCTTGATTAGGTACTTAGTAAAATATCATGAGAAAATTCAACCTCTTTTCCAAAGACACCTATCATTTGTCTTTAATTAGAAACAATTATTTCCTCAGGAAACCAAATCTCAGTAATGTTCAGAAAAGATGTATGATTACACCAGACTAAGATTTCACAGACTGAACAACGAAAACAACGGTAAAATGCTCAGAGAGTTTGTTTAAATTTAGCAGTTCCTTTTATTTACCTCTTACGGTTCTAAAATACTGAATTAAACTTCAGCATTTGTAGGATATTCTTTAATAAAGTCAATTCTTAGGGACAAGAACTGCTAGCGTGAATCTTTTACATTTCTTTAGATAGTACAATGTATTAAATACTTTGCAAAACAATACTCAAATGCTGATTTATAAGCCAAAAAAACCTTTATGTTCTATGATATCATGTAATAGCATTAAAATATTAAAATATTTCTTTTGAAAAGGAGGAAAGCTAATATACATGTTTTTAAATTTGAATCAAAATAATTCTGACAATGAAAGTCATAAAGGGGCTGGATGAGGTGGTTCACGTCTGTAATCCTAGCATTTTGGGAGGCTGAGATGGGCAAACCACATAAGGTCAGGAGTTCAAGACCAGCCTGGCCAACATGGTGAAAACCCGTCTCTACTAAAAATACAAAAAAATCGCCAGGTGTGGTGGTGCACACCTGCAATCCCAGCTACTTAGGGGGCTCAGGCAGTAGAATCACTTGAACCTCAGAGGTAGAGGTTGAAGTGAACCAAGATCGCACCACTGCACTCCAGTCTCGGCAACAGAGTGAGACCCTCTCTCAAAAAAAGGAAAAAAAAGTCATAAAGGAGCTGGTACGAGACTAGAAATTTGTCATGTAAATGATATGAAAGATTGGAAAAGGAAAAAAAAAGTTGCCTTTTTTTTTGAGAAATAATTATTATAAGGGATGCCAACATCATTGGGAACAGAATTAGAAAACGTCCATGTATTAAAGGAGGTCGAGAGAGTCAACAGGCTTGAAAGACGCTGCCCTGACCCCCATGCTAGCCTGACACTCTAGGTTAAGGATAACTGTGTTGAGCTCCCTGGAAGCCAAGCAAACACAAAACAGGCAAATCTATAAAATAAATAAGACAGTTTACACAACTTGCATTTTAGCTAATAGGAGACATTTTCGTTTTAAACTAGTAATTTTTTTAGCAATTAAGCTTGAGGGGTTTCTTTATAAAGATTTTATGTAAAAGGCAATGAAAAATATAATTAAGATAAATAACTAAAACGTTTTACAATTAATTCTTAAGACAAAACAGGTAAAAGTGTGTATTGGTATAAAATGTTCTCTTCTATTATAGCCCTTGGAAAGCTTGACTTTATTTTTCAAAAAAGCCACAACATCAAAGTTTCATGTACTGGGGCTTAAGTTACATACATAAAACATGACAGGATAGCCAGAAACTATCCTGAACTTAGCATCAGGAAGTTTAAGTAACTAAGATTTAAAATGACTCATTGTTCTAAAAATTACGTTAAACTCTGTATATAGGACAAAGTTTTGAATAAGTGAAAAAATAGCAAAATATAGCCGTGTTTACATGTAGCTGTATGAATAAAAGCCCAAGCAGTTATGATATGGTTTGGTTCTGTGTTCCCACTCGCATTTCGAGTTGTAATCCACATGGGTAAGGGAGGGAACTGGTGGGAGGTGACAGGATCTTGGTAGTGGTTCCTCCATCCTGTTCTCATGATAGGGAGTGCCCATGAGATCTGGTTTTTGATAAACGTCTGGCATTTCCCCTGCTTGCACACACTCTCTCACACCTGCTGCCATATAAGACATGCCCTGCTTCCCCTTTGCCTTCTACCACAATTGTATGTTTACCGAGGCCTCCCCAGCCATGCAGAACTGTGAATCAACAAAACCTCTTTTCTTTATAAATTACTCAGTCTTGGGTAGTATCTCTACAGCAGTGTGAAAAGGGACTAATACACCATACTTCCTGCTTGGACTGGAGCGGATTATGATACTAGGGCTTTAATTGGCAGTATCTAGTGAACTCATGAGGTCCCAGAGGTCAGGAGGCATCTATCACAGTGGATAAACAGTGAATAGGTCAATCAATATTTACTGATGAAAAATTAAGCAGATTATTCTTGAAAAATAAACCACTTTAAGAAAGTGAAGCTGTGTACTCTAAGTTATATATCCATAACTGATGTGTCTTATCAAATTTCTTCAAACTTTCTAAATTATCAAACCAAGTGAAAAAAAAAAAACCTAAAAAAAACTAATGGTACACATGACTAATAAACAACTGAGGGAACTGATAAAAGATTTCCAAGTTTTCACAGAGGCATATAGGTAGCTAAAGGACAAGCTGAGCACTATTTTTTTTTTTTGAGATGGAGTTTCGCTTTTGTTGTGCAGGCTGGAGTGCAATGGCGTGATCTCAACTCACTGCAATCTCCGCCTCACAGGTTCAAGCAATTCCCCTGCCTCAGCCTCTCGAGTAGCTGGGATTATAGGCATAAGCCACCACACCTGGCTAATTTTGTATTTTTAGCAGAGATGGAGTTTCTCCATGTTCGTCAGGCTGGTCTTGAACTCCAGACCTCAGGTGATTCGCCTGCCTCGGCCTCCCAAAGTGCTGGGTTTACAGGCATGAGCCACTGTGCCTGGCCAAGCTGAGCACTTTTTAAAGATTTTCATGATTTATCTCATGCAGAAATGTAAGGAACTTCTGAATAAAAGAACATATTTATCCTATATTTTCCCAAATCAAGTCCAGGAGGCAAAGGTTTCAGGGTACAGTATCACTAGCAGGACAGACTGGAACTGTTCATTCATATCAGCACATTCCATGTAACAGTTTATTTTCTTTTTCCTGATAATTTTAGCTAATGCAGTAGATGGTTTATTAAATCTTCATTTTTATTTCAGATGCTGTCTTTATAAATATTAAAATATACTAATATAAAAAATTAGTTTACATTAGTTTTCCATTGAATACCAATAATTTGTGAGTAGACACAAAATTAAAAAAATCACAACAAAACAAAATGCAGCTATTTCAGAAAAAACTTGTCTATTCATGTTATAACAATGTAATTTACAAGAATCTTATGTTTTGAACCAAATTATGACACTAGGGCATATCTAGTAAAATTTTAAAAACCTACTAAAAAACACTGAATTGGGAATAGGGAGACAAAGTCTAAATGTGTTCCCATTACTATCAGCCCAACACATTAGCAATTCTGGTTCTCAGGGTTGCATTTAGTAACATAAGGAGGTTTCTGCACTGGACAATCTCTATAGCATCGTTTCTATATTCTGTAGTTCCTTATTGCTTTTTCCATCTTTTGGCATTAAACCAATCAACTGATAAACAAACGTACCCACAATTGCAACTCTTACCACCCAGGGATTTCTCTGTTATTCTAGGGAGGGAGAGACTACTGAATCACTAGCATTTATTTGATAGTACGATCCTGGAAATACCTTTGCCTTAAGTGAATATTTCTTTGACTTTTCCCTCCTACCTGAAGGAAGAAGAAAAAGATCCTGTCCTGAGGATGGCCGGCTACTGGAGCCAGGAGGTTTTGAATGTTCCGTGAGACTATGCCTTGCAGGAGGCGGGGGAGGTGGGAGTGCTGGAGGGAGGGCATCAAAAGCATCTTCACCTGCATTTAAAGAAAGGTCGAGATCAACAGCAGAACTTCATTAATCAAAATACACAGCATCAGACAAAAGTAATAATTGATTTTCTCTTGCTGCTTATAAAGAATTTCACTCACAGGGTGTTTATCCAGCAGTACATCAACTTTGATAATGGGATCTAATTATTTTGTGGGAGAGTCTGGAGAGAAACACACGCACACACACCCATGCAAACTTTTTCTATCAGGCTTTTTTGTTAAAAGCAGCATTGTAAGTTATGAGTCAGCTCAGAGCTCACTTGTAACCTTTATAATATTAGGACTCAAGAGTTTGAACTAAAAATTATTATCAGTCACACCATCAAAACAGGATTTTCTGTGTAACAAAAAGAGTTCTCAGCCTTTAATTGGAAAATCACATCAGACACATATAATTTACTGTCACAGAATAGTTTAGATTATCCCATACAGTTTATTCCACTGGATTTTTATTTAAGCTGTTTTATGTATTTGATATCCTATCAAAATATACATAAAATGTACCTAGAGCAGAGAAATATGGTGTTTTCCAATTTATCAGATTTAGCTACAGAAGAACAGCTAAATATACAACCTTCTCTCGTTCCAAACACTACTTACATTTGCGTATTTCCCAGCTTTAGTAAACAGAATATTAAGCATGCTTTTACATCTACTTATTTGTCCCCTGTCATACCTTACTATTTACTTATAGTTTTTGTTACTTTGAGTCTTAAGGGGGAAAAAAAAGGATATGTAGTTTTGTAAGCTATTTCAAATACTTTATGAGACAGAGTATACACAAACACATATTCTAATAATAAAAATTCACATTTTTAAGTTGAATGATTTAAACATAAAGGCATATTTAAAGAAAAATGATATTATTATTTACTGAACTTGCTTTAGAAAAATTTGCAGAATAATTTCTTTAGTCATCATATTTTTCTTATTAAGATATCTGAAGATGCAGGAGAGAGAGTTTTGCTATCATTTTAACCTTTAGCTATTTCCTACATTATCATATTTATTCAAATCTTTTTTCAGCCCTTAAACATCAGGCACCGCACCGTGCCAGGCTCATATATGACATGAAAATCAAAATTATAAGGCTCTGACTCAAGGAGCTCAGATTCCATGAAAGGAACTAAAAAACAAACTTGTAAGTAGGTAAAGTAGGTATGATTTACAGGTGAAAGTGTTTGAGCTCATAAGAGAGACATATGCATTGACTGAGGGAAGACAAATGTGGACAAGTGGTATTCAGTGAAGTGCTGAAGAACAGGACATCCTGGGATATCAGATGGCCCAAAAATTTATTCATCAAGTGCAAAGATGGGATCTTCTAAGGAGAGTGACTAGTATGAAGAAAAAAATTACATGCACAAGAAGACATAGTAAAAGGTCAAGTTAAAAAGACAGGTTGGAAAATCTATCTACTTTGTCAAATAAAGTAGTCACCTATCCACATATAGCTATTTAAATGTAACGAAGTCAGTTCTATAGTCACACTTGATCCATATGCAAATACACAGATCCTTTACATCATCACGGAAAGCTTTATTGAACAATCTTTATCCAGGGATGAAGATCTGGGTAATATGTCAAAAACCTGTGTGCAGGAAGAAGCGGAAGGGAGAGAAAGACTGTAGGTAAGAAAGTTCGGGGGGCTTTTGTAATTGCTGCAGATGAGAATAAAGCCCTGAACTACAGAGAACAGGAGCGAAAGATACTGCAATTGTGTCATTCAAAATACTAGTCAGCTACGTTAGGTATCTCTACTAATGGTATCTCTCCCCAATACCCCCACCCCCTGCTATCCCTCCCCTAGTTCCTCCACCCCAGAGCAGGCCTCAGTGTGTGATGTTCCCCTCCCCTGTGTCCATGCGTTCTCATGGTTCAACACCCACTTATGAGCGAGACCATGGCATGTGGATACCTGTGTAATAATCCTGCACAATCTGCACACGTACCCCAGAACTTAAGTATAATAAAAAAATAAAAACAAAACAAAACAAAATACTAATCAGTGGTACTTGTGAGAAAATGAAAAGGTTTGCTTTGTATATCTGGTGGCCTAATAGCCAATTCAGAAAAGCTTGTAAATTGACTTTCATCATACATTATTTTATAGTACAGTGACTTGCTATTGTGAAGCCTTAAGCAAGGTGTGCTGACATTCTAATTGTCTTCTCCTAAAAAAAGGATGAGATGCTTCCTAATTAATGAAATTAACAGTGACACTGGCACCAGCCCACTTCAACATACATACACACCTATGTGTACCTTCACCTGTGGGTACACACAAATACACATAGGATGATTCTTCATATTATAATTTGAAACAAGGAAATTGAGTTTTTTTGAATGTGTTGAGTTGTAATGATTAGAATAAAACAGAATTTATTATCAATTCTCTACATACAACTATCTAATTTTGCATAATTTAATTAGCATAAGTGGAACTGCTTCTTTCATGCTGCGAGAAAAGCAAGTTCACATTTATTAAGAATTATTATACTTAAAGAAAATCTCAACACTTCTTCAAGTCATCCCTTCAAAACTACTAGAACGCAAAGCTTTCATGTGTTTTAGGCTACATTTAGTATGGATGAAACAACTTGCTTGAAACCTGACTGATGCCCAACTATGACACTATTAATCATCTACACGGAGTAATGGTCTCATTAACTTGGGAGTCACCATCACCTGGAGAACCCTTTCTAATTTCAGGTAAATTCACAACCGAGTGAGTCTGTGTTATACTGAACTCTGGCTCTGAAAACTCCGAAATTAAGAGAATAAAAGAAGGGGTGGTTTGTTTAAAATGTTTTTAAAGGTTTCAACCTAATGGAGGGATGAGAAGATCATAATCAGAGGGCGTCCTGTTGAGTGAAGAACCATGCTTTGGATTGTCCCGAGTTGGAGGCCTGGCAGGTGGTAATGGCACTGGATCAGAGGCTGAATCAAAAACATCTCCTAGAGGATGACACAAAACCTTAATGTATTTTCAGTACAAGGGCATGGAATTTTGCCTTTAAATTCTGACCATTAAGATGTACGACACAAAGGAAATTATCTTCTATACGTACCCTTTAAATATATGCCTAAGTCAGGGATGTTTGATTTCTTCTCTGAAGATGGACCATGTGTTCCATTCAGTATACAATGACCATTATCACAAGACCTAAAGCAGAGATCAGAGTAAAATCATGTAAGGAGAATACTTTCCAATTAAAAGTAATTCAAGAGGTAGAGGCAACTAGTATTTCTGCTCATTTAATAAAGTTTGAACATAAATTTTCTTTTCTGGAACAATTACCAGTGATAATATCAAGATACCCCTTACTTTAAAATGCAGAAGTAAATATCTCAAGGAATACAGTCTCTCTTTTTTAAACTATAAGCAAGAATTACAAGGGCCACAAAAATTGTTGATATCCTAAGCACATATGTAAAATTAACATATCTCTGTTTAAGAATTCAATAGAACCTGGTAGAGTTTTTGAAGTTAAAAAAAAAGAAGTATGTGCCAAGGCAAAAACATATAGCAGTCTCAATGACTTATTTGTTGATAGTATTTAATATCATATTTTTGTTTCTGTAATGTAAAATTTCCTTGTAATAAAAATAAACTATAGCCCATAAAAGAAGAACAATTATTAAGCCTTCAGTAATCCCACTACAATTCTGAGGAATATTCAAAGAACTGGAGCCTGTGGTACTATTTCACCACTGCCAAGAGCAAAATTCTGGCCCTCTGACACCGCAGAAAATGACTTTAACAAAGGTCTTGGGTACATGACAAGTACAGTATGTTAATGTGTTTGTAAAGGGTACTATTTAGTAGAAAAGTATGCTTGGGTTGTTGGGTTTTTTGTTTTTGTTGTTTGTTTGTTTTGTGTGTATGTTGCAAAGGCTGGAGTGCAGTGACATGATCTTGGCTCACTGTAACCTCCGCCTTCCAGGTTCAAGCAATTCTCGTGCCTTAGCTCCCAAGTAGCTGCGATAACAAGCGTGTACCACCAGGCCCAGCCAGTTTTTTTTTTTTTTTAATTTTTTAGTGGAGACAGGATTTTGTCGTGTTGCCCAGGCTGGTCTCAAACTCCTGGCCGCAAATGATCTGCCTGCCTCAGCCTGCCAAAGTGCAGTGAGTCACTGCACCCAGCTGAATTGTTGTTATTAATGCTTCGGAATCATACTGTGGACACAATGGCTAAAATTGGGCCATGGGAAGATAGCAGCAGGAAGAGAAGAAAGGGAGCATATTTTGCCTTCAGCATATAGCTCTGTAACAATCAACTGACAAAGAGCTATAGAAAGCGGAGTTTACATTTTACTTTTCTCTGATTTACTATGAATTTTTAAAACAAAGCAGAAGTACATACGTAATGGTGGAAATGGTGGATACTTGAATAGATATTAGAAGAACGCGTCATCTAAAATTCATTTCTATTCTCTCTGGTGGCCACTTCTCTTTAAGGGCCAGATATAGTTCATTTAAAACTAGTTATCATGTATTGAATCTTCCTAATAATGATGGATTTTTACTGAAATTAAATTGAATTATTCATTTACTGTGTCACTTTTTCTACATATTGACACTTCACTTCTCCTAATGTTCCAAAGGGGGAAAAAATACAAGCAGGGAAGGGAAGTGTTAAGCTTAAAGAGCTCTTTGGAGAGGAGATAAGGATACTTCATCCATCAGCTTTCAAGAGCAAACGAGATAAAGAATTCATTCCAGTTACATTTAGGGATTATCAACATTTATTACTTTTCTGTAACAATAGAAAAATGGTAATGATGGTTATAATTCAAATTTATTTTCAAGATTTGGGAGTTCTGCCACAAAAAAATCTCATCCAATATGATGTAACAATTAAAATTTAACATAAATTATGCTCCTCACTTATCCAGCAATGAAAAAAAAGACTCCCAAAGAGACCAAAAAAGCTCATCCTACTTTAGTTTTTAAAATTACTGCACATTTGTAAGAGCCAAAGAACTGAAAATTCTAACAACCTATATTTGATGAGAAGGAATAGCTTTTGTTCTCAAATACATCACTGGCTACTTGGTTCTTCTGATATATAAAATTACCTCCTCGTTATTTCTTTGTCTTCTCAATGATACAATTTTATCAACAAATGTCTCATTTAAACACCAGCAATAGCAGGGAGTATTTGGATTCTTGCTTTTAAAAAATTAAAGTCCTGCGCTACAGACTGTTAATAATTCTGGGTAATAATTCATCAGAATGTTGGTAATTCTAACCAGGGTCACTTATTAAGACAGACATCTGCTGAAAATGAAAATGTACTTCTCTTTCCAAGTACTGCATTTTCTACCTCAGTGAGATACTTGAAGAAACATATTAAAACATTTTTTTTAGCTTTTCTTTGGAAAAGAAGGGAACACTGCACTTATAAAATGCTTTCAGTTGATTGACTTGACCTCAAAAGGAAATGGCACACTAAGGAAAGATGGCACAGATGACTGAAGTCATTGCCAGCTCACCTATCCCTCTGTCAGCCATGGAGAGATGCTGGCATGCAGGGCCACCAGCAGTCCTTGAGCCCTATTCTGCGTGCCAAGCACAAACCCAAGAATGATATACTAAGGAAACCAGAGCTCAGAAAGTAAGTTTTGAAGCTGAGAGTACTGAGTTCCCCATATATGTCAGTCAAGTAAAACAAACAAACAAACCTAGAAATACTAGATTTCAGTTTATGAATTCATTAATATAAATGCAAACTCATGCTTTTACTCAAAGACAAACTAATATTTCAATACAAACAACATATTATTAATAACTCATATTTACCTCAATGGGGCTTCCAAGTCAAAGACCAAGGCTACCCCCATTAAAGTGAGAATAAGCAAACAAAAGTAAGGAAAAAAAAACCATTATTCCTCACATTCTTATTTGATCCAAGGGAAGGTAAAATAGCACTTGATAGAAAATAAAAAGTTAAGGGAAATAAGTTGGTAGTTTTCCCCCCCACTTCTTCAAAATCTGAATAGAAGTACGTAGCAAGTACATCAAGAAGGAAAATGAATATAAATTATACTAGTCCTTACATCATGAAGAAAATTCTAAGGGACGTCGAAATAATACCTTAGTTTCTGAGCACTAATTTTTCTTCATGAGATACATGCTTAGAACTGATAAAATATAATGACTTCCTGATTAATGAGAAATCTGCATATTTTAGTTTTCTTTAAAAGTAATACAGGAAATGGTATATAGGAAGAAAAGGCTTTGAGCTGGAAATCAAGGATTTTGAACTAGCCGTGAATCAATTGTTTAAAAACAAACACTACAAATGATAATGCTTATGCAGATGCAAGTGGTAAAAAGCTGCCCATATTCTTACCGAACAGGAGGTTTTACGTTATGACAATGAGATGGTTGTGAATTCAGAGAAACAGGATGGGATGAAGGAATCTTGTATTCATCATCATCTTCCTCTACTGGGTCTCTTGTTTTCTCTAAAAGAGAATTTGCTAACGGAGCAGTACACCTACCGGGAAAAAAACCCAATCTAGTTTAAGCATAATATTCAAAACAGGGAAGTCTGATGTGACATATTGAAGTCAAAGAAGGTACTTTATCATTTATGTTCATTTTTCAATTACAGGGTAACATCAGAGAAGCTGTTCTTATATCAAATACAAATGAAAAGGATTTTCAATCTTTGGTTAAGACTCTTGATGGGATAAAATAATTTTCATCCTTATCATTTTAAATGGCACAATAGGAAAAACTAGTAACCTGTCAAAATAAAAAGATGTTGGATTCGTAAGACAAAATGTATAAATTTATTCAAACCAAAGCTATTAAAATATTTTGTTCCAATTTAAATTAAATGGGTAAAATATGATGATAACGTAATAGGACTGTAGTTTTATATGTTATTCTGCATAGAATAGTCAAACTTTTTATCTCTTGTGAATATTATCTGTAGTTGGAAAAATATCCAGTTTAATTCCATAAAACTTAACTATCCTGTGAATTATAGTTGAAGTTGTTAGGTTTTTCGTCCTACCAACAACTAAGAGCTAAAAATGAATGAAATGATTAGATGTAGATAATGAGAGAACATACTTTTAAGTCTTTGGAGTACATTATTTTTATGGCTTAAATTCCCTGGCTAAATAAAGGAGAATTAAAATGGGTAAAACCATCACCTAATTTCAAAAATTAGCATTTCACTTATCCATAAGAGTAAATAAAGCAAATAAAACAAACCCAAACAAATAGGCAATAGGCAAACATAAACATAATGTTTTTTATAGTTGTTGCTACTGGAGTTTCTAACTCTGGCTGAAGACAATGAAAAATGCCAAAGCAGAAATGCACAAACCCAGCCTGATTCACTTTAGGACGACCAACTAGTTTGCAAGACTAGTTTGGAAATACACACATGAATCTAAATCTTTTTGTTAATCATCAGGAATCTCATAAGAAATCTGTTCAATTTAAAAAGAAAAAAGAAAGCTACATGACTGCAATTTTGAAGCACCTTCTGTAGAGGGAGCAAGAGGCCTTTGGTATATTAAACAAGCCTGAATTAACTTTCATTTTCATTTCTTTTTACTAATTAGAATGGAAACAATTTTAGGAGCTTTTCTTTGTGACCATTACAAGAAAGAACTTGGAAAAATCAAAGATTTAAGTTTCAACCATATTATCTAGGCCTCTAGGACATTCAAAGATCAAAGAAAAACTAAGATTTTTCAAGTGTATTTTTATTAATACCTATCTTTGAAAAAATTTTCAGTACTGATCTTTAAAGTCTTGTTTGGGCAACCTTAGAATTCACACGAGAGTTACAGGGAGACAAAAGCACAGTGATGTGATGACAAAAGGTCCAATGTCACTACCTACAGCATAAGCTAAGGGCCTTAATAATAATCTATTATTACACCTATTATGGTTTAACTTTGGAGGATTTACTTTCCAATTAAAGCAGTTAAGCATATGGGCTGCAAAATGGTGATCTATGGCACTGGAGCAGGGAGGGACTTATACTATTACTTTTCCATAAATTCCTGTAAACACAGACATCAATTTAGCTACCTCAAGGACCAGAATGGGTTCTATTACCAAATGAAAAGAGAAATATATACTATACATCCTTTCTATGCCTAGGATATTTTTATTTGTAATGAATCCCTTTCTTTCTATGTAATTCAAGCATACACTATGTAAAAAGTAAACAGTATTTTTCACCAAACATTCAAAAACAAAAATGTTCTAAGATCTGCCTGTTGCAGGTTCCCTCCAAAGATTTAAGTTCCCAAAGAAGCGCTTCATTATGAGTCAACAATGGACAATTTTTGAAATCGCTTTATGTTGTGGCCAATTTGATATTTTATCTCCACTGACAGAGAATTTCTCTTGTGTAATTTCCCCTACTCTTTTGCTTTGCCACAAATCAGCAGATTATTTCAGAATGAAGTGAAAAGCAAAGCTCATCTAATACCTCACGGAATAGTAAGACTTACTGCTAAAACTTACCAGTATAAATTGTTAGCTTAAATGGATTTTAGAGAATTATATCTAGAAGTAAAGAAATAGTCTTCAAGTGGTGTTTGTTATCTAAATATGAAAAAAAAACCTTAGGTGTCCCGTTTATCACCATTTTAATAAAGTTCTAAAGATTCAGATTTTATTTTTCTGATTATGTTTTTTAATGGAACTTTAATATCAATATAATAGTTTATTTAGATTAGAAATAAGCCAATTTATAAGAATAACATTCCAGTGTATTTTATTCAAGATTACATAATTTTTATTAAAAATTAATTTTACCCAGTTCTGAAAAAAAAAACTGGTTTCTATCACAAAAAATAACTGAAGAGAATGGTACAAAAAAGATAAAGAAATTGTACATAAAATAGGAAAATAAAAAAACTAAATTCACATAACTACACCATCTGGAATTATACATGGGGTTTTATTTTCCTCTACAAACTCATTCAAAAAACAGGTTTAATTTTACTTATTACTAAATAAGTAGTAAAATAATTAGATTTATAATTAGTCATCATCTATTCATATATTTGACTTTTGGCAGTAGAAAAAATTTCTATCTTATGGGACATAGGATAATTTTCAGTCATTGACTAAACTTATGGGAAATTTTTAGGATACCAGAGGAATAAAGCTGAACAAATTAATTTGGCTGACTCCACATTAAAGCCTACCATTACACTTATTACTGGATTCCCTTTATGTTATCATCCCACATTCACTGAGTGTTCTGCTCTGTTGCTGTTATTACTGAGTGAATACACGGGTAATACATAGGGACACAAACTCTCAAAGATGCATAGTCAACCTCCCCACAACCTGGACATTTTAATAAATTCATTGTGTTAGTTATTTGAGACTTCAGTGATAAATACATTCATCTTCTACATATGCACACATGAAACAGACCAAGAAGCAAGTGAATTTTAGGCCAGCACGGGGGATAGTTTCCAATGCTACGCTTAATTAGTAAGCTAGTTTTCTACATATAAGAATCTATCTTCCTTTAATAATATCTGAAAGCAAGTAATGAAAAATATCTTCTGCTAAAATAGAATCTTTAGAGCTTGTCCTATACATAAGGCCGTATTTCTTATATTACATTATCCTAATCCTAACAGGGAAAACATCTAACTCAAAGAAATGGCCCAGAGAAGAGATAAAACAAAATATAGCTATATTTGAAATGATTTCTGCACATGTCCCACATATAAATCATTTCCTCAAAACACTAAATTTTATCATATACATGCTAATTTTGAAGGTTATTTCATGACATCAAAACAGTCTGTGTGGTATATTATCAAGGTTTAAGATAAGCTTTACTCTTAAGCATTTTCACTAACTTGTTTGTAAAGCAGTGAAACAGATTTGAAGTTGCTTTGTACTTGTGTTCTATCCAGCTTCTGTGCTCTTCACACAGATAACCTCATGGTTTGCTCCCTTACTTCCTTCAAGTTTCTATTCAAATATTAGCCTTTCAGAGAGGTCTTTCCTAATGACCTCATCTAAAGTATAAACCTCTCTATCATCATTTGGCCTCTTCTCTGCTTATTTTTCCTCCTAGCACTCACCACTAGCTGACAATATACAATATAGTTATTTGTCTACTTTCTCTTCTCCCTAACTAGAGTATAAATTCCAAAGATGATAAGGATTTTATCTTGTACACACTGCACCTCCAGTCAGTAAAGCAACTGAATGAAAATAGAACAGTTAGGTGAAACTGGGATTCTCTGTTTAAGAACCAAAAATATAAGCACTTATCTGTTTAGAAAAATATTTATTATAACAATATAGATTCATAAAAATAGATAACACCACCTCCAACAACAAAAAACCTTTCTTACAAAAATACGAACCAAGTAATATTGGTTCGTGGGTATTTGAAAGCCTAAGTTTAGTATGTCAAAAGTACAAAAAGTCCATCTCTAAAAGACAAGGCACACACACACAAAAAAAGTTCTAAAAAAAAAAAAAAGATATTCCTCAGCATTCCAGAACATTACCTTATCGGGAAGTAATTGCTCCATTATTACTTGTAAATAATGCCTCTGTTCATTTGCCAACCTATTGTGTGTCAAGTAAAATAAATATTTCCTTAACTATTCAGAGTATCATTTAGTTATAATTTTGAAAAATCAAACTACTTCCAAAAAAAATATAATTTAGTAAATAAACAATTTAAACCATAAAGTAAAAAGAGTTCACATAGGATTATTTTGTTCTCCCTCCAAAAAAAATTATTACCCATATTTCTAGCATTTACTTAAAATTTTATATTTATAGCTAAGTGTTAAAGATGTTAAGTAGAAACTAGGAAAAAAATTATTTTAGAAAAATTAAGTATATAGATGCAAATAATTTCAAATTTTTACTTTTTTCTATTTTACATTTACTTTTTTATACTTTTACAACTGTATATATTTTAGAATAAATTTTATACTCTTCTAAGTCTCAAGACAAACTACACAATAAAAGTCAAATAATTGCAAAGACATAGTTTAACAAGAAAAGGAAACACTATCACAGGCAGCCTCTGACATCATATAAATGGGAAGCAGAGTAACAATATCCAATATTTAACAATTCTATTTTGGTAAATATTTATAACACAGCCTAAAATTAAAGGTAAATGCTAGCTTTGACATACTTGGATTTAACACTGGAGTTTTCAACATCTGTAAGAACTATAGAAGTGTATGTTAGGTAGCAACGTCTAGTTTTGCTTTGTCCTGATTTTGAAACATGTACCAAGAGTCTAATATGGAAGTGAATACTCAAACATCCAACATTGCTATTTCCATGAATGACATTTTGCTAAGACCTCTGTTCTAAGACCCTCCAGAGCCAGGACTCTACTCACTGTAGGTTGCCAGGTTTGCCACAAGTATCCTTTAGAAAAACACACTGTATAGAACCTAAAAAGCTGAATCTCAAAAGAATTGTGGAGATAATTTAAGTTAAGCTGATCCTTTCTTCTATCAGATGGGGGAAGGGCCCAAAGAAGTTACCTTGCTAAAAATAAGACACATACTTAATGGTGGAGTCAGGTCTGGTACCCAGTCTGATTTTATTCTACTGTTCACATCAGCATTCTATGCTAGCTTTATAACAAACACAGCACATAACTAAACAATTAAGAAAAATGCTTATGATAATGTTAAGAAGTGAGGGCATGACATTATCTCTACAATACAAGCTAAATGAGGTAAAAACAAATTTAAAAAAATGTAAAAATCTTAAAACTCTGGACATTGATATTTAGCATACGCATATGCCTATATGTATGTAACTCACTTGTTTTTTCTTTTATATACTTTGCATATTTTCTACAATGAACAACTGCTACCTACAGAGTCAGAAACAAAAAGAAACTGGAGAGATAAATGTGCCATTAAAAGCTAACATTTATATTGCTAACTATGGCTGACTTGCAGCATGCAAAATAGAAAACTAATTTGCTGGTAAGCATGCACTGTTAAAATATTTCTCTAGTTAAATGAAACAATGCACTATTTCTGAGGGAAAAATCAAGAGTAAATAGGGAGAAAGTTAGACTAATTTTAAACGCACTTACCAACTGAAGTATTAGAAAAAATATATTTTACTATGAATTTGTTATTCTTGCTTCATTTACAGGAGCAGGTATTTAATGTTAAATACAAATGAAGCAAACCGCAACCTCCAGCTCTCTTCCTACTTGCCAATATGAATTTAATAAACAGAATGTGAAAATTTAATCTCTAATTAGCAAGATTTGATTTTCTAATGTTCTCTCAGTTAGCAGAGGTAACTGAGCTTAGATGTTTTATTACATGCACATATATCCAGAGTTCATTTAGGGCTAGAATATCATCATATGTTGTCAGTGACTTACAGCCTACTACCCAGAATATGTGTAATTGCTTCCAACTCCTATGTCTGCTTAGTATCTGGCAGTTCCGAGGGGAAGTTCCCACTGGAGAATGATCTAATTCGCTGAGTTTCCCACTGTCCCCTGAACGATGTCAAATTTCAGTCTTGTTTCTTCTCACATTCCACCTTTCCCAATTGTGCCTGTACTTCATGAATAAGGAAATGCCCATCTCTCCAAGAAACATCCTTGATTCACAAAGTCTATAGCCTCTCCTCCAAACTCATTTGAAACTACTAAGTTAGCATTATAAAAGTTAGTGCATACCATTCTCCAGTGATTTCATATATGCTAATATTATTTTCTAAAGTAGGCTGTAAATTTCTTGGGAGCTGGGATTTACCTTATTTTTCTTTTGCATTGATATGTATAGTGGGAATTCAGTGAACTGCAAATGAAGGAATGAAGAAGCTCTAAGACTTTCAATTGGAAATAAGGACCTCAGCGATAAAATTTAAATCAATCAACTAAGCATCCATGTGTTCTCTGTGTGCTTACTTACTATATGCAAATAATTTACTTAGTATATATCAAATACAGTAAGATGTTATGGGAGATAGAGAACACAGACAAGGTTTTTGTCCTCAATGTCTTGTAGTCTTTTCAATTGGAGAGCCACATTAAAATTAGAAAACAGTATGGCAGAGTACATAATTAAATGAGTGGAAAATAAACTGAAGGAAGAAGAATGTGAATCAGTCTTAATCATTACAACTGAAGAAGTCACAGAACATTTCGGGAAGAAATAGAGCCTGAGACATGGACCTTTAGGTTAAAGATTAGGAAAAGGTGAAGCACAGGAGAGAACAGTATAAAAATCTTACAAAGCCAGAAAAAATAATCCAGATATAATCACAGGGCAAGTATTAGGAATCACTGAAAAATATATTAGTTGGGGTAAAATTTTGTAGGATTTTACTGTTAGCAGAAGAGTACAGAGTTAATTTAATAGAAAAGGGGAAACAATGCTGGTTTTGAGGGGGGAAAGTGACCTAGGGAAGGCAGAATTTACATTATATGAACTCAGTTGCAGTGAACAAAATATACTGGAGGAAAGGCAGACAACCTGACTTCATATAAAGAGTAGGAAAAATAGAATTGAGATATCTAATTTATCCTGGTTAAACTTGGGAAGATATCACTGGTAGATATCAAATGTGCCTCTGGGACCCCATTTTTCAAATGAGATACCCAGTTATCTCATTTCACTAGCCTTAAACCCATTGAAACTAAATCTCAGATCATATGAGATGATCAGATACAAGACTCTTTCAGTTGTCCAGCTCTGAGGCAAAGCTAGAGCAATGGAGAAGATTAGAGTAATACGAAAAACTCCAAAAGAACCACCAACAGGATTTAGTAGCTGAATGGATGTGAGAAATGAAAAAAACTGGTAGAATCAAAGATTATTTTATGATGTCAAACTGGGAAGCTGAGACAAAATGCAATACCTCTGACGAGGAGAGGCAAATCTGAAGGGATACCTCATGTGCTACTCTATCCTCTTTGACGTAAGGAATACTTAGCTTTCTCTCCCTGTTGCTATATGTGTAACCTCAAGAGTTTAGGTAAGTCTCACAGATGTTGTGGTTACCAGCAAAGAATTGAGGAGCATCTTGATTTATGGTAATTTAGTTTGTAAATACAGCTGGATGTTTACTGTCAATGACTTTCTATTCATCATGTGGTTTCTGTACTGAGAACCTCAAAACCACTCTTTACCATATCTTGATGCATGGACAAGTGATCTCCAAATTCAATAAAACTCACTTTATGCTAGGGAGAAGGGTGGTAACTGGAGGAGGAGGAGAAAGCCGGGGGAGGAACATCATATTCTTCACTTCCAAGATGACCATTGGAAAAGACCTGAAAGTAAATCAAAAGTTAGCATTCTCTGAAAGGGGTAAAGAAAAAAGCCGCACTGATGTTATTCTTAAGTCCTTCCAAATTAAAGTGCTCTAAATTGTATTTCTCCAGGGTGAACAGAACACTCTTAAACTTTCTGATAAATCAGTGCATGAATATAATAAGAAATTCCTTTGTTCTTTCCTGGCTGAAGCTTCTGTGCTAATGATAACTAGAGACCTGTTCTGACTTTCAAAGTGCAGGCAAATTTAAACAAAAATTTCAGTTTGTGAACACACAAACCACAATTTCTAACTTGCTCATACGGGACCATCCAAAGCCAGTGTTCAATTACATTGAAGTAGGAAATTCTGATGTCTAGAGTTCTCTGTTATGCTACAGGAAATGTCTGAAAAACTGTTCTTTATTTCTCTTACCATTTGAAATTACAGCAACTTACAAGGGGCGGGGTATGAAAGGATAACTTTGCAGAAACATATTCACAAGAAACAACTGAACATATTTTAAGACCTGCAAGCGGTCATTAGATTTTTATCATGGAGTTCTTTTGCAAACTCTTATTAATTCATATTTAACAGGCAGACTGATGGTGGGGTTAACTGGATGTAAAGTAACTTGAACAGTGCTAGGTAATTCAGTCAAGGACTTACCAATTACTTTCCCCCCATCATAGCTCTAAAATGATGTTGAAGCTTTAGAATACAAAATTGAAAAGATCATACCCTTACCTATCAACTTAAGAAAAGAAACAAGTTTAAAGAACACGTTTGAAATGTATCAACGTTTGTATTTCAAAGCTACAAAATCAAATTTCGTAGCAGTAAAGTTTCACTCTAGAGACTAGCCTTATGCTTTAGCACCAATTTCTCTTTTTCCATGTTCCCCCCTCATTAGACTCATTATACTGTAGCCATACCATGACAAAATACTACCCTTAAATGAAATGATTTTATCTTAGGCCTTTGACTGTGGCCAAATAACAGAACAAGGCAAAGTATTTTGAAGTTTGCCAGAAAGAAGAAATTTCCTAATAGATATTAATCATTTCAAAGTTTAAAATTCCTTTAACATAAAAAAGGCCTTTTAACCGACAAATGCACATATCAAACCACAAATGTTCATT
The DNA here is from genome assembly GCA_036589455.1 of Ateles fusciceps. Lineage (NCBI taxonomy): Eukaryota > Metazoa > Chordata > Mammalia > Primates > Atelidae > Ateles > Ateles fusciceps. The sequence continues at coordinate 3,197,902 of JAZHEH010001040.1, read as the reverse complement.
GTGATATTGAGCATTGAAAATCGTTCTAAATTGGAGTTCTTCGCATGCTGCCGGAATGGATACAATGTAAGATATCTGCAATCAAATCTCCTTAATTTCTGTCACAAATACTTTTAAAATTCATTCTGGAAAATGTAATGTGGATTTTATATGCAATAGTTTGTTATTTTAGGACAACGCATCCAACATAGATAGATGCTTAATAAAATTTCAGCAATAATAAAATAAAAGAGAGATATGGAAATAATAGTTTCAGTTGTATCGACTCTAATAATTATAAAACAACCATAATTTTATAATCAGAACATTGTGAACATATCTTTAAAAAATATCAATACACTCAAACATTTATTGCTATTGAAACTGCTTTCATCTTGCATATTAGGTAAATGAGAATAAATATTCTAATAATACAGCTTGCACATTTTTATGTACTACTATTAAATTTCATGAAGACAAGTTATACAGGCAAGGATGTTTTATCACTAGTAAAACCACAAAGCACAATTAATGAGGTAACTTACTCTTGGAGGGCAATACCTAAGAAAATTAAGCAACTTGTTCCTAATTTTTTGCAACAATCCATTAATCTGCTTTCAAATGCAAATACAACCTTTTCTAACTGCTTCAGAAATACCGTTTGTTACCGATGCATAGTAACTAAAGGATTTCTCTGGCCAATGAAATGCTGTAGTGTATTTTCTGAACCATTCATTTGGTGTTTGGCATATGATGATATTTTGCTCATGTTCTGTGTACTTACGTTCTGTTGAGGAGAATTTAGGCCACAGTGGGCCTCTTTCAGGACAAAAACTCATTATTCCTTTTCCATTTTATAGCATGTGCTTTATGGGGCTTTACATACAGTAGGGCTTAAATCAATATTGACTGCTGATTGGCTGAGATGAACTTATTAATGGAGTTATTAACTAGTGAAATGACTTTCTTTAGGTTTAGCTGAAAGAAACTCATTACTGAAATACTCTCAGCAAATATATACATATCTATATACATATAAATAATTTGTTTAATGGCTGTTCTTCCGGTAAACTGTTCATAAATATACACCGAGAGTTGACAATATGCCTAATACAAAATATGAAATTCTGTGTAGTTCTTTCTTAATTAGTAGATTGAAACAGCAAAAGACCCAAATATGCAGGTACTTTATAATGTGGTCATGCTTCTGTTCATCTAAAGTGGCTGTTTATCTTTATCGACAGTGGCTAGATTCAGAGGACATAATTTAACATTATGTCATTCTGAATTTCATGTTCTCACCTGTAACCATTTCATTACACCAGAACATCATTTTAGCTGTCATTACATGAGTGAGTACAAGAAATCACAACTTTGGGAGCTAAAAATAAATACTTTTTGTTTTCTAGATATCTGAAAAATCTGTTTGCAAATGGTAATAAACTATAGTTCCTCAGATGTACAGACTGATAGTATTAACTGAAGCAGTTCACATCGAAACCTTAATGACTCCTCAACTAAGAGACATCTTTTTTGTTCCCTGAATTCTTAGTTCATTGTTCCAAATCTATCACAATTGCATTGGAAATGCTACCAATTAAAATCTAAATTCACAATTGTGATCCTAGCATTCCTCTGCCAGAAAAGAAAACTTTAAATGCTCTTTCGTGACTACCAGATTATGACAACTTAGTGTAGAATTCAACACACTTCATAATTGGTTTCAGCCTACCTTGCTATGGTGTTACCTCACCTGCCTACTCTCTCTCTATGCTACCGGCCATCCATAATTGACTACATACACTGTACATACTTTCCAATCTCCATGCTATTCCTTTCTCTCATACCTACAAAAATAACAGCTGCCAATTTTTTAACATCTATAGCCAGTGACCCTCTTGCATGAAGCTTTCTTTATTCCTTTTTCAGCCATGCATCTTGGAATTTTTCATCTTGGGGATCCCACACATTTTCTGGATGCTTCTCATATGCCTTACCTCCTAATCACATGCCTGTCTCATTCTCACTAGCTTTTCTGGGCTTTATTCCTCTTTGTATTCCCCAGAGTGTCTTGAGCATCCTAGGTACTCATATAGCTGAATTAGGTAATGAGGTTGAAGAAATAAGAACACAACAGTGGAAGTTTAGACTTGTGAAAGAAGTATAAACTGGCTTGTATAATTTATTAGAAATCTAGGTTATCCTAGATTAGTATTTCTGTAAATGCCTCAGGGTATCATCTAATCCTAAAGTGTAAAATGTTTTCTTGTGATTCAGATATTGTCTAAAAACTGAAGATTAAAACATTTGGGATCCTTGAGGTACAGAGAAAACAATTTTGTGAAAATCTTAGCACAATTAAGAAAAACATTTAAAAAAATATTACCAAACATAAACCTTTTCCCTGCCCTACACATGTAAACCCCTACACATGCCACCTCAAAAGTATCCCTATATTTTGTCCTTCAACAACAGACTAGACATGAAACCAGTATACACAGAGGACCGATTTTCTGAAAGAGAGCCCACAAAATTTATAGATAACTTTAAGGTCATTAATATAAACATGTGCCTCTCCACCAAAAGTACAACAAGCCACAACTGCAAAAAGGGAAATCATTTGATGTATTTATCTTGCAACATCTTCAAAAGATTATAATACATAAGGTCATCTTTAGAACAATGTCACTGTAAGTAACATGACCAGTGAAAGATAGTTTTATCACATAAGAAACAGCAGTATTTCTACTGTCTCAAGAGGAACAAATAATGACAGTTGGGTACAATGTTAATATCTAGAAATAAGTAGATAATCATATTTTAATATATTTTGGTCGAATTACTTTTCTTAGATGATTAAAACAAACCACCACCAACAATAAATATCTAGCCAACAAGATGTTTATTAAGAAATAACTTTATAAGGTGACTAAAATCTGAGACTTTCAGAAAATGGAAACAATGCTACAGAATAAAAATCTCTTACCAATAAAATCAGGTAAATAAACTTAATAACTCTTAGCTTGTAGATTCACATTTAAAGCAAACTATTACCTTAGCTAGCTTTTGATTATGCTGGGTGGGGAGAGGAAGAGTAAAGGGAATTAATGAATGTCACAAAAAATTCTTACACTTCATTTTAACTATGAGCTAGAAGAATGTTTTTCTGAGTTCTCTACAATTGGCAAATGGAGTAATTAGAGCTTAATTTATTCCCATTTTTCCCATCATTCATTGTTTTAGTGACAGTGCAAACAGAAAAGGCAAATGGTTCTATTGGATGATGGGAACTGACACATCGACAGAGGACGAACAATGAAGGGGAGCGAGTCCTCGCCCATCGACAGGGTACTGACTTTTATAATTTCCCTTGTATGCCACATGTATTGTTACTTTTCATTTAAATTTTTAGTACTTATCCACATTTTCTTATCTCTAAAATGGAAACTTGCTATTAAATTTGACGCTTTGCCTCTAATGAAAACTACTAAATCTAAGTGGCAATTTTTACTATTTGACCAAAGAAAAGTGTATTTGTTTACATTAGGAGGCCTGATGGATTATGCAAATAACAGCCTCCAAATATCTAAGTCTCCACACCCTTTATTCCTATGATAAAGTAAGACAAAACAAAATGGCACTATTAAGCATGAAGGGTGAAAATACGTTGTTAACATCTACTATTTTTATTAAAAATATTAGTCTTTTAAAAAAATCAAAATATCTCCCTTTTCTCTTCATCTGCTCTCCTTTTCTTATTGTATAGGATGCACTTGTTTAAAATGACTACTCTTCTGCAGAGGAAAAAAATCCTATTTTAAACAAGAAAAATATGCAAGACACATAAAAACCTGTCCATTTGTAACTCCTTGCATATCATGGCCATCCTCTTCCTCCACCTTTTCTCTCCTGGCCTACAGCTGCCCACACCCAAACCCAAGTACATACATTCTTTTGTCTCTATCACTGGCTTAATTATTACATTACTGGCACCAAGTAAGTATTATATTATAAGCACTCGGTAATAAGTAATAAGTAACCAAGTTAATAACTTATTGAGTGCTTAACGAAGTTATTAACTTGGTTATTGAGTGCTTACCAAGCATTCATTAGGAACTATGCTAAATAAAAAAAGGAGTGGAACAAAGAGAAGACGTTTTGGTTTAAAAAACAACTATGTTGGATAAAAATGCCAATGGTTACAACTTATTTTGACACTCTATGTCCAGCTGTTATTTTTGGTTTTATTCCTGTATAGAATTTAGATAGTTGGAAGCTAACTATTCTCCTAGATACATTCCATTTTATATGAAGGAATAATATAAAGTTTCACTTTATTTAGAAGGAAAATAAGTGAGGTTGGGGACAAAGATGAAGTAAGTTGCTCACATACACAAAGTCAGTACATTCTAAAGCAGAAAGTGAAATCCAGGTCTGATTTTGGAGCCTGGTTACAAACTCTAACCCAGAATCACAGAAACTGAGAATTACAGGATCCTAAGTAATTACGGCAGTTGTTAGTTGAAGCCAACCTCTTACATCTCCCAACAATAAAATGAGAAGAAGAATTAGAACTTTTATACAATTATGTAAGTTCTGGTATGTCCTATGATCTAATGAAAGAGTTCTATTATAAAACTAATAAAAGAGGAGACATGGTCTGTTTTATAGTTTTGTGGCATTCGTGCATCAACTATATATAAATTCTTCTTTACAGTTCACTCCAGAAGTTTAACAATTAGGTTGAAATTAGAAATCTTAGAAGTCTAATTTTGGTTGAAACACCAAATCTAAGAGTAACATGAAATTACCTTGAGGATATTAGTTTTGCAATATAAATACACACAATACATGAGATTAGACCTTAGGGAATATTAATGAGAACTATTTAGAGAGAACTAAGTAATATTAAAGTTTAACTTTCAATAAGAGATAAATTTTTCACTCAATGGTCTCTGTAATACCAATCTGTATCAATGGTCACAGCACATAAGTTCATATAGAAATATTTAAAGAATGTTTTTATAACTGAACTCACAATTAATATTTCATACCTGTAGTTAATAAAATAAAGATAGTATCTCATACCAATAACCTAAGAAATTGTCACCCAATTTTTGAAACTATAACGTCTCATAAAGAAAATTAACAGCCAGTTTTTTTCTGGGGCATAGGAGGGCAAATTATAAGAGCATCAAAACTATAATATGTTATCTAAAAGAATCCTGAAACAAGATATCTTCAATGAAATGGCTGTAACAACTATTATATTTTAAGTATTTTTGAAGTTCATTCAGAAAATATAACATGCTGGTGAGATATAACTAGTTAATTAGAGCTTCTCCTAACTCTTCCCAAGGCAAATGTGATCACATATGAATAAAAAGTAACAGATGCTAAAGGGGGAAAAAAACACTAAAAATTTAAAAAAATAAATGGCAGGCTCCCTCCAGTCAGCATTCTAGGTTGTGGAAAAACTCTTTTGAGGACGACCTCCCTACTGACAGAGATCATTATAAAACTAGGTTTATTAGTGCATTTTCTTACATTTACATTATATTTAGGTGACCCTGAAGAAGCCTTTAGAGATCCTCATATTTATAATAGAAGAGACTGAAGGTATCAAGGTGAGTCACTGGCAAAGAGTCACAGCAAATTGCCACCACTCCTTGCCTCTGTTTTGAATACTGCACTACAGAGTTGTGACTCTTCCTTTCATGGTTACCCCTTTATCACTGAGGTTAAATATTGTCATACAGAGTGTTCATTATCACTGTACCTCCACACACACAGAGGAACTGAGTGCAAGTCACATGTCTTCCTTGTATCCTGAATATGTTATTAGAGAACTCACCAACTTCAAACCATTATTTTGAAGGACTAGACTACTTTTGTAAAATTACAATTTAAAGTCTACAGAAATTAAAGTCACTTTAATATTACAGTTAAAAGTCTACAGAAATTACAATTTAAAGTCTACAGAAATTAAAGTCATTTTAATATTACAGTCTTCAGAAGACCCAAGGCCTCTGTCAGTAGAGAGAATATGGCAATGATCTAATCTCAGAGCCAACAGCATCCTGGAAGCAAATACCAGAATTATTACAGTGTATCTCTGCCAAGGAACTACCAAGAATTCTAAAGTAAATGATTTCTGCGGCTGTCTCTTCAGTTCCCTGCACACATAAACTCCTTCCTAGACGTATAAATGATAGTGGTAACATCCTTCGAGTGACAAATCAGCAAGTGTGAGAATCTCTCAGTTCTGGGGGAAAATAACTTGATTTTTAAGTGTGAACTTGGTTTGGTCTTTTTAAGTAGATAGGAAGTTCATTTTACCTGGCTGCCTAGTGTGTACTGTCCCAGGCAACAATAACAAATTCCAGCAAGTGATTTAGAACATGTACAGTAACACTTGCAAAAACTGGATGGAACTACAAGAGTTTGTCAAAAATACAGTGCTGATTATACCACCACTAAGTTATTAATAGAAGAAATTTTTGGCAAATGAAACAAGTGAAGGTAAAATAAATCTCTGGCAAATTGTCTAGTGTCTTCACATTAAAATCAAATCATTACTTAGAACCTCCTGACTTCTTTTAAGTTCAAGTTTTAATGAGCTTCTGATTATTTATAACATGGAGATAATTAAAGACCTGCAGGGAAGTGCGATACTAGGCAAAAAAAAAAAAAAAAAACACTTCCCAACCTTATGCTACCGACCATCAGAAACATTTATAAGCAGATTCTTTAGCTCATACTTTGCATATCTCTTACCTTAGCTCCTTCTAAAGGCAAATCATGGCGTCTGTGTTTTCGCATAAGCACTGGGTCAGAGCCCACTCTACTGTGCCTTCCATTTACATTTGAACTTGCTGTGATTCCAGGTTTCGGAGAGCCCTCGCCTAGGAGTCGACATCCCACAAGCTGATTAGTCCCAAACACATCCCGAGGGCACCATGCTTCAAGAGGCATTGGTGGGTCTCTGGAAGGCACACTTTCCACGTGATGGATGTGTCTACTTAGTCTATTGTCTGGTGGGATTGGGGGTGGTCTTTCAGGTGGCGGTGGAGGAGGATCTCTTAAGGGAGGAGGCGGTGCTGGGAGTGGTTTATCTTGTTTTCTCACCATGCAAGGAGAAGACTAAAGAAACAGAAGAGAAAAAAAAACAACCCTGAAGTTGTACCATGCATTGAAATGACTTCCAAACTAGTGTATTATTGCTTTTATTTTCTAAGCCAAACAAGGAGTATTATTAGATTGCTGTGCCATCTTTTAGTAAGTTTCTTTTATCACCAGTTAATGAAATTTAAATGAGAATAAAAAACTCATAAACACATTTCATTAGGATTTAAAAAAAACAGAAATGAGTACATAAATGCAAATGTTAAGTTATAGAAATGATACAGAAACAAATGAAGATCAAAATTATATGATGACTTTGACATTACAATAATATGTCAATTTATTTGCACATTTCCATGATTTAGGAGAGGGAGAAATCTAACAAAGTTGTTGTCACTGTTTTGGTTTTTTTAAAGAGCAACTTGATTTGTTAATAGTTATAGATATTAAAAGCTTTTTCTTTATTTTTGTTTTCATCACTGTGATACAGCACAACCAATACAGGGCAAACGTGCTCTGCTTCTTTATCAGTTATTACCAGAATAGTGAAAGATCACCAAGTAACAGAGAGCACTATATATGGAATTACTTCAATTTTATGAATTCTTACAGTATTTTAAAAGATCAGACTGATTCTTACATAGAAATACAAAGGTATATATCGCTGAATTTAATGTGTGTGCTTTTCATAGCTTTTGATTTTTATTTACATGGTTCATCTGATGATTGATTTGTAGTTTTAATATTAGAAAGTGGCAGAGAAGAAAGGAATCTATTGTGTTTACATAATTCTAAATGACATTCTAATTAAGTCTTCATATGATCTTAAAACCAAACTAACTGGTAATGCAGAAAAATAAAACACTGCTAAAAATACTGCCCTTCCAACAAATTTTAGGCAATACAGGATGTTACCAAATAAAATTAATTTTTAAAATCTTATACTTATCAAATTTGAAGAAAAAATCCACACAATAAACTGTAGGCTTAACTGTATGTAGAGTAAGAGTTATGTCTTTAATATTAAACAGTAATATAATTACTTTGCAAATACTGTAATTCATTGCAATTAATTTCCCCAGGTGTAAAAAGTATATATAATTCCCTCTTCTGAGTCACCTTGAAACAAGGGTGATAATTTATTACACCTTAAGCCCTTATGCAAATATACTCCCATCACATTTTACTTGTCAAGGCACTATAAAAATGAGTGTAAAGCATCATTTGATAACAGCATGCAAATTACTGTAATGCATATAATGACCTTTTAAATCGATCTTACAAAATAACTATACTTACTCTGCTACTTATTTTGGCAAATCATAGGGCTACAGACATATGCTCTCTCTGCAAGAATTATGTGTAACTTTTATAGTAATAAAAGAGAAAATATGAATGTGGGCTCACCGTAAACTAAATGAGAAACCCACCAAACTTAATCCAAAACAATTAAAAGCACAAAAAATCTGAGTAATAGAATTTACAAGAATCTGAGCAATCAATAATTGTCTTATAAAAATTTTTTATCTGTGTTTGTGATAAAATTGATCTACCTTTGGTGAACCAGTTGGGCTGCCACAGGGAGATCTAACTATGCCTTTCTGAATTAGATCCAGGCGAGGAGGCACCGGTGGCAGGCTTAGATGTGGGATCTGGAGTGGGTCAGGCTGTGGCTTTCTTCTCTGGGCAAGGGGGAGAGGATCCTGGTGATGTGACTGGTGAGTTCTGCCGGTCAGTGCACTAGAATAGAAAAAAGAACGATAGCACTGTTTATTAGATGTGCAGAGCGTTCTCAGTTCTTAAAGAATACATCCGGTTGGAAGAAGGTTTCTGACACTGTACATTTGTTAAAATGAATTCCCCTAGTTTACCCTGATTAATAGAAGCAAATAGTTCACATTGTCCTCAAGGTAGTATTATGAAAATAACAGATAGATAAGTTTCTCCTATATATTACAGAAAGAGCCTAAGAAAAAAGAACAGCAAAAGTATACTATAAAGACAACCAAATGCAGATATTCTTCAAGAAACCCATCTATATTTTATGAGGAAGCCAGAAACACATAATGCAGTAATGCACCCTGCTCTTGGTTCTCTGTATTATAAATTTTTTTGCTCAAGCTTTGTACATTCTAATACTTAGCTACTGCTTTCTTCCAAATAAAACATGTATCTTGCACATAGTCTATTTTCCTGCAAACCAATTAAATCAGGTGGGATTTTAAAAATATAATTGTATGTTTAAAATAAACAGGTTTAAGCCCATTGTTTTTTTCCCCTTAATCCTTCACAAGGAAAAGAAATTCTCAAGTTAAACATTTTTCTGGAAAAACAATGACCTATATCTACGAAAGTCTGTACTTTTGCCAAAAACTGATTAAGTTTTGTTACTACAAGTTTTCCATATTGTCTAGCAGATAAAGGAGCATCAAAAAGCCAGTAAGTACTTCAATTTGAACATAACACTTCCTATTGCATAAGGTTTGTGTGTGTGTGTGTGTGTGTGTGTGTGTGTGTGTCTATGTGTTTTAACACAGCATAACCTGATTTCTATTTGTTACAAAAACCATATAGTTAATCAAATAGCGTTAATAGAATAAAGAATATTCTGTTCTAAAATACTGGGCAGTTTCCTTTTCAAGTCTGAGTTACTAGCTCTTTGAAGATTTAGGCTTGATTTCTACAACACTACTGATCATGCTTTGATATTATTCTGCTTCTGAATGTTAGTATTTATAGAGTTTTAAACTTATTTCTAAGCCATTTTCCCCCCTAACATTACTTACCTTGGTAAGAATAGCTGATGTCATCATTTGACAATTTAATATGAACTCAGCAGCTTTATCATTTATTCTGTCTTTAACTGAGATAACAGTTTTGTGTTCACATTCACATTTGGTTACATTGTGTAAGGCTGTTTTCTTAATTAACTAAAATTCATACTTTATTCAGATTTCCTTAGTTCATACCCAATGTCTTTTTTCTTTTCCAGGATCTCATGCAGGACATTATATTAGTTTTCATTATAACATCTCCCCACGTTCCTTTCGGCTCTTTCTTAGACATCCATTGTTTTTTGATGACTTTGACAGTTTTGTAAGTACTGGTTAGAGATTATACAGAATGTTCCTTTACTGGGATTTGTCTGATTTTTAAAAATAATTAGCCTAGGGTTGAAAGCTCTGAGGAGTAGAACCACGGAAGTAAAGTGTCATTTTGACCACATCATATCAAGGATCCATGCTATCAATATGATTCCCCATTGCTGTTGCTGACCTTAATTACCTGACTGTAGCATTGTTTATCATACTTCTTCACTGTTAAGTTTCTTTCTTTTCTCTCCTCCTTCCCATAATACGCTCTTTGCAAGGAAGTCACTGCACAGCTCACATTTACAGCGTTGGAAATTCACGCATCCCTTTATAAAGGCTTTTTAAAATAAATCTGAGGCCAGCCCTGGTGGCTCATGCCTGTAATCCCAGCATTTTGGGAGGCCAAGGCAGGGGGACTGTTTGAAGCCAGGAGTTCAAGACTAGTCTGAGCAACGTAGCAAGACCTCCTCTTCACTAATTTTTTCTTTTTTTTTAATTAGAAGGGTGTAGTAGTGTACTGCTCCAGTCCCACTACTCAAGAGGCTGAGGCAGGATTCCTTGAGCCCAGGAGTTTGAGTTTACAGTAAGCTATGATCATACTACTGAACTGCAGCCTGGGCAACACAGCAAGATCCTGTCTCTAAAAAAATAATGAAATAAACAAATCTGAGTGGCTAAACAGAAGCCTGTACCTCAGATATGCCTAAACACTGTCATGACATTACTAAACTGTAAAGTCTTTGTCTCTGTTGGTGCCAAATAACAAAATTCAACATAATTTTACACTACAATTTTAAGGACCATTTCTTTTTAGAAATTGATTCTTTTTCATATCTTTTAGCTTGGTTATGGTAAGTTAAAAAATTCAATTGTCACTGAAGAAGAAAATAAAGAATTTCTATAGTCACAAACCGACTTTAGTACAGCCAGTGATTTTTAACAAAAGAATAGTTCTACACAGAAAGTCACAGGGCCTCACATAGTGATGATATATTTGAACCTTCTGGAGCAAAACTAACCCTAAAGTCATCACAGATCAGAAAAAATTCCTGATGTAAAGCTGTTTGTGTCACAGAATCTTGACACTGTAGATCAGGAATTGTCACAGGACATCTAACTCTCCACCATTCCTACTAGGATAAATTATATTCTCTGAGAACCTGAAAAGCTGTTACCTGATAAAAATGCTTTGTTGATATGGCTACTATCCTTTACAAAGAAGAATCAAGAAGCAAAGCTATCAATACTGTTTCTAGCCCAAACAATATATTTTTTATATATAAAACGAATGCATAGTTCTTTAGTTGTTTGCAAAGATATTTTTCAGGGCTATCAGATACACATACTGCAAAGATTGCTGAATGAGACCTGTGCTCCTCCAAGCATTTTTCTGCTGAAAATACTTTCCCACTTCTCTCATTACCTAAAACAGGACACAGAATTGTGATAGAGCCAACAGCCCATCATAGTATTAGAACTTGACTTTCACCCTAGATTGGATTAATTACTAATATTATCCAGTTACTAAATTTCTAGCATGTTTAAATAATGGGCTAACCTTGATTTGAAATGGGTTGAAGCATCTATTAATACTGAAAGAGTATAATGAAAATCCTCAGAACAGACATCCAAACCAATGTGTGTAGCAAAGTAATAACCTTGAACTTGTAGATACTTCCAGACAAGCAGACTCTCTGCAGTTTTGTGAATGTAACTGGAAGCATACCTTGCTTAGCGAAATTCATATTGTATTCTGAAGGTGATTATGTACTGTCCTTTTGAAGAATTAATTCATTTTAAAGCACTACAGTATCTGTAAGTTGGCTTAGTTAGAAGGATTTTATGGAGAGTACGTGAAGGAGCAAAAAGTCTTTTATCTTTATTGATTATATGTACTAAATTCACCAAACCTCATTTTCCTGAGTTCTCCTAGAGTAATATTCCCATGTAAGAGCAGATAATTTAACAATCTCTTCTGATAGTAATGCATTATTCTTTGCTGAAACTTTTACTATTTTTAAAAACAATTAAGCAATTAGGGTACTGAAGCTTTGCCTTATCTTTTATTGCTGGTAAAATTCAAACACTATGAAGATTTGTAAACATTTTTAACAGGTAATATTCATATTAAAGGTCACTTTTAATTTGAGTCATCACAAATTGTATTTTTCTTTCCTTCCTATTTGAAAGTCTAAGTAAAAAAAGGAAATCTAGCACAATGTGGCATAATCCAGTCCTTATTAATTTTTTGGATGAGATATTAAAAATTCAGAACATCAAAGTTTATCAGCTCACTTCAAAGAATAAAAAGCCTGCTCCTTTTTTCTCCTTCTGAAAATAAAATAAACCAAAGTAGATCAATTCAATGCATACTGAAATTATTTCTCCTTTAAAAGACAATGTTGTCTTTACATAATATCCACATTTTAAATTTTTATTTTTGCATTTTAAAAGACTTTCAATTCTAGAGTAACAGGCTTTTCCCCTGTACAGGTAGTCATCAGGCAGTTCAAACATCTCTATAGCTAGGACCTGAATGTGGCAATTCATCTTTAGTCTACCAGTTTATATTATCCCCTAAATTGACTCCTTAATCAGTCATTTCCTCCTCCCTTTTCTGGGTCTTCTTCCGCAGTTCTAATCCCCAGCTCAAATTACCCAGGCCATTTATCTTTCTCTACATATGAGAGGTGATAAAGGGAACTGTTGGGGTAAAACAATAACTACAAACAAACACAGAACCAATCCCCAGGCTCAGATTTAAATTCTAAGAGAATGAACTGTGCTAATTTAATTATTACTTACTGATTCATCCAATTCCCCTTAATCACCACTACTTCCATTCTCTATAAAAATGCAGACCAAATATATAAGTATAAAACATCTTGGTAGAAGAATAGGAAAGGATTCATTTAAATTCTGAATAATAATAGTCAGTATTTTGTTCATAGAAATACTCTTGATTAGAAAATGTAAATTTCAACTATGGCCCTCTAACTAAGCTCTAATGCCAACCGGTTATAAAGAACTATATTTTGTTTTTTCATTTGATTAATCATAGAAATAAATGCATAACCTGATTGCAAACCACAGATCTCATATATTTAAATTTCCTATATTCAAATTTCTTATATTTAAATTTCAGTTATAACATAAAGATGCTATGCAGTCTTGAAAATGTCACCACCTATTGATGCTGTTATCTGTAGATTAAAAAACAAAATTAATCCATTTCACAGGAATGTTATGGGTTAATAGAATTAACGCATTATAAAATAAACGCTGATGTAAAACATTTATAAACATTATGTCAAATAACTGCTGATGTAATTTAATTTTTATTTAGATGAAATGATTAGGAAAATGGATTATTTTGATGTAAAGGGCACAGAATGTACTCTATTATCTCCAAATATCTAGTCAAAGCTTGTTCATCTTTACTGCCAAAAAATAATTCCATTACAGTTATTTTTATACAAAATACCCACCCTTGTTATTTCTTATTTTGTCCCAAACAATTCCTCCTACTATCAGGTCTAAACAATGCCATAGTAACAAAATCAAATATCTAACCAAATAATTAAATTAATTACAAATGCATTCAAAACTCAAATAGAAATGCCTCTTGGATTATTTGCTATTATTAGCACTATCCATTAAAAAAACAAATGTAGAATTGAATTTAACATGATTAGGTTCTTTCTTCTTAAACTAGAAAGGGTCTTAAACACAAAAACAAATGAGAAAAGTAGTTTAAGAATTGGATTAGGCTTATAAGTTTAGGGGTATGCATCTTGTCAAACTGTTTGCCATAAAAAATACATTTTACTGGTTTTGGCCCTCCTCTCCTTGTATCTTTTCCATTTTCTGTTTATTTTACTTTTCCTCTCTTCATTATTAAGAACATAATTTCACTATAGGAAATTTTGGAGTTATAGGGAAACGTAAAGATATTTTACAGAATACCTACATATAGCTATTGGTGATGGTTCCTGATCACATACACAGTGATAAGTCTATTCAATGTTTCTTAGCATTACACAAAAAAACGTAGCTGACATTAAACATTCTTCATGAACATAATTTTAAAGTGCATATATGGATATATCAGCATTTACAAAACTATTCCTGTGCAATGAACACTTAGGGATGTTTTCAGGTTTCTTTATTATCAAGTAGTATCATAAAGAAATCTTTAAGGAAAGAATCATAGAATTGTTTTGAACACTAGATACTAGACATGTAACTGTGTCGAATTTATGAACATCCTTAAGACTTTTTTGCTGTCCAGCAAAAAAGTTTCCAATAAATTGGTAAAACCAATTTATTCTCTCACCAGCCATGTATGATAATTACCGTCACACAAAACTCAAAGGCAAAGAATATTTGTGTTTGCTTTGATGCCTGTCATTTCAGTGGCCCATACCAATGTTTAAATTTGCCCTTCCTTCTTTGACAAATAATTTGAAGAAAAATTGCAGTATTTGTTGGACATGTGTATTTCTTCTTTGGGTCACTAGCTTTTTATGGCGTTTTGTCCCCATATCCACTCATTTCCTCTTTGCTGATGTGAAAGTACCCTTTTTATATTAGGATAGTGAATCTCTTTCTATCTGTTATAATTGCCGTCACTATTTTTTCTGCAGTTTAATTTTTCTGATTTTTATATGGTACAGATTTCACCTGTGTTCTTCTGGTTTTCATGTGTTAATGAATGACTCAAGTATCATGTTCTTTTTGGCACTGCCTAAACGAGTTCCTTTCTCTGTCACTCCTTCATGTTGATATCACCACTCTTAAAGAAATATTAAAAAGGTAAAAAAATTAGGTCATAAAGCATAGAAAATAGAATGTAAACACAGAATTAACTGTACAGAATTTATTCACAATATCTAAAATATTTATGTAGAGGTTAACTGCAAAAATTGGGAAAGTCAGAAACATCCTTTCAAGTTACAAGATACTGATTAGTATCATTCCATTCCTTTATCTTGATTTTAGGTGATTCTCACATTTTTCTAGTATTATACTTATTTCTCAAACTTTAAAATAAATTCTGTTTCAGTCTCTTTCCAAATACAAAGGTTGAGCCAGCCTTGATTTCTTCCTGTATTATCATCACACCAGTGTATATGTCTAACTAACAATTTCTCTTAAGGTCTTTAATCCTGGTAACAGATGAGAACATCTTTTACAAACTAGAATCCTGGTGTTCTAGAAATTTAAAGGTCACACTGGATTCTTTTACATCTACATGCTCACCCTTTGCCTCTGGAAATGAATAAACACTATTATTTATTTCTCTGACAAAATGCACAGAATCCTTTATAATTACCTTGAGGAACAGAGAAATCCACATCTGCAATCTTAACAGAAAATCCTGATAGAAAAAACTCAAGAAGTTAAGTAGGCAAAGCCCATCTCACTATGTTCAGCTATTACCAATAATAATCAGGCACTCGTTCTATTTTAGTCACTCTTCATTCTATCCACACCTTTAAAGAGTCATTTTATAAAAACGTGAATACGATTCATTATTATGGAAATGGCAAAACATTTGGTAAGAAACTTCAAGCACAGTCAGGCTTATTATAAAAACAGGACAAGAGAAAATCTCTCCAATTACTAATAAGATGAGAGTTCTGACAGTCCCAGAGATAATCAAAGTCAATTTTGTAATACTTTTAACAAGATTTTTACTTAATGAATTTCCATATCTGAACAAGGTACATACATGTATTATAATAAGGATGATGAGAAGGCCTCTGAAAGTCCATGTTTTTCTATAAATGCATGAAAATTAATGAAAGGACATTGCTAAAACTTGTATCACATGATAAAATATTCTAAGTATATTTTACTTGCTACTATTCTCTTGATTCTTTTCTTTTCACCTTATTTTGTGAACAAAACAAAAATCAAAAGTATTTAAAATAGTAGTCTATACAGAATATTATTCAGAGAGGGTGTAGACTACAAAAATGCTTACACATACACTCACATATTCATATGGAATTAAAGCTTAAGTATAACTGACTTCTGTTGTCTATTTTGGAGTACCTCCACAGATAATAAACAAAAGCTTAAATGAAGAATGTGGTGTAAGAGCACTACGATTATTTCATGCTTATCCATGATCATACTTCCAGAAGTCTCAACCTATAAGAACTCAGAAAGAAACCCAGAATGATACAGCAAAGTCCTCTGAAGTAGGAGAAACGTTTTTTTTCACTTCTTCCTACAGAACCAGAGTGTAGGTACCCTGCTACCTTCCTAAGAATATGGACATTTGATTGGTGTGTAAAATGAAGTTGACTAATTTCAAGGTTGAATTACTGTCTATGTTCCACTAGTAACTTCTGGAAATTTTCAGATAATACAAATTAGAAGCAATAAAGAAGTGGAGGAAAACAGAAACCTTTATACTAAGAAACAAGGATTGGAATAAGATCTGATTTCTCTTTGAGGTCTGGCAGGGAGGTGGTCACCTGGGCACTCCTTTAAAGTAGTACCGTCTCACACTCGGGGGATAACCCCAAGGGCACTGCTCTACTGAAATATTAAACACTGTTAACACAAGTGATGATACTGCTTCTCCTTGAAGTACCCTCTTAGAAGAGGGACTTGACCTCCTGGCCTATGATCAGCCTACATAATCTTGAAATTTCTTTAAAGTTTCATATTTTATTTTAAACATTTATACAAATTTTATATCCTGATCCAAATATATGTGTGACTTTAATTTAAATGTATGGTTCTCTTTATGTGACCTACCCTCAAATCTCGTAGCAAAATGTAAGCTTCTAGAAACGTGTCGTGTTGACTGTAGTGGCTTCTTACGCCCTTTGGGTCACTCAGCTGCATAACCAATTTTGAGAAGGCAGGGAAGGGTGATGTATAATTCAGAAATATTTCCATAAAAATGGCTGAGCAACAAGAACACTCTGAGAATTAAAGGAATAAATTTCAGTCACTGAAAAAATGCTTTCATGTGAAATGCTTATTGCTCCCCCGAATGCCAGCTAAAGCTGGTTTGAACAAGCAATTGCTTTGGTTACTGTAGTTCTTCACCCTACTTTAGATAATACTTAATCATTTCAATTTACTTATACAGAAAATAAGAATACTGCAACTCTATCTAAATTATTTAATCCTTAAAATAGTATTTCAGCTGACATGTTGACAAGTTTGCATTTTCTATGAGTTTCAAACTTGAAATGTATTTTAACAGTAAATTATTTTAAGGTGGTCATGCAATGAAATAACTATGTAGATGTTATTATGTTAAAGAAATACAACCAGTTGCTTGGTAACCAATAGAATTGTGGCATCTAATTCTTCCTAATGACAGATATCAATATCTAAAGGAAAAACTTCCATAGACATCTCAAAAATACTGATACTTAATTCTTAGAAGTACAGCAATATTTCAGGAGTCTTAACACTAGTATAAAAAACGTGGCCAGGTGTGGTGGCTCACACCTGTAATCCTGGCACTTTGGGAGGCCAAGGTACAAAGATTACTTGAGGCCAGGAGTTCAAGACCATGCCTGGGCATTATAGTGAGACCCCATCTATATTAATTTATTTTAAAAATAATATTAGTAACAACTAATACTTAGCATTTACTATCACTGTTCTAATGACTTTATATATATATATATGAACTCACTTAATCTTAAAGAGGCAGAGTTTTATGGACTAAGTACTTGAGAGAAGGGGAGTGGGTGGGGATGATAAAGAAAGCAAGGCACATAAATACTATGTAGGCAAACTAGAAGATGAGCCCAGGCAGTTTGACTCCAAGAGGGCTGCTTTACTTAAGAATGTAACAATTAAGAACAGTGTCACCACTGATCGTTTAAATAAAAAAATTAAAAAAATAAAACCACCTTCTCAGGGGCCTACTGTGTGTCAAGCACTATGCAAAGCTCTAAGAATGCAAATAAATAAATAAATAAATAAATAAATAAGCATAGCCTGCGCCCTAGAAGGAGCTGACAGTCTAGCAGAGGAGGACTCGGTACAAGAGTTCAAACGCGGCTTCTTCTAATATACTACGTAATCGAGTTATGTTTGAGTCATACGTAACAACATCTTTAATACCGACATCATACGGCATTTGGATGAGGCAGTTGTTTCTTTTGTTAATCACATGCTACTATTTTGCATGAAGAACTTTTAGAAAATCAGTAAACAGAAAGCAAGTAAAAGACAACAAACCTTGCCTTTGGATTCCTTACTGTCACTCATGACCCTACTTAAATACCATGGGAAGGGAATGGTGAGGCTAGACTTATTAGTACTACGGTCAGAATAATCCTTCTTGGGTAGGGCCGCCCATGAGTTGCAAGATGTTTAGTATCTCTGTCCCTTCCCACTCCATGCCAGCAGTATTTGCCACCCTTTAGTCATCATTGTGAAAACAAAAATGTCCCTATACATTACTGAATATCCTCAAGAGGTAAAATTGCCTATAGTTGAGAACCATGTTCTACATTTCAAATGTCTATTTTTATTGTTGTATTTCACTTCTGTTGCAATTTTTGTCCTTACTGCTCCAACATGGACTCTAATCCTATGATTCAGATTTAAACAGAAAACATAAATAAACAACACCCTCCTAAAAATAGCTGCAAAAACACTGATATGCACACATAACCCTCTCCTTAGAATCAGGAATACTATGGAGCAGCAGTCCCTAACCTTTTGGGCACTAGGGACTGGTTTCGTAGAAGACAATTTTTCCATCAACAGTGGCAGGGAGGGGGAAGGGAATGGTTTTGGGATGATTCAATCGTGTTACATTTATTGTGTAGATTATTTCTGTTATTATTACATGGTAATATATAATGGAATAATTATATGCTTCATCATAATTTAGAGTCAGTGAGAGCCCTGAGCTTATTTTCCTTCAACTGGACAGTCCCATCTAGGGGTGATGGTAGACAGCGACAGATCATCTGCCATTATATTTTCCTAAGGAGCGCACAGCCTAGATCCCTCCCATGTGCAGTTCAAAATAGGGTTCATACTCCTATGAGAATCTATTGCCACTGCTGATGTGAGAGGAGGCAGAGCTCAGGCGGTAATGCGAGCTATGGGGAGTGGCTGTAAATACAGATGAAGCTTTGCTCACTAGCCTGTGGCTCACCTCCTGCTGTACAGCTCGGTTCCTAACAGGCCACAGACTGGTACTGGTCCAGGGCCTGGGGTTTGAGGACCCCTGCTATAGAGGCTTTCTTCACACTTACTAGAAAAAGCAGTACTTAGATGACATGCTAAATTTTTAATTAGCAGTATCTATTTTAATTAAAGAAGGCAACAAAGGAGAATGCATAACAAAGATAGAAGAATAACTCCCTTGACTTCTGGTCATACCCATTTGTGTTCTAATATGGCCCTTCATTAAGATTTTAAATATTATTTTAAGGAAATACAATGTTTAAGACCACAAGAACTAATCTGGGCTCATTTACTAGTTCAGTCTGTCAACATTTTAATTTTATATGCAAATATTTATTTATTTCAAATGTAAATGTTATATATTTGGTGATTAATACCGTTAAAAACTGTTAAGATTCCTCTTAATTCTCTGGCAAAATGAAGCAAATCTCTGGGTAGCAACAGATACTCTTTTTTAGCTCTGATCTTACTGAAGTCAGAGAGAAGGTTGTGATCTTACCAGTCACATCCTGGACTTCTCTGAGGGCTCACATCAGATCTAATCATCCTAGGATTCTGACAGCTTGAAAACTCAAGCAATGATACAGATTCAGCCAAAATCTAGAACATATTGTAGTTAGAACGATAAAATACTTTCTATCAAGGAGAGAATCAAAAAGTATGTATTAGACTTTTAGGTTCTATTTGCTTCTGTAACGATTAGTATTATTAAACACATTTAACTATAAAAGAAGTAACAGAAATACACTATATGTTTAGTATGCTACTATTTATATACTCCAGCTGTGGATATCACCATGGTAACAGGAATATACAATCAAAGCAGTTTTCCATGTTACGATGGAAGCATTACTCATTTAAATAATCTAATATGCTTAAGACAGGCAGAAACAATTTTGTATTATCATCAGCCCGCTCATAAAAGAAGAAAAAGATGAAACGAATATTCAAAATGGCAGATAGAAACAATGGAATCATTCTGTTGGACAATCACTGGCAGTCACTCTTTTAACTGAGAGAATAAAATGTTTTAAAAATAAATGAGTAAGGGCAGTCATGGTGGCTCATGCCTGTAATCCTAGCACTTTGGGAGGCAGAGGCAGCTAGATCACTTGAGGTCAGGAGTTTGAGACTAGCCTGGTCAACATGGTGAATCACTGTCTCTACTAAAAATACAAAAATTAGCCAGGCAAGGTGGCAGACATCTGTATTGCTAGCTACTTGGGAGGCTGAGGCAAAAGAAACACTTGAACCCAGGAGGCAGAGATTGCAGTGAACCAAGATGGTGCCACTGCACTCTAGCCTGGGCAACAGAACAAGGCTACAGCTCTATATTAATTAATTCGTTAACTAAAAAATAAATGAATGAGTGAATGAATGAAAATGCATGAATGAATGACAATAGAATGATTTAAAAAACAGAGGAAGAACATTCAGGTAGAAGAACTACTATGTCAAAATGACCATGTGATATTTGTTTATAACCTCTCCTGTAAGAAAAAACTGGATAAAATCTATTAGTTTGATGTTTTGTGTATATATATATATATTTAGTATTCAGATTGGAACGAAGTTAAAAATATGCATAAGATTAGTTCATTGCCCTAAAGGAATATATGTGCAGGCATGTGTATTTATTAGTTCACTTAGTAACTATTTACTGACTATATTTAGGTGTCCGGGGACACAAACACAAGGCATTGTCCCTAGCCTTAAGAGTTAATAGTCTAGTAGAAAAGACAGTCATTTAAATAAAATATAACAATTTAGTGTACCTTCTGATATAGAAGTATATATAAAGCACTACAAGAACATAATGTCACAGCAATATTTTTACAAATCATTCAAAAAGAATGCTGCTTGTATCTACATAAAAATTTAGGTTTTATTTAAAATTAAGTGGTATACATTTATGAATATGATAAAAGTCACAATCAGTTTCACTGACTAGAGGCAGATGAGTAGACACAAAGACATTTAATTGAAATATAACTCTTCAACTTAAAAACAAATAACTACAAGTGTATTAAATGTCTAAAATATCTAACTGCCATAGGAAAGCATAACAAGATTGTAGTGAAGTAAACACTGCTGACTGCCAAATAAGCTACTGAAGTGTGACGTCCAGAACAATAATGCTCGAGGATCAATGTAAAAATCTCTCAGCTCCCTTGGCAGAAAGCTCATCAGTGTGCCAGAGAGAATGAAATATGAATGGTCTTGAGAGCGAGCGAAAAGATCAGAGAGAAAACACTAGAGTCACCTTGGAACGTCCGGCTTCTCATATTATGTTCCCAGCATTTCCTTTGGATTGTGAGTGCCACTACAGAAAGAGGCTCAAACCTCAACTTAATTCAATGGAAAGCAGGTTGAAACTGCAACTTTTCCCAAATTCACATAGGGCAAATACTGTTTTCCTCCAAGTGGTAGGGTATACAAAATTCTTGAAAGAATTTCTCTGAAAGCCCAGACCCACCCTCTGACATGGATCACTGAAGATGAAAACCCATTTAGTAAAGAAAATTGAAATGTCCTCACAGCTAAAAAACACTGCCACCTGGGGCACTTGAACTGCTTGAGCTGTTGTGTCTCAAATACTTTTCTGTTATTCTCTATTATCCATCCATTCAATAAACATTTTTAAAATGCTTATTATGTCCTAGACCTGGGGCCGCAAATGTTTTCTTAAAAGGCCAGGTAGTGAATATTTTAGGACAAGATGTAAAATCAAGGACATTTTGTAGGTACTTACAAAGTAATTTAAATATATACCACTTAAAATGTAAAAATCATTTTTAGTTTGCAGTAAGAAGGGTCACAAATCAATAAAACCAGCATTAACAACATATGTCATTCTCTCAACAATTTAGGGAGGTATTATTATTCTCATTTTGCAGAAGAGGAAATCAGACTCAGACTAGTCATGGGATTTTTTTGTATTTGTACATTGTAGAGCCAGTATTCAAACTTATGTCTTCCAGGGAACAGTACAAAGGACAATATTACCAACTCCCCATATGTAGCTCTCTCACATGCATAGTGATGAAATGATTTTTTTTTTTTTTTTTTTTTTGAGACAGAGTCCTGCTCTGTCGCCCAGGCTGTAGTGCAGTGGTGTGATCTCGGCTCACTGCAACATCTGCCTCCCAGGTTCAAGCAATTCTCCTACCTCGCTCTCCTGAGTAGCTGGGATTACAGGCATGCACTACCATGCCTGGCTAATTTCTGTATTTTTAGTAGAGACGGGGTTTCACCATGTTGGTCAGGCTGGTCTCAAACTCCTGATGACCTCATGATCCACCCACCTTGGCCTCCCAAAGTGCTGGGATTACAGGCGTGAGCCACTGCACCTGACCAGATGAAATGATTTCTACTAACTCAGATTATGGAGTATATCCTAGAATATGTATAACATAGCATTATTAATTTTAATTAACATTGGTAATAATAATAGTGAACATTTATGACTTCGGTGACCTGATCGTTCAAGATTCTTAAGTCCTTGATCCCATTTAATCATCACAACACCCAATGGAGAAGCTACTATTATTTTTCTGTTTTACAAAGAAGGAAACTGAGGAAGAAAGAGGTTGTATAACTTGCCTAGCCTCCCATTACTGCTCTGTGGCAGAACTGGTGCTTTATTCCAGGTCTTCCTCAAGTTCACTCTATCTGTTTTGAGACTCACGTCTCAAGTCTGTTTCTATTTGAGATTATTTTTTCTTGTTCATCCTTTAGGATTGTGGAGGACTAACTACTTTCTTTCTTCTATTTCTTATATCGAAAAATCACGTAATTCGAACTATTAATAAAAACTATATCTGTTGGAATTAAAGAGTGAAGTCATGTGTAGTTTTCTGAGTATCAAATTAGAAAATGTATTAAAAAAACAGTAAGATAAACAAAAATCATTTCAGAAAAAAGCAAAATTTGAGAGTAGCCATATTGGTGATGTTAACATATCTTCATATGTAAAATTTTGCAGGTAAAATATCCTAAGAGAATCTATTTGGTCAGCAGGGAACACTGGAAGGGAGAAAATGCAGGATTTTCCCAAGAGGAAAACTCAGACACAGCTCTAAAAATGAAGTAACTCAAAGAAATGCCTCGTCGAAATTCCAGTACCAAGCATTTCATTATTACAGAGATTGATGAATACAGTGAATATAATCTGATGCCATTTCACACTATCATCACTCCACCTAGTGACAATAGCAAATAGGTTTCATGCTACCTGCCAAATCCTAATGAATTACAGTGGAAGATCTTCAGGGCTGTATTGAAAAGGCTCTGTAGGCCAAGTGTGAATTCAGTGGGGATAAGTATCATGAGTGATTAGCCAAGTCTGCCCACGTCAGGAGGAAGGGTGGCACCATATACGCAGACCTTTCACACCATTGAATTCCATTTCTCTGATTCTGAGAGCAAAAAATTTGTGAAATGAATTGGGATTTCATATATCTTTCTGTCCAGGGAATAGCTTGATATCCAAGAGTCTACCTCTCTTGACCACTGTATTTCCGGTCTGCAAATTAATCAGTTGACATTCTGGTTCATTGATTAGTCTGTTGTGTACTTGGTTGTATGAACTTTACTGGGCAGTAACATCCATTCTCAGTGAGCTGACAAGGTCAATTTTTCTGAGTTAAAAACTTTGATGAGCAAACTCAGACTCTGGTAAATTCACAAAGGTAAATCTTATGTGACCTCCCAGAAGCCAGTGAGACAGCCTTCCCATGAAGAAAAAACTCTAACAGACACTTCTTCCAGACTTGAACAAAGAATATTTTAATCATGTTCAGTTTCACCATTTCCAATTTTAATAATTTCCTTTCTTAAATATTTCCTTGACAGATCTGCTATTGCCAGTGTTAGATGACGTTTAATTGTATACGAACACTCTCATCACCTCTCATTAGGATGTTTAAAACCAGTGAC
This sequence comes from Ateles fusciceps, assembly GCA_036589455.1. Lineage (NCBI taxonomy): Eukaryota > Metazoa > Chordata > Mammalia > Primates > Atelidae > Ateles > Ateles fusciceps. The sequence goes on along the minus strand of JAZHEH010001040.1, from coordinate 3,173,582 downwards.
AGTACCTTGAGTAGAATTTAGTTCTCTCTCAATCTATGATTATATCAGCCCGTCAACATCATCCTCCTGCCCTGCACAGTGACATTTCAATGATGGACTACATATATCATGGTGGTCCTATAAGATATTATAAGATCATAATGAAGCTGGCAAATTCCTATTGCCAGGTGACATCATGGCCATCTTAATGTCGTAGCACAAAGCATTACTCACGTGTTTGTGTGACGCTGGTGTAAACAAACCCACTGTGCAGCCAGTTGCATAAAAGCATAGCACATATAATTATGTACAGTACATAATATGTGATAAGGATAATAAATGACTAAGTTACTGGTTTATGTATTTACTATACTATACTTCTTATCATTATTTTAGAGTATACTCCTACTTATGAAAAAAAGTTAACTGTAACATAGTTTCAGATAGGTTCTTCAGGAGTATTTTAGAAGGCACTGTTATCACAGGAGATGACAGCTCCACGTGTGTTACTGCCCCTGGAGACCTTCCAGTGGGACAAGATGTGGAAGTGGAAGACAGTGATATTGATGATCCTGACCCTGTGTAGGCCTAGGCGAGAGAGAGAGAGGGAGAGAGAGAGAGAGGGAGTGTGTGTGTGTGTGTGTGTGTGTGTGCGCGTGTGTGTGTGTGTGTGCGCGCGCGCCTCTTTTCTAAACTCAAATACACTTAGTCATACTCCATTTATGATGGCATCATTTGTTTTTCATACGGTCACACACACCACTGTAACTAAACCAGTGTTTTCTAGTTCTACCTTTCGGACGTTCGCCAACCGATTCATCATCAAGGACTCCTCTCGATCATCATCGTCGTCCAAGTCGAGCATCGGCATGCCAAAGGGGTCAATGATGCTGCAACACCTGGAGCCTTCATCTCTTGGATCAAAGGGGTCCACGATTATGGGCTCAGTTCCTTTTATTTCACAACGACAGAAAGGGCAGCCCTGACCATCCGACTCCTAAACAAATAGAAAATTCATTGATTGGTTCAGAAATGCTAATGTTCTACAACTATAAAAAAGTTGCCCTTCCCAAAAAAAGTTTGTGGGTTAGGAGGTGGGGGAAGATTTGTCCTGAAGAGGTAGTGGGTGTAAAGAGGGAGCCAACAAAATATATAATAGTATCTTCTGTTTCCTAAGAAAAAGAAGTATTTTTAAGTTTGACTTTCCCAAGAAAAGAAGCCTCTTTATTTTCCTGAATGTTCACTTATAATTCTAATGTATCAATGCATTAGAGTCCTGAAGAAAACTGGAAATTGAATCATAGCTCTCTTTATGAAAAGATAGCAGTACTAATTAAACACTCCATAAAAAGTACACTTTGGTAAAAATTTATAATAAAGCAGTAGCATTGGTGAGAAAAATACAATTCAAAATCTAGTTTAGAAAAGTTCCTGTGCCTCTAACTATGGCTAAATATTTGCTTTAACTGCCTGTGTATTTAAAAATCTTTATCCACAATTAGGAAAATTTAAAATGTGTACATTTATATTTGGAAACCATCATCTGTCCTGAAAGCCTGTCATCCTGACACACAGCTCATCTGGAATATAAAGTACTCTGTGAGATACTAAGTTTTGCCCCTTGTCTTGCTTTTGAACAATATGATGCAGCCAGATTTGTGCAAATACTTTTGGGGTGGAAATGTATTTACTGGTCATTATTGGATCTTTTGCTCAAAGTCTCCTATGTTCATTTCTTAAAACTTTGAATGTTCATTACATTAAAAATTCACAATTCGCAGGGACGTTAAAAAAAAAAAAAAACAACTGTTTTCTTGCCCTACAGATAACAATGCTTTCTAGAGAAAAGATGGTATATGACATTGTCCACCCTATTTTTGTTTTTCCATTATACCCTGACTTTAGCAATGTGTTATTTAAAAGTAGTAAAAATCATAATATTACTTTAAGGAAGAAATTGAATGAAATAGCACCATTTTAGTGGCAAGATAAGGGATGCAGAGAGTTGACATCTTTAAAGAAACTGTTCCATAATTAATTCAGGACTATTCTATCCACTTGGTTTCACAGGAAATTAGTGATCTACCTGCCCAACAGTGATGCTTGGATCCAGGACGGAATACCTCTCTCACTCTCTTCTCATTGAACAACTACCAAGCATCTACTCAGTGGCAGATCTTGTGATAGTTTATTCTTTCTAAGCTTCATTCAGCTTAACAAATTGAATACCTCCTTTGCCAAACAAATTGTCAAAAAAGGAAAAACCTTGGCTTGCTTAAGAAAAAAAAATTGCAACGTTCCCTTATTCATCTGCTTGTACATAATCTGGAAAAGAAATTTGGAATGGTAAAATAGTTGAACTAAGGTGATATAGAGAAATATAGACATATAAAAAGAGAATCCTTCAAGGTTTACCATCCCACATATTCAGGTCCAGTGGGCTTCAAAACACACTAAATATTATTTGCTCCATCATTTTACAGATAATAAAACCAAAATTTAACTATTCTATTTTTGATAATCTCCTCACAGTATTTTCTAACACAGGAGTAAATATTTAAGAAAAGCTAAATCTTTCTCTTATATATCCATAAAAAGAATATTAAATTTAAAGTCATATTCAATATATGTTATCATCCAGGCAAAACTCCCCTTGTTATAAAAGTCAAAAGGGATCCATATTAGGTGCCTATGGAGTATTTTTACAGATCTACATGAAACAATTTCACAAAGATAGTTTTATATAACAGCAAGCTGCGCCAGCCTGTGCAGCATAGCAAGACCTCGTCTCTACAAAAAAACAATGTTTAAAACATTAGCCAGGTGTGGTGGTACACACCTGAACTCCCAGTTGGTCGTGAAGCTGAGGTGGGAATTTCGTTTAAAACCAGGAGTTTGAGGGTGCAGTGAGCTATGATAGCATGACTGCCCTGAGCCTGGGTCAGGGTAAGACTCTGTCAAAAAAACAAAAACAAAAAGAAACAAAAGCAAGCAAGGTCTGATGGTCCCTGTGCCTTTAACACCTGAAGGATGAAAAGCAGTACTTTGAGACCTACATAGGCACTTAATTTACTCATACATTTAAAAAAATTATAGAAAATCTCAGATGTACATAATATTTGATGAAAACCTGTAATGAGTTTCTATGTACCTATCACCCGACTTCAACAATTATCAGTTCATCTCCAATCCAGTTTCATGTATATGCTCTTATTCCTTCCACTCTTAGATTGTTTTGAAGTACCTCCTACACATCATATAAATTCATTGGTAAATATTTTAGTATCATAATTAGAAAGTAAGAACCTTTTAAAGACCTAATGCCAGTACAGTATCATAACTAAAAATTATTCCACTCAATCTAAATCATGAAAGTCACATTATTTTTTAGTACAATGCATAGAATGTGCAAGACACACTATTAGGCTATATAAGTTTCTCTTTGAACCTCCAGGGTCAACTCACATATTGTTCTGGTTAAACATAAACATCCAGTTTATGTGATCTATTTCCTCATAAGAGGTAACTGAAAAGATTGAGTTTTGAAGGAGTAGGAGGCGAAAGGCAACAACTGTGTCTTTACAGAACAAGAAAAACCCGAGAACTATTCATCTAAAATTGAATTTAGATTTTTCTCTATGCTACTTGAAAGTTTAATGATATACAAATTACTGATGTGTGTTAAGAGTACCTATTATAAGAGTAGATATAACAAAATACATCTTCTCTTCAGCTTTGTTGTTGAGAGTTTATATTACTCATTAAATCAACAAACAGCTGCAATGCACATCAATTTTGATTTGCAAACACAGATCACACTGAATGTGTCTCTAATGGTACTTACTCTAATATGACTTCATCTATCACACTTTATAAATGGACTACCATCACATGCAAATTATGTCTAACCATAAAGTCTCAAATGCTACTTTGGTTACTCTTCCCTAGTTTCTGTCAGGTGGTTGATTAAATACATATGAAGATTGTCTTCAATACAATAATTAAAATAATGCTCCTGTCAATGTACACTTAAGGCAAGATCAAATAATATGTGTCAACGAAGAAGAAAGACCAGTAAATAACTCATTTTCTATTCCCCCACCTTAATATTCTGTGACTGTTAAGAGGAAGTACTGAGGACTCCATCTATTCTAAATGACTCAGTAGGTTTCACTTCCTCAAATAAGAAAAACCTCTAAATCAAAGGTACAGAACTTATTAGTGAATATTATACACAGCTGAAACGAAACTCTGTCATTTCTCATAATATAGTAAAATAATTCAGACTCACATCTCAACCATTAGTACTGTAAATTAGTGACATTACTTAAAAATATAACTTTAGGTAAACTCAGAATAAAATAACGTTGACAAATAGAAAAAAAATTTAAACTTTCATAATACTCCATTCTCCATAAATACTCTGTAAAAATCCAAATGAATATTGTTAGTACCATCTCATGATCATCATCATCATGTATCAACTGGCTTGCACATTTTGTTTAAATATTGCTAAGACAGACATACTATATCTTAGATACTTTCTTTTAAATGTTTTGCAAGATAGTATTATATATAGTATAATCTATTTGCTTTCAGAATGATTATTAGAGGCACACTTTGACAAGGTCAGTCACTTTATGCCTTCCCACATATATAATACACATCAAGGGCTGAAAGGTATACATAGGACCTCCTAAGTCTCATTTTGGAGTGAGTGTATTTTATATTTTTACTGTATCTGTATGCATATGTATGTGTGTATTTTTTCCTTTATCAATAACTTCTAATTTATATTACCTTGCTGTATTTCATGTAGCTATGAGGTTGTCACAAATCTTTTTTTAAACATAGCAATTATAACTGGAAAAATTATATGTAAATAAGTGCACTGAGAATAGGTTGGATCCATACCTAGAAGTTTCAAAGCACAGTATCTCCCACAGAAACTCAATAACTTCTGGCTGAAAGAATGAATGAAGGAATAAAGAAGGATAGTTAATAGTAATCTTAGACAAAATGCCACAGAGTGGGAGAGATCTTTGGTTCTGGTTTATTTCATGATGGACAAAGGAAAGACACTGGTGAATCTAGACAACTCTGGTTTTGATTTGGGAGGCCCATAAAAGCCTCCATAGAGAAGCAGAAAAGGAGCACAGACATTCTGAATTAGGATACTTGGAGTGGACTTCCACCTCCCCCGGTTACAGCTGTGAGACACTGGACAATTCACTGCATCTCATGTATAATAAGATAATGCACATTTAGAGACACCGTAAAGATAAAGTGAGATAAATTAGTTTAAAGCTTTATAAAGTGCTACAAAAATATACAAAATTTCAGTTGTCATAATTAATACAAAATAGTTTCAAGAATAAATATAATAAGAAAACTGAGGAAATATATCTTAACATTTGAAAAAACATCTTTATACAAATTCCATTTTGTAATGAAATGAATACAATTTAAAACCTACAGAATTATCAGTGTGCATAGATTAACCACAATTGGAAATATGAGCTATCTTCTAAGTACTTTATTAGAAACAATAATAACTAAAATTCTAAGCACTGTTGTAAGCACTCTCTAAATATGAATTCATTTAATCCTATAAGGTAGGTCCAATTATTGTCCCCCATTTTACCAACAGGAAAAAAATGGTTTACTAGTTTGATGAAGGTCACATAGCAAGCAAAGCTTAAGTAGGAGATCACAACAAGGGGGTCTATTTCAAGAGCCTAATCATTTCAACACTCCACTACAGGATCTGCATGTAGTGGTTTTTCAATCTCAGATTCACAGCCAAAGATAAAATACAGGTGAAAAACAGCCACTTGCTACTAATGATCATTCACAAATGCAAAAACTTTAAAACTATTTTGCTCAAATTGCAAATTTCAAAATTAAAAAAAAACGACTACAATCAACGAATATTCTGTTCACTCTAATTGAAAACATTCAGCTCTTTAACAGGAAGACATAAAATTTATCTGAATAATTACACCGTTTCTGGGGGATATGTTTTTACATAGTAAGAGTTTTTTGTTTCAAACATTTTTTGCTTGAATTCAATTTAAAATTTTAATGCATGAAGTTGATCTAGAATGAGTGGGTAATTTGGATTGAGTCTACATTCTAAAGACATTTAAAAAATGGTGTCAACTTTTAAAACACCTGTGAAAGATCCATGTAGGAGTCAACTGAAAATGTTTCCAAAGTGTCAGTTCTGTTACTGTCCAGACACTTTACAATACAGTGAGCATCCATCTAATTTGGTCATTAGACTTAAGAGTCAAGCACTTACTCTACTAGACTTTCTTTTCTCATATCCATCATTTCCTTTCCTTTTCTAGTGCATTACTCTAGTTCATAATGTTATTATAACATTTTTGGGCAACTCTAGCAGCTTCTATATTACTCCCGACATGAAAGAGAAGCTCCAACATTTAACCACATTTACATAAAAGACACAACAGGTGGTTAAAAAAAAAAGTACCAATTTAAAACGTTCATAAAGGCAAGTATTATTTTCTATTTGTAGTACTAAAGTTATAAAATTTCACTGACGCTAGAAATTTGATGACTGGTTGCCTTCGAAGGAAGATAGAGTAAAAGATTTATCTTTTTAAAAATTATTATTATTTTATGAGGCAGAATCTTGCTGTTACGTAGACTGGGGTGCAGTGCTGTGATCTCGGCTCACTGCAACCTCCGCCTCTGGGGTTCAAATCATTCACCTGTGCTTCAGCCTCCCGAGCTGCTGTGATTACAGGCGCCCACCAACTTGTCCAGCTATTTGGTATTTTTAGTAGAGACAGGGTTTGCCATGTGGGCAAGTCTGGTCTTCAACGGCTGACCTCAGGTGATCCATCCACCTTGGCCTCCCAAAGTGCTGGGATTACAGATGTGAGCAACCACGCCTGGCCAAAGATTATTTCTTATTGCCTTAAATGTGATCATTTGAGCTCCCTCCTCTCTCAGACAACTATATACTTTTCCCCGGCAACACTCTCTACATATGGAACATCTATAAATCTCTTTAATCATATTTCACATTAAAATCAGAGTTTATTGATTTTTTTGGTGAATTACTGTTTTGAATACTCTGATATCTTTCCTTTAAATTATATCAAACAATATGCAGGAAGAATAACCACAGGAAAATTAATTTTACGTTTAATTGAATTAAAGTCCTTGGCAATAATTCAAAACATAGCTGAATATCCAACTGACAAAGATATCCATTTTTTATTTTGGAAGGAAGATGTAAAGAACACAGTTTAGAGTTTGTCCCATTCAGGAGCTAAAAAGTCATCTTCTTTCTTCTTTTTTTTTTTTTTTAATTACAATTCAAGTTCTGGGATACATGTGCAGAATGTGCAGGTTAGTTACGTAAGTATACACATGCCATGGTGGTTTGCTGCCCCCATCGATCCATCATCAACATTAGGTATTTCTCTTAATGCTATCCCTCCCCCTAGGCCCCCACCTGATGACAGGCCCTGGCGTGTGATCTTCTCCTCCCTGTGTCCATGTGTTCTCACTGTTTGACTCCCACTCATGAGTGAGAACATGCTGTTTGGTTTTTTGTTCCTGTGTCAGTTTGCTGAGAATGATGGTTTCCAGCTTCATCCATGTTCCTGCAAAGAACATGAACTCATCCTTTCTTATGGTTGCACAGTATTCCATGGTGTATATGTGCCACATTTTCTTTATCCAACTCTATCACTGATAGGCATCTGGGTTGGGTCCAACCAAGTCTCTGCTATTGTGAAGAATGCTGCAATAAACATACGTGTGCATGTATCTTTGAAGTATAATGATTTATACTCCTTTGGGTATATAACCAGTAATGGGATTGCTGGGTCAAATGGAATTTCTAATTCTAGATTCTTGAGAAATCGCCACACTGTCTTCCACAATGGTTGAACTAACTTATGCTCCCACCAACAGTGTAAAAGCATTCCTATTTCTCCACATCCTCTCCAGCATCTGTTGTTTCCTGACTTCTTAATGACTGCCATTCTAACTTGCATGAGAGGGTATCTCACAGTGGTTTTGATTTGCATTTCTCTAATGACTAGTGATTATGAGCTTTTTTTCATGTTTGCTGGCCGAATAAATGTCTTCTTTTGAGAAGTGTCTGTTCATATCTTTCACCCACTTTTTGATGGGGTTGTTTGTTTCTTGTAAGTTTGTTTAGGTTCCTTGTAGATTCTGGGTATTAGCCCTTTGTCAGGTGGACAGATCACAAAAATTTTCTCCCATTCTGTAGGTTGCCTGTTAATTCTGATGATAGTTTCTTTTGCTGTGCAGAAGTTCTTTAGTTTAATTAGATCACATTTGTCAATTCTGGCTTTTGCTGCCATTGCTTTTGGTGTTTTAGTCATGAAGTCTTTGCTCATGCCTGTGTCCTAAATGGTATTGCCCAGGTTTTCTTCTAGGGTTTTTACGGTTTTAGGTCTTATGCTTAAGTCTTAATCCATCTTGATTAATTTTTGTATAAGCTGTAAGGAAGGGGTCCAGTTTCAGTTTTCTGTTGTGGCTAGCCAGTTTTCCCAACACCATTTATTAAATAGGGAATCATTTCCCCATTGCATGTTTTTGTCAGGTTTTTCCAAGACCAGATGGTTGTAGATGTATGGTGTTATTTCTGAGGTTTCTGTTCTCTTCCATTGGTCTATATATCTGTTTTGTTACCAGCACCATGCTGTTTTGGTTACTGTAGCCTTGTAGTATAGTTTGAAGTTTGATAGTGTGAGGCCTCTGGCTTTGTTCTTTTTGCTTAGGATTGTCTTTGCTATACGGGCTTTTTTTTGGTTCCATATGAAATTTAAAGTGTTTTTTTTCTAAGTCTGTGAAGAAAGTCAACAGTAGTTTGATGGGGATATCACTGAATCTATAAATTACTTTGGGCAGTATGGCTATTTTCACGATATTGATTCTTCCTATCCATGAGCATGGGATGTTTTTCCATTTGTTTGTGTCCTCTCTGTTTGCAGATGACATGACTGTATATTTAAAATACCCCATCACCTCAGCCCAAAATTTCCTTATGCTGATAAGCAACTTTGGCAAAGTCTCAGGATACAAAATCAATGTGCAAAAATCACAAGCATTCCTATACACCAATAATAGAGAGCCAAATCATGAGTGAACTCCCATTTACAACGGCTACTAAGATAATAAATACCTAGAAATACAACTTACAAGTGATGGGAAGGACCTCTACAAGGACAGCTACAAATCAAAACCCATTTTCTAGATTCCTGAAATAAGCACAGAATGAAAACAATTCCTTAACTTTTAATCTTAGGATAATGCTGCAGATTCACTGCTGCATAATATACTACCTCACAAAGGAAGATGTGCAGAAGTTCAGGCTTGAGAAGATAAACATTTTGTTAATATCCCATTAACATGTGGACATGGAAGACAACTCCCCCAAGTTTTATTACCAAGGGCAGCACAGAAATGTTGCACAAAGAGTAATATTACTTCAAGAAATGTCTCTAGAAAGGTGATTATTCAGCTTATTTAGTATTCTGTGCAAACTCTGCTTGCTTATTCAATTTATTAAATAACACAGATGTTTCAGAAAGGGTAAAAAGCATCTGACACCTCTTCAGAGGCATGACTAATGGGCCATTATGACAGCAATTAAAGAGTAATCACTTGCAGCCTGTAACAACTAACTGACACAGCTACTATGCATTTCTTAAGTTTTCTGTTAATTACATAAAATTTAAGTCTCTAATGAATTTCAATTAAACCAAAGTAGGGCATCAGATAGAAAAGTTGGTGAAGAATGATTTGCTAAAAATGCACACTGCTGAGCATAGTGTGATTTATGGTCAGGGTTTAATATTTCCTATTGGATTCTAACTGATTTATCATAGCTTCTTGGCAGACACGCAGCCTTTAAAATCATTTTCATATAAGCATGCCCAACCAAAGCAGTAGAAAGTAACAAGAAATGTCTAGCAGCCATAATTAAATTTGAAGGGTAACAGGATACTTACTTTGAGTAATTATTAATACCATGCTCCTCAATAGGCTTTCAGATTTAATTTTAATGTCTTGAGGCTATGGATTGTGTCTCAGAGTTCTTAGTTCAGAGAATAGTACATAACATGGGACATTGCAGCTGCTCAAAGAATGTTTCCTAAATAAATAAATGAAAATGACAGTGGAAACCACCTAGGTTTGCTTCTACCAAACCAGTAAGGGGAAGAAGCAAAATAACAAATTCTCCTTGTGTACAGTTAAGCTTGCAAATTTAATCCTATAAAACAAAAACAATGTCTTTAAAGTAGAATTGTCTTTAAAACAATGTCTTTAAACCATTTTTGAATGAAGAAAAAATTGAAAAAGAGAGACGTAAGTTATTTTAACCTATGTCCAGAGACCTAATATCTTTGAAACATTTCTCCTTATGTATCTGCAAGCTTAGATACAATTTCTGGCAATATTTTGTGGAACTATGAAGTATGCTATCATTTTGTTCTTCTCACTGACATATTTACCATCAATTAGGTTAAGTGAGCAGCTATATGAGATTATAGATACGAGATCTTCAGCATATTTAATGTTTTACAACTGTGCTTTAACTAGATTATAAGACTTATTTTTATTAAATACTGGAGGCATTTTGCAATAAAATGTTTAAATGATCAACAAACATTGCTGTTCATGCAATAATACAAAAGCTGCCAAAACAGATATGTTAGTTGGCAGGAGGCACCACTATGTGAAGACTATATCTCAATGTAAAAATATTTAGATTATCCAAAAGTAGAAATGTTCAAAAGTTGAAACTTCCTTTGACCAGTAAGATCCCACTGAGATACAGAGACTGTGAAATATCAATTTAGATTTATTGACTTAAGAACAATTTTCTTTAGGGGTAGAGAAAACATAAGCCAGAGATCACTGTGCATGTTTTTTGGTGGAAAAGAGCGATAAAAACATAGTCCTACTGCTTCTGGGTTAGTGCTGGTAGTACTGAAAACAATAAAAGTAAAATAACATGGTTAAAAAATGGGTGGAAAAGATAAAAATGTAAAAAGTTAAGGAAATTACACAATAGCTAGTGAATGGAACAGATGGAACTAAACCTTAGAATTTCTAGGATTCATTCTCAGATACTGAATATGATAAAAAGTCTTTGAAAAGATCATAAATACTTCTCAGAAAATTACTGTAAGAGCTTTTCACAATCAATCTGCAATACTGGCTTTTTATTTAATCTACTTTTAGACTTCTTCTTTTCCTTTACATTACCTAGCATGTAATCTATAAGTATTTACTGAGTAAGGACCAATGTGCAGATAACATGCAGAGAGAGATTCTAAAATAGGTAAAGTAATCTAGATTCTAGAAAGGAAATGTATAAACATGGAAATATTTACAATATGAATATAATGAGGTAAGAGCTTACAGAGACATATGTAAAATGTATCAGGAGAATACTTATTAATGATGAGCTGCTTTGTTTGAGGAGAATCCAAAGATAATACTGAAATTAAAGATTTGCATATTTTTCATTAATTTAGGTGCAAAATTCTATAATCATATTAATAACATTACTCTCTAGTAACATAAATGCAATTTATGATTTCAACCTTCTGAATAGTTTGGAATTCATCATTTTTTGTTAATACTTAGTAAATTACTTTGTTACTGCTCTCCCACATAACTTTTAAAATTTTAGCTAAACACAGTTTTCAGAGTTTGACATTTATGTACTTCCTCAATTTCTAAAAGTAAAACTGAGAAGTAGTTCAGAGTGAAAAAGAGAAATAGTAAATGTTAAGAATTTATCAACAGTACTGGACATACCTTCATATAAGGTCATTAGGTCAATATTAAAAAATCATGAAATAATTCAAGGAATTGATAAACAACAAGAGGAACTACACCAATGTGGAGAATGCACTGTAACCCACAGAAATGCCCTGGTGATGTAAAGGACACAGCATTAGTAATACAGAATGACAACAACTGGGAAATACTCCCATGCCTTTTGCACATAACGAACCCATTGCAAATAGTTCACAAGCTAACAAATAAATACAGTAAGTCCTCAATTAATATCTTTAATCAGATCTTGGAAATTGAGACTTTAAGTGCAACAACTTACTGTATAATGAAATCCATTTTACCATAGGCTAAATGATAGAAACAAGAGTTAAGGTTTCTATGCCTATAGCATGTCACTTTGTTCAAAGTTGCAGTTTCCAAGAATCTATTGACAACGTTAAGTTGGGACTTACTGAAAGTACTATTTATTTACTAAGAATAGACAAACTTTCAAGTCTCCAGAAAGTAAAATAAAATATTTGTTGCTTTATATTCAGCCATATTTTTCTACTCACCCTAGGCTCCAAGGTAAAAAACTATTTTTTAAATTTTTATTTATTGTTTTATAGAGACGAGGTTTCCCTATATTGTCCAGGCTCGTCTTGAACTCCTGGGCTCAATGGATCTCCCGCCTCGGCCTCCCAAAGCACTGGGATTTAGAGGTGTGAGCCATCATATCCAGCCAGTAAGCAACTGATGCTTTAAAGAGTATATTTTAGTAAACAAATGTTTCTGTCAAACTAACAGCAGCTTCTGACTTTTAACCAACTTAACCTCCAAATACTAAGCATAATATTGAGTTACAGAGGTGAAGTCCTGCAACATGTATGCATGTGTGTGCTCTAAGACTGCAGTCCCAAGAAAAATGGCTAAAATACACAAGCCCTGCACGGAAGCAGAGTGTTAGGAATTTGTATCAGCCTATTATTCTGATTTTCTTCACGGAGAAATGCAAGGCTTTTAGTTTCTTTCCACCTATAAAAACCGTACTACCACACTGAAGGCAAAGAGGGGGTGACAAATACAATTTGTTTTCATTGCTAGTTTAATATGTATCCTGAAACACAGAATGATTATCAGGTACACCAGTCCTATGTAGTCCAATTAGAGACAATCTATCACTGAATCAATCTCTCTATAATATCTCCTACTGACACATTTGAAATACATTTGCAAACAATTCTACCAACACATCTACAGGTATTGAATGTAGTTTTTAAAAGGCACTGCTAAGTTTGCAGAACTACTGCTGTTAACGTAATTTAAATAGAAGTCAAGTATCTATGTTGAGAATGATCTCCTCCAACATCTCCCTGTAATATGCAAAATTCACCAACATCACAAAGGGATAAAAGGAAAACCTAAAATAAAATATAAACCAAATGCATATCGAAAGAGAGAAGTATAGGGATTCTGAACAATGTCACTGAGGTAGCGAAGAGCTCTGGGCATTCAGAAAGGATTTTGAAAACATAAATCACTGTAGTTCATTTCCTAATTCTTCCTCTTTCCTCCTCTTCACAAAAGAAGAAGCAGGCCCTTTCATGACTCTGAAAATGGGAAAATCATTATATTTTATTACCAAGCAAGGAGCTCGGCAGGCATCAGTGCCTGTCTGAGTCTGTCAGCCCCGTTCCATGAACCTCAATGCCCATCCTTCCTCAAGTAATGCAGAGGTGCAGGGTTGGACAAGGAAAATCAAGGACTGAGATGGCTAGAAATAGGGTAGGGATGTCAACTATATGCTTCACTGTCAATTTTTCTAAAAGGCTAGAAAACTTAATTATTTGCTTTCTAAACCCTATCAATATACTTCTAGCTTCAATATAACTATATCAAACAGCAGTTTCAAAATGCCTTGATCAAAATATTCCATGACTCCTCCAAATACTCAAAACTGGAAACCTGTCCGAAGATCCACTTTTAAATCCCCAATCTTCATTACAGATGAGGAAATATAAGAAAGTCATTGGGAAAACCAGTTATTCTCCAGACCTTTCTCTAAAACATCAAATCAATTTACATTTATTGAATGCCTGCTACCGATGGGAAAGCAATTTGCCTGAGATTATGCTTCAGTAAATAGGAAACTTTAATGTCTGTTTCTGTGGGAACTGTAAGTATTTGGGAGAGATACTTCCTGTCTGATTCTCCAATTTCAGCACTACGGAGCATATGTGAGACAGGAACCATGACTCCTCTGGAGAAAGGAGGTTTGCTTGAAAATATCAAAATAAGATTTATCTATTAAGGTTTACTTGCCTTCAGAAAATGACCTACTACAAGCACATTCTGACCTACAATAAATGGCATAAATATGTTTAGCTGGTAATATCTATAAGTGAACAGCCTAAAATCAAATCCATGGTACTATAAAAGAACTACTGATGACTAACAAAATTAAGTTATACATTTAAAAGAAACAAAACGTTAGATAGTTAAAAATCAAATTATATAAAGCAACTCAAATGTATAAATTTTTTAACAATCATTTCAAATAAAGCACTTATCAGCATTACTTCCTAAACCATAAAGAAGAAAACTGAAAGGAGAAATACTAGTAGGATAAATAAGAAAGACATCCATAATGCTAATGATTATACCTGCCACGCTGTAAGGCAAGAGGTGCACATCAAATGCCCGCAAGGCTCAATTTTGACGTCTTTGTCATTCTCTGCACAAATCTTACAGAGCTGAAAAGTGGAGCCCATTTCACAATATAATTCATATTGTTCCTGGAATTTGGGGGGGGGGGAAAAAGTAATGTTAATGAAATGAATTGTCAGTATCAAATTTTCCCAAATAAAATGACACACGGTAAATATCTCACAATTGATCTTGTCAGAATTTTGTTACCATTTGAGACATGTTTTGAATTGATAATCACAATTTGGTCTACAAAATCCATTTTAAAAAGGTCTGAACTTTTATCATCTATCTTATATGCTTCTTAATGATTCAGTTATTTAATGTTCCTTTACTGTTCCTTTAGAAAGGGACTTGTTTCAACAGTCACAGTGACTCAAAAGACAAAATCTATGGTTTTAAAATAGGAATATGAAGTGACGTTATCTTTTTTATAAATGCCAGATGCTCCTCTAATTTAACTGTCAAATTGAAACAAATATGATACTTGGATAAACATTAAATCTTATTCCTTCAATATCTTTATAAATCCCAGAATGGAAGAAAAGCAGCAAACATTTACCAAGCTCTTCCTGCACACCAGGCACTGTGGGCCACACTTACTGTTTCACGTAAGTCTCCAAAGCATAAGAAGATATACTGAACTTAACAAAAGTTAAACCTGGGGCTTAATAAGTTTAAATTGTTTGCTTCAAATTCTAAATTAAGTCTCCGATTAAAAAGTGCACACTCTGTCCCTAACAGTGTCAAGAAAACAAATCACTTCAGTAACCAAAAAGCCTTTTATGAAAACTACAATGTTCTTGATTAGATTTTTAGCTTAAAACATTTGACACAGTAAAATTTTCAAAATTCAAATACTGAAAAGATCTTTGTGACGAAGAAGATCCAAACAAATTGGCAAATTCTGGTACTTTTTTTCATGATAAAGATCCATAAGAAAAGATGTTAGGAATACTAAGTAAAGGAATTATGAAACCAAAATTTGGGTAAATAGAGTAACTTTTAGTTCAGTAAGTGACTACAATGTGCCTGGCACTGAATAGGATAAATAAATAACAATATTTAGTCCACAGCCTACTAAAATATATTATAATCCTGGTGAGGAAAAATATGTATACATATACATACATGGATACATATGCATGTACATGCAGGTACACATGTATACACATAAACTGTATCTACTATGCTGTGTGAATATATAAAAATTTGGGGGGGGGAACATAAGGAAAGAAACAAGAGAGAATGCATAAGAATGGAAAAGAAATAAATCTAAAGTAATCCAAAGTAAGTTATAAATTGTCGATGTCCCTGAAATAATAGGTAAGTATTGATATTGGTTATGACTATCCAAAGGACAAATTTGCAACTATAAAAAAATTACATTAAGCTAAAATCACAGATGCAGACTTCATCTGAAAATGTAACCTAAACAGTAAGAATATTTATGAGTAATTTAAATGAATGTTACTACTTCCAAAGATTAATTTTTTTTAAATGGCTTTATAAAGAGAAACTGTCTTTCACGAGTATCCTTTCACACATATTAGAAAATACAGGATCACTACATAACTTTTAAAATGGCAATCATATATTAAATATAAAATGGCAATTATTAAATTTATATGTATAACATGTACATATAAATGTCAATGTGTATGTCTCACATAATCATGTAAAGACCACAGGAACTGAAATCTGGAGAATTATAAGGTAAATCATTATCTATTGTCTTAAAAAAAAAAGCTATAATTCTTTTTTCCCTTATATTTTTATTATTTATTAAACAAGGCATGAACATATCTCAAATAGAAAATATTTTAAAACTAGACTGTATATAAAATAAAATATTCAAGTTCTCCGTCCATCCTCTCCCCTGATTGTGCAATCCCTTTCACCTCCTCAGTTAAATCCTCTTACCAGTTTGGTGTTTTTTTGATCTTTCAAAAAGTAAACTCATATGTTCATATACAGCAATGATTATTTATTTACAGAAGTTGAACATACATAATGTAACTTTACCAAATGAAATGTTATCTACTTCTACTTTATATAAATGAAATTATTTCATAATACAAGATGCTGAAGTTCCCATGTGAGTATGCAGAGCTCCCTCCCTCCTGCTGATGACTTCACACGATACGGTACGCGTATACTATTCTATTTTATTTAACCTGTTGTTAAACTTCTTAGTATTTTGTAATTTTTCACTTTTACAAAAATATTACAGTGAATACCTGTTGTACAGATTTTTGTGTGCATGTTTAAGTGATCTATTATACAATAGATTCTAAAGTGAAGAGATATTTTCACTTAGATTTTTATAATTACTGAATATCACTCTCAAGAAAGGTTTTAACAACTTACATTCCCATCCATAATCTGAGGTTACCAAGAATGGATTTAGAAAAACACTATTGTTATCATCAACAGGTTTCAATTACCCATTTGACTCTAAAAGCTAGGGCATATAATTATTCCAATCTTTTTTGGGTAGCTTTCTAAACTATGACTCTCTCCTTACACCAATCTACCTACTTATGGATTTATTTTATTCCCCCCATATAAATGCCAATACTATATGGCAAGCAAGAATTGCAATAGCATAAATTTGTATCAAAAAATATAAGAAAGTGATATAATTTCTCTTTAACACTCTTAGAATTCCTTAAGTATCTTTTGTATTAAATACCTGTACCTGATTTTAACTACAGTATGAAAGTCTTATTTATTTCAAAGGCATTATAGATACGTATTTAATTATACTTTTCCAGAAAGTATCCTTACCTGTGTAACTTTTATATGATCATGAGGTGTCGGTTCACATAATCCAGTTAAATCAGGATTATAACTCCTCCCATCAGGATAAAGATAACTGAATTTAAACAGAAACCTTATTACCTTAAACATACAAGTTTTCATTGCATGTAAGTATATTTAATCTAATTTTTCTATATTCAAACATACATTTGGATATTTCCTTTTTATGTAACATATCAGTAACATATTATGTCACTATTTCCATAATATGTTGTTTTTAGGACACTTAAAATGTAGAAATTATTTTCATATAAGAAATATATAATGAATACGGCCTATGCCACTAAGCAACCATTTTCAATAAAATATCTAGTCTCTTATATAAGTTAAGAATTTATTTTACTGGTCAATCATGTTCTATTCCAAAATACTTTTTATATATAGCTATTTGCAACAATTACACATCTTTCATCTGAAGCACAGGTAATGTTAACAATATCATTCTACACCATGCTTAATATCACATGGAAAGAAAAATATAATTAAAGACCACAGCTTTTTGTAAGTTATTCCAACACTTCCGTGGTGTTCCTGTTTCTATAGTTTCCATATCTCTTCTGTCATCTTCCACTTACCCTAACATAAACACAGGTGCACATATGTAAACACACAGACACACATGCACATACATTTTTAGAAATTAGATAATGTTACATTTCCATGTTCCATTGACTTAGCACTACAAACACAAAATGGTCTATAGATACAAATTCTATTATCAGGGAAAACTGAAATATGAACTAGAAGTTGTAGTAATAATGCCTTCTTGCTGTGTTAGATCAGAAGTTTCCCTTGTTATTCAAAGCTTCATTAAAAAATAAAATTTACTGTGTTGGCAAATACCTATTTTTGATTTTAAAAAGTGGTAATGTCACTGCTGTGTTTCATCAGTTTATTAAATTATGGTTAATTCTGTTTAATATCTTTCTACACTAGATTTCTTAAATAAACCAATAAGAATATAGTACTGGTCGGGCACGATGGCTCTTGCCTGTAATCCCAGCACTTTGGGAGGCCAAGGCAGACGAATCACTTGAGGTCAGCAGTTCGAAACCAGCCTGAACAACACGGTGAAATACCGCCTCTACTAAAAATCCAAAAACTAGCTGGGCGTGGTGGCATGTGCCTGTAATCCCAGCTACCGGGGAGACTGAGGCAGGAGAATTGCTTGAACCTGGGAGCTGCAGCTTGCCATGAGCCCAAATCACGCCACTGCACTCCAGCCTGGGCAACAGAGCGAGACTCCATCTCAAAAAAAAAAAAAAAAAAAAGACTATAGTATTACAATATGCATATTTTAAAGGGTAAAGCTATAACAAAACTATTCTTTAAAGTAACAAACAATGTTTGTCCTTGAATGAGGAGTCTACAAACATGTTTAAGTGTTAGAATTTACCCAGGAAAACCAGAAAAATGAACTTAAAGGACAAACAATTCTTACATATTAAGGGACAAATAAGTGAGATGATTTTTTTTTATGATTTAGCGAAAGGACTTTACTACATCTGAATATGATACAAATTTAGAATGTCCTCATGGGTGTGTTACAAAATTAAACAAATATTAAATGAGATCATTCAAAGAAGTAACTTTTTGGTACCCTAAAATTGGCCGTTTAAAAAAAATTATATAAAAATGTATGTATCACATTTCAACAATATGAGGAAATTCAAGGAAGAATTCAGAAGTGAAAGATTACAAAAATGATGATTAAGGTACCATAGGAAAGGTTAAAGGTTCTTTTAAACCTATCAGGAGCAACGATGATTTCTGTCCTTAGCATACGCAGGATATACTGCTGATGAGCATTTTTCAATGGGGCTATGTCAACAATATTCGATTAGCTATTAATATAAGGAAATACAATGGACCTGGATGGTAGCTGGATGAGATGATAATCCTGTATTTTTACTGATCTTATGAGAAACCTTATCTAATTAATTTACAAATCCTATTTTATCCTAATATATCATTCAAATTCAAAATCAACTAGCTAAATCCCTCTGGAGATGTGTGTGTGTGTGTGTGAGTGTGTGTGTGTGTGTGTGTGTGTGTGTGTGTGAAATTAAGAGTTATTTTACTCAGGAGTTTAAAACCTTTGCTCAATTGATTATAGTACTAAAATTTGCCGCTTTTTGAATGACTTTTGAAAAATAGACCGAAGGCGTAATTCAAACAAGCTATATCAAATTTTTTCTGTCTACAGATTTGCTCATTCACCCTCTACTTATAAATTCAAACTTTAAAGTACATTTTCTTAAAAAAATCTGAAATCATGGTCAATCAAAATCTATACATAAATCTTTGATGCATTAGAAGAAAGGTGTAAATAACCGAGACAGCAAATTTATGAAAATTGGAAAGAGAAATACACATTTGGTACCATAACTTGCCATACAATTGTTATGTAACTAATTTATTGAAAGGTTGTGTGTGTGTGTGTGTGTGTGTGTGTGTGTGTGTGTGAGTGTGTGTGTTTTATTCCCAGACAGGGTCTTACTCTGATGCCCAGGCTGGAGTGCAGTGGCATAATCACGTCACTGTAGCCTCAACTTTCCCAGGCTCAGGTGATTATCCCACATTAGTCTCCATAGTAGCTGGGACTATGGTCATGAACCACCATGCCCATCTAATTTTTTTGCATTTTTTGAAGAGAAGAGTTTTGCCATGTTGCCCAGACTAGTCTCGAACTTCTAGGCTCAAATAATCCTACAGCCTTAGCCTCCCAAAATGCTGGGATTACAGGCATAAGCCACCACTTCCACCTAAAAGCTCATAGGTTTTTTAAAATGCCTACTTTTTCTTTGTATAAATCTCATGATTTTTTTTTTCTTTTTTGCAATTACTTTGAAAAAGGTGAAACTCAAATCATTTGCTCTTTGTTAACTCTGGTGGACTTTCTCCTGCTAGGTTTCTATCACAATTCATACTGCAGCGATTTGATCACAAGCATCTCTAAATTACCCAGCACGGCAGAGGGGGAAGAAAAGCAGCATGACGAAGAGACGCTGAGAATAAGAACACAAGGAGAGGACGAGGGAATGGCATGATGAATAAAACAAATAAAAAGAACCAGACATATTTTCTATGAAGAGTCCCAACAGATTGACAAAACTTTGTGTGTGGAATGGGTGGGGGAGAATTCATTATTAACCTAAAAAACAAAGGAGAACTTATTTATTTTTAAATTTTAAAAAAGAATAGCTTGAGATAAACTAAACTTAGCTACTAACACCTAGTCCTGGAATATGCATTCATTATTATTGTGTCACAGGCTGTGTCACAGGCCACGGTCACTCGTATTTGGCTCAGAATAAATTTCTTCAAATATTTTAGAGTTTGACTTTTTTGGTTGACAATAATCTGGTGCCAAACATGGAGCCCCAGAAAAAAACTCAGAACCCCAAAAGAGTTGCCCAAAACTGGAGCTAAGTTACCAGCAGGGACCCAATAAAGGAAAGATCTACAGAGAGAAAAGAAAAAGAAGGGGTGGAAGGAGAAACGGATAAGAAAGAGAAAAGAAAATCTGGCACTAACAATCAAAATAAAAAGGTGAAACTAAGTAATCTAAGGGTTATATGAGGAAACAGAAGTAAATTATTCTAAATAATTTTCTCTTAATATATAAACAGTTTTACATCTATTTTAAAACTACCTTTAAGTCTCAACTTCTTATTGTATGAAAGATAAAAATTCACATTGTCATCTGAAGTTGAAATGTATTTGCTGTAACAGTTAGTTTCAAATAATTAGGTTACCTTAAAATGACTATTTAAAGAGATTAACAAAAAAACTAAGGAGCATCCATTATTATGGATTTTATTTTATCTTAAGCAGTCTTAAGATAAGCAGCCTCACTATCCATTCTCTCCACCACAAAGCAATTTTTATTTTTCAAATTCGTGAATCATAAGCACTCTAATTCCCAATTCTTCTACTTACAATCCTTCCCTGCTGCCATCAATCAGGGCTTGAAATAAAGGCTTGTTATGAGGTATGGTCTGTAAGATATTGCCATCCCCCGGTCACATAGCCAATGGCCCACTGTCCCAATCGAGTGCAACTTAACCGGAAAATGTAGCTGCAAAACGTGAGAAAATTACATTTAATTACCTTCAGAATATAAGTCAGTACTAAACAACTTGTTAGCTTTCTTTCAAGCAAAAGAATAAAAAGAATAATTTAGAATGCCTGAGACCTGAATACTCCTCATATTCTATCTTTTAACTTATTCTTAACAACATTGTACTTCTCCATTTATCAATTTGAAGAGAAACACTGATCATTTCTTTTTATTTAAATACTTCCAGATATATATGAGAAAATAAACAAGACTGTAAACTCTAGGGATTTGTTACCATCATTATCAGGTGCTGTGTATAAAAGTGCTGATGGCGTGGAACTGCTGCAAAATAAATCATTGTTGGAATATAAAAATAAATAAGTCGAAATTTAAATTTAATTTGCTTACCTCAGACAAAAACTGAGCCAATTTCTAGGTGTAGAAGTTGACATATTCCTTTGTAATTTAGACATTAAAATTAGTTATTAAATAACTTTTAAAAACTTTTAGGTATTCCAGCCATTCATTCCTAAAGCTCAAAAGTGCAAACTGGGTAAATTCATGGCTGCCGTCTAAGCATTATAAGATACTAACTAACCAAACTTAGTATCTTATAATGGGAAGTTAAGATAATTCAAAAGTATAAATCAAATCAAGTCCCTTGAAACTGATCTCCAACAAAAGGAGACAGCAACTTGGCTTTAAATCCATTATTATCCTTTACTTATTCATTTGTTACCTATATACTTATTTCATATTAGATCATTTCTCTTCAGCCCTCGACACACACACACGCGTGCACACACACACACACACACACACACACACACACACACATAAATAGATCATTTCTCTTTATTTAAGTGTACTGGATTCAGTTTATCAGGATATTCTTCTGGATTCACTACCCATTAAGCAGATCAAAACTAGGCCAACTGAAATCTTTTGGCTATATCTTAACACACTAGTTGCTGTATGTATGCGGCAGATATAAGTATTTCGTAATATACATTAGTTATTGATGGACCAAGTATTATAAATGTAACATTAAAGATACATTGTAACATACATAATGGCTGCAGTCATTGGATTTAATTAACTTGTATGTTTAGTAGTGGAGTGTGATTTCATCTTTTGACAAACTAGGATTTAAAAAAAGAAAGAAGTGATTTTTAAGTATTAAAAACTTTATATTGGTGATACAATCTTTGAAAAGAACTTTTCAAAGAAGTCTAAAAACATAAATCCCTAGAGAGGCTGAAAATAGGATACAACCTGTCAATTACTAGCATTCTTAATCAAAATCAGATAAAATAATGCCACAGAGACTATGGCTGTGATGTTATGAGAAGTGCCAAAAATAATAGAAAGTCACTATAAATTAAAATTCAGAAGCACATTATTACACTGTTACATAAAAAGATTAATATGATAAAATTCCTTCAAATTAAAAGTCAAAAGTTAAATAGAAATCTTAAAAATCTGCATACTATAAATCTCAATAAAATTTATAGAGTATATTAACATGAAGAAAAGAATTACAAATCTGCATTGTTAGTAATTTTAAATGCAATGCCAAATTTATTCTTATACCAAAATCTAGTATATACTGAAACACATACTTGTGAAATTGCTCACGTTTTTAATTAATATCCTCTTCTGTTGCTCTAAACATTGTTTTAGGATGGTGTTTCTAAAACTCATTATTACAGAGAAGGTTCAAGTAACCCATGTAGGTAAGAGATAGAAATACCAGCAATCTGATAAGAACCAAGGGCTTTTTAGAACAATTTCTTTCTCTCGTGCACTTTTTTCCTATTCCATCTAATTTGCTGCTGACACTTTGGTTAGTGGCTACCCCTTCCCAGCCTCAGGTGAATTTCTGCCTTATTTTTAGCACCCTGCTCTCTTAAACAGCATGCTTAATTTAATCAAATTTGGGCTGGGTGTGGTGGCTCATACCTGTAATACCAGCACTTTGGGAGGCTGAGCCAGGTGGATCATTTGAGGCCAGGAGTTCGAGACCAGTGTGGCCAACATGGTGAAATATCATCTCTACTAAAAATAGAAAAAAATTAGCCAGGCATGGTGGTGCATGCCTGTAGTCCCAGCTGGTTGGGAGGCTGAGGCACAAGAATCATTTGAACCCAGGAGGTAGAGCTTGCAGTGAGCCAAGATAGTGCCACTGCACTCCTGCCTGGGAAAACACAGTCAGACACTGTATCAAAAAAACACATATTATATATATATAAAATCAGGCATCTTTCATGTTGATGAGGTGGTCTAGGATTCAAGGCCATTCTTGTCACCTCAAAAGTCACCTAATGAATATTTCACTTAGATTCCCAAATATTATTACCTTAGCCAGGTAACTCATAGTTTGTCAGATGAATCCCCCAATAATAAAGCACAACCTAAGGAGCCAAAATGTCCTTGAAGTAAATCCAATTGTTTTCTATACTATGAAGTCAAAGACATGAAATACTTTGCAAGAGAAAAAAAAATGTTAAACACAGATATTCTCCAAAGCAAATATCTGTTACAATTTTATTCATTAAGAATGTTTTCCTAAACACATCTTAAGTACTCACATCATATTTTACACATTATAATTTGTTATATTCATTTTATCATTAGCTACCTAAATTATGATTTAGAAAAAATCATTACATGGCAAGTTACAAAGAAAAGAAAGATTTTTTTTTTTCTCCCCAGAGGACACTGTTTTAGTTTTTTAAGGTATGATTGATATACAAAAAATTTGTATAAAATATATATATTGTACACATTTGAAGAAAAGTTTACTGGTGGGTCTTATAAATATTCTTATCATAGGGCAGTAAGTTTTTACTAAGTGAACTTTTCCAAATAGTAGTGAGACTGGCTTTTGTTCTCAACACTGTAATTCAGGTTCTCCATGAGGTTGAACAAGAATACAAAACAAAAAATAAAGGCCTCAGTTTCCTCATTATTTTTATGATTGGACAAAATAATTTGTCAAATAACTTACATGTTAAATTTATGTAACTGCATAATTCCAACCACAACACATTTTTCAAATCATACTCCAGGAGCAAGAAAGATACGTTATATAATGTCAATCAAGAGAGTAAAAACTGGAAATACCTGGTCATGAGAGATTTTTGAATGAAACAAAATCATTCATCTAAAGCACTGTCAACATGCCAGCTAACTGATCTGTTCTCATGGTCACTATGAGAATTAACTCTCCTTCATCTAAATAGAAGATTTCAGTGGAAGCCAAACTGTTTTTTAATACTCATCAGCTCCTTTTTCAAAAATACTATATAAATTCTTACAAAGACAAAAAGTTGGACATTTTCATTGCAGGAGAGAAAACAAATCAGCACTATTGGCTTATACTTCAAAAAATTATCTTAAAGTACGAACATTACATACACCATAAATCAAATAAAAATGATACTATAAAAAAAAGACTTAAAAACACCGTCAAATTCATCCCTAAAATGAAATGGTCTCTATAAGAAAATCAGTGCATTGATGAGCAGAGGAATAGCATCTCCTACTAAAGTGTGAGGACTCTGACAAGCAGGTCTCTAGTGTCTCTACTGCTGCAGTCAGCATACTGCCTGCCATAGCACAGACACCTACTATGTGCCTAATGCCTTGTTAGATGAAATACATGGGAAAATGTACTGAACCGTGGAAGAGATGGATTTTCTGGACCCAGATTTGCCATTAATAGAGTGTAATTTCTTGGCCAAGGCCACAGGGGCTGACCAACCTCTCCAAGTCTCATTTAGTTTCATTAGTTGGAAAATAAAATATAAATTCTGAGGCTATAATATGAGGCTTTACGAAAAAAGTTTTCAAGGACATGAAACTGGTTTTGATTATAACAATAGGTTTATAATGGTTATGTAATAAATGTATTTGTTTATAAACTTACTTATATATTTATGTGTTCATGTGCATGCATATGTACTTACATGTTTATCATAGAGCCTAAATGAATGTCTTAAAAATATCCTACAGTAATGAACATAAGACTGTTGTACTTATTTTTTTCTTTGGCACGGTATTCAAGTATTCAAATATAGACATACAATTTTGCACACAAACCCAGATATCATGAAAACGGAAAGGAGACCATCTCCCCCTTTTGCTTTATAAACACTAAGTTTCAGAGCAAACACAATGTATCAGTTTAAAGGATTAGATTAAGAAGCACCATTTGGGTCATTTAGCTTTTCTATCCTCTTCCCAAGCATGCTGTCAGAAGGTGTTGCTGACTGACTTAGGAACAAAGCATGGAGAATTTCTCATCTTTGGATATATCACACGGTGTGACTGCTGAAAGCCTCACCTTCCGGGTTTGGTGCTGTATTTCTGCAGCCGTGCTTTAACTTCATCATACGTGAGGAATGCCATGTAACCTGGATGTGTCACAGCTAAGAAATTCCAATTCCGCAAAATAGAGCCCCAAGGCTAAAAAACAAGTAAATCAAAAGAGATTAGCTAGAGAATATCAAATATGGATTACACACTGACCCATCATTTAATATACTTAACATTATCTTGGATATTTTAAAAGTTCATCTGACCTATGCGGTTTAGGTCAACCTTTGTTACCTAACAGCAGACATGCAAGTCTATTCTTTTTTAGAGAAATATAATTAGGCAGAAAACAGATTTTTCAGGAACAGAATACAAAAAACAAAACAGAAAACCACATAATCTCTTCTCTACACAGCCTATTCTCATGACAGCACTTGGTACCATTTTAAAACATAAATGAAATACTTGTTTTGTTCAAAGCCTTCTAACTTTGAATAAAAGCCAAGGTCCTCATATATGACCTAAAAGGACTTTACAGGGTTTGATCCCCAGCAGTTTCCTTTTTGTCTCCACCTACTGTAACCCTCCCACTTTCTGCCTCTTCAGCCACGCGAGCCTCTCTGCTACTATCTTAAACACAAAAGCCCTCTTCCCCCTCAGAGCCTTTGTATTTGCTGCTACCTTTACTTGAATTTTCTTCCCCCCAAATATCCATCTCATTCCTGTCTCCAAACGTCACTTCCTCAATGAAGCCTTTTTTGACCAGTAAATTTAAAACTGTTACCTCTTGCCATATTCCTCACATCCCTGTATGTCTGTTTTGTTCGCAACTGCTTTATTTTACAGAATAAGAAACCATATCATAGAACTTACGTGACTCGGCAAAGGTTACACATTAACCATAAGCTACATAAGGGCAAGGAACATGCCTGTCTTGCTCACCCATGAGATGCCAGGACCATTGCAGTGTCAGGTAACAGTAATCAGCCAGGGATAGCTGTCACTGAACAGATCCTCTAAACAATGACTTGTGTAAAAGGCTAGTGTTAAAAGCACTGTAGTCACATCTGGCTTAACTTTACATAATTATACAATTAGGAAAAGTCTGGGTTTAAAAGTGAGTTACATAAAAATCCTTTCACAAAAATATTTGGATTGTATCACTGTATCATTCTCTCTTTAATCTGATGAGTTGTCTGCCGAGTTACCAGGGCAAGAGAAGAAAGGCAGCCAGTCATAGACAACTTTACTCAAGGGTGTGGATAAATCATCTCTGCAATTTTTTTTAAAGCTGAAGCTACACTTATTCCGAGGAACTGGCAGCAGACTCTATCTGATGTGCCAGATTATTAAATCTTCTACATAAAAGAAAAAAAAAAGTGTTTTTATGTTGCCAAGTTAAAGTTGTTAAAACAGTCATCTTAAACATGATTACTGGTAAAAACGTCCTGCTTTTGTTTGTTTTGAGACTTGTTCCTCATTATTGTTAAGCAAGTTACAAATTTACAAGGCAGAATTCTTCAAGGATTATATCCCTTGAGATGAGGATAACAAAGAAGGATTTAGTAATAACAAAGTTTTTAAGCCTTTTTCAAAATAACAAGAAAAATCTTCAGGGTATTTCTCCATCACACTAAAATACCTAATTGGGCAAGAAAGGCGCTCTAGAGAATAATATTAAAGGTTCTCTCTATGATATTTGAAAAAAAATGCATGTTCTTAATTTTCTTCCTACGGCATGACTAAAAACTGCATTAAACATTACTTGGAAAATGTCAGCATTTGTTTTAAAAAACTGAACAATAACTGCTATTCTAGACACCAGCTTTTTGTTTTGTTCTACCCATCTACAAAGGGCAAGGATGGAAGAAATATCAAGCAAATATTTGGGTCACTTCCATTAGAGTCTGCACAAACTAGTGGAAGAGTGGATGAAAAAAAATGCTGAACTTTATACAGCACCAATGCACAGATCAAAATACAAGTAAAAAAACTTAAACTGGAGTTTTGAGCCAACTGCTACAGTATTTAGCAACCATTTATTAGCACATAATCCAGAGGGCCAGCTTTTAATTGCAAAAATATTTATGTAACAGAATGAGTCTGTGTATTGTTTTTCTTGTATGAAGCCTACTCAAAACAGAAACACATAGTACGTGCTTTTTCTTTCTAAAGTATTTTGATGACTAGTGGCTTAAAAAAGGTAAAACAAAGTGCTTTGGATGATAATTTTCTTTTCATTTTGTTTTTCAGATTAAAAAATTTTGTTCATATCCAAGAACATAAAATTATCTAGATACTTTTAAATGACTATAGAAATTAATGAAGTGAATAAAGGAGACAAGTACCTCCATTCTCCAAATGCTACTATTTTCAAGAAGAGCCAGTTACTCGCTTACAACTTAAGTTGGAAGAGGGTCCTTGGCTGGTCTGCCTAGACACTATAATTCTTTGCTACAACTGAGGACTTTCCTCTTCTTTTATTTTCCTCACTATTCCACTGATGCTATATAATCCATAGTCACTAGGACATTCTATAAAACACTCCTTCCTTATCCTGCTACCCCCAAATTTAGTGCCCCATTTCTTAGTGACCCCATTTTTTCTAATAGTGTGGATATAGAGGAAAAAGGAAACAGTAGCCCCAGGGAGAAGAAGAGAGAAGGAAAATCCCATAATTCCTTTCTAGGACATTAGCATGTGCTGATTCTAAGTGACTTTAAGAGAAAGCAGAAGGATAAAGAAAAGGAAAGAAGGAAGAAGAGGAAAAGGGGAAGGTGACCACAATAAGATGCCTCCAGTGACTCCCAAGCATTTGTTCAGGTTCTACCTGTGTATGAGAATGAAAGCCAAGAAGAGGAAAACATTTTTACTCTCTTTCATTCCCTTTGCAATTCTCAACTTCATCTCCTGGCCCGTGCTGACTCCTTCTTCAGACCCTTCTGCTAGTTTCTCTACTTCAAACCCTAAATTTTAAAAGTGTACCCTGCTCACTTTCAACATTCTGCTAAATATCCCACTCCCAATAATTTAAAGTCAGAAGAAATCATTGCTAATTAATTACTAATATCACGGCTATAGCAGAATGTATGTTCCTGCAGTCATATAGTATTAACAAAACATATTTTCATATAGAATATATAAATGTAAGGATTTAATATAATACATTTAAGAAAATAATCACTCAAATTTTAAAGTTGTATAAAAATAAAAGATCAGTAAAAGTTAAACCATCTACTTCTCTATACACAGAACCAATTTTATATTTTAAGGCACAAGTATGATTGTATTCAAAGCATTTGACTGATGAGTATAGAAATAAAAGGAACGGTGCCTCTCAGAAATACACAGGGGCTAACAAGAGTTCTTCAGCTCCTTCTGCAATCAGGTTTTTAAAAAGATTAGGCATTCCCTGGCTCTGGTAAGAGTTTCATTTTACTACCTAGAACTTTTCACAGTAGCTTGACTCAAAAATAGCCGTTTCCTTTTCCATCCCAGTGAATGTACATAAGATATACATTCCTTAGAGTATTAAGGTTGACTTGTGCTGTTTTAAAGTAAAATAGCTTATAAGAAAATATGCCCACATATTAAATAGCAGTTTAGGTAAGTGTTTAACCAACATTAAGTTGACCTCACACTTTAAATATATAACTCCAAGGAATTCTAGCATTTAATATCCACACTAAAAAATCATTCAGGCTCACCACAAAAATATACTCACTTCCTAGAATGAGCAGTTAGGTTTAATGTAGGAAGATTACTTTTACTCTTCCTTGACAAGGTGAAGAAGCAAAGCTCTTACTATTTAGAATGTCTTTGTATCATGTTAAATAAACAAGATATACTGTAAAATTATCAAAATCTTTAAAGGAGAGGCTCCATTATAAAATGACCATATAACAATGTTTTTTTCTAAAATATATCTTAAAATCTTCGAAAAACTGTCTAACTATAATATATATATATATATACACACACCCAGGGACAATCATAAAACTTGCAAATTTAAAATAAGCAAAAGCCCACTTTCATCAGTGATTTATCTAGTTGCTTACCCTATATACAAGGTAGAATTATGATTATGAAATTGTAATAAAGTGAAATATATCCTATATGTATTGTCGACAGGAGTTAATCTCTTCTATTAACGGGATTCTTCATAAATTAAAAGGTAATCCTGTGCAATGTGGTTTTATTTACATAAACCAGTCATCCAATCCTTGCTAGCTAGTGCCAAGCAGAATTATAAATCAGAGAAGTAAAATTCATGTAACATGAAAAACATGGAACCAACATTATACTCTAATATTTGTTGAAAGTATGTTTAAAAGAGAATAAATGTTACATCAGATTAAAATAAAAAGTTGTATCAGAATATAAATAAGCCTAATCTGATCAATTTACCTCATTTACCATATAATTTATGTTACTAAATCATAAAAATGTTAAGCAGAAAATTTTTATTATGTGATGACTTGAACTGAATCCCATAGATGATACACATTTTAGTGGCACAGTCAAACTCAAAACACAAATTTCAAGCCTTCATGTTTAAGGTAATTCCATTAAGGCATGCAAAGAAGAAAATGATAGCATCCGTATAATGCTACCTTCTTCTGATTTGCTATGTGAAAACAATTATGGAAGATTAATTTAAAGGAAAAACAATAAACAAAACAAAAACGTTCAGCTTAAAGTTTAGAGAAAATGCGGGAAAAAGTCTAAATTTCTCAAAAGAGAGCTTCATTAATTCTGACATACTATTTTGAACAAATATGACATAGGAACTGATGAAGAATACTTATTGACATTGAAAAATGTTCATTACACATGGTTGAATGAGCAAAGCAATTTATAAAATAAGTATAGGACACAGTTCTCTCCTATACAGAACAGTCTGATATTTCTAAGCTTACTATTTTCCTTTTTACCTAATAAACGCAGGAAAACATTTTAGATCTAGCCGGCAAATGCCAACCTGTAGTTTTTGCATTCTATCAGTCATTGTGCTAAAAGATCAACAAAATAAAGTGAGAAACTAAGTAGAGAGTTTAAAATAACACTCTTTTGGATGGATCTTCTCAAAGCTGATAAGCAGCCACCAGGCTTACAGAATCTGATACTCCAAACTTAAGCCAAATGGCTCACTGTAAACTTTTAGCAATGAC
The DNA here is from genome assembly GCA_036589455.1 of Ateles fusciceps. Taxonomy (NCBI): domain Eukaryota; kingdom Metazoa; phylum Chordata; class Mammalia; order Primates; family Atelidae; genus Ateles; species Ateles fusciceps. Next base: position 3,142,718 of record JAZHEH010001040.1, on the reverse strand, counting down.
CAAACATACCAATAAAATTACAGACTAATAGGAATGACACTATTTTCCATATGTTTGTGTATATATGTGTGTGAGAGAGAGACACAGAAAGAGAGAGACAAAGAGAAAAGACAGGGAGAGAGAGGAAGGGAGGGAAACAAATGAACGGAATGGATAGGCTAAGCAAGTACAAACTTACCTGAAACAGCCTGGTAAAAATATCAAATTCGAAAACTGAAATGTAATCATTGCAAGTTAAATCAATTGTTGATTTTAGAGCCATTGCTTCCAAGCCAGAGCTAATTTGGTGGACTTCATGAAGGCACTGTCTGAATACTTTCCATGGTACAATAGTTCTGTGTAAGGTGGAAAAAAAGGAAAATAATTGAATCAAGTATCATTTAAGAAATACCTCCCTTTGAAGCAGCACAATTCAATAGTAGAATTAATATAATTGTATCTGTACTAACAGACAAATATTTGAGAATATTGTTCCTATTTCAGAACAAATGTAGTGGGTTCTGTTTAATTCAATTAATTTGCATTTGCTAAGAATATGACAAACTTTTAAATTAATTTCTTTTGAGCAGTCCTTGGCTATCAAGATAGCTATAGAAAGATATTTGAAAAAAAAAGTATTAGGTCAAAGTCTTATGTGTCATGACCTCTTCGTGTGTGTAAGCAAGGTTATTTAATAATGAATCAAGATTTACTTCTCATTTTCTATTTTCTTAAAATAATCATAAGATGATGGATTCATATAATAGAAATCCTTTATTCACTGCACACATGAGTAATATGTATCAACCATTTCAAGAGGTTAAGGTAGAAAGCCATCAAGACATTTCTGCCACAATCCTGATGTTTTCTGCAGAGATGAAAAGCGTATGTTATCTAACTTTTCATATTAATACAAAAGAAAAACAATTTTTTAAATCAACCACAATGGTTATATCATGGGAGTTTATTCAACATTTATTCATTCATTTTGACTAAATATCATTCAACAAAATTTTAACATGTAAGGCAGTTACATGATTCAAAAAACTTAGCGCAGAGCACAGAATGGTATCTAGGAAAACATCTCTCAACGTATCCCTTATCTAATCAGTTTCCAACTCACCTACCCTCTTTTCCTCCATGAAAATTAGTGACACCAGGATGCATTTCTTAGTTAACCTTCCTGCTTCAGAATAATGCCCATTTCTTATTTGGCATAAAAAAGAAATCATTCAGTTTTAAAAATTTAAACTACAATTTTCACAACAAATAGCATAAGAGCCATCCCTCTATAAGATAGCATCCTCTTATAAGATAGCAAATATTTAAATCAGGTTTTTCTTTCCCAGTATCTCCGAAATACAAGTCTCAGGCAGAATAAACTAAATTCTGCCTCGCCTCATTCTATATCAATCCTCTCAATAAGATATCATCATAAAGATACAACTTTGATATTAATTCAATAATTTTCTCGAGCAGTGGTTGTCAAACTTCAGCATGCATCCAAATTATCTGAAGGGCTTGTTAACATAGCCTGATCTTCAACCCAATATTGTGAATCAGTAGCATTGGGGTGGGGCCTGGGAATTGACAGCTATACAATGTTCCTTGCTGCTGCTGCTGCTCTCGAGACAACAATTTGAGAGCCTACTACTAAATCTACGAATTGGTAAAACAAGGCATTGTCGGGGAAATACAGCTATAGAAATAAAGATACCATCTCTTTCTTTGAAAAACACACTTTAGGGATAGAAGTAAAACCTGTAACGCTAAAGAATCTAGAGTAGGGTATATAAGGACATGCTAGTTGGGTGATGGATACACAGCAAGAGCTGGAGGAATTCCAGAGGATTCCTCTGTGGAAAGTGGCATAAATCAATGGTGAGACAGGTTGACAACACTATGCTGTATTTACAAGAGAGGTTAGGTTTGAGGTACCATTAAAAGAAGAAAAATATGAGGCTTAATACCTCAAAAAGTTTTTTCTCTATGTATGAAAAAAACAGGAAACCACAGAGAACTGAGGAGAGATACCACATCAGATGCCATTTAGAAGAAACACACGTCAGGCTCTGATTAAGGTTAGCAAAATGCTGCTGTTTTAAAAGAACAAGGAACATGTTTAAGAATATTAGGAAGCTATTGATTTACAATGAAGTATAAATATGCAATTATGTACAGCTTCATTATAATTACCATAAAACTAATGTCTAAGAAGTAAGTTTTTCTTTTCTAAATTAGTTTCAAATACTCAACACACAAAAGGGACATTGATCAAGATACTCAGAGTAAAAAAAATATGATCAGAGAACCACTGACTTAAGAACAGTATAGATTTTATTTTTGTATGATAAAGTTAAAGCATTTTGTTTTGTATATAAAGTATACAACATAAAATGGCCAAACTGTCAATATATGTGTATAACTTATAAAAAGTTTTTTAAAAAGGCCAAATAGACACCTTCCATATCTGTTACTATAAAAATTATTCTAATCTAGCATTTACAGTGAATTCAATTCATAGCTCTTTTGAGTACCCAGTGATATCCCAGAGCAAGTTATACAAGATGTATGAACTTAAAAAATTTTAGTCTAATGTACCCCTTCGTAACAACAATTTACAAAAGGACAAGCTACAATTCCACAGTACTTGTATAAATGAGACTTTGTCAGATTACTTGCGATAAACCTCGAATCCAAACAAGCATTCACTGGAATTTTGATGAGTGGTAGTAATAGGGATCAGGAAGCCAGGGCATTATTTAGTTAACTTTTCATCTACAAATATTTGTACAACAGATACCCGTTCTTTGATTACCTCAGCAAAACACCCATTATGTGTAAGAGGTGGGGATGGGGAGCAGAGGTAAGGGGAAAGGGATTTCATGAATGAAGAACAGAAATAAAGTGCAACAACAAAGTCTTTAAAACAAACAAACAGATTAGATTGTTCTAAACTGTTGCAGTAAGGCTCTAAACCTTAAGACTAAGTGGCTACCACATTCTTTTCTGAGGTGTATGGGAGGAAGGGAACCCAGAGAGCATAAATTTTCACACCTTTATTTACATTTCAGCAACGACAGTGGTGGTTTCTACTACCTCTTCCTTTAGAGATGAAGCAAGTGAGAGAAAATATTAATAGAAAACTGTTTTACAAATCCAGAAATTTCAGTATGCTGGCAGAGACCTGGGAAAAGAAAAGGGGAGAGGGAGAGAGGGGAGAGAGAGAGAGAGAGAGAGAAAGAGACAGAGACAGAGAGAGAAAGAGAGAGTATAAAAGGACCAACTAAACTCCAACCCTTTGACTAATCCAAAAATATTTCGTTATATTCTATTTGACCCTTACAATTATAAACTACTTAGGTTGCAAGCTGAATTGCTTTTAAAATACAATGAACAAGTATAATCAACTGTCAGTCTACAAAGAATAGATTACAAGACCAATGGGTAGCCATGCACCTGTAATAATAATATAATTTCAGGATCTTTTTATTTGAAATAAGAATAAGAACTGCTATTTATTGATGGTTTACTACCACTTATCTACCATACAGAAATGTACTGATGACTCTGCTGAAGTGATAGTTCTGTTCATATAATGTCATAAGAGATAAGACTATGATAAATAAGACTATATTACTGTTATTAGATAATGAGTTCTAGTCTGTCTACGAAAAGCAATAGTAATCCTCTAACAGTCTTGAAAAACAGTATCCTTTCAAAGAAAATGGGATTAATGAGATGCAGAGAAATAAATCTGGAAAGGTGTCAGCTGGTCAGTAACTGACAAATCACTTAATCTTCCAGGCTTGTTTTCCCCTGTGTAAATGTAGAGAAGTGTATTAGATACTCTAATTTGAAAATCCTGTGATTTTAAGAAAAAGAGAATGGAAGACAGAAAGTGTGAGGAAATCGATTTTTTTTTAAAAAAAAGGTAAAACATTTTCACGAAACCACTAGTTCATAAAAGGCTAAAGGGTTTTAGTTTCAACCGACAGGAAAAAAACAAAAAACATTCCATACAACAAAGTGTGAATGTCAATAGAGGCCAGGGTGTTTGCAAACAGGAACTTCTGTATACTATTGGTGTGAATGAGAATTTACACAGCACTTCTAGAAGGCAATCTGGAAACAAATTTCGAAAGTCTATACATTATGACTAAGAACGTCTACTTCTAGGGATTTCACCTAAGGAAATTATGTCCAAAAAATATAGGCAAAGGCTCATCCACAAGTCTTTTAAATGCAGTGTTGCTTATAAGAGCAAAAAAAGAAAGAAAAAGAAAACAAATATGTTCACTAGTAACAATTTTGTGCAAAAAAAAATATGTATTGTCATGGCAAAGTGTCCATGGGACATTACTAAATGGAAATAGTATTTTTAAAATTTTGTCCTTTATGATCCAACGTTAAACTATAATGTCTGGAGGTATCACAAATTTAACTGGATTGTGGAAGGAATTATAAGTGATTTTAAAAATATATTTTCTAAACTTGTTCATGGTTTTTAACTCTTTTTATATGCCTAATATGCTCTAGTGTACTAAAAAAAGATACTAAAATTTAAAATATATATAATCACAGAAGAATCAATGAAAAACACAAAAAAGTACCTGCTTATAACATAGGTTTCTATGTAGAAAACAAAAAACTTTACAGATTAAACTATAGGAAATAAAAAAATTGAACACAGTTGCTGAACACAAGATTCATATAAAATATCACTCGCATTTCTTATATTGGCTATCTATAACTAGAAAATGAAACTTTAAACATTTGATTTTTATAATGCTATCTAAAAATCCCAAATAAATAGAAATAAAGCTAACAATTAATGAGCAAGGCAACTATAAACACACACACACACACACACACACACACACAGAGATAAAAAACATAAATAAAGGTATATAACACTTTAATGGTAGATTCATATTATAAAGATGTCAGTTCTTCCCAAATTGGTCTAAAAGTTTAACAAATAAACAATCCCAGGAGGTGTTTTTATGTAGTAGATATGAAAACTAGTTCTGAACTCTATGGGGAAATGCAAGAGTCAAGAACAAAAAAGGAATTCTTCAGTAAGAACATTAACAAGTAGATACTCTTTATCTTAATCAAGACAATGTGCCATTGGTACAAGGGTAGACAAATAGATGGAACAAAACTAAAATTTTGAAAACAAATGTACCCATATATAAACACTGGATGATATAGTTTGGATATTTGTTCCCCTCAAATCTCATGTTGAAATGTAATCCTCAATTTTGGAGGTGGAGCCCGGTAGGAGGTGATTGGCTCATGGGGGCATATTTCTCATGAATGGTTTACCACCATCATTCTCCTGGGTGCTGTCCTCAAGACAGTGAGTGAGTTCTTACAAGATCTGGTTGTTTAAAAGTGCATGGTACCTCCTCTTGCTCTCTCTTGCTCCTGTTCTCGTCACACGTGACATGCAGGCTCTGATTCACCCTCTGCCATGAGCAAAACTCCCTGAGGCCTGCCTGGAAGCCAAGCAGATGCCAGCGCCATGCCTGTATAGCCTGCATAACCATGAGCCCAATACACCTCTTTTCTCTCTAAATTATAATTGATTTTATACATCCAGTTTCTGTGTTAGGCTGTTCTAGCAGTGCTATAAAGAAATACCTGAGACTGGGTAATTTATAAATAAATAATTGAATGAATAGGTAAACTGTGGTACAGCCATACAATGAAGCAAGGAGAACGACAGCAGTACTGCTACATGCAAGTACAGAGCTGAATTTCCATAAAAGAGAGGAAGAAGCCAGTTTTTCCAAAAGAGTATAATTTGTATGATTTCAACTACGTATGATTTTACAATGCTATGAAGGCAGGCGCTGACTACGTGGGACTTTCTGACGGGCTGAGAGAGGGTATCTTCCAAGATGCAGGTAGTGAATTACTACTATCTTATTTGGGTAGCATTTACATGGATACGTTTACTTCATAAAAATTTCTCACTCTACATGTATAATTTCTGTACTTTTCCCCCATATACCTTAAACTTAATTTATAGATTTAAATTTTTTAAAATATCACACTAAAAAGTCTAAGACTAAAAAGCAGGTATGTGGGAACGAACAAAGTAACTACCATAATACAAACAAGAAAATCAACATGTTTGTCTATTGTTAGTTTGTTTTGTGCTGTGGTGATAGTGGTGGCAGTTGTTTAAAATCCATTGTAGCTCAGATATGTATACTGTCATCCTCAATTTAAACAAAAAGAAAATATGTTCTATATATAGTAGCCCAACTCTATTTTCAATTTTATGTAAATTTTTTCAGAAAATTCACTTTGATCAACTAAGATCTGTTCAATGTCAGTATCTTTATAAAGAGGGCAAGCTTCGTTCAGAAGATAACAGGATATTTGTAATATATTTGATATGTTTTGATTTTATTATGGACAGAAAATATTAGTACTGTGATTTCTAAGTCTGTTGTCATTTTGTATACAGTTATTCCTTAAATCCAATCTTTTATAATGACTCCATTTTTTAAGAATATGAAGATCGATTCTTATCAGGCCATTATTACTCTTGCTGTTCTATCAGTAAGGGAAAAGCAATTCTTTTCCAGCAACCCATAGAAACAGCGTATCAAAACTACTCCGGTCACATAGTGACCATACAGCAAGTCATCTTTGATAGGATGGTAATCATAGTTACCAAGGATATTAATAGTTAGATCAAATGACTCTTCTTCATACTTGAACATTCCTGATATCCGTTTATGATGGATAATTTTTGTCAAAAAGCTCATAACACTTTGTCTATAGTGTAGATAAGCAATACTGTCACTTATTGTTTGTGTGTCGCTTTTCCAGCCGGAAACCTCTGCGATGAGTGGCACCTTTACTCGAGTTTTGCTCAGGCCTGCTGGGCTCATTCCACCAACTCAACCTGGCAGGCTGCGCTCACCTTGCACTACCAGCACAGATCCCATACCTGCCAAGAGTGAGTCAGATGTGGAGCAGCAGGTGGTGCATGAGCAAGCGAGTGCGGAGTCCAACCACTGTGCACAGCCAAGCACACTGGCTGCTGTAGCAGGGTGGGCCGCTCCAGGTACCAGCACAGGCTCCAGCTCTGGGCAAGCCAGTGGCTGGATCTGATGTATGGCAAATAGCTTCCACTGTGGGCACCTATGTCTGGAAGATGGGAATGTGGTGGCACCCAGAAGCTTGGAGACTCCAGAAACTGCAGAGCCCCAAATGGGGTGTCACAGCTCCAGCTTGGCGAGCCTGTAGTTGTGGGCTCCCTAACGGATCACAGCTCTTCTCTCCTTTTCACTGCCTACAATTTGGGGAGGGGTGGGCACGTTTCAGTCCTGTTTTTCTTACTGTTCTTTCAGTCCTGTCATTTGGCTTGCCCGAAGTTCTTGTCCCGTGTCCAGGAAGAATGAGGTACACAAACAACTGGAGGGTGAGAAGGCAGAAAGGAGCTATACTGAGCAGAAGAATAGCACTCAGGAGACCCAGACTGTGTAGCTCCTTTCTGCAGGCAGATCATCCCAAGGAGTCAAAGAGACTCAAATTGGGTAGCTCCTTCCTGCAGCTGGTAGTCTGATGTCTGTGAGAGTCTGACTAGGTCTGGGGTTTTTTATGGGCTCAGAAGGGAGGAAATACATGCTGATTGGTCCATGGGCAGGGCCAGAGGAAGCAACATAAGTTTTCAGTTCCGCTGTGAACTCCACCAGGAACTGACAGCCTAGCCCCCAGGCAGTAGGTTGTTCCTGGCTTGAAGGTGGGGCTTCACTGGGGACCCACCCCTTTCCAGCCATGATTCTGTCTGCCTCCTGCTGCCCCCAATCATGTCATCCACAGGTACCCAGGCTGTTTCTGTGGAGGGTCACCTGCAGGCCCACACAGAGCTGCCCTCAGCCCAACCCCCTAGGCCTCCCTCCAGTGCTCCTTGGCACCCAAAGTCTGGAAAACAGTGAGATGGTGGTGGCTGGCATGTCAGCGCCACCCCCAAGTGTGTGCACACCCAGCTAGGTAACAACAGTGCCTGGGTTCAGCCACAATTTTGCTACCTCCCAGAGCAGGCGCTGGGAGCAGGGGAAAGGCCAGACAGCAGGAGGAGGCACTGCCAGGCCTGCTGGGGTAGGCCATTGAATTAAGGAGCCAGTTTAACTTTCAAGTCTATTATTTAAGAAATACATTTTCTGGCCAGGTGAGGTGGCTCACACCTGTAATCCCAGCACTTTGGGGGGGCCGAAGCAGGTGGATCATGAGGCCAAGAGATCGAGACAACCCTGGCCAACGTGGTGAAACCCCATCTCTACTAAAAATACAAAAATTAGCTGGGCCTGGTGGTGCGTGCCTGCAGTCCCAGCTACTCGGGAGGCTGAGGCAGGAGAATCTCTTGAACCCAGGAGATGGAGGTTGCAGTGAGCGAAGATCATGCCACTGCACTCCAGCCTGGTGACAGTGCAAGACTCTGTCCAAAAACAAAGCAAAACAAAACAAAAGCAAAATAAACAAACAACAACAAAAAATATCCTAACGCTATAGCTGTCATATATTGTGACTCGTCTAATAAATCACAAAGAAAATTGAAAACCTTGTGGAAAGGATTCACCATTCTAATGCCATTAAGAACATTTATGATTCAAGGGAGGAGGTCAAAATATCAACATTAACAGCAGTTTGGAAACAGTGAAGTCCAGACCTCATGGATGACTTTGAGGATTTCCAGACTTCAGTGGAAGAAGTAAATGTAGACGTCGAAATTACTAGAGAATTAGAAGTAGAGACTAAAGATGTGGCTAAATTGATACAAATTCATAAAATTTTAACAGACGAAAAGTTGCTTCTTACAGAAGAGCAAAAAAAGTGCTTTCTTAAGATGTAATTTACTTCTGGTGAAGATGCTTTGAACATTGTTGATATTACAATAAAGGATTTAGAATATTACATACACTTAGTTGATAAAGCCTTGGCAGGGTTTGAGAGGATTGACTCCAATTTTGAATGAAGCTCTACTGTGAGTAAAATACTATCAAACAGCATTGCATGCTACAGATAAATATTTCGTGGAAGTAAGAATCAATTGATGTAGAAAACTTCACTGCTGCCTAATTTTAAGAAATCGCCACAGCTGCCTTAACTTTCAGCAACCACCACCGTGATCAGTCGGGAGCCATGAACATCAAGGCAAAACTCTCAAGCAGCTGAAAGATTACAACTCACTGAAGGCTCATTTGATTGTTAGCATTTTTTAGCAATTTATTTTTTAGTCACGGTACATACATTTTTTAGACATAATGCTACTGCACACCTAACAGACTACAGTATAGTGTAAATAAAACTTCTATATTCACTAGGAAGCCAAAAATAATCTATGTGACTTGCTTTATTACAATACGCACTTCATTGCGATGTATACTTTATAGCGGTGGTATCGAACTAAACCCACAATATCTCTAAGGTATGCTATACTAGTAAATTAACTTACCATTTGTGACATTATGTAATTTTCTAATGGTACAGAACTGATTTTAAGTATTTATCTTCTTTTTATACCTTGTCTTCCCCAAACTGAATACTTCTTATAGTAGAAAATTATAATTGGCACCTTAGCTAGTTTTGTATCTTGTTACATGATGAACAAGATAGGCCTCCAATAAATAGGTAAGTTTTAATTTTGCTTATTGACATAAAGATAACTGAATTTTTTTTAACGGGCAACAAAGGGAGGTAACTAGGAGAAATATTAGCTAGTAATACTTTGAATCCTACTTTAGTTCTTTTTTCTTTCTAGAGTACCTGCTAGAAATTTTCATTGTAAAAACTCTTAATTTCTACTGTTTACCCCCTCCTTTAATTAAATATAATTAACTTGTTTTTTTCTTTACCTAGAGGGAAAACTGATCTAGTTAATGTGCTAAAAGAATACATATCTCACCCAGTGGAAAGGTAAAGAAAGTATTTTTCTTTGTTTCTTATTAAAAGTTAAAGGAAAAAAACAGGAGACTAAAGAAGGTCCTTATCGCTTTTGCAAGAAATCAGTCATAGAGGCAATACATTGAGCTATAAATAGATAATTTTCCCCCCTATGGTAACTAAACCAGTTTCTTATATTTAGTTCTACTTTTATCTTGGGATACACATAAAGTAAGTTTTAAATTTTTTCATATTTTTTTTTTTTTGCTTTTAGACTGCTAAGGAGTATGAAACCTCCATCATACAAAGTCAAATGTAAATTTCATTATTTAGAGAATTAATAATGAACAAATATACTGGTAGTATTTGGAGCAATATTAAACGTTTAAATTGGTTAATTACTCCACAACATAGAATGTTTATTATGTGCTAGACAGAGTTTTATGTGCTTTACAGGTAAGGTTTAGCTATTTTAAGCCTTCATAACAACCACAGATGCAGGTATTACTAGTGTCATCCACATTTTATAAATGAAGAAAAAGATGCACAGAAAAAACAAGTAGATTCCCCAAAGTCACAGAGCGTGTAAATGTTGCAGTCAGAACCTGTCCACAGACAGATAATCTGACTCCAGAGCCTGCATGCCTAACCCTAAGTATATTGTCTCCCAATCAATCAAGCAAGCAGGCTTCATCTCACACATACACATGCTCATGCACATTCCTCCACTTCTCAATTCATCTGAACTAAATGTGCAATGGTTCCTGAAAGCCTATATATAAAACACTGTGCTGAGCTACTTTAGAAATACAAAGATGAATAAATAAGCCTGATTTAATGGGGCATAGAGTCTAGGGGGAAGTATGACAACTAGACAAATAATCGTAATAAAACCGTAAAAACACTAAATGCAGAAGATAAGCCAGAGCTTAGGGAAGTTTAAGAAGAGATCTAGTAATAACACTAATGGGAAAAATCATGAGCATGATTATTTTTAAGGTATCAGTAAGAATTTTTATGCCAGAGATTGTAAAAATCTTCAAATAAAAAGGAGCAATAATAAGAAACCTGTAACTGCTGATGTGTCAGGAAAGAGCCAAATAAGCCAACTTGACTCAAGAACAGAACAGAAGTAAAGGAAGAGAGAGATTAAATGGTAGGAGAGTTGCATCCTATATTCACACATTCAACCAACAACTCCTGAATGTCTACAATGTATACAGTACCTAAAGGACTCATTCAATACCCATTTAGAGAATAGCTTAAGATTCTATTGAAAATGAAGCTAACACATGTGAAAGCACTCAACACAAAGTCTGACATACAATAATTCTAATAAGTGTGTGTTTTCACTAACTTTTGCATAGAAAGTCATAGAAGAGTCTTGCAATCGAGCAAGAAAGACCCACATAGTAAACACATTCTACGATGTAAATGTGTCTAAAATACAACAGCAACCAAAGCATAGAGTAATTAACATAGATCACGTGGAAGGGTATGTATGAATGAGAAAAAAAATCAGAAAAGTGAACTTAAAGAAAGGTATCAAAATTCTAGGACAGACGAAAAGAAAGAGGGAAGAGAGGCATCTAAGGAATAGAAATGTAGGAACTGATTATTTAAAAAGAGGTCAATTTGTATGTAATGAAGTCAGTGCATATTGAGAAGACAGACATCATTCATCCATGCAATTATTCATGTAATTTGTTAACAATTATTAGTGCCTAAACATTCCAGGAAATGTGTCAGCCTCAAAAACACAAAAATAAGACGCAGTCTCCGCCCCTAAAGAAACTTATTAGTTTGTTGGAAACCTCTCAATTGAGAAATGGGAACATGTCAGCAGTTCACTGTAATCTATTACGACAGATGTGAGCTCAGGTACCTGGCAGCACAGGGTAGGGATATCCATCAGGGTACTAAAGTAAAGCTTCCAAAGTGGCAACACGGGGTCAAGCATGGGTGACTGGCTATCCAAGCAATGAATGCAACATAAAAAAACAAAGACAACGAGGAGTAAAAAATGAGACGTACTTTAGGAAATATGAATAATTTGATGAGTTAAGTATACACAAATCATAAGCAGAAACAAAACGTGAAGCCAGAAAAAAAAACACTTTATAAAGCTTATGATGTTAATGTGATTTTAGATTTTAACCTAGAATTAATATTCATGGAAACACTTCAAGTGAAGACTGGAATGATTAGCTCTGCTTTTTAGAGACCTCACTGGTCTCCTAAGAACAATTGGATGGGTTGTTACTGGAGATAAGAAGACCTATCAGAAGGTTGTTGGGGTAATGCAGAGTATGAATTTAAATCTGAAGATAACTTAAACTAAATTAAGTATGAGGATGAGAGGATACATAAGAGGACTCAAGAGTTAGAATCTATGTTTCTAATTTAATTACAATTTGTTTGGAAATACATGTCTATGTCTTCTCAATGTTGGTTTTTGCTTTTGTTTTTCAAGACGGTAGATTGGAGGCAGTGTTAGCATGCCTCTCCCACTTCGAAGGACAGAATAATGTGCAGAGATTCACACTGTGATTTTTTTTTTTTTTCAAAGAACCAACACAGGAACTTAGGAAAACAGAGTCCACAGACCCTTTGAAAAAACTGGCAGGCTACTATGTGAGAAAGGTAAAAAACTGTAGGTCCTCAGAGTGTGAGGGGCGAGAGCCTGCCTCCAGGTACACATCCCCTCCAAGGAATCTAAAAATCCAGGCCACTGGAGAAGCCCTTTACCCTTCCAAGGAGGAAGAGCCATGAAGGTTTTCCCCAGTCTCCAGCATGAACCGAGGGTAGCTATTCCTTACTATATCTCACAGGGACCCTCTGTAAGTCAGCCAATGAGCTCAGGGAAAGAACACAGGGTGAAAGACGCTCCCAAATGAATTTTGTAATATAATCTTAAGTAGAACAAATTCCCTTGAACAGAATGGGGGAGGAAGGAGCTGCGGGAAACGAGAAGTGTGCTACAGACAGGAGTGTAGGAGCTAAGGGCCTGGCCTTGTGGGCAGACAAAGAGGGGCTTGGCTTGAAAGCCATGGCAGCTATCTATGTGGAAAAGCTTATGGCCTGGGGCAGGTCTGAGTTCTGTGTACAGGCTGCCTGGATCTAAATCAAGCATTGTTAGCAGAGCGCTGTGGGAGTGATATCAGCCTCCCCAACTGCATGAGAGCTAGGTGAGGTTTATTGCCACGCAATAACAATAACAAGCAGTGGACTGAATCAGTAATTTAAAAAATACAAACAAAAAAATCCAGGACAAGATAGATTCACAGCTAAATTCTACCAGACATTCAAAGACAAATTGATACTAATCCTACTGAAACTATTCGAACCGATAGAGAAAGAGGGAATCTTCCCCAAATCATTCTATGAAGCCACTATATCATCCTAATATCAAAACCAGGAAAAGACATAACAACAGCAACCAAAAAAACTACAGACCAGTATCTCTGATGAACATACATGCAAAAATCCTCAACTAAATGCTAGCTAACTAATCCAACAGCGTAACAAAAAGTAACACATCACAATTAACTGGGTTTCTTCCTAGAGATACAAGGACAGTTTAACATATGCAAGTTAATAAATGTGACACATCACATATAGAGATTTTTTAAAAAAATATGATCATCTCAATAGACCCAGAAAAAGCATTTGATAACATTCAGTATCCCTTTATATCAGCAAAATAGGCATAGAAGAGATTTACGTTAAAGTAATAAAAGCCATATAGGGTAAACCTATAGACAATATCATACTGAATGGCAAAAAGTTGAAAGCATTCCCCTTGAGAATTGGAACCAGACAAAGATGCCCACTTTCACCACTTTTACTCAACACAGTACTAGAAGTTACAGCCAGAGCAAGCAGATAAAAGAAAGAAATAAGTGACATCCAAATTGGAAAAGAGGAAGTCAAACTGTCGTTGTTCACTGATTATATGATCCTATACCCAGAAAAGCCTAAAGACTCATCCAAAAAGCTCCTAGATCTTATAAATGAAGTCAGTAAAGTCTCAAGACACAAAATCAATGTACACAAATCAGTAACACTGCTACACACCAACAAAATCAAGCTGAGAATCAAACCAAGAACTCAATCCCCTTTACAACAGCTGAAAAAAAAATACAATACTTAGAAATATACTTAACCAAGGGGGTGAAAGATCTCTAAAAGGAAAACTACAAAACATTGAAACACAGAAATTACAGATGGCACAACCAATGGAAACACATCTACTGCTCATGGGTGGGAAGAATGAAATGACCACACCACTCAAATCAATCTACAGAATCAATGCAATTCCTATCAAAATACCATCAATATTCTTCACAGAACTAGAAAAAGCAATCCTAAGATTCACATGGAAGCAAAAAAGAGACCATAACCAAAGCAATACTAAGCAAAAAGAACAAATCTGGAGGCATCACACTACCTGACCTCAAATTACAACACAAGGCTATAGTTACCAAAGCAGCATGGTACTGGTATAATAACAGCCACACAGACCAATGGAACAGAATAGAGAACCCACAAGTAAAGCCAAATACTTACAGTCAACTGATCTTTGACAAAGCATACAAAAACATAAATTTGGAAAAGGATACCCTATTCAATAAACTGTGCTGGAAAAACTGGCAAGCCACATGCAGAAGAATGAAACTGGATCCCCATCTCTCACCTTATTAAAAAATCAACTCAAGATGGATCAAAAACTGAAATCGAAGACCTGAAACCATAAAAATCCTACAAGATAGTATCAAATAAACTCTTCTGGACATTAGTTTAGACACAGAATTCATGGCTAAGACGCCAAAAGCAAATACAATAAAAACAAAAATAAATAAATGGGACCTAATTAAACCAAAAAGCTTCTGCACAGCAAAAGAAACAATCAATGGAGTAAACAGACAACTCAGAGTTGGGGGAACATATTCACAGACTATGCATCTGACAACGGACTAGTATCTAGAATCTACAAGGACCTCAAACAACTCAGCAAGAAGAAAACAAAAATCCCATCAAAAAGTAGGCAAAGGACATGAATAGACATTTCTCAAAAGACAATATACAAACAGCCAACAAACATATGAAAAAATGCTCAACATCAGTAATCACTGGGGAAATGGAAATGAAAACCACAATGACATACCACCTTACTCCTGTAAGTATGACCATAATTTTAAAAAACAGATGTTGTTAAACGTCTTAAAGAATGATAGATGTTGATGTGGATGTTGTGAAAAGGGAATACTTTTACATTGTTGGTGGTAGTGTAAATCAGTACAACCACTATGAAGAACAGTATGGAGATGCCTTAAAGAACTAAAAGTAGAACTACCATTCAATCCAGCAGTCCACTGCCTGATATCTGCTCAAAGGAAAAGAAGTCATTATATGAAAAAGACATACACGCACATGCTTGTTTATAGCAGCACAACTTGTAATTGCAACGATACTGGACGAACCTAAGTGCACATCAACTGACAAGTGGATAAGAAAATATGGTATATACATACCATGGACTATTACTCTGCCAGAAGAAGGAATGAAATAATGCCTTTTGTAGCAACTTGGATGGAGCTAGAGAACATTATTCTAAATGAAGTAACTCAGAAATGGAAAACCAAATAACGAATGTTCTCACTTAAAAGTGGGAGCCAAGCTATGAGCACACAAAGGCATAAGAATGATATAATGGACTTTGGGGTCATGGTGGGGAAGGGTAAGAGAGGGCTAAGTGATGAAAGACTACATATTAGGTACAGTGTACACTGCTCAGGTGATCAGGGCACTAAAATCTTAGAAGTCACCACTTTAATCAATCAATCACTTTCTTAATGTCAAAAAGTACTTCATGAGCTGCTCCCTGACTTGCTGAGAAAAATAACTGCCACCCAGAGTTTAATCACATTAATGTTTTTCTTCTTTTAGCAGCTAGTAATATATTTTTTGAGCTTCATGCTTAAAGTTTCTAGATTATAAGCTATTATTCCACAGTGAGGATTCAGTTTAGTATTGTCTCATTTTGCTGAACATACTTAGACATATTTATTCAATAATGTCACTTTTCTTTTCCTACAGATTTCTATCTCCTGGTCAACAAAGTATGAAAGCAAAAGCATGACTGCACTGTTAAAATATTATATTAGTTTGCATACAAATTGACCTTAAATGAATATCCCAACAAGTTTGCCATGATACATGTTGTGTTACTGTCCTCTTGGGCCACAAGGCAGGCAGTGCCTCTTCGCTGCTGGGTTTGGGCCCTGAGCAGAGAGGGTAGCAGTACCATGTCTTCAAAAACAAAACAAAACAAAACAAAAAACAGTGCTGTAGTTTGAATGCTCCTTCCAAAACTCATGTCAAAATTAATTGTCATTGTGACTGTATTAAGAAGTGGAATATTTAAAAGGTGGTTAGATTATGAGGGCTTTGCCCTCATGAATGGATTAATGGTTCTGTTTTAGGAAACAATGCTGTTTTCAAGTTTAAAGGCACTGGTTAGGCTAAATGAAAGCATTCTCACATGGCCTCAATGAACAGTGAGATAAATGACAGGCATACTCCCACAGGAGAACTAAGTTTTGGGAAAATACAAACAGTATTAGAGCATAATGGAAAAAAAAAAAAGAATTCAACCTTTTGAAAGGATATATTCATGCACATGTTAATTCACTCAATAAAATATTATGGAACCACAAGGTGAAAACCTAGGAAGAATAAAAAGATACTTCTCCAATTATCTAATAAAAGAATCATTAATTTGGATGACTATGGTAATACATATAAGTTCCAAAAGGAGCATGAAATTTGGCACTCATCCACAAATTAAAAGTGTTAAAGAAAAATTAAGCAGCTTTCTTAATTCAGTAAAAATAGGAGACAACGGTGAAAAGACTTGGGAGGTAGGGAAAGTATGTAATCACTATTTCAAGAATCCCTCATTTGATGTAGTAGTGATTTCACTCATGTAGCAGTTGAAAAGAAATTTCACCCCCTTGATGTCTGTGGTTATAAATAAAGGGAAATAAAGGTGTATCAAATCCGTAATTTTCTGTGGCTTGAGGTGCCAGCAATGTAAACTCCTCTTAAAAAAACATGAGCAATCTTTCCATTTTTTATTGACCTTATGACAAGTAAACAATTTTATAACTCATCAGAATTTTCCGTTTTCAAAAAGAAATACCGCAATGAATTTGTCCTATATATTCTCTTAAAACTTTAAGAAAAAGTTTATTTTGAAGGTTACCGACTGTTTGCTAAGCTTACAATGTTAATACATGAACTGCAACTACAGGAAACCCTCTCAGTTCCTACACCCTGAACTTAGCAGGACCGTTATGCCTCTTACAATTAATAAATATTTAATTAGTATACTCTTAGCTGTGTTAGTCTAATTCAGATAAGGATAAACGTTTTTCTAAAATTCTTCATTTCTCCACGAATATAGGAACATCTTAAATAACCAGATTGCTATAACACAGAATTTCCATGTTAATGGCAAAATGGCATTTTCTCCTTTAGTGCCTAAAAATAATTCAGAATACATTTTATTATAATGTGGGAAATAGGCTTTAATATTTTGGAAGCAAAAAAAACTATGTGCTTAATGAAATGTACATTACTCTATGTAGGTACACTCCAATCTTGGTGGTGGCTATAGTAAACACAGCACTTTGTAAAGAAAATCAACAGCAACAACAAAGGAAAACCAATATTGCGGTTCACTATATCAAAGTACTAAAAAAAAAGCATACACTAACAATGTTTGTGTCTAATTTCATCAGTTAAAGGACAAATACAGACCTCTGATACAAGATTAAAACAATAATCTATGTAAGCAATCACACTTCCTCCTTACTACTCAGCCAGGGCTTTGCCTACGCTCTAGGACATTCTGAGTCTGAGGACTCTCATTAAAGGTGATCCTTAAAAGGTTACTGAGGAAACCACTTGCCTCCGGATGCTCATTCTTGATCATTATACTAAGAAATTTATGACAAAGTTTCCAACTTTTATATAAATTATGCTGATTTTAGACATTCCATTCCATTATTTATCAAGCCTACCAGAATCTGTGTCTCTGTAGGACATACCAAAAGAAAACTTTAGCTACTTTGCAACATGCGACACCTTTGTGATAATGTTATCCTTGTATCTTGTTCACACAAAATCTCTGTGCAGTAAAACAAAGAAAGGCTGGATCAGGGTGCCAGTGCATTCTCTCACCTTGATTTCAGATCTTAACCAAGCTTAACATACCACCTCCTCCAGGAAGAAGTCCCTGGTCGCTGTGATCCTCAAGCAACTATTCCCCCTCTAAATTGTCAGAGAAATTAACTTACGCCATTTTTTAATGTCTCTATTCCCTCTACCTTTTATTTTGTATGTTAAGTATATATTAAATTATAAGAAGTTATCAGCTTCTCATGTATAAAGACTGTTACATGCCTTTGCTTCTCAGAACAAACTCAATGAATGCTCATGAAATAACACTGTATAATATTTACTTAATGGTTTAAACACCATTGCATTATTGAGGCATACCTTTGGTGGCTACAACAGAAAAATGACCAATCAATCAAAATGTTTATCAATAAAAATGAAATACATTCACAAAATACTCAAGTGAAATATATACCATATGCAACTGAAGGGAGGACACAGTAATCCTTGAAAGACAGATCCACAACTATAAAAATGATTTTTACTTACTTGTCTCCAAAAAACTTTCTCCAGAATTCAGCAGCATCTGCTTTTGTGATACGAAAGTTATCTCCCTGGAATTGACCATTGGGAAAGATTGCTTTGATTTCTGCCAGCATGTGACTGAAGATAAGGGACAGTTTTGTGAGATTTCGTCTGTAGGCACAAGGGGGAAAAAATGAAGATAAGAAATAAATACCTATATGCATAAAATTTTTATGGGAATATATGTTAAAACAAATAACATTATGTATCTATCAACATATGTCTTGGTGGTTGATTATGAATCTCAACTGGATGTTGCCCTGAAAAGCAATGTTTATGAAAACACTCTACATTTAAATTCCTAACAAGCTGTCAATTTATTAGTCATCCATGTATTCATTTAACATAAACACAAATAAGATAAATTACATGATTTCACTGAGCTCACAGATTAATGGAAGAGATGAACACTTAAATATCATAATCAAATATAAATGGTAAACATAATAGACAGAGTGACTATTTCTACCTGGGGGAGTAAGGAAAGGTTTGCCATTAAAGGAGAATCTAAGAAGAAAACTCACTGTTTGACAGATAAAAGACCTGGAGTGGAGAGAAAGGGAGGATGGAGAGGGAAGTAAAAGGTGTTTCAGGCGGTAGAAACAGCATGTACGAAAGTATTAATATATGCATAAAATGAAAAAGAGTTTGTATTATATCATTTTTGGCATGGTTAAAGCAGAGCAGAGGATAACCAGAGAAAATAACATGAGACAGAGTAAGAAAGTTTGGTTGGGACATGACATAAAGAAGCATCTGAATCAATGCACAGTTTTTGTTAAACATACTTGCCACTCCTACCTAAATATCAGATTCTCTGAGGATGGGTTCTAGATATGTGCATATTTTAGAAGCCCCCTAGGGCAATTCTTATGTGCTCTCCTCATTAAAAGGTACTGTTATAAGAAATGGAGAATCAGGCCGGATGCAGTGGCTCACCTCTGTAATCCTAACACTTTGGGAGGCTGAGGCAGCCGGATGGCTTGAGCCCAGAGTTCGAGACCAGCTTGGGCAACATGGCAAGACCTCATCTCTACAAAAATACAAAAAATTAGCAGGCCATGGTGGTGCATGCCTATAGCCCCAGTTACTCAGGTGGCTCATGTGCTCTCGTGAGCTGGGAGGCAGAGGCTGCAGTGAGCCAGGATCACACCACCGCACTCTAGCATAAGTAACAGAGTGAGACAATGTCTCAAAAAACAAAAACAAAAAAAAAAAAGAAAAAGAAATAAATGGAAAGTCAAATGGACTAATGGATTCAGAATTCTGAAGATTTCATGAAGTCTGTTTTAGAAGGAAAAAATTGCGGTAGTATGACAAAATGGTTTAGAATAGAGATGCACATGTCACCGCTATTCTAATTTCCATGTTAAGTTCTGGGGATTCTGACAAGATTTAAAACATGCTTCATACTACAAAATAATACTATCAATCACCTGTAATGCTTGCTAACATTTCTTAAATTTACAACATTACATCAATTGGCAGAAAACTACTAGTGCTAGATAGCAAAGAAGCAATTAAAATACAAAATACTAAATAACTTCCCAGTTTTTAACAAACCTTATTTCTTTGGATTCCCTTTACCTCAGCATGACCAGAAATCAATAGGTACATTCTGCATATGTTTTCAGGTTGAAGCTTCAGCTATTATGCATGTGTATGTGCACCTGTGTGTGTGTGCATGTGTGTGTTGGGAGGTGGGTGGAGGCAAGTGCTTTAGGACTCAATAAAAATATGGAGGAAAATTAACATAGAGAAAGTGATCAAATTTGCAACATATAAAACCATATAAGGTATCAACAGACCTTTGCTATTGAAATTTGTGTTTCTCTGCTCCATATTTACTCATGTATCTATGTCTAATAACTGTCAAATAATAAAAACTCATGTTTGTTAACAAAGAGATCACGTAATATGCACCTAACAATAAAATCATTGGGTGTCACTCTTCCTAAAACATTTACAAAATAAACACATAACTTCCTGCATGATATGAATGTGGAATAAAGATACTCATGATAAAAAGTGGGAAAAGTAGTAAGAAGAATACAATAAGGTATTCTATAAAATCAATAAATTCATCTTACTTAAAAAAGTAAAAAAAGAAATCACCTTTCTATAACTTTTATTAACTACGAAAAGCTTTGTGATGAAAAAGGGTGAGTCATAACATAGGCCTCATTTTAATGCTTGACCTGTACCCATAAACAAGCTGCAAAATTCAGTATAATATACATAAATGTTATATCATTTTCTTAGGTTCAGCCACTTTTGCACAACTCAACCTAATCCAAGTGTAAAACTTCTGTTACTCAGTTGAATCTTTAATATCGATATGATTTTTTCATTTATGTTAAGATAGCCTCAATTTAGATGATGGTAGATATAAGATATTCAATTTTAAAAAACTAAAAAAAAACTGTTTTACTATACCAAAGGAAAGACTTGTGACTAATACAAACTACAATTGACTTTTAAGATTTGAGTTTAAGGAAAGCATAAAGTCACCTTAGGAAATCTGCAATGAATTTATTTCTATAATTGCGCTACAAGATTTAATTTTTACCAAACTTCCAATTGATACATACAAAAGAAAAAAGAAAAATCAAGATGGCTATAATTAGGGTAAACCAACTGTTCTTTATTTTCTGAATTGGCTGTACTCCATCCCCTTGTTTCTTTGTTCTTTAATCATATCCAAATGTTTTTGTATTTTTTTTTTATTTATTAGATCTAAAGTCTGAAATAGAATGCCAGTGATTACCCATTCTGTGTGTCTGATCCACTGGCTATGTAGACACAAAACTTTAAGAGAAACATGGTAACATTTTTTAGTCTAGGAGCTCTAATAATCACCAGTACCTATACGAATATTCATTTTGATTACAAAATGTGTATATAGTTCCATTTTCTTGCGTTTGCAAATGGATCACCACAATTTTATTTGACATTTTACACAAACTAAAGCAATGAAAAAATACATTTTGCCTTTAGTCTTGAAAGAAACTCAAGCTTATATTGTTAAAAATAGTTGAATATATATATGCATATATATACGCACATTTCAGAATATATATATTTACTTTATACTACAGACTCACACACATCTCATTTTTTGTAAATAATCATCTTAGAAATCCATTACTTAACATATTTATAGAGGTTGCACTCTACACCAAGGTATGAAAAGAACTGACAAACTCATTCTGTTGGAAGTTAAAAGGAAAAAAAAAAGAACTGAAAACTAATTCTGGTATCTAATGTCATTTAAATTTGTTATCATAGCAATATATTTTATTTTTTATATGACACTGTGATTTCTTTTTGTTTACTATGTTTTGCTATGCAGTATGTGCTTTCTTTACTACCCATAACACTCTGCATCCTTTGATACCCTTTTCTTCACCCGAGATGGAGTTTCGCTCTTGTTGCCCAGGCTGGAGTGCAATGGCATGATCTCGGCTCACTGCAACTTCTGCCTTCCAGGTTCTGGCAATCCTCCCGCCTCAACCTCCCAAGTAGCTGGGATTATAGGCATGCACCACCACACCTGGTTAATTTTGGATTTTTAGTAGAAACAGGATTTCACCATGTTAATCAGGCTGGTCTCAAACTCCTGTCTGACCTCAGGTGATCTACCCATCTCAGCCTCCTAAAGTGCTGGGATTCCACGTGTGAGCCACTGGGCCCTGCCTGATATCCATCTTTTTTTAAATAACTTTCAATTTTGAAAATAAAACAATCCAAGAATACAATCATCTCTAACCATCTAGACATAGGGAGAAGACAAGCAAAAATTATACATCTTTGTAGATGGAATTTTTCATTATGTAATTTTTTTCATAGTTAGCCAATTTTCCCTAAGCCCATCTGATTTCCCATCATCATAAGACCTAAAATGATGACTGCTTAATAAAGAATCTGATACTTAGTAAGAACCTATTCCTGACACTAAAACCCAAACAATCCCCAAACAACTAAATAAAAATTTATCCAGAAAAAAAAGACTCAATCATCTTATAAATGTAATTTTAATTAATTTTACATAGAATTTTCAATTTTCAGTTCTTTCACTTATACGAGAAGCTACTTATTTCCACATGTATTCCATTAACCATCACGTTTATTCATTTGCTTTGCATGGATTTTATAATAAATAATTTTAGAATAAAAGTATTTTAAAATACCAGATAATCAAAAGTAGTTGTCAACACCAGCCAAACTGCCAAAGATGTTAACATTAGAAGAACCTTGAAGAAGAAAGAGGGAGGGAGGAGAAAAAACTAAGGAGGGAGAGAGAGCTATATTAAAAAAAAGAGAGAGAGAAAGAAATGTGAAATGCATCTACAATGTCATCACCTAGGCAACAAGGTACCTGTTTCATCCTTGATTCTGTCACCTATATCATATTTCTTTAAAATGGTATGAGTCAATTTCTCTAAATGTCAAGTTACACTGTGGGGGATTCAACTAGAATGTGGATTTGAACTAGAGTGAATTAGCATGCTGACTCTGTTGGAATGATGGAGCTTCACTGTTCATAAACAAGTCTTAATAGTTTAAGGTTGCTGCAACATCACATAAGCACAAAGAAGTACATAAGGCTTGATGGAGGATGGCACAATGCTACCCTTAATGAATTTACCATATAGTATGAAACAAAAGGACATGAAGAGATCATCCTAATACAATATAGTAGGTGTAATCTGCTCTACTTATAACCATCTTGACTTGATGAATTAAATTCATAAAACAAATAGAAAATATATCAAGATTTGATTAGTAGCCTCCACTAAATTCAGGAGTCATACAAAGAATGTAATCTAATTAGATTGGATGTAGTCCTTGAGTTTTTCTATTCAAGAAACAGCTGTGTTATAAATCAAGGAGGAAATAAAAAGCTTTAAATGCTGAACTAGTGAAAACTTTAAATGAATATTTTCAGTGAGGTGCAAAGTCTGTAAGAATGTGCTGTTTTTGGTAGAAGAAATGAGAGGTGATATTTTTACCCAAAAATTATTAGTAATTCAATTCTCACATTTAAAAGCAAGAACATGCTCTTCTTAATTTTTACAAGGTGAAACAAACTCAACATAAAAAGAAAGGCGGAACATAAAAAATATAAACAGTGGTGCTTAAAATGAGACTCACATGCAGCTAAAGAGCAATTTCCACTGTATTTCTGATGTACTGCCCTCCAAAATGGGTTTAGAGACTTACTTCACACTGTTTCTGACCTTGGGAATGTTGTGATTTCTAAGTGAGGAGACTAGGCTGATGTAAGCCTTGCCTTTCATTTCTCCCTCATGAGAATAGATACCATTATTAAGATGGGTCCTGAGAGTCTTAAATACAACTGGATCCTTACCCATTCCCCCTGCCCAAATGCTTTAAAGTTTTAAATGTATCTAAGGGGAGTACACAACAGACATTAGAAGTTCAAATACCAATAAAGACTGAGTCTACCCAAAGTCATAAAGAAAGTTAGCAGTGCACCTAGAAACAATCTAAACTGAAACACAGGCAGAAGGACAATTTTCCAACTTGCTCCATTTTACTTCTTGGATATAAACTGCTCACTTTAGAAGAAATTTAGTAAACTCATTCCAAAAAAACTACACTGAACTGGCAACCAAAGGAAGGTCTGACATTTCCTTTGTTAAACACCTCATCCACCGCTAGCACGGCTAGGGAGGCCACGCCCAAAATTCTGGCTGGGAGAGATGAACTTTGGGCATTCTTTGATGTCTCTGTAGTACTCTTTTCTTTTCTTTTGAGACAGAGTCTCACTCTGTTGCCCAGGCTGGCAAGCAGTGACGCAATCTCAGGCTCACTGCAACCTCTGCCTCCTGGGTTCAAGCTATTCCCGTGTCTAGCCTCCTGACTAGCTGGGATTACAGGCATGTGCCACCATATCCAGCTAATTTTTGTACTTTAGTAGAGATGGGGTTTCTCCATGTTGGCCAGACTGGTTTGGAACTCCCGACCTCAAGTGATCCACCCTCCACATTCTCCCAAAGTGCTAGGATTACAGACATGAACCATTGTGCCCAGCCTGCAGTATTCTTTTCAACGTGTTATCTACAAAGTCCAGTAACAGCAAGAAGCCATCCCTCAAAATAAGGATGCTCTTCATAGGGTAAATTTATTTGCTTTCCAAAATAAATAGATTTAAATGGACAATTCACAAATGCTTTACTTAAACAAAACTCAAACATGAAATAACGTGCCAGCCTATCATGCTCAATGTAATATCCTTTGAGAAGCTTCCAAAAGATATTTAAAATATTTCCTAAAATAGTTTTTCTAGTATCCTACATATTGACGAGTTTGTTCCTTAAATTTATTAGTACTGGCTTAATATCCTTAGCCTGCTTAAAGATCAAGAACAGGTTACTTAACCTCTGTTTCCTCATTTTTTTAAATTTTGAATAAAAATACATAAGACATATAGGTAAGACCCTGATGCATCTAGTTTTTTTGAAAACCTTCAATAAGTAAGTTATTTATTATTAACTCTACTTACCACTTCTGTTTAAAAGTATAAATATTTATCATAGTAGTGTTTCTTCTTTTCCATATAACTATCATCCAATAAACTGATGGCTATTTTACGAAGGTAAGAGAATCATATTCTCACATTATTAAGATCATCAATTATCATGAAAGCCTCTTACAATTCAGAAACAGCAAACAGTGGGCAAGTATTTGATACAGTCATTTATTCTTCAAATCTTTGAATGCCTATTATATACCAGGCTTGGTCTAGGCACTGATATTACAAAGATGAAGATGACAGAATCCTATTCCCAATGAATTTAAGGGGCTTAGAGATCTTCACAGTTAAAGAACAATGCAGTGGGAATAAAGCTGAGATGGAAGCAGAAAAAGATGGCAATCAGAAGAGACAGAGTGTGTTTAACATTTCCGACGTGATGCAGTTCTGGTCAAAGTGCAGCTGGTTCTGTAACTGGTAGCTACAGCAGAGTGAAGGTGAATCAGGCCAGGAATTAGACAGCTTGAGGGCTGAATGAGATCATTCCTGTGGATTTTGAAACCTCCTAGAATTATAACAGCAGTATGCATGAAAAGAAGGACTACAATAAACCTTATCTCAGTATATTCAATAAAGCTTCCCAGATAATTTTTTTATTGTTGGTTATTTTAACTTTACATCAGTGCTAAAGTAGGATTAACATCTCTTTGATGATTTCAACAAATGGTTTTATCTGGAAAATTTATTACAAAAACCTACTACAGTATAATATGATCACTCATACTTTCATTTGGTTTAAAAGCTTAACAATATCCACTTCAACAAAGAAAACTCCTTTGTCTTTAGTACTGAACTTCTTTTGATGAAACCTAATCTGTAACAAGTATCCTTTTGTAAAAATAAACATTTAAAATGTGTACCAGTCTATTATTTGAGACAAAAAGAAAAAAATAATCCATTCTTTCATTCCTTTATGATAAAATACAATGAAAGTTCTGTAAACTAAATGGAAAGTCATGATTGCTATGAGATTCATATAGAAGCAACCAGAACATAGCGGAACTTTTCTTTATTTTTCGAAAGAAAAAGAAACATTGGAAATAGAGTTATGTGATAAAAAACCAGTTGCATCAACAAGCAAAATAAACTTGACCTTGAAATAACAGTAACACATTTTTAAAACAAATCTAGATTAACTTTATATTATTTGCTATTCCCAGTAAGTCTATCATAAACAGGGGAAGAAGCAATCTGAATAGAGTCAATTAACCCATATTCATTGCTTCTGATCCTCCACCTTAATTTTAAATGCATGAATCAAAAAGATGTAATTGGTCCATTTTCCAACTTCCACCCCAAACCTAGCAGGAAAATTCTTACTTCTACTTGTTATGTCATTTTTATCAATTTTGACAAATCAAGGATGGCTTTTGTTTCTACTTAACAGAATACAGTTAGAAATTCTGGAAAATAGTATTTTCTTCAAGTATTTCTACTGACCTTTTTACCACTTCTCACACTGCTTCTGTTTCTCCCCAAGCTATCCAAATGGTCTGCTTTCCTTGAGTTAAGCCATTCCTACACCCAACTCTGATGCAATGTTTCTATGCCTCAGCCCGCTGAATTCTCAAATGCACCAGCTTTATGTCAAAATAATTCCATGGAATCTTTTCCCTATCCCTTCCCATATGTGACATGCCACGACACTTTATCTGCCAGGGCACAAAGGTTTCCCTGAAGGGCACCATGGTTATTTTACATAGATACTGTGTTTCAGCTCTACCAGAGCACCTGTCTTGGTTAGAGAAGAAAATGTCTTAAACCTATAACAATGTCTTAAAATAGATATCCAATAAAAGTTGTTAATTTCAAAGATTACGAAAAATATTTTTTAAAACTATAAATAAGGAAGAATTTCCTGAACCCAAAACAGTGCTAATGAACAGACAGACAGGAGTAGCATATACAATTAGTTTGTAGAAAAGAATTTTTAACCCAAACCCACTTTAATAGAGAATTGAAACTCTGGAGTTTGACTTTGTATTAGAAAAATAACTTTACTCTGTGAGTTCTGAGACCTTTTATTTTCTCTCATTTTTTTTTCTTTCATGAATAAAATGGAACACCAACAAGACAAAGGAAATTAATGCTATATCCCTCATGTGCAGTTTCCATAAACTGAAGTAAATGTAACATATTTTTCATACTTTCTGAGGAAGTACAATATAGTTTCCCATCACACTAATTGTTCCCTGACAGCTCCTTCCTTCTTCTGGCTCTGGAAATTTTCCTTATTGATACCTTTGTCTCACTTCAATACTGCTCTTTTGGAATAGGACAAGTAAAATACAAATGAATCACAGGAGAAAAAAAGGTCATCTCTCTGGTGCTTACATCGTGCAATACTAACAGAATAAAATTAAAATCAAGAGATTTTTTTTCTACCTCTTCCCCAGGATTAAAATTGTCTTTACTCAATAGGTGCAAACATAAAAATAAATAAAAGCACAAATTTGCCAAGCAATTGCCACTCCTTTTAGGCATGATCTGATATAGATACCTCATAGAAAAGTGGGAACCAGTGATCATGCAAGCGGTTGGGGTGAGTGGCCCAGAGATGCCTTCTCCATTTGAAAGCTGACACAGCCTGGTTGTCAATGGGGCCATTCAGAGGATGGGAGACATTGCAGTGAGTCTGGAAATCTATTCTCACACATAACACTGTGAGAGGATGGGGGACGCGGAGGGGAGGGGGTTTAAAATGAAAGTGTAGAGTGAAAAAGCAGGATAATCAATAGCATGCCCAGTACAATCTTAGTTCTATTAAAAGGCTAAATAGTACTCTATAGAGGATGTGTAAACAGGAAAACAAATGCAGGACATACACAAAAAGGCATTATCAACAGTAACCTCTGGTTAGTAGAATTATTACAGTTTCTCTTTCCTTTCTCCTTCGAATTGCCCTATTTTCAGTAAGAAACAAAAATGTTATCAAAAAGCCATTATATTGATGTTCTCTGGTAACCCTGAGATGTGCCTACTGGAAAGAGAATTAATACATTTCCAGACTCAGTGCAATGTCTCCCATCCTCTGAAGGGCCCCACTGGCAACTAGGCTGTGTCAGCTTTCAAACAGAGAAGGTATCTCTGGGGCACTCACCCCAAACCACTTGCATGATCACTGATTCCCAATTTTCTACAAAGTGTTAGTCCTTCCTTCATAGTACATTCACAAACGGCACACCAGTATTTTTTCCACATCCTTCCCCAGAAGAAAAGCCTCTTAAATCTAATTTCATACCTTTAAAATAAAAACCAGACAACACAAAGCTCAAACACTTAACTTCACAGTCTAAAACTGGTTTCAGCAGAATGAGAGGTCTGGATCCCTAAATCTAGTTAGTGACTTTATCTCCTTTCTTTATAATAGTCTCCTTAAAAACGCAACTAAAATTAAATTATTCTTAGGAGCAAGAAACCTCAGAATAGTTATATAGATAAATTAGCACCTCACACGTATTCTTTGTCATATAACATCATGAAAGAAATGTGCATAGCCACACACAACCAGATGACTCAATTAACTACATTTTTTCTTCCATTTATTGGATATACGATATGTCATAATATGAGTAATAGTTCAACAGAAGAACACAAATTTAAATGTCAATGGCCTCACAGAAAATGCTGTCTTTTTAAAGCACTGAGACTATGCCAGGTAGTTTTTTTCTTTCAAAACAAAAAATAAGAAGGTAAAGGAATCATAGAAAAACATGGCTGTAATAATGTACTAGCTCTCAGCAGTACAATTTCCCTGGATCACTATAAAAATATTAAACTTTCTGAATACAATGACAATATACATATTTACATATATATATATGCATTTTTTTAAAGTCTAAGATTTTCATAAACGTAAAAGTTCAGCTGGATTTAACTTGTTCTACAGCTTAGTGGTGTTGATAGGGCCTTCTTGGATACTTGGTTAACTTTTTTTTTTTTTTTTGAGACATAGTCTTGCTCTGTCGCCAGGCACCAGGCTGGAGTCCAGTGGCGCAATCTCGGCTCACTGCAATCTCTGCTTCCTGGGTTCAAGCAATTCTCCTGACTCAGCCTCCCGAGTAGCTGGGACTACAGGCGTATGCCACCACGCCCAGCTAATTTTTGTATTTTTTAGTAGAGACAGGGTTTCACCATGTTGGCCAGGATGGTCTCCATCTCTTGACTTAGTGATCCGCCCGCCTTGGCCTCCCAAAGTGCTGAGATTACAGGTGTGAGCCACCACGCCTGGCCTGGTTTACATTTCTAATAACACGGTTTATTAAGTAAATACTAGGATACAGTGGAAGAAAACACAGTGCTGACAGACCAGGTTTCTAGACACAACTCTGCCCTTCACACTATTCCATGACATGAACAAGCGTGAAAGCTTCTCTTAGCAAAAGCTGCTGCTATAAAACCAGGGGGTTATGATACGTAAGTTCTTTGGTCCCGTAACATTCTATGGGGCTATCTACCATTTTTATTCTGATCAGCAGGAGACTCGATAACTCTGGCACTAAAATGTCTATATGCTTTAAGCAAAAATTGTGAATCCATTTCACAACCTAGAGCTAACATGAAAGCACAACAGGCTACATAAGGTTTTCAACTTACAGACTTTCCTCAATATTCGTCTCAGACTGAAGAAACATCCTGAAAGCAGTATGCCAAGAATCTAACATAGAAAACTGAAATCATAGTAAGTATAAAAACTTTCAATTAGTATATTTGAAAGCCTTGACTTTTATTTTGTTCTTTACCATCACAGGCATGAGTCATATTTTTTTTTCTTTTTTTCAACAATGAAAACTCCATGAATAACACTGGCCCTCAAAACAAAGAAAACCACAAAATAGCCAACATAATTTTTAAAAGGGCAACTTAAAATCTGTGTTTCATGTTAATGAATAGTAAACACTAGAATACTGAAACCATATGAAAAAGATAAACTGAAGTAGAATGGAATATGCCCACTGGGAAACTTATGGTTTAAGAAGCTGACTTATTTATTTGCTCTTGGAGAGGCAATGTGCTAACATTTGCAACACACACAGGATAACATTAGACGTAAAAATTTTACCTTTCATCTCACCCAACAACTCAGAAATTTCCTAATTTGAAGAGACTCCTACTTTTACCACATGATGGCTCCTCAATAGTGTGATCCAAATACCTTTATAATCTCAGTCTAACTGCAAATAGAATAATCCCCCCCTACATAAATAAAACTATCCTCAGACACTGGCTTTAGAGTGGAAGGACAAATTTATCTGCCCGGTACCATTAAAGGTAATATATTACAATGGTAAAAAGCTCCAGCTCTAAAGTAAAAAAAAAAAAAAAAAGTAGTAGTATAAAATCTTTTGGCTTCCCTGGGCCACACTGGAAGAAAAAGAATTGTCTTGAGCCACACATAAAATACACTAACACTAGCAATAGCTGATGAGCTTTAACAAAAAGTCACAAAAAAAATCTCATAATGGTTTAAGGAAGTTTACAAATTTGTGTTGGGCCACATTCAAAGCTGTATGGGAAGTTTACAAATTTGTGTTGGGCCACATTCAAAGCTGTATGGGGCCGCACGCCGCCCACAGGCCACAGGTTGGATCAGTTTGCTCTAAGCTTTAATCACTTAGTAACTAGATGACCTTGGACACTGATTTAACATCTTTAAGTCTTAGTTTGCTGATGTCTAAAACATACACTGTAAAAGTACTTAGCTAATTGTGTAAAGGACTGAGTACTTAGCTCAATTTGTAAATAATTTAAAATGGCCAGAAAATCTTTGCCACTTTCCAACACAGAAGAGTCTATTTCCCTCCCCATTTACTGAGGTAGCCTGTGACTTGCTTTACTCAATAGAATGTGGTAGAAATGATGCTACATAAATTTTGAGGCAAGCATTACAAGATCAGCAGTTTCTGCCTCTGCCTCTTTAAAAATGCTCTTGCATTTAGCTGCCATGTTGTGAGGAGGCCCAAGCAACTATGTAGAAAGACCCAAGTGTGCTCCCAGCTGCAAGTACCAAATGCTAGGCATATAAGTAAAGCCACTGGACCTTCTAGCTGAACTAGCATCCCAACCAACATTACATGAAGCAGAAGAAACATTCAATAAACCCACAAAACCATGACAAATAATAACTGCTGTTAAATCATGCCACGAAGTTTAGGGGTGGTTTTCTACATGGCAGTAGCACTATTAGAGCTCCTAATCTACTATTATTATCACCATACTCAATACTAGAACTTGAAAGGATATGGCTTTTCTCTTTGAGAATAGAAACATCTTATTTAACAATTTTATTCTTATTAAACAAAGTAATTTTTACATTTGAAATTAAAAATTTTACATGTTCTATATTTTCTTTGATATAAAAACAAACCAACCAAGAGAAGTTTTTGGAAGAAATCTGTACTATCCTATTTGGAAAGCAGCCTACCCAGATTTGAATCAAAAGAATTTACTGCAATTAATTCCCCAAACATATTTACTTAGATAACCACACAATGAACTGAACTGTGAAAATACCATTAAGCTAATCCACTGATTTCTACTGACAAAACAACAGACTCAATTTCTACAAGTTTTAAGTTCTCAAAGGTAGAGAAACCCAACATTATGTGTAGTAAAATGTAAGCAAAGACATAGAATGTTTATAGACTTAACAGCAGTGTCTTTTAATTAGGCTGCCATTTAAATTATGTGTCTTCTGAAGACAATTTAACATAACTAGATTTAATATATGTCTAGATAAGAAATCATCCTGGATGTTGGCTTGTCTAGTTCTATTCGATGGGGTGTCTGTTTAAAAGTCAAGCACAATTGATAATCCCTGACTTATCCACACTAAAGATACTTCAGCATAATTCTTTTGGCTTCCAGCTATACCTAAACTATCATTACAATATTTTAAATAAGACATTTAAAAATATCGCTTAACAGATCGCCGTACCTGTCTACTCATGTAAACGCTATTAGTAAAATGGTTATTCAATAGATGCACTGCTATACCCAAGACTTGCAGGACTTAATTTATATGGTAAACACCAGAATCAACTGTTATTCCTCTCCTGAAGATACTGATCATTTCAACATAATACAAATAAGAAAATAATTTAAAAACCAAATTTTAATAATTCTGTTAAACAATGCAATGATGGGAAGATTGTGCATTAATGTTTTTAAAAAACCGATTCCTTGCTTAATTATTTCTAAAGGAATTAAATATTAAAATAGAGGAAAAAGTGCTACAAATAATCCGCAAAGATCAGGCTGT
Source organism: Ateles fusciceps (assembly GCA_036589455.1). Lineage (NCBI taxonomy): Eukaryota > Metazoa > Chordata > Mammalia > Primates > Atelidae > Ateles > Ateles fusciceps. The sequence continues at coordinate 3,110,241 of JAZHEH010001040.1, read as the reverse complement.
AAAGCAGCAGTAGAAAATCTTTACATTTTCTCACACATTTTACTCATGTCACAGCTTGCTGCTGCTTTGTCTAAGAGTATAGCCAACTTACACAAATATCAGTTCTCCCTGCTTTCAGATTTTATATGTGTGAAAATTATAATCGACATATATGGAGTTCCATCAACTTTAATAAAATTTATTCACTCAATGAACCTTTTTTGAGGACCTGCTAAAATCGGCGACTACATTAGGTAATAGAAATATAAGATAAAGACCAGTTCAGTCCTTGCTGTCTGGCACTCGACGGTCTAGTGGTTACTTAGATATAAAAACACACAATTACATACACTACCTGTACAACTAAGGCCATTCAAGGTGCTTCCAAAACACAGGAACTAAAGAGAGGTGTTCAACTCTGTTAAGAGAAGTAGAGCAAATGCAGAAGATCATGCCAGGCAACAAGCCTGGCAGACGAAGGCATACACATGTTGATCAGTCTGGCAATATGACAAACTGCAGGGTCAGAAATGCTGTGTATTCAGGAAAGAGGTTGATACAGTAGCAAGAACACATCACAGATATGACAGTAGCTCCTCCTCCTCATCCTCCTCAGGGACACTGCTGCCCATTGCATCAGCACAGGACCACTTCTACCCATGCTGCTCAGGAATTCAGAGGTCTGCATGTGCAACCATGCTTCCACCAGGGAGAACTGCATGGGTAGGGAGTTCAAAACAGAAAACCACTTTCAATAATATGGATCACCAGGCATACTTTAATAATGAGGAATTCTTAGATTTTATCCAAATTTGAAAGATCTGTTGAAGATTTCTCTCTTGTAAGATACTAAGTGAGTTCTGAGCATTTCTTCCCTGTGTCCTTGATGAAATACAATCTAGATTTAACAAATTGAGAAAACAAGCAAAAGAAAACAATAGTTCACAGAGAAGAATGCACCAGAAGCCTGTGTCTTAGAAGCAGATGTTCTACTTTGGCAGACTCTCAGCCCCTGGTGTATTAAGCATTTGAAATACACTCAGAAATCACATTGCTGGTGTACTACTGAAAAGATATGTTTCCCTTTCAAAATACCACAGTAATTCCCTCACTTCCAGAAATGATTCATCAGACAAATATTTAGTGTAGTAAAGAAATACATCCTTTATTCATGACCTAAAATAGAATACTGAGCTGAATATGGCAAACTCAAAACACATATTATCAATAACCAATCAAATACCATGCCGGCCACTGACATTCCCTTAGATCAATCTCTTGATAGAGACTCCTTGAAGCTCTCAAGAATAAACCCCACATGATTTTATGGACTACACTGAAATCTGTTTTTTAAAAATGGACTGAAGTTAAGCATTACATTTTTCCATTAAGTTTTATGGAGCTGGATATATTTCCTGTGTCAAAATCTGTCACAAAAATCTGTTTTCCAGACATCTGGTGTCACACACACATGAATCTGGTACCACATGGGGATGTCTTTAAATAGCAATGTGTGGCCTAGCATTTGGTTTCTGATCAGAATGTATTTCCAGTATGTTAGTTGGTGAGTTTAATTTAGATTTTATTAATATCTATTTTTTATCACTGTTCATTCCATAATAGTTATTTTATCTATGCCACAAGGAATAATACAGTAACTTCTTCATTGTTTATGTATTTTCATATATATGTGTAAAGAAGGAAAAACTAAATACATGGAGCAGTGAATCTTCTTTAAATAAGTGTCTAACAAAGACACACAAAATTTGGACCTTAGACCAGCACCATAGGAAGTACCTCAGAGCTTGTTAAAAATGCAGAATCTCAGGTCCCTCCAGAACTGCTGACTCAGAATATGCACTTTAATAAGGTCCCCAGGCGATTCTTATGTATGTTTAATGTCTGAAAGCACTCATTTAGCAGGAACCTCAAAGATCCTTCATTTTTCATTGCTCTGCCTCTAGGTAAAACTACATCTAAAGCACCTTCAAGATTTAAGTACCTATTTAAAGATTTGTGAAAGATTCCTCTCTGTTGTCCCAAACCACATATCTATTAGCCAGTCCCTCCCAAGCAGAGAGGCTGCTAACGTCACCACTGGGCTGGTGCATCATTGTTTTAGAGTGAGTTAGCTTCTCTTTCAGGTCAGACCTCAAGGGCAACTACTTATGGGACTTTCATTTGTCATCCCTCTTGCTCAATAACGCTAAAGTACTCAACCCCTTGTCTTTGACAGCCCAGTCCTGGGACAGCATGTACTTTTCACATTTGTAAATATCAACATCAGCATCAAATTGATAATTCTCTCATCACCACACCCCATATCACCCCCACATTTCTGTCCTGGGAGAAAAATTAAATTCTTCTGATGAGTCAACAGATTGCCAAAGGTCAGAAAGAGGGCTGCTTTTCCTTGCTCCCTCCCACTACACGAAATGGAAGAGGACCACGCACATCACAAGTTCAGTCTAAGTGTGGCTTACCTATGCCTAGTTTGAGAAAGGAGCAAATTAGTTCTTCCCTCAATAATCTCCATCAATCACCATTAACCTTTGAGATTCCTAAATACAAACAATCCACCTGCCATGTCTTATTCTATCCTTAAGATCAGGAAAGGAGGAAAAAAATTTAAAAAGGTAAAAGACCACCAGTAAAGAAGTAAAAAAGTATTTTCTCCAAATGCACCACTAAGATGCTTTCTCCCCTGGAACTGATTTTTCCTACTGTTACGTATCTCCTTGTAACTTAACAATTAAAGAGCAATCAGGGCCTCCTTGATTCCTTCCACCAGCACAAAATCCTTGGAAAATGTCAGTCAAGCACTGCTAATTTATTTTGTTATGAGAACCTCTAGTCAAGGAAGAAAGATCTTGGCACAGCCTGTGGCGGGGTGTTGAATGCAACATCACAGAACAAGGCCAGAGCATGGTTTGAAAGGAGCAGCTGCAGAATCCTAAGGGAAATGCCACTACATTCTGGTACCTAAGAGAAGAAAAGTGAAAGGAGCACACAAGCATGCCCAGCACTGTGTGGGAAGCTGGCCCTGGAGTAGTAAGCCAAAGGTAAAATAAACTAAGGGGCTCTGAAAAACTGTAATGCAGAGAAGCAAGTCTTTTATAAACAACTCATGGAGGAAGGTGTTCCATAAACTGCCAGTTTTCAGAGGCTTTTATTTAAAAGATACTGAAATGTTTAACCAAAAAAAAAAAAAAAAAGAAAGGGGAAGAGAGTGACATAGGACTCCTATTTATTTCACCTAATAACACCATTAACACAAAAATCTATTATTTATTTGTCATTAAATAATATTTTCACACAAGAACAAGGAAAAAAATCCCAGGAAAAAAACATCCATTTAAATTGAATAAACTGAGTATCATGAAAGATTCATTAAAATGCCTATTATAAGTTCCAGTTCCAGGTCACGGATGCTATGGAACTCATCAGGAGCAACTCTCCAGGAAAATCCAAGGTGTAGCTGTTCCACCTTGCAGTACCACCACATTCCTCTAATCACAGGTGAAGAACTGAACATAATATATAGTACCAACTTTGAAAAAGAAATGCAACAAAAAGTGACAAAGAAGCTTCTTGCAAAAAGAAATTAAATACGGCCTGTTAATAATTATTCATCTATGAATATGAAGTATGAAAACATTAGCTCATTATTTTCGAACTCTAAAAATAACTTGCAAATATAGTTTAAATATGGGAAAAGGCCATGAGAAAAAGAATGAACCAGGCAACATTAAAGTAAGACTGACGGTGACAGTTTGACTCAATGAACTCAACTGAAAATGTAACACGAGACCAGCCTGCCAACATGGTGACACCCCATCTCCATTAAAAAAAAGAAAAGAAAAATACAAAGATTTCCTTGGGCATTAAATTCCAGGTCATCAAATTACTTAACTGCAAAATTGTAGTGCTTTAATTTAATTATGAATATTTTCTGTTAAATTTCTTGACAACTGTTACCATGTAAAGAAAAAAAATTGTTATTTTAATATCTGTCTTACGTGAACTAACCTATTACTAAAAGTCAGGCTTGCTACTGAAAAATCCAAATAGATTTTTGCATAACCTAATACTACTTAATTACTGTAAAAATGATATAATCTAACATTAACTTTACAGGACAGTCTGTTTCCCCAAAGTCAGCAGCATATTTTTCAAAAGCATACTTCTGTAACACTTTTTTTGGGATATTTTGAAATAAACAGAATTGTAGAGATGGAAGTCACCTCAGAGATCATTTATTAATTTCTATCTTATTTATAAAGGTGAAACTGCAAACCTAAAGGCTGTGACAGACCCAATATCACAAACCAACGAGGGGCTAGAATTGAGTCTTTGAACTACAAGTTCCGCCGAAACTATGCATACCTCATCATATTACGCCCAATACAAGTAGGCAAGACTTTCTTGTGAGCTAACCAATTAACAAGCCGTAACTCATTATTAAATGACTAAAAATGTTAATAACAGATATCACATAAATACGTAAAACTACATTTAAAAATATATACATATATTCTACCAAAATAGAGTACATACATACCCGCCAACCCAGCAATCTTACTCCATATATCCTTAAGAAATGCATGCATATATGCACCAAAAGACATGCACAGAACCTTGTTTTGAATAATGTTGCCATTATTCAATGTCCATCAATAGCAGATCAATTAGTAACAAGTCATAAACTAGAATACTAAACAGCAGAGAAAATTAACAAAGTGCAACAACATGCAACAATAAGGATGAATCTCACAATCATAAGGTTGATCGAAAGAAACCAAACACACAAGTATACATCATATAATTTCATTTATCTAAGAAACAGATATTAAGTTAGACATGTGGATATATTACATATTAATGGATATAAATATGTGGATAGATGTATGTTGAGTTTGTGTATATAAAATGGATTTATTTCCCCCTTATTCTCTGGATAAAGAAGAAGAGACTTCTGCACCCTTCTTAACATTGACTCCTTGAAACACAAGCTCATGACCTCAGGAGAGGAACATTTACTTTGTCAAAACTTACTGCCAAAAGCTCAATGTGAAATAGCCAAAGTCCATTAAATGAGGATAATATTAGAAAGAAAGTTGGCTTATGTTTATTTTCAAGTTGTATGGTGAATACCATAACACTGTGATTTTTAACAATGTCTTCCTTCCACAACAATATTCTTCAGAGATTTAGAAAAAAAAATATTTTAAAATTCATATGGAACCAAAAAAGAGCCCAAGTAGTCATAGTAACCCTAAGCAAAAAGAGCAAAGCTGGAAGCATCACAATACCCAACGTCAAACTATAGTACAGAGCTACAGTAACCAAACAGCATGGTACTGCTACAATGGCCAATGGAACAGAATAGAGAGCCTAGAAAAAGCACCTCACACCTACAATCATCTGATCTTTGACAAAGTTGACAAAAACGAGCAATGGAGAAAGAACTTCCCATTCAATAAATGGGTGCTGGGCAAACTGGCTAGTATAGAGAAGATTGAAACTGGACCCTTTCTCTTACACCATACATAAAAATCAACTCACGAGGATTAAAGACTTAAATGTAAAACCCAAAACTATAAAAGTGTGGATGATAAGCTAGGAAATACCATTCTGGATGTAGGATCTAGCAAAGATTTAGTAAAGAAGATGCCAAAAGCAATGGCAACAAAAATAAAAATTGACAAATGGGACCTTATTAAAGAGATTCTGCACAGCAAAAGAAACTGTCAACAGATTAAACAGACAACCTACAGAATGGGAGAAAATATTTCCAAACTATGTATCTGGCAAAAGTCTAATATCCAGAATCTAAAAGAAACTTCAATTTACAAGCAAAAAACAACCCCATTAAAAATTGGGCAAAGGACACGAACAAACACTTTTCAAAAGAAGACACATATGCGGCCAACAAGCATATGAAAAAATGTTCATTACTAATCATTAGAGAAATTCAAATCAAAACCAAAATGAGAACCATCTCACACCACTCTGATGGCTATTATTAAAAAGTCAAAAAATAACAGGTGCTGGCAAGGCTGCAAAGAAAAGGGAACACTTATACACTGCTGGTAGTGTAAACTAGTTCAGCTATTGTGAAAGCAGTGTTGATTCCTCAAAGAAATTAAAACAGAATTACCATTCCACCCAGCAATTCTATTATTGTGTATATACAGAAAGGAATATGAATCATCCTACAATAAAGACACATGAACATATACGTTTACCGCGGCATTTTTCACAATAGCAAAGACATGGGACATGGAATCACCCTAAATGCCCATCAGTGGTAGACTGGATGAAGAAAATGTGGTACATATACACCATGGAATACTACACAGCCATAAAAAAGAAGGAGGTCACATTCTTTGCAGCAACATGGATGCAGCTGGAGGCCATTATCTGAAGCAAACTAATGCAGAAGCAGAAAACCAAATACCACATATCCTCTTGTCATTTAGCTCTCAGTACGTTCATGTGTCTTAGTGAGAGCTAAACAACAAGAACACATGGGCAGAAGAGGGGAACAAGAGACACCAGGGGCTACTTGAGGGTAAAGGGTAAAAGGAGGGAAGTGGATCAAAAAACTACCTATGGGCAACTATGCTTATTACCTGGGTGACGAAATAATCTGTACACCAAATCCCCAGGACATGCGGTTTACCTGTATCAAACCTACATATTTATTCCTGAACCTAAAATTAAAGTTAAAGAGAGAGAGAGAGAAGAAAAATGTGACTACCAAGTTTATATAATAAATTTATATAAAATACCAAGTTTATACAATAAATATTCAGTTTTTCAATAAAATGCTTTTGAATTTCTGATGGCATGTACAACAATGTAAGTAAAATTAGACTTGATTTCAGTTTGTAATTTAATTCAAATTTGTCATTTGATTCAGACATCAGGGAAATTTGCTTTTCATGGGTATAAATTTGTTTTCCACGGGCATCCTCTTATTCTGTCAAACAAAGTAGAAAGGAGAATAACGGAAAGTGGAAGCTCTATCCTTTTGATGAACCTATTCAAGCTCAAGAGCAAGGCAGTCTCCCCCTGGTTTTACCCATTACAATGGTAGAGAAGCACTGCAAGGGTCAGTCACTGAGCCGCGCTGGCAGCCGTATGAAGAACAGATGCAGGGCAACTTACCTTGGCCATTCCAAATTTAAATTGACACACATTATCAGAAGTAGGAACACATTTAGTTTTTGTAAGAGACAAACTAACACACAGAATATTCTCAGCAAATGGCAAAACGTATCTACTTTTCAACAATTCTTCTTTGAAATTATACTGAACAAAGAGATGTAATGTCCTAGTTAATTATTTTTCTAAAGTGGAGTTTTAAAAAAACACAGGTATCTCACAGGACTGTTTTAATTCTGTCTATTAGAATTTATTACTTATTCAAATGTTGAAATAAATTAAAATTTGAAAATAAATTAAATACCATTAGATTAAAGGTTTCTGCTTTTTGTTTTCTCTCTGAAATAAGACAGAAACACATGAGGTTCAGCCATAACTTATTTCCTTCAAAGTTTCATTAAATAGTGATTAAATCTAACCCTATCTAGAGATTTGAAATCTTGGCATGTTACATTATAACCACTTAGTGAAATATAAGGCATTATCTTCCCTTACAAATCATTAACAAAAACATCTGACCATACAGACCACAATAAAAATAGAAATGTTATCAGAGATGAAACTATTTGGTGGTGAGACAGGATGAATGGAGATTTAAGTCTGTTTTTCCTCCCCATCATTAGTGAGAACCAGATGTTAAAGATTGAGATTAGGGGTAGGGGAAGTAAACTTCCTCTTTGAAAACCCAAAAGTTACTCTTCTTTTTCCCCTTTTGCTGCTTATTTTGAGTGACATGCATTTATGCAAACACAAGATTTTTTGCAAGAGTTTCAATGAAAAGCTGCAGCCTAGATGTCAAGATCTCCTAACTGCCTGCCTTATACTTGTGTGAGACGGGAGGGTCAGGCATTATGTTGTTCTGGGTGCTGGGGCATCACAGAGAAACACAGAGGCTGACAGATTAAGTCGGACTCCAGCACAGCAAAAGGTCTTGTTTCTTTTAAAAGAAGTATCAATACTGATGAAAGTTAAAAGGAGATCCAAAGGATGATAATTAGTTGCGAATCCATCAAGATCTAACAAAGTATGTAGATGGAAAAATGAAATGTATAAAAATGACCAGAATAATAAAAATAGAAATGGGAAAATAATGAATAGCAGTGAGAGAAAGAAACACATGATAAATGACAAAGAGTCAAAAAAGAAAGAAATCCCTGCAGTTAAGAAAATGAAGAAACAAGTAAACACAGTGAGAGGGTATTATCAAAATAAAAAAGCAAATTAGCAAAACAAAGGGCAGGAAAAACAAACAAGGATATTTTGGGTAGACGTTATGTAAGAGAACATCTGAGCGTGGAAAAGCCACCTTTCGGCTATCTTTACATTTTTATTAGCTACATAAATGGGCATAATTAGTACCACTTGTTAAATAGATGAAGCAACAGTTGCACCATCAAGTGTGTTTCCGTGCCTTTCATATGAAGACTATTCTATGCACAACTGAAAAACACCCTCATAACAAGCATTAAAAAGGCATTTCAACATTTGATTCAAAACATAGCATTTGTGCTATGTTATCCCTGGATGATAAGATTACATACAAGTGATTTGTTTGCTTATACTCATATATTTCCAAAATTTATATGAGTATTTACCTTTATGCCCCAAAAAAGAATAAAAATGTTTTTAAAGATTCTCCTAGAGAATGACCCATGTTATAAACACAGGCATTTATATAATTCCTGCCACAGAAACAGTGACATGGAGTTAACCTAACCTAAGAAAATTTCAGTTGGGTTATTTATTTGCCTGTTTGCTTCCAGAAAATGTGGACAAGTTATAGGATACATGAACGTTTCCAATTCTCAGCTCCTAATGTTTCTTATGTCATAACTAAGGTAATGGCTGGCTGTTAGCCATGTCCTTTCATATTTCCAGTATTAAAATTTTAAAATTTATTATTTTTTTAGACTAAGTGGCAAGAGACATCATCTTAAAAGTACAATCTGAAATACCAAAACCCAAATACTCTAAAAAATATGTGGTGTCCTGGTAAAAACATTTGATAACAAGTCTGAAGATCTGAATTCAGGTTCTGGTTCTGTGGGTCTTGGACAAGTCACTTAATCTCTTTGGTTTGGGCCTCAAATTCCTCATCTGTAAAACAGAAGTGGTGGTCAGTGGTTTTCAAACTTATCTGCATGTTACAATCACCTGGCTATTTTATTAAATCCCCCATGTACAGACCATTATCCCAGAGAATTAATAAAACCTCTGGGGAAGGACATGGCTGTTAAGAGAGCTGAGTTCAACAGATGATTCCAATGTGAGCCAAGGCTAAGAACACTGAGTAGGAGGATGCTTTCTAGTTCCCTCTAACACACAATGAATCCCAAGGTGGGCTGCATGTCAGAATCACCTGAGGAACTTGTAGAGCCTACCATTACCAAGGCCCATCCCGACTCAATTCAATCGCAGCCTTAGAGGTACCAAAGCACTGAGGTTGCTTTAAGAGCTCACCAGATGATTCTGATGGAACAGCTAGCTTTAGAATTATTTAAATGGAAAGTTTTTGTCTGGTTACAAGCAGGTGGTTGACAATAATCTAGAATTACATAAAAATTTCAAGGAAAACAAAATAGACATAATAACCCGCCCGCCACCTCCTTCCCATGAGCCAAGCAATATTCCAAGGACACCTACTGATAATTGTGGAATGAAGTCCCTAATATGATCTGACTTACTGGAAAAATACAATTATAGTAAATTGCCACAGGAAAAAAAGAAGAAACAAAGTGTAAAGACATACATATAATTTGGGTTTTGCCAAACTGCTACACAAATCGAGTTTAGTTAATAAACATGAAAACAAATTATGACAGTACAATGCACTTTGCAAAAAAATTGATTCATTTGGCTTATATATCATGTGAAAGTAAGAGAGAGAAAGTGAGAAAAGGCTATCTCAGCATGCTTTAAAAAAAATCTCGGGAAGAGATTTAAAACATATTTCTTAAATATTTGACTAATAAACTCTCACAATTGTTTTTTTCTTAATCACTTGTGAGTTGAGCAGGTTGAAAGCCAATTTTTTTTACAGACATTTACCCTTATTTGGGGCTGAAATATTGTCTCATTAATAAAAATAACCTTTAAAGCACTCAGAAAAATAGCATAAAAAGAAGTAGCAGCCATTATTAACAGATAAATGGTCTATAATTTTAATAGCTTATAAAACCTAGGTATAGGAAACTAAAATGATACTTAATCACTGTATTAAATACCCTACTTAAAAAGGGGTAAAAGATAGCATTTTTAATGAGAAAGCATATCATATTTTTAATATTTTAATGTATTACAGATTAAAATGTGTTTAGCTACTTAAAGTATAATGAACTCAAAGGTTAAAATGAGTAATCCTCTAACAAATGGCTAATCAAATTAGTCATTTAGACTTTTAAGTAAGCATTAAGCATTAGGACAGTTCTGAACAATTTTAATTTTCATTTTACAAAGACCTTTGATGTGCTCACCCACATCACTGCATTCATTTACATGAAATGTTCTTCTTCACTTTCTTCTTCACTGTGGTACACAGAGAACAGCTAGGGGACTTCCTAAAACAGGCTGGGCCTTGCCCACTGCTCATTTTGAAGATTCCTTTGCAATCTATCGTTGCTTTGGGATGGACAAGCTACAATTCTAAGCTATCCTACTGCTAACAACAACGATGACAAAAAGTGTGTTAAAACTCCTTGGAGTAGAATTAAGGATATTAGAATTTATTTGAAAACATACTTCAGAAATGGTGACAAGCTCCACCCTGTCAACATGACACTCTGACCTGCAACCTTGGAAAATCCTGAAAAATACACAGGATGGTGGGGGAAAGATGAGGAAGTTCCTTGGATTCTAAAGGGACTGAGAAAAGCCTTGTTCAAATACATGAATATAAATATATATATTTAAACCAGAAATGACAATGATTTTTCTTGAATAATGATTTTTCTTGCATAACCCTCAAGAAAAATCTCATAAGCAAGGAACTAGTATGAAATAAATCTGAAATACCCCAGGAAGTAACACACACTCACTGACATCTGCAGCATCTTGGAGGTCAGATTCTTGGTCTTCATTACTTGGCCCCTGCCTCTAGCCTCATTCCTTACTGCAGTTTTCACACACAAGATGTGCAGTTACCTAAACAGGCAGGCACCACTGTCCCTTCCTATATTCAGTCCTCTCCAGCTGGAACAGTTCCCAGTTTGCCTCTTAGTCTCACTAATTCCTCCTTGGCCTTATGCAAAATCGCTCACATGCAAATGTATATTTCTCTGGTAAAAAGAATCCCGAGTTGACCATGAGACTCTTAAAGGTATATGTGAGCCAAAAGAGCTTAGGAACCAGTATTCTCCAGAGCTGCCAACGAAAATCATAAGAGAAAGTTGCATGGGTGCCAAAGGTCAGACTGGAAGTCCCATACACTAATGTTCACACCAATGAAGGTCCCACAGGATTCCTAAGGGACCTGTAGCTAACACCAATATATGACAAAAATATTCAAATCCTAAAAGCATCTACCTATAAAAATCATTTACTTGCCCCTATGGTTTGGGGGAGAAACTTAGAAGAGGAAGATGTCTTCATTTAGACACACCCTCAACCTGTACTTCAGGATACAAAACTACTGAAGCAGCTCAGACAATTTATAGTCATCAGTGGATTCTACTACTAAATTTGAACTCTGTAAAACATTTAGAAAACACTTAATTTTCATTTATTAATGGAAAAAAGTGTAATGAAGTTAGCAAAGCGACTAACATATGAATTAAGTGGTATCTTCTTAGAATTTATACACATATATATTTTGATACAGTGTTGCATTATACCAGTGTAATTTAACTGCTTTATTCTAAGAATAAAACTCCTTTGCTTAGATACTGAAACAGGTACTATTTAAACCTGTAGTGCTGATGGAAATTAAATTAGAGAAATCAGAGAAGTCTTTACACAGCCAATACTAACAAGTGCTCCATTATAAACAGCGCTCATGCATAGTCATTTTATGTGCAAATTCTGGTTACTGAAAGATATTCACTGAGCAAGCAATTTCAGGTAATTTGCTGGTTGTGATTATTGTAATATGTAATTTTTAGTTGTGATAATTACCCAAGAGATTCAGAATACACAATTTGTAGAATAATTATGGAACCTCTATTTATTTCTTTAGGCTTAGTATTTGAGAAGAGAGGCTGTGAATTTATGAGACCTGCAATTCATTTTTCAAGCCCCTGTTGATTTATCTTTGTATAGCGGTTTGTATGTCTCAGATTCTCTACCATAGCTGCTATTTGCTATTAAATACAGCTCTTTTCAAAGTGTCAAGAGTAGCATAAAGACATTCAGAGTTCATTTTAATGGCCTGGAACACCTCCTTATGATTCAAAGGTCAGTAAAAGAAGGCTATCTCAAAGCACTGCTTATAACTTCCACCATTCTCAAATGGAAAGTCAGGTAAGGCACAGGGAGTTGTGGCTCATTTGTGCCCCACGCTGCATCCTTGAAATCTATGAAGCCACAGTTTTAATTATTTGTTCCAATATTCTAACTGGGGGGTGGAAGTAAGGAGGCAATCCCTTCTTAGTAGAAAATCAAAAGAATCTGAAAGTTCATTAATGTAACAAAGTTAATAAAGCTGGGCGTATATTCTTAAAAGATAGTAGAATGAACTTAAATTTGTTATATTACTGGAAGGGTCACTTATCTTTTCACTGTAATTTTTAAGTTACATTTCCCCCTCAAAAATATATTGCTGGCTTAATAGTATTGTAAACTAGAAACAGTTCATGGAAATAGCAAGACATTCAATTACAGGAGTGATTTTTAGTATAATGTTGAGAGTAAGTGTCTTCTATTCAGCCAGGAGTCAGCGTGCTTTTCTCTTAGGCTACAACTTTATGAAGTTAGTTCTCATATGGCACTCTGACTGCACACTTAAACTGCCTAGCTTCAACATTTTTAATATATACATAGAAATCATAGAGGACTTTAAAAAACTGACTTCTTACATCTCAAATGGTCACTCAGCATGTGAAATAGGCTACAAATACAGATATACACTGAATTTCAAATAGTATAAAACAGCACAATATTTCATGAAGAATTTGTTATAATGAATACATCCTGAAATATTTTAAATATTTTAGGTTACATAAAACATATTGTTAAAATTCATTATATTTGCTTATTTTGACTTTAAGATTAATATAGCTATTAGATAATGTAAAATTACCTGTACTTACATGACACTTCTGCTGGGCAGTGTTGTCCCTGGAGCTCATCAGCTCCCAACATCTGTTATATCCATTCTTTGTTTCTATTTCTCTTTAGTTTTTACCTCCCCTTTAAGGATCTTTGAATCCATTTAGATATTCCCTATAGTAGAACAGCCCTTTTTTTAACCTCACTCCACAGTGGGAGAGTATCCCATCTCTAACACCCTCCATACCAACCATTTAAAAAACATAAGCAACAGGGTATTTATCAGCTCCTCTTCTTCACTGCATGGTAGCTTCCACACGCACCACTGTAGTAGCTGCTGTTTGAGAGGTCAGGCCCTTACCAGCACTCATCCAAACAGAAGCCCATGGCCACTTATTGGATCCACTGCTTCTAATCTATTACCTTTGACAAATTTTCCATACTCTGCCACTATCATCTTTCTAAAGTACAGGTCAGATCGCTCCATTTACCAACTGCAATAAATGCCAATGGTACCCTAATTTTTTATAAAGTTTGCATTTCTGAGCATGGCATTCATTCTCTCTAGCCCAAACTAGAAAATCCCAGCCACCCTTCTTATTATATGATTACATCTCTCCTCAAAACATATGGCCCCACTTTTTTTTCTTTTTGAGATAAGAGTCTCACTCTGTCACCCAGGCTGGAGTGCAGTGGCACAATCTCAGCTCACTGTAACTTCTGCCTCCTAGGTCCAAGCGATTCTTGTGCCTCAGCTTCCCAAGTGGCTGGGATTATGGGCATGTGCCATCACGCCCAGCTAAGTTTCTGTATGTTTAGTAGAGACAAGGTTTTGCCATGTTGCCCAGGCTGGTCTTCAACTGCTCGCCTCAAGCATTCTGCCTGCCTTAGCCTCTCAAAATGCTCGGATTACAGGGGTGAGCCACCCCACCCAGCTGATGACCCAAAGTCTTACACTACTATATTTTATTCCCTCAACTGCCAGGTTCATTAAAAACCACATTAAAAAACCCTTTACATGTGCTATGGCTTCAGACTGCAAGATCCTTCCCTCACATGGGTGTTTATCAAAATCCATTCATCTCCTAGGGAAACTGTCTCCAGTCCCTGAAATTGGAATTAACCACTCTATTCTCTGAAGCCCCATACCACTTTGCCAGCATCAGTAACAGGACATTAATTTTTTTCTTCCCTTCATTATACTGACATACCTGTCTCCACTGCATGATACTTAAGAATAAAGAATGAAAGAATGAAACAAAGAGAGGGAGAAAAACAAAGACAAAAACAAAAAACCAGAAAAAAATTATTCTTTTTTTTTTTTTTTTTTGAGACAGAGTCTCACTCAGTCACCAGGCGCCAGGCTGGAGTGCAGTGGCACGACCTTGGCTCACTGCAACCTCCGCTGCCCGGGTTCAAGCATTCTCCTGCCTCAGCCTCCCGAGTAGCTGGGACTACAGGCGCGCGCCACCACGCCCAGCTAATTTTTTTGTATTTTTAGTAGAGACGGGGTTTCACCACGTTGACCAGGACGGTCTCGATCTCTTGACCTCGTGATCCGCCCGCCTCGGCCTCCCAAAGTGCTGGGATTACAGGCGCAGAAAAAAATTATTCTTAATGATAGGAAGCCATCACACGAACCACTATGTTCCCACAGTTCCTATTCCCATGGTCTGCAGATGGCAGGAACTCTACAGGATAAAAGTTTGCTAAAGAAAGAACAAGGTGAATGAAGCTGATTCTGGGTTTAAAAACTTAGAAATTCAGAGATATTTTTAAATTCTCACTTTAAAATTACATTTTGCTAAAGAAAGAACAAAGTGAATGAAATTGATTGAATTTAAAAACTCAGAAATTCAGAGAGATTTCTAAGTCTCACTTTAAGATGACATTACATATAATTTGTGTTGAATTAATGCATAAAGGAATACAATTCTGCATACACTCACTTAAACACCTTGTGTCTGAAATATCCTCAACCAACTTAACCATATTTACCACTGAAATGAAATCTCTGGACAAGGAACACAGTCCTCAATTAGAAGCTGTCTATAGTCTAAAATATTCACAAAACTCCATTTCAAAACAAAAACAGAAGTAGTATCTATTTATATGGTTTAATGGACTGATATTAAAACTTCTCAAAAAAAAAAAAAAAAAAGACAGAAATTGTAAGTAGGAGATCCCTGTTACAGCAAGTGGATATTCTTTTTAAAGGTCACAAAGATATTCTGAGTCATAACCCCTTAGTAAGCTTTGCCAAATAGCTGGCTGAAAACCAACTCAAAGAATACAGACAAGGCATGGGAAGCAGGCATGTCATAATCAAGTTACTTTTAATTAATTTTTTCAATGAAATACTGTCCTGCAACAGGTTACTTTTAATTTTCAGTGGCAAATTGATGGATAGAAATGTACAAAGGAGAGATATGGCAAAAATATCTGAAAGTTATTAAAATACTGGTCAATAATATGGAATACTCGGAAAACTAATCTTAATTTACCAGAATTAAAGAAATTCAAATGAGGCTGATTTGTGCAAAACATTCGTTGTTGCTTCCAAAACTTAAAAAAAAATTCATATGGAACCACATGAATTGCTAGACTACTGCTATTGAGCTGCTCAAGGATATGGAGAAGATTCTTTTAGGCCCACTCATGGCTGTCTAACTATAGCAATGAGTTAGTTTTGAGTAACACCAAGCTAAATATTTTAGACAATTAGTAGCTGGAACAGTACTTCATACATACATCCAATAGAACATCATTATACAAAAAGGAAACTTGAACTCTTCAAGTGAATTTCTGCTAATACATTCAACTGTCATCGAAATACATTTTACCAGATTAAATCTTGGAAAAAATTAGTCACTTTTTTTTTTTAAAGATTCTACATTTCCTCAAAAAATTGTGATATGGCCGGACCCAGTGACTCACTCCTGTAATCCCAGCATTTTTGGAAGCCAAGATGGGAGGATCACCTGAGCCCAGGAGTTAGTGAACAGGTTGGGTGACATGTGGAGACCTCATAGGTAAAAATATTGTCCACTACCAGTGATTTAATTATTGCACTAACTAGCAGGATAATCTTGAAAAGAATCCTGAGAATCTGGTATGTGTCCAGTAAGCCCTTTCAACAGTTCAATGCACAGTTTTATTTGTGATGTAAAATCCTATGTTCAGAGAAACACATATAATTATATATTTTTATATATTTTATAATTATATGTGTAATTATATATATGGCACAAAACATGAGAATTGATTTTTAAAAGACCTATTTGCTTTAAATAAATAAATAAATAAAACTGATATCCTTCTCAAGATTATACTGTGCGTTTCTGCAAAGATGATTCAGAATAACTTCTTAGGTAGAATCTAATACATCAGCATAGAGTTGGAAAGAACCATAGAGATGATGTGGTATAGCTCCATGAATAATTAGATAAGTAAAGGAACTCAGAGGACTTGTCTGCTACTAATTGGAAGGAAAACGAATCAAGACTAGAACTGGGATCTCTTGATGCTTCAATCAGTGTTCAATCATTATACTACCATTGGGAAGGTAACAAATATGTAACTGCTCTATATAATAAAATTAGAAAACAAGCCACCAACAAGGAACCTATGTTTACAGAACGTTTCCTAAAAAATATTGTTCATCCTTTGGCTGTTTGGCCGGCTTGACTGTTTAAGCTTCAGTACTAATACCTGTCTTCAACTGAGTCTTATAATACCAAGATGAAAAGCATCTTCCATACAAATTTTAAAAGAAAATAATTAACTTTCCAACCTTCTACGAAGCCATTAGAGTTTTCATATAACATGTTTTGTTAAAACACCGACAAACGTTAAATTTAAAAATTTATTTTTTAAAATCCTTAGCTTAATATTAAAACTTATAAAATAACTTTAAACTATTCCTGTCCCCACATCTTTAGTAATACGTGTTTCTCTAAGGACCTGTCAGTGTATTTGTTTTGTAGTCTTTATTTTACAGTTAAGTTGTCCAAGTACTCATTCACCTGAAATTCCATTAGGACAAGCTCTGTGTTTTCATAATATAAACTTTATGCCAGTTTCATGCTGTATAATAGGCTGTCTTATGTCATTACACTATATTTATCCAACTATATTCTGAAGTTTCTTGAAGGCAGGAGTCATATTTTATATATCTTTGGTTTTGCACCACTATGCTTTGTAAATAGTAAATAAACAATAACTATTCCTTGAAGATAACAAAATCTGTGACTTAAATCTCACTCCTTGAGCCACCAACAGTAATATGCATTCATGTTAAAGTGTACTGAAGAAGAGAATAGCATTAATAGGTATTATTCACTGCAAATACTTAAAAAAAAAGTATTCATTGTTTGTTTATTTGGTTGACTTATAGAAACCAGTTACAGATACTGATAAAAATGCTTTCCTGTTACAATTTTTAAAAACCACTTTAAAATAAATGCAAGAGTATATTCAAAATCTAGGAGCACTGAAAATAAGTTAAGAAAAATTCCTAATACTATGTCTTATTTAACTTAATTGTAGCTTTTAGATTGTAAGATCAGAATCACTGTCAACTGCTTAAATGACAAAATAACCCACCATTTAGTATCATTCACTCATTCATTCATTCATTCACTTAGTTTATATTTACTGAGTTCAGCTATCTGCCATGCACACATCTGGGCAACAGAGACACAGCAGTGAATGCATAGAAAGATACCTGGATAAACCAATGAAATGGAGAAATGGATGAAAACAGACAAAAACACACATAAAACAAATCTTAAAAAGTAACTTTGGTTTTATTACGCTCAACCTTGTTATAGTAGTTTAAAAAGTAGGATGTATATAAACATATATTCCATCTATGAGGAGTTTAGAAAACAAATATACCCAACATTTGAGTTTCATCATAGGAGGTTATTAACATAGTTAGACTGAATGAGAGGAATGGAATTTCATTTCTTAAAAAATGTATCAATAGTCATTTATCTTCTTGAGCAGCTTAGAGGCTGGCAGGTGATTAGCAGGAGGCCATACTACCAGCTCAGTAGATGCTCCCGTCACAGAGCCACTCAGGAGTCTATAAACAGCACCTTGAAACTTACTTTTTAAACATACATACAGTCTACCAAGAATCAAGAGCAAAAGCAAAACCTCAATACAATCTTGGATTTGTTTTTAATCCCAGAATATCTACTAAAAGATCTGCTTTATGCTCACTCATTTTTATGATTGGTGGAGTCATAAATTCAAAGATTGAGAGAAAAGAATATGTATAAACCCCAAGCTGGCCCAGCAAACTGCCAAACACTGTTCTTATTGTTTTCCTTTACAAATAATGGTTGGTTATCCACTTTCTCAAACAGTTGAGGGATCAGATGGAGCGAAGGTCATGTACATTGTTTAATAATATGTAGAAAAACAAAAACGCCATGGTAAACTACACATGTGGTTCCCATTATCATGTTTCTGAAGTGAAGAAAATCAGTGAGAAAAAAAGATGGGACACTTAGAAACAGGGAGTCAGCACTCCCTAATAACAAAATACAAGCTAGCATAGCAAAATTAGTAAGCCTAAAAATCCTAAAGAAATATATTTGTAAACATTAGAAGAAAAAAAAGAAACTATAAAATCTCCACTGACTTCAAGATGAAATATAAGCTAACACTTCTACCAAAGACAGAACATGTACACCCTGAGACCTGCTTGTTAGGAGCTCTATAAATTAAGTTAAACTGGATCTGCTATGAATTTATGCCTGTTTAAAATCAATTGGCCCGGAAATAGTGCCAATTCAAAGAGATTTTCTACTGGGAAATGTTTTGCTCTCATTTTATTCAGTAAAAGTAATTACATCTCCAATTGCTTTCACTATAGCATGCTGTTACTAAAAGTTTCTTGGCCCAAAATCTTTAAAAAAAAATTTACTTGTAAAAATTAAAATACTTGGAATTATTTTTTGTGAACCAGATTTATTTAAGCAGTTTAATATTTTTCTTTTAAATTCCTAAGAATTACATACTTGAAAAGACATACTTCATAGCCACCACCTAGCCTATCTTAGTGAAATTACAAAAACAAATCAGAGGTTTGACGCAGGTATAACTCGAAGCATTTAGGGAAGAAATAGCTAATTCTCATTAAGACTTTATTTCTAAACCTCAAAACAGAAAATCAAAGGAAGCCTATACACTCTTCTATTTACGTCAAATGATAAATAACTTACTAATCCAATCAATAATGTTCCACAGATTCAGAAAATAATTTCTAGTTATGTCATTTTTCTATAATTATAAAAAGTAGGAAATATTACATAAAATTATTTGCGACACAGAAATTAGTTTGAGTTTTCAAAATCTGACTCCAACACCAAATCAAACTATATTAATTTCTCTGAACTTCTTGTTAGGAGTAAAAGCCTGCTACTTCCAGGAAATACTAAGTAAGTTGCCTCCTGATCAATTTTAGACCGTAAGTACTTCACAGGTATAAGTTTAAGATACTACTTAATGCACTAAGTATACATATTTTGTAATATGTATACTGTAGAGACCACATGTTTAAAATCCATTAGGCCTCCAGTTTTATTACTACTTTTATCAAAGCCATTAGATACTAGAAGAAAAGCATTAGCAGCTCTGTATGTGATAAAAAAACATTTCCTTTTAATTTTAATCCAAGTGATTAAAGAGTATTTTTCAGGATCCCTTAATTAGGCCTTTCCCTGAATAGTAGAGGACTCCTGCCAGGAAAAAACAAAAGTAGGATTTTAATTCTAATTTTTGATATAGATCCAAGTTCACAGAATTATTATATTTTTTGAGTCATTAAAAACACAGTTGGCTGAAAGGCACAGTTAATATCTTTCAGTATTGGAAGACTAGTCTAAATCTGGCACTAATGCTAATGAACAAGCCCTGATATCTGTAGAATTTTATGATAGAATTCATGGCTGGCAGGCAGATAGCAATACAGAGCTTAAAAACTAATTATTTTACCTTATGGCCTGGTGACTTTGAGTAAGTCATTGAAACAAGTCTATAAACTTCCATTATCTGAAAAATGATTGGCCTAACCACAGACATACACTCTCAAATCAAAGCCTGCATAACTAGAGAAATACGAATGAGTTCTGTGGATGACACCAATGTCAATTTCCTACTATTGATTCTATGCTACAGATGTTAACACTAAGGCAGACTGGGTAACGTTTCAAAATAAAAAGTTTTAAAAGAGAGACAGAGAGATTTCCCTATATAAATCCCAGTATTCCATCAAGCTCCATAATTCTACAATGGTATGAAAATGACTTCCCCCTCTTTTTTTTTTTTTTTTTCGGAGATGAAATTTCACTCTTGTTGCCCAGGCTGGAATGCAATGGCATGAACCTGGCTCACTGCAACCTATGCCTCCTGAGCTCAAGTGATTCTCCTGCCTCAGCCTCCCAAGTAGGTGGGATTACAGCCGCCTGCCACTGGCCAATTTTTGTAT
The DNA here is from genome assembly GCA_036589455.1 of Ateles fusciceps. NCBI lineage: Eukaryota > Metazoa > Chordata > Mammalia > Primates > Atelidae > Ateles > Ateles fusciceps. The sequence goes on along the minus strand of JAZHEH010001040.1, from coordinate 3,089,390 downwards.
TTTTAGTACAGACGAGGTTTCACCATGCTGAGCAAGCTGGTCTTGAACTCCTGGCCTCAGGTGATCCGCTGCCTTGGCCTCCAAAGTGCTGGGATTACAGAAGTGAGTCACTGCATCTGGCCCCATTTCCTTTTTTAAAAAATACTTGGTCTCCCTTCCCTTCTTGTTTGTTTGTTATTTTAAATTACCTGTCAATGACTTAACCTTGCCAGTATTATCCATATCCTGCTTTGCTGCTAGTGGCACACACAGTAAAACAGGACAAATAAGTATATGCAGAAATTGGCATTTATGACTAGCTAGCTATAAATGTTAAAAGACTATGCTGCAAATGTTCAGAAAGATAGTTTCTTAAACCCATCCACTCATCCAACAAATATTTACTGAGCACCTATTATGTCTCAATGGCTATGCTTTTTAGTCACCTAGGGCAAAAGAATAAATAAAACAGACCCAGTCACATCCCACTGATCTGTAAACTCATATCTGCATTTGAGTTTCAATCCAGTATTGAAAGGTATGTTTTAAATAAAACATATCTGAGTTTACAGATCAGTGGGAGAAAGGCAGGAATAAAACTCATGCAGACAAAAGTAACACCACAACTTTGCCAACAGACATGCAAAGGAATTTGACTTAGTGAAGTCCGGAACATCTTTCCTGAAGAAGATAAGATCCAAATAGCAAAATGGAGTTTTTGATGCTAAAGGGAAGAAATGACAGCTCCAAGTAGCAATGAACAAGGAAAAAAGTTCTGTTTTAAAAGGAGGCAGACCAATTGCAAAGGGACTGGCATAAAGGGTCAGCATGGATACAGCAAAGAACCAAGGGAAAACCTGTGAGGTGAAGATACAAAAGTCACAAGGGCTAGACTCAGGAGGATCTTATAGGTGATGTTCAGATGTGGAATCTATCAGAATCTAAAAAAATGCTTATTCTTTGTGATTCCTATTTCTTTATTAATTCTATGTAGAATAACTACTTCTTACTGAATGTTGTTTTAAATAAAATCAATATCTTAATATCAGAGTCCTAATTTCTTATTTCAACTTAGACATCTTAGGCGGTTATTTAAACTGATAGTCTATCAATTTTCTTATCTTGAAAATATAAATAAAATCATCACCAGTCCTATTTTATTTATGTCTTAGTGCTAATGAAAGACTTAAATGGTAAAGTACATTTTAATGGATGAAGTAAAAAATAAAGTAGTATATTAATTCAAAAGCAGTATTTCAAATACTATTAAAGCTAACCCACTTTAACTATGACTTAGATAAAATTCAGAAAACTTAGCAAACACAAGAAGGAAACAATGGCACGCCATTTCCCTACAAGAAACAAGAGTAACACAATGATTAAGAAAAACCCCAGAGAATATCTCACCTTATAATAACACATTCTAAGTGACAATGCAAACAGAAGGAAGTCAAATTAACTAGATCAAACAAAACCTCCCATGTGGGTATCATGGGGCTTATCCCCACTGGCTTGTTTCAAGGAGGAAAATATTTTAAGGATTGAGAATGACAGGCATGGGGGTAAAAGGAAATTCACTTTACAGACAATAGTTATTGATTATTCTAAGTTATTAGTCAGTACAAAGTGGGTGCCCCTTAATCACTTTATTATATGTACAACATAATTTTTATGCAATGGTATTTTGAGTAAAGTTATTAATAAGCCATCACTTCTCCTCCCAAATACTAGCATTTGCTGATTATGAAATTGAGTCCTAATTTCAATTACAAATTAGTCTTTCGATTGTCAATTATACTTCAATAAAGCTGGAAAGAAAATGAAAATAAAAATTAAAAGTCTTTAAAGGTTTGTAAGGTTATTCCTCCAACAACCAAAACCAATACCATATAATTTATCACAGAAATATTAGATATATTTTTGGTGGAGAAAGAATTACATATGAGAAACAAGTAAGCAGCTATACATATGGAACCAGTATTACAAGATTATTATTGTTAGACCTACACCAAAAACTTCAATAACAAGAAGTCAAATGTGGTATTACTCAACTAATCTTAAAAAACTGTGACTGTTTCCTTGTCTTTCCAACTTGTGGAAAATCAGCTCTTTTCCTCCTTCTCTTCACTGGCAGCATTTTAATGAAAATCTGTCTTATACGCTGCTTACAAAGCCTATCAGACTCGTTCAATGAGAAAGCTCATAGGACAGAAAAAGCTGATTGATGGAATTATAACCACCTCTATAATTTGGTTTCAAATGTAGTTCAATTAAGCAATTCTGATTGTTTGCTTGTTTAATTCTAATAAAAATTTTTTAAAAGATCATCGGGTTTTTATGCCCAAACACTCATGACTCAGAACTTGAGAAATCAAACAGTGAGACTCAGATAAGAGGATTTATCAACATACGTAAGTCAATTAATCAGTATTACTGAGACTGTTGATTTCCTTTTTTTGATGCAAATGGTATATTTAACTCTTTTAAATTCTGTAACAAATCTGAACTCAGTTATTTGTCACAAGAGTAAACCAACTTTGATGCTATAAAACTAAAATTGTTTAATCAATTATCTTCCACCACCATATATATTGAAGTAGAATAGTGTAAGTGCATAATATGTACTTAAAGAATGAAAGAAAGGATTCATGGAAATATAAATGAATATGGCAGCAAGTTTTGCTGTGTCTTTTGAAATCACTCATGTCCACTCCTTCTTTTGCATTCCTACTGCCATTATCTTCAGTTTAGGCTTCAATTATTTCTTACTTATACTACTACAACAGCTTGTTTGGGGTCGTCCTCATTACCAATTTCATGATGCTCCAATGCTCAACAGTGTTGACGAATTTTCATAAACACACCTCTACTCATGTAAATTCTCTTTCATAAACACACCTCTAATCATGTAGATTCTTTTCAATTATTCCTCATGTCCAAGGAACGTGAGAAAAAATCCACAGTTTAAGACACAGATACCCCCCCAGATATGGTCCCACTTATCTCCAGGGCCAAATTTTCTACCATCCCCCACCTTCGACTGCCACATACCCTGTATCTCCTGCCCCCGAGTCTTGCTCAGTACAGTCTCTCCACTTCCATCCTCAGCCACTAATATCCCAACTGTTTCCAAAGATGAATTCAAATGCTACCTCCTTCACAATATTCTCTGTAATTAGCCTTGTCAGGCGTAAGAAATTCTCTCTCTTCAGAATTTGTTGATACGTCGATGAATGTATTTCCCAGTGTACTATCATGCAAAATCATACTGTCTTCTGTAAACCTACATTACTGCCCTAATTTAAGAACTGCCTCAGCAAAGACTGAGGTTTAAATCTAGAAAAAATGCTTTATACGCCTGTAGGTACCTACTCTTTACTGAATGAATGATAAAAATATCTTTGTTCTTTTAGAATGTCGTAGTGAAAAAAGAGTTAAAGGAACCATTCTGTTCAAAGGATGATTAGCAAAAAACAGGAAGAAAGGCTGTTAATGGCTTTATATTACAGTGGAATATCAATGACAATTTCTATCAGTTCCAATGAAACTTAAAGAAATTGCATAATGTATCACTGCTCATTAGAGAAATGCAAATCAAAACCATAATGAGATATCATCTTACACCAGTTAGAATGGTGATCATGAAAAAGTTAGGAAACAATAGATGCTGGAGAGGATATGGACAAATAGGAATGCTTCTCCACTGCTGGTGGGAGTATAAATTAGTTCAACCATTGTGGAAGACGGTGTGCCAATTCCTCAAGTATCTAGAAGCAGAAATACCATTTGACCCAGCAATCACATTACTGGCTATATACCCAAAGGACTATAAATCATTCTACTATAAAGACACATGCACACATATATTTATTGCAGTACTATTCACAATAGCAAACTTGGAACCAACACAAATGTCCATCAGTGTTATACTGGATAAAGAAAATGTGGCACATATACACCACGGAATACTATGCAGCCATAAAAAAGAATGAGTTTATGTCCTTTGCAGGGACATGGATGAAGCTGGAAACCATCATTCTCAGCAAACTAACACAGAAACAGAAAACAAAACACCGCATGTTCTCACTCATAAGTGGGAATTGAACAATGAGAACATAAGAGCACAGGGGCGGGAACATCACACACTGGGGCCTGTCCAGGGGTGGGGAGCAAGGGGAGGGGTAACATTAGGAGAAATACCTAATACAGATGACAGGTTGATGGGTGTAGCAAACCACCATGGCACACGTATACCTATATAACAAACCTGCACTTTCTGCACATGTATCCCAGAACTTAAAGTATAATAAATAAATAATAAAAAAGAAATGGCATGATGTCATCCAATTTAATCTTGTTTTTCTCTTTGCAAAACCATGAAACTAATAAAAATTAGTAAATTGACTGTCCTTATTAATTTTAAAGAATCAATATATTGGCTACTCCAAAATCACTTGAAACAAACCTGTCAACTGATTTTTTCTAAACCATTTAGAAAACTACTAAGCAGGTTTGCCCAGTTTCACACTTAGCACTTAAGCTACTCTTTTTCTGCAAAACCTTTGTTTTGCAATGTTAAGCTCCTAGGTATACCTAGGGTTATAGGTATATTAACAGAACTCTCACAAATACTTTTCATTAATCCCTAGGCTAAAAAATACATTTTTAAATAATAAAAGTGCTCCAGAAAGTAGTTTACAAAAAAAAAAAGAGAAGCAAAATGCAGTATTTTTAGAAGTAACTACAGGAGTAAATAGTGCATAAAGTGAATTCTATCTTACATGTTCCTGTACACAGCTGTTCAACTAATATAAAGCTAAGCACTTTTAAAAACAAAGTCTCTAAAGTATCACCTATTGAAGTGTCACCTATTTAATCAATTAAAATGAATCATCAAGTTTACTGATCAAGTTGAAATATCACCTATTTAATCAATTAAATCAATCATCAAGTTTACTGAGCACCAAAACATGGGCCCAGCACTGCTGCAGTAGATAACCAAAAAGTATATGGTCTCTATCATGTAACCGACTTTTTATCTTTAGTGCCAAGTGTACCACAATCCTAAGTAATGTTGAAAAAAAAATTGTATACTTCAATATGTATCAATACCCATGCTCTTAAAAGTGAAAACAGGTTCAACAAAAGGAGAAATCAGCACGGCCTGAAGCCTCATGGAAGAGCTGGCACAGGAACTGGGTTTGTATGATGAGCAAATTCCAGATAGTGGAAGGAAAAAATCACCACCAAAAGCAGAGACAAGAATTAGCGTGACATGTTTTTAGGATTATGAAGGCATGAAAATGAGATGAAGACAAGTCTGGAATAGTGAGAAATAAGATGGCATATGTAAAGCTAGATTGAAAAGAAGATAATTAATCTTTTGTAAGAAAAGCAAATGCCCGGAAGGGGATGAAAGTGTTGAAAACTTCTCTAGTTTAGCACAATGGGGAGCAAGATATTAGAGGGCCAGCCAGTCATTTGTTAACAGTAATCTTGTCATGAGTAAGGGAAGGATGAAATACCACAGTTGCAAGAATGGGAGACAGGAAGGAGCAGCAAAGATTATTTTTAAGGGAGAGGAGATTCTAGGACTCAGGACTAACTGAAGATGGTAAACAGAAGGAAAGGATGAGTAGCCCTGGCTGACTAGAAGCTAGAGAACACTAACAGAAGAAAGCCTTGGAGAATACTGGCATTAGGAGGATCAGAACCCTAGAAGAGGAATGTAGATGAAGTAGTTTAGAAGAACCAAGATAGACAATGTCACTGAAAACGAGAGTAGTGAATATTCCAAAACACTACTGGAATATTGCAACAGACCCCAAGCCACGGAATTGAACAGTAAGGCTGAATGAAACCTTACTTGAGCAACTTCTGAAACTAACATACCAAAGCTCATATCTAAGAAATAACTGAAGGCATTGGTTGTGAGAAAAGACAGTTGTGTATGTCACGCTTGGCAATAAAGGTCAAGTTAATGTGAGAAAGATGCTGGTACTGAATAAGAATTTTCGGTATCTGAGGCATTATATACACATAAAGCAAAGTACATTGTCAGAACCAACAAAAACTAATTTGCATTATTAAGTTCTATGTCTTTCAATTTATCATTTTGAATCCTGATGAAAAAACTTGTTTCCTGGAATAAAACCCACTAGTGAAAATATACACTTTTTTTGCCCAAAAGATGTAATTATATTATCTTGTTTAAAATTCTGGTTTCCAGAAATCCATGTGCTTTCCTTTAAATATGTCACAATAATACTAACATGGCTTTTTCAAAAACACCACAAATTTCATTGAAATTAGTGAAAACATCCCAAAGAAACTTCTTAGAATGATTATTACAAAGAATGGACACTAATAAATTTGTAATAATAAAATGCATTTACAGGCCTAATCATGTAAAATCTAATCCTAGACTTAAAAACAAAAGCATCCAATTTAGCAAATAAGCTATTAATTTTAATGGTTCATTAACAATTGACATTTATGGAGATTATACATCTACACTGATAAAAGAAGTCTTGAGACGTAAAATCTCCAGGTACTTACAAGGCAGTTAGGGCAACTAGAAAGACATTTAAAAAGTAATGAAATGGGGTTCATGTTAATAGTATTCCCTATTGAAAGTACCAGAGCAATTTAAAAATAAGGGACAATGACTACATAGCTTCTTCATCTCAATAAAAATGCTGACAAATTACACTGAAATTTATGAAATTAAGGCAACTTAAGTTAAAAACTCAAACTTGCCAGAAAAAAAACATGAACAATTTTTACCACTTTTTATTGTAAGTATATTAGAATGCAACTGTACATTACCACTGAATTTAATGCAAACGCGGTTTACCTAACTCTAAACACAAGTGAAACTGCAAGAATTCTTCAAACAATACATTAAATATGAAAAGCCTACAGATGTTCAGAAAAACAGATGATTGTGAAGATTAGTTTTATGCAAAATTTTAGCAAGAATATGCAGATATTTTAACCTATTACTATTACTTATAGTATGAGTATGCAGATATTTATACCTATTCTATTACTTCAAAACCTTTAGTAGTTTATGAATATAGGGTATAAAAATCAAAGTCTAGGGGATTAACATTAATTTGTAAAAATAATATCAAATGGCTACATCAGTGAGCAAAACTATAGTGAAAAAGTCTGTTTCAACTCAACTGTGTCTGACTTCACTTCATAACTGTACCTGTGAATCTGCAAAATAGAACTTCTACTTAGGTGTAGTTATACAATAACTCCATTCTGCTTCAAGTATACTTTGCAAAATGTTAGATATAACTTAAATTTAGCTTCATATATCAGTTAAATATAGTCAACTATTGTGAAAACACCTGAAGAGAAAAGTAAATATGATTATTTAAGTTGGAGCATAAAGTTACTCTGAAAGTCAATTTAACAGATTCATCAAAACACATAATGAGGCCAGGCACAGTGGCTCCTGCCTACAATCCCAGCACTTTGAGAGGCTGAGGCGGGTGGATCACGTGAGGCCAGGAGTTCGAGACCAGCCTGGTGAACATGGTGAGACCCTGTCTCTACTAAAAATGCAAAAATTAGCCGGGCGCGGCAGCACATGCCTGAAGTCCCAGCTACTCAGGAGGCTGAGGCAGGAGAATCACTTGAACCCAGGAGGCAAAGTTGCAGAGAGCTGAGATTGTGCCACTGCGCCCCAGCCTGGGCAACAGAGCTTAACTCTGCGTCTCAAAAAATAATAATATTAATAATCACGAAGGGAAAGTAGAACGTATAGAAACAATTCAATTTCTCCTCAAAAGTGACCCATAGTATCTTGTTGTTTTGTTTCGTTTGTTTGTATCTTTGCTTTCATTTCTAGAAATGTAGTATCATCAGAATTTTACGAGAACTGACACAAAGCAAAATTCATTAAATGGACACTGCTTCCTTTTGGAGTTGCTCCATACAGAGAATACCAAACCACTACAAAACTTCATTGATATACAATTTTTCTATTATGACATGGAAAAATATATACCTAAAATGAAAATGTTATCTTTATACCTGCATGTGAAATCCCACTTACCCTACGTGTGTTAGGGCAGCAGTCCCCAACTATTTTGGGATCAGAGACTGGTAATTTTTCCATGGACTGAGGGCACGGGAGATGGTTCAAGATTATCCAAGCACATTACATTTACTGTGCACTTGATTTCTGTTATTACATTTTAATATATAATGAAATAATTATACAAGTCATGATAATGTAGAATCAGTGGGAACCCTGAGCTTGTTTTCCTGAAACTAAATGATCCCATCTGGGGGTGATGGGAGGCAGCAACAGATGATCAGGCTCTAGATTATCTTAAGGAGAGCACAACCTAGATCCCTCACATGCATAATTCACAACAGGGTTCACACTTCTATGAGAATCTAATGCCACCACGGATCTGACAGGAGGCGGAGCTCAGGTGGTAATGCGAGCAATGGGGGGCCGCTGTTAACACAGATGAAGCTGCCCTCATTCCCCCACCACTTACTTCATGCTGTACATTCAGTTCCTGACACCTGTATCAGTCTGTGGCCCAGGGGTTGAGGACTCCTGTGTTTCAGTTCACAAAGAAGCAGCTAGCAGAAAGAATTTAAAGTAGTAGAAGCAAGGGAGGGGGGCAGGGGGTAACATTTACTTAGAATCTAAGAAAATATCTGCAATGTGTAAATGAACAGTACAGCCAAGATTATCAAAGCTCATGCTCATCAATAAGCGGTTCTACTCTGCCACCCACTTCCCTCTTTTTTCCTATAGTGACTAAGGAAAATAACCTGTACCAGCTTAGAAAGAAAGTATCAAGTCATTTGTTTTAAGCCCCTCCCCATAATTAAGTTGAATGAATTTTACACACACATCAGATAACCATGTAAAACCTCAAAGAGCACAGAAAGAAATTCTTCAGAATAATTTTTTAAATTTTATACCATAAAATCAAGCAAATATATTAGAAAAACTAGACTGTGTACCACCTTCTAGGAAATAAACAGAACTACCAGCCTGAATATTTATTTTGCTTAAAAAGTCCTAAGAAGTTTGTTTTCTATCTTCACTACCTTCTGTTCCATTTTGTTCTTTACTCAAAATTTTAGTTTTATAAAAACTGAAAGTTCTAAATTTGTAATGGAAATTTGTAAGATCTGGTTTAAAAAAATATATCTTTTACCTGTATCCTTGAAGGTAGGATACAAAGTGATTGTTGTGAGATCCCATAAGAGACAATAATTCCCCAACACTTACATTTTTTATACAATTACCAAATAAGAAGTAAACATCATATTGTTTCTTTTTTACCAAGTTTATAGATGAAGAAAATTGATACATGTACTTGTTCTTTCCCTTACATCAAAAAAAAAAAAAAATCCAAACATAAAATAATTTAGATACCTAGCTAACATTATTCTACAATCCTAGGCCTTCACAGATCAGACATCTATATCTGTATCTGTATATCTATCACCTACTATTCAAATGGTGATGCACCTGCCTAAGAGATCCATAAATCTTTCAATGCCAAACAGTTCAAAGGCTTACACATTCACCTTCCTAAAAGTCAAGTGCCAGAGCAAATGACCTAATCAGTCCTTTCTAGTCCTAAAACAGGTAGTAGCCCATCACACAAACCAGTCTATAGAGTAAGTTAAAATTTCACAATAAGGGTACAGGTTCACATAAACACTACTGCCAAAACAAAACACAACAAAAAGAAACCTTTGCAGGGCAGGTAGAAAAAGAACCTGATCACAAAGGTCAGGGCCTTTGAGATGTGCAAGTGCCAAGTGTGCATTTGGACTCTCCTCTTGAACACACAAGAAAGCACTGCAATCAACGAACCTATGACCCTGGCTTTCTCAAGATGGCCAGAGACTGAAATGTTTATAAAAACAAAATCAGTATTTGTGCTCACTGATTCCTTCTTTCTTCTTTGACTAATGTTTCATCATTTCATATCGTTACCCAACTACTTCCTCCCTCCTATCTCAGAGGAAGAAACAGCTTCTTATTTTCAAGGTCATGATTTTAGCCCTTCTCACGTCTTCTCATAGTTCAAATATAAATGAACATAGATGTGAAGCCTGGGTCTGTGTATAGCTCTGTTTACCTCAATAATACTAAATACATCTGTCTGCACCTTAACTTTTTTTTGCTTGTTCCACACCAGCACATATAGATATGGCTCATTATATTTAAAAATGAAAATGTTTCATTATGTGGATGTATAATTTATTGAATCAATTGTCTGTCACTTATAAAATTATAACGCATTATTCTTTATAATTATCTTTTATTCATCTGCAAATATAACATGAGCATACATGGTGCACACGCATACATAAAGCAGCAGTGTTGAACCCATTTATCAACAAATTACACTTTTGAATGGGATAACATGTTTAAATATTTATAAATGCAAGAGGCACAGAAAAGCTGCTCAAGGAAAGCTGGCTGAATGTGAAAGAAATAAAATGACTTAATGATTCTAGGCCTTCTAGTCATCTAGCACCTCTAATAGCTCAGATCCTATTATTAGGATGAGCATTCTAACAGGCAGATTCTGTCTTTCCATGGCTGGTCAATTCTGGAACTAACCGGGTACTCTCTATTTTGGGTATTATGAATTGGATCTCCTCCCTTTGAAAGAGAACTAAAATAACGTTCTCACTCAGTTACATTTGCTGGGAGGTTACTATCTGTTCTAGCACACTGAGGGCCAAACTAAACAAACAAATCTAAAATAGAGTGAAGGGATAACTCTAGGACCTTTTTAGATATGCATGGGAAAACCCGCCTCCTATTAAAATGGTCTTCAGTCTACTCTACTACTCTTAGTACCCAAATGATTCTATCCATTTTGTTTTTTTCCATCTCGTGTTTTCTTTTAAAAGCAATATTTAGTTAATTAACACATATTACTAATATTATTCACGTCTCACCCAGTCTACACTGTCTACAGATGCGAATAATGGCCTTTAGGTACATAAGCATTTTCTGCTATTTATAATTTCACTGCTTCTCAAATCAAACAAGCAAGCAAACAGACAAACAAAGTTGCCTCCCCAGAGTGGAGCAGAGAAAGCTCTCAAGTCTTGCCCTTCTCACAATACACCCTACCTTGCTGACATGTTATCTTTGTGCTGCTTTTGTTCCTGTTTATGGCTCAAGAAAGTACTTGTTTATAGAATCTGTTCAATGCCCTATTCATCCCCAGAAGTTAAGTGTGTTGAAATTAAAAGGCTCTGCTTGAATTTGATAAGTGAAATGACAGAGGACAGAAGGTTTAAACAGTTTTATCTTAGGCTCCTATAAAAGTCCCTAAAACGCAAACATCGACTGTGACATCTCCTGCTTCTACTGAAAATAGATGGCAGGTTTGAACTTTACTGAAACAGCTATTTCTGGCTAGGATCAGTGTCACTGACAGACTGAACCACATAGAATGGGGCGGCCCTGAAACAGAAGGCTCCCTGGCCTAATCTCATAGATGCTTCTCTTGGAGACCTTCCATCCACACAATGTAGGGGAAGGGCGAGAAGGGTTGGCTTCCCCTCCTGACTGAACCATTAGGATATATATTTCTCTTGCTATACCTGTCTCCCTAATGGTCACAGCAGCTCGGCATATACATTTCCATATCACAAACTATTTTCACAACACTAGACGAGAATCTTGAGTTCAAAATAATCCATTTAAGAAACACATAGGGGATTCATGTTATTTGGTTAGCTTAACCTACTTCCACGTCAATCATTCTATTTCAAACCCTTCCCTGACTCAGTTACCAGCACCCTTTGATAAACAGCTTATTGCTTTGCTGCTGGTTAGTCTTCCTACTGCTAAGCAAGGTCTGAGTCATGCACCTCAGCAATCTTGACCTTTGAAAAAGAGGAGGCTTTTCTGTCTGGGCCACAATTACCATCTTTATTTCAAGTTGCAACAAATCTCTTGTGCTTAGTTCTAACTTGCCAGGGTCCATGAACTCTGCACCCAGAAATTCTCCACACCAGAGTACAAAGCACCTACATGGCTCTCTTGAGCTTCCATTCTTATAATTTTCCAACACTCTCTTCCTTCTTCTGCCCTCAAACTCAATCCTGCTAAGCTGACTCTGAATCTCCCCCATTGTGTTCTATTTTCTTCTTTAAAAGAATCTAAATAAACTCTAGCATTTCTCCCTCATTCTCACCTTTCCTGCTTTATCTTCTGAACTCATAGGTTCTCCAAAACTGCCTAACTTCTGTCCCCTTCATCAGTCCTCCTGAGAAGCAGGCAGTGAAGTGGGAATCCTCAACTTAAGCTTACTGGTTTTTCCTTCCTGTAGCCTCAGCACTCCTCAAACTCCAGATTTATAGGTTGTCAAATCCACCAGAGCTCCTTCCGCAATCCTGCTCACTCTTCAAGGGTCCATGTAGGGTAGGGTCCTGATAGGAAAGACAGGTTGCTACAGTCTATCTTTAGAGTACAATTATAGGCCTAAGAGGCTCTGTAACATGTACTATCGGTGGAGACCGTTACCATGGATGTAAAGTCAAATCTCAAACACCTTCACTGCTGATGCTTGTAAAATGGACTACAGGCCAGATTTTTTGCCATCCAAGCAAGATGACTTTAGTTAACAAATATGCACCTGGAACCTCAACCAAGTACCACATATTTCTGTCATATAAGAGGACTGAATATCATAAACACAGCCTTAGGTCAGGAGGACTGTGAAGTAGAGTCAGTCTGACTTTAATGAATTGCAATCTCCACACTCTGGGCCCCTTTCTTCCTTGTACCCTTCCCTGATGCCCATCACATAGCCCGTTCCTATTCACAACTAAATTACAGTAATAACATCTTAAAATAGGATTTTGATACCAACCATGGGGTTTGAGGTGGCAGAAATGATAATTTGGAGAGAGAAAGCTAACAGGTCAGCCTCATCTGGTGACCCTGATGAGACAGCAAGGGCATTCAGGGAAGGGAGTCTCTTCTACCCTCCGCTTCACTCCAGCCACTGAGAGGAAGATCTCACCATTCTACCTTCTCCGGTTTAGATTTAGACCTACTAAAAGAAACATATCCCCATTCTTTGCCAAAGTGTTAGGATATGAGAGAGCCCTATACACAACCCTAGGGCGTAATCAGAACAGTACCTAGAGTGTTACTATAAAGGCATCTTCTCTTTTCTCTCCTCCTCCCCTAGGTCGTTCCTCTACAGGATTTATCACTAACTTACAGCATGTTTGTATATGCTGATTTCCTTGTTCCACCAGAGTGTCTACTCTGTGAGGAATGGGGCTGCATCTAGGTTATTCACCACTAAATCCTTTGTGCCTCAATGTTGACACACTGACAGCCTATAACGTATACTACCACAATGGAAAAAAAATCTATCTAGTCACGGTCATCTCTTCAAGTCACAGTTCTGCAGCTAATGCCATATCAGATATTGTGCAAAAATTCAGAACCAGGGGTAGGCAAACTGTCTCCTTAAACCTATCTTCAACTCCAAATTCCCATCTCCATATTTTCTCTGACTCTCAGATAGTGGGAGAAAGGAGAACGTGTGATGGAAAGAGAAGGAAGAGACGGAGAAAAGGAAGGGGAGAGGAAAGTAAAAAAACATTCGAAGTAAATTGTAAGAATTGTTTAGTTTTCCTGATATTTTATGTTCACTGTGTAATCCACACAGGAGAGGCGTCAGGCTCAGTAACTCATAACTGTCCTGCGTGACTACAGCAGTGCTAGTACAGAGTAGGTGCTCAACAAATAATCGCTGAAGGAACTGACGAATAAATACATGAATAAAACTTGGAGACTACGGTAAATTAACAATAGCAGATTTTGCTGCCATGTGTCTCTTGCCTCAGCTTTTAGAGTAAAAACAATTCCTCATTAAATCGTTTTAAAGGTACAAAGTGCTTTGCCATTAGTTGAAATTTTTCTTTGCTTTTGCCTGACTCTTCCTGATGAAAACATATAAAGGCTTGAATATAAAATAGCATGATATCATTATCACAGACTAATGGTAAGCATTCACTTTCTAGTAAAATAAATGATATAAAATATAATATTTTATATCATGCTATATCATTTATGCTAAATATCATGCCATTTTATATTTATATTTTACCACATCACAAGATATAGACCCCAATTTTTACACTCATATTTCGTTTCAAATCAGAACTGTATTTTTTAGAGTATTTTAATGACATACAAATTTCTAAAAATTAAAATCAATTAGTGAGATTTAAATTCTTGAGAAGATTGCTTCAATTAAGCTCCTAAACAACAATTTCCTTGACTTTTGAAATTTAAAGTCAAATACACTGGAGACTGAAACGGCTCCAGCATGACAGCATGACACGGGTCCAGCAAGTCCCCAGCTTCGTTTATGAAGACTCCAGTTAACTGTACAACTCGTGTAGCGCCACAAAATAGCAGACACTTCAAAATAATCCATTAGCTCCTTTATCAGAGAAATGAGCATACACACATTTACGACATATACAAAATACTTTATTAAGTCATTCATAGAGTAGTACGCCATACAACACATGATCTCCATTTTAAAAGAAAGATAAAATATTAAACATCACATGCTATCCTAGAAACGCTTTAGCTTTTCAGTATAAAGTCCAACAAATTTCTCACTCCACTCTCCAGCTTTACCATCATCACACAAACAATACTGAACTCGTCTTTCATGTGCATTTTAAATGGTCCCACTAAGCACACTGTGCTCAAGAATGCACAGTGATTTCTGATGGCTTCTGCAAGATCAAATCTATCTTCTTTAGCTCTCCATTATTTTGCCCCCCAGCTTCATCCACCCTTTCATCCTCTTGTATCATTCTCTCAAATACCCTTCATAAAATAAAGACTTCAAATTTACAAGAAAAACACAATCCCATCAAAAAGTGGGTAAAGGATATGAACAGACGTTTCTCAAAACAAGACATTTATGCAGCCAACAAATATATGAAAAAAAAGTTCATCATCACTGGTCATTAGAGAAATGCAAATCAAAAGCACATTGAGATACCATCTCACGCCAGTTAGAATGGCGATCATTAAAAAATCTGGAGACAACAGATGCTGGAGAGGATGTGGAGAAATAGGAACACTTTTACACTGTTGGTGGGAGTGTAAATTAGTTCAACCACTGTGAAGACAGTGTGGCGATTCCTCAAGGATCTAGAAATAGAAATACCATTTGACCCAGCAATCCCATTACTGGATATATACCCAAAGGACTATAAATCATTCTATTATAAAGACACATGCACATGTATATTTATTGCAGCACTGTTCACAATAGCAAAGACTTGGAACCAACACAAATGCCCATCAAGGATAGACTGGATAAAGAAAATGTGGCACATATACGCCATGGAATACTATGCAGTCATGAAAAAGGATGAGTTCATGCCCTTTGCAGGGACATGGATGAAATCGGAAACCATCATTCTCAGCAAACTAACAGAGGAACAGAAAACCAAACATTGCATGTTCTCACTCATAAGTGGTTGTTGAACAATGAGAGCACATGGACACAGGGGAGAGGAACATCACACACTGGGGTCTGTTGGAGGGTAGGGCGCAAGGGGAGAGATAGCAGAAGGTGGGGGGCTAGGGAAGGGATAGCATTAGGAGAAATATCTAATGTAGATGATGAAGTGATGGGTGCAGTAAACCACCATGGCATGTGTATACCTATGTAAGAAACCTGCACATTCTGCACATGTACCCCAGAACCTAAAGTATAATAAAAAATAAAAAAATAAAAATTTTAAAATAAATATATATAAAGACTTATATTGACATCTACAAGGATGTGCCCCCTACTGGGATCAGAAGATTCTGGAAGCTTTGGCAGAAAAGGCTTCTGAAAATAAACAGAAGAGCAATGATACACATGATGCCAATGCACCCAGAGAATCCCATTACTGCTCCCAGGACCAGGAGATGGGGTCTGTAGTATTAGAGGATTTTCTGTATTGGTATGAAAGGAAATGTTCCCTGAACTTTTCCATTCATATATAAAATGAATTTTAAAACATAAATGAATCCCAGGCAAGAAAGACTATGTGTGTTCACTCCCTGGTTTTCTTCAAAATGCAAGATGCATGCTATTTATATACACGTACAGCCATGCATACAGAATGTGACAGAATTTGGCACAGTCACAAATAGAGAACTTTGAAAGGACATGAAAGAGTAGGACATGCATTATTCCTGGAATATAATATGGCCCTTCTTTCAACTTTTCCCCACCTATAGCTTCACACATAGTTTACAATGATTCTGGCAAGGGCAAAGTATTTCAATACAATGAAACATAACTAAGTAACTTGGGCCCAAACGCTGTCATTCAGTGACGCTATATTCCATCCCCAGAGTAATGGTGTAAGAAGCCTTCTGGACTGAAAATGACAAACCAAACAATGCTTTCTGATAATTTCTCATTCATCATTATGAAACATTTTTTCCCCCTAGTACTCATCTCCCCACACAGAAGTTGGTTCCCATAACATTCACAATTTCTTGTAAGTGTTATTACTTAGTCTAAAAGATTACAAAGCACAGAGCATTTTTCCATCCATTACAGTATACTCCCCAAGCAAGTAACTGAATTTCACCAGTGTGTGAGTGTTCCGAAGTAATGCCAGGCACCTGGTCTCTGTTAGGGTCTCTGAACTCCCATGAACTGGCCAGGCAGCACTTTACCAGCCCCGGCCCAGACACTAGCCAAAGGCAGAAAGGGGAGGGAAAGACATGAGAGAGGAAGACAAAGAAAGGGAGGCAAAGCAGACACAAAGATTTAAGACAGGAAATTTAGATTACCAAGAGAAAGCACCCTGTTTACGCCTCAGTGGGTCATAAAACCTAACAGTTACAGATAGTTACAAAATGGTTTAATACTGAATAACTGTGTAATATAAAAGCAAGATGAGCATGAATCCAGTTGTTGCTCTGAAACAAGATATAGTTAATAAAGTTTTATTTCACATGAAAATGCCTTCACATATTATGCAAATTTGAAACTTAAACCTCAAAAACACATAGGAGAAATGGTGAATTCAGTCAGCATGATGTGTATTTTATACACAGTTTTGGCTAAGTGTGACACAGAATAATACTATGTGATGCTGATGTTTATTTCCTTCTCGCCTACGCAAAGCTGCTCTAGTCTATGGAGAAGTCAAGCACTTAGGCTCCTTCTCCCTTGAAGTTCTGCCATCCTGGTTCCATCACCCTCCTTCACGTGCCTAAGATGACTCAAAACTCTCTTTACATTCTGGCCAGAAAGGAGCAGGAAAAAGGGGAAGGAGAGGGCGTGTGGCTTCCCTGTAAGGGCATTATCCAGAAGCGGCACAGTTCATTTCTACTCATATCCAATTCATCACAAGTTGCTCACGGGGTCACACCAGCATCGTGTGAAGCCAGGAAATGCTATCTTTACTATGGGCAGATAACAATGGGGAAGCATATAATGATAGAAAAGGGACAAAATGGATTCTGGAGGCAATTAGCAATCTTTAATACAGATGTCAAAGGAAACTACAAAATAATTTTCATTAAATATTAAATGATGTTTCACTGAGTGGATTAAGCTAAGTTAAAATAAGATTTTTAATTTTTGTCTTTTCTTAAAGGAGAAAACATTAAGATAGATGCCAAAATACTTGAAAGGTAAGATTATACGAAATGCTAAACATTTTCTAAGCTAAAATAAGTATCTTTTCCAATTTTAGTTCCACACATTTTTTAGCATAAAAATAGAAAATAACTACACACTAATAAGTTTAAATAATTTCACTCTTGACTCTAGGGCAAAATACTATCTTTCCTTCAGTCATAAATTTGTAAGAGAGAGATGATTATACATAAAATATAAACTGAAATAATTTTACAAATAAACTTTATTTTTCAAACACAACCTACTTGATTTTAAAAAGAAACTGTACATCTAAGGTAGCTCAGCCCTGAGTCCAGAAAGGTCAAAGGAAGTTTTACACAATGTTCTCTAGGGACATTTCATGACATCACCTACAAAGACAGTTTAAGAAGGTGAGAAAACATTTCAACCACAATGGAACAGAAGCTTCTAGGGAACCTCTACACCACATTTCTAGAACAGAAAATTTAATGTATATAATTTGTCACAATTCTTTTTAAGGTACAGCCTTCCTTCTTCCTAAATACAAAAAACAATTTCAGTAACAATCAATTTTGTTTTATCCCTATCTTCCCATGTAATAACTGCTGATGAGATTCTGAAATATCCCCCAAAGTAATGGAAAAAAAATTTTTAAACATCAGTTCATGTAGCTCCTAAAATATGACAGCTTTTAGAAAACACAAGTTACTTTTCTAATCTGGTTTTGTAGCTTAAGAAAAAAATAAACATGCTTGAATATACAGGTAAAATAAATGTAATGAATACTGTTTGTCTTTCCATAAAGATGTTTTGTCACAGTAAAGGCAAGAAGATCAACTCCCCACACACAAAACTGCAGCTATCAGCTGGGTGTGGTGACTCTGCCTATGATCTTGACACTCTGGGAGGCCAAGGCAGGAAAAATGCCTGAATCAAGGAGCTCAAGACCGGCCTAGACAACATGGTGAGACTCTGTCTCTCCAAAAAGTAAAAAAAAAAATTAGCCATGTATACTGACATGCACATGTATTCCCACCTACTTGGAGACCGAGGCGGGAAGATGGCTTGAGCCCAGTAGGTATAGGCTGCCAAGAGCTATGTTCATGTCACTGCACTATACCCCAGACAACAGAGCAAGACCCTGTCTGCCTCCAAAAACAAAAACCAGCAGCTATCTTTATAATATGAAGGAAGATCTCTAAAATCAAATTATTCTATTTTTTTCTTCCACATTATTATAATTTTGAAACATTTCTTTATATTTCTAGTTAATTATCCCACTGAAAGGGAAATTCCTGCTATTGAAAGTCATGATAAAAAGTGCAAATTATCTATTACATATATTTGAAGTGCTATCTTCAAATAGGTTTAAGGGGATATCTCATTTTACATGTAATTAGCCAGCACATATATAAACCCAAGGATCCCAACTGTCAGATGTATTTTATTTGCTTCCTTTTCACTAGAATTCTTACTCTGGGAATTGCAATGCCTTAGGTGTTAAGAAACAAATGAGAGCAAAGAAGAAAGGATAATGTACAGTTCTTATCACACTTCCTACACCCTCCCCTGCCCCTGTCCCTTCCCCTGCCCCAGTAATGCATTGCTGCCAACATCAAAACATCTTGGAAGGCTGTCCATGGTATCATTACCTTATAAATCCCCATGAACCATGATGAGAAAAGCCTACTATTAATAAATAAAGCCATGAAATAGGTGTCCAAAATTGCCTAATAAGGTTGCCCATTGTTTATATGACAGACATTTACATCACTGTACCCTGTACTTAATTTCCTAGCGGAAGCAATATTTCCTATCAAAGACTTTTCCTGTGTTGTATGTAATAATTTCCCCTGACTCAGCACTATAAGGATCTGAATGTTTTTCTTCTGTTACAGGAAGTGTTGGTAACCCTGATATAGAATCAACTTTATAAAGCATCATGTAACAAGAAAGATCAGTCAGACTTAGTTGCAAAAGACAGGAGTCTGATTAAAAACTAGGTATTTTTGTTGTTGTCTTAAAAGACCAATTTCTGTATCTTAAAGTTTGTTTCCAATAAATAAATAAATAACTTACAGTCTAAGATTAAGTTGTAAAGTTAAAAAATAGTAAAAATCTGTTTATATAATTTCAGAAACAGAGCTACTATCGAGTAAGAAAGACACACCCCCATGTAATGGAATGCTTATCTAAAGAGTAGCACAAAATGAAGTACAATGTCTCTTTTTTCAATTAAAGCACAATGAACAAAAACCACCAAATTTATGTCAAACTCTGTTCTCCAAAGTTGATCAATTCATTCATTCAGGTATTAATTGATTGCACATTGTACTATATGTAGCATGTAGTCTAGTGTAAATCTAAAGCCTGGGAAGCACCAAAATGATTAAGTCAGTAACACCAAACTTCTAAGTGAAGAACTTAACCGATGCGACACAGCTAACATGAAATATCCAAAATGAAAAACCTTGTCATTTAAATACAAAATTGCAGTGGTACACAGAGTAACTTCCTTTCTTGTTTTATTTTTTCTGATACATACTTCCGCCAAACCAGATCATAAACCTAACCGAGCTCATGGTTGAAAAATCAGAAGAGCAGAAGAGAAAAGGGTATAAAAAGGAAATCACAATCCTCCAATTCCAACCCCGCTGAGATATCCAGCAGCAAAGAACGACAACACAAATGCTTTCACATACTTCTAAGCTAGGCACCTACTTCCATTCCTTTAAAATATCTTCCATGACATCTTTTCCTGCCTAGATCTCCCACTGAGCGTTAGCTCCGGCAATAGTTCAAATACATTCCCCCATTGAAAGCATTCTCAGACCCCAGATGGGCTCAAATGCCATCCTCCCTGAGTCCTGCAAATTCTAAGCTTCCCTCAAGCAGAAATGGACACCTGAAGCATCAAGATATTACTGTCTCTACGCCACCAACTACTATGTTCTGACAAACAGTAAAAGCTAAAAAATCCTTAAGTTCTAGCACTTGATTATTCAGAAAATGCTTCAAGAATCAGAACGTCAATTATACCCTGAAAGACAGTTAAAATTAGTGGAGGGAGAAAAGAAATCATCAGAAAGCATTCACAATACTAACTGTGACAACCTATTTGATAGGATGGTCAAAGAAGACCCATCTAAGGAGGTGATATTTATGCTTAGATCTTTATCCTTCCCCTAAAAATATGTAGCGTCAAAA
The DNA here is from genome assembly GCA_036589455.1 of Ateles fusciceps. Classification (NCBI taxonomy): domain Eukaryota; kingdom Metazoa; phylum Chordata; class Mammalia; order Primates; family Atelidae; genus Ateles; species Ateles fusciceps. The sequence continues at coordinate 3,068,520 of JAZHEH010001040.1, read as the reverse complement.
GAAAAACTTTACAGGCAGGGAAAGCAATTTGAGGAGGCAACAAGGTATAACGTACCTTGGAACTGAAATCAGACAGGTGAGGCTGAAGTTTAAATGTTATTCAAGAGTAAGCAAGAAAGTAACACACTATGATTTTTTTGTTTTTGAAACCCAGTCTCCCTCTGTCACCCAGGCCTGACTGAGTGCAGTGCTGCAATCTCAGCTCACTGTAATCTCTGCCTCCTAGTTCAAGAGATTCTCCTGCCTCAACCGCCTGAGTAGCTGTGATTATCGCCTACCACCAAGCCCAGCTAATTTTTGTATTTTTAATAGAGACGAGATTTCAACATGTTGGTCAGTCTGGTCTCGATCTCCTGACCTCATGATCCACCCGCCTCGGCCTCCCAAAGTGATGGGATTACAGGCATGAGCCGCCGCACCCAGCCCACATTATGTTTTTTAAATTATTTCAAATTAAGGTAACAAAATAAAGCTATACAGAGGGATACTGAACAGTTAAGAAAAGAAGGTTGTGGCCAAAAGCTAGTCAAAGTAGTTTCAGGTTGATACAACAGACAATAAAAAAATTTTAAATTATTATAAAAATATAGCTGGTATAATATAATTATTAAAGCAATGGATGAAAATTTTTTTCAAGAAGGTATAAGGTAATGCCTGAATACTACTCACCTGTTTCATGAAAAGAGATATGTACCATAAAAAGATTCCCATATACAATATACAACTGATATACAACCAAGAAACTACCCCATAGCACCTTTGTTACAGGAATTTTGAAATTTTAATTTTCATTAAGAAGAAAATATAACATGAATCAGGATACACAACTAACCTTAGGTTCCAAACACGTGCTTTTCAGTAAAACTATTAAATCTGCTAATCTTTAGCAATTAATGAACAAAAAATAACTGTGGAAAGTGGTTTTACTTGTAATTCTGACACTTTAGTTCTATGCAAAAACAGATTCTAGACACTGGTTCTAATTATGGATCAGCAGGTAAGAGAATGATGCATGTGGCTGTAAGACCCTTTTCATCCTTTCTTAAATGTCACATGAAAATATAATCCACAGCTGATTAAAATAAATACCTGGTGGACCATACCAGATTGACAGGTCCACCTTAAGATTTTCTGGCTTTATCAACATTAAAATTCTCCTTCCATCTCCAGGAAGAAAACAAAACTGAACAAAACAATAACAAACTATCAACACCTCTTGTCCATATATAGGTCTAACAATGCCTACCAAGTTTTATGGTGCTCACTAAAGACGATGTATCTCAAGATGAGTGCATATCTACCCTTCATTCCTTCAATGTGTATTAAGTACCTACACCATGTTGGAAATAAAGTAGGCACTGTGGTGAGAGTGGTGAAGAAAATGAAGAAATAGAAATTGTGGCAGGTACTGGAAAGAACAGAGCAAAATACCATGAGATAAAATAATGTGACGAAACATTTAATGATAGGTCAGGGACGGCCTCTCTGAGGAAATGCCATTTAAGTTACGATATGAAGGATGTGTTAGGTACCTGGAAAAAAATTCAGACACGTGAAGCCTCAGATCTGGAGGTCCTAAAGGCCTGAAAACCTGAAAAATAATGTGAGTGGATGAAGAAGGAAGACCTGAGGTAGAGTGTGGTGAGATGAAGCTAGAGAGGTAGATGATGAAGAAAGATGCATGATAAACTCTTCATATGAGTAAATAACGCTTTTTGTGTTATTACTTTTCTAGGTTATAACCATCACAGTTTCCATGATCATATGATCTTCAATAACGAGAATGAATTTGAAGACTAGCAAATAATGCAACTCGTTCAACAGCAAATAATTATAACTCATTCTGCATGATTCTGAAGAACATTTGAGATTCCTACTTCAGGCAGAGTAAGTTGAAGGCAGAACAAATATCTCTCTCTGAGACAGTCAGGCTTATTAATTTCAATGATCAGTTAAAACTAAAGATAAAATTAAAGACTTTATTATAAGAATAAAAACTAGGAACTTTCACTTTTTTTACAACTCATTTGGCTTTCAAAGTGACACTCAGAGATATTTTCTCTTACTGCTTCCAACCAGCTTTGTTTCCTGAATAACAAATGCTGTTAAAGTCCTTAGTGGTATTATAAATACAAATGAGTTTAATTCTGGTTTAAAAGAACCCATATTCTTGGGTATTTTCCTTATAATTTCTTTTTTATGACTTAACATCAATAATAATTTAGATTAGATCTGTTTTGAAATCTTGGAACAACATAAATTTTAAAACGAAAATTCCAAACTTCATATAACAGTTTCTTCTGAGACACTTAAACAATCACTGAAGACCAGTATCCCAAGGGAATTAGAACCTGATAATTAAGTAAACACTTTCATTTAAAAAAAAAATCTGAGAGTAAGTATTTTCCAAATCTTAAGGTTGCCAAGTCCAGAATTAACTTGCCCTCTGAAAACTAACCTCTACCTAGCCTGTTTTACTATTAATATATTTTTAACTGCAAAAGAGATCATTAATTCAACATCCTTAAAAAATACATCAATCACAATTTCCTGGGGTGGGAGTGGGCAGTTGAGGCAGTGGATGAGGAGCTATTGGTCAAAGGTTACAAACTTTCAGTTAGACAGGAGACATAAACTCAAGAGGTTAATAACAATGTACTGTATATTGAAAATTGCTAAGAGGATATATTTTAAGTGTTCTCACCAGTTTAAAAAAAAAAAAAGTAAGTATGGGAAGTAATGGCTATGCTAATCGGCTTGATTTAGCCATTCCACAATGTATACATATACAGAAACATCATGTTGTACAACCATAAATGTTATTTGTCAATTTTAAATAAAGAAATAAAGCATGACAGAAGTCAAAAATCAAAAACAAAATCTTCCCCACTGTACATAAAAATGAACTCAAGTATTCAAAAACAAAACATGAAGGACTAGGTTAAACTCTGACAATGAAAACACAGATTACATAGGGAAGATCTGCACTGCTTTTACCTTGCTGACTTCTAGAAAAACAGTTCTTAAAACTCCTAACATACAGGGCTTTCACTGAGAACCCAAGAAACTCCTTCTCTGGTTGTACACAGGAGGTGGTATTGTTCCAATCAAACAATCGTAACTGCTACTTAAACCAACAGAAGAGCTAAAGGAAGCAAAAATATACTTGTTATTTTCTCTAAGTGTATACCAATCAAAGAAAGTTGGTTTTCAATTGTAACTTTACTGCTGCCATATCACAAGATACTCTATGTTCTTCAGAAATGCTGTAATCTCAAAGGAAAAGATTATCCATGGGACCTTTTACTGGAGGCTTTTCTTGTTTACCAGTTAAATTATGACTTCATGTTATCCCAAAGCTAACAAGGTGTACAAACTATGTATGTAGTATTTCAACTACAGGACAGTCTGCCTTTCACATATCACTTATTAACCTCCATGAACTATTAGCATCAGCCATTTTTCAAAGGCTCTTTAATTTTATTTTAACTGTAAAAAGGAACTGCTTTTTCCAGGCTCTTCAGGATTCTTTCCACTGGTGAAAAGCAGCATGTAATTTTACAAAGAATAACCCAAACAAGCTTTCAGTTATGAATGTATTTTCCTATACCATGAATAGTTCTAAAAATGAGCTTCAATTTGAAAAGAGTAACTTTGAAGTCAGATTTCACAGAAATCTTTTTGTGAAAACTGAAGAATTGGATGTTGAATGATGTGTAAAACTACTATCTCAGGGTCAAGAAATGTCCAGGGAAGCTGTGGGAAATTAGAAATGATCACCATCAAGAAAAATGAACACCAGCTTAGTAGGAAGGAGAGGGAGGACATCAGGAGAGATTTTAAAATCTTTAACGCAACCAACTTGATTCTGAAGCCCAACTTAGAAATGTAAAATAGTATCATTTAAAGTTAAACAGAAAAATTATTTTACTCTAAGTCACACTGAAACCCAGTAAAATGTCTACACTCTTAAAAATAAAACCTACTAGCTCCAGATTAACTAAGTGCAGTGGATTGCTAACATATTAAAATACTTGGTGTGCATTCTGCTTCTTTCTAAGCCTCAGTGACCTGCAGTGAATTGCAAGCTTCCTAAAATAACATCTAATTAAAATTCTTTACAGCAGTTTGAGATTGTAGTACAGCAAATAAAGTTCTACTCTCACCTTGTTTACTTGCCATCTGTCTCTCTCTTAAATGTCAAGTACCAAACATGCTAAAAGAATTCCAGTTATTTAGGCTTTCCAGTTATTTTAATCCCACATAAATGACGGTCTACAGTAAATGCATACAAAGAGAATTAAACTTGCCGCTGGTAAAGATGCCACATATACAGTAGATGAAGTAAATAAAGAATAGTTACATAATGGAATGCTATCTGGGATGCAAGACAGCCACACTAATCTTCAATATAAAGGTTACCTTGAGTGATTAGAGGTAAACATTGTCTTTTGTGTCTCACCTATAAAGCTTTACTTCACAACTTTACTTAATGTCTTGATAAAGATGCAGTAAGACTACCATGTTATACAACTCTCAGGGGTACCACTTCTCTTGGACAGCAAAAAGGTCAAGACAGATCTGTCTAGTACACCTTTGCTTCACTAACGGTTTCCAAAATCAAATAACCCTCTCAATGAAGTCCAGCAGCCCCATCCTGTCTTTCCAACACACCTAGATAAAAATAATTTAGCCTAGTTATCTGTGTCTAACACTATCTCCCAGGAAATGAAGTGTGGATTTGGAGTGTCCCCAATCTTGCTATAATAAATAACAATTAATTGTGTAAGACGATCCAGATAAATTTCAAAAAGTAATTCAAGGAGGTTCCCAAATTAGTTTGGGGACATATCATGAGCACCCTGCAGAGGCAATATGAAACAGAAGTATATCTTAGGGGTAGGGTTACAAGGAAAAAAAGCTATTTCACAAATATTTAAGGGCAAGTTTCAGTACCACAGTATGGCCTGAGAAATAGGGCAAATGTGACAGTTTCTTACGTGAAGGGATAATGGCCAACTAAAATGGTAAAGTTGAGATTACTGACATCCCACACTAGTTAACTTACAAAAACACACAAAACCACCCCCACTTTGGTCTAGTGAGTCAAAACAAACTGCTGACAAACCCCAACAGCTATGTGAGGGGGCGCAACGATAATACACAGTGAGAACACACATGCCTCTGTTTTCCTGTCAAGTCTAAGTCTGCACAGTTGATGTAAGAAAACAGCAATTCCTTTCTTTAAAAGCCCTGCCTACATATTCAAAATATCTCAGACGTCCCTCAGAGCTGCTATGTTCACATCAAAACAAAATAAGACCAAAAAAAAAAAGAAAAAGAAAAATCATTTACAGCAAGAACACCAGATCCAACCCTCTGACCTTTATTTTAAAAGGAAAGAAAAAGGGATAGCAGTTAAGTAATATGTAAATACAAAATAGCCTTAGCTAAAATTTAAAAACTAGTTTTCAAGTTTGGAAATCTCTATCTGTATCAAGGAACTCCATCAACAAGGACACAAGACCATTCTCACAATAAGACTCAAAAAAAAAAAAAACAAAAAACTGTGCACTATTTATGCACTCCCTCAAGAGTCCTGAATAATATAACGACCATCTGCTGCACAGCAAGCTCTACAGAGGATGAAGCACTTCTGTCAGTAACATATACCAAATGAAACTGGACTATTCATGTCGAAAGCATAGATATTTGGAGGATTCCCCAGTTGCTGAAAAGTCTTGTGTATTCAAAGTCGTAAGTACAACACAGCACAGAAACAAAAACAGTCTTTGAAGAAATGTTAATATAATAATAAGAGGAAGTGAAAACACTCATTGGAGCTCAAATAAAGAACTAATAAGTCAATAAGAAAGCTGTGAGATATGCTCATCGCTTTCAGTAGTTTGTGAGATTAGGCAGAATGAAGAAGCTGTGAATTTTTCAGGGATTTATCTTACAGGTACTAAGTATAGCTACGAGGACACTCCATTAAAGAAGTACTCGTAAACTGTAGTAATTCCATGAACTCTGTCCAAGAATGCTACTATAGTAAAGCTATTTTGAGAATACACAGAGTTAAGAGTTGCTTTAAAATACAATATTTATAATTAAAATATAAATAATAATGCTATTACTGTCCTTATAAGCATTTTCTTTTCTTCTAAAATCACTCATTGCCAAATTTGAAGAAGCTGACATTGAGAGGGTACCTACAAATTCTAAAAACAAGCCTTCAGACATTTCAACACCAATGTAACATCTCCCTTTTGCCTCCATCCAGGCCCCAGTAGTCTGTAATCTAGGAATCAATCAGCGTTTTCAAATCATCCAATAGTAATCTAAAGAAATACTCATATATTATTATGAGTGTTTGCCAAGTATAAAGCACTGTTCTGGATACCATGGGAGATACAGAAGAGAAATGAGTTTTGCTTTTAAAAAAATTACAATGAGACATTTAAAAGGACATAGTCTATCACCTTTTTTTTTTTTTTTTTTTGAGTTAGGGTCTTACTCTATTGCTTAGGGTGGAGTGCAGTGGCATGACGTTAGCTCACCGTAGCCTCAACTTCCTTGGCTCAAGCAATCCTCCCATTTCAGCCTCCAGAGTAGCTGGGACCACAGGCAAGTGCCAACACACCTGGTTAATTTTTTTTAGTTTTTTGTAAAGATGGGGTCTCTCTATGTTACCCAAGTGTCTATCACCATTTTAAAAAGATAATACTTGACAATATATCGTTAACTGCCACATGAAAGGCCTTGATAAATGCTATGGTCGGAAGAAAAAGACACATTTTGGCTAGAATGATCAGATAATCAAGAGCCAAGATGGGCACGGGGATGGAGTGGGAGCGTTTTAGCAAGGCCAGTAAATTAGAAAGAACATCTGCATAAACAGGAAATAGGAAAGTGAGAAGACAGGGGCAGGATAAAAGGCTGGCAAGCAAAGGTAAATTCTAAGGATAGTAATTAGGTTAATCTCAAAAAAACATAAAAACAGAATTGCAACCCATCTTTTACAACAAAACTCCTTTAAAAACCTTACAGAAATGTGTCCTTCTTCGTGATTCTTTAAGTGACTTATAACTGGGGGTGGATTCCTCCACTAGTATAAAGGAAGCTTAGTAAAATGAAAACATTTCTGAACACATCCAGAATTCTATCCCTGCCTGTGCCACCTCAATGGTCCTTGATAATCTTCCACATAAAAGGACATAATTTGACTCATGTGGATTATGAAAGCAGACAGAATGTCAGAAATTGCTAGAGCACTATTTACCAATATGTATGTGCAGATCCTAACGGGTAAATTTAGCAGGCTTTACACAAAGACTGGGAATCTGTAATTAATGACCATTTCAGAGGATTAGAATGCATCTGATCCAGAGAATATGCAGGAAAGCCACTAGATTAAATGCTTGTCAGACATTAGTGGCATATCTTGTGCTAAAAACAAAAACAAAAAAGGTCTACATCTGTTTTAAAATGATTGTATACATCAGAACACTGAGACAGGAAACGTTAGTTTCATACAGCTTTAGCTATCAGTCATTGACTACCTACCATTTTATTGCCTTTAGATGATCACAGTGGTAATTCACAAAGCACTGCTGGCAGAGACAGGATAGAGAAGAAAACAGCAAAAATAAAAACGTATTTAAATTTTAAAAATGCCAAGTTTTTAAGACTGTTATGAAAATGATATCAATAGTGCAGGAGTCAGCAAACATTTTCAATATGGGCCCAGATAAAAAAAGGTTTCAGCTCTGTGGACCTACTCACCTCTGCCACTGTATCCCACAGACAGTCAGTAAATAAATGAGCATGGCTCTGCCATTGAAAATTTACTGACAGAAGGAAATACAACCTGGATTAGGCTCACAGTCTGTAGTTTACCAAGTGTTGATATAATGAGGAAAAAAAGTATTGTGATAAATTATCAACTTTAAAGCTTCAGTTGCTTTATGGAAACATTTTTTACATATACCACTGCAATGAGAATAAACTAAAATTTGTATTAAAAAGGAAAAAATTCACACAAAATTTGGTAAGGAGAATTTTCTTTAGGACTTGTATCTATGCAAACCTAATTTAATCAGATGAATGAAACCCAGCTGACCAGCATGGAAATCTTCAGTCAAATTAAAATTTTCTGAAATCTCTGAAAAAAAGAATAAAATTGACAGCTCCACACATTGTTACAATCATAGAAAATCAATAGGCCCTACAGAAACCTTCAGAACAAAACCTGAAGTGTTTTCAGCATCTGGAAAACGAGCCGAGATGCTTTATCATCATTAACATAGTTCAGGAAAAAAAACGAGGTAATCTTTATTTCCTTTTTAAAAATCCGTGCTTATCGAGACAAATTAAATGCTTAAAAATTCACAAGGAATATTTCACACACATATATACTCAAACAGAAAGTGAGAAAAGGAAGAGATATTTACCGAAAAAGGTATGCTTGAAAAATAAAGCTTTGAAAAGTCTTTCTGAATTTAACTAATGAATACAAGCATCTTGTTAGGGGAGAAAAAAAAAGTTGCATCAAATGACCAGATGACAAACAATATTAATACTGGTTTAATGAAGAGAAAAAAACAGTTCATTTTTCACAACCCTAAAAATGTGCTAATTGTTCAAATGAGTCCTCCTGAAACAAAGTTGAATAAGGCATTACAGTTCTGATACCCTTCATGGCAACAGCTGCAGGCTCAGACACGCCAACTGGTAATGAGACTTCATTTAGAAATATATCACACATGAATATTATATGTACACCCCAGTGTCAAGTCATGTAACCTCCAATCTATTTAGCTTTTCCACATAGGAAAATGGAATTGGACTACCTGGTGCTCATCTCTGAGGTTTAGACACTGATAACAAAGATATATTTAACATCTTTATAACACATAATTTCAACCTTCCTTACTTACTGAACCAATTATTTTGGTCTAAACCTAAGGTTACAGTAGTCAAAGTTAAAAAAGGAATGAAGAATTACTCACAAAAAAAAGTAGAAAATAGAATAGTCTTTCTTCTCTTTTAAAGGATAATGAGCTTGAAATGAACCAGTCTTTAGAGAATTATTCCTTCTTTAATTACTAAAGGTTTTTTTTTTTCCTAGAATGCAAACAATAATAAAAAATGTGGGCCAAGTGTGGTGGCCCATGACTGTAAGCCCAGCACTTTGGGAGACCAAGACGGGCAGATCACCTGAGGTCAGGAGTTAGAGACCAGCCTGGCCAACATGGTAAAACCTCGTCTCTCAACAGATGCTGGAGAGGATGTGGAGAAATAGGAACGCTATTACACTGTTGGTGGGAATGTAAATTAGTTCAACCATTGTGGAAGACAGTGTGGAGATTCCTCAAGGACCTAGAAATAGAAATTCCATTTGATCCAGCAATCCCATTACTGGGTATATATCCAAAAGACTATAAATCGTTCTACTATAAGGACACATGCACACGAATGTTCATTGCAGCACAGTTTACAATAGCAAAGACCTGGAACCAACCCAAATGCCCATCGATGATAGACTGGACAGGGAAAATGTGGCACATATACACCATGGAATATTATGCAGCCATCAAAAACGATGAGTTCGTGTCCTTTGTAGGGACATGGATGAACCTGGAAACCATCATTCTCAGCAAACTGACACAAGAACAGAAAATCAAACACCGCATGTTCTCACTCATAGGCGGGTGTTGAACAATGGGAACACATGGACACAGGGAGGGGAGTATCACACACTGGGGTCTGTCGGGGGAAAAAAGGGGAGGGATAGTGGGGGGTGGGGAGTTGGGGAGGGATAGCATGGGGAGAAATGCCAGATATAGGTGATGGGAAGGAAGGCAGCAAATCACACTGCCATGTGTGTACCTATGCAACAATCTTCCATGTTCTTCACATGTACCCCCAAACCTAAAATGCAATTAAAAAAAAATGCAAAAAAAAAAAAAAAAACCTCGTCTCTACTAAAAATGCAAAAAAATTAGCTGAGCATGGTGGCATGCACCTGCAGTCCCAGCTACTTGGGAGACTGAGGCAGGAGAATCGCTTGAACCCGGGAAATGGAGGTTGCAGTGAGCCAAGATCATACCACTACACTCCAGCCTGGGCAACAAAGCAAGACTTCATCTCAAAAAAAAAAAAAGGACTAAAACATGTTTACACCACAAAGTTTCTACAGTTGTTCTGGAGATATGTATGTGAGATTTCTAATATACATGTTAGATATATCATATACATAGTTTATCATATATATTAAAATGGCAGAACCCAAGATTTTAAGCTTACTAATAATTCAAAATAGTATCAATATCCTTACTCTCAAGTGGCATTCAAAACTAAGAACATGAGACACAATTGTGGTTTTTTAAGAAAGAACAGAACATAAATATTTTGGGGAAACGTCTCTGTAGGTCTCTCGCATTTCTGCATGTCTTGCAACCAGCCATTGATAGCCTTTCGGATTATCCTTTCAGGAACATTTGTGTAGCAAACAGCCTTAGATAATACAGATAATGTTTTCCTCTGGAAAACAAACAAAAAGAAGTTTATAGTCCAGTTCAATAAAGATAATGTCTCCTTCCAGGGCAAGGGTCAGGTAGGTTTACTGTCCATTATAAAAGATTCAGGGTCCTTAGGCTTGGGATTCGTCTGTAATGCCAACCACTGCGCATGCAGGTGTCTGCTGCCCTCTATACTGCCCTGTAGAAACTGAGGGTTGGCAATCTGGTGCAAACGATGACACCTTGCCTAATGCTGTCCCTGTGACTAACAGTTCATTTTTCCTGACTAAATATTCTCTTGTCTTCCACCAGCACTGAAAGTATGGCAAATGAGCTTCAGGTTCTTCATAGTTCTTGACAATATATTTTTAAAGAAATATGCCCTAAAGCCAAGTTATGCCATGTTTAAATAAATAGTGTCTGTGGATATCTGGCTATCTCTTTCAATAATTTAGATTGACTAAAATAAACACCCTTTCTCCCTTTACTGTGGAGGCTGAAATTTCAAAGTTTCGATACACCACTACCTTTGTAACCAGGAGTGACCCAGTGACCTAAATAATACCGAAGAGTATCTACTAGAGGAAGCAAGTGGGTGGAAAGGTACTGGGACAGCTTTTCAATCCAAGATAAGAAGACAGACATGTGTGGAGCTGCCCTTCCCCTTTCCTGTCTTGCAGCCATAAAAAATATGAAGCTATAGCAGGAATTCTACAGCTGTGAAGGGAACGGAATGAAGATAAATCCCAACATGATAAGGAAAGGGATTACAATGAGCCAGAAAGAGCCTGGGTCTCTGACAGCATTGTATTGTTAGATGGGTATTGTTACTTTTAGCCAACTTATATACTCAGTCTGTGTTGATGAAACTTATATATGATACAACCTATATGCCGGATCTGTGTTAATAAAATAGTTTAAAATTTTTACTGTCCAAAAGTTAATTGGTACTTTAAGCCAAGGGCTGGCAAAGGACCACCCAAATTTTTGTAAATAAAGTTTTATCAAAATACAGCCATGCCAATTAATTTACAGACTATGTCTGCTTTCTTAGTACAGAGGCAAAGCTGACTAATTGCCCAAGAAACCTGGCAAAATCTAAAATATTTATTATCTGGCTCTGTACAGTTTTCTGATCCATGGTTTGAACGATTCGACATGCCACTTTCGGAAACAATCATTTACTCCTGTTTAAACTAAAATTCTCAAATTGATTTCCTAAAATTTGAATTGAAATCATGTGTAATACTTCATATTTTAATACTAAAGACACAATGAATGTAGTGTTGCCTTCTCTATACCACCAACATGGAAAACACTTCCCAATTATTTCTTTTTTATGTTCAAGAGAGAAAACTTTATAAACAGATTTAATAAGTTATAATTAACTATTCTAATTAATCCTCCAGAGATTATCATAAAATTAAACAGGGATTGTCAAGAAATAATCAGGACTATTAATATTATAAATGTAAATTAGATCTACATATTTGTATTATTAATAATTTCTAAAGAGAGATGGCATTTTACACATTAAAATCAGTAAGAATGTTATAAAAAGTTACTTATAAATTCAATTATATCAATAAATATAAAAAGGTATTATTGGTAAATGTAGAATTCATCATGTTTTCCAATATATTTATAAAAAGTAATCCATAAATAAATTAACCATTCATTACACACCTGAATAAAACTTATTTGAGCTACAGACCTTTACAAAAAATAATTATAAGTAATTTTGTTTGGTATTATATTCTATTAATCCAAGCTTTTCAAACTTCCATGACATGGTCTAATGAGTTTCAGCTTTCTTCTTCTCCTTAATGTAAATGTACACTGTCATATTTGGTCACTTAAGGGATTGAATGGTGTCCCCTAAAAAGATAGTTTTAAATTCTAACCTCAGTCCTACCATCAATATGACCCTGTTTCAAAATAGTGTCTTTGCAGCTGTAACAAAGTCAAGATGGGGTCATAAGGGCAGGCCCCGATCCAAAATCACTGGTGTTTTTATAAGAGGGAAATTTGAACACGGACACACAAACACAGAGAACACTGTGTGATGACAGAGCTGAGAAGGGACTTTCACTGCCACAAGCTAAGGAATGCCTGGACCTACCAGAAACTGAAACATAGAAGTTACCTATTCTGGAGGGTTCTCAGGGGGCATGGCCCTGCTGGCTGACACCTTGATTTTGGATTTCTTGCCTCCAGAAATGTAAGAGAATAAATTCCTCTCATTTAAGTCACCCAGTATGTGGTACTTTGTTACGGTAGCCCAAAGATACTAATACAGTCACACATTTGTGATGACATGTGAAAGTAGTATATTATAGTCACATGATCAGATGTTCAAACTAATACATTTCAACAGGACATCTAAATTATCTTTCAGTTTAATTTGTTCTTCAATGTTTCCATGAACAACAGAGCCTCAATCTCTCTTTATTATTAATCAATAAAGGCACTTTTTGTAATGATTTTACACATACCCTGCTGTTTACAGCACATCTATGAACATTTGATGTATACATGTGTACCCAAACAAAAACTCATGCTCAAACAATAAATTGGAAGAGACAAAAGATTACTGTTAAAAAAAATTTAGAAAACTGAATGGTTATGAAGTACTTCACATCAAAACAGTCAGACATGAATACTATTTTACACCCTACCCAATTAGCACTGAATGCTAATCTGTTTGGATTCTTGGAAATTCCACTTCTTTGTTAAATCACTGAAAAACAAGACTCTTCTTGGGCTAGATTTCCAAGCACTCTTTAGGGTATAAGATTATCATTGTAGCTTGTCTGTTTTATAAACAAACTTTAATTTAGTTTTGTAAGAAACTGCCAAAGGAGCTTTCTCTAACTAAATAACAACTCTGCCACTTGAAAGACATCATTCATCAGCTTTCTTTGTGGGAGTATTGTTATTATGAAACTAAAAGCAGGCATTCTTTCTTGACTGCTTCTGGATTTTAATTATCAAATTTTAACGTCACCAGATATTTACTGAAAGGAAAACATCAATTTTAATAAGCTACCTAAGACTGAAAAACATAAAAGGTATTCCACTGCAAAATCAAGTTCACTTGAGTCTTGTGAGTTTGCTTACTATATATAATACAATCAATATCATTCTCAGGAATGTATAAACGTTTAACAAACTCTCATCTGTGGGGGGAAAAAGATCTCCAATTTTAATATCCAACTATCATGTGTATAACATATAATCTGATTTAGAAAAAATTAAAATACTTGCAATAAGTTTTAGTTTCTAAGAAACCAGGAGATGGGGTTGAATGGTATTAACATGGGGCTAAAAAAAAAAAAAAGAGTAAATAAATGAAATAAACAGCAAATAAATGTACTGCAAGTAAGCATTTTATTAAAATTTAAAAAGCTAATGGTGGAATTCATTTTAATTACATCTAAATAATGGTTTTCTTTTGTATTTTGTAAAATATACCCTAGTGAGGAAACTGCTATTAAAAAAACAAACAAACAAAAAACCTTTCACTTTTCACTGAAAAATCAACAAGAAAATTACATTGTATCTAGCTAGCTAAGCAGCAGGAGTGCAGTTAGCCAAATACATAGGGCCATAAAGTCCTTAACAGTCAAAGATTCTGCAAGCTCTCACCTGCCTTCCCTAACAGACTCCCTTTGTTTAACTTTGAAAACATTTGTCTAAATAACTTTCTTGTGGCCTCTACTTTCATGGTGTGTTAAAGAAATGAGCCCCTTCATTTCCAAACTTTAGAAAAGTCTATTCACTTCACTCAGATGCTTGAAATATGCATGAAAACATTCTCATCAAGACTAAATAAACTTTTTATTCATTTACAATAAATCAATCTCAGAAGATTTTTCAAACTTTCTAAAGCAAATTCTACTTCCTATCTGGCAGACATACTACTATATAAGATATTGATTACTATTTGTCTTCTGAATCCAAGTTAAAAATTATTATTTGGAAGTATCAGAAATTCATGTTTTCATTCCTCTAGTTTTCCATTTAAATGGAAAAAATGCTTTGAATACAAACAAATACAGAAAAAATTAATGAGTAAATGTATGTTTATATCAAAATACTTGTGTTCAAAAGAAATCAGTTGCCTATTCTGATTTATTTAGAAATATTTTCTACTTGCAACGTGTCCTTTCTCCTCATGAAGTTCAAACTACTGCAATTTTCACCATTAGTTAAACAAAAAATGAGAAGCAGAAAAACTAGGTTAATTTTTTTAATTTAAAATTATTTTTAACAATGAATATAAGCCATTCTCTTTCATGTATCATTAAATATACATTTCATAGAAAGACATCCAATACAGTACAATTTATTTATTAGACAAACCTTTTTAAGATTAATTCTCTTGCAAATAATTATTATTATAACAAAAACAATATTTTTACCATAAACTACTACTACGGTTGAAAAATTAACAGACTGAGGTCACAACAGTAACATTTAGTCTGAAACAACTTAATTTTCATTTTGTGATGTTGAAATGCCTAAGGTGAAAATGTTATAAATATCGAGAAAATAATTTAATAACTGAAAAATGTAGATTGGAGTCAGGAAGCCAACCAAAGTTACAAAGAACAGTGGGGAGCAGAAATGGCATCAGAGCATGAGATTTCCTGGCTCCACGTTCCTGTGCTTAAACAACACTCTTTTCATTTTCTTCTCACAATATACAGAGCTATGAGAAAATATGGAACTTGATGTAGCACTATAAACAAGCCCATTAACCTGTGAGGTCCAGTAATTATTAAAACTACCACTTAAAGCACAAATTGTACATACAGATCAGTTTCTTTATATGGTGAACTGAAAACTCATGAGAACTTGCACGACTATTTTAATGACCATGCTATCAACATCTGTATACATATAAATTTAAGCATTTAAATTAATACTACTTTATTCTTTACTCAAAGCAATGATGTCATACAGTAACAGAAGGAAAGAAAGTAGGTTTGTTTGCTGTTTTTTGTTTCGTTGTTGCTCTTGTTATTGTTGTGGCTGTTGCTGTTTTAGACTCAACTTTTAACCCTGTATTTTAATATATCAGTTGCAAAATATTTTTTGGTACACTATCTTGTAAATTACCAACACAATTATAAACAGGAAGCATAGGGAATTGTAGTCTTTTAAGTGGAAAGGTTCTTAATTAACGAAGCAGATTACAAATTATTCTTTGTTTAGCCAAATAGTCAATGGAGAAAAGTATTTCTGCCTGATGCTCCTGAAGTCTTTTACATACAGGCTAGCTTCTTCTAGGGCTAATTTTTCCATGCCAAAATACTTTCTTTTTATTAAATCTTAATTGTATGAGTACTATTCTACAAAACATGTAACACTCCACCACACACACACACACACACACACACATAAACACACACACACATATACCCCACACACACACATACATACACACTCCATTTTGTCATTTATTTTTCATACAACACTGGTATATGAGGCATGATTCAAGGGTTCTCAAATGACATTAATGTTAAGGCAACATCTGTGTTTTCCTCTCTGGCCAGAGCTTTCGTTCATCTTTATTTTCTTCACAGTTTATCAAAGGTAGAGCTATTTTTTCCACCTCAGTTACTTTTTTTTTTTTTTTCAGTGGTTGTCTAGCAGCGTGTGGGAGGAGAAAATGAGTTGTAGCACCCTGGCTCACTCAAGCAGTTCAAAAATAGGGGAAAATCTGAGTATCCTTTGGCTATCATCTCTGAGTGTTTTAAAAAAACACAGTGGCCAACAAAACACCAGACCTTGCAGAGCAGCTGATTAATACATACTTTTCAGATGAAATAAATTTTGCTATTAAAATAGTTAACTGAGGAAACTGTTGGTCAAATCATAGAAGAAAAGTGCCACCTGTCAATTACACAACATTTGTGAGCAATGACAACCTTCAAATCCCATTTTTACTTATGCCACTGAAAGTTTAAGCAATATAATATAAAGTTTACCCTTTTCTCTGTGCTTCAAACTACAGACTTCTCTATGTTCTCTACCCTCTGTCCACACATATACACACACACGCAAACTTTATGCTTGCCAGAAACCACTGAATTACTCTTCCCAGAAATGCCAGCTCAGAATGGTTTAGACACCCAGCTGGAGGAGCACCAACTCAGTGCGACATTCAACTGTTTGCAGAAAAAGAGAAAGAGACAAAAAGAACAAAGAAAACAAAACAAAAACACCACCAACAACAACAATTTCGGAAACATGATACAAAAGATGGAAGTTTACTGTATCAGTCAGAGGAGGCATGCAGCATGCTCATGCCTTTCCCTACTAGAAATCATTATCTACTCTCAAGGAAAAAGACTTTCACTATGCCCTAAATATCTATTTCAGTAGCATATAGAACTATCTAAGTATAATTTCTACCTCTCTCCTTCTACACAGAACCTAAGTAAGTCGGAAATGTATTGAATGCCATTTACTTATTTATTTTTCTATTTATTGTATTTACATAAAATTGCTTTAAAATTTATGCTATTCATTCATCATTAACAATTAAAAATTTTAAAAGCAATCAGTTCAGAATTGAGACCTAAATTTTTTTCTCATTTACCCTTACATTTATAACAATTCCACATTTATTGTTGACATGACAGAGATGCAGGAACATTAAAATACATATTTTGATTCATGTGTATTTTAATGTGTACTCATCCTTACACAATTTCTTCAATAAAGTGGGCAGGATCACATGAGATAACACTGATTAAGTCAATTCACACCAAATTACTGTTTCTACCATTATTATCCTTCAGTTTTAGCTCAATTATAGTAATGTCCCTAGTGAGCTACTTACAGAATCAAAGAAAATATTCTTCAGTGAATTTATAATATTCCCTGTAACCAGTGTTGTCATACATATTAGGTGGAGTCAGTCTACTAAACCGTATACTTTGCTGCCTAACTACCTTTGATAGTTTTGCTTATGTAGAAATACTTCATGGGAGGCTTTTAAGTTTTGACTGGTAATATATAGATTTTCATACATTATGATAGATCTTAATATGCTGACTATTTACAAGGAGGCCACCCTGTAAATGAAAACACGCTAAGGAAGACTCTTCCATGTTCTGTAGAGCAAAATGCCCTAGAGCTCCGTGTGCAATGCTACATTTTAGATTCAGTTTGTATCTGGAATCCTAAGGGAACCTAGAAGTGAATGTGGCCAAATATATCACTAGAAAAAGAAACACGATTCAAAAGTTTATGTGCCTGTTACAGTGTACCAAGAACGGTACATTATTATGAATTATTATGAAACATTTATCAAATGTAAATTCTGTATAAACACAGCTGGCCACAAAACACTGTCAGCAAATAGAACAAGGATGACAGTAATATCCAATTAAGGATATATATCAGCATAGAAACTAATAAATTTTGTCTCAGGGTTGCGTTAGGACAGTGAACAAAATTCACTCGGACACTTAAAATGCAGACAAGAATACACAGAATGAGTGACCTCATCGTGAATAGTCAGCACTATTACAGCTATCAAAACCTAATGAAATTTGTATATTATCAGTCAAAATGTAAAAGTCTCCCATGAAATGCTTCCACATAAGCAAAACTATCAAAATTATCAAATGGAAATTACAAAACATCTACTGAGTTAGAAAATGTTTCAAGTTTAAGATGTAAAAGTGGGATGCAAGTTTACTACATCATATATTACTTCATCCAATTAAAACACTATATCCACTCAAATTCATAGTCAAAGAAGTTATATACCTTGTCAAATGTCCTAGTCCCATAAGAGTAAAATTTAATGGATGACTTGGCTGAATCAGGAAGAAACCACTACTGAATACTAAATTTGACTAAGAATTAAAAAGACATTTGTAAAGAACTTAGTTTTATTAGTTCAATGGCAAAAATACAATGTGAAAAATAAAATTTTAACATAGATATTTGGCTTCCCAAGATGTTACCAGTTCTTGAAAAGTCTACAAGAATAAAGAATCATTATAATATTTCTCTACCTTACTTCTGTTGCACCGTGGCAACTCAAATTCTCCTTGTTACTCCTGGAGAATCTTAGAGCACTAATTAATGCTAAAAGGCAACTGGAAGATTCACCACTCTCAAGATGAATAAACTGTGGCCCAAGAATATTAAGTGATGAGCCTGAAGTTATGTAACTGGTTAGACTTCTATGAGTAGGTTTGGGTTCATCCCTAATTTAGAGAGTTCATCTCTAATTTAGAGAGAAAATTATAAATACATAATTATTTATGCCATTTTACATCTGGAAGAGGGTTTTTCTATGTTTGAATTTGATGGTTTTACTTGTTACAGGTATTTGGCTAGTATTCATAAAAAATTTAAGTCCACATACCTTGATAACTGAATTTTCTATTTACAACCCTATGCTATTATTAGACTGAATGAGGCTAGTTTTTCTGATCTAAAATAGTGGAGGTTTCCTTCCTTCCTTCCTTCTTTCCTTCCTTCCTTCCTCCCTCCCCCTTCCACTTTCTTCCTTCCCCCTCCCTTCCTTCCTTCCTTTTCTCCCTCCCTTTCATTCCTTCCTTTTCTCCCTCCCTTCCTCCTTCCTTCCTCTTTCTTCCTTTCTTCCTTCCTTCCTTCCCTCTCTCTTTCTCTTTCTCTCTTTCCTTTTTCTTGCTGATTTTATGCAAAGGACTGGCTCTCTGATTTTCTATTTTCAGGTTTAATCCCTTATTTTAATAAAGTTTTCAAGCAAAATAAAAAAAAGGAAATATTGGAGGTTTTTAAAGGTTTTCCTATGTCAGAAAACTAAAACACAGAGAGGTTAGGTGTCTTACACTAAAATTTAATTTAATTAATATGTTAAGACATAATATATTTTTCATTAATATTGGTTCTCCAACTTGAAAATCTAAACTATCACTATTGTGAATATTTCATATATATTTAAAATAGCCCAGAAATGGAAAACTCTATCATTTTCTTTATTTTAAGATAGATCGTGAAACTTAACATTGAAATGGCCAAAAAACAAACTTGAATGAGGATCTCTTAAGTGAGAAATCCTGGCTATAAAATTAGGATTTGGTTGATGTCAAATCAATCTTTGCCAGCCCAGTTCACTTTCTCACTTAAGTCCAAATATACAGATTGAAGTTACATCTCCTACCCACAGCTACCACAGCCGCAGATTCAATCAAACCATGTCTTTAAAACACTTCTCTCCAACACCAAATTCTGGTGTGGATATGGAACACTGAGAACTGTCATTCATTGCTGGTGGGAATGAAAAATGGTAGAGCCACTTTGGAACAAGTCGAGGAGTTTCTTACAAACTTTCTTAAAAGTTTCTTATGTTCTTTCTAAACTTATGCATACCCTGAAAATCCAGCAACCTTGCTAGGTATCTTACCCAAATGAGTTGAAAGCCTAAATTCACATGAATACCTACATACAAATATTTATTGCAATTGTATACATGATTACCCAAAAAATGGAAGCAACCAAGATGTTCTTCAATGTGGGAGTGGACAACCGAACTGTGGTACAACCACACAATAGAGTATTATTCAGTGGCATAAAGAAATGAGCTGCCAAGTTACAAAAAGACGCAGAGGAACCAAAAATGCATATTGTTAGATGAAAGAAGGCAATGTGAAAAAGTTACATGCTGTGTGAGTCCAACTACGTTACACTGTGGAGAAGGCAAAACTGCACAGACAGTTAAAAGGTCAGTGGTTGCCATGGGTTCAGGAGGGGGAAGTGAGACAATTAATAAGTGGATCACAGGGCTTTTTTAGGGCAGTGAAACTATTCTGTATGACACTGTAATGGTAGATACATGACATTATCCATTTACGGAGCATAGAACAGTGCAATACAAAAAGTGGAATGTTAATGTAAACTCTAGGCTTTAGATAATAATATATCAACAATAGTTTATCAACTATAACATAACACACCAATAGAAGATGTGAAAAGGAGAAACTGCTTGTGCAGAAGAGATTTATGGGAACTGTAATTTCTGAATAATTTTCCTGTAAACTTAAAACGGCTTTAAAAACAAAGTCTATTAAAATATTGAGAATACTGTCTCATGAACTAGCTACTATCATAAGTAAATGTATGTAAAGCTATTAATGTTAAAAGCAAATATAGTCATGAACCCTGTAATGACATTTCAGTCAAGGAAGTTTCAGTTAGTGACAGACTGCATTTACGTTAGTGGTCTCATAAGATTATAATGGAACTGAAAAATTCCTATCACCTAGTGATGTCATAGTCATCACGAGTTCATCGTGCAACGTACCACGTTGGTGGTGATGCTGGTGTAAACAAATCTACCGTGCTGCCAGTCACATAAAAGCACTGTACATACAATTATGCATAATATGTAATACTTGATAATATTACAATAAGTGACTATATTACTAGTGTATGTATTTACTATACTATATCCTTTTTAACATTATTTTACAGGGTATTCCTTCTACTTATTAAAAAAACAAAAAAAACTAACAGTAAAATGGCCTCAGGCAGGCCTTCAGAAGACATTCCTGAAGGCACTGTTATCATCAATGAGAGCCATGCATGTTATTGCTCCTGGAGACCTTCCAGTGGGGTAAGATGTGAAGGCGGAAGACAGTGACATTGATGATCCTGACCCTGTCCATGCCTAGGCTAATGTGTGTGTGTCTTAGTTTTTAACAAAAAAGTTTATAAAATTGAAAAAAAAAAAAACACTTAATTTTAAAAATATTTTTAAAGCTTATAGAATAATATAGAAAGAAAATATTTTTATTAAGCTAATTGTTAATACAAGAGTCAAAATGTGAAAAAAAAATTGACAAGTTTATAAAGTTTAAAAGTGACAGCTGTTCATTATCGGAGAAAGAACTTTTTTTAATATTTAGCACAGCCTAAGTGTACAATGTTTCAAGTCTGCAGTAGTGTGCAGTAATAGTCTTAGGCCTTCACATTCACTCACTGCTCACTCATTGACTCTTTCAGAGCAACTTCCAGTCCTGCAAGCTCCATGCATGGTATACAGATTATCCATTTTTATCTTTTATACGATATATATTTTTTTTATTGAGACAAAGTTTCGCTCATGTTGCCCAGGCTGGAGTGCAATGGCGCGATCTCAGCTTCCTTTAACCTCCACCTCCTGCGTTCAAGCGATTCTCCTGCCTCAGCCTCCTGAGTAGCTGGGATTACAAGTGCACGCCACCACACCCAGAAAATTTTTGTATTTTTAGTAGAGACGGCATTTCTCCACATTGGTCAGGCTGGTCTTGAACTCCCAACTTCAGGTGATCTGGCTGCCTCAGCCTCCCAAACTGCTGAGATTACAAGGTGTGAGCCACCGTACTCGGCCTTTTATGCAGTATTTTTACCATGTCTTTTCTATGTTTAGGTATATTTAGATACACAAATACTTACCAATGTGTTACAATTGCCCACAGTATTCAGCACAGTAACATGCTGTATAGATTTGTAGCCTAGAAGCAACAGGTTGTATCAACAGCCTAGGTGTGTGGTAGGTAATACCATCGAGCTCTGTGTAAGTACACTCTATGATGTCCACACAACAATGAAATGGCCTAAATGTGTATTTCTCGTAAAGTATCCCCATTGTTAAGCACCACGTGACCATACACAAAGTGACTGACATTTACCCCAAAACAACTACGTGGTGACATTTAGGTTAACTACTAAGTAAAAAACAACATGAATGACCTTTACACCAAAACATCTGAAATATTATTCTTACCTGTCCTGTGACTGTTCTTCATACATTCTCTCCTTGCCTTCTTTAAAGAGTCTGATTGCCCGTTTTGACTTTTTCATAAGGCTATCAATGTAGATTTTAAAGTACTCATTCTCACTGAGTTGGGCAAGTTTCTGGTTGTCATCACATTTACTCAATATAAGTCGTAAATGCTGATATGTATCAGGTAAAATGTCAAGTATATATGGTGGGCTATTTTTCAACTGAAGTTTGGGATTTTGGCACAGTCTTACCTAAAAACAAAGATAAAAATAAAATAAATCATATTATTTTGTTTCACAGAAAAATGAAAAAGTTATAAAACCATGTCTTATTTCTTCATTCTCTATAATATAAATTATGATCTTAACTTACTATCTCCAATTTATTAATAACTGACAAATATTCACGTCATAATATAAATAAATTCTATTCTGTCTCCTACCATTTGATCTTTTCTATATCATACCCTTACTCTGAACCTCTAAAGTTATAATTCTAAGATACTTCATTGCACATAGCTTAACAGAACTCCAGTATGCTAATCACTGTATATCACTGATAGTTTTTTTTTTAAATAAAAATGAGGAAATGGGCCTTTTCTGTTGACCAACCAATGTCTCACATGTATATGTGATTTTACTATGTTGAACTTCCAGCTGGTGCTGTCTCATAGATTGTTAATTAATGTTTTGGTGTACTGTTCCTGAACCCCGAGGAGAATAAGACAAAGAGGTGTGATTTGAATAATTGAGTTATTAAGTAGTAAATGTGTGTCAGGTCAGAACTAGTCTTTTCCACCACTACCACGCCTATAAACATATGGTATATAACGGTTCAGTCATCCCATCACAGGTGCGCCCAGCCACTGAGGCGTTCAGGGGCTGCCTGCAGAACTGAAAGTACCTTCTGCCAGCCAGAGAAGGTAGTAATCCAACTAATGTATTCAATTCTGCATGTTCATGTGATTTAGCCAAGAGTAAGTTAGTCCACCACATTCTTATCCCTCCAGAGAGTGCACAATGAACTCTTCATATAAATAACTTTCAACGAAATCACTGAGAACTGCACAAGAGCATTATGTAGTGTAATGGGACAGCAGTCTTACAAAAGGTTAAATGTTCATATAAAGATACATGGTCCTCCTCTAAGGCCCTCGTCATTTTTTTTTTTTTTTGTAAAATTGTCAAGAGTATAATATCTTAAACGTAATTGGCTAAAGCCTCCTGTTGGGTGGCACTGGAGTGGCTGTGGGTATTTTTGGAATCTGGCTAATGGAAATTTGAGTTGGAGATCCGTTTACTTTGGGTTTAGTGGAAGGTATATGTGAGGCATACAATCACTCCTGTAAAATGGTTCAATTACTGTCAGCAGTCCCAATGAAAGTGAAATAAGTCAGGTACCAAAAGAAATATACTATTAATATATGATCTCACTTTTATATGCAGAACCTTAAAAGAAGGAATTAAACAAATAAAAACATAGAGTAGAACAGTGGGTGGGCCCCAGGGACGGGGAGGGGAAGAAATGGAAAGAAGTAGGCCACAGGGTACAAATTTGCAATTATGTAGGATCCAATGTACAGCATGAGGCCTATAGCTAAGAACACTGTATTCTGAAAATTTGCTAAGAGAACAGAGTTTAAGTGGTCTTAATTACGGAAGGTGAAGGATATATTAATTTATTTGATGCAGTAACCATTTCACTATGTGTATATATCAATGCATCATGTTATACACCTTAATACAATATTTTGTAAATCTGTAACGATATATTTATAAATGATAGTTTCAGAAATACTTCAAGTGCCCACAATGCTGACCATCCTACCATGGGAACAGTGGAATCCAATTTGAATCTGGCAATCTGAATGTGTCTCATGACACCCAAAACCGGCAGCATACATGGTAATGGAAGATAATCAAGGTATAAAATGTAGAGAGTCAAAAACTAGTCTAGATTATTTCTCTAATCATTTGTAGATATACTAGCTTTTAAAAAATTATAGTGTTTTGTGGATTTTTCTTATTCTAAAGAAAACTCACTTTAATACAAAATTTGATGTTTGTACTTTTATATTCTCTGTATTTAGAAAGATTTCTTTAAATTATGTAAGTTTCAGGTGGCATAAAACATGGATCTGCCCTGGGCACCTATAAAAGTCCCTGGGATAAATAAACAATTGAACTATAATAATTTCAAGCATAACAAACACAACGAATCAAGGAACCAACAAATTAAAAATGTACTCATATTCCCTATCATACTTACTTTCTTAAATAAATCATCAGGGTTTTTTTGAGGGAGGGAGTGGGGGGGGAGAAAAATATGGCTCAAATTTTCAAGCATCAGCCTCTAAGAGAACGTTTTTCACATTAACTCAGGGCATTATCATATATTCTTCCTCTTTGTAAACAATGCCTTAAAGCAGAATTGTTGTATAACCAATAAATTAGTGGATTGATTGATTGCTATATTTTTTTACACAAAGTTTGATTGCATTATTTCCTTTATTTTTACAACTGAACTCCAAAATATCAAGTATTTCAAATTAATAACCCAAAGATATAGGCTTATTTAAAATGTAATAATATTCTTTTTATCTCCAAGAAAGTCCTTGAAAAGGCAGGCTAACATCCCATTTACTAAATAATAGCAAATCTTTACAAGAGTATAGTGAAAAGGGCTGACACAGCTTTGTTACCCCCTTTTTAATATGCAATACAGTAGTATAATCAGAGTTCATTCTGCCCTAAAGATTAAGTCCCAAATATGTCAATTATTTAACAAATCCTGGTTGAAACAGAATATGGTTTTTAAATTATTTAAACCAAAAATACTATCATAAGTATACCTAAATACCAAGAATACTGCCACCAACATTCTACAGCTGGCACAGTTTAATTTCAGCAACATAAAACTTGGTATAACATGTCACAGACTGACACATTATTTCCTTGTAGTTTGGGGACCAGACAGCTTCAAATTCATTTCCTCTACTACAGAACTTGTTAACTGGTAAATACAAAATTTCTGTCAGGTTTTTCTTTTCAGACATTCCACACAAATATTCTTTGACAGATACTTTTATATTTTATAAATATTTAATTCACTATTCTTTATCTGAACTTTTTCTCATTTGCTTTATTTAAAACTGTAATTCCATGTGGGAATTTATTGCTTTATCAGGTGAAAATTGTTGGAACTACTATGTACCAGGTACTGACCTTAGTGCTAGGAAATTACAGATGACTAAAGCATACTTCCTGAGTCAAAGAGTCTGGCAGAAGAGACTTCTATCTCTGTAACTTAAGAGCAGTGTGATTCTTGCTCTAAGGGATCTTAGTAAAGATTCCACCCAATCCATTCATTTCTAGATTAAAAAAAAATAAGAACTACAAAGATTAAGGGACCATTAAAATATCATTAATCCAATATAAGAGCTTGCATCTCCAATCGCAGGCTGATCTTTCTAACTATACCACAATTTAATTAAAATTAGGCGTATAATTAATGATCCCTGCTAAACTCATTTACATTTTTATTTTATTCCATTTGCAAATTTACATAAACTTCAGGACCCATTTGTTAATTCAACAAACATTTATCTGGCAGGCATTGTTTCAGGCTCTAGGGAACACAGAAAGAAATAAATCACACACCTGCCCTCAAGCAGCTGTCTAGTGGGAAGGACTGGTGGCTTAGGAAAGAATTACAGGAGAATTTAGTGCTATGATGGAGACAAGTACAAACTGCTACAGGAGAAAGCAGCAGCTCACTCATTTCCACGTAAGAGTGTAACGCAGTTATTCTCAAAGAATAACTAAATTTGCACTTGGGAAAATGCAGCAGACAGTGCTGAACTACTGTATGCCACTGAGTATGCAGTTCATCAGTTGGATTACTATTAAACCCTGTGATTTACCACAGCTTCTGCCAAAAATGAATAACCCTACATCAGGACTATGACTTCTACGCAGGTCAAATTCAATTCCATTCAATAAATATTTATTGAGTACCTGTTATGTGCAAGGAGCTGTAAAAGCCAGGAGAAAAAATTGCTTTTCTAAAAGCAGCATATTAAGGAGAAAATCAAGCTCACCACAAGGGTCAAGTTCAGATTCAAATGATTACACCTCTTCTGAAAATACCTAAATTCCTTCCTAGAATGAAACTTGGTACTAACACAGAAGAACTTTGACAAAGAACAAATCTGTAGTCACATTATAAAATGACGAACTTTTTACAGCACTGATTGTGCATAAAAGGACTGGTTCAATAGAAATATTGCTCTTTTCCTTTGAACTAAAAGGCCAAACATTTATTATTGGAATTAGGCTGAAAATTCCACTATAGCCATTAACCCAAAAAATCTGGAAATCTCCAGGACCAATGCCTTTTGACACGTCAATACTGAAATACAGAATTAGAACCTAACTAAGGTTACAGCTTAGAAGCCTGATAGCTGGACTTTGGAATCAGGAACTGTCTCCACACTCATATACAACTGATTTTTGTATTTGCTTAACTGTATTAGAAATGTTTAAGGAGACTATATATATATATGTAATCTGCATTGCTTCACATAAATAAAAATACATGATTAATATATTAGCCATGCATTCCAATAAATACATAAATATTTATTTATATACATATATATTCAACCATATCAAAGCAAAAGCACAAATACAAACACAGGATTTACTAATGCTATAAGAATTTTCAAAGTCATTACTTATTCTTGGAATAATCTTGCATTTAAAGAATTTTCTGACTGTGCCTTAAATAAAATTTCCAGCCAAAAGGTAAAAAAAAGTTATTAGATCAGATAATATATTCCTTGCAAACAAGTTTCAAACCAGCCTGGGAAACATAGGAAAGAACTTTTACCAAATAAAATGAAAATTTCAACAGTAAGCAACTGTGCCTATACTATAAGAGTCATTATAAAGCACACCTCAATTCGTGGAGCATTCAGTTATACTGAATCAAGTCATACACTCTCAAGTGAACTATCCCATTTTTAAAGACAATATGGGAAGCCCTGACCTCCTCCTGTAAATGTTAGAAGAGGTTTCTTATTACAGTTACCTAAAAGTGTGTGTGTGTGTGTGTGTGTGTGTGTGTGTGTGTGTGTGATGATAATAAAAGGTACCAAAGAGTTCTTTTGGGTTCTTTCCATTTTAATGCAGCAAATAATTACTAAATATATAAAATATAAAAATGTATATTACTAAGTATAAAAATATGTAACATACAAAGTGTAAAAAGTATAAAAATATAACACTTTTTTTCATAGAATATTAATTTGGCAAAACAAAGTTGGCATATAAAATTGATCATGAGTCCAATACAGCTGAATTTAGAGACAATACCAAGTCCTTTATGGTTTTCCATGAAGATGTCTTCAGAAGACTGACATAAGAAGCACCATTAAAGAACAAACTAGTTGTTAATTAAAATATCAGTTGTGTATTCTGTTCACTCTCTTTCTTCCAAATGAGAATAGAACTTCCTTAAAGGTGAAGAACAGTCTTTGTCATTGGTCTACCTCTATCATCTAATATCAAACATTGCACATAAGTAGATGTACAATAAATATTTGATGGCAGAGATGAGGAAGGAAACAGGTAAGGAAGAACCTCTCAGGAAAAATATATTACAAATAGGTTAACCATAACTATATTGAATAAAGCTGCCTAAAAATGAGTACAAAATCTGAAGAATTTGGTAACATTAAATATGGGAGTGGAGTTGGGGAAATGCCCTTTTGATTTACTTCCTTTAGAAAAAGGGAGCACACCATGGAGCAGTGTGC
Source organism: Ateles fusciceps (assembly GCA_036589455.1). Classification (NCBI taxonomy): domain Eukaryota; kingdom Metazoa; phylum Chordata; class Mammalia; order Primates; family Atelidae; genus Ateles; species Ateles fusciceps. Next base: position 3,040,400 of record JAZHEH010001040.1, on the reverse strand, counting down.
TTGACTCTTCATACTGGGAACACAGATATTAGAATCAAGCAAACCTAGGATCTGGCCCTGACACTAGCTTTACAACCTTGGGCAGGGTTCTTCTTCTGCAAACTTCTGAGGGTATTATAATCCTTAGAAGGAAATGTAAAGTGCTCTGCACAGTGTCCAGAAACATAGTTGTCCCTGTCTCCTTCCTAGCATTTCTTCTCCCTTCCATATTTTACATTCCATCACAAGGCAAAATCCCTGCAGATTTTGCAAAGGTGTGAAAATTAGACCAAGGGCACTGAGCAATTTGTGGGGGGGGATCATGATTTTTAAAAGTTCTTTTAGCTCATAAAGCTATTCATGCTGCCTAAAACCTTTAAAAAGTCTGGAATGTTCTGTGCAGAAAAGCAGGAAATAAGGCTAAGCCCTGGTCAGTACTCCTGTCAGCTGACATGGAATCCTCTGGTTTCTTCATACCCAAGAGGCTCTCAGGAAAAAATATAGGGCTTTAATATTTTTTGAATCTTTTAACAGGTAGAATATTATAACTATGAATACTTTTTCATTGGTACTATAAGATAATATAAGCTCAACAATTATCTAAATGTTAATATGTTAAAAAGCTATAAAATCTGTCGGATATTTTCAAAATGTGTCTTTCATTACTATAAAAAATTAGCAACCTACTACTTAAAAAAAAAAACCTTAGTTAAAATATAATAATATTATTAACATATGCCCAAGCAGAGTAGATAAAAATAGCACTGTGGCATACTTTAAGTCACAGCATGTGTATAACAAGATGAACTTAATATTAAAGATGAGAATGATTTCTATTTTAATTTTTTTACTTATTTACCCACTTATTTGCTAGAAGACTAGTTAATATACGTATATTGCTTATTTCATAATATGAAAATTTAAAACATGGTTTAAACATTATAACTATTATACTTTAAATCACTTCCTGACAACCCAATATAAAATGTACAAATGCCCTGAAAACTTCTTTGTATATGCCCTTGCCTTCCTCCTGTGGAAATGGAAGTTACATTTATCTGCCAAGATTACCCCTTCTACTTGTTCCTAATGTTTCCCTCCCACAGTTTAATCTAGAATGCTACTGCTTCAAGTATTTCTTTTTCCCTTGCATCTTAGGCCATTACCTACCTACATCCTTTCCCATTAATCTTTTTTATTCCCATCAGTCTTTGAACCTCTCCTATTGTGTGTGCACATACAGACATACGTACGCACACACACACACACACACACACACCCAGAGTTATTTCAATGCTGCTCAAATCCTCAGGCTAACAGAACTTCCTTCCTTTTCATTATTCAGTTCTAGAACCATTTTTAAATAACCTACATACTCATTTTAATCTAGCTCCATCACATAAGAGAAACTGCTCTATAAAGGTCAATAATGGCCTCTAACCATACAATTCAATGACTTCTTAAATTTTCACCCTGTTTGGTTTTCTCCACTTGAATTTGAACTTCGTTTTATCAGAACTTCAGATTCTATCTTCTTCTTAAAGCTGCTTCCACCTAAGAAATCATTACGCTTTAATTCTACCTTTCTCGTCACTAGTCTATGTAGTGATGAGAAGAGGCAGATTAAAGCATAACAATTTCCTTCTCTGCCATTTAATTACACCCCTCATACTCCCCAAAATTCGATTATCTGACTTTTTCTCTGAATCACTCCTTCTACTCTGCCTCAGAAATCTCTGGCAGTTCTATAGCTTGAAACTTTGCTATGCCTATAAGAATATCTACCAAATATGTGTCTCTTGTTTCTACTTCTCTCTTGAACTGTACAATTAATTTTCTGACTTTAAATGAAATTCACCCTGGCATGGTGAACTTAGGATGGCCAAAAACTAACCCCCACACTTCCTCTTTTCCTTCTTATGTTCCTTATCTCATTAAGTGCATCACTGCCTTCAGGGTCAACTAGGCTGAAAACCTCAAGAGTCACTTTCACTTCACCTTGTCTTTCATCCTCTAACTCTAAGGGGTCACCAAGACCTGTAGATTTTACCTCCAAAATGCCTCCCACATCTGAACCAACACTCGCTATACCTACTTTCAATTATCTAGGCCAGCATTTCATTATTTCTTGCCCAGACTGTTTTAATTCCTCTTGATCATTATTCTTGCTTTCAGTTTTTTCTCTTAATCCAAGCTTCGCAGACTCAAGTAAGTATTCTATCAAAGCAGAGCCCCATGTTTCCTCTCCCTGATTAAGAGCCTTTAATGGTTTTCTACCAAATAAGTCAAAATTCTTTGACAAAGCAATCAAAACCTCTATCATCTGCCCCTAACTTCCCTTCTGTTACTCAACAATCTATCATTCCTTCAACCTAACATGTCCTCCATCTCACTGGAATCCAACCCATGAGTTGGACAGTACCTACTCCATGCTTCATTCTAACCAGCTTTTCACTCTTAGCAAGCAACTTTCACCTCCACCACATGCTACATCCCAGCACTTTATTTATACCACTTTAAAGCACAAATTACATTTTACTCTATGGCATAGCTATTTGGAAATGTCTGTCTTCCATTGCTGAGATTTGATAAATGAATGATGAAATCAACAGACAGCACATAAAGCACCTTTTGAAAGGAAGAAGAAGTAGATTCAAAACCCGAATGCTAAAAATTTTGTAATAGTTAAAAGACTACTAACTGATTAAGGACTGTATTATATGTATGCCTTATATCACAAGAATAAACCAAGGTAACTCTTAATAGGATTCCTTTAAATCTTTTACTTTATTAATAGCTTTTCCTAGAAGTCACGTGGCAAACTTTGGGATCACTTCATTTATCACAACACAAATTCAAAACTGAACTCAGTATTAAAACTGTCCAGACAACTTGTTATTATCCCCTAACCAAGTCTACTAGGACCCATGATTCTGCTAAGGTAGAACAACTTCAAGGAGGAAAAGGAAATATGTAAAGAAGTATAATTCAAATGAATGATATCAGCTGTTTTAAGCTCTAGAAAGGTAAGAGTCTCCAAATCAGTAAACACAAACAACAGGCACCTAAAAACCTAAGTTTTACTCCATATGAACTATCTTTCAGAGGCATGAGGAACTCAGCTTAGTAAAGAAAGTTTACTTCTACTCTTTAAAATATCTGTATATAATCTAAGCATCCTTGATTGACAAACTTTGAAATATATTATGACCACAATTAAATTAAAAAGAGAATCAATTATATTTCAAGTTTGACAAATGTACTAAATTTACTCAGGGCAAAAGCAGGAAAAGCCTAGTGGGCATCATCACTTCCTAAATGCTTTTTAAATTCTTTCAGTAATGTAATTTAAAATAAATGACAAGGACAGCAAGACGAAAATCTGAGGCAGGTGCTCAGCGTCCTTTGCTCTTTAGTATCAATTAATTATTTTCTGATTTCCTGAGCATCCATGTATGCCCAGTACATGTAGTATCTACTAGATGGAAAATGGTTTCTTCTATTTTCTACCACCTGGCTAAGATTCTTGTGAAAACCACGCTCAGGAACTTCACACTAATAAATTATCATTCCAACTATACTGATTAGCAATCATTTCCTTACTCTCACCTCAGCATTTCCAACAAGAGCACAATAATGCTGCTCCTAAAAGGCAACGGCCAGCAGAATCCAAACAGAAAACTCTCTGAACACTGGCCAGAAAAACAAGGAAGATGTTCTCTACTCTGCTCCCATTGTACTTTGGGTTTGTAATACAGCCCTTTCCATACTACACGGCAATTAGCCATTTATATGTTTGACTCTGACGCTGCTCTCTGAGTTCCTTGACGGGTCAAAGGTAGGATTATGTCTTGTCTAGCTTCATATCTCCAGTAAATGGCACTTAGTGGAAACACAGTAGGCCCTCAAAAAAATGTTTATTAAATGTTTAAGAAACCTTTCTCTTGAGTAGCTACAGAACAGACTCCACATTTCATCTGGCTGCACTTGAACCTAGGTATGTATTCATGAGTAATACTTCCATCACTGTATCAAATAGGCATCCACTGATGTGAGGGCTTTTAGGTCAGCTATCAAATTACACTGACATATAGAGCTAAGCCCAGAAAATCTGTCTAAATGGGATGCTTTGGGATATGCTACTATCTACTATTCTTTTCCTCAAAACATGGACTATGCCAACTCTGTACTACTGTTTTTCTGTTACAAAACACTCTACCTCTTATAAAGAACACAACTGAGCAATTACTCTCTCCTATTCTCAGTGACCTTGGAGAAAAAGCGTGCCCTCTGAAAACAGAACAATTAATTGGAAGGCATTTCGGTTGACCATTTTAAATTCTAGAGGCCAAGAAATGGAAAAACTACATACTTACTAGATATTTCCCCTACAGCCAAGACTGCTTCATTATTCCCTATAAAAATAGTCATTTTACTTTATTGGTAGCTGAAACACACTGAAATTGAAGCTTGTGTTCATATTTATACTTCCAAGACCTACTCTTGTGAAAATGCTTCATAAGAAAAAAATACTAGTTGTACACTTAACTCTGCCTTTTACATAACTACCAATTAAACTTCAAAGTTGCTATTTTCTGTTATTCACAAACTAAATTCATGCTATTGCAGTTATTTTTTTTTAAAGGTACGTGTCAAGTGATTAACTTCAGAACTAATAATAAAGTTCCTGATGTAATCATCAGGACAATGTTGATATTATGAGCCGCTTCCTTCACCACTAACAAATAAGAAAAGATAAACAAAAGAGGGGGGATGTTTCTGTACTACACACTTAGATAAAATATACTGCCAATTAGTAATAATCAATGCCTTTCTATTTCCTGTATCTTAGAGTAAAAATAAACACACTGAATTCTTTCATAATAACTTGTGTGATTTCTCTCCACAAAGCCCCTGGGTACATTCACAAATGAACACAACCATTTTCATCTTTGACAAATAATGAAGCTATACAGGGAAAGCCATAGCAATGTACATTTGCCAACACCCACACCCACATCCCACTAAGTAGAGACTTTGGATAATAGATTTCCTTGTTAAGTCAAGTTTCCCAATTGGGGAGACTAAACCTAAACCCACAAAAGGGTTAATAAAATAAACAATAGCAGATGTTGAACCATCAAGTAACCATCTCTTTTACCATAACTCATGGTGAAAAAATTAAAAGTGAATAAAACTTATGTTAACAACCAGTTATAGACCAAAATTGTGTACATCATTTTTTAATGTTTCAAAAATAATGTTCTTACAGTAACTACAGCTCACCACTTCCTTATATAAATCTTTTTGATTTGATGTTCTTACACTCACAAATGTACAGATTCTGACCACTTAAAGATGGAGAGTGGGGGGGAAAAAGCAGCCCCTTTATAGAATCTGAACCATTTGCTGTCCACTTATGTAACAGACAAGTTACAGAAAAAAACCTTGGATTCCTTCTCTTACCCCAGCTAATGATTTAGGCAGTGAGAGTGACCTTCAAATGCAAAGCAAAGATATGTAGTATTGTGCTTGCCAAATATATGTTATTTTTCCAATTGTATACCTCCGTATTCTTAAGTATCCAATGCTAAAATCAAAACCTAACTCCAAGCAGCAAGTTGCAATATTGTGATACTATGACATCATTCTGTCTGGAGTACTTTAATATAACAATTTGAATAAATTGGCAGAAGCTTAAATAGGTCACACTGAAGCCCAAAACTAAGGATATTTATCTGGCAATAACATTCTGGCTCTGCATTTAGCACCACTGCCTGTAGAATGACAGGCCAGTCATTCATCTATGTGTCCTTTCCATCAGAATAAGTGAAAATAAAGTAAATCTTGTCACATTCGTATATTGCTATTACTACTTATAGTGGCTTTCTGTAGCCAATGTTTGCAGACAGCAACAAACCAAAGCAAAGATGAACATTACCATATGATTTCCTGGATGCTTTGGCACATCCCTACAAAGGAATTTTTTTTTAAACCTCCATTTCTTCAGTTATAAAGATCTTGAGTCTTGCCTCAACTAAACTTAATAATTAGCTCCAGATATCTACAAAATAAAGTCATAAGGTGTTACAAACATTTACTAATAAATGCAGGACAGTGCTGCTGCTTCAAAAAGAGATTAATTTTTGCAAAGCAGCAAGTTACATCTTATTTTATAATCGTACTTAGTAAGGTAGGATACTGACAGCTAGCTTCTGAGTAGATCTCTGTAAGGTATTCAGGTTGTCTTTTTAACAGGACCTCTCTGGATACTGACACCCATCTTGATTTTTTCCTGTGAAATTATAGTTTGTCTGAAAGCAACATGCAGAAACCACAGAGGTTTCTGATACTCTCAGCCTCACCACCCCCAACATAAATTTTCCTTTCACAATAAACAATGTGCCATCGAAAGGTTTCCTGTTTCAAAATGGAATAGTAGATGAAAGAAACTGTTAACTCTCCCATTAACAACAAAAAAGTTTCTTAATGAAGATGAATTCTCAAAGATGAAAATGGAAACTCCCTGAAACACTGCTTCTTTACTTAAGAACTAATCAGTTTCTTTCCCCAGTAAATATTTTCAGTATCATACCAGACGATTGTCATGAGTGGTCCATCAAAGACAAATAACCTGCTTGTACTCTTTTGTTATCTAAGAGCAACACAACCTCACATAAGGCAGGACAAACACTTCCAAACAGTCTATGGCCATACACCAACAAAAAGCAGCCAATGGTAAAACTTTGTATATTGGGTCACATAGAGGAACTCTGAACCTTAAAGAGTAGAAAGGACAAAAGGTTAAAAAAAAAAAAATTCTTTGAATCCAACTTTTCAAAAAACACAGAATTGAAGTAAAAAAAAATGAATAGAAATCCAAAGATTGTTGCCATAAGAATGGTTTTTCTTAATTAACAGTATAAATAAATCTAGACAAACCACAAAGTGAATAGGGTTTGGCACAGGCAACATCAGAGAGAACTTACCACTTTGTCCATGAGTTTCCAAGTCTTCTCCACGGTCCTGCGATCTGCCGCAGCTTGCTTAGGGGGGACCAACTGCATCCTGAATAGCATCAATAATACCCAAAATTCGACCTTTTCGGGGGTTTCCTCCTCGACCACCAGGGTTTCTGCCATTCATTGAGTTTGCCATCTGGAATTTTAGTTCTTTGAAAGGCAGATTTAAAAAAAGAGAAGTTAGTTGGCTTTGAAAATATTTACCCACCAGAAAACTACAGACTAACTTGTACCCACTGCATCTTCCTCCACCAATGAGAGCAAAACCAAAAGTTCCAGATTCAGCTTTACCAATAAGCTTGTGAATTTACACTCTCAATCTTTACACACAGTAGTTTTAGGAGCAATGATCCTAGATTTGCTTTTACAATACTAAAAGTTAAAGATGCATCCTACTCACGTTTCAAGTAGCTAAGGCTGAACTAATACCCAACTCCTAAGCACCAAACAAAACTTAAACAGGTTTCCTCCACCTAGATAAGAACAGAATGTTCTTCCCCCTCCAGCCTTAATTCCAGTTCAAACTACTAGAACAACTGAAGTTCCTATCATACATTTTGGGAGCCTCACGCTGAAACTTCACTTTCACTCTGTTCGATTTCTCCAAGTTATATAAACATACAAATTATTCTACACAAACGTAAGGGACAACTCTGTTGTCAACAAAGGCGCAGGACTTGGATTTCCCACGCTAAAATCACCCAGGATGGACACACGAACACATTTCTTTAAATCAACGCGATGAGTCGTTATTACCAAGAACCAAATGAAGAACACACAAGAACACACAAATAGCCCATTTAAAAGAGACAGAGAGAAACTGACAAGAGCGGCCACGGAAAGGAGGAGTTCACTTCTGGCGCCCCCTCGGCTCTGCTCTCACCCAGAGCTTTGTCTCAGGACGCCTGTGTCCCTTCCCTGCTCAGGCCCCTTCACCGCCCCCTGGGCGCTGAGCTGCGGGAGGAAGGTGGACGGGGAGGAGACAGAGCGTCCCTCCCGCGCCCGCAGCCCCGTCCGTCTCGGGCGCTGAGTGTTCGGCGCCGGGGTGGACGCGCCTCCCGGCTGGCTGCCTGCTGCCATCCGCTCCGCCGTCTCCCTGGACGCCCTCTCCCTCCTCCCCGGCCTGCAGGGTCTGATCTTTAAACGCCCCACTTCAAACTGGACGGCGGTGCCCCGGCAGCTGAGAGCCTGGGCTGCCCCCTCTTCCACCGTGGCCCGCGCTCTGCTGCCCTCCGGCCCCCGAGCCGGCAAGAAGTGTGGCGCCTCCCCGGCGACCCTTTCCCTCCTTGCCTGTCGGCGCCGTAGCTGTCCAGAGACACGCGTGTGCGCGGGTCCCACTCCACACGCACGCAGCCCAGGGTGCGTGGGGAGCCCCGGCGGGCAGTGGGATCGCTGAAACAGCTCGCTCCCGAAGAAGCAGCGACCCAGCGCGCAGGCCACCGAGACGTGGAAACACAATTACCGTCAAGACAAATCCACACCCGCTCTCCCCCTCCCGCCCGACTCGGGGAGGCCGCGGGACGCCGCAGCAGCACTAGCAGGAGGAGGAGACCGCTCGCTGGACACCCCACCCCTGTGGCACACACAGGACCCAGGCTCGGGGCGGGGCGGGGGCGGGGCCGCGGGCCTCTAGGCCAATGCCGCGCACCCGCGCACTGCCCGACAGCGCGTGCAGCCAATGGGCGGGAGGCGCCCGTCCTCCTCGCGCTGCCGCCCCGTCCACGTCCTCCACAGTACACAATGGCCCCGGAGGAAGGCCCGTACGCAGCATGTCAGAAAGGAATTGGACTCGGAGAGAAGTCAGGGGCCTGGACTCGCCCGGGAACGAAAGTGGAAAAGGGAAAGAAAATGGAAGAAGGGATGCAAGGCACGAGGGAGCTAACCAATAAGGGGTGGCAGGTGGGCGTGAACTTCGGGAGCGAGAGCCAAAGCCGTCTGGGGATGAAAGGCGGGACTTCCTGCTTCGCTTACCTTCCTAGTCTTTTGTGTCATAGCAACAGAGTAGTGGCTGGAAGGGTGTTGCTTCTGTACTCTGGGCGGGTCCAACGCTGGAGAAATTCATCTCCCCTAGGGCTGCCGAACCCTTCTACCCCAGGACAGCAGCCAAACAGGTCTATGACGTTGCTTTTTGTTGGCTATCAAAAAAGAGCAATCGCCACCGAGCTTCTAAAATGCAGAATAAACCTCACAGAGAGTAGGCTAAGGGTGACACCTCACTGCCAACTAAAACTGCCTAAGTTTCTGAGTGTTTCTCCTTTGCTGTTAGTTTTAGAGGGATTGCAGACCAAACAGGCTGACGACAAAGCAAATAGTTGACAACGCTGGCCAAATAGTCTCTGCTAATCATGCCAGAGCAATAAAAGTACCAGGTAATGGGAATTGCTGCTAAATACCTTGCATCTTTTTACTTAGTGTGAGTTTCTGCCTAAATGATTGAGGAGGAAACAGCTTTTGTGTTTTGTCGAGTCACCTTTACACAGATTTCTATCCATTTAAAAACAACCTTACTGTATCTGCCATTCTCTGCCAGCATTGTTAATCTCTTTCCGTGGCTCCATTCTTTGTGATCTTAAAAAGGCCCACATCTGGCTAATCTTTAAAGGAAAAAGCTACTGTGCTGAGACTCGTCTTTCAACAAGATCATATATTAAACAAATGCCTTCCACGTCTTTCTATTTACTTCAGTCCCACCACTCATGCTACCAACAGTCGCTCTGGACTTCATACTTTGTAACTTTCTTTCCACTACAGTTGATAGCTTTTATTACACTTTACAGCTTGGGCATCTCAGATGTTCTGAGATTTTGCATTTTTTCTAGCAAATAAGCATTTTAATACTGTAATTATTACTGTCAAGGATCCTCAGTTGTCCTTTACAGCCTTGAATTTACATGGTTAAGATTTTAATTTGACGAAAACAGAAAAAAAAATGTGCTCTTTTCAACCAGTCAGGTGATAAAGTGTGATTCAGGAAGTAATTTTGTTTCCTTGTCATTATTTCTGTGCCAGTAATTAAAGAGTAGTTCTTTGTTTTCACATTGCGTTTATCTACTAAAGTACTGGCATCTCCATATCTCTTTCACTCATAGTCACAGTAGCTACATTTACTAAGGGGAGACTGTAAAAGAAAAAAAAATGTGTTAAAGAAGCAATGTGTAGAAGCATGTAGCAAAACAGCGGCTAAGGGCACATTATAACCAAGTACATTACTTACATTCATATCTGGATAAATGTAAAATGCCCAAAATACATGTTTTAGCATGTGTGATTCCTTTTAAATGGTGTTTTACAACTGAAAGAGATGACTTAAGGAGAAAATGGCATTGCCTATGGCATCAAGCATATCATGTTGATACAAATTACAAGTTTTGAGGTGTGTGGTTTTGCATATTTTGAAATATATGTATGTGAGATATGGTAGCCCCCCCACCACCACTTATTTTCAGTCTCACTTTCCTTGATTCTAGTTCTGTGGTTAACCAGGGTTTGAAAATAGGTGAATATAGTACAATAAGATATCTTGAGAAAGAGAAAAAATACCACATTTATGTAACTTTTGTTGCAGTATATTGTTATTAGTTTATTAATAGTTATTGTTATTAATGTCTTACTGTGACTAATTCATAAATTAAACTTACCATAGGTACGTATGTATTAGAAAACTCATAGTATATATGGCGTTCAGTATTTTCTGAGATTTCAGGCACACACTGTGGGTTTGGGCATATCCTATGGATGAGGGGGACTGCTATATGTACATATGTACGAATATGGGTGCGTGTGTGTGTGTGTGTGCGTGTTTGTTGTCAAGAAATTATAGCTTCATTCTCAACTAGCTATTTTATCAAGCAATCTGGAATCCAAGTTAAGTTCTGGTGTAGCACGAGTCCCAGTGTAGTTCAGACTGGGATTTAAAGTTTGGTTTTGTCTGACAAACCGATGGAGCAGTAGACGTCCTTTCTGCCAATTATTAGAAAAAGTAAATGTGCACGGCAGAATAAATAACTGCTGGGATAAAACTTCATGCACTGGGTGCCTCCCGTAGAGACACAAGAGATGAAACGCAGTGAAAGATGCTTGCTGCAGGACTATAAATAAGAACACAAAGAAATGTTTCCATAAGAGACTTTATGATACTCCGGACTTAAGTAATAATACTTCAAGCCGATAGAGTTGGCTAGAGAAATAGGCACCTCATTTCGTTAGAACAAATCAATCCCCAGTAGGGGTGCAGTTTAAAGTGAATGCAGCATCATTTAGCAGTGTGGGAAATTGTAACCTAGAAAGAACATATATACAGCCTTGTTATGGGACAGCAGAGTTCTACTAGAAGATCATGACATCAGACAGAATGGTGGCGCTCCTGCATGAAGCATCTTGTAAGCACAAGAGTGGCTAGTAAATGAATAATGTGAGCAAACTGGCCATAAGGACATATGAGACCCTTCCCCCAGGTCTCCCAGAAAAGAGGGGGGAGACTTTGTGGCAAGAATACTTAAGAAATTATGTAGAGACAGCTGTGAACCATTGTAACTTGAGTGTTCATCTTTGACATTAATATGTGTACCAATAGGCTGCTGCCATCTAGAAAAATGCAGCTTAAATTCCAGTCTTTAAACACAAGAAATTTTTTAAAAAGACAATTATTTGAGGAAAATATTTAGACTTTCATCATTTGCTTCCATTTTTCTTTTCTTCTCTTTTCTCCAAATTCACAAGTGGCCCCTGTGATATTGCACATGAGTTGACTAATTAACAAAGCCCACCCATAACTTATGTAACCCATAATAGCTCAAATATATTAATTGAATAAATGAATTGACTGTTTAAGAGTATTAAATATAAAATATAATGCTGTTCTTGTTTCTGCACAATGGAGAATTCACTGGCTTCACAATTCCAAGCAAGATTTTATTTTTACTATTAGGCAGATTTACAGCGACCATCCTAACACAAAAACAGAATACCATAACATGGGTTTCTAATTTCTCATAGAGAACATCAACCCAAATCTCAGGTTAGAGAGAAATCAGAGCAATATGACCTCATCATATTTGGGCATAGCCAGTTGTTCTTTGTTACATGAAATAGATTTCAATTCATCATTAGCCTATTACATTTAATAGTTGGCATTGAGGGATGCTGATCCAGGGGCTCATCAAATATAACCAGACTCTGAGTCCTAGCTTGGGCTCAACTGGAATGCTCATTTAACAACAACAGTATTAGCAACAAAAATAGCAACGACTTAAATAAGATAGATCTCTCACACGTAGAAAAAGTCCGAAAGTAGGAATTACAGGCAAATATGGTGACTCCACAATTTTCTCAAGGACCAAGTTCCTATCTTTATTCTGTACCATTCCAGCCTCGCTCCCACCTTCAGAATCATGTCATGTTCCAAGATGACTATTGGCTCTCCAGCCATCACTACTGATTTTCAGGCTAAAAGCTAAGAGGAAAGGCAGGAGAGCAAATGGACAATCCATCTGAGTTAGTTTCCTTGACCAATCTTCAAAGAACTCTCACAAGTATCTCTCTTAAACAGCTCAAGGCCAAAAGTTAGTCCCATAGCCAAATTTAGCTGCAAAATCTGGAAGGCAATATGTTTTTTATTATGGGAAGCAATATAAAAATTCCAGTTTGTTTCTAAAGAGAAAAGGATGAATAGATGTTGTATCCAGAAACTGGCGAGTCCCACCACAATAATATTCTAAGAGTTAAATTCACTTCTTGAAGGAAAAACTGAATATCTCAATGCAAGTGATATAAGATAATGATAATTCTGTATACTCAGTTGAAATCCAGAGCAAGTATGGGTATGGGCATACACATACACACACCACACACACACACAACACACAACATACACACACACATAATCTTAACATCATTCCCTTACCCATATTTATTAAAAGTTGTAACCATTTCTTTAGTGGGCAGAAATATGCATCTGCTATTACTAGACCCATATATCCTTTAATGTCTGTCATATGTAAGTATACGTAGTAAATTATATACAATTCTCATTACAGCATGTATGCGCAGCAATCCTGAACAATCAGTATCAGAGTGTAGAATAGCAAAATTAAGTAAGCAACTTTCCTAATAGATTTCCATCCTAAAGTTTATTTCAGATTAAACAGTTACATATCTGAAGAACAAATGTCTTAACAATCACTTCTTTGTGGTTTTCTTTCCCAGATAATTGATTCCCAGATCAATTCTTTTCCACACAATGATTTATTTGGTAGTTGTTCTTTGTAATAAAGAGGATTTATACCAAAGCATTGAATATAGCTACTTGCAAACTTGGAGTAAACCTACTATTTTGTCTCAGTTCTAGGTTTTTCATGCCCCTGTCACATTTTCTGTGTTTCCCTAAGAAGCTATGAATCAAAAAAATATGGACAATTTTCTTTTTCCTCTAGATTTTTGTGAAGAATGTAAAGTTACAATTTGTTATAACAGTGTCTCTACAGTCCCCATGCATTTTGAATAATACCAAATTAATACAACTTTGAATTTTTATTTTTCAGTTAAAAATATAAATTCAGAAATGTTAAGGCTGAAGGGGATCTTGGTACTGATCATATCACTCAGTTTCCCAGATCTGGAAATTGGCAAATTTTTTCAGAGTGATTGAACCCTGCTAGCTATAGATAATAAACCGAAATTCATCGATTATTTTGTAGAGTAAAAACCATGTAATTACTTGAAAAGTAACTTCTAGTCAGAATAAAATTAACATACACCAGTTATATGTTCATTTTTCTACTCAAGAAGCCGAATTAAAAGCATAAAGATCCAAAATGAATATAGAAATCAGGAGAAAATTACCTAGAGAAGTAACTCTAGCAGTGCCAATAGAGATCTAATATATTGCAAATCTACAGAAAATCTTCCCTATTGGTTTTCAAGTTCCTATTCTCAATGACTTGAAAGATAGAAAAAGAAAAATGATCTTTTTTTATCTCAAATATCTTGATTGTTTTAGGGGACAAAATTTATTAGGCAAGTATCTTTATGTTATCAGCTATAATTTCTGATAAAATTTCTAATTTCTTACTCATCTATTTAATAAGCCTTTTTAAAATATCTAATATATTCCAAGCATTATGCTGGACATCAGGATATACAAAGATGATTATGAACCAGTCATTGTTTCCAAGGAGAAGGGAGGAACATAAAGAGATTATTATAAACTCAAGTGGTAAAAGCAGTAATTTCTATAGGCAGAGGTCATTATGAGAACTAAGGAAAGGCACCCAACCCAGCTTGGAAAAAGTAATTATTAAACCAAGACATATACAATAAATAGGATTAATAGTTAATTACAGAAGGATCATTCTAGTCAGAGGAGAGCTCATGAACAAGGTGTAAAAGAAAGAAAGCTATGTATGAAGAGGGAATAAGAGGCCAGGCACGGTGGCTTATGCCTGTAATCCCAGCACTTTGGGAGGCTAAGGCGGGTGGATAACCTGAGGTCAGGAGTTCGAGACCAGCCTGGCCAACATGGAGAAACTCCATCTCTACTAAAAATACAAAAGTTAGCCAGGCTTGGTGGCGGGCACCTGTCCCAGCTACTTGGGAGCCTGAGGCAGGAGAATCACTTGAACTTGGGAGGCGGAGGTTGCAATGAGCCGAGATCGTGCCACTGCACTCCAGCCTGGATGGATAACAAGAGCGAAACTCCATCTCAAAAAAAAAAAAAAAAGAGAGAATAGGAAAAAATTCCATTTTGGGGAAGCAGAAAACAGTAAACAAAAGGCAAAAAGTGGCAAGTGATGCTTAAGTTAAAATATGACTTCATACTTCATATTAAAGAGCTAGGATTTGATTATTTTTTTCCAAGGAAAGCTATTGAAGGATTTTAAGCCAGGGAGAGTATACAAAATAGAAACAGAAGAGGCAAGGGAGATGATACTGTAACATTTCTATTTGAGAACGTTTACCCTAATGGCCAGGTTGATAATGGATCAGAGCAGGTAAGACAAGGCAGAGTGGCCACATAGGAGATACTCATTAAGTGACGACGAAGACCTGAAATGGGGCAGAGGTAAAAACAAGTGACGTTTGAGAAAGTGCTTTCCAATCCTCTCTGCACATTAGAATTACAAATTCTAGGGCCTTACTCCCAGAGATTCTGTTTTAATTGATCTAGCATATTTTTAAAGATCTCAAAGTGATTCTAGTTAGCAATGGAGGCTGCGAACCATTGATTAATTTAGTGGTCACTGATAATTACAGAAACATGAGCTGTGCAAAAGATGGAGGAGTCAAGAACAGCTGGCCAGTGGCCTAGCTTTAAATACTAGGTGAAGGCCTCAACCACTGGCACAGAGCATATCACAGAACAGTCTATTTCAGGGAAAGAAAGAACTTAATTTTGAAAATGGAAAATTTAAGACATCTGTGGAGTAAGCAGATGTTTATTGGATGATCGAATATAAATGATCACAGGTTTGGCAATACTGACAATTGACTAATACCTGAGAGTTATTAAACCATAAAGTGAGATTATATAAAACAAGAAGAGCACCAAGATGAGAATTGTACCCTGAGGAGCAACATTCAGAGAAAAACAGAAGAAAAACAGATTACAGAAAAACAAAGGGCAAAATGGAGAATCACAAAAAATCCCACTTGAGATTTCCATGTTTCCATGTTTCTACGGAGTGAGCAACAGTTTCAATACAGGAAAGATTTCCAATTTATTTTAAAAATTGCAGACCAGGCACAGTGGCTTATGACTATAGTCCCAGCACTCTGGGAGGCTGAGGCAAGAGGATCCCTTGAAGCCAGAAGTGTGAGACCAGCTTGGGCAACATAGCGTGACCTCGCCTTTACAAAAAATACAAAAATATCTGGGTATGATGGTGCTCACCTGTAGACCCAGCTACTTGGGGAGCTGAGACTGGAGAATCACTTCAGCCGAGGAGTTCGAGGCTGCAGTGAGCTAGGATGGTGCCAGTGGACTCCAGCCTGGGTGATAGAGTGAAACCCTGACTCGAAAATAAATTTCTTTTTGCCAAACATTCGTGGGCTCTAACAACTGAAGATGAGAAGAGAAACTTGAGAAACATGGAGAAGAGAATTTAAATATTACCCATACATAAATACAGGTCATGTGAGGATGGAAGAGAGAAAAATCTTGGAATGAGAAATTTAAACAAGAGTATATATGTTAAGAGACAATTTTAAAAGGAAGAGATAAAAGGGCATGTCACCCTATGAGAATGGAAAAAGGAGACCTCTGCTATAAAAAGAGCAATACACAGATATGCAGTCACATACCCAATAACATTTCAGTCAATGACATATCACATACACGAGTGTGGTCCCATGAAATTATAATACCGTATTTTTACTGTACCTTTTCTATGTTGAGATACACAAATCTGACCAAGCCCATATGACCAGGCCAGCTTTACTTAACCGACTTCAAGTTTCTACCACTTTATGCTGTTTAATGTCAGAGTTCACCCACACTGTACACATTGTACTCTGATTGTGTTATGTTTTTTTTGCAGGCAAGTTGCTGTTTTCTCTCTCAGTCTCCTTTCCTCCAGCTGACTGCTAAAAAATTATGACAAATTTTCTCACACTGACAGTTATATGAGCTTAACATGTTATCTTTTCCCAAATAGTTACCTTTTATGCAGGAATAACAGGATGTCTTCGTATGGTAGTGTTTTGTGCCAGTGTCACGCTTGGGTACGACTGATGATTTTGATTACATGCACTCCCATCCAGTCAAACAACTCCCCAATAGGAAGTCATTTAGTCACTTATTTACTGTTTATTTCCTGTCATGGCTTGTTTTTGTTTTTGTTTTGCTTGCTGATGAAAAGAAAACCTCTATTTCCAACATGAAAGGAGAAAATCAAGGAGGTTTATGTTGCTATTTAATCTTTGGTATTCAGGAAGAAACAGATGTACATTTTAAATATAATTTAATGACCAGTAGGCAAGGACAAGAGGTAGGGTGAGGTCAGGAGATATGTGTAGCTAATACTCTCTGTATAATACAAAGGAGTGTTCACATGAGTAATACCGGTAAAATATGGATCAAAGGCTTTCTTACCAGCTAAGGTGATCTAAATATGAAGAAAAATGAATTTGAAAATAAAAGGCAGCATTTTAGAAGGAGTTTTCAGAAAGGGACTGGGGTGATCAAACAGTTGATTTCCTACGCTTCTCCATTCCCTATGCCTGCTCTCTAAATGACCTATTTTTAAAGTTTCATCTTATTCTCACAAGTCACAAGAATATTGTAGAGAAGGCAATCAAAATTATAAACACTGATTTTTAAAATATATATATGGATAAATGAGTGAGGGGATTGTTTGAGTTGAATGTCAATGGCAGAGAAAGAAGGACCTAACTACCACCTGCAGTGAGTCAGTTTCCTAAAGGAACCTGACTTAGAAAAAGAGGTTTATAAAAATTTGGGGGGGGAAAACAGCCACTTCAGTTCTTCCCAATTACCAAATGTCTTGACAGTCTTTTCTTTTTCAGTTACAAATAAGTCTGCCAAAAAGAAAAGCAAAACTGTTGAGTACCCTACAACTCTCTTTCCTTTTCCTCAAGTTCTTCTTTACTTGGTTTTTAAAGCATGAAACGATTCTCCTGTTGCATCAGCATATACAAAGAATAGCCAGGAAGTCTTTGCTCTGGGTCAGATGCGAGATAATTCTTGCATGAAATTAGCTATTTCTTGGCAGAGCTAAAAATAACAAACTGTTTGAGATACTACCACGGCTCATCCAGCTTCCAAACAAGCTTCTCTTGCAAATTCCTTGTGGATAGCTTGTCCTCTGCCTCTTCAACCTTAAAGTACCTGATGGAAGCATTTTCTTTCATAGATGAATGCTTCCTTTCCAAATTGACAGAGAATTGCCACGTTTTCTCAGGATCTAACGTTGTAGGAAGTATTATAGTAGAATTGTGATTACATATGCACAATTAAACCATATTATTGGTTAAAAAAATGAACACAGATATATTATAAATCTGGAGCTTCTCTCAAACACATTGTGAAGTGAGTGCTACCAGCTTATTCAACACATAGGTACATAAATATGTAACTGCAGTGCTTACTCTAAAGAAAGAAATTGGATGTTTATCTTGGGCAAGAGAGGTAAGGAAATACACCATGGAGAAAGTAAGCTGGACCTTCCAGGATATTGAGTGAAGGAAATAGAAGTTCAGAGATCGGGCTTAAAAATTGGGAGATGAAGGCACACAATCAAGTCTCGATGTACCCAGGAAAGAACGGTATCAGCCCCCATACCAGAAAGGTCACATTGAGAATGACAAAATTCAATAAATAGTAAAAATTAAGTTATGAGAATTTTTGAATTTTATAATTGGGAGTTTGTACCAATTCTGCAGTCAAAGGGAATTTTAAAAAGGGAAAGAAGTAAAATGTAAAAATTATTATTTGAGGGATGTATTATTAGTATAGTTGAGTAAGAAAATACAGAAATGAAGATACTAGTAGCAAGGGCTCTTGTTAGTAGGCTGTCTACCTGGTTTGTGTTTGAGCAGATTAGGATCTGGGAAAATGTGGCAGCTCCAGCAATGAAAATAAGTTTAAAATAGTAACTATTAGACATACTTTTTTAAAGAAAAAGGATAATGACTTTGATTTTAATTGAATATGGTTTAGAAAAAGAAGTAAAAAAGAACACTTGTTTATAAATATATGTAGATATAGATATATACTTTTATCAAAGATACATATGGATATGTATCTTTGTTAAAAATAGAGAAGTCAAGAAGGGGAATAGGATTGGGGTTATATCGTAATACCTAACAATATCTGGTTAAATAATCATTGGTTTGATAGATGGGGAAATAGGGTTAGAGTGAAATATCTGGGTTAGTAAGATTCAATGCTTCGATTCCAAATACAGCCCCATTTGTGATATAACAACCTTTGCTTAAACACAAAGAGAATATTCCATTCCCACTTAGATACTTCTCTTTATGGGAAGAAAGCTGTTCCTTACAAGCAGCCAAAATCTGTGTCTTTAGACATGCTTTAGTAACCTCAATTCTGCCACTTGGGGCCATAAAGAAAAATGCAATCTACTTTTGGTAGAAAACTCTGTTACAGTGTATTAATATGACAGCATAAAGTTTCCTCTACCTTCTATTATTTAGGATAAATTATCTTAGTTTTTTTTTTAATGGTCATCAATTTATTTGCTTTCTGTTTCTTCACTTTCTGGTATTTCTCTCTTAAAGTTTAATGTTCATGTATGAATACTCTTGCAGATACTGTTTTATTACCAGGCATATTTAGACTTGTCCATTTTATGTACTACATTTATTAAGGCAGCATTCTCTACCACCAATGTGGTCTGTCAGGTCATTATTTTGTTTGAGCTCAAGTCTATTTCATCCAAAGTACTTCTCAGTTAATTTTTTTTTACCCATCTTTTTGATTGCCTAAATAAAGTTATTAATTGTAACTTTCTCATCACCCATCAGTTAAAACATACACACACATATACACACACACATCCAAACTCTAGTGATTAATAGGACCATTTACCATAGTAGCAGACCCAAATCTAAGAAAGTTCGTCAAGTCTACCTTAAAGGATCTCTTCACTAGAATCAAAGGAAGAGTCTTCAAATCCACTTCAGATAATTTCTCTTACTGATTAAATTCAACATTTATGTAACACTAGCCACCAGATGACATTTAGCTAATCCCTGAAATGGATGAGCTTATTAAGAATGGCTCAGTATTTTGGGGCGTGTCATCAAAGGTTAAGCTTCAATAAGAAATAGAAATTCAAAAGAAGTCATTTTATAATAACCTCATATACAACATATAATTGAAGAGACATGCTGAATCAGTAATTGATGAAAATATTCTTATGCTTGTCTAATTTAGATGTGTGTTCTTTCATACATAGCAGATTCTAATATGTAATTCTTAACTAGATAAAGAAGCTTATCACTGTGGAAACAAAAATGTTTACTTGAAGTCTGAAGTGGACTGAACTAGGTGGAATTTATCTCAGAGGCCTCGGTGATGCTTGTATCATAAAACCTACATGAAAAATAGAAAAAAGAATTAAGTGTAGTCATCAAAGCACAATGTATGAAAATAAGTACTCAGTAAATGCTACCTTGATCCAAATAGTGAAAAATTGCGGGGGGTGGGGAGAGGTGCTGAGAGTAAAGGAAATTTTACATCAGTATAAATTTGATTAATAACGTGACACATTAAAAAAAAAAAAACAGCTAGTTCAGACTAAGCCAGAAAAGGTACAGATAGAATTTGAAATCATAACTTTTGATAAAGCAGAAAAGACACAGCAGTAGTAAAAATGAATTATGCAGTGACTAAAGTTAACTGTAGAGGTTGGTGGTCATGTATGTCATGGAGCCCACCCTGTTCATAGCTGCAAACCAGATTTGTTACAGTTTCTGATGTAAAGATTTTACCGGTGTGGAGACTGTGGTAGGTAGAATCAGAATATTTATAGGCCCTAGAAGTGGACACTTAAAAGTAAAAATTCCAGAGGGTGCTAAAATTTCACTACTTTTTTCTTTAAGTTAGTTCCAGAAAATAGTGGATTACTTTCCCTCTGGTAATAAAAATGGTAACAGTGTCAGTAATTTCAGAAAGGAAAAATTAGCACCCAGGTTATGGCCACTATATTTACAGTTAGAGAAGTCAGATTTTTCATTCTGATTCCAATAAAATGAGGGATAATTGAAAATTCTGTTTCCTCCACTACACAATGGAAGACTAATATTTCTAATTATCTTCACTCACAATTTTCAAAGGAAAAATACATTGTTATAGTAACGTGGCAACATTGGTTAGATCAGTAGTCGTAATAACTTATTTTTCATAAGCTTAAAGGTGTATTTGCAACTTAGAGACATAAAAGGAATTTTATAAACACTTGGTTTAAGACCAGTTTATCAAGTTAGAACCCAAAAGGAAACAAACATAGGAAAGAAGGCAATTGGGATACTATACTTGAAAGACTAGAGACAGAAAGGCAACAGAAACCAGTATATGAATGTTTCCTAAAATTCTTATTTGTCCATTCACCAAACTATGAAAATAAAGGGGAGAGAAAAAAGAAGAAAGTGACTTTAAATTAAAAAAAAAATAGTTAAATTATTTACTTGTCAATGTTGAAATTTTGAAAAGACGAACAATTTTGGTTGAGACCATTTTTTCTCAGAAAACAGACTGTCTTTGTCTAGTAATGGAAGGAAAAGCCTTTAAAATCATTTTAATGTTAAATAGCTAAACTGATGACTTAATTTTAAATCAGGGTATGTTATTAAATATTCACTTTCCATTTTATTTAATAAATATTTATTAAGCATCTTTCACGTACAGATGGAGATATGCTGGTATACATAGATAAACAAGACAAAGTGTTGTACTAGAAATTCTAAAAGTTCAAATGGTAAAAACTCAATTTAAACCAATTTAAGTAAAATATTGAGGGAGGAGTTGCGCTTTTATCCTCAGGCCCAACTGAGTCTCCAGATGCTCACGCAACTATCATGTTGCCTGAGCGTTGGCCCTATTTTTAAGCAGTTTCGTCTCCCACTTGGTAGCAAGTTAGCCACTGGCAGTTGTAGATTTTCATCATTCTCACTGCTTGTTATTCCTATGAAAATAGTCCCCTATTCCACAGATTAAAAAAATTCTTAACAAAGATTGATTAGCCTGGCCTGCTTGTATCATGAATTCATACCCCAAACACTTACTGCAGCCACAGATCGAAGGTCTGATTAGGGGGCTTCATTCCACCCACATGGAATGGGGATGAATGAGGAGACGGTTCCTCAAAGAGATGCTAACTAGTCAACAACAACAACCAATCATCCACCTCAGGTATTTCCTGGTCACAAGAGCTCTGTAAGTAAGATGAATGAGATCTGAGTTTAGTCCTCACTCCACTGATTACTAGTTTTGACCAGCCACCCAATCTCATTAACTCTCAGTTTCTTGTAAAGTAGGAACATAAATAGTTGGTCTCGAAAGACAGTGGCGTATTCTATTCATCAAATGACAATTCCAGGACAACACGCTTTCCTAGTTTTACTTCTTTCTCCCCCAGACACCACTTCTTGTTGTCTTCTGCTGCATCCTCCTCTCACAGTTAATCTCTAAATGTGGAGCTGACTGGTCCTCTGGTCTGCTGTTCTTCATCGGCAACATCTCTTTAAATGACCTCATCCTCTCTCATGGCCTTAAATAGCATCCAAATATTTAACTTCAACTTTGACTTCTCCTTGCCACTCCAGAATATTATATCTGTATATCTACTTAATATTTCTACATGAATATTTAATAAATCCAAAACGGAAGTTCTGATATCATAAACTCTCAAGCGCATTTCCTCCTGCACATATTTAATTCAAAAATCTAGGGATTAGTCTTGATTCTGTTGCTTTCTTTACCTTTCATTTCTACCTTACTGACAAGTCATGTAAATTCTACTTGCAAAACTTAACCCAAACTCATTCCCTCTCTTCATCTTCACCTATTAATAGTCCAGTTCAAGAAATTATTGTCTGTTGGCTTGACTATTCACTTCTAAAATGATCTCTCTTGCCTTCCTATATTCTCAGAACAACCAGAATATTCCAGTTAAACTGTAACTTAGGTCACAACACACAAAACTTTCAAATCCCACTCAGCTTCCTATCTCACTTGGAGTAAATCTCTTCATCTCTAGCGTTACCTACAAAGCCCTGCATGGTCTGGCTCACATTGTCTTTCATATCTCATCTCTGACCATTCCTGTTTCTCAACCACACTGGCTCATTCTTGCCTTAGGGGTTTCTTTCCAGCCTCTCCTTTGCCTACTATTCCCTTTCTAGTCTGCTTAGGCCTGATTCTTTCTAGTAACTATCAGTTTAAATGTCTAGTAACTATCATCTTTGCAAAATGTTGTTCTCCAATTAATCAAAACTGGTCACCCAACCTCACTCTATTAGAGGAGCCTGGAAACTTCTCCTGTAAGTACTAGAGAGCAAATAGTTTTAGGTTTTGCAGGCCATAATGTTTTCTATCCCAGCTAATTGACCTGGTGTTCCGGCAGAAGAGCAGTCATAGACAACATTTAAGTAACTGTGTTGCTGTGTTCTGATAAAACTTTATTTGCTAAAACAAGCCAGCATAGTTTGCCCATCCTTGCTCAGTCATCGCAAACTGTATTGATCTTCTGCTTAGCTGAATCTTATTTGTGCACTGTGCTTTTGTTTATTAGAATTTAAACGCCATTGGAGCAGCAGCAACTTCGCTTATCTCACTCATTATTTTGTTTCCAACACCTATTGCCTGGAGCATAAAGGGAAATACTTACTGAATGAATGAGTGAATAAATGAATGCACAAAACTATAATGTAAAATCCAAAACAGAAAAATGCAAACACCATCTCGAAGAGCTTACCTATTTTTTCATTAGGATAAGAAAGATTAGAAAATTGTTACTATGAGTAGGTGATTTTACCATTTAAAGGCTTGCATTTATTCTTTAGGTACAATTGTACCATATTATGATAGATATCAAAAAAAGAAAATTAAATTACGATTATACCATATATATTTTACAAATTCTACTCATTTTTGCTTTCCATTAAGATACTTCTCTTAGGCCAGGGGTTCTCTGCCTGCAGTGATTTTGCCCCCATGGGAACATTTGGCAATGTCTGAAGAAATTTCTGATTATCGCTTCTTGTCGGAGTTAGGGGTACTGTTAGAATCTAGAAGATAGGGGCCAGGGATGTGGTTAAATGTCCTAATATGCACAGGACAAACCCCCACAGCAAGGAATGACCCTGTCTAAAATGTCAGTAGTGCTGAGGTTAAGAAACTCTGTTTTATGCTTGTTTCTCCTAAGGGTACATTTTTTTAAGGAAATTCTCATGGAATTTGTGGATGCTACCTTATTCTGTAGACTAATTTTGAAAATTTCTGAGAAAGTAAATTATATTTCTTAAAGTCCATAACTTTTATATGACATACGAAGCCATTCTGAAGGGTTCATTTCAATTGGGGGAAGACACAAGCCTAGTTATCACATTCATATTCCAAGAACTTTCGGCCAATCTGACAACCTCTTTAAAAGAATCAGACTTCAGACTGCATGTTCGTGGACTCACATAAGGTTAAGTGCCTACCACATTTCATAATATTCATTGGCCAAATGACAATAATGACAGCAAATTTGAGCTGACATCCTATTGCAGCAACAAAACAGGAAGGGAAGGAAGGAGCATTCCAAGGGCAAGAACAATAGCGCAAATATCCTTTTATAGTTTTCATGTAAGCCCAGTGACTTTGCTGTTACGTTCATTGCTGATACTCTCCATTGTTGAGTTAACTTGGCCCCATTCCACAATATCTCCATAAGTTAAATGCAGACAAATAATGGCTGTAGTTTCTTGACACTTAATGCTGGAGATAATTTTTCTCTTTCTATTTCTCATAGATCTCAATAGAATATAGCAAGAATCTGTTTGTCTAAATACAGACCTATTATTGAGGCCAATAAAGAGTAACTTTCATAACCAGTTACCTCATATTTACCTAACACAGCAGGGGAACAGGTGTGTGTGTGTGTGTGTGTGTGTGTGTGTGTGTGTGTGTGTGTGTGTGAAGTTGTGGAGGGAGTGTAGACAACCAAAGTTAATATTTTGTACATCTTAATGCTGTTCATATCATTAAAGAAATAAGAGGGATTATACATGAACAATATGGGTAATTAGGTCTTCATGAAACTCTATAGAGTTTCGTTATTCAGATTCATCTACTCCTAATCTCTCTGATTGTTTCTTCCCTGCCAACCTTTTAAGAATGTCTTCCTTCTATTTTGTTACGTGGATATTTCTTGAAGTTCTGTCTTTGGCCTCCCTCATCTCATTCTGTATTCTGCTTTAGGATTTCATTTGCTCTAATGGCTTCAACTACCACTTCTGTGCCAATGACTTTCAGGTCTTTATCGCTAGACCTTTTCCCCAACCTCAGCAATATCTACTCTTCATTTGTAATGGCTATGGGTATATCTACTTGGAAATTGGAAATTATCTTATTGGCTTAAATTGTGTATATCCAAAACTCAGCTGATAGTTTCCTCTTCTCATGTGGACCTTTTCCACTGATGCTCATCTCATTTATCCCATTGGGTAACACAAAAACATAGAAATTACCCTGGCTTTTCCTTCTCTCTAATGCGTATCATATCAAAAAACCCTACTCTTTTTCCTCTGAAATATTCTTAAACAGGTTCACTTCTCCTGTTTCGCATTACCACACCGTCCATATTATCACTTTGTCCTCTGATTATGACACTTTCATGCTTAAACATTTTCAGTGTCATCCTGTTGCTCCTAGCTTAACACAAACTATCAGGATGTACGCAATGTAGCGCTTTTCTTTCCCCCTCTTTTCTGAGATTGCACCTCCTCTCCTTTTGCTCTCTGCTCCAGCAACATGACCATCTTTCCACGTCTTATACAACCATCTTCCTTCTCGTCTGTCAGATTCTGTAGTGGTTTTTGTTGTTGTTGTTTGTTTGTTTTTGAGACAGAGTCTGGCTCTGTCACCCAGGCTGGAGTGCAGTGGCACAATCTCAGCTCACCACAACCTCTGCCTCCCAGGTTCAAACTATTCTTGTGCCTCAGCCTCCTGGCTAACTGGAATTACAGGCGTGCGCCACCATGTCCAGCTACCATTTTGTGTTTTCAGTAGAGATGGGGTTTCACAATGTTTGCCAGGCTGGTCTCGAACCCCTGGCCTCAAATGATCTGCCTGCCTCGGCCTCCCAAAGTGCTGGGATTACAGGCCTGAGCCACCGCACCTGGCCGTGTAAGTGGTTGTAGCTGCACACACACGACCTCTGTTTTAGAAGCCCTTTTGCTGCCGTCTTCGTCTATTTGATCCTTCTACTTATTCTTCAGATTTCAGTTTAAAAGTCATTTTAATCGGTGAAACAATCTCCCTAGAAGCACTTTTTCTCTGGTCTCAAGTGCTTGTCACATTTATTACTTTCAAGTTTATATTTCTTTGTATCACCAAGCATCAAATCTGTGTTCCTCAATGAATTGTAATCTGTTTGCACTCAGCATTTCATCCTGAGCATTGAGCATAGCTTTAGGCATATAATAGAATATCAATAAATATTTCTTAAAAGTATCAGTCTCATGCCAGTTAGAATGGCGATCATTAAAAAATCTGGAGACAACAGATGCTGGAGAGGATGTGGCGAAATAGGAACACTTTTACACTGTTGGTGGGAGTGTAAATTAGTTCAACCGTTGTGGAAGACAGTGTGGCGATTCCTCAAGGACCTAGAAATAGAAATTCCATTTGACCCAGCAATCCCATTACTGGGTATATATCCAAAGGATTATAAATTGTTCTACTATAAGGACACATGCACACGAATGTTCATTACAGCACTGTTTACCATAGCAAAGACCTGGAACCAACCCAAATGCCCATCGATGATAGACTGGACAGGGAAAATGTGGCACATATACACCATGGAATATTATGCAGCCATCAAAAACGATGAGTTCGTGTCCTTTGTAGGGACATGGATGAACCTGGAAACCATCATTCTCAGCAAACTGACACAAGAACAGAAAATCAAACACCGCATGTTCTCACTCATATGTGGGTGTTGAACAATGAGAACACATGGACACAGGGAGGGGGAGCATCACACACTGGGTTCTGTCGGGGGAAAAGGGGAGGGACAGAGAGGGGTGGGGAGTTGGGGAGAGATAGCATGGGTAGAAATGCCAGATATAGGTGATGGGGGAGGAAGGCAGCAAATCACACTGCCACGTGTGTACCTATGCAACAATTTTACATGTTCTTCACATGTACCCCAAAACCTAAAATGCAATAAAAATAAAAGTATCAGTAAAAACTAATCATCATTTTGATGTATCTGTCCACCCCCAAAATTCTTACATTTCTGATTTCTACAGTTCTGATAGCATTAGCATCATCTCCGAAACACCAGTTCCAGATTTTCAGATTTACTTGGCTTCTCTCTCTCTCCCTTATTATCTACCCCTGATTGTTTGCCAGGTCCCATGGATTCCTCCCCTCTAGAGCATAGCATCCTATACACTTTCTCAGTGCCGTTCCTGCTCTTCCCTGGTACAGGGATGTACTCCCTAACCTGTCCCTGGGCTGTTACAAAATCACCCACCTGGATTTCACATGTAATCTCTTCTTGTATCAATCTTTTTGCCTTCCAAAAATAATGTTCTTGTTGCTCCTATCATCAAAACAATTTTAGGGTACCAACTGTCTGTCTATTCAATACAGTATCCAGCATTTAAGTTATCTATGATCTTGATTCGATGAACATTTACCCAATATTTCTAAACTTTCTTTTTTTTACAGATTACATTCCAATCACACAGAAATATTTTGTGTGCTCAATACATGCCTTATATTTACCACTTCTGGTAATTCCTCTGTAAAACTTTCTCCCTATGGATTCCCGTCCTCCAAGCACAGATTTTGCTTCCTCCATGGTCTTTCTGATTCTCCCAGCCAGACATAGCTCCCTCAAATGAAACACTACAAAACTTTTCACCGCATAGTAGCTTAAATTCATGCCTTATTCATGACTTATTTCCTTTTCTGGACTGTTTTCTTTTGAATCCAGGACTCTTTCTTATTTATCATTGTGTAGACTACAGTGTTTAACACCAGGGATTTGGACACAAATGATGTTCAAGAGATAGTAACATTTAGGAAATTCCTTCATTTATTTCTTTATTTTTCCTATGTACATGTAGTCTATGAATGATCAATACTTTCTTATGTATTTTATATTCTTTCAGTTTTTCCATATAATTTTTGAAAAGTCAGCCAAGAAATAACATTTTATGAAGCATGTCTCCTTTGCCTTTTACATGTTTTAGGCTGGGTGCTGAGGCTCACGCCTATAAATCTCAGCTCTTTAGAGGCTGAGAGAGGAGGTTTGCTTGAGGGCAGGAGTTCCAGACCAGCCTGGCCAACAGAGTGAGACCCCGTCTATACAAAAAAATTTTAGAAAAGAAGAATACTTCATTTTACCCCCAAAATCAACAAAGTCATAAGAGTAGGATTTTAAAATTATTATTTGGTAACAGTACACATAAACACTTGTTAAAAATTTGTACTTTTTCATACTCAAGGATGACATGAAATTCATAAACTGGTCAAAGACTGAAAAAAAATAAAATGTACCTAATTAATAGCACATACGATAACATGAATATAATAGCCCTGGAAAACTTTAAATGGCTTTTACTACAACAGTTAGATTTCTACCATTTCTTGAGGGCATTAACCATCACTGTTATTGACATTTTAAGCCAGAGCAACTCACTATAGTATTCAGTTCCTTGGTAGTCAATATAGAAACTGTTTGAATTGCTAACAATGCAGATGTTTTACTCTTTTCTGAAAAGCATACCAACCTTAAATGAAAAAATAATATTTTAACAATTATACATATGCTCTACCAAGTGCCTTGTACAAATTTTTTGGTGAAACTCTTCCGTATTTTAAAGCACCTTTTATTTTCCATTTTAAATAGTATTTCTAAACAAACCATATAAGCCCTACATTTTTTTACTACACAAATACTTATTTTTTTAACCTTAAATGTCTTTTAAATACTTCATTGCTCCAAGCCATATGCACACACTTATATTTCAGTATGATTCGTAAAATGCACACAGTGTAAAAGATTTATAGATTAAAATGAGAATGTGAAAGTATAAAGTTTAAATATCATCTCTAAAAAATCTACACACACAAAAATCATGGTGGTAAAACCACAACCAACCAATGCATTGAAATCTTTCCTTTTCAGATTTCAAGGCTTTTCCAAACAGAGTTTAAAAACACTTAAGGGCTTTCTGTGAAGTAAATTTAATGTGCATATGTGCATACATGGAAGTGCTTAAAAATAAAATAATCCCATCTGTGGTCCATTTTAAAATTTAACTCTTGTGACCATAGTACCTAGAGTGAATGTCAGCTTTCAAAATTGAGGGGTGGTAAGGAGACAACCTATTATCTCTTAAGATACCTTAGTATGTGGCAAAAGGATAGTTATTCACTTAAAATGAAATTACAATAAAGGAATCCTATTCTACTGAGTTTATGTTAACGTAAATTAAATATATATTTGTTAATTTATTCTTGCTTATGTGAAGGAATAAGATAATGATAATGAGATAAAAAGCATTATTTAAAACACTGGCAATCAGTAAAATGTTGATGAAAAGACCCTATTTTAATAATGACTGAATTGAGTTACTGGAATATCTTATTATTTAATAATAGCAGCAGAGACAATTATTACTATTACTGTTATTTCTATATTTGGCAACATTTTATACTTTCTATGTTTTAGTTTATGAAATTTATGGAAGTTATTTTGTGGTATACAAATTTGCCTTGAATATAACAGGTAACTCACATTTTGAACACTTACTAGCCTGTGGCTATTGAATAGGTGCCATGCATTATGTAAAGTATTTTACTTGTATTTTCTCAGATAATTCTTTAATTCTTACAATGCCTGTATGTGGTAGGTATTGCTATTTCAGTCTAAAGAACTGGTGTTTAGAAAATTGAGTAGTTTGCCCTAATCACATAGCTGCTTAGGAGCAGACATATCTTCAGACACAGGCCTTTCTGACTTCAGAGCCCATGCTTTTAATTCTCACAAGGCAAACTTCCTAAACTGGGACATTCTGAACTAAGACTATCACAACATTGAATCCTAACAACAATGACATGATGCAGAAAATGTTGCCTGTGAATTAAACAAAATTGTGACACAGATAAATTAACTTGTAAGTGTCATTAACTTCAGCTGATGATTTTAAATTGAGGTCTAACTAAATTTAAAGACCATGCTGTTTCACTATTCTGGTCCAGTTGGACTTTCAGCAAGCATGGAAGTGATCTTTCTCCTTGGCTCTCCAGTAAGATTGTCACTAGCCACATGTGACCATTGAACACTTGAAAGATGGCTAATGCTACTGAGGAACTGCATCCTAAATTTTATTTAATTAAAATACAAGTTCAAATGATACATGTGGCTACTGGCTGCCAAACTGGATTGCACGGTCATTACTGAACTTTCTTATTCTGACCTTATAAGCAACATATAAAGAGAACCTTATGAAAAATTGTTAAATGAGCTCAATAATTAAATTAACTCAACTTTAAATAAATGCAGCTATTCCTCTTTAATCATTTAATTCAATACAAACTGAATTTCCAAGTAAAGTAACGCAGTAATTTATAATGCAGAACTCAAAAATGTTTTATTTGAAATTCTTGCTATAAGGTGAATTTTTTTCTAGTTGCTTTACTTCTCTTTAGCTTCCTGTCAAATTATCTAAAAATAAAAATTAAAAATATCAAACATTTAAAATCATGTTAGGAAAATATTTCTGCATACATCCTTGAGAACCTCCCTTTCACTTTCTATATCTAGAAACTGTGAACTCAGTGGCTAATCTTTCTCTTTCAGTCTGTTTTATTTTACTGGTTATGTTATGACATTCACAGATCAGTAGATCCCAATTTGGAGGAATAGGAGTCAAAAATGAAGCGGTTAAGTCAAAATGGGATTGAGCTTAATGTCACAGTTCATAGTCTGGGCAAACAACCCCAAGGCATAAACCTTTTACTTTCTCACTTTCAGTAACATGAGAAAACAACCCCCGAATCTTACAAAATTAAATGTTTCCCCAGGCTAAGGTCTGCAACAAAAGTTATTGGCAGGCAAGCTGCCTCAGTACAGCTTAAACTGCTTCTTAAGATGGAAGACTCTGAGGCAACCTCTTGTTCCATGACCTTCTCCCAGCACCCCTCCAACCCCCGCCTACATCCCCACCCCACACACACATTATAGGACCTCAGGCTGCTTCTCAATGTCATTTACATTTTTAGGATTAGGCTTAGAATTTTCTAGGATAATATCTGGTCTTCTGGGAATCATCAAATAAAACAACTTTTCTTTAGCTTGTAGACTTCATACGGATCCTCCTTATGCTACTCTGTCTCTTCTTGTCCTGTTCTGCCTTCAGAATCCAGACAGTATGCTCAAAGTCACCTGATTAAGAAAAGCTATTGATCTATACTAAAGTGTACTCATACCTGCTGAACAATTTTTATCATGCACATTTCCCTGATTTTTCGTAGAATCCAGGAATGTCAATGTAAAGTTTGATTCAAATCTTAAAGTCACTGGAAGCAGTATTAACTGGTTTTTCTCATGGTTCAAAAACCAAGCTCTTTTCTCCCTAACATAATAATTTCCTTTAGGTTGTTTTTTGTTTTTGTTTTTTCTTTCCCTGTCTCCATTTTAAGATCCAGCAAAACTTTCACATTATAGCTCATATATCAGCAGGAAGGAAATGATTTAGAAATCAGCCACATTTCTCGTCACGTATGTGTCCCGACTTCATGTGAATTTTATTATTAAATTTGATTTATTAATTTATTGTAAACATTATTGGTTTTCTGTTAGTTCTTAAATTTTAACTGTGCCTTTTGTATGCTGTGGCCTTGACCAAGTTGTTTTAATTCTCTTATCTTTGATTTTTAATCTGGAAAATGGTAATAGCTGGGACTACTGTGAAGATTACATGAGATAACCATGTACTTAACATAGGGCTTGACATATTAGAAACAATAAATGGCATTAGTATCTTTCTGTTGTTGTCCATGTAAATAGATGTGGGAGAATTAACTAAGTTTACAGTTTGTTCTATATGTAGAGCCATGTACAGTAATGGATGTTGAGTCTAAACCAGGGAGAATTTAAATTGACTAAAATGAGTGAGTTTGAAATGTTCTCCTAGTTCTATAGGATTCTAATCCAAGGTAATAAAGAATATTAAATATTAGTTATATGTGAAAATGGTTGAGAGCATCTACAAAGAATTGAATCTGAAGACAGGATGCTAATGCCTGAAAACATGGTTTTTTTTCCCCAGTTTTTAAAGAATATACAAGCATAAATCAGAAATAATAACAATGATTAATTTCCTGAGGTTTTACCTAGAATGAGTTAATACCAGTTTGTATATTTTTAAGCAAGATAATCCTCAACGTATAGACCAAAAAAGGAAGTACTACTTTTATTGATCAAATAAATCCTGCTGTCTTATTTTCTGTATTTTGTATTTGTTCAAGGAAAGTTACTTAAAGACTAAATAAATAACAGGGTTGGGACAGGTGAAGTATCAACTTCTTGACCACTTGGAAGGAGTTCTCAGATGGGCCTGGTTGTGTTTATAGTTAGGTCTCAATTCACCATAATAAGGCCTGCCTTGGCGTGTACTGTAAACTCAGAGATGATCTCAAAAGTATATCTTGTTTATATGTTTCAGCTACATCTTCCACCAGTATTGTTTTCTAGCTTTTCATAGTAAAATGTATGCTTTCATCTTTTAAAAATGTAGTCATGATTCTATAAAATTTAAGACTAACTTGTTTACTATTATTTCCTGAAATAAAGTAGAAAGAAAGCAGTTTTAAAAAGATATAAAAGTAAAAATGTAATTATAAAAGGATAATATTTATTATTTCTACTTCAATACTGATTTACTATGTTGTGAGCATTTGGACAAATAGTGTATGTCAGTAATCACAACAAGTTCTTCAAAACATGTAGTCTTAAATAAATAACATAGCAAAACATTTTGATAAGACCTGAAAATACAATTGAAGGCAATAAAACACATTTCAAGACTAACATAATAAGTTATTCAAAAAATCAAAATAAAATTTTCACTGGCCAGAACTTTTAATGAATCAAAGTCCTATCTGAGTTAAATTATCTTTTTCAGAAAAGATTTAAAATGGCAATAAACCTATTTTTACAAAGCATATATTATATTAAGTGGCAACTTTTGCAGTGTATTTGAAAGTATCTGAAAGATGTCAAAAGAATATTATCACTCAGGAAAGTTTGGCTGCATGCTTTTGTCTTAACTTTAAGTAAAATTTTGAAGCCAAATGTTGCATGTGGTTCTCAAGAATTGAAATAGGCCACTACTAGTTTAACATTTTGTTCCTTTGGGAACTCTGATTTTCATTTGAGGCAATAAGGTATCTAGCTAAAAACAGACTCCCTTGTAGCTACAAGTGGCTATGTGACTCAGTACTAGATAGCGGGATGCAAGAGGAAGGCCCAGGGAAGGCGTTCCTTCCTAACTAAAAATGTAAAACTTACTAAGACAAAGCATTTTTGCCATTTGCATTTTCTGCTGCTTTCTCTCTAGAACACAGATGTGATGGCTGGCAGCATAGGATCAAGCTTGCAACCATGATGAAAGACTGCATGTTTAAGATGGTGGGAGCAGAAAAATAGGAGCCTGGGGATTTGACAACATCATGAATATGCTGCACCATTCTGGACCACTACCCTCAGCTAATTTATTGTATGAGGAAAATGGGTAACCTACCTGATTAAGCACCTATAGGTTGTGTTCTCTGTTGAATGTAATAAAATACAAACCTAACTAATTCAAAACT
Organism: Ateles fusciceps; assembly: GCA_036589455.1. NCBI lineage: Eukaryota > Metazoa > Chordata > Mammalia > Primates > Atelidae > Ateles > Ateles fusciceps. The sequence goes on along the minus strand of JAZHEH010001040.1, from coordinate 3,006,818 downwards.
CTGTAGAATTACAAGCATTATAAACCTTGATATTTAATTATTTGGCTGGTAAGACCAATAATAGAATGTAAGATAACAATATGTAGAAATGGAAAAGAAAAATAATATGTGTGTGTTTTCTTAAATATCTTCTAGTATAAGTTATAACTTCAGCAATTTTGAAAATTTATAGTCATTCTAAAATCATGTGTCTTTAATGGCCACAAGCAGGCTGCTAATTCATCAAGTAAATAGTTAACTTGTTCCTAATTTGCTCAAATCCAAAGCAGACTAACAGAAATCATCAAAGTCCTTGGGTTAAATTATTCAAATTAGAAGTATTGGTGTATAAAGAAAATTGACTCTTTACTCGGTTTGGTAATTATCCCTTCACATGATAGAAACATACAATACAAAAACTGAATTTTTAGTGTGTGTTACAAGCCGTGTTTGAAAACATTTACTCATCAACAAATTTACATATGAAAAAATGGGACTGACTATAAAAAGGAAAATTAATTATTGTTTCATGACACATTCAACATTGCTTTTTAAAATAAAATATTTATTTTGTGATCTATATTTACATACACACTACCTTTTGATATTGTAAGTAAAAATTATCATTTCTCATGAAAAATTAGAATAAGATTCAATTTCTACCATAAGAAAATCCTTTTATAAAAAATATTCTGGAACAGCTCCTGTGCCTATTTCCTCATGTATAATACACTCACAAGAATATTTCTTAGCCCATAGGATTGTTGAATTATATATATTAAGCATATCAAAGAATATACTACCTGTCTCAAAGTAACCAAATATTAATAAAATATTGTTATTATCATTGCTGGGGAGGTAGATATGATGACATATCCATGAAAATTCATATTTTACTTCTGTAGTATTGAGTTTTTGCTGGGAAGTGGCTTCCTAGCTAGGAACTGTATGCTACTCTTGCAACACAATGGCTTGTGTAAGTAGTTGTTGCTTGTGGAATGTGAGTGGCAGTGTATCACTACTGGGCCAAGGTATTTGCAAAATGTATAGATGTGCCTTCCCTATGCTCTTTTCTCCCAATTAGTCAAATATATGTGGAGGAGCTCCAAGACCTTATGAGATGAAGCAACAAAGGGGGATAACCCTAGGTCCTTGAATCACCACATATTGGAAAACCACTTACATAGGGATGATTAACACAGGAATCAGAGTGTGACATGTGTAAGAAACGAACTTCTATGATGTGAAAAGACTAAAATGTAAACGTTAACTTGTTATTTGGTAGTCAATTGTCTAAATGTTTTATAAGTGATTTAATAAAATTCATATCATATCTACCACCTACATGAAGAGCAAAATTCTGATTTTTCTATGGGTTTCTTATGATATTCTGATATGTATGTATTTTCTAATTAAGGCTTAAAGTAAATTTTAACCTCATTACATTCTTTCATCCATATTTGAAAACTTTACATTCTATGAAGTTCTCTTATTAAACCCAATTAATTTCTGTGGGTTTGAAACTTAATTACCAAAGCCAGAGAATGCATTGCAGAAGCTATTATAATTCAAGATATATTTCTTTGTACACGATGGTCATAATGAATATTTACAATTTAAAAACAAATGAAGAGGAAGGATGTGCTAGTGACTGATGTTCTACTAATTTTTATGGTGGCCAGTATTCTGTTAATGTAAGTTGAACCATCTTTTAATTGGAATTTCCCTGAAGTCATGTTACCTCTGTTTTTAGTTATGATATTATGATCAGAAACAATAGCTATTTTATTTATACAAATGCTTATAATTTGATTTTAAAACTTCTGTAACCCTATTATTAAAAGTAAGATGGATACAATTTAAACTGTAAAAGTTGTGCTAGTACCACGTATCTCAGTTTCCCTACCATTTGAATAATAAAAGTAAAGAAAAGAATCTGATATATTTTATTACATATTTAGATCCTTGAATGCAAGGGTACATATATGTATACACTTCATACATATACACATAAATATGTCCACAGATGTATTTTTAATCTTCTATTTGACTTATAGAGATTGTAAATAGTTTATTTGCCCAATTAGAGCTCATTTATATACTTTTTCCTTTTTCAAAGCTAGCTATGGACTCATATATGACTCTTGACATATGTGTGTCTGAGTTATGTGTTTATGTATATGCATACATGGTGGTGCATTTGTAGATAGAAAAGGATAGATAAGGACCCTTACTCAACATGTTTGAGTACTCATACTTCCTGAAGACACTTGTTATAGAGAAGTGAAAAACACCAATCTCTGTCTTCAAATATCTTCAAATATTAAAATATTTTTGTTTGAAAATAATTAGTGCTCATCTTAAATGCATGGTGATACTGGTTTTTGCACTAAAAACTAACTATTTCAGGATGAGTTTATTGCCATATTGTTTTGAAAGAGTTAATGGTTAATGTTATATTTACTCAAGGAAACAGATTTGCAACCTGTCCAGTTGCTATAGGAACCACATTTTTATGTTCAATAAATTAATCTATGTAAAAAAATAGGATAGGACCTGTAAATAATACAGAAATACACATTTATTAAGATTTTAGAAAATACTAAAAAGTATAAAACATCACCCATAACTCTTTCAACAAACACATATTCTGTTGCTATTTTGAGAACTTTCCCTTCTTTTTCACCCAACACATTTTTTTTTTTTGCAGTTGTGGTGTTGTTTGTATCATGTATGCATTTTTATATCACTAGTTTCCAGCTAACATTATATCATAGTTGTTTTCATTAAGGCCATCCCTTAAAAACAAACACAGATACACAGAGCACATAGGATTATCTATTCTTTTAATATCATTTTGCCATCTTGCATGTTAGTGCCTCTGAAACAATCTGTGATAACGTGCATTTATATTCCTTCCCCAACTGTTCTTTATAACACATTTTTTCTCTAAAAAATTGCCCTGTTCTTTATTTCAGAATCCATTTCACTCATTGCCACTTACTGTATTGCCATACATGGACAAGTTTATACAAGGTTTCCTCATGGTTATCTGCCAGTCTAATTTCTAACACAAAAACCTTCTGGAGAAACTATCTGTGGTGATTATGTTGTGTCTCTATTGCTCTCTGTTTCCTCACATTTCACTCTCTATAATTGTTCTTTCTCCTTAAGCTCCAACTTTCATTCATTTACTTATCTGGCAAACATTTACAGAGCACTTTTACATGCCAGGCAGTGCGCTTGACACTGGACTATGATGATAGTGAACAGGACACAATTTTTGACAGTCAATTGCAATATAATATGAAAAGTGCTTATTGGTGTAAATAGAAGGTATTATGACAAAAAGAGTACAGGCAATCAGTCCTGTCTTGGAGGAATCAATAATATCTTTCTTGAGAACACGGCTTTATCAGTTGTAATACTGCCAGCCCAGGATATGAGTACCTGGCCAGAAAAGGGAGACTTAGTTGTTATGAAGAATTTCCTCAAATATTATTTTGGTAACTCTGGTATATTCAGGAATGAAGTATGCTACAACTGGAACAATGCAAGCTGTTAAGAAATGGGTAACCAAGTTCCAGCCAAAGTCTAATCTTTAAAGTGGGAAAGGACCTAGGCAAACTCATTTTGCTGCAGATGCTGCCTCAGATGACTGTCCCAATGGGTGACACAATGCATAGTACCTAATGGGCATAGCAAGCTCCCGTGAATGTAATATGTGGATTGATATCAGGAGCTTTGGCCCAGTGGGTGAAGCAGTACTGCAGATAATTCAGAAGTGCAGGCCATCAGGAGAATTTTCTATATGCAGCCGATCTGTGGACAGAAAGTCCTGGGGGCAGGATCTAGATTTGGGAAAGGGTCCTGACCTTTGGCTTTGAACTCAGTAGGCCTTACTGTAAGACAGAGAAGCATTAGAGCATGCAGTGGCATCTAATGAGGGAGAAACCCAGGCTGAAACCTTTATGATATCCAGTGTCAACATCAAGAATAAAGAGAGCTGTATTATTGAGAAGGTGATAAACTTTAGACATTAGCTACACTGAATTTGGTTAGGCATGGTTTTTTCCTACCAAAACAAAGTTTGCTTACAGACACACTAAATTGTTCCCCCTCCATTTGTAACCCTTCAGAATATAGTTCTACACTACCAAGTTCTAGCAGTATTTTCAGTAAAATGCTATTAAACGATAAAGTGCATGAGTAAAGAGGAAAACAAATAGAAAAGCATTGTCTGAGAAGCGAAGTCCCACAGAGAATCTAAATTTGGGGGTAGTGAAGACATCAACAATTTTTAAGAATAAAACATTTAAAAAGTTAAACAAAAAATTTAAATTTTATTAAGTTAAAGGAGTGGGCTGTGTCTTCAACCAAGATGTCTTGGAGAAGCCTGACTCTTTGGGTGGCAGCTTGTGGAGCTTCTGAGAATTAAGTGGCTCAGAAGAGTAGGGACTCTACACTCTGTTATTTACATTTCTTTGTGAGCTCTGTCAGTAGGTTTTGACTTTGTGGGTTTATGACATGACAAGCTTGGAACTAAATAAACTTTTGAGATCGGTCCTCTCCCTAAGTTCCATTGTGGGAAATAATTCCTGCTGATGGTCTTAAAATAAAAACCTGAGGACACAAGAAATTCCAATAGTTTATCTCAGGAATTTACTTGCTGACTCAAGAATCCCATTTTATTGAGCAAGAGGCAGAGGCCTGCAGATGCTATCTATGACTCGTGCAAGTGAGTGGTCAAATACAGGAACTCCCCCAATCAAGAATTTTCCCTGACCTTACAGTCTTCTTAAAGTTGTTTGTTATGAAGTTTATAAAGACCAAGTATTGAATTAATACATGTTCAACATAAAACTTTTTGAAAGTACTAATTAAGTGTTAAGATAGAAGAAATATCCATCAATAATTTTACTGACTTTCATTTTAGCATGTCAAGTATCTAAGTATTTTGAGAGTTTGTTTTCTCAAGATTTTAAAGGCCCCTAAGGCTGAGCAGAGGTTCTGAGACCCCTACATTTTGGGGGGGGAGCTCTTTCTTTGTTTATGAAATTCTTCTGAGAAATGCAATGGAATTGAGATCGAGTTGACAGCAGTTGAAATTTTTTACTTTTGAGCCTATAAAAGCCAGTATAGTTTCTCACCAAACATGTATATTATTTAGGAAACAGCCTTTTCTAAAATTATGGCTCATTTTTATCTTAGGTAAAATAACTCAGAAACAGAAAGTCAAATACTGTATATTATCACTGATAAGTGGGAGCTAAATAATGTGTATATATGGACACAGACAGTGTAAAAATAGACACTGGACACTCAGAAAGGTGGGAAGATGTGGGGGTGATGAGGGATGAGAAATTACCTAGTGGGTACAGCATACACAATTTGAGTGTTGGTTGCACTAAAAGCCCAGACTTCACCACTGTGCAATACATCCATGTATGAAAACTGCACTTGTACCCTTTAGATCTATAGAAATAACATAAAATTATGTCTCATTCATACAGTGGAGGAGCACCAAGCTTGCAATATAAAAAGCAAAAAAAGTAGCTCTTTATTCATTAATATGAAATGATACCAAAGATATATTAAGTGCAAACAAAATTAGGCTATAGAATAGGATATTTGTGTTAAAAAGAAGATAGATAGATAGATGATAGATCACATATAAACTTGTATAATCTAGAGGATTTTTAAATAGAATATACAAAACACTCGTAACTGGTAACAATGGTTTCTTCTTGGTGGGTTGGGGAAAAGCAAGATGGGGAGGCTATAAAAGATGAGGACTGGGTGGTAGGGTGGAAGGAAGACAATTCTTATTTTTCTTATTTAATCTCCTTTCTTCCATTTCATTTTTTAGGTATTATTACATATTGTTATTTTTATTAAAACCAAGTTAAATAAACTTATCACTCCATACGCCTAATGAAATAGTATACATTTTAATACAAAATTAACTTCTTTAGCAAATGATTGTTTTGAGACGTCCAAATCATTACTTTATATCGAATCTATGATTTAATAGTCAGTTGTTCACTCATTTTCAACACATAGCATATTTATGACAATTGGGTCTCTGCCAGGAACAGTGGCTCACACCTGTAATCCTAGCACTTTGGGAAGCAGATGCCAGCAGACTGCTTGAGCCCAGAAGTTTGAGACCAGCCTGGGCAGAATGGTAAAACCCATAGCTAACAACAACAACAAAAATAGCTAGGCATAGTGGCATGCACCTGCAGTCCCAGCTACTTGGGAGGCTGAGGTGGGAGAGTCACCTGAGCCCTGGAGGTCGAGGCTGCAGTGAACCTTGATTGTGCCACTGCGCTCCAGCCTGGGTAATGGGAGTGAGATCCTATCTCAAAAAAAAAAAAAAGAAAAGAAAAGAAAAGAAGGCCTATAAGAGACTACAACACTGGGAATAGTAGTCTATCCTTTCAGGGCAAAAGTTTCTTCAGGAAACTTTAAAGTTACTATTTAGGAATCTATAGCTTTGATAGAATTCTACATTTTAATAAAAATAGTCTTTATCTATTTTCCATTTCTTACACTATTGGGCATTTAAATAAACTTTAATTCATCCTTCTCTTGCGCTGTCAAAAGAGAGATCTCCTGGGAATATCATCTGAAAAATAAAATCTGTCCAATCTGGAAGAAAAAGCTGTGACATACAATTTTATTACTTTTGGAAATGCAGTATTTACTGCATGTGAATAGCTTCCCTATAGTAATTGAGGACGTTGCCTACATGAATCAAGAGAGACACAGAGAACATACAATTTTAAATGCTTATTTTTAATGCCCTGAAGAAAAATACAGCATTTTAAATCTTCGTCTTTAGTCGTGTAGGTAATTGCAATTTAATTTTGAGTAATTCTTAGATAATTCTTGATAACAGTCCATGAAAGTAGACTATTCATAAAATCCTAAGAGATTGGCCATCTTTTGGATTTATATATTTAAGAATACATTTCTCTTCTATTATTTAAATCCCTCTTATTTTAGAGTCTGCAAAAAAGAGATAGATTTGAACTATGAAAATTTCATCTTATTGTAGAATATATGTTGAAGTGTCAGAAACCAACGTTTCATTTGAAACATTACACGAGACTTGACAGAATCAAAATATGTCCTGGCACTGAGTAAGCAAATGAGAGGGAAGTAAAGGGAATTTGACTGAAATGGTCTTTCTCCTGAGAATTTTTTGTTTTATATTCCATCTCTAGCCTTTTAAAATCCTACTTTTGATTTTAAATCCTGACACAGTATCGCTTTTCCACAACTTCAGGCATGTTGCTCTCTCTGCCTCGAATCCTTTCCCCCTCTCTTTGCCTGCCCCTTCATCGGCTATTCATCTTTCAAGTTTTTTTGTCGTGGAGTAGGGACAGAGTTTCCTTTTGCTGCCCAGGCTAGAGTGCAGTGGCGCCATCTCGGCTCACTGCAACCTCTGCCTCCTGAGTTCAAGTGATATTTGTGCCTCAGCCGCCCAAGTAGCCGGGATTACAGGCGCCCGCCACCATGTCTGGCTGATTTCTGATTTCTGTATATTTAGTAGAGATGAAGTTTTCATATTGTTGGCTAGGCTGGTCTCAGGCTCCTGACCTCAGGATATCTGCCTGTCTCAGCCTCCCAAAGTGCTGGGATTACAGGGATGAGCCACCGTGCCCAGCCTTAAGTTTTTTTTTTAAGTATCACCACATCTGAGGCCTTCTCATTCTTCTCCTCAGTTGAAACACTTTCCACAGTATATTGAAGCTCTTTGCTCACTTATTTCTTTCCTGAAATATCCTGCTTTCTTCAAAGATACTACCATATCCCTAGTATCTGTTAATAAATAAAAGAAGGAATCTACCACAAAGTCTGAGGAAAGAAACAAAGAGCAGTGCTATTGAAATTATTAGGTAGGATCCAGATTTTTTTTTTTTTTTTTTTTTTTTTTGATACAGAGTCTCACTCTGTCGCCAGGCGCCAGGCTGGAGTGCAATGGCACAATCTTGGCTCACTGCAACCTCTGCCTCCCAGGTTCAAGCAATTCTCCTGCCTCAGCCTCTTGAGTAGCTGGGACTACAGGTGCACACCACCACGCCCAGCTAATTTTTGTATTTTTAGTAGGGACAGGGTTTCACCATGTTGGCCAGGAGGGTCTTGATCTCTTGACCTCGTGATCTGCCCGCCTTGGCCTCCCAAAGTGTTGGGATCACAGGCTTGAGCTACGGCGCCTGGCCGGATCCAGATTTTATAATCATTAATTTTTAAAAATTAATATTCAGTTCATGGTATAAATTCTGGTTAATCTGCTGAAAGTTATTAACCTTCTTACCATTGTAAGGGAAACCATCCTTTCCCCTTTTCCATCTTCTACTTCGTTCATAAAACAAGAACTTATACTCAAATGATAGTTTTGCGAAGAGACCCTTACCCTTTTTCTGGCTTCTCACTTGCTGTTTCCCTTAGTAGGAAGAGTGATTTATATGATTGGTGTGATAGCGGGAGACTGACTTACATTGATTTACGCTGTTTTTCCTAATGGCTACCATCAATGTGCTCATGCTTGTTGACCTTAAGTGGCCCTTCCTCTTGAGCTCTCTGTGTAGCTGGAGGTAGGGCAGTTAATGAAGAATTTGCCTGCTTTGCAAACCCAGCTATCTACTTATAAGTTCCAGTGCCTGCACATGTGAAGAAACCCCTTGTGGTCTCAGGTACAAGAGCAATTTTCTAACTTAGCTGCGGCAGATATAAATCAATATTATAGTTTTATCTATAGTTAGCCCTTCTTTAGTTTTTTGAGACAGGGTTTCACTTGTTGCTCAGACTGGAATGCAGCAGAATCTCCCAGCTCACTGTAACCTCCACCTTTCAGGTTCAAGCAATTCTCCCAACTCAACCTCCCAAATAGTAGAGGTACAGGTGCACTTCCATGCCTGGCTAATTTTTGTGTTTTTAGTAGGGACAGGGTTTCATCATGTTGGCCAGGCTGGTCTCCAACTCCTGGCCTCAAGTGATCCACCTGCCTTGGCCTCCCAAAATGCTAAAATTATAGGCATGAGCCACTGCAACTGGCCCCTTCTATATATTTCTAAATTGGTGCAGAATATATCTGTGTTTGGAGAGAACAGTACTCTCAAACCCAAACAACACTTAAAGGACCTCATAAATGAACATATTTATATATGGAGGTATGGTTAGGCTTTATTTCCTCACCCAAATCTCATTTTGCATTGTCATCCTCATGATCCCCAGGCATCAAAGGAGAGAGCAGGTGGAGGTAATTGAATCATGGGGTGGTTCCCCCATGCTGTTCCAATGATAGTTAATGAGTTCTCACGAGATCTGAAGGCTTCGTAAGGGGCTTTCTTTTCCTCCTTGCTTGGCATTTCTTCTGCCTGCCATCTTGTGAAGGAGCGTCTCGCTTCCCGTTCACCTCTGCCATGATTGTAAGTTTACCTGAGGCCTCCAAGGCCGTGCTGAACTGTGAGTCTGTTAAACCTCTTTCTTTTATAAATTACCATCTCAGGTAGTTCTTTAGAGCAGTGTGAAAATGGACTAATACATATGGCAAAGCATTATTTTGGCTACCCAGATGCCAGATATATTAAATGTTAGAACCGAAATGTAACTAGAGGTCACTTCAGTGATTTGGTAGAAGATAGTTCATAGAAATGAGATAATTAGATTCTACTCCCAAGAAACGCATTGAAAACACAGAAACCAGAGCTGGCAAAATTTAGGCATAACTTGTCTCCCTTACTTCCACACCACTGGAAACCGTAGACATTCCAGCAGAGTTACTCTCTGTGGTTGACGTTGCAGTCAAGACTTGGCTCTGCTTGTATGATAGTTTAGTTGACGCCTGCATTTTATTCCTAAAGCTGGATTTTACTGAGTTCTTTCTTTGAACTATTTTCATGTAGCATCCCTTCGTTCCACATAGGACAGAAACCTCTAAATGATCAGGATAGTGGGAAAAAACAGGATAGTATCTCTTCAGTCGAATGTTGCAGTAGGTATTCAGAAATGAGCAGGTCAGGAGAGCCACCCCCTCCACCACCAACCAGGAATGTCAGGCAACCATCAGGTGATGGTCGAGTCGTTGTTAATTGTCTCTCTAAAATAGTAATTGGTCGCAGCCAGTGCCGGCAAGAGAGTCTCCCAATAGATAGAAACACCTGATACTGGTGATCGTCAGCTTCCTTATAAGATCTCAAGAGTTAAGCAATTGAGCTCAAGCATGTGCACTAAGACGCAAAATCGTGGTGTTTAACCACTATATGACCTTGTAGGAACAGCTGACTGGTGAGGGAAGAATGCCTCAAGTGAGCATGCGTACAACACCGGTAAACACGATGCACCTGCAGCCCCTCCCAAGTGCTGGCAGGCCAGTGCGATGTGGAATGCCAACATATAAGACACCAAGTCAAAGGTCAAACCAGACACTTGATCTCTCAAGTGACTCAGTTGGCTTCTTCCAAGTATAATTTATTTCCTTTCATTCCTATTAGAAAGCTTTTAAGTAAACATTAACAACTGCTCCAAAACTTGCCTCAGTCTTCCCGGCTCCTATGCCCCTTGGTTGACTTCTTCTTCCGAGGAGGCAAGAATTGAGACTGCTGCAGACTCATACTCATTCTCTGCTGCTAACATACTTTGGTGCTGTGTGAATTGGATATGTTTGCTAGTGGTAACAACATGATCTTCACTTTTCTGATTTAGGATAAAGAAGCATTAAGTTGGAGATGAGGTTATTTCTTTTTCCTCTCCCTCCTAAGAAAGGGTCATTCCAGAAGTTTGTTAATATTTATTCATTATATGAATACAATTTTTCCTCTTTAAGAATCCAGAACATATGACTTATATTTGGGAAAAAGTACTATGGAAGGAAAATATAATCAAGAAATAGGTAGAGTTAAAGTTTTCTGAAAAAAAATTGGTGAAGATTAGCCAAGAAAAGCTTTAGAACAGGAATCACTTAGAAGAGACTGCCATTGATTTCCTTATGGGGAGTTGGGAGGAAGATGCCTAGGATTGGACTCCTTGTAAATAACTTAATTCTTGGGCTAGGTGCAGTGGCTCACACCTGTAATCCCAGCACTTTGGGAGACCAAGGTGGGTGCATCACCTGAGGTCAGGAATTTGAGACCAGCCTGACCAACATTGTGAAACTCTGTCTATACTAAAAAATACAAAAATTATCCAGGCATGGTGGTGGCCACCTGTAATACCGGCTACTTGGGAGGCTGAGGCAGGAGAATCGCTTGACCCGGGAGGCAGAGGGCCTAGACTGCACCATTGTACTCCAGCCTGGGTGACAGAGCAAGACTCTGTCTCAAAAAAAAAAAAAAAAAAACCCCGAAAAACTCAATTCTTATTGTGATTTCCTTTTAGGAACTGTAAATATACTAAACATAAAGCCTTAATTTTTCTCCTTTTTTTTTGGTTGTCATGTTAAATTACACCATTGCTTCAATAAAGAAAAGCACCTAGGTATACCTGCGTATATGGAGAGATGGTCTTGGGAAGGCCGAAGAACTGAGGTGGTAAACATTTGGGATGACTTGACTTTGCCCCCAGGGAAAAAACAGCCTCTGATGCAGACACTCAGAAAGAGTGCAACCTCAGCCCCCTCCATCCTCTAAAGGATGGGGCCTGACACATCGTATGTCTCCCAGATAAAAATAAACGCAAGCCAGAAAGTCTAGTGATCACTTTCGGAAAATAAAACTGTAGTTAATTTTCAGCTCAACTGTTGACATGAATGAACATGAAAATCTGCTTTTATCTAGAACACAAGCAAAATGCAGTCCTCCTTCACAACTGAGGGGAGAGCAAAAGATAATAAAACGTGAAATTAGAATCTAGAGCCAGAAAAAAACTGATGAATAATTTAGTTCTCACTCCTGGATTTGAAACTGAGATTTAAAGAGGTTAAAATCAAGACCACACAGTGGATGTGTGACAAGGAGTAGGGATGTGGAGACCCAGGCTTTCATGTACAGTCTGTGTTTCTTACACTCCAGCCGGTGCCCATTCTCAGACAGCCCCTATTATGATGAGGAAAACTTCTCCATGCCCCAAATCGGCAATCAAAATCCAAGATTGATCAATTTTCTAGTCAGCTGTGCTGGATGAGCCCTATGACCTGGATTTCTCCTGCAATGTCTTAGTTTTCCCTTGCTCAGTTACTTTTATGGCCTATTTAATAAATCAAAATTATGTACTAAATTAAAAAAGACTCTAACTTGTAATACTATATTATGGGGATAATGTCATTGGTAAGCAATCCTAAGTAGACTATTACTTTTTTAATTTCTCAGGTATCCATGAGTTCTGCTTGGGGGAGCTGGTTTGAACTAGATACAAAGAAATTAGCCATATAACAATTTACTTCTTTGGCAACCCCATTTTCCTAGTACTTCAAAATGACTCCTGCTTTCAGAAATGAGCACATATTCAAAGCCAGCGTACACACTTAATGGTCATCACAGTAATACTGCAAAATATCATCTGACCTGCCCAAATACATATTTTTAGACAGTTCTATAAATGGCTCCTTCCCACGGGATACATATTTCTATTCCATTTTTTGTGAATGAATATTCCCTGCTCCCACACCATTCTTTACAGGAAGAGGAAGAAACACTGGAATTACTAAATGGAGCATGACTCTTTTCCAGACAACAAGCCCAACCATGAGAATTAGAACGTCACTTAGCAGCTGGATCCCTTTTCTGCCCTCAGAGACAGGGAAGTGCTTACCTCCACATACTTCCTGAAGCCTTTAAAGGTTAGGAGTACTTGTTGAGACACATTTTATTTTCTGCTGTCCAATCTAAAGGCATCACAATGTTTTTCAGAGAGTTTTCAATTCTACAAAATGATTCAGTAAAAGACTGGATCTAAAATTTGTCATGTTAAAAACTACTAAAATCAGTTCATAGTACAATAATTTGCCCCAGCTTATAATAATTATCATGAAAGGATGACTCCTGCATTTGTATTTCTTAATGTCACGTTTTAACAATTGTTTAATATTGTTTCATCTTGGTCATATTAAGATTAAACAAAGGCATGGTTGTTAATTGTCAAAAATGCAGGAAAAATGGTGTAAACTTTTAAACATAATCAATATTCAGAGTAAACTTTTAGAAAATGTTAAATTTATCTGTAGAGTAAACTGTTGCTTATAATCCTTTAGAACTCCACCACGAAACTCTGTCCAATTACTCTGACTAGATTGTATCATTAGGACCTCTCCTGGTAATTCTGTTCCCGTATTTTTCCTATTAAAAGCCCATACTCATTAATAATGCTTTATCAGAGAAGACAGTCATTGTGGAGCAAAAAGGTTAAATAGGCATCCTTAAGATATGGGATTCACTTGGAAGGAAAAATACAGAAAGCAAATTTGTGGTTGGTAAATATTGGGAGGCTTTTAACGACTAAGGTCTCATGTACTTCAACACTAAAAAGCAGAAGCAAGCTGCTGGAAAGCTGGCCGCTGCAAAAATTTTTGAGTTCTTACCACATGACATTCTGAAAGGCTTTGGAAACATTAACACATAAAAGTCACCATGCTACTTCCTTCGGAGAGTTTCTAAATGCCACTGAAAGTTCAAGGTACTAAAATGCCCTGATGCCTTACGGCTCTTCACTCTTGGAATAAGGATCCAGGATGTTTTAAACATTACCTGGTAACGTTGGCAACAATTATTCTGAGTCTTAAAATACTCTTTACACCAAACTCATTTCTTAGATTCTAACACTTTCAAAGAAATAATGTCATATAATTCATAGAAACTGATAGGATCCTGACAAATTATAGTTGGGTTTTTTTGATTAAAGCTCTGATAATATTTAATTTACCTTTTTAATGTCATAACTTTCGATACCTATAATTTTCCATTTTAAAGCAATAAATAAAATGGATTCTAAGAGCTCATTTTTAGAGATATGTGTTATACAAAATGTAATTTCTATTTTTTATGCAACATAGCATTTTAATAGTTTAAAATATTATAAGTCTGCTGGTAACAAATACTGATATTTGTTTAATAGTTTAAAATATTATAAGTCTGCTGGTAATACTGCTGCCAATGATACTAGAGACAGTCTTACAATGGGTGAAACTGGAATTGAAAGTTTAGATAGACTCACTCGGCTACTAAATATAAGTAATAGATTGTTGTTGTTGTTGTTGTTGTTGTCTGTTAATGCTATCACTCAAGCAAAATACATAATTTGTCTTTTTTCTTATTTAATATTCTATCTTTATTTTTTTAATTTTTGTGGGTACATAGACGTATATATTTATGGGGTACATGGCATGTTTTGATACAGGAATGCAATGTGAAATAAGCACATCATAGAAAATGAGGTATCCATCCCCCTCAAGCATTTATCCTTTGAGTTACAAACAATCCAATTATACTCTTTAAATTATTTAAAAAGGTACAGTTATCATTGACTATAGTCTTTTTACTGTGCTATCAAATAGTACGTCTTACTCTTCTTTCTAACTATGTTTTCATACCCGTTAACCATCCTCACCTCCCCCTCAAACCCCGCTCACTACACTTTCCCGCTTCTGGTAACCATCCTTCTATTCTCTATGACCATGAGTTCAATTGTTTTGATTTTTAGCTCCCCAAAATAAGTGAGAACAGGTGATGTTTCTCTTTCTGTGCCTGACTTACTTCACATAACACAATAATCTCCAGTTCCATCCATGTTGTTGCAAATGACTGGCTTGCATTCTTTTATTATGGCTGAATAGTACACCATTGTGTATATGTACCACATTTTCTTTATCCAGTCATCTGTTTATGGACTCCTAGGCTACTTCCAAATATAATTAGTCTTTAAAGTTAGATTCTGTTCCTATCAACCATTATTTGCTTCGTAAAGAACCTTTCTTGGCTGATGGACCTTTGTTTTACAGAATGAAAAATATCCAAGGTTTTGTCACTGAAATGAATGGTTCAGTTTTTACCCATATTAGCTCTTGTATCAGGGCATCCCTCTACTTTCCATCTAATATATAAATTCCTCCAAGAAATAACTTATAACTTGTTTTCAATGTTTCTAATTTTTTGTGTCCCTTCTCTATAAAATTATCCCTGTGTCATCAAACCACTAGGCAGAGAAAATTCTAAATGAAAAATAAGAATTAGAAATTCTATCTTGGGTAAGAAGTTGCATGCAGAAAGAAGCTACAGTGGGCTAATAATAAATGTTTACATTACTTGTATATTCTTGTCATACATTATTTCACTTAAAAGAGAATTTGATTACTGATTTTATGTTGGCAGATGTTATGACTATGACAAGGAGCTTTCCTAGAAGAACTCATAAAAAATCAACATTAATTTATTAAAATTAACTGTGATGATCATTAGTAGGAGAAAGTCAAGCAATGATATCTGTCTCAAAAATGCATAGTGGTAGCTGGCTTTAGAGAAGATACTGAGAAAAGTTTTTAGGCTAACTTCGGTACATCAAAATTGTTATTGGTAGAATTAGTTTACTCATTCATTTAATATATATATAAATATATATATATATATATATATATACACACATATGTATTTATTGAGAGTCCATTATGCATCATGCTAAGTGATGAAAAGTTATTGCCCTTGCTGTCAAAGAAGGCATGGTCCAGTGAGAAGATAGGCCCAGCAAATGAAGTAAAGTGAGTGAGTGATTATGAAAGGGCTCTAAGCTGGCAGGATGACGAGGAATTGAAGAGGGCAATCTTTCTGGGGGAATTTTCTTAACTAATGGGCGGAAATTGGTCAGATACAGGTTGGTAGGCATTTGAGACCAGAAATAAAGGCTGAGGGACTTAAAGATAGAGGAGCTTAAAACACATGGTGTGTTGGGCATTTTATTAATATTGCAAAGCGTAAAGTAGAGGATCAAAAACGGCAGTGAGTTACTAGATGGATGGGGGAGAAGCTAGACTGCAGAGGACCTGAGATGTCGTGTTTGGGATGTTGGTCATTCTCTTATAAACAAAGGGGTGACATAGAAGTATTACAAGCAGCTATAGACGTATGGAAAATGAATTTGAGGGGGGTTAGCTTGAAACAAGTTAGGATGCTGTTGTAATAATCCATTTTAAAGATGCTGTCTATCAGAATTTGGAAAGTTCTAGCAGGCAAGAATAAGACTAGACATCTGATAAATGTGTTTTGGTAGTCAACTCAGCAGGATATTTATTGAATTGGAAAACTTAAAATTCAGGTAGTAAGTTAAAATAAATACAGCGGTATAGGTAACAAAGTAGATGGGAGAGCTCTAACTTGTATAAAAGATTCCAGAAAAGTATGTTTAGAGAGGAAGAGGACAGGCTGAAGTTAAGACATTTTAATTTTAAAGAAGGCTTTATTTAGGTTATCCACATGAAGTTATCTGGCAGGCACTGGTATATACGAGGTCAAAACTCAAAGGAGATTTCTAACCAGAAATATCAATTCAGAAATTGTTTATATATAGTCAGTATTTAAAGCTGAGATCTCCCAGTAAAAGTGAATGGAATGAGGTCAGTAGCCCAACAACATGGTCTTTGGAAGTAGTTTTAGGTGGTCAGAGGAGGAAAGCCCAATAAGAAGAACAGAATGGGATTCGTTAGAAAGTATAAGAAAATTTAAGCTGGAAAATGAAGTGTCAAAGAAGCCTAGTAAGTATTAATTAAAGCTTTATATGTTTCTGTTTCTAGAAAGATAGACAGAACAATTATCAATTTTAATTGCAACAGAAAAGTCCAGAAAGAGAAAGAATAATATCTGCTTATTGATTGGAAATAATGAAGTCACTGGTACCTTAGTAAGTGATTTTTCCAAAGTTGTAATGGGGAGGAATGCTTATGCCTATATGTGAGAAATTATTACATGGATGAAAATATAGAAATATAAACTAATCTTTTGAGAAGTTTGTTGAGAAAGGAAGGAGAAAGATGAGATGGTTCTTAGGAGGAGATACTGCATTAAAGGGAAGCTTGTTTATAATGGGGAAGACCTGAGCATATTAACGGACTTAGAGGTTAGAGCAAACAGAGAGAGAAGTTGAAAATACAGAGATAAGAGGCAGGGTAAGGTAAGACATTTGAGAGCAAGGAATCTTGGAATCAGGAAAGCAAAGTTTTGGGGACTGTGTAAAGCATGAGGGATTGAGTTCTTAGCTACTAGAGAGTAGAGAAAAAGCTTGGGTTTATACATAGACAAATTGGTATATTTGGAGCCAGGAAGTTGAAATGGAGCGTATCTGAAGGCTCCAATAGTATCAGTGCAGTGGGAATCAAGGTTTTCTGCTGAGAAGGAAGATTGTGGGAATTGATCAGAGAACTTAAGAAGAGTGATTGGGATCTGGAATAATCACTGATAGGAATGGAAGAGGTAATTGACCAAGGACAAATAAAAAAATTGACTATTGGTACAGAAGACCCACCTGAGATTGAAGCTGTGTACTAAAAATTACCATAGTTTGCTTTGTTTGGTGGTTTTCTGCACTTGTGCTCACAGTCCCGGGTATATGAATATAGAAGGCATGTTTTAGCATTAATGCAGTGGGCAGAGAGGAAGATGAACGCAAGGAAATTGAGGTTGATCTGAAAGTCATTTAGATAATCAGATATAGATTTAGGGATAAAGACAGCAAAGACTGTAGGAGAGTCTGGATAGTCTGAGAGAATATGGAGGGAGGAAACAAAACTGGAGAATCAAAGTTGTCAAGGACCGATGAAAATAAATATTTAAGGGGCATAAAAAGAATGCTTGAGTCAGGGATTAAAACTAAAGAAAAAGTATTGAACACAACATGCCTATCTAAGGAGGAATTTGAACAAAAACATAATATTATCTAGCATTTATAGTAATCTTTATGTGTCTAAGGTGATCTTCTCTCAGTCACTTTTTTGCTTAATTTCTGTTCTAGTGAAAACAAAAAAGTTATTACTTTTAGACAGGTAGTGTGTGCTCTTAAGAGAGTTACCAAAGATTATGGAAAGTTTGTGAAGAAGAAAAAAATGTAAGTTACAGTGCTTGTTGAGACATTACATTGAAGGGGCCACTCAAAAACTTGAATAAAGTTTTACTACCTTTTTCTTATTTGTTTGAGAAGTACATTGTTAGGTAAGAAATGCATTGCTGTAGAGCTAACTCCATGCTTAACCACAGAAGTTAGGTGGGGGGAAAAAAAAAAAGAAAAATAACAGAAGTGGAGATGAAGATAGCCATGTCCTGCTTGATGAAACCTTCAGAAGATATACCAGCACTAGTTCATTGTGTGTGTGTGTGTGTATGTATGTAACAGTGCGAGTTAAATGTCTAATGAAGTCTATCAAAATTGAACAAAATAGTTGAGGTGAGCTACAGGATTCCTTATATCCTGTAAGATATCACAGACCGAAAGATTCTAAAATCTCTACTCTTACAGACATCCTTCTGTGTCTCTGTTCTTCCTCTCTCCAAACTTAAAAATAAATCCACAAATAAACTCTGTCCCAAATACACACTCCAATGGCTACTTACCTTTCTCTTTCTTCCCAACTAACCTTTCGTTCTTTTCTCTATGGACAACTCTCAGCCTTTCCCTTCATTAACATTAATTATATTGGATCATAGAGAAGTGAGGGGGGAAAGTAGGAGGGCTCAAAATCTAACAAATTAGTATTCATCTTTTCTGTTCGCCAAACTGATGCTAAGGTGTTACTAGGAATGGCACTATGATACCCAAATGCTGTTATCCTGTGTTGTTAGATGAGTCTATGGAATAAAATAGAAGTACTGTTAGCCTTTTAAAAAAATAAAGCAAAATACTTTATTTTTGGAGAAGAACAGCGTTCTCAAGTTAATATTTTCAGTCCGGTCTGATATCATGCAGTGGTGAAAGTGAGACAGCCAAGTATAAAGGGGACCTTGGGAGAACCTCTGACCAGCATGTGCACTGGCAGGAGTGCACAATGCGGGAGGGAGGTGGGTGGAGCCTCGGGAAGTTACGGCTGTTTGCAGGGGGTGGAGCCTGCCCCTTCTTCCTGGATGGTACTTGGGATTCAATCTGCTAGGCAGGAAGCATATAGTAGCAAGAGTCTTCCCCCTGCTGAGAGTCCCTGTTACCCCCATTTTTCCTTTTTGCCCAGTAAATTCCATTTTTTCCTCACTTGTCAAAGTGTGTGAGCCTAATAGTTCAAGGTCATGTGACAAGGACCCCGTTTTTAGCTGAACTAAGAAGAAAGTCCTAAAACAAAAGCTTGGGCTCTGGAGTTAGGCTGGCTGGGTTATAAATCCTGGATCTTTACCTTATGAGCTGTATGCCCTTAAGCAGGTTATTTAGTCTCTCAATATTTGCGTTTCCTTTTCTGTGACATGGGAGACATGATAGCAGCACCAAACTCAGAGTTATTATGAGGACTAAATGCAATAATATTTATGATACACAGTAAGTCTCCAATAAATGTTAACCATTATTATTTTGACTACTAATATAGAGAAAGAAAAAGGGAAGTCAAAGAGAAAAGAATTTAAACATGTATTAGTTTTCTTCTGAAATAGTCTGCAAAGTAGTTATCAGAGTTTTTACTTCTGAATACACTGAAGTACTCAAAGCTAGCAAATCAGCAAATCTTTAAGGGTTTTTGACTGTGGGTTTGCTGGAAATGACATGGCCATTTAATGTTTATAGTTGAATTCAGGGTGAGACAAATTAGAAAGATAAAATAATTTCTAACTAATAGATGGCTCTTAATAGTTATTCATAGTATGACAGAAACTGATACTGATAGAAACTAATATTGTTTCTTGAAGCAATAAGAAAAGGTTATTGAGAAAGATATTAACAGGAACCTTAACCAATCATTATGTTATCAGTGTTGTTTTATACAAAATAACTGTTTCCATGAACTGTTAAAATGTTCAGTCTGAGAGGTTTAATTTTCACATTTAAAAATGGTGGTGAAAAATATGTGATACTATAGTGAATGTCCATCTAATCCATGCTTTACATTTCAGATTAGGTGACTGGTATTCCTATCACCTGTTGATAGTCTAGCAATTCTATATTTTAAAGCACTAAATAAAATTCTTGAAATTTGAATCTGTAGCTTAAAGCTATGAAATAGCATTCTACAACAAGTGAACAATTAGTAATCTCTACTTTTCTGAATTAATCCATTGAGATTCCAGAAAATTTACTACCTACCACATATTGCCTTGTATAATTAATTAAACTTCTCTGCTTTATGAGTTCATTTCTCAAGTCATAAGTTCCTTGAAAACAACATCATTTGACACCTAGAGGTGACCTAACATACCTCATATGGTTTAGCTCTGTGTCCTTACCCCAAATCTGACCTTGAATTGTAATAATCCCCATGTATCAAGGGTGGGACCAGCTGGAGATAATTGAATTATGGGGGCATTTTTTTTCCTGTGGTGGTCTCAGGATAATAAGTAAGTTCTCACAAGATCTGATGGTTTTATAAGGGGCTTCCCCCTTCACTCAGCACTTCTCTCTCCTGCCACCATGTGAAGAAGGGCATGTTTGCTTCCCCTTCCACCATGATTGTAGGTTTCCTGAGGACTCCCCAGTTATGCCAAAGTGTAAGTCAATTAAATCTCTTTATAAATTACTGTCTCAAGTAGTTCTTTATAGTAGCATTAGAATGGACTAATACAATACCATTTTACACAACAGTCAGGGTTGAATCATTAAAAAAAGCAGATGATCAAAAAACCTTTTACATACAACTTTTATTTGTATGCTTGTATACTGTCTGTGGAAGTGGACTTCCAATTTTTTAATTGAAGTTTTTTTCCTCCTCTTGACTTGTTTGTCCTTATATGTTCTGGATAGTAACACCTTACTGAATGTATGACTTGCAAGTATCTTTTCTCAATCCATAAGGTATCTTTGCACACTGTTAACTGTTTCCTTTGCTGTATAGATGCTTTTTAGTTTGATGTAATCCCATTTGTCTAATTCTGCTTTTGTTACCTAGGCTTTTGGGGCCAAATCAAAAAAATCATTGCCCAGACCCAAGTCATGTAGTTTTCCCCTGTTTTCTTCTAGTAGTTTTACAGTTTGTGGTCTTACATTTAAGTGTTCAATCCATTTTGAGTTATTTTTCTTTATGGTATAACAGTAAAATTTCATTCTTCTACATGTGGAAATTTATTTTTCCCAATACTCTTTATTGAAGAGACTTTCATTTTTCCATTGCATATACTTGGGACTTCTGTCATAAATCACTTGACACTGTGTGTATGAGTTCATTGATGTTCCATTCTCTGTTCTGTTCCATTGGTCAATGTGTCTATTTTTTGCCAATACCATGCTGTTTTAATTGCAATAATTTTGTAGTATAGTTTGGAATTAGGTACGATAATACTTCCATTTTTGTGGTTTTACATATGACTGCCTTAGCTATTTGGGGGATTTTTTTGGGAGCTACATGAATTTTAGGATTGTTTTTTCTATTTATATGAAAAATGATGCTGCAATTTTGATAGATATTGCATTCAATCTGTAGATCATGTTGGGTAGTATGAACTTTTTTAACAATATTATTTTTTCAATCCATGAACACAGACTATATTATTTATTTATTTATATCTTCTCTAATTTATTTTATCAATGTTTTATAATTTTCAGTGTATAGGTTTTTTACCCTCTTGTTAAATTTATTCCTGAATATTTTATTTTTGTAGCTATTGTGAATGGGATTGTTCCCTTTATTTTTTAAATCATTTGTTATTAGTGCATACAAATGCTCCTGATTTTTGTGTGTTGATTTTGTATCCTACAACCTCAGTGTATTTGTTTTTTGGTTTTAACAGTTTTTCAATGGAATCTGTGGGATTTTCTTATATAAGATCCGGTCATCAGCAAACAGGGACAATTTCACTTCTTCCTTTCTTATTTCAATGCCTTTTATTTCTTTCTCTTGAGTAATTGCTTTAGCAAGAATTTCTAATAGTTTATTAAAGTGAGGAGAGTGGGCGTTCTTTGGGTCAGACCTTAGAGGAAAGGCTTTCAAGTTTTCACAGGTAAGCATAATGGGGGATTTCATAATTGGTCTTTATTGTACTGACGGTATATTTCTTGTATATCTGATTTGGAGAGAGTTTTTTGCTTGTTTGTTTGTTTTTGAGATGGAGTCTTGCTCTTGTCACCCAGGCTGGAGTGCAATGGTGCGATCTCGGCTAACTGCAACTTTCACTTCCTGGGTTCAAGCAATTCTCCTGCCTCAGCCTCTTGGGTAGCTAGGATTACAGATGTGCGCCACCATGCTGGGTTAATTTTTGTATTTTTAGTAGAGACGAGGTTTCACCATGTTGGCCAGGCTGGTCTCAAACTCCTGACCTTGTGATCCACCCTCCTCACTCTCCCAAAGTGCTAGGATTACAGGTGTGAGCCATCGTGCCTGGTAAGTTTTTTCTTTTTTATTATGAAAGGATATTGAATTTTGCAAAATGCTTTTTTGCACCTAATGAGAAAATTATATGGTGGTTGTCTTTCCTTCTGTTAATATGATGTTATCACATATATTGATTTGTATATGTTGACCCATCATTGCATGCCAGGCATAAATTCTATTTGATCATGGTAGATGATTGTTTTAATTTATAGTTGAATTAGGTTTGCTGGTATTTTGTTGAGGATTTTTGCATTTGTGTTCTTCAAAGATACTGGCCTGTAATTTTCTTTTCCTTTAATGTTTTTATCTGGTTTTAATATCAGTATAATGCTGGCTTTGTAAAAAGAGTTTAGGAGTATTCCCTCCTCTTCAACTTTTTGGAAGAGTTTGAGTAGGATTGGTGTTAGTTACTTTAAAAACGTTTGATAGAATTCAGCCACAAAGCCATCAGGTCCTGGAATTTTCTTTAATTAGAGATTTTTTAATCATTGATTTAATCTTCTTACTCATTGCTGGTTTATTCAGATAGACTGTTTTTAGGAGCATGTTGTTTATTTCCATGCATTTGTAAATTTTCTGAAATTCTTCCTAATATTGATTTCTATCTTCATACCATTGTGGCTGGGAAAAAAACTTGATGTAATTTCAGTCTTAAAATTGCTGAAGCTTACTTTGGGGCCTAACATGTGATCCATCCTGGAGAATGTTCTGTGTGTACTTGAGAAACACAGGTATTTGTTGCTCTTGGATGGACTGTTTCTATATATGCCTCTTAGGTCAATTTGATCTAATGCATTATTAAAATCCAAAGTTTCCTTATTAATTTTCTGTCTGGATGATCTGTCCATTGTTGAAATTATGTTATTGAAGTCCCCACTATTGTTGTGTTTCACTCTATCACTTTCTTTAGATAGATTATTTAATGTTTGTTATCTATAGTTAGGTATTCCAATGTTGTGTGTATATATGTTTATAATTTTTAAATTCTTTTGGTCAATTAACCCCTTTATCATTGTATAATATTCTTTTTTAGACTCTTAAAAAATTTTTCCTTAAAGTCAATTTTGCCTCATATAAGTATAGCTGCTTTTGTTCTCTTTTGGTTCACCTTAGTGTAGAATTTATTTTTCCACCCCTTCACTTTCAGACAATGTGTGCCTTTAAAGATGTCTCTTTAGGCACCATATATTTGGGTTGAGCTTTGTTTTGTTTTTTTTCTATTTAGTCATTCTGTGTATTTTTATCGGGAAATGTAATCCATTTACATTCAAGGTAATTATTGATAGGTAAGGAGTTAGGACTGCCATGTTGTTAGTTGTTTTCCAGTTGTTTTATAGATACTTTGCTTTCCTGTCTCTTGCTGTCTTCCTTTGTGGTTTGCTGGGGTGTTCTGGCTAGTTATATGCTTTGTATACTTTCTATTTCATTTAGCGCTTTTACTAAATTCTTTTGCTTTGTGGTTACCATGAGGGTTATATAGAATAACATATACATATAATGGCCTATTTGGATTGTGTCTAACAAATCTACAGACTTTGCCACTCCCAACTCTTATGTTTTTACATGGGAATTTTTATTATTTTGCAATTTATATCCCTTGAAAATTTATTTTAGCTATTGTTGTCACTAACAGTTTTGTATTTTAACCATTCTACTGGGAATGAAATTGCCTTAGACACCACTATAACAGTCCTAGAATATTCTGAATGTGGTTCTATTTATACCATTGAGTTTTAGGCTTTCATATGTTTCATGTTATTACTTAGCAGCTTTTTGTTTCAGTTTAAAGAACCCTCCCTTAGCAATTACTGTAAGGCAGGTATAGTGGTGATAAATTTCCTTAGCTTTTGTTTATCTGGAAAAGTTTTTATTTCTCCCTCATTTCTGAAAACAACTTGACCGGATAGAGTATTTTTCATAGGCAGACTTTTTTTTTCTTTAGCACTTTGAAGATATCGCTTCACTCTCTCCTGCTGAGAAATCTGCTGATAGTGTATTGGCAGTCTTTTGTATGTGATGTGTATCTTTTTCTTTGATTTTTGTTAGTTGGATTATTATGTACCTTGGTATACTCCTTTTGGGGTTGAATTTAACTGGAGACCTCTGCACTTCCTTTATCTGGGTGCTGATGTCTACCTCCATATTAGGGAAGTTTTCAGTTAAATACTCTTTTAATATGCTTTCTGGCCATTTTTCCCTTTGTGCTTCCTCTGCAACTTCTATTATGTGAAGGTTTGGTCTCTTGGCACTGTGCCATATAATTCTGGTAGGATTTCTTAATTCTTTCTCATTCTTTTGTCTTTTTGTTCTCCTGACTGTTCTCTCCCAGTTCACTAATTTATTCTTCTTGAGTCTGCTGTTGAAACTTTCTAGTGAAGTCTTCAGTTCAGTTAGTATAGTCTTCATCTGAAGGATTTCTGTCTTTATTTTTTTTTATCATGAATTTAACCCCCAAAAATTCTTATAAATTTTAAGTTCTGGGGTACACGTGCAGGATGTGCAGGTTTGTTACATATGTGAACATGTGCCATGATGGTTTGCTGCACCTATCAACCCATCACCTAGGTATTAAGACCAGCATGCATTGGCTATTTTTTTCAAATGCTCTTTTACCACAACCCCCAAAAGGCCCCAATGTGTGTTCCCTTCCCTGTGTTCACGTGCTCTCACCATTCAGCTCCTACTTATAAGCAAGGACATGTGGTATTTGGTTTTCTGTTCTTGCGTTAATTTGCAGAGGACAATGGCTTCCAGCTCTATCCATGTCCAGATTATTTTTATTGTTTTTATTTATTTGTCAAACTTCTCACTTTTTTGTGTATTGTTTTCTGAATTTTACTAAATTTTCTATTCATATGTTATTGTAGTTTATGGAAATTATGAGAGTTAAACTGAATTTTTTGTCAGTAATTTCACAGATGTCCTTTCCTTTGAGATCAATTTTCAGAACTTGATAGTTTCTTTTGGAGGTGTCATATTTCCTGTTACTCATAATTCTTGTGTCCTTGTGTTGTTGTCTACACATTTGAGGAAACAGCCTCTCTTCTAGGCTTTATAGATGATCTTTGTCAGTGATAAACCTTCACTGTTTAGCCTGTGATCCTGGAAGGGCCTGCTGCTATGACCCTGGACAGGCAGAGCTGTTGAATTCTCTAGTTGGTTGAGTCCCTGCTTCTGCTCTGATGTTTGCTGGGGCAGCTGGCTAGGTTCTGCTGTCCAGTGAGACCACTGGGTAAACTCTGCTATCAAGTAAAGGTACTAGCTGGGCTTCTAGGGTAGGTGTAGTCACTGCTTGGGACAGGCAGGGCCGGAGGCTCTAATCCTTAAAAATGCATAACTGAGGGTTGAAATCTGTGAAGGCAAAGTCTCTGGGTTTTGGCACAGTTGTGGGTGGGCTTTTTGACTGAGTGGAGCCACTCCGTGACTTCCTGGGTCAACCCAAACTAGTCTCTTTGCTTCTCTGAAATCCGTGGGGGGTGGGAGTCTCCCCTGCCTGGGTGGGATCATTTGGCAGACATTTTGGCTGGTTGAAGATGCAGTCTGACTTTTTGGTTCAAGCTGTTCTAGCCTGTATGCTGCTCTGATATGTATGAAGATGAAAGTCTTTCTACCTGGGTGAGGTCATTGGCAGTGCCTATTGGTTGAATGGAGCCTCTGCTTGCCTTTCTAGGTCAAGCCTGCCTAGCACCTTTTCTTCTCCTAAATCGGGCATGTAGAAGACCTGGGGAAGAGCTTGCAGGCGATGTGGGGGACATTAGCTAAGGATTCCAGCCTGGAATAATAATCAACTGTGTATTCTGCAGTGTGATGCTCTTGGCTAGTTTCTCTGGCGTGGTGCCGCCCTTGCCTGGAATGTAGAGTAGCCACCAAGTTCTGCCCACTGTGAGCTCTACCTATATTCTTCGTTTCTAGCTGATCTCAGGTGGTCTGACTCTGCCTGTGTTCCCAGTGTTTCTTGTGGGATGAAAGAAGAGTGGGTCTTAGAATGGTGGATAAGCTGAATGTCCATCTCTACCTTACTTTTCCTACTATGAAAACCATGTTCCAGAGAAACTCTCCATGTGTGGTGCTGGGTTGGCTTTGGGGAGGGCTGGTGCACTCAGAGAGAACCATCCTTTTTACCATTTGATTACAGTTTTCCTTGGTTCTGCAGTCCAGTGGGGGTGTTTCAGTCTCACTCCCATGTTATGGGATACTCAGGATGTTATTCTTGTCTGTGAATAGTTGCTGGTTAGATTTTGTGGTTGTGTGTGGGGGGGGTGTGGGGGCATAGAATGAAGCTAAAGAACTCCTATTCCGCCATCTTCCTAACATCGCTCCACTCCTGACATACTTTTAATACTGTAGTGTTTATGTATTGAGACTACCCTCCCAGAAATAATTCGAGAATAAGCCTCTATTTTTATCTTCAAATATCCTGTAAGATTCATAACACATGAAAAAGAATTCCCTCTTTCTGAAGGTCTTTTTCATGATGACCACAGTCTCTCATTTCAGAAGTCTGAAATTACAGGTTTGAATCCTCTCACATTACAATCAATTATAAAGTTACATTTCACAAAATACTATCACAGAAATATGTGCAAAAAAATTTACATAAGTGCTCACAGTACTTCATTCCATTCATTAAGTTTAAAAAGGTATGAATCCAAAGGCAGTTAGATTGCAGTATAACAAATGACCTGCGTGGATCCTTGCCTCTTAAGCCAGTCTTCCCCCACTATTACAGACACTCAACTTACACTTGTTAGTGAGTTTGTCCCAAGCTTTAGTATATATTTAGGGGGGTAATTTTAGTTCAGAATTTCAGCAAGCTAATGTACTAAGCCTTCCTTCCAATCACAGAGGCCCACAGGCCCTGTTTTGCATTTCTCTGTGTCTGAGTTCCTGCTTTGATAACCAGCCCCAGTTTCTCTAACTCAGGGATCTCGCCTTGTTCTCATTAGTCCTTGAAGCCAGAATACCCCCAGCTTATGTCCTGCTAGATCTTGGAATTTTGGGAGGAAGCACGTAAATGGGAAGAAGCACATAAAGTAAGATATGTTCTATTTCCCTCTTCTCACGAGTCACATTACAAATAGCATCTCTAGTAGCCTGGAAACTTGGGTTTTAGTTCCTGGACTGGGGTATGACATAACGCAGGAATGCATTCTCTGCATAGAAAAAGGCAAGTGAATGAACTGCCCTAATTGTGCATGAAGACAGGTGAATCATCTCCCGGCCTGAAGCTCTTTGCCCTAAAGTGTGGAAAGAGTCATTCTAGAGAAATTGTGACTCAGAACCTATGTTGCATACTGGTGAAAAGCCTAATGTAATTAAAAATCTTATTTGGTACTGGTAATCTCTGTAAACTTCTGACAGGCAACTTTGAAGTAATCCCATAGGGTAGCCATTAAGACCCATGCTCAAGTATCTGGTAAAAAAATAAGTCTGTGAACATGGAAAGTACATATGATAAATAGAAAATATATGAGGCCAGGTGTGGTGGCTCAGGCCTATAATCCCAATACTTTGGGAACTGAAGTGGGAGGATCACTAGAGGCCAGGAGTTCAAGACTAGCCTGAGCAAACTAGTGAAACCCCATCTCTACAAAAAATAAAAATTAGAGAAATAGTTGGGGTGCAAGAAAGGCATGTTCCTGTAGTCCCAGCTACCCAGGAGGCTGAGGAAGGAGATTCACTTGAGCCCAGAAGCTTGAGGCTGTAGTAAGGCATGTTCGTGCCACTGCACTGCAGCCTGGGTGACAGTGTAGGTTTCTGCCTCCAAAGGAAGGAAGGGAGGGAGGAGGAAGGAGGAAAGACAGAAAAGAAAAAATAAAAAAGTATAATTCTATGAGTCCACATATGAGACAGAGAAAAATCTGGAAAGAATTTTAAAATAAGTATGCTTAAATTCTTCAAAGATACATAGGAAGGAATAGAACCCACAAAATAAGAATGGAAATAAAAAAGAATATCCTGGAAAACTTAGAAATAAAAAATCTATTGAAGGCTGTGTATGGTGGCTCACGCCTATAATCCCAGCACTTTAGGAAGCCGAGGTGGGTGGATTACTTGTGGTCAGGAGTTCGAGACCAGCCTGGACAACATGGTGAAACCCCATCTCTACTAAAATACAAAAAATTAGCTGGGTGTGGTGACACATGCTTGCAATCCCAGCTACTTGGGAGGCTGAGGCAGGAGAATTGCTTGAACCTGGGACGCAGAGGTTGCAGTGAGTTGAGATCACCCCACTTCACTACAGTCTGGGTGATAGAATGAGACTCCATTTAAAAAAAAAAAATCTATTGAAATTAGTATTATTGGCTGGGCATGGTGGCTCACGCCTGTAATCCCAGCACTTTGGGAGGCCAAGGTGGGTGGATCATGAGGTCCAGAGATCAAGACCATCCTGACCAACACGGTGAAACCCCGTCTCTACTAAAAAATACAAAAATTAGCTGGGCATGGTGGCACACACCTATAGTCCCAGTTACTCAGGAGGCTGAGGCAGGAGAATTGCTTGTACCCAGAAGGCGGAGGTTGCAGTGAATCGAGATTGCGCCACTGCACTCCAGCCTGGCACCTGGCGACAGAGCAAGACTCTGTCTTAAAAAAAAAAAAAAGAAGAAAAGAAGTTAGTATTATTAGGATTATTATTATTTAACTGATTTAAGAATAGGCTAGAACAGTGAACAGAATGACTGAACTAGAATATACAATTGATAATTCAGATCAAATTGCAAAGATATAAGAAAATGAGAAATATTGAGGAGGAAGAAGATAGAATGAGAAGCTTCAGTACACGTCTGATATGCGTTCCAGAAGAAGAGAACCACAAAGAGGCAATACTTAAAAATCCATACTGAATGTAAAATGCAAACCCAGATACTTCATAGTGGAATTAATACTATAGTCACAGAGAAGGTCATAAAATCCACCAAGGAAACTGTCACCTGTTTCTTTTGGAAGAAGTTGCCCAAGAGGAAGCACAATTCAAAGATCCTAACTACTCCTCTGTCCTAAGTTGGAACAGCCTAAAGGAAACTTCCTTTTTCAGTTTCTGTGGTCCCAGTTCATGAGGACTGTGCTTACCTCATTTTGGGGAGTGAAAAGGCCTTTTATTTGTATATTCCTCCTACTGCTTAGTCATATTCTTTCCATCTTTTAAATTCTGTTGGGAGGGGGTTTCATGGTGAAGACCACTTGGAGAGATCTCATAGGGAATACCTTCCTATGTAAGTTGCTCAGGGCTAGTGGAGAGTGTGCACAGAGACACATAGGAGGGTCACCATGGTTGTCCATATTCCCCACTCTGGACTGATGGAGAGGATGCACACACACACACACACACACACACATAGTCGTATATTTGGCTGCCAACTTTCGTCACAGAAGATGTGTAGTTTTATGCTCATCAACCACTTGGATTTGCGTTCCTGTGAATTGGCTGTTCATATCCTTTTCCTTTGTATCTTTTAGGTTAAGCTTTTAAAAATCATTTGCAAAATTTATTTGTGCATTACAGATATTTTTTTATCTGTCATCTTTATTTCAGTTTTTTCTAAGCTGATGTTTGCCTATCAACCTTCATACATTTTTGCATACAAATACATTTTTTATAACGTGTTTCTTTCCCTTGTTTTGGAAAGACCTGTTCAGTGTCTAGGTTGTAAATATGGTGATTTTTCTTGGTGCTTGAACCTGGGCCACAGTAAATAGCCATTATTACATTTTCTGTAATACACATTCTAGAAAGTAATATTTTTTGATATTCTCTTCTAATGTTGACCATCAGAAGCATTTATGAAATATGTGCATATTTCTGTGGAAGGGAACACTGGTCATCAAAAGAGAGACATTTCATTTTATTTGATGACATAGTATACTATAGCATTCATAATAGAACAGATTTAATGCCAGTTGTGATGCTAATACCTTTCCGTTGGAAAGTTGTTAGTCATAAATTTAAATGATGAGAAAAATGATTAATACTTGTTAGCAGATGATGACCATAATTGCAAATACATGTAATAAATATCTTTGAAATACTTGTAAGAAATGTAATGTACCCTTTTAAATGATAATTTGATTTTTAGATGTGGCCAATAATTGTAGCTGACATTTATTTTATGGCAGTGTCCTAAGATCTATACATATAGTAGTTAATTTCATACTCACAATAACCTGGAGAGGTAGGCCATATATTTCTCATCCTTTTATAAGAAACTGAGGCAGTGTTAAGTAAAAGTCACATAAATAGTAAGTGCTGCAGTGAAACCCAATCAACTCTGTATTATCTCTCAAAACTGCTAAACACAGTCTATTATATAGATTTTTAAATAATATGTTAATTAAGTCTATTTTAACAAGGAGTAGAATAAACATTTAATAGTTCAACTCTAAAACTTAGAAAAAAATTATAGTTGGTGTTCTATGTACTTAATATTGTCATATTTGCAATACAGGATTTCATTTGCATTTATCATTCAATAAAAGCTAATTTTCAGAAGCACTTCTAGAGAGATGCTCATTAAAAGATAACTTTGCAAAAAGTAAAATGTAATTTAGAAAAATGTATTGTTCTAAACAGTACTAGCCTTAGGCAGTAATCACGCTATAGTCAAATTAATAATGCAGATTTTAAGGGAAAAATAAATTGACCATTTTCATGATTATTAATTTGATTAAAAGTTTTGAGATATTGGGTTCATCTGGATCCTGTGAACAATTCCATTTATAGAAATATATTAGCTTCATTTAATATATAAAAAATAAAACTGCAAATTTTGATTTAATATTTTCAAATTACCATTGATTACAGACATCTGAATCCGTGGAAAGCAAAACTGCATATAAGACAGAGCAACTATAGAGTACATTTGAGTTAAAGATGAAAGAAAAGGTGTTCAAACAGGACATATTGGAAGGGCGTAACGGAAATGAAGGACTTATATAAATGTGAATACAGAGAAGAATGGTAGACTCTCTTTTTGTCATTGGAGAAAAACTTGTTAATACCAAGAAAAAGATTGGTAGCTGTAAGTTAACTTGGAGACTTAGGGATAAAAAAAGAGGGTAAGGGAAGGAAAGCATAAAAGTTTAACAGGCCACAATGTCCCATGAGCCACGTTCATGTTTCGTAGCTTCTCGGGGCTGCAAATTAAAATGCTGACAGGAGACAGTTAATGAGTGACTAGGGCCTAATGACAAAACAGAATGTATATTCCCTTCTTAAGGAAGTACTCTATAGAACTTCCATAATTGTTTGCCATACAGGAGTTCAGACTGAAAGAGAAGCCAACAATTTAGGTTTGTCGAAAAATATTTTTACTTATAAATTTTGGAAACTGATTCCAATTTTATAAAAATTGTTTATGGTGCATAGCAACATGGATTTATAAAACATACAGTGAAAAAAGAAATGGATGAAATTTGTCATATAATATCGTTTATATAAATTTAAAACACATTCACATAAAAGCAATCCAAATATTTTATAAGATTCCATATACACTGTATGGCATAAATCAAACACATTAGAGTCCTGCCTTGGTTATAGGAGACACACCTGACTATGAGAAATAAGAGAGAATTTTTTTTTTTTTTAATTAAGAAGAGTCCCTACAGGGACAAATGATAACAACATGGTATGGACCAGAAACATGATTACCCAATTTTCTGCACTTAAGATCTTCTGAAGAAGATTATACAGAGTAGGTGGCAGAACTATAATTAAATAATGATATTAAATAAAGCCTGCACACATATCCACACACTTTGAAGACTAAGCCAACTGTTTAGAACTTGGCAATGAACCTATCTGATTCTAGATCTTACAATTTCCCCACTTTAATGATTGTGTTACAGGAAGAGACGATTTGCTTTGATTCTCTTCCCCAGGGTTGGAATGCTAGGTGGGTTTACCCAGTTTGATTTGAGGGGCACTAGGAAGGAAGGCTTACTCAGACCCCAGACTAACTCCAGTTTAAATCCTCATTTGAAAGGCCATAATTTAAGACATATTCCTTAGGTTTTTTTTCTTTTGGTAACATCTAGTTCTATACAAATCCCTTAATAAAATATTAATATTGTCAGAGTATCATGGTTAGAGTCCATATCAGTAACACTTTAGGGAATGTGCTGACCCAGATCATTTCCAATGGTGACAGATCACCGACAGCACAATTCCAAAGGAGTGACACGAAGGAGGCCGTGGAGGTTTTCCTTGGCAAGGCAGGCAGTGGGTAGTGCTGAGACAGGCGAACAAGTGACATGAAGCAGAAAACAAATTGTATTTATTTACATTTTCATCAAATTTTATCTGCATAGTGCATAGACAGCCATCAATTGTGACCTTGGAAAAAAAATGTTAGTTTATAATGTGAGATTGTCAATTTGCCATAGATATTCCTTGGGAAAGTAAACACAGTACCTACGAAGTCTTAAGCTTGTTTTTTTGCAAAACAACAAAAAACAAAACCTAGTTCAGATGTGTCAGATGTGTTCTCTTCTGGTGATGTGTGTTATCTCAAGGTCAAATGAATCCCAGCAGGGAGACCACAAATACACAGCATTATAAATGACCCCTGGAAAACAGAAACATGAATATTCATCATTTGTAAGCATTCCAAGACAGCAGGAGACTATTTTCATGAGGTTGTATGACACTTTTAATGATATGACTATTTGACAGCTCTTTCATTTCAGGAAAAAAAGTTCAACAAAGGGTCGGGGAGTCATAAGTCAAATTAAAATATCAAAGGAGAAATCAAACCCCAGAAGTACTTTTCTAAGAGAGGGACAGAGTATCCAATGTAAAGGCATGTTGCCGTGTCTCATGTTTGATTCTAAAGTGTTATACAACCAGTAATTGAGCAACAATAATTTCAATTGAAGGAGAACTAGGAAGATTTCAAAAAAAGAATGACAAAACTGTAAAGACTTTGCTCAACACATCTAGTTAATGAGAGACAGAATAATAATTAAGTTATAGTTTTAATTTTTATTTCCTCATCACTAGGCAATACAATGATTGGTATTCTTTGTTGATAGCAAAATCCTAGTTTCCAATAATATTATCCATTCATCTACTTATTCCTTTGACAAGGATAAAAATATTCGTTTTACTATACGCTAGAATTATTAAAGTCACTAGGGTTGGGGTCAGGCGTGGTGGTTTATGTCTGTAATCCCAGCACTTTGGAAGGCTGAGATGGGCAGATCACTTGAGGTCAGGAGTTGGAGATCAGCCTGGCTGACATAATGAAACCCCATCTCTGCGAAAGATACAAAAATTAGCCAGGTGTGGTGGTGGGCACCTGTAATCCGAGCTACTTGGGAGGCTGAGACAGGAGAATTGCTTGAACCCGGGATGGGCAGTGAGCCGAGATCACACCACTGCACTCCAGCCTGAGCAACAGAGTGAGACTCCATCGCCTAAAAAAAAAAAAAAAAAAATCGCTAGGGTTGTAAGAATGCCAGCAGAAGGGAGAGATGAAATTGAAAGCAAGACAAACACAATGTTTTGTTACTGGAGAAAGAGCCAATGTTTAGATACAGTGAAGGAAGTAATTGAGCAAAGGGGGTAAAAGGTTGGAAGCCAAGCAATCCACAGGTGAAATGGTGATGAGTTTCCTCCATGAAAACTCAGCATCTGTCTGGTTGGCTGCTGGGGTTGCTGGGTCTCCATACCTGTGGAAGTTACACAACATCCTGCATGAAAAGGGTCCAAGCTAAAGTTTCTGTGATTCTAGCTGCCATGTCTTAATGTGTAAACCCAAGCAATTATCAAGTACTGATCAGAAATGCTGAGCAGTTTAACACTGTAAATTGGATCATGTTAACTTTCCTGTTAAAAAATGCTTCAAAAACTTTCCATTACACTTAGAATAAAATTCAAACTCCTTAGTACCATCTGTAAAACCTTCTGTGATCCAGTCCCTGCTACCTCTTCAATATTATCTCATCACTCTGCCCCTGACTCGCCATTCTCTACTATAACTACCCTCCCTTTAGTGCCTCCAACATGCCAAGACCTCTGTATGTGCTTTCCCTTTGCCAGGAATTCCCACTCCCATGTCAATCATTCTCCATCTGACTAGCCCCTATTCATCTTTGCAATTTGAGTTCAAATGTCCCTTGCTAAGGAAGCCTCTTCTGTCAAGTTGAAAATGAATTCCTAGTTTCTCATTATGTTATCTTATTTCCCACTGTTCTTTTTCTTCATGGAACTTATACATTGAAATAATATGATAGTATATGATGTAATTATCTTCCATTCTATCTACAGTGTTTTAAGCTCCATGAGGACAGGGATCATGTTGCTTTTATTTACAATATAATGCTTGACTTATAATAAGTACTAGATAAATGTTTGTTAAAAGGGTAAAGGACAATTATGTATAACCTTGAATAAGAGAAATTAATTACCATATAATGCATATAGGATGTTGCAGTCAAGAGATTATTTTTGACTTGGGTTCTAAAGTTTAGAATAGCAGATTCAGCCCTTGGTGACAAACACGTGGGCTAGATGACTGTGACTGTTCCTGGCACCTTTGGCATCCAAATGTGTCCAATCCTGGTTCTTTGGTCCTGTCACTTTACTTCCTTGAGCCTTAGTTTCCCAAAGCATTAAATGAATGGTTGAGTTGGATGGTCTTTGTGAACTTTGTAAAATTATATTTTCATGTAGAAATTTTAGGAAAAAGTTATTTCCATGAAGCATTAGGAATTTTAATTCTTAGCAACCTTTGCTTATCAAGCTGCTGGTATAATGGTGGAAGGTTAAGGACTTGGATCTGTTTATTTACTTTTCACTCATTCTCTTCACCTAAAAACATGTCTGATTTTCCAAGCAGAGACTAGAAATACGCATGGGCACGTACTAAAAATGACAAGCATTTAACTTTCCAAATACTCTTATCACTTCAACATCTAGGTTTGGCACAGAAATACAGAACTCCTCACAACAGCTGCCTTCACTATCATGTGTGCATACCAAATAAGGGATTTCTACGAGATGCTGTTTCAGAAAGTCAAACACACAGTTGCTCTCTCCTCATATGTCACTGTCTTAAGAAAGCAAATATTCTGTAAATTCATTTTACAGAATATGTTGGATTTTTTTTAAAACAAAAGTTTTGATCTGTACTCACATACTGTAAGTTACCAAAGGACACATTGGGAATGTGGGTAAAATCTCAAATATATGACACCATACTTACAAATGTGCTTGTTACTGCTACAGTGAGTCTTTTGACTTTAAAAATGCCATTCTGCCGATGGACGACGCCACTGTTTCTCAAAGGATCAGTGTTGTAGAGTATCTGCCGTATAGTTTCATACAACTCCTCTCCGTAAAGTTCAATTCATAGCCAGGAAATAACAGCCATCAACTAAGATTCACAAAGACAAGTCTGATAGTAAATCTATTACCACAGCCACCTATAATTTAGCAGAAAGAAATTTTCTAAGTTATAACATAACTTGAACTGAGAACCACAAGATGTCACAGACTCATTTTATAAGCTAGGAGAAGGAAATTTGATTTCTAATTATTCTTTTATTCTGAAAGAGAGACAGTAATACTAGATACATGTCACAGTCTCAGAAACATTCAGAATATTTGTGAATTGATGTTATAGGCCCTGATCTGACAGATATTTTATGAATATAGATCTGAGTAACCATTATGGATATGCAAACAGCTGTCTAATAATTTATTTTTGGTGAAGATAGTTTTATAAATTACTATATTAGTTAAGAGCTGAAATCAAATGATAAAGAATTGGAAGAACAATTGGAGCCCAGTAAGACCCAAGACTTTGGTTTACACTGTTTCTTAGTCTGGGATACTCTATGCTCTTTCTTTTCTCAACATGAACGTCAAACATTACCTTCTCTATTAAGTCTCTCTTTAATTTTGCCTCCCCCAAGCAAATTGATTACTCACTCCCACACTTTTTTGTATATTTCTGTGGTACTCTGCACACATGTCTATTATAAACTTTTACTACTTTGTTGAAATGACTTCTTTTTGGTAGTAAGTTTCTTGAAGGAAGTTACCATCTTATTCATCTTTCTTTATCTTCAACTTTATCTTAGTACTAAGTGCCAGGGCTAAAAATGATAAATAAAGTCTAGGCTCTGCTTGCTGGGACTTCTCATTGTGATCAGATTTTTAATAAATGTGGTTACTTGACACCTGCTATTAATAGCTTGTCAAAGATTAAAGATTGTGATCAGCAGAAAACTGGCCTTGGGCTCTCAGAAAAAAAAAGTAATATATGATTTGTTTCCTTTCTTTTTCCCCATCTATGCCTGTCTTCCATCCCTCAGGTTCTCAGTCTTCTAGTTGCCTGTAGAGATTCAAAACCCTCACATGATTTATGTAGAATAGATCTGCTCTTCCCCAGAAAAGTCTCATGTCTCTTCATTTTTTTTATCTCATTTTTTTCTTGCGCTAACCTGTCCCCAGTGAAGACTCCATTTTGTGAATGTTTATGCTTGGTATTGATCTGATTATATAAAGAAAGTAATTGATATTACACACTAATCTGTATTATAATAAATTATTGATACCTTATGGAGTATTAATAAGACTTTCTAATTAAGAGAAAGTGTGAGCTTTTAGGGAGACTCTTGCTCAGTTTGATCCTGAACTACAAAGCATAAACCCATCTACTTAACTATTCTGGATGTCAGGGCAGTGCAGTGAATTCCTTGGATGAGACTTTTATCTCACTTAGGTCCACTTTTCTAAAGAGAAAGAAAATACTCTCTGAGATTTGGTGGAATGAGGTAGCCAGAGATGACTAATTTAAAAATGGATGATAAGTCTATCTTTGATGCTATGTATATGCTCTCTCACATTTTTTATATTTTTGTATATACTAATTTTTTTATTTTTCTAATAAGCATGTTAAATAGAAAAATTAAAAAATATATGAGAGTAGAATTTTGTTCATGCTGCTAATAAAGACATATCTGAGACTGGGTAATTTATAAAGGAAAAAGTTTTAATGGACTCACAGTTCCACATGGCTGGGGAGGCCTCACAATCACAGCGGTAGACGTAGGAGGGGGCAAAGTCACGTTTTACATGGCCTCAAGCAAGAGTGTGTGCCGGGGGAGTTCCCCTTTATAAAATCATCAGCTCTTGTGAGACTTATTCGGTATCACAAGAACAGCACAGGAAAGACCCACCCCCATGATTCAATGATCTCCTACCAGGCCCCTCCCATGACACATGGGAATTCTAGGAGCTACAATTCAAGATGAGATTTGGATGGGGACACTGCCAAACCATATCAGGTTATAAGGTGTTTTCTGGGTTAAACTGATAATTTTAAAAACTAATTTATCCAAAATCTCTCTAGTCTACTTATTTATTTTGATGAAGTGAAATATACTTTCTATGAGGCATGTAGGAAAAAAAAAGACTAATTTATTAAGAGAATGTAGGCAAACAAGTAACAATATTTATATAAGCATACATGATCCATATTCAAATCTTGGTCTTGGGTTCCAATGCAGGGACACACCCATGGACTGGTTTTCTCCACTGTATAGTCAGCGATGGACACTGGGTCCATTATCCTTTTAGACTGCCATGCTTTACTTCAGCTGGATCCCCCAATTACTTGATTTGTTTCATGAACTCATGAAAGATTCGGTTGACTGAAATACCATTTGACGAAAGCAGTGGTGACTCGAAGCCCCCCTTCGCTAGTCTGCATGATGTTCTCTGTGCTCCAGTCACTCATACAAACTCTTAAATCAAATGTAGATTTTTCCCTTAATTCACTCCCTCAGTTTTGTTGTTTCAAGCCTTGAAGTAAGATCCACTTCAAGATGTGTTTATCTAAACTCATTATTGGAATCAATTGTTTGTTCTTAGAAAGGAAGATAGACAAACATGACAACAGTTGACACTAAATTCATTTATGTTTTATTCACTTAATGTATATCACGTGTATTTTCTAATTGCTGTGGCTTGAATGGTTTTGTCCCCTTCAAAAGTCAAGTTGAAAATCCATCCCTGATGCAACAGGGTTGGAAGGTGAGGTCTAATGGGTAATGTTTAGAATAGGAGTGCTCTGCTCTCATGAATGGAGTAATACCATTATAAACGGCTTGACGGGGGCATTTTTCTCTTTTTCTTTTCTTTCTTTCTCTCTTGCTTTTTGCTGTTCCACTTTCTGCCATGTGAGGACATGGTATTCCTCCCCCTTTCCAGGACCCAACAAGATGGCTCTCATCAAATGCCAGTGCCTCGATCTTGGACTTCCCAATATCTAGAACTGTGAGAAAATGAATTTCTGTTTCTTATACATTACCCAGTCCCAAGTATTCTGTTATAGCAGCACTAAATAGACAAAGACACTCATTTTATTTACTGTTCCTATAAAATAACTCCCTTGACTGCCTAAAAATAGTGCATAGTGTAAAACAACATGCTTTATTTTCCCAGTCTCATAGTATTGAATATTTAGTTTCTTTCTAAATGTTTGTTGTTACAACTAATATTCAGCAGAAGTTTAAATATTAAAATGCACTATCACCTGACTTTTGTTCCACATTCATTTTATTGATGACTTAAGTGTCCTTTACTCACAAGGCACTAATTGGAACACTAATAAAAAATGACCTTGGTTAGGAGTTGGGGATACCCCTGTTGTTTGGTTATTAATTTGCCACCATTGTGGCAACTGAAAGAACGTCCAGAAGCCAAAATAAAATTACCTTGATTTACTTTGTTTTTTCAAGACATTTTACCATCATTCTTACTGTCCTAACAGTGTTCTTTCAAAGCTTTTCTTAGCTGACTGAAGTGGTGAAGAATCTACCAGCAGAACTCTCAGTTTAACCATCTGTGACTCTGAGAGATTAGCAAAGCATCCACTATCTATTAATTTTTTAAAAAGGAAATCACTTCTTAATTACAAATAGGGAAAAAAATTGATAGCTACAAATATGAAAGAAGAGAACCATTTTGTCTCTGTATATCCATTTTTTGCCATTGTAGTTATTTACAGGGGACTTGTATTTTCTCCCCTTGAAAAGGACCATATGCTTTAACATACAAACTTCCAGAAGGTCAGAAAACACAACACTCCCGTGGAATACTGCTTCACATAGGGCTACTTGTGTCCGAGCCAGGAAGCTTGCTTTTAAGGACCCAAGGGGACTATGAGCCTTCTCTGCTGGATCCAGCTCCTGGTATTACTTTCACTATGCTTCTGGCCTTAGCAAAATCTGGAACAGACCGCAGGCTGGAGTGTGTTGGCACATGTATACAGTTCTACCATCTGTTTTCCTTCTTCAATTCATCAATTTCCTCTACTTATGAGATCTCCCACCACTTAGTAAAGTTATGAAAAATATGTGCTTGTCTTTAATTACTTTCACAGATATTTTCAGAGGAAATTGTGCTGTAGTATGTGAGTAATGATAAAGTAAAATGTTATTGCAATAAAAGCAGTAAATCATTAAAATTAAATATTTAAGCCTCAACTAATTAACAAGTCACTGAAAGTTATGGTCTTGGCCGCCTAATGAACAGTTAAGGAAAGGAAGCTATGTAGCCCCTGTCCTTGACAAAGGCAGGGTCTGCTACTGTTACTTTGCAAGCTTATGTTTTGTTAAGTACTGTAGATTTATGTTTAAAACTCCTAAACCTGTTTCCTCTGTACATATTATTTGAAATATTTAAGCCCTAAGATAGGCTATATCAATCTCTTACAGAAGGTGGGAAATGGTAACTCCCTTGAGAGGAGAACCACCATCATTTGTAATACCTAAAATAATTAGTAAAGCCTGAAAACATTTTGACATTTTAGAAGGAATATATTTATGTCGACATAGTAATTATTATATTTCTGTCCTAGATGACACAAACTAAGTGCCACTATGCCAGGGAATTTTTCCAGACCTCTTCAATTCTTTGCACACAACAGCCAGCTGGGTAGCATCTGGGACAAAGAGTCAGCTAGAAGAATCAGAAAAGGTGAAAGAGAGAAACTATAAAGATAAAATACAGGGCACATAAACATATTCTGGGTCCTGTGAGTGTCCACAGAAGTTCTCCTGTCATAGTAAAAATGTATTTTAAAAGAGTATTAGTACGTCACCCCACAAAACTGCCTGACAAACTGTAACTTGCCTAGCATAATGGAATCTGATGACCCTGTGGCAGAATTAGAAATACAACCTAAAATTCCTGACAAAATCATCAATTACCAGAAACTGTTCTCCTTCACATCATTTTAGTTTATTGCAAAGAATGCCTCGTGGTCACAAAAACTCAAATTAAATTATAAGGTAACTCTGAAGGCAGTTAAATTTGTATTTTTCCATTCCTCATGGACCTACGAAAGGAAATGAGAAAAATTGCTTTTAAATTCCTTAACTATTCTGACCATTCACAAGTAATTTTTAAGAGTTGACAATTTAGGCTTTAAACCTGAAGGCAACTACGGGATGTAAATGCAAATTTTTGCAGAGCCCTTTAGATAAACAATAAACAGTTTCTCTACCTGCTAACATTCATTGCTACAACTTATATAAGATTGTTCTTTTGTCTAATGACATAAAGTCCATTAGATTCAAAACAAATGTATTCTACTTTTCTCCTATGATTTGTTTTTTTATTTATTTTTCTTTATTTTGCATCATTTTTCTTTATTTTGCATCAATCTACAGAAGGCAAAAGAGATGGAGGATTATACGTGGAATGTTTTTAAGGAGTTAGTCCTGGGTCAACAGACAGCTGAAATAAGGAATAGACCACAGTCTGCAGTGAAGAGGTGAAGAACACAGTTTCAGGCTCCATGTTATGAAATGATTGTGTTCTGCTTAGGTGTTTCTAATTCAGTGGCCCAAGTGTAAGGCAATTTCTTGGGAACAGATATTTAAGAAGTCTGGAATCATCACTGAAGGAAGCTTATTGGAATTCAGATTCCTTCTTTCTTTGACCGGTTTTAGACAGGTATGTGTGCAGAGTCTACCACTGCTCTCTGCATCGACGTTAGATGTTTACGTATCTGTCTCCTCCACTGGACTGAGACTGTCCCGAGAACCAGAAGTATATCTTATTTATCTTTGCTCTCTTGGGGTTCTGGCATCTTGAGAAGTGAAACAGTAGGCTTTGTAAACTAAATTGAACCTCTTCTGCAGGTATATCTTAAACACGTCATGTAGCCTCTGGCAGTAATAAAAAGGTTCTTGTTCATACAATTTCCTTATTTTTACAAAATATTACAGAATCTTCAGCTTGAAGAATTGTTCATAGAATTATTTGTAAAATTTGGATCCTTGATATTAAAGAACTTTGAGATTTTGTTATGTTACCACATGTACAGGGAGAATATGATATTACTATCCTGCTCTGTTAAGTAACTTAAATATCCCAAGTAAACACAATTAAACACACAAATGAAATTCTAGAAATGGGTGAGAGGAAGAAAATAGAATTTCCAAATGGAAGAAAAATAACCGAGAGAGGATGTCTCAGGATCTAGGATAACAGCAAAGAGATGCAAAATATTAAAAGTGACATAGAACTAGTCTTGCATTGTCCAACTTAATATCTTATGTATTCAATTTTGATATTAAATGGAAAGTCTCATTCTGATTTTATCATAGAAGAGATTTTACGGAAGTTTCCCTTTATAACCAATGTTATTGCAACCTCTAGCCTGGAAGGAATTGA
Source organism: Ateles fusciceps (assembly GCA_036589455.1). Classification (NCBI taxonomy): domain Eukaryota; kingdom Metazoa; phylum Chordata; class Mammalia; order Primates; family Atelidae; genus Ateles; species Ateles fusciceps. Next base: position 2,964,726 of record JAZHEH010001040.1, on the reverse strand, counting down.
CAATCCTGTGTAAAATCCTGTTGAGGTATCCTGATTTTGGAGGTGAATACATAGGGGATATTGACAAAGCACTTTTAGTGTGTATCTCATAATAGTCATGTAAACCATCTTCCTGTGTCCCATTTTTTAGTTGGAATCACTTTGTGGTGGTGTAGTCTACACTCAATCCAGAATTATGCTTCTTTTTCAGTGTGAATCACTTTCCATTGAGTCCCCGAGAGTCTCTTACACATCTTTTAATTTTTAGATTAAGGGGTTCACTCTCTTCAAAGCATCTCAACTGACTTACAATTTAGCGAATTCTTTCTTCATTTTCTTTTCTTATTCCTTAAAAGTACAATTGTGGCCAGGCACAGTGGCTCACGCCTATAATCCCAGTACTTTGGGAGGCCAAGGTGGGTGGATCACCTGAGGTCAGGAGTTTGAGACCAGTCTGGCCAACATGGTGAAACATTGTTTCCACTAATAATACAAAGATTAGCTGGGCATGGTGATGCACACCTGTAATCCCAACTACTTGGGAGGCTGAGGCAGGAGAAGCACTTGAATCTAGGAGGCAGAGGTTGCAGTGAGCCAAGATTGTACCATTGCGCTCCAGCCTGGGCAACAGGAGTGAAGCTCTATCTCAAAAAAAAAAAAAAAGAAAGAAAAGTATGACAACTTACTTACTAATTTATACTAGTATAAATTTAGTATTGTTACCAAAAGAAAAAAAAACACCTGTAAACTCAGTAGAATTTAAAAGAAAGGAGAAGGAAGAGGGAGAATAAAAATTCCTGTTATTACACTCTTTTGGAATCAGGTACACATGAGTTGGAAAACCCAAATCCACGTTTTCTAATTGGTTAAATTTAAACTTGGATCTCAGCATCCTCATCTATTAAGTGTTAAAATAGTTGTTATTTTGTTGTAATTATTTTACAACTGAAATTCTATTCCATCTAACTTATTTTAGTAAGTTATTAACTTCAATTGTTGAAATCTAGCATTGGAATTACTGTCAGGCTAACTAGTACACATGACATCTTTGTGCATATTCCAGAAAGGTGCCCCTCTCAGTAGATCTTAATACTGTGGGGAGGAGGTTGACAAATACAGAGCATCTTTGTCTGATCTAGGTCCTCATGACCAGAGAGCCTGGAATTATTTTCCAGGTTGACAGTGGTTGAAATTTCAGGATCCATTCACTTCACTGGCTATGCTTTTGTGCAGGACAAAACCTGAATTGTGGCCTGGACTTTGGTTGGAAGGCTTTTTGGAGGGCATACAGTGGAGGGTTATTTTTTTCCCCCTCCAGAGAATATGTGTAAAACAAGGGACTCATTTATTATGCATAAAATGTTGTTTTTGGCTTGCTGTATATTAACCTTTAATTTCCAAACATTAGTCTTACATCCTCTCCTCTCAAGTCACAGGATATATTTCTATACGGCAACTCCTACCTTGAAATCTGCAATCAGGTTTTCACTAGGAGTCCTTTGATGGACTTGACTGGTGTCCCCCCACCCCTTTTTTTAAAAAAATTTCTAACAGAACTTTCAATTTTGCTTAAATATGCATATTCTCATATATGGTTATACCTCAAAGGAACATCACCCCTCATGTATATAAAGTTATTCTTAACTGATTATTAGTTCTGTGGTATTCTGGCTAGCGTAGGGCTTACCCCATTCCCTTGTAAGTGATAAAGCAAGGAATGGCATTGAGACACAATTCTGACCAATGCAGTCACAACAGAAATATTTTGGAAAAAGTTTTCTCTCTCTGTCATTACAAAGCCATAGGAAGAGGTATCACTATTGGATGTCTTCTCTGGGTTTAATGCTTTTATCCATCATTATTATCTGAAGGCTACTTTCATTCAGGGCTACCTATTTTTAAAAACACACATTTTCTTATCATTCACACCAATTCGAGTTGGAGTTTCTGTTACTTGTACCCAAGAACTTTGTAATCAATGAGGATACACTTGTGTCAAGGCAAAGTAGCCTCAGTGTTTTTCCTTTTCAGGTTTCCTCATGTGCTTTTCTTCCTGACCTAGCTTGTCCCAGTCAATCTCCTCTGATGCTTTTTAACATGTTGAAGGACAGGGTTGAAAGCAACACTTCCTTATGGCGTGTACAGTGCAGAGCATTCTACAGACTCATGTTGAATTCATGGTGACACAAATCCCATGACATTTTTGCACACTCCCCAGAGATACCACATCTCCTTCATTTGGTAATAGTGGAGTAATTTATTGGTTGGTTTAGCTCAAGTGTATGTTTTTAAAATTCCCCTTATTATATTTTATCCTGTTAGATTTAGTCCATCATTTTATCCAGTTGAAATAATATGGAAATTCTTCTTGGAAAACTATGCATTTGTTTTTTCTTTTTAATCACCGTTAATTATGCTAAATAGGTTTTTATATCTTTGTAGGTAAAAATTTGGATCCAGAAAGGACTGAAATGAAATCTCTGAATCAAGTCATTAAAAAACTCTTCTGATTGAGATTGATCAACCAGTAAATTCTTTTCATAAACTTGCACAACCACTTAAAAGTGACCTGGAGTGTACGATTTCACCCATGGTCTATCCTTTTTTGTTTGTTTGTTTGTTTGTTTGAGGCAGAATTTTGCTCTTGTTGCCCAGGCTGGAGTGAAATGGCGCCATCTTGGCTCACTGCAATCTCTGCCTCCTGGGTTCAAGCAATTCTCCTGCCTCAGCCTCCTGAGTAGAAGGGATTACAGGCATGTGCCACCACGCCTGGCTTATTTTGTATTTTTAGTAGAGACGAGGTTTCTCCATGTTAATCAGGCTGGTCTTGAACACCTGACCTCAGTTGATCTGCCTGCCTTGGCCTCCCAAAGTGCTGGGATTACAGGCATGAGCCACTGCTCCTGGCCTGGTCTATCCTACCGTCTACAAATACTGGGATTGTTTTCCTTTGATCAAAAAGAGGTTTTTGTTTTGTTTTGTTTTGTTTCTGCATTATAATTTACTTTTACTATCTTTTTAGTTTCAAAATATAAATATTTTCATTTGCCATTTCTCAGTATTAATGAACATGTTTGGTCTTTATTGACCAACTACTTTCTTAATCTTTTTTGATAGACCATCTATAATTTTTCCTAGAATGGATATAACATAAATAGCCTATTGTTAATGCAAAGTCAAATTTCCAATTATTCTGGAAATATATTGAGAAACCATTTATCAGACTCTAGCCTTTAGATACCAGATGGCTGTTCCATATTTTTCATAGATCATTGCAAGAGGTCTAGTGATCTCATTGGTATGTATAGTTTTAGTTTCCTGAAAGGTAATCGATTTTGGCCAAGGAGCTAAAACTCTAAATTTAAAGTGTCTATATGCTTTGCAAGTATCTTTGACTTTAATACTCTTATTCTTATGTATATTCTATCATTTTCACTCTGAAAAATGATTTCTTTTGATGGAACAGATAGTAAATTACTATACAGTGATTTAAAATACTGGTTCTATAGTCAGGCTACTTGAGTTCAAACCCTGGCTCTGACACTTTCTGTTTGACTGTGGACACAATATGCAATCTCCATTAATTTCAATATCGCCATTTGTGAGAAAAGGAATGATAACAATATCCATATCATGGTGATTTTTTTTTTTTTGAGGTTAAATGAGATAATCTGCCTAAAAGTACTTAGTCTGTTACGTGACACATGGAGATCAACTCAGTTAAGTGTCGTTTATTCAGCGAAGGTAAAGGAAGAAATAAAGGGTTTTACATTCTAGTTGTAACTAACGTTGTGCTTTCAGTGACAGATCTGTGTTTTCTTACTCTTCTTGCACCAGGCAAGTATTTAAGAGAAGTCGTTTTGTCATCCTTAATATTTCTCACTAGTTGCAGCTTATTCTTGGCACTTACACATTTTTCTTAGCGGCTTTGTCCTGCTCTTCCTGGTGCGTCCTGCGCCCATCTTGTGTGTGTGTCCAGACGGTGCCGTTCATCATGCTGTCTTTTTTATCTTTCTCTATGTTCTCTCATAAACAGATATTTGCAGTTAATAGTCATAATTTTATTGGTTAACATTCACTTATCTCCTTGAATCAGGCATGGGCATCAGCCAGCCCGTAACTTCTGGAAATGTGCTATCCTAAAGTAGGCACCCATTCTATGCCCAGTGTTCCTCTTATTTTTCAGTGAACAACTTTGCATTTGCCGGTGGTTTCTGTTTCTGTCGGAGATGGAACAGTTCCTCATGATTGGTCTGAATTAGGCCTAGAGTTCCTTTGTCACTCAAAACATCCATCTTGTGAAGAACAAAATTGCCCACAAGGTGCTTTGAGAATTTATCAGACGTGAATTTTAGCCAAATTAAAGCTGTATTTTTTCCGGAAGGCAAGGTCCGTTCCCTTGGTCAGCAGCAACTCCGTTTATATTTAACAAAGAACACTTCCATTACTGTTCTAGGAATGAGTGTTATCCCTTCAAGTTCTAGTGAGTTTAGTGTTTGGATACATTGTGTCTCAGAATTAGAATCTGGATTTCTATATGCTTCTTATTTCCTTTTCTTGCTTCATCATTCAGGTTTCAAGGACCATGAAGTTTCTTTGTAATTATCTTTTCTCTCTTTCTGTTTCCTCTTATAAAATGGTTTATTTTTATCTTTTTGTCTTAAGTTCTCCATAGTAATAGTTTTCATTGTGTGAGTTTAGCATTTATCTTACTCTTTCACCTTTTTATGTAAGGAGACTGATTTGTAAAGTAAAAATAGTAAATAATTTAATGCAAGTCATTCCCCCAAAATATATTGTCTCCATTCTCCATCCAGAATTGCACCAGGGCTATATTAGGCTAATGTTGTAGGGAAAGATAGTGAAACAGCCATAATGCTCTGTATTTCTTTTCAACAGAGAGCTCTTGGCTCGCTGCCTGACTTTGCAGGAAGGCTTGGCGTTAAATCTTGAGCACTTCCTTTAAAATAAAATTGCTTCAGAACTTCCATTTCAGTTAATGCTTTTAAAAGATATAAAAGATAGACACTTTTCATATGTCAATTTGTGTTCATTTAAACATGCTTGTGGAGTTAGTTAATTAAAGGGAATTTTTGATTCTGTTAAGGCATTAGTAATGACAATCCTAATTCTGGAAAAAAAAATTTTTCAGTAAACTACACGAACATTTCTGTTTTTAAAAAAACATCAAGTTCTCCTCAGATATTAAAATCACCAAACAATTTATGTAATCAAGTAATAAACAAAGCCCCAAATATTAACATACTGAGGCATACTCTTGATCAGGATGAATTTTTCCAAAGGCGTCTGCATGGAATCAATCTGCTAACATTATTTCTTTACCATGACACATTATTATTGTTTATTATAAATTTCAATTTCCATTTCAACTTGTTATTAAAATTAGTATAAAATAATTAGGTAACTTTAACAGCTTTATCGAAGTATTTAAATAATAAGCTTTCCATATTTAAAGTGTAGAATTGGATAACATTCGACCTACGCATACACTTGTGAAACCAGCACAGCTGTGGCAGCAATCATATCCATCACCCCAAAGGTTTCCTCAAGACGCTTCATAATCCCTCACTTTCACTGCTCTGTCGCTGTCCTCAGGCAACCTTAGGTATGCTTTCTGACACTACAGTTGATTTGTATCTCCTAAAATTCTTAGTAAATGGAATCCTGCTGCATGATTCTCTTGGCGAGGTTTTTCAGTCAGCAGAGTTATTTTAAGATCTACATATGCTGCCTGAAGCAATAGTTCATTCATTGCTTTGATCCCTGAGAAGTATTTCATTGTATGTATATAAGTATACCATGATTTGTTTATCCATTTGCTTGCCGAAGAGCACTTGCATTGTCCCCACTTTGGAGCTATTACAAACAGACCTGGTATGACATTTGCATACACCTCGTTGTGTAGACACATCTTTCATTTCCTTTTGGAAACTAACGGGGAGTGGAATGGCTGGATCATGCAGTAGGTGCATGCTTCACATTCTCTTAAATACATACTTTGTTTTAGAAGAGTTTTAAATTTACAGAAAAATCACGAAGGCAGTACCGAAAGCTCATATATAGTCCACATCTGGCTTTCCTTATCATTAACATCTTACATTAATAGAATACGCAACTCAGGAACCAGTATTTATATAATATTATTAAGTAAGCTGTCTTCAGATTTTCTTAATTTTTACTCACGGCGTTTTTTCTCTCCAGGATGCCATCCATGGTTATATTTAGTCATCATATCTCCTTAGGCTCCTCTTGGCTATGACAGTTTCTCATACTTTCATTGTTTTTCATGACCCTGATAGTTTTGAGGTATAATGGTCTGGTATATTGTAGACTGTCCATTCACTGGGATTTGTCAGTTTTTGCCTCATGTAACTGACACCTTGATCATCATGTAATGCCCTTCTTTATTCCTGAAAAAATATCCTTGTTCTGAAGTCTGCTTTTTCTAAAATTAATATAACTACTTCAGCTTGCTTTTAACTAGTGTATAAACATGGTATTTTTGTCACCATGTCTTAACTTGTAAACTATCTGAATGTATATATTTAAAGTTGGTTTCTGGTATACATATAGTTTGGCCTTGACTTTTTATCCATATTGACCATTTCTTTTGGTTTACATAGATCATTCACGTTTAAAGTGGTTATTGATAGGATTGGATTAACATATCATTAGAACTGTTTTGTTTTTTTTTTTTTTCATTTTTCCTTGTATCTTTCCCCTAGTCTTTCTTCTGCCTTTCCTGGTTTTAAATTAGCATTTTTTTTTCTTTTTTTCTTTTTTTGAGATGGAGTCTCACTCTGTCGCCCAGGCTGGAGTGAAGTGACACGGCTCACTGCAACCGCCGCCTCCCAGGTTCAAGCAATTCTCCTGCCTCAGCCTCCCAATTAGCTGGGACTACAGGTGCCCACCACCATGCCCAGCTAATTTTTGTATTTTTAGTAGAGACGGGGGTTTCACCATGTTGGCCAGGCTGGTCTCAATCTCCTGACCTCGTGATCCCGCTCACCTCAGCCTCCCAAAGTGCTATGATTACAGGTGTGAGCCACTGTGCCTGGCCAAATTAACATTTTATGTGATTCCTTTATATCTCCTCTCAACATATTATTTATATTTTATTCAAAATTTTTTTGTAACTGTCCTAGAGTTTACAATATATATTTCTAGAAAATTTAAGTCCATCTTCAAATATCACTCTATTGTTCCACATATAATGCAGGTACCTTATACCAGAGTATTTTCAATTCTTCCCTTGATATTGTGATAATCCCGTGATATTGCTGCCATTTATTTCTCTTACCCATGGTATAATCACCCAATACATTATTCCTCTTACAGCTTTAAACAAAGTTATTTGTGATAATTTAAGAAGAAAAATAAAATATTTTATTTTACCTTTCTCTTTCTCTAAGACTTTCTTTATGTAGATCCAAGTTTCAGAACTACATTTTTCATCTTTCTAAAGAACTTCTTTTAATATTTTTTATGGGGAAGGTCAGCTAAGAATAAATTCCCTCAGATTTTATTTATCTGAGAAGGTTTTTTTTTCTCCTATACATTTGAAAGGTAATTTTTTGAATATCAAATTCTAAGAAGATTTTTTTCAACACTTCTAAATAGTTCACTCCTCTCTTCTTGCTTTTGTGGATTCTGATGAGAACTTAGCTATAATAATTATTATTTTTTATTTTTTGTAAAGTTAAGGTGACTTGTTTTTCTCTGCCATACTTCAAGATTTCCTATTTGTCTTTAGTTTTCTGTAGTTTGAATATGAAATGCTTGGATGGTTTTGTTGTTTTTTTGTGTTCTCTGAGATTCTTGGGTTGGTGATTTACTGACTTTCATTAATTTTGGAAAATATTTGGCCATTATTTTAAATATTCTTCTACACTATTCTTTCTTTTTCTGGTATTCTAATTATGCATATGTTACATTAATTGATATTGTCCCACTGATCTTTGATGGTCTATCCTTTTTAATTACTTTTTATTAATCCTTTTCTAATTTTGCATTTTACTCTGTGAAATTTCAGCTCACCTATCTTTGAGTTCACTGATTCTTTCCTTGCCCATGTTGAGATGACTGATGAACCCATCAAAGATATTTTTAAATTTTCTTTCACTGTTTTGGAATCCTAGCATTTTCTTTGGATCTTTTCTTATCATGTTCACCTCTCTCCTAGCATTACCCATCTGTTCTTGCATGGTGACTACTTTTCCCAACAGAGTCACTGACATATTTATTATGTTACGTTAAATTGCCTATCTGATAATTCCAACATCTGTATCATATCTAAATCTGGTTATGTTGATTGCTTTGTTTCTTCAGACTATGCTTTTTAATGTTTTTGTCTCTTGACATGACTTGTAATTTTTTATTGAAAGCTAGACTTGCGTCAGGTTATACGAAGTGAGGTAAATAGGCCTTTTCAGTGAGGGTTTATGTTAATCTGGTTAGGACTTGAGCTGTATTTAATGTTTATTGTGGCTAGCTACTAAAGACTTCAGCTTTTTCTAAGGCTCTCATTTTTAGCTCTCCTTTTGGATTTGGGCCTTCTTTCTGTACTACTCCTCAGAGAAACTTTGTTTCTTTTTTTTTTTTTTTAATTTATTGCATTTTAGGTTTGGGGGTACATGTGAAGAACATGGAAGATTGTTGCATAGGTACACACATGGCAGTGTTATTTGCTGCCTTCCTCCCCCATCACCTATTCTGGCATTTCTCCCCATGCTACCCCCTCCCCAACTCCCCACCCCCCCACCATCCCTCCCCTTTTCCCCGACAGACCCCAGTGTGTGATACTCCCCTCCCTGTGTCCATGTGTTCCCATTGTTCAACACCCACCTATGAGTGAGAACATGCGGTGTTTGATTTTCTGTTCCTGTGTAGTTTGCTGAGAATGATGGTTTCCAGGTTCATCCATGTCCCTACAAAGGACACGAACTCATCGTTTTTGATGGCTGCATAATATTCCATGGTGTATATGTGCCACATTTTCCCTGTCCAGTCTATCATCGATGGGCATTTGGGTTGGTTCCAGGTCTTTGCTATTGTAAACTGTGCTGCAATGAACATTCGTGTGCATGTGTCCTTATAGTAGAACGATTTATAGTCTTTTGGATATATACCCAGTAATGGGATTGCTGGATCAAATGGAATTTCTATTTCTAGGTCCTTGAGGAATCGCCACACCGTCTTCCACAATGGTTGAACTAATTTACACTCCCACCAACAGTGTAAAAGCGTTCCTATTTCTCCACATCCTCTCCAGCATCTGTTGTCTCCAGATTTTTTTAATGATCGCCATTCTAACTGGCGTGAGATGGTATCTCAATGTGAAACTTTGTTTCTTTTAACTTTGCAGCTGTACATCACTGGCATATAACGCAGATTATGGATGTGGGGGAGAAAGAACATTCTATAATTTTCTGATTATGTCTCAGTCTTTTACTGGGCTTGAGTCTTAGGAATGTGGCCTTCACAAGTATTTTTCTCCCTACTCCAACAGTATAGCTTTGTTTCTCCTGTCCCTACTAACTTCCCTGGCTGCAGTATTCCCAGTCTGCTTTGAAGTCCTGTCTCACAAAGCTGACATGGGCTGAAGTTTATAGGAATTCTTTTCCCCTAGCCAGACAAACGTGCAGAGTTGTGCTGTGGTGAAGTACCATGATTTTCTCTGGAGAGCACGCCTTTACAGAGAAGGCTCTGGATGCACTTCACCTGGCTGTTCTTCCCTTCCCCTGAATGGTGCAAGAAGTGATCTTTCTCCTATCCTCACTATGAAAATCTAGTGGCTTCCCTGGAAGAAAAAATCCATAAAAGTGTGGGGGCTTTTTTAAGACTGTTTCCTATCTGTCTTTTGTTTTCTGTAACAAAAAATTCTAATCGCCAGAATGTTCTCACTCTTTGTAGATGACATTCAGCCTGCAGCAAGTCCTCAAAATTACAAGTTATATGTCCCTACCAGTTTATGGCTTCAGCGGCTTCTCCTACAGGTAAGCAGATCTCAGCTGTGACTCAGGCTACTCATCTGTCTTCTTAGATTTTAAGGTAGCAGCATAACTTTTGTTGTAAAGATGACATCGATGATTTCCAAGCTCAATACATATTGGAGCTGAAACTGAACGTCTGCTTAACTTTCAAAAAAGTGCCAAACTAGTTGCAAAATAGTTGTTCCGTTTTACATTCCAACTGGTAACGCATATAATTCCATTTGATCTACTTCCTAACACTTGAAATAGACAATCTTTTAAATGATAGTGTAATAAGTGCTGCCTTATTTTGGATTTAATTCTTAGTTCCCTAGTGTCTAATTATGTTGAACATCTTTTCATGTGATTATTTGCCATCATGTATATTCTTTGGTAAAGGTTCTGTTCAAATAGTTCCCTAATTTTTTTGGCGGGGGATGGTGGAGACAGTGTTTGTTGTTTTTATTGTTAAGTTCTGTATACAAGTCCTTTATCAGATATGTTAGTTACCAATATTTTCTCCTACTCTGTGGCTTGGCTTTTTATTCTCTACAATATATTTATAAAGGAGTTCTAATTGTTGAAGTCTAACTAATTTTTGGTATGAATTATGCTTTTGGTGACATATCTAATAAATCTTTGTTTTGTTTTGGATACTTGGAGAGTTAAGAATTGATGATCATTTTTTGGTATGTGGATATCAAGTTGGTCCTGAATCACTTGATAAAAAGACCATCCATTCTTCACAGAATTGCCTTTGCACCTTTTCCAAAAATCAGTAGTCCATGTATGTTTGGATATTGTATTACTCCCTTTCACAGTGCTATACAGACCTACCTGAGAATAGGTAGTTTATAAAGGAAAGAGATTTAATTGACGCAGTTCCGCATGGCTAGGGAGGCCTCAGAAAACTTACAGTCATGGCAGAAGGCAAAGGGAAAGTGAAGACCTTCTTCACATGGAGGCAGTAAAGAGTGTGTGTGAAGGAGGAACTGTCAAACGTTTATCAAACCATTAGATCTCATGAGAACTCACTATCAGGAAAACAGCATGGGGGAACCACCCCTGTGATTCAGTCATCTCCCCACCAGGTCCCTCCCTCAACAAGTGGCAATTATGGAGATAACAACTCAAAATGAGATTTGGGTGGGGACACAGAGCCAGACCATATCAGAATATATCAGAAATATTTCTGGAATCTTTATTCTCTTGCATGAATCTGTCTATGTATCTTTGAGCCAATGCCACCATGTCTTGATTATTGTAGCTTTTTGATAAGTATTAAAGTCTTTGAAGTAATTATTGTAATTCCTTTCATGTTGTTTTTCTTTACCTTTTTTTTTTTTTTTTTTTTTTTTGGGAGACAGAGTCTCATTCTCACACCCAGGCTGGAGTGCAATGGCACAATCTTGGCTCGCTGCAACCTCTGCCTCCCAGGTTCAAGTGATTCTTGTGCTTCAGCCTCCTGAGTAGCTAGAACTACAGGTGTGTGCCACCATGCCTGGCTAATTTTTGTATTTTTACTAGAGATAGGTTTTTGCCATGTTGACCAGGCTGGTCTTGAAGTGCTGACCTCAAGTGATCCACCTGTCTCAGCCTCCCAAAGTGCTGGGACAATAGACATGAGTCACTGTGCCCAGCCTCATGTTGTTTTTCTGTTTCAAAGTTGCTCTGGCTAGTCTAGGTTCTTTACAGTTCCATTGTGGATATTAAAATTCATTGCCAATTTCTATATAAAAAAAAAGCACGTTGCAATTTGGATTGGGATTTTGTTATAATTACAGATCAGTTGGAGGAGAACTAGTATCTTAACAATATTAAGTCTTCTGATCCATGGACTGAATGTGTCTCTCCATTTATTTAGATCTTTTAAAATATCTTTCAGCAATGTTTTGTTGATTGCAATGTACATGGCCTGCATGTTATTTTTTTCAAATTTATTTCCAACTATTTCATGTTTTTAAATGCTTCTGTAAAAGGTAGTTAAAAAAATTATTCCTAATTGCTCTTTGCTATTGTATAAACATACAACTGACTTTTGGATGTTGCTTTTGTATCTTGCAATTGCTAAACTTACAAATTACAGTAGCTTTTTAAAAATATGGTCAGTATTAAATTCTACACAAACAATCTTTTGTGCAACAGTTTTATTTCCTACTCTCCAATCTAAATACCACCCCCCCACTTTTTTTTTTTAACATATTGAAACAACTAATTCCTTAAGTACAATGTTCACTGTAAGTGCTGAGAGTGGTCATTGTTATCTTATTTCTGACCATAGGGGAGTAATGATTCAGTCTTTCACCAGTAATTTGATATTTATGTTAGCTAGAAGTTTTTTGTAGCTGCCCTTTATGAAATGAAGAAAATTTACTTCTCTATCTAGTTTGTTGAGAATTTTTTTTTGATAATTGAAAGAACATAGTATTCTGACAAATGCTTTTTCTACCTGTGTTAAGGTCACCATATGTTTTCTCTCTCTTTTTTTTTTTTGTTTGCTTATATTGAGATATATGTTGATTGATTTTTGAGAGTTAAGCTAACCTTGAATGCCTGGGATAAAACTGGCTATGATTGGCCGGGCGCAATGGCTCACGCCTATAATCTCAGCACTTTGGGAGACAGAGGCAGGTGGATCACGAGGTCAGGAGTTTGAGACCAGCCTGGCCAACATGGTGAAACCCCATCTCTACTAAAAATACCAGAATTAGCTGGGTATGGTAGCATATGCCTGTAGTCCCAGCTATTCGGGAAGCTGAGGCAGGAGAATTGCTTGAACCCTGGGAGGCTGAGGTTGCAGTGACCCAAGATAGAACCACTGCATTCCAGCCTGGGTGACAGAGCAAGACCCTTCCTCAAAAACAAAAACAAATGAAAACTGGCCATGATTTATTATCCTTTTCATATATTGTTTAATTTGATTGGTTAACATTTTGTTAAAAAATTGTGCATCTATGTTTATTGGGAATATTGATTTTCAGTTTTCTTTTTGTTTAAACGTCTTGGTTTGGATTTGTTGTTGGAATAATCATGAAACCAATGCATAACTTGGTAAGTATTAGAGTACTATTGCATCTTCAAGTATCTGGAAACACTTGTATAGGATTTGTATTGTTTCTTTCTTAAATACTTGATAGAATTTATCAGTGAAGCAATCTGGTACATTTCCTTGTGAGAGTGTTTTGAACTACGAATTAAATGTTTTAAATAGATATAGGGCCATTTAGTTTTTATCTCTCTCTTCTTCATTGAGCTTTGGTAGTCTGTAGCTTTCCAGTAATTTGTTCATTTAATCTAATTTTAAAATTTATTGCCCTGATGTAGCTTGTAAAATTTATTCTTTCTTCTGAAATGAAATTCTAATATCTGTAGACGTATTCCAATATCTGTAAAATCTGTAGTGATGCCACTGCTTTTATTTCTGATATTGGTAATTTATTTTCTCTTTATTGAACAGTCTGGCTAGAGATTTATAAATTTTGTTGATCTCATTGATCTCATTTTCTTATTGGTCTGTTTTACTGAACTCCAATTTTATCTTGATAATTTCTTTTTTTTCTACTTACTTTGCATTTCATTTGCTTTTTCTAGTTTTTTAAGATTTAAGCTAAGGCCATTGATTTATGACCTTTCTGTTTTCTAACATGAGTTTGACATATAAATTTTTCTCTAATCATTTTTTTGGGGCTATCTTTCACAGATTTTACATGTCTTGTTTACATTTTTATTTAGCTAACACACGCTTTCTAATTTCCCTTTAAGTTTATTCTTTGCCCACTGGTTGTTTAGAAGTGTGTTATTTCATTTTTAAATATTTGGAGGATCTTCCAGTTATCTCTTGGTTGTCAGTTATTAATTTAATTCCATTGTGTTTAGAAAATATGTTTTGCATGTCTTGAGTCCTTTTAAGATAATTGAAAGTTGTTTTATAGCCCAACCTGTGGTCATTTTGGTAAATCAGTTTCGAAAGTACTGTATTATGAATTATTGCAAGCAGTGTTTTCTTCTTGTTTTCCTCATTCTTTGTTCCCACCATTAAGGAAAAAAAAAATAAGGGAAATACTTAGAAGATTTAGACCAAATAATTTCATTTATTTTGTATATTAAGAAAGTACTTTTTTTTTCTTTGCGCAGTGGCAGTATCGTAGCCAATGAGGTTTATCTGAGGCATGATTATTGCTAATTGAAAACTTTTCCCAATACCCTGCCATGACGACTTGAAATATAGTCAGCATTGGCAATTTTTGACAGTCTCTAACGGAGACTGAATTTAATTAAAAAAGAAAAAAGAAAGTACTTTTTTTGTGATACAATTTTTCTTTCTTTCTAAAAGCTTACTTTGATCAGGATCTGGGAGAATTACTAACAAGAAATAAAAAGCTTACCTTAGATTATATTATCCTTAAGATCCCTGCTAATATTTTTGACTTAACATATCTTATCTCCTTTGAAATTTGGCTCTTTGCTTCCTTTCTTGGAGCCTGATGCCACATGTGGTTTTTCTATCATTTTATGTTGGCATCTAGTCCAGTACTACATGATCTTTTCAGAAATATAACCTAAGTGTGGCATTTGTTTAGACAATAATCCCTTTAGCTCTATAGCAAACAACTTTCTTTGGAAATTTTAACCTAACCTTACTTCCCAATCGTGAGTTTAAAAATTTTCCTGTCATGTATTCATTGCTTTGCTGATCTATAACCTTTCCAAGGTTAATATTTTACTTCTTCAAGGGAAATATCATTCAAGGGGAATTTTAGGTGTCTTGTGGTTTTCTTGTTTCATAGTAGGACTATTGCAAGCAAGATATTTTTATAGTTGGTGTTTTTTTTAAAAAATCTTAATTCTTTATTAATTAATACTAATAGTATAACTCACGGAGAAGTTGTTAAAACAAGAATACCGCTGTCATTCAAGACTTTTTTTTCTTGTGAAACTATATGCATAGAGATTTGAGAAAGAACCTGCAAATATTGTGTGGCATTCAAAATAAAGCCTTTATGTAGATCTAAGATAAACCTGTTATATGACTATCATATGTAAAAAACTCCTACCTTTTATATACGCTAACCATGCATCTTGTTATCTTCTGCATTAGTGTTAATAAAGCCACGGCAAACCAGGTGTGCATTAATACAAGTATTACTGAGGTGTGTGAATACATACTACTTATAAAAACACAAAGACAAGATTCAAAGTTTACTTCAAAGTGAACTGCATTCACTTTGCTGGTAAGAGTGAGTCAGGCTTTTGATCTTATCTCTAGGATCCAGAGAACTGCTGCAGGCAATACTACATAAGAAAAGAAAAGCTTCAAAAAAGAGTTATAGACAGTATTCCTGCTTTTCTCTTTTTATTGTGTTATTTGATTCGCCAGCCAAAATTCTGTAGAATTTACAAACTAATACCACTAAAACATTTGAACATATAGCACTATTTTAGTGTCTTTTATCCTCAAAGAAACTGATCTACGCCTTCATTTAATTAGGTTGTTCCTTTAGTCTCATAAATCAGAAAGGTCTCCTTGAAATAGAGATGTTATCTTGAATCCCATAAAACACAAATGACCAGACAATATTTTTAATGTATCTACAACATTTAAAAATTATTTGTGATATATGTTTATTAGAAATAAGCAAAATACAACAAACAAATGTTTCCCATGTTATGTCATTAGAGATGACCACTGTTCATGTTTTGGTTTGTAAACTGTTACAGACAGATAGATGCTTCTAGTCATTTATAAAGTAGCTAATAAATAGGCTTACTAAATTCACCAAATTCCTCCTATTTCTCTGGCATAACACATCCAATATTTAGCAAAGATTGTTGTTTCTACCTTTTAAATGCAGTAGTCCACTCTCGTCTGTAGTTTTGCTTTCTGTGACTTCAGTTACCTGTGGTCGACCCAGTTTGAAAATATTGCATATAGTAAGCTACAGAGAGAGAGAGAGAGAGAGAGAGAGAGAGTGTGCAAGAGCGATCAAATTCACATAACTTTTATTATAGCATCCTGTTATAATTGTTCTATTCATCATTAGTTATTGTTAATCTCTTACTGTGCCTAGTTTATAGGTATATATGTATAGGAAAAACCATAGTGTAGGGTTCGATACTCTTGTGGTTTCAGGCATCCGCTTGGGATTTTGGAACATATTCCCTGAACATAAAGGAACTGCTGTATGTCTAGTACCTAACCAATTCCCTACACCAATCCATCATCCTAGTCTAAATCGTTGCCATCTATCAGTAATGCAGTAGCCTTCTAGCTGGTCTCTCTGCTTCCATTCTTGACTGCTACAGACCATTCTTCACATAATCATCCAGTGAGTATTTTAAAACATTAGTTACATGCCTCTTCTGCTTTCTTCCCTCCAGTAACTTTTCATGTGACTCATTACAGTGGCCTCGAAGAACTACATGACTAATTCTTAGCCATTTCATAACCTCAGATCCATTGTGGAAACAATGGAATAATGGCAATGAAATTAGAAAGCAGAACACAAAATTCCTGTGTATGGTACATGCTGTGGCTGAAAGAAAATGTATAACACCTCTGAGCACCTCCCTATCCCCAGCCCCAAGGGTTTTATAATGGAATCCCTCAGCTTTTCTGGGACCTGAACTCCCTTGAAACTTGAGAATTAGGTAGTTGTTGAGGTTTTTGTGCCTAGAAAGAGGGGTCTTGCCTGAGGAATACCTAAATAAACTTTGAAGAAAGGTGTATTAATCTACTTGGGCTGCTGTAACAAAATACCATAGACTGAGTGGCTTAAATAACAAGAAATTATTTTCTCAGAGTGCTGGAGGCTAGAAGTCCAAGACCAGCGTGCCAGCAGGGCTGGTTTCTGGTAGGGCCTTCTCTTGGATTGCAGAAGACCACCATCTTGCTGTGCGCCCCTCACAGCACTTTGGGAGGCAGAGGCAGGTGAATCACAAGGTCAGGAGTCTGAGACCAGCCTTGCTAATATGGTGAAACCCTGTTTCTACTAAAAATACAAAAATTGTCTCTACTTATAAAGATATCAGTCCTGTGGGATTAACTCCCCCACCTTTATGAACTCACTTAACCTTTATTACTCCTTGACTGTATCTCAAGTACAGCCACTTTGGAGGTAAGGGCTTCAAAATACGAGTTTTCAGGGAACACACATCAGTCCATACAACCAAAGCCTTTTGCATTAGGTAGTGAGGATGGCATCTTGGTGCTAGGAAACTCAGGAGAAGTTGGGTAAATCTCCTCCCACCTGTGATTATTTCCCTAGACTTTCAAATCTAAGCAGCTGCTGTTTATCATTTCTCCCTCCTCTTATCTGGCAAAAAACTTGACAAAAGGCACAGGCTGTTTACCCTGACAGCGTTCTTTAAGGACAATCTCAAGGCTTAGTTTCCCCCAGATAGCAACACAGAAATACCTGGGGGGAATGTTTTAAATGTAGACCTTGGACATCTATTTCAGACCTACTGAATCAGAATCTCTATGGTTGGGGCCCTAAAATTAGAAGCCAAATCAAGTATCCCAGTTGTTATTACACACAGAAAAGTTCCAGAACCACTGAAGACTTTTAGACAAATAACTATCTTGCTATGTTTCATAGTTTTAATTATAGTTGTCTTCCTGCCTCCCCGGCCTGCCATGCTTTCTTCCTTCTCTTTCCTTACTTCTTACTTCTCTTTGTTCCTTCATTATTTTCCCACTTGAAGTCCCAAGTAAGGACTGTAATATGTGTATTTTATAGGAAAATCAAGTTAGTATTCAATGTATTATTGTATCTACAGTAGCTGTCAGAGTATAAGGAAGTGAATCCACTGTAGCAGCCTGAGGTGATGTGAAAAGCGCAAGTCAGAGAATGGATATAGATCATAGAATTTCTGAAGTAAAAAAAACAAAACAAAACATGATTAGAGTGAGGCAGCATTCTGGTCAGAAGACGCTGGTCTCACCATCAGTTAAGACTGTGCAGTTCCGGCCAGGCACAGTGGCTTATGCCTGTAATCCCAGCACTTTGGGAGGCCGAGGCGAGCGGATCACAAGGTCAGGAGTTTGAGACCAGCCTGGCCAGTATGGCGAAACCCCATCTCTACTAAAAATACAATAATTAGCTGGGTGTCGTGGCGCGTGCCTGTAGTCCCAGCTACTTGGGAGGCTGAAGCAGGAGAATCGCTTGAACCCAGGAGGTGGAGGTTGCAGTGAGCTGAGATAGTGCTATTGCACTCTGGCGTGGGTGGCAGAGTAAGACTCTGTCTCAAAAAAAGAAAAAGAAAAAAAGTCTATGCAGTGTCTTTATTGAAAAGAGGATGAGAAGCTTGGAAAGGAAAAATGAAACAAAAATGTACAATGTAGCTTCCATTTCTCTATCTCTTTATATTTCCAGTTCCTGTTTGTGTTTAGAAGCCCTGAGGCAGAAGAGTTCTTCAGTGGAGGAAGTAGCCTCCAGCTTGTGCCTTTGCAAGACTTCAGCTTGTTGATAGGGGCACCTTATCCTCAGGAGGGTCAGACGAGTTGCTTAGAAGGAACATTTTTTTCCCCTTTCCCCTAGGGCTGGTAGTATTAAGCATCATAGATAAACAAGTAATACTTTTCAGCCAGGAAGATAAATTTCAGTTTAGAAAAGTAGTCTAATCAGTTCAAACTGAGTCCCTCTGATGACTAGAATTACTAGATATCGTGTGTGATTTAAAAATAGCTTTCCAGTTTGACATGTCCTTCCAATCTTACGTTATTGCAAAATTGCATTTTGCAAAAAGGCTTTCTGACGTATGAATTTATCCAAGGCCCTTAAGCATAATTTGGAAATGGGATGAAACAGGAGCAGAGGCAGTATCTTCTGCTTTTTTGATGACCCAGAAAGAAATACAATTTCAAGTGATTTGGCTATCTGAGGGAGCTTCTCTTTGCCCTGTCACCTAGCTCTCATGACCTCAGTCCCACTCATTAAGTGTAGCCCAGGCAGCCTGTCTGAAGGCTGTCAGCTTAGGGTTTATCCCAGGAGATTCATTACATAGAATCAAAGATCATGCATAACTAGCTAATACTAAACTCCAGGCAAACCATAATTACACAGCTGGGGTCAAGAGAGAATTACGTATATGGGCACGTCGCCCCAGGACTTCCAAACTTCCCGAGTTATCAGTGCAGGGGATTCAAGTGGTTCTGTCATTCAGCGCATGACCTTCATTCGGGTTGTTTCTCTGCACTAATTTTCTCCCTAAGACGATATGTCCAATAAGTTGGCATTTGAGTAATCTTCCTTAAGTAATTCTTTTGATTAATGGCCTTCTTGTCTAGAAATGAAACTCCTAACATCACTCCGGGCATCTCCGACTCTAAAAATGTACCTAACAGACCAGTGATATCAGCAGCACTTGAGGAATTGCTAGAAATGCAAATTCTTGTACCTCATTACAGGCCCACCAAACAAAAATGTCAGGGAGTGGAGGCCATTGATCTGTGTTTTAACATATCTTCAGGTGATTCGTACATGCTAAAGTTTCAGAAGCACTGCTCTAAACCCTAACAACCCACATTTCTGAACTTCCCATATTCCATTTCCTCTCCACTTATATATTTGACCATCGTTACCTAAATTATTTCCATATTTTGTTATCCTTTCATCTGTTTATGGCATTTCTTTTGAGGACTAAATTCGGATTTATGTTTTAATCTTGCCCAAATTCCTATCTAAGAGGTTTGCGGAGTCCCGCCCTACAAATCATAAATTATCATCAGATGGGTTTTATGTAACCCCATGTAGCGTGACTTACTTTCCAACCTGAGTCTGGCATAACATACAAGAAAAGGAAGAAAATAGAAATATTTTACCTCAAAACATGTTTCTTTGCCATATTTGGAAACGGCCCTGCAAAGCTGTCCCTGTGGGAGAACATTTGCATCTATAAGCATCTTTTTTCTTTCAGGCCCTCCCACTCCTAAAGAGATTAACTGGAAGTCTAGCACCTTTTAAATATCTGAATAGGCCGGGCGCGGTGGCTCACGCCTGTAATCCCAGCACTTTGGGAGGCCGAGGCGGGTGGATCACGAGGTCAAGAGATCGAGACCATCCTGGTCAACAAGGTGAAACCCCGTCTCTACTAAAGATACAAAAATTAGCTGGGCGTGTTGGCGCAGGTCTGTAATCCCAGCTACTTGGGATACTGAGGCAGGAGAATTGCTTGAACCCGGGAGGCGGAGGTTGCAGTGAGCCGAGATCTGGCCATTGCACTCCAGCCTGGGTAACAAGAGCGAAACTCCATCTCAAAAAAAAAAAAAAAAAAAAAGATCTGAATAGAAAACATTTGTCATCTGTTGTCTCTGAGGGCAATCATTCCAGGTCTTTAGATAAACTCAACCAATTGTCAAACAGAAATATTTACATTTACCTATGGCCTGTAAGCCCACCTGCCATTCTGGACCAAACCAATGTATTTCTTAAATGTATTTGTTTGATGTCTCATGCCTCCCTTAAATGTATAAAACCAAGTTGCGCCCTGACCACCTTGGGCACAAATTCTCAGGACTTCCTGAGGGCTGTGTCATGGGTTGTGGTCACTTATATTTGGCTCAGAATAAATCTTTTCAAAAATTTTACAAAGTTTGACTCTTTTCATTGACACTTTTGACTGGAATATTCTTAAAGGCCTCACTCAAATATTATCATTTTCCTTCCAGGTGTTTTTTTAAATCTCTGCACTATTGCCATTTGGAGCTGGAAATGATTAGATTTTTCTTTGTTTGTTTGCTTATTTATTTTTAGAGACAGGATCTCACTCTGTCTTCCAGGCTGGAATACAGTGACATCATTGTAGCTGACTGCAGCCTTGAACTTCTGAGCTCAAGTGATTTTCCTGCCTCAGCCTCCTGAGTTAACTGGGAACATAAGTGGGCACCACCATGCCTGGCTAATTGAGATAATTTGTCACTGTGGGCAGCTATCTGTGCATTCTTAAATAGTAACACCTGTTGTGACTCTCAAAAATGTATACAGACATTACTAAACGTCAACTAAGAGAAAAAAAAAATCTTCCTTGGTTGGGAAACACCAGTTTATCCAGTCCTTCTATCATTTATTCCGTATCACAAAGCCAGACTAAATCTCTCCTTTCTGTGTGCTTCTAGAGATATTGGGCTTTATTCTTTTGCTAAATCAGATCCAGAGAGTTGTGTATTTTAAAGAAATAAAAAAAAGGGTTTATGCACACACAGTCACACATATACATGGAACTTCATCTTTTGTAATGCCACTTATGTCATTTATACATTAATACAGACAACTAATCATTTACCATCCTTCAGGTGTCACATAATTTGGCATAATTGGGTTCCTAGAGCAGAAAGGTTAGACTGAGGGTAGTCAGGAGCTCTTCAAACTTCTTAGAATATGAGATAGACAATAGGAGTGGGAATTAACCCGTTAAATGACTGGGGGATAAAATCCAGTTAAGTGGGCAGAATAAAGTGACTGGGGTGCAGGGCATGGGAGATTGGGATGGTTAACTTTATGTGTCAACATTGAGGGTGTTTTTGCATAAGATTAACATTAAACAGAAGACTGACCTCCACGATATGGGTGGGCCTCATTCAATCAATCGAAGGCCTAAATAGAACAAAGACTGGCTTCTCCAAAGCAGGAGGGACTTCTTCAGTCCACTTCCTGGAACTGTATCTTTGGCTCTCTTGTGCCTGCAGCCTGCTGGCCCACGCTGCAAATTTTGGAATTGCCAGCCTCCAAAATCATGGGAGCCAATTCCTTGCAATAAATCTATATTTCTGTATATACATACACACATCCTATTGGTTGTTTCTGTGAAGAACCCTGACTAGTACAGAAATCTGTGGAAAGTTGGTAGTTGATGCTGGCAGAAAGCATCCAAGGGTCTAATACAGAGGAATAAGCTTTTATTGACAATCTTGGGGGGACATAGTCATGGAGATTTCAGAAAGAGGAGGCGTTTAGAAATGCAGGAAGTTAATTGACATCAGAGTAGTCTTTCAGCAGGTAGGAATGCCTCCACCGCTCTTTATGGATAAAGAAACTGGCAAATGAGGTATGATCCTAACGACTTGCCAGGATAGTAACTTGGATCAGAAAACACATGATGGGTTGAGGCTTAGATTCCTAAAGAAGTAGTTAGATAATGACTAAAGAAACTTTTTATGACATGATATTGGATATGTCATAATTGTTACAAGAACTGGTAAGCAGTAATACTAATAGTGACTTTTGCAGAGTGAATACTGGAGTCAGAAAATCAGAGTAGCTGTTCACACCTGCCTGTTTAGTACGTGATGATTTATCAGTGAGAGTCCTAACCTGTTACTTTTCAGAGGAGATGATAACTAGCTGCTAACTTGTTGTTTTTCCTGAATATGTCCTTGTAATTTGTGAAATCCCAACTGATAAAGCTCTCCTTTTTGTGGGAAAACAGAAAACTAACATTTTTATTGGTTCAAACCATTTTCTACAATTAATGTATTTTAATTTTTGATTTATGAGGGAAAAGATCCATCTCTGTATCGTAGCCTGAAATAGTATCAAAGATCACTGTTAAATGTCATGAAACTCAATTATAATTAGGTTTCTATTATAATTAGTTTTAATTATAATTAGACATATTGAGCTTAATAACAATATTGATCTTTTTGACTACTTTGAACTATTAACAATATATTTCTGAAGTAGTTATCTTATTTGTAATAAGAAATTATTTCCAGCTTTACACTGCTTTCTTTATTGGTGTTTCTGTGGAAACACCAATAGAGACAGGATATTACCAACAAATACCAACATGTTCTAATGTTCTATGTGTTACCACTTTCCTTTTTCTCCACCTACTTAGTTATTTTTATCTCTACTTGGGGAATGTTATAATAATCAATTTTCCCTGCTGTCACAGAATTTTAAAAAGTCCCCAGATGAAAAAAAAAAAGATTTTGAAAGAATGATAAAAATACAGATTCCTGGGTCACACCTTCAAGATTCTGACTCAAGAAAACTGAAATGGGCCTAGGATTTGTCTTTTCACCCAACATGCTAAGTAATTCGGATGCAGTTGATTTAAGAACGATGGCTTGAGAATCATGAATGTAAGCACTAGTCCTTGTTCCTGGTATAGTAATATACTAACGATATGCAGTGGACAAAACATATAAACATACTGTAGGTAGAGAACATAACTACAAAAGAGAAAGCAACTGTTTTAACCACTAATTTGACTCTGTTTCTGCCTACTCCTCTAAGACCCTTCTGCTTCTCTTTTCATTCCTCTTTCACAGCCTCCTCAAAATTATAGCTATTTGAGAAGACTTAAAATACTCAGCAAAAAAGACTCCACCACCTCAATTCTTCTCAATTATTATGTTTATTCAGTTTGGGTACCAAAACTGACACCAAAATATAACTTTGAATTATTAATGAAAACAACAGATAAAATATCCAATTTTCAAAAAAAGACAATTCCTATACTCATTTTTCAACCTGCTTGATGCTATTCAAGGAAGATTTGTGTATTTCTCCACAAATTTAACGTTCGTAAGTTTAATGCATGTGAGAAGCACATTTCAGTGTGTTAGCCAGAGTGATTACTTGTAGGAAAAGAGGAAGAAGATTCCTGAAAACTTCCTAATGTGAGCATGGTATCAGGCCAAAGAATTAATAACACTTCCAAGAAAAACAATTAGCAGCAGGCAAAGCCAGAAAAGCATTAGCAATGGAAAAATCGCAAACACAAAGACACGGACAGTAGATTGAGAAATTTTCAGGACAGCTTATGCCTATATAAGAATATATTTAGATATAATGAGTACCCCAAAGCAAAATAATTCACTGGGCTTAAGAGGAGATGGTCGGCGCCCATAGGAGGCAGACAATGTTGGTTTTAAGAACAATAAAAACAGTCTGTGTATTAGTTTGTTAGGGCTTCTGTAACAAGGTGCAACAGACTGGTGACTTAACCCACGGAAGTGGATTTTTTCATGGTTTGGGGGGCTAGAAGTCTCAGAGAAAGGTGATGGTAGGGTTTTGTGTGTGTGTGTGTGTGTGTGTGTGTGTATGTGTGTGTGTTTCTCTGAGGCCTCTCCTCTCAGCTTGCTGATGGCTGTCTTCTGTGTGTTCACAGTGTCTTTCCTCTGTACTTGTCTGTGTTCAAATTTCCTCTTTTTCTAAGGATACAAGTCATAGTGGATTATGGTTCACCCTAATGGTCTCATTTTAATTTAGTTACTCCTTTAAAGACCCTATTTCCAAATATGGTTACATTCTGAGATTCTAGTGTTAGGACTTCAACATACAAATTTTTGGGGGACATAATTCAGCCCCCAACAGTCTGTCACAAAGGTGTGCCTTCTAGTATTACCAAAATATGCACTGGCTAGGTAAACATAGCCTTGAAACTCAGGTCTTTTGTGAATTGTGAATTCCATCCCTGCAGCTTTAGAATATCAAAATTCCTGCCAGAGTTATTCCAGTTGTAGCTTTCTCCTACTCCATCCTGCTCCTGTCACTTTGTCCAACAGAAACCTTGGCATAATAGCAGTTTGGCCCCCACAGACAGGCAACAGGGCAGGAACAGCACATAAGACTTAATTTACTGCAGCCAAGCATTAGACAGCCCAGGAATGCCGGAAGATAAATTTATTGCCAACAAACTCACAGAGGTGCCATAGTGATGACTTGTCTTACGAGGCATGAGAAAAGTTCATGGTTATGTACACTGTGCTATCCACTGTCAGTGGGGGGAGTGGAAGGAAGGAGAATAGATACCATTTGGTCCTCTGCAAAGAAGTCTGGAGATTCACTGAGCCCTTCTAATGTGCTAGGTAATGTGTTAAGCCTCTTACACACACAAATACCCCATTTAATCCATGTAATAAAATTCTAAAGTTGATAGAGCTATTATCACCATTTTACAGATTCATAAAGTCAAGGTTTAGTAACTTGCCCAGAGTCGTTTAGAGTTTAAAAACAGCTTTATGAAAGTGACAGACAACAAAGTGCACATATTTAAAATGTGTAATCTGATATGTTTTAACATGTGTGTACATCTGTAAACCACCAGCACAATCAAGTGTTGAAATTAAGCATCACCCTCCAACGTTCCCTCTTGCGTCTAACCTCTCCTTCCTGCGCTCCTCTCCCCTCAACACACAAACCCCCAGGCAATCACTGACCTGTGCTCTGTCACTATATATTGATGTGCATGCCCTGGAATTTTATTTAGATTCAACTTTTCCTTGTTGCCTTACTGCTTATAGCAGGGCAAAAGTAGGGCTTACCTTGTTCAACTTCTCTCTTTTGTTTCCTGATGTCAAGTGTCATGAAGAACCTTTATTTCACATGTTTTGTCTGGTTTTAATGATCATTTCAGGTAGGAGACTAAATCTATTCCCCTGTTACTCTATTCTGACTGGGAGCTGCTTCTGTCTTTGTTATATAGATTTTAAGTGACAAAGTGGAGCTGGAAGCCAAGTCTCTCCTACTGCCCTACACTGATAATCATGATCAGAGCAAACGATCCTAGAAACCCCATTTCAGTGTCCCTCAGCCTCATGTCACCTTTCTGTGATTTTTATTTCCCAAAATATTGTCTCTTGGAGTTTATTACCACCCTCTGTATAAATTTATATGTCACCATAAAGTATTCTCTTTCTCTGTCTCTGTTAGATCGTTCTACCAAATGTTGGGTGTGATTAGTAAATAAGTGAAAAATTGCTAAAAAATAATGTCATTTTTTGGCTCTCTTAAGGGTCCAATTAGACTGGGAAAAATAGTGAAACTGCAAAAATAAAATAAAATAACAAACTTAGCTCGGTGTGGTGGCACACGCATATAGTCCCAGCTACTTGAGGGGCTGAGGCAGGAAGATCACTTGAGCCCAGGAGTTAGAGGCTGCAGTGAATTTAACTAAAATTTTTATTAATCATTCAAAAAATGTTCTAAAGAAGAAACTATGTTAGAAATTGGTTAAATTTATTATTTATCAAACACACACTGACTGCAAAAATATCTGCAGAAAATGAAATTTATTATGTAAACATTATAAATATGCCATAAATTCAGGTATAACTTTTATCTGACAGATGAGAATTTATATTTTATGGGTCATTACAATGGTTGTCATTCAGACACGAACACAACTTCCCCCACGCCAAGGGGAAAACACATATTAAGAATCTTCTCATTGTTTGATTTCCAAATACCCATGTAAATGAAGATTTTTTAAATGGTAAGCTTCTCTATTTCTATAGAAACTCAAACAACAGGTACATCTGAGCCCAGGCTATTATCTGTAGTCACACATGGATTTTTACATGTTCATAGAGCTGAAAAGCATTTTACGACATAAGTTGTGTTTTATGGCCTTGATTGTTACTGATTCCTTTGGAAAAATTGTTAATGACTTGCCTTTGAAAATACATGTCTTTCTATTAGAGTAATTGAAGACTTTAGTTTGAGAAAAATAAAAAAAAAAACACAAGAAAAGTTTAAAGGGGCAAACTACAAAAGGAACTATATAGCCACAGCACAGATGGATTATGAAAATGTTTGGTTATAGAAGTTAGAACTCAGTTCAAGTTGGTCACGTATTAGGCACTCACTATGCCTCTTTTAACCTTGAGATCGATAAAAGGGTGAAATAAGGTAATAGATATGAAGGCACTTTAAAAACTTAACCAGAATAGACAGAGTAATTAAAACTTTCTTTGACCTGATGTATTTTAAATTTCATTAAGTCGGAGATTGTCTAATTAACCACTGTATCCCCAGCATTATCAAGAGTGCTGACCTATGGTCACTTCTGAATAAACATTTTTTTGAATGATGGAATAAATACACAGATGCATAAATCTCATCTTTTGCCATTTCCTACCTCTCATGTTCAAGCCCAGCCATGCATATCAATTTTCCAGTTCTGAATCCTATCTCATTTTTTTCTGACTTTACTCCTTTGCACATACTATCTTCTGTGCCTGAGTGCTCCCATTACCATCACTGGCTGGCTGACACCATCTTTCAAACTCAGCCCAAGTGTCAACCCCTTCAGGGAGCTTTCTTTTACTGTCTACCAACTGAGATTTGCTCTTCCCTAACTCCACTGCACTCACATTCTGAAGGAACTCTGCTGTTGTGGTTCCACAATGCCCACTTCTGCCCCAGCCACTTTCACTCTTTTCTCTGCTGAGCCTTAAGCTTCCAGAGAATAGACTTTTAGACTTCCATCTTGAGAGGCTACATATGGTGTGTGAGATCTAGACAATGGCCAATTCATAAGCATAATAATAAATAATTATTGAATAAACAAACTCCCTGATGGCTGGAATAATCTATTTGACATCTTTAACACCTACTGAGTTCTAAGTAAGAGACACTAAGTTAATATTAAATAGCTAATTCATTATTCATTTATTCCACTTAATACCTGTGAATAGCTTTCTATTCTATTCCTCACTTTGTGTACCTTTCTTCTTTGTATTATTCTTATACATCATAAAAATCTTGTATCAGTCCATTCTCATGCTCCTATAAGGACCTACCTGAGACTTGGTAATTTATAAAGGAAAGAGCTGTAATTGACTCACAGTTCTGTAGGGAGGGGAGGCCTCGGGAGACTAATAGTCATGGTGGAAGGAGAAGCAAACATGTCCTTCTTCACAATGCGGCAGGATAGAGAAGAACGAGAGCTGAGTGAAAGGGGAAGTCCCTTTTAAAACCATTAGCTATCGTGAGAACTTACTATCACAAGAATAGCATGGGGGAACTGCCCCCATGATTTAATTATCTGCCACTGAGGCCCTTCCATGATGTGGGGATTATGAGAACTCAATTCAACATGAGATTTGAATGGGGACACAGCCAAACCATACCATTCTGCCTGGTCCCTCCCAAATATCAGGTCCTCACATTTCAAAACAGAGTCATGCCCTTCCAACAGTCTCCCAAAGTCTTAACTCATTCCAACCTTAACTCAAAAGTCCAAGTCCAAAGTCTTGTTTGGGACAAGGCAAGTCCCTTCTGCCTATGAGCCTGTTAAATAAAAAGCAAGTTAGTTAATTCCTGGATACAATGGAGGTACAGGCAATGGGTAAATACACCCATTCCAAATGGGAGAAATTGGCCAAATCAAAGGGACTAGAGACCCCATACAAGTTCAAAATCCAAAGAAGCAGTAATTAAATCTTAAAGCTTTGAAATAATCTTCTTTGACTCCATGTCTTATATCCAGGTCATGCTGATGCAATAGGTGGGCTCTCATGGGCCTTGGATACCTCTGCCCCTGTGTTTTTGAAGGTACAGCCCTTCCTCCAGCTGCTTTCATGGGCAGATGTTCAGTGTCTGCAGCTTTTCCAAGTGTACAGTGCAAGCTGTTGGTAGACCTAACATTATGGGAACTAAAGGATGGTGGCCCTCTTCTCACAGCTCCACTAGGCAGTGCCCCAGTGGGGAGTCTGTGTGGGGGCTTCAACCCAACTTTTATGTTCTGCTTCCTCTTGAATGCTGTGCTGCTTTGACATTTTTTTTCCTGCCAGATGCCCTAAATTATCTCTCTTATGTTCAAAGTTCCACAGATCTTTGGGAGCTTAGGGAAGGGGCAAAATGCCACCAGTGTCTTTGCTTAAAGCATAATAAGAATCACCTCTATTTCAGTTGCCAACAAATTCCTCATCTCTACCTGAGACCACCTCAGCCTGGACTTCATTGTCCATATCACTATCAGCATTTTGGTCAAAACCATTCGACAAGTCTCTAGGAAGTTCTAAACTGTCCCACATTTTTCTGTCTTCTGAGTCCTCAAAACTCTTCCAACCTCTGCCTGTTACCCAGTTCTAAAGTTTCTTCCACATTTTCAGATAGCTTTACAGCAACACCCCACTCCGGGTACCAATTTATTGTAGTAGTTCATTCTCACACTGCTATAAGGACACACCTGACACTGGGTAATTTATAAAGGAAACAGGTTTAATTGACTCACAGTTCCACAGGGCTGAGGAGTCCTCAGGAAACTTACAATCATGTCAGAAGGGGAAGCAAACATGTCCTTCTTTACAAGGTGGCAGAAGCGAGAATAATGAGAGCCAAAAAAGAGGGAAGCCCCTTATAAAACCATCAGATCTTCTAAGAACTTCCTATCACGAGAACAGCATAGGGGAAACTGCCCCCATGATTTCAATTATCTCCCACTAAGTGCCTCCCAAAACACATAGGGATTATGGGAACTACGATTTAAGATGAGATTTGGGTGGGGACACAGGCAAACCATATCAGATCTCCATATGGCAGAAATATTCTGCAGGATGAGACTCGTCAAGGAATAAAAAAATGGAACTACTAGCAATCTAGAGATTTATGTCCTTAATAATTTTTCTATTTTAAAAGGCTCAAAGAAATATTGAAGAAAGGCAGACATTTCAAGTACACTTGTACATCTCATTCTACCTGAATGAAAATACACTTTTCCTAAAAGAAGTGCTCATTCTTTTTATATCTATCTATATATATAATATATATATATGGGTATAAAATCCCTTTACATTTGGAAAAAAATTAGTAATACATTTTGGTTGTGATGTTTTAACTTTAAATTTATTGCTTACATTTTACTTATGGCAATGGTGTGTGTGTGACATATATATGATATATATAACATATATTGTATATGTTACATATATGTAATATTTTAAAAGTTACTTGCAACTTCAGGATATATGACTCTTTTTGCAAGAATGTTTGAAATCTGCAGAAAACCAATATTGAAAAGGTATGTTTGAGAAGAATTATTTCTTCCTTTGTGATATATTTGTAATATGTATTGTAATTATTGTCTTCCCTAAATTTGCCAAGATGATTGTGAAGAGTTCCAAAAATTTGAAGGGTAGCCTAATAATATCTTCAGTTCTAGCCTCTGACACTCTGTGTTAATTTAGCAACAATTTAAAATGGCTAAGAAGATCTAGAATTCACTGCTTGAAAACGAAATTGGTTAATATAATTTCTAGTTCTTAGATGTTTCTCTAGATGTGTTTGACATTCTTTGGCACAACAGGAAAATTAATTGCTTTTAATGTAGGTGAAAGGACACAGAGTAGCTGACATATAAGATGAACATGGTAGACATCTAATGTATAGCATGAGGACCACACTTAATAAAATTATACTTTATTGAGGATTTTTGTCAAGTAAGTAGAGTTCATCTAGTTTTGTTACCAAAAAAAGTAACTATGTGAAAGTGTAGCTGTTACTCTTTCACTATAGCAACTATTTTCCTATTTATATGTGTCCTCTGACGACATATTGTAAACTTCAAATACACACAATACAATTTATTTTTAAAAAGACAATTGCTTTAAGAACTATAGAATCATACGATTGTTATATTCAATTGAGTGATTATCTAAAAATGCTTTTTTATAATTTTTATACCTCAATTATTCAGCTCTAAGTAAATGTGATGTCATAGCAATCATTAAAGAAAATTTGTTTAAAATGTGAAACATAGCTTTAATGATTTCTTAAATAACAACTTTTAAATCTACTGAGACAGTTTGTAAAACAAAGTAGTTTAAAATAAAAATTTAAACCTTTAAAGAAACTCTGTGACAACTGTGACCAGGACTGAAATACATTGATCCCATTTTGTGATAATGTAAATTGGCTAGAAACTTTCTAGGCATTGTCAGTGATTTTCCACTGAGGTTTCTGACTTTTACCCCACAGAAGAATGAAGTCTCCAAAGTGCAAAAATGTTTCCTCTCATTTCTTACCTTGTACAAAACTCCAAATCAAATGCTTGTCCCAGATGGCCCATGTTGTTATTTTACATAAGGCTGTATTTTCTGGCCCCTGTACATTTGGATTAACTCCTGAATGAGCACAGTTGTCCTGAATTAGTATGAAATTCATTGGCTTATTGAAATATGTTCCCTTTGAGGCATTTTCTTTGCTCGGGGAGCTGATATTAAGTAGGCCTTGCTATGTGATATTGCTAACGGCATTTTAATGTAGAGTCAACCTCACTCATAGATCTCGAGTGATCCTTAAAAAAGACCCTCACAAAAATAGAAATTAAATGGACTGGTAGAATGAGGAAATTATGCTCCTTTCTCCTCTCTCCGTAGTGGCCCTCACTTCCATCTTTGATTTCCCTTGTCTACAGAGTACCCTCAGGAAATTCACCTGTGATATACTGACTATAATAGCTTTAATCAGAAGAGTAAGAAATACATGAAGTAGAACTATTCATTTGGGCTAAAAATACGCATATTGGAATAAGGTGTTTTTTCCCTTGTTTGTACCAATTTTAAAATCACCAAAACTACCTTTAGAATGATCATTTAAAAATAACTAAGCAATGATGGTACATCTTATCCTCAAGATGTGTGATTTTACTAACGGAATAATAAATTTAACACCTCAGCACATGGGCTGAGTATATAACACTAGATAAAATAGAACTAATGTGTTGAGTAAATTATTTCCTAAATATGAATGTATAAATATAACCTGGAATGAACCTATACTGATTGGTGCAGTGAAATGAAATAAAGTTTTCTGTATAAGAAGCAATATATTGTAAAACTAAAGAAAAATTTTAGAGCCAGGGTGCTAAGACCTGAATGTATGTGTCCCCTTAAAATTCATATATTAAAAACTAATATCAGTGCAATAATATTAAAAGGTTGGGACTTTGGGAGGAGATTAGGTCATGAGGGCTCCATCCTAATGTCCTCCATCCTATGAAAGAGGCTTATGGGACCCACCATGCCTTTCTACCATGTGAAGACACATAGAAGGAACCATCTATGAGGAACTGACCCTCACCAAACAATGAATCTGCTGGTGCCTTGATGTTGGACTTCCCAGCTCCCAGAACTGTGAGAAATAAATTTCTGTTGTTTGTAAATTACCCATTCTAAGGTATTTTGTTATAGCAACAGGAACAGACTGAGAGAGGACCTTCTGTCCCAAGCTGTAGACTTTTGACTTTATTTTTTAGGTAAGGGGAAAAAAAACCACCTTTGTGCAAAGAGGCACATGATCAAAGCAGTCAAGTATTTCGCAGTCCTCTGCAATCTTCAAGTTCAACAGGGACTTTCTGTCATGCTGTGAAGCAAGATGCTTTTAATTCATACAGTTCTGGAAACCTCAGGAAAGCACTTGATAAAGCTGATCATTTCAAATTGATTTTAAAATTCAGAAGTGCCACCTAGGGATTAATAGCTCTCCTTCAGTTTTAATCTCCAGCAAGATCCCAGCAGCCTCAGCTCACTGAGAAAGATGTACACTTGAGGTAAAAATGAATGACAGTGGGAGAGTTCACACGTTACACAGCAGAAAGGAGAGTGAGAAGTCAAGGTTAAGGGATGTGAGCACTGTCGACCTACTCACAATGAGAGAGGGAAGATAAAACCATGGTATATAATGACATAAAGGGATATTAAACAGAGGCCAGGGAGTCATTATTTCTTCCCGGCAAGGGGAAAGGAGTAGGATATAATGGTCATGTGCTACACAGTAGGGAGTATTTAGGTCAAATACTGAGAAAATTTCAGCTTAAAGAACATTTAAACAAGTATTCACTGGAGGATAGAGGAACCATTGTTATACTACATATTCAAGGCAGAAACTTGGCATTCATTCTTCAAGAAAGATTAAACAGTAGTCCACTGCCTACTGAACTGACTGGGTGTCTTTTCATTTTTTTTTTTTTGTAAACTTTAACTATATTTTATTATCAATGGGAAGGTGGAGAGGGAGGGAGCCTACACAGCATCAGCCAAATTCTTATAAACGTTCTCACAATATGGTTTTGGTTGTACTATCACTAATTAAAACAGAATTCATAAGTAAAGACTGTGCCGTTGTGGAGCTTCAGTCAGAGAGTTACAAAAAAATTAGCACAAATGTCCAGTAGGAACATTAAACGCTAAATGAAAATAAGCCTTGCAATTTTCAATATCGTTTTATCTAATTTGATAGGATCTTTTCATCCACTAGTGGTTGATGTAAATCTCAGAATATAACTTGGGCATGAAAGAGGAATCCCTTTATTTTCTAAGACCATTTAATTTCTGGTATCGTTATTTAATGGGCCAATGGCAAATGTTAACCTCAGTTCCTCCTCGGTCTCTTTCTCTTCTCTAGGTTTGGACCATGGTTTCTAAGGCCTTAGGCATTGCCGCTGGCTCTTGGTCTCTGGTCCACCCTGTGGGTTACTCAATGTCAGTTGTTCTGGTCTGCATGAGATATCGTTCCTGTCTGCCTACTCTTTCACATCAAGGGACTTTTGGCTACTCTCACTTCAGGGGGAGAGAGGAGCAAAGAAGTGTGAGGATCTCAGTCCAAGTGAACAGCCTGTGTGACGTCCCCTCAGGTAGAAAGGATCATAGTCCTGCTGAGAAACATAAAGAAGGCCAAGGTGTGGCTAGAGCTCAGAGAATCAAGGGAGAGAGAGAGAATAACTAATGGATCTGCCCGTGGGCCTGTTTACCTGGTCCTGGGATGTCACTGCATTCTTCCTGATTCTGCCTGCTAGTTACGCTGCTAGGGGACAGACCCTGTTTCTGAATTCCAGAGAACCACAGCCTAGGAGAATTTGTTTCTACGACTATGGGGTTGGTTAAGCCCCCATCTACCTCTTGCTTCTCCAAGACATATTTTTTAATTCCCCAAAATACCCCGTTTCCTCTTTACTTCCTTCACAATCCTTGTAGTATTTTTCCTCCTCAGAGTCAATGTAATGAAGACCCATTCTATTTGAAGGGCAAGGAGAGAAAGGGAACTATATCTAGGAAACCATGTATGTCAGTGTCTCCACAAATTGTCCAATCTTCACTTCCCAGCAGTAATTGAATGCCAACAATATGCCACGCACTGTGATGTGAATACAGGGATGAGCACAGCATTTGCCATGCCTTGGGATTTCTCATAGTCTTGTGGGGTAATAAGGAAGAAAAATTAATATGAGAATAAATTCATATTCAGAGCACATTTTTATTAGGCTCATTTAGATTTTTGAATTTTAGAACTATTCAGCCCCTATTTTTGTAAACATAGATTCTGAATGGTATAGGATCTTGGTGGTCACTTACTTTACTTCCTATGTGATGTCCAGACACCCTCAATATCACCAAGAAGTAATCATACAATCATTGCTTGAAGATTCTCAGTTTCGCTTAAGTCCATTCAATTTTTTAACAGTTCTTTTTCTTAGAAATGTCTTTTTAATAATAATAAAATATACTGCTTATCATTTCATTTGCTGACTACTTACTCTGCTCTCTGGAGCCAGACAGAATACGTCTAACTTCTCTGACAATATAGAAGTCTTATAATTAATTATGGAGCTATGTTTGACACTAACATATTTCTCAAGAATTAGGTGCTTAACTAGATGGCCCCCAAATGCAGACATTTATTATGATGATATGCCTAGTAATGCCTCATAATGTTTAAGAAATTGGATATGGTTTATTATTGTTTTTTACATATTACTACATCATATAAAATGCATTATGATGGATGTTTGGAATTAATATCATTAATATATTCACTTGTGGTGGAAGAACTTTATTTGTAGCCAGAGATTCACAATGATATTTATAATATTTATGCTTTTGAAAGCCCACATAGATTTTGCTCAACAAATTGGAAGATGTAGTAAATATAGCTCAAATATAGTAAACATTAAAAAAATACACTAACCTGTTGCGCTAATAAACGTTACAGGAAAAAGTCAGGGAGTTGTTAAGTCAACAATATCCATGGTGGTAATAAACCTGGTGTAACCTCATCAGGGCAGGAAGTATGGATGCTTAGTTTTGCAAGTCTCAGAAACACAAACGTGTTAGCAATTCCAAATAGAGTAAGTGATCGGAAATGCACTTTCATTAACCCGATTGTCAATACGTGAGAGAACGTGTACTTCGGAGACCCTAGCCCAGGAGAATTTGTTTCTAGGAGCAATGAAATAGGCTAAGTCTCCCCCCTATGTATTGTTTCTCTGAGATGCATTTTTTATTTTAAAGAATCCTGCTCCCCGCCCTTTTTTTTACTTCCTTCACAATCTTTAAAGTATTTTTTAAAAGGTTAGAATTTACCACATAAATCCTCTGAGTCAGTGTAACAGACATACAGCTTCTAGTTGAATGGAAGAAAAGGGAAGGGAGGAATCATATTTAGATTTTTGTAATGTGAGATAGCCTCAGTACTTAGGAATCAGGGTACCACCTTTCTACCTCAGGGCAATCAGACGGGCAAAGAAATAACCAGACGCTGTGAAAAAACACTGAGACTGTAACAGCCCCTGAAACTGTGAAGGAACTGAGAAACCAAAAAATAACTCGGACAAATCCATTTTGTTGAGTAGGTAAGTTGATAGGACTTGCATACAGGCCACTCCTGGATGGCAGCAGGACAGCTCTAGAGTTCAGCACTACCTCCTGTGTCCAAACTGCTTTTAAGCTAATTTTCTGGCTCTTTGCCTACTGTGTTTGAGTGATAAAGTTATTCTCCTTGATAGGTTCTCAGATACTCTCTGGGATGTGTGGGTTCTCATAGACACCTGCTCCTCAGCGGGGCACCATGGCCCTGCCTCACCACTCAGTCTTCGGGGTTTACGTAGTGAACATATACCCTTAGGCAGCGTGGCTGGGGATCTGTCACACTACAGCAGAACACAGCTGAATTTAAAAGAATCACTTATTCATTGTCTTATCAGCTATTTGCTATAAACTAAGGTTAACCTTAATGAATTCTCTTTGTTGTTTATTAAACTATTCCTCTGTAATGTGTTATGTCCACCAGATAAGACACTTATCTGGACAGTGCTAGATATACATCAATACATTATTATTGCCCAATTATTCGTTTTTGTGTTCTTTATGCAGACCACTTCCCTACTTTAACTCATCATTATACTGAGTAGGTAACAGCACAGATTCTTTCTCCCATGGTTAAATTGTAGCTTTGAGAATATATTCTGGCCACCATAATTTGATTGAGGCACTCCATGTTTTTATTACACTCAAGAGATGACTTGATCATTTTGCAAAAGGCTTGTTAGTCTCATTAATATCCCTTTCACATACTATCTTATAGATGGCTGAGCCTATCCATTTTATATTGATTTTATTAGGTTATATTTCAAAGAGTGAGCTTTCTCACCTCTCCCTGTGAGTAAATTAAATATATGATTACACAGTCTTTCTGGGGATTCTAGCAAAAGTCAACCCAAGTCCACCAAAAACCTGACTGGGAAATTTGTGACAGACTATAATTTAAACTTTGACTAATCAGGCTTATTGTTCATTCTTTCATTATATTTTTTTTTCTTGAAATCTCATCAAAGATTAGTCATTTATCTAAGGAGTCACATAACAAAGGGAATCAAAATAACCAACATTTCTAAAGTTGCCTGTTTAGGATTATCAAGCACTTTAATATATATTATTTCCTCTGATCCTCACAGCACTGGTAGATTATGATGTTTAGTGTCTTCTAAACTTTAGACTAGAAAAGTGGTCCCTGAAATGTTCCCACACCAGCAGCATCAGTATTATCTGAGAGTTTGATAAAAATGCAAAACCTTGGTGCTCTCCAGGAATACTGAATCAGAAACTCTGTTGTTTCGTTTTGTTTGTATATATCACAATACTTTTTCTCATTATAAGGTATTCAAACCTTTTGGATATAAGGATGGTGTGGGCTTCCCTACCAAAGTGCCTTCCTCTCCAAAGAAGGCATCAATTGTATTTGCTGCTCAGCCTTCTTCACCATCTCTTTCCCTCTGCTTCCTTCTGTGCAATGCTTCCATGCTCATTTGCTTTAAGTGAGCTACAGTCCACAACATCCCCACACACTGCCTCTAGAGTGAGCATTTTTAGCCAAGATAATTAGCCCATCATGTTTCCATAGCACAGTAATTGGACGTGGACGGGGCATATGACCAAATGAAACTAGAAACATTAAGAATTTTCCTAGATCACGCTCCTAAGTATATATAAATTTTCTCACAGGTCCACAAGGGGCCAAGTGTCATGATGTTTACTGTAGTAATGTCTGTTTTATTCACTGATGTGTCCCGTGTACATTAAACAGTTCCTGCACAGTGTAGTGCCCGTGATATTTGTAAAAAATAAGTTGTTTGTGGAAAGTGGAATTGGAGGCAGTCTGATCGTCAATGACAGAAATAGGAGAAATAGGATGGATGCATATTGTGGAGTGTTATACAGCAAATAGAAGCAATGGATTAGATGTTCAATAGTAACATAATTGGAACATAAAAACAGTGCTTAGCAAAACAGTAGGATATATAATGAATTGTTTATGTAAATTAAAACAATTACACAAATAGTACATATTTTGTGAAAATACAATAAAATAAGGTATGCAAATGGTATTGGTATATATGATAGAAAATACATAGATAAATACATATGTGAATACTTAAAGCAAGGGGCCTTGAAGGGCCTGTGCTGATGTGTCATGAACTGAAAGATATGCTCGACTCAACCTCAAGGATCTGAGGTTAAAAAAGTTGCTGGGAATTCTGAGAAAGTGGTTCCTCTCCTTCTGCATGAAATCCACTTGGGATATAGCACTAGGAACAATAGGAAAAGAGAGAAACTGGAACCTGATTACATCATGAAAAGAGCCCCCCACATCAAGCCTTGCCAGAACTGTGTTAAAAGCTGGGTATGTTCAGTTACTCTTCCACACCCTTCTAGCTCCATTTGTTCTTGCTGTTACTGTAAAAGATGATTTGAATATAGTTTTTTAAAAAAACTTATAACCAAGAAAATTCTGACCATGTCTTTTTTTGTTTTCCTCAATTGACTTGTGAAAATACTATTCTAATTTGCTGCCTCAATTCCATGACAAAAACTCATGCACACGGTGAGGCAATCTGATGTGGATGCCTTCACCTGTCTACTGAAACTGCTTTTATTGTTACCAGTAATCCCCTAATCAGGACATATGTTTGCTGCCTTCTTAAAGTGCTCTCCTGCTATCATTTAACTGATTGTTCATCCCCAGGCTTTTCCACTGGATCTTTCTCAAACATAATGATTTTCAGTCCATGGTTGCTGAAGATAAATACCTAACCAACTATGTATAACAGGCCCTGTAAATCAGGGTGGATGGACCAACCAGTGAAAACAGCCACTGGCCTGTAAACAAAGGAAATGGTCAGTTTGTGTAGTGCTGGCTGAACTTCAGCCTGGGTGGAAACTATTTTTATTAATACTATTATTGTTATTAACCTCCAAGGTACTCTGTTAATTCTCTGTGTTTTACATTTTCTTCCAGAGCTAAATTATCCAATGAACTAAATAGCTTTACTATGACTTCAAAACTAAAGACTTCAAAATCTGTATTTCTTTTTTTTCACTTTCAAACATTATTTTTAACAGACATGTAATAATTAGACATAATTATGGAGTATAATGTGATGCTCCAACACATGTATACATTGTGTAATGATGAAATCAGAGTAATTAGCATATCCATCATCCTAAACTTTTATCATGTCTTTGTGGAGAGGACATTCAAAATCATCTCTTCCAGCTCCTTTGAGATACACAATACTTCATTGTTGACGACAGTCACCCTACAATGCAACAGGACACCAGAATTTATTCTTCTTTTCTAATTGTAGTTTTGTGCCCATTGACCCACCTGTCCCCTTCCTCCTTTCCTCCTCTCTTTCTCAGTCTCTTGTGTCTTCTGTTCAATTCACTCCTTCCAGGAGATTAACTATTTTAGATTCTACGTATAAGTAACAACACACACTATTTGTCTGTGTCTGGCTGATTTCATTTAACATAATGTCCTTGAGTTTGTCAAATGGCAAGATTTCATTGTTTTTTATGGCCAAATAGTATTCCATTGTGTAAATATACTGTATTTTCTTGATCCATTCATGTATTTTGAACATTTAGGATGCTTCCCCTATCTTGGCTATTGTGAATAGTGCTATAATAAATATGAAAGTGCAGATATCTCTTTGGCATACTAATTTTATTTCTTTTAAATATATGTCAAGTAGTGAGGTTGCTGGATCATATGGTAGTTCTGGCTTTAGTTTTTTCACGTACCCCCATACTGTTTTCCATAATGGTTGTATTAATTTACAATTTCACCAACGGTGTGTAAGAATTCCCTTCTCTTCACATTCTTGGCAATATTTGTTATCTTTTATATTTTGATAATAACCATTCTAATTGGCATGAGGTGAAATCTCATTGTGGTTTTGATTTTAATTTTCCTGATGATTAGTGATGTTGAGCATTTAAAAATGTATCTATTGGTCATTTGTATTTCTTTTGCAAAATGTCTATTGTGATCTTTTGCTAATCTATTAATCCAATTATTATTATTATAATTTGCTGTTGAGTTGTTTGAGTTTCTTACATATACTGGATGTTAACCCTTTGTCAGATGTATAGTTTGTAAATATTTTATCCCATTCTGTAGGTTGCTTCTTTACTCTGTTGATTGCTTCCTTTGCTGTGCATAGGTTTTTAGTTCACTATAATCCTATTTGTATATTTTTGCTTTTTTGTCTTTGCTTTTGAGGTCTCACTCAAAATCCTTGCGTAGACCAATGTTGTGAAACATTTTCCCTATGTTTTCTTTTAGAAGTTTCACAGTTTTGGATCTTACACTTGAGTCTTAAATCCACTTTGAGTTCATTTTTGTACATGGTAAAAGATAGGGGTCCAGTTTCGTTCCTCTTCATGTTGACATGCAGTTTTCCAGCTCCATTTATTAAAGAGACTGTCCTTTCCTCAATGTGAATTTTTAGCATCTTTGTTGAAAATCAATTGGCTATAGATGCATGAATTTATTTTTGGAGTCTCTATTCTGTTCCATTGGGTTTTGTGTCTGTTTTTATGCTAACACCATGCTGTTTTAGTTACTGTAGCTTTGTAGCATATTTTGAAATCAAGTAATGTGAGGACTCCAGCTATTTTTTCCTTCAATATTGCTGGCTATTTGAGATCTTTTGTTGTTCCATGCAAATTCAAATTGTTCCTGTTTGCAGACAACATGATCTTATATATGGAAAACTCTAAAGACTCCACCAAATACTGTTAGAACTAATGAAGAAATTCAATATAGTTGCAGGATATAAAATCAACATACAAAATTCAATAGTGTTTCTATACACTAATAGTAAACTATCTGAAAAAAATCAAGAAAATGATTCCATTTACAACAGCTAACAAAAAACAAATAAGATATCAAGGAATAAATTTAACTGGAAGAGTGAAAGATCTCTACACTGCAAACCAAAAATTATTGATGAAAAAAGAGGATACAAATAAGTGGAAAGATA
This sequence comes from Ateles fusciceps, assembly GCA_036589455.1. Taxonomy (NCBI): domain Eukaryota; kingdom Metazoa; phylum Chordata; class Mammalia; order Primates; family Atelidae; genus Ateles; species Ateles fusciceps. The sequence continues at coordinate 2,924,422 of JAZHEH010001040.1, read as the reverse complement.
TCTTGCATTCCTGGATTGGAAGAATGAATATTGTTAAAATGTCATACTATCCAAAGCTATCTACAGGTTCAATGCAATTCGTATTCAAATACCAATAATATTCTTCACAAAAATGGGAAAAGACAATCCTAAAATTTGTGCAGAACCATGAAATCTTTATTTCTATTCCTGACTTCTGAACTCCAAATCTAATTGTCCTGCTAACATAGAGAAATATATTGATTAAACATTTTTAAATATTAAAATGTACTAAGACGGAACACTTTAACTCAGCATCGACTGAAATTCTCTTTCATACTGCATATCTTCTCTAGTAATGGCATTATCAGTGACCAAGTGTCAAAAAACTAGAAATGATAGTCATTTTGTTCTTCTCATTTCTTCAATCTTTTACCCTCCCTCCACCGAAGCTAGTTTATCAGCAGCCAGGTACTATAGATTTTATCCTATGTTTTTTTTTTTTTAATGTGTGTGTCCTTTTGTGAACAGCTCACTACTATCATATTAATTTAAACCTCACAATTTTAAGTCCATATTATTGCATGAGTCATATGACAATCTGCCTACCTCTAATCTCCTGATTTTCTAATTCATCTGGTTTTTTTTTTTTTTTCGTTTTGAGGTGGAGTTTCGTTCTTGACCAGGCTGGAGTGCCATGGCGCAATCTTGATTCACTGCAACCTCCACCTCCTGGGTTCAAGCAATTCTTGTGCCTTAGCCTCCCGAGTAGCTGGGATTACAGGCATGTGCCACCATGCCTGGTTATTTTTTGTGTTGTTAGTAGAGACGGTGTTTCACCATGTTGGCCAGGCTGATCTTGAACTCCTGACCTCAGGTGATTTGCCCGCCTCGGCCTCCCACAGTGTTGGGATTACAGGCGTGAGTCACCGTGCCCAGCCACTAATTCATCTTATGCATTGCTGTTGGAATTTTTTCCCTTAAATCACGGGTTGGATCATATCACATGTCACTTGTGGTCTCAAGTAATATTCAGTGGTTTCCTGCTGTCTACAGAAGTCTCTATGCCCGTATGTAGTATTCCAAACGAGTCCTGAAATGGCAAAATGAGAAACTCATCTTCTACTGCATCCTTTCAAGGAACTCTAAAATTCAGTCGTTTATGTTTATTGTCATTCTGGAGGATGTCATTCTGGAGGATAGAAGGAAATCCTGGGCTTCTATGACTTTTTAAATACCATTTGTTGAGCTTGACTTGTACTTCTCTTTATTTATGGAAGCCTTTTCTTTAAGTTCCAATTCAAGGTTACTGTTTCCATAAAGGCTTCTTGAGACATCTAGCTGTAATGAATAACTTCTTCAATTATAATTCCATAGTATGTTCCTTTTGCTCCAACTAGCACTTGCCAAAATTAACCTTGTAACATGACTTTTCCACTCACAATTATCCTCGTGCCTACTCCATAAGAACCAGGATCTAAGAAGTCTTTTGATAAAGAATCTGTTTTATACAACTTTGGGACTCAATTTCAAAACAGTGGCAAATATGCAACCAATAAATGTTTTATTAAATTTAACATTTATAAATGTTTATAAAAACTTTCCAAATCATGGAATAATGAAAAATATAATAAAGCTATAAACCTACATCCTCTAAAAAACCCTAAATATACATATACACAGAATTCTGCATATAATTTAATGGGATTTGTGGTGGACACTTGGACTCGCTTACTAACATTTGTTCCAAATCCGTTCTGGTGTACAAAGGCTAGAAAGCTTAAAATTGTTTTTGCAGACTCGTTTGAAGCATTTCAATTCCAGTTTTGTAACTGCATCATTCAAAATATATTACCCATCATCTCTTCTTATTGCAGCCACTCTCAGACCCTGGAGTCACTCCTGACATTGATGGTTTCAGTTCCTGGCTTTCTTGTCATTCCTTCTAACACGGCATATTTTGTAACTCAAATTATTTCAATATCTATGTAGATAATCTTTTCAACACGTTTGGGTTCACAGTTCCAGAGAACTTCCAATTTCTTATCTGTTTAGCACACTGCTTCTGTTATCCCACTGCAGGAATCTTCTATGACTAAGACAAAATCCAACGATACTATCGATTTCCTGCGATTATTGCACAGTTCGTCTAAGAACACTTTTGCTTATGACTTCCACTGTCTGGCTTCTCTATTCCTCTTTCATATTCACTTGGAAAACTACTAATGCCAGTTATATCCAATGCTCTGTAAACTTTGCCAGCAGGTGAGTAGTAAAAATGATTGTAGAAAATCAAACGACCATGCTGACTACTGTTGCTTAAATTCATGACCTCAACTGCACTTTGTGCTGCCTTGAAATTCTGCATTGCATCATTTTATTTACTCTAACTTAGATGGGATATAACATGCTTTCTTTTCTCAAACCTCAAAAATGACATTCTTCCATCCCCCCCACATCCTCACTCTTAGTTCACTGAGAAAATATAAGCAATCAAGAAAGGTTTTCCTATCACCATATACTTGTCTCCCGCTAGACTAGAGGAATTTGACTTGCTTTCTGTGAACTTTTGACTTCCCAAACATATTCTCTTACTTTTGTTTCTCTTTCTCTCTGGCATCACCAAATTTTCACTCTATACTGATCATTAAATCAGAATATAAATATTCTATATCATTTATTTTAAAACTCATTTGACCCACACCTCCTTCAGCTATAGCCCTTTGAAAGAGTTGACTATCTTATCTAGTATTTCTTTTACTTCATTTTCTCTTTCATCTACTCTAATCAACCTTCCATCCAATTGTCAACATCACCGATAATTTCAACACAGCTATATCTAATGGTCAATGTACTGTTCTTGTTTTATTTAACTTGTCAACAGTATATCACTTTCTCTTGAAACTTGTTCTTTACTTAGCATTTGGAATATTACTCTTGGTGTTTTTCTTAGTTTCACTTGCTAGGTTCTCCTCCATTCCCATAATGCTAAGCCGTGGAGTATCTAGCGGCTCAGTTCCTGGGTCTCTTCCTCTTTCTGTTCTCACTCACTCCTAGGTGATATCATCTAGTTCATGGCTTTAAATATTTTGTGAATGTTGATAAATCCCAAATTTATATCTCCAGACTTGTCATCTCCCATGAACTCCAGATATACATCCAACCACCAACTTAACGTTTCTACTGGATGTCTGTTATGTTTCTTAAGTTTAACATGTTAAAAATGGAACTCTCAATATTTGTCTTACTCTAAACATGTTCTACTTTCCATCTTCATCATCTCAGTTAGTGACAATTTTATCTTTTTAGTTTGTCAGGCTGAAAGTGTTGATGTCATTCTTGACTTATAATTTTCTCTTACATTTGACAACAAATCCTATAGACTCCACCTTCAAAATACATTCAGAAACTGCAACTTACTACTTTCATTGTCACTATCCTGGTCCAATGAATCATAACTTCTTGACTAGATTACTGTAGCCTCTTTACTGCTTTCTCTGTTTCGTTGCTGACCCAACTAGTTTATTCTCCAAAGAGCGAAATTACTAAAAATGTCAGTCAAGTCATGTCACTCTTTCACTTGGAGCCTCTCAATGTCTTTGTATTTCATGCAGAAAGGTAGCTGAAGTTCTTAGAATGATTTAAAAAGCACCACCCAATCCAGACTACTCAGGGCCACTCTAACCTCATGATCTTCTGCTCACTCATTTTCTGATGTTGTCCCCTCCTCAACTGGACTTATTTGCTGTTTCTTGAAACATACCAGGCACATACCTGCCTTAGAGCCTTGAAAGGCATTCTTTTTCCTTCCTAGAATAGCATTCTTCCAGGTATCTTTATGGCTTGCTTCCTTACTTCTTTCAGGTTTTGTCTCAAATGTTACCATAATTACCATATGTCATTGCGGTTTTCTTTGATAGAGGTATATAGAATAATAATTCCACCTTTTCTAATACTACTTTTCCCCCTTATCCTAATTTTCTTAAAATCATTTGTTACCACATGGCCTACTATATAAAGAATTTTATATTGTAAAATTTGTTTATTGCCTGCCTCTACAAAGAACGAATTTGTTTATTTTATTCACTGCTGTATCTCCAACACCTTGAATAGTAATAAAGTACATGGTAGGTATTGTAAGATGGAACAAATGAATGAATGAATCAGATACAGTCTCCAAACACATTATGACCTGAGTCATGTTGAGATAGAGTGGTAAAGCTTTCTTATGTTTTCTGTCCTAGATCATGACACAAGTACAGTGGTTTTACACTCGGGAGCAGCCGCAGCATTCAGAGTCTTCAGCCTTCCATATTAGTGCTCTTACGTGATCGAGGCAGAGGGATGCTGGAAAGTGAGAACTGTCTCTCAGAACTTAGTGTAGAGCTTGCTCCTTCACAGTTTTTATTTATTTTTTATTTTTTGTGGGTACATGAGATATTTTGATACAGGCAAGAAATGTGTAGAAATCACAGGAGGAAAAATGGGGTAACCATCACCTCAAGTGTTTATCCTTTGTGTTGCAAACAATCCAATCAATATTTTTGTTATTTTTAAATGTACAAGTAAATTATTATTGACTATCCTCACCCTGTTGTGCTATCAAATACTAGTTCTTATTCATTCTTTCTAACAAGTTTTTGTATACATTAACCATCCCTACTCCCTCCCACCTCCCACCTCCCACCAAGCCTCACTACCCTTGCCAGCCTCTGGTAACCACCTCTACTCTCTATCTCCATGAATCCAATTGTTTCAATTTTTAGGTCCCACAATCAGTGAGAACATGTGATGTTTGCCTTTCTGTGCCTGGTTTTTGCACTTAACATAATGACTTCCAGTTCTATGCATGTCATTGTAAATGACTAGATCACATTATTTTTTATGGCTGAATAGTATTCCACTGTCTATATATGCCACATTTTCTTTTTTTTTTTTTAATTACACTTTACATTTTAAGGTACATGGGCAGAACATGCAGGTTGTTGCATACATGTCATGTGCCATGATAGTTTGCTGCATGCATCACCCTGTCGTCTACATTAGGTATTTCTCCTAATGTTATCCCTCCCTTAGCCTCCCACCCACCGGACAGGCCCCGGTGTGTGATGTTCCCCTCCCTGCGTCCATGTGTTCTCATTATTCGACTCCCGCTTATGAGTGAGAACATGTGGTGTTTGGTTTTCTGTTCTTGTGTTAGTTTGCTGAGAATGATGGTTTCCAGCTTCATCCATGTCCCTGCAAAAGACATGAACTTACCCTTTCTTATGGCTGCATAGTATTTCATCACGTATATGTGCCACATTTTTTTAATCCAGTCTGTCATTGATGGTATGCCACGTTTTCTTTATCCATTCATCTATTGATTGACACTTAGGTTGTTCCAAGTCACTATTGTGACTTAGTGCTGCAATATACATGGGAGTGTAGATTCTCTTAGATATATGCATTTCTTTTCTTTTGGTGATATACCTAGCAATGAGATTGCTGGATTGTATAGTAGCTCTAGTTTTAGCATTTTGAGAAACGTCCAAACTCTTCTCCGTAGTGATTGTACTAACTTACATTCCCAGTAATAGAGTACAATGGTTCCTTTCGCTCCACAACTTCTCCAGCATTTGTTTTTGCCAGACTTTTGGATAAAAGTCATTTTAACTGGGGTGAGATAATATCTTATTGTAGTTTTGATTTGAATTTCTCTGACGATCAGTTATGTTGAGCACCTTTTCATATATCTGTTTGCCATATATATGTCTTCTTTTGAGAAATGTTTATTCAGATCTTTTGCCCATTTTAAAATTGGATTATTAGATTTTTTCCTAGAGAGTTGTTTGAACTCCTTATATATTCTGGTTATTAATTCCTTATCAGATGTGTTGTTTGCAAATATTTTCTTCCATTCTGAGGGTTGTCTCTTCGTGTTGTTGCTTGTCTCCTTTGCTGTGCAGAAGCTTTTTAACTTGTTGTAACCCCATTTGTTCATTTTCGCTTTAATTTCCTGTGCTTGCATATTACTCAAGAAATCTTTGCCAGTCCAATGTCCTAGAGAGTTTCCTCCATGTTTTCCTTCAGTAGTTTCATAATTTGAGGGCCTAGATTTAAGTTTTTAATTCATTTTGATTTGTTTTTTGTATATGTCTAGAAATAAGGGTAAATTTTCATTCTTTTGCATATAGAAATCCAGTTTTCCCAGAACCATTTATTGAAGAGACTGTACATATTACACAAAGCAGTCTACAGATTCAATGCAATCCCTATCAAAATACCAATTTACTGGCCTATAGTTGCTCATAGTAGCCACTAATTATCCTTTAGATTTCTGTGGTATCAGTGGTATGTCATCTTTTTATCTCTGATATTATTTATCTGGGTCTTCTCTCTTTTTTTCTTAGTTCATTTGTCTGAAGGTTAGTCAATTTTGTTTATCTTTCCAAAAAACCAGCTTTTTTGTTGATCTTTTGTATTATTGTCTTCACTGTCATTTATTTCTGCTCTGATCTTTATTATTTCTTCTCTTCGACTAATTTTTGGTTTGATTTGTTCTTACTATTCTAGTTCTTAAGATGCATTGTTAGGCCAATTTTGAAGTATTTTTCTTTTTTGTTGTAAGCACGTATAGCTATAAACTTCCCTGTTAGTACTGCCTTCATTGTATTCCGTAGGTTCTGCTATGTTGTGTTTCTACTGTCATTTGCTTCATGAAATTTTTCAGTTTCATTCTTAATGTCTTCATTGACCCACTGGTCATTCAGGAGCATATTGCTTAATTTCCATATGTTTGCATAGTTTCTGAAATTATTCTTATTATTGATTTCTAGTTTTTTTCCATTGTGTTCAGATAAGATACTTAATATTATTTCAGTTTTTTTTTTAGTGTTTAAGACTTATTTTTTAATTTTTTTTTTTTAGGTTTTGGGGTACATGTGAAGAACATGCAAAATTGTTCTATAGGTACACATATGGCAGTGTGATTTACTGCCTTCCTCCCCATTACCTGTATCTGGCATTTCTCCCCATGCTATCTCTCCCCAACTCCCCATCCTCCGCTGTTTAAGACTTATTTTATGACTTAATATATGGTTTGGCCTTAAAAGTGATCCATTTGCTGAGAAGAAGAATATGTATTCTGTAGTCACTGGTAGAAATGTTCTGTAAATATCTATTAGATACATTTCATGTATACTGCAGATTAAGTCCAATGTGTCTTTGTTAATCTTCTGTCTGGATGATTTGTCCAATGCTGAAAGTGGAATGTTGAAGTCTCCAGCTATTATTGTATTGGGTTTTATCTCTCTCTGTAACTCTAATAATATTCCCCCTTTATAAAGAACCCCCTTTAGCATTTCTTGTAGAAGAGTCCTGATGTTGGTGAAATTCCTTAGCCTTTGTTTATCTGAGAACATCTTTATTTCTCCATCATGTTTGACGGATATTTTTTACTGAATATACAATTCTAGGGTAAAAGTTTTGTTCTTCAGCACTTTAAATATCTCATGCCACTCTGGCCTGTGAGGTTTCCACTGAAAAGTCTGCTGCCAGGTGTGTTGGAACTTCATTGGTTTTTACTTGATTCTTTTCTCTCACTACTTTTGAATATTTTCTTTTTTTCTTGTTCCTTGGGTTTTGATTATTAAATGCCTTGAGGTATCTTTTTTGGGTTAAATCTGCTTGGTGTTCTATAATCTTCTCGTGCTTGAATACTGATATCTTTCCATTGATTTTGGAAGGTCTCTGTTATTATCGCTTTGAATAAACTTTCTACTCTTGTCTCTTTCTATGCCTCTTCTTTAAGGCCAAGAACTCATAGATTTGCCCATTTGAGACCAAATCTAGATACAGTGGGCATGCTTCATTATTTTTATTCTTTTTTCTTTTCGTTTTCTGTTTTTTTTTTTTTGAGATGGAATCTGTCTCTGATACCAGGCTGGAGTGCAGTGGCGCAGTCTTGCCTCACTGCAACCTTCATCTCCAGGTTCAAGTAATTCTGCCTCAGCCTCCCGAGTAGCTGGGACTACAAGCATGCACCACCATGCCTGGCTAATTTTTTGTATTTTTAGTAGAGACAGGGTTTCACCATGTTGGCCAGAATGGTCTCGATCTCTTGACCTCGTGATCCACCCACCTTGGCCTCCCAAAGTGCTGGGATTACCAGTGTGAGCCACTGTGCCTGGCTATTCTTTTTTCTTTTGTCTCCTTTGACTGTGTATGTATTTCAAATACCCTCTCCTCAAGCTCACTAATTCTTCTGCTTGATCAATTTTGCTATTTAGAAACTCTGAGAGATTCTTCAGTATGTCCGTTGCATTTTTCAACTCTAGAATTTCTGCTTGATTCTTTTTAATTATTTTAATCTCTTTGTTAAGTTTATCTAACAAAATTCTAAATTCCTTCCCTGTGTTATCTTGGATTTTTTTGAGTCTCCTCAAAACAGCTAATTTTGAGTTCTCTGTCTGAAAGATTATACATCTCTGTTTCTCCAGAATTGGTCCCTGGTGTCTTATTTATTCCATGTGGTGAGGTCATGATTTTTTTGAATGGTCTTGATGCTTATAGATATTTGTCAGTGTCTGGGAATTAGTGTAGTCTTTTCGTTCTGGGCTTATCTGTACTTGTCCTTCTTGGGAAGGCTTTCCAGCTATTCAAAGGGACGTGGTTGTTGTGATCTAAGTTATATCTGCATTGGGAAGCACCCCAAGCCCAGTATTTCTGTGGTTCTTGCAGACTCGTAAACATAGCATCTTGGTGGTCTTGGATGACACCCATAACATTTCTCTGGATTACCAAACAGAGACTCTTGTTTTTTACCCATAATTTCTCCCAAGCAAATGAAGTCTCTCTTTCTGTACTGAGCTGCCTGTAGCTGGGGGTGGAGTGACACTAATACCCTGTGTCCACCACCACTGGGACTGGGTCAGACCTGAAGCCAGCACAGCACTGGGTGCTGCCCATGGTCTGGTGTAACAACTATCTGGCTACCACCTATGTTTGCTCAAGGCCCTAGGGTTCTTCAGTCAGCAGGTGGTAGAGATAACCAGGCTTGTTTGCTTCCCTTTAGGGTGGTGAGCTCCCTCAGGCCCCAGGCAGGTCCAGAGGTGATATCCAGGAGCTAGGGACTAGAGTGAAATAAAACCTTAGAATTCAACCTGGTGTTCTATTGTACTGCAGCTGAGCTGGCTCTCAACCACAAGATGCAGTCCTTTCCACAGGCAGAGGAGCCTCTCTCCAGGGCTACCACCATCACAGACCCATTGGGGTTACTTCCAGGCTACTGCTGATGTTCCTTTAAGGCCTAAGGGCTCTTCAATCAGCTGGTGGTGAATGCTGCCAGGCCTGGAACTCACTGTTAATGGCAGTGGGCTCTCCTCTGCCCAGGGTATGTCCAGAAATGCTGTCCAAGAGCCAAGATCTAATAAATAAAAATGACTTATAATTAGTATTTCTTAGAAACATTGAATATTGTACTCTGTCGCCCAGAGCATGTCCAGAAATGCTGTCCTAGAGCCAAGGCCTGAAATCAGAGGACCCCAAGAACCTAATTGGTGCTTTACCCCACTGAGGCCAAGCTAGTACCTGAAGCCAGCACACCTGAGTCTCACCCAAGGCCTACAGCATCCTACTTGCTTATTACTTCTGGTTCTTCAGGGTTCAAGGGCTCTTTAGTTAGCAGGTGGTGAATCCTGCCAGGACTGGGTTTTTTCCTTTAAAGCATCAGGTTCCCTTCTGGCCCAGGGTATGTCTAGATATATCATCTGGGAGCTATGGCCTGGATTGAGGGCCTTACAACTGTGCCCAGAGCTGTATCCTACTGTGGCTGAAATGGTATCAAAGACACAAGACAAAGTCCTTTTTATTCTTCTCTTTCTTCTTCTCAAGCCAAAAGAATGAGTCACTTTTGTTGCTGCAAGTTGTGCTGCCTGGGGTTGAGGAAGGGGGAGGTGCAAGCACTTTCTTAGCTGCCCTGGCTGGTGTTTCATGTCCACTGGCTCTGTGTTCAGCACAGCACTCGGACTTGGCTAGGAATTGCAGTCATTGCGGTCTAGATTGCTTTTCAGATTTATTGAGGACCACAGAGCACTTCAGCCTGTGATGGCAAGGCTTGCCAAAACTTGAGTTCTGACCACTGGGATGGGGATTATCCTCTAGCTAGGGCTGGTCTAGATGCTTCCTCCAGGGGTGGATGACAGCTGATTTTAGCCTGGTTTTGCTTTCTGCTGTGACAGGGCAGCACTTGGTTCAACACAGAGTCCCATAGCTGCTGTGCTGTCCCTTCCCCAGCGACACAGATTTTCTCTCTATACCATGCAGTCACTGCCAGGGCATAGGGGAAGGGTACCATCCGTAATTCAAGACTGTCTTTTCTACCCTCCTCAGTGCATCTTTCAGTAATATGAAGTTAAAATGAAGTACTGTGACTGCTCACTTGATCTTTGGTTCTTACGAAGATGTTTTTTTTTGTGGAGATAGTTGTTAAATTGGTGTTCCTATGGGAGGGATAATAGATAGGTCAAGTCTTCTATTTGGCCATCTTGCTGTGCCCTTTCCTACAATTTTTTATTCATCTAATTTCCTCTGTTAGCTCTCATCTACTTGAACTAACTAGAATGAATTTTTGTTAGTCGATTTCTGGTGCTCTCACAAAAAAAACCCCTAGAGACTGGGTAACTTATATACAACAGAAATTTACTTCTTACATTGATGGAGGCTGGGAAATCCAAGATCAATGTGCTAGCTAATTCACTATGCGGTGAGAGCTCACATTTTGGTTCATAGAAGGTGTCTTCTCATTGCATCCTCACATGGTGGAAGTGACAAACGAGGTTTTTAAAATCTCTTTGTAAGGTCACTAACCCCATTAATGAGGACACTGCCTGCCCACCTGACCAAATTACCTCTGAAAAGCCCTACCTCCTAATAACGTCACTTTGGGGGCAGGATTTCAACATATACATTTTAGGGGACACAAACATTTCAGACTAGCAGAATTCTGTTGTCTACATGCAGGTGAAATTTGAGTTACACAGTGATTGCTTCATCAAGTAGTTGTCGGTAATCAATGTTCAAAGAAATCTTAATATTTGGTTGACTATGTGGACAGGGTCTAATTATCATTAAAAGATGGGATTTGTTTCCATGACAACCAGTGGTAAAACATTTAAATTATGTCCTGTGATAATCCTAGAATGGAGTTATGTAAAAGACAAAGCTATCTTGATTGAATGACTACTGTGATAGTCCATTAATGGTCGTTCAAGCATAAAAATGACTGTGTGGGTGGAATGGCTACCTCAAACTGTATGGCAGAGCTTTGAATACATCAAAATATCACCAAGGAACAAAGACATGTCTATGATTGCCTTAAGATGATATCTCATCTCTTATATCAGAGTTGAAGAAGTACAAATTCAGAAGCTTTCTGATTTCTTGGTTTCATATAAAGGAGCCCAAGATGGCCTCTGCCTATTGCCCATATGTTGTTTACTTCTTTATAACAGGCTGAGTCTGTTAACTCAAAAGTTTGACACCTAAACTCTAACTTATATATATCCAATTGTTTTAAACATACCCCTAAATATGGAGATTTTTAACCATTTAGATCCTCTTGGCTTTCCATATTCCATGAAAATGTACAAACACTTACTAGTCAGAGATAAGATAAATCCTGTAGATATAAAAGATGCCAGTGCTAACCTTTGGAAGTATTGGACTCCCCAGAGATTCACTGTAGGACTGCTGAACAACATTACCTAAAATGTAAGCCTCCTCTCTGATCTCTATTTTTCTCCGAGGAGTTCTCTTGCCCTTGTTTCACTGTGAACAGTGGTCCCTGTGCTGTATCTCCTGGATGTTCTCATGCTCTGAGGTCTTTCCTCCACCCCAAAACCTGGGAAGGTGTTGCCCAGATAATGCTTATCTTAAGCTCATCGTGCTACTGCCACCTCATTGTCATTTTTTTTTTGTAATCAGTCCCCACATTCCTCAAACTTACTGTACCAGGGTAGTTGATTTGCACTGCAGATTAGATTCATAGCTACATTAATTCTCTTGAGTAAAAATTAAATCATTTATTGAAAATGAGAGGAATCTGGAAAGTTAGTAACTTTGGTAAATTGGACAACTGTGGATTCCCTGAATCGCCCATCAGTCTGCTTCCTATGCCAGTAGAAGCAACCTCTCCTTTTCTAGCTTATATGTATAGTTCTTTCTGCATCTGGAAAATGCCTCACTTGAAATAATTATCTTGCAAGGAAACTCAAGTTCTTCTCATTTCAATATGTCTACTTCCATTTTTTTTTTTTTTTTTTTTTAAATACGAGGTTTCACCATATTGGTCAGGCTGGTCTCGAACTCCTGACCTCAGGCGATCCACCTGCCTCAGCCTCCCAAAGTGCTGGGATTACGGGCGTGAGCCACCGCGCCCGGCTCATTTTTTGCCTCAAGGCCTATAAATTGTGTCTAGGTTTCGATATAACCTAGGGAGTCATTTACAAAATAAAGCAGGTTCCACACCAAAAATAATTGCAACATTTTGCTAATATAGCAAGAAACAATCTGGATAATTTATGAAAATGTCCTCTGAGATTATAGACAAGGATGGGAAGGATATCATATTTGGATAGACTTTTTGCTTGTTGTTATTAATATGGGCTTATACAGCTAGAGCATACTTAACTCAAGATTCTTGATTTAGAGTTCTAGTTTGAGCAAATGAGAGTGCTGCTAAATGTTTTCTCAGTGGATTGATTAAAACTTGGGCTCCATATTGACCTGTGATGAATGAAACTGAGATGCCAGTGCACTCGTCTCTTCATTCTAGCACTCTTCATAATAGCAAAGACATGGAATTCACCTAGGTCTCTGTCAGCAGTGGATTGGATTAAAAAATGTGGTACATATATAACATGGAATACTACACAGCCACAAAAAGAACAAAATCATGTCTTTTGCAGCAACATGAATGCAGTGGGAGGTCATCATCCTAAAGAAATTAACGCAGGAAGAGAAAACCAAATACTGCATGTCTTTACTTATAAGTGGGAGCTAAACATTGGTCACTCATGGACATAAAGATGGCAACAATAGACACTGGAAGCTACTAGAGGAGGGAGGGAAGGAGTGATCACAGATTGGAAAGTTAACTACTGGGTACCATGATCAGTCCTTGGGTGGGATCGTTTGTACCCCAAATCTCAGCATCACACAATATATCCATGTAACAAGCCTGTACATATACTGCCTGAATCTAAAATAAAAGTCGATATTACTTAAAAAAGAAAAGAAAGAGAGATGTCAGAATTTCCTTAGTATAACGTAGAAACTTGGGAAATAAAATCTTGGGGAAATAGGATAGCTGAAGTAAATTTTCCTTGAGAGGTAATTGGCTCAGTTATCCTGTAGTTCTGTTTTCTGAGAGATCCTAGTTTATAGTCCCTTCCCCCACAGAACTGAGAAATAAATTAGTATAGATAAATACATTACTGAAAACCCTGTAGTGCCTATTCTCATAAGGCAAAGGAAAAAGATAAGAAACGGTGACACTGAAACAGACTGTCTGATTTCAGTGGGGTTATGGAATCCCTTGGTAACAGAGGCAAAGTAGCAGCACTTAATGAAAAGGGACAGATTATAATAGTTACTCAAACAGGCAGCAGAGCCAAAGTGGTCATATAAGTGCTTTGATCTGCAGTTGTTTTTGGCAATAACTAATTGATCCCTCCATTTCTAGAACTGAAGTGGATGAACAGTTCATTAATTCCCTACTTAATCTGTATTATCAGAAAGGATAAAAATTTATCTATGTTAGAAAGGCCAAAGTGGAAGACTTTGCAACTGGAGAAATTGTCAGAAATACAGGTCTATCATAATTTATGAACAGGGAAGAATTTCTTAGGCTATGTGGATAGGGATTCAGAGGGTAAGTTATAATATTGGTGACAAAAAAGATCTGGGGGAGAAGACTCATGAATAGATCTCTTGAAATAATCCCAGCATGGGAGATTATTTGCTTTTCATGTAAATGATCATCTAATGGTCGCTTCTGAGCAGACTCTTGTTCAGGTAGATCACATGATCCACACTGTGGATGTCTGTTTCTTTCTTCAACTCTTCCTGTTCATGACCATTGAACTCATAAACAAAATGGGAATAATGGTGGAGACTCAAGATTTCTCCTCACTGAAGTTTTTGCCTGACTTCTTATGTTGTAGTATGCCAAATATGGAATTAACAGGGAAGAATGGTGCAGCCTTGTGTAACATCATGTCATATGAGACAAATCAGCCACCTGGGAATGAGTGAACCCGTTTCATGATGTAAGGAATAGAAATTTTTTATGCTACAACTGACTTATGTTCCAAAAATAGATGAAGCTACTGAATAAATCTATTGAATACCATAAAATGTTCAATAAATATATAAGAATAATTCATATTATCCCCACAAATCTAATGAGAAAATATTATTGTATGAGTTTAAGCCATCTGTTTATTTTACGTCAAATAAAGGTCTAAGTACTAGAGCAAATGCAAGTTGAAAGTTTCTGAAAGCATTAAAAAGTACTTGCTGAGAACTTTCCTTTCATTATTCTTAACGAAGGTGACTATCTACAAAGCCAGAATAGTGTGGGTTGTGCTGCCATAAAACACAACTTCAAATCTGAGTGCCTTAAAAGAATAAAGGTTGATTTCTTACCCATGTTCCTTGACAATTGCACGTTGCCAGGTACTTATCATGGGTTCTCAGGTACTCTGGCTAATTGAACAGCCACATAATGAATATTGCCTTTTCTAGCAGAGGGAAAAGACTGCTCTGTAGAGTCTCACTATAGCTGAGAAGTGACACACTTCAGTTTTGCTCACACTTCATTTGCCAGACTAGTTACATGGCCCAAAACCATAAATAATCAAGAATTGCAATCCTGTAATGAACCTGGAGCAGGGAGGACTGATATTGTACTGCTGACTCCAAAATATCCAGGAATTATGTCAAGCTTTTGTCAAGGCATTAATATTCTGGGATGATATTTTATAGATTGCATTTAATTTTAAGAACTGCCAAATTGTTTTATATTCTTCCAAGGATTTTCTTGGAGCTATGCTGCTTTTGTTTAACGTTTCATTTCTTTTTCCCATTTTCTCCATTTTCCTTTTTCCCTTTGTCTTTGGCAGGCATTCCAAGAGTAACAGTTCAGAGTGAAGCATAGGTTGACATAGGCTGACAATTCAGAGTGAAAGTACAGGCAAGGGAAATGTTTTCATTGGGAAAAGGTCAAAGGCTTAAAGATGATTCTGCAATGTACTTTGCTGGATGATGAAGAGCATGACACAAAATTTAATTCTATTGTAACTATCTTCAAGTACTTAAAGAATAATGAATTTGAAGATGTGGTAATTGACTGTGGAGGAAAATGTGGCCTCCATTATCCGCTTAGTAACAGTTCAAAGATGTGGATATTAAAACCTGGTTTTGTAGGTTGCATTAAGAAATGCTACCCAGGCCACCTCAGTTATTTTCAAAAGGTTATGGATCTCTTTGCTTCCATCTGACATCCAGATGGACACGATGGTGGCAAGTGATGATTATTTTCATCTGCTTCTTGGATTGTAGGGGTGGAGGTAGAGACTTAAGAAATAAAATCCTGGCTGGGCGCTATGACTCACGCCTGTAATCCCAGCACTTTGTGAAGCCAAGGTGGGTGGATCAAAGGGTCAAGAGTTTGAGACCAGCCTGGACAAGATGGTGACACCCCAGCTCTACTAAAAATACAAAAAAAAACTAGCTGGGCGTGGTGGTGGGCACCTGTAATCCCAGCTACTTGGGAGGCTGAGGCAGGAGAATCGTTTGAACCCAGGAGGTGGACATTGCAGTGAGCCAAGATTGCACCACTGCACTCTAGCCTGGGTGACAGAACAAGATTCTGTCTCAAAAAAAAAAACAAAACAAATCCTGTCACAAATGCTAGAATGTTTAGATATCATAAAGCAGGTGGACTAGTGCACTTTACCAAAATACAACTTCATTAATAATAACTTTCTAATAAAATTGTTGTTTTAAAAAATCCTCTACTTAATCTAGACTTTGCTGGTATTTACCAAGGATTTGCTATGTGCATAGCACAATGATCATACACGTTTTAGTTTGAGCTAAAGTTCTCTGTAAACTTTATCAAATCTAAGAATTTCATAGAAATTCTATAATGGTGATGACTATCCTGGGGAATTGCATTTACTGAATATGTCTGTCAAAGATAAAGATGAGATACATGCTTTCACTACCAAGAAAAGAGCAATAGGAATTTATAAGAGAAATGAAAAGCTATACATGGAGTAGGTTTGAAGTTAATGTTATAACTTACCCAAGATATCTTAAAAGCAGTGGATTCCCAACTGCTAAAATAAGTTACTTTCCTTTAAATATATACACCAAATGGAATCCTGAAGCTCTAAACCCTCTCGTGACTCAGTCACAAGCTTTTGGACGTATGTAGTCTTATCTGAGGAACTCAGAGCACACCCGCTTCATTAAAGCTTGCTCACAATATTCTTAAGAACCACGAAGGAAGAAATCGAATTATCAATTCAAAGACAGAGAAACTGAGACCAGAGGAATCCTTGACATACCCAAAATAAAACAGAAACAAAAACACCACCTAAACTGGAAATAGAAGCAAATTCTGTCTTCCCAGCAATCCTGCCCCATGCCACATTGTCTATACAGTTCCCAAGTGACTCACTCTGTTGATAAACTGAAATATGCTGAACTCCATATAATTATGCTACCTAAGCACAATTTAATGAATGTGTAATAAAGCCCTTCCAGAGATATGAGGGAGGAATCATTGTTATTTTTAGCAAATTACCAAGCAGCAACTCAAAAAGAATCTAACTCTAAATGCCATACTTTGAAGTTAATGCTGTGAATTCTGTAGTACAATTTTTACTTTTTCTTCCCCAAATGATAACTGACATGAGAAGGAAAGAGTTGCCAAAACACAATCTGTAAGCTGATTAAAACAACAGTTCTAATGAAAAATATCTGAAAGTAAAATTGAATGGTAAAAGGCAAAGTAATGCTCATGTCAATAAATAAAAATGACTTTTAATTAGTATTTCTTATGGTATACACTGAATGTTGTACTCTTTATGAGGGCAGGAAATTAGTTTTCCTTGCTAAATGCTGAATTGATTTTATATAAGCTGCCTGTTTGATAATGAGAACTAGAATTATGTGAACTTTCCCCCACATTAAGCCACAGGAATAAGGACAGTGAGTGGCCTCACATTCCTTGTGGAGTGGCCTGTTCATCAGCTAATATGTGTGGACACATTTGGATAGATTTTAAATTATCAGTAATTTGTGATTATGCAGTCAGGTGAATTACAGTTAAAGGTACATGAAATTCCATCACTCAATAGTGGTTTCTGTTCAATGACAAAAGTCATTGAACTTGTAATGACTTATAAGGAATCTATCCAGAAATGAGCCATTTGTCATCCCAAATGCAAAATCCAATCAGTAAATTTTATACATTTATAAAAAGATGAAAAATTATCCATACCCTTCTAGTAGCAGTAAAATGTATGAAAGGCAATGTGGTGAAACAAAGAATACAGAAATAGAACACGGAAAACCTAAATTCCAGTTGTGCTGAATTGCAATGTGATTTTGGATTTTAATTATCTTATATATTTTCTTTGTCTATTAAATGGTGATAATCACGAACAAAACTATGAGAAAAATTAATGTATAAAAGACTATGCAAACATAAACACGATTATATGAATACAATTGGGATATACTAATTGGAACATTAGTGTATTCTGTGAACATAATTATTTGGGTTCACATTTACTTTGAATTACAATTACATTACTTTGCCTAGTTTCAAAAACATTCTCTCAAATAAATAATCTCAAAGAAATAATTTACCTAGTTTCAAAAACATTCTCTCAAGGAAATAATTTCCAGTAGTTGATACATTTATATCCATATATCTCAAAAGACACCGTCTAAAGGTATGATTGTGAATAAGTTAGTTTACCTATTTTCCGTATGGGATTGTGATATTGTTACATAATTTTTGTATGCTAATAAGATAACAGAAGGCTGTGGGCTCCTGGATAGGATCAGACTGAGAGTTGGTTGCCAGGGGGAACCAATCCTGTGATTAGAGGTTTGGGAATTTTAGTCCCAATCCTGGACTTTCAGGGTCAGAAGAGAGGTTGAAAGTTGAGTCAATCACTGATGGCCAATGATTTAATCAATCATGCTTATGTAATGATGCCTCCATAATAACCTGAAAGAACAGAGGTTGGAGAGATTTCTAATTGGTGAACACGTGGGCAGTAGCTTATTCCAAGAAGTGTGAAAGTTCTCAGCCCCTCCCCCACATATATTGCTCAATACATTCTTCCAGCTGACTATTCCCTAGTTGTCTCTTCCATCTGAAAGAGCAGTTAGCAAATGATGAAACAGAGAAGGGGTTTGTGGGAACCCCCAATATGTTAACTAGGTTGGACAGATGTTATGAAAAACCAGGAACCTGCTACTTGTGACTGACACCTGAAGTTGGGGTAGTCTTGTGGAACTGACCACTCAACTTGTGGGGCCTGTGATAACTGAAGTTAAGAGTCAAGACTGAATTGAATTGTAGGACACCCAGTTAGCATCAGAGAATTGCTTGATGTGGAAAAATTCATACATTATTGTGACAAGAAGTGTTGTGAGAGCAGAGAAGAGAAAAACAGGTTATTTTTTTAATATATGGGGACAATGAAATGGTACTACAAGCACAAATACTAGCAAACCCTAATAAACATATACGTTGGCTGTTTAGCAAAAAAAACCCCACTATTTGGCACAGGAAAACGTTTGCATTTCTTATGCATTTCATCTTACAGTACTATGGGAATTGGGATGGGTGTTTAGTAAATTGTTCACAATAAGTATTTTCAAATTTTCAATTATAAATAAAAGTTTCTGATTGATGAAGCGTGAGTGTGCAGTCATGTGATTATGGGTCACATCACTTATTCATATATCTGGAAGGGACTGATTTATTCATCCAGGGAGTTGTTTCCAAGTCATGCAACTGCTTTGTGAACATGACTGATTTAGAATCTCAGAAGATGATGGATGGTTCATGCACTTGATTTATAAGATGCATTACTGACTTACAATTCCTCCAGCTGAGGCAGAAGTCAGTGCTTTATACTTGGTGTATAAACATCCATTTTATTAATAAAATAATACTGATTTATTTGAATTTTTGGTGTATGCAGACTTTAAATTGTAGCTATAGTTATGCTGTAAATCCATGTGATTCTCAAACAAGCCTCAGGTACAGATTGTATAATTACAGTTTGGTTTATGGAAACTTCTATTGCATGTTGTACTACATTTTTTCAGAGCATGCTTTGACCAAGATGAATTATTTGCTTATTTCTTTTTCCTTCTAGGGCTAAATACACAAGTCTTTACTTGTTTTGCCTGTAACTTCTATTTTCTATTCTCATCTTTTAAAAAATGCATATGACCACAGCTGGCACTTTGAGGCCTTAGCTGCCACTTCAGAATCCAAAGACTGGCTTCATGGTGGCCATGTGGACATTATTGCTACTGTCGGATTGTCTCACGTGGGAGGTGGTACCAGTCCCTTAGAGACATAGGGCTGAAAGCTAGCACAGAGCAAGCTGAAAATTAAGGGGTCAGGGACAGGGTAAAGAGATTCAACTTTATAGGCACTCACTTTGAAAAGGGCCATAAGAGTCTGAGCTAAAAGTTTAAAAAGGGCCCAGGTATAAATTTTATTTCCAAATTGGTTGAAACTTAGAGCATCTAAACTTCTGACTAAGGCATAGCAAATAGTAATGTAGAATCATATGTTAATCAGAATTCCATATAATAGTGATGTAATTTAGCTTTGTGTCTTCACCAAAGTCTCATCTTGAACGTAATCCCCAGGTGTTAAGGGAGGAACCTGGTGGGAGGTAATTGGATCATGGGGGTGGCTTCTCCTATGCCTTTCTGGTGGTTGTGAGTTGGAATTGGTGTACCTGATGGTTGTACTAGCATCAACCTTAGATCCCCGGTCCCTGGGGTAAATTCTGTCATAATGTGGAATGTAGAGCTGTGAGCATGGCTACTTCATGGTTAAATATGAGGTAGTCTATAGTCATTTCCCAGGGTCCATTTACTTTCTGCAAAGGCCAGACTGGCAAGTTAAATGAAGATGTGATGAGGACCACTATGTCTGCTTCCTTTCATTTTTAATGGCTTTACCGATCTCTGTTACAAACCCCATCCTCATCCTGGGATACAAGATTGTTTTTGAGAACTATTGCATTGCATTGGTGACTGAACAGGGCAAGTGAGAGGTGGCTTGTGAGCTGACGAACTTAGTAAGACACTTCAGACAGCGGGAGATAAATCCTACATAGATTCAGTAAACGTTTAAAGGGTCTGGTGATCAGAGCTATGCTAGAACATTTTTCCAAAGAGAAAGACAAATGGCTGCATCTTGTCTTCCCGACTACAAAATAGTCTTGCAGGCTTCCTTGTGTTCTGGAGGCAGCCCATTCTACACCTGGCAATACAACCTCAGCCCAAATGTCCAGTATTTGGATAGCTATTAGCTTTGAGTAGGGCCCAGAGTAGGCCCAGAGTAGGTTGCAGTGAGTGCAACCAACATACTGCTTGGGTCATATAATTCCACAGACCTTATGGTATTAAAAAGTGTTAACGGTAGGAAAGATACAGCATAGAAATTATGGCAAACTCTAGTGGGTGGGGCTCTATCCCTGATGTAAAAGACCAGTGTGTTTATTGTGTGATGTAATAAAGATACCATTTCCTTTAGAGGCAAATGTCAGGGAGGCTTACTATCGTTAAGAAATACTTGGATTCCTTAAGCTCTGAATCACTCCTATAATGCAACTTATAACGCAGGCAGGTACTGCTTGATGTCCCCTGGTTTTCTTCATATTTCTTTCTCTATGGGAACTGAAGCTCGTGAAGCTAGCACAATGTTGATACTCTGGCTACTGATATTGCTGTGAATCATAACACCTTTGGTGTTACCCAGGAGTCTCATGTCTTCTGCTAGAACCCAGAAACTATGGCAGGATTGTTAGCTTGCAAGTAAGGTAAAAATTTCATTTTTCTTATAATTTTTGACATTCTTAACATGTGAGAACTCATTTGTTGTTGATTCCTGAGTACATTATTGTATTGTTGACTTACAATGTGTTCCAAGTTTTAGGGATAATTTTGGTTTTCTAGAAGTACTTATGCTCAACTAGGGCATCCTCTAGATCTTTAAGCTCATGTCATCTTGATAGTAGACATTTAAATGTTATCTTCCCACAAATCTCTTGGTTATATTTTCTTTTTCCTGCCAAGAATGATAAATAAGGTTTCGTACCATATAGGTCAAAAAAATGTGTCATAAAGATTCCAGAACACTCAGAGGGTTTCACCTCTTTCACACTTGGGGCAGACCTTTACTTTTCAGAATTTGTACAACCCTCTGAGTTTCATTTTTGTTCTGCAATCCTTCCCAAATAAAAGAGAGTTCATATAAAAGAAGAATTCATGTAAATCAGAGTCTCCTAGGTTTGCATCTTGTTCTGAGGTTTTTAGCGAAGCTATTTGGTAGATATGTACCGGCAAAGAACAGATATTTTAGAAATACTTTTTCACTTTTTGTAAATTTTAAACATATAGTTGTATATGCATCACATTTCATCCTATTTTATCTCAGTAAGTATTAATACAAATTGGAACATGGATATGAAGTATAAGGAACAGAGTTCCTTTGCAGAAAAAAAAGTAGAATAAACATCAAAAACTTCAGATGAATACTTAAAATGAATATTCTACTCTTTGTAATTTACCAAAAAGAAATGAAAACATATGTTCTCAGAAAGACTTTACGTGAATGTTTATAGGTGCATTATTCATAATAGCCCCAAATAAGAAGCAACCAAATGTCCATCAGTAGGTGAGTGGGTAAACAGGGTAAACAAATTGTGGTATGTCCATTAATGGAATAACATCAGTAATAAAAGAAAATGATATTCTAATATATATAGCAACATGGATGAATATCAGAAAAGTATGCTAAGTGAAAGAAGGCAAATACAAAAAGTACTTACAGATTTATTTCATTTATGTTAATTTCTAGAACAGGCAGAGCTAATCTATGGTGACTGAGAGCAGACCAATTATCTTCTGGGCATATGGAGGAGTAATTGCAAAAGAGTAAGAGAGAGCTTTCTGAGGGGGAGAGAAATGTTCTGTAACTTGACTGTGATGGTGATCACAAGGGTATACATGTTTGTCAAAACTCATTGAACAGTA
Organism: Ateles fusciceps; assembly: GCA_036589455.1. Lineage (NCBI taxonomy): Eukaryota > Metazoa > Chordata > Mammalia > Primates > Atelidae > Ateles > Ateles fusciceps. Next base: position 2,902,108 of record JAZHEH010001040.1, on the reverse strand, counting down.
TATTGAAAATATGTTTTATTGTATGCAAATTATACCTCAATAAAATTCTAAAAAGAAAAAAATTCAAGATTATAAAAGATTAATGATACTAACTACCTTTGTTTAAAGTATAAACATAACTTGGAGTTAGAAATACATTTTATGCAAAAGAAGATTTTGAGACTGGTGCTGGGCAGAATTATGGTAACCATGATTAAAATAGTGAGGTCATTCTATACAAACTCAATTTCGATGAACTGAAACACCCGTTTCAGGGCCCGTGATGATTGTTCAGTAATGCCAACTATACTTTTATGTATGTAACTATTTCTATTTTGTAAAACTCTGTTATTCCCTATTGTAAAATATTTGGTTATAGTTAAAGTGCGAGTGCCAGTATTTCAGCAATAGCACCGTCATACACGTTCACATGAATTTTGTGCTACACACCTCAGAGCACCATTCATGGACACTACAATATGATTTTACCACAAGTTAAGTTGGCATTAAAATTCATTTTCAGGTGTCTTTTAGTTAAACACAGTGCCTGTACATCTTGGCTTCAGGGTACCTTGAGGTCAAATGCTTTTGTAGGGTTTCTTAAAGGATGGCTTTAATCTCTCTGTGAGAAAGCTGGCAGCTTACAGTTTATCTGAGGTTTATTCCACTTGCTCTTCTAAATGTCCAGTTTGCTTTTTGTCATTACTAGACTGAAAAAAGCAGAGGCATTACAAGGAGAGTTGTATGGAGGGAGACATAATTTTTCATTACATGTGACTAGCTTGTTTTAAAGTCCTTCACTCTTTTCTGATCAATAGCTTGATTTACAAATAATGTTTAAATTCATTAACTACTATATAGCTGTAGTTTCCTTGAGCCTTTTATATCCAGCCTCTGACACAGACCATAGAGACAATTCTCTTTTCTTAGAGGATACACTAGTTTAGCCCCACGTTAATGTAAAGCGCTACAAAGTAATTTTTTCACACATATATTAATGTAAAGCAAACCAGCATATATTTAGTCATAATAAGATTTTATAATATGATAATCTGTTGTCCTGGTATTATCTTAAATAGTAATGGAAAATGTTAAATATTTTGTGTTTTTTCCTTTTTGTGAAATGTAGGAGATAACTAATTGATGGACTGGCAAACTTTTTATTAAAGGGCCATACAGTAAGTGTTTTAAGCCTGTTAGGCCATGAGGTTTTGTTTGCAACACGTCTACTCAGTCACCATAGCATGAACACAACCATAAACACTGTTTAAATAAATGAGAGAGGATCTGGGTTCCAATAAACTTTATTTATAAAAACAAGTGACTGGCCCACAGGCCAAAGTCTGTAGAACACTGAATTAAATAATATTTAAATTTTCTCAAGAGTCTAACATATTATCACTCTACAGCAACAAAACAGAAAATATTCTAAAATAATACCATGTGGTTTAAACAAAAGGTATAACTTCCTTGTCAAAAAAGCTGGAATTGTAAGTTTGTAAACCCAACATTTTACATGACAGATTGAGGATTTAAGATCATTTCAAAAGCAAAGAAATTAATTTCTTATCTCTCTCACTCTGTGCACTTTCAGGAAATGTATTACATGTATTTATTTGATACGAGTTAAGAATGGGTATATTCAGAATAAATGAGCTGGAAACGCAAGATGTATTTTAAAAGTGTTTGATCAAAAACCATGTTACATTATAAAGGTAAGATGCTATCCTGAGCAGTTTTATGGAACAAGAATTTAATAGCATGCCAAAATTCGGTAGAACCCACTTGACATTGTCACAGCACGTATGAGACCTTCCTGGGGTGGTATGTCCTTGATGAAGATAAAAATACATTCTGTTCCTTAAAAATGCAAATTCATTTCAAAGTACATTGAACTTGAATAAATAAATTTTTAATGAAACATAGGGTTGTTTTTGAAATTCACTCTGTTCTTTCTCTGTGCTTATCCCTTTTTCATCAGGTCTACAATACTATTCTACAGTTATTAAATTCAGGACAGCTTTTTGTGTCTCTGACATAGTTTAAGGAAGGAGTTAATGAGCAAGAGCCTGTAAGTTACTTGCTCAACTTCTCCTGTTAAAACAACTCATCAGAGATCACTCACAAACAGCTGTGTCTACAAGTCATAAATGAGAGGTCATGGGCGGTGACTAAAGTATGACTCCCAGCCTGTGTGTCTGAAGAGTTACTTGTCAAAAGGGGTATTTTCACTGTGTGAAAAGTTATTTTAAAGGGCTCTGTTATCACCAAGTTATGTGGACCCCATTTAACCTATGCCAATTTCAAAAATGACACATGGATACGAGGTACTTTACTCTTTCAAGTCACAGAAGATTGGTAAACCAGTTTAGGACTTCAAGATCTCTAGTGAAAAGGTTCATCTGTCCCTTAAATTCTTTTCCCTTCTAACTGAAGGTATTTGCCTTATAAATTTCATACAAAGTTTTGACAGTATCAGCAATCAGAAGCAGAGACACATTCTCCGTTCCCCACCCCAATCTTCATTAATCTTTGATTTCATGTAAGTCCATCCTGCTTGAAGTTGTGTCTCAGGAGACCGGGGATTAGAGCTTTGGGTAGCAATAATGTTTGGCAAAATAATACTATAAAACTGGGTTGGAAAGCTCAAAGGGAAACTCATTTACATTTTAAGACTTTTGTTACTTCCTGGTTCCAGGCAGTGCAGAAACACCCACAAACATGAGCACTTTTCAAAATTGCATTTTGGCACATGCTTTTTTAGTTCCAGCTAGATTTAGGAAATGTGCCAGGTAAAAACAATAATAATGTAATATGAGAAAGATTTCTTTTTCTTTCTTTTTCTTTCTTTTCTTCCTGAACCTCTAGGAACACTGTTAATACTGTCAGAGAGGCATAATTTTTTTTTTTTTTGGCACAAATTACATTTTTAGAATTACAGCCATAGCTCCTTTGATGGAACCCAGAGCCAGGATGGTATATGGTGGTAGGATGTGTGTGTGTGTGTGTGTGTGTGTGTGTGTGTGTGTGTGTGTGTGACAGGGAAGTGCTGAGCCTGAGTATAGAGCCAGGAGTGGGGAAATGGGAAATGGGTGTTTGCAGATGGTAGCTGACAGGCACCATTGTCCCGCCTGGATTTCATCCTGACTTGTGTCTTCAAAGTATACAGTGTAAGGCTGATCAGAAGATACCCAGTACCTCCTGATCAGAAAACATGTGTCATCTGTGTTTTCCTTCCCATCAAATCTGTGCATCCTATTTTTTCCTTACAACTGTCATATACCATCTGCAGACCTTAGCCTTGCCAACAGTTACCCTTGAAGATAGAATGCTAGAAATTTAAGAAAATAAAACTAAGGCAGAATTTTAGAAAATCGAATGGCAGTTTCTTATAAAGTGAAACATACTTATCCTGTGACCCAGCAATTGCACTGCTAGGTATTTACCCAAGACAGATGGAAACATGTGTCTGCTAAAAATCCTGGTCTCAAATGTTTATAGTAGCTTTGATCATAATAGTTTCCAAAAATGAAAATAATCCACATGTCTATCAACTGGTGAACAGACAAGCTTTTATGTATCGGCACAATGAAATACTACTCGACAAAATAAAATGAAGGCATGAACTACGGATACATGTGAAAACATGGATGAATCGCAAATGCATTACGCTAAGTGAAGTAAACCAGGCTTAAAAGTTTAGATATGGTTTGATTCTGTTTACATCACCTTCTGGAGAAATAAAACACTAGTGACAGAAAACAGATCAGTGCGGGTAGAGGACGGAGACTGACAAAGGGGAATGAGGACAATTTTGGGGGCAGTGGAAATGTTTTCCATCTTGATCTCGAACTCCTAGAGCGATCCTCATGCCTTGGCTTCCCAAAGTGTTGAGATTACAGACATGAGCCACCGGGCCTGGCTGTTCTCTATCTTGACTGTGTGATGGTTACATCTCTTTGCGCTTGTCAAAAAGCATAGAGCTGTGTGCAATAAAGGGGGAATTGTTGCTATATGTAAATTATATGTCAATACACCTGTCTTTAAAATAATTAGGCAGAACTCCACTGAGATACCGAGAAACTTAATGTACGTTTGTGTCCCTTCTGGTTTCCTTTGTTAAAAAAAAAAATGTCCTTCTTCCTCTCACATATATCAGCAGTTCTATTCCCCGACCTATTATGACAAGCTAAGCAGACACTCATTCTCCTTAACCAGTGGGTTCATTTTAATGTTTTCTGATATCTGTTTAGTCTCCACTTAGTTCTAATCACCTTGTTTCTTTCTTCAGCAACTCTTTCAATCATGGAGTTCTCCTTGAGCAAACCCAGAGAGGCAAGGGTGATAAATTTATAGGAAAAAGCAAGAGCTCATTTTGTTTAAATTATTAAGATAATTTGGTTGTCCATAATTCCCAAGTGGAATTGTCCCAAACTCTGTTCCCATTTGAGTCAATATGCCTCTTCTTGCCATTAGTTCTTGCTCTATTGGGGAAAAAATGCATTAGTCTCCCATTATGTGTGCTCTTGATCATCTCATCATAAAAAGTGCTAGATGCTTTGATTAAATTATCAGGATGAACATCCGTAGCAATGAAAGGTACAGAAACACCAGTTCAAATCACTTTTGTACGTTTAACATCTTTTGGAGGAGGCTAAGATCTTCTGTGAGGAACACACATCTGAGCAATGTCTTGTCTCATTTTGTTCTGTACTTTCCCAATCTGCAGAATAAGATTGGAAGCTGCTATGGTCTCAATGTTTGTTTCCCCCCGCAGATTCATACATTGATACTTAATCCCCAATGCAGTTGTATTAAGAGGTGGGGCTTTGGGAGGTGATTATGTCACAAATGGGATTAGTTCCCTATAAAAGAGGCCTGAAGGAGCATTTGCACCACTTCCACCATGTGAGAACACAGAGGGCACCATTTATGAGGAAGAGGCCCTCAGGAGACACTGACTCTGCTGGTGCATTGATCTTGGACTTTCCAGCCTCCAGAACTGCAAGCAATAAATTTGTGTTGTTTTGAAATTGCCCAATCCAAGGTACTTTGTTATAGGAAGAGAAGTAGCTGAGGCAGAAATCTCTCTAGGTATCTTCTATGAGCTTTGGGGATGGTTCCACATATGACCTAAGTTTAGTGTTGATGGTCTTTAGAAGCGCTGCCCTTCAGGCATCAGACTCAGGAAGTCTAGGAAAGGCTAAAGCACACATTACAGTGAATCAAGAGTTTCTGTTAAAGGTCAGAAGATATTTTCAGAGTTAAAAAAATATCAGCATCAGAACCAAAGGCAACAATGCAAAAGAACAGCTCCCAGACTGAAGGCTCCCCTGATGAATTCATACAGTTTCCTGAATGATACATTTTTTATTACTCCTAGTACATTAAGGATTTCTCTTTGAATGACTGAGTTTAGGATCTTAGTTGCACCGTCCTCTAGGCAAAATAACCTTATATAGCTGGTTACTACGTAAAACTATCACGCTGTATGTGTGAATATTAAAAATTCAAAAAATATACAAATAGATGATGACCAGGCCAGTCTGGATTTTAGTCTGGTTTTGTAAATGTTAATTATAAATTAAACTCTTGACATCTTATGCTATAACCCTTTTAAGTTCAGAAGTATTTCAGCCTCAACCCTGATAGAGGTCCCTAGGTCTAGTATAAAGTCTCTCTCTCTCTGTCCCTCTTTTAAATCATTAGTGTCAATTCTCTCTTAATCACAGGGCAGTTTTTCTTCTAATAGACTTCTGAATACTCAGTTACCAATTTAGCATATATTTCTACTCAGTTAATGTCAGTTGATTTCACCTCAAGAAAACTATTAGGTACTTACCATGATTTGGCACTGAGGGACCACAGAGATGACTGAGCCTTGCTGCTGTCAATCTTTTGGGATAGAGGAACATGCACATCTCACTGTGGCATAAGTGAGACACAGGTGCAACATGGGAACAGAGGAGGGAAAGATGAGTTTTGACTGAGGTAGTTTTAGAATACCTTTTGAGAGTTATGGGATTTCTGAACAGCCTCTGGAATAGTGGGTCACACGCAGGAAACTGGGGACATAAGTCCAAGGAGGAACAAGAGATAAGAGTCTGATGGCTTCCCTGGATTAATAATTCATTTGAGATGTGCATAGTTGGCTCACATGTGTAATCCTAGAACTTTGGGAGGGTGAGGCAGGCAGATCCCTTTGGTTCAGGAGTTCAAGACTAGCGTGGACAACATGGGAAAACCCTGTCTCTACAAAAATTACAAAAAAATTGGACAGGCATGATGGCATATGCCTGTAGCCCCAGCTACCTAGGGGCTGAGGTGGGAGGATTGCTTGAGCCCAGGAGGTCAAGGCTACAGTAAGCCAAGACCACACCACTGCATTCCAGCCTGGGTGAGAAAGTGATGTCACAAAAAAAAAAAAAGAAAAGAAAAAATTGTTTGAAATGTGCTATCTTTTTGATACTAAACTTACCTAACTTTTAATTTACCTAATACTTCCAGTTTTGTTTACTTATTGTTGGTTTTTTTATTTTTACTTTTTCTGATAGTTCACACTTTATTGAAATCAGTTTTCTTCTCACCTTTTTTTTTTGTAGTGGCAATGGATGTAGGTCTGCCACTATTTTGCTATGTGAACTTAGGTAATTCTCTGAAAATTGTACATAAACTAATAGCATATGCCTCACTCACAGAATACAAAGAGTACATGATAGCTAATAATTTACTGACACTCACACATTCATATTTAAATTATGAATAATTGGGATAATTACATTTACCTTTGAAAACTTCTGCATGTCTAATAGTATAATATTTCATTTATATTATTGTTTTTCTTAGATTGTTATTGATTTTAAAAATATTTATGTATTATAAAATATAAGTTTTTGTAGCCAAGGATAAGAAACTAGAATGATCAAGATGATTGAGTCCAAATTATTATCTGTGAAGGAGAATGAAGGATGGTTAGTAGCTCCAGTATGGATGAGCCTGGTCTGAAGATATAAACCACACATTCTTCTAACTCAGCCCTCAAAGTGCAATTCAATAATTCAGCGCACAGGGATTTGGAAAACTTCTGCAGTATCATCATGCTCTAATTTTTTTAGTTCATTCTATATGTGAGTTTTATTCCAACTTCTCCTTGGAAAGGCTCATGTCTTAAAATAAGCCTGATCCAGAAAGAAATGCTACATATGGCTAAGAGAAAAAGTAATTTTTTAGAGCCTACATAGACTTAGTTATTTCTTGTATAGAATCCTTTATTTGCCTTTTTGTAGTTCTTTTTTTTTTTTTTTAACATAGGACTTCCCTTCCCTAGATTAGAGGAATTTGTTTCAGAATTGTCTTTCACTCCAGAAGGAGGTTACTCTTGCCTCCGTGGGCATAAAAAGGAAGAGGGAATGAGTACAATTTGCATTGTGCTGCTTTTTGGACATCTTAACACCACCTATACAAATAACGTTAATATATTAGTGTTTGCTCAGGAAGAACCTGATGTAAAATACAGCTTCACAAATCAGTTCGAGTATTTTAAAGCACCACCCACCCCTTAGTACATATTCAAGAAATGAAATGAACATAATCCGAATTGACCACTGTTCTGCTTAAATGTGTCTAAAAATTTATATGTTGAACCTTTGCAAAATGATGAATGGTCCACCCATTCATTATTTGCCCCTCTCAAAGCTATGGATATTGCCAAAAACCCATTATGGCATGTTAACATCCCCTAAGGAAAACAGTGCATGTAAATTAGAGCAACAAAAGGATTCTGGATTAGAACAGAAGTTACCATTGCATTGACTGAGCATTAGTTATCAAGGCTTCTATCCACCATGCTTCTTTTTGAGTCAGCTAGATAGGATCATCGCAACATCTAGTCCAAACAGTCAGTGCAAATTCAGGCCATTAGTTGGTGACAGTTTTTCATCCAGCAGCTTACCAATCTGCCCACTTGCATTATCCTTTCTTTTCACTTTGTTAAGTAATATGCAATCCTTTTCATACCCATTATTTTTAGCTAAGACAGCTTGCCTAGAGCTAATGAGTTGTAGATATTAGCAGAATTGGGACCTGATATGACCCCTTTGTCAAAATAATAAATGAAGTTTAAATTATTCCTTTTTCCTGATGTCTTTCTCATATTTACATTATTTATGCCTACTATAGGGTTTAGAAGTTGAGCTAAAGACATTTGCTGAAATAAAATTAAAATAAAGAAAAATAGAATATTCTATGAAGACTCTCAGAACCCATGTGTGGGGAAGAATAGGTGAGATTTTGTGTGTGTGTGTGTGTGTGTGTGTGTGTAAGGCATACTTCTGTGTTTATGTGTGGAGGTCTGAGGGTGAATTCAAGGTAGGCTGTGTATAATTACAGCTCTTTGTTCCTCCTTATGATATGAAACAGTGAAAGAAGATTATTTTTTCCCTCAGTTTTAGCAATAAAATATGTTTAAAAAAAGAACTTGAACATTATATTGTAAAAGTAACTCTGATATATCACAATCATCAAAGCAATGTATTAAACACCAAGTGGGGTAAGCATTGTGGTTAAGGTTCAGACAACTATCGATTTAGATTCTACCTCTACCATCTACTTCAGGTGGGACACTGAACACATTACTTCATTCTTTTGAAGCTTAGTTTTGGTATTTGTATAATGTAAGTAATAATAATGATACCTACTTCTTGGGGTTAGTTAGGATTGAATGAAATGATGCATATAAGGCTTCTCTCTAGTCACAGCACATTGTAAGGCAATGTTAGATTGAGTTTCTGTGTGAAATTATATAAATTAATGATCTTTGTGTTGATTACATTTGCATGGAGACGACTACTTCTCTAATGCTGAAGAAGCCTCAAACGTTTTCAGAGACTTGAGCATCAGGAGGAGCATCGATATAAATAGAATTTTTAAGGAAACTGTTGTTAAATTCATTTTTTAAAAAAAATCTGTTTTCCCGAGGATTACAATCAGGGCTGACTTTTCTGTTAGGTAAAGCAGGCATAGTGTCTAGAGCCCAGAGTACCTTTAGGGTGCCACAAAAATATTTTAATTTCTTTTAAAATCAGAAAAAAATGAACTTTTAGATAAAAAGTTTTAATATGCAATATCAGTATATTCATCTTGGTGCCAATACAGTCATAAAATATCATTTAAATATATATATTTATTTAAATAAAAAAGGGGCCCCAAAAGGCAAAATTGCCAAAGGCCTCTGAAAGTCATAATGCAGCTTTGTTTAAAATGTGAGGCCAGATTGCGGGAAATAGAATCTTCTTCAGGTCACATAGTGTGCCAGAAGAAAATGGGAACAGCAGAGTTTTCCTTGTTATTTCTGTTTGTTGGGGGGATAGGAAGTTGTAACTAAATGAAATAGTAGCACTCCCTTTGTTAGAGTGTATCAGGCATGTTTTTCTCAGAATGATGCTGAGTTATATCCTCACAGTAAAATTAACACTGGTATATGAAGGACTCATGGATGAAAACATAGATGAATAAGACCAAAATAAGTAATTTAGAAAATAGGGAAAGGGTAATATAGATAGAAATCACTTTTACTCTTTATAAGATATGAGGAAATGCACCTCATTTAAAATTATAAAAATAATTTCAAGGCCTGCTGGAGTTAAAACCAGCCAAAATATAAACCCATTGTAGTAATATGTGCCACTACAAATTTACAGTATTATAATATTGTAAATATTACAATAGTCCCTTTGCCCAAGAGGCACTGGTATATTTAAAACATGTCATCATGCATGTGCAATGTCTTAGCAAAACAAATCTGAACTTGTTATTGAGGCAAACTCTGGGTTTAATCCTTTGATATAGTTATTTGAGCTCAGTATCTGATGTCTCATAGGATCTTTTTGGAGATAAGTATAACATATCAGGGCATGTTTTACTTAAGAATAGGGAGGAGTTCTTCTTGACTGTTGGTTTTAGAGAATTGTACAAAGTTAAATTTTGTACAATACTTAATTTCTTTCGTTGCCAATTTGGAGTTAAAAAAAATAAGTTGTGAAGCGCTTGATATCCTTGAAATACAATATATGGAAGATAATTTCTCGAGAGAGAGAGATTTAGAAATGACTGATTTCTATTAAATGCCAAAAACATGCATTTTAATGGTAGTCTATAATGTGAATTCTCTAAGCAGTCGTGGGAATTTTGAATATGTTGTATAATACTCAGCTCAGTAAATCTTACTCTTCTAGCATAAGTAAAAATGTAAATGCCTACAGTGTAGATGGCACTGCGTTAAGCACTAGAAATTTTTATCAGCCCTGCCAACTACAGTGTAGGTGATGGAGCTCTGAATTACTGAACAACAACCTTTCACTTCTCTTTGCTTCATTTTCCTTATCTGTGTACTGTAGATAATAATTCCTGCATTATAGTCTTATTGTGAGGCTCAAATCAAATAATGCCTATAAAAGTGCTTTGAAAACTGCAAGGAACTATAAAAATATAAGATAGAATTATTACTATCCTTTAGGTTCAATGTTGATACCATAGCAATTAATTGTGATTATTTTATAAGAGTAGTATGGGATTTAGAGCTATGTTGTGAGCTTAAATATATCTGAATGTAAAATATAAGATTTATATCAATGGCAATCTCCTAGGCCATGCTATTCTCTTAGGACTAATAGAAAAGCAAACATCTTTAACAAGGAACGAATTGCGTTGCTCTTTCTTGTCTCCTTAGTCATTCTGCCAAGTGATTTGTTTTGGTCTTTGGAAAAGTGTTAGTTGAGAGTCTCCACTTAAAACTAATTGTCATAAAAAATAATGAATGTGCACTTACAATGAATTTATTCAGAATGTCTGACTTCACTGACAAATCAGTGGTTTATCCAAGTCTATTCAATTTGAATGTTTTCCTCTGAAGCTATGATTACAAAATCTTCAGAACTAAAGTACTTCCCTAAGATTAATGACTAGATGCTTGATTTGCAGTAAATGTCACTTATTTATTGAGACTCATTCTATGAGATTTGTGACTCAGAAGAGCAAAACTAAGTAGATAGCTTTGGAACCCTCTTTGGTGCTCCAGGTTTAACCTTTCTGTCTCTTTTAAAATTAATTAATTCATTTATTTATTTTTATTGCATTTTAGGTTTTGGGGTACATGTGAAGAACATGCAATATTGTTGCATAGGTACACACATGGCAGTGTGATTTGCTGCCTTCCTCCCCATCACCTATATCTGGCATTTCTCCCCATGCTATCTCTCCCCAACTCCCCACCCCTCTCTGTCCCTCCCCTTTTTCCCCCCCACAGAACCCAGTGTGTGATGCTCCCCTCCCTGTGTCCATGTGTTCTCATTGTTCAACACCCACCTATGAGTGAGAACATGCGGTGTTTGATTTTCTGTTCTTGTGTCAGTTTGCTGAGAATGATGGTTTCCAGGTTCATCCATGTCCCTACAAAGGACATGAACTCATCGTTTTTGATGGCTGCATAATATTCCCTGGTGTGTATGTGCCACATTTTCCCTGTCCAGTCTATCATTAATGGGCATTTGGGTTGGTTCCAGGTCTTTGCTATTGTAAACTGTGCTGCAATGAACATTTGTGTGCATGTGTCCTTATAGTAGAACGATTTATAATCCTTTGGATATATACCCAGTAATGGGATTGCTGGGTCAAATGGAATTTCTATTTCTAGGTCCTTGAGGAATCGCCACACTGTCTTCCGCAACGGTTGAACTAATTTACACTCCCACCAACAGTGTTAAAGTGTTCCTATTTCGCCACATCCTCTCCAGCATCTGTTGTCTCCAGATTTTTTAATGATCCCCATTCTAACTGGCATGAGATGGTATCTCAATGTAGTTTTGATTTGCATTCTCTAATGACCAGTGATGATGAGCATTTTTTCATATGTTTGTTGGCCTCATGTATGTCTTCTTTTGTAAAGAGTCTGTTCATATCCTTCACCCACTTTTGAATGGGCTTGTTTTTTTCTTGTAAGTCTGTTTTAGTTCTTTGTAGATTCTGGATATCAGCCCTTTGTCAGATGGGTAGACTGCAAAAATCTTTTCCCATCCTGTTGGTTGCTGATTCACTCTAATGACTGTTTCTTTTGCTGTGCAGAAGCTGTGGAGTTTGATTAGGTCCCATCTGTCTATTTTGGCTTTTGTTGCCAATGCTTTTGGTGTTTTGGTCATGAAGTCCTTGCCTATGCCTATGTCCTGAATGGTTTTGCCTAGGTTTTCTTCTAGGGTTTTTATGGTGTTAGGTCTTATGTTTCAGTCTTCAATCCATCTGGAGTTAATTTTAGTGTAACGTGTCAGAAAGTGGTCCAGATTCTGCTTTCTGCACATTGCTAGCCAGTTTTCCCAACACCATTTATTAAACAGGGACTCCTTTCCCCATTGCTTGTTTTTATCAGGTTTGTCAAAGATCGAACGGTTGTAGATGTGTGGTGTTGCCTCTGAGGCATCTGTTCTGTTCTATTGGTCTATATCTCTGTTTTGGTACCAGTATCATGCTGTTTTGGTTACTGTAGCCTTGTAGTATAGTTTGAAGTCCGGTAGTGTGATGCTTCCAGCTTTGTTCTTTTTGCTTAGAATTGACTTGGCTATGTGGGCTCTCTTTTGGTTCCATATGAAGGTTAAGGTGGTTTTTTTCCAGTTCTTCGAAGAAGGTCATTGGTAGCTTGATGGGGATAGCATTGAATCTGTAAATTACTTTGGGCAGTATGGCCATTTTCACGATATTGATTCTTCCTAACCATGAGCATGGACTGTTTCTCCATCTGTGTGTGTCCTCTCTTATTTCGTTGAGCAGTGGTTTGTAGTTCTCTTTGAAGAGGTCCTTTACATCCTTTGTTAGTTGTATTCCCAGGTATTTTATTCTCTTTGTAGCAATTGTGAATGGCAGTTCGCTCTTGATTTGGCTTTCTTTAAGTCTGTTATTGGTGTATGGGAATGCTTGTGATTTTTGCACATTGATTTTGTATCCTGAGACTTTGCTGAAGTTGCTTATCAGTTTCAGGAGATTTTGGGCTGAGATGATGGGGTCTTCTAGATATACAATCATGTCGTCTGCAAATAGAGACAATTTGACTTCCTCCTTTCCTATTTGAATACCCTTTATTTCTTGTTCTTGCCTGATTGCTCTGGCTAGAACTTCCAATACTATATTGAATAGGAGTGGTGAGAGAGGGGCATCCTTGTCTAGTGCCAGATTTCAAAGGGAATGCTTCGAGTTTTTGCCCATTCAGTACGATACTGGCTGTCGGTTTGTTGCAAATATTTTTTATTATTTTGAGATACGTTCCATCAATACCTAGTTTATTGAGGGTTTTTAGCATAAAGCGCTGTTGAATTTTGTCAAAGGCCTTCTCTGCATCAATTGAGATAATCATGTGGTTTTTGTCTTTGGTTCTGTTTTTGTGGTGAATTACGTTTACAGACTTGCGTATGTTGAACCAGCCTTGCATCCCTGGGATGAAGCCTACTTGATCGTGGTGGATAAGCTTTTTGATGTGCTGTTGCAATCGATTTACCAGTATTTTATTGAAGATTTTTGCATCTATGTTCATCATGGATATTGGCTTGAAGTTTTCTTTTCTTGCTCAGTCTCTGCCAGGTTTTGGTGTAAGGATGATGTTGGTCTCATAAAATGATTTGGGAAGTATTTTAGGTGCATACTATATGTGGCATTTCTCCCCATGTTTTCCCCTCCCTACCCTCCCCTCCCTCTTCACCCCCTGTTGTCTCTCCCTAACCCCACCAACTGTTCCCTGTGTGTGATGCTCCTCTCCCTGAGTCCACATGTTCTCGTTGTTCATCACCCACCTATGAGTGAGAACATACCGTGCTTAGCTTTCTGTTCTTGGGTCAGTTTGCTGAGAATGATGGTATCCAGATTCATGCAAGTCCCTACAAAGGACACGAACTCATCGTTTTCTTATGGCTGCATAGTATTCCATGGTGTATATGTACCATATTTTCTTTGTCCAGTCTATCATTGATGGGCATTTGGGTTGGTTCCAGGTCTTTGCTGTTGTACACAGGGCTGCAGTGAACATATGTGTGCATGTGTCTTTATTGTAGAATGATTTATAGTTCTTTGGGTATATACCCAATAGTGGGATTGGTGGGTCAAATGGAATTTCTATTTCTAGATCCTTGAGAAATCGCCACACTGTCTTCCACAATGGTTGAACTAATTTACACTCCCACCAACTGTGTAAGTGTTCCTATTTCTCCACATCCTCTCCAGCATTTGCCGTCTCCAGATTTTTTAATGATCGCCATTCTAACTGGTGTGAGATGATATCTCAGTGTGGTTTTGATTTGCATTTCTCTAATGACCAGTGATGATGAGCATTTTTTCATATGTTTGTTGGCCTCATGTATGTCCTCTTTTGAAAGTGTCTGTTCAGATCCTTCACCCACTTTTGAATGGGGTTGTTTGTTTTTTTCTTGTTTATCTGTTTTAGTTCTTTGTAGATTCTGGATATTAGCCCTCTGTCACATGCGTAGATTGCAAAAATTTTTTCCCATTCTCTTGGTTGCTGATTCACTCTAATGATGGTTTCTTTTGCTGTACAGAAGCTCTGGAGTTTAATTAGATCCCATTTGTCTATCCTGGCTTTTATTGCCATTGCTTTTGGTGTTTTAGTCGTGAAGTCCTTGCTTATGCCTATGCCCTGGATGGTTTTGCCTATGTTTTCTTCTAGTGTTTTTGTGGTGTTAGGTTTTATGTTTAAATCTTTGATCCATCTGGAGTTAATTTTAGTGTAAGGTGACAGGTAGGGGTCCAGTTTCTGCTTTCTGCACATGGCTAGCCAGTTTTCCGAATGTCATTTATTAAACATGGAGTCCTTTTCCCATTGCTTGTTTTTGCTGGGTTCGTCAAAGATCAGATGGTTGTAGATGTGTGGTGTTTCTTCTGGGGGACTCTGTTCTGTTCTATTGGTCTATGTCTCTGTTTTGGTACCAGTACCATGCTGTTTTCATTACTGTAGCCTTGTAGTATAGTTTGAAGTCCGGCAGTGTGATACCTCTGGCTTTGTTCTTTTTGCTTAGAATTGTCTTGGATATGCGGGGTCTTTTGTGATTCCATATGAAGTTTAAAGTGTTTTTTTCCAGTTCTGTGAAGAAGGTCATTGGCAGCTTGATGGGGATAGCATTGAATCTATAGATTACTTTAGGCAGAACCTTTCTGTCTCTTACTGTCTTTTGACTAACATTTGTTGAGTACCTACTATATACTCAGTGCTACTACATACATTATAGCATGTAATCATCACAAAGTTTCCATTTTAGAAACTAAGAAAATAGGATTTCACAAAAATTAAAAATCTGTCCAAGATGATCTGTCCAGTTGTAAGTCAGGACACCTCTTCTTTACTGACTCCAATACCAGTATTCTTTCAAAGATAATGTAATTTCTCATCTAAATCTACATGCTAGGCAGAAGGTATCCTCATATTCTTTCTGTCTTTCTAATCAAACCTTGATCTCAGGAAAGAATTTGACAAATGGCATTACAACAAGGTAGTAGGGCACAGATGATTCATAAGGCTCAAAGTCACATCAAACACAAGGAGATGTATATTTTACCAGGAGAAATAAAACTATTTGAAATCTTATGTCAAATGTATGAAACTCTTCCTGAAATTTCAGACATCAGCGTGCAACTGTGTTAAAGGGACTAATCAATACTCTGAAACCATATTATATGGGTGATTTTCCCTTGCTAAATAAGTGGCACTCAGAACCGTAACAGTGATGGGTTCAGATTTTCGTGTAAACTTGTAATTAGATCTGTAACTGTTAGTGATGGCCTTCGCTCTTACAGAGCCACTTGCAATGAGACTGCTGTTCAAGTTGGCACTGGCAGTTTCTGTAGAATATTTTTCTACTGCTCCTCAAAAACTCACCGCAAAGATAGAAGATATGTCACATTTGTTTTTGAAAGACACGGTTACCAGCAAAAGGAAGATAAACATCTCTGAAGACCAGAAGCAGAATAAGAACACATGGCGGTAAGTGTGGTTTAAGTCACAGGCCTACCACATTCCAGGACAAGGAAGTAGCAGAAATGTTCATGTTTTCAATTTCTTAGGATCAAAATGGATGGGAGGATGGAGCCAGATTCAGTGTGCACTCTAGAGAGTTAGGCCAGGGCAGCCACATTCAGAGGCAAAACAGGCCGATAAGTTGTTGCCTAGTGGGTGGGAGGAAGCACAAATAGGTGCTTCACCAAAGCTTGGCCAGGCCCCAACTGGCTTGGTGGTACACCCATGATATCCTTGCATGCTGAGAGCCCTGGGTGCCAACACAAGAGCAGGGCAGGTAGAGACAACTGTAAAACTGTCGACGTGGAGAAGTGGGAAAGGAGAGATTGAGCCAAAACAAACAAAGAAACCAAGAAAGGAACATTGTAGCAGCATGACAAAAATTTCAAAGCATGAAAGCATAAAAAAAATCATGAACAGGAGCCATCAAGCAGATGTTAACTGGATGGTATAATTATGATTGCACAATTTGAGAAAAATTTGAATATGTATTTTTAAGACCTTAAAATGTATAAAGAAAAAGAAAAAATAATTATAGTACTAAAAATGATTATGTTTCAAAAATATGTGGCTATAGACAAGTTCTAAATAGAAATTTTAGAAATAAAAAATCGAATCATTAAAATTAAAGAGCAATAACCAAAAAATTGAGAGAATTAGGTTAACTTCAGTTTAAAAGAGCTAAAGAAGAGATTGATGAATTAGAAAGAGTCCTGAGGAACTAATCTACAAAATAAAAAAGGAAGCAAAGGAGGGGAAAATACAACATCAAAGTTATGACAGTGTTGAAGAGTGCTTTGACTTAATTTTTTCCCCCATCAAATTATCAAAAGAGACAAATGTGAATATTTAAAGAGATAGTGACTTAGAACTATTTCCAGACTGAAGGACTCAATCTTTATTTAAAAACTACACAGCAAGAGCTAAGCAAAATCAAAGTAAACAATACTTTGGCAAACAGCAAAATGAAGAACATAATGGCTAAAGAGAAAATCATAAAGCCTCTCTGGGAAAAAAACAAATTTTCTGATAATTAGAATGAGAACAGATATCTCTTTAGAAACAGTAGAGATCAGAAGACAGTGAAGTAACAGCTTCAACGTGCTGAAGAAAAGATTATCAAACTACAACCATATACACCTATAAGAGTAAGGGCATTAGGAAAACATTTTTAATAAAGGAATTTTTACTTTAGAGATTTAGAAGCATTTACTTAACAAAAAGAAGAGTATACTTGTATGGAAGGCATAAAAAGGAGTTAGCAATTGTGAGAAAAAAAGATAAAATATGTTTGTACATTTTATTTAAATAAGTAATTTTGGTTGAATTTCTTTCTTTTTGCAAAAACCTAAAACTAAAATTCTAGATAGAAATAATGTAAATAAGCGAGGCGCAGTGACTCACGCTTGTAATCCCAGCACTTTGCTTGAGTAATGTATTTTATTTATTAGAGGAAAATGGTTTTTTAATATTTCTGGTTTCAAGGGACAGGAATTTACTGTAAACAAAAATGTTCATAGAAAATAAACTGCTTGTAATTTGGCCTCTCTTTGTGAGAGCCAATAGCTTGCAGTTAACATGTATCCTACGATATCTCTACGTTTGTTCTTTGTTTTCTAGATTGTTAAAGCAGACTTTAAATCTGTCTACATAAGAATATATCCTTTCAGGTCTTTGTTCACTCTCTACTAAAACTACAAAAATTAGCTGGACATGGTGGCACACGCCTGTGGTCTCAGCTACTAGAGAGGCTGAGGCAGGAGAATCACTTGAACCTAGGAGGCGGAGGTTGCAGTGAGCCGCTGGCGACAAAGCGACTCTGTCTCAAATAAAATAAAAAAAAAAAGAATTATGTAAATAGGGTATGGTTTGAGAGGACAAAAGAGATATTAAATGCTTTAAATTTGTTATAAAAGTTTACAGTTTAGGCTATATGTTAAATTTTGGCAAGTTCGTTTGCTGAAAGTAGGTTTTACTTGTTACTAAGTGACACAGGTCAGTCCAAATTCTCTGACCTTCCCTGTTACCTATAAAAAACAAAAAGTATTGATAATAATAAAGAAAAAAACTCAGAGAAACCATTATTAGAGTTAATTATTACATGGTAATTTTGTATCTAAGATGTTAATGTTAACACTAAAATATTAGAAAAAACAACTGATAAATCCATATAAGCAAAACATACAAAATGAATAGCAGATAAAACAGGAAAACTTATCATCACAGCAAGAGATATATATATATAAAAACAAAAGAACCTCGGAAATATAAGGGAAAAAGGGAAACATAACATGCCAGACATAAGTCAAAATCAGTAATCCACTCATTTATTATAACAGAATATATAAAAATGTATTTTAAAATATCCATTTTAAATGCTGCTCTTAAGAGACACAAATAAATGGCAAATAATACAGAACATTTGAAATAAAAGATATAAAAAATAAGGAATCATAAAGAATACTTTTTTAAAATTGCACTTTAAGTTCTGGGGTACATGTGCCGAATGTGCAGGTTTGTTACATAGGTATACACGTGCCATGGTGGTAGGCTGCATCCATCAACCCATAATCTACATTAGGTATTTCTCCTAATGCTATCCCTCCCCAGCCCCCCCACACTCCGACAGTCCCCGGTGTGTGATATTCCCCTCCCTTTATCCATGTGTTCTCATTCTTCAACTACCACTTATGTGTGAGAAATAATTACTTTTAAAAAGCGGGTACAATAATACCACATGGTGATATTATTAAAAAGAATTTAATGTAAAAACCTTTACAAGAATAAGACACTCCATAATAAGAGTATTTACTAATATATGTATAAATATTATAAATGGTGATATTCTAATAATATACAATTAAATGCATAAAGTTACATTTAACAGGATTATGAAAAGAAATTAACAAATTTACAATTATAGTGAGGTCTTTAAAACATTTTCCAAAAAGCTGGTTGAAAAAATATTATCAGGGCTATAGATAATATAAACAATGCCGTCAACAGCATTATTATTTGTCTTTCTGTCTCTATTTAACAACCTATAAAATTCTACATCAAAGAAATACATATTGTACCTTCTTTCCAACACATGTGAAACCTGTTTAAAAAATCTATCAGTAAAAGCCACCAGGGAAATCTCAGTTCCAAAAATATCATACTCGTATTATTTGACCACAGAGCAATAACAAAACTACATATGTGCATTAAAATACACGTGTATGTGCACATTGTGTAAATAACCTTTAGTTTGAAAAGGAAATCACAATGGAAATACCAAAGTGTTTAAAAGTGAATTGTAGCAAAAAAATTACCTTTCAATATGTGTAGAATATGGTTAGAGTGGTAATGAGAACATTTATTGGCGTACGTTTATAAGTTAGAAAAAAGAGAAACAAATTAACATAAATAAGCTATGTATAACCTTAAAAAGCTAGGTGAAGGTGAAAAACAAAATATATCGTATAAATGTCAAATATATCTGATAAATAGAATATGTATTCAAAATACATACAAGGCATGTAGTGCAGCCAGGAAAGAAGAAACAAATTACCAAGGTAAGCAAATAAATAAATAAATAAATAAATAATAAGGTGGTACACGTTAAAATAAAATAAAAGATAGGAAAATCAAAATCTGTCTTTTTAGAAAAGAAAAAACACTTTTAATCAAGGCATTGAAGAAAAGGTGAAGCTCAAACAATCAATACTAGCAAACAAAAAAGTAGAGTATTTTTAGACTTATGGTGGTGATTAAAAACTTATAAGGAATCATATAATAAAATTAATGCCCAAGATAACTTTTTGAAAATAAAAATGAATAAAACATAGAAAACTTGAAGAGAAAAATAACCATTAGAAAATGTATTCATTCCTATTTCCCCTTCTTGTCCTATCCACAGAAAAATAAAAGATACCAAGCCTAGAAGATCAAATAGCCTATACACACATAATCACTACCTGCTAAAGACTGTTTTAAAAATTGAAAAATAGAAACTACTCAAATTATTTTTCAAGACCAATATAACCATTATAGAAAAACCAGGCAAAGACATCTGAGAAAAGTAAAGAAAATTATTCACCAACTGATACAGTTTGGATATTTGTCTCCTCCAAATCTCACGTTGAGATTTGATCCCCTATGATGGAGGTGAGGTTTGGTGGGAGGTGTTGGGGCAAGGGTGTGTAGATCCCCTCATAAAAGGCTTGGTGCCTTCCTGGAGGTAATGAATCAGCTCTTGCTCTATTAGTTACCCTCAGGTCTGATTGTTCAAAGAGCCTGGCACTTCCTTCCCCTCTTTCTTCCTTCCAATGCCATGTGGCGTACCAGTTCCCATTCCCCTTCCACCACGATTGGAAGCTCTCTGAGGCCTTCCCTGAAGCTAATGTTGGTGCCATGTTCTTTGTACAGCCTGCAGAACCATCAGCCAAAGAAACCTCTTTTATAATATTTATAAATTACCCAGACTCGGGTTTTTCTTTATATTCTAAGTCGAATTTGAGAAGCAGAAAAACAGAGTAGAAAGGATTGGCTCATTACCTACCATATTCAAAGCCACAGTGTTAAACAATATTTAATTGGGACAGGAGTCAATAAAAGAATCTAAAAAGAGACCTACAGCCACAAGGAATCACAACATGTGATAGAGGCAACAGTGCAAATTAATCATGAAAAGATGACCATGGCAGTAATTGGTACTGGCTCAACTGGCTTTATGTATGGTCAGAACACAATGAGATTCTTTATCATGAACTGTACCCTCTAAAATAATCCTGCTGAATCCAAGACCTCAAGATAAAAAGTAAAAGTTTAAAACTTTTAGAAGAATATATGACTATTTTCCTTACAATGTGGAAGCAAATAATTTCTTAAGACAAAAAAGTCACGAAGGAAACAGATCAATTAGATACATAAAACCTAAAGACGTAAGATAATTTTTTAACTTATGTAACTAAAAATAGGTAGCTATAACGGGAAAAAGAATAAAGTTAACAAGAAAACATAAATAACCAACCTAGTAAACAAGTATACCATCTCTAGGGAAAGCAATTCAGAGAAGAGCAAACTTGAATGTTTAAAAGAAAATTAAAATTATGGTCAATCTCATAACTAACCAAGAAAATAAAACTTTAGTTTAAAATGCTGCATTATTTTACACCAATAAGAATAGAAAAAAAATTTAAAGTTTTACCTCTCCAAATATAATTTAGAATGTGGATAAATAAAAACTCTCATACCGGGGAAAGAGTACAGACAAAGGACCAATTTGTAATCTGGCAATCCAGAATGAAACTGAAGATGCTCCTACATGTGACTCAGAAATTCTACTCATAAACGTACATCCTAGAAAATGTCCTGCACATTTCATGAGGATATAAGTGAAGTTGTATATTGTAGAATAATTTGTAGCAGTGACAATGTCAGAAACAAATAATATCAAGAGAAATGGATAAATAAAACATGGCATATTGTTACAATGGACATTTATCAACACCAATGGATCTCAAAAATATAATATTGAATTAAAAAAATGCATTGCGAATAATATCACATGATATCATTTATGGAAATGTAATGTTTTGATAGTGACTACATATATATATATATGAGATAAAGTGTAAGAGCATAAACGGAGTAACTACACAAAGTTGTGATGGTAGTTGCCTCTGGATAGCCAAGGAGTACGTAGAATGATGGTGGGGAGCAAAAAGGATGAAGTCGATTCATGATAATTTCATTTATTTTATGAAAACATGTCAGAAGCCAAGAGATAAAGTTAATATTTGTCATCCTGGGTACTGGATGCATGTATGTGTGTGGTATTTATTTACCGTTTATCCGACTTTTAACATTTTTTCAATAAATGAAATAATAAGCCAAACCCACTAGCATATTTGTGTGATGGTATGTTTACAAAGTCAGCACAATGTTTAATTGTATCACATTACTTGCTTGAGTAATGTATTTTATTTATTAGAGGAAAATGGTTTTTTAATATTTCTGGTTTCAAGGGAGAGGAATTTTCTGTAAACAAAAAGGTTTATAGAAAATAAACTGCTTGTAATTTGGTCTGCTTGTAATTTGGCCTCCCTTTGTGAGAGCCAATAGCTTGCAGTTAACATGTATCCTGTGATATCTCTACGTTTGTTCTTTGTTTTCTAGATTGTTAAAGCAGACTTTAAATCTGTCTACATAAGAATATATCCTTTCAGGTCTTTGTTCAGAAATTTTTTATTAGCAGAAGGGTTTGATAGCATGATGGCAATTTGATTTTATGTTTTCTTTAATTCTCGGACAATAGGAGTTTCAGTTGCCTAAACAGAACCTGAATGTTGCAGCTAAAATGAAGAAAATAGTCACATACCCAGGAAGGGGTATAAAGGTACTTGGGCTAAACATAATTTTTATTTAGTTTAAAAAGAGGCTTAATATACCTGGTAAGGGATATAAAGTCACTTGGGCTAAACATAATTTTATTCCATTTCTACAAAGAGTACTAATATCTATCCATGTTGCAGGCTTTTAGCAGTTTTCTGAGGATTGTAGTATCTCATGTTCCCATGCATTTTGATTAGCACAAATGGAGACGTTGAAGACTTATGTAATAATAATACCCTACGCATTATGTAATGGCGCTCTCTAAAGAATGTGCTTTTCTCTATAAACATTTTTATAAAAAGTCCAAGAAGTGGAAAATATGAGAAAAATAGTTTCTGGTAACTACTATATTTGACTGAAATATTTTGGCATGCCAAATTCTGATATTATATTTAGAGATATTATAATAAATACATGAGAATTCATTCCAGAAAAATAAATATACATTTCTTACCATTTAAAATCTCTGTTCCTTGTATAATACCATTTGGGGATTTCTATGTTAGTCCCTCCACTGTCCTCCCATCCCCCCAGAAATGAAGCCGACGACTTCTGTATTCTCATTCATCCACGAGTGATTAAACTACCAGAATCCTTGCCCCACAATTTAGATGATCGGTCTGAAAGTGGTTACAGCAGGACTTTTAGATGGTTCTTCGTTTCTGCGGAAAGAATTGCTATTTTCTATAAGAGAGCAGCCTATAACTCAGTGGTAAATATTTCTCAACTGTGATACACACAAATGTTAATAGTGTTGAAAATAAACATTAGCATATAGTGCACCGCATCCCTCCCACTACCGCCCCCTCTCAGAGCCTGCGGACAGGCTTCTCTGATGTCTCCATTATGCTATTGGAAGAACTATATGTTGGAGAGAAAATGCTTTCTGAGCACCATGTGCTCCTGGTGCCAGTGCCCACAAATGCCAGGCTTTGGGCCTGGCTGAGGAAAGGACACACAGGGCTGTGAGTGGCACTGCAGGATCCTCCCATTCTACTTCCCCCAACACTTACCACCCCACCACACAATATGCCACAGAGATTATCAGCCCTTTCAAGACTCACATCCCTCTTTTCTGTCAGTCACCACAAGGCACCCCCAACTACCAAATCCTCCCTAAGTGTTATCTAAACACTCTCGTGAAACTGAGTCTGTCTCCCTCTCTAACCCAGACTTACACACTTCCCAATCCATCAAACCCTGTTCTCTTCTCTGAAACTTGAGTCACTCTTCATTGACTTACCCTGAAGTTTAACCTCTTCTAAGTTTTCATTCCCCTGATCATCTTAACACCAAAATGACTTCTCCCTGAGGAGCTGCTTCCTCTGTGATTCTTTCAAGTGGCAGTTGTTTTTCCTCTCCATCTTAAATTTTTTCTTCATCAAGACATTTCCAGAACATTCTACCTCTATTCTTCCTAAAAATTCCCAGCGCTTTTGAAGATTATGTCATCAAAAAATCATTCCCCTTTATTGTAGTTATGCTCAATCCTTAAAGATATAACCAGCCAAATCACAGTTTTAAACATTCTCATTTCAACATTAATCCTGGATTACACTCCTGCCGCTTTGCTAGTGCCCTTGCCAAGCTCCTAATTCTGACTGGAGTCCAAGGAATCTTGAGGTCTGCGTGTTCTATAGATTCCATACATTGTCTATATCCTACTGCCTTCATTTGCAGACTTAGATGGATTTCTGCACTGTTGGATAACACTTGAAAGTGAGGCGTCAGCTCCCCAGGATGTGAACTTTAACTAGTGGGAAAAGGTAGATAGATGGAAGAGAACAGGGAAGATAATCATCTCTTTTATTTCTCCCTTACATGGACTGCTCCAGCATAGGTTTTCTCCTTGCAAACTTTACAGAGAAACCTCACATTTTAAGTGAAAACACTTGCTGAATGTTCTACCTTACCTCTCTGCAAAGCGCACTTCTTACTACTGCTTTTATATTACTTTGCATCTCGTTTTACCTTGTCTCTTTTCATCTTCACTGCCCTGGACTTTCACATACTAAATAAGGTGTAAGTACTTTAATCCCTGCCTCGAGCTCTATTTTCTGGAGGCTGGAGGCAAAGACAAATCGTTAGTACCTGTGAGTATCTTCTGTGGAGACCAGAGGGAAATCAATAAACTTCCAAGGTAAAATAAAGAAGACATCATATTTTGTCCCAGTGGACTCTTCTTCTTAATCATGTGTTTGAGAAAAATGATAATCAATGTGTAATGCACCACAAGACAGTATCTTTTTTTTGCTTCCTTTACTAGCAGATGATCTGGGATTTTTCACCAGGGATTACATTTTATTGTTTGTTTTTCTTAATAAAAATCGAGTAAGAGTCTCACATGAAATGGATCAATGTAAGACTGGTCACCGGCATGCCTCTGCTCCCAGCTGTCAAACCAGCACAGATTTTGATATAGCCGTTTCATGATTGAAAATTTCATTTTCTTGTGAATCGCACGTCCTACTTCACTTTATGAACTCTAGACCAGTGCTGTCTAATAGAAATTTTGTTGGTGATAGATTTTTTCTGTGTCATTCAACATAGAAGCCACAGGCCAAGTGTGGCTATTGAGCAGTTGAAATGTGGTTAGTGAAACTAAGGAATACAATTATTAACTTTTAAAAAAGTGTAATTCAAATGTAAATAGCTACATGTAATTAGTGGCTAACATATAGAACAGCATTGTTCTAAGACACAGTAGTGATGCTTTTTGAAACCTAAGAAACACAGCCTAAAATCAGTCAACTGTTCCAAAACCAGCTCTGAAGATAGCATTTGTGCTATTTCTAGCACACAAAAAGACCTAAACTACAACTGAATGATGAGAAAAAACCATAAGATAGGTGGAAAAAGTGATTGTTACAAAACTTTATAATATGAATCGTCAGAATAAAATAAAGCCACTCTGTAGATGTTTCTATAGCAAATGTTGCTGAAAAATTAATGTATCTGTAATGATTTACATGATTTGATAATCCAGCTTTTAAAGGCATCCTGCTTATTAAACTTTCTACTCTATAAATTTAAAAAGATAGAGCTGACTAATCAAAGCCTCCAAGCTATAGTTAATTCTTTGCACTTCTCAACAATATCGTTAAAATCATGTCCTTAAGAAAGTCTTATTTGGACCTCCCCCATCTTCCTTTTCAGCCAGGATCCTATTTACATGCTGTTACAGCATCATGTTCATTTCATTCAATTCAACTTTCTGTTAATAACTATACATTCACTACCATGATTATTTGATTAAAATCTCTCTTTTATTAGACTCTTAGATCTTTATAAGCAAGAGGATGACTCATTCACCTGGCACAGGGTCTGACATCTAATCGGTGATTAGTAAGTGCTGAATGTATGAGAAAAGTGTATTCATGTTTGCAGAAAAAATTCAATTTAAATTGTTTTTCTGAATGTTTTCCAATGGTTAATTCAAATAATATGCTTTGCCAGTTAACTATATATCTTAACGCCCCCTTCCTTTTTATCTGAAAGGACAAACCAACTCTTTTCAATCCAGGGATAATTAATGGAAAACTTAGAAAACATAATCTAGCTTAATTGAAAGGTTTCAAAATGAATAATTGCCGTTGTAAAACTGAATAACTATCAAGCATTAGTTATATAAAAATCAGCCACATAATTAGCTTCAGAACTCTGAAGTTTAGTAATAGTTTCTTGGTGTTACACAATAGTCCCCTTTTATTCATTCAGTTACCTGCAGTGGATTCCATAAACTGTAGTCCAAAAATAGATGAGTATGGTACAATAAGGTATATTAAGAGACAGAGACCACATTCTCATAACACCAGAGAATATTATAATTGTTTCATTTTATTATTAATGATGTTAATCTCTTACCATGCCTAATTCATAAATTATAAATTAAATGAATAAAATAGAAATTAATTTATAATTTATAAATTAAGTCTTACAATCAGTATATATGTGTAGGAAAAAACACAGAATACAGAGGGATCTGTACTATCTATGATTTCAGAGATCAGGGGGTGTCTGGAAACATGTCCCGTGTGGTTAAGAGGAGACTAATGTAATTCTTGTGATCTTAATACTCTCCCTGTCACCCTCATGCCAGAAAGAAACTACAGACAAGAATAATTGTTTTGTGAACTATCCCTTTCTCCATTTATATCTTATTACTTTATCAGATTACATAGTATTTTATCACTGAAATATTTTAAATTGTGATTGCAAGTTCTTTCCAAATGAGCAAGTTTCTAAATTCTGTTGAAGTGAGTTACTGTCTGTATATACTTTCCTAGTGTAAAGTGCCTCATTTTTTTCATTTCTTGCCACTTTTTGCCTAATCTTTCCAGGGAATGAGTATGCCTAAAAATACTATAAATCAACAAAATCAATATTTGCGAAGAGTATATAACATTTTAGGGCTATAATTTTACAAATCTTCAGAAATAAAGCAAAACTGGGCTACTTAGGTTAAGATCTTGACTTAGTCCATTTGGACTGCTATAAAAACTACCAGAGACTGGTGGCTAAGAAACAATAGAAACGTATTTCAGTCAGTTCTGGGTGCTGAGAAGTGAGTGCTCAGCCTCTAGGACTAAAGTGCTGGAGATAAAGAGGGTGCTGGCAGATTTGGTGTCTGGTGAGGAAGGAATCATTTCTTAGCTCACGAACAGCTCCTTCTCACTGTGTCCTCACATGGTAGAAGGGGCGATCATGTTTTCTGGGTATCTTTCATAAGGATACTCATCCCTATCTTGAGGGCAGAGTTCTCATGGCCTAATTGCCTCTCAAAGCTTCCACCTCTAAATACTATTACATTAGGAAGTAGGTTTCAACATATGAATGGTGGGGGAGGTGGGTGGGACACAGACATTCAGTCTTTAGCAAACTTAAAATATTTCTTTTCAAATATGATGTGCGGTTAGTTCCTTGAAATAGGCATTGCTGCACCCTATATCTACGTATCACTTAGCTGTCTCAAATATATCCTTCAATAAACTATTACTGAATGCCTGCTATGCCAGACACTGTGTTGTTCATGAGGGATAAAGGGTTAAAAAGAAAACCATCCCTTGTATGCTTGTAACAGTAAGGGACATAACATAAACTGTTAAGTGCCAACCCAATGCTCATCTTGGGTTTATTCAATACCAAGTGAACAATTGTTTGAGCAATAGATTACCTAAACAAAAGACTGTATCCTTCATCCTTACTTGTAGCTAAGTGTGGTCATGTAATTATTTTTTTGGCCAATGACACACATGTAAAAAATATAGGACTGTCTGGAATACTTCATAAAGAAAGCTGGGAGATATGTCCATTTACTATACTTACCATCTCTCTTCCTGCAACCTGGCAAACAGACTGAACAACTGGAGCTCCAGCTGGCTTCTTGAGCCAACAGGTGGCCTTGAGGATAGAAGCCACATGGAGGAAATCACAATGGAAAAATAAAAGAAGCCTTGTTAATTTATTGCAGACATTTGCAGCTACAACATAACCATAAGCTTTTAATCAGAGGATTTTTTTTTATTCAATCCCATGATTTTTAAGATGTCCTATATATGTAAATCAAGGTAATATTAGCTGACATATGTTAACAAATAGGTATATACTCTGTTCTAGTTATACAAAGGACATGTTGGGGGAGACAGTGACTACATCTGTTTGGGGTCAGGGGTGGCTATTCAGAAGCGCAGCCATATGAATTAAGTCTTAAAGGCTGAGTGCTATTTGTTCCTTGAAATAGGTATTGCTGCAACCTATATCTACATACCTCTTAACTATCTTGAATGTATTTTTCAATAAGCCATCAATGAATGCCTACTATGCCAAACATGAGGGATAAAGGGATAAATAGAAAACTATCAGATAAAAGACAGAAAAAAGGACATTGCAATAGAGGAAAGCGCATATGGTAAAGCACATAGATTTAAAAAGTGTTGTTCATTTTGATAACTGGAAGTAGTTTACTAATGGTTGGCTAATGACAGATTTACATAGATAAGTGGAAGATAGGTTAGGAGGTCAAATCAGTGACCTTGCACATTAAAGAGTTACCTGTAGATGATGGAAGTTTCTAAATCAGGAGAGTGACATGATAAGTTTGGGCTTTTGCAAAGATGGATTAGAGGTATATTAAGCCAGAGGCTAAGGTAATAGTTAGAAGGCTAGTTAGGGTAAAATACTAGGGCAGTATTTGAGGAAAGATTATGACATGTGAATTAACGTATTACCCATAAAGACGGGGAAAGGCTTTAAAATGAGCATGTAAATCAATAAATCAGTGACTTTAGAGTTTGTTGGTGAAAGGTGGAGAAATGGGTTTCAGTATGGAGCCATTTTATTTCCATATACTCTCAATAAACAATTAGAAACAAAATTTAAAATGATACTATTTATTTATTCATTTACTTTTTTTGAGACAAAGTCTCACTCTGTCACCCAGGAGGGAGTGAAGAGGTGCAATCTTGGCTCACTGGAACCCCCACCTTCCAGGTTCAAGCAATTCTCCTGAATCAGGTGTGCGTCACCATGCCTGGCTAATTTTTGTATTTTTAGTAGAGGCCGGGTTTCACCACGTTGGTCAGGCTGGTGTCAAACTCCTGACTTCAAGTGATCTGCCCGCCTCAGCCTCCCAAAGTGCTGGGATTACAGGCATGAGCCACCGCTCCCGGCCTATGATACTATTTATAATAGTGTAAAATAACATAAAATCCCGGAGAAAAATATAGTAAGAGATTTATAAGACTCTTATACTGAAAATAAACTATTGACAGAAATTAAATAAAGAAGTGAAGGCATGTAGTTTGTTTACAGTCTGAAGAAGCTATTGGAAAGATGTCACTTTTCTCCGGGTTGATTTATGGATTCAGTACAATCACAATAAAAATCCCAACAACTTTTAGAAATCATTAAGTCGATTCCAAAATTATCAATTACAATTTTGAATAAAAACTTGAATATCAGGATTTATTATAAAGCAACCATAATTAAAACATTATGTTATTGGCATGAGGTGAGACAAACCAGAATAGAGATAAAAGAGATCAGAGATGGTAAAAAGAAGCTTATATGTGTTGCTACATAATTATCACAAAATGATAGCGGGGGAAAATATCTTTTCAAAAAGTGGTGTTAAGTCAATTAGATAGTTATATAAAAATAAATCTTGATTCCTACTCTTTCACTATATAAAAAGATTAAGTATGAAAGGCAAAATAAGCTTATAGAAGATAATATAGAGAAATTTCTTCATGAACTTGGAGTAGTAAAAGATTTCTTTAAAAGAGTACAAAAGCATTAACTATAAAGATAAAGACTGATAAAAATAGGTTACAATAATAATAACTTATATTTATCAAAAAAAAGGCAGACAGAGTGGGAAAAGCTTTTAGCAATATAAAATACACGTAGTTCACAATGGACTCATAGGCAAAATATATAAATAACTTTTACAAATAATAAAAAGGCAGAAAACCCAATAAAATTATGTCTTGTAAGTGGGCCCTTTCCGAAAGTCTCAAATATAACTATGAACATATGCCCAACTTCATTAATTATCAGGACAATAAAAACTAAAATCAGAATTCACAGGTTTCAAGAGACTTAGAAATCAGCTGGGCAGATTCCATTGGGTTTCAATGTCTAGGAATAACCTCTGCAGCACTAGGCTTCACCCTCTGGATTTGAGGCTGTGTCCTGAGAGTCATTCTTCCTTTTTGAAAAAAGTAGAACGTGTTTATAGCTGCAGTGTATTATCAGTCTGTTTCATGACTATAGAAAGAAGGCCAGGCAGTCTTCTTTCATTTTGCCCTTTCTCTCTCTCTTTTCAGTTCAATCTGGCAGTGTTTCTGATGCTATAAAATTTTCAGGAAATTTTATAGATCTCCTATGTATGTCACGAGGATTCAACTCACTAGACAAAAAAGGCTTGCCTACCGATTTTCCTGCATAATCTCATCTGTATGTTTGATTTTTGCTGAGAGGGTGGGGGAAGAGGCAAAACCCTTTAATTTCTAAAATGTTCTCTTGTTTAAGAAAATTTGTGAGCAACACTTTTAATCTCTTTAAAGAACCTTTTGTATGACTGAATACTTATAATCTTTCTGAAAAATTAGCACAAGATTTTACAGCCATATCTCTGCTTATTCACTAGAGCATTCTTTCCTAACAATCAACGAATCTCTTGATTTTGGTGGTGGTGGTGGTGGTGTTTGCAAAGTAAATAACTGAGAACTTTCAGAGTTTTCAAGTCATAGTCTCATTGTGTTTAACAGCTTTTCCCTCAATTTCTGTCTCTCTTCGTACTTTTAAGCAGCAAGTAGCAACCAGGCCATATGTTCAATATTTCACTTGAAAATCTCATCAACAAAATTTCAGTTTCACTTTTTTTTTTTTTTTTTTTTTACAAATTGTTTTCCACATAACTGTATAACATAATTATGCTAAGTTTTCTGTCGCAATAAAAATCCCCTTCCCCCAGTTTCAAATAACTTGTTGTTCACTTTCTTCTAAGTCTTCACTGGCAGCACCTTTCACATTTGTATTTCTAGTTACAGGCTTTTCAAGACAATCTAGGCTTTTTCTCTCTGCCTTCTCAAAATTCTTCCAGTTTCCACTGAGTGCCCCGTTTGAAAGTCAATTCTACTTTCACATTTTTCTATACATTACAACATTCTACTTTCAGGTACCAAAATCTATATTAATTTTTTATTGTAGGCCTAGCAAATTACTGTAAACTTTGTGGCTTAAGCATCACAAATTATTGTATTTCTGTAGGTCAGAAGTGTGGTATGGATCTCAATAAACCAAAATCAAGGTACCAACAGTCCTCATTGCTTTTTGAAGGATTCAGGAAAAAATCTCTTTCCCATTTAGTTAGGTTGGTGGTAGAAATCAGTTCCTTCAGTTTGTAAGATTGAAATCCTTGTTTTCTTGCTGGTCTTAAACTGAGAATGATTCCCAGATTCTAGATGTCACCAGCTTTTGGCTGCCTTCCTCCTCCTTCAAAGTCAGCAGTGGCCAGTCAACTTTATCTTATCCCTTTTCTTCCTGAAACCTCTTCCATTTAGTGGTTATAGCTCTTTCTGACCATAGCTAAGAAAAGTTCTCTGCTTTAAAGGATTTAGAAAATTAGAATGAACTGACTGAGATAATCCAGAATGATCTTTTAATTTCAAAGTCCTTAATCATAATCACCTCTTCAAAATCTCTTTTACCATGTAAAGTGACATATTCACAGGTTCTGAGGATTAGGGAGTGGACATCTTTGGGGCCCTCTTTCTGCCTACCACACTAACCATTTCAATAATTACATTAATTATGAATGACCAAAACATTCCAATTAAATGGCAAAGATTTCTTAATAAACACAAAACAAGACTCAACTATACTCTGCCTCTAAGAGACAAACTTAACTATGAAAAGGCAGTTAAGTTGAAGGTAAATGGATGGAAAATATATACCATGCAAGCCTCAAGAACAAGAAGGCTGTAGTAACTATATTAATGTCAGATAAAATAGATTTCAAAACAAAAAACATTATCAGGTGTAAAAAGAAATACTTCATAAAGATAATTTTATGGTTAATTCATCAAGAAGATATACAATGATAAACAGAGCTTTAGATTATACAAAGAAAAAATGTACATAATTAAAAGGAAGAATAGACAACTGTACAATCACCTGTTTAAAACCTCTCTCACAGCAATTGATATAGCTATACAAAAGACATTTATATATATTGAAGATTTAAGCATCAACCACCATAATTTAATTAATATTTAATAGATTACTACATCAAACAACTGTAGCATACACACTCTTTCCAAATGCTATGGTAACTTTAGCAGAATATACCATGGTTATAAAACAGTCTCAATAAATATTTAAAACATCTGCACAGATTGCTTCTAACAAAAGTAATAAAGGGAAAAATGAGGAAAGCGATGGCATGTAGGTCAGCAAAGAGAATAGCTACCCTGTCTTCTTTCAATTACAGTAGAATTTATTGTGTTTCCGGAAGAAGCAGTGCACTTTTTTAGCACCAAGAGATCTGCAGTGAAGAAATAAAAAAAAAAGAAGAAAGAAAATGCAAGGTTGTATTTTACAGCAACTGGGGAATTTTGAACATATGGATTTCTCTCTATCAAATATTGCAATCAGTAAACACTTTAATGATTTCTAGACAACTTTTTAAAGAAAAATGCCTCAGAGTTTTTCTCTTTTAGCTGTAGTCACTCAAATAAAACGGACTTCCTAAGGAGTATCCCAATTACAATTTCTCTATCTCTAAACTATTAGAAAGAACATCTAAATACCATCCACAAATACAAAGTCATCAAGAGTTTTGTATTCCCATTAGTTCTGAGACCACTTGAAACATTTATTTCTAACAAATGATTTTTTAATGTAAAGGTTTCCCAGTAATAAAATACCTCACTGAAAACCTGCAGCTTAAAATAAGGTAATGTGAATGAAAATATTTTATGAACTGTGTAGTCCTGTGGAACTATAATCATTATATATTTTATTGACATAATATCAATATGCCATGTGAGACCTTTATTTTATAAGCTCAATTATAATAAATTCTCTAGGATGTAACCTAATAAGGTGATATGGTTTTGCTACGTGTCCCCACACAAATCTTATCTTGAATTTTAATCCCCATGTGTTGAGGGAGAGACATGATTGGAGATTATGGGGGCTGTCTCCCCCATGCTGTTTCTGTGATAGCACGTGAATTCTCACAAGATCTGATGGTTTTATACATGGCAGTTTTTCCTGCACTCGCACATGCTGTCTCTTGCCTGCCACCACGTAAGATATGCCTCTTCCCCTCCGACCGTAATTGTAAGTTTCCTGAGGCCTCCTCTGCCATGCAGAACTGTGAGTTAATTAAACCTCTTTCTTTTACAAATTACTCAGTCTTGGGTATATCTTTATAGCAATATGAAAATGGACCAATACAAATAGTGAAAATCCCAATCATTTTTGTTAAAATGGAAGAAAAAAATACATTTCTGAAGACATATAAATATCATACATCTCAGTGATAAAAGTTACTTATGAGGAAGTAAATTAATATTTATGAGAAATTGTCCTTCAGTGTTTAGCGTTGGTGTCTCTTCTTCCAGTAATCCTTCATAACCTAACTGATTGTGGTAGTTAATTTTCTGTGTCAACATAACTGGGCTATGAAGCATTTAGACATTTCATCAATCATTATTTTTGTGTGTCTGTAGAAGTCGTTCTTAATGGCATTGACATTTGAATAATAAACTGAGTAAAGGAGATTGCCCTCCCAAATGTTTGTGGGTCTCATCCAATCAGTTGAAGACCCAAGTAGAACATACATTTTGATTAGGAGGAAACTTCTTTAGCTTCACTGTTGGAGCCGGAACACTAGTTTTCTCTCGCCCTCCAAGTGGAACTTCTACCCATCAGCTCTCTTGTTTCTCTGACTTTTGGACTTGAACTGAAACTACACCATTGGCTCTCCTGGGTCTCCAGTTTGCCAATTACAGATTGTGAGATGGATTTCTTAATCATTAGCCTCCATAATCAAGTTAGCCAATTCATTTTAATAAGTTTTCTCTCTCTCCATCTTAATGGTTCTTTTTCACTGGAGAAACCTGACTAATATACTCAACTATTTCCAAGGCAGCTACAATTAGAAATTTGTGCTTTTAGCTCCTTCTCTGTCTCTCCATATAGAACATCATTATATCTGTCTGTTAGTTTTAAGTTCTGAGAAGTCAGGAATCATGGCCTTTATCCTTATTCTTTATCTACCGTCTTTAGTATGGTGCCTGACACATACTATATGGACTGAATAATATTTGTTGAATAAATGAAAGAATAAGTTTAGCATTTCCAATCAGAACAGAATCAAGTTTCCTTTATAGGAGCCACTTCTTAATGTATTTTAGCTATTCTTGGCAATAGATAAGTTAAACCCAGGTAGGCATTTCTGACTGATTCTTTAGTTATTAAATCCTTCAGTCTATGTATGTAGCAATTTATTGTTTTCTATTTGCTTTTTCAGTTTATAAGTCTTCTCAGGAAAATGGCTTTTTGATACATCCTTCTCATGTTGAAACTAACATTCTGATGGACTTGGGGATTTCTATTCCCAGTTTGGTACAAAAGCAATTAGGGATCAAGTGTGGTGAAAGAAAAAAAAAAAGTCAGCATGGAGGGACTATGCCCCTTCTGTCATTATACTCAGTCACTTGTTCAAAGTGAGATGATCATCTTCCCATAATAATTAAAAGCAGACATGGCTACAGATTAATAATTATCAGTATCAAAAATTCTGATCTTAAAATAATGCCAATTAGATCATTTTTATGATTGCATTCGCTACCCTAGAGAAAATAACTAAGCATGTACTTTGGCATGCAGACATACATCAATATATTTTCGTTTTGTTTGTGCATGTGTATTAACAATAGGATTTTTAAAAAGTAGGTCAAGGATGGTTAAAATTACTCTGTTTTCTTCTCTATTTTTTTCTGTAATGTTTTTTAAAACAACACTTGAAACCAAATGTCTAGATTTGGTACACATCAGTAGAAAATACAAACAGGAAACTGAATGAACACCGAGACCATTATTGATCCTTTACACAAAAGGAATTATTTTCTTTGGTATTGACTTGAAAAAGTGGCGTTTTCTCCCCCTTTCCTTCCCCTTCAGTAAAGAAGCCAACGAATTATTGTGTATGAGCTGAAGCTGCAAGGAATCACTGGAAAAGACCTGGAAAAAAGCATTATACCAAAGAGAGAAACCACGAGCGGATCTCTGTGGAACCAGTGCCAGGGTAGGGAAACCTGAAGGTTAACTGACCAATTGCTGGGGACTTAGCATAGACAACTCTGAAAGAGGACCCAGTCATCAGGGCCCCACATACCTTTGTGAGTTTTACTTCCTGAAACTCTGCCAGGTCCTCACAGTGAATACTAGAGAAAAATTCTCTTGGGCGTCTACAGAGGGAGGTAAAAGGAAAGCACTTCTTAAAATGTCAGAGCTTTATGTTCTCAACAAGGTCTGCCTCCTGGAGAAACTATTTTATCAGAACCTAACCCGTTGGGGTTTTAGTAGAGCCTATTCAACCTGGGGAAAGGGGAAATACCTAATCCTAGTTCCCCCTAGCTTTCCTTGTGAGGAAATGAAAACACATAACTCTAGCTCCCTCAGGACATCCTGAACCACCTAGGAGGGTGGTACACTGAAAAGCACTGAACTTCAAAGTTCAGAGGCACAGGCTCCCCAAAAGACTGAGACCTAATCATAAGATGGTAGAATGTTTCCCATCCCCCTCACCTTATCACTACATTTCTAAGGGCCTCTTTACTAAAGTTCCTCTTACTCAGTGAATCATGTCCACCTTTCAGCAAAAAATTATAAAGCTGTCATCCTAAAACAAAGACATTAGAGAAAAAGATCTCTTAATATGTTGAATTCGTTCCAGAATTAGAAAAGGGGATTATAATCCAGGAGGCATGCCATTGCAAGCCACATGTCCATCTGGTGAAGGAAATGTAAAGGGAAGCTTTTACTGGCAAAAAGGAGTTCACTTAAGCTGCTTACAAATAGAGATCATTGATCCTGAAGGCTCAAAGCCAGAATTGGCACCAGTTCATGGGTGGAGATGCCATTGTGGGACAAGAGTTCATTCTAGAGCATCTCATCTGAATATTGCAGTCTTACCTAATGTCTAGTAATAAACCTTGTCATAGAAATATGGGCATATGTACAGAATGTAGAAGCCATGCAAAGCAGGAGATGTGTGAAAGATGTGAAGAAATTTCTTGTGAGGTTTTAGGAATATTCTTGGAAAGAGTTCTTATCTCAGACATGCAAGCATGAGCCCCAACCCTTTGTGTCTCTCTCGCGCTATTTTGTCTGTGTCTGACAAGAGCGACTTCATATTGGTATCTGCAACCTTTACATTTCCTCCTTTAGACCATGATCCTTTTTCTGAAAGCATTACTGATTTATTAACCGGTAGTCAGGTTTAATTGTCTCCTGGATCTCTGATGAACATGTCCTGGTTAGTTGATATGGTTCCACTTTGTGGGGAGGTGATGAATGGCTGGAAGTTAGTGTTAAGACACTTCTGGCCACATTTGAGCAATAAGAAGGCCAGAAGGATAAGCTCTCAAGCATAGTTTATGTAGATGCTATTGTTAAATTTGATTTTTCTGTTCCATAGGTGTTGGCTGTCATCTCAAAGTGCTGGGCCAACTTTTTCTTTTGTCAGGAATTGTATTTTTGCAGTGATATGTCAGATAACAGGCATAAAGTTTAAAAAGAAAAATACGAAGCAAAAATAACTATATGACAGTTCCAGTCTACATAATGGTTCTAAGTTATGAACTTTGACTTAAAGGCAACCAGCTGAAAGTATCAAATGACCATGGGGAACTGCATGAGACTTGTAGCCAGGCTGCTGTTATCTTATTTTATATAACTGCTCCCTTATTTTATCACCTTCCCCCAAAGAGCTTATCTAGGTACAGCAGATAGTATTACTATGAGCAAGAACAGAGACATCACCTTGCTCAGTTAATAGATCATCAAGAACAATTCTGTTATCTAACGCTACCCTGGCAAGAGAAGCTACCAAGTGCTGCTGTGCAGTGATAGCTTTTGCTGTCAATCCTGTAAGAATGCCTAGGGTAGCAGACACATTTTAAAAAATCATTTCTTCATTAGTGGCAACACTTCGCCATGGTACCACAGTTCTGCCAAAGGATTCAAATCTAGAGTACCTGAACCCATCGGGTAACTCACATGTGACTTTTTGATGTAGTGAGAGGGGTCTAGTCCAGTGATATTTCCAGTGATAACTTTCAGATCTATTACCTATTGACAAGAGAGCAGTGAAACACCCCAACCCATTTTGGCCCTCTGTTACCCAAGTGTCTAAATATTTGGAGGCTCTTGCTGAGTTGCCCCACTGACTAAAGTAAATATGCCCAATAGGAGCACAATTTTTTTTAGAAAACATAGAAGTAAGTAAACGGTCAGTTGTGTCACTATAAGCTGTTAATAGCATCTCTGCCTTAATCTGGTCCCAATAATTGTTCTTCCGTATGCGAGGGAGTTCTAATGAATGGTTTAGAAAGAATGATTGGGAGGCCATCAGTTTAAGAAGGTGAGGCAGGAAACAGGGGTTAAGATAAATGAAGAAGCTGAATGGGGCAATTTGTAAGGTGGTTGAACCTGGGATGTTAGTAAAATCTGTTACAGGTTGAAGTGGTGTGGATGGGGGTCACTAGAATCAATCTGTTGTGTTTCTGATGATAAATCTGTATTATCAGGGTTCTCTAGAATTCTCACTCACTCCCTCTCCTCAGGCCTCCCAATTTCCTGAAGCACAAAAATGTGGAAATAGGCCAGTCTATAACTTTTCAATGGTCTCTAAATGTTCAAATGAAAGGAAGAGCTGTATGTCTTTCACTTAAAATCAAAAGCTAGAAATGATTAAGCTTAGCGAGGACGGTATGTCTAAAGCTGAAATAGGGCAAAAGTAGGCCTCTTGCACCAAACAGCCAAGTTGTGAATGCAAAGAAGTTATTGAAGGAAATTAAAAGTGTTACTCAGTGAACACATGAATGATAAGAAAGCAAAACAGCCTTATTACTGATATGGAGAAAATTTTAGTGGTCTGGTTAGATCAGAGTTGCCACACCATTCCCTTAAGCCAAAGCCAAACTCAAGAGTCTCAGTTCTATGAAGAGTGAGAGAGGTGAGGAAGCTGCTGAAGAAACATTTTCAGCTAGCAGAAATTAGTTCATGAGGTTTACGAAAAGAAGCCGTCTTCATAACAAAATGCAAGGTGAAGCAGCAGGTGCTGATGTAGAAGCCGCAGCAAGTTTCCAACAAGCTCAGAAAATTGGTGAATGTGGCTACACTGAACAACAGATTTTTCAATGTAGGGAAAAACAGCATTTTGCTGGGAGAAGATGCCACATAGCACTTTCATAACTAAGGAGAAGGCGGCAGTGCCTGGCTTCAATGCATCAAAGACAGGCTGACTCTCTTGTTAGGGGCTAATGCAGGTGATGACTAAGTTGAAACAAATGTTTATTGACCATTCTAAAAATCCTTGATAATTTTGCTAAATCTCCTCTGCCTGTACTCTGTAAATGGAACAATAAGCCTGAATTACTGAATATCTGAAGCCCACTGTGGAGATATATTGCCTTGAAAGATTTCTTTCAGAACAGTGCTGCTCACTGTCAGTACAGCTGATCACCCAAGAGTTCTGATGGAGATATACAAGAAGATTAGTGTTGTTTTCATGTCTGCTAACATAATACCCATTCTTCAGCACATGAATCCAAGAGTCATTAAACTTTCAAGTCTTATTATTGCAGAAATGTATTTCCTGAGGCTATAGCTGCCATAGATAGTGATTCCTCTGATGGATCTGGCTGACATAAATTGAAACCTTCTGGAAAACATTCGCTATTCTAGATGTCACTAAGAACATTTCGATTGATGAGAGGAGGTCAAAATATCAACAATAAGTTTGAAGTTTGAAGAACATGGATGCAAAACCTTATGGATGACTTTAAGGGATTCGAGACTTCAGGAGAAGCAACTGCAGAAGTGGTAGACATAGCAAGGTAACTAGATTAGAAGTGGAGCCTATAGATGTGACAGAATTACTGCAACCTTATGATTAAGCCTGAACAAATGAGAAGTTGTGTTTTATGGAAAAGCAAAGAAGGTGTTTTCTTGAGATGGGATCTACTCCTGGTGAAGACACCCACGAACATCACTGAAATGACAAGAATTTAGAAAATAGAACTTCCATTCAGCCCAGCAATCCCGCTACTGGATATCTACCCAGAGGAAATGAAATCATTCTGTCAAAAAGACACACGCATTGTATTTTATTGCAGCACTGTTCACAATAGCAAAGTGATAGAATCAACCTAGGTGCTCATCAACAGAAGATTGGATAAAGAAAATGTGGTACGTACTGACCATGGAGTACTACATAGCCACAAAAAAAGAATGAAATCATGTTATTTGCAGGAACATGCGTATACCTGGAGGCCATTATCCAAGTGAATTAACGCAGGAAGAGAAAACCAATTACTACATGTTCTTATTTGTAAGCAGGTAATTAACAATGGGTACACAGAATCATACATATGGAAACAATAGACACTGGGACCCCAAAAGGGAGGGCAAAGGTTGAAAACTACCTATTGGATACTGAGTTCACTATTTGGGTGATAGGTTAATAAAAAGTCCAAATCCCAGCATTACACAATATATCCACATAACAAACTGCTCATGTACCCCATGAATCTAAAATATTTAAAAAAAGAAAAGAAAATTTAGGATATTACATACACTTAATTCATAAAGCGAAAGCAGAGTTTGAAAATATTGACTTGGCTGGGTGCGGTGGCTCATGCCTGTAATCCCAGCACTTTGGGAGGCCGAGGCAGGCGGGTCATCAGGTCAGGAGATCGAGACCATCCTGGCTAATGCAGTGAAACCCTGTCTCCACTAAAAATACAAAAAATTATCCAGGTGTGGTGGCACACACCCGTAGTCCCAGCTACTTGGGAGGCTGAGGCTGTAGAATCGCTTGAACCCTGGAGGCAGAGGTTGCAGTGAGCTGAGATTGCACCACTGCACTCCAGTCTGGGTGACAGAGCGAGACTACGTCTCAAAAAAAAATATATTGACTTATAGTTTGAAAGAAATTCTACTGTAGGTTAAATACTGTGAAACATTGTATGCTCCAGAGAAATCGTTCATAAAAGGAAGAGTCAACAGGTGCAGCAAACTTCATTGTTTAAGTTACTTTAAGAAATTAATTGCCACAGTCATGCAAGCCTTTAGGAACCACCACTGTGACCAGTAAGCAGCCATTGGCATCAAGTCAAGACCTTCCATCAGCAAGAAGATTACGGCTCTCTGAAGGCTCAGATGATCTTTAGCATTTTTGTCCATAAAATCTTTTAAAATTAAGATATGTGCCTTTGTTATTGACATAAAATATTTTAAATATTTATGGAGTACATGTGAGTGTTGGTTACATGCATAGAATGTCAAATGAGCATCTCGGTATTTGGGGTATTCATCACCTTGACCATTTGTATGTGTTGGTATCATGTTAAGTTCATCTAGTTACTTGGAAATATATGTAATATTGTTGCTACGTATAGTCATCCTAGTCTGCTATCAAATATTAGAACTTATTTCTTCTAATTGTATGTTTGTACCCATAGCCAACCTCTCTTTACTTCCCAATCCCTGACCCTTCCCAGTCTCTAGTATCTATTGTTCTATTTTATATGTCCATGAGTTTAAATATTTAGCTCCCACATGAGTGAGAACATGTGGTATCTGTCTTTCTGTGCCTGGCTTATTTCACTTAACATAATGACCTCCAGTTCCATCTATGTTGCTGCACATGATGTGATTTCATTCTTTTTTTGTTACCAAATAGCATTCTATTGTGTTTATATGCCACATTTTCTTCATTTATCCACTGATGGACACTTATGTTGACTCCACGTCTTTGCTATTGTAAATAGAACTGGCATAAATGTGCAATTGATATTCTGATTTCTTTTCCTTTGGATAGATAACCTATAGTGGGATTGCTGGATCATATGGTAATTCTATTTTTATGTTTTTTTTTTTTGTTTTTTGAGAAATCTCCATACTGTTTTCCATAGTGCTTATGCTAATTTACATTTCCAAAAATAATGTATGAGAATTCCCTTTTCTCTATGTCCCTGCCAGCATCTGTTATTAAATGATAAAATACAGTATAATGCAAACATTACTTTTATTTGTACTGAGAAACAATACAATTTGTGTAACTAGTTTTATTGTGATACTTGCTTTGTTGTGGTTGGGACCAAATTCACACTAGATTAGAGGTATGCCTGTAGGTGAGCTAAACAGCACCAATCACATCTGAGTGGATATAGTTAATAGGTATAGACTACTTCAACTAACAGAAGATAACATATTCTTCTCAAGTTCACAGTTCAACCAACAGATTACATATTCTTCTCAAGCTGGCCAAGATAGACCATATTCTGTGCCTTAACACACCTTAAAAACACCTTAACAAGTTCAACAGAATAGAGTCATAAAATATCTGCTCTGAAACTATACCAGAAGTAAATCAACAGAAAGAAACTAGAAATCAATACAGAAAGATAACTGAGAAATCCTCCCTAAAAATTTTAAACTAAATACAATGAATATACAGTTATCAATATTTGTGGGCTGCAGTGAAAGCAGCTGTTATAGAGAAATCTATAAGATTGAATGAATATATTAGAAAAATGGAAGGATCTAAAAATGAATAATACAATCTCCAACTGTAGAAAAACTAGAAAAAGAAGAATGAATTAAATCCAAAGTAAGCAGCAGAAAAAATAAAAATAAAAATTAGAGCAGACATCAGTGAAATTAAAAATAGGAAATCAAAAAGAAAATTATCAAACCCAAAGTGTTGTCATTAGAAAAGATCAATAAGACAAATAAGCCTTTAGCATAAATATCAAATGCAAAACTATGAAACTCCTAGAAAATAACATAGGAGAAAACCTGGATGATCTAATTAAGAAAAACAAGAAAAGACATAAATTATTCACATCAGAAATGAAAGAACATCACTATGGATTGCATAAATACTAAGTGAATAATAAAAACATGAACATGTCTTTGCACAATATTTGATAACCTAGATGAAACCGACCAATTCTTAGAAGGCCAAAACTCAGACAAGAAGAAATAGATCATCTGTACAGGCATACATCTATTAAAGAAACTGAATCAATAATTAATAATCTTCCAAAACAGAAAGTGCCAGAGTCAGATGAGTTACTGGCAAATTCTACCAAATGTTTAAAGAAAAAATTATGTCAGTTCTCTACAATCAATTCCAGAAAGAAGAAGCAGGAAGAACACTTTTGAATTCTTCTATGAGGCCAGCATTATCCTAATATCAAAACCAAAGACATTACAACAAAAGTTACAGATTAATTTCTCTCATTAATACAATGCACAAAATTATCAACCAAAACTAGCAAATTAAATCCAAAAATGTAAAAATGAACCATGACCAACTAGGATTTATTCCAGGTATGCAAGGCAGTTTCAACACTAAAATTCAACTAATGCAATCCACCATATCAACAGACTAAAGATACAAAATAACATGATAATATTAAATACAGGAAACGCGTATAGGAAAATATAACACCGATTGATGATAAAAACTCTCAGAAGACTGGGAACACAGGTGGAACTTCTTCAGTTTGGCAAATATCTATGAACAACCTGAAGCTAACAATGAACTTAATAATGATAAACTTTAAGGTTTTTTGCTAAGATCAGGAACAAAGAAAGGATAGTCCCTTTCATTATTGCTTTGCAATATGGTACTAAAAGTCTTAGATAATGCTTTAAAAAATAAAAAAAAAAGAAAAAGAAAAAAAGAGAAGGTACACAGATTGAGAAGGAAAAAATACAACTGCTTTTGTTTTCAGACTACAGACTTTCCGTGTAAAAAGATTTAAAAATTGACAAAGTAATGGAACTAAGAAGTTATTACAGTAAGATTGCTGAATATAAGGTTAATTTACAAAAGTCAATCATTTTTTCTATACCCCACAATAAAAAAGTGGAATTTGAAAGTAGAAACACATTACCATTTACATTAGAACCCCCAAATAAAATACATAGGTGTAAGTCTAACAAAATGTGTACAAAATCTTTATGAGAAAAACTACAAAACTCTGATTAAAGAATTAAATAAGTGTAGAAAGATCTTCCATATTCAGGAGTAAAAATACTCAATGTTGTCAGTAAGTTAGCTCTTCCCAACCTGATCTATAGCTTCAATGCAATCCCAATCAAAAGCCCAGGCAGTTTGTTCATGAATTGACAAACTGGTTAAAAGGTTTTATAAAGAGACTGAAAGACTTGGAATGACTGACTCAATATTGAAAGGGAAGAACAAAGTTGGAGAACTAACAATAACTGCAGGACTTCCTATAAAGCTACAGTAATCAAGACTGTGGGACTGGCAAAGCACAGAAAAATAGATCAAAGGAACAGAAACAGAGAGCCTAGAAACAAGCCCACATAAGTATAGTCAAGTGATCTTTGACAAAGAAGCAAAGGCAAGATCATGGAGCAAAGATAGTCTTTTTAACAGGTGGTATTGGAACAAGTAAATGTCCATGTATCAAAAAAAAAAAAAAAAGGGAATCTAGACACAGATTTTATATCCTTCTGAAAGTAAATCAAAACAGATTATAAACCTAAATGTAAAATGCAAAACTATAAAACTTCTAGAAAAGAACATGGGAGAAAACCTAGATTATCTTTAATATGGCAATTATTTATTAGACACAACACCAAAAGCACAATCTATGAAAGACATAATTGATAAGCTGGACTTTATTAAAATTAAAAACTTCTGCTTGTTGAAGGGCAATGTTAAGAGAATGAGAAGACAAGCCATAGATAGGGAGAAAATATTTGCAAAAGACATGTCTCATAAATGACTGTTATCCAAAATATTTGAAAAAGTTTAAAACTGACAGTAAGCAAATGAACAACCTGATTGAATAATGGGCAAAAGAACCAAATAGACACTATACCAAAGAAGATATACAGATGACAAGCGTATAAAAAGATGTTCAATATCACACATCATTAGAGAATTGCAATAAAACAACACTATACCATTACACTTATTAGAATAGCAAAAACCCAAAACATTGACCATATCTATTGCTGACAAGAATGTGGAGCAATAGGAATTCTCATTCGTTGCTAGTTGGAATACAAAATGGTGTAGCCACTTTGGAGAGCAGTTTAGCAGTTTTGTATAAAACTAAATACATTCTTACCATACAGTATAGCAGTTGGACTTCTTTGTATTTACCCAATACCATAAGTTAAAAAGTATGTCCACACAATGACCTGCTCACAGATGTTTTTGGCAACTGTATTCATAATTGCCCAAAGTTGAAAGCATTCCAACCGTTCTTCGGTAGATGAGTGTGTAAACAGTAGCACATTTAGACAATGGGATATTACTCAGTACTAAAAAACGAGCTATATATAAAGCCATGAAAAGATATGGAGAAAATTAAATGCATATTATTAAGTGAAAGAAGTCGCTCTAAAAGGCTACATAGTATATGATTCCA
Source organism: Ateles fusciceps (assembly GCA_036589455.1). Taxonomy (NCBI): domain Eukaryota; kingdom Metazoa; phylum Chordata; class Mammalia; order Primates; family Atelidae; genus Ateles; species Ateles fusciceps. Next base: position 2,857,474 of record JAZHEH010001040.1, on the reverse strand, counting down.
ACTAAATGACATTCTGGAAAAGCCAAAATTATGGAAACTGTTAAAGAGATTAGTGGCTGCCAGGGGTTGGGGGTTGAGGGAGGAGAAATAGATAAGTAAGGCTGAGCACGGAGTATTTTTAGGTCAGTAAAACTATCCTGTATGATATTACAGTGGTGGATGCATGTCATTACCTATTTTTCAAAATGCATAGAATGTACAACATCAAATGTGAATCCATATATATACTATGGACTTTGATAATTATGGGTCAATGTAGGTTCGTTTTAACAAATGTATCACTCTGGTAAGGGATATTGACAGTGGGGAAAGGGGGCTTTGTGTGGATGGGGCTAAGTGTATATAGAAACCCTCTATACTTTCTGAACAGTTTTTGTGAGAACTAAAACTGCTCTAAGAAATTTAATTTATTAATTAAAAAATAAATGGAAATTGTAAGGCTTATCTGACCATAAAGGTGATTATGTATATTAGAACATGTGACAGCAATACAGATGTAAATAATTAAATTGCTATAGAGTCAAGATAATCATAAAATTGACAAGTTAGTAAACACTTGTATAATTTAGAAATAAAAATTTTATTGCATAAGAGAATATTAATGCAACTGCTTTTCATTAAAAATTGTCTAAAAAGTGAGATGATCATATGCAAGTAATAGCTATGTTGTTGGTCTAGAGAAAGCACTATGAGCTTTTATGAAATATTTCTGTGTTTTAAAAAACTGATGCTGCCAATTTGAAAAAAGTTCTGGTAGAAAAAATATTAATAGAGAAACAGCTCAATGATCTTTAAATTGTGTTTGTAGGCCTCCCTTGGGCAATAGTTTAGAAAATCTTGACATTCCAAGGTTTTCTTTATGGATTCTGAAGATCTCTGGCATAATCAAGCATCAGAAGAAGTACATAAGGCAGCTAAAGGGTTGTAGCCTTTTTCCTCAAGGCACGTGTCATTTTTAATCATATCTGACTTTTCATTATTTTCTAGTCTGGAATGTGACCGCTTTCTGAAACTTAAAAAGTACAGAGCTCTCTTGCTCTGAGATTATGCTAAGTACAGTATAAACGCTTTTATTTTTCAGTGAAAGCTTCTACCTGATTATCTTTGTTTTTCTCAGCTTTAATTGTTCAAATCTATTATTCTAAATTATTTTCATCTTGGAAATTAACAATCATTTGGAATATGTTTTATGAGATATTTAAACAGCCTACAGATGTGACATGGTATTTATATCAATGTGCATTTTCTCAAAAAGTTTGTGTTTGTATTTTAGTTTTCAGCAATAACTGCTTATTTTAATTAAAATAAATCAAATCCATTACAAATGGTCTAATAAGATTCTTCTAGCAGCTTGGTGTGAGGGAAGGAAGCATGGCTGGTTGATAAGTACTCAGTAGCCTGGCTACATTACTTTGGTGGAATAAAAACTATTTAACTTGGCTTTTACCTTGACGAACAATTGAGTTTCTACATGTTATGTAACATTATTAAAATCTTGTCAGATTATTGGTTATTGTTAATTTTAGGATTTAGCTCTGGAGAATCAAGAAATTATGTTAGGGTTGACAGCATCTCTGTATTGTTTTCACATAATCTGAAATAAGAAAAACCAGTGAAAAAATATAAAGGAGAGTCAGAACTATTGAATAGCATTTGAGAAAGCACATGAATAAAAGGTGTTGAAGGCCGGACACGGTGGCTCACGCCTATAATCCCAGCACTTTGCGAGGCCGAGGTGGGTGGATCACGAGGTCAAGAGATGGAGACCATCCATGGTGAAACCCCGTCTCTACTAAAAATACAAAAAAGTTAGCTGGGCATGATGGCGCACCCTTGTAGTCCCAGCTACTCGGGAGGCTGAGGCAGGAGAATTGCTTGAACCCGGGAGGCCGAGGTTGCGGTGAGCCGAGATTGTGCCATTGCACTCCAGCCTGGGTAACGAGCGAAACTCCGTCTCAAAAAAAAAAAAAAATAAAAAAAAATAAAAAAATAAAATGTGTTGATAACTTTGGTTAGACAAGTGTGTAGTATCAGGATTATAGTCCAAACAAAAGTTGACATATATGAAATCTGAGAAGATTGTCGCTCCGTTGGTTCTTTAGTTCTCCAATTATAGGTCATCATATTTATAACTTCCAAAGAGTTCTGGAGAATGAGGTGAATGACCTGGTGGCCTTGTATGATATCCCTAGTTCTCCAATTATAGGTCATCATATTTATAACTACCAAAGAGTTCTGGAGAATGAGGTGAATGACCTGGTAGCCTTGTATGATACCCCTAGTTATGAATTCTGAGATAAGTTAATCTGGGGCCTGTTTTTGTGAGTGTTTATTTGGCTTCCTGAGAGCAAGGAAATACAGTGCCCAATAATCAGTCCCCTTAGAACATCAGAGAAAGAAGAAATGACTCTGATAAAGTTATGTAAGAGATCATCCTGAGGCTGGGAGTGGAGTGGGAGATTTTTAAGCTTGTTTTCTGAGACACTAGCTTATGATCAACAAGGAAAATATGCATTAGTTTGTAACTTAATTCTCTTTGATGTTATTTCTATAGAACTTCTTCTACTACTTAATAAGCAAGACTATCAAACTGAAACTTCAGGTGGCAATTTGGAAACCTAAAGATCTGTAAGAGTCGGGGAGAAAAACAAGTTTCCTCTCTTTGTGGCAGTAGCTCTAGCTCAAGAAATGAGGGGTGTGGTGTGGTAATCTCTGTGTTTTGAGAGTAGCAAGAGAGCACGTCAGCAGGCATGTTGGAGAGTGAGCTTGGGAAGCATGCAAGCGGGGGAAAGCATGCAGAGTGGGGACAGTGGTGAGAGCTAGAAGCGTGCAGAGGCACTGTCGTCATACTAAGGAGAGGGCTCAGAAGCCACCACAGTCTGCAACAAACAAACAAATCAACCAAAGCATGTACTAGAGAATTATCTAATGTTTGTTGAATTGAATTAAAATAGGTAGTTAAAATGAAGATTAGTATTGGTTTATTAACTTTATGAAGGTTAATACTGATTCGTTAACTTTAGGTCAGGTTTATTTAAGGATTTATTATGCAGTGCCTAGACTTTTATCCTTTACCTTTGGAGGTGGACGTTTTATTCGTCAACATGCCTAATGCTTGTTAGGGATTAGTGGAATTAACAGAGCTTCACCTGATTGGCCTCTGGTGACCCCTTCTCAGTGGATATTGCTCCAAATCATCTCACAGAGATCCAGGTTATAGACTGACACTATAGAAGGAGAGAATTATCCATTCTACACTCTATACTAATAAGCTTCCAAAACTTATTAGTACGTATTATCTTTGGAAATCTTTACTTCCTACCTGAAGGATAAAGTGACTGAGGATATGGAGGCTAGTTTTCAGTGTTTTATGACAATGTTAAACCAATAATGATTTTCCTACATAATAATCACCTAGATGATGGGTTGATAGGTGCAGCAAACTACCATGGCACATGTATACCTATGTAACAGACCTACACGTTCTGCACATGTATCCCAGAACTTAAAAAAAAAAAAAAAAAAGTCCAAAAAAAGTTGTATGCCGAAAACACACAATAAAATAAAAAAAATAAAATAAAATCACCCAAAGGCACAGTGCTATGGTCATTTTCTGGGCCTCATTTTGAACAATTCTTTGAAAAAGACACAAATACTTGAATCTTTTTCTTAATTTCTCACTAACGTGCACAGGAATTTATAATTTTGAATTGTGAAGTTTCTACCCTGAAATTTTAGCAAAAAATTTTACCCCAAGGACTATTGGCAAAAAAATACAACATCTCTACAAGTACCTTACACTTCTTACCAAGTTAACATTGTTATGATAAATAGCATCAGATGCTGTATGCTTGGAATTGTTTTTAATAAATCAATTTCCATTATGATGCTCTTTAAATATGGAAATACCAAGTGTTGCTAGCAAAGATAGTCTACTGGCTTAATTAAAATTAAAATTCAGAGGTGGCTAAAGAGGAATGTTACTGAATTATCAACATTTGAAGCTTTCAGTTTCTTCCTAGAAGATTTACTCATTATACAAGCACAAAGGATTAGATGAAAGAGGAAAGCTTTATCTCAAGTTGCCCAGGTATGCATCATTTAGAAAGGATGTGTAAATTTATGTGTATGAGGAAATGAAGTAAGGAGTGTTGTTAGTGTGCTTGCTCTTTAAAACAAACTAAACTGGATTTATCTTCATTGCAACAGTAAGATAAGAAAGCCAGTTGGTCAGAGGAAAAAGTCATCAGGAAGAGTTAAGTTGCAGACCTCTCACTTCTAACAATCTCAACTCATCAGGGTTGTGGTGAACCAGTCAAATAAAGATCTGAGGCTTCCTCACAGAGGGACACTTCAAAGACTTGCCTTAAAACCGTTGGGTCTCCTCTGATCATTGTTCCTTTGGTGACTTCCCTGGCATTGATATTAGTGTCCTCTGTCCCTGCTGAATGCTGCACACAACCTTGCAGTGGTGAGTGAAACACTACAGAAATAGACTCTCTAGAACAAGCTGGTCATTCAAAAATGCAGAATCAAAATGCATATAAAACACAACTTTAACTCTACGAGAAACCTGACAGATGACGTTTTCATCTTCTCTCTAGTATAATACCAGCTTTGATCATCCAGTGACAGGGAGCCAATGGACTTGAAAGAAAACAAATTCTAATTGTTAATAATTATGAAATGTAAGATTGTGTTCTCTGTTACTGATACGAAGTCTTGTTCTAAACTTCCATACATTGGTCTATGCTTGCTTTGAGGTTACCAATTTTAAAGTCATTCTGGTTTTGCTTTTACAAACATTCTCTTCTCTATTTTAGGATTGCTCTCACATTCTCAGTACGTATTCTCAATTTCAGTGTAAACATCCTAGTTTCTTCTAACATTCTTACATAAAACGGCAAGGTCTCAGTGTGATAGCCACTATTCCCAAAACTCTCTACAGTTTTATCACAGTTTATTTAAAACATGGTAACCAGATACAAATGTAATACACGGCACCGTTCAGGGAAGAGGCAAAGCAAAATGGTGGAATAGAAGGCTCTGTTCCTCCCTCAAGGACACCAATTTAACAACTATCTACACAGACAAAAATAAACCACCTTTATAAGAAGAAATCACATGAGCCATCCTCATACCTAGTTTCATCTTTGTATCACTGAAATAGGCACAGAAGATAATAGACAAAACAAACAGCCTTGAATTGCCGATACCACTCATCCACCAACCTTATCCACTGAGGCATGGCACAGAGAGCATCTCTGGGCCCTGTGAGAGAGAGAACACAGCAATTGTGAGGCATTGAACTCAGTGCTGTCGTGTTAGAGCAGAATGGAAGACCAGACCAAATTTAGCTGACACCCACCTACGGAAGGAGCATTTAAACTTGCACTAGCCAGGAGGCAATTGCCAATTCCAGAAGTCTGAACTTGACTTCCCACAAACCCTGCCACCAAGGGCCACAGTGCTCCGTGTCTCTAAGTAAACTTAAAAGGCAGCTTAGGCCATAAGGACTGCAATCCTTAGGTAAGTTCTGGTTCTCAAATGAGCCCAGAGACAGTGGACTGTGTGGGGCGCATGCGACATACTCAGATATCAGCCAGGGTGGTTAAGGGAGTGCTGGCATCACCCCTCTCCTAATCCCAGCCTGCTTCAAAAGAGATCCCTTCTTTCTGCTTGAGGACAGGAAAAGGAAGAGTGGGGAGAATTTTGTCTTGCCTCTTGGATACCAGCTCAGCCACAGCAGGATAGGGCACTGGTCAGAGTTGTGAGGCCCTCATTTCCAAGACCTAGCTCCTGGAAGACACTTCTAGAAACATCTGGGGTGAGAAGGGAACCCACTACCTTGAAGGGAAGGACCCAGTTCTGGCAACATTCATCATTTGCTTACGGAAGAGCTCTTGGGCCCTGAATAACCAGCCACAGTGCCCAGGTACTATGTTGAGGGCCTTGGATTAGACTCTGAGTCTTGCCTGCTTCAGGTGAGATATAGCACATCATAAGCTGTGGTAGCTATGGGGTGGAACTCCTTCAGCTTGTGAAACACAGAGGCAAAGTAGGAAATTTCTCTTATACCCTATGTACCAGCATGGCCACAGGGGTGTAGGGTACCAGGTAGCCTCTTGGGGTCACAATTCCAGAATTTGACTCATAGATGGCATTTCTGGTCTTTCCCTTGGCCAAAGGGGAATCCACTGCCCTGAAGAGTGAGTCCCAGGCCAGGCAGAATTCATCTTGGGCTTGAAGGGGACATCTGCACATCTGCAGTAGTCTGGCAGTACTCCTTGTAGCATGTGGTGGCAGGCAGTGGGTATGGGATGAGACTCTTCTACCTTGGGAAATAGTGGGAAGAGCTGTGTCTTGTGGTCTGAGTGCCAGCTCAGTTGCAGTATAGTAGAACACCAGGTAGACTTTTAAGGTTTTTGGCTCTAGTTCCTGTCTCCTGTATAGCATCTCTGGACCCACCCAGAACCTGGGAGAGCTTGCTGCCCTGAATGGCAGGATACAGGCCTGGCTGGCTTTGCCACCTGCTGAATGTAGAGGCCCAGGGCCTTAAGAGAACATAGGCAGTAACCAGGGAGTAGTTATAGTATCTCTTGGGTGAGATCCAGAGCTGTGATGGCGTCTGACCCAGCATAGTCATAGTGGTGGTGGCCACAGGGGGTGCTTGTGTCACTCTAATACAAACTTTAGGTGGCTCAGAACAGAGAGATGAGGCTGTTTGGAAGAAAGTAAGAGAAGTGAACTAAAGTCTCTGCCTAATAATACAGATAATTCTCTCGAATTTTGTCTAAGACCATCAAGGTGGTACCTCTACAAATCTGCAAGAATCAGTGTTACTGGGCTTGGGGTGCCCTCAAAATCAGAAACAGCTTATATCTCAACACTGAAGGCCTTTCAAAGACCTGAAAAGCCTTCACAAAAAGGATGGGTACAAATAAGCCAAGACAGTGAAAACTACAATAAATACCTAACTCTTCAATGCCCAGACACCAAAGAACATCTACTAGCATCAATAACATCCAGTAAAAGATGACTTCACCAAATAAGGCACAAGAGCCAACCCGGAGAAACAGACACGTGTCACCTTTTAGAGAGAGAATTCAAATAAGTGTGTTGAAGAAACAAAAAAAAAAAGAAAAAAAAAAAATTAAAGATAACACAGAGGAGGAATTCAGAATTCTATTAGATATATTTAACAAAGAAATTGAAATAAATAAAAATAATCAAGCAGAAATTCTGGAGCTGAAAAATGCAATTAGCATACTTAAGAATCAAAGTCATTTAATTTCAGAATTGAACAAGTAGAAGAGAGAATTAGTGAGGTCAAAAACAGGCTATTTGAAATACATAGTTGAAGGAGACAAAAGAAAAAAGACTAAAAAACACTGAAGCACACCTATGAGATCTAAAAAAAATAGTTTCAAAAGGGCAAATCTAAGAGTTACTGGCCTTAAAGAGGAGGCAGAAAAAGAGGGAGAAGTAGAAAGTTTATTCAAAGTGATAATAACAGATTAAAATAAAGCTTATTCAAAGGGATAATAACAACAAAGAAAAGTCTGGGACCCAGTGGCTTCAGCACTGAATTCTACCAAACATTTAAAGAACTAAAACCAATCTCGCTCAAACTTTTCCAGAAAATAGAGGAGGAAGGAATACTTCCAAACTCATTCCACAAGGCCGGTATTACCCTGATGTCAACACCAGAAAAAGACACATCAAAAAAAGAAAACTACAGGCAAATATACCTGATAAATATTGATGCAAAAATCATCAACAAAATATTGGCAAAACAAATTCAACAATACATTAGAAAGATCATTCATTATGACCAAATGGGATTTATCCCTGGAATGCAAGGATAGTTCAAGATACTCAAATCAATCAATGCAATGCATCATATCAACAGAATGAAGGATAAAAACCATATGATCATTTAAGTTGATGCTGAAAGAGCATTTGATAAAATTCAACATTGCTTCATAATTAAAATAAAACTTGGTATAGAAGGAACATATCTAAACATAATAAAAGCCATATATGATAGACTCACAGTTAGTATTATACTGAATGAGGTAAAACTGAAAGTCTTTTCTCTAAGATCTGGAACATAACAAAGATGCTCACTTTCATCAGTGTTATTTGACATTATACCAGAAGTCCTAACTATAGAAGTCACACAAAAGTAAGATACAAAGGGCATCCAAATTGTAAAAAAAGAAATCAAATTATCCTTGCTTGCAGATGACATGATCTTGCATTTGGAAAAACCTAAAGACTCTGCAAAGAAGCTATGAGAACTGATAAATTCAGTAGAGTTTCAGGATACAAAATCAACACACAGAAATCAGTAACGTTTCTCTACGTCAACAGTGAACAATGTAAAAAATTAAAAATGTAATCTCATTTATAATAGGATAATTGTAATGATATTTCCTTACCAAGGAATTAATAAAAGAAGTGGAAGATATCTATAGTAAAAACTATAAAACGCTGATGAAAGAAATTGAAGAGAACACAAAAAATGGAAAATTATTTCATGTTCTTGGATTGAAGAATAAATATTGGTAATATGTCCATATTACCCAAAGAAATATACAGGTTCAATGCAATCCCTATTAAAAAAACCAATGACATTTTTCACACAACTAGAGAAAACAGTTTTAAAGTTTCTATAGAACCACAAATAACAGAATAGCCAAAGTGATCCTACGCAAAAAGAACAAAACTGGAAGAATCACATTACCTGACTTCAAAGTATACTACAGAGCTATTGTAACCCAAACAGCATGGTGCTAGCATAAAACAGTCATAAAAACCAATGGAACAGGATAGAAAACCCAGAAACAAATCCACACACCTATAGTGAACTCATTTTTGACAGAGGTGCCAAGAACATACATTGGGGAAATGACAGTCTCTTCAATAAATAGTGCTGGACTAGATATCCAGATGCAGAATGAAACTAGATCCCTGTCTCAAATCAAAATGTGTTAAAGATTGAAATCTAAGACCTCAAACTATGAAACTACTACCAGAAAACATTGAGGAAAATATCCAGGATGTTGTGCTGGGCAAAAATTTCTTAAACAACACCCCACAAATACAGGCAAAGTCCAAAATGGATAAATGGGATTAAATCAAGTTAAAAAACTTCTGCACAGTGAAGGATACAATCAACAAAGTAAGAAACAACACACAGAATGGGAGAAAATATTTGCAAACTACCCATCTGACAAGGGCTTAACAACCAGAATATATAAGAACCTCAAACATCTCTATAGGAAAAAAATCTAATTCAATTAAAAATGGGCAAAATATTTAAATAGACATTTCTCAAAAGAAGACATATAAATGGCAAGCAGGCATATTAAAAGGTGTCCAACAATCATTTGTCATCAGAGAAATTCAGATCAAAACTACAATGAGATATCATCTCAGCCTAGTTAAAATGGATTACATTCAAAAGACAGGCAATAAAAAATTCTGGTAAGGATGTGGAGTAAAGGGAACCCTTGTACACTATTGGTGGGAACGTAAATTAGTACAACCACTATGCAGAACAGTTTGGAGGTTCCTCAAAAAAACTACAAATTGAGCTACCATATGATGCAGTAATCCCACTGATGGGTATATACCTAAAAAAAAGAAAAATCAGTCAGTAGAAGAGATATCTGCACCCCCATGTTTATTGCAGCACTGTTTACAATAGCTAAGATTTGGAAGCAACCTGAGCATCCATCAATGGATGAATGGATAAAGAGAATGTGGTACATGTACACAATAGAGTAATATATCCTTAAAAGAGAATGAGATTGTCATTTGCAGCAACATGGATGGAACTGGAGATTATTATGTTAAGTGAAATAAACCAGGAACAGAAAGATAAACATTGCATGTCTTTACTTATTTGTGGGATGTAAAAACCAAAACAACTGATGAAATAGAGACTAGAAGGATGGTTACCAGAGGATGAAAAGAATAGTAGGGAGATGGGTGGGGAGGTATGGATGGTTAATGGGTACAAAAAAAATAGAATAATATTTGCTATTTGATAGCACTACAGGGCGATGACAGTCAATAATAACTTAATTGTACATTTAAAAATAAGAGAGTCTAATTGGACTGTTTGTAACAGAAAGGATAAATGGTTGAGGGGATGAATACCCCTTTCTTCATGATGTGATTATTTCACATTGCATACCTGTATAAAACATCTCATATACTCCATATATATATGATAGGTTTTAAACATAATCAAACTATCATTAATAGCTTTTCCATAGTGATGTATGCAAATTCCTACCCACCCCTTGGACTATATAATTCATGATAAATTACATGAGGGATCTGGGGCTTGAATCTGAATATAATAGTGTGAATATATATATAAGGTACATGAGATGTTTTGATACATGAGAAGATGTTTGTAAAGATGATGAATATGAAATCACTGATAGCAATAACCATCAACCTTGGATTTAAATATATTTACAATATATAATGTACCCATCTTCACACTTTCTCCCAAATGCAGTCAGATAATTAATTTTATGGAATATTTCTGTATAGCATATTTCCTCTACCTTCCCATTCATAGTACCTTTGGGAATAACTACTATTAGCCACAACTAAAATATTAATTAAAGGAAAATTTGGCTGAACATAGTGGCTCACACCTGTAATCCCAGTGCTTTGGAAGGCCAAGGAGGTAAGATCATTTGAGGCCTGGAGTTCAAGACCAGCCAAGGCCACATAGGGAGACCCTGTGATATAGTTTGGACGTGTCTCCACCCAAATTTCATGTTGAATGTTGGAGGTAGGACCTGGTGGAAGGTGGCTGGATCATGGGAGCAATTTCTAACGTTTTAGTGCCATCCCCACTAGTGTTGTTCTCATGATAGAGTTCTCACAAGATCTGATTGTTTAAAAGTCTTAGTACCTCTTCTCGCCCTCTTCATCTAGCTCCTACATGGTGTGAAGCACTGGTTCCCCTTTCACCTTCCTGTCATGATTGTAAGTTTCCTGAGGCCTCCCCAGAAGCTGCCATGCTTTCTGAACAGCCTGTGGAACCATGAGCCAATTTAACCTATTTTCTTTATAAATTACCCAGGCTCAAGCTTTTTTTATACCAATGTAAGAATGGACTAATACACCCTATCTCTACAAATAATAAATAAACAGAATTAGCTGGGTGTGGTGGTGCATGCCTAGACTTATAACTGCTGTACTCCAGCCTGGGTGACAGAGCCAGATCCTGTCTCAAAAAAAAAAAAAAAAAAAAAAAAAGTGGTAGAAATACTATCTAAACAATAAAAAAATTAATAGCATCATCTACGCATAGCCTCAAAATTCTTGGAAAAACTCACCAATGGCTTATTCATTTTTTCATGCAGTATAGTGAGGTTTGAGATACCCTTACTTCTGTTTTTAGTCTCTTAGCATTTTCTAGAATTTTAATGCATGTGCTAGGCCTGGGAATTTTCTTTCGGTTCACCTCATTTGAATCTCAGTCCTTCTCTCTTTTGGCACTGGCCCCAGATCATTGTTTTCTTTAGATTGTTATCCCTTTCCTTGTCAAAGGTTACCCATTACTGCTGACTTTCTGTGCCAATTCTACAACTGAATTATTATTGTTCACAAATGTTCTTTCTAAGTCACCAGAGAGTGGGCCTTAACTCTTTTCAATGACAATTTCCATCATATTTCTGATGCTCTCATATCCTTTTCTCTTTGGAGCAGAGACTTTAAGTCCTTCAACATACCATTTTAGAGTGTAGTCACAAATCCATCTAACTGCATATCATTTTAGAGATTAGCACTATGTTTTGGTAGAGTTTCAGAAGAAAAAAGCCTAGCTGACATTAAGATTGGCAAAGTTTTGAACAATATAGCTATAAATAATTCTTTCAAGGGTGTCATCTATTATGAGGATAACACTTTCACAGAGTATTTGTATGTCATTCTCTCTGAAGTGGATTCATAATTTTGGAAAGCATCTTTCTCTTTCCCTTTTGATGTCTCCAGACACTCAGTTGCAACAGGTAGAAGGCCGTGTTTTGAAGAATGAAAGCAATTTTCAGCCCACAGTTCTGGCTTGCTTTCCCTATCATTTCCCTTCGAATTGAGCAATCTTTGAATTGTACCAGAAAATATGAAAAGGACCATTGTCAGTATAGGACACTGTTCAATACACTTAAAGATTTTGAATCATAATCTTGCTCTTGTTTGGGTTTTGCATGCAATTTACATCAGACTAGAAAGATGTAAGTATAAGGATGGCAATGGTCTTCCTATTTGATATCAATAAAAATAATAATTGTTTTCTTATTTTTCCTAAAGTAACAATTCTTTAAGGCAATTGATTGAACCAGGGATTATTGGTATTATTAGGGCATTATAAAGGGAGTATTTATACAAACCTAATCTTTTAAGTAAAATATTACTTCAGTGAATTGAATTAGAGATTATTGGTTATATAAAGGGCACAATAAGGCTGTGTGTCTCTGTTATAAGCCTAAATCTTTTTGAATAAAGTATTTTAGACCACTATGTTTTCACATTTGCTTTTGAATAGGTAATGGCTGCCATTATGCTCTTTTATGATAAATTTTCAGAGTCATCTCTAAAGGCCCTTGCATTAAAATGGGAGAGTGATCTGTACCCTTGACTCTTATTTTTATTAGCATTAGATTATTCTTAATGCTTTTCACTTGAGTGGCCATTAAAAAATTATAACTTTTCAGATGGAAATTTTTTAAATCACAGAAAAAAGAAATGGAGTGTACAAAAATGGAAACTACTGATGCAGGAAGTGCCTTTCTTGCCTGGGGAATGCTATAATTTTCTGGGAAATATTGTCATAAAACACTTGATATTTTTAGAATGCTTTCACCATCAAAAACCTGCTACATTTGAACGCTGCCTCACTCTTTTATTGCAAAAAGAAAATTCCAAGCTTCATATGTTTTAAATAAATGATTATCTTCACACTGTCCTTTTCTTGCCTCCCATTCTCTGAGTTTGATATTACCTGGGTCTTTCCTTGGCCTTTTGTGGAGAATAAGGTTGTGCTTGGCATACATGAAACATCTACAGCAGGGCCATTAAGTCTTGAATGCCAATGGTGTCATTTCAGTTGATGATGTCAGTCAAATGAGCACATATCCTGACTTCTGAACTCCATTAAGGCATTCCAAATTTATTTCTTTCTTGTATATATGAAAAAAAAATGTGATTGTTTTAAAAAATGAATAATCAGTCTTTAATGGGCCTTATAAACACAGAGAAAAAATTAGTGTTATCACTACTATCACAAATTTTATTTTAAAATAAAATGATACCAGGGAAAAGAACAAACAGGGGCTTTCTGATTTTGAGAATGGAAACCCACATGCAAGCCCTCTAGGGACAGTGTATGTAGATAAAAACAGTGAGAGTGGAATCTTCCTGAATTTTACTTCTATAAATAATTAACTGAATGTACTTAAATAAATAAATACTTCCTTCTGGGAATTATAACATCATTAGGAATTTCTGAATACTAATTTTGATTTTAGCCTCTATTCCCTATTCTCATTTTTAGCGTATTTCTCTCTCCTTGTCTTTTAAGGAGAAATCTTCCATTTTCTGAAATAAATAAAAGATAAATTACATAATAGTCTAAACTAATGTTCGTTATTAAGAGCAAAACCGAATTACTGTAAGGGGAGGCATGACAAAGGGCAGGGAAAATAACTTTACCACTGAAAATCCACAAACCTCTGGGGTTACAATTCCCAGGGAATCCCTGTGTTTCATTTTCATCTTGGTTCTTTATTCCTTACTCTTTTCTTGTTAAAGGAATATCACAAAACTACTAGATATGGTTTTTATATCAGTCATATTCTCTTCATTTTTCAAATTAGTGACTGTTTCTGTAATATTGTAGATACAACCGAATGGGGAGTTAGCCTGTATTTTAACCATCAAGAAGCCAAAGAAGACAAGTGTTGTACTCTTGTATTTCTGAAGTCATGATAGCTTCCTTTATCAGCCTGTTATGATTCAACATGAATGAAAAAAATGAAAGACTGTTAAACACACTTCCATAAATAAGGCATTTAGCTAGTACTAGGAGAAAAGCCAAACAAGCAAGAAGACTACATTGTTTCGGCAGGAAGTCATCTAAAATAACTGAGAGAGTCACAGAAACTGGAAAATAGTATTATTAACAAAGGTTTGCTAAGTGTATGAGCAGTGGATTTCTACTTACCAGAATGTGGTAACTGATAAGTACCCTAAAGTTGTTTAAATCAGTTTCACAACTTCATTAGGGGAGCTCTTTGTAAAAGGAGTTCTGTGTAAATTCTTTTGGATTGTGATTAATCACTTCTTCATCGATCTGTTCTGGAAGTCAGAATTGGGTTGGTCATATTTTCTTAAATCATAGGATTACTCAAGTAGTAAAAAAGCTACATGTCTCTGAAGATCCTCCTTAACTACTATGGGACCGAGTTTGGGAGTGGAGGTAGATTGGTGGGAAGAGGTGTCTAGTGAGATAGCTGACCCTGGCTTGTTCAGACCCATGATCTGGGGAGAATGACCTCATGGACTTATCAAAGACTTCCTTGCCTTCTGGCTTCTTATTAATACTGTTGGAAGATCTGCAGGTGGAGGAGGGGAACGAGTGTTTATTTTTGCTGGGTCCCTCCCTTTTGGGCTGCTATATGTTTTCCATGCCCCTCTACCACAGCTCACAGCTCCTGTCAGGCTATCCTCCCTTACAACCATCCTTGTGTGATTGCCCCTTCAGTCCTAGATATAACAATGCTACTCACTAGCCCTGAGTACCACTTTTTCCCCTCACTGGTTTCCTAAAACTCTGCCTTCGATTGTATTTTTCTTTATTAGACTCTTCCCAACTGTTTGGGTGAGCCATCTGGCTTCTTAATTATACAGAAGGTTTTGTGGTGTGGAAAATAGTAGCTTTATTTTCAATAAAGACTCTAAATAGAGATTATTTCCTCTAAAAAGCATTCTGCCTTCCACGTTTCTTTCAGCCCACCTATCCTCTCAATTGTCTTCGGCTGCAAGAGAAAATGCACTTGCCAGAACTAAAGAATGTTGATCCCTTTCTACAAACTCAGACATAATAGAAACATTAAAGAAGTACCTTTCCTGAGAATTTCTCGGAGCCTTAGTTACATTAAAGTGTCTTCAAAAATAGACATGAGATACAAACTCCAAAACTTGATACATATGGAAGAGAACTGGACACTGAAAAGAACTAGTCCCATAACTTTATTGATAATTACACATTTTAATTTTAGTTATTCATTATGTATTTATTTAAAAAATACTTGAGTGGTTATCTGTGTTCCAGGTACATAGAGAGTATTAAGAATAATATTGTCACTTAGTAGCATGTCTATTCTTAAGGAGTGTATATAGCTTTGTAAATAGGAGCCACTGACTAATATCAAAACACACCATACACTGATAGCTTGTTAAAGGTCCTTCTTAATCTTTGTATCATTTTAATATGACATGAAGTTAAAAGAAGCACTTTAGTTATTGCTGTACCTGAATATGGTAGACGCTACCATCATTATTGTTGACCAATTGTGGTGCTTCCTGTATAAAATTAGGTCAGAGTGTCAGACCATGTATAAGTCTACTCTCATACTGTTATGAAGAACTGCTCATGACTGGGTATTTATAAATAAAAGAAGTTTAATTGACTCACAGTTCCACATGGCTGGAGAGGCCTCAGGAAACTTACAATCATGGCCAATGGGGAAGCAGGCATGTCTTACATGGCAGCAGGTGAAAAAGAGACAAGGGGAGAGAGAGGGAGAGAGAGAGGGTGAGAGTGTGTGAGGGAGGAACTGTCAAAACTTATAAAACCATCAGATTTCGTGATAACTCACTCACTATCATGAGAACAGAATGGGGAAAACCACCCCCATCTTCCAATCCAAATCTCCCACTAGGTCCCTCCCTGGACACGTGGGGGATTGTGAGGATTACAATGTGAGATGAGATTTGGGTGGGGACACAGAGCCAAACCCTATCAGAGTGTATTATGTGTTAAAGGGCAGTCTCACATTTACAGTGGGGATCTGTGCTTTGTGATGTGGACACCACAATTCATTGCTCCCACAAACACTGACCATCGAGTACAGACGTGTCTCCATAGGGAATGTGCAAGAACATTTTGGTGCTCATCCTCTAAGAGTTTTCAGTTTTGCAATCTAGCCAGACAATAAATTGTATTTAAATAAAAAACTGCCACAGTTATTTTCGTATTTTTAAAATGCAGAAAGATGTTTTCTTCCATTTATAGTGTCGATAAATACTAAAGGTGAATGAAACTGGACACAAATCTAGTCTTCCAGATTTCCCAGCATGAACATCAAGTGTAAGAGAGTTCGAGCTGCAGCAATGCATACAATTTTCTCTTTTCTTTATGCATCCTAGAGCAATATCAGCATTGGTTTTCCTGGAATCTCACCTTGTTTCCCTGAAACAGACTATACTACCGCTAGGTTTGAAGAAACTGTGGAATCTTGCTAGATCCAAAATAATAATAATAGAAAATAGGTTAAAAATACTGTGGGGTTGTAACATTTTAGTTGTTTCTTTCTTCAGTTCTGGCAATTTGTATAACCACTTTGTAGCTCCTCTTCCTTTTCTGGTTTAACCTGTCCTGTGAGATACAAGCTGCTAATAGAGAAGATAATACTAAAACTGCGTACTGTACCGGAAGTTCACTGTATCCTTGGAGGCTTCCTTGCTTTAGTTATGGTAGGTAAAATTGCTTTTTGCTTAAAGCAAAGCAATAAAATATTCTACAAATATTGGCTGCTGTGCTTTAAAAATGGATATTTTAATACACTTTAAGAGAATTTTCTATGCTTGATTGGGTACATAATCAAATGAAACAGAATTTGTTAAGTCGCCAATTTAACTGTCTATACTGCTCTCACGGTAAAAAATGCAACTGGATAACATACTTCAAACATGACCTATGGGGCAGGGATGGGGGCTGGGGGTGTGAAGGGTCAGAGTCTAAAGAAGCAATTGCAAACTAGTTATTTCTATTAGTTGCTTTTAGAAAGTCTGTTTTCCACTCACACCTACTTGCTTTGCCATTGCTGTACCTTTGTTATGGCACCAACTACATGTACAAATTCTATCTAGACTTAAAGAACTAGTTTATTGCTTTCTTAAAAAAGTATTTCATACTTTTTACATTATATTATGTCTACTTGTGTTCTTTTTTATTCTCTTACAATAAACTATGAGTTTCCTGAAGACAGGGTATCTCTTGTGGTTCACATTTGCCTCCATAAAAACATGTAACAGAATATGTAACATGGTAGTTGCTCAAATGACATTGGCCAAACTAGTGAATAGATGGATGTATGCTAGATTTGTTCTGATTTATTTAATAAAAGGATTAAAGTATTATTTAAATCAGATAATTTCTTAAAAATTCTATTTAATCCTAAACAAGAAATATACTTACCCATTATTGACAAGAAAGATTGACATAGATAATAAAAACTTTTCTGAAGGACAGAAGAATAGCAAATTCTATGTACTCCTCCCCTTATACAAAAATATTTGAAAAGAAAAGAGCATGACAAATTAAATCTTCACTAACAGATTTCAATGTTTAGTACACAGATTATGTAAGCTTCCCTCCCTCCCTCCTCCCTTCCCTCCTTCCCTTCCCTCCCTTCCCTCCCTCCCTCCCTCCTTCCTTCCTTCCTTTCTTCCTTCCTTCCTTGCTTCCTTCCTTCCTTCTTCCTTCCTTCCTTCCTTGCTTCCTTCCTTCCTTCCTTCCTTCCTTTTCTGAGACATGGTCTCACTCTATCACCCCAGGCTGGAGTGCAGTGGCACCATCTTGGCTCACTGCAACCTTCAACTGTAGGGCTTGAGCAATCTTCCCATCTCAGTTCTCCAGTAGCTGGTACTAAAGGTGCATACCACCACACCTGGCAATTTTTGTATTTTTAGTAGAGACGGGGTTTTGCAGTGTTGGCCAGGCTGGTCTCAAACCCCTGAGCTCAAGGAATCCTCCCATCTTAGCTTCCCAAAGTGCTGGGATTACAGATGTGAGTCACCATAACTGGGACCCTTCCTTCTTTGAGGTACTCTATCTACTTTTTACTATTTAATCATTAGCTGAAATAAATCAGGTATTTCTTTTTCTTCTCAGAAGCCTTCATGAAATATTCAATACAAGAATAAAATGCTAAATTAAATAAACAGGGATTTAATTTATTTATATTCCTTCTAGTATAATAGATCTTTATAAGCAATATGGAAAAATAATTAGGTATTTTGTCAAAGAAAAAGATCCACACAACTGGAATACATGTAAAAATTACAATTCTGAAACACTTCTGGATCAGAAAACCGTAAGACTTGGTAACTGAATATTATCACCTTGGTCAATTCATTTATCTTCTCTGAGTCTTTCCTTTTAAGTGTCAAATAATGATGGATGAGCAACTTCCAAGGTTTTGTTGAACATTTTTCCATTTTTAATTCTGAAATAAAAAGAACTTATTTAAAAATTCTCCTTTGAATAATTCTTTTCATACATGATTTCATACTCACAAAACTTCCCCTAGAGTGGATAAGGCAGGTACTATTAACTTGTTTGATAGGGAGGGGAAATTAGGGGTCAGAAAGAGTTTCTGAATCATTTACTCAGGGTCACATATGCACTTAATGAGACTGAAAACTAGAACACATGAAGAAAATTTAGTCCTGGTCCTTTGCTTTTCCAGTGTTAGCAATCTGTTTCTCCAAAAGCCAGACATTCTTTATATACACAATGAGCTTGTGCTGATATTGACATCAGTAAGCATACAGCTCTCTGGGTCAATGACTCTACACTGAAGAAAGTTGGAAGTATTTCAATTATTGGTTTAATGCCAATGTATAACCCAAGCACTCACATGAGGGCAATTATTTAAGTAGCTGCAAGAGATCCGAGACTATGCATCTTCCCTTCGCTAGACCCCTTATATTCCCAGCATGTAGCTTCTACTGCACATGTTGGCACATGGAAATTGATTTATAATAAAAGATGTCATATTTTTTTCTGGGGTTATGTTATTTACAATTTCCTATGTAAGTTGGAACTAATAGCCCTTGCAATGTTCTTGCTTCGTTATGTTTAGCATACTGTCTTAAATCTAAGGATGTATAAATAATTGCTCTTACTTCTGTACTGGAACATTGCAGTTACACTATTAAGTTTTAATAGAAATATTTGAATACAATATTCATACTTATAACATTGATATAAAGAGTTTTGCTATTGTTCCCTTCTCCCCTGCAAGAGGAGATGACTTATAACCATATGATAATGAAAAGGAAGAAATTATGTTTTGAAAAATATCTTGTTTCATTCAAATAACAATATAAGGCAGCTTATATCAAATTATAAAACATAAAAAGATGCATTTAAAAAAAATTAACTAAGTTCAAGGGTACATGTGTAGGTTTGTTATATAGGTAAACTCATGTCACGGGGGTTTGTTGTAGAGATTATTTTACTACTCAGGTATCACATCTAGTACCCATTAGTTAGTTTTCCCGATCCTCTCCCTCCTCCCCACCCTCTACCCTCTGACAGGTCCCAGTGTCTGTTGTTCCTCTCTGTGTGTCCATGTGTTCTCATCATTTAGCTCCCACAAAATGCAAAAGTTTCAAAGTAGTTGGAAGGTCCCAATGGCCAATTAAAAACCCCAAAGCCAAAAAAGTACTCAACTGTATTAGACAAACTCATGGCAAAACATAAATCAATATTTTTGACTAAGAGAGGGATTACGGTTCATAAAGCAGTTACTTTGGGGGTTGTTTATCAAAAGCAATTAAATTAATTTCATATTAATAGCTCATAACTATAATTAGAAACACAGCTCATTAAATAGCATGTCCAGGCCCACTTCCTTCTTTGTGAAGAATCAAATTAATATAGTAAATGAAATGATAAAAATGTAACATCTGGGTATAAAAAATATTTGTCTTTATGGTCGGATGATTCATATTCATCCCATCTTAAAAGTGTACTCAGGAATTAAGGAAAATTTAAAGAGTGGGTGAGGAGGTACTGGTCTAAAACCAGGACTTGTGAAAATCATCAAATCATTAGCAAGATGCTATGATAAGTCCAGGTTCTCAAGAGCAGTGATGATTAGTGTTCTATATTAAGTTCAGGTAGCTTTGCTAAGTACTGCCAGTTAAAATCTGAAGACTGAGAACTTTCAAACAAGTATCTTTTGCTTTTAGATTTTGCTACAAGTTTGAAATCTGTAGTGGAATAGACATGCCTAAAGCCTACTTAATTTACATGTGAAAGGTTAATTTGATGAATCCATTTTGGTACTTATTGGGCAAATATTTTGATACCTTTATCTACCTGTCATTTGGGATATAAAAAATAGCGTTTCTTCGAAAAGAATGTTATAGCTGAAACCATAATACTGAGCACAAAGTACTATACTTGTAAAAATTACAAATATAAATAAATGAGTAATCACCAGAGCCCATAATTGTAAGTCGTCGTTGAACAGATCAATGTGTAGAATGTCTTTCCGGAATGCTTTCTTCAATTTTGATCATTGTGAAGAACTGTTTACAGAACTGAATCAGAACAGTCTGAAAATCCACAAAATCAAGTCACGAACTTTGACCTATAATGATGCAAATCTCCTCAGGTACAGAAGATGAAATCTCTACAACTTCTTTCTCCAGGTTCAAACTGTGGAAAACAATGATCCAGATTATGCAAAAAAAAAAAAAAATTGCTAACTAAATTATGGTCAACAGATACTTGTGCACTCTGCCAAATAAACTTGTGGTTCTCCGTTTACTGTCCCATGATCAACAGTTAAACAAAATAGTTTTTGGGAAGGATAAGTTCTTTAATATGGACATGTCCTCTACTGTAGTGGAATTAAACATCTTTGGGATACAAGAAAGGTAAGATTGAGGTGACATAGTATCTGTAAGTCCCATCAAGGAGAAAAATCCTTGATTTACACATTCTGTGCAGCATTTCTTGAATGGCTATTCAAGTAGCTACCCTTAAAAGCAATGAAAAAATGAAGAGAAGCAAAATCCCAAACACTTTTTTAGATGAGCTTCTGAATGTGCATTGTGAAACTGCACTTTAATAAAAGGTAGTAAGTTACACTCCCATCAACAGCATGCAAAAGTGACTTTATTTTGAAATTTTTCTCTTATCTCCTGAAAGAGATGAGAGAAATCCATTGGGTGCCTATTCTTCTTTAACACCTTTGTTTAGTGCTGTATAAATTTACTTTTAACTAGGAGGGCAAAGTACACTACAGATGGTAGTATTTGTCAGAGTAAGAGCAAGTGATAAAGTTGTATCTGACAGCTCTTCTTGGCACAGCAAATGTCTGGAACTGTGAATAACTGAATTCCCACATCCAAAAGATGTCTGTGTCGAAGAAATGGGCAATTACACTCAGTGAATTAAGACTGTTGTCGGAATTGTGGAGAAAATTATATGAAAAGTTGTTCCTGAAATTAATATTTTTCAAGATACCCATTAACAACTTAGATGTTGAAACAAATTTAACTCTGATAAAAATTTACAGACATTAGAAAGAACTGTAGCAAATGCAAACATTTAATAAAAAGTATAGATAGTTGATATAACTTTGAAATCTTTGCTAAATCAAAGAGTTGAGTTTTAATACGATGAAATTATACTAATACACACAAGGAGCCTTAATATTTCAATGACACAAATTCAGGAAGAGTAGAAATAAAGTAGATATGAAGAAAGTTGTGGAATAATCATACAGCAGAAAATAAGTACTTCTTGCCTATTATTTCTTATTAAAGGCAGTTTCATTTTGTCCGGAATTATAGCCATGATATTTTTTAAGTGATTTTGCAAAGACTACATTTTAGTAATAGCAAATTGGGTTTCATTTTTGATTTTAAAAGGACCTTATAATGTTGAACAATTTAATCATGCTTTGAGAAGGGTCAATAATCATTCCAGTTTCTAAACAATCCGCAGCATTTACTAATAACCTGTCACGTGACCAGCATTGTGGCAAAACATTTTACTGAACATAAATAAAGTGCTAAACTAACAACTAATTCATCAGGAGGTCTAAAATGTGACAGAGGTACAAACTGGAAGCTGGTAGAATTTTAGCTTCTATGAAAGTATAGGGAGGCTTTACTACTGTAAAGAAAGATGGAATAATCAGCCATTAACAAAATCTCAGCCCTTATTTGGAAAGTATTATTCACAAAAATAAAAAAGGCCAACTTTATTAGAAGGATAGAAAGGACTCACAGGCAGCAGATACAAGTAGACAAATCCAGGGACACCTCATATCAGTCACAGAAAGTGTTTAGAACCAGTGTTCCTCTGTTTCATTTCCTCCCAAGAGAGAATCTGCAATGTCCCTCTCCCTTTCGCACACGTCAATGTGAATGATCCAGATGCTTTTTGGAAACTAAAACAAAGGAAAAGAAAAAAGAAAAAAAATGGAAGAAATAAAGGAAGGGAGAGAGGAAGGGATGGAACAAGCGGGGGAAGGGAAGGGAACTTTTCTGGAAATCATGTAAGTTTTTCTACCATTGTAGAGAAAATACTGTTGCATCTTAGAGATTACCAACCATGATAACCCACCCTAACTTTTTCAAAATTAAGAAATTAGAAATTAAACTATTCGACTGAACTCTAAATTTACCACTTACATTTTAATGCCTTTGAATAAGTTTTACTCTAGATCATCACAGTTTAGTAGAAATTTCCATGAAGATGGAAATCTACACCATCAAACATGATAACTATTCACATGGACTTAGTGTTTGAAATGTGATGAGTTCAGCTGAGGAAATAAATTTTTAATCTTATTAAATTTCAATCTCAATAGCCATATGTGTCTAGTAGCTACTACATTTGACAGGACAGCTCTGGACTGCAAATACTCTGAAGAAAGAGCCTTTGTATTAGGTTGGTGCAAAGTAATCATGGTTTTTGCCATTACTTTCAATATATGAAATGACTTAATCTATGACAAAGTCCGGTAAAGAAGGAACTCATAATAAAAGCTCAAAAACTTGTTAATTGTAATCTTTTGCCCTTTAAAATCAGTAATCTTTTCTCAGCTTTTAAATGTCTATTTGTCCAAGAAAACATCGATGTAAATTTCGATGGCTCTTACCTTGAATATTTAAGAAAATAGAATATATCCCAGTCCTTGTATCCATTGACATAGCATAAATATTTTTAAGTCACTGTGAAGTTGATTAAGAGGAGCTTTATATCTCATAATGAGTTGCAGCCTGCTGGCTGGCCATCCCACAGGCTGGTAAATATTGCCTTCGAAGTGCAAGCACTTCAAGGGAGAGGTAAAGGGAATAGGAATTTGTAGTAAGTGAGATGGCCAAATATACATACTGAAGTTATAGGAGTCATCATGAATATTTATGAAAGAAAATACACATGTACATGCAGTATGCCTCATACTGCCTCAAAGGTTGCATGTTCAAAATATGGTGGCATTAGTGTGATCTGAGGGTGGAGTTTTTGGCTCTTTGATATAAAATGTGAAGTGGAGGACACAAAAACCCTCGCTGTGCATCCTCTATGAGTTGGCCAATGTCTGTCTGGAGATGGTTCTCAGTTTTTAGGAAGGGATGTGTTGTGAAATTGGTGAGCTATCATGTCAGAACTGCAAAGAGGATGGGAGAGTTTGGTTAAGGCCTCACATAATTGGCTAAAGGTGATAAAAATGAGTCAACGTTTGTTTTCTGGAGTTGGCTTTTGTCTACTCCTTAGGAGAAAATTCTGGCTAAAGGTTAGTAAAGAGGGCAGGCACAGTGGCTCACGTCTGTAATCCCAGCACTTTGGGAGGCCAAGGCAGGTGGATCACGAGGTCAGAGGTTCAAGATTGGCCTGGCCAACATAGTGAAACCCTGTCTCTACTAAAAATACAAAAAAAATATTAGCTGGGCATGGTGGTGTGTGCCTGTAGTACCAGCTACCTGGGAGGCTGAGGCAGGAGAATTGCTTGAACCTGGGAGGCAGACATTGCAATGGGCTGAGTTAGTGCCACTGTACTCCAGCCTGGGCAACACGGCAAGACTGTCTAAAAAAAAAAAAAGATTAATAAAGAAGGGGTGTATTGAAGTGTGTGTCTGACCTCTGGGCTCATTAAGACTGAAAACTCAGTTTTTAGGGTGTTTCTGGGGTTTCCTTTGCTGAGAGGGCGTCTATTGAGTTGATTAGGAGGGCTTAGGCTTTTACTTTTATTTCTCAATAGGCAACTGTCTCCTGATTGTGACCTCCCACTGTGGAAGCGGGTAAGGGAGCTCTCTAGGATCTCTTTTATAAGGGCCCTAATCCCATTCATGAGTGTTCCACCCTCATGACCTAATTAATCACCTCCCAAAGGCTCCATTCCTACTACCTTCACAGTTGGGGTTAGGATTTTAACATACAAATTTAGGGACGGGGCATGAACATTCAGTCTATAGTGAAGCTGGAATCAGTACTTGTGCTTCCGTAGTCATCATGGATGTGTACACTATGGCAAAACATTGGAGGTGTCCGGTGGACGTTTCCAGTTGAGGTTGAACAAGGCAATACTCTGCCTACTTGTTCATGCTGTACACAAGTGCCTTTTTCATGGTCTGTTTTGTGCAACATTTCTCGTGTTTTTAGGCTTTTTATTGTTAATTCACTTTTAAAATCCCCCTTATGCATAGGGCTGATGTGCTGTCTAGTCTTCTAAACTACATGAAGGTTGTAGTCTATCTTCTGAAGAGAATGCCTGTGTTAGATAAGCTTCATTCGGGCATGAATTATAGGGCTGTTGACTGTGAGTTCAATGTTAATGAATCATCAATATATATTAAATGAGGTGTCTCTAAATAGATACACATATAAAACAAGGTTATGTATTGATTGGTTAATAGAATTGTTGTGACCAGAGGCTCTCAGGAACCTAACCCTAAATTTTCCCTAGAAGCAATGGTTCAATATTTGCAACAGCTTTATAGAATGTAAATACTGTGAACAATGAATATCAACTGTATGTATTAAAGAAGTAGGGAATGTGAAAGACGTTTAATTATTATTTTCCAGGAAACATTTATGCCCATAATAGGCTCTTGGCTCTAAGCTGAGCACTAGGACAGCAGAGACTGAAAAGCTTCTAAGACGTGATTTTGTTTCTCATTTTTAAAATTTAGATCCATGAATTAGCTTCAGCAAGTTCTCAAATTCCCTGAAAATGGAAAACTTTTGGGTGTGCATTTTTCTATGGAATAGGGTTTAAAATTTCTATGAGTCCACGACTCAAAAAATAATTAAGAATTACTGCTGGGAGATGTGATGTTGGCACAAGGCCCAGGTCCAAGCTACAGCATAGAGAGCTTCAGCTGAGTTACAGACTGGAGATTGTCCTGTGGCAGTGTCTGACAGGGCTTAGCAAGTACTTGGCCAACAGAATGTGATGGGAGATGGAGCTTAGGTGGCTTGTTAGCCCCTCAGGGAAGAAAGATCAGGGACTCTTTTATATCTGATGGCAAATAATAACTGCTCAGTCATAAATTTAAGAACGTGGAGAAGACAGGCTCTAAAATTTTAGAGGACTATGTGGACTTTGGTCCTTCAGTTATATGTTCATTTTACAAATACTGGAGGCTCAGCAAAGCCTCAGTATAAGAAATTATCTACAAACATTTAGTTTATAGTCATAAGTTTGCATACTTTAATTTATAGCTAAACCTAAACTTAAAGAAAAATATCCTGGTGCAGGAATTGATAGGCGTCAGCAGTGTTTTGTGGGTGGCGACTGGTGGTACTGTGCCATCCTCGTCTCCCGGGTCTACCTTCCCCATCCTTGGCCATCTTATTAAGAGTACTTTCCTAGGGCTGTGAACTGCCAAGTAGCCTATGTTTACTGGTGTGGTGAGGACATTAAGAGTAATTAGGATTACAAATGACATGAAATGCCTGTAGGTACCCAGAGAGAGAAAAGGCAAGTCACATGGTTTGGTAGGTCTCAGAAAGACGTGATCCTAGAGCTGAAGGAAGGACTCCTCTGTTCACTCGTTGGCAGTCCTCTAGCTGTGCCCTTTACTTGTTCCTGTCTCATGTCTTTACTATGAAATAACTAACAAATAATACTTGATTTTACCTTGCAACCCCCTTAGACATATCAAATGTATTAATCTTGTTGGACCAGCAGATTCTGTTTATTAGGCCACTGCCTTAGTACCTCAAATAATAACTTGTATTTGTAGAATTCTCTTTACTCCTAATATATATTTATATATTAGATTACATTTGTCCTGTTCAGAACAAATAGTAACATTTTGGAATGGTTTAGATTAGCGATTAAGAGCACCAGCTCTGGGGTTACTCAGGCATTTACTACATGAAAAACAGTAATTCTCACCGAATGCAATTGTTGACAGAGCTACTGAAATAATATTATAAGAGGACCATTTAGCCTGGTGCCTGTAGATTCTTAGAGCTTGATATGTATATTAACCATCAGTTATTATTATACCACACATTGAATGCTTTTTTGACTTTTAATTATACATTTTTGAAAACCAAGACCCAATAAATTACTTGCTCCAGAGACAAAACTAATGAAGATAGATTCGGGACAAGAACTCAAGACACCGACTTACAGGATGGTGGTCTTTTGTGTAAATCACTGTCAGATATACACATTTGTTCAATTTGAGAATTTGCTGCCAGAAATTTGGTAGTCCTGGAATGCTAATAAAATAGAGACCTCGGCAATGCAACAGAGGAGCCAGTATCTTGTTAATTGAGGACAGAGTTGTTTTGAAATCAACTGGTCTTGTTTTTATTGCAAAATATATCTGTAGTTCATTAACTCTCTGAAAAAGACCATTGTTACAGAAAAGTTTAAAAGTCTCTTTTTCCCTCAGGCTAGAGAGAAGGGCTAAAACGAGGACTGTGTAGGACACATCAGGCATATACATAATTTATTCTTAATTTATTGACTTGCTCCATAGGCATGAATCTCATGCTTATAAATCAGAAGCATCCTCATAAGGTGGGAAAAAGCCCATGATGTTTGATGTTATAACTGGGCTTATTCCTCATTTTCCAACCTTAGCGACTGCTAACATCGGTGCAGCTGGGCAGCACATGGTTATTTAACTATAAAATTATACACTGAAATACCAGATTACATTTTCAAGTGTACTTCACCATTGTTCTGGAATTCAGGTGTTCTTACAGTGACATCAGCATTATCTTCATTTTTGCCATTGGACAGGGTAAATAACTAGCCCAATGTTATATCATATATTACTAGAGAGTTAGGGTAAACCTATATTCCTAGCTTTCACTTTAAAGTTCAAGTGATTTTCTACATGGTTTGAATCATGATTGTAGAAATAAATGAATCTCATGAAAGCAAGTAACTGTGGACTTTTTTTCCATTCACAAAGTGTGGGTGTGTAGCCTTAAAGGTAAACCTTCTCCTTAAGAGATAATTTTCCTAGCAGCTTTAAGGTAAAGGAGATACTGAGAGATAGGAGGGTGTGGACCAGACTATTCTTGGTCATTGCCAGATATTTGGCCCCATGTTGGTTATTAGTAACTTTGCTCTGTCATTGTGAAAACCAAAGACAATGGGGCTCTCCCTTACCCCCCAACGTTCTAGAAGCCCTTTTGAGAACCTCTGGTTTAGATTCCCTGGGAGTAAATGAAAGAACCAAAGGCCACCGATTTTTAATAAGTACCCTTCTCTAAAAGTTTTTGGCATTACATTCACCATCTTCCCATAGAGTCTGAATATTTCATGTTTTAACCCACTAGTCCTTTTAGCGAAACTATTTTGAAGCCTGTAAGGTGAAGAATATTAAAGTAAAAGGGAAATATTCTTACACTTTCCTGACACTGGTCCTAACATCTATTTATTAAAAAACACTAAATGCCAGTAACTTGGACAAAGTGACTTCAGTGGTTAAGTAGTTTTCCTTCCTCATTTACTTTAATCTATGACTGTCTCCTGAGTTCCTTCAGCTTTTTTAGAGTGCAAATACCTTACACTTAAGATCCTGCTCATTAAAAATTCGTATATATAATTCTGAAAGTTTATGAAATTGGACTTTCAATACAAAATGCAAAATAACCAGAAGAGCAAAGACAGGAAGGACAAAATAGAGGCCTTAAAACAATACCAAAAGGGGGAGACCTTAAAACCATTCCAATAATGAAGCAACTGATCAAACTCAAAGTTAATAATCATGAGAAGTCAGAGAGGAGAATTAATGCAGCTGTGCCAGCGGTAAAGCCTGGTGCTGCTCCCAGGTACATGAGACTCCAAGTGACCCCTTGTATATATGAATAATGCTTTAAAAGCTGAAATCAAGCCAAATTTCTCACAATATACAACTGAATGTCTTCCCATTGTGCTCTTAATCCTCTCTTAAAAGTAAATGGAAAAAGAAAAAAAGCACCCACAATCTTGATACTTATCTATGAATAAAATCTTCTTTGCCTGACTTGTCTGAGTGTTCTGTCTCAGTGAACTCAAGAAACAGGTTGAGAATCTCTAGGAGGATCTTCGGATTAGAGAGGGGCAGCAACAGTTGAATACACGTTATGGGTTAGGAGTCAATGTTTATATAATAAAAGTGGAGACCACTTTACCCTTCTGTCCAACTAAATTCCCAGAATGCTCACATGCAGACATATATCTGCAGCATTCTTTTTTGGGAAATTTGTCCAGACCAAGAAAAGATCTAAAAATGATAATATTTAGAATGTCTCAATAAAAGAGTCCAGCTAGATCATTTTACTGTGAAGTCTGCAACAGAAAAACTATGTGTATGTGCTTCTAAAAAAGCTTTTAATCTACCACTTACAATATGAACAGATAGAGAACAAAATGAACGAGCATCTTGGAGGAGGCAGATTCTATAAAGATTAAAGGGAACTTTCAAATAAGTGTTATTCCTAAATTCAGAGTTAAGAAAAATACATTGTATCCATGGAAAAATAATGGGATGCTGTGTCAAATGAACAAGCAGAGAATAAACTATTCTTAAAAATTAAAACATTTGAAATATACACTTGAGAAAAACTTGAAAGATAACAAACACATTTTTTAAAAGAACCTAAGACACAAAATAGTTTTAGACATTAAGGCAATAGAGGACCACTTTAGGAAGTGTAACATCAAATGGACAGAAAATCTGGAAAGACACAATAGAAAAACTAGAAAGTAGGAAGAAATAATTCAAGAAAATTTGTCACAAATGAAGAATATCAATTTCCAGATTATGCCCAGCACAATAGCTGAAAATTAGCTAACTCAAAGGTATTTAATTATTCAATTTTAGGACTAAAGGGAAAAGGAAAAGGATTTTAAAACCTTCCAGAAAGAATATAAACATGATCAAGAATTAGGAAGGCTTTTGATCTATGAAGTTACACTAAAGCTAGAGGACAATGCAGAAATGCCTTCAAGATGTAGAGAAAAAATAACTTCGAATCAATAATTACTAAACCCAGCAAAACTATATTAGTCAAGTGTAAGGGTAGACTAAAGATATTTTCAAAACTGAAATCTTTCAAGTACAGTCATACATCATTTAATGACAGGGATACATTTTGAGAAATGCATCTTTAGGCTATTTTGTTGATGTGTGAACACCGTAGAGTGTACTTACACAAACCAAGGGTAGATGGTATGACCTACTGCTTCCAGGCTATAAACCTGTACAGCATGTTACTGTACTAAACGTTGTAGGTAATTATAACAAGTATTTACATATCTAAATATAGAAAATACAGTATAAAATATTCTAGATAGCACACCTGTATAGGACACTTATCATGAGTGGAGCTTGCAGGACTGGATGTTGGTCTGGGTGAGTCAGAGAGAGAGTGGTGAGTGAATGAGAAGGCCTAGGATATTACTGTATGTATACTACTATAGACTTTATAAACACTATACATGTAGGCTACACTAAATGTATAAAAATGTTTTTCTTTCTTTAAAAATAAATTGAATTTACTCAACATTTTTACTTTATAAACTTTTAAATTTTTTAAGCTTTTTTACTCTTTTGCAATGGCACTTAGTTTAAAACACAAGCACAGTGTATAGCTCTCTGAAAATACTCTTTTTTATATACTTATTTTTTTTATATATATATATATAATTTTTTTTATTGCATTTTAGGTTTGGGGGTACATGTGAAGAACATGGAAGATTGTTACATAGGTACACACATGGCAGTGTGATTTTCTGCCTTCCTCCCCATCACCTATATCTGGCATTTCTCCCCATGCTATCTTTATAAGATTCTATTTGTAAAGCATTTTATTATTTACTTTTTAAACATTTTTCTTAAAAACCAAGACATAAACACACATATGAGCCTAGGCCTTCTGTGGATCAGGATCATCTGTAATCACCGTCTTCTACCTCCACATCCATTTTCCCTTTGGAAGGTCATCAGGGGCAGAAGCATGCATGGAGCTGTCATCTCCTGTGATAATAATACCTTCTTCTGGAATAGCTCCCAAAGGACCTGCCTGAGGCTTTTTTGTAGCTAACTATTTTTCGTATAAAAGAAGTACACTGTAGAATAATAATAAAGTATGATATAGTAAATACATAAACCAGTAACATTGTTATTTATTATCATTGTTGAGTATTATGCATTATATGTGATTGCACGTGCTATACTTATAAACAGCTGGCTGTGAGTTGGTGTAAACTGGTTTGTTTACACCAACATCAGCACAAACCATGAGTAATGCATTGCTCTAGGATGCTGCTTTCCAGCTCCATTATAATTTTATGAGTCTACTGCCTATATGTCGTTCATTGTTAACCAAAACATCACTGTGTGTTACATGACTGTAATTTATTGCCCGTGCTGTCTTTTTTACAAAGCCACTGGAAAAGTTGCTTCATCCTAATAAGAGAGTAAATCAAGAAAGAGAAAAATATAGGATGCAGGAAATGGAAACTCCAACTCGGAAAAGGAAGAGATTGCTCTAAGTTGAAGTTGAAGGTAAATTTCAGGATCATGGAATTTCTAAGGCAAGGATCACAACCAATCTAGTTGGAGCAGATCAGAGGCATCTGGAGAGTTGCACGCAGGAACCTGATACGATTTTAACGAATTTCAAACGCCTCAGTAAGAGTTAGGACACAGAAAACTAAACCAACGAAAAACGGTACCGTTAATACCAACAAATTATACAGAGAGTTGCTCGAGAAAAGAAAAATAATTCTAGTGTAAAATAGAGCCCGAGAATTTAAAAAAATAATTTAAACCTTGAATATTGCTCTAACTAAAGTTAAGTTAAAACTCTCTTTGAAGTATGAAGAAATTTGTGCAGTAGAGAGGGTTAGACAGTGAAAATAATGCTGACTTCACATTCCCCATTGTGGAAAACAAATTGACATTTAACGTTTTTTAAAGCATCAATATTACAAAGTTATTTGATAATAGTAAATTCACAAATGTTGAAAGTGAACTCTGAGGTGTGGGAAATACAGTTGTTAGGGAGAGAAGTGATGGATTTCTATTTCACAATTTTTATGGAAACTATGGACACATTCAACCACGTGTATGTATGTATGAATCTATGTATAATGTCTATATAAATATCTGTTGAACATAAAAAATTATAAATTTAAGAATAGTTAATGGTGGTTATGTTTTATTACAGCATTTATCTTGCGTTCACCTTAGTCACATTGTCTTATTGTTGGAAATCCTAAAAGTAAATTAATATCAGTATTCGCTACCTAGGTTTTAGGAATATTTTCTTTAAAATTGGATGCTTTATTCTTTATATAATCAGTATTATTTTAATGTTATTTATGGTTTAGCTGGCATAGATAGACTAAAGATTGTATTACATTTTTTAATTTGCTTTCCCTCACAAAACTCTCATCATACCAAAGAGCTGCTAGGACACTTGGGCCACCTATAACTTCTTAAGTGACTTCAAGACGTGCTGATGTTGCATGCAGTAGGGAAGTCAACCATGCTCATTGGTACTACAGAGAAATGAGCCGTAAGTGACTTTGGAATTATATTTTCCTACTTCACAGAAAATCTGACTTCAGGTAGTATTTACTGAACTTGAGATTCACTGGCAGTTTTTTCGCTTCTATAAAGTACACAAAATTTTTATGTACAGGTTTTCTAAATGACTCCCATTTCTCTTTATTTCCAGATCTAGTTCATATTGTCCTTTCTGGATTTGAAAGCTCATTTGAAAATATATTTTCTTTTCACCTCATTACCCATTTCTTTTTTTTTCTTACTTTATTATTTCTAAATAATTCACTGAACTGTTTGACACCCGGTTTGTAGGATACAGAATCTGCTATTTCAGATTCTTGTTGGTTCCTTGCCAGTATTTTAGAATACAGAAAAGATTATAAAACTATTAGATAATGTTGTACAAGTTATTGGTGTAGAAAAGATAAAAGCCTGGTCTGTTCTACTTCTTGTTCTCTTCGTCTTCTCTAGCATATAGCTTCCTGGTTTTCTCTAAGTGCTGCAACTCATTAAATTTCACTAATCATTGTTTCCTGATTAAGGAGATGACTTACTGTTTCCATTGTTTTACCATAAAATGAGAAACAACAAATCAAACACTTATAAAAGATAAGTTAATTTAGGAGCCCAAGAGTAAATAATATCCTGTTAAAGGAGGCCAAGCTGATTATCGTGTAGTCAATATACTTAAAGAATTTCCAAGCCATTCTGGTCCTTTCTATTCCTCTAAGGGTCAAACACACATAAACACAGAGGCATGCACAAATAATTCCTTAAGTATCATCACATAGACCACTGGGTAAGTGCCCTAGTTTTCTCTTGAGAAGTCTACATAGGTATACTACATTTGATCCAAGCTGGAAATTTTTATCTACGTTACATTTAAGTTCTAGAACATGACAAGAAAGCAACTAGGTCTTGCCAGGGCCTATGTCACCATGATAATAAATTTTTGATGATTGGTTCTATAATTCTTTAATTTTGTAATTTCAGCAATTATGGTTGTTTAAGTAAACAAAAATATTCATAGTTGAAGATTATGGATGATAGTGAAATCCTTATATTCCTCCCTGTATTTAGACTTTTTCTGAATTTTATATTAGCTACTTGAGAAAAAATAAGCTTGTTTCACCTACTGAAGTAGTTAATGAGTAGTCACAAAATTTTAGGTGAAAGAACACATGTAATCCTGAATTTAATGATAATGATAAGAACAGCATCAAGTTACAATCTCTTAATTAATGGCCCAGTTAAAAGAAGTTGTGTAATATGAATACATATTTTAAGAGAAACTATAATATTTCTATAAATATTACCATGGCTATGCAAGTCAATGAATCAACTTCTAATTGTTAAAAATTAACACATTTTAGTGTAATCATAAATTTTCTCTGAATTTTATTTTATAATAGTCAAAGTTACATTTGCACCTATTTAAAAGAGTCAAGTGGTTCTACAAGTCTTATTAAGAAAAGTAGCAATTGCCCCTACCCTTCCTCCCATTTCCATTTTCTCAGAGGCAACCTTCAACCTTTAGCTATCACTTTTAGTATTTTTACTCTGCTGGTATAAGTAAAAATAATAAGAACAATTGTTGATAAAGCTGATCTTCTCAGCTTTCTGATGTGGGCATTTAGTGCTGTAAGTGTCCCTCTTAACACTGCCTTAGCTGTGTCCCAGAGATTCAGGTATATTGTCTCTTTGTTCTCATCGGTTTCAAGGAACTTCTTGATTTCAGCATTAATTTCATTATTTACCCAGAAGTCATTTAGGAGCAGATTGTTCAATTTCCCTGAAATTGTGTGGTTTTGAGTGAGTTTCTTAGTCCTGAATTCTAACTTGATTGCACTGTGGTTTGAGAGACTGTTCATTTTGATTTCCGTTCTTTTGCATTTGCTGAGGAGTGTTTTACTTCCAATTATGTGGTCGATTTTAGAATAAGTGCCATGTGGCACTGAGAAGAATGTATATTCTGTTGATTTGGTGTAGAGACTTCTGTAGACATATACTAGGTCCACTTGATCCAGAGCTGAGTTCAAATGCTGAATATCCTTGTTAATTTTCTGTCTCATTGGTGTGTCTAATCTGACAGTGGGTGTTAAAGTCTCCCACTATTGTTATATAGGAGTCTAAGTCTCTTTGTAGGTGTCTAAGAACTGTATTGGTTGCATATATATTTAGAATAGTTAGCTCTTCTTTTTGAATTGGTCCCTTTACTATTATGTAATGCCCTTCTTTGTCTATTTGATTCTGTTGGTTTAAAGTCTGTTTTGTCAGAGACTAGGATTGTAACCCCTGCTTTTTTTTTTTTTTTTTGGCCTTCGATTTGTTTGGTAAATTGTCCTTCATTCCTTTATTTTGAGCCTGTGTGTGTCTTTGCACATAAGATGGGTCTCCTAATTCAGCACACAGATGGGTCTTGATGTTATTCAATTTACCATTCTGTGTCTTTTAATTGGGGTATTTAGCCCATTTACATTTAAGGTTAGTATTGCTATGTATGAATTTGATCCTGTCATCATGCTGCTATTTGGTTATTTTGCACACTAGTTTTGCACACATTTTCTTAATAGTGTCATTGGTCTTTATATTTTGGTGTGTTTTTGCAGTGGCTGGTACTGGTTTTTCCTTTCCATATTTAGTGATTCTTTCAGAAGTTCTTGCAGGGAAGGCCTGTTGATAATGAAATCCCTCAGCATTTGTTTGTCTGGGAAGGATTTTATTTCTCCTTGGCTATGAAGCTGAGAATGCCTGGATATGAAATTCTGGATTCGAAATTTTTCCTTTAAGAACGCCGAGTATTGGCACTAATCTCTAAGGCTTGTAGTGTTTCTGCTGAGAAGTCTGCTGTTAGTCTGATGGGCTTCCCTTCGTAGGTGATCTTGCCTTTCTCTGGCTGCCCTTAACAGTTTTTCCTTCCTTTAGATCTTGGAGAATCTGATGATTATGTGTCTTGGGGTTGATCTTCTCATAAAGTATCTTAGTGGTGTTCTCTGTATTTTCTGAATTTGCATGTTGGCCTGTCTTGCGGTTGAGGAAGTTCTCCTGGATAATATCCTGAAGCGTGTTTTCCAGCCTGTTTCCATTCTCCCCATCTACTTCTGGTACTCCAGTCAATCGTAGGTTCAGTCTTTTTATGAAGTCCCATGTTTCTTGGAGGCTTTGTTAATTCCTTTTCCTCTTCCTTCTCTATTCTTGTCTGCATGTCTTATTTCAGTAAGGTGGCCTTCAAATTCTGATATCCTTTCTTCTGCTTGGTTGACTCGGCTGTTGATACTTGTGTATGCTTCACAGAGTTCTTGTGCTGTGTTTTTCAGCTCCATCAGGTCATTTACATTCCTCTTTACATTGGCTATTCTAGTTAGCAGTTTCTCTAAACTTTTATCAATGTTCTTAGCTTCTTTGCATTGGGTTACAACATGCTCCTTTAGCTCATCATAGTTTTTTATTGCCCATCTTCCGAAGCCTAATTCTGTCAGTTTTTACATCGAATCCTCCATCCAGTTTTGTGCCCTTGATGGAGAGACGCGATCATTTGGAGGAGAAGATGTACTCTAGCCTTTGGGTTTTCAGCATTTTTTTGTTGATTCTTTCTCATCTTTGTGAGTTTGTCTAGCCTTGGTCTTTAAGGCTGCTGACCCTTAAATGGGGTTTTTGTGGGGAACTTTTTTGTGCTTTTGTTGATGCTGTTGTGTTATTTTCTGCTTGGTTTTTCTTTCAGTAGTCAGGTCTCTCTTCTGTAGGGCTGCTGCAGTTTGCTGGGACTTCACTTCAGACCCTATTCATGATTTGCTCCCATGCCTGGATATGTCACTTAAGGAGGCTGGAGAGCAGCAAAGATGGGTGCCCTCTCCTTCTAGGACCTCTGACCTCAAGGGGCATGAACCTGATGCCAGTAGGATCACTCCTGTGTAGGGTGTCTGACACCCCCTGTTGGAGGGTCTCACCCAGTTAGGTGGCACGGGGGAGCAGGACCCATTTAACAAAGTAATTGTCCCTTGGTGGAGAGGGTGTGTTTCACTGGTGAGAAACCCACTCATCTGGGCTGCCTGGATTCCTCGGTACTACCAGGATCAGAGGCTAAGTCTGCTGGTTCGCAGAGACTACAGCCACCCCTCCCCCTAGGGGCTCAGGCCCACCCAGAGAGATCTGGATTCTGTCCCTGAGCTTCTGGCTGGAGTTATTGGAGATCCTTAAGGGAAGCCCTGCCCAGTGAGAAAGGATGGGTCAGGGTTAGGCCTGAAGAGGCACTCTGGTTGCAGACTGCCACAGCTGGTGTTTTGGGCTGTGGGGACAAGTCTTAGGGCCAAGTTGTACAACCTCCCTGGCTCCAGCAGGGGAAAATCGCAGTCTGGACCTATAGAAGTGGGTGCCACCCTTTTCCCATCCAGGAAGCTTAACATATCAGGCAGTCGTAAGTCCCAGTACTGGCTGCTGCCCCTCCCCCCAAAGAACTCAAATGGCTTAGACAGCAGGAAGACGCAGCTGCTGGTCAGCCCTGCCCCCAAGAGCTTGGTAGAGTTCAGCAGATTTTAGCTGAGAGGCTGTAACAATCTGCACATTCTGGGGTTGGGACGCTAGGCCCTAGTGGTTGGGTTCACAAGTGGGATCTTCTGGTCCATGGGTTGGACAGTTCCACAGAAAAAGCAGTTTCCCTGGCTGGGTAGTTTGCTCACTCACCGCCTCCCTTGCCTGGGGGAAGGGGTTTCCCCTTCCCTATGTGGCTCTCAGGTGGGCCACCATGCCAAACTGCTCTTCTGTCTTTCCATATGTCACACCAGCCTAGTAGTCAATTTTGGTGAGAGTACCTGGATACCTTGGTTGCTGGTGAAGGATTCACATGCTTACTGTGTTTTTTCCGATGGTGTCCTCTTGATCGCCACTGCTTCTAGTTGGCCATCTGGGCCTTGCGCTATTTTTTCATCTTATCTTTCAACTGTTGCATGGAGATTTTCTTTTTTGATATCATATTTTACATTTTTAACAGGTTTCTTATTCTTAAAGCACACACATATATGTGTGTAATTCTATCTCTGTGTCATGAATGCAATTTCTTTTTTAAATTTTTCTGGGATTATTAATACATATGTATTTGAGGTTTTCATCTCTTTATATAGTCTTTTCCTCCTAGGTTCTTTTCTCCATTCACATATTTGTAGGTTTTGGTTCTATCATTTATGTTACAGGCTTTCATGAAGTGTCCACTAACCCTCTTTTAATCTGCTCTGTGAAGTGGGGCACCATAAACTGTTTAAAAGCTACAGGCTTGTTGAATTTATTTGGTTGCAAGATCACAACCAATTCACTGTAGAATAAATTGGTTGTAATCTTGGTTGGGAAACCTCAAATGATGGTATCTTTTCTTTTGAAAAGAAGGATAGTTTTGCCTAAAGAGTAGTTTTGTCTAGGGAAGAGTAGTTTTGTCTAGGGAAGAGCAATTTTGCCTAAAGTTACAAGTCTGGCTTTCCTGGAAACTGAATGGCGAGAGAAATGTGGGCAGTTTTATGCAGGCTATGAACTTGCTGGCTGCT
The DNA here is from genome assembly GCA_036589455.1 of Ateles fusciceps. Taxonomy (NCBI): domain Eukaryota; kingdom Metazoa; phylum Chordata; class Mammalia; order Primates; family Atelidae; genus Ateles; species Ateles fusciceps. The sequence continues at coordinate 2,819,846 of JAZHEH010001040.1, read as the reverse complement.
CCTGTTTGGGTGTAGCTGCCTTTCCACTGCTTTTCCTCTTGAAACATTCAGGGACTTTCCATTTCATTCTTGCTAGAAAATAAGCCTCCAAGAGTCTTCTGCTGAGATGTTGAGTGATATCTGGATTTTCACCAACTTCTCAAATAGACTTTCATCAAATTCCAATTTTTGTTAACAACCTCTTTTGCCCTCTCCTTAGATATTTATGCTGTTATCATTTCTTACCTTTTCTTCCCCCTGAAGACAGGGTCTTGCTCTTCACCCAGGCCGGAGTGCAGTGGTGTGTTCTCAGCACATGGCAACCTTGAACTCCTGGACTCAAGTCGTCCACCCCTCAGGCCCCTTAGTAGCTAGGGCTGCAAGGGTGCACCACCATACTCAACTAATTAATTCTTTTTTTTTTTTTTTTTTTGGTGGAGATGGGATCTCACTACATTGACCAGGCTGGTATCAAACCCCTGACCTCAAGTGATCCTCTTGCCTCAGCCTCCCAACGTGCTGGGTTTACACTTTGGGATTACTGCATCCAGCCTCATTTCTTACCTTTCAGGAATTCTGAGGCCCACTAGATTGCTTCCTGGCTTTCCCACTGCTGTATAAGGGTTCAGCATCTTTGGGCCTTCTAAGTCCACGATCACTTGTTCTTGCACATTACATTTTCCAAAAAATTGTGCCTAATATGCTTTGATTTATACTGTTTATTTTTGTGAGTTACATCTTAAAATCAATTTACTTTTATTTTTAGAAGTTTTGTGAGGGAACAGAAATAAATATATATGGACAAATTGTCCTCTTTAAATGACAGTGTGAGTAGTATACTTTTATTACAATATAACTGTATGTGTGTATACATATTATGTAAGTAAAATGTAAAATATTTATGAACCTACTTAAATGACCTTTTGAACCCCAAGGTTCAAAATGACCTTTTGAACTGTACTTTTGAACCCCCGGGTTCCATAAAACAGAATCTAAAAACTGTTGCCCTCATTAAAAGGAAGTGGGCTTTGGACTCATATGCCTGCATTTTATTCTTGCCCTGTTTAAAAATAAGAGTTAATTGTGTAGCCATTTGTAATTTCTTTCATTACCTTTTTTCTGTCTTCAAAATAGTCAGAGCCTTTTTTTTTTTTTTTGCTGAACTAGAATAAGAAATTAGCAGAATTAATAAAATAAATTGATACTTGATTGTTTCTAATTCTTATGATCATTCAGCAGCATAAGTATTGCCTCCATTTTAAATGTAAGGATACTCAGTCTCTAAAATAATTTGCCCAAGTTTTTTTAAAGTAGTGTGACCTGAATATAACAAAACTGAAATCTAACTAGCTAGAAATGTTGTAGCATTTATACACAAGAAACACATATATGCACATGTATGTAATTACTATATGTCATTCTATAAGAAACTGACTTAAAGAAAAAAAAGTCCATCATGGGGGGATTACAGCTCACATCTGTAATCCCTGCACTTTGGGATACAGAGGCAGACAGATCACCTGAGTCAGGAGTTTGAGACCAGCCTGGCCAACAAGGCAAAACCCCGTCTCTACTAAAATTAACCAGGTGTGGTAGTGCCCACCTTTAGTCCCAGATACTCTGGAGGCTGAGGCAGGGGAACTACTTGAACCCCAGAGGCAGAGGTTGCAGTGAGCTGAGATCGAGCCACTGCACTCCAGCCTGGTTGACAGGTGAGACTTTGCCATAGAAAAAAAAAAAAGGTGGTCAGCGGTTTTCTATGTAACTTTTTAAGTGAGGACTTGTGAAGATTTTTAGGGAAAACAGTGGTTGAAAAGGAATATTTAAGAAGTTGTGACTGTGTATCATGTTACGTGACTTATTTATCTTCAAACAAAATTGACATTATTTATAAATACTTACAGCTTAAATTTTATGCTAAAGCAATGAGAAATATTATATTCAGGGTTAGAATGCACCAAATGTATTAAAAGTCCACTATTTTGAAAAACGTGGCAATTTATTCCCAGTTTCAGTTTTCTCATGATGTGGGATACCTACCTGACTGAACTGTTTAAAGGGTTAGAAATAAAAACCAAATCAATACTGCGAAGGTAGATTCTTCGTAATATAATCTTTTATAATATAATAGATTCTCCAAAATGGCTACCTGTTGTTAAATGAATAGAAATTCACTCTATGGATTTGGGATGAATAGGACTCACTACACATTCTCCATTTTACTTTGCCCAAACTCTAATTCTTGTAAGTTACATTGAGTCTTAAGAAGAAGCTCTATTCTAACTGCAGTCTATTTCCTTGATATTCTCTTGCCAGAAATAGCAAAAAGAATTCATTTTGAGAGGGTTTCCCTGGTAGGAAATAGACTGCTGTTTAAATTTGTTTTGCATTTATCTGTAGCACCTCACATAGTGATGGACAGACAAAGATTCACCGTAAATAATTATTGAGTGAATAGATGAATGAAAATGTGATAAACCACAGATTTTTCTAGTTAGGCTTTCAACTAGTGTTATGTTTCCTAACTTATCTTTAAATCTATAGCTTATATTAGGGCAGAGGTTAGCAAATGTTCCTGTAAAGGGTCAGATAATAAATATTTTAGACATTTGGTGTAAAATTGTATACCATTGTGGCCATACGTTCTCTTCCAGCTAGTAAAGTCTGCCATTGCGGCATGAAAGCAGCCACAGGTATTATGTATACAAATGCACATGGTTGTGTTCTAGTAAAACTTTCATTATAAACACTAAGGTTTAAAGTTTACATAATTATCATGGGTCAGAAAATGTTGCTCTTTTGATATTTCTCAGCAATTCAAAAATGCAAAAATCATTGTTTTTACTTACAGGCTGCTTAGATGCAGAAAGTGGGAGAGATTAATAAATAGACTATGGTTTGCCAGTTGCTTTGTTAAGGTATAGTTCCTTGTTTAAAAGCATATAGAGAAAATGCAATGAATAATTTATTCCGGTTTCTAGCACAGCCATATAGCAAATATAAGATATTTCTATTACAAATTACATAGCATTTCTTTCTGAACTATTTTCAGTAATATTTTCATGCTAAATTTGAGATCCAGTTTATTCAAGTTTTATGATTTCAATGTTATGACAATGATGTTTATCAAAACATTTTATTCGTCTTTTGAAGTTTTCATTGGATTCAAATAAACCAAGTATTATTATTTTATTTATTTCAACTTACTCAAAACATTAATCATCTTTGATACTCTCCCTGCGTCTCTCCACTAACCCCTAAAGACAATTAATTTTTGAATTTTGTCAGTTTTCCGTTTCTTCAAGTCCTAAATGTCTTCTTTTCTATCCCTGCTCACAGCCCAGTTGAGGACATTATGTGAAATAAACATTTTATATAGTCTATTTCTCTTCTGTCAATCACCTGTCGCTATAATCCTCTGAAGTGGGAAAATGATATAAGGAGGGACTCATTAGAAAAACTGCCATGTACACTCTTTTCTTACAAGGACAGGCATAAGGTATTTGTCAAAATTACAGGACAACTATCTTGGAAATAAATACAAAGAAAATTGTTTTCAATGTCATAGGTTATGACAGAAAACAAATTACATGTCTAGGTTGCATTTAACCCTGATCACTTATTCACAGAATTCGCAAATAAGAAATTGAAAGGAGAAAGTTCAAGATATCAGGCTTCAGGGATCAGCAAGAATCCTTTGATGGTATCTCTTCCTGCTTTTAGACTTAACTGCATGAATTTCTCTACGTAAAAATCTTCTGTTTGTATTCTGAAAATTTGGCATTGGTATTCAAGCACCAGGATTGCTATGGACTGAGTGTTTCTGTCCTTCCTCCCCCTCCTCCACTCCAAATTCATATATTGGAACTCTGATCCCTAATGTGATGGAATTTGGAGATAGCTTTTGGGAGGTACTTAGGCCATGAAGGTGCAGCCCTCAAAATGAGATTAGTGTCCATATCAGAAGAGACAGGGAATCCCTTCCTTCCTTCCTTCCTTCCTCCTTCCTTCCTTCCTTCCTTCCTTCCTTCCTTCCTTCTTTCTTTTCTTCCTTTCTTCCTTCTCCTCCCTCCCCTCCCTTTTCCTTCCCCCTCCCCCCTCCCCCCTCCCTCCCTTTTCCTTCATTCCCTTCCTTCCCCCTCTCCCTTTTCCTTCCTTCCCCTCCCTCCCTCTCTCCCTCCCTCCATTCCTTCCTTCCTTCCCTCTCTTTCCCACCTCTCCACCCAAGTGAGAAAACCAGAGGAGTGATCTCAGGAGAGGCCAGATCTGACGGCAACTTGATCTTGGACTTCATAGCTTCTGGAACTGTGAAAAATAAACGTTGTTGAGCTAACCATAGTATTTTTGTTTTTGTTTTTTTTTTTGAGATGGAGTCTCATTCTGTAGCCCAGGCTGGAGTGCAGTGGCATAATCTTGGCTCACTGCAGCCTTCGCTTCCAGGGTTCAAGCAGTTTTCCTGCCTCAGCCTCCCAAGTAGCTCCGACTACAGGCACATGTTGCCACGTCTGGGTATTTTTTATATTTTTAGTAGAGACAGGGTTTCACCACTTTGGCCAGGATGGTCTTGATCTCCTGACCTCATGATCCACCCGCCTGAGCCTCCCAAAGTGCTGGGATTACAGGTGTGAGCCACCCGCCCAGCCAATATTTTGTTTTAGCAGCTAAAACTGAAACAATGGTATTACTTTTGAAGTTTCTTCTACTGAAATTTCTTGAACTTTATCAAAGTTAGAATTTGATAAAGTTAGATTAGTATTGTTAGATGTGAATTAATGGGCAACCTGCAATGTCTTTCATGTCCCATTCTAGAACTCTACACTATACTTTTCAGTTTTCTATTTGCAGATATAAATGTAAACATTCTTATGAAACACCTATTAGATCTAAAAAGAAGAGACACAGGAGGCTGTCAGATGGCTCCCTTAGAACAGGACAGAAAACTCTGTGCCCGAAACATCCTGCCTGGCCCATAAGGGCAAGTTAACTATTCAAAGCGATTGACCACATTTTGAGTTTCTCTGCCCCTAAACAACATCGGCTTGGTCTTACCTTTCTTGAATCTAAATTCAAGTGTTCTCTACTACCAACTTTGATTCTCATTTTTGGACCTTCTAGGATTTGTATTCATAGGTGATCCTTTCTATTTATAGACCTTGGCTTTATATAGTTGACTGTTGTTTGACTTTTTCCCTTTACCTCTGGAAAAACATATTTGCCAGCCCCAATAACTCAATCTTCTCCACTTTTCTTTGCCACTTTGTGCCCAGTCCTATAATTCTTAGTCACTCTCCAAAACCCTAGGGAAAGAGACACCCCATTATGGAAAGAGAAGTCTATGTGAATGATGTGTTAGATTTTAGTTACTATACGTTTGCTTGAAAACTGTCAACTGAGAAGAAGCTAGAGGAAAGCCAGAAACCTGCTGACACTATAAATTATTTTGAGGGTATGAATAAAGTCTTAGAAAGCATATTGATCAGGTTCTCAGATGACTCACTTCCAGGTGGTCTGACTGACAAGGAAGGTGACAAAATAAATATTCGTCCTTGAGTAACGATATACAGGCTATTTTAGTTCCTTGCCTGGCTTTTCAACATATCTACTTACATTATTTTTTAATAAGAAAATTTATTTTTAAAAATGCAAATTTTTATCAGCATAGGTTGAAATATTGGACTGAATACAAAAAGAGTCTATCCAGAAGAATAATACAAAAACACACATTTGTGTTTTGTTTTTTTAAATTTGCTAAAAATACAAAATGGTGCAGACATGGCTTGTCAGCTGGAAGGGACAGAGCTTAACACCTATCAGTATGTGGGAAAAATCTGGATTTTGTAGACTTGAGCTGACTTAAAAACAACAGAAAATTGATAATAATAGATGGAATTAATAGAATTGTGGTATCCAGATGAAAGAAGTTAAAAGACTGTTAATGAAAGAAGACTCTCAACTATTTCTCTGCCAAGGCATCTTTAAATATGAACATGAATATAGTCTGAATTTCACTCATGGTAAGAGAAATTAAAATTAGGATTATATCAAAATACATTCCCTTTTGAAATGACCAGTATTTAAGGGTCTGATGTCATAATGTATCAGTGAGGAAATGGGTGAAATACATATTTTTGATAGTTGTTTACATTTCTAACAGTTGGGGGGGGGAGGACAATGTGGCATCTATCAGTTTCGTAAATATGCCTACTCATTGTGGTCAACTGTGCTGGAAAATCTTTTCAAGATTTGCTTCCATCCTTATGGGGGAGATAATGATACATCCATACCCCATTGATGTCAGCCTTGACCACATGACTTACTTTGTGAGTAGAAGTGACATGTATTATTTTTTCCATGCAGAATCTTTAAAGGCCATCACATGGTTAGTCATGTCCTCTTTTCCTTCTACCAAAAACCTAGCATGGCCTGGAGAGGGATTGCTCCTTTAACCCAAGCCAAAGCAACCTGGAATAGAGATGTAACATGAGTGAGGGAGAAATCTTTATTGTTGTAAGTTACCAAGAGTTTGACATCATTTGTTATTATGGAACAATTTAGTGTAATCTGATTGATGGAAACTGTGGGCTTTAACTCAGTGGTCCTATGTCTTTAAATTTATCCTATAACTATACTCAGGACTATATAAAATGGTATATATACGTGGACATCTATTACTGTATTATATGTAATAATAAACTATTACAACCACCCTAAATGCTCATCAGTATGGAACTGGCCAGATAAAATATGATGCAGTCATATAAAAAGATGACGCAGTTGCAGAAAAGGATAAGGAAGATTTTATGTATTAATACGGATTGATCTCAAACATGTATTTACAGTTACATAAGTAAGAAGGCAAATATAAAGTATTTATGTATTTATACTAGACTTTCTTTGAAATGAGTCAGGAACTTGACTCTGCATAAGAGAAATGAATGACCAATAACCAGTTTGAAGGGTGATTTTATTTTATTGTGTACCCTTTTGTACCTTTGGAATTTTGAATGTATATGAATTTATGTTACATATTTAAAAGAAAAACAAAATTTTAATTACCAAAAAAAGATATAACATTTGATCAGACTGCATTTGCATTTCACAGCTCTGCACTGTCGAATAGTTTTAGATTGATTTTATAATCAATCTATAATTGATTTTATAATGAATCCTGCCTCTATCACTTTGCTAAATATATCATTTGTCCGTTCTACCTGCTAAATAACTCTAACCATTTATTATGTTCAATCTCACTATATAGCTTTCTTTTTTAAACAGTATAGCCCACTTGGATTTTTATGCTTTCTCTGAATTACAGTAAACACACTTGGTGCCTTGCCTAGAACTGCTTACTGGGTTGGTGTGCCCATATTGCAGCTACCGTAAGTGTTGCAGTGGTTAACAGCCCCATTCTTCTCTTGGCCAGTGGGAAATCTCTTGCCCTGAAATGTCTGGGAAGTTATGGCACTGCCCAGAGGAGGCTTATAGCTAGAGCTAACTGCATCACGGGTAAAGAATCCTGTGCATCAAGATGGAACAACCTTGTGGTGCCATTTGTACTCCAGAGCTCCCAATGAGATCAAGATTGAAAATCACGTTTGCTCGGTTTATTCTCCAGGATGATCCTGATTTCTTTAGTTCCTCACAGATTTCCCCTGATTGTGTTCATTATGTCAGCCCATCAGATACTGTATTTAACCACTTAGTACACTGTGTGTGTGCGTGTGTGTGTGCGTGCACGTGCGTGCCTGTGTCTGTGTAGGGGGCCATTATTGTCGGTTCTGGTCAGTAGTGGCTCTCCTTCGTAAGCTGGGCTTTTTATCACAGATCTAACATTCTTAGCAATGGGAATGGTAGAATCCTAGACTAACAGAAGCCAAGTAACAGCACTTAACTATCAAAAGTTATATCGTATTTACTCATATTTTTGTCTACCATGTTCTTCCTTTCTTCCTCATGTTCCAAATTTCTTTCCTTTATTGTTTCTATTCTGTTTGGGAAATTTCCTTCAGCCATTCTTTTATGTCTGTTGGCCACAAGTTCCTCACTTTTCCCTCATCTGAGAGATTTCTTCATTATTCATGAAGGCTATTTTCACTGGATAAAGAATTCTGGGATGACTTTTTTTTCTTTCAACACTTGAAAAATATTGTGACACTTTCCTGTGACTTCCAAGGTTTCTGATGAGAAATCTGATACTCAAATTAGTTTTCCCTTTCCCTTTTAGATATGGGGATGGTTTTTTCTGTATGCTTTTATAGGTTTTTGCTTTTGACAGAGTCTTGCTTTGTCATCCAGGCTGGAGTGCACTGGCATGATCTCTTCTCAATGCAAACTCTGCCTCCCAGCTTCAAGTTATTCTCCTGCCTCACCCTCCCAAGTAACTGAGATTACCAACATGTACCACCAGGCCCAGCTAATTTGTTTGTTTGTTTTTTTTTTTTTTGAGACGGAGTCTTGCTCTGTCACCCAGTTTGGAGTGCAGTGACGTGATCTTGGCTCACTGCAACCTTCACCTCCTGGCAGTGATTCTTGTGCCTCAGCCTCCCGAGTAGCTGGGATTACAGGCATGTGTCACCATACCCACCTAATTTCTGTATTTTTAGTAGAGATGGGGTTTCACCATGTTGGCCAGGATGGTTTCCATCTCCTGACCTTGTGATCTGCCCATCGACCTCCAGAAGTATTGGGATTAATTTGTGTATTTTTAGTAGAGATAGGGTTTCGCATGTTGGTCAGTCTGGTGTTGAACTCCTGACCTCAACTCATCAGCCCACATTGGCCTTCCAAGGTGCTGGTGAAACCGGAGAAGTTCCCTTATTCCCCCTCACCAGGCGCGATGGAGGTGTGGCTCACTTCTTTGGTGCCCCACTGCTCAAACCCCTAGGGAATGCTTGCAGATGGGAAGATTGTGGGTCTCTAACCCCACAGCAGTGTTTATTGAGTGTTTACAGGTCCTGAAGCCCTAGTGTGTATGTGTTACAGTGTGCTCTCTCAGCTTAGCTGTCTGCAGGTGGCTTGTGTTAATCAGCTCAGTTAGACACTCTGCCTTACCACATGGCGGAGGGCTTTCTGTATCCTGGGTTCTTGCCTTGATGTACCAGAAAAATCAGATTACACATGGGCTTGGAGAATGAGTGCAAGGTTTTACTGAGTGGAGGTCGCTCTCAGCACATGGATGGGTAGCCAGAAGGGGATGGAGTGGAAAAAATGGACTTCCTGTGGAGTCTGGGTCCTCTGCTCCTCTTGATGTCAGCTGCCTGTGTGCTCTTCTGCTGGTGTGTTCCTCTTGATGTCTGGCCAATTGTGGGTCTCGGGGTTTTTATAGGCACAGGATGAGAGGCATGGCAGGCCAGAGTGGTCTTGGAAAATGCAACATTTGGGCATGGAAACAAGAGTGCCTGTCCTCACTTAGATTCTTGGGTGCAGGGCCAAGGTGGAGCCCTCACCAGGGACCACACCCTTCTCTACTCAGCCCCCATCCTTTATCACTGGGTTTACAGGCATGAGCCACCGTGCCCAGCCCTGCTTCTACAGTGTTTTATTTTAGTTTTCAGAAGGTTGAAAATAATGTGTCTTGGCCTGGATATCTGTGGGGTTATCATAATTGGTGTTTGCTTAGCGTCTTGAATCTGTAGATATATGTCTTATCACATTTGGGAATTTTTCAATATTCTTTTTTTGTTTGTTTTGTTTTGTTTTTTTGAGGTATGTTCTACTCTGTATCCCAGACTGTAGTGCTATGGCATAATCATAACTCGAGCAATCTCAAACTCCTGAGCTCAAGCAATTCTCTGGCCTCAGCCTCCAGAGTAGCTGGTACTGCAGGTGCATGTCACCATGTCCAGCTAATTTTTTGTCTCTGTTTTTGTAGAGATGGGATCTCACTATATTTCTCAGGCTGGTTCTCAGGCTCCTGGGCTCAAGCAGCCTCCTCACCTTAGCCTCTCAATGCTCTGGTATTACAGGCATAAGCCACCATGCCTGGCCCATTATTTCATTAAATACTTTTTTTAGCCCCACCTTTTCTCCCTTCTCTTTTCAATTTTTCAGATGACACACATGTTAATTTATATTAATACTTATGTATTATAACCCCATAACTCATTGAGTCATTTTTTTGTTGGTTTGGTTTAGTTTGGTTTGTTTTCTTTCAGTCTGTTTTCACTCTATTCTTCTATATTCCATTTCATGGATTGTTTTTCCGTCCCTCTATCCTGCTATTGAGCCTATCCACTAAGTATCTTATTTTGTGTGTTGTATTTTTCAGTTCTAAAATTGCCGTTTTGTCCTTCTTTATTTTTTCTTTGTCTTTGTTGAGGCTTTCAATTTCTTTGCTGATATTTTCTGGTTTTCAGTTTATTTCAAGCATGCTCATCATTGCTTTTAAAACAAATGTATTGTGGCTGCTTCAAAATCTTTATCACATAATCTTAATATTTTTGTTATCTTGAGGCTAGCATGTTCGTTCTGGCTCTTAATATGAGTTAGTTTTTATTAAAATGTGCACTTTTAAAATGTTAAGACTTAGGATCTCATTTTAATCTTCTGCTGTAGCTGGATTTCTCCAACAATGCTCCAGAGTCTGCCTCTTCACTACCAGGTGGAGGTGGAAGTCCAGGTTCCTGCCACCTGTGGTGGGGGACCGTCTTTACTGCTAGGTAGATATGGGAGTTTCAGCTCCCAGCTTATGTAGTTTCCAGTGACACCATGCACCATATACAGGTTTCCTTGTTACTAACAGGTGATGGTGAAAGTCCTGACTATTCCCTAGGCCTCCTCTCTTAACACCTAAGGAAGGAGTGGGGAGAAGCACCTCTGCTGCATTGGAGTGGAAGTCCAGGGTCACCATGTGTTCGCCATTGACACCGGGATGGGGGCTGGGCTCACTGACACTGATGGGGATCTGAAGGTCTCAGCTCCCTGCTTGGTCTTCTCTGACACCATTCTGTTGGGGCTGTGGGCACACTTTTTTATAGGCAGGAGAGAATGGAGTGGGTGTTACCTGTTTAGTCTTTGCTGACATGGAGAATAGGGCCGGCTTTTTTTTCTGTGTTGTTTGACTAGAATAGAGCAACCGTTGTCTTAAAAATTGTCCATGTTGCTTGTCTACCCCAAGGTTTTTATTACTCCTTAGTGGGAGGAGTGGGAAAAGTTCATCTATTTCTCCTTCCTGGAAGCAGTCTCAAGACTTAAAAGACAAAAGCAAACAAAAAATGGAAACAATTCTTCACTGTTTTAGGACTCATGCTCCCCTATTCAGTCAAAACCAAATTTATATTGTATTTCACTCTAGAAACAGAAATCTCCCCCACTTCTTTTCATTCCCAAAGGTTTAAAAATAAATCCTCTAGGCTTGTTCCATCCCTCAAACTGATTTTTCTTACTCTGACTTTAATAAATGCTTTCATCAAATGCAGTTATCAGATGGTTTGTGTGACCTGATAGGGTGACACAGAACCTCTTTTCAAACTGAGAGAATATTCAAAGGCTTTACTCTTTCCAGAAGTAAAGCTGCTTTGTAAATGCCAGATTCTTTTAAAATGGTGTTCCCTGCAACTGCATGTATTATTATTCTGACTGAGGTAGCCCAAACTGTCAAGGGGGAAAATTACAAGAAATCCATCTCTGAGCTTTCCTTTAATGCTGTGAGAAGATTCACAATGAGTGGACTGAAAGATGATTATATTTTTCCTTTACCTTTTGGTTAAACTGATGATATCTACCTCATGCTTTATATTACCATATGACATGTCTCCCAGGAGGATGACCCTGAGAGTTTGAGTCACCCAAGAAAAAAGAAGTAAGTCATGAGATCCAAGTGTCACTGAGGAGTTACGCATGCTGACAAATGGCTACACACATTTCTTCAGCTCTGTCCATAATGCTGTTTGAATGCAGCACCAAGCAACTTACTTGATAGAGTAATAATAGCAGGAGAAGCTGCAAACTGACTAGATATGCTCTTCCTAGTACACAATTTACGAGGCTAGGTCTTAAATGAGATAGAATAATATAAAGGTAAGACTGGAAAGGATTTTAGTGGTCACTGAATCATAACCTCTTTACCTATCCTACCATTCTACAGGTGAGCAGACCAGGCAGCGTCAGTGACTTGCCCAGTGGCAAATGGTAGCAAAACTAAGGCTTATGTCCCTAGTGTTAAGCCCTTGTTCTTTTATACTCACCACAGGGTCACAAATAATGACTTTTAAAATACTGCCTGATTATTCTAGAGTAGACAGAAAATTATCAAACTACCATAGAAGTGGCATCTATGGGAGCGTTGGGAACTGATTCCCATGAGTCAAGAATGTGATGACTAAGGCATTCAAAAACACGGAGGAGCTGCAGGAAATGGGCCGTGATTCATTCAGTGGGTAGCACGCTTTTCCTGGTGACAGTCTATTCCCAAGTTGTCTTTATGGTCAGCTGGAAAGTGAGCCAAACCTGGACCCCTCTGAGGTCTCTACAAATCACGGAGCACAGCACAAATTTACTTTTCCAAAGTGGCCCTAGTTGGGCAATAGCTTGGAATTCCTTTCTGATTCAGTTTTGGAGAATGACCTCTAACTGACCTATATTCTCCTGAAAGCTACAATTGTATGCAGTTTCCATCTTCTTTTGCTATCCAAAATTATGAAACTCTTCTGAACAGCTGTTTAAAAAGTTGTAGATGCTATGAAGAGTTATCAGAGTACTAGTTGTACATTAAATGACTTTTTAGATGTTTAAATATAACCTACATGTATATGAAGGGTTCAATATGTGTTTATGAGTCTATACAATCTAGATATGTTTTATGAAATGTTTTGGATGTTAAATGCCACTTTATATAAGTGTTTGTGTTGTTATTTGCCATCAGAAAAAAAGGATGTAAAAATGCCATATGAAATCAAGAGATTAGATGTTTTTTATAACTACATTTTATTTAATCCTCAAATCAGGGCTCCTCATAAGTAAGTATAATATGTGCAACCTGGACTCCCAAAAGATCCAGATCTCATGATTGTCAGAAACTTAGGGAAACTAAGATCTCTTACACAGACCCATTAGTTCCTCAAAGTCCTTATTGTGGAAATGATCAGAATTCTCTTAATTTTTACTGTGAGTACTTTTTGAACCTTTTACATCTATTAGACCTTGGTTTTTGCAAATACCCGACAATCTTTCAAATCTAATAGTACACAAAAAGCAATAAATAAATGTGGGTGAATAAGCGAGGAAAGGAGGAGTCTATCTGGTAGATAAGAGGGGGCCAGTGAGGGGCTTTAGTATAAGTTTGCTGGGGGACATTTATCCATGGGACGCTCTTGCTTCTGCCCATTTTCTGAACAAAGGTATTGACAGCTTTGTTCCTTATTGTCTTTTCAAGGATGTTTGTATGGCAAATAGCCTTGGAAGAGAGCGAGCGTGTGTGTCTCTGTGTGTCTGTCTAGGGCAGAGGGGAAGATTTGTTTGCTCTCCAAGATAATAAAAATAATGTTTCCCCCCCAGGATGAATGTTGGGCAGGTTGACTAGCAGGTCTTTCGGAAGATTGAGATTTTCTTAGCCTAAGATTCCGAAGGTGTAACTCGTATTCATCATATGTACTGCATCTCCTTGGGCCATTCTACATTACCCCTGGGACTTTGGAGGCAAGGGGAATTAATGGGAACACATAGTAATGTCCTTTGTCTCTGACCGAAGGCACTCATGCCATCTGCTAGTATCTACGAAACTAACATACTGGCTTGAAAGCAGGGTAAAACCTCTGACTTTTCATAGTTCTTGATTACAGGTGATATTATTAACATTCAGATGCCACATTTCCACATCTTACCCATGAGACCTACCTTAGCAATCTAAACTGAGAGGGTCTATAATTAGCCACAAATAAGACCACAGCTAGACAAAGAAACAGGATTAAAAATGGTGAAGGTGTTCTACTTCCTGGTCAACTATAGTAATATTTCAACTTAAGACACTGTCCTATAGTTTACAGTTTCATTAAAGCCATATATAAATGTGGGAATGACACGGTTGGTGGTCTTGAAAGGAAATGAGAGAGACATTACCCATGTAAATGCTGCCATGGGCACAACAGTTCTATTCTCTGCTTTCCTAAACTCTGGGTGTTCTTTCAGTGGCTTCCATCACCCATTGACATTTCCTGTCCAGAACTATAATTTTAACTTGGCATCCTGGCTCTTTCATCATAAATGTTGAAGCTTTTCTGAATACAGTTAGTAAGATATATCAAAAAGTGTTGATTTATAGGTTAAAATCTAACCTCTAGAATACCAAGCCCTGTTTTGTGTTTCCTGGTATTAGAAGATGGGGAACTTCTCTGTTTCATAAAATGATGGAGATCTGAATGTAAGGATAAATGCACAGACAGTTGGATATAGATATATAATTGAAATGAATAAGTTACTTGACAACTTAGAGGAAACACTTGAACTATGCTGTCGATATGCTAGCCACTAGTCATGTATGGCTATTGAGGACTTGAAATGTGGCTACTCCAAATTGTCATATGTTGTAAGTGTAAAAACACACACTGAATTTTGAGGACTGATTACCAAACAAAAATGTAAATACTCATTAATATATTTTTATATTGATTTTGTGTTGAAATGATAATCTTTTAGATATGTTGGGTTAAATAAAATACGATATTAAAATGATTTTTTGTTTCTTTTTTTTTTTGAAATGGAGTCTCACTCTGTAGCCCAGGCTGGAGTGCAGTGGGGCTATCTCGGCTCACTGCAACCTCTGCCTCCTGGGATCCGATTCAAGCAGTTCTCCTACTTCAGCCTCCCAAGTAGCTGGGATTACAGGCAAGAGCCACCATGCACAGCTAATTTTTGTATTTTTAGTAGAGACAGGGTTTCACCATGTTGGCCAGTGTGGTCTTGAACTCCTGACCTTGTGATCTGCCCGCCTCGGCCTCCCAGAGTGCTGGGATTACAGGCATGAGCCACGGTGCCTAGCCTTTTTGTTTCTTTTTTACCTTTTTTTTTCATGGCTACTAGAAAACTTAAATATTATATATGTGATTTTTAAAAATTCTATTTCTGTTGGACATTGCTGTGCTGGACTATTCCTTGTCATCTACCTTAGTGATAGAAATGGAGTGGGGCTGTAAGAAATCCTAGGGCTGATCCAATAGTTATAAACTAAATCATGTCAACTGTTAAACAACTGATGAAAGAATTAAATCACTTGAAGACTTTCAAATAGACTGCAGTTTCTTTAGGGCAAAGGTCATTATATTAATAGATTGTCATGACCTTTCCTTTTCCCCCAGTGACAAGATTAGCGCTCACTTAGCTTAATAATTTTTGTGAGTTGAATGAATAATAAGAAACTCCAGGAAAAAGAAAACTTACAAGTGTGGTGTTTTGGAATATGAGGAAATTGTACATATTAACTCCAAACAGGATGCCTGCATATTATATTACTGCTCTTAGCAGTCATTTGTATTCTTTATTTCAGACAGCAGCCTTATGGTGCAATTTATCTTCCCATAGATCTTTCTGTTTCTTTAGAAATCTAAGCTGGAAATGCTTCTTTATCTCATGCATATTCACTCCTTTTAGAACACACAGGATAGTAATGGGGGTTAAAGTGAGAATCACTTGTGCACAGATAAGTAAGTTAACAGATTCATTGGCAAAAAAAAAAAAATGTTTTTCTTAGGATCGTGGTCTTATACAGTCATTCGATATGTTTTTGTGTTCAGAGACATAGAAAGTTCTAACAGAGAAGACAAAGAAGCAGAGTCTCCGTGATGCTCTTGTGCTATCTTCATATCTTGCTTTATCTGCTTGTAGGAAATTCTACCAGTGAACAGGGAGAGATGTTACCAAAATGTAAGATCCATGGCCATTAGCACTCACACATGTTGCAGCAGAAATTAATGGCTGGCATATGAGAGACGGGTAAAGAAAGCGACAGTGTTCTAAGATATGTAAAGCATACTTGGAGGGTTCTTTGTTAGGTGTAATCAACATTGATGCTGTAGATGAAGGATAATTAACACGTAGCATTTACATTAAAAATACTAATGCGAACTTACTTGGTGATAGGCCATTTATATTACATGATTTTTAAAGATACCTGGGAGGAAGACGTTATCCCTTTTTTTATAATTAAAAATAATCTAACTTTGAGAAAGAGGTTAAGTGTCTTGCCTAGAGACAGGCTATGATCTGAGTGTTTATGCTTCCCCCCAAATTTTTGTGTTGAAATCCTCACTCCCAAGGTGATAGTATCAGGAGATGGGACTTTGGGGAGGTGATTAGGTCATAAAAGGAATTAATGTCTTTATTGAAGAGGCAGGGAAGATACTCCTTGCTTATTCCCCTATGTGAAGATACAGTAAAAAGGTGCTGCCTATAAGCAAGAAAGCTGGCTCTGGCCAGACAATGAATGGTGCCTTGATCTTGGCCTTCCCAGCTTCCAGAACCGTGGGAAATAAGTTTCTGTTGTTAATAAGTTGCCCAGTCTGTAGTATTTTGTGACAGCGGTCCGTTGGACTAAGACAGTACATAATGCTTGTCAGGACAAGAGTCAAAATTTGAAACTACGTCCAGGCTAACTCCAAAGTCCATGCTGTCTATTAAACCGATTCCACCTTCTCTCCAATGTAACAATGGCATTATTATAATGATAACGATAGACAAAAAACACAAATAGTGTCCGCTGCATTATCCTTACGGTTACCTGATGTTTCTGCCTTCCTCCATTTCTCCTTCTCTTTCTCCCCCTCCCTTGCTTCCCCTAATCCTCTTTCCCATCTCCTACTCTGGCTTTTCCTATTTTTCATTGTCCCTTTCCTCTCCTTCTCCCCCTAATAATTCTCCCTTTCTTTTCCTAGTTTCATTCATTTTTCCTTCCCCCTTCTCCAGCTTTTACTACCTAAGCTGCAGTCCTGTCAGTGCCCTCTGGAAACCTTCAGGTGTCATAAAGTCTGGCTGCTAAAGCAATGCAAGTGACTATTGTAATAACTCAAACTAATATAGCCCCAAGTTTCCTCACACTTGAAGGCAATTTTTCCACAAAATACTACACGTGTTCTATTAGCATAGAATCCTAGAGTGGCAGAGCTGGAAGGGAAATCGGAGCTTTCCTAGCCTGATACCTACATGATATACCAAACGGAACTGTAGCTCTGGGAAGCTAAGGGACTGTCTGCAGGTGACCAGCTGGTTAGTGAAAAAGCCAGAACCAGGATCTAGGAGTTCTTATTTTAGTTTCTAGGAAGGCGTGTGGGAAATTAAGCAGAAATTTGAAAATGCAAACCTATTGACTAGCATAAGTGAGGCCTATGAAGGTGAAGTTTATTTCCTTGTTCTATACAGATGTTGTTGAGAAGACAAATGCAATGTGTGTAAAAGTGCCCAGTGCTCCTAGAAAGGCCTGATTTAAATGTGAGGTAATACGTATTGCCTGAAAAGGAAAGAATGGCCTTTCATAGACTTAAGCCAACCTAAAGGAGTTGTTGGAATATAGATCCTTTAATGCCGTTTAACTGAGGTGACATGACTTCTCTTTATATGTAATAAATGACTGTTGAATGGATGCCAAGTAGATGTCTGTTTCTGTTCAATAGAAAAACTTCCTGTAGGTAAGCATATGATGTACTACCTGAGCACCTGCGGATGCGGTAGATGGATTCTAACTTTTCTCTGCCTCTGTCGGATTCCACAGCTGATCCTAAAAGAAAACGTATTGCTGGAGTCTGATTTGACTCGAAGTTAGGTCTCATCTCTCTTACTCAGTGTGTGCTTTAGTTGAGGGAGGTAGCTCATTTTAGAGGGGGAGACGTCTGTGCTGAGTGGCAAAACCTTAATCCTATATTAAGTTGTGACTCTAATTAGCCAAATAACTTGTACAAAATGTACAACCATTTGCTTCATTTTATCATCTGTAAAATGCAGGTAATATTGGCATTGATCTCCAAAAATGAGATGATGTGGATGTGATAGTTTACTCAGAATCTGACATATTGTGAGGCTCTATAAATATTACTTATTTTCTTTTGTTTGCACAAAACTTTGTCTTAAGGTGTTAGGATCTAGACTGTCAATATTTCTGCCTTTTAATAAGCAGCTTCAGAAAATTGTGTTTATCACTCAGATCAAAGCTCTATGAACTGGATTGCGTTTCAGAAGAACAGATTGATGTCCCATACATGAGATACCTTCCCCAACAGGCCGAAATGTTTTACAGATTGGATGCTTGGCACAGAGCAGCATTCTGAAATAAAACTCCTATCGTTTTTCTCTTTCTTCTTATAAAAGTTTTTAAAGGGAATGGCAATCTTGGTTATTTATTTGCTTCCATGGAGAGAAAAAAAAGGCACATCTGTTTGCAATAGTGGATTGCAAGGTCTAAAAATAAATATGCTTTAAAGAAAAGAAACAAAACTGTTGGCATTCTAAATCCAATTGACACAAGAAAAGTTTTTGTTCTAGAGAGATTGGCTTCCTTTAAAAAAGAAAGAAAAAGCAAATAATGCAGAATTATATAGTTCTAGTGAAGTAGTTCACCACATAAAAATGTATTATTTTTTACTTACCTCATAAATAATTTTAAATGTGACATAACCTCTTAACGTTTACATTTTAATTCTGAATATACCCTGCGTCTGTTATTTTCCCTAAGAAGAGACTGGTGAGATTTAAAACTGATTCCTTTATTCTCATAATCTGGAATTAGAAAGTAAAATGCTAAAGTACAAATATGTATGGTTTGTGTTGCCTATAATCTTGGAAAATTCCATCGCCTTCCGTAGTGAAAAGCGCTTTACTTAGATACACATTTTAGGTTGTGTCGTTACCTTTTTATCACTTTGTATGAAAAGTAAAAGCCATCCATTGTAAAATCGGCTTGGAAATACTGTTCTGACTACAGCCATTTCACAGAGAAGGGAACTACCATGCCAGATGACCTACAGGGGCAGTTTTCTCTGGGGAGCCTAGATAAACTAAGGTTAGGGAGTGGAAGCGGCAGGGAGCAATTAGGGTTGACAAATAAAAGGGAGCTTAGAGGAAGTGGAATAGAAAACAAACGGAATTGATAAAGATGGAAGGGCCGCTGGGGTATCTTGAAAGACAAACACTGGCTGCTCAAAGGAGCTGAGCTAGAAAATGCTTGCAAATGGGCTACTAAAAGGCATTTGTTCAAGTGAAAAGAAGGAGTCCAGGAAAGAAAAATAAGGGTTAAGAAGGGTTTCTAGAGGTGAGAGAATAGGCTTCTACTTAAAAGCATCCTAAAGAAGGGAGGATGTTCCAGGTCTTTGCTATTGTAAACTGTGCTGCAATGAACATTTGTGTGCATGTGTCCTTATACAAATGCCCATCGATGATAGACTGGACAGGGAAAATGTGGCACATATACACCATGGAATATTATGCAGCCATCAAAAACGATGAGTTCCTGTCCTTTGTAGGAACATGGAAGAACCTGGAAAACATCATTCTCAGCAAACTGACACAAGAACAGAAAATAAAACACCGCATGTTCTCACTCATAGGCGGGTGTTGAACAATGAGAACACATGGACACAGGGAGGGGAGCATCACACACTGGGGTCTGTCGGGGGAGAAAAAGGGGAGGGATAGCGGGGGGTGGGGAGTTGGGGAGAGAGAGAGCATGGGGAGAAATGCCAGATATAGGTGATGGGGAGGAAGGCAGCAAATCACACTGCCATGTGTGTACCTATACAACAATCTTGCATGTTCTTCACTTGTACCCCAAAACCTAAAATGCAATATATATATATATATATATATATATATATATATAAAAGAAGGGAGGATGTGCACAGGAAAAATAATCAAGTGCTTGGCCTCCTTGGTGAGCCCAGAAACTTAAATGAGACTCTTTTACTTGGGTCAAAGCATATCTCAAGTGATAAATTGAAAATAAATCTAAATAAATGATTAATATATTAAACAATGGAATACTTCAATGCAGTTTGAACCTGAGATTTTATTATTCAGTAGTTGCTCAAGAAATGTTATTTTTAGTAAAGGAATATACAGGATAAAATGCCAGGAAAATAAATAAGAATATTCAACCCTTGTGTGGTAGACCTCCCTAAGTTAGACATTATATTTTACCTATCTAGAAATGGGTAAATGCATTACATGTAATATATATTGCATATATAAAATACTCCAAAGTGGCTGAGAATATAAAGTCTTTGTCTTGTAATAGGGTACGTTAGTCCATCCCTGAGGAAATCTTATTTATAAGATTCATAACTCTAAGCATTGTCTGATATTCAAAGCCATTCCACCTTCTCCTTTGGTCAAAATTTACCGATGTCACATTTCCTTGAGCTTGCAATATCATAAACAAGACATTTAAAAATACTATTTGGAGTAGGTCAGTGGCCCTCAAGGCCATGGAGAAAGTTGTATATTTTAATAGAGTCCTTAGGAAATATGAAGCTCCTCTGTAATGGTGGCATAAGCTGAAACAGTCTCTAAAATACATTTTCTGTGAACTCTTTCATTTTTAATATCATTATGATTTGGACATTAAAATGTCTGTTCAAATAATCAATCAGAGTTTCCCATATTTGCCATCTACACCTTCTCACCTCATTTAGACACTCCATCCTACTCTGCTTAGCTATCTCATGCCATCAAAACTGCCCCTGGAAGGTCATCTGGGCTTCACATTTTCATTCTTTGTTTTAACTTGTCAGTATTTGCCACAACTTGTCAGAATTTGTCAACTTGTCAGTATTTGCCACAATTTTTGATTTAAAAGGCCTCGCCCTTTTGCTTCCGGGAAGCACTCTCTGTTCTCCCTCTACCTCCTATGCTTTCTTCTTCTCAATCTCTTTTGAAAGACCTTCCTCATAAACCTTATGAGCAAGTATTTGAATTCTTCAGGAGTTTGTATTAGCACTTTTCTCACGTCTTTCTGTATTTCCCTCCCAAGATGGTCTCAGCCACAGCTGTGGTTTCATCATGATGATAGATTTACATCTTCTACCAAGACTCCTCTTCGAGTTTCTAAAAAGCATACGCAACTATTAACTTAATAAATCTACTCCAATTAAATGGTATAAAGATATTCTCAGGATTTTCACTTTGGAGTCCCTTTTCAATAAACATCACCAGTGTTTTGCCCACGTTTTCATGTCAGAAACCTGGGCACCAGCTTTGTGACCTCTTTCTTCTTAATATCTGCTAAATCACCTAAGCTTCTTAAGAATCTTCCAATATAATATCTTCCCTAACACAAGTTACCAACATGTCTTATCCCGGTTTCCTTCAAGAGTCTCCTAAATGATATATGTTCATCTATTTGTTTATCTGGTTCCAGTCTATTCTCCAGGTAGTTATTAGAATACTTACTTTTTTAACAAAAAAGACATCACTCTGCCACTTAAAACTTTTATGTATCTCCCCCATGACTCTTAGATTAAGTTCTATTGGACTTTTATAAAACTAACAGCCCTTATCCTGGTCCTAAAGTCCTTTATGACCTTTTCCTTTTTATCTCTTAGGCTGCATATCCTAAAAATCTCCCACTTTCTTACTAGTACTTCGTTCTTCAGGAATAACTTCTGGTTGTTTAACTGTCTGAGTTCTTCTTGCACTGGGATAATGACTCAATTTCAAGCCCTTTTGCTTCTGTCCTTTTGCCCTTAACTTGGTGCATTCCTCATCATTCTTTTGCATCAATTTTAGGTCTGACTTCCTCAGAGAAACTGTACTGTCCATCCATACCAATTTAAGCCTACTGAGTTTTATCTTTCAGTATATATAACACATAGTTAGCTTCATCATTTATATAACAATTATGCTGAAATAATTAACTGTGTAATAATGTGTTTAATTTTTGTGTCCCTCACTAAAATCTGAACAAAGAGTTTGATCTGGATCTTTCTTATTCACTACTCTATCCCTATATTTCCACTGTGTTTCCAATACTATATTTTCACTACATTTAGCATCATGCCTTTTCGCAGGTCTCAATACGTAGCTTTCGAATAAATAAATGATTGTAAGGATGGATGAATGAATGAATGAGTAAAATTATCATCATGATACTTAAAAAAGATGGTCTAAGAGTTTCAAAACACAAAAGCCTTATACTTATAACAAGTATGAAAAACCATTCTTACAGAATCACATTCATCGTATTGTTGTTTGATCACCTCTAAGGTCAAAACAAGGTTTTGGTACCAACTAAATTGTACTCCCTTACATCTATAGCAACAGACAAATATAACCCTTTGGAAAGTAATTTGGCAGTGGATATTAAGAAATGTGCAAATAAATATATTCCCTGGCACAATAATCCTACTTGTAGGTATCCTTATAAGCCTAAAGATCACAGCAAAATTTATTCTAGAAAATTTTAATTTGGAAACAACCCAGATGTCTGAAAATAGAAAACTGGTTAAGTAGATTGCAATACATTTTTAATGGAATAAATTAAAATTAAACACTTCAAATATGCACACACGACGATTACAGCTTCAGAAAATATGCATGTGAAAAATGCATAAATATATTCACACAAAGTATTATAGTTAATTGGTTAAGTTGGTGAAGAGGTTAAGGGAGATTATTTCACTCTATTTGCCAAACTGTAATATTATTTTATTTCTTTGACTGGATTTACTTTTAAATCTATTTACCTTTTTACCTGGCAGGTCTCTATTATCTATCTTTGGATTTAATTTCTTTCAATTTCATAAGCCACATGACAGAAAGGGAAGTTATATTTGTTTTTCTTTATTCTAACATGCATCATCTAAAACAATTCAGTGGTACTACAGAGGGGGATTGCCTTAGAATATGGTAAATATTCTAATGGAAGTATGAAGAGAAATATCCAAAAAAGTGTTTGTGCCCCCCTGAATAATGAGAAACATGGGGGAAAAACAGTCAAACAGGAAATGTTTTTTAGAAGAAGTAAGAATGGCTAATTTGGTGGAAGATTTTCTGTGGAATTTTGAGAATATTTATTTTACTTTCTCTTTTACCTTAATAGCAATACTTTGCAAGATATTTTCTGGAAAAGTTGAGAATATGATGAGCCCCTACAGTGGGAGGGATTAGGACTGACATAATAAGAACACATGTGATTCAATTGCCCAGGGCATTTTTGTTTTAAGTAGACAATTTTTTCCTCCCAATTCTGAAATTTTAATCCAAACCCTTAAAGTTACACAAGAACCAGAAGAAAAGAATAAAAAAATTCCAGAAAGAGAAATATCTTTCAATTATTTCCTAGATTCTGATGTCTCAGGAAGAATTGTACATGGGGAAAAAAAATTTAAAGGTCATATTTAACATTCAGATATAAACAGAGCATTTACTTTCTTTAAGGATACTTTTAAACAAATACTTGACATAAAACTTATTGCTTAAAAATTTCTATTAAATTATGGTGGCAATTTTCATATAAGTGAGAGGCTAATAACCATTTTTATGTTTTTAATTGACTAGATTTCCAGGAAATGTCATTTCATCGTCTTTCTCATTTGTCAGTCTGACCCAGGTTAGACTTTTTTCTTCTTTAAATATTCATCTGCTTAAAATGTTAAGAAAATTACTCTAGGAAATAATACCTTCTTGGAAAGCTTCCCCACCCCCTCCCATTCTCATCAGATAGAGCCAGAAATTCTCAGAAAGTGCCTCCTACAGCCAGATCTGCCTTCTTCAGGCACATTTTCTCCTGCGCTGAGACTGCTGCAGTGGGTTTCCATCTCACAAAGATATTTTTTACAGCTTGTCTCGACACGTTATCCACTTTCAACCCAACACTCGATATCAAGCCAAGGGGCATCACTTTGTACATATTTAGTGTATGTAAGGGTACAGCTGCATAGTGTGTATGACTTTTAAGGAACACATCCATTGGATTTATAGCAACATATTTTCTTAGACTGCTGGTTCAACCGACTCAGCACAGTGCAGAGACTGCAAGGCATAACAATTCCATGCTAGCTCACAGGCCCCTGAGTGCACAAAGACGTTCTTTAAACTCCTAAGGCAAACACTGGGATGTTATAAAACTTCAGAGCTAACTCTTTTCTCAGAGAAACTGATTCTTCACACTGAGATAGTGTATGCTTATCCACAGTGGTGAAATTCTTGAATTTAGATTAGAAATTGGATTATAAACTGCCTCTGGGCAGGTAGAAGCAGTTTTAATCAGTTAGGCCAGATGCTTCCATCCCTGAGGAATAACTGCTGAGCAAGTGGAAAAAAGGAAGTTTATTTCCCAAGCTGTCCTCTTCTGTGTCATATGAACCTCTCGTTCTTTCTGTATTTTTTTTTCATTAGCGAGTTGTCTAGGGAACAAGAGTCCTATCAAGAGAATTTGCCAAAGCTAAGCCCCCAGAATAAAAGCTTATTTGGCAACATTGTATATCATAAGCATACATTTTTTAAAAGTTTTAAAATATTTTCTGTGAGAAAACAATTTTTGTGAATTCAAATGATTTTATAATGGCTTTCCAATGATAAAAATACGTTTTCAGCATGGTAAAGAAAAAATCTGTTCTTAAAATATTGACATATTTTCTAAATACATTTTATGAGTCTTCAGACATTTTCTGGTACACTGTGAGAACTCTAGTAAAAACACAAGTGCTCCAGATGTCTTACTATTTGTTTAAAAATTTTCTAATGGTAAAAAAATTATATAAAAAAAGAGTAGTAGAGGCAATTGATATTTGTGTAAAATATTAGTTTCATCTGCCCAAGGCTTTAAGAGATTTTGAAGACTGCTATGTGCACATGTATGGGAATATTTTGAAACAAAATTTAAGAATTTTCTTGAATTAAATAGAAATAAGATTTAAGTCTTTTTTAAAATGTTAAATTACAGGGGACTTTTTTTTTTTTTTGGTGAGGAAATCCATTATATGTATTTTCCACTTACAAACAAAACACCAAACTTGAGTTTTACTTTTTTTCTTGACCCTTAGACATGTGATAAAATGTTTTGGGTACAATATTTGTCATTCTCAAAGTTAGGTACAATCTTCACAAGACCTCCTATGATGGAGGGAAAAGAATAACCAACTCAATGTAGTTTGTTTGGTTTTTACTTTGCTAATATTTTTCCTTTAGAGTACACATTTGTAGTAGGAGGTAAATGAGCTCTCAACCACTCTGGCGGTATTTGTTAATTGCTTGTTAATCATATCATTAATTGAAATGAGTTGTTGAGATGTTTTGTTGAATTAAAGTCTTAGAATTTTTTTTTTTGAGATGATGTCTTGCTATTAGGTCAGGCACAGTGACTCACACCTGTAATTCCAGCACTTTGGGAGGCCGAGGTGAGTGGATCACCTGAGGTTAGAAGTTTGAGGCCAGACTGACCAACATGGAGAAATCCCATCTCTATTACAAATACAAAAATTAGCCGGATGTGCTGGTGGGCAACTGTAATCCCAACTACTCAGGAGGCTGAGGCAAGATAATCTCTTGAAGCCGGGAAGTAGAGGTTGCAGTGAGTCAAGACTGTGCCATTGCACTCCAGCCTGGGCAACAAGAGCAAAACTCCATCTCAAAAAAAAAAAAAAAAATTTAGAATAATAAATCTTTCATTTCATCTGTCTGAGTTAGGAGATGTCACACTCATAAACATACAGGCTTCTCTCTATTCCTTTGCTTTCCAGGATTTTCCAGCATTAGACAATGACACAGTGGGAAGAAACACTAGCTATGAGTTGAGTAAGCTGACCCCATGAGACTAAAATTGCGTTAAACAAAATTCTCAGAAAAACAATGTTGTCAATTTTGATCTAATGTTCATGTTCTGCCATCTTGTAGCTGTGGGATCTTAGGTGAGCTACCTGGATTTTCTTGGATTTAAGTTTCTCATCTGTAAGTAAAATGTTGATTAGATTACTCTTTTCAAGCCTTTATGTTTTAAGGTAAGGAAACATATTCTATAAAACTGATAAAATCAAGAGTTCCATAATGGGAAGATTCTGTAGGTTGCAAGTACAGAAACCAGTTTACTTAACACTTCACTTCTTCCAAAAATTACTCTGCCCCCTGAGGGATTTCTTTAGATCACAGTTTGAAAACTACTGGGCCAGATATTGTCCAAACCCCGTACCCCCTCAAAATATTCTGTTTATTCTTGCTATTCCAGAGGTATGTAAAACTTTGAAATTTAGAGTTCAAAAATACTTTAGAATTTATTAATTCAATATCCTCATTTTAAAGATATTAAAATTAAGAACCAATTTTATGAAGTTCCTAAAAGTTGGATCCTTAAACTTAGTATTTCTAAAGACACTGTAGCCAAATTAACCAGAATGGATCCCCTAAATTGCCAGGAGTTTTTCAAAAGGAAGAAGTGATTCCCTTACCTACATACACTGTTCAAATTTGTTTTCTCTCCAGGCTTGTGATTTAGATTATGGACAGGCAGAGAACATAAAGGATAAATCTGAGAAACTGGATTATGCCATGGGGTGTTCTCACCTGAAAGACCCAAAGAAAATATATTAATCTTATTGCTCCCCTGTGGTATTGATCGGATCTGTTTGGAGGAAAAGTGTGAGACCTCCAGACTCAACTGAAACCCAAAATAATCTTGAGGTTCTATTACTCAAATAACTCCATCCACATTTGGACTTTTCTTTAAAAAGGCACTATTGAAATAATTATTGAGTTTATAGCAGAAGGGTTTTTATTCCAAAATATTCTGTATGTACAAAAGGTACATTTCTCTTTAGATTTTTTTCAATATGGAACTACTTTCTTGGAAAGAACAAAGTCTGAGACTTTACAGATAAGAAGTAGCTGTGAGAATTTCTACTCTGAGGTGCTAAAGTGAAAAATGAAAAGCAGTTACATTGGTGAGCTTTCCTAGAGTTTTGTGAGTGATTGAGATAGCTCTGCAAGCCATGCACCACTCCTAAACTGTGTTTATGTGTGATATCTTCTTTTTTATTTGTATAAGACTACCTTAAACTGGAAGTTAAGAAACTAGGTTTCTAATCTTAGTTCCTACCTAGACTCACTGTGTGGCCCTGGACAAATCAATTAACTTTTGTCACCTTGTTTAGACATAACATCAAGATGCTAAAACTTGAAAAAGACATTTTCAAAGAGACTTGAACACTACAGCCAAAAAGATATTACTCTGTGGAAATCGTATGTGCAAAGAATTTCATGATTATTGGCAAGAAATGGTGAATTTCATTGATGATGTCCGGTAGTAAGCAGGTTCTATTTTGGAGGTCGTTATAAGATGTAACAATAAATTTGGAAGTGAGTGGCCCCGGTGAGAAAATTGCATTTTGAGCATTTCTTCTGGACTCACTGATGGAACACAAAGTATTTCAGTGGAGACTAAAAATGTAAAGGTAGTTTGAAAAATATTTAAAACCATGAAGAAAAATAAATTTATTATGTTTCTAGGAGTGTTCTAGGAAAATATTGTCTAATCAGAATAGTGAAATGCTGGAATTGCTTCTTTTTTAAATTGGTTTACTATACTCGTGTCTTCAATAGGTCTCCTTAAGAACAAGGATTCAGTCATCTACAACCCTGCAGATAATCTTTACATACATGCCTTGCTTAGCACTTAGTGGCTACCCAGTAAATGATACTTCATTGAAATCTTGACATATTTTATTAAATTCATTGTGAAGTGGTAGCTGAGGGAAGAACAAAACCATTTTATGATTCGGATAAGGCTTAGACAGGTAGAGCATGTAGGCATTGCTCTCGGCCAATAGTAGAATTACCTAGTTGTTATTCAGAAAGGGAAAAGAGAGGGAAGAAAATTAACCCTCAGGCTTTTACATATATTATTTTCTGAAACAGGCAATTTATTATGAAATCTTCAAGTCATAATGTATAAAATTATACTCCTGCTAATTTACAACTTTGTTTGCCTGAAATAAATGAAAATCTTCAATCTTGAGTTCCTATTATATATGTGATATATATAATATATATGGATAGATACACACACACACACACACACACACACATACACATGATTTAAAAGACTGTGGGGGAGGGCAAGATGGCTGAATATATGTAGCCAGATGGGACAGCTGCCACTGAGGGGGTCAAGATCCAAGATGACTGGTGCACTCCTAACAGATCTTTAGAGGAAAGCACCGAGAGTGAATGGAGGGAGAGACACAGAGGTGGGCTGAAGGGAGAAAGCTGGGAACTCTACATGGGGTTACTGTGCACCAGAACTTGTTCTGGCCTCCAGTGACTCTGGAGGAAAAACATTCCATGCTCATGGATAGGAAGAATTGTATACTGCCCAAAACAATTTACGGATTCAATGTTATTCCTATTAAACTACCAATGACATTTATCACAGAACTAGAGAAAACTATTTTAAAAATCATATGAAACCAACAAAGGGCCCAAATAGCCAAGGCAATCCTAAGCAAAATAAAAATCTAAGCTGGAGATATCACACTAACCAACTTCACAGTATATTACAGAGATACAATAACCAAAACAGCATGGTACTGATACAAAAACAGACACATAGACCAAAGGAACAGAACAGAAAACCCAGAAAAAAGGCCACACACCTACAACTATCTGATTTTCTACAAAGCTGACAAAAACAAGCAATGGAAAAAGAACTCCCTATTCAATAAATGGTGCTGGGATAACTGCTAGCCATATGCAGGAGACTGAAACCTGGACCCCATCCTTATACTACATACAAAAAATTAACTCAAGATGAATTAAAGACTTACATGTAAACCCAAAACTATAAAAACCCTGGAGGACAACCTAAACAATATCATTCTGGACCTACGATTGGGCAAAGATTTCATGACGAAGACTCCAAAAGCAATTGCAGCAAAAGCAGAAATTGACAAATGGGGTCTAATTCAACTTAAGACTTCTGCACAGCAAAAGAATCTATCAACAGAGTGAACAGACAATCTACAGAATGGAAAAAAATTACAAATTCCACATCTGACAAAAGTCTAATATCTAGTGTTTATAAGGAACAAATTTACAATAAAAGAAAACCTCGTTAAAAAGTGGGCTAAAGACATAAACAGACACTTTTCAAAAGAAGATATACGTTAGACTAACAACAAGCATATGAAAAAGCCTCAGGGCTGAGGAATTTATCTCCCAGTGCAAGACAACTTACAAGGGGTGTGGTATTTCCAAATCTTTCTCATAGAGCCTCTTTCTAGTACTGAATGAGCATCAGTGTATGTGGTCTGTAAACCTTTGGAGAAACAAAACCTTAATAATATCAATGTGTAGAAACTACAGAAAACACAAATAATTAATTATGTCCGGTGACTCACCAAAGTA
The DNA here is from genome assembly GCA_036589455.1 of Ateles fusciceps. Lineage (NCBI taxonomy): Eukaryota > Metazoa > Chordata > Mammalia > Primates > Atelidae > Ateles > Ateles fusciceps. The sequence continues at coordinate 2,790,560 of JAZHEH010001040.1, read as the reverse complement.
GCGATTTCTGAGGTTATATAAAGAGGATATTGGAATAAATGCTGTGAAAAACTAGAGAGGCCAGTTTTCATAAATAAGTCATAAAATCCATGGAGGTGTAGGAAACTCGCCAAATACTGCAAGCTATGCAATGCCCAAAGATAAATCTAATAAGGAGAAGGAGGTTGGGAAGAAGAAATAAAGAGGGTCTACATTAAGACTTCAGTACTGAGCTTGGGTACAGGAGGGGATTTGGAAATAAGATTTCAGTTTGAATTTTTAGAAATAAAGCTAAAAAAGAATGAGTGCCAAAAATTTAATAGTAACATCCCCCAAAATTAAAGCAAGCAAAGGAACTATATCTCTTGGTCTCAAAATTTTATGTTTGTTTCAAACATAAAATCTCATACTTTCACAATTACTTAAATAGGAATTTGCAATCAAAGTGCTATGATTCAGGTGAAATTAATCTTGCTACATTAACGAAAGCATTAAGGCAGCAAAATAAGAATGTAAAAGCTAAGGGAATATTTACTTAAGAAAACATCCTATATTAAGCTTTCATATTTTTTCCTTTTTAATGTAATTGCAGCAGCAAAACTAGATGGAATAATGTGTGCTATCACAACTCATTTCTATGTTTATTTTAAAAGGTTACAATTACATAAATTACTTGCTATATATGTTTATAATGGCATTTTCATAGAATTACGGCTACTGTGTTTATCATCTGAGTCTGTTTCTATGTGTTTGCCTCAAACATCTTTTACTGTAGTAAATACTCTGAAAGGCTTCATGCCATGGATTTTTATACTATTTTCTCATTGCTGAGTGATATAAAAGATGATTTTTAGAAAAAACATTTTATATTAGGTTAGAATTATTAAAGATAGTGTTTAAGGTTTAGCATAAACTTTAATAATAGTTAGCAAACTATTTAACTTCAAAGTAATTACGTGAGAAAAAGCTTGACTTACTAATAAACTTTAAAATGACGTTATATCAAGTCTGACTTTAGGGCCAAATATACATTAAAATAAAGATTATATTTAATAAAGATTTTCAGCATTAAAAATGAACAAAGCTGACATTGTGAACTGCTGTTTGTAATTCTTTTAGTTTACACTTAAAAGAACTTCAAAGTTAAAAATTCTGTGCTCTTGATAACTGATGAGACGAAAGAGGGGATTTCAGCCTTTTATTTACTTTCACTTTTCCAAATGAAATATACTGTGGTTATGGATAGTCTTTATTTTCAAATAGGCTATGATCAGTACCACCTTTTATCTTTTTAATATATATTTTTAAATTATTACAGAAATTATAATATGGCATGTGATGGTCTTCATCTGAAGGATATAATTTATAGATATAAAGATCCCTAAGGTGGATTTGCAAAATGATCATTTATTGTTCAACATTAAGTATTCCTTGTGATTATGGTTTTTAACTATTGTCCATTAGGCTATACATTGTTCTAGCAGTGTTCGTCTGAGTGACAGACAGACCCAGAGAGACAGAGAGAGAGAGACACACGTGCAAGCATGAGAGAGAGAACAGCATGTTAATCAGATTCCTACTCCCTGTTGTGCATAATCAAAGTGCATTCTGACGTCCTAAAAATCTGTTCCTTATAAAGGAGAAAATAATTATTTTTGTTTGAAAAAGTGTATTAAAAATGAACTCCACTAGCAACTTAAGTAAACACAAATGTTTGCAATATGTTTGTGAATCTTCCAATATTTAAGAAGCACAGGTGAAAAAATGGAATTCAGAGAAGTTTTTGAAAGGCAAAATGCACTGAACAATTGAAGATATGATTTTATTTGGGCTACCGCAGCATGGAAAAGTGCATTAATGAGGAACACCTAAAAGAAAAGGGAGAAGGCCTGGAGTTTTATAGAGGCAAGTAAATAAAGGAGGTTAATACGTTTCTTATAGGAATCCAGAGAATGCATGGAGATGGGTCTTAAATCTAAGGGGCAGAGTAGTCCTTTACGATTTCCCAGAACAGAAAAATGTGAGGCAATGTCTTAGCCATCCTCACTTTCAAGGAGTACAAAAGTAAGGTGGCATTCAACATTTTCATTCTTTTTTCAAAGATAAACATCATTAATTACTGAAAAACTGAGAAGTCGTCATAAACTTTAGTAGGGTAAACGAAGCAAGGTCTAAGATACAGTCTTTCAGGGGTTCTTGTGACAGTGTCCTGTAAAACCAGTTAAACAACCCATTGAGAGATGATGGCAAATGTGAGTTGTTTTAGGTACCTGAGGATTAAACGGCTAAAAAAGAGTAATCTCAAATGAAAAAGAAATATTAATATAAAAGACTGTATTAGCGAGCCAGGAGTTGAACCACTTAGGGTAACAAATCTCATGGATTCCAAGAAGTCAGAGGATAAAAATCTTTTGGTTCTTTTGGTTACAAAGCAGTGTTCTTTGAGTTTTTTGTAGGTCTTGAGCTAGGCTGTCAATATTGCTGGTGGTGTTGCCCACATCTCTTGCAGAAGGGCACAGATAACCCAACCATTTTGCCTGACTTTTCTTGCGTTCTAGATGGAGATTTGTCCAGAGAGAAATCCAACCCATGCATGGTCTACTGTGATGATAATACTTTGAAGTAAATATTTCAGGGCTTCTGTAGATTATGGGGAAATGAGCAGGATCTAAGGCAATGAGAGTCTGTGCACTCAGATTTTAGTTCTAAATGAGGCCAAGTCAGGGAAAAGGGAGATAAATTGAAAACATTAGTTTGAAAGGTTGTATCCAGTCAAGATTTCAAGTTACTCAAAGATCTGGGAGATTGTATTAAAACTTTTCTGTTATAAAACATAATTTATAGTGAAAACATTTTCTCAGAGTAATGATTGAATTAGGTAAAACACAAATTTATACCTTTCATAATTTTAGACATTCAGGAGAACTAGGCCAGGTGCAGTCAGTGGCTCAAGCCTGTATTCCCAGCACTTTGGGAGGTTGAGGTGGGAGGATCACTAATGCTACCTTATTGTTCAGTAAATGTATGTAACTTTAGGAAGAATGTACTCAAGTAGATAAAATCATCAGGTATACTATACTCGCACTGAAAAATCAGAGAAAGTTTTTTCGCTAAACCAAAAATTTCAAACTAATTTCATTTGCCAAAAATTTATTCCAATTATATTAACTTGAATTGTTAAAATGTTTCAAGGTTAGTTTCTATAAGAATATCTTTTTTGGTAGGGGCATTGAAATGATAAGATGTTCACCTTTCTTAATTTCTGAGAATTTTAGGATTATTTAATTTATGTAAGCGCTTATTTCTCTCAAAGCCAATTAGAATAGGACTCCTTTAATATAAGAGATTTTATAATCTAATGTATGAATAAGATGTGGAATTAGAAAAATATCCCACACAGTGAGAAGGAAAAGGATTTATAAATTATAGATATATAAACATACTTTATACACACAGACAGAACTTCAATCCTAAAATTTTACTTATGAGTAATCATAAACACAGAAATACAAAATTTATATCAAAAAGCTGTTCTCTTTCTAATGGGTCTGAATTCTTAATTGATTTGAGCTCATAATAGATACACTGAGATTTAAAAACCAGATTTTTCTGTCTCTTTCACCCAGCAGAGACAAAATCTCTACAAAGCGTTAATTGGAGATCACCAAATAAATGGTCAATTTTTTTTTTAAAGAAGCCAGCACAAGTGAGTGCTGAATAAAAATGAAATCAAATCCTTACCACACTACCAACGGACGAGGCTATAGAGCGCAAGACCAGACGAGATGTAGGACACACCATGGGGTCCCTGGACTGCCAGTGAGGAATGGCGCACAAAGGGACTGGGTGGAGTAAATGGGAATCTGAAGATGAGACGCAATCTTCTCTGAGTCCTGGCATCAAACTGTGAAAGACAAAATGCATGCGACAACTTGAGATAAGATTTTATTCAGGTTATTGAAATAAAGATAACATTTATTAATGAGGAAAGGAGCCTGGAATTTTATAGAGGTGGGTAGAAAGAGAGTTATTCATGAGTCCCAATCTTATGGGCCTTGTGATGAAAGATGGAGAGGGGTCTCATCTCATAATGAGGGAGAGGTAGTCCTTTATCATGTTGCAGAACACAAAAAGGGTAGGGGGATTTCTTAACTATTTCTGCTTCTGGGACCACAGGGTTCACACGAAGTTCAACACTGTCAGATGAAATGATTTGTCCAAAACCACGAAGATAGTTCATGATTAAGCTACAATTCAATATTTAGATTATATTTTGGATTATATCTGATATCATTTGAGAACCCATTAAATTCTATTCCTGCTTGTATATTCTAGGTTTCAAATTTCTCCACCTATTCGCACAATCAGTTGTTCAAAGTAAAAGGAAGCCTTAGAGATTATTTAATGCAGTGAATATCATTTTACTACTTGCAGTCCTCAAGTTTCATATAGTCTTTTCATGGGCCACTGAGGAATAAAATAGTTGAGGATTTCTACTGGGGAATTCAAATTTGGGACCACTAGAGATGCCCATAATTGTCTCTCTACTCCTAACATATCTTTGAGAAATTTCTCTGCCCACAGAGATGACAGGTCCATAGGTGGATACATACCCAAGCTAGGTTATTAGGTTCTCTATTCCAGGAACTTCGAAGTGACACACATCTGTTCCAAATGCTGGCAGATATCAGAGATTTATGTTAGCTAATTTTAGACATTTACAAGCTAATAAATACAAAATATTTGTTGCTGAGAGAAATATGAGAAAAGAGCAGAGAGAAACAAAGATGAGAGAAAATTCAGAGTGAGAGCATAGTATTTGTGTGTGTGTGTGTAAAGAGAGACTCATATTTTACTTATCTCTCATCTCTGTGAGCACCAGCCATATTTCTAACACTCTACCACCTCACATCCTTATAATAAATCCCCTTCTCTTAAGTTACGGTTTCTATGGTTTACAAAAAATATGATAACTGACTAAGGTATTGAGAGTCCATGAAAAATTTAATTTGACAGTTGAATTAAAAGCTTTATAATTAGTTGATGTAGTTGAATATTATCATTTTATAGAGAAAGCAACTGAGGCACAGATAATTATAACTTGTCCAAGTTCTCATCCTATTTAGTGGTCAATTGGATCCAGAGCTCTAATTTCTAATAATTACTTCAGCCCTTTTACTCAACTGTAAACATTTGTCCCTTAGCAAGTCAAAATTAATGAGGTTTTCTCATAACTTGGAAAGCTATGAAATAATAAGTAGAGGAAAAAATAGTTGAAAAGGTTGAAAAGTGAAAGCACATATATATCTCAAAGAAAGCACAATGATGGCTTTGGAGAATCTAACATAGCTTAGCCAATGATGGTGAAATAGTTCCCTTTGTTAAAAAGTGAACGTTAGTCCATTTGTAGTTCATTTCCTAAAGTCTAAGTATATGGATAATGTCTGTGCCTTTCCCACAGAGATGTACAGGTAAGGTGTAATCAAGTTTGCTTACAAAGTTTTTCTAAACTATAGCATTGGCAGAGATGTAGTTGTAATACAAATTATATTGTGGAATCGTAAAAGCAACTCAATGTATAATTGTTTGGCTGTTCTTCCTGCTCTTTCTCTGACTTCCCATATCTGGATCCTTCTTACTCATTGGATTTCAGGACAGATAATCTTTCTTAGAGATGGCTTTTGTGTTGATCTGTTTAAACACAGTCCCCTTTCTTAGTCATCTTCTAACAAATTACCATGCTTACTCACTGCTATGGTTTGGATACGGTTTGCTCATCCCCACCAAATCTCATGTTGAAATAATGATCTCCAGTGTGGTGGTATTGGGAGGTGGGGCCTAGTGGGAGGTGTTTGTATCACAGGGGCGGATCTCTTGTAAACGGCTTGGTGCCCTTCTCATGGGAGTGGATGAGTTCTTGAGGGAAAGGGAATAGTCTTCCTCTGAGTGGGTTGTTATAAAACCAGGATGCCCCTTGGGTTTGGTTTCTCTTCACATGTGCTCACTTCTCCTTTTACCTTCTCTTCCTTATGTGGAGGCACAAAGGCCCTCACATTAAGCCGAGCAATACCAGTGCCATGCTTCTTGTACAGCCTGCAGAACTGTGAGCTGAATAAACCAATTTTCTTTATAAATTGCCCAGCCTCAGGTACTTCTTGATAGCAACACAAAATGAACTAAGACATTCATTAAAAGCAAATATCAAACCTCAAGGTTCTAAATATTTTTCATACTAGTTTATGATTTGTCAACCCTCACTAGAACATAAGTTACAATGGGGCAGAGACCTAGCCTATCTTATAGTTGACTGTGTCCCCACCGCGCATTATATGTGCTTTTTTAATGAATGAGTGAGTGAACAAATGAAGACGGGGAGACCAGAGTAATTAGGTGATTTTCTCAACATAGCAAACTAGTATAACAGCTAGGTCTGGAACCAGGTTTTTAATTTTGTAGTCCTGTGCCCTTTTCACTCTGTTATATACTACTTCTTCTTTGTATGGATGTACATGTATAAAATCAGGCAAGCAGCCAAAAACATACAAGATTCCTTTTCAATGAAGCTCTGAAATATGACATTTAAGACTACTCACTTCATTATTTAAAATAAAAAAAAAAATTAAAAGAAAAGCAAATCTGGAATGACTTCAGAAGAAAAACAGAGTCTTCCAGGATCTGGAGAGAGTGATTTATGAGGAGAGGCCAAAAGAACCCAATACAGCAGAGTGGAGTCTAGTTACTAGATGACTATCTCAGAATGCTGTCCAAACACAGAGAACAGAAAAAAAAAATACCCATTGTAACATGAAACAGAGCAGTAGAACACTAGTAATCCAGGTATGCAAGTGTTCTCACAAAACCCTTGCAATATTAGAGATTTCTTGGAGTCAATTTATAGTGAACGTAAATATCCTTCCTGAATTTGACCATCACCATTGACACAGGAAAATAACTAAATATAACATCTGGTATAAAGGCCTTCATTTCCATGTTGAATATTTTTACATAGTGTTTAATTAGCAAAGCATTTCCACTCCTTACAGGGTGCTTCACAAAATAAAGAAACACTACTGTAAATGTCATGTAAAGAAGAAGAAAAAAAGTAGGTTTAACAGCAAGACAATTTTGCTGGAAATGAATCTTTTGAATTGTGAACCCTCCAAGTAAAGTAATCATGCTTGATTCCTGAAGGAACAAGGTTGGCTCTCAGTATCTGGAAAACTTTATTTTTCTGAAAAATTTCAAATATTTCAAGCCAAAGTTTTATTTGGACCAATGAGTTCCAATGAGAACTTTTACCTTTCAACCATTTTGAAGAATAAAAAGCCTTGAGATGAAGCAGAGAATTGCTTTAAAAAAATAATTTCTCTTCTTCTAGCAGAGAAACTCATTGATCTTTTTGGAAGGAAGTGGTGAAGTGGAGGAAGATGTTTCTTTGATCTTAAAGGTTTGATTACAGTTAAGATTTTAAAGATACTACTCATTTTTATTATTTCTCTATTTTAAAAAGATGAAATTAGGAAGATGCATGTAAGCTGGAATGAAATAATCAGGGTTGCTAGTTATATGCACAATAATTTCACTGTAACCCCTATGAAAAAGTAACAATATAGAACACAATTTATAGACAATTGTTTTGTTATTATACTTTAAGTTCTGGGATACATGTGCAGAACATGCAGGTTTGTTACATAAGTATACATGTGCCATGTTGGTTTGCTACACCCATCAACCCATCATCTACATAGGCATTTCTCCTAATGCTATCCCCTCCCCTATCCCCCCACACTCCAACAGGCCCCAGTGTGTGATGTTCCCCTCCCTGTGTCCATGTGTTCTCATTCTTCAACTCCCACTTATGAGTGAGAGTATGCAGTGTTTGGTTTTCTGTTCCTGTGTTAGTTTGCTGAGAATGATGGTTTCCAGCTTCACCTATGTTCGTGCAAAGGACATGAACTCATCCTTTTTTATGGCTGCATAGTATTCCATGGTGTATATGTGCCACATTTTCTTTATCCAGTCTATCATTGATGGGCATTTGGGTTGGTCCCAAGTCTTTGCTATTGTGAACAGTGCTGCAGTAAACATATGAGTGCATGTGTCTTTATAGTAGAATGATTTATAATCCTTTGGGTGTATTCCTAGTAATGGGATTGCAGGGTCAAATGGTATTTCTGGTTGTAGATCCTTGAGGAATCGCCAAACTGTCTTCCACAATGGTTGAACTAATTTACACTCCCACCTACAGGGCAGGCCTGGTGGTACAAAATCTCTCAGCATTTGCTTGTCCTTAAAGGATTTTATTTCTCCTTCACTTATGAAACTTAGCTTAACTGGATATAAAATTCTGGGTTGAAAATTATTTTCTTTAAGAATGTTGAATATTGGCCCCCACTCTCTTCTGGCCTGTAGGGTGTCTACAGAGAGATTCACTGTTAGTCTGATGGGCTTTGCTTTGTAGATAACCCAGGCTTTCTCTCTGGCTGCCCTTTTTCTTCATTTCAACCTTGATGAATCCTATGATTATGTGTCTTGGCGTTTCTTCTCCAGGAAAGTCTTTGTGGTAATCTCTGTATTTGGCCTGTCTTGCTAGGTTGGGGAAGTTCTCCTGAAGAGTGTTTTCCAGCTTGATTCCATTCTCCTCATCCATTCTCCCCCATCACTTTCAGGTACACCAGTCAAACGTAGGTTTGGTCTTTTCACATAGTCTCATATTTCTTGGAGAGTTTTTTTTTTTTTCCCTTTTAATTCTTTTTTTTTTTCTAACATTGTCTTCACACTTTATTTCATTAAGTTGATCTTCAATCTCTGATATCCTTTCTTCTGCTTGATAGATTCAGCTATTGATACTTGTGTATGCTTCACAAAGTTCTCGTGCTGTGTTTTTCAGCTCCATCAGGTCATTTATGTTCTTCTCTAAACCGGTTATTCTAGTTAGCAATATCTCTAACCTTTTTTCAAGGTTCCTAGCTTCCTTGCATTCAGTTAGAACATGCTCCTTTAGCTCAGAGGAGTTTATTACGACCCACCTTCTGAAGCCTACTTCTGTCAATTTGTGAAACTCATTCCTGTCCAGTTCTGTTTCCTTGCTGGTGAGGAGTTGTGATCCTTTGGAGGAGAAGAATTGTTCTGGTTTTTGGAATTCTCAGCCTTTTTGTGCTGTTTTTTCCTCATTTTTGTGGATTTATCTTCCTTTGGTCTTTGATGTTGGTGACCTTCAGATGGGTTTCTGTGTGGACGTCCTTTTGTTGATGTTGGTGCTCTTCTTTCTGTTTGTTAGTTTTCCTTCTAACAGTGAGGCCCCTCTGCTGTAGGTTTGCTGGAGTTTCCTGGAGGTCCACTCCAGACCCTCTTTGCCTAGGTATCACCAGCAGAGGCTGCAGAACAGCAAAGATTGCTTCCCATTCCTTCTTCTGGAAGCTTCATCCCAGAGGGGCACCAGATGCCACCCGAAGGTCTCCTGTATGAGGTGTCTGTCGACCCCTGCTGGGAGATGTCGCTCAGTCAGGTGACACGGGGGTCAGGGACTCACTTGAAGAGTCAGTCTGTTCCTTAGCTCTCTTCGGAGTCGGTAGGCAGTAACTTTTTAGTAGAGACAGGGTTTCACCATGCTGGCCAGGCTGGTCTCGGCCTCCTAACCTCAGGTGATCCACCTGCCTCGGCCTCCCAGAGTGCTGGGATTACAGGTATAAGCCACCGTGCCTGACTCAACTCAGCTGTTTTCTATGGGAAGAAATGTGCTGGTAATAAAGTTGATTTGGGGAAAAAAAAGACTTTCCTATTCAAGCATGTACTTGTTACCTATTCCACAAGAGTCTGTAGAAAATACCGAAATGGGGCCTGAGTCTTCATATTTACAATCGACTTTAACTGTTGCTTATTAATGAAGTGAGATTCTGCAAAATTTGTCGCCCTACTGAAATAGACTGCATCTCTGCAATAAGGGAGAATAAAGTATATATATTTTCTGTTTAAAAAACTGTTTAGAAATAACATTGGCTTATTTTTTCACGTTTTCATAAATAAGAAGAGACTCCTCCTCAAGTGTCTCAAATGAATTAAAAAGTTGTAACAGAATGTCCTATGGAAAGCGTTAGAGGGGTTAGAATGTCCTTTCTTTCCCACTTCCTGTCAGGTGTTGGGCACCATGGTAGTCAATCCATTTGGCATGCATATTCACCTCTGTAACTCTATATGGCAGCTGTTTTATAAAGAATCTCACCTTTGGCGGGCAGGGGTGGAAAGGCAGGGATAAACAGATCTGATAATAATGGCTATTGCTTAGCTTTTTGTTCATAGAGAATTAAAATCTTCCTAACTACTCTCTGTGTCATTGTAGATCTTCTATTTCTGTCAGAGTAAAAGAAAACATAAAACAGTACTGATTTCCTCAGAGATAGGAGATTATGCATCAGTTCATTCATTTTTGTTGGCCTCTTCTTTAAAATGCAAATATGTATTTTATTGATTAGCCCTAATAGGAACTTATTATCTGTCTAAATTACTTTGAATAGGCTACAAGTATATGTTCTTTTCTGTACATACCTAGTTAACAGAGAAGGGATAAACTTTTGCCTCAGGGCGTTAAAAGGTAATTTGGACTAGGTGTGGCATTGTGGGTAAGGAAGGTGAGTGAGCTGTCTCCCGGAAGTTTTAGGATAGCCATAGTCTACATGAAGGATGGCAAACATTAGGGTGTTAGAGATGAGATGGGAGAAGTCCCCAAGTTTGAGAGGAGTGAGCAGAATAAAGTTAATCAAGTACAGAAAGGTCAACTCTACCAACTTGGAAACTGTGTCTGAGGTTCAGGAGTAGTAATTGCTATAAAAGATTTTAGAAGACGGGGCAGAATTATTTATTTATTTTTGAGACGGAGTCTCACTCTGTAACCCAGGCTGGAGTGCAGTGGCATGATCTTGGCACACTGCAACCTCTGCCTCCTGAGTTAGGTGATTCTCCTGCTTCAGCCTCCCAAGTAGTTGGGATTACAGGCAAGAGCCACCATGCCTGGCTAATTTTTGTATTTTTTGTAGAGATGGGGTTTCACCATGTAGGCAGGCTGGTCTCAAACTCCTGACCCCAGGTGATCCACCCACTTCGGCCTCCCAAAGTGCTGCGATTACAGGAGTGAGCCACCATGCCCGGCTAGAAATTTTTGTTGAATCTTATTCTTGAGTCCCTGAGAGTATAAAAGAGGGACTGTCCTTTGTTTTTTTCCAATTTTTCATTTCCCCTGTTAGTTCTCTGAAGCCTCAGAATGTGGATACTCAAAACCAAAGACATTCTCAAAGTAGTTTTTCACTAGTTTAGGCCTAGAGGGAGGACGTTTTAATAACATTGGAAATATAGTTCATACCTGCCTTTGGGAGTGTTCTTGGGAATCAAAGGAATAAATAGATAAGAAGTCAGGAGACAGAATCTTGAAGTTGAAAACTGTCCAAGTCCTGGCCACACTGTGGTCTAATATGACTATCAGAGCAAATTTTCTTGCTAGTGTGATTTCAAAACTGGTCTTAAAAGCTCTTGTTAATGACTTGGTAATTGTTTTAATAGCACCCCAGTCAAGTGTGAAGTGTTGTAGCTGACATGTCAGCAATGCATGAAGTATGGCAAAAGTTCCCTCCCGGTGTATCTATCATTAAGCATTCCTGCGTACATTTTGGCTTGCTTAGCAATACAAATTTATTTACCATAGCCATAAAATTTTTCTCTGGTTGTCTAAGAAAGTCCCTATTCAAGTTGGCTCTGTGAGAGGAACGTTGAAAGAATATGTGATAAGCAGCACCTTTCTCTTTTCTGGGCAGCTGCTTTTTTTTTTTTCCTGGGCAGGTTCTTTAGTAGGCAGTGGAGTTAGTTCAAATTTCCTCTGCTTGTTTCACATGCAGAAATATTACCAAATCCCAGCAGGGAAATACCTTTAAAAAGTACTTGCACAGATTTGCATTCAGTTAATATTTATACATTCCTTTATTTCACAAATATTTATTGAGTATCTTCTATGTACCAAGCACCATCCTAAGGACTGTGCATATAACACTGAACAAAATCTTTTTTTTTTTTTTTTTTTTGAGATGGAGTCTCGCTCTGTCACCAGGCTGAAGTGCAATGACGTGATCTTGGCTCACTGCAACCTCCGCCTCCCAGCGGATTCTCCTGCCTCAGCCTCTCCAGTAGCTGGCACTAAAGGCATGTGCCACCACGCCCAGCTAATTTTTGTAATTTTAGTAAAGACGGGGTTTCACCATGTTGGCCTGGCTGGTCTCGATCTCTTGACCTTGTGATCTGCCCACTTCGGCCTCCCAAAGTGCTGGGATTACAGGTGTGAGCCGCCATGCCCGGCCACAAAATCTTTGACAGTAAGAATACTGTATTCTGGAGAGAGACTCAAAATGTGTGTGTGTATATACTCATGTATATATGCATATGCACACACACGCACATAGCACATGTGCACACACACACACACACACACACACACACACACACATATATATATATATATATATATATATATATATAAATGGTTCAGTTCTCTGGAAAAAAGCAAATAATTGAAATAAGAAGTGCTGGTGGTGGTATATAAGGATGGAGTTTTGTTTTATTTAGGGTGATCAGGAAAGGCTGATACTTGAGCAAAGACCAGAGGAAAGTGAGGGAGCAGATTGGTAAGGTGTCTGGTAGAAGAAAGTTCCAGGCAGAGGAAATAGGAAAGACCCTGAGGTGGGAGCACACTTTGGCATTTTCAGCAACAGTTAGGAACCCGGTGTGGCTGAACGGCATACCAAGAAGAAAGCAGCAGCCGATAAGGTATGGATGTTAAGCTGTGGAAGGAGGCAGGTCTTGTAGGATTCTATGGCCATTGTCAAGACACTGACTGGCTTTTCCTCTCAGTGAATTGGGAGAGTTGTGAGCAGAGAAGTCACATGATCTGAATTACATTGTAAAATATTTCTCTGGTTACTATGAAAATATGTGTGTGTGTGCTGTGTGTCGGAGGAGTGTAAGGGAGTGCTAAGAGACAGATGCAAATATCGAAAGGACATATGGTGATCTAGGACTGTGATGGTGCACAGAATGAAAACTGATGGATGGTTATAAACATATTTAGAGGCAGAGCTGATAATGGCTTTGGGGTCAGAAAGAAAGTGAATAAAGAATGACTGGAGAGTATTTATCCTGAGCAACAGGATTAACTTTCTATTAACAAGATAGCGAATATGAATACCTACTATGTGCCAGACATACTATGAAGCCAGTGAGTGACGCAGCTAGAATTGAAGCCATATACAGCAGACACTTTTTTCATGCCTCATAGACGTTATCTGTTCTTGCCTCTCTAATTACATGAAAGACAACATGATGCTTGGAACTACATGGACTATTTTGTTACTGTGAGGAGATGTATCAGTCAGACTTTAGGCAAGAATGAGCTGGCACATACAAATACAGTCATTATGAATTTTGTAGAGTGAGCAGGGTAAAGGGAACTGCAGGAATAGATAGCACCCTACAGCTGAAGATACAAGAGGAGAGGATGATTACCAGAACTGTGAGTACAGCTTTGGGGGTGCCCTAGAAGAGCTGACATCAGGGCTTTCGGTAGAGGACCTCGGGCTCTTACAAACCTTAGCCTAAAATGGAAAGAGCCTGGGTAATAATCTACCTAAAGTCTCATTCTTCTAACAGTTGTATCTGCTAGCATTGCCTTAACATAAGCCTTAGGACAGGGATGTCCAGTTGTTTTAATTCACAGAATGCTGTTTTCCTGGGAACAGAACAGGATGGAGCTACGTGGATCTGAGGTACAGTGGAGAGCATCCAGTATGCAAATGAGCCTAGAAACAAAAGCAACACGGAAGGGTGGCAGAATGAAGAGGCAGAAAAAATTCTTGGGTCCTTGATGATGTTTCTGTGTTATTACATTGTAGCTGGAATGACCAACTGTTTTTTTTTTTCCTTTAACTTTTTATTTTGAAATAATTTTAGACTTACAGAAAAGTTGCACAAGTAGTAGAGGGTTTCTGGATAGTCTTCAGCCAGCTTCCCTCAGTGTTAAGATCTTGTATAACCATAGTACAATTTTCAGAAGTAAGAATTAACCTTGGTATAATAATGTTAACCAAATTATAGCTGTTTGGATTCTACGAGTTTTTCTGCTAATATCTTTTTCCGCTGTTCCAAGATGCAATGCAGGATCCCAGATAGAACTTAATTGTTATGTCTCCTTAGTCCCTTATTTCTGTGACTATTTTTTTTTTTTTTGAGATGGAGTTTTACTCCTGTTGCCCAGTCTGGAGTGCCATGGTGCGATCTCGGCTCACTGCAACCTCTGCCTCCCGAGTTCAAGCAATTCTCCTGCCTCAGACTCCCGAGTAGCTGGAATTACAGGTGCCTGCCACCATATCCAGCTAATTTTTGCATTTTTAGTAGAGACAGGGTTTCACCATTTTGTCCAGGCTGATACCAAACTCCTGACCTCAGGTGATCTTCCCATCTCAGCCTCCCAAAGTGCTTGGATTACAGACGTGAGACACTGCCTCAGCTGACAATTTGTTAATCATTACTGTCTTTTATGATCTTCACACTTTGGAAGAGTGCTAGTTAATTATTTACTAGAATGTCCCATAATTTGAGCTTATCCAATGTTTTCTCATGATAAGACTATGCATTTTGGACCAGAAAAACAAGTGATGATCCCCTCCTAGTGTATCATATAGAGTATAAATGATATCAGTTGCCTTATACATTTATTAATTGTCACATCATTATTAATACAACTTTGTGCATATGATATCAACTTTTTCTCATGTGGTCTCAGCTAGGTTTGAACTTTTCGATGTGAAATTATTAAGTATGTTTGGCATTTAAGCAACTTAAATAATAAAATTACTATTATCTTACTTGCAGACAAAGACATCATAACAAATATACCAGTCCTTTGAGTTATCTTTGTTTCCTCCATTGTACCTTATTTACTGCATGACAGAATGAATAACTTAATCAAGAGTTCCTGGATTATATATTTATGACCTGTGAATGTAGTCAACTTATGGAAAATTAGTGGCAGCACTGTCTTTCCATCTCGTTGATTTGTCTATTTCCTGATACTAAATAGTAAGTCTATGATTAAAATAACAAAACATTTAGTGATGAAATTAAATGATCAAAAGTGAAGAGGAATTGAAGGAATCTTTAATTCAACTTCCCGAATAATTATGAACTCTTTTTTGCCAAAATAATGAAAGCTCTTCATATACTGCTTGACCACTTTGTGGAAGGCACAATATATTGCAAGGGAGTTCCTTTCAGGCAACTGTCTCTCTTTTTGTTTTTGATTATTCTTTATACTGAGCTGACTGTGTCTTTATAAAATTTGTCCCAATGATCCTATCCACTGACTTAAAAAACTAAAACATAACTCTTCCAAGGGCAGGCAGTCTTCAAAACATTTCTAAATGCTCACTGAGTTTCACAGAATTGGTTATCAGAATACCGTCAAGGATAGAAAAACCCTGTGGTACACCTATTGTGCCCATGTCAGCATTAATTGATTACTCAACCGTGTTTGGGCACAGTTATTCATCTCTGAATTCATTCCAGTATTGTTATTCAGACATATTCCTGTATTTTTTCGGGGAGGATATCTTGAGAAGTCAAGTAGTTAGGAAAATACGAATTGCTATAATGAACAAACTCCCAAGTTTCAATGATTAAACAGTAGAAGTTCATTTGCCACTCAGCAGTACAAACCAGATGTTTTCAGTAGGTGCATAGCTCTCTTCCACATGTGATCCAGGCACCCAGGCTCCGTATATTTTATGGTTCTGTCATTCTTAGGGTCTTTGAATCTTCTGTTTCAGTTAGCTGGAAGGAACATCTGCTTCTTAAAACCCCTTTCTAGAAAGGATGCTCGTCATTTTCACTCACATTCTATTGGCAAAACTTGTCATATGGCCCATCTAGACAAAAGAGGCCTAGGAAATATAATCTATGGTGGGCTGCCATCTTTCAGAATTTAGCCCAGCACACGGAGAGGAATCGCATGTTTGTTAGAGGGATGGCGTGTCGGCTTTGTTAAACTCTTTCTTAAATACAGAAATAATGTGTCTGGGAAATTTCTGTGACCTAATATTGTAGTACAGAATCTATGAACTTTTTCCATAAAAGCCCAGAAAGTAAAGATTTTAGGCTTTTCGGATCATATGGTCTCTGTTCCAAGCAGTATCATTTTAATGCAAATGCTGCCTTATGTAACTAATGCATCAGTGTGGTTATGCTCCAGTAAACTTGATTATGAGCACTCACATTTGATTTTTGTGTAGTTTTCATGTGAAGAAATATTCTTCTGTGTTTTTGATTTGCTTGTTTAAAAATAGAAAAAGAAGGTTTAGTTGTCAGAAATACGAAAACAGACTCCCTGCTAGATTTGGCCCATGTGCTGTGGTTTGCCGGTTCCTGATCTAACATCACACTCTGAAGAAAGTGAGATTTGTACAGCATCATTTGATTTCAGTGAATCGTTGCTCAGTCTTAGTACTCACTGTTTCCCGGCCCCTATAAATTCTGGTAAATCACTTACTAATTAACAATGTATTCCAGATATTACATGTTATGTAAGTCAATTCAGAAAGCTGATTTTATACTTTATTAATTAGTGCTACAATTTATTAAGAACTTATGAGGTACAACCATTTTACATACATTATATTAACTCTTAAAAAATACCTTATGACATAGCTATCATCATTCCTATTTTATCTTTCAAGACACCAAGGTTCAAATTAACTAAAAAATATTTTGCTCATATTTCACACAGCTAGAAATGCAAAACTCAGAATTGCACCCAAAGTTGGATACAACTCTGTTCACCACACCAAGTTTTCCTGTGTGAATTCATTAAAAACTGATAGCTACTATTTTATTCTTTCTCTTCACTTTTGTTTTGGTTCTATTGCACCTTTTCATATATATTTTATTCTTTTCAACTGGGAAATACTATTTCTTTGATGGATCCAAAACGGGCCGGGTGCAGTGGCTCACACCAGTAATCCCAGCACTTTGGGAGGTCGAGGTGGGCGGATGACCTGAGGTCAGGAGTTTGAGACCAGCCTGGCAAAAATGGCGAAACACTGCCTCTACTGAAAATACAAAAATTAGCCGGGTGTGGTGATGTGGGCCGACAATCCCAGCTACTTGGGAGGCTGAGGTAGGAGAATCGCTTAAACCCAGGAGGCAGAGGTTGCAGTGAGCCAAGATCGCTCCATTACACTCCAGCCTGGGCAACAAAGCCAGACTCTGTCTCAAACAAAACAAAGCAATAACAGTACAGCTAATGCCAAGTGACAGTAAGCAGAGCAAGTAATTCAGTATGAGGAGAAGTTTCTCATTGCGGAGAGTGGTTTAGAAGTCTTAATGCCCATTACTGACAGGGAGGGCAAGAGAGAAACCTCACAGGATAGAACACCTATTCTCTCTGAAGAAAGAAGATAAAAACAGGTAGGAGGTAAGTAGTTCTGTCCTTGAAATCTGTGGAAATGTTGGCCTTGATCTGTTACTAACAAGTATGGTCTTGGGCAATACATTTACCCTCTCAGATTTCTAATCTCAAAATTGCTTATTGAATTCATGTATACACTGACCTTTTACAAATGAACTTGAGGTAACATTAACAAATCAAATTTAGCACCTATTCTGCAAAACTCACAAGGTTGCTGATGATGTTCCAGTCAGGTTATGTGAAAGTGTTTTGAGAATTGCCGATACGCCACAAATAACAGCTATTGTTATGAATAGTCTGGATTTCTCCACCAATAAATTATGTTCAGTTAAGCTTAAAATATACTGATACTTGTTCTATCAAATATAGTAATCTTTAATGAGAATAATGTTATTTGCCCTTTCCTACATTGTGTAGATATTAAAAGGGTGAATCCATTAATCTCTGTTAATATTTGCCCTTTGGACAAAACTATTATTCAATAATAGGATATAACTTCTCCTAGAATAAATATTACATTTTATAATAAATAAGTAATTGGAATTCTGTATAAATTTCCAAACACAGGTATTAGTGAAATATTATTTTGGAAGAAAAAAATAGCCATTTGATAACTCATTGCTTCTTCAGTGGTGTTCTCACAGTGAAGTTACAGATAAGATACAAAGGTGTGGCATCAGCAGAAGAGGTGAAATAAGTGTCTATATCCCATAACCTTTTCCTTGTCTTACGCAGTAAAATTCAGTAAAAAGCAAATGGATATGCACAGTATTAAATGATTTAACAACAAAAAGTTAGAGACATTCTTTGTAGCAGCGACACATCCTGCCACACACTTGTCTCTCCTTCAGCGGGCTATTTTCTTTAACCATTTGAGGCTTCTCACATTTCCGCTGCAGCTGAAACACATCCCAGGGCACTTCCTGCCTCTTAGGATTTTTGGCACAAAGCCCTGCTTCTCTACCATTTGGCTTCTCTTCTAGGCATCTGATTTGTTGCAATGAGGATCAGTTCTGTCTCTATTGTCATATTCATCATAAGTAAAAGATGTCTAGTCTACCTTTCACAGACAGCTATACCAGAATGTGTGTGGCAGGGGAAGGGGGAGAGAAGCTAGCAGTGGATGCTATTCTTTCTGTTTTTGACAGTAAACAGTTTAAATTTGCACGTTGGGAGAACATAACCAAGACAAATATTCTTATCAAATGAAAATGTTGCATTATATTTAGGGAGCCCTCACCAAAATCTAACCAGATCCATACTTCACCCAACCATCAGAAGAAAGTCTTTAACATTTGGCAAGGATTAATGATCAACATTTTTTGTCTAGCCATATTAATCACTCTAAAACATACACTTATTTTGACCCCATAGTACAGCTTAGAATGAGTTCATCCTGCACACACACTGACAAATGTGTATCAAGAAATATGTATAAATATGGTCATGTTATTATTGTTCAGACAGTGAAAAGCTAGAAACAGCCTAAATGTGTATCAGTGATGGAATGGTTCAATAAACTAATAATTTGCATTTTAAATATTATGTTGCCTCCAAAATTTGGAGCAGATTTATATGTACTTATATGGAAAGGGCTCTATTCTTATGTAAAAAGAATAGTCATGGAATAAGACATGTATTCTGATATCATTTATGTAAACGGTGGATGCATACATGTATGCATACCTACACACACACACTTAGAAACACATATGGAAAGCTGTATATAAAACTATTAGTAGTTTTAATTAGGTAATATAGGAATGGAAAATTTGGGGCAAAAATAAAAGCGGATTTCTTATTTTACCCTTCTTTAAATTTATTTTCTTTTTGTATTTCTCTATGTATTCATATCTGCTTTATTAAGTCAAGCAGGTCAACAACACAAAAGGAAATAGCCTTTGAAGACTCTCTTACTGTCTTTAAAAAGCTGTATTTTTCTTTATTTCAATATGCTCCTATAGTTATAAAGACTTTTGCTTTTTGAAAAACACACATGCGTGTCACACACATAAGTACCTGCAGGGAAACAAGAGGGTACCAGCAGTGAATAAAGTGTTTTGAGCAGAGACTGAGGTAAACAGAAGAATGTGTACTCCATCTGAAGTGGGACTTAGCCTCAGACTTTTGTGCCATTTTGACCCAGCATTGTAATTCTTGCTATCTTTCTGGAAAAACTAGAAATTTATATTATCAGGATAAATTATCCTACTTTAAAAATATTGGTGCCTAAGAGTTCAACTTTTTTAGATTCTACATGTAAGTGACATCATGCGTGATTTGTCTTCCTGATTCTGGTTCATTTCACTCAGCATAATGTCCTCTAGATTTATTCATGTTGTCACATGTGGAAGGCATGGAAGCATTCCTTCTTTATGAAGGCTGAATAATACTTCATTATATATATATATATATATATATATTTAGAGAGAGACATACACATATACACATATACATACATACATATATATACACACACATATATATCAGTTTATAAAACCTTTTCACGTGTTGATATACATTTAGCTTGATTCCATATCTTGACTAATGTCAATAACACTGCAATGAACAGAGAAGTGCAGATATCTCTTCCAATTACCAGCCAAGAATTTTTTATCCAGCAAAACTAAGCTTCATAAATGAAGGAAAGATATGGTCTTTTTCCAGACAAGCGAACGCTAGAGAATTCACCACTACCAGGCCAGCACTACAAAAACCGCTAAAAGGAGCTCTAAATCTTGAAACAAATTCTTAAAATACACCAAAATAGAAGCTCTTTAAAGCATAAATCTCACAGAATCTATATTACAATAACACAAAGGAAAAAAAGGTGTTTAGGCAACAAATAGCACAATGAATAGAATAGTACCTCATGTCTCAATACTAACATTGAATGTAAGTGGCCTAAATGCTCCACTTAAAAGATATACACTGGCAGAATAGATAAAAATTCACCAACCAAGTTTCTGCTGTATTCAGGAGACTCACCTAACACGTAAGGACTCACATAAACTTAAATGAAGGAGTGGAAAACAGTATTCCATGCAAATGGACACCAAAAGAGAGCAGGAGTAGCTCTTCTTATATTAGACAAAACAAACTTTAAAGCAGCAGAAGTTAAAAAAGTCAAAGAGGGACATTATATGATAGTAAAAGGACTAGTCCAATAGGAAAATTTCACAATTCTAAATATATATGCACCTAGCACTGGAGCTCCCAAATTTATAAGACAATTACTAATAGACCTAAGAAATGAGGTGGACAGCAACACAATAATAGTGCGGGACTTTAATACTCCACTAACAGCACTAGAAAGGTCATCAAGACAGAAAGTCAGCAAAGAAACAATGGACTTAAACTATACCCAAGAATGAATGGACTTAAACAGATGTTTACAGAACATTCTGCCCAACAACTGCAGAATATACATTCTATTCATCAGCACATGGAACATTCTCTAAGACCATATGATAGGTCACAAAACAAGTCTCAGTAAATTTGAGAAAAAATTATATCAAGCACTCTCTCAGAACACAGTGAAATACAACTGGAAATCAACTCCAAAAGGAACTCTCAAACCATGCAAATACATGGAAATTAAATAACCTGATCATGAATGATCATTGGGTCAACAATGAAATCAAGATGGAAATTTAAAAATTCTTTGAACTGAAAGGTAATAGTAACACAACCTATGAAAACTTCTGGGATACAGCAAAAGCAGTGCTAAGAGGAAAGTTCATAGCATTATATGCCTACATCAAAAGGTCTGAAAGAGCACAAAAGACAATCTAAGGTCATACTTCATGGAACTGGAGAAACAAAAATAAGTCAAACCCAGCAGAAGAAAAGAAATAACTAAGATCAGAGAAGAACTAAATGAAATTGAAACAAACAAATAAAAACAATACAAAAGACAAATGAAACAAAAAGATGGTTCTATGAAAAGATAAATAAAATTGATAGACCATTAGCAAAAGTAAGCAAGAAAAGAAGAGAAAAGATTCAAATAAGCTCAATTCGCAACAAAATGGGAGATATTACAACAGATACTGAAGAAATACAAAAGAGTATTCAAGGCTACTATGAATATCTTTACATATATAAACTAGAAAACCCAGAGGAGATCATAAATTCCTGAAAATATACAACCCTCTCAGATTAAACCAGGAAGATGTAGAATCTCTAAATAGACCAATAACAAGCAGTGAGATTGAAATGGTAATTAAAAAAAAAATTCCAACAAAAAAGTCCAGGACCAAATGGATTGACAGCTGAATTCTATCAAATACTCAAAGAAGAATTGGTACCAATTCTATTGACATTATTCCATAAGATAGAGAAAGAGGAAATCCTCCCTAAAGCATTCTGTGAATCCAGTATCACCCAAATACCAAAACCAGGCAAGGACATAACAAAAAAGAAAACCACAGACCAATATCCCTGATGAACATAGATGTAAAAATCCTCAACAAAATGCTAGCTAACCAAATGCAACAGCCTATTAAAAAGATAATCAACCATGATGAAGTGGGTTTCATACCAGGGATGCAGGGATAATTTAACATATATAAGTCAATAAATGTGATATACCGCATAAACAGAATTAAAAACAAAAATCACATGATACACCTCAATAGATGCAGAAAAAGCATTTGACAAAATCCAGTATCCCTTTATGATTAAAACTCTCAGGAAAACCAGCATGGAAAAGACATACCTTAAGGTAATGAAAGCCATCTACAACAAAGCCACAGCCAACCTCATACTAAATAGGGAAAAGTTGAAAGCATTCCCCCCTGAGAACTGGAAGAAGACAAGGATTCCAAATTTCACCACTTCTATTCAACACAGTATTGCAATTCTAACCAGATAAATCAGAAAAGAGAAAGAAATAAAGGGCATCCAAATTGGTGAAGAGGAAGTCATACTGTGACTGTTTGCTGATGATATGATTATATATCCAGAAAACCATAAAGACTCATCCAAAAAGCTCTTAGAGCTAGTAAATGAATTTTGCAAAGATTCAGGATACAAAATTAATGTACACAAATCGGGAACTCTGTTATACACTAACAGTGACCAAGCTAAGAATCAAATCAGAGAACCCAACCTACTTCCCAATAGCTGCAAAAGAATATATAAAATACTTAAGAATATACCTAACCAAGGATATGAACAACCTCTACAAGGAAAACTACAAAACACTGCTGAGAGAAATGATAGACAACACAAACAAATGGAAAAACATCCCATGCTTAGATGGGTAGAATCAATATTGTGAAAATGACCATACTGCTGAAAGCAATATACAAATTCAGTGCAATTCCCAACAAAATACCACTATCATTCTTCACTGAACTAGAAAAAAACAATCCTAAAATTTATATGGGACCAAAAACAGTCTCCAGAGCTGAAACAAGACTAAGCAAAAAGAACAAATCTGGAGATATCACATTACCCAACTTCAAACTGTACTATAAGGCCATAGTCACCAAAACAGCATGATACTTGTATAAAAATAGGCACATAGACCAATAGAACAGAGAACCCAGAAATAAAATCAAATACAAACAACTAATTTTCAATAAAGCAATCCAAAACCAAAAGTGGGTAAAGGACATCCTATTCAACAAATGATGCTGGGATAATTGGCAAGTTGCATGTAGAAGAATGAAATTGGATCCTCATCTCTCACCTTGTACAAAAATCAATGCAAGATGGATCAAGGACTTAAATCCAAGATCTGAAACCGTAAAGATTCTGAAAGATAACATTGGAAAATCCCTTCCAGATATTGGCTTAGGCAAAGACTTCATGACCAAAACCCGAAAGCAAATGCAACAAAAACAAAGATAAATAGCTGGGACTTAATTAAACTAAAAAGCTTCTGCACAGCAAATAATAATAATAATAATCAGCAGAGTTAACAGACAACTCACACAGACTGGGAGAAAATCTTCACAATCTATACATCTGATAAAGGACTAATATCCAGAATGTACAAAGAACTCAAACAGCAAGAACAAAACAACCAACCCATCAAAAATAGGCTAAAGACATGAATAGACAGTTCTCAAAAGAAGATATGCAAATGGCCAACACACATGTGGAAAAATGCTCAACATCATTAATGATCAGGCAAATGCAAATCACAGCTACAATGTGATACTACCTCGGCTCCTGCAAAAATGGCCATAAGCAAAAAAAAAAAAAAAAAAAAATGATGGCAGGGATGTGGTGATAAGGGAGCACTTTTATACTGTTGGTGAAAATGTAAGCTAGTACAACCACTATGGAAAACAACGTGGAGATTCCTTAAAGAAATAAAAGTAGATTTACCATTTGATTCACCAATCTCACTACTAGGTATCTACCCAGAGGAAAAGAAGTCATTATATGAAAAGACATTTGCACATGTGTATTTTTTTTGTTTGCTTACATGTTTTTATTTGAGATTTTAAGTCTTTAGAAATATCAGAAAATACACCCTGATAGTTAACATTTATGTGAATATTTTTTTTAATTATTATTTTTTAAATTTATTTACTTTAGGTGCATACTATATCTGGCACATGTGTATTTATAGCAGCACAATTTGCAATTGCAAAATTATGGAACCAGTCAAATGCCCATCAATCAATGAGTGGATAAAGAAAATGTGGAATACTTCTCAGCCATAAAAAGGAATGAAATAATGGTATTCACAGCAACCTGGATGGAATTGGAGACTGTTAGTCTAAGCGAAGTAACTAAGGAATGGAAAACAAAACATTGTATGTTCTCACTCACATGTGGGAGATAAGCTATGAGAATGCAATGGTGTAAGAATAATACATTGGATTTTGGGGGTTCAGGGGAAAGGGTAGGGAGTGGTGAGGGTTAAAAGACTACATATTGAGTACAGTGTACACTGCTTGGTTTATGGGTGTGCCAGAATCTCAGAAACCACCACTAAACAACTTATTCATATAACCAAACACTGCCTGTTTCTCAAAAACTTATTGAAATAAAAAATAATTATTTTTTAAAAAAGAATAGATTTGTCCCGTCACATATAACCTATAAAACCTCACTCATCTATATAAATTCTGAGGCAGAATATGATTTTTAACTGGGCAGTGATGCTAGAAAATACGCTATTAAGTTGAATAGGAGAAATAAGCTCTAGTTACCTTTTAAATAATGAATGCTGGGAAAACTGTGAAAATAAATTACATTTCATAGCTCTTCCCATGTAACGGGCTTATCCTGGAATGGTGAAATTCCTTTAATTTCCATGCACTCTACTTTGTTCCAGAATAAAAGTGACCGAATACTTTTGCAGAAAGCAACAATAAAAACTAACAAAAAATAACAGATACTGGTGAAGCTGTGAAGAAAAGGGAACTCTTACCCTGTTTCTGGAAATGTAAATTAGTTCAGTCACTGTGGAAAGCAGCTTGAAGATTTCTTTAAAAACTAAAGCTAGAACTACCATTTAACCCAGTAATCTCTTTAACAGCTATATCCCCAGAAGAAAATAAAAAATTGATCTGCCAAAAACAACACAAACACTTATACGTTTGTCACAGTACTATTCACAATAGCAAAGACAGAATCAACATAGGTGCTCAGCAACAGTGGATTGGCTACGGAAAACGTGGTACATATACAGTATGTACCATATGTGGTACATATACACCATGTACCACATTTTTCTTAGCCAATCCACTGTTGTTTTATACTATGAAACTATAAAAAACCAACAAACAAATTTATGTCCTTTGTGGCATCATGGTTGCAGCTGGAGGTCACTTATCCTAGGTGAATTAACACAGAAACAGAAAACCAAATACCTCATGTTCTCACTTATAAGTGGGAGCTAAACACTGGATATACATGGACATAAAGATGGGAACAGTACACACCGGGGACTACTAAAAGGGGGAGGGAAGGGGAAGCAAGGGCTGGAAAACTACCTATTGGGTACTATGCTTACTACCTGGGTGACAGGTTCATTCATACCCAAACCTCAGCATCATAAAATATCCCCTTGTATCCCCTTGTACCAAACCTGCACATGAACCTCCTGAATCAAAAATAAAAGTTGAAAAATAAAAATAATAGATAAATAAAAAAGAAGAGAATCAAACATTTACTGTTTTTCGTTTCTCTTTAGAGAGCTCAATTCTTTTACATAAAAGGACAAAGCAAATTCTATGGCATTTAAATTAGAAGCAAAGAAGCATTCTTTGCATATTAGGCCCTGCCTTTGATTTATTATACGATTACTGGGGGAAAAAAATTTCTTCCCCTTTACTCTGACAGGAGTACTATACATATTTCCTGCTTACAGCTACACAAAGCTCCCCAAATGGGAATACTCCATTTAGGATTATGCCAATGGTGAACCTGTGGGCATGTTTGACAAACCTCTCAACATTCCATGTCAATGTCCTAACCAGTTAATGCTGAGCACATGACTTGACAGATTTTCAAGTGTGAACAGGATCTACTTCTATTGTTTATTAAAGGCAAGCCTGAACAGTCTCTTACTCTGATTGAGGAACATTGATATTGACAGAAGGAAAGCCTAATGGCCTATTTAAGAACCACAGAGTTGAGTGAAATTTCCCTTTCCACTCTTTTAAATGAAGGGCTCTCTTTAGGGTTAAATATATATTTCCAATGTGGTTAAAGTGAGTACTTTAATGCCATTTTAAAGGAAAAATCAAGAATCTTTGCTATACCACTTCATAAAGAATTCACAAAGGGATCAACTTAGAGAAAATAAAGATTAAATAATTGTGGCTGGGGTTAATGCTTGGCAAATGGGTCACTTATGAATACATACAGTCACTCATTCAATAAACATAGAAAGCCCCTGCTATTTGTAAATTAAATTATGTAGCTCCCCTCAACTGCCTACACTTTAACAGAATGGGAGAATACAAACGAGTGTTATTTTATACAATAATACAAAATGATTGTAGACAAACTACTGAAAAAATTACCATATAGCATATGATTAAAAGTATCAACTGGATATTCATAGGGAAAGTTACGACAGGAAATCATGATTTACTTGGGCCCTAGAAGAAAACAAGGAATTAGATTAGAGAAGCAAAGGACTTAAGGTGAAGACACAACATACAAAAGAGCATGGGTGTGAACGGCAAGTTTTTGGTGACAATAACAAGATTATTCCAGCTGAAATAGGGTCTATAAAAAGAGAAGCATGGAAGACAAAGTTGGAAGAAGTTTTGGGGGAAAATCCTTTGTGCAAAGTTAAGAGAGTTGTTTGGACAAAATGGCATAATGAAGGCAAGTTGGAGTAAGAAAAAGCAGAAGTTTTGAACGTCAGAAAAACTTGGATTTGAATCCCAATTTCTCTGTTTCTTCTTTATAAACAGAAGATAATATTATCATATAGGTTTATTATGAATATTAAGTATAATAAGATGTATAAAGTAGCTGAGCCATGTCAACCCTGGCGTGTGGTAAACATCATACCACTCTTCCATTTGATTCTCCATGTAGTTGAGTGCTACAAAAACTTTTGGGTGGGCTAATGACTTGATAAAGACAGTGTTTTGGGAAGATAAATCTGATGAGCAATTCCGCAGGAGGTGTTGTAGGAAAGGAAGCTAGCTATACATCATTTTATAGGGCAGATAGTTTGAATCCCCATAAAACAACATATGCATAATAAAGTTCTTCTGGGGATGGATACATAAGCTTTTGATTATACAATGAGTCTGTGACTTCCAAAAAGGTGAAAGTTCCTGTGTGTATTATAGAAGATACTACAGTATGCAGGACTACGGAAGAGAAGTGGGGCACAATAACAAGATGTAACTGTTATATACCCCCAGTAAAAGAGAAGCTGAAAATGATACTGAAAATTTTAATCATTTTGCCGTTTATATCTCCATATCACTTCCAGAGAGGAGCTGGTCATTCTGGAAAGGAAGGTTATACATCAGACGTTAAACAGGTTGATTTTCAGATTGTCAGAACTGCTAAGTAAAACTCTAACTAGACTGCGTTTTGCCCGGATTTAGCATGTATGTCTGGGTTGGAAAGAAATATAATTTAAGGCAGTGCTTCTCAGATTATACTTCTGCTCCAAGGCAGGAGGCCAGGCAGTGCATAAAGCCACAAGATATAATGATATAGCTTTGGACAGCATATTCTAAGATATGGAAAAAATGTTTAAAAAGTTAGGCAATTAAGAAAAACTGTCATGCCCTCATACAATGAAGTATTATGAAATATAAAGTCTACAAACATTTTTAAGATTAAACACAGGATGGGATAAATCTGCATTAATTCACTATTGCTGCAGGAAGTAATTCAGATAAAAATTGTGAGAAAACTGCCATAGAAGACTGTGAAAATAAAGCAAGCAGAGGGACAAGGACGAGGCCTTCAATACACCCAGAGTGAGAAGATTGAAGGAAGAAGATTCAATTAAGGAGAACTTGTCAAAAAGGCAAGTGTCAGAAACCTGGAAGAGAGAGAGTTTTGAGAACAGATTGTCAACAGTGTCAAATGCAGCAGTGGAGTCACATCAAATGAAGAGTTAAAGTCTCTTTAATGTTACAATGTTCAGGTTATATGTACGGATGCTTGGATCATGTTCTGGAATATAAGATTTAATGCAGAAAATTTCCTACTTGTAGCAAGCCCTTCCAGAGATCAATAATCAATCATAAATGTGCATCCCTCAGGCAGGTCATTTATTTTAAGTGCAGTGCTTTTCACTCTCCTCATCACAGCAGCATGTAGCATCCTTTACTCAAATCTGAGAATACGGCAGTCTCATCCACTTCAGACTCGATTAGAAGTTGAATATTGTTGAGAGTGGAATAATTTATCATCTCAAAACTTAGCACTTTAGGAATAATAATGGGACAAATCAATTTTTTTTTTTTCTTACAGGAGCAGCTGAAATACTCGGAGCTTTATATCCAGCTTCCTGCATTAGTCAAAATGAGAAAAAAACTGCGCACACATACCCCTCACAAACAAGAAGTCTATTATTGTTGTTACTATTGGTGTTGTTAGAGAAGAAAAACAATACATGTCACTCTCATTTTTTTGAAGCTGCTACAACTTCAAATATGCAGCAAAAACACTCTTGGAAGCCACTGCATCAGATGAAAATATATATTCATAATATATTCAGTCTGCCTAACCCTCATGCCATTTCTCCAAAGTAATGCACATGGTACATGAACAAGACTTCTCGTTTGGTCAGTGAGGGAATAGGGGAAACAGCAAGCACTAAATGAGAAGTCAGGTCCTGCTTCCGCTGTTCTTCTTTGTGATTTGTGAAAGTTTATAAATTTCAGTTGGTCTTCCTATAGAGCGGTGAGGACACTATCTCCCCAACCTAGTTTGCCGCTCTGGGCCTAAGTGTGATCATTCATGATAGGCAGGCAATTGTATCTTTCTTCACAAATGTACCGTGAGGATTATACTTGATAACATCTGTAAATGTGCTTAGCATTTGGTAGGCATTCAATGGGAAGAATTGAATTCTTGGGGGATCCTTTGAAACAATCAAATGACATAAGCCACTATGCTTTAAGCATTCATATACCATAAATATGAGAGGCGAACAGGGGAGAGAGAGAGAGAGAGAGAGAGAGAGAGGAGAGAAAGAAAGGAGAGAGCATATGTGAGAGATACTGAGTGAGAGACATTGAGAAAGAAATGCAACTTACCGGAGATTACATTTGAAGACTACAGAGAGGCTTGGGTTGGAATGTAGCCTAGAGGCAGATAGTGAATAGTAACAAAATCCAACAACTCTGTACTTCTAGAAATGGATATGATATTAGTATTAGGGGAATGCATTTCATCTTTAAAAGGATCTCAAGGTCTTTGAGATTGAGACAGGCATTATTATAAGACCTTTAGAGACCCTCCTTAAAGACCTTGTGATGCTTTCCATTGCTTATAAGCCACCTAGTCTGTGGTGCTTTCTTACAGGAGCCCATGCTAAGACATAGGGTTATAATTTCCCTTTAAATAACAATGTAAGAGGATATTTATGCAAGAGTACTCTGGGTTATTTTGCCAAGCACTCTAGTACAATGGCTGTCTCGAGAGAAAAATGGATCTAATCCCAATCCCCAAATATGGGGACTCTGACCCACAGGTTTAAAGAGTATAAAATAATATTTAACCATTGTATGTGCAATCATACTGATATTTTCCATTTTAAATGGTTTTCTCATTCTATTAATAAGTCAATCTGCACTTGCAAAAAAAAAAAAAAAAAGAAAAAAAAACCACAGCAAAAACCTCAAAGTTTTTAGTAGTTCCTTTTATACATTAATGCTAAAAACAATGGTATAAGAAATTAATACTATTTTTAGAAAAACTATGTATTCAGTGTCTATTTCAGACGTTACTTTGATATCTGCTCTATTTAATTTACATAATTAGATATACATTTCTTTTAAAGATAGAGTGTGTCAGTTAGTATGATAGCATTTCTTTCAGCAGCTCAGATTTAACATCTTCACCAACATAGATCACTTGTTACAACAGTCCTGTTGCTGCATATTTGAAGTTGTAGTAGCTTAAAAATATTCAAGTAGCAAAGCAGGATATATACACAAAACCATCTCCATTCAGGGGAAAAACAAACAAGGAAAAACCTCCGAATGTGTACATTGGGTTTATTATGCAAAGAGGGGTCATTACATGAGGCTCTGGCTTAGAGTTCCCTTAACGCCAGTGCTCTGTGTCTGTTATCTGAATTAGTTTATGGTAGCTAATTAAAATATCTTTGAAATGAATTAAAATGGAAGAGGTTTTGTTGTTATGAGGATTTTCAGGTAGTTTGTAAAACTTTCTCTATAGAAAATAGTTTAATCTAGGGATTCTGATACTGATAAGTGGAAGACACAAACCACTAAACCTAAATGAGAAATTATGTAATCCCAATGAGTGATATTAACATAAGAAAAATAATACCAGATAGCCATATGAAATAACATACTTTATTGTGTGCTTATAAAGGAATTGGAGCTATGGATCAAGTGACCCTTCATCACTGATTTTCCTTACCATTGTAATTTAAATATATTGTCCATTTATCTGATTATTTTCAGAGTGTGCACTCTAACTATTTTGCTTGTTCATTTTTTTTTTTTTTTTTTGTTTTTGGATATGGAGTCTTGTCACCCAGGCTGGAGTGCAGTGGCGTGATCTCTGCTCACTGCAACTTCCGCCTCCCGGGTTCAAGTGATTCTCCTGCCTCAGCCTCCCTAGTAGCTGGGACTACAGGTGCATGCCACTGCACCCAGCTAATTTTTGTATTTTTAGTAGAGACAGGATTTCACTATGTTGGCCAGGCTGGTCTCGAACTATTGACGTCGTGATCTACCCACCTCGGCCTCCCAAAGTGCTGGGATTACAGGTGTGAGCCACCACACCCAGCCGTACTTTTGTTTTGATTGAGGAAAATTGGCTTGATATTTGTGGGTTTATAAGGGTAGATGCATTTGCCCTTTATTTACTCTTTAAGCAAACTTGTGGATTAATTAAAGCAAAAAGTGATGTTGAATTTAAAGGAGAAAACTTGGAGTGCAGGACCAGAGCTGTAATTAAAATAGTGAAGTAGGTGGACTTTGTCCTGACACTCATTCTCCTTCCATTTTAGTATCCATGTCTAAACCTACAATTCTACTAGCACAGACTGTGACACGAAAGAAACTAGTATTGGAATTCAAAGGTGATTTCTTAGTAGCTACTTAACTTGAATTTAGCATGGAGTTGTTAGATGAACTATGGTGGAGCTAATTAAATTTGCATTTCAGAATAATGACAAAAAGAACCCAACAAATAATTTATTTCATGTAAGTTTGTCCCAACTATTGCATGGAACATCCTTACACTAAGCGATTATTCATTGTTTATTTGAAGTTCGAACTTAACTGGGTGCACTGTAATTCATCTGGCAAGTCTATTTAAATTGTAAATTAATGATGAAAAACTAAATAAATTCATATAAATATGAATTTAATAATAAAAAATAAAAATTTCCTATAAATATGTTCCCAGTATTGCATAGGGCATACTTATACTAACAATGACTCATTGTATATGAGAAATTCAAATTTAGCTAGGCATCCCATATTTTTATTTGGTAAATCTGGCAACTCATAGGTAGGTATCAAGGTCACCTACCATGATCCCTGGCACAACATAGGAGATGCCTAATACCTCCAGAAGCAGAAGGGGTAACAGAAACAGCAAAGACTTTTGCAAATTGATACAATGCAAATTCTGCTTTTACCAGAATTTTATTTTGGACAAGATTTTAAAAAGACCTTAGTCTGACGGCTGTATCACATAATCTGAAGCTCTATTTTCTCTTCACCATGAAGATTATTCTACTTTCAACTGGTTCTTGCCTTGGAAATTAAGACATTTAGATGATAATTGAAGACTTTAAGATCCCCCGTATAAACTCACAGAAATGAAGTACTTTCTCAGTCTCACCTTTTAGTAGCTTATTATCTACTCCACCTATTATACTTTTGGAATAAGCCTAGGAGAAGAACCCGGTCACAGCACCTGCCTTTTTCTAAATGTGTAGGCAAGGGAAAATCCCCTGGAGCACTGAGGAGGATGGGCAAGAGCACAATGAACTACCGTTAGTACTAACATGCCTACCATATACATAATGCTGGGAATGCAGAGATCTGAAATTCTTTATAATTTGCTCAATGATCTACATGGTATGTTCCACAGGTTGTCCCTCATTAACAATGAATAGATGGACAAGGTGTGCAAAATTGCAGCAAAGGCAGTGCTTTTGTTTCAGCTAGTCCCTGCTCATGCGTCTGTGATGCATTGCCTAGGATGAATGTGTCTCAGATTTATTCTGAAGCAACTTGGACCTTCAGCATATCCTCAAAGAAGTGATAGAAAGGGTTGAAATCTGTTAAGTGTGTAGTCCATTCCACATAGCCCTAAAAGCCAATCTGTTTTGGAAATTATTGTCCAACTAGTCCCCTAGCACTCTAGCATAACAGGGTGGTTCCCATCCTGTGGGCATTCCCAGGTGACCACCTTCTAGCTTGTCAAGTACAAGCATTAAATTGATCACTTAATATGTTGGCTTTATATGGTAAATATTTATGTTTCTAGACTCTATAATGAAATCAGAGCCAACATTTATAATTAATATACAAATGTATGCTTTGTCACTTAAATGTATAGCAATCTTACAAGATATCCTTGTTAACATTTGCAAATGAGAGAAACCAAGGCAGAGAGATAACTTATCCAGGATCTCACAGTTAGTGATGGATACAATTTCAACTGAGGAAAACTGAATTTTGAATCTATATTCTTTTTTTTTTTTCTTTTTCTGAATGGAGTCTTGCTCTGTTATCCAGGCTAGAGTGCAATGGCATGATCTCAGCTCACTGCAACCTCTGCCTCCTGGGTTTAAGTGATTCTCCTGCTTCAGCCTCCCGTTGGGCTGAGATTACAGGTGTTCAACAGCACACTCAGCTAATTTTTCATTTTTAATAGAGATGAGGTTTCGCCATGTTGGCCAGGCTGGTCTTGAACTCCCGACCTCAGGTGATCCGCCCTCCTCAGCCTCCCAAAGTGCTGGGATTACAGGTGTGAACCACCACGACTAGCCTGAATCTGTATTCTTAACTCCTAAGCAATGGTTTTGGGGGATATAGTATAATACATGGCAATAATAAAACTATCTCCTTGTCTAAGTATCACTTCCATGGAATGAAGTCATTATAAGCAGAAAGTTGTATCTTTATTTGTAACGGGACCTAAGCCAGAGAATTTCATTTTGAGAGACACTATTTATCACCTCAGGCTAAGACTTAGCTAGATGCCTTTGCCAAATGTCAGTGATTCAATTCATATTCCAAAAGCGGTTTTATTCAGTCATTATTTTGGATTTGTTTTCAAAGCCATACTTCTACTTGCCAGCTAAGTTTTTGGTTGGTTGGTTGGTTGACTGGTTGATTGGTTAAAGGGAACAACATAGAGAATACTTCAATGTTAAAATATTCTAGGACTGATCATAGAAATATGATTTGAAAGGCTGAGATAAAACCTCCAAAAGAAATACGCCTTATTTATGGGTCTGAACCCTCCAATTCTCACTGTGATTTGCAAAAGTTATTAAGCAAGGAGGTTTAAATAATTTTAACTATGCTTTTTTTTTTTAAAGTCTATGCTACTAGAAAGAAAAAAAATCCTTCTTGCTATTGTGCATTGCGTGATTAAAGGGGGAACCTCCCTTAACTGACTGGAGGAAGTTAGCTGTTGGTTTCAAAATCACTCTTTCCAGAAAAGTAGGGTGTGTGACTCAGATTTCCACATGAAGGTGGTCCTTGAGAGAAGGTCTTAGAGGTTTAGAAGAGTTTACGTTAAATTCTTTGGTATCACTTATTATTTCCTTCAGGCAAACCACATGTCAGAGGACTTCAGTCTGAAAATGACGAGTTACATGTGTTCCTTCCTCTTCTCTTTGTAAAGGTCTTCTTGTCTTTCTGTTTTCATGTGTGCCCTTCATCGGCAGCTTTCTATAAATAAATGCACTTATCAGAAGAGTCATTTCACTTCTCTAGGGAGAGATCTTTTATATCTATCTTTTGGAGAGATGAGATGAAAAGCGGTTTGAAACTGAATATACAAATTGATGTATAGATCTTCACATTTTTAAAGAACTTGAGTGGTCAAAATGATGAAACTAATGAGAAAGAAAAATAAGAGGGCAAGAGTTAACATTAATTGGAAACCCAGTGTGTATCTGACAACATTATAGGTATTTTGCACACAGCATTTAATTTGATTCTCCTATTAAGGATTAAACAGGCCTTTCATCTCCACTTTATTGATGAGGCAACTGAAGTGTGGAGATAGGAAAATAACTTTCCCAAATTATGCATGTGATGTAAATAGATGGACCAGTAGGGAAAATAAAAACAAAAATTCAGGATGTATAATTTTGATAATACTACTCCAATAACTTAGGCATAGCATTGAGTGCTAAAGAGGCTGGAAATGGCTGATGAAATGGAGAACCCCCAAATTCCTAGAAAATTGACATTTAAAAATATTTATAAAAAAAGTCTCAAAGTTTATGTTCCAATAACAGTTTGGTGTCTATAAAAGACAAATTTTATTAGGAAAGTATGCCATTGACCCTCAATATATGAGATTCTATGAGCCGTTTTTAACTAGAAGGATTTTGTGTTAGGATTCTCTAGAGGGACAGAACTAATAGAATATATGTATATATGAAATGGAGGTGATGAAGGAGAATTGACTCACACAATCACAAGGTAAATTCCCACAACAGGCCATCTGCAAGTTGAGGAGCAAGGAAGCCAGTGGTGGATCAGTCCAAGTACCCAAATCTCAAAAGAAGCCAAATCTCAAAATCTTCACTGGGAAGCCAACAGCGCAGCCTTCGGTTCTGTGGTCAAAGGCCTGAGAGCCCCCGGCAAACAACTAGTGTAAGGCCAAGAGTCCAAAAGCCGCAGTACTTGGAGTCTGATGCTCGAGGGCAGGAGGCATCCAGCACAGGAGGGAGATGAAGGCCAGAAGACTCGGAAAGTCTGTTTTTCCATCTTCTCCTGTCTACTTTATTCTGGCTGCACTGGCATCTGATTAGATATGCCCACCCATATTGAGGGTGGGTCTGCCCCTCCCAGTCCTCTGACTCAAATGTTAATCCCCTTTGGCAACACCCTCACAGACACACCCAGGATCAATACTTTTCTTCCTTCAATCTAAGCATCACAGATTTCATACATACTTAGGGGTCAAGTGTTAAGCATTTTGTTTCAACTATAAGACATATGCTTGGAAATTAGTTTGACTGACACTGGAATTTAGATGTTATATTACCCTCAGAGCCTTTCGGATTATAACCCATTTGGGATTATGTCAGGTTTTATAATTATGTGTTTTTTTTCCTCCTCCCAAGGACCACAGTTTCCTATTGGACAACAAGTGATAGGTTACTGTAATCCGTGTAGGAGTTGTGTGTCAATATGATATTTTTTTCAATAGTATTTACTGAAATATACAAGATTTACATTGTGGGATTTTCAAAATATGTATTCTATAGGAATCGCCATTTAATTCACTAATTCATTCAATTAATATTTATTTATTAAATGCTTAAGAGACCTAGACTTGTAGAAGGCACTAAAGATATAATGGCAAACAAATGCAGTTTACTGGGGGAGACATTAGTTAAATAATCAGAAATAATTGTAAAAATTGCAATTGTAAGTGCTAAGGTATATGGTGTTCTGAGGTGGCATAAGAGGAAAATTAGTACGTGCAGGAAGATTGGGAAAGGGAAGTGATCTGAAGTCTGTAGGATGAATAGGAGTAAATTGGGACTAGAGGAGAGGAAAGAGTGTTCTGTCCTTCGAATATCCTGGCCTGGGTGGTGGCAATGCTGAGGGAAGAAGCCAAGGAGCACACTGAGCTGGGGCTTGGTAAACATGAGTAAACAAGGTCAGGGCAGGGCTGGGAATGGGGAGGAGATTGTGAGAGGTTAGGGGGAAAATTAAAGGATTTCAAAGCTGAGGGAGTTTAGGGAATCAGAAAGGAGTAACAAAATCAGATCTGTGTGGAAAAGATTGCAAAAATTTCTCTAGATGTAGTGCAGCAAATGAAAGAGCAGGGATAAGGATGGTTGACAGACCACTTACGAGCCATTTACAGCAGTCCAGTCTAGGGGTGCTGGTAGCCTGATTCAGGTGGTAGTGAGAATAGAGGTATAGATAGGAGAACAGAGTAGAGAGATGTGTCTGAAATTTTTATGAACAGACATTGGTGATGAATTACATGTAGAAAGATGGGAAGGGAAGAAGATGTGTTTAGGATGACTCTGGTTTCTTATTCTCTGTGTTCCTCATTTTTTTTTTTTTTTCAAAATGAACCAAACAGGGATGAGGGTGAAGGAAGATGCTGAGTCCAGTTTTGTACATATTGGGATTAAGTTACCTTACAGACATCTAAATAATGATGTCCCATACACTTTGACATCAGTTCATGTTCCTTAAGCCTCATGCTGTAATCTATTTGTCTTGTAATTGTATTTGTATTTTATCAAATACATAAACATTCCTAATTAGCTTAGCAAAAGAATTACCTTAGTTTGAGTGGCTTAAACATTATGTTTCCCAAGTGAAGGCACTGCTTCTTAAATGCTTCCCCCAAAACAATTTAACTTAAGGAAGTGAGCAAATTCTATTATTCAGAGATACAGATTGCAGATGATAGCTATAATGTAATCCAAGCTGATCAGAGGTCTCAAAGCCATGAAACTTGGGTATGTTAATAGGAAAGCAAACCACATTTTCCCTTGTATTAGGATGTGTCTTTATTGTAATTAGGGAAAGTTACCTAAAATGCACATATTTTCTTCCTTTATGTGTTTCTCCTATATTACCTTTTGTGAAAAACAACAGAGTGCCAGCACAATTCTTCAGCATTTTTACCCTTGTAGGTTTTTATTAATTTTAATAAGTAAAGGCAACTGTTCAAAGCAAAATAAATTTTATCATTGTGAACTCTATTAAACAAGAAGTCATTTGCCGTAGAGTGTGGTGAATGTAGAGACTTAATCACCTCTTTTTCTTTTATCCTTTTATCCTAAAGGAATAAAAGAAGCTTCATATTATTTTATGAGTCTTGACTCTAGTGTACGTCTGCCTCTCTTGAACTGAAGGTTCACAGTTTTTTTTGTTGTTGTTGCAATCCTTTGTGTCTGTGGATACGTCTGTGAACTAGGGGTACAATAATAATAGCCTGGGTTTTCTACCTATGAACCATGGTAGACAAATCCAGAAATAAGAGTTAATAGTTTATCTGGAAAAACACCTTTGGGAAATCTCAGGTATTCACAAACCACCGTGCAAAACCAAATTAATGCACATTTGGTTAGACTAATGCAGATGTATCTAACTGCATTTAGGCAATTCTGCAGATATTAAAAGTTATTTCACTTTCCGGAAGGAAAGTAAGGTTAGGGATGGAGACTATTTGGGTTGCAAATGGAAGGATGGGATAAAATCACTTTTTATAAAAAAAGTTGAGAAAAAAATAATAAATAGGCTTCTATGTTCGGGTAGAAAGTTTGAGCAGTGGGGGAGACAAGTTTGTGCTTCTGTGAGAGACTTCCTATCAGACACCATGTTTGAATTTCCTTGAAATCTGAAAATGTAGTCAAATCTACTATTCTTTATGATGTATACTAATATATCCAGCATTTACAAGATACATCATTAAGAATCCAGTAAATAAATGCAACATGTTCAGCTTCAAAATGGTATAGTCAATAAGATAAGGTCAGACTCTAGAATTGAGTTGAAACATGAAAGATGGATAAACCTTCTAAGAAAGGACCTTAAAACTGGCTGCACTGTGGAGTTATTTAAGTGATTTAAAAATCCAATTACTGCAAAGGGTCCCATTTCCAAAAATAATGGTTTGATTAATTCAGGATGGGACCTGAGAATCAGTATTTTTTAAAGTTCCCAGATAATTCTAATGTGTAGTTTCACTTGAGAATGATTTGTTTCAGAGATAGTTATGACTAACTATAAGCTATCGGGAAGACAAATCAAGCATACTTTGTATGTGTATCGAGTGTATTGCTAAAGATTCCTGAATATAGAAGGGCTACATAGACATTTTGTTCTCATGAATGAAAATGGCTAGCATGTTTGAAAATGAAATTGACAAATAGATGTTTTTGTTTTAAATTTCTAATATGTAATAGCCTTAAAAAATAAACTTGTGATGTTAGCATTTGTAGTATCTCTATTTTAGAGATACTAAAATATAGAGGATAGAGATAGAACAAAAAAAAAAAACCTACGTAATTTCCAGAGTTACAAACCTATAGCTTGGTGCAAAAGTAATTGTGGTTTTTGCCATTGAAAGTAATGGCAATACCACAATTCCTTTTGCACCAACCTAATAGAAGATGGTTTGGAATTCACACCCAATCTCCCTGATGCTTATGTACAGTCCTTTGGGGTTTCCTATAAGGTTATGCTCCAGTCCCTGGCAGGTGCTCCTTGGCATACTATCCTTGTTTCAAAACAACAGTATTTTTCTAGGGAGAAAAGAAATAAAATCAAGAGAAAATTGGAAAGAGTAACAAGCTTGGGAAGAATGTGAATACTATTATATTTGTAGGTTATATGTTTCACTCCACAGTATATTTTCTTCATTGTTGTTAAAGGAAAGAAAGTGACTGAAATCTTCTATGATGTCAGGAATAGGTTTCATAGAAGCAAAGCACATTTAAGAGAAACTTTAAGATAAACTGAATTTAAGGCCTCTTCCATATGAGTGCTCTTACTTAACATCTCAGCTCCTCAACTTAAGTAGAAGACACATAAATTACTGATGTTTTTACCCGCTGACCTAAAGTTGGCTAGGATTTGGGTTTGGGTATCAGAAGAATTGAGTTGCCTACTGGCTTACAGTCTGAATCCAGTTCATTAAAACTATGCTTTACAAGAATAAGTTTATTATTCTTATAAAAGGATTTGCGATTAAAATTAGTTTACAACCATGTTTAAAACCTTGAAAGATACTGTTTTTGCATGATATCATTATTAACGATTGTATTATGGCACCCAGCATGACGCTATGCTTATGCAGGTACTTTGAAAATATTACTGGGTGGTTTGATGATTTTGTATGATTAAAAAACACACAAAAAGTTGGCCTTCATTAGCTGGAATTTAAGGAAATATAAGAGTTTGCAAGTAAAAGGTGTGTCTTCTTGCCATTTTCAATTGCTTAACTTTCATGAGACATACTTTATTGTCTTTTTTAACATTTTACTACTATGCAGAATTGGGAGACAAGCTGAAATTACAGTCATATTCAACTCTGAGTTGAATAAACAATAAGAATACTCAGAAAATCATAATTGCTAAAACATTGATAACATAGTATGCTAGTAACTACAGTAATTGCATAAATTCTCTTAAATGTTGCAACTATGAATGAGGTAGGTACTAGTATCATTTATACTTTCCCAATGGGAAAAAGAAAGCCTGAAGTCATATTTAAGGTCACACATCCAGTCATGTAGCAGAGCTGGAACTGAAACTCAAAGCTAATCTAGGAGGGTTGAATTTAAGGGAGTTATCATTAAATACATCAATACCAAAAAATTCCAGTATTCTCTCTGTAAGTTTTCGTAACTCCCTGTGGCTTCTATAGGCTATTTGGAAACAAACGTGAATGTACATGGTTTCTTTCTGTCTATTCTTTGGTTAATTAGAGGTTTTGGTAGTTCTTATCTGCTTATACAAAAGACAGACAGATACAATTACAAGGGTGGTTTGAAATAAGTCCAGAATCTTCCTAC
This sequence comes from Ateles fusciceps, assembly GCA_036589455.1. NCBI lineage: Eukaryota > Metazoa > Chordata > Mammalia > Primates > Atelidae > Ateles > Ateles fusciceps. The sequence continues at coordinate 2,750,679 of JAZHEH010001040.1, read as the reverse complement.
CCACTGACCATGCAGAATTCAAACCCTTAATGTGCATAATGAAGGCATTATTTCACTCTACTTTGTATTTCTCTTAAAACACACACAAACTATTAGCTCATTCAAAATGGCTTGGATGGAAATAGCTGATTTAAACTGATGTTTAAATCGTATAACCAAGCCAGACAGCTATCTGTGTAAGAGGCTCTACTGCCTTATTACTATTTTTATTTTGATTATATCAGCAAGTGAGAGTCAATAGTGAGACAGGACCTGTGAATGGGTGTTTATTCATATGCATGCTTTCCAGCTGAATGTGGTAATGTGATTGGAAATGATAGTGTCGTTAAGTGCTGATAGCACCTAAAATGTTTGAATGCTCACTAAGTACTAAGCACTAGTCTACATGCTACACATGGATTATTTCAGAACAACCCAATGGGCAGAAACATGACCCCATCTTACAGGTGAGGTTATATCACTTGGTACAAGGGTAGGCAGCTAACAATTGGCAGTACCACACAGACATTTTTAGTTTAGAGTTCGCTTTAAACATCTAAATGGTCTTGGCATGAAATTCTAAATGGTCTTGGCATGAAATTCTATTATTATTGGAGATTAAAGAGCATGACTACATTATAAGCAATACAATGGAATTGTTTTGAACTAGAAAGTCTCAGGTTCAATTTCTAGTGCCACCATTTATCATTCAGTGTCCTTGGGCTAATTACCTTTTTTGCTAACTGAAGATAATAGCATTTCCTACCTCATAGGTTGGTATGAGGTAGATCAATTAATTCATATAAAACATTTTAGCATAATGACTAAAAAAGAATAAGTACTCAGTTATTATAATGATTTGAGTTATCTAACTCTGGTTCCATGAGTTGATTCAGGCTGTAAAAATAGGCAATAAATGCATTAGGCAGCTTTGATTGCTTTCTGTAACTCTTAGCAGCTTTACATTGCTCAACAATTTAGTACAATTTAACATTTGTAGAGCTCCTTTCTCACAAAGGTAATTGATGTCACCAATCATCAGCCAACTTGTGAACTGGCTCAGAACAAGAAAACCCACAAATTTCACATGCGGAAAAAGGCAAGGAAGTGAAAATTCTTGCCTTAGGACATGCTTGAATTCAAGAAGATTTGAGGATTAGCACTAAGGCGTGTTACCTAACAAGAGAAAACACATCGAGAAAACACATCTCTTCTGAAAGTTCCTGATAGCCCGAGGAATCAGAAACCCAATGACTCCAGAGAGAAGGAAAAGACACCTGAGAAAGAAAATATGACACAGACTCTTATTTAATGCTGGATGTGTTCCAGCTACACTAGACTTACTCAATTGTCTTGGCAAACTCTGCCACTGATGAGACATCAAGTAATCCATGCTCAGGAGAGAAGAGAAACAGTAACAACTGTAACTGAAACTGTAACTGATTAGGTTTCATTAACTCAAAGGCTCTAAGAAAAAAAAAGTCATAGCAGTCATGGTTTTTGTGGAAATCTAACAAATACATTTTAGAAGATAACTTTTTCAGTAACTTATTTTTTACCAAGTGCATTATAATATGTAAGCTGACAGCCATATTTATATAAAAATAAATTCGTATGTGCATTTTTGTGGTACATGGACTTGAATGGCAAGATGCTACTAATCATGTTCCTCTCGCCTCCCTCCTGTCTTCCACCGCCCCCAGATCTATACTAACCTCCTTCTTCATCCCACCAACTAAAACGCTTGTTAATATCACTTCATTGGGAACTGAAACAATGAATTCAGTTTCATGCCTTAGCTGAGATAAATGTGGTAGGAAAATTTTTCTTTTAATGTAATTTAAAGGTGTAGATGCATACACATATATATTCTTTGATTTATTTTGAAAGAAGCTAGAAAATAGGAGATCATCAAATACATAAACTTAATAGTTTTGTTTTCACTTAAAAAGTTAAAAAAGAAAAAGCCATTTTGCAGTAATCAAGACAATTTTGAGGATAGGACCTGGGCAGAGAGAGCACACGAGTACTCTCTTATCTGTGGTTTCTCTTTCTATAGTTTCGGTTACCCATGGTTAGTTGCAGATTCAAAAGTAGGTGAGTACTTCCGATATTTTCAGAAAGAGTGAGAGAAACCACATTCACGTCACCTTTATTGCAGTATATTAATTGTTCTAGTTTATGATTATTGTTATTAATCTCTAATTGTGCCTAACTTATGAATGAAACTTTATCATAGGCATGCATGGATAGGAAAACACATCATATATTTAGGGTTTAGTACTAACCATGGGTTTTGTCTCTCAGAAGGTATCCTCCATGGATGAGGGGGACTACTGCATGCTACATGCTTGGATGGGACTTCCAATCTCATTTTTTAGTTCAACTCTAAGCTTTCTGTCTCATTAGGTAGAATGTTCTCCCCTAAAAGATATGAAGTAAATGAACGCTTGGTAAAGGTGTTCGTGTATAATTATAACTGGAAGTCAGACCTGTCTTAGGTAACATAATGCTCAAGGTAAAGTTCATCTCCGCTGGTTTCCCATCTACTTCTGCCAGAGCTGCTTCTTGCTTGTGACTCTCCCTTTGCCTTCCTGCCTTCCCTGATTCTTGTCAAAGGGATCAAGTGTCAGGCAAAGCAAGCTTGAGGGTTTTGCCTTGCAAAGGAGATTTCTTCAATTTAGAAAATGAAAAGATTTTTTCAAGAGGGGGACCACGAAACCATGAAACTATCTAGCTTGGGCATCAACAATTTAAGTTTTGAAATAAAATTGTGTTTACATTTCAGTTTTGACACTTCCAGGTTTTATAACCATGCTGGGGGGAGCAAATGACTTCAATCTCCTTTGAATTCTTTGTCTGAAAAGAAATGGGGATAGCAGTATTACCTATCTCATGTTGAGAATTGAGAATACAGGGAAATTATCTGACTTGTATCCCTTTAAATAGTAACATCTGGGACCACCAAAATCACTGGCTGGTGAGACTGCTCACCATACTAGTCATAGATTGTCATAACTTCAAAGAGTCTTAGAGGTCAGCCACTTCAAGGTACCTGGAAAAGAGACTCAGCCAGATAAACCAATTTTCCATGGCCACATAGGAGCTGAGAGATTGAGTCATATCTCTAGCAGGGGCTTCTCACTGCAGTTCAAATCCTTTTCACTTGTAGTTCGAATTCTGTTCTCTTCACTGAGAATTCTTGAGTGCATAGGGAGCTGATGATGACAACTTTCATTTTGAAGTAAAATATTCATAATCCTTAAAGTGTGTATTTTGCTTAAGATTCCATGTTAAGGCTCAAATTCTCCATTTCATTTAAACATTTATTGGTTTGGTGTTCACCGAGCAACATTTTTGTTAATTTCAAAATGTTGTCATTCATGTGACACAAAATAAGTTTATGAAATTACTCCCTTTTCTAAGCCTAAATTTCACTGAAGAGCAGAGATGAGGTCCAATTCTATAGACACAGACCCATACACACACCCACCAACCCCCTACACACAATGTAACACATGAATTTCCCAACCCTAGAAAGCATGCTGTTGCAAGTTGCTATTTGAGTTCAGGAAGGAAAAAATCAATATGTTTTTGTAGTTATTGTTTTCACACATTCTGAAGTACATTTTGACGTTCAAATAGAAGATATCTGTTGAGTGAATCCAACCTTTAGACATAGGTTGGCAAACTTTTTCTGTAAAGGGACAGATATAAATATTTTAGGCTTTGTAAGTGAAGAGACAGAATTTAAAAAATCATCTAGGTACTTATGTAATTAGAGAAAGTAAATTTTTATTATTTTTTTCGGGAAAATTTAAAATATAAGGGCACAGCATTTTTTGAAATACATTTTTATTGAGAAAAAATGAATTCATTTATGAAGGATAACATTTTTTGCAACTAAGACTCAAAATAATATTTTATCACCATATTGATTGTGAACATTTATCTATTGAAAACCATTCTCAGCTCACAGGCCCTTCAAAAACAGCCTAGAGAAAAATGATTAAAGCAACGAGTCTAAGTTAGTTCACCAAGGGAAATAAATGCGATCAAGAAGATCAATGATTGACTCTGGAACAAAATTCAGAAAATGAAACTTTGTACAAAAAGAGCAAAGAAGACACAGAATTAGCATGTAATAAGATAGCTTCAATAAATAATTGCGCACAAGAAATTCAAGGACTAAGTTGCACTAAGTCCTGGATTATAACATAATTTCTGAATCTTGCCTTCTATTATAGTTCTTTTATTTTTAGAATGTATATTCTTTATCACATTCAAATATTTTCCTTCAATCCGGGATTAAGAGACTTCTAAACTAAACAAGGTGATAAAGTTTCTGGAAGTGAATGTTGCAGAATAAAGCTGGAAAAAGAATGTCATCTGAGTTAATATTTGGGAACAGAGTGAATTATAAGCAAATATTACTCTTTTTGAACTTTATATGGAAGCCTGTGTGTGGAGAGGATGAGAATAACTCCAAATTATGCCTCTTTGGCATAAGGATTATTTTAAGCTGAAGGCAATTGAGAGAAAGCATTTCTCTGCTCTTCTATTTGTCTACAAGCAAAGCATAAATTCCCATTGTGATGGTGTCCCTTCTCCTTCCCCTGACCAGAAAAGGTAGAAAAACATTCTTACCACTGAGATTAGTCTGTGTAAACAAACGTTACTAAATAACTCCTATATACCATTAGTTTTCCTCACGTATTTACCTTCACACGATTTATCACCCTTGGAAACCTAAAACTATCTTGAAAAAAAATCTAATCACTTCTCTAAAGTCGTCACTCTTTGTTGGAGTTATATAACTCCTCAAGTCTAATTGCATATTTGGGCTTTCACTTCTTTTCTCTGCAATTACATTGAATATGAAATTTAAAATAAAATGTGTATGCCTTTTACCTGTTAATCTGTATTTTGCCAGTTTAATTCACCAACTCCAGGCATTAAACCTAAGAAATTAGTGGGAAAACTTTTACTCTCCTACATGTGCTTGAAAGTAATAAACAAAATGTAGCAGATTCAAACATAACATCTATAAAAACCCTTTTCCCTATTGTAATTTGAGGACTGAGGGTAAGGAGCAATTGCTGCAAGATTTAGGCCAGATCTTCGAGAGGAAACCATAGAACACCACAATTTTGCCATTTATTGAAAATTCTAGTCTCTTGGTTGTCTGCACTTTCCTTTCTTAGCTTCATTTTCTATACACTATTTATTTTTGTTAATCTGAGCAACAAACATTTTTTATTTCCCTAACGCTATAATTTTAAGAAAATTCTTTCTAACAAAAGCCTCATTAAGATAGGACACCTCCCAACATCTACACATCCAATTTTTTTTCAGTAAAAATGTGTTGTGATATGGACAGGACTTGGATCTTATTGCCAAGTAAGTCTGGTTGCGAATCCTGGATCCATCATGAATCTGTTGAGTGACTTTGGACAAATTTTCCAACCCTCTTCCAATCTGAAAAAGAAAAGACAATCTGGTGTAAGGTCTTAATTCTCTGGGTTATTACAATTCAATAAGATAATGTGCATAATCAATGACATGTATATTTGTATCTATACACACATGTATATAATTTGTAAGGCAATTTTGAAGATGAGACTATGCCTTTTAGCTTCTAAAATGCATTATGTGATACAATATTTAAAAATAGATACATTCAGAAATCAAATGTTAAAAAAATGAAGTTGTCCTGATGGAGGACTATATCAGGCATTTGCCCAAGGATTTTGTAAAAATGTATTTGCCCATTTACTCTACTACACTGCAAATGCTACAAGTCTAAGAAGAAACCTCTGCTTCAGGCAGATTTTTCCCCTCCTAAAAGGAAAATTGATGATCTCAGGTGGCATGTATAAAGTTTTAAATTAAAAGGGAATGTCATACATTCTCACTAGCTCTACTATTCCATTACACGAAATAATTATAGAATTGCTATCTTAGTCCAATTTGGCTGCTATAAAATACCATAAACTGGGTAGCTTATAAATAACAGAAATGTATTTCTCTCAGTTCTGGAGACTTGGAAGTTTAAGATAGAGACAAAGGCAGATTCAGTGTCTGATGAGGGCCCTCTTTATGGTTCACAGATGATGCCCTCTCACTACATCCTCACCTGGTAGAAGGAACAAGGGGGTGTCTCTAAGGCATTTTTTATAAGGGCACTGACTCCATTCATGAGGGCTCTGCCCTTATGATATAATGGCCTCTCAAAGCCCCTCCTGCTTAAACTATCACATTGATGATTCGTTTTCAACATGTAAATTTTAAGAGAACCTAGATATTCAGACCATAGCAATTAGTGAAAAAAGGAGAACAGTCATGCAGGTGGTCATTCTTAATAAAATACCATTCTAATTTGTTATGTGGGTCCTGGTTTAAAAGGGGGTGGGAATGAAGTAAATATAGGAAAATCCATAGTAAATTTGAATATGCAATTCTGGTTTCCTTTTTTTTTTTAACAGCTGGTGCTGGCCTTCCACAATTTTTATTGCCAAATAATTACTCTGTACATTGAAAATAACATTGACCACCTCCTAACATCTTCAGAAATTTTGTGGACTACATTTATAGTGATAAAGATCAGAGATAGTACATGAATTCTAAGTATCAACATTATAAAAGATGAAATTTTATTTTCACCTTTCAACCAGCTATTTTCTGCACTTTTAAAAATATGTGTATTTACATTGCTAACTACCAAGCAAACTCCTTTCCAATTCAGCATTTCTCATTTCTTACTATTTCTTTGTTGGGCGTCTGTTCTTATTTCAATAAAACAATTAAACAAAGTTCCGTTCCGTCTAGGCACTGATAAGATTTTGCCGAATTACTGAGATATTTCTCTTTAAATCCTTGAATTCACTTATGTGGAGTGATTATTTTATGAGCTCTATTAAATCTAAAAAGACATCCTCATCCTAAGTACCTGATAGTGTCAACAAGGGTTGGCAAACTATTCAGGAGATAATTGACTCTATAGTTTATTCTGTCACAACAAATGTAGGTACACAGCAAATGTGTGACAATTTATTCTGTCAAAACAAAAGTAGATATGCACTGAAGGTGTAGGCTTGGTTGTGGTAGGAGTGACGGATCTCTGTGTATGTCCTGGTTCCTTGAAAATGACTTGAAGTCATTAAGACAATATAAAAGGTACAAGAGAGAGAAAAGTTTATTTCATTTTTAATGCAGGCTATGTATCTTAGAGCTCTTTTTACGCTGTACATTTGTTCACATTTCCCCTTCTGTCCAAAAGACCCTCAGCTCATTTCCCCTCTTAGCCTAGATTGCTTTGGCTGGAGCAAATGAAAGGCAAATCAGGAAAAACTGTAGAAAGCTTTCTCAGTCTTCTACCTCCACCCCCATCTCTGTTTCTGTCCTACATGATTCTCTGTCACAAGTATCTGTGCAATTGCATAATGACCGCTTCGCATGAGTCCATAAAATCAGACATTCCTTCATTCAACACATTGTTATGAACTGCCTGCTATGTGAAGTAATCAGCGGAATCTGGACTTTCCAACAATATTAACTATGTGTTTTCATAGGCACAAAAGACTACCGACCACTGTAAATAAGACCAGCACCTAGGGTTGATGTCCAGTGGTTAGGATTGACTGGCAGTGTGGAGCCATCAACATTTTTTTGCCCCATGACCTCATGCATTCAGAATGGTTTGTTGACTACAGAGAAGTATCTGCAAAACTTTTCTCCCCATTGGGCTAAACTTAGTGACCCATGCAAATAGCAAATCATCAGTGCTTGATTATGGTATCTAATCAATTGATACACCTAGCCCAAATATCTTTATATATTATATATTAATCTCTCTAATAATCTGAAGCACTCAGCTTCCATTTAGACTCACTTATCTCCCCTTTTCTTTTTCCTCTGCCTATTCTCCTTATTAAGTATATTTACATGACAATAGAGTTTGGATCCCTTGTGATCTTAGCTTTGCTTTTGACAGAATTTCTCCCTTTTGAAACAATAATGCTCCCCTAATGAGTTGATATGATGTAAAAGACATTATCTAAATCAATTGAAATTCAACAAACGTAAAAATGCCGATCTGAGAACTCTGAAGAATTTAAGATGTTGGATTAATAAATAGTGAAGTCATTTTATCATTACCAAAAATCTCGTGCGTTGTTTTTTCATGTTGTGCTATTTAGACTAAGGTAGCAGCAGCAAAACTTAACAATCAGATGCTAAAGTAAATATAGAATTGCTTAAGCACTGATTTCAAACATTTCACAGACATTTTTGCACTTCACAGGCTGAGCTTAGCAAAATAATTGTGGTATGCATTACATTCTGTTATCATAATTTTACTCAGTTTTTATCATTGGGAAAAATGGGAATTACTAAAGTCTACTTCGATGACTAATGTGCAGCTTCTCTTGAATCATCACTCTTAAGCATATTTTATTAGAAGCACATATTCCTCAACTATTGTAACAAGAAGGGTAGAAATTTAGTAGAAAAACAAAACAGGAAAAGAAAGAACGCTTTATTTTATTTATCCCATCAGAACAGGAAGCCATTGAAATGTACGAATGTAAAGCATCTCTTCAGGGGCTGCTATGGGTAATTGTTCCTGTCTTTAAGCGATGGGCTATTTAAAGTGCAGCAGTCATGCACTCACCAGTCTAATTTATATTGCAAGATATTATAAATACATTAGTCTCATAGAATACAAAATTTACAATCAAAACCCGTTGAGGTTTTAGTGGAGAAAGAGAGAGAGGTGATGGTGACAACAGCCCAACGTGAGGGTGCAAAATGACCTCCTGCAGTTGCTCTAATGGATTGAGATTCAAGGCAGTAATTATGTAAAAGAGGGTGGGAACTATATTTGCTAATAGTGTAGTGGAAGCATGGAGTCCGTACAGCTACAATCTCAATTACAAGGACAGGCACAGGAGTAAATAAGAACCTGAGAAATCAGTCTGAAAGATGCTAAAATTTCCCTTTGATGTAGGTACCTCAGAAATCCCTTGGCAGTGTCGGAGGAATAACGGCAACAATAAGAAAACCAAAACTTGTAGATATTCCCAATATGGAAAAAGCAGCTAGGTGGTTTTAGGTTGATGTTAGAAGCTTCTGAAACTGTAAATACTCCAAAGCTATCTCTTTTGTTTTTTGTTTTTACAGGTTGAAATAAAGACAAAGTAATAATGAAAAAGACATCAAACTAAGAAAAGCAGAAATAGTTGCCTTGTTGCTACTTTTTTTCTTTTTTGGTTGATAAGGCATAGACTCTCATTTCTGTTATGTCAGGAAACATGGTTTTATGGCAAAAACCACCAAGAATTGAGGAAACATAGATCCATCTGTCAGAAGTTGGGGTATATGGATGGAAACTGTTCGTTCTTCCCTAGCCTGTCTACCATCAGCAACTTGGGAGCTCAGCATCTTCTGGTTTCAGGTTTCTGATGCCTCTGCTTCTCTTCTGTTTATTTTTAACTTTGTGTCTTTCTACCGCTTGGCTTCTGCTTTATCATGACTGCTGCTGCGTCACGGCCTCTGCTGGGTCCCTCACAGGAGTATCCGACTCTCTTCAATTGTCTTTGTGCCACGCCCAGACTCCTCTGGAGAAGATCTGATTGGGTGGGCCAGTCCCACCCCACGATAGGACATCTCTATTCTATAGCGTTTCCCCCGCCAAGAAAACTCACTGAACACTTTGGTTCTGCCAATAATTCCTGATCCAGTCAGTTCTGACTGGGATGGCAGTGTGACATGGTAGACAGCACTGTTTCCTCAAAGTAAGGAAACTCTGGACTGTGATTCACTTTGCCTTGAGAGCTCTTTACACACAGCTGTCCGTCCTTCATGTCTTTGCTCAAATATACTCTTTTCAGTAAGCTCTTCCCTGAGCACCCTGTTTAAAATTTAGCTCCCCCACCTTTCTAACACTTGCCTGTGCCCAGGAAATCACTCTCTTTCCTTCCTTCTTCTATTTCATTTTTCTTCTAAATGTCTGTGAACATCCGATAAAGTATATAGTCTTCTCATTTACTTTGTATAATGTCTGTTTCCCTCATATAATGTCTATTTCCCTCCATTAGAATATAAGCTCTGCAATTACAGGAATATTTTCTTTCCCTATAAGGACTCTTTTTCTACTATTGGGTACCCAGAGCCTAGGCCAGTGCCTGACATATGGTAGCCATGCAATAAATACTGACTAAATGTGGTCTGATTGACAAGCTGCTGTAGCAAAATTAAAGATGCTACTAACATGGGAAAACATTGAATACCACTCCAGTATGGTGTAGCAAACCTACAGAGCAACTAGTCCAGAGGGCGAGGTAAAGTCCACAAAAGGAAGTTTTCAGAAAACAAAACTTGGTGCAGTATCTGATTGAATATAATTTTTTTGGGGGTGGAAAGAAATTGAGTGTATGATAAAGATAGTACAAAAAATAAAAGCAAAAAATTAGAAACTTTGGGGAAGATTATAAAAGAAAAGAGGCATAATCAAATATACTAGTAGGTACTGCAAAGAAAAATAATTCTATAGATTGTGGTGGAAAGACTGAAAGATGGCTCACAATTATTCTTGCCTCATAGTACTCATGGTTTTCTGTAAACCCCTTCCCTTGTTGCCTCCCAGTTATCATGGTTTTGTTTAATCCCCTTCCCTTGAGGCAAGAACTGATTTGCTTCTAATCAATAAAAAATGACAAAAGTAACAGGATGCCATTTCTGTGGTTATATAACATAAGATTTAATGTCTGTCTTGTCAGCTGACTTGATCCTATCTTGGTTTTGATGAAATAAGCTGCTGTGATGCAAACTGCTCTCTGAAGAGGTGAGAAACCTAGGGTAGTCTTTGGCCAATACCTAGGAAGAAACTGAGACCCTCAGTCCTACAACTTGCAAAGAACCAGATTCTGCCAACAACCAAAAAACCATATGAGCTTGGAAGCAGATTCTTTCCCAGCTGAGTCTTGAGAGGAGACTGTATCTCAGACATAGGCGTTGACTGCAGCCAGGTGAGAGGACTCAGCAGAGGATTCAGCTGCTCTGTGCCCATACTCCAGATCCACAGAAACTGAGCTAACAACCCTACTGTTCTGAGACACTATGTTTGTGGTAATTTGTTATAAGCAATAGATAACTAATACGTTTCTATAATAATTTCAATACTTTTCATTAATTTATGGTTTTGAGAATCAATCTACAGACAGAATACAAAGAAGAATGGACATGAAAATGCAACAGTATTTAAGTATTTTCAAGCTCAGCATTGTAAGAGTAAGAAATTGTGGTGTGGAGTGGATATGGGAAATAGAGAAGAAATGGGAGGTAATGGTGCTTATAGTTTCATTTTATAATGTGAGGGTCAACTTTATATAACAAGGAATAAAGTGTAGATTTATTATGTAAATTTACAAAAGGAAAAAATGGGTGAAATAAAAATATTATAGTAGCCGGATGAAAAAAGAAGCTGGGACACTTTGAGTGAACCAAACTAGAATTTCTCAGGGAAAGAAGTTAAAAGACTGCTACATGATAAAGCAATACGGTACAAACATGCTAATTCGATATCCGAAAGTAACTAACAACAGAAACAACCACTAGAGTTGAAAGTGGTTGCTTCTCGTCATGAGAGAATGAAGCAATAGAGTGTTAATTTTCTTTTTCCCTCTAAACTAGATCATTTAAAACCTTATATACATTTTACTTTAAAAAATTGCAGTAAAAATACATAAAATATGAATGATATGACTTAAATCATAAATTAGAAATAAAGAGTATTTTGTTATTTATTCCAAAATATCAATTCTGGCTTTCTGAATCGCTGATATTTTCAGGATTCTCCCCTGCTTTCTACATTTTTTTTTTTTTTTGCTTTATTGTTCAATTTTGCTGATGATACAAATAATATATGTTCACCTTAAATAATTTGGAAAAGTATAAAAACATTGTCACTAATATATAATATCTGAAATTCTACCACTGTGGAATAATTATCATTGGCATTTTGGTGATTATTTTTTCTTGCTTCTCTTTCCGCGTTCTTAAAACATACTGCCAGGGCTGATCTTGAACTCTGGGTTTTAAGACATCCACCAGCCTTAATTTTAATCCCATTTTCATAAATGGAATTATATCATAATATCGCTTTTAATATTGGATAAGATACTCTTCCACACATCATATTTTTCATCTCTGCTTGTATTTATTTTGCATTTCTAAGAAAAGCATGCTGCTTAATACACAGTTATATGTGTTCATTTCTGTATTGTTTCACGATTGTGTAATTGAGATAATGCATGCAGATAGTGGATCTAAATTTCTATTAATGAATATGAAAAATTTATCAGTGAAGTGAATTAAATAGTGTATTAATATATATCTACATATAATTCCATGTAAGGAATAATTTGTGGCTAATTGTTCTATACATACATTTAAATTAATACACAGGTACACTCATGTACACACCATCTCCTTGACCTGAAAGATAGCAATGTCAGCCATCTGAAACACCACAATCAATCAGGAGAGAGGCAATTATGATTTTCATCTATTCCAGTAAATGCCATAAAATCTATGTACTTTAATTCCATTAAGTTTCATTTTACCTACATTTATTTTAGCCACAACTCTAATAAACTTGGTTATATGATTTCAAGCATATTAAAAGCAGAATCTTGAAGATGATTATGATAGAATGCTATAACCAGCAGATAGAACCTGTCAATTAAAATAGGAATTTGACTCTAATTAATGTTTGGACTTATACTCCTAAATGATCTTGAAAATCTGAGAGCCCGTTAAAAAGAATTGATGTTCAAATGATGATCCCACGTCATCAAGGAAAGATTACATTATCTTCAGCTTCCTTTGCTTCAAAAGAAAATCAATGAAAAGTTTAAAATGATTTTAGGAAAATTTGAATTCAAAGGACTGACATTTACACAAAGTTCTTGCTGCTTTAATTTATAACTCTCTTGTCATCAGCATCAGCAGTAAAAACAGCAGCCACAGCAGTATCAAAATTTCTATGACTTTTTAAAGCATCTATTTGCAAGGCATGCTGGAAGCTACTTTGCATTTTAACTGAATTAATCCAGCAACAACCTTAGATAGATATTGTCACACCTATTTTCAGATAAAAATCAGGTTTAGAAAAAAACAATAAGAAAGAAGGAAAGAATGAAGGAAAGAGGTGACTTGCCTAAGTTCTATTTTAGCTTCCGTAGTAAATTCGTTTTTTTATTTTTTAACTTCTAATTTTTTTTTTTAATTTTTAATTTTTTAAAATTGCATTTTAGGTTTTGGGGTACATGTGAAGAACATGCAAGATTGTTGCATAGGTACACACATGGCACTGTGATTTGCTGCCTTCCTCCCCCATCACCTATATCTGGTGTTTCTCCCCATGCTATCTCTCCCAACTCCCCACCCCCTGCTGTCCCTCCCCTATTTCCCCCACACAGACCCCAGTGTGTGATGCTCCCCTCCCCTGTGTCCATGTGTTCTCATTGTTCAACACCCACCTATGAGCTAGAACATGCGGTGTTTGATTTTCTGTTCTTGTGTCAGTTTGCTGAGAATGATGGTTTCCAGGTTCATCTATGTCCCCACAAAGGACATGAACTCATCTTTTTTGATGACTGCATAACATTCCATGGTGTATATGTGCCACATTTTCCCTGTCCAGTCTATCATCGATGGGCATTTGGGTTGGTTCCAGATCTTTGCTATTGTAAACTGTGCTGCAATGAACATTCGTGTGCATGTGTCCTTATAGTAGAATATATGGGTCCTTATTTGAAGATATACCCAGTAATGGGATATATACCCAGTAATGGGATAGAGTAGAACATGTGTCCTTATTTGGATATATACCCAGCAATGGGATTGCTGGGTCAAATGGAATTTCTATTTCTAGGTCCTTGAGGAATCGCCACAGTGTTTTCCACAATGGATGAACGAATTTACACTCCCACCAACAGTGTAAAAGTGTTCCTATTTCTCCACATCCTCTCCAGCATCTGTTGTCTCCACATTTTTTAATGATCGCCATTCTAACTGGCGTGAGATGGTATCTCGATGTAGTTTTGATTTGCGTTTCTCTAATGACCAGTGATGATGAGCATTTTTTCATGTTTGTTGGCCTGATGTATGTCTTCTTTTGTAAAGTGTCTGTTCATATCTTTGCCCACTTTTGAATGGGCTTGTTTGATTTTTTCTTGTAAATCTGTTTTAGTTCTTTGTAGATTCTGGATATCAGCCCTTTGTCAGATGGGTAGATTGCAAAAATTTTTTCCCATTCTGTTGGTTGCCGATTCACTCCAATGACTGTTTCTTTTGCTGTGCAGAAGCTGTGGAGTTTGATTAGGTCCCATCTGTCTATTTTGGCTTTTGTTGCCAATGCTTTTGGTGTTTTGGTCATGAAGTCCTTGCCTATGCCTATGTCCTGAATGGTTTTGCCTAGGTTTTCTTCTAGGGTTTTTATGGTGTTAGGTCTTATGTTGAAGTTTTTAATCCATCTGGAGTTAATTTTAGTGTAAGGTGTCAGGAAGTGGTCCAGTTTCTGCTTTCTGCACATGGCTAGCCAGTTTTCCCAACATCATTTATTAAACAGGGACTCCTTTCCCCATTGCTTGTTTTTGTCAGGTTTGTCAAAGATCAGATGGTTGTATATGTGTGGTGTCGCATCCGAGGCCTCTGTTCTGTTCCATTGGTCTATATCTCTGTTTTGGTACCAGTACCATGCTGTTTTGATTACTGTAGCCTTGTAGTATAGTTTGAAGTCCAGTAGTGTGATCCCTCCCGCTTTGTTTTTCTTGCTTAGAATCGACTTGGCTGTGCAGGCTCTCTTTTGGTTCCATATGAAGTTTAAGTTGGTTTTTCCACTTCTGAGAAGAAGGTCATTGGTAGCTTGATGGGGATAGCGTTAAATCTGTAAATTACTTTGGGCAGTATGGCCATTTTCATGATATTGATTCTTCCTAACCATGAGCATGGAATGTTTCTCCATCTATTTGTGTCCTCTCTTATTTCATTGAGCAGTGGTTTGTAGTTCTCCTTGAAGAGGTCCTTTACATCCTTTGTTAGTTGTATTCCCAGGTATTTTATTCTCTTTGTAGCAATTGTGAATGGCAGTTCATTCTTGATTTGACTCTCTTTAAGTCTGTTATTGGTGTATAGGAATGCTTGTGATTTTTGCACATTGATTTTGTATCCTGAGACTTCGCTGAAGTTGCTTTTCAGTTTCAGGAGATTTTGGGCTGAGACGATGGGGTCTTCCAGATATACAGTCATGTCATCTACAAATAGAGACCACTTGACTTCCTCCTTTCCTATTTGAATACCCTGTATTTCTTTTTCTTGCCTAATTGCTCTGGCTAGAACTTCCAATACTATATTGAATAGGAGTTGTGAGAGAGGGCATCCTTGTCTAGTGCCAGATTTCAAAGGGAATGCTTCCAGTTTTTGCCCATTCAGTATGATATTGGCTGTTGGTTTGTCATAAATATCTCTTATTATTTTGAGATAGGTTCTATCAATACCTAGTTTATTCAGAGTTTTTAGCATAAAGGGCTGTTGAATTCTGTCAAAGGCCTTCTCTGCATCAATTGAGATAATCATGTGGTTTTTGTCTTTGGTTCTGTTTACGTGGTGAATTACATTTATAGACTTGCGTACATTGAACCAGCCTTGCATCCCCGGGATGAAGCCTACTTGATCATGGTGGATAAGCTTTTTGATGTGCTGTTGCAGTCGGTTTGCCAATATTTTGTTGAAGATTTTTACATTTATGTTCATAACGGATATTGGCCTGAAGTTTACTTTTCTTGCTGAATCTCTGCCAGGTTTTGATATCAGGATGATGTTGGTCTCATAAAATGATTTGGGAAGGATTCCCTCTTTTGGATTGTTTGGAATAGTTTCAGAAGGAATGGTACCAGCTCCTCTTTGTGTGTCTGGTAGAATTCAGCTGTGAACCCATCTGGACCTGGGCTTTGTTTGGGTGGTAGGCTCTTAATTCCTGCCTCAACTTCAGACCTTGTTATTGGTCTATTCAGGGTTTTGGCTTCTTCCTGGTTTAGGCTTGGGAGGGTGCAAGTGTCCAGGAATGTATCCATTTCCTCCAGGTTTACTAGTTTATGTGCATAGAGATGTTTGTAATAATGTCTGATGAGGGTTTGTATTTCTGTAGAATCTGTGGTGATATCCCCTTTATTGGTTTTTATTTCATCTATTTGATCATTCTCTCTTTTCTTTTTTATTAATCTGGCTAGTGGTCTATTTTCTTGATCCTTTCGAAAAAGCAGCTCCTGGATTTATTGATTTTTTGAAGGATTTATTGCGTCTCTATCTCCTTCAGTTCTACTCTGATCTTAGTTATTTCTTGCCTTCTGCTAGGTTTTGAATTTTTTTGGTCTTGCTCCTCTAGCTCTTTCAATTTTGACAATAGGGTGTCGATTTTAGATCTCTTCTTGCTTCTCATGTGGGCATTTATTGCTATATACTTTCCTCTAGAGACTGCTTTAAATGTGTCCCAGAGATTCTGGTATGTTGTGCTTTCATTCTCGTTGGTTTCAAAGAACATCTTTATTTCTGCCATTATTTCATTGTTTATCCATTCAACATTCAAGAGCCAGTTGTTCTGTTTCCATTAACCTGTGTGATTCTGAGTTAGTTTCTGAATTCTGAGTTCTAACTTGATTGCACTGTGGTCTGAGAGACTGTTATGATTTCCATTCTTTTGCATTTGCTGAGGAGTGATTTACTTCCAATTATGTGGTCAGTTTTAGAGTAGGTGTGATGTGGTGCTGAGAAGGATGTATATTCTGTGGATTTGGGGTGGAGAGTTCTGTAAATGTCTATTAGGTTTGCTTGCTCCAGGTCTGAGTTCAAGTCCTGGATATCCTTGTTAATTTTCTGTCTCGTTGATCTGCCTAATATTGACAATGGGGTGTTCAAGTCTCCCACTATTATTGTGTGGGAGTCTAAGTCTCTTTGGAAGTCATTAAGAACTTGCCTCATGTATCTGGGTGCTCCTGTATTGGGTGCATATATATTTAGGATCATTAGCTCTTCTTGTTGCATTGATCCTTTTACCATTATGTAATGTCCTTCTTTGTCTCTTTTGATCTTTGTTGGTTTAAAGTCTATTTTATCTGAGATGAGAATTGCAACTCCTGCTTTTTTTTTTTGCTCTCTATTTGCTTGGTAAATCTTCCTCCATTCCATTATTTTGAGCCTTTGTGTATCCTTGCATGTGAGATGGGTTTCCTGGATACAGCAGACTGATGGGTTTTGACTTTTTATCCAATTTGCCAGTCTGTGTCTTTTGATTGGGTCATTTAGCCCATTTACATTTAGGGTAAATATTGTTATGTGTGAATTTGATCCTGCCATTTTGATGCTAGCTGGCTCTTTTGCCCATTAGTTGATGCAGTTTTTTCATTGTGTTGATGCTCTTTACCATTTGGTGTTTTTGGAGTGGCTGGTACTGGTTGTTCCTTTCTATGTTTAGTGCCTCTTTCAGGAGCTCTTGTAAAGCAGGCCTGGTGGTGATGAAATCTCTGAGTACTTGCTTGTTTATAAAGGATTTTGTTTTTTCTTCACTTATGAAGCTTAGTTTGGCTGGATATGAAATTCTGGGTTGAAAGTTCTTTTCTTTAAGGATGTTGAATGTAAGTATTGGCCCCCACTCTCTTCTGGATTGTAGGGTTTCTGCTGAGAGATCTGCTGTGAGTCTGATGGGCTTCCCTTTGTGGGTAAACTGACCTTTCTCTCTGGCTGCCCTTAGCATTTTCTCCTTCATTCAACCCTGGTGAATCTGATGATTATGTGCCTTGGAGTTGCTCTTCTTGAGGAATTCTTTGTGGTGTTCTCTATATTTCCTGGACTTGAATATTGGTCTGCCTTGCTAGGTTGGGGAAGTTTTCCTGGAGAATATCCTGAAGAGTATTTTCCAGCTTGGATTCATTATCTCCATCACATTCAGGTACACCTATCAAATGTAGATTAGGTCTTTTCACATAGTCCCATATTTCTTGGAGACTTTGTTCATTCCTTTTTACCCTTTTTTCTCTACTCTTGCCTTCTTGTTTTATTTCATTGAGTTGATCTTCGACCTCTGAAGTCCTTTCTTCTGCTTGGTCAATTCGGCTATTGAAACTTGTGTATGCTTCGCAAAGTTCTTGTGTTGTGTTTTTCAACTCCATCAATTCACTTATATTTCTCTCTAAGTTGCTTATTCTCATTAGCATTTTGTCAAATCTTTTTTCAAGGTTCTTAGTTTCTTTGCATTTGGTTAGAACATGTTCTTTTAGCTCACAGAAGTTTCTTATTACCCACCTTCTGAAGCCTGATTCTGTCAATTCATCACACTCATTCTCCATCCAGCTTTGTTCCCTTGCTGGTGAGCAGTTGTGATCCCTTGCAGGAGGAGAGGTGTTCTGGTTTTGGGTGTCTTCATCCTTTTTGTGCTGGTTTCTTCCCATCTTTGTGTATTTATCCACCTGTCATCTTTGTAGTTGTTGACTTTCAGATTGGGTCTCTGAGTGGATGTCCAGTTTGTTGATGATGAAGTTATTTCTTTCTGTTTCTTAGTTTTCCTTCTAACAGTCTGGCCCCTCTGCTGTAGGACTGCTGAGGTCCACTCCAGGCCCAGCTTGCCTGGGGGATCACCTGCCGTGGCTACAGAACAGTAAGGGTTGCTGCCAGTTTCTTCTCTGCTATCTTTGTCCCTGAAGCATACCCTCCTGATGTCAGTCTGAGCTCTCCTTTATGAGTTGACTCTGGATACATGGGGGTCAGGGATCTGCTTGAGGAGACAGTGTGTCCTTTATAGGAGCTCAAGTGCTGAGCTGTGAGCTCCATTGTTCATTCAGAGCTGCTGGGCAGGTACGTTTAAGTCTGCTGAAGCAGAACTCATAAACCGCCCTTCTTTTTTTCCCAGGTGCTCTGTTCGGGGAGTTACGGCTTTATTTATGTGTTTCTGTTGTGCTGCTTGTTTTTTTTCAGGGCTGCCCTGCCCAGTGAGGAGGCAGCCTAGTCACTGTCTGCCTGCAGAGGCTTTGCTGAAGGGCTGTGGGCTCCGCCCAGCTGCCGTGTGAACTTCCCTGCAGTCCTGCGTAGGTGGGTATAGTTAGAACTGCCTCAGCAATGGTGGCCCACCTCTGTAGTGGCAGACTCTCTCTGTAATGGCGGGCTGCCTGGGCAATGGCGGACTACCTCCATAGTGATGGACTGCCTCGGTAATGGCAGACCCCCCTCCCACACAGAGCTGGACCGTCCCAAGTTCAGTGGTGCTTGCTGTGAAACTCTCAATCCAGAGCGTTTCCAATTGCTGTTTTTTTTGTCGGGGTGGGACCAGCCAAGCCTGATCACCTGGCTCCCTGCCTCAGAGCCTTTTTTTTTCATTGAACTGTCAAGTGTCTCCCAGGTGTTCCAGTCACCTGTTGAAAAGGCACTGGAATCTGTGTGATTTCCTGTGTGGCAACCCACTGCACCGGCTGAAACAGCTGCGCTGAGATTCGTGGTGCTTTTTTGCCCAGGAATCTCCTGGCCTGGCCCCCTGTTTCAGTCCTCTTTTCTATCAGTTGAATGGGCAACTCTGTCTGCCTGGAGCTCCAATTGCCAGCTAAAATGGTGCCCAGACCCGTGTATTTTGTACAGAGAACCACCACGCCGGGGTGCCAGCCAAAACAGCCGCGCAGGCCGAAACAGCCGTGCTGGTGACCCATGGGGCTCCTCCGCCTGGGAATCTCCTGATCTGTGGGCAACAAAAATCCGTCTGGAAATGCGGTGTCCACTCACCCTCTGTGCTTTTGCTGGGAGCTGCAATCCTGAGCTGCTCCTAATCGACCATGTTGGATCCATCCTCCTTAACTTCTAATTTTTCTGGGTATATAGTAGGTGTATGTATTTATGGGGTACATGAGATGTTTTGATAGAGGCAGGCAATGTAAAATAATCACATTCTGAACATGGTGTATCCATCCCCTCAAGCATTTATCCTTTGTGTAACAAACAGTCCAATTATACCCTCTTATTTTATAATTATATTATTATTGATTATTGTCACCCCATTGTGCTATCAAACACTAGGCCTTATTCATCCATTCTAACTATTTTTTATACCCATTATCCCTCCCCAACTCCCCCTCACTACCTTTCCCAGTCATTGGTAGCCATCTTTCTACTCTCTATCTCCATAGGTTCAATTGTTTTGATTTTTGGATCCCACAAATAAATGAAAACAGGCGATGTTTGTCTTTGTGCCTGGATTATTTCACTTGATACAATGAACTCCAGTTTCATCCATCTTATTGCAAATACATGGGTCTCATTCTTGCTTAAGGCTGAGTAGCACTCCTTGTGTATAAGCACCAAATTTCCTTTATCCTGCAGTTAATTTGAATGTCTGTTTAGTTTCTGAGCCTATGCTTGCTCCTTTTCTCACTCCTTACTCTAAAGTAGTTTCCTTCACATCTATAGATTCAAGGAACATACCTATTCAGAGAACATGAACATTTGTATTTCTATTAAAGACTGCTCCTCTAAACTCTAGATTCATATGTGTGATGCCTATTGAAATCTCCTGAATGTCTCTTTATGGCACCTCAAACTCAGTGTATCTCAAACTGAACTCCATTAACTCCTGGTTCTCTCCCAGTGTCCCTTATCTCAGTGACTGGCATCACCATCCATTCTGTTACACAAAGCAGAAGATCAGGAGTCAGACTGGAGAGTCCTGATAATCTCCCATTCCTCAGATTTCTTATCCAACCCACCACCAAGTTACATCAGATAGTACCTCCTTAATATATCCTCTTCATCTTCTCCACCACCACCTCCCACAGTCTAAGCTGCCATAATCAATTCCTTGCTCAACTATAATTGCCTCTTCACTGGTATGCCTTTTCCTACTCTAGTCTCCTTGAGGCTTATGATTTTACTAGGGTGATCTTTCCTTAAAACGTTTTCAATCATGTCACATCTTAAAGCATATTTAATCATGTCATATGTCTGATTAAACAAACCTTCCCACTGCTCTTAGGATAAAGGCAAAACGTGTACTCAGAGCCTACAAGGCCCTGAATGATGTTGGCTCTGCCTACTTCTCTAGTCTTATTTCTCACCACACTCTTTCTCTACCTTTGTTCTCAAGCTGCATGGCTTTTCTTACAGTCCCTTTTCTTTATCTTGCTGTTTTTCACCACAGGACATTTTTCTTAATGTGGCAAGCGTCTATCTTCTTTCTTTATCGGGTTAACATTTGTCTTTCTTTAATTTCAACACAGTGCTCTTTTTCTCATGGAAGCCTTCCTTGATCTTGACGAGGTTGAATTCCCTGTACAGACTTTTATGGCACCACATACTCTTTTTTTGTTTCACTTGCCCCATTGGAAATCGTACATTTATTTGTACGATTATTTTATGTATGTCACTCCTGTTAGGTTGTAAGATTTATGAAAAAGGGACATTCTGTGGTTACTCACCATTGCAACCTGTGCTTCTGATACTACCTAACTCATCATAGAACGTGCTCAATACTAAATGTTGTTGAAAGAACCAAACTCTGAGAGTGCTTCACTACTTATTTTAAAAACTTTTTTCCCTGTGTACTCCAAAGTGGAAGATTCGATGACTGTGCACACCTGACTATAGAACAGGTAATGGCCATGAATTGTTAAGAGGATTGTTCATCTCAATGAGATACTAGGAAAAAAAGCTATAGAGAAGGCAAGAAAATGAGAATCTCATCTGCTGGCATCACAGCCATACCTCAGTGTCCAAGGGGGGAATGATTCCAGGACTGGGAGAGGATGCCAAAATCTGCTCATACTGATGTTCTGCAATTGGCCATGTGGAACTTGTGAACAGGAAGAGTCAGCCCTCCCTATCTACCAGTTTCACATTCCCAGAATACTGTATTTTCAATCGACACTTTGTTGCCAATGAAGGACTCATCAATTTGGAGAGCCAACTATATTTATTTTAAGAAATCTGTACATAAGTGGACCATTGCAGTTGAAACCCTATGTTGTTCAAGGATCAACTGTATATATGTCTTCCTTTCTTTAATTTCCAATCAGTTTTTAACATCATTTTCCAAATCAGCTACTTAAGAGAACATGTGCCTTTTTTTGGCTGCTTTCTCAAAACATCATGTTTCAATTGGGAAATAGAGGAGAATTAAAGGCATCCAAAGGCTCAACGTCTGGCTTTGATTAGATTACCCTCATTGTTCTATAAATAGTTGTTTGAAAGCATAACAAGCAAGCAAATTAAAAATAAATAAAACTGAAAAATAACTCTTTTAAGGCATAGAGTTTGTCCAAACAAAATTGGTTAAATAAAAAAATTTAAAAATCAACTCAACTCGGATATTCATGTAAATCTGTGAAACTTGTTTTTGTCTGAGGACATAAACAGAAGTACCTAATTTAATTCAGAGTAAAGTCTATGACAAGCATGTTTTTCTTATATTTACAAATGCTAGAAGTCACAGCTTGAGTGGATGGTAATGGAGAGCATGCCAAGTGAATTGGCATAAATTTAATAATTTAACACAAAGATGATTAGATCAGTTTAGAATATTGAGTCAATTATTGAAGAAAATTTGCAAATTGTAGTCAAAGTGGCAAAAACGACTAGAGGTCTGATTCATTACTCCAGTGTACTAATTCGGTAACTTTTAAATGTTTTTCAAATGGCTTACGCAAACATGAAAAACATTCCAATTCATGTCTCTTGTGTGTTCCAAACAATGCAACTACTGAAG
Organism: Ateles fusciceps; assembly: GCA_036589455.1. Taxonomy (NCBI): domain Eukaryota; kingdom Metazoa; phylum Chordata; class Mammalia; order Primates; family Atelidae; genus Ateles; species Ateles fusciceps. The sequence continues at coordinate 2,727,905 of JAZHEH010001040.1, read as the reverse complement.
CCTCAGTTCTAAATTTTCTTTATGTGATTGTAGGCCTGAAACACTCATCATTTAAAGTTAGCCATACATTCTGTTTTCTCTGTTTATAGAAAGATATTGTATTGTTGTGGGTGTTCCTGTGGACACAAGCTAGACAGGTGGGACTCACTAAACCCCTGGCTTGCGAACTTGGAGAATGTGGGGAAAAGAGAACACTTGTCACATCAAGAGAGCAGATTAAATGAGACATCAGTCGAAAAAATATCTGGCATGTACTAGAGATTCAATAAATATTAGCTTCTTTCTTTTAAATATTAGTCTTGAGAAATGATGTATTAAAATGTGGAGGACCGGGTGAGGTGGCTCCTGCCTATAATCTCAGCACTTTGGGAGGCTAAGGAGGGCAGATCACTTGAGGTCAGAAGTTTCAGACCGGCCTGGCCAACATGGTGAAACACCATTTCTACTTAAAAAAAAAATTTTAGTCAGGTGTGGTGGTGGGCGCCTGTAATTCCAGCTACTTGGGAGACTGAGGCAGGAGAATTGCTTGAACCCAGGAGGCAGAGGTTTCAGTCAGCTGAGATTGTGCCATTGTACCCCAGCCTGGGTGACAGAGTGAGACTCCGTCTCAAAAAAAAAAAAAAAAGTGGAATAAATATTAACTTCTTTTATGTATAATTATGAGTCAACATTAAAAGCAACATTTCACAGGAGTCAACCAAAAATATTTTCCAAATTAACACACATTTTTATCACTGTAATCAATTCATTTCTATTACGCAAAGAAAAAAATCTATTTTTCATTAAAACATAATAAGGTGCTGCCATTAGAGCAATCATCCCTCAGTCTGCATTTATTTTTCTTGCAGCAAAAACACTGATTCTCCTGAATAGGAAAAAAATTATATAAGCAGGCATAAAGGAAGGAAGAAAGAAAAAGTATGAGGTGTTAGGTAATTGTCTTCCTAGTTCATTCACTGTTTTTTCTCCCAGATATCACTTCTTAATTTTAAGCCAGAGATATTCTGCTTTTCATATTTGTGGAGAAAAGAAAAATACAATTATTTCTACAGTATCAAAGGTGTCCTGATTCTAAAAAAAGCCATCATTACATCCTCTTCGGCGTGTATCATATTTCAGAAGCAAAACAATCATTACTGTGTTGAATCTTCCGTTATCCCCCTGCTTTAAGACCTCAAATTGACTTCATATATGTGCATTTGTACATGAGAAAATGCACTCTAAACTTTTCAATATAAGTCAATGTCAACACTATTTTTTTTTTGCTGTATGCACCTCAAAATTAATACTGAAATGTAACATTCTGTTTATTGCCTGTCTGCTTCTCAGTGTTTTACTCGTAAAAAAAAACCCAAAAACAACAACAACAAAACTACCAAAGACATAAAAATGAAGAAAAAGCAGAGAAATAAAAAGAATAAGTGTTAAGCGCTCGCTCTCTCTCTCTCTCTCTCGTGTGTGTGTGTGTGTGTGTGTGTGTGTGTGTATAGTTAGAATTTGATTCAGTTATAAGGAGAATAAGAAAGTCATAGAAAAAAACAAAACCTCAAAACATTTAATCAAGTGGCAAATCCACCTTTTAAGGTGATGTGTTTGGATCTGTGTCCCACCCAAATCTCATGATCAACTGTAATCCCGTGTTGGAGGTGGGGCCTGGTGGGGATTCATGATTGGACTTTGGGAGCAGTTTCTCATGAATAGCTCATCATCCCGTCGGTGCTGTTCTCATGATTATGAGTGAATGAGTTATTGTGAGATCTGGTTGTTTAAAAGCATGTAGCATCTCCCCCACCATCTCTCTCTCCTCCTGCTCTAGGCACGTAACATGTGCCTGCTTCCCCTTCGCATTCTGCCATGATTTTAAGTTTCCCGAGGCTTCCCCAGAAACAGAAGCTGCTGTGCTTCCTGTACAGCTTGCAGAACTGAGCCAATTAAACCTATTTTCTTTATATATTACCCTATCTCAGGTATTTCCTTATAGCAATGCTAGAACAGACTAATACCCAGGACCAGAAATTCTTCACCACGTCTGTAAATAAGTGTAATCCTATATTTAAACATCAGTATTGAAATAGACTTTTGTTGAATTTTAGTATGTGTTTATTTTAAATAAAATGAAGTCACTTGTATTCTTATTTTCCTTATCCATATATTGAAAATGTTATGGCTTCCTTTCTAACCATTTATTATCCATAATAGTATAACTCTATGATTAAATTATTGTAGGGCTTAGATTGCAGGTGACAGCTGTTATCTCAGGTTGTCACTGCTGATATGATCTGCCTTATTGATTACTCAGGGATACTGCTCATACACCTGTACTTTTTTTTTTTTTTTTTTTTTTGAGACGGAGTCTCACTCCGTCACTAGGCGCCAGGCTGGAGTGCAGTGGCGCGACCTCAGCTCACTGCAACCTCCGCCGCCCGGGTTCAAGCAATTCTCCTGCCTCAGCCTCCCAAGTAGCTGGGACTACAGGCGCACGCCACCACGCCCAGCTAATTTTTTTGTATTTTTAGTAGAGACAGGGTTTCACCATGCTGACCAGGATGGTCTCCATCTCTTGACCTCGTGATCTGCCCGCCTCGGCCTCCCAAAGACACCTGTACTTCTTATACATCTATAGTAGCCCAACAGTCACTATATAATTGAACCATTCTTGACACTTAGCTTTTTTCTGCCTCTGCTTCACTCTGTGTTTGGATCTACCATCCTTCTATCTTGCGACTTCTGCTTAATCATGACTTTACTGCCTCATAGCATCTACCTACCCTCTTCTTGGGTATTTTTCAGTTTCTGTGATATTCATATGCCTGTACCTATGCCTAGATGTCCTTGAAGTTAGAAGCACTTAGGAAAACATTTGCTTTGCATGCATTGTATAGGACCATCATAACAGGTAAGGAATTAGATATTTACTGATCCCATTCATTTGAGTTAATGCAGCTCTTGCTAGAAACTGAATTCCTGGCTGTCAGTTCCATTGCATTTGACATCCTGGTATATACACCACACTCCCTAATTTTACTAAGTGTAGACTTAGTAAAATTAAGTGTAGGCTTAGTAAAATTAAGATAATTTAGGTTTATGGAAATAATAATAAATTACATTGGTGGTAGTTCACTCTAACTTGGAGAGAAAAAGTAAACAAATGAATATATAAATAAAACAATTATTTTATAAAGCATTAGAGAACCTAAGCCTGTAATTCTATATTTACTTGTAATTACAAATCTGTAAAAATGAATTAAAAGTTATGGAGAAGTCCAGTAACAAATAAAACAGTCTTCTGTAGAAGAAATGCTGAACAATTACAATTTGTTGCCTGAAGAGGTAAAAGTTATGTTCGTAAAAAATGGAACAGGGCAAACATGAATACAGATTATTTGCCAAATCCCAGAAATACAACTTGTTCAAATGATGTTACTCAATAGTGGATACAGATCAGAAACATATGTAAGTTGAAAAAGGTTTTGGCAATTTTCTGGAAGTTAAAATTATTGAAGATGATGCAAAGATGTTTGAAATATATATATACACACACACACACACATACACATATACATATAGTAAATTTCTGATTTTGTTTTTGAAAACTTTTTTCTGAGTATAAAAATAACACATTGTCACTGTAAGAAATACAGAAATGTTGAAAATAAACACAGGGTGAAATTAAAACAACCCACTCTCAACTGAAATTATATCCAGGCACGCACGTGTGCACACACACACACACACACGCACATTCACACATATTATATATATGAAATTACATATATAATTTTGAATGTTTTAAAAATTCAATGTGACATCATAATTTTTCTATCAAAAAATACTCCTTACAAATATATATTTAATCTCACCATGTTTCAATAATGTGTAAATTTTTGATAAATTTCATAGATTTTGATTATGAAACTAACTTTTTAATTGTTATTTTTATTGATTTATATTTTTGTGAGAATCGCTTATTTATAAAATTATTTCCATTTTCTACTGGGATCATCAACAACTTTATAGGATATTATAGTTTTAGATCATAGAATAAAAATTTGACCTCTCATAAATAAACTTTGGACCACTGAAACAACTCTGCACTGAAAAGATGGTGTAGGATAAAATCTGACTGAAAGAAGTAATACACACACACATACACACACACACACACACACACACACACACACAAATACATGCTGTATTAGTCAAGGTTCTCTAGAGACTAACCAGAACCAATAGAATATATGCACACATACAGAAAGAGATTTATTATGAAAGATTAGCTCACTTGATCATGGAAGCCAAGAAGGCCAATGATCTGCTATCTGAAAGCTGGGGGCTCAGGAAAGATGGTGATATAATTCTAGTCTAAGCAGGGGAGTCAATGGTGTAAGTCCCAGTTCAAACCTGAAGGCCCAAGAACATGGAGCATGAGCTAAGTGATACCCATCTTCATAGGTGAGAGCAGTCTTCTTTATTCAGTCTACTGATTCAAATGTTAATATATCCTGGAAACACTCTCACAGACACATCAAGAAATAGTGTTTTACCAGCTATCTGGGCAACCTTTAGCCTGGTCAAGTTGGCACATGAAATTAACCATCACACATGTGCATGTGATGCACACAGACACACACACACACACTCCCATAACTAATATTTAAGATAACAGAAAAGACAACTTCTCTGACTCACTGTTGTGATGTATTTCATAGTCATCAAAGCATCCTTTAGTGTCAACTTCCTTCCACGTAATTTTAGCAAATGCTGTTGGTACCCTGTTTACCCTGTTCATATTCCCTTACTTTTTTGAAGTTTCCCCCATCCACTATGGCTTTCTATGTCTCTCTCTGCATGAAAGTTTTATCTATCCTTTGAGCCTGCTTGGTCGATACAAAGGAGTTGGGCCAGAAATGTCAGGGAGTTAAGGCTCCATGAGTAACCTTCAGGCAACGAGAAACAAGAGCTAGTGTATAACATTCCAGCTTCCTCTCTCCTTAGTGAGAAAATTCTGTTTTGTTTTTCACACTGTTTCAGAGGGTCCCTCCATGCAGAACTTCTCACGGACAATGGGTAACTCCATTTATTAATGCATGCTTTATTGGTCCTCTGCTCTTCTGCACTTTCTCATTGTACTTTCCTCAAATAAACTACCTGCACCCCAAAATCTTGTCTAAGAGCCTGCTTTTACGGGGAACCAAATTAAGGGAGTCTTAATAAAAGATGGTGGGTTTTAAGAATAGATCTTCAGAAAGAACTGGATGTTTTAGACCATCAAATTTAATGCAAAAAGAACTACCTGTGGCTTTATTATTGTTATTTGTTTATCGTTGTTTTCACCAGGACTTTTTTTCCACGGCTCACCCCTCTCCTGATGCTGATGTAATGACGCAGCCTGGTGTTTAGGAAGGAGACCTGAAATAGGAATTTGCAGATGCACATTTGCCCTGGCTCCATTGCCTAAATTTTCAGCCTCCATTTCATCATCTATAGAATAGGTCTAAAATACTCGCTTTGCCAGCCTTCTAAGATTTTTGCCAGACTTAAATTATATTCTTTTGGAAAGAGCATTTTCTGTGCAATAGTTTAGGAGATGACAAGAACCGATACCAACTTTATGCTTGAGCTTTAATTTCCATCTCACGCGTCCTTTGCTGTTAATGTGCTTGCGCATTTGATAACTTTACCTAACATCCTTTAGAGTACCATGTACTGAACTTCAGGACTTGGACTTTATGAACGTTATTTATATTCAGCTATAGATGCACAAGAGACCAACCGTTAACAATCACTGGGTGTTAACTGGTACCGAGAGAAAAGTACAGTTTGTGTTTTCCTCATGGACCTCTTTGCAGCAGTAAGAGCTTCAGCTACAGTTCTGCCATTAAGGAACCTGTCTAAAGCCAGAACTCTTCTTATAATACCTGATCAATCAGGAAGTTCAAAGCACACAGTTCTTCGACTTAAGAGCGGCTGGGGGAAGGGCTCCGTGACCACACCATTGTGGAGCCGGAAATTCTTGCTTCCTCTAGTAGCAGCCATCTGGAATCACTATGACTGAAGCAGAGAGATCCGATTACAAGTGTGCATTTGTCAGGGAAACTCCTGACAGCTTTTAAAGGAGACTGTCCTCTATGGCGCCAAGGTCTGGCCAGCTTTACCTGTGGAAAATAAGTCAGATACAAAGGCATGCTCTCTACCGCAGAAACAAAATGGAAGAAGTGGAAATAAAATAGATCTCTTTATTATTCAAATTGTTTTTATATAGAACAATATGATTACCATTTCTTAAAGATTACAGAATATGGTTTTCTTCCATAGCAGAGAGGGAGCAATCAAGCTCAAATTACAAAGCGAGGAAAAAGATGACAGTTTAGAAAGCCTTAGAACTTTGCTAACGTACAGGCAGAAGCTGAGGAAGGCTGAATTACAGGAAATAATGATTGCTATTTGTGCTCTCTTTCATAGTTTCCACTTTGGTTAAACTAACTGGAAGGAAACAAATGATTAGGTTACTTGTGTCATCACTTACATCAGTCATTTTATTTTTGAAGAAAAAAGCTTCATTAACCTTTCTCATTCAAGGAGAACAGGAATCATTGCTGTATCTTAATCTATGTCACAAGCTAAATAGTTTTGTTGCAAAGATGGGGACTATTGAAAGAAACATAATAGTTTAATCATAGAGGTGGTTGTGAATTTTTGTTTTGGAGACCAGAGGTTATAGAGCACAGTAAACAAAATATCATCTTTGGAACTCTGTCTTCATTCCCAGCTTTGTTCCTCTCTGTCCCCTGTGTGAATGCTCGCAGCATCAAGAGGATTCTCATTACAAACGAATAATATTTTATACAGAATTTTCATGTTTTTCTTTATGAATTATACTCATCTTTTCAATGAGTGCCCTGATCAAGCTGTTTTCAAAAACAAATAAAACAAAAATAGTGTTGAGTATCTGCCATGTGCTAAGCATTGGGGCTGGACATCGTATCCATTCAGTTACATTCATGTAAATTAGTGGTTATTACCTGGTTTCCTTTTCCCTTCTGCTTCCATCCCACTTAGAGTCTGCAGCACAAACCTTAGCACTTAACTGTGGCATCTCTATTGTTTGACTTTTTCTAGGCTGAGTGGTGGCTCACGCCTGCAATCCCAGAACTTTGGGAGGTGTGGCGGGCAGATGGCTTGATCTCAAGAGTTCCAGACCAGCCTGTGCAGCAGAGTAAGATCTCATCTCCACAAATAAATACAAAAATTAGCCAGGTATGGTGGTATATGCCTCCAGTTCCAGCTATTCAGGAGGCTGAGGTAGGAGGATCACTTGAGCCCAGGAGATGGAGGTTGCAGTGAGTTGAGATGGCACCGCTGCACTCCAGCCTGGGTGACAAAGCGAGACCCTGTCTCAAATAATAACAATAATAATAATTGCTTCCAATAATAATAATAATATCTTTGTTCCAAACAGAATTTTGAATTTTTTTTTAAGATTGACACTTTGTGTAATATCGAGTAGAGACTTAATGTTTCTAGATGGTTACATCTCAGGTATATCACACTATAATTCAAGGTGACTTCAGTCCATTCTTAACATTAAGGAAGCTTGATTTTCAGTGACCAGGAAATGAAAATGACATAGGCTAATACGTATAAAAATCTCCTTGTCAGCTGTGTGACTTCAGTATAAAATATAACCTCACTGCTTTTTTGCCCAATGTTATTGGATCAATGGAAAGGAAAAGCAGCATCCAAGAGAATGAGCTCCTGCTTCCTAAGCATAACCGTGCAAAGAAGAAAAATCTGTCATTATTCTAAAGATATCAATGTAATGGATAAACCGGTGTTTTTAAAGTCATCCATGTAAACGGCCAGTTTCCCTGCCCTCTTTCCAATCCATTCTGGATTAATGTTTTTGTAAAATACTTTAAAAATGAACTAATAGAGAACTGGAATAAAACAGAGAAATACAAACTATAAATCCTACTTTTTTGACTCTCAGATTCAGCAGACAAAGTTACACTGCCAAACTGCTGTGACTGCTTGTTCTAAATTTATAACTGACTTTGTCTCTGGCTTGTAACACATAATTTGTGGGGCAGCACCATTCCACAAACCCACACTTTAAGAAGTACTGGTGTAAATCGTAATCTTATCTTGGGAACAGTTGCTTACTAAATACCAAAACACACAAATCATAATCATTTTGTGGGGGAACTCTTCTGCTGGCCAGATAAATAAACTTAGGAAAGAAAAGACTTGAGGACCCAATTCTCTTTGTTTTTCTTTTATGGTTTTTTTAAATCACTTTTGTTTTATACAAGTAATCTTTTTTTAAAAAAAATTTTTACTTTCTTAATAGTATTCAAACCTTGGGAACATAGTTCTTACAGATAATTTTTCATATTTCCTTGTTTCCGATATTCTTAGTAAGTAATCTCTATTAGATCCTGTGTTGTGATTTTATTATGTGCTATAGGACTGTACATAAATCTTATTTTATATTAAGTGCTTCCTAAGGCTTTCAAGAGTCAGTTACTTCAAAAGAGGCTTTTCTAACCATCAGTATCAATGATATTACTAAGTGGTTTCCTTTGAATAATAACCATTATGTTCTTTGAAGTTATTGCCAAACTTAATTTAAAAAAAAATGATAATAAACATGTATAAATTCAACAAAGAAAAAGGGAGAATGAAATAAATTTTATTAACAAATCCCTCAAGTTTGTTTAGCAATCATTTCTCCAATATAGATGCATACCTGTAAATGATCAAACAGTAACATTAGTCTTAACATTGCCATCTGGTGGGAATGTCCGTGCAGTGATACATACGAGAGGTAACATGATGAATTTGTAGTAGCTAAAATCATCTAAGCGAAAAACTTAATTGTTCTTCATATATAATCACCAGTTTGATCAACTTTTCTTTAAAAAAAATCTGAACTAAAGGAGAAGAAAAGCAAGGAAAATTTACTCTATTACTCTGAGTTATTAGAGAGACTTTTATATATTTTCTCCGAAACATCATTCTATCCCTATGAGACTGAGAGAGAATTTTTCTTCATGCTTTACCTACAGGGGCACAAAGCCCATATAGATTACTTTACTTTCTTAGATGCTAAGGAAGATGTGTACAGGGCAGGAAAACAGCTAAGACTTATCCTTGCATGTGTTTTCTGGATGTTTTATTTCTCCTTATGTATAGTCAAAGTTAAAAATTTACTATAACAAGGACTTTAATACTTTCTACAAATGTTGACTGTCTAAGTGGAATGTAAGACATGCAATTTGTAACTTTAAACAGTTAAAATTGTAGTGGTAACTTCTTGTTTCACTATTATTAGACCATGAACAAAATTGCACATTTGACTTTCATTGCCCTCGTCAACATGCAGTATTCCGACGGCCATAAGAAACCAAATGTATTGGAATATACAAATAATGAATGTACTGTATTTGAGGAATTTTAGTTGTCATTAAAGATGGACAAAAGTGAGTACAAGGTACAAAGGAAGCAGGGATATGACAAAGCTGAAAACAATAATATCCCTGAGTTTATGTCCTTAGAAGTCCATCAAAAGCATTCATTTTTTTTTATCCTACTGAATATACAGTTATATGAGCCTTGCTATGAAGAGATTAAGAATATACATGGCATTTAGGTAGAAAGTTAGCAAGCAGAAACCAATTTTCTAAAAAAACTCATTACCCTCTAATAGGTAGAAAAACAAGAAGAATGGTAAATTGCTGTTTGCTTTCTTCTCATGCTTCCAGCAGGAGCAGGAGCAAGGCCTTTCAATGACTGGGAAATGTCAACTGATCAATAGGAGATGAATAGAAAACAAGAACATAAAAGCAAATCATAATAACGTGAATTCCAGATAAGTCTCTGGTGAGGCTTTTAAACATATTGCAATATGTTGGGAATTTCCAATGTGCTAATATTTTCCCTAGTTTGTGTATTTTCTTTTATAATACCACATCAATAGTGTTTCAGTTTTGGTTTATGAAGGAAGCCAAAAATAATACAAATCGGGGGTGAGTACAACTGACCTTTATCATCCCTTGAGAGACATGATGGGAACACTCTTGTGGCAACACTAAGTCATCTTTGTGCTCTTCACATGAAGATGAAGATTACATCAGCGAGTAGAAATGAGGTATTTTTCTTTCTACTAATGCTCTTTACAGTCTTATACTGAAAGATTTTGGGCGGAAACAGGTTATTGCCACTGATACAGATCTTCATTTGAAAGACCGTCTTGTCACTGCTTTAGAACACTGAGCAGGTCTAGATGAACTTTAAAGAATATTTCTAACTTTGATTCTAAAAGTAAAAGTTATAAATTATTTTTTTCTGTTGAAGTATACAAACAACTACAAATCACATCCAAACATTATTTAATCCCTCAGAATGACTCAGTACAAGCGTCTATTTGTTGAAGATGAATATGAAAGTTTTGCTTGAAACTTTTACATAATCACATATTTTGAAAACTAAAGAAGCTATTTTTACAAAACAAAACAAGCATGATATGCGTGCATGCTTAATTATTTTTTTCATACAGTGTATTATTTTTAATGGCAAGTTTACAATTTCCTATGTGATATATGACATTCTGAGTAGTATCATTTAAATGTTATAATTTAAGATTGTATGGAGTAACAAAAAAGAACAATATTGAATATTGCTCAGTTTTCTACCAAAATTGAGACTGGAGGGGAAAGCTTGACTATAGTTTATTTTTAGCTGCCGTTTAACATGCAAGAAACAGAGCTCGTTACCTAGCACATATGGTTTCATTTAATCAATCTCTACTTTTGGAGACAGGCAATAGTGAAGTAGAAAGAATGCCAGGAAAAGGTAATAAGAAAATCTGGGTTCCAGTTTGTATGCAGAAGTTGAATGGAGTCAGTAGACTTCAAGAAATAGTAAAGCCGTTTTATCAAGTAGGTCACCTAGGTGAACATGGAAAGTACTCAGGATGATGGAATCCTTAGAAACTAGATTATGGTCTCTACTTCCAAGTTGCATGATACCATGTACATGAGAGAAATTATGAAATATGATTCACATTTGTCAGTAAATATAAATAAGGGTCCAGGAAGTCTATAAATGATAGTAAAAAGGAAAGTGGAAATGTATGTATTCTCAGTCAGTGCAATGGAACTACTTGGAAGGGAGTAACTGAGTCAAGGACATGAAAAGTAAGAGTACCATGATAGGAGGGGCACTGAGATAACCAGACAAAATCCTGAAAAATGCAAATGTGAACATGATTTTCAACTGGGACTGCTGAAAAGTACCTATGCTGCAGGTGTCCGGAGAACTGTTCAATGCTTGACAGCATTGGTGTAAGGTTGCTGAGGCTAGTAGAAATTTAGCTCAGTCATGTTTGCAGGGGGTGTGGCCCGGTGCAAGTTGAGATCTGAATGGAGTCTAAGGTCCAGTGAAAAAGGTAGCCTGTGACTGGGATGCAAACTGATGAAAATTGCATAGGATGGATCTTGGAAGAATCTGAGAGCTCTAGCAGTTGATATTTTGCTCGGTTGAGATAAAAGCAATGATGGTCCTTGACAGCTTGCTTTGATTATAATAATATTTATTGAAACTCCTACACATTAAGCACTAGGCTAGTTGGTTTTTTTTCTTTTTTGTTTTTTTTTTTTTTACATTTTACATTTGTTTATCAATTTTTTACAATTGATGTTCACATTTTTAAATTTCACGTTTGTTCAATTTTTAACAATCTACATTTGTTCATCAGTTTCAACAGATCTAATGTTTGTATTATCTCTGTTTTGCAAATGAAAAAACTTAGGCTAATAATGGTAAAATTAAAATTCTAATCTCAGTCTTTCTATTTCAAAGCCTGAACTTTATATCTCTACATTATACTATTTGCCTGAAAATCTCTAAAAGTAAGGTATGAATTTATTTTTCTATTAAACAAGCTACAAATCACATCCAGACACATTATTTAATCTCCCAGAATGTGAGCTTTTGTTAATATTTGTGATACCTATACATTTTAATTATATTATACCTAAAACACTTAGGGTTGATACCTGATTGCAGTCTTACATTTTCCCATTTATCCCAGAGAGCAAAACATGTAACCTAAGTGGAGGCAACATGTCATATACACTTCAGCAAAAAACAAAACTTTACTTGTATATAGAAAAGATCCATTAAACAGTGGTCACAATGCTTTATAAGTCTTTTTAAAAATTAGAACTATTAATGATAAATCCAATTATCTTTTTCTAGTTGAAAAGGAAACTCGGAGTTAAAACTAGTAATGGAAAAAAGAATGAAGAAACAGAACTGAAGTGCAATTTCCTCATCACTCTCTCCAAGAGAGAACCATCGAAAACTCACAGAAATATCTTCTTTTGTTGAAATACCACAAGGGAATTTTTTTTCAATTTATAGGCCAATCAACTTTAAGTATACCTAATAGCACCTTGTAAAATCTAAGCAGTTTGAACAGCAGGCCCCGTCCTGATGTGATTGGTTTTCTGAGTCATTGCTTCTTTAAAAGACTGAATTGATCTTTTTCTATCTTGACTCTGGTGAAAAATATGAGTTTTTTTGGGTCAAATGACAAGCACTCTGCCTACTAAACTACTTTCCTTGATTTTTGAGGACAGAGTTAGTTTTCCTCTCTGTCTTTTAGGCAGAAGCTTGAAAAGTAAATTGAAATATTTTTTTCCAGAATGACTCATACCAAAACCTTTAAAGATAGCCGTTAAATTTTATTGTACTGGTAGTCCTGCCATGAAATAGATTTGTATTTGATTGCTCTCTACCTTCATGTTAATAATAATATTAAGACTGAGCACTCATATAGAAAAAGAATTTCCAAAGTGAGAGGCCATCACACTTCTTGACCAGTTTTTAACATTTATTTTGACTCATTTTTAGTGGATTTTATCTTCTTAGTCAATGAATTGTAACTATTGAATAAATTGGATACTGTCCCTGAATACAAAATACATAATGCTGGGGACTCAAAGAGAAATTATAGCAGTGGTTTGTTTTTATTTTTCTCCCACTGTTGAAGTAATAGTCCCACTAGAGTTCTTTTCTTTTTTAATTGCATTTTAGGTTTTGGGGTACATGTGAAGAACATGCATGACTGTTGCATAGGTACACACATGGCAGTGTGATGTGCTGCCTTCCTCCCCCATCACCTATATCTGGCATTTCTCCCCATGCTATCTCTCCCCCAACTCCCCACCCCCCCACTGTCCCTCCCTTACTTCCCCCGCACAGACCCCAGTGTGTGATGCTCCCCTCCCTGTGTCCATGTGTTCTCATTGTTCAGCACCTACCTATGAGTGAGAACATGCGGTGTTTGATTTTCTGTTCTTGTGTCAGTTTGCTGAGAACGATGGTTTCCAGGTTCATCCATGTCCCTACAAAGGACACGAACTCATCGTTTTTGATGGCTGCATAGTATTCCATGGTGTATATGTGCCACATTTTCCCTGTCCAGTCTATCATCGATGGGTATTTGGGTTGTTGGTTCCAGGTCTTTGCTATTGTAAACAGTGCTGCAATGAACATTCGTGTGCATGTGTCCTTATAGTAGAATGATTTATAATCCTTTGGATATATAATCCATTGGATATATATACATATCCAATGATTTGACCCATTGCTGGGTCAAATGGAATTTTATTTCTAGGTCCTTGAGGAATTGCCACACTGTCTTGCACAATGGTTGAACTAATTTACACTCCCACCAACAGTGTAAAAGTGTTCCTATTTCTCCACATCCTCTCCAGCATGTGTTGTCTCCAGATTTTTTAATGATTGCCATTCTAACTGGTGTGAGATGGTATCTCAATGTACTTTTCATTTGCATTTCTCTAATGACCAGTGATGATGAGCATTTTTTCATATGTTTTTGGCTTCATATACATCTTCTTTTGTAAAGTGTCTGTTTGTATCCTTCACCCACTTTTGAATGGGCTTGTTTGTTTTTTCTTGTAAACCTGTTTTAGTTCTTTGTAGATTCTGGATATCAGCCCTTCGGCAGATGGGTAGATTGCAAAAATTTTTTCCCATTCTGTTGGCTGCCAATTCACTCCAATGACTGTTTCTTTTGCTGTGCAGAAGCTGTGGAGTTTGATTAGGTCCCATTTGTCTATTTTGGCTTTTGTTGCCACTGCTTTTGGTGTTTTGGTCATGAAGTCCCTGCCTATGCCTATGTCCTGAATGGTTTTGCCTAGATTTTCTTCTAGGGTTTTTATGGTGTTAGGCCTTATGTTGAAGTTTTTAATCCATCTGGAGTTAATTTTAGTGTAATGTGTCAGGAAGTGGTCCAGTTTCTGCTTTCTGCACATGGCTAGCCAGTTTTCCCAACATCATTTATTAAACAGGGACTCCTGTCCCCATTGCTTGTTTTTGTCAGGTTTGTCAAAGATCAGTTGGTTGTAGAAATGTGGTGTTACCTCCAAGGCCTCCGTTCTGTTCCATTGGTCTATATCTCTGTTTTGGTACCAGTGCCATGCTGTTTTGATTACTGTAGCCTTGTAGTATAGTTTGAAGTCTGGTAGTGTGGTGCTTCCAGCTTTGTTCCTTTTGCTTAGAGTTGACTTGGCTATGTGGGCTCCCTTTTGGTTCCATATGAAGTTTAAGGTGATTTTTTCCAATTCTGTGAAGAAGGTCATTGGTAGCTTGATGGGGATAGTGTAGAATCCATAAATTACTTTGGGCAGTATGGCCATTTTCATGATTTGATTCTTCCTAACCATGAGCATGGAATGTTTCTCCATCTATTTGTGTGTTCTCTTCTTTTGTTGAGCAGTGGTTTGCAGTTCTCCTTAAAGAGGTCCTTTACATCTTTTGTTAGTTGTATTCCCAGGTATTTTATTCTCTTTGTAGCAATTGTGAATGGCAGTGCATTCTTGATTTGGCTCTGTTTAAGTCTGTTATTGGTGTATAGGAATGCTTGTGATTTTTGCACATTGATTTTGTTTCCGAAGACTTTGCTGAAGTTGCTTATCAGTTTCAGGAGATTTTGGGCTGAGACGATGGGGTCTTCTAGATGTACAATCATGTCATCTGCAAATAGAGACAATTTGACTTTCTCCTTTCCTATTTGAATACCTTTTATTTCTTTTTCTTGCCTGATTGCTCTGGCTAGAACTTCCAATACTATATTGAATAGGAGAGGTGAGAGAGGACATCCTTGTCTAGTGCCAGATTTCAAAGGGAATGCTTCCAGTTTTTGCCCATTCAGTATGATATTGGCTGTTGGTTTGTCATAAATAGCTTTTTATTATTTTGAGATAGGTTCTGTGAATACCTAGGTTATTGATAGTTTTTAGCATAAAGGGCTGTTGAATTTTGTCAAAGGCCTTCTCTGCATCAATTGAGACAATCATGTGGTTTTTGTCTTTGGTTCTGTTTATGTGGTGGATTATGTTTATAGATTTGCATATGTTGAACCAGCCTTGCATCCCCTGGATGAAGCCTACTTGATCATGGTGGATAAGCTTTTTGATGTGCTGTTGCAATCAGTTTGCCAGTATTTTATTGAAGATTTTTGCGTCTATGTTCATCATGGATATTGGCCTGAAGTTTTCTTTTTCTTGCTGAGTCTCTGCCACGTTTTGGTATCAGGATGATGTTGGTCTCATAAAATGATTTTGGAAGGATTCCCTCCGTTTGGATTGTTTGGAATAGTTTCAGAAGGAATGGTATCAGCTCCTCTTTGTATGTCTGGTAGAATTTGGCTGTGAATCTGTCTGGACCTGGGCTTTTTTGGGTGGTAGGCTCTTAATTGCTGCCTCAACTTGGCACCTTGTTATTGGTCTACTCAGAGTTTTGGCTTCTTCCTTGTTTAGGCTTGGGAGAATGCAGATGTCCAGGAATTTATCCATTTCCACCAGGTTTACTAGTTCATGTGCATAGAGATGTTTGTAATAATGTCTGATGATGGTTTGTATTTTTATGGAATCCGTGGTGATATCCCCTTTATCATTTTTTATTGCATCTATTTGATTATATTCTCTTTTTTTTATTAATCTGGCTAGTGGTCTGTCTATTTTGTTGATTTTTTCAAAAAACCAGCTTCTGGTTTTATCGATTTTTTCAAGGGTTTTTCGTGTCTCTATCTCCTTCAGTTCTGCTCTGATCTTAGTTATTTCTTGCCTTCTGCTAGGTTTTGAGTTTTTTGGTCTTGCTCCTCTAGCTCTTTCAATTTTGACAATAGGGTGTCGATTTTAGATCTTTCCTTGCTTCTCATGTGGGCATTTATTGCTATATATTTTCCTCTAGACACTGCTCCAAATGTGTCCCAGAGATTCTGGTATGTTGTGTCTTCGTTCTCGTTGGTTTAGAAGAACATCTTTATTTCTGCCTTCATTTCATTGTTTATCCAGTCAACATTCAAGAGCCGTTTCCATGAAGCTGTGCGGTTCTGAGTTAGTTTCTGAATTCTGAGTTCTAACTTGATTGCACTGTGGTCTGAGAGACTGTTTGTTATGATTTCCGTTCTTTTGCATTTGCTGAGGAGTGATTTACTTCCAATTATGTGGTCAGTTTTAGAGTAGGTGTGATGTGGTGCTGAAAAGAATGCATATTCTGTGGATTTGGGGTGGAGAGTTCTGTAAATGTCTATTAGGTTTGCTTGCTCCAGGTCTGAGTTCAAGTCCTGGATATCCTTGTTAATTTTCTGTCTCGTTGATCTGTCTAATATTGACAATGGGGTGTTGAGGTCTCCCACTATTATTGTGTGGGAGTCTAAGTCTCTTTGTAAGTCATTAAGAACTTGCCTCATGTATCTGGGTGCTCCTGTATTGGGTGCATATATATTTAGGATCATTAGCTCTTCTTGTTGCATTGATCCTTTTACCATTATGTAATGTCCTTCTTTGTCTCTTCTGATCTTTGTTGGTTTAAAGTCTATTTTATCTGAGATGAGAATTGCAACTCCTGCATTTTTTTGCTCTCCAATTTCTTGGTAAATCTTTCTCCATCCCTTTATTTTGAGCCTTTGTGTATCCTTGCATGTGAGATGGGTTTCCTGGATACAGTACACTGATGGGTTTTGGCTTTTTATCCAATTTGCCAGTCTGTGTCTTTTGATTGGGGCATTTAGCCCATTTACATTTAGGGTTAATATTGTTATGTGATTTACATTTAGGGTTAATATTGTTATGTGTAGAGTTCTTAGTAGTATGTGGTATAGCTCTGAAACTATTTCTGCATACAAAATCTTTAGTTTCTGATTATTTTTTATTGATCAGTGAAGGGAGAAATTTCATAAAAGAAAATAATTACTAAACTATAAATTAAATTAGAAATTTAGTTGTGGAAGGTACTGGAGGAAGAATGAGAGGCTAATAAATGCTTTTGGATTTTAATGCATTTGTAGATAAGCAATGCTATACATTAATGTTATTCTTTTTTTTTAAATACCACTCCTCCATTTATTACAATTCTTTTTTTTTAAATTATTTATTTTACTTTAGGTGCATTAATGTTATTCTTAAAAGAAGCATGCAGAAAACTAATCTATATATCTCCCAATTATTGTATTAGATTTTTCAAAAACCAAGAAAAAGTTATTGGCTATGGCTTTTATCCCTTTTCTCACATCTTATACCTCTGGTGTGAGAAATTTTTAAAAATTGTGCTTAAAGATGTGGGTGACAAAGCAACTTTGCGGTGAGTTCTATATGTGCCATTATCCCCTTAGTCTGCCTATATCATTCTAGTTAAAGTATGTGCCTCATGAGCATTGAGTGTGGGAAAAATTTGTAGTAGCAAATTCAGAGGGTAACCAAAGTGGGTGGGATATTATGTGCTCTTATTGCAGAAACAGGCAGCCTTCAGATTTGTTCACGTCATCACTGGTGAAGATGACTTTTTGCATAATGATATAACAAGGTTTTGCTATGAGAGGCAATCCCTTTTAGTCAAAAATAGACACTTATATATGCTCCACACTGAAGAATGTAGCCCTCCCAGAACAGAGTGAGAATCAGATTATTGCCAGGCTCAAGAAAAGAGGTTTAGGAATTCCACAGCACAGGATGCTACAGGAGCTAAAGCAGGATGAAGCCTGGGAGCTGAAAGAGAAGGAGGTAGAGAAGAAAGTAGAAAGAGAGACAGATCAAATAAGAAATTATTTTCAGTTTTCCGTTTAAGATGATACTGAATGGACAGGAAGCCCACCCAAGAGAAAGTAAAGTAACATGTTCTCCTATGAGTTGCTGAATTCTAAATGTGTTATGATCAGCTATCACTGTTCTTCAAAATACTTTAGCATCTGCATTGTGTAACTATTGTGTTTATAT
Source organism: Ateles fusciceps (assembly GCA_036589455.1). Classification (NCBI taxonomy): domain Eukaryota; kingdom Metazoa; phylum Chordata; class Mammalia; order Primates; family Atelidae; genus Ateles; species Ateles fusciceps. Next base: position 2,709,597 of record JAZHEH010001040.1, on the reverse strand, counting down.
GACATACATTCTATGAAGCATTCTGTATTGTTAAAATAATAAATTGGAAGGCCATTAGGCTGAGATGGCTCCAGTAGTTTGGGTTCCTACTTAAGCAAACAAAAACCGAATTCAATGTAAACAGTAAAATGAAACTGAAGCTTAACCAATCAGAAATTGCTAACTAACTTTTAACTAAGGACTTTCTTCTTTAGCCAGTCAAATACTTCCTTTGTCTTGCGTCTGTAAATACCTTATGATGTTTCCCCTCTTTTCTTCTTGGTGGAGTGATGAGTTGCTTGCCGTCTGATGTTGCCCAGTTCATGAATTGCTGAATGCTTGAATTTGTTAAACTAGTAATGTGCCCAACAGTATTAAAGATCAAAATGTGATCTATTGGGACCCGAATGTACAATATTCAGTTAATAGCATTTTGTGTTTCTAACATAAGCTTTGTTGATCTCTGCATTTTATTTTCTCTGACAGAGCTGTGTTGAAGTTCTGTTCTGATTCTCCCATTTCCATCTGCGCCAGCAGATCCTCAGTGCTGGCACCCAGGTGAACTTTTCCTTTGGCCCCAGCAACTTACAGCTGAATTCTGTGGTTTAGAGCTTGTAACATTCCTGTGGGTGAACATTTGCTATGCTGAGCTCTTTGGTTTCTCTTCAGGGAACATATCTCTGGACAGTACTCACAGCGAGGATGACCCAGTGCCTCTTGTGGCCTTGGAGAATGAGACCCTAAGAGAGAGTGTGTTCTTTGAAGCCCTATCACTAAAAACATGTAAATGAGGATGACTTTTGAATGGTACTGAATGAGATAGAAGAAAAAGGAGTCTAGATAAAACCTCTATCATTCAACTTCTTTTGTCCCGTAAGGCATACATTTCTTTTATGCATTGCTCTGTAAAATTATTTTACTATTTTAAGACTATTTTAATTGTAAAGGGGGTATCATAGGTTGAGTTAAAATTTGCTCCTCAGTTAATTCAACCCATTGGCTTCTGATACCCCAGAACCAACATGACGGAGCTGGCTCCCTAAAAGAACACAATTTCTAAACCTCTCATCTAATCACTTGAGTTTGAGATCCAAAGCTTTCATTGGAAAGTTATTTTAAACCCTCAAAGACCAGATATTGCCAATGTCAATAAAACATGCAGGACAAAATAAAAGGCCCATTTTTTTTTATGACTAAGAAATTGGCCTGTATCCTGAATTTGATTAAGAAAACATGGAAAAAAGAAACTACAGATTAAAGGTGCTTAAATAGTAAACAAAATACTTCCTTTCTTTTTTTTTTTTGAAATGGAGCCCTGCTCTGTCACCCAGGCTGGAGTGCAGTGTGCAGTGGCATGATCTTGGCCACTGCAACTGCTGCCTCTCAGGTTGAAGGGATTCTCCTGCCTCAGCCTCCTGAGTAGCTGGGATTACAGGCATGTGCCACCAAACCTGGGTAATTTTTTATATTTTAGTAGAGATGGGATTTCACCATGTTGGTCATGCTGATCTTGGACTCCTGACCTCAAGTGATCCACCTGCCTCGGCCTCCCATAGTGCTGGGATTACAGGTGTGAGCCACCACGTGCCATCAATTTCTTTCAATTTTAATCTTACAGAAAATTGATATACTAATACCAATTGAAATTTATTCAGAAATATAAAGAAGGATAAGTAAAAATATCAATTAAAATAATACAAAACAGTAATTTGCCCAAAGAAGAAAATCGTAAGATTTTATAATAAATCCATTTGATAATACCCAATACATATTTCTGATTTTAAAATCTTAGTAAAATAGAGGAAAAGATTATTCCTTAACCTGACAAATGTACATTTTAAATTTACCAACATCGTAGTTCAGACATGAGTACTGGAAGAATTCTCATTCAAATAAGAAGGTTGAAAAGAATGTATGATATTACTACTACCAATTTTCATAGTCCTAAACCTTTGAAATAGTACAATTGATAAGGAAAACAAGAACCATAAACATTTGTAAAAAAAAAGCCAAGGAAATTATCATTATTTACCATTAATTTGGTAGCATATATGGAAAACCTAAAAATTTCTAGTTAGAAAGATTGGAAATAGACAATTCAGAAAAATTGCTGATTTATAAAATTATTTTTTAGTAGTTTTTCACATGTCAAATATAAAGCAGAAAAATACAACGAAGGAGATTCTATTAAAATATCAGGAAAACCATACAATGGTTAAAAATACGCTTAAGAAGAAATGTGTAAGATCTACAAAAAAGGAAATTCTAAAGCACTCTCAAGGGAAGAACAATAACATTTTCAACATGAACTACTTTAATGAAATAGAGCATATATCAAAAATATATACCAAAATTTAGACAAATAGTCAAGATACAGTCTGATGAATTTTCACGCAATAAACACCTCTATATAACCTCCAAAGAAATTAATAGTTTTCTTTAGAGTTATATCTACAATATGAGACTGGTGTTGATTATTATACATTGTGTGGCACTGGAACCAAGGGAGTGGATGAAGCCTTACAGCCACCACGCCAGTTATGATATAAAGTTTTTCCAGCACTCCACAAGGTTCCCTCAATCCTCTTTCCAAATAAATATCTTTCCTCTATTCCTAGCTCCTGGTAACTAATGATCTACTGCTGTCACTAGAATTCATGTATATCAAATCAGACAATATTCATCTTCTGTCTAGCTTGTTTTCTTTGGCACAATGCCTTTGAAATCTGTTAATTTGTCCCATATGTCAATAATCAATTGATTTTTGCAGCCTGGTAATATTGCATTGAATAGATGTACCATTATTTTAAAATTCTTCCATTATATATGGATATTTGGGTTATTCACAGTTTTGGGTCATTTTATTTACAGCTGCTATGGACATCCAGGCAATGTCTTAAGTGAATATGTTTTTATTTTTCTTAGGTCTAATGGAATTTTGACACTACCCAGAATCAGGTCACATTTCACAGATTAAGAGCACAGTCGTTGACAAGACAGCACTCACTTTAGGAGCAAATTTGAGGATTCCCAAACCACCTACACTTTTGACCAACTCACTACAAATTTAGGGTTTCCACTACCACCCCCTCAGGTTGAATAATTACATAGAATGACTAACAGAACTCAAGAAATCACTATACTTACAATTTCACTTTTATTATAGCAAAAGGATATGAATCAGAACAAACCAAAGGAAAAAACATACAAGCAAGTTATTGGAGAGTCCCAAACATGGAGCTTCCATGTTCCAGGATGCATTGCCTTCCCAGGGCCTCAGTATGTTTCTCTTGTCTGATTGCCCTGGCCAGAACTTCCAATACTATGTTGACTAGGAATAGTGACAGAAAGAACACTGATGGGTCTTGAAACTTTATCCAGTTGGCCAGTCTGTGGCTTTTAATTGGGGCATTTAGCTCATTTAAATTTAAGGTGAATATTGTTTTGTGTGAATTTGATCCTGTCATTATGATACTAGCTGGTTATTTTGCCTTTTGGTTGATGTGGTTTCTTCACCGTGTCAATGGTCATTACATTTTGGTATGTTTTTGCAGTGGCTGGTACCAGTTTTTCCTTTCCATATTTAGTGCTTCCTTCAGGAGCTCTTGTAAGGCAGGCCTGGTGGTGACAAAATCTCTTAGCATTTGCTTGTCTGTAAAGGATTTTATTTCTCCTTCACTTATGAAGCTTAGTTTAGCTGAATATGAAATTCTGGGTTGAAAATTCTTTTCTTTAAGAATGTTGAACATTGGTCCCCCACTCTTCTGGCTGTAGGGTTTCTGCAGAGAGATCTGCTATTAGTTTAATGGGCTTCCCATTGTGGGTAACCTGACCTTTCTCTCTGGCTGTCCTCAACATTTTCTCCTTCATTTCAGCCTTGGAGAATCTGACGATTATGTGCCTTGGGGTTGCTCTTCTCAAGAAATACCTCTGTGGTGTTCTCTATATTTCCTAAATTTGAATGGTGGCCTTTCTTGCTAGGTTGGGGAAGTTCTCCTGGATAATATCCTGAAGTGTATTTTCCAACTTGGTTCCATTTTCCCTGTCACTTTCAGGTACACCAATCAAACGTAGGTTTGGTCTTTTCACATAGTCCCATATTTCTTGGAGCCTTTGTTTGTTCCTTTCCATTCTTTTTTCTCTAATCTTGTCCTCATGCTTTATTTCATTAACTTGATCTTTAATCTCTAATGTTCTTTCTTCTGCTTGATTGATTCGGCTATTGATACTTGTGTATGCTTCATGAAGTTCTTGTGTAGTGTTTTTCAGCTTCATCAGGACACTTGTGTTCTTCTCTAAACTGGTTATTCTAGTTAGTAATTCCTCTAACCTGTTATCAAGGTTCTTAGCTTCCTTGCATTGGGTTAGAACATGCTCCATTAGCTTGGAGGAGTTTGTTATTACCCACCTTCTCAAGCCTACTTCTGTCAATTTGTCAAAGTAATTCTTCGTTCAGTTTTGTTCCCTTACTAGCGAGAGTTGTGATCCTTTGGAGGAGGAAAGGCATTCTGGTTTTTGGAATGTTCAGCCTTTTTATGCTGGTTTTTCCTCACCTTCATGGATTTATCTATCTTTGGTCTTCGATGTCGGTGACCTTTGGATGGGGTTTCTGTGTGGACGTCCTTTTTTGTTGATGTTGATGCTATTCCTTTCTGCTTTTAGTTTTCCTTCTAGCAGTCAGTCTCCTCCCATTGTAGGTCTGCTGGAGTTTGTTGGAGGTCCACTTCAGACCCTGTTTGTCTGGGTATCACCAGCAGGCTTGCAGAACAGCAAAGATTGCTCCCTATTCCTTCCTCTGGAAGCTTCATCCCAGAGGGGCACCTGCCAGATGTCAGCTGGTGCTCTCCTGTATGAGGTGTCTGTTGAGCCCTGCTGGCAGGTATCTCCTTGTTAGGAGGCACGGGGTTCATGGACCCCTTTGAGGAGGCAGTCTGTCTCTTAGCAGAGCTCAAGTGCTGTGCTGGGAGATTTGCTGCTCTCTTCACAGCTGACAGGCAGGAACGTTTAAGTCAGCTGAAGCTTCCCTCTCAGCCCAAAGTTTTGCCTTATTAAGAATTAGTTCTCTGATAGCTTTTTTAAAGAATACTTTTATTTATTATTTACATAACAAATGTATTAAGATGTAATTTACATACCATATAAGTCACCAATTTAAAGTGTATGGTTTTAATGAGAACACATGAACACAGGGGAGGGGAACAGCACACACTGGGGCCTGTAGGGGAGTGGCATGGGGGAATGAAGAGCATCAGGATAAATAGTTAATGTATACTGGGCTTAATACCTAGGTGATAGTTTGATAAGTCCAGCAAACCACCGTAGCACATGTTTGCATATGTAACAAACCTGCATATACTGCACATGTATCCAGGAACTTAAAAATTAAAAAAATTAAATAAAGTGTATGGTTCAGTGGTATTTAAAATAATCAAATCTGTGCAACCATCACTACTATTAGGGTTGAATTGTTTCTTCCAAAATTCAAATGGTGAAGTCTTAATTCCCAGTACCTCCAATGTGAACTTATTTGGAAATAAAGTCTTTACAAAGATAATCAAGTTAAAGTGAGGTAATTAGTATGGGCCCTAATCCAATATAATGGTGCTCTTACAAGCAGGGAAAATTTGGACACAGATAAATTCATAGATGGAAGAGGATGTCACAGGACCAAAGGAAAAGATGGACCTCTACAAACCATGAATAGAGGCCTTGAACAGATTTTTCCATCAGAGAACGTCAGAAGGAACTAGCCCTACTGACACATTGAACTAAGAGTTCTGGCCTCCAGAATTATGAGACAATAATTTTCTGTTGTTTAAGCCATCCAGTATGTAGTATGTTTTTACAGCAGCCCCAACAAACTCATACATCTACAATCATTTTATAACATTTGCATGCCCCCTCCCCCAAAATACTATATCCCCATTAGCTGTCACTCCAGATTTTCCCCCAAAGTCTCTTACCCTGAGACATAGACAACTACTTTACATATACTTTCTGTCTCTATAGATTTGTCTATTCTGAAAATGTTCATGTTGAAATTCTTGAGAAGTACCCAAATGTTCTCTGCAGTGGCTACACCATTTGATATTTCTAACGACTATGTATGATGGTTCCAATGTTTTCACATCCTCACCAACACTTGTTATGTCCATCTCTTTGATTATAGTCATCCTAGTGGGTGTGAAGTAGGATCTCACTGTCACTTGCATTTCCCTGAGGGCTAATAAGTATCTTCTCATGTGCTTTTTGACCATATTTATATTGTTTTTGAAGACATGTCTACTGTTACATTAAATTTACCTCTGCTGAGAATCAGTTGACCACATGTGTGTGAGATTATTACTGAACGAACTCTTCTGTTCCATTAATCTATTTGTGTACTTCACTGCAATGACTGCATGGCCTTTACCTATTTGTTGATTTGATGCCAATACAACACTGACTTGATCAGGGCCAAGATTAGGGTGAGACAATAGGCTTCCCAGGGCACAAAATGTAAGGAGGTATTTACTCTCGGGTTTGAGCAGGTGCTAGCATATGAATGAATGCTCCTTTAAATTTTTTGCCATCAGCAGCTTGCCTGCCTCACCTAACCCTGGCACTGGCTGACTGCTGTAGATTCTAAAACCTTGAAGTCCTCCAACTTTGTTCTTTTTTAAATTTGTTTTGGTTTCTCTGAGTCCTTTAAATTTCTCTATATATTTTAGAAAAAAACTTGTCAATTTTTCCAACAAAATACCTGCTAGAATCTTGAATGGGGTTGTATTGACTCTAAAGATTAATTGGGAAAAATGGACACTTTAACAACAGTCCATTCTCTGATTTATGAATTGAGGTCTTCTTACTTTAGATATACAAGTGTACAGATCTTGATTTTTAATGTATCAATCTTAATTGTACAACCTGAATGAATTCATTTATTAACTATAGTAGATTTTTTGAGGATTTTTGTGGTAAATTCAATAGGACTTTCTACACTGACAATAATGTCATGAAAAAAAAACTTTTTAAAAATCGTTTTACCTCCTTTATCAAACCTGAATGCCATTTATTTATTTATTTATTTTCTGTATTGCACTAACTGGAACTACCTGTACCATGTTGAATATAAATAGTGAAAGCCGAAATGTTTATCTCCTTTCTAATCTCCAGGGGAGAATATTTAATTTTTCGCTATTATGATTTTAGCTGTAGCTTTTCTATAGATGTACTTTGTTTGGTTCAGGACTAAGTATCTCTGAGTCCTAGTCTGCTGAGTGCTTTTATCAAGAATGAATGTTGGATAATGTACATGACTTTTTTTCTATATCTCTTGAAATACCATATGGTATTCCTTTTTTTAAAAAAATTGTTAATAGGATGAATTACCTTTGATTTATTTTTGAATGTTAAATACCATCTGTATTCCTTGGCTAATTGCCTTGGTCAAGATGTATTATCTTTCAAAATAATTTTTGATAAAACCAAAAGAGAGTCCAAGAGCTAAAGGAATTCTAAGTAAGAAGTACAAAGCTGAAGACATCACATTACCTGACTTCGAACTATACTATAAGACTACAAAAACCAAAACAGCATGGTACTGGTACAAAAACAGACACATAGACCAGTAGAACAGAATACAGAACCCAGAAGTAAAGCTGAAACCATCTAGTCTTCAACTAAGTCAACAAAATTTAGCAAAGAATAAAAGACTTTCTGTTTAATAAATGGTACTGGGATAACTGGCTAGCCATATGTAGAAGAATGAAACTGGGCCCCTACTTTTCACCATGTACAAAAATTAACTCAAGATGGATTAAAGAATTAAATGTAACACCTCAAACTGTAAAAGTTCTAGAAGAAAAACTAGGAAATACCCTTTTGGACATTGAACTTGGCAAAAAATTATGACTAAGTCCTTAAAAAAATAGCAAAAAAACAAAAATTAGTAAGTGGGACCTAATTAAACTAAAGAACTTCCACACAGCAAAAGAAGCTATCAACAGAGTAAACAGATAACTGAAAGAATGAGAGAAAATCTTTGCAAACTCTGCATCTGACAAAGGTCTCGTATCCAGAATCTACAAGGAACTTCATTCAATACATTAAAAAAATGATTCTATTAAAAAGTAAACACAGGACATTAATAAACACCTCTCAGAAGATGACATATAAGCAATCAACAAACATGAAAAAATGTTCAACATCACTAATCATCAGAAATGCAGATCAAAACCACAGTGAAATAGTATCTCACACCAGTCAGAATTAATATTATTAAAAAGACAAAAAATAACAGATGCTGGCAAGGCTGTAGAGAAAAGGGAATGCTTATATACTGTTGGTGGGAACGTAAATAAGAATTGCTGGCAAGACTGCAAAGAAAATAAAATGCTTATACACTGTTGGTTGGAAAGCACTGCTGGCTGGAATGTAAAGTTCAGCTACTGTGCAGAGTAGTTTAGAGATTTCTTAAAGAACTAAAAACAAAAGTATTATTCAACGCAGCAATCCTGTTACTGGGTATATACCCAAAGGAAAATAAATCTTTCTACAAGATACACATGTATTCACATAGTCATTGCAGCACTATTCACAAGAGCAAAGACAGGATATCAGCCCAGATGCCCATTAGTGGTGGACTGGATGAAGAAAATGTGGTAATTATACACCATGGAATACTACACAGCCATAAAAAAGAACAAAATCATGTCATTTGCAGCCACAATGTGAATGCAGCTGGTGGCCATCATCCTATGCAAATTGACATAGGAACAGAAAACCAAATATCATGTTATCACTTATAAGTGGGAACTAAACCTTAGGTACATACGGACATAAAGATGAGAACAATAGACACTGAGGACTATTGAGGGGTGGGAGAGGGTAAGAGCTATAAAACTGCCTATTGGGTACTATGCTTGCTACCTGAATGATGGGATAATTTGTGTAACAAACCTACATATGTACTTCCTGAATCCAAAATAAAAGTTGAAATTATTAGAAATTTAACAAAATAATAAATAAATAAAATATTTTCTGAACATGATTTGCCAAGTTCACAAAGTGAAATCTGCATCTGTGTTTATGAGAGATAATTTGTTTGTAGTTTTATTTTCTTTTTATGGTAATGCTGGCCCATAATATAAGTTGGCATGTATCTATTTTTTATGTAATAGAAAAATTTTAGTAGGGTTTATATTATTATTTTTTATTTAAATGTTTGACAGCATTATGAATAAAGCCACCTAGTCCTAGAACTTTCTGCGTCTCACAGTTTTGTATTCAGCTGAATATTCTAGGGGCCCCACCTCTGAAAATCACCAGACTTCTCTTTATATGTCATTCTCTTTCTCAAGAACTCTTCTCTCAAAATGCTGCCCCCAAAGTTCCAGCTGCCTGTGCCTCTCTGATTCATAGAACTCTCAGTTCCATTCAAAGAATCACCAGGTTCTGCCTGAGTTCCTCTTCCTTGTTCTGTGGCTTTGAACTTTTCTCTACCCAGTAGGATGGTCAATCACAGGGCTCGCATGTTTGTTTCCTATCTCTCATGGATCACTGTTTCTTCTTGCCTGACATCAAAATCATGACTGTTGTCTCAGACATATTGTCTGGTTTTTAGTTGTTTTAAAAATGAGGGTTCTTTGGTCCATGTTTCTTTATCGTGGCTGGAAATAGAAATATTATAAAATATGCTATTAAGTTAAAAAGCAGCATCCAAACTATGTATATTGTACATGTATATAATATGCGTATATCCACATGGAGAAAAGAGCTTAAAAGATCAGCACCAAAATGTTTGTGACATTTGTTTTCAAGTATCAAGTTTGCACATTTTCCCCTTTTTACTATTTTCTAATATTTTTTATGGATACCATATATTGCTTCCCAAAGAAAAATAAACCATCAATGTTACAGTAATAGAAAAATAGAATTAAATTAGGGACCTAGAAATGAACACAATTTCGAATATGGTTAGTAGGTAGGGCAATTATTTTTCCCATTTATTCGTATTTTTATGAATGGAAGCCTGAGATTGTATCTAATTTTTTTATAGCAACAATATATCATTACTGACTTATTTGGAGTTCACAGTCAACAAAAAATCCCATATCTTTCCTAAGGAATTGCTTTCCACCCTCCCCCTCTTGTTTTTTTTTTTTTTTTTTTTTTCTGCTCTCATTCCTTTTTATTATTTGAGAAAAGTTTAAGCATCTTCTATACAAGTACCACATTACAATTATTTTATAAAAATAAAATCCAATTAAAATGAAACTCTTTACATGTATGCATGCACGTAAAGAGTCAAATAATTACAAAATTAATTAACCTTGTTTTATGTACGTCTCGATATCGACAACTACTTTGGTACATTTTAGCTGATTCTTTAGATATTTCCTCCATATTGAAACACCCACACAATTATATTGCCTTTGGATTTTATAGTTTTAGCAATACTTACTGTAGGAGGAAGAATTCCTACATGGCACTCATGATTTCTGCCCTCAAGCATCTGTACCCTTGCGTGATCCCTTTCCTTTTGAGATGGGAAGGATGTGGAACTCGCTTCTAACCAACAGAATATGGCGAGGTTTATGGAGCATCACTCCTGTGAGCTTGTTACATTATATGGCCAGAGAGAGGGGATTTTGCAGATGTAATTAAAGCTCTTCTTGAGTTGTCTTTGTTATCTAAAAGGAAGATTGTCCGAGGTGGGCCTGGCCTTATCAGAAAAGCCCTTTAAAAGAAAGTCTAGAAGCAAGTGACTGGAGCACTTCTGTCTCTCCGTGTGTGTGTGTGTGTGTGTGTGTGTGTGTGTGTGTGTGTATTATGTGCATGCATGTTGCATTAAAAAAATTAAGCTGTCTTGAATTCTGCAGATGCAAGAACATAATAAATTCTGTCAACAACTTGAGAGATCTGAGAAGTGGATCCTTCCATTCTCATTCTTCAGATGAGAATGCAGCACAGTCAGTATCTTGATTGCAGCTTTGTGAGACTCTGAGCAGAGGTCCCAGCTTAGTTTCTGACTTCTGGCAGAAACTAAACAATAATAAATGGGTGTTATGGTATTTTTCTTGAGGCATTTGGTAAGTTACGCAAAAGTGGCAGATGTGTGATAGCTTTATACACAGAAACAGAAAACTACTTCCTGTTAGGAAATAGCTATCTTTCCCCTCTTCATTACCACTTCCACCACTCTGCTCCCACCACCACATAGAAATACCCCTAATCTTCCTACCCTTTGAAGACAGCTATATGTTAATTTGGGAATAGGTCAGTATTAGTGTTTCTATAATATTGATTATGAAATATTATTTATAAGCCACGGAACACAGTATGTTCTTTAATACTTGCCATGTTTCTGCTTCTTTAGTTTTTGGTGTAGTAGTCACTAATTCAGCCTGAAACTCTCCTCCAATTTGTTTAAATGTTCTCTCAAAATACTTACATATATTAGGTATTTCAATAGTTTCTTCTGTTTGAAGAACTATCTGTTAGATCCCTGTGACTGCTTTAACCTGGACTAAGTGACTTTTGTTTGCCTGGTGCGGTCTTCTGTGGATCACTTCACCTCATTTCCTGAAACAAATACCTTCCTTTTATGTTTGTTTATGCCCTAGTTTTGATATAGCAGATCCACCACTAACTTCCTGAGAAAAAATATCTGGAAAGTTTTTTTGTTTGTCTTTTTAAAAAAACTTATATATCAGTAAATATTTTATCTACACTTAACCGATGATTCAGCTGAGATTAGAATTCTAAGCTGAAAATCATTTTCTCCTCAAATTTTAAAGTAATCAGAGCAATATCTTCTTACTTCCAGTATTACCGTTGTGATGTTAACTTTGTTCAAATTGTCACATTTTTATATAAATTCCATTTTGGTTCTCAGTGTAAAAGCTTTTTAAATCTTCTCTTTGTCATTGGTGTTTATTCATTGTATAGTAACTTGCTGTATGCTTTCAATCAGAGCACATGCTAAACAGTTCTGGGAAATTTTCCTGAGGTCTTCTTTGATAATTTTCTCTTTGATTCTATCTTCTTTGAAACCCTTATTTAGATGTTAAGATGTGATGAATTAATTTTTTTAAACCTTTCTATCCTGTTTTTTTTTCTTCTTGTACTCTTACCCTTCTCTCTGGCAACTTTTCTTCACCATTATTTTCCAACCTTGGGCTCTGTGATTCATTTACCAAATGCTTAATTCCTAGAATCTTTTTCTGTGTTCTCTGAATTATTCCTTTTTTCTTTTTTGAAGAGCATCTTATTCTTGTGTTGTGGTCTCCATTACTTTGAATATTTGTTTTTTTAAATTTATGTTCATAGGTTGATTTTGCTGAAGTTCCGGAATTCTAACCACTCATCCCAAAAAGACTGGTATCATTCTTTCCCTTTGGGATTAGAACTGTACCATATATCACATTAGGGGCATTCTCCTAAAATGATGATAACCAGCAAATCAAACTGCTTTTAGAAGAGACTACAGCTTGATCTTTTATTTCATGACTTGCTCACAAGATAGATGACCCGGTACAACTGTTTTCAAGGTAGCAAAACTGTTCTGCTGAGGGTAACTTACTTATTTTTTCCTCAGGATCCAACCCCTCCCAGGTTAGTGAGTCTGTTTCCAGATATAACCCTCTTCATTGGACCATATTGCTGGCAGTACCAGCATGGGATTTACCTGAATCTGGCCTTGTTAAGACTAATGAAAAAGCTGAATCTCTGTAGAACAGCTAGACTTTCCTTTAAAAGGAGACTAATTATTTTTCAACATTTTCTTTGGAAATGAAAAGGCTTCTTTGTTGACTTAAAATCTTAGTAACTGTAAAGAATTCTATAAGTAAAAAAGCAGTTAACTCAGAGAGGGGCAGGTAACTTTTCTTTTTTAAAACTTTTATTTTAGATTCAGTGGTACATGTGTAGTAGGTTTGTTATAGGTAAATTCACATCATGGGGGTTTGTTGAACAGATTATTTCATCACCCAGGTACTAAGTCTAGTACCCAATAGTTATTTTTTTTCCAATTATCTCCCCTCCTCCCATCTTCATCCTTAAGTAAGCCCCAATTTCCGTTGTTTCCATCTTTGTGTCCATGAGTTCTCATCATTTAGTTTCCATTTATAAGTGAGAACATGTGGTATTTGGTTTTCTGTTCCTGCATTAGTTTACGAAAGATAATGGCCTGTAGCTCCATCCACGTTCCTGAAAAAGATGATCTTATTTTTTCTGGCTGCATAGTATTCCATGGTATAAATGTACAATATTTTCTTTATGCAGGCTACCATTGATGGTTGATTCTTATGCAGTCTACCACTTAGGCTGATTCCATGTCTTTGCTATTGTAAACAGTGCTGCAATGAACGTGTGTGTGCATGTGTCTTTATGATAGAATGATTTATATTCCTTTGTGGATATACCCAGTAAGGGATTGTTCTTTGAGGAATCACCACACTGCTTTTCACAATGGTTGAACCAATTTATACACCCACCAATAGTGTATAAGCATTCCTTTTTGTACACAACCTTGCCAGCATTTATTATTTTTTGACTTTTTAATAATAGCCAATCTGTTGTGAGATAATATCTTTTTGTGGTTTTGATTGCATTTCCCTAATGATCAGTAATATTGAGTTTGTTTTCATATGCTTATTATTGGTCTCATATATGTCTTCTTTTGAAAAGTGTCTGTTCATGTCATTAGCCCACTTTTTAATGGGTTTGTTTGCTTTCTTTTTGTAAATTTGTTTAACTTTCTTAAGATGCTGGATCTAGACCTTTGTCAGATGCATACTTTGCAAATATTTTCTCCCATTCTGTAGGGTGTCTGTTTACTCTGTTAATAGTTTCTTTTGCTATGCAGAAGCTCTTAAGTTTAATTAGATACCATTTATCGAGTTTTGTTTGTGTTGGGATTGGCTTTGGTGTCTTCATCATGAAATCTGCCTGTCCTTATGTTCAGAATGGTATTGCCTAGGTTGTCTTTCATGGTTTTTACAGATTTGGGTTTAACTTGTCTTTAATCCATCTTGGGTTGATTTTTGCATATGGTGTAAGAAAGGGGTCTCATTTCAATCTTCTGCATATGGCTAGCCAGTTATCTCAGCACCATTTATTGAATCAGGAGTCCTTTCCCCATTGCTTGATTTTGTCCGCTTTGTTAAAGATCAGATTGTTGTAGGCATGTGGCCTTGTTTCTGGGCCCTCTATTCTGTTCCATTGGTCTATGTTTCTGTTTTTCTATCCAGTACCATGCTGTTTTAGTTACTGTAGCCTTGTAGTATATTTTAAAGTTGGTAGTGTAATGCTTCCACATTTGCTCTTTTTTGCTTACATCTCTTTTCAGGCTCTTTTGTTGATTCTACATGACTTTTAAGATTGTTTTTACTAGTTCTGTTAAGAAAGTCATTGGTAGTTTGATAGGAATAGCATTGAATCTGTCAACTGCTTTGAGCAGTATGACCATTTTAATGATATTGATTCTTCCTATCCATAAGCATGGAATTTTTTTCCATATGTTTGTATCATCTCTGATTTTTTTGAGCATTGGTTTGTAGTTCTCCTGGTAGAGATCTTTCACCTCCCTGGTTAGCTGTATTCCAAGGTATTTTATTATTTTCATGCCAGTTGCGAATGGGATTGCATTCCTTATTTGGCTCTTGGCTGGAATGTTGTTGGTGTATAGGAATGCTAGTGCTTTTGTATATTGATTTTGTATCCTGGAACTTTACTGAAGTTGCTTATCAGTTGAAATTGTTTTTAGTGTATTTCTTCTTTCATTCTCTGAGAAGAGGCTTCTTAAAGCAGAATGCTTTGAAGGACCATTCGTTTGCATTTCCTTTGCTCCTTTATTCTATCTAGTTAGTTGAGTTAGATTGCCTACTTAAAAGAAACACACATGCACACACACACCCCACACACATACATCCAGTACTTGGATATCTTTTGTGAAGAAAGTATAAAAAGTAAAATGAATATATATGTATATAATCTATATATATAATCTATATATATTATATATATATATATATATATATATAAATTAAGGAGGTTTGAGATTCAGAATGGAGTGCTGAGATGTCGAAACAAATTAATCCATTTTTAAGATTAGATAGTAAAGATCACAAAGATGAGCTGAGCTACTTGAACCACAGGGTTCATGTAGTTAAGAAAAGTTGTATTAGTTCAACCATTGTGGAAGACAGTGTGGCCAGTCCTCAAGGACCTAGAAATAGAAATTCCATTTGACCCAGCAATCCCATTACTGGATATATACCCAAAGGATTGTAAATCGTTCTATTATAAGGACACATGCACACGAATGTTCATTGCAGCACTGTTTACAATAGCAAAGACTTGGGACTAACCCAAATGCCCATCAATGATAGAGGGGACAGGGAAATGTGGCACATATACACCATGGAATACTATGCAGCCATAAAAAAGGATGAGTTCATGTCCTTTGTAGGGACATGGATGAACCTGGAAACCATCATTCTCAGCAAACTGGCACAAGAACAGAAAATCAAACACTGCATGTTCTCACTCATGTGGGTGTTGAACAATGAGAACACATGGACACAGGGAGGGGAGCATCACACACTGGGGTCTGTAGGGGGAAACTAGGGTAGGGACAGTGGGCGGTGGGGAGTTGGGGAGGGATAACATGAGGAGAAATGCCAGATATAGGTGATGGGGAGGAAGGCAGCAAACCACACTACCATGTGTGTACCTATGCAACAATCTTGCATGTTCTTCACATGTACCCCAAAACCTAAAATGCAATTAGAAAGAAAAGAAGATCAGATAAGAAACATAAACAGCACAAATAAATCAGCCACTTCAAACTGAAAAAAAAAAAAGAAAAGAAGAGTTATGACTGAATTTATGTTAGTATGGTGGCAGAGGAATGGAACTGGTAGAAACGGGATTCAGATTTTTTTTTTTTTCAGAATCTTAAATCATCTTTGTGAAAGCTTTTTTTCTGATCCAGGCTTGGCCTCAGGTGTTGCCAATACCTAAATCTCTAACCTCATGAGTTAGTTTATTACTCCAGGATTCACAAATACAAAGTAAGCCTGTTATCAGTATAGGGTTAAGTGTAATAATAAAAAAACAAATAACAGCAAAGTAGAAAATCCTACTCAAGTATAATAGTAAATTTTAAGCATCTTATACTTTATGTTTCTTTTATTATACTTATTTTTCTTCTAATTTTATCCAGTTAAACATGAAAAGTATCAGAACATGCCACCCCATAATGTATTACTTTGGCATGCTGATTATTTTGAGCTGAAGGCAACTGAGAAACAGTAGATGCAAAACAGCTCTCTGAGCTTTCCACTTCTACCTAAAGGCAGGGCATAAAATTACTCATGAGAAAAGTGTCCTCTGGTACCAGGAGGAGGAAAAGAATCTAATCACCTTAAATCTTATTTAGTAGGTTTGATATGAACAAACCTACTAAAATAACCCTTATGATTTGTTAGCTTTCCACATATATTTGCTAGTCACTTTCCTACAGTTACCACCTCTAATCCAAACTCATTTTTAGTTTCTCCTCTCACATCTCCACAATTTGTCGTTCTCTATTAGGAGCTTGTATAAGCTTCAAGGCCTATCTGCTTCTTTGGATCTTCATTTCTTATATAGGCTTCTGTATATATGCAAAAATAATAACATCAAATAAAATTTGTATGCTTTTCTCCTGTCAATCTATTTTTTTTTAGTTTAATTATCAGACCCAACCACGGGATCTAAGCAGGTACAAGAAAAGTTTTTCCTCCCCTGCAAATACAAGAATGTGGTATTTTGCTAATGGTTTAAGCCATTCATATTCTCAGTAAAGAGAGATCTAGTCATTACAAAATTATTTAATTATTATTATTGCTTTAATCAAATTTTCTATTGCCATGGCATGAGTTCTCAGTATAGTGATGAAACCTCATTTTACAAATATACATGGTAACAATTGATAACAATAGTGCTAACATAAATATGACTACTGTTCCTACTATTATTGTATCTGGCTAACGCTTATTGAGTGGTTTTTGTGTGCTGTTTATTATTCTGAGTATTTTACAAATTATCTCATTTAATCTTCTCAATAAGCCTCTCAGTTATCCATTAGCCACACCATTTTTTAGAAAAAGACTGAAGCTAATTACACGTAGCTTAACTTCATTGAGTAAATGGTAGAGTTGAGATTTTGACTCAGTTTTGACTGTGCTATTTCTACTTCTATACCAGGAGGTATGAGATCTTTCTAGCTTTCATTCCAGACTCATGCTATCTCGCAAGCTGAAGGAGTTCTATGGAAAGTGAAATTTTTGACAGGCCTGAGACTGAGAGCTTAAGTGTAGAAGGGTTTCATGCTGTAGGACTAAGTTCTGGGAGAAGTTTCTGATTGACAGGGGAAACAAGATTAGGGATCACTTCTAAGTGAGACAGGAATGGGGCATCGGTTTGCCCATGTGCACACATTGTCATAAATAAATAGGTAGCAGCGCTAATGTATGCAGCAGGGGAAAGGCATTAGCAAATTAATGAAATGAAGTTTGGTGTTTATTCCATTGTGAAGAACAATCATTTGTTATCTACTCTCATGGATCAAGGTCACCCACTTCTGTGTGCTCCATTTTCTTACCACCCCAGATCCCGTTTCCTCTCATATGAACTATACCTCATTGTCTGCATTAAAATTCCAGTGAATGTCTCTGTCTAAAATTTCTCATCCAAGCCATTCTTCACACTGTCACCAGAATTACTTTTCTATGACTCATATTTGAAACCAATCTCCTGCTTGAAAACTATCAAAGTTAGTTAATAGACTAAACCTAATCTCTTAGAAGGATGCCCAGCTTCCTTTAGAGACCTCCTGATTCTCTTTTTTTTTGTAATTACAAATCCTTGACTTCCTCCAACACCATACGTATATTTTCAGAGCCCAGAGGGGCAACTGCAATAATTATAAACTCTTAGATTTCAGTGGCTTGTCTACAGACCTAGGAACCCTCTTCACATAGAGATTTACTGAGCTGGCTTTGGATCTGTTCATTTCATGGGTTCTGACCATGAATTTAGATTTCAGTAACACTGAGAATGGCCTCAGTAACAGAATGATGAGAGTATTTTTTTAATGGGCAGATACAAAGCAATGACGAGTGTAATTATGCAGAAAATATATAATCCTTTTAGATTGAAGAAGAGAAAAATTCAGTAAGTTAATTTTAAACTAAAAAGATTAAGAAAATAATTTAAAGAATTAAAATATTTAGGAATCACCCTGGGCTCAGAAAACACAGGAGAAATTAGATTTTTTACACACACTAAATACTCTAAAGTATTAATACTTTAGCATTACAGTACTTTCAAAACAGAAGGAATAGAAAAAAATTGTAAAAAAAAAAAAGAGAGAGCGAGAGAGAGAAGACCCACTAGTATAGCTAGAGAAAGAAATACATTGAAGAGACTGGTTACTATATTAGAAAATAGCTAGTAGGAAAGTTATGAAAGGGAAAGGAGATGTACCCAAGTCAGTCTACTGATTCTTTCTCCCTTCATATATCCTCCCCATCCTCTGTAGCTCTTTCTTTTTAGTATTTTAATTTTTTACTTTATAATTTTATACTTATAAAAAGGTTGAAAACATAGGACAATTTTCATCAGATTTCTTAAGTAATACTAAAAGAGTAATAGTAATGTGGTATCTGACCACATTAACTTTCTGCATCTCTGAACTGTTTGAGAGAAAGTTGCTGAAATGATGCTTTTCACAGAAATTTTGGCATGCATTTTTTTTAAACAAAGTTCTTCTTTTTCATGCCACAGTACGATTGTAAAAAGAAGCTGACATCAATAAAATTATTATGATCTAATCTAAGTATCTCATTCAAATTTTACCAGTTGTCCCACTGATGATCTGTATAGTAAAAGACATAGAAATGTTTTTTCAGTCCCCACATCATCAGATTTTCTTTACCAAATCTGCCTCTCATGATCTTACATTTTTGAAGAGGACAGATCAATTATCCTATAGAACATCCACATTCCCTTTAAACCCATCCTAACAGCTTTTGCCTCCAATAATCCACCTCAATAGCTTCTCTTAGGGTCCCTATTAACTACCATATTGCTGTATTCTATGGTCTGTTTCCAATCTCACATAACCTAATTATGACATTACATGAAGAGGATCACTCACTCACCCTGAAACTTTTTTCTCTTGGCTTCCATAACATTGCACATTTTCCTAGATTTCCTTCTCCCTTGTTGATCATTTCTTCTGGGTCTTCCTTTCTGGTTTCCTTCCTGATTGCTGAACTACTTACCTTGGAATGCTCCTGACTCAATCCTCAGAACATCTCCTTCCTTGGCTTTGAATACCATCTATGTTTTACAACATCCAGCTAGTTATATTTTACTTGGACCTCTCATCTGAACCCCAGAACTGTATGTCTTAACTGCTTACTTAACATCCTTACTTTGCTGTCCAGTTGGTATTTTAGACTTAACATACTAAAATACAAATCTGATGGTCTCTATCTCAGTCATAAACCTGCTTTTCCTTTAGCCTTTCCAATCTCAGTAAATGAAACTTTACTTTTCCAAATATAGACCAAAAACTTGAGTCATTTTTCCAGTTAATCCAACAAAAAACCTGAGTCATAAATTAACTTCTCCTTTTCTCTCACACTCCATGGGAAAAAACTGTGAGAATGTCTTATTTGTCTGACCATCAAAATACAACCACAGTCTCATTACTGCTGTCACCTTCGTTCCAATGACAATCATTTCTCCTCTAGATCAGTGTAATAGCTTCTGAACTGGTCTCCCTGATTCTGCATTGTCCTTTATAATCTATTTTGGATAAGGCAAAGAGCGCTCCTTTTAAAGTGCAAACTAGACCATTTTACTTATCCCCAAATTCCTCTTCCCTTCTCTTTGAGAGGAAAATCCTCCCTTCTCTTTGAGAAGAAAAGTCAAAGAACTTACAAGTGATCTATTAAACTTACTATGATCTCAACCCACTCCCCTGCCAACATTTCACCTGTGTCCTCACCTCCAGCGAATAAAGAATAGTCCCTGTGGTCAGGAGTTCTATAAGTCACTGCAAGCAATTATAGCAGTAGATATAATAGAGGCTGGTATATAACAAGGGCTTTTTGCATAAGGTATATTTCCATATATACAAATATAAATATACAACACATTTAATAAGTTGACAAGATATACATATATATATATATATGTCTTGTCTCTTTCCCATCTCTATCAATTTATTAAATACTTTTCTATCCTTCAGTTTCTTCAGTCCAAAAACTTTAGATATATTCTTGACTCCTTTCTTTATATTTATCTGAATGCATAGTTACATATGGAGTCTTGCAGGAGCTTATTTTAAAATACAGCCAGAACGTATCTACTTCCCGTCCCTCCACTGATACCACCATGGGAAGCCACCATCATCTGTTGACTGGCTTTCTACATGAGCTTCATGCTTCTTTCCTTTCCCTCCTGGTCTTCTAGCTGCTTCTTTCATCAAAGACAGTGTAATCTTTGCTTTGTAGCCAGTATGGTGATTTAAAATTCTTTTAAATTGAGACCAGGCCTGGGTGCTGTGGCTCACGTCTATAAGCCCAGCACTTTGGGAGGCTGAGGCTGGAAGATTACCTGAGCTCAGAAGTTCAACACCAGCCTGGGCAACATGGCAAGGCTCATCTCTACTAAGAATACAAAACATAGCCAGGTGTGGCGGCAGACACCTATAGTCCCAGCTAGTTGCGGGGCTGAGACATGAGAATCACTTGAGCTGGGGAGGCGGAGGTTGCAGTGAGCCGAGATCATGCCGCTGTACTCCGGCCTGAGCTACAGAGCAAGACTCTGTCTAAAACAAAAATTGGAGATCTGATCCTTTTAAAAACAAAGCTAATCATTTTACTGTCTTCTCAAAATTTTCCATTTGCTTCTAGTGAGAGAAAAATTAAAAGTTACCAAGGCCTAGACGTCCCAACTGATAGAGACAGGAGGCAGCCAAATGTCACCTAGGTTATTGTGAACATGGGACTTGCCTGAGCATGCCCATGGTGAAAAATTCCATCCCTAACACATGCACAGTAAGGGAAATAAATCAGTGTGGAGTGGCTCATCCTAAGGGCCCACCTGTGTACTGGGAGAATGAGGTGGAGCCATAGGAGATCCCCACCTTATGCAATGGGGGGAGGAGCCTGGCCTCTTCAGCTCCTGTGTGTTGGCCTGGTATTGAACCTGTGAGGTGGAAACCTGTTGGCAGGACCCCCTCTTTTTTTTTGCTGAGAGCTTTTTAAAAAGAAATTCTGCTCTCCTCACCTTTCAATGTGCCTTTTTGCCTAATTTTTCCTGATTGTGAGACAAGAACCTGGATTTTAGCTGAACTAAGGAGCAAAAAATCCTGCATCACAACTGGATATGCTCCCTCATCCTACCATTCACTGCCTACTTGTGCTGTTCCTGGAACACACTAAGCTTTCAGCACCACTCCCCCATCAAAAACAAACAGAGGGCTTCCCAATTTCTATATCCTCCACTTACTCGAATCTGTCTTACTCTGCTTTTATTTTTTACCCCCCACTAGCTCTATCTATCTATTATCTATCCATCTATGTATCTAGTCTCTAGTCATGCATCTAGCAACTATTTATTGTCTGTCTTCTCCTATAAGAAATGTAAACTTTGTGAACATACGAAACTTGTTTGTTCATTTTCTTTAACTTGTACATCCCCCAGCAGCTAGGAGAGTGTCAGGAACATACCAGAGACTCATTAAATAACTAAAGTAAAAAATTATTTTATGAAAATATTTTCTCATTTAACAATATGTTAATAAGATTAAATACTATTTTCAAACTGAAGTTTAAAGTTCATTTATTCATCCATCTTTTGGATACATCATTTACACAAGAAAGCTGCTATTCTTGGACATTAGAAATTCCCCTCTTCTCCTCAGTTTTTTTATATTACAACAATAGGATAGAAAGATAAATAGCCAAATTTTGGTGCACGTCCCAGGCTATTTCCTGAGCACAAATCATCATAGTCATGAAATTATTGAATCAATGCCTATGAACATTTTAAACTTTTGCTAGTCCTTGAGAAGTTGACCTCAAAACTGCATTTCTATCAGCAAGTCTGCATGTGATACTTGTAACATACCTTCACTAACATTGTGTAATATCATTTAAAAATAGACAATTTTTACTTTTCTTATTAAAAATAAATATCAGTAATATTATAATTACATTCTCTCTGTTTCCCAATCGTTTGTGTAGATGTTTTTGTGAATGGCTATTCCTATCATTTACATGTTTTTTAAACAGAGTACATGATTTTTCTTATTAACTTGTCAAAGCTCTTTATATTTTGGGAACAATAACCATTTAATTATATATATATATTTTTTTCATAATTACTTGCATAGTTTTAAATTTTATTGTAATTTGCTCTAATAATTTGATTTTATTTTTATGTAGTCAAATATTTCCTCTTGTGGCTTTTTGCCTTAATCTCATGTATGGAAAATTCTTTTCTTACCCAATAATACATAAACTTTGATATATTTTTATGAATTCTTTTCCTCTATATATACTATTTTGATGCCTGAATACTATTTAATCATGTTAGTGTTCTGTGGTGTTGTATCATTAAGGCAACAACTTAAAAAGTAAGACAGTCTGGACATGGTGGCTCATGCCTTAACATAAGTGCTCTGGGAAGTCATAGTGAAAGAATTGTCTGAGCCCAGGAGTTTGAGGTTACAGTGAGCTATGATGGCTCCACTTCATTCCAGCCTGGGTGATAGAATGAGACCCTGTCTCTAAATAAATACATTTTTAAAAAGTAAGACAAAAGTCACCTAAAATAAAATTTATTCTCTGATTACTGTTTCTTTGAATGAATACCAGATGAGTTCGATGGTTAAATATACAATAATGCCCATAAAGCCACATTCATTGAGTAAGAAGATCCCACCCCATGACTTAGAGGAAGATTACCAAGTGAGAGAAATTCTTTCCCAAATTACATTTTCTTTGGAACATACATTTATATAGATATAGAGTGTCTCAGTTTGCACTGCTACAACAGGATACCATAGATTGGGTAGCTTATAAACAGAAGACATTTATTTCTTACAGTTCTGGTGGCTGGGAAATCTAAGGTCAAGGTACTGGCTAATTTGTTTCCTAGTGAGGGCTCTTCCTGGTTTTCTCCTGGTGGTGGGGGAGTGGCATGGGCAGAAGTGCAGAAAGAAAGAGGAAGAGAGAGAGAGAGAGGAAGCAAGCAAGCACTCTCTTGTTTCTTTGTGTAAACATGCTAATCCCATCATGAAGGCTCCACCCTCATCACCTAATTACCTCCCAAGGTACCATCTTGATATAACATCATACTGGGGATTAGGGTTTCAAAGTATGACTTTTGGTGGCAACACAGACGTTCAGTCTGTTGTAGAAGGCTATGAGTTGGGCTGCATGAACATCGCTACTTAAATTATTTCTCTTTCTGTCTTTCTTTCCTCCCGTGGCTTAAAATAGAATTTAACTTAAGCGAAAAGTAAGTGTACTGGCAATGGTATTAGAAAGTAAGATGATTTATCTTCACATAGTATTTAAGGTTTTTCGGTTTTTCACTGTCATGTATATCATTACGATTCACATATTTATACACATTTCTTTATTTCCTTACAATCTCTGAAAGGGGGTCAGAGTTTATAAACATTCTCTAGGCCCTTGAATAGTATGTTGACTAACACCTTTCCAGAAAGATTGTAACAGTTTACATTACTATGAGATGGCTGACATTGTTTTAGGACATGTAAGATTTTGATTATTAAAAATGGAAGGAGAAAAATTCCCTGCTTAGTAAGTAGCAGAAATCAAGACATTGGAATATGATAATGCAGGAATATTCAGCTAAATGCAATCAGCATGCTACATGGAAAGATGTTTAGCTGGTGATTGCATCTGGATAAGTACACAAAAATTGATAGCTATTTTGTTGTCAGAATTTCCCATGTCTAGATTGGTGACATAAAGCAATCATAGAACTTCTCATATTATATCATAAAATAACAGAGACAAATTCACAGATTGTAAATTCTTTGTAGACAAGGCCTGTCTTATATTAATAGCTATCTCCAAACCACATATTATGTTCCTGAAACAGTGGGCGAGCAAAAACATTGAATGAATGAATTAATTGAATTTGCATAAAGATAGTAGAAATATTAAATCTTGACTCTATCTTTTAAAGTGAAATTCCTATGACCTCGATTACCCGTATAATTAACTTGCTAATTAATGACAAAGTCAATGTCTTTGACATTTAAAAATGTTTTGAATTATTTTTATACCATTATTCAGCTTTCAAGTAGCTGTGTTTTATCTCCACATCTTAATTCTAAATATTTTGAAATCAACAATGATACCTGATGTTGTTCAACATCATTGATTCTGATTAACAAATTGACTAATAGATAACTGAAATATGTTCCAAAATGTAGAAAAGAATATGCAAATGGAAGGCAAGCAATCACCTAAAAAGGTGACATGAATTTATCACCTGTTTGTATTTTTTTTAAAATCTAAATTTAAATCTACAGAAATGAAAGGCTACAGAACCCAGATAAGCTCTGGCTACAGTTGACTCTATGATTTTAGGCTTTTTACTTTGTCTTGATTGCTCCATCTAAAAAAAAGAGAATAATAATGCTAAACTTTACGGCTATTGCAAATATTAAATAAAATATGTTATATAGCATCCAGTTACCTGGAATTTATTAGGAGATACATTTTAAAACAAATAAAATGGGAAACAAGAAGAGATGGAAACTCTCAGCTATCTGTCCCCACCCTCATCTTTGGAATCCTCAGGACTCCTAGAATCCCAAGAAGGATTTATTCTGACTTATAGATCCTGAGGCCATGAGAATATTCTCTTCAGGACAGCTTAGACCAGTAAAGCTATAATGCCTAATTGCCTATAATTTTTTTAAAATTTTCTGTAAATTTTGTGTATTTCATGGTGGTAAAGGTCTGGTACAGGTGTGTGCATGTGTATGTGTGACCTGCATAATATCAGGGGACAACAAGTAATACCAAAAAAAATCTAGGTAACCTTGAGCATAAATATAACCCTGTATTTTAAGTTCTTCTGTTCCTTAAATTGAATGTACCAATAGTTCATAATCATGTAAAGCATTTAGTTTAATTACAGTGGTTGCACATACCTTAGTAAAATGAGGTAAGTGAAATATGTGCAGGCTTGGATTCTCAATAGAGATAATATGTAGGTTATTTTTTTTAAGAAAAACGAATATAGATTTTTTTTATAGTGCAGAAGTGAACAGTGGGTGAATAAAGTGGATAAAAAGGTGCCTTCTATGCCTTTTTAATTGCTTCTAATCAAATCTTTAAATAAATATCTACAGAAATAGGTATTGATTCTTGCTTGCTGGTTAAGGTCAAAGACATTCATCAAAGAGACAAATAGAAGGCTAATTTTTATTGTTATATAAACACAGAGAATTAGGAGTTAGAAGGCTTACTTCTAGTTCTTGGTGTTTGCCTATTTATTTTGGATGAAGGAAGTAAAAAAAAAAAAAAGGTCCTTTCATATAAAATATTAAACTTTGCACATGGAAAACAATTTTCTCATTATGAAGGACTTTTATAGATAAACACATAACATACATACACATACAAACCTACTTGCAGCCATATTATATGTGGGCAAATATGTGGGATGGATAGATAGGTAAATACTGGGTTTACGTACATATATTTACTACTAGAAAAATATGGAAAAGAATGACTGGAATATTTTTTAGCTGCCTCTCTGGATCAGACATTGCTCTATCATTCTCTATTTGAGTATGATTTTTTGTTTGTTTTAATTATTTTGCTTACATTGCTGGGGTCCTAGTTAGAATCAATTAGAATAGTTTTTAAAACTCTTGCTTTACATCTTTTCTCAATAAGCCAGCCTTGTGTGTTTCTTCCAAGTTATCACTGCCCTGGAGGCTGAGATATCTTGTGTACCTGCCTGTTTCCCTGGCCAGTGCCAAGTCAAGGCTGTGATAGAGGTGAAAAAACAAACAAACCAAAAAAATAGGAATAAACTACAGAGTGCTAACTGCAAAATTACATGCCTGCTGATCCCAGAAATTGGTCCAAGAATTAGCAATCATTCTAAAAGAGACACACTAAATACCCCGAAAGCATGCTTTTGCATTAAGCCATTCATCTTAGAAAGATATCACACGCTCTTCAAAGACTTCCTCATTAAATAAGCAGCACGAAAGGTACAGGTCACAACAGGGAATCACTTAACAAGAAGATTTCACGCTAAGAAAGGTGTTTAAATTCCCAGCACTTGCACTCTGTTCATGCTGCACTTAAATCTCAATTTTCCAATCATATCACAATTTCTATTTATTACTTATTTAAGCTACTTAGAATAGTGAAGACTTTTTTCTTTTAGGATTTAAGGTATCTGCCTCCATCTCACAACTCTCTGATAATGTGTGCCCTTCTCTACTCCTCTGACCCTTTGGATCCTTCAGTAACGTACTTTGCAATTATTATCATAACATTGTGGTCCTACATAAACAATATAGAAATATGAATACAGAGATGATATCCTTTAATCTTCATATCTTCCATATTGCTGTGATAATATGATTCTTAGATTTTTCTTATGAGAAAATCTTTTCCTATGGTATAATCATGACCTCGACTAGGCCTCTCCCAAATACGTGAGGGAAGGAAGAATTGGCAAAGGTAAACATTCTTTTTTATATAAAAAAGAGTATACTTTATTCTGTCATATAAGTATTATATACTTAGTATAGGAAAAGAAAAACATAAACCACTGATTTTAGTGCAGCGTCTAGTATTTTTGATGCATCAAATTTAGTAATTTAAAAAATTATATTGTTACTTTTCAACAACTTTATATCAAAATACTTTTCCTGTAATGATGGACTCTTTATAAGCAATTTATGTCACTGACATTGAATGGACGTACTACTTGTGTTAAACATTTAAATTATTTTCAATGTTCACTTCTGATAAATATTGTCAGCTATAAGCATTTTAAAGGGTTATAATGTACCTGTTGTTTATTCTGCCCAGAATTATGTTCACCTTTTTTAGGAAGTTGTCTGCCTGCTCTAATTACTGGAATCAAATAGACAAATTGAAAAAGCCACCTTTTAATCCTCCTCACTCTTCTGTTCATAGTGATTGTTTTTGGTTGGAAATCTACACCAAGGAGGCCATAGTTGACCGGCCCAGGATGGAGGGCACTCCAGTAAAGCCGGGCTATTGAATACTCTTCCTTAGGATTTTTAAAGTATGTCAAAAAGAGCAATTCAGTTCCTCTCTGTTAGAGGAAATGTGAGGCCCTTAGGTAGCTGCCAGTAAGGCTACCCGCTTCATGGAAGAATGTGCTCAGCAGAAAAGGAAGACAAATAGCAATGAGACGAAGTTTCTGCTTGCAGCATATCAGTTTTGGTTCTTGTTTTCAATGCAGCCCAGCCACAGTTATGTGTGTCTTCTAAGGAATGCTGCTTTTAGCCTAAGTTTGCTTAAATAGAATTTTTGTTTCTTGCAACCAAAAAAGTGCTGATGAATGCAATATATACAGCTTCTAATTTATTCGGGAAGTAAAAAGCTTTTATTTTAAATGCCTCCATCAGCATTGATATTGTCATTAAAATTTTATTTGGTATTTTCAACATTTGATTACTTCCATGTGTGATTGAACATTTTTCGGTATTATTTGGTGTATAACTCTACTGTGATTTGCATTCTTTAGCATTATAAAGTACCCTGATTAGTATTGTTCACATAACACCTTTTTGCCTAAATTCAACCTTGTTGGCAATTCAGATCTTAACTCCTTCTTCCTTTTTGTTGAGAAAATTGTGTCTCTCTTTTGTATGTGGACATTGAGTCAGTTTATTTGGAGTTTCTTGCATAATATATAAAGTTGGATTTCACTTTGAGATTCAATTTGAAAGTATTTATTTTAATTAACAGCTTAGTTTATCTACTTTATCGATATGGTAGATATGTTGGATCTTAGTTCGATTATGTTATTTTATGAATTCTCTTTTCATGTCTATAAAAATCTTTTGTGGTCTGTTTGCTTGGCTTCACATACAAGTTCATGCATAGGTGTGCATGCATGCTATACATTCACAGTGTATTTCTAATGAAGATGATTTGAGTTTTTGTTATGGTGCTTTTTTTTAAAGAATACCTTTAACCTCCTCTTTCTTGGGACTGTATCTATGAATTTCCTTCTGTGAACAATAACAGCATTAGCATATTTCTTTCTTTTCTCACTCTTTCCTCCACCTCCTCTTTCAGTCAGTGCATTATTTTTCTTAATGTTTGCTTATCTTTGTGTACTTAAACATATTTATATGCCTGCTAATTTATTTTTATTTCTTAATAATGGGTCTGATCACTCCTCCCATTCTTAAATTTAAGAAAATCAGCAATTTAGTTTACCTCCATTCCCCATCCCTTTTCCCTGCCACATTCTGTTACACGATTTTTATTAGTTATACTACCAGAGCATATAGCATTGTTTATTAATTCTGTTACACGGTTTTTATGAGTTACACTATCAGAGCATATAGCATTGTTTATTAGGTTGCAGGCTTTAGTTTCTACATTATTTCAAATACTAGTCCCAAGATAAATATGGACAATAATCACCAGTTATTTTATTATGATTTACTCAGTTTTCTCTTGGTTGGCTGATATTTGTCTTCTAGTAGGAAACTAAAGAGGGCTTATGAGAAAAATATACTGGAGTTCTGCATGTTCAAAAATACTTATGTGTTGCCTATATATATATAATGATAGATAGGCCGAATATAAAATTCTTGGGTCATTCTTTCCTTGAAAATTTTGTAGGTTTCATTACACTGCATTTGTATGAGTTGAAGCTTTCTGTGGAGAAATCAGAAGCAAGACTATTTTTTTTTTCCTGTTATAAGGCATTTCATTTGGGGTCTGGCTGGTACTCAAATACTTTATTGATCTTTCAAGTATTGCAATTTTCTTGTGATATGTCTTTGTATTGCTATTCTTGTGAGTTTTCTCTGGGCTGTAATGTAACTTTTTAAAAATATGTTGCTTAAGCTTCTTTAATTTGGGGTAAATTTTCTAGAGGTGTAAACATTTACCATTTATTTATCTCATTAGTTTACTTCTTTAGCAAACTAAAATCTAAAATCAACTAAAATTTTACATGAAAATGTAGGTTTTTCATATACTGACTCTTTTTTTTTGCTTGTCTTCTATTTTGTTACCTTTATAGCTCTTTTAAACTTTTTGATTAAATCTTCTCATTTTTACCTCAATTTCTCATATTAATTTTTCCCCAACCTTGTCTTTTCTCCTTGCACTGCTTCTTTTATTCTTGTTTCAAAGATGGTTTTAATTTCTTCTCTTCATCCCACCCGCCAAGTTCCACCTATTGAAACTCAAGTTAAAAATATTAAAACTAGATTGAATAACACTCAAAGTTCTGTAAGTATCTAATCCCAAGTTCCATAGTTTGCCTTCTATATTTTTATTTAGTTCTTGCTTCATATGGGATCATATATAGCCAGCCATTTGACCATGCTTTTCATCTACCGTGAAAAAACAGATTTCTGGTATTCGAATTATTTCACTTTTTCTTTATTCCTTTCCTCCTTTACTGCTTTTTGTTTGAATTTTTTTTCTAGATTGCATGCTGATTCCTTTAATTTACTTACATATTACTCATAATTGAAGGATTGAGTAGTTTCTATTTCTAGTTAGAGCAGATTCAGATTGGGCAAAGGATGAAAAACATAAGAAATTTTGGGTACTGTCCTCTTTAAAGCCAGCCTACTCTGGGTCCTTAGTGGCAAAGATCACTGGATGAGTATTGGATCACTACACTTTAGAATTTTATATAGATAAGATAACTTCCTCCTAAGGAAGAGAAGCTATGCATTTAATTTTCTAAGATCAGCATTCAGTGCAAGGAGCAAGCAAGCTTGAGAATGTCAGTTTCACTATAACCTAAGTTTAAACTTTATGAATTTAAAGAAACATGAAGAATAATGATTCTATGGCTTTGAGTGCTCTCATGGCCATTGCACAGTGACAATGCCTATGCAATTCCTGGATAGGTAAGCTCGCCTCAAAATAATCTCCTGACCCCAAGCTGCTGCTGGTTAGAGAGATGCTGCATTTTAATATTACCCATAACAGGGGAAGTGGAAATTAAATGTTGATCGGTCAAGTTATAATTTCAAGTGGGGTAATAAGATCTTATATCTACATTGCAGTTTACTTTTTATAAAGTAATATCTCATGCTCATTTCACTTTACTTTCAAACTCTCCTGGGAAGTAGGCATTATTATTCACATTTTATAGTTATATAAGTCTGCATTCATTGATATTATGTCCTCATGCGTCACCCCGAATGAGTGTAAAAGCTCAAATCCAAATTCCAGACTTCTTATCTTTTCCTTGACAGCACAGATGATTAAAAGTACGGAAGGAATAGTGCAAGAGAATATGGGAGAGTAATAAGGTGAGAGTAGTGTTTTAAAATCGTCTTTTACTAGAATCACTTTATTTTTTTAATGTTAACTGTGAAAGTATAAAATTATAGTTTTTAATGCTGGAAGTAACTTTTTGACATTTTATTTATTTATTATTTATTTATATATTTTTTGAGACGAAATCTCCCTGTCACCCAGGCTGGAGTGCAGTGGTGCAATCTCAGCTCACTGCGACCTCCACATCCTGGGTTCAAGCGAATCTCCTGCCTCAGCCTCACGAGTAGCTTGGATTACAGGTGCCTGCCACCATGTCTGGCTAATTTTTGTATTTTTAAGTAGAGACGGGATTTCACCATGTTGACCAGGCTGGTCTCAAACTCCTGACCTCAGGTGATCTGCCAGCCTTGGCCTCCCAAAGTGCTGGGATTATAGACATGAGCCACTGCCCCTGGCCTAACACATTTTAAATGACATTTTTACGTCAAGTCCCATTTCTTCAGAAAAATAAGGACTATTATCAGAAATTAAGCCACCTGATAAAACTAAGACTCAAAGGAGTTAAATAACCTGGCCACAAGTAAGTAAGTAAATTGAGACTAGAACCTTGGGTATTTTATTTCAAAATAAATCAAGATAAAGTAGTTGTATATTTTGACCAAAGTACAAAGATATATTCTTATATTTAAACAGCTGTTAGGCTATCTTTGCTTACTTTAAGTTTGGGAAGGACTTGGAAAAAGAGGTGTGAGATTTTGCTAACAATAACCAAAAATCAGTCTATTGGTGTTTAAATCCAATTTTCTCTTAAGATGAAGAGAGATAAAACAAACAAACAAAAAATAACAAAAAATCCCTTGTTAAAAAATTCTCTAAGATTAAATAGAAATAAATCAGAAGCATATCAACAAATATGTTCCTATAGTAGCTGAAAATACTAGTAAGAGAAGAAATATTAGAAACACAACAATTGTCTTGGATTTCCAAGTCATGAAGAATGAGTCTAAATTTTTTAAGGAAACCCTAAATAGAATCTCTTACTTCATTCTTAATTGCATTTTCTCCAAAAAGGAGACAGAAGCAGTATCCCTATTGTCACAAATTCTAAATGAGATAATTTAAGTAAATCACTTGGTACAATTTTAGGCGCATAGTAAGCACTTGATAAATGTTAATTGTTGTTTCTTTCTTTTTCTTCATAAAAATGCAGAACATATTGTGCCTTATAGAAAGGACTGACCCTGGAGGAAGTGGCAGCATTTCTGTCCTCCTCAGTAAACACATGTAACAAAGCTGCTCTCCAGACATTCTATTCTTCAGTCAAAGCCTCATGGTAAACAGATGTCCTTATGTTTGTAGATCTTCAGATTGTGGCCTTTTTCGCTCTTTATATCTCTCTGAGTATTCATCAAACTTTTCATCATTATTTGTGTCCCATTTCCAGAAGATTTCTCAGTGTAACGATCACATCTCTTGTAGGATAATAGAGACTAGGCTTGGTTTGGACCATAATTCTTGATATCAAACACATAGATATAATCATAGTCTTTTGGAGACAATGTCACATGCAGTTCTTTAGAAACCTGTGGCTTAGCAGAGGTACCCATTGGGCAGTTGGGATGAAAGTAGGAGTTGGGGTGAACCAGCTACAAATAGGTGCAAGTATGGATGGGCTCTCGTACTGTCATCCACGATTTGATTTGTTTTATATGTTAGAGTTGACGTCATATCACTACCTTAACTTAAAGTGGTAAATCAAACATTAAACTTTAAGCCTGATAGAAACGCTGCTTTTTGTAAAGGTGAGAATATTAGGGTCCCTTAAAATAAAATATATTAGGTACCATATACTCTTCATACCTTTAGAAATGTTTCCTATAGTTATCAGTGCTTATAATAGTTATTCTAGTTCATTGAGATCAGATTTACCTTCTGCATCTCTCACCTTTGTAGATCCTGTGAGACCCTCTGGTATTTAACACTTCTAGCAACAGTTAATCAATATATTCAAGTCTTCACATTAAAAGTTTGACTATGCAGCAGTCCAAAGGGTATCAATATGCTACCATAACATTTTTAATCTCTATCTCTAATTCTTTCTCATGTATCTATATGAATAATAGATACACATAAAGATTATGAAGTTATTCATGAACTTCCCATAATTTAATGATATAAAATACCATGGTGAGTATAAAATTTGCTTCTTATACAAGACAACATGTCTTTTGTTGCAGATAATGATATTGTTATCCTAAATTTATAGCTAGATTTTAGCTAAAGTTGGAATTATAAAAAAGATGACTTAGTAAAACACTCTAACCATGATTAGTACTCATATGGCCTCAGACTGTTTTTAATAAGAAGTCTTTTTTGAATATATAATGACATGAAGCTGAATAGTAAAGGTTTGTGAAGGGAAGTGGCAGTTCTATAAAGCTGTTTCAAATGACATCGCCTTTGGTGCAGATGCCAAAAAGAGACAGTTATGAAACACTTCAAGCAGTGAGCACATTCTCTAATCACTAGCAGCCTGTTCAATCATTTCCATCTCAACTTACTTCAATTTCAGATCAAGAAGTTTTTTGTGTGCCCATGCTGTAAAATGTACCAGCATTGTTAACTTCGGACCTTAAAAAAGGCAATATGTAACAATGAAGCATAAGTGGTTATTTAAAATAGCCAGAGTATTATGTACATATGATTGGCATATCAAATCAAAAGCAAGATAAGATGATAATTCTTTTTAATTTTTAAAAACACAAGTGCTGTATGAAGGATTATTGTTAGAGTTTAGCAGGTATATTTACAAATATGAATGGTATTATTCAGGTTTCTCTGCCTGACTCTCATCCTTCTTACTAAACCTTATAATACAAAGATTCTGAGAATAATTGAAAAGTATTTTAGAAGAACAAAAAGAAAAGGAAAGGCAAAACAGAAAAAAATTTTAAGAATTAACACAAAAGTAATTTTATATTTTCAAAATTTGCTACAAATTTGATAAATTTCTAATGTAACACATAAAGATTTGATCTCAAATTATTAAATAATATGTACATATCCTTGTGGGTGTTGAGGGTACACACACATACAGTGAACTCACCTTGTCTGTAAATTGAACTAATTACTGTAATTGAGACTCTGGGGAAGTGGGAGCCTATGATTTCCATCAATAGGCATGGATATAATTAACCAATAACTATGGAGGATGTGGTTGTACAAAGTTACAGATTCTTTTAGCATCTACTAGAAGCACATCTGTTATGTCATATGTTATTGGCACACTATGACTAACAATCCAATACAGTTTAAAATATTTGCAAAAGATTTGACTTCTATGTTTACATACTTATAAAACCATCATTTCCCTCCCTGGTCTTTAAAGTATTTCCCTTGCTCTAACTTATCCAATTATATACATCACTTTATCTTCACACACATATACTATTCTTTATCATAATATGTACCAAACCAAGTACAATAAAAAAACTCACAAAAAGTCTGGCATGTGTATAGATGGTGTCTTCTGTTTTACTGCATGTCATTATTTATTAATAATAAAACATCAGGATAGATTTTGTAGACTTTGGAATCCCTCAGATTTACAAGGGCTCACATGCACACACAAAACTTTTTTTGTGAACATGATCAGTCATTATTTACAGTCAACATATCTGTTTCATTTATAACATTATCCTTGAACAAAAGCTCTCATTAAGAGGTCTACTTTTCTGTATTTTTATTATACAAGACTCTGAGTGATGTAGGTAGGCTGATTCCTCTCCCTCCCCCACCTCCTTTCCCAGATCTTAAATATACTACTAGTACCATTACTGCTCTTACCTCCACTGCTGCTGCTGCTACCGCAACTGCTGTTACTACTTCTACTACTACTAACTGTAGAGGAACTGACTGTTAGAAAGTCAACTCTGCGCTTTCCTCACTCAATACACATTTACGGAGGGCCTACTGTGTGCAACTCTCTGTGCTAGATGTTCTGAACATATAAAGAATATATTCTTATCCCTGCCTCAGAAAAAATTGCTGAGATCAATAGGAAGTACAAATGTTACACAGAGTGCTCCAAATAGACAAAATAAAAGTGAATAGATAGCTGACGGCATTCTGTTGGAAATTCTCATGCACTTCAGTTTATGTCCAGTACAATTGCTCTCCTGTTTATTTTGGTTGAAAGACATCAACTTACATGTATAGACAGTTGATAAAATAAAATGACTTTCAACAAGTGAATGTATGTTCTCTCTCTTTCTTGTTTAGAGTTAGGGTCTTGCAGTGTTACCCAGGCTGGAGTGCAGTGGCACTATCATTGATCACCAAACCCTTGAACTCCTGAGTTCTAGTAATTCTCCTGCCTCAGCCCCCTGAATAGCTGGGACTA
The DNA here is from genome assembly GCA_036589455.1 of Ateles fusciceps. Lineage (NCBI taxonomy): Eukaryota > Metazoa > Chordata > Mammalia > Primates > Atelidae > Ateles > Ateles fusciceps. Next base: position 2,674,641 of record JAZHEH010001040.1, on the reverse strand, counting down.
CAGGCACACACCAGCACACTCAATGAATTTTTTAATGTCTAGTCTGGTCTCAAACTCTTGACTTCAAGTAATCCTCTTGTGTTAGCCTCTCAAAGTGCTGGAATTATAGGAATGAACCACCATGCCTGGCCTTTTGTTTTTTCCTGATGAAACAAATCAGATTTAAAATAATAAACATTTACCATTATTTTTTATCAGAGGCCTTGATTAATTTAAACTGTACCCCCAAAACCACTATCAATCTTTGGTAGTAGATGTCATATATAGGCATGGCAATATTACATGAATGGCTCCCATTTGTCTGTAAGCTGAACCTTTTAAAAAGTAAGGAGATGCTATAAACAACAAAAAATAAGAAATACTGAAAAAAATAAAAGTAAAATAAGAGTTACTCAAGAACTGAACATTTCTTTGTGTCTCTTGGTTGTATTCTATGCAGATTTTTTTCCTAAAAACTTTTAAAACTTAAACTCTTTAAACTCTCCACTCCATGTCCAGGCAGATTTCCAGGTATTCTGAACACCTGCTCACCTGGATTGGCAACCTCAGTTGCCTCACCCTTCTTGTGCAGAGATCTGGGTGCAGGAGAGGCCCTCTCTTCATGCGTGGGCAGATCTCCAGCTTTTTGGAGCACTCACTCTCCTGAACTAGTAGCCTAAGTCATCCCAGTTCTCCTGTGCAGAGACCATGATGAAGCAGGACCCTCTCTGCCCAATCACCAGGCAGATCTCAGACATTTGGAGCCCCTGCTTGTTTGGATTCGTAGCCTGAGCCACCATACCCTTCCTGAGAAGAGACTGTGGTGCAGTGGAAACTTCTCCACTTCATGCCCAGGCAGATCTCCATATACCCGGAGTATTTACTCTCCTGCATTAGGAGTTTAGGCTACCCCCATTCCCCATGCTGAGAACTTGGTGCTAGGAAGATTTTCCAGCTCCATTTCTAGACACAGCTCTGGGCACATGGTGGCTGCCCACTTCATTCGTCCTTGGTGCTGGTGCTGATGCTTGCCACTGGGGGACCTGTAGTACGACGTGCCTTGTCTGGCCCCACCCATCCTGCCTCACACTAGAGCTGAGCAGGGAAGTCAGACCACTGTGTACTCCATGTATTAGCTCATTGCCTGAGGCAACAAAGAGCTTCTCCTAGTGAACAAGGGTCAGGTATATAACCATTTGCATCGTCTGCAGCCAGCTGTTACCTGTAAGCACCATCTATTGGTTTGTGGGTCAAATCACATGGCCCAATATAAAATCTACCAGCAAAAGTTAATAGGGATATAGAAGCAAAGCCAAAGACACTACCCAATAATCTCTAGTCACACTGCCTATGGAAGAGTGAAAAAGCCCCAAAATACCCCAATAATGTAAGAAAAGAAAGGAAGGAAGGAAAAAAGAAAGAAGAAAGAAAGAAAGAAAAAAAAGAAAAAAGAAAAGAAGGGAAGACTGATTCTAGCCACATGAAAATAATTATAGAAATAAGACATGCGGGCCGGGTGTGGTAGCTTGTGCCTGCAATCCTAGCACTTTGGGAGCCCAAGACAGGTGGATCGCTTGAGGTCAGGAGTTCAAGACCAGCCTGGACAATATGGTGAAACAACATCTCTACTAAAAATACAAAAATTAACTGGGCATGGTGGTGGGTACCTGTAATCCCACCTACTAAGGAGGCTGAGGCAGGAGAATCACTTGAACTCAGGAGGTGGAGGTTGCAGTGAGCCAAGATCACACCACTGCATTCCAGCCTGGGTGAGACTCCAGCTAAAAAAAAAATAAAAGCCAGTATCTCTAGATGTGAAGGAATCAGTACAAGAATTATAGCACCATAGAAAATTTGAATGTAGTGACACTAAAGAATCCCTCTAGCTCTCCAGCAATGGTCCCCAGTCAAAATGAAAACTCAGAAATGAAAAAAAGTAAAGAAAGGGAATGCTTATACCTACTGGTGGGAATATAAATTAGTCTCAGCCATTGTGGAAAGAAGTGTGGCAATTCCTCAAAGAACTTAGAATTACTATTCAACTAAGCAATCTCATTAATGGCTATATGCCCAAAGTCATATAAATCATTCTATCATAAAGATAGAATGCATGCATATGTTCATTACAGTACTATTCACAGTAGCAAACACATGAAATCAACCTAAATGCCCATCAACAGTAAACTAGATATAGAAAATGTGGTACATATACACTATGGACTGCTATGCAGCCATAAAAAATAATAAAATTATGTTCTTTGCAGCAACATGGATGGAACTGGAGGTCATTATCCTACGTCAACCAACACAGAAACAGAAAACCAAATGCTGCATATCTTCACTTTCAAGTGGGAGCTAAACTTTGAGAACCTGTGGACACAAAGAAGGGAACAACAGACACTGAGGCCTATTGAGGGTAAAGGGTGGGAGGAGTGTGAGGACTAAAAAGCTATCTATCAGATACTATGCTTATTACCTGGGTGACAAAATAATCTGTACATCAAACCCCCATGACATGCAATTTACCTATACAACAAACCTGAACATGTACCCCTGAGCCTAAAAGTTAAAAAAAAAAATTCAAAGCGTGGATTGCAATGTGGCTCAACAAGATTCAAGACAAGTTTGAAAATCATCACAAAGGAACGTCTAAAGCAATACAGGAAATGAAAGAAGAAAGAAACATATTAAAAAAGAAATCAATCAGAGGTTCTGGAATTGAATAACTCACTTAAGGAATTTCAAAGTAAAACTAAATGGTTTATCAATAGATGAGAACAAGCAAAAGAAGGAATTTCGGAGCTCAAAGAGCAGTCTTTTGACTTAACTTACTCAGACAAATATTTTAAAAAATAATGAGAAATGAACAAAGTCTTCTAGAAATATGGGATTATGTAAAGTGACTAAACCTACAAATTGTTGGCATTTCTGAAAGAGAAGGAGAAAAAAAAATAAACATCTGCAGCATGTATTTAAGGGAATAATTCAAGAAAATTTCTCTCTTCTTGCTAGAGAGGTAGACATTCAGAGCCAACATAATAAGGGACAGGGAAGTTGGAAGTGAGACAGCCAGGTGAGAAGGGACCCCTAGAGAAATTCCAACCAGCCTGCCCACTGGGGTGGAGCCTGAGGAAGTTTGCGCCCTTTGCAAGGGGCGGAGCCTGGCCCCTCCTCTTCCTGTGCGGAATCCGAGATTCAAACAGCCACCGGGGAAGTGCTCTAGCTGGGGACTCTGGCCTTGCGGATGATCCCTGTTTCACCTTCCCCCCGCTTTTACCCATGAAAACCGTGCTTTACCCACCCTTTAAACTGTCTGCAAGCCTAAATTTTCATGGCTGCAGGACAGACAAGAACCCCATCTTTACCTGAACTAAGGAAAAGTCATGCAACATATTTGGCACAACGTGGGCTCCAGAAGCGGTGAGTGAAATGGGAACTCAAAACCTCTCTGCGGGGCGCGGTGGCTCATGCCTGTAATCCCAACACTTTGGAGGCTGAGGCGAGCGGATCACGAGATCAAGAGATCGAGACCATGGTGAAACCCCGCCTCTACTAAAAAATACAAAAATTAGCTGGGCGTAGTAGCGCGCCTGTAGTCCCAGCTACTCGGGAGGCTGAGGCAGGAGAATTGCTTGAACCTGGGAGGCAGAGGTTGCAGTGAGCCGAGATCGGGCCACTGCACCCCAGCCTGGCGACACAGCGAGACTCTGTCTCAAAACAACAACAACAACAACAACAAAAAAAACCTCTCACTGATTTCTAAGCCTTTTCGACCTCCGCCTTCCGAGCTTACAAGAAACCACGCCCTCACCCCTTGTCGCTCCTGGGGTTTGAACCCCTACCCCTTGTTGCTCCTGGGGGTTGGGGGGGCCTTTTCATGGCTCTTTCCTTCCTTTCTCAGGAGGGACCAAGGAACAGCAGGTCGAAGCAGCTCTCACCTCTATGCTGGGGCTGGGACGCATTGCCCAAGGGTCCCGCACAGCCAGCGGCTGGCTCCCAGCCCTGCTGCGGCAGCGTTCCCTTACCCAACCAAAGGGTTTCAACTCCATGGGACAGCAATTAAACTTTTCTCCCTGGGGGAGGAGCCACTTGCTGAATAGCGATTCAGCTGGGTAGGTGTTGGTGGCTCACACTTGTAATCCTAGCACTTTGGGAGGCCAAAGCAGGTGGATTGCCTGAGCTCAGGAGTTCGAAACCAGCCTGGGCAACACAGTGGAAACACATCTCTACTAAAAACACAAAATGGCGTGCGCCTGTAGTGCTAGCTACTGGGGAGGCTGAGGCAGGAGAATTGCTTGAACCCGGAAGGCAGAGGTTGCAGTGAGCAGAGATCGCGACACTGCACTTGAGCCTGGGGACAGAGGAAACTCTTGTCTCCAAAAAAAAAAAAAAAAAAAGAGATTCTTCCCCCAGACATTTTTAAACTGCTTCTTTTCTTTCTCCTTCTCTACCCCATCAACAAATTAATCTTTAAAGTTTTTTGGCTTTGTTTAGCAATCCTGCCGTAGGGAATGTTTCTTTCTGGTTTGGTATGTGCATGTTTTCCTAGCCCTCTCTCTTAAAGGGCCCCACCCAGTGACTGGGTTTTCTTCTGCCTGTTTGTGTGTGCACGGTGTATGATGTCTGTAAAAAGAGCTCCCTGGCCACCATGGTGAAACCCTGTCTGTATTAAAAATACAAAAAATTAGCTGGGCATGGTGGTGCACACCTGTAATCCTAGCTACTTGGGAGGCTGAGGCAGGAGTATTGCTTGAACCTGGTAGGTGGAGGTTGCAGTGAGCGGAGATCAGGACACCGTACTCCACCCTGGGCAAGAGAGCAAGACTCTATCTTAAAAAAAAAAAAAAAGAGCTCTTAATTCATATGGCCTTAAAAAAGACAAGTCCTTGGATCTAATAATATTAAGGTGAAATAAAAGCTGTGGTACCTTCCAGTTATATGACTTTAATCTTTGAGAAGTAAAAACAGCCCTAAGAACTGTTGGTAAAATGCAGGTCAGATGCAAGGTTTGCTAAGTGTTTTGAGGTTGTGAACTGCCTTTTGGGTTTTGAGAACCCTCTGTCTTGCCTGCTTCACCATTGGTAATGCTTGGAGACATATGGAACTAACCATGCCCTTAACTAAGAAGGCAAGACTTGGCTGCAGTTAGCACGCAATGAAAGCCAACTTACCACGTTTTACCTTAAAGTTAAAAATTGCTAGGAGTTACCATTATAACATGTAATTGAGACTACTGAAAATAGATTTACATGCAAGGTGTGTAAGAACAGTAAAATGTGTTTTTATTTATTTATTTTTGTAAAAGGTTGTAAGAAGGCATGAAAATGTAAACTTCGGCCTAGGGTTAAAGGATTGTTTTGAGTTAAATTAGGAAAAAGCTGAAGGTTCAAAGAAGTGGTGAATAAATTTTGGAAATTAATCTTGCAGAAGAGGTTCTCTGTCTGAACATGTTGACTACATTAAAGAAGAAATATTATATGTTTTTTCCATAAATTAAGCGTTGAAATAAAACCATAACAAGGTTTTCCTAAGGTGCTAATTTGCCTTTGGCAAAATTTTAAAGGGTTATAAAAGGTTTTTGCTTCTTTAAAAGTTCTGAGTCATCATTTTTGTAAAATAAATAACTTATGGTAATCTGGAGTTCTGTTTGATACTATCAAGTATTTTAAACCTTGAACATGTAACAGCATTCCCAAAATCAAACTTCAGTTTCAAAATTGTCTTCCCTGGCACCTGACTTTTCAAATACTTCAGAGGGCCCCCAAAGTGTCCAGAAAGAGAGGTAAGCAGGATTATTTGACAAGTTTAGATACATGGGATTGCCAAAATGATGCTCAATCTTCTTTAGGTTAGATTTTTGTGACATGCTAATACATGTCGCAAAATTATGTGGGCTTTCTAAAGTTTTAATGTCTAATTATATGCTATAAATCATAATTAAGGTTATTAAGTTATTGTAAACCATGGAGATAACCACACATCTTTGTTAGTTGTATTTCTGACTTAACTACCCTGGACATTTTGCTATTCACAGACAATTGTTGTCTTTTTTAATCCTTTTCAAGAGATGGTTTATAATAGGCTATAAGACTTTAACAGGTGCTGTCAAATACAGACTTCTCATAACTTTGGAGATTGTAACATTTTAATAAAGGAAAATGAACAGGAGTCATGAAGAGCTGAAATGTTTACAAATTTCAAGCAAAACAAGAATTACTAAATGGACTCAGGAAGCTGAAGCAACCTTTTGGACTTTTGCTTGGAATATTGCTGATCCTTGTTTTTCAGAGTCAATGGAACTTATTTTGAACTATTTATGGCCTTTAATAATTAAGTAAGGTATACACTCCTGCCAGTCAAGATTTGGAGCATGTTTGTTTCTCTCTGCCTGGTTCCTCTAGAATTTGGAAACTGTGAGTATTCTTATGGCAATATAGTTGTTTGCATGAGTGCAATAAGAATCCTGTTTTCTTTTGCAACAGAACACAATTGGAGAAAGTGGTTGTTTTACTAAGGCTTTGACTGGAAGGGTATGCTTGCCTTGAAGAGTCAACAGAGCCAATAAAAGCCCAATGGGAAAACTGGCTTCATACCCTTCCTACACAGTCCCTATACAAAGTTCCTGACCAGTGGTCAGTAAAGAATGTCACTTTGTAACAGGACCAGAGCTCCAAGTTTATTTTGGGACCTTAAGATGAAAGGATTACCAAACTCAGAGGTATTTGAGGGTGCAAACCCATGGCTGGGCTCTGGCTTTCAAAAGTCTTATCTGAAATACCTTGTGAAACAAACTTCCATCAAAGCCAATCCAAAAGGCCTATGTAGAAATAATTATTCTTGTTGTACTTTATGCAAATAATCAGGTTCAGTATAAGAATAAAGTCTATTTTGCAAACATTTAGTCCTATAATTTTCTTTTTAAATGAGGACTGGAGAAGAGAGAAATCATGTTTCAAAACGTACACATTTGTCATTAAATTCTAAACTCATTAGTTGTTTTTTAAGTTTTCGCCTACATTTTAGACTAACCCTGCTTGCTCCTGTGAACCAACCAGCAATTCCTGGCTGTAGTTCAGAAAGAATGAGAGGGATGGGTAATGTAGAAAACTGGATCGATATTCTAGTTCTGAACAATTATCCTGCAAATGCTACCGGGTGATTGGAATAAATAGGATGCCCATCACTTAGAGGTTTCCTTTTAGAAAAGTAAGACCAAAGGGACTAACCAAAGTCAAGCACCATGCATCCAAATCTTAGAAAGCATAGCTATAGCCACCAGTTATCTGAGTGCATCATAAGACTTCCTCTTCTCTCCAGTGGAGAGAAGTTGTATCTTAGCATTCGGCTTATAATAAGGAGTCCATGCAATGCCACCGAGACACATTTTTGTCTCAGACTCAATTCCAAGCTCCGGGGTCAAAGCCCTAACAAGGATAACTGGATCTGAGGGATCCAAAGATGGACAATAATGGAAGTTAAAAGGCACAGTGCAGGTAAGCGTGGCTGATTCCTGCCAATTAAGCCAACCCCATGCTTCTTGTTTCATGAATAAAGGCCATAAAGTCTAGGGAACTCCAAGGCTACTGATAGTAGGTGGGAAGGAGACAAAGGTGAGAGCAGATAATTGCTGTTCTCTAGGCCCCCTACTTCATGGGTGGAAGCCTCTTTGCTACTCATGGTGGCATCTGCCAACGTCGCCAGAATTTGGGGATGCAAGGACAGTAGATAGAAAGAGGATGTTCTTTTCTTTCTCCCTCATATATCTTGAGTATCTGCTAGGAAGAGAAGGGAACAAGGGATGCCTGCTTCCCACTTTCTAGATGGATAGCCATTCATCTTCAGTCTGTACCCCTTTCAAATGCATTCAGAGCCTCTGGGACTCCTTAAAAAGGTGCCTTCTTTTTTCTTTTCTTCTCCTTGGATTTCTCTTCACTAAGAGGTAATTGTATCTCTGTACTATGAGGCAGTCCCTGCAGATGCCTCCTCCAAACTGGAAAGAGTTTATCTCCCAAACCTTAAATTGGTTGGCTTAGGATTGGGTTCAGAGAAAGCAATAAAAAATAAAATATCTAGGACTACATCTAACCAAATAGGTGAAAGATCTCTACAAGGAAAACTACAAAATATCACTGAAAGAAATAACAGATAATGCAAATGGAAAAGCATTGCATGTTCATGGATTAGAAGAATTAATACTCTTAAAATGGCCATGTTGTTCAGAGAAATCTACAGATTCAACACTATTCCTATCAAACTACCAATGTCATTTTTCACAGAATTGGAAACTATTCAAAAATTCACATGGAACCAGAAAAGAGCCCAAATTGCCAAAGCAGTCCAAAGCAAAAGGTAAAGCTGGAGGTATCACATTATCTGATTTCAAACTGTTCTGAAAGTCTGCAGTAACCAAAACAGCATGATACTGGTACAAAAACAGACAAATAAACTGATGCAACAGAACGGCACAGCTACAGTCATCTGAAGTATAAAGGTGACAAAAATAAACAATGGGGAAAGCTCTTCCTATTCAATAAATGGCACCGGGATAGCAGACTAGCCATACGCAGAATAAAACTGGATACCACTTTTCACCATACACATTAATTAACTCAAGATGGATTAAAGATTTAAACTTAAGATCTCAAACTATAAGGATTATATTAAAAACCTAGGAAATACCCTTCTGATATTGGCCTTGGCAAAGAATTAATGACTAAGTTCTCAAAAACGATTGCAACCAAACCAAAAATTGACAAATGGGACCTAATTAAACCAAAGAGTGTCTGCACAGCAAAAGAAAATTCCAACGGAGTAAACAGACAACCCACAGAGTGTGAGAAAGAATTTGTAAACTATGCATCTGACAAAGACCTAGTATTCAGAATCTACAAGGAACTTAATTTAACAAGCACAAATCATTCTGTTAAAAGGTGAGCAAAGGATATGAACAGACACTTCTTAAAAGATGACATATGCATGATCATGAAACATATGAAAAAATTTTCAACATCCCTAATCATCAGAGAAATGCAAATCAAAACCACAGCGAAATACAATCTCATACCAATCATCACGACTATTACTAAAAAGTCAAAAAATAACAGATGCTGATGAGGTTGCAAGGAAAGGGGGAATGTTTATACACTGTTGGCAGGAATGTAAATTAGTTCAGCCACTGTGGAAAGCAGTTTGAAGATTTCTTAAAGAACTAAAAACAAAACTACCATTTGACCTAGCAATGCTGTTACTGGGTAAATACAAATCATTCTACCAAAGAGACACATGCTCTCATATATTCATTGTAACACTCTTCACAATAGCAAATACATGGACTAAATCTAGGTGTCCATCAATGGTGGACTGAAGAAAATGTAGTACATATATGTCACGGAATACTGCACAACCATAAAAATGAAATCATGTCCCTTGCAGCAACATGGATGAAGCTGGAGGCCATTATCTTAAGTCAATTAACAGGAACAGAAAACCAAACACTGCATTTTGTCACTTATAAGTGGGAGCTAAGCCTTGGGTACACATGGTCATAAAGATGGAAACAATATTAGGCACTGCAGATCACTAAAGAGGGGCGAAGATGAAGGGTGTAAGAGTGGAAAAACTACCTATTGAGTACTGTGCTCATTACGTGAGTAATGGGATCATCCATACCCCAAACCTCATCATCACACAATATACCCATGTAATGAACCTGCACATGTACCCTCGGAATCTAAAATAAATTTTGAAATTACTAAAGAAGAGAAACTAAAGGAGGCCATCTTATGGGAGTTAAGGAAACTGTGGGTCCTGGTGCTGCCTCATGCCAGTAAGGTGAACTGACAAATCAAAGACAATGAGTGTGAGTTGCCATACTGCAATTGCTCTTCAGAACTTAAAACATATGGCTGCTTCTGTACTTCTGTCTTCTAATGGAAAATACCTTTTGTGGCCAGTGCTACCGAGAACCACATGGGAAATACACTTCCAGGTTGGCTGAATTGACACATAGAGAGCTACCATGGTTGCATAACTAGTGTGTGTGTGTGTGTGTGTGTGTGTGTGTGTGTGTGTGTGTGTGTATATATACACACACATATACACATATATATGTGTGTGTGTATAGACACATATATATGTCTATAAGGTATATATATATGTGTGTGTGTGTGTATGTATATATATATATATATATACGCTACTGTACACTGCAGCATTTCTGTCTTCTTTTCTCCACATGAACTTTTGGTGACGTTTTCAGAGTGTAACAGATCGTATCATTCGTCAGTTAAAAACACATAAGGGGATTCATTTTACTCCAGTTTAAAGACAACCTCCCAACCTGGCCTTTTAAATCCTATGTCATTTGGCCTTTGCCTTCCTCTTCAGTCTCATCTTGTAGGATGTTTCCCTCACCCTTTGAACTACAGCCACAGTGCAGTCTTTTCATTCCTTCGAAGTTACTATATTCTTGCAGGGTCTCTGCATGTGATATTCTCTCTGCCTGCACTGTTCTTTTTCTGTTTCATTAAATCAGTTCCTACTCTCCTTTAGCTTTGACCTAAATTTTAAATTATTTAAGGAATCTTCTGTTATTTTCTATTAAGTCAAATTTCTTTATTATGTGCTTCCATGGTGCCACATATTTCACATTCTTGACCCTTATCAAAGCTTCACTTTTCATTTATTTGTAGTTATTTGACTTATATCTGTTTTGTCTTAATGCTGTGTGCCCTAGGGCAAGAGTCAGCATTTTTTTTCCTTCAAAAGATAAGAAGTCAGTACTTTAGACTCTGTTGCAACTACTCAGCCTTGCTGTTGTAGTTGAGTGAGTGTGGTTGCGTTTTATCAAAACTTTATTTGTAAAAATAGGTAGTAGGCTGTATTAGGCCCGCAGCTCTGAAGTTTGCCAACCTCTAATCTGGAACATCAGGCACTGTTTATTTTGCTTACCATTATATCTTCAGTCCCTAGCATATTGCTTTATTCACAGGGAGTACCAATATATTGTTGACGAATGAATGAATAGATTCTGTTTAGTTCCATAAAAACAGACTTTGGTCATTCTGTCTTCCACAATATTCAAACCATTTACACTACCAGGAATACCTTCTCCCAATCCAAATTGTATGTCACTTCTCAATACTCTTCTTGTTTACCACATTTTTCATAAATCTGTCTGTGATTATTCAGGTTTCCAGTGTTGGGCTATTCTGAACTCTAACAAAAGTTATTTTCTTATCAGTAATTTGACTGAATACACTTATAATATGACTGTACAATTCAACATGCACACGTCCCCAAAAGTTTGTCATTTTGGATGAAATTCCCCTGAGTCCTGCTTATTTCTAGTCAGTGAGAGAGGAAAAAATAGTGAGAATCAAACAAAAAAATACGTTGACAAATTATTCTGTTGCATATATGTCAACAAAAATGGCCTAAACTGCAACAGGTACTGGTGTTTGTATAAAAGATGTGGTCCCCCAAATGCAGAGTTCAAGACAAGCTTCACTGAAGTGATTGCAACTTTCATTACAAAATTTCATTACAAAATTTTTGTTACAAAAATTTTAAAACATAAAGTTGAAAAAAATTAATTCAGTGAACACTTGAGTAGTTACCATTTGGAGTCAACAATTGTTAATATTTTTCTATATTTGCTTTATCTTCCCACTATACTTTTTTTTCTGACCCATTTGGAAGTAAGTTAGAGACATCAAGCATTCTCTCTTAATTCATGTGCATTGACTAAAAGTAAGAACATTCTCTCACATAACCATAATATTATTAGCAATACTAATGCTACTTCAGCTAATATCCAGGTCATACTCAGATTCCCCACTTATTACACAAACTTTTACAGCTCCATTTAAAAAACCTGTGATCCAATCCACTTGATAATTGAGTCTGACTCTTAAAAGAAAACATGGGAATTTTGGAATATGAAGTAGATAAAAAGTTCAGAATAAAGAAGAGCAGGTGAAAATTGTAGGACTTCTCTTGAGGGAATAGCAGAGCAATATTTGATGACCCAATAGCCAATGGAATTGGTGGGAAATGCCTGTGGATGAGAATGATGAATCAGATCATGAATGATCTTGGGTATCAAGCAAAGGAGCTTTGAACTCATTTCTGTTGAGGTGGGTTTTACCAATCCGTAATTTTTGATGATGTTGAGATTGAATACCAGACTGTAGAACAATCTCACTAGCATGTGATTCATTAATTCTAGTCTTTTAAAAAATCTAACCCCTTTCACTGCAGCATCTTTGATTATCGGCTTTTTAAAGTAGCCCTCTTTTGCTACTAGTCTATAGCTGAACACATGCAGATACTTTTCAAAGGATAGGAAGTTTAGCTTATTATTAAAGGGACATCTGGGCGTATTTTTACAGCAAGGGACTGATTTGCCTCCTAGAAGATTACCCGAGCAGTCCTAGGCAGCTGATGGCTAGAGTGGAACTTGAGCCCGTTTTCTGCCTTCTGGAAGCCAGTCACAGGGATTTCGTTACAGCTCTCTAGGGCCAGAACCTATGTCATGCTGGTTGTTAATAAAAATAACCATTTGCCTTTTTTTTTAAATTGCATTTTAGGTTTTGGGGTACATGTGAAGAACATGCAAGACTATTGCATAGCTACACACATGGCGGTGTGATTTGCTGCCTTCCTCCCCATCACCTATGTCTGGCATTTCTCTCCATGCTCTCTCTCCCCAACTCCCCATCCCCCGCTGTCCCTCTCCCTGTTTCCCCCAGGTAGACCCCAGTGTGTGATGCTCCCCCTCCCTGTGTCCATGTGTTCTCATTGTTCAACACCCGCATATGAGTGAGAACATGCGGTCTTGGATTTTCTGTCTTGTGTCAGTTTGCTGAGAATGATGGTTTCCAGGTTCATCCATGTCCCTGCAAAGGACACGAACTCATCATTTTTGATGGCTGCATAATATTCCATGGTGTATATGTGCCACGTTTTCCCTGTCCAGTCTATTGTCGATGGGCATTTGGGTTGGTTCCAGGTCTTTGCTATTGTAAACAGTGCTGCAATGAACATTTGTGTGCATGTGTCCTTATAGTAGAGCAATTTATAATCCTTTGGATATATACCCAATAGTGGGATTGCTGGGTCAAATGGAATTTCTATTTCTAGGTCCTTGAGAAATCGCCACACAGTCTTCCACAATGGTTGAACTAATTTATACTCCCACCAACAGTGTAAAAGTGTTCCTATTTCTCCACATCCTCTCCAGCATCTGTCTCCAGATTTTTTAATGATTACCATTCTAACTGGCGTGAGATGGTATCTCAATGTAGTTTTGATTTGCATTTCTCTAATGACCAGTGATGATGAGCATTTTTCATATGTTTGTTGGCCTCATGTATATCTTCTTTTGTAAAGTGTCTGTTCATGTCCTTCACCCACTTTTGAATGGGCTTGTTTGTTTTTTTCTTGTAAATCTGTTTCTGTTCATTGTAGATTCTGGATATCAGCCCTTTGTTGGATGGGTAGACTGCAAAAATGTTTTCGCATTCTGTTGGTTGCCAGTTCACTCTAATGACTGTTTCTTTTGCCGTGCAGAAGCTGTGGAGTTTGATTAGGTCCCATTTGTCTATTTTGGCTTTTGTTGCCAATGCTTTTGGTGTCTTGGTCATGAAGTCCTTGCCTACACCTATGTCCTGAATGGTTTTGCCTAGATTTTCTTCTAGGGTTTTTATGGTGTTAGGTCTTATGTTTAAATCTTTAATCCATCTGGAGTTAATTTTAGTGTAAGGTGTCAGGAAGTGGTCCAGTTTCTGCTTTCTGCACATGGCTAGCCAGTTTTCCCAACACCATTTATTAAACAGGGACTTCTTTCCCCATTGCTTGTTTTTGTTAGGTTTGACAAAGATCGGATGGTTGTAGATGTGTTGTGTTGCCTCGGAGGCCTCTGTTCTGTTCCATTGGTCTATATCTCTGTTTTGGTACCAGTACCATGGTGTTTTGATTACTGTAGCCTTGTAGTATAGTTTGAAGTCCAGTAGTGTGATGCCTCCCGCTTTGTTCTTTTTGCTAAGAATTGACTTGGCTATGCGTGCTCTCTTTTGGTTCCATATGAAGTTTAAGGTGATTTTTTCCAGTTCTGTGAAGAAGGTCATTGGTAGCTTGATGGGGATAGCATTGAATCTGTAAATTACTTTGGGCAGTATGGCCATTTTCATGATATTGATTCTTCCTAACCATGAGCATGGAATATTTCTCCATCTGTTTGTGTCCTCTCTTATTTCATTGAGCAGTGGTTTGTAGTTCTTGAAGAGGTCCTTTACTTTCCTTGTTAGTTGTATTCCTAGGTATTTTATTCTCTTTGTGGCAATTGTGAATGGCAGTTCATTCTTGATTTGGCTCTCCTTAAGTCTGTTATTGGTGTATAGGAATGCTTCTGATTTTTGCACATGGATTTTGTATCCGAAGACTTTGCTGAAGTTGCTTATCAGTTTCAGGAGATTTTGGGCTGAGACGATGGGGTCTTCTAGATATACAATCATGTCATCTGCAAATAGAGACAATTTGACTTCCTCCTTTCCTATTTGAATACCCTTTATTTCTTGTTCTTGCCTGATTGCTCTGGCTAGAACTTCCGGTACTATATTGAATAGCAGTAGTGAGAGAGGGCATCCTTGTCTAGTGCCAGATTTCAAAGGGAATGCTTCCAGTTTTTGCCCATTCAGTATGATATTGGCTGTTGGTTTGTCATAAATAGCTTTTATTGTTTTGAGATATGTTCCGTAAACACCTAGTTTATTGAGAGTTTTTAGCACAAAGTGCTGTTGAATTTTGTCAAAGGCCTTCTCTGCATCAATTGAGATAATCATGTGGTTTTTGTCTTTGGTTGTGTTTATGTGGTAAATTACGTTTACAGACTTGCGTATGTTGAACCAGCCTTGCATCCCCGGGATGAAGCCTACTTGATCATGGTGGATAAGCTTTTTGATGTGCTGTTGCAATCGGTTTGCCAGTATTTTATTGAAGATTTTTGCATCTATGTTCATCATGGATATTGGCCTGAAGTTTTCTTTTCTTGCTGAGTCTCTGCCAAGTTTTGGTATTGGGATGATGTTGGTCTCATAAAATGATTTTGGAAGGATTCCCTCTTTTGGATTGTTTGGAATAGTTTCAGAAGGAATGGTACCAGCTCCTCTTTGTATGTCTGGTAGAATTTGGCTGTGAACCCATGTGGACCTGGGTTTTTTTGGGTTGTAGGCTACTAATTGCTGCCTCAACTTCACACCTTGTTATTGGTCTATTCAGGGTTTTGACTTCTTCCTGGTTTAGGCTTGGGAGGATGCAAGTGTCCAGGAATGTATCCATTTCCTCCAGGTTTACTAGTTTATGTGCATAGAGCTGTTTGTAATAATCTCTGATGATGGTTTGTATTTCTGTAGAATCTGTGGTGATATCCCCTTTATCAGTTTTTATTTCATCTATTTGGTCATTCTCTCTTTTCTTTTTTATTAATCTGGCTAGTGGTCTATTTTGTTGATCTCTTCAAAAAACCAGGTCCTGGATTTATTGATTTTTTGAAAGGTTTTTTTTGCATCTCTATCTCCTTCAGTTCTGCTCTGATCTTAGTTATTTCTTGTCTTCTGCTAGGTTTTGAATTTTTTTGGTCTTGCTCCTCTAGCTCTTTCAATTTTGATGATAGAGTGTCGATTTTAGATCTCTCCTTCCTTCTCATGTGGGCATTTATTGCTATATATTTTCCTCTAGAGACTGCTTTAAACGTGTCCCAGAGATTCTGGTATGTTGTGTCTTCGTTCTCGTTGGTTTTGAAGAACATCTTTATTTCTGCCATCATTTCTTTTTTATCCAGTCAACATTCAAGAACCAGTTGTTCCGTTTCCATGAAGCTGTGCAGTTCTGAGTTAGTTTCTGAATTCTGAGTTCTAACTTGATTGCACTGTGGTCTGAGAGACTTGTTATGATTTCTTTTCTTTTGCATTTGCTGAGGAGTGATTTACTTCCAATTATGTGGTCAATTTTAGAGTAGGTGTGATGTGGTGCTGAGAAGAATGTATTTTCTGTGGATTCGGGGTGGAGAGTTCTGTAAATATCTATTAGGTTTGCTTGGTCCAGGTCTGAGTTCAAGTCCTGGATATCCTTGTTAGTTTTCTGTCTCGTTGATCTGCCTAATATTGACAATGGGATGTTCAAGTCTCCCACTATTATTGTGTGGGAGTCTAAGTCTCTTTGAAAGTCATTAAGAACTTGCCTTATGTATCTGGGTGTTCCTGTACTGGGAGCGTATATATTTAGGATCTTTAGCTCTTCTTGTTGCATTGATCCTTTTACCATTATGTAATGTCCTTCTTTGTCTCTTTTGATCTTTGTTGGTTTAAAGTCTATTTTATCTGAGATGAGAATTGCAACTCCTGTTTTTTTTTTGCTCTCCATTCGCTTGGTAAATATTCCTCCATCCCTTTATATTGAGCCTTTGTGTATCCTTGCATGTGAGATGGGTTTCCTGGATACAGCACATCGGTGGGTTTTGACTTTTTATCCAATTTGCCAGTCTGTGTCTATGGATTGGGTCATTTAGCCCATTTACATTTAGGGTAAATATTGTTATGTGTGAATTTGATCCTGCCATTTTGATGCTAGCTGACTGTTTTGCCTATTAGTTGATGCAGTTTCTTCATTGTGTTGATGCTCTTTACCATTTGGTATGTTTTTGGAATGGCTGGTACTGGTTGTTCCTTTCTATATTTAGTGCCTATTTCAGGAGCTCTTGTGAAGCAAGCCTGGTGGTGATGAAATCGCTGAGTACTTGCTTGTTCACAAAGGATTTTATTTTTCCTTCATTTATGAAGCTTAGTTTGGCTGGATATGAAATTCTGGGTTGAAAGTTCTTTTCTTTAAGGATGTTGAATATTGGCCCCCACTCTCTTCTGGTTTGTAGGGTTTTTGCTGAGAGATCTGCTGTGAGTCTGTGAGTCTGATGGGTCCCTTTGTGGGTAACCCAGTCTTTCTCTCTGGCTGCCTTTAGCATTTTCTCCTTCATTTCAACCCTGGTGAATTTGATGATTATGTACCTTGGGGTTGCTCTTGAGGAATATCTTTGTGGTGTTCTCTGTATTTCCTTGACTTGAACATTGGCCTGCCTTGCTAGGTTGGGGAAGTTTTCCTGGAGAATATCCTGAAGAGTATTTTCCAGCTTGGATTCATTCTCTCCGTCATGTTCAGGTGCACCTACCAAACGTAGATTAGGTCTTTTCACATAGTCCCATATTTGTTGGAGACTTTATTCATTCCTTTTACCCTTTTTTCTCTCATCTTGCCTTCTCGTTTTACTTCATTGAGTTGATCTTCAATCTCTGATATCCTTTCTTCTGCTTGGTCAATTCGACTATTGAAACTTGTGTATGCTTCGCGAAGTTCTCGTGTTTTCAGCTCCATCAATTCACTTATATTCCTAAGTTGTTTATTCTTGTTAGCATTTTGTCAAATCTTTTTCAAGGTTCTTAATTTCTTTGCATTTGGTTAGAACATGTTCTTTTAGCTCACAGAAGTTTCTTATTACCTACCTTCTGAAGCCTGATTCTGTCAATTCATCACACTCATTCTCCATCCAGCCTTGTTCTCTTGCTGGCGAGGAGTTGTGATCCCTCGTAGGAGGAGAGGCGTTCTGGTTTCAGGTGTTTTCCTCCTTTTTGCACTGGTTCCTTCTCATCTTTGTGTATTTATCCACCTGTCGTCCTTGTAGTTGTTGACTTTCAGATTGGGTCTCTGAGTGGACGTCCAGTTTGTTGATGATGAAATTATTTCTTTCTGTTTCTTAGTTTTCCTTCCAACAGTCTGGCCCCTCTGCCGTAGGACTGCTGAGGTCCACTCCAGGCCCTGCTTGCCTGGGGATGATCTGCAGTGGCTGCAGAACAGTAAGGGTTGCTACCAGTTTCTTCTTCTGCTATCTTTGTCCCTGAAACGTACCCTCCTGATGTCAGTCTGGGCTCTTGTTTTTGAGGTGACTCTTTGGATATACGGGGGTCAGGGAGCTGCTTGAGGAGACAATCTGTCCTTTATAGGAGCTCAAGTGCTGAGCTGTGAGCTCCGTTGTTCATTCAGAGCTGCTGAGCAGGTACGTTTAAGTCTGCTGCAGCAGAACTCATAAACCCCTTTTTTTTCCCAGGTGCTCTGTCCCAGGGAGTTAGGGCTTTATTTATGAGTTTCTGTTGTGCTGCTGCCTTTTTTTCAGGGCTGCCCTGCCCAGCGAGGAGGCAGCCTAGTCACTGTCTGCCTGCAGAGGCTTTGCTGAGCTCCTCTGGGCCCTGCCCAGCTGCCATATGAACTTTCCTGCAGTCCTGTTTATACGGGTGTAGTAAGAACTGCCGTCAGCAATGGCGGCCCACCTCTGTAATGACAGACTCTCTGTAATGGCGGGCTGCCTTGGCAATGGCAAACTACCTCCACAATGGTGGACTGCCTCGGTAATGGTGGGCTCTTCTCCCCCACAGAGCTGGACCGTCCCAGGTTCAGCTGTGCTTGCTATGAAACTCTCAATCCAGAGCATTTCCGATTGCTTTTTTTTTTGTGGGGGGTGGGACCAGCCGAGCCTGATCACCTGGCTCCCCTGCCTCAGAGCTTTTCTTTAGTTGAATGTTCGACTGTCTCCCAGGTGTTCCAGTCGCCTGTTGAAAAGGCACTGGGATCTATGTGATTTCCTGTGCAGTGACCCACTGCGCCAGCTAAAACAGTGGCGCTGAGATTTGTGGCACATTTTTGCCTGGGAATCTCCTGGCCTGGCTCCCTGTTTCAGTCCCCTTTTTAATCAGATGAATGGGCGACTCTGCCTTCCCGGAGCTCCAATCGCCAGCTGAAACGGCGCCCGGACCCGTGTATTTTGTATGGAGATTGCCGCGCCGGGGCGCCGGCAAACCAGCCATGCCAGTGACCTGTGGGGCTCCTCCGCCTGGGAATCTCCTGGTCTATGGGCAATAAAAATCCATCTGGAAATGTGACGTCCACTCACCCTCCGTGCTTTCACTGGGAGCTACAATCCTGAGCTGCTCCTAATTGGCCATCTTGGATTCCTCCCATTTGCCTTTTCTGATGTGGAAGTGGAAATTCTTGGAACCAGTTACAATTGGGTTGCTACTAGTATGAAAACTACAGTAATTCAGTGTGTTTTTCAGCATTTTCTCCCTTTGTTTATATAGTTGGAGACTTAAAGCCCAATGGAGGTTAAATTACTTCTCTAGGGGTCACAGTCCTAGGCAGCATTGAATAACTCCCCTTCAATGGGCATGGCTATGTGCCAGTTACTAAGCTCCACACTTTATATAAATGTCTTTCTGGTGAGGTTATCTGATGAACTCAGGTGGCATCAGATATGCAGGAAATTGGTAGTAGCTTTATTTCCCTATACATGCTTTGACTTTTTGATAGTCCCTCAACACCTTGGATAGCTGTGACAGTGTACACTTGCTCATTGTTCTTTCAGTATTTTCCTGTTTGAGTCATTTCTTTTCAGTTTAATCATTTAGTGTATTTAAAAAACAACTTCTGATTATATTGTTTAGGGTAAAGCTTAACCTCTTTGACTTCCTCTTCTTCCCCTGTCTCAAAGATGGCTTCTGGAGGTATTGGGGAATGAAAGAGTAAAGTAAAAAAATCCAACTTAATCCTCACTGTCTTAAGTTGGATTTCCCAGAAGCAGACCTTAAGATGAGGATTCTTTAAGGAAATGCTCCCAAGGAGGCCCTGGGAGAGAGTACACAGGGGACTTCTAGGGCACTGGTAATAGAAAAGTCCTGTAGCTTAATACAGTTTTTTGTTATACTGGTGCATTCATCATGTGAAAATTCATCAAGTTGTTCACATCATCTGTAGATTTTTATGTATGCATGTTGTGTTTTTGAAAACTTTTTCTCTCCACCTATACGTTTTTTTCTGGCTAGTTTTTTCTTCAAATTACGTGAATATAGAGCAACCCATTTTTAAATAATACAATGTACTTGACATTTAAAAATTTGGATGATTTTATTTTTTCACTTATTTTTCAATGTAGAAAATCAGTTATAGAATCAGATTATTTAATTTTGAAGAATCAGTATATGAGAATTAAACTGCAAAGAAAGCATAGATGTGTGTTTAGATCCTTAAATTGCTTAAGCAACTTATATTGAAAAGTCTATTCAATTTAGAGAACTGAATTGAAATACTGTATTTTTAGATGCACACTGTTGGTTTACTTTCTTTTGTAAAAAAACCTAATTATCACATACCAAAATATGCCCTAATAACAAGGTAAGTCATTTGAATGCTTATTTATATTGAATGTCATAAATATTTTTACTTCTTAAATTCTACATTATTCTGACCATCAGTATAGTTTTATTGAGTCAAATATATTTAGACAATTATATTTTCTTTCTAGAGTGAAGTTACGAACTGGTTAGGAAAGTAAAAAGCAAATGGTATTATTTTATATGTATTCAGTTAAATTTTTGCTACACAAATATGACTGAGATTGCATTTATAAATGTTTCATGAAAAACTATGCTCAAATAATAATCAGTAGCTCCATGTAAGTTCTGTTTTATTGCAGTTAATAATAGAACTGACAACATGGAAGGAGGGTAGAAGAATATTCTTGTTAAATTAATGAGAAAGCATGTTGTTCATGATGTAGATCTTGAAAGGTTTTATCTACTGTGACATATTTGTATATTATTTAGCAATTATACAAATTAAAATATACAGAGAAAAAATTTTAAAATACATAAAGCAATTAAGCGGTCTAATATTGCTTAGATTTTATTAATTGAGGAAATATATGTTTAGAAAGAACTCTTAAGAAGAATAGATGGGCCTGTTTTTGGAGGAATACTTTGCATTAAGTAGTGCAAAGACTGAATAAAGGATAATTCTAGCAAACCTTGTCTCCTCTGTCAGGTAGAAAATCAAGTATGGAAAGACTACGCAGTAAAAGTCCTAGGGACAGAAGATTTAGTATTGTTAGTTAGGATGGTACAATATTGTTTATGTTTCTTTCTGAATAGAGTGAATTCATTTGTAGTTCAGGTTCAATATAAAAGTCAATAATTCAATGAAACGAAAATATCAGTTGTGGCAGGATACTTTTTGAAATGTTGTTTTATGCCGTACTTTATTTTTGTTTTCCTTATCTCATTTAAAGAAGCAAACTAGAACCTATTTTGGCTGCTTACTCAGATACTGTTGACAGACAGTAAGTAGAAACTGCTTGACAAAAGGTGGGCACTTGTTATATTTTATAAAAGTGGAAACCTACATGAACTGAGGAGGAGAGAAGAATAAATTGGAAGATAGGGGAAGTGAATGCCAGAGGATAAGGAGATTCCTGTACATTGGAAAACAGTTGAATTCCTTGAGATTTTTGGTTGATGTTACTCTGTGGCAATGTCCCACGCAGGTAACAAGATCTCTGAGAAAATTGCTGTGAGAAATGCGTATGAGTACCTCATTGTGTTGGTTAATTTTATGTACCAACTTGATTGTCTTGAGATGCACAAAGAGCCGATAACATTATTTCTGAGTATGTTTGTGAAGGTGTATCAGGAAGACTAGCATTTACATTGATCAAGTGAGTCATGGAGATTGCCTTCATCAATTTTGGTAGTATCATCTACTCAGTTGAAGACTCAAATAGAACAAAAAGGCAGAGGAAGGGCCAGTATGTGCTCTATTTGAGCTGAGACATCCACCTTCTCCTGTCCATTGATGTGATGCTCCTGGTTCTTGGATTTTCAGGCTTAGATTGAACTATGCTACTGGTTTTCCTGGACCTCTAGCTTGCAGACAGAAGATCATGGGACTTTTCAACCTCATGTGGGCCAATCATTTGTAATAAATCTCTTTCTTTATACCCAAATATACTGGACTTTTTTTTTTTTTTTTTGAGACTCCCTTTGTCATCCAGGCTGGAGTGCAGTGGTGCATTCTCGGCTCACTGCAACCTCCGATTCCCTGGTTCAAGTGATTCTCCTGCCTCAGCCTTCCGAGTAGCTGAGATTACAGGCACATGCCACCACACCTAGCTAATTTTTTTGTATTTTTAGTAGAGATGGGGTTTCACCATGTTGGCCGGGATGGTCTCAATCTCCTGATGTCGTGATCCACCCACCTCGGCCTCCCAAAGTGCTGGGATTACAGCGACTGTTATGCTTTCTCGGGAGAATCCTAACTCATGTGTTCATGCTGAGGAATTCCTACCTCAGCAAAGATCCATGTCCAAAGAGAAGTTGGACTGGAAGAAATCCCTATGAAATTGGACAATTAGCATAACAATGTCATTATTAGTAGCTGAAAATTGGAGTTCACATTCTGATCTTTTTAGGGGATGGAAGAGGAGAAAAGGAAGAGGGTGGAAGGGAAAAAAGTGTAACCTGTAAATCTCAAGTCACCAGGGAGAGAAAGATCTCTTTTAAGACTGAAAATAAATGCCCTCTAAGTTGAATGAGATGGAAGCCAAAAGTTGAATTTGAAGATACTAAATACAAATAAAGTATTTTTAGAATATTTCTTGCATGACTGAGTTTGAGGACTGAGACTCACTTCAATTTTAGTATTAATCGAACTAGCCACAGTGGGGCAGATCACATACTGAAGAAGAGAATGAGCTAGATCCATGCAGGAAGGAAAAGACTCGAGAAGCCACTGAGTGGAAGCAACTGTTTAAATGTTATTTATACAGGCCTTTGCTAAATGTAAAATTTATTAATGGGGTGAAAAGTAGTAATCATAGAGTGAAAAATTTTTGTGACTACACTAGAGACTGTTAGAAAAATATGGTCACTCTATTAAAAGTATAAGATTAATAATAACATGAAATGCATAAGAAAGGATCAGTTGAATATTGCAAAAATCAAGTTGTTTTAGGTCATATTATACACAAAATTTCTCTTACCATGTCTATTTAAGGAATTCCTCATTGGTTTCTTAATGAGGTCAATTTGAAAATAAATTTCATACTTTATTATGTTAAAATTAATATAAACAGTGTTTTCCTACCTGAATGATGGATTTAGTGATTCTTCTTTTTCTTATTAAACAACTAAGATCAGAACATGAAAACTGTGGTAGAGTACAAGTGAAAAGAAGTAATATTGTTTGTGATAGAATATTTTAAAGATAGTGCCTTTTCTTCTGTAACATTGGCCGTTCTTTCTCAGTCTTCCTTTTCTCTAACATGCCAGGCATTCTCTCATCTTAGAACTTTTGCAGTGTCTTTTCCACATAACAGGAGTGTTTTCCACCCAGATATTCATGTAGTGCTAATGCTTTCAGGTCCTTGAAGCCTCAGTTTAAATTTCACCTCAATGAAATTGACTGCCTTATTTTAAATTGAAATCTCTTCTGTTGCTTTATCAATTCACTTCCCTGTATTCTGTTCCATAATACTAATTATCATCTCGCTTACTATACAGTTTATCTAATTTTTATGTCCACTTTCTCATTTCTGCCTTCCTCCTTTAGAATGCTTTGCATGCTCTCCCAGCTCCTGTTGGTGACGGAGGCTAAGTCTTGCAGCTCATTGGGAGTTATGGTTTCTTTCCTCCCAAATCAGACTTTATTTGTCAGGGTTCTCCAGAGAAACAGAACCAATGGAGAGATATTATAAGAAATTGATTCATATGATTATAATGGCTGAGACATCCCCACAATCTGCTGTCTGCCAGCTGGAAATCCACAAATGCCACTGGCCAGTGGTGTAGTTCCAGCCCAAGTCCTAAGGTCTGAGAACCAGGAAAAGAAATAGCGTAAGTTTATGTCCAGGTCCAAAGACCTGGGAACCAGTCAACCAATGGTGTAATTCTAGTCT
The DNA here is from genome assembly GCA_036589455.1 of Ateles fusciceps. NCBI lineage: Eukaryota > Metazoa > Chordata > Mammalia > Primates > Atelidae > Ateles > Ateles fusciceps. Next base: position 2,650,835 of record JAZHEH010001040.1, on the reverse strand, counting down.
GAGTCCAAAGGCCTGAGAGCCAGGAGTACTGATTCATAAGTTCCAATCTGAGGGTAGGAGAAGACCAATGTCCCAGCACAAGCAATCAGGCACAGAGAAAGCAAATTATCTCTTCCTCCATGCTTTTTTCTATTCAGGCCCTCAGTGTATTGGATAATGCCATCACATTGGGGAGGGCAATCTTCTTTACTTAGTCTACCTATTCAAATACTAATCACATCCAAAATACCTGCACAGACACACTGAGAAATAATATTTAGCCAAATATCTGGCCATGCACTTAGTAATAGAGTCAAACTGACAAATAGCAGCCTATTTATATAGGGGGACAAGGACTTGAGGAAGATTCTATGGGGGCTGGAGGAGTGTTTTGTTTTTCAGGGGAATCTGGGGTTAACCAGATTTTCAGGTTGAGTAGCCCAGATACATCCAACCCATGTATCAACTTCCTTTCTTTTACGACCATTACTGTAGGCCTGCTTAGTTCACAAGTTTGACAGTTTTGGAATTCTTCTATTTTTATGTTTAAGTATTGGGTCTCATCTTCAGCTTTCTCTACCCATCAGTTATAGGAGATGAGAGCTTCTTTATATGCTACAAAGAAAGCATTGTAGTTTTCACATATTCAGTCCTTTGTTATATTTCCCAAAAGTTAATTAAGCTTGGCAATGGACATCCAGTTTGGCAATCTTTATGGTTATCATTTATTCTGTATTTAATAAAATACTTGACATATTACACAAGTTAGTGAATTTGTGTCCACTGGTTTACCATCTCAGTTTATCCCTGATGAAAATTTTAATAATCATATGGCTATCTTGGCTACCTGTGCCAGTGGCTATCTGAGCTTCACCTACTACACTGATGGAATCCTCACTGCTAGTAGGGTGGTACATAATTCAGCTTCAAAATTCCACCATTATTTTTGTTTTCTTTAACCACGTCCAGTGTCAACTGTTATAGGATGGAGGTTGAAGAGTCCCTTGCAACCATGTTGAGACGAAAATTAGCATGCTGTTTTATTAGTGAGTGCATTCAGGGTCACAAGGGAAGGGAGAGAAAAGGAAAAAAGGGAAGAGAAGAGAAGACAAGGGAAGTAGTCTCAGACTGAGGGAGAAATTAGGCTGCATGCAGTCTCAAAGCCTTAGTCAATCTCACAGGGTTTTAAATTTATAATAACACTTGTGAATATCACAAGTTGGAGTGAGGGAGCCAGGAATTTATGCCCCTTTCTTAGTCGGTCATTAGAGATGGGCTACCCAATGAAGGAGACGTGACCTGAGGTGACTCTTTAGCCAAGACAATTGCAAATAAGACTGGAACCTGGGAGCTGTTCACTGACTGCACTCCAAGGAATGGAGGAGTGAATCCTTCAGTCTTGAAGAGAAATCTGCATGGCACATCTGAGTGCCCATTGCAAATACTTTGCCGTGTCAATAGCTACGAAATAGATAGGATGAACAGATATTGTCCAAACAATACTGGGTGATATTTCCGTCATATATTATTTGCTCAACGACTTGATGTTGAAAAAGTGAATACCTCATATATATGCTTTTAGAATTAAATATTTGGTTATATCAGTCACCATGCTGGTCCAAGACAGATTAATACATCCAATATAAAAATGAAAACATAACTAGTGCATAGCTTGAGGACAGTATCTATGTATAGAAACACAGTGTGTTCAGTTTGGCCAAAGCAAATTTCTAAGATGTTGAGATATTGCACACTTACCATGTCCAAAAAAGAAAAAAAAAACTCATAAAAGACTGAATTGTAGAATTAGTATCTGTTTTATGGCAATAAGGTATACTATTCTTAGATAACAGGAATCAGTTAAATTGAATTTGAGTTCTTACTAGCACCTAGAAACTGCTTCGTAATTCTATTATCACTAAGTGCAGTACACAGCAGGGTGTAGAGGGTGTCTACAATTTAATTGGGGAGCTCTATCAAGAGAGAAAGAAGACGCAAGCCAGGACACAGGCATTGATTATAGTCCAGAAAATCGAGCCTAACAGAGGGTTAAGTAAATGAGAATGATAAGCTTAATACGTTCTACTAGTTCTATCATATGCCAGTTGTTCTGTGAGAAAAGTATTCTATAGTCAGGAAAATTTACACTGGGTTAAGTAAAATTAACTATTACCATTAACTATAAGGACAAATTTAAATTTCAAGACTGAAGCATTCACTCTGTATAGTTAAATAAAATTATTACTATTAAGTAAATAACTATTGCTATTAATAATAGCAATACTTAATTTTACTTAACCATAAGGACGGATTTTCTTAACTATAAGAACTTGTCAGACTCAAATATTTTAACACACTCTGTTATCATAAGGGTTTTAAGAAGCAGATGTCAAGATGGGATTAGATGTATAAGAGGTAATTTTCGTATTAAAGAAACCCATAAAGGCTAAAGGGGAAGGTAGCAGGAAAATGCAGGAAGAACCTTTCTATCATGATGGAGTTATGACACCCATGAAAGTTGAGATGGAAGGAGGGAGAATAGGGTAGAGGAGCTCAGGCTGCAGTACAGATAAGGGAAAGTCTCGTCCAGGCAATGTGAAGCTCCTGAAACAAAGTTGTCAGTCAGAGGAGTCCTGCATCCGGGGGCGGGGGGGGGGCAGGGCAGCAGTCTGGCTCTGGTACTCTTTCTATGTTCAGTCACTGACAGCATAGCCCTGGAGGAAGTGCAGCTTTGGTATCGAGGCCTTGATGGAGCTGAAGTTGCAGTAATGGGAGACGACTGCCTTTGTTGCTGCAGTTTCTCTTAAAAGGAGATCTGATTGGCCACACTTTTATGACCACCACATATGGTGATATATTAATACGTTATGAATTTACAGGAGAGGAACACAGAAAGCTTTTTCCAAAATTATTTTTGGCAACATAGCCCTTATAAAATAAGTGCACTGTGACTTGGACATCTGGTGTGGAGAAGATAAAATTATTTTATTTGTAAAATAATTTTAGAAACCTATAACAAAATTTACTAGTCAGTTTTTAACTAGCAACAGAATAAAATAAAAATAGATGATGTCACCAAAGTAAAAATATATATTATGGATTAGCAATATCATCTGACACACTATGCGTTTAAAGGGTTAAAAAAATGACTTCTCAAAAGCACTTCAGAATTTAGAATCCCATATTAGATGAACACATCTTTTTCCACAAAACTCTTTTTCTCCCAAATTTTCAAATGCGTCACTTTTTCTTGGGTCTCCTCTTACATTTCTCACCTAAAAAAATTGCGGATAGTTCACTTTTATCACTACCCAGTTTATGCTTACAATTAAAACAGTTTATGCATTTCAGTTCTTAAGAGAGCCTTATGTAGAGAAAATCTTTATAAAAAACAATAGTGAGGTATACCTTTACAGATGGACTTCTGGAAAAGATCTAAGTACTTGTAATACAAATCTTTGATTCCCAGGTATGTCACTGTGGCTTTTCATATTTCATGCTGTGAGGTGTGTAGTTAGCTGACAGCCTCAACTGTCCTCCCTTGGCATACTCCCCCATACCATCACCCTAACCCCCAATCTTGTGCTGACTGCAACGCACTCTTCTAGCAAGATGCTTTGTGTCAGGGAACCCCCAATCCATTTGGCCAAAAGTTTCTTAAAACAGAACTCTAGTCTGAAACTCCTTCTGCTCAATCCTGCTTTCCCTCTTTCTCTTCCAAAGACATTTCCCTAACAAATGTCTTGTATGTTGAATCCCAAATTGTTATCTGCTTTGCAGAAGATCCAAAATAATAGTCACTTACATGTTCATATTATCTAGCATTTAATATTTGATTATCTTTTCTATTCCATTCTTTTGTTACTTTACCATTATTTCATTAGAAAAAGAAAATCCCAAGCCTACTGTGTAAGATCTTTGGGAGCAAATTCTGTCTCTGTCTCCACCTGTTAACTAGGTTTAAGAAGACCCTGCGGTATTCAGTGGCTCAGGGGAGCTCTCTGAATTATGCCTCCATTGTGAATCCCACAGCATTGATACAGCATCCTTGCACCTGGATTCATCCTCTTTGTTGTACCCTTTTGGAATGATGTCTAGTTTGAACTACATGCTTAGATTTTTTTTCTTTTACTGTTTTATTTTTCTTCATTTCTAGGCATAGTCTCTTCAATAGCTCTTAGTTTTCTACTCTCAAGTTGGTGGTCCAAACTTGTTTTTCATTTCCAATCAGTTATCATTTTTCAATTTCTGTATATTCATTATTTGATTTTCTCTTACCTGTTCCCACAACTACTGACTTAGGTTCAGTCTTCATCGTGACTAACCTGCACCATTGCAAAAGCCTCCTTGTTTGTCAAAGGGCTTGCATTCATTTCCCTCCATCTGTTCTTCACATTTCTGCAAGATGATTTCTTTTCTAAACATATAAATCTAATCATTTACTCCTGGGCTTAAAATCATCTGCTGGCTCTCCTTTACCTAGTGACATGATCCAAATCCTTTGTTATGTTACCTAAACTTTTGGACCAATCCTTTATCAGTTTTTCCCGTTTAATTGTTTATTGCTGTTTGACTCACTTTATGGTTTAAAATAATGGAACTGTGTCCAGCTCCTAGAACATGACATGCTCTGTCATGCCATTGCAATTTCGCGCATGCGATTCCTTAAGTTTGGAATTCTTTTTCTCCTTCTTATGTTCCCCCAAAACGATTCCGAATTCAGGGTTCAGTTAAACATCATCACCATTTTGAAACATTTTTGTACTATCTGTCCTATTCATAAACTTTATAACCACTTTTCTCTCTCTAAGCTGCCATAGTTAAACATTTCCACAGTATCCTGTGCTTGCCTCTATTGGAGCCTCTATATAGAGCCCACTATAGTGTACATTTATTTACTTGTCTGCTTCCTTTAGTAAGCGGTGAGTTGCTTGAGGGTACGATCAAGACTTATTCATTTTTGTCCCCAAAATGACAAGGACTGTGCACATAGAAGATGCTTAAAAGTGCTAAGTAAACTATACCTTTTGTACTAGTCCATTCTCATGTAGCTATGAAGAAATACCTGAGACTGGGTAAGTTATAAACAAAGGTTTAATTGACTCAGAGTTCCACATGGCTGCGAGGGGGGATGCTCAGGAAACTTACAATCTTGGCTGAGGGCACCTCTTCACAGGGCAGCAGGGGAGAGAATGAGTCCCAGCAGGGGAAATGCCAAACACCTATAAAACCATAAGATCTTGTGAGAACTCACTACCATGAGAACAGCATCGGGGAAACTACCCCCATGATTTAATTACCACCACCTCATCCTTCTCTTGACACATGGGGATTATTACAATTCAAGGTGAGATTTGGGTGGGGACATAGCCAGACCATATCACCTTCTCTTGTGTGGTTATGCCAAGGAAGACAGTGATTTTTACTCAAGAAAGTTGAGGGCTCAAGATGAGAAAAAGAGCACAATGCTTATCAATAAGTCTGAATTTATAAAAAGGAAACATCTAACAAAAGAATAAATAGTTATCAACAAAAGGAAATTATAGACATTGGCTTTTTTATGAATACTTGAATCAAATTAGAGAAAGCTCCTGTGGAATAATGCATATAAGGTTTTTAACCTCATTTTCCATAAAGTAGTCAAAGCGTTCCTGTTTATTCTTAAATAATCAGAAACCTGAAGGATGTGGCTTGTTTTGAAGCATGAAAATTTGCATGCTTTTGTTGAGAGGTTTAGGTTTGGCAGGCTAATCTCCATAATAAATTGTCCATAAGCAGTTATGAGTCTGCTGTTAGCCAGCCAAATAATAACTACTCCGGAAGGACTAGATTTACAGTGGATCTTAAGAGGAAAAAATGAGCACATCCGTTGTACTCTGAAAATTCATTGAATACAAATAGAAGAAAGATATATTAGAAAATAAACTTTAGTGACAATTCAGAAAGTGTAAGTCAAAAACTAAGATTCCTTAGTAAATAGAATAAAGGAAGAGAAACACAGATACATGCAGTAGTGTTTGCATTAAAGGACTGTAAGACTGTGGTCTCTGTGTTCATGGAAGCCCACGGGTGCTCCAGAGAGTTAGGGTTGAAGCAATCATTGCCTTTCACTTTTTTCCTGGGCAAGAAGAGACTCCAGATTCTACACATAATAAAAATTCTTTCTTAGTTTATTTTTTACTTAATTGAAAATAAATTCACATAACATGAAATTAACCATTTTAATATGAACAATTCGGTGGTATTTAGTGTCTTCACAATGTTCCATGAGCCTTACATAAAGCCAAAATATTTGTATTATCCCAAAATGAAACCCCATGCCCTTTAGGAAGTTCCCCTGCGTGTTCCTTCCTTCAGTCCTTGGCAACCACTGATTTCTGTTCCATCTCTATACATTTGCATATTCTGCATGTTTCTGATAAATAGAATCATACAATATGTCAATCTTTGCATCTTGGTTTTTTTTCCACTTAGCATAATGTTTTTAAGTTTCATCTATGTTATAGCCTGTATCAGTATTTTATTAGTTTTTATGGCTGAATACTATTCTATGGTAAGCATATACCACAATTTGTTTGTCTATTCATCTGTTGATGAACAGTTAGGCTGCTTCCACTTTTTGGTTGTCCTGAAGCATGCTGCTGCGAACATGCATTTTCATGTCCTTTTCAGGTTCTTAATCACTACTGCTCATTCATTCACTCACACAATGCATACTTATAAGACCAATTAATGAGTTGAGTTCTATTTTACACCCAAGGAATAAGATGAAGAATAAGACATGGTTTCTGTGGTTTAGGAACTCACTGTCTAGTCAGGGGGAATGGCCATAAAAGCCAACACCTTTTAAAACCATTCGTTACTTCTATAATAGAAAAATAAATTATGTTCAGGGAGTCATAGAATACAGAAGGGACTGTTTTCAGCTTACTGCCTTTGTGCTCTTCCATTTTGATTCCTTCCTGCTTTTATTGATTTTCATGGAAATGTCATCAGGTTTTTAGTTTCTGAAATACAGACAATTATCTTTCTTTTCTGAAGAGCATGTTCTATTAGTACATTAGTGTTTGCTTTCTATTCTGAGTACTAGAAGCTAAGGTATTTGTTTTGCGAGAATAATCAAGAAGTTTATGGCAATAAGGGCTTTGTGGACCAGTTTAAGTTAGAATGTCAACAGGAAACAGAAAGTATCCTTGAAGATAATTTAATAAAATCACACTTTACAGGTTTAAGGGAACCTAAAAGGGATGTGAAGTACCCAGGAACTAGCAAAACAAAGGCAACTATTATCACCTGAGGTGGAAAGGTAAAGAAAATAATTTACCAGGACCTACTGAGAGTCAGAGCCATGGGAGGTCAGCATCCTAAGAGGAATTTTAGTGTTAAAGGGTTGTAGCTTCAGGTGGAACCAAAGAGCTGAGGTAGAGGAATCAGAGAAAGACATTTTCAACCTCTCACTTACTGAACTTTTGAAAACATTTACCAGTCTCTTGTGAGTGCCTCCCATTGGTCAACTCTAGTCAGAATCCAGAAGTCGTAAGGGCCTGGATAACGCTAAGGGTATAGCAGTATGCCCGTGGGGGGACAGAGGGGACAGTTGCAAAAATGTATGGAAGCAGGAGTGGAAAACAACCATCATAAAAACACACTAGCAAGAAGCAGTGGAAGCTGGTCCTCATTACTGCTCAAATCCATCGGTGGTCTTGCTGCCAAAACAAAGACATACAGCTCTAAGAGACTAGCCAAATCAGTTACTGTGAAAAAGACAATAAAGGTAGACCAGAGGGGTAAAGTGAGGGCATAATTACATAAACAACAGGAAAGGCAGTGGCAGGAAATTTAGGCAACACTGGAGCAATTGCAAAGGATAGGAGGATCCAGTAATTAAGGACCTAGCCAGGAATTAGGAGCATATGTGTCACAGCCAGTTGTATTCTGTAGAAGTTGGGAAGACTTCACAATAAGTGCCAGGAAGGACCGGAGATCAAGAACTTTGACAAATATTTGTGACATCACTAGATAAATCCTTAAACAGGTTAAAGGAGATTGCTTTGTTTGGAAGCCAGTAATCTTCCCCCTCTGAAAGATTACCGTAACTGGGAAGGATCATGATTACCGTAACTGGGAAGGATCATGTGAAGCTCCCTATTTATGTTTTCTAGGTGAAGAATAGAGGGAGGAAAATAATCATGGGGAGGCCATCCATCAGACTGACCTGATAGAGCTGGTTTTCTTGAGAATGCTATAGAGGAGTTCTGAGCAGAGCTAGGGCTATTTAATATTTCCAATATACTTATATGTATGTGCCCTATCTCAGGAAAAATAAAGAATAATTACCTTAATTTCAATATGTATTTGATAGATATTTCAACTCAAATTTCTCTCTACTCTATGATTACTTCTAAAAACAACCAACCAACCAACTTAAAAATATCATAGAACCTAAGGTTACTAAAGCCTTAAAGAAAGAAAAATATCCATTTTTCTCCCTTTGAGCAGATCTTTGTCTAGTTTGTTGCTTGTTTTAAAGCATCCCCCTGCATGGAAACTGAATAGATGACACTTAAGCAATTTAGAAAAAGAGATGAGCTGTCTACTGACACTAGGTTTCAATAGGTTGTCTTGCTTTCACCAGTCAAACTTGCTGTTCCCAGAGATATTTGCATATATTTAGAGTTCCTCATTCAGACAAACAAACCATCAATATTTGGAACCTAATATATCTTCATTAAATGCAAAGGTTTTGAATCATTTAGGCAAAGATTAATACATTATCAGATTAGGGATAAAATACACTATAAAGAATTTTCTAGTCATATTTATTGAATAATAATCATAAATAGCATGATAAATAAAAAAACAAAAAATTCTGTCATTCAGGGCAACATGGATGAAATTGAAGAACATTATGTTAAGTGAAATAAGCAAGAAACAGAAAGTTAAACACTACATGTTCTCACTCATATGTGAAAGCTAAAAAAAGTTGATCTCATGGGAGTTCTAGTGTTCTACCTCAATCTAGAATGACTACAGTTAACAATAATATATGCGATGGCTTCAAATAGCTTAAAGTATATTAAGTGTTCTCAACACAAAGAAATGATAAATGTTTGAGATGATGGTTATGCTATTACCCTGATCTGATAATTGTATGTTATATGTATTAAAACTCTATACCCCATTCATATATACAATCATTATATATCAATTAAAAATAAAAATAAAATTAATAAAAAAAAATTTTAAATCTTGGAACACTTAACATTTCATAAACGTTTGCTCAATACTGAAAGATGAATTTCCAATTAGATTTTAAAATTAAAATTAGAATTAACTAAATAAATAGCATGGCAAAATAGTTTCAAAATGTTTTCATACTTTGTATCTCTCTTTTCTTTTCACTCTAATTGAGCAAACTTTTTCAAAGACATCTCTATTTACAAGTTATCCTAATAGTACATTTTAAATAGAACAACTGAGTATTAATGACATTTGAACAATATACATAGAGCTTAATAGTTTTCAAAATGTTTCAATTACCATAGAAAATTATACAATTTTGTTGATTTAATTTGAATTCACAAATTCAATACCTTACAGAGATATTGAGGTAAAGTTTTCTGTATAGTTATTTGCTTGAATATTACATAGAAATATACATGCATGAATCTATGGTATATGGTTTAAAAAATGTGTAGAAACTGTTTGCCAGCATTTGAAATGTTTGCTTCCTAGACTTGTATATTATAATTGCCAAAGTTACTCCATCAATGAAATAAAAACACCAACTAAAAGTTTAAAAAAAGTTATTGGCTATTTATTTTATGCTCTTTAGCCTAAGACTTAAGATTGACAAAATTATGTTTGGTTAGATGAGCTGTAACATCTTGAAAGCTAACATTCTATATTTTCTGATTCATAATAAATAACATGAACATTGGGTATTTTAAGGTTCTTCATCAGGGACTGAAAACTTTTGAACAGTTATGAAACCAGAGTTCATTGTACTTTCCCTTCACATCAGTTATCACAGTTAGTTATTATACATTTGGTGATTAATTAATGTTTGTCACTCTAATGTTTTATTACAGTCACAAGGACAAATAATATACTTGTATTACTTACTAGTTTCCACAGTACAAAGAACCATGCCTGTCACAAAGCAAGTACCCAAAAAGTGTTTATATGAAATGAATGAATCAACAAATGAATCACTGAAAAAACCTTCCTCCTCCTGTAGAGAGAAAACCTCTTGGATTTAGAAGAGGCAGCCTGGGTCCTAAACACCCTGCCCCCATCCCTGGAGTGCACATATGTTTCCAGAGTCTTCTATTAGCTTGATCCAGATCTGTGGGTGTCATTTTTGGCCCCTAGAAGCGTCCAAGGAGATTGCCTACATCACTGAAGGCTCATCATAGCGGTGTAATGAAATTTGCATCTATTCACAGAACAGAGTTGTCATGTATTAATAGCTGCTTATCAGTAACCAGTGCTACGCTGACTGCCATTTCAAGTGGCTCCTCCCAATCTTTGAACCATTTATTTTTTTCCTCAACAATCAATGGGTTTATAATGGCAGTTTCTGAAGTTGCCAGCCTGGCCGTAATCTCTTTTGATCTAAGTTTCCTGATTTATCTACCAGGCTCTGGGAGAAAGTTTTGCTATCCTGGCAATCATCAAGAACAAATAACTCTAACCTTAATCCTCTTAAAATAAAGTTCCTTCTTATCTGCAGCTATAAGCTAAGATCTTCTATAAAGACTTGGCTGAAAATAACTAACCCTGTGCATATGGCTTGAATGTTGACTCTCTGAATACCTGAACTCTCTGTGACCCTCTCAAGTAACTTCAGTATGGTTTGGCTGCTGCCGTAGACACCAGATGGTCAGGAAACACATCTCCTTTATAAATGGATACTTAATAAATGCACATATATTTTATTATTACTTTTAGCTGCCATAAAATTTTTCTTGGACAGAAACATTTCAGAAATATCCTATGCAATATTTTCTCAATCAATCTCTACAGAAAAAATATCATATCTTGAATTAGATTCTTTGAATGAAAGGTAAGTGTAAAAAGCAACAAACTTATATTGAACACATATTCTCTTGGGCACTATGCTAGACATTTCACATGTTTTGTAGCAAGAAAATCTTACTATTTAGACAATAACATCATATTAATCCATTATATTTTTAGCCATATTAATTCAGATGAACTGTTTTTCTTGTATATAGCCCATAATTCTAGAGAGAGAGAGAAAAAAAAAAAAAACACTAGGTGATATTGTTGTTACTGATGGATTTATCTCCTCTTTGAAGAGGACAACAATGAATCACAGAGTGTCATCTCTCATATATAAGACTATTGGTCTACCCCCAGAGGGTTAACCCACTTGGATCTGTTTATTCAATATCATCATTGATGGTTAGTGGTCTTGTACTTGGTTCTCATTTTCTTATTCCTTGTATTTTCAATATAAACATTACTGTTTGGCCATATGACTCCTTTCTGAGATTCAGTTTAATAGACTGCCTAATGAAAGCATTATCAGTCGTGTCACCATTTTAAGAATTCTGAAGGAAAATATAAACACATCATTAAAAAATTTCTGGGACTGATTCAGTGTTTTGTCACATAAATAAGAGCCGGGAGTCATGTCATGTATACTAGGTCTCTCACCAATCTAGGTGAGAGACGATTGTAGAAAATCAATCTTGGTCTATTTTAAGATTTGTTCTGAAGTCAGCCTGGCACCCAATAAGAAGATACATATTCTACTATTTCTCTTCTTCACTCTCCCAATGAAGAAAGGTTGCTATGGTTTGAATGTGTCCTCCAAAGTTTATGTGTTGAAAGCTTAATCCTCAATGCAACAGTGTTTAGAGGTGGAATCTTTAAGAGGTGATTAGGTCATGATAGCTTATTCCTCATGAATTGATTAATGCTATTATTTTAGGAGAGGGTTTCTTATAACTGGAATGAGTTTTTAATGAAAGAGTGGTTTCAGCCCCCTTCACTTTCTTCCTTTCTCTCATGTATGTTCTCATGTTCTTCTGCCTTCCTCCATGGGATGACACAGCAAGAAGGCCCTCACAAGATGCAGTTCCTTTAGCCTTAGGCTTCCCAGTCTTCAGAAGTGTGAAAAATGAATCTGTGTTCTTTAAAAATCACCCAGTATCATGTACTCTCTTAGAGCAACATAAAATGGACTAGGGCAGTAAATTGGTAGCAAGAAGTAGGCTATGATCAATAGCTATAATAAATACCTGAAAATGTGGAAGTGGCTCTGGAACTGGGTAATCGGTAGAGGCTGGATGAATTTGGAGGATCAGGCTAGAAAAAGCCTTGATTGCCATGAATATAGAGTTAACCGTGATTCTGTTGATGTGTCAGAAGAAGAGAATAAAGGTATGTAAAGCATGGGATTTCTTAGAGATTACTTAAGTGATCAAGATTAGAATGTTGGTAGAAATGTGGACAGTAAAGGCTATTGTAATGAGATTTCATGTGGAACTGAAGAATAAGGTACTGAAAACCGAAGTAAAGACCATTTCTGTTATACAATTGCAAAATGCTTGTCTGAATCGTGTTCATGCCCTACAGCATTATGAAAGGCAGAACTTAAGAGCTGTAAATAAGAATTGCTGGCAGAAGAAACATCTAAGCAGCAAAGCATTCAAGGTGCTGCATGGCTGCTTTTGGCTGCTTACAGTGAAATGAGAAGAGAGAAATGATTTAAAGGTGAAATTTATAATTAAAATGCAAGTAGAATGGGAAGATTTGGAAAACTCATGCTGGCCATGTGAAGAATAAAAATAATCCCCACATAGTCAAGAGAATACTAAAGGTGTGGTCAAGCAACTGTTTATTAAAGAGATCAATGTGGATAGAAGGAGGCTAGGTTCTACTCATCAAGACAATGAGAGGATGTCCCTAAAGTCATTTCAGAGATCTTCAAGTCAGAATGTTGAGGGAAAGGTTTCCAGAGAGGCTGAAGACTTTAGCATTCACTATCAACTGTCTGCTTCCCAAACTCCAGGGTAGTGCTCCTCAGCCACTCCAGCTAGGGCTTAAGCCAGCTCTGGTGCAGCTCTAGCCAACACTCTAAAGGGTAAAAGTGGTCAACCTTGGGGACATTCACATGGCACTAACTCTATAGGCTCACAGAGTGCAAGAGGTATGTTAGCATGACTTTCTCCACCTGGATTTTAAAGAATATAGCAGACAGCTTCACGGTTCAGGCAAAAACTTGTCACAGGGGTTTAGTTAGCACAGAGAGTTACCACTAGAGCAATGCACAGAAGAACTGTGGTTATAGGACCACCACAGAGAGTTCCACGCCACTAGGGCAATGCCCATAAAAACTGTGAAATCAGGAATGCCTTACCTCCAGCCTGGGAAAGCTATAGGTATGAGAGTCCAACCTATCAGAGCTACTTGATGGGCTGAGCCCAGCAAAGCCATAGGAGTGAGGCTGCTTAAGTTTTGGGGGTCCAGCACCCACTCCAATTTGCCCAAGATGCAGGAAATAAAGTCAAGAAAAATTATTGTAGCAATTTAAATTTAATCTTATTCACCTTGTTGGGTTTTGAAATTACTTGAGGTTAGTTATGTCTTTCTTCTGGCCTTTTTCTCCATTTTGGAAGGGGAATGTCTATACTATGCCTATCCTGTCATTGAATTTTGAAAGTAGACAACTTATTAATTTCACAGGCTCACAGGTTGAGAATAATTTGCCTTCAGATGAAATGTGCCTTGAGTCTCCTCCCACCTATCTGATTCAGAAGAGACTCTGGATTTTGGATTTTTGTGTTGATGCTACAGCAAGTTAAGACTTTGGAGGAAGGAGGCAAGATGACTGACTAGAGGCAGCCAGGAGGAATATTTGCCACTGAGGGACCAGGACATTGGGAAGACTGGCACACTCCTAGCTGCTCTTCAGAGGGAAGGCATTGAGAGAAGACAGAAGAGGGAAGACATACATGTTGGGCTGAAGGGGTAGGAAGCTGGGAACCCTGCATGGGCTACCACACACTGGGACTCATTCCTGGCCCCCAGTGGCTCCAGAGGAAAGCATGAGATGAAAGATCAATGATCAACCCACTCTCTCACCATAAGCCTCTGGAATCCCGGCAAGAGGAGACCCCTTAGCCACCAAGGACACTTGAGTTGGAAGGGAGATCTGATCAGAGAAGTGGTAGGGGCAGAATTCCAGCCTGTGGGGAGCCCAGAGGGTTTGGTGTAGGAGCATCAGTAATGGAACACAGCCAGGGACACCCATCCCTCTAGGATCTACTTGTTCCCATGGGAGGCTTTAGCCTAGGGGAACTGTCAGACCTGAACTCTGCAGGGTAGTCTTGCCCATGAGACAGAGCACCCATGAGTCTGCTGCAAACCAAGCCCAAAGCTAGTAGAAGTAAGTAAATAATCAATATCAGAGCTGAAATGAAGGAGAGTGGGACATGAAAAGGCATTCAAAAGATCAATGAAGCCAGAAGCTGTTTTGTTTTTAAAAAAATTAAAAATAAAATAGATGGACTGCTAGCTCAACTAATAAGAAAAGAGAAGATCTGAATAAATACAATTAAAGACAACAGGTGATATTACCACTGACCCCACAGAAATACAAATAACAATCAGAGGCTACTATGAATAGCTTGATGCAAACAAACTAGAAAATCTAGAAGAAATGGGTAAATTTCTAGACACATACTCTCCCAAGACTGAACCATGAAGAAATTGAATTCCTGAAGAGACCAATAAAGAGTGCTAAAATTGAATCAGTAATAAATAGCCTAGCAACCCACAAAAGCCCAGGACCAGATGGATTCACAGCTGAATTCTACCAGATGTATAAAGAAGAGCTGGTATCATTCCTGCTGAAACTTCTCCAAATAATTGAAGAGGAGAGACTCCTCCCTAACTCATTCTATAAGGCCAGCATCATCCTGGTACCAAAAATCTGGCAGAGACACAACAACAAAAAAGAAAACTTCAGGCCAACATTCTTGACGAACATTGATACAAAAATCCTCAACAAAACACTTGCAAATTGAATTCAGCTGCACATCAAAAAGCTAATCCATGGCAATTAAGTAGGCTTCATCCTCAGGATTCAGGGTTGGTTCAACATAAGCAAATCAATAAATGTGATTTAACACATAAACAGTACTAAAGACAAAAAGCACATTATTTTCTCAATAAATGCGCAAAGGCTTTCAATAAAATTTAACATCCTTTCATGTTAAAAATTCTCTGTAAACTAAGTATTGAAGGAATACACCTCAAGATAATAAGAGTCATCTATTAGAAGCTAGCAGTCAACATCATACTGGAAGGGGTAAACCTTGAGGCATTCTCCTTGAAAACTGGCAAAGACAAGGATGCCTTCTCTCATCACTTCTATTCAACATAGTATTAGAAGTCCTAGCCAGAGCACTCAGGCACGAGGAAGAAATAAAGAGCATCCAAATAGTAAGAGATGAAGTCAAACTATCCTTGTTTACAGATGACATGATTCTATATCTAGAAAACCCCATAGTCTTTGCCTGAAAGTTCTCTTAGTTGGTAAACCACTTCAGCAGAGTTTGGGATACAGAATCAATGTACAAAAATCACTAGCATTCCTATACACCAATTACAGCCAAGTGGAGAGCCAAATCAGAAACAATATCCCATTCACAATTACCACAAAAAGAATCAAATATCTAGGAATACAGCTAACCAAGAAGGTGAAAGATTCTCTACCATGATAATTATAAGACACTGCTCAAAAAAATCAGAAATGACACAAACACATAGAAAACCAACCTATGCTCATGAATAGGAAGAATCAATATTATTAAAATGGCCATACTCTCCAAAGCAATTTATAGATTCAATGCTATTTCTGTTAAACTACCAATGACATTCTTCACAGAATCAAGAAAAAAGTATTTTAAAATTCATATGGAACCCAAAAAGAGCCTCAATAGCCAAGGCAAGCTTAAGCTGAAAGAACAAATCAGGAGGCATCATGCTACCTGACTTCAAACTATCCTACAAGGTTACAGTAAGCAAAACAGCATGATACTGGTACACAAACAGATGCAGACCAATGGAACAGAATAGAGAGCCGAGACACAAGGCCACACACCTATAACCATCTGATCTTTGACAAAGCTGACAAAATCAAGCAATGGGGAAAAGACTCTGGATTCAATAAATGGTGCTGGGATAACTGGCTAGACATATGCAGAAAATTGAAACTGGAGCCCTTTCTTATACATTATATAAAATAAACTCAAGATGGATTATTTATAGAGACTTAATTATAAAATTCAAAACTATAAAAACCCTAGAAGGCAGCCTGGGTAATACCATTCTGGACATAGGAACGGGCAAATATGTCATGATGAAGATGCCAAAAGCAATTGAAACAAAAGCAAAAGTTGACAAATGGGACCTAATTAAACTGAAGAGCTTCTGCACACCAAAAGACACTACCAGCAGAGCAGAAAGACGATCCACAGAACAAGAGAAAATATTCATAAACTATGCATCTGACAAAGGTCTAATGTCCAGTATCTAAAAGGAACTTAAACAAATTTGCAAGAAAAAGCAAACAATCCATTAAAAAGTGGGCAAAGGGCATGAACAGACACCTTTCAAAAGAAGACATACGTGTGACCACCAAGCACAGGAAAAAAGCTCAATATTACTGATTGTTAGAGAAATGCAAATCAAAAGCACAATGATACACCATCTCACACCAGTCAGGTTGGCTGTTATTCAGAAGACAAAATATAACAGATGCTGGTGAGGCTACAGAGAAAAGAGAATGCTTGTACACTGTTGGTGGGAGTATAAATTAGTTCAACCATTGTGGAAAGCAGTGTGGCAATTCCTCAAAGAGCTAAAAACAGAACTACCATTCAACCCAGCAATCTCACTGGGTATATATCCAAAGGAATACAAATTGTTTTACTATAAAGACACATGCATATATATGTTTTTTGCAGCACAATTCATAAAAGCAAAGATGTGGAGTCAACATAAATCCCCATCAATGATATACTGGATAAAGAAACTGTGGTACATATATACCATGGAGCCATACTATGAAGCCATGAAAAGAAGAAGATCATGTCTTTTGCAGGAACATAGATGGAGCTGGATGCTATTATCTTCAGCAAACTAATGCAGGAACAGAAAACCAAATACTGCATGTTCTCACCAATAAGTAGGAACTACACTGGGGTCTGTCGGGGGAAATAGGGGAGGGACAGCAGGGAGTGGGGAGTTGGGGAGAGATAGCATGGGGAGAAAGGCAGCAAATCACACTGCCATGTGTGTACCTGTGCAACAATCTTGCGTGTTCTTCACATGTACCCCAAAACCTAAAATGAAATTAAAAAAAATAGGAACTAAATAATGAGAACATGGACACAAAGAAGGCAACAACAGACACCGGGGCCTACCTGAGGCTAGATGGGGGAAGGAGAAAGAGGATCAGAAAAACTAACTATTGAGTACTAGACTTAGTACCCGGGTGACAAAATAATCTGTACAACACACCCCCATGATGTGAATTTAACTATATAAGAAACTGACACATGTATCTGCAACCTATAATAACAGTATAATAAAAAGGACTTTAGAGGCTGCTGGGGTGGAATGCATATATGCTGTATGTAGGAAGGAGATAAATTTGGAGGGCCAGGAGCCAAATGCCGTGGTTTGACTGTGCTTCCAATGTTGGAAACTTAACCCTTAATGCAACAGTGTTGAAAGGTAGGACTTTAAGGAGTTCTGTCCTTGTGAATGAATTAATGCCATTATTGCAGGAGTGAGTTCTTTAACACCAGAGTGGCATCCTGATAAAGGGCGAGTTCAACCCTCTTCTCTAGGCATTGGCTCTCTCATCCTTTCATGTTCCACACTGGAATGATGCCACAAGGAGGCCCTCTGCTAGATGCAGACTCCTTGATTTTGGACTTTCCAGCCTCCAGAACTGTAGAAAATAAATCTCTATTTTGTGTAAGTTATCCAGTCTCAGGTATTTTGTTACAGTAGCATAAAGCAGACTAAAAGGTGTAATTTCTTATAATAAATGTGTTTTGTAAACTTATTTTTGATGCGCTATACATGATTGAAGCTGACTTTTGTAGACTAAAAATCCTAATATTATTCTTAGCATTGCTTCTACAGAAAAAAATTCATTCTTCATTCCAGACTACTGATTTTAAAATGCATTATTAATAATATCTTATTGTTTATATTTCCTTTTTAAAATAGTTAATGTGTACTTTCTTTGACCCAACGGTAATTCTACGATAACCTGGGGACTACAGGATCCGAAATACTTGACATCAGAATGGGTTTATGGTATTTACCAATGCAACTATTTCTCTCTATATATTGAAAGAAACTGAGAGAGAGAGAAAAGAACCAGGGTAGAGCAATGACACACTCTCACTGAAATCTTAGGAGCATCAATTTTCAAAATGTACCGGTAAATATGAGTTATAAACATAGCCTACGTCTTCAGCATCTGGAAATAATCTTTGGTTGTTATATACTCTTTACACATGTCATGATTTAGAACTAAAATCTGAGTCTCAGAGAGAGTTCACTATGTCCAAAGTGCTGGGAGCTTGAATTTTCCCCCTAAAAGCAATCATGTGTGTGGTATACAGAACATCAAAGCCAAGAGAGTAGCACCATATAACAAGCTTTCCGTCAGTGCTCTCTGTATGTATCTAAGTCAGGTCAAGCATCCAAGATGTCCATTACTGCTAATGAGAAAGGAACGCAAAATAAAACTTGCTACCACTTAAAGTTGTATTAGTGTGCATAGCCTGGTTAGGAACTCGACACATCAAAAGGATCTAGCTTGCCTTCTATGCCGATAGCTATTTTTGCTACTTGAAACTATAGGAAGGCATACTTTTTTTCTGTGAGTTATGATTTACAGATAGATTTTTCTGGAGAAAAAAATGAACATCTAGGCAAGTGTACAGTGGGGAAAATGAAGGAGAATACATAATTGTTAGAATACTTCCACAACATAGTTTTTAAAGATGAGGGTAACTTTTTCATTAAGGGATGATAACCTTTTAGAGAACAAGATTGGTGAATAAATACAATAAATATTTAGTAGTCAGTAACTTTACTGTTGCGTAATATCTGGGAAAGATGGAGCATAAAGAGTAAAAAGTTTCAGTTCGGAGAAATACATACTTCTCTACCTTAATTTATCTTAATTTCAGAAATTATTCTACTGACGTGAAATAGCCTTTCCAAAAAGGTAAAGTAATATGCTAATTATCTCTTAATATTAGAGGTTTTAATTTCAAACATTGATACAATCCAACGATTAAGTTATGAAATATTTAACAAATGTTATAGGCTGAGATGTTGCAAAGGGCTCAGCAAAAGGCTTCAGTAAACCTGAAGGTAATACCTTCAGGTCATATTTTCCCTGAAGGTATTACCACATTTGTTGCAGAAAAAGGAAATGCGTAAAAAAGGTGTAAAGGAACAATAAAAGCACAAGGTCCAATGCATATTAAGTGACATGGACCCTAAAATTAAGAATTCAGCATAGACTGTGGAAAGTTCAGGAGTTCTTGGAAATGATTGTGATTGTAATTCCTACAATTAAAAGTATATAGAATCTCTATTAAAATAGCTTTTTAAATAAATCAGTTAGCCTTCTAGTGCATAATGAATGAGCACATACAGTCATTATTTGAGATCAGATAAGCATGATTTCAACTCATTCACTCAGTGGTATATTCTTCAGTTGAACATTCTGGTCACTGTGATAATTTTGACAGTTACAAAGCCTCAACTTGCTTTTGTTCTTGATCACAAATAGATAATATAGATGTAAAATAGACTTTGAGTTAAAGACAGAAAGCATAAAGAGCACAATGTGAAAAACAAGTGAATCTTAATTGACATGTGAAACTCTGATGAGCAGGAATCATCACATTCCTATTTTTGTTTGTGCAGTCAACTTAAATGGATCCCATGACTTCATCTTGCTGGATTAGTGGGAAATTTAACATTATTCATTACTGGGTCTTCTGCTCATCTCCACCACTGGCAGATGTAGGTCTCAGGTTTTCAGAAAGCACAATTGAGAAGGCCATTCTAGTGTGCCTTTCTTGCTGGTTCATCTGAGGTGTTTATGTTCTGAGTCTTCTAATCAGTCAATTAATATTAATATCTACTAGTTTTGGTTCCACTAGTGTTTTGAGACCTTGGGGCCCAGACTCCAGCTTCCCCACTGGGTCTCAAAATGTTCCTGGGATGGTATCATGCCTGTGTATGGTCTTGCCCTATATCCCTTACACTGTAACTTCCTCCAGGTCTCAGGGCTACAGTGAGGAAGAAAAATGGTACTACCTTTAAACCATTTTTACTTTCCTTTTCAAATATTTGTTGAGGCAATAGCAGAGGAGAGAGAACTTCACCATTTTATTTCAAATCAGCACATCTAGGAGAAACTGGTGGGGAGAAAGATATAAAGTAGGGATACTCAGCATACGGTAGCATTCCAAACTTTGGCTGGGGTTAATTTCTAACAATGCGTGTGCTAGAAATCAAAGTTAAGATTATCCTTGAAAGTCTCCTTAATTTCCAATAGAGTATGGTATCCATTACGTGTATATTCAACTCTGTTCTAAAATGTTTATATGTAAATAATATAAATATTAGTAGCATAAAAGCATTTGTGAATGGGATTTTAAGTTATCATATAAACGAACATTTTATATATATATAAAATGTTCTCTCTCTGTCCTCTGCTGTTGCCTCAACAAATATTTGGAAAGGAAAGGAAACATTGTTTAAAGGTAGTACCATTTTATATATGTGTATACGTATATATGTATACACACACACACACATATGTAGAGCCTCCTTGCTGCATATATACATACATGTATACATATATGTCTGTGTGCCTATTTGCTTTCTGTTTTGGTTGCCCTTTCTTTCACTTATCCTCTACAACCTGGAAAGTTTCATTTGTGTTGAATGAAATGTGACTATCAGCCACCTTACAACCTAAGCTCAAAAGGAAGACCAGCTCCTTTGGGAAGTTTAATTATTTAAAAGTATAAGCATTCCAGGCTGGGTATGGTGGCTCATGCCTGTAATCCCAGCACTTTGAGGGGCCAAGGCAGGCAGATCACCTGAGGTCAGGAGTTTGAGACCAGCCTGGCCAACATGATAAAACTCTGTCTCTACTAAAAAATACAAAAAATTAGCGGAGCCTCGTGGTGAATGCCTGTAGTCCCAGCTCCTTGGAAGGCTGAGGCAGGAGAATTGCTTGAACCCAGAGACAGAGGTTGCAGTGAGCCAGGATCAGGCTACTGCACTCCAACCTGGGTGACAAAGTGAGACTCCATCTCAAAAATAATACTAATAAATATGTAAATTATAAGCATTTCTTCTCCTGAATACTGATGAAGAACAGAAGAATCTGCTCACTCACAATGCCCAGGTCCTTTTCCATGAACAGTCAAGACCCAGGGTTAAGGTGAAATGTAATGTCTTCTGGGTCAATTCAGACAACTTTAATGGCTTTGGACAAACCCATTGAGGCTTACCTCATTCTGTGATCCATTTGGTAAATCCTATATTAAAATCCTTTTGTGTATAATCTCAGTTTCAGCAAGTGTGACATCATGCTATAGCCAATATGGAGTGAAGGAACATTGAAATAGAAATATTAATGTCAGAGGGGCCTATTATAGAAACAGAGCCAGAACAAGCTCTGATGAACTATCTTGAATGCCAGGCTGAGAAATGTTTTGCCATGCAGTAAGATGTTACAGTATATTTCTATGAGATGACCACTAGGTGAAGAATAATTTGCTTGGTATTCTAATAGAAAAAAATAAAAATATATTATAACGAAAGGTTATAATATATCGGAGACAATACCATGTCTGTGATAAGCTGTCTTTCAGAAACAGTATTTACATATACAAGATGCCAGAAAATGAAATGTAGCCTATTTTGCAAGGCTGAAAGAAAAGTAAATGAAAATAGTATTTGGCACACACAGAAGATGTAGGGGAGTATTCTTCATAACCATGAGAGGTTAGTTAAAGCTAGAGATAATATGGGACTTAGTCTTATTAAATGAGATTATTTGGAGATAGAGCCTAGAACTGCAAAGGTAACAAGCTTTTTAGGTGTTTTTTTTGTTTGTTTTTTTCCTGAACCTTGCATGTCTCAGACTACTGCAGAGACCAAGTGAGTGTATTGATTCTAACATGTTATTATTTTCTAAGTCATTTAGACTCCTTGAATTTAAATCTCCTATTCTGCAAAATGCGGAAAATTGTATCTGCAATAACTATATAATTTAGGGGATGCCTGAAGGAGCAATCATATATAAAAAACACTTTTAAACTTAGAAGAGCCAGACAAATACCTGTTGCTGTGGTTGTTGAAACCTTTATTACCATTATACCTTGATCCTTCCTCAAAATCTGTATTTCTTCTTCTGTGCTATGTAATGCATACACTGTGGAAGCCAGGTCCGATAGCCACTAATCTTTAAAAGGCTTAGAAGAATTTGTGTTCCAGTCAATGAAAAGTATTAAATCTGGAAGGGATTTTAGTGTATCTTTTCAGCACGTCTAATTCAATGTTTTACAGATGAAAATGTTGAGATCTAGAGATTTGAAATTATTTTGCTGAGTTTTTTGATATTAGAAAATCAAAGATGATTTTTAAAATAAAATTATTCGTATATTAGATGTGCATCCATGAGTATATTGGTTCTAAAATTCATTTGCTCTTTCTTTCCCACTTGGCAAACATGCCAAAAAAAACCGTTAGTAGAGGGCTTGGGTCAAAGTTCCAGCTGGGTGTGGGAAGCAGCAAGAGGGTGAAAGTGTTCTGCCATCTGGGTTGAGTTTTTGGAGAGCTTAATCCTAAAGTCCTAGACAGCTGACATTTTTTTTTTTTTTTTTGAGATAACCTAGATCTTTTCTTTATAGATATCCTAGGATTCAGCAAAAATAGCTCAATATAAATATTCAAAAAATCTGCCACACTTTGATAGAAAATTTTGGCAAATATGTAATCACAGATGGTACATATCACTGAATCTAAATAAAATCAACCATAGACTCAAAGGAAAGACCTATGATCTAAGACATTAGAATAATATAGTCTCTGATTTTACATAAAAGCAAACTATGGCCATTAAATATTATTTTGCCCCCCAGAAGTTAGAGATTATGGAGGAATATCACCTTGATCTTCGCATGTATAATGCAGATCAGTTTTCACTTTACAGGACGCCAATTTTAAAACAAGCCTTCCCTGAAAAGTAAACTCTCATAGCCAATGGCAGCTTTACAAAGAGAGTAGTTAACAGGCCACTGAATATTCACTTCTAATATGTGTTATCAGACTGACAAAACACTGGAAGGTACCGAGAGCAATCTGATATATTAGCGTTCTGAGGCATAATCTTTAATCGTCATTATGTTTATCTCTCAATCTTAACTCTAATCCTTAAAAAACTAGTCAAATTGTTTCAATTCCTATGTCCTCAGGGTTATGTAGTTTTAAGTGTCTGTTTTATGTATAACCTACATTTTTAATATAAAAATAGACTTGTATTTTAACATTTTCCTTATTTCAGTCTAACACTATTATTATATCAAGTGACTTAAAATTTATGGGTGAAAATAGCTTTTACAGAGTTATTTTATGATGCTTTCCATGAAATCTTGTTATATCACAATGCACTACAAAGACCTGCCGTTAGTATGGTCACAAATAAAATATACAGTGGATTATTACACAGTTGAAAAAGGAACAAAACACGAAGGCACTGCATATGGAAAATCAGCCAACAAATAAAATGTCAGCTCTGCCAGTGGCCAACACACAGATAAAGAGAAGTGTTGTTCACTGGGAGGAAAAGTAGTTTTGAATGATGACAATTATGTACAAATGCAATAATGCAAGAGCCTTTTTCTCAATAAGAAATAAGTGTGATTTGTTATGCTCTTAAGCTTTAAAGCTATTTTTGGCATACTGGAAAAAATAAATATATTTCAAAAATGACGTTGATCATCCATCAAATGTATTTTCTGATATAAAAGTGCACAGAAGAGCTTTATTTGCAGTGGAGGAAAAACATTATGACTAGGATTTTACTTCATGCCTAAGGAAAAGTCTTTATTGCCAAATCAGGAGTGAATGATGTTTGTTTTGTTGTTCATTACATTTTAAAAGTGAAATGAAACGCTATTTATAATAATAAACTTCATAGGAAAGACTATGAGAGAGTAGAGCTTATTTTATGTGTTACAAGAAAAATCACATACATTGTCAAGGTAAAATACTTTATTAGCTTAAAGTATTAATAACTATTAAGGTGTCATACCACATTTTTCTTTTTGTTCTTTTCTCATCCTCTTGTGCGTATATAATTATGCATGTTCATTTTAGATGTTTATATGATATACAATTAATACATTATTTTCAAAAGTCTATATGCAACCAGTAAAGCCCAATTAACAGGATCATATGTGAGATCTGTTACCTGTCTACCAAAGATCATTTTCTACATTCTTCCTCTACAATTACTAAAATTAATAAATACAAATATTATAAAATTTTAAAAATAAGTTGTATATAAAGTAGGAGCATACCTAAATTGCACAAATGCCAGAATACAAGCATAGGAGATTTAATTCGCTAGCAATATTATTTTAGGAAACTAAATTACTCAAGAAAAATAAGATAAAAATTAACATTTAAAAACTTTCATAAGAAATTTTCACTACTGAAACCAATGAGAGCAAAAAGCTTGCTTTGATTCGCATCTGACTCCAATAGCTTAAACATTATTAAACCACACTTAACGTATTATTCCATTAGGTCTCTGACATGAAGGAGTTTGCATTGAGTTAGGGAATTGAGATTTACTACTAAATAATATACAGGAATGAAGTCATAATGAAAGTATTGCAATGAGTACATGAACAACTGCTAAATACCGATTGGTGAGTTCAAGGGAGAAGCTATTCCACTTGGACTGTTACCTCCTGAGGAGTCTTTCTGGAGGTGGAACTTAGGAACTTTAACTATAAGGCTGAAAGAAAGGTCAGGAAAGTACAAAGGGAACAAATTGGGCAAAGGGTGGAATATGAAGGTGCACTGATGGCAGTCATTTGACTACAGCAATTACAAAGAAATGAGGCACATATAGTTGAAAAGATCATTTGGGCAGGAATGAGATTGATTAGTACAATGCCTGATCAATGCTTGATGAATTGAACTGATTTGATGATTTTACCCTAAACTTGCATTTTGCACTCAAGTAAAATATGTAGCTAGAGATCTAGAATTTTTGTTGTTGTTTTTCCTCCTTACTGGTGCTGTACCATGCCATGGCTACAGGATATGTGGTGGTTCTCAGATATTGCAACTATGCTTCCTTATACTAGATGGCATTAGTGTTCTTGCTTCTGTTTTTCATAGTTCAAGAGGTAATCCCAGTGCCATCTGCATTATTCAGACAGAGATTATATATATGTATTAAAAGGTATATATATATATATATATATATACACACACACACACACACATACACATACATATATATAGATCACCTTTTAAATACCTATATATATACATACACATACATATATATATATATATATAGATCACCTTTTAAATATGTTAGCCTTCTCTAACAGAAGAGAGTAAAATTATGCTTTCCTGACTCTTAATAAAGAATTATTTCTACCTAAAATTAATAAGTGTTATTAGAGATAGATAAGCCACCAATACCACAGCTGATAAAACATATATATATATATATATATATATATATATATATAAGTACCAGGTGACCAGCACAGCCTTGTCTTTGGGATTTGTCGTGCATTTTCCCCTTCAATGCTTGATCTCCATTTCCCTGAAGCCCCAGCTCCCTGAACACAAAGCCTATCTTTAAAGTGAACACAAATGACATGTTAATGATTTGTAAAAACACAAAGTAGGCGGTTAATGACCATAGTTGAAATTAAGGACTTCATTTTCATCAGCTCAGCAGGGTTTGAAACATCCAAAGAAAGCTCAGGAATGAGGCCTTGCTAATGCACCTGCTTCCAGGCATGAGGGCAGCTTAACATTAACTTTCAGTCAATGATCCATAGCTCTCTTGAGGAAACTTACCATTCTTCAATTCACTGGGACGTGCTGCTCCCTACCCACTTAAGATGGCTTCCTATTACTCGGATACCAGCTGGGAGCCTGATACCCAGTTAGGTTTTCATTTATGAGATGCTTGGATATAACAGACTCCAGAGTCAAGTAAAGATATTTATTCATATCTGCGAGGTGATTATAGCCTGCTTCAGAAAGGGATGACTAGTGATTTGGACAGGGAGATGGTACCTTTGTATTTGCTCCCTCCCCTACCTCCCTAGATATATTTTCTTTCTAATGAACTCTTAACTATGCCACCCCACTCTTGAAATGGTTCAATGACTTACTGTTGCTTTTAAAATAGAGACTAATTTTCTTAACATGGGCTATCTCCTGCCTGGCCTGACCCCAGCTGACAGCTCTAGTATCAACTCATATTGAAATTTACTCTAGTTTCTGTTCTTCTCTCAGAGTGTCTTTCTTTCAGAAACTCCAGGGTCCCTTTCTGGGACCTGCCTCAGGATTTTACATTTGTTGCTACAGTTTTCCAAAATGTTCTTGCCCCTTCTTCAGATAACTTACACTTATCCTCAAGAAAGCTCTTCTCTGATCTATCTAGTTAGCTCAAATAAAATGCTTCCTTGAGATAACAATCATAGCATCATAAAACTCAGTTGTATTAATATAATTTTTTAGTGTCTATTCTTCCCCTAGATGGTAAGTTCTGTGGAATCAGAGAAAGTCAGTATTGTTCACCTTGGATATCCAATTACCTGGCACATTGACAAGCAAATAGAGGACACATCAAATATTTAAGGAATATAAGGATGTTTAGAAGAAATAAAATTATAGCAATGAAAGGCACCACAAATGTGTGTATGTACATAAACACACACATACACACATATATAGTACTTTTATAATTAGAGGATTACAGAACACATCAAAGAATGTTAGAACATGAAAATGAGACACTAAACTATAAAGATAGTAGGTCTTTTAGGAAAAAGATTGAACTGCCAAAGAATGAGAATTGAATCAAAAGAAAAACATAGCAATTAAAACTGTGATCACAGTAAAACATTATTTTAAATTTCTTACATCGATCATATAGCCTACAATTTATGCAAATCTGATACATTCTTATAGGTTATTAAATTGCACTGTTAGAGCTAAATCTGTGGCATGGAATTATGACACAGACTAAATGTGTTGCGTGCTTAAAGATCACCTTTTAAATAATATGTTAGCCTTCTCTGACAGAAGAGAGTAAAATTATGTTTTCCTGACTCTTAATAAATAGAAGAATTATTTCTACCTAAAATTAATAAGTGATCTTAGAGGTAGATAAGCCACCAATACCACAGGTGATGCTAATTCAAGGTTAAAATAAAAATCCTGGTCTTTTTTTTTCCCCCAGTGTAAGACCCATGACAGCCGTATGCTAGCATACAGCAGGTATGTGCTGCATCTCAAATATCCCTGGTTTCACTTTCTTCTTCCTGATCAAGGACAGATTTAATTTGTAGGCCCTGCCCTTGTCACCATTAAGCTGACATGAATAAGAGGACCCATTTCAAAATGATTTTAAGTTTTCAAAAAATGAAGCATATAGAATATACTCCAAAAAAGTTTGACTTCAGAACCCTGCTTCATACTAACAATACTTAATATGGTCTGGCTCTGTGTCCCCACCTGAATCTCATCTCAAATTGTAATCCCTACATGTTGCGTGAGGGACCTGGTGGGAGGTGATGGGATCATGCGGGAGGGTTTCCCCCTTACCGTTCTTGTGATAGTGAGTGACTTCTCATGAGAACTGATGGTTTCAAAGTGTTTGGTAGCTCCCCTCCTCCCTCTCTTTCACTTCTGCTGCCATGTAAGATGTGCCTTGCTTCCCCTTCACCTCCCACCATGTTTGTAAGTTTCCCGAGGCCTCCCTAGCCATGTAAAACTGTGAGTCAATTAAACCTCTTTCCTTCATAAATTACCTAGTCTCAGGCAGTTATTTATAGTAGTGTGAAAATGGACTAATATTTAATATTTTTAAAAGTCAAATCATTTTCTGCTTAATCATTTAATACAAATAGACAGTTGACAGAATAGGAAAATCACCATGAAATTGTGTGTTCTGCAGTATCATCTGCTTTATTTTCACAACATACTACGTATACACTGATAGTGTGGATTGGATGTGTGTCTCCTCCAAATCTCATGTTGCAATATGATTCCCAATATTGGAGGTGGGGTCTGCTGGGAGGTGACTGGATTATGCAGGTGGATTCCTTATGAATAACTGAGCACCATTCCTTGGTGATAAGTGAGTTCTTGCTTACTTAGATTTGGTTGTTTAAAAGAGTCTGGGACCTCTCCCTTCTTTCTCTTGTTCCCCTCTCACTATGTGATATGCTGGCTCCTCTTCCCTTCTGCCATGATTGTAAGCCTCCTGAGGCCTTCACCGGAAGCAAATGTTGGAACCATACTTGTACAGCCTGCAGAACTGTGAGCCACTTCAACCTCTTTTTATAAATTACCCAGTCTTAGGTATTTTTTTACAGCAATGCAAGAGCACATTGATACAGATAGACATTTATATAAATGTTAATTGCTAGGTCTGTTTCACAGACCCTGGCTGACCAACGGATGAAATGAGTACTCAGACACAGGTATGCAGTGTAAAAGCAGGTAGGGGAATGCCTGGCTCTAGTGGGCAAAGTGCAGCAGCCCTGAAAAGCCGGAGCTGCTTACTTTTATTCAGTGCAGGCACAATGCTGAAAGCCTGAGGCAAATACAATCTGCGGGTAATTAACATTTATTGTTCCCCCTTTCAGGGAGCAGTCACTTGCAGGGATAATGGAAGGTCAGTTCCTGGACAACATAAGTAAACAAGCCTGTTAAGATAAATTCCCCTACACTCCGTTGTACCTACCCCCTTGCCCTCCGTCTCAGGGTTATAGAACAGCTGCCTTCAGTGATTCTCCCCAGAGCTTTGCAGAGCCTTCTGACCTTTCAGAAGGACTGCACCTTTCCCTATAGTTTCTCCCACCACTCCGATCTCCTAAATCTCCCCATTTTCTTTTTTTTTTTTCCCATCAGGTTTTGTTAATTGAAGAGTACAGATTTACGCAGCACCAGGCTTGACAAGCACAGTGGTTACAGCTTGTGTTCCAGCTTTGCATCCCAGAACCAGTAGGTAACATGACAAACATGAGCATAATCAGTAATATTCTTTTCCAATCAACGAGTAACCCCCAGGAGTGGGGGTCTATCCAGGAGAGGTGTTTTTGCACATTGTTCTATAGGGCTGTTACTGAGGAACCCCACCAGCGGTATGTTAATCCCTCATAGCCCAATCAGTCACGTTGTTAGAGGCTGGGAAGAGGGTGTCTGCCCAAGAAACAGGGCGGAAAAAGGTGGATCTAGAAGATGGGCCCAATAGAGGGTAGCAGGTACAGGTTGCAGACAGAGTGAGAGAATAAGAAGGGTTAATACACTACAAGAGTTGCAATGTTCAACAGTTAGCATAGCAAGGAACAAATTATCTGGAGTGAATGGTGTCTGTGTCTGGAGCAGGATTTGCTCAGCCTCCTGAGTTTTCTGCATCCCCCAGGTAATGTCCAGGGCCTGTGTCATCTGAGGAAGCCACATTGTCCAGGGCTACAAGTCCTGCGGGTCATTTCCTTCATTTGTGGTACTGGGTTGGGTCCTTGCCACACCGTGGTAAGGTTTGATGAATTGTGCTGGAATCCAAAGAGGACCTGGTGGAGGGGTGTGAAGACAAGCGTATCCTCTTCCCCAGGTTAACCATCATTTGGACATTATTATTTACATCTTTCCATAAAAATGAAGGTTTTATATCTTGAGTGATTTTTGCAAATTGCTTTTCTATAACTGATTAAAATTATCTAAATTTAAGACATTAAAGGTAAATAAGGCTTTTGCCATTAGTGTTGCAAGTTCCTTACTCATATTTCCCCTTTTTTGTTTTCTGAGCATATTTTTAAGTGCGGAGTGGGTATGTTATACTATGACCTGTCCATGGGGGTTGTACGGGATACCTGTGGAATGTTGGATGTCCCATATGTGACAGAATTGGTGAAATTGTGAGCTGGTGTTAGCTGGACCATTATCAGTTTTAATCTTTGTGGGCTTCCCCATAAATGCAAAAGTTAAGAGAAGATGTTCAATAACATATTGGGCTTACTTTCCAGGAAGAGCATGTGTGCTAGTTAGGTGGGAATAGATATCATTGGATACATGTACATATCTTAGTTTTCCAAATTCAGGGACGTGTATGACATCTGTTTGCCATAACTTACTAGTTTCTAGT
This sequence comes from Ateles fusciceps, assembly GCA_036589455.1. Lineage (NCBI taxonomy): Eukaryota > Metazoa > Chordata > Mammalia > Primates > Atelidae > Ateles > Ateles fusciceps. The sequence continues at coordinate 2,620,339 of JAZHEH010001040.1, read as the reverse complement.
TCTCTAGGGTTAACACCTGTTGAAGGAGGGGATGTGCCTGTGAGGTGGCTGTCTGGACATTGCAGGATAATTTGCTTAGCTAGTCTTTGGGTAAGTTGAAATTGTTTAGTTAAGTACCTCCAAATTTGGTGGAAAAATTGATGTGATTGGGTGGCGTGGTCAAGCAGTGACGTCATAGCCTGCAGGTCCGCTTGATCATTGCCATGAGCTAGTGGACCAGGCAGCAAGCTATGGGCCCAAATGTGTGTAATAAAAAGAGGATGTGTATGTTGATCAGCAATTGCTGAAGTTAAAGAAAAAGGGCACATAGGGTGGGCTCAAGAGTGAACTTAATGCGGACTGTTTCAAGCTTTTGCAATAAAAAAATGGAGTAAGCAGAGTCACTAACAGTATTGATGGGCTGAGCGGAAAAGGTTTCCAGAGTCAATATTAGGGCTCCAACCTCAGCTCTCTGAGTACTGGTAAATTCAGATCGACAGAGAGTTATGCAGTTCCCCACCAGATAGCTGCTTTTCCATTTTTACCAGAGCCATCAGTGAAAAGCATTAAAGCGTTAGGTCTAGGGGAGTGAACTACTTTTGTAGGCATAACTACAGGAATATGAGCTAAGAACTGGAGGAGTTTGTCAGCCGGAAGGGCATGTTCTATATGGCCTGCATAATCAGAGAGTGCTATCTGAAGGTCTAGATATAGGGTCAGGACGGCTTCCAGTTGTTTTTTACTCAAGGTTATTCTTATGACATCAAGGTCAAAACCTTGCACTTGAATCGCATTGTTTGCGGCCTATCTGTGCCTGCAGTGAATAAAAGTAAGCAGATCCAGCTTTTCTGGGCTGTTGCACTTTGGCCACTAGGGCCAGGCGGTCCCCTACCTGCTCTTACACAGCATACCTGTGTGTGAGTACTCATTTCATCTGTCGGTCGGCCAGGGTCTGCTCCTTTCTCTATATCTCCCACCATTCTGACCAGTCTCCTATAGTTAATAAAGATGAAAAGAGTATTAGATTTTTTTATAGTGAAATCAAGTCACATTTACCAAATAAAAACAAGTATTTCTAGTGATAAATTTTAATAAAGCTTTATGAGTGCCTGTATCAATTTTTGGGATACATGTCTAGTTCTGATTGATACATAGAACCACATTTGCAATAAAGCAAATATAAAAATGTTATTGATTGTGGCTTCTTCAATTTCGAGAGTCAGGTTACTAGAATGGTAAATTAGTTTAGAAACAGGAAACCTTAAAACTTGTTTTTTTCTTTAAATCCAATTGCCTACCTACACTTTGAACTCCTCAAGTGTAGGGCCTTATTTATTTTCACGTTCTGTCTCTGAATGAAATAACAGGCTAGCAGCTATAACAAACAACATCAAAATCTCAGGAGCTTAACAAATAAAAGTTCCTTCTTGCCCACAGATTAATCCAGTCCATATATTACTGGGAAGGCAGATGCTTGGGTGACATTGTAGAGTGTTTTTTTCTCTAAGTGGTGACTTAGAGATGCAGTTCTTTATGCCGTATCAACTTTAAATGACCTTCCAGATTGCTACCAAAATAGAAGACGCAGTGAAAAGTTTTGTGTGTGAGATTTTCAAGAAACATATCTGGAAGTGGCATGTATTGCTTCTACTGGCCAGAACTTAGTTACAGAGCCCCATCTAAATGCAAGGAGTTTGAAAAATGTTGTTTGGTTCTGTGCCTTGGCTGTAAGTGAAGAGAAAAATAATAGTCTCCGAAAAACCCAACATAAAGTAACAGCACAGCAGTTACTTGACTTATATATACCTAGCCGAGATGATGTGGAAAACATAGAGAAGAAAAATGTGTTTTATCATTCTCAGTAAAAGAATGTATGATATAATTAGGGAACAGACACATATGAAACAATGTGTGAACAAAGCAATATAATATATTCCAGGGCACCACTGTACTGACTGACATCGTTAAATGTGAAGTTATATAGTACAAACCACCAGAGGCAGGATAGTATCCAATTATGAGTATAACGGTTTTGTAATGCACCGTTAGTAAGTGAAACAGAAATTTGACTTGAGAGATTTTTATGGATAAATGTTGTTGACAAAGTCTTCTCCAAAAGCAAGAACTTGAGGTGAGCCTTGAGAAATAGCTGAGCCGTAGATGTTAGTGGGGTTGGTTGAATTACATAGAATGGGAGAGATGGGGAGATAGAATTGACAACAGCCTTGATGTGTGACTCTGGTGGCCTGTGTTGTTTATAGGATTAGTATTAGAAATAATAGAAAATAAATCTAAACAGGCCAAGATGGGTTGAGTGGGGCATTAGAAATTGAGAGCCTTTAAATTAGAAAGAAATATTGAAACTCAATGTAAGAGGTTACAGTGTGCACCACTATACATTTACAAGTGCATTTTCAAGACTGACTAATGAGAAGATAAATTCAGCAGTGTTCTGTATGGTGTGCCAGTGATACAGACTTGAATGGCAGACTGTGGTGAGAGGATAGCTTTAGAAGCCATCATTCAAAGATGATATTTGATGAGGAATGACTTCTTAATGATTTTGTTGTATACCCAGACGAATTGGCTTGTGGATTTTATTTCTCCTAAGCATACACTGACTCTGGAAACTAGAAAGTATCACCATTCACCTTTTTTGACTGTATGGGTTATCTATTGCTACGTAACAACCCCCAAACTTAAAGATGAGAACAAATGTAATTATCACACACTGTTTTTGATATCTATATCCACATGCAAATTTTTAAATGTTAAGAATTTGAAAGCAGTTTAGCTGGGTGTTTGTCCCTTGATTTCTCTCATGGTGTCACATTCAACCTTGTTGGGAACAAGTCATTAAGTGTAGCTTGTGCTCAAGTGGAGTGAGACTGAGTTCTACCTTTTCAAGAAAGGAGTATCAGATAATTTATGGACATATTGTAAAACCACCACAATAAGTTTGCATTTGTCTATACCTGAAGGGATCTCTTGCAAAATTATTTTCCATTTGGAATATTACTAATTCTAAGTCAGAAGTTTGGATATTTTCTTTCTTTCTTTTCTTCCTTCTCTCTCTCCCTCCTACTTTCCATCCTTTTTTCCTTTGAAATGAGAATTTACATAAATTTTGCTTACAGAAGAACAAACATTTGAATACCATTTTAATTTTACATTTTATTTCCTTCTAGCCCTCTAAAGTTTTTTTCTGTATTTTAGTGTACCCTCGTATGCTTCGTAGAATACTTTTCTTCATTTCTTGTGTTAGATGGAACCTGAGTCTCTTTTGAGGATGACATTCTTTCCCTTTAATGCTCTTGAGTAGAGGCCGCTTCTTCTTTTCTATCTCATTCATCGAAAAGCCCAAAGTTAGAAACACCACATTTCTCGCTTCCTATATCACATATAAATCACTACTCTTTCACTTTTCCAATAAATTTTTTCTTTTAAAGTCATGTCATTACGCTAAGCCACCTTCTTTCCTGAAGCTAGAAATATTCTTCACCCCTTTACCACTTGTACCATTATCTTCCTCTGTAACCACCAGAGGAGGCTTCAGGATCCTTGTCTTCGGCATGTAAGCCTTGTGATGTTTTAACTTCATAAGCCCAGGGTACCTCCCCCTCTACTCTGCACCAGCTTTTTAAATCTAAGGCCACACAAATAATTGTTTCATTTCTGAAATCTTGAAGAGTAGTAAGCACCCTGTTCTTTCTTTTTCTCAGAGTTGTCACTCTCATTATCCTGCTCTTCAGATAGACTGATTTATGGAGCAAAAGTCCTTTAAAATATCATTCTTTACTCTCTACCATTTCACTTTTAACTCACATTCTTTCTCTAGCCAGCGACAAATCCCACTCCATCATTTTAGTGTTTCTTGACCTCTTCACCTTTTCCTTTCTTTCCACTTGCCTCACTTCTTAAAGTCTGAATCAGTCCAGCTCCCCACTGTTACTGATTTGTGGATGAGGGATCCCAGATAAAACCATTTGTTTGAGATAAATATAGATCAGCGGACCTCAACTTCATCTGAAAAACACCATAATATGGCTGCATTAGTTATTATTGCTGTGTAATGAATTACTACAAAGGTAATCACTAAAAACAATACCCACATATTATCTCACAGTTCTCGTCATTAGAAGTTCAGGCTGGCTTGGTTGAGCTCTCTGCTTAGAGTCTCATAAGGCCCCACCTGGTCTCTGAACTAAAGGCTTTGAAAAAAAAATGCTTCCAAGTTTATTAAAATCGTTTGGAGAAGCCTGCTGGTGGCAGTTGTAGGACTGAAACTTCACTTTCTTGCTGGCGATTTGAAGTGACTCATCTTTTAGAGATCACCTGCATTTCTCTTCATGCGGCTCCTTTCATCTGCACAGTCAGTAATGACATGCTGAAACTTTCTCATGCTTTCAGATATCTGTGACTTCCTCTTCTGCCACCAGCTCAGAAAACAGCCTTTAAAAGGCTCATCTGATTAAACCAGGCCCATTCAGATAATCTCTATATCTTAAGGTTAACTGACTTGGACTTTCATTATATCTGCAAAATCCCTTCACAGGGGTACCAAGATTCATATTTAATTGAACAACCAGAGCAAATAAAATCACAAGGAAGCTGTATTTGGAATTCTGCTTGCCACAGTGGCTCTAGTTAGCTCTGTCACTCATGTAGCCAGACAGCTTTTTCAGCCTTCTCAAGACCACTATTCTACACATGCCCTTACTCATTGTTAAAACTAACTCTTCACCTATCCTTTTTCTGCATGGAGGAAAATAAAAACCATTAGGTGAGAAAATATCCATTAAAATTCTTGGCCTATATCTGGTCCTGGAAAAATTCATGGCCTATATCTGGTCCTGGATATATTGAATACTGAGGAAATAACTCAGTATTCAATATATCCTGGCCCACTAGCAACCAAAGTTTTAACCTTTTACTTTCTCAGTGAGTTCTAGCACCCTGTCTCCTAAGCCATCTCTCAGATAAGTATCCTCTTTCTTCCTTTTCCTTTCACTAGTTTTTTTTTTTCTGTTTTTTTTTTTTTTTTTTTTTTAAAGAATTCCAACTTTTATTTTAAATTCAAAGGGTACATTTGCAGGTTTGTTACCTGGGTATATTCCATGATGGTGAGGTTTGGGGTACAATTAATCTTGTCAATCAGGTAGTGAAACATAGTACCCAACAGTTTTTCAGCCATTGCTCCCCCACACTTTCTCCCTGCTCTGGTAGTCTCCATTATCTATTATTCATATATTTATGTTCATGTGTACCGAATATTTAGCTCTCACTTATATGTGAGAATATGTGGTGTTTGATTATCTGGTCCCATGTTAATTTGCTTTGGATAAAGGCCTCTAGTTGCATACATGTTGCTGAGGATAAAACAGCTTCATTCTTTTTTAATGGCTGTCTAGTGTTCCATGGTATACATGTACCATACTTTCTTAATCCAATCTGCCATTGACGGGCATCTAGTTGATTCCATGTCTTTGCTGCTGTGTGTGGATAGTGCTGCAGTCAGCATACAAGTGCATGTATCTTTTTGGTAGAAAGGTTTATTTTCCTCTGGGTATATAACCAGTAATGGGATTGCTAGGCATAATGGCAATTCTGTTTTGAGATATTTGAGAAATCTCCAAACTGCCTGCCAAAGTGGCTGAATTAATTTCCATTTCTGCCAAGAGTGTATAAGCATCTCTTTTTCAATGTAGCCTCACCAGCATCCGTTATTTTTTGACTTTTTAATAATAACCATTCTGACTGGTGTGAGATGTCACCGCATTGTGATTTTGATTTGCATTTATTTGATGATTAGTAGTCCTGGTCATCTTTCATGTTTGTTGGCTGCAGGTATGCCATCTTATGAGAAGTGTCTGTTCATGTCCTTTGCCTGCCTTTTAATCGGGTTGTTTTTTGCTTGTTGAATTGCTTAAGTTTTTTTAATAGATTCGGGATATTAGACCTTCATTAGATGTATACTTTGCAGATATTTCCTCCCATTCTGTAGGCTTTTTACTCTGTTGATAGCTTTGGCCACAGACTGTGGCCCTGCCTTCACTGATCCTCACCAGGCAGGGACTGCCAGCTGGAGCCCTCAGCACCTTTTTCTTCATTTTGGCATATAAATGTACAGTAGTTTCTCTAATATTTAAAAAAAAGGTGAAAAAACCATACCATTTTTATTCCTTCATCTTCCTCTATCTGTTGCTTCTTTTCACTCTGTTTGGTTGATATTTGGATATTTTTGTCTACATTCTCTTTATCAGTGTCTACAGTATTTCACAACTAAATTATTACTGAATCTACTTTAATTTCACTGCTCTACAGATCATTTCTTCCTCCCAGCACAATATTGAAATGGTTCTTTATAAGGCTACTAATCCCCTTTCAATATTATATCTAATGGCTGCTTTTCAATACTTACCATAAAACTGTTTTATGGCATTTGAAAATATTGATTGTATTTTCTTTCTGAAGCATTTTTTTTCTCCAGTTTCCAAAATAGTTTTCTACTGACTTCTCACCTTCCACTCTGCAGAGGTATCAAGCAAAACAAATAATGTAGGATGGGATACAATATGAGAAATTAGAGATAAATGTCTCCAAGTGAATATACTCATAGCATTTCACTCTTTTCAGTTTACCTTGATGTAAAACTTTGAATGTTTATAACATCAAAGATCAAATTAAACATATTTTACATTTACCAAAGTTAATTTCCTAAATTGTCATGTTTTTGTTTTATCAAATTTCAGACTTTATTATTTTCTGTGGCTTCTAGATATTATATTGTGACAATGCTACAGTGCTGGGAATGTGATACCACGCAAAGCATATTATGTTTTTGGAATGATTCCTATGACCCTGTCTCGAAATCTTCGTTATTGTGTCTTTGATCATTCTTACTTGGTTTTATTCATGAACTTTTCAGCTTTCTCTTCTTTTAATGTTGTTCCTAGATGTTTTTTCTTGTGCAAGTCTTTTTACTTAAACACAATTTTGTTAGATGACGTCATTCACCTCCCTGGTTTTAACTACCCCGGTATTGCTCAGCTCCAGCTTCCATAACACAATACCATAGACTGAGTGGCTTCAACAACAGGTATTTACTTTTCACAGGTATAGAGGCTGGGCTGTCCAAGATCAAGGAATCAGCAGGGTTGGGTTCTGGTGAGAACTCTTCCTGGCTTGCAGACTGTTGACTTCTTGTATCCTTAAGAATGCAGAGAGAGCAAGCTATATAGTATCTCTTCTTATAAAGGCATTAATCCTATCATGAGGCCCCACCCTCATGACCTCATCTAAACCTCATTACCTCCCAAAGGTCCCACTTCCAAATACCATTATAATGGGGGCCAGGGCTTCAACATACAAATTGTGGCTAGGGGGGCTGTACCAACATTTAGCTGATAACATACTTCTAGATCATTTAAATTTCCAATATATATATATATATATTAATATAGTATCTTTCCTTAGCACAAATCTCCATAATCCATACTTATACTAGACACATTCATATAAATATCCTATACATGACTCCAAATTAAATGTTTTTGAAATTGAATATTATCTCCTGTTGATTCTGTGGCCTGTCTCGGTGAATGGCATTGCTGTTTATGTAGTTTTCAAAACCTAGAAGACATTCTTGCTCCTTTTTTGCCTTGTCACCTGCATCACATGAGTTGCCAACTCCTGCTATTCTTTCCTTTAAATAGCACTCAGATTTATCTCCTCTCTGTTTTCACTGCTTCTGGATTGATTTGAACCTTCACTATTTCTGGCTCTGATTACTATAACTTATCATCGCTGGTTGTATCTCCAGGGCTCTCCAATAAAGTCTCCTCTTGGCCCTTAAAGGTTTGTTTTTAAAATGCAGTTCTTTTTATGTCAATTATTTCCTTAAAAATACTAAGTGTATTTATTCTCTGGCCTTGAGAGTAACCCGAAATTTTTAGCCAGCATCTATAGCCCATCTTGATCTGGCCCTCGCTACCATCCAGTCTCATTCCTCACCAAGTTCTTCCTCAGGAATATTCCTCACATAGTTTTAGTGGCTTGAAAAAGACATAATTTACTCACAATTGTGCACTTTTTCACAGTGTTCCCTTTGGAAGCTAAATTTTACACTCTCTATGAGACACCACAGCATTTGACAGCATTTGAAAGCTATGTCTTCAGGCATTTTCTTTCCTTACTTTTTGGGACACCACACTTTATTTTCTTCTTGGTACCTAGCATGACTTAACTTTAGATGACATATTATAGTTTTATTTGTTTATTGATGATATCTCCCACTGGAATTTTTGATCCATGCAAGCAGGAACTTTGTTGTTCACTACTCTAAGCTCAGTGCCTAGCATAACACCTCCAACATAGGTGATATGCAACTATTTGTTGAATAAATTCATTGGCAATAAATTAGATGGCAACTTGTCTCTGCCACTTGAGAATATATGCTTTCAAATAATTTATTTGACTGTTTTGTGTTTAAGCACTTAATTATAGAACGGCACACAATGACTATTGCATCTACTTCATGGCATTGTTGTAAGTGGTCTAAGAATTATGTGAGTTAATACATATAAAGTGCACTTATTAATGCTTAATAAAGGTTAGCAACCATGACCTTTGCAATGCCTTCTATGACTGTTCATATCCTCCTCCCTTTCTTTCCCCAGACATATAAGGCATGCAGAGAAGAATGCAAGGAGAAGGAGAGTGAGTTGGATAAATCTATGTATATCTAGAAGCCAGCTCACATTGATAAACTGAAACTGGAGGAGAGTTTCAGAATGCTTTAGATGCCCAACAGCTTCTAAGTATACAAATTCTTGAACAGAGATACATAAATAGGGGTGACTGTATACTGTGCTGTAACATCACTTAGCTGCAGTATTTCATTTCTAGGTCAGCTCCATGCTCCTATCTATGCTCTCTTTTTGTGACATTGCTCCTTGTTGAAATAGTGAAATGGATTCTGTTGTTTGGCTCCCTTTTCCAACCTCGTTGCCTGTGCCCTGTTCCTGCTCTGCCTTTGCCTAGGCACCTACCTTAAGTAGCATTCTCCAAGAATTATTCCTAGCCAGATTCACAATTATAAAAAATCTGATATCTTAATTACAACTAAGATAAACTTTTTATTGATAATAAGACTTTTCTGCTCCTGCAGTCTTTTGTATTTGAATATAGAAATTTTGATGATCAAAAATCTTTCAAAGAATCAAGGGACTCATAATGGAATATTGCAAAAACTTTAAAATGATGTAGAATTTGTAATGAGTGTTAAAAAAGGTTCATAGTGTATTGCTAAGAGGAAAAAGCAAGTTTCAAAAGAATATATACAGTATCATCCCGTGAACCCTTTCTTTAAATAGAGCGTCTTAAGTGTTTATCTAGGAATTGACTAGTTCTGATAAATGATATTTTTACATTAAAGTATTTCAATTCCCAAAATGTCATTTGCACAAGAACTTTCTAGCACAAGAGTAAATGTATATGTGTAATAGGAAAACATTTAAAAATATATAAACATCATAAGAATCAAATGAATAATGTATTAAATAGCTATCTCACTTTGTATTAGAAACATCCAGTTGTAATTAAATATTTCATTTAATAATGTCAACTGAAAGTGTCCATTTTTTGAAAAGGAGAAAATTACCAAAGGTAAATTAATAGAAAAATACCTTAATAAACTGAGCAAGTAAATGGAAAGACGGATAAGGAAAACAATGTCAATACTCTCATAATTAATCTACAAGGTCAATATGCTTACAATCAATATCACAACTAGATTTTTCTTTCACAAAATGTGACAAACTGTGTTGGAATTCATACTGAAAAATAGATGCCCAAAAAAGTAAATACGATTCTGAAAAATACAAAAAGGGGAGTTTACCTTATTATATTTTAAAATTTATTATAAAATAAAAAATATACCAACATAACTATTTCACTTCATTTTTAAAAACAAATAATATGAAAATAGATACTTATTTTTCCAATGGTGGAATTTCAGGGTAATTGACACATAAAGAGGCAGGTCTCTTCATACCCCCTGTTATTGCACATTATAACCATAGCATAATTTGTTTTATTCCAAATGGCCGAATTGTCAAACGAACATATTGTTGAATTTTACATATTTTGTTTGGGGACCTGTCCCTATCCTTGTCCATATCTTCTAATAACTTGTCAGTGATTTGGGATTATGAGAAATTTACTTGATGAATGTACAATCCAAATATATTAACAACAAAAAAATTGATTTACCAATTTTAAAAGAAATCATAAAAAACTAGTATTTAAGAATACACAGCTTTTACTATTTCCTCCTTATTTTGCAAATATGATACATTTGTTGAATGTGGTCTACCTGCTTTTTGGCCAATGGCACTTGGTTAACCTAACCCTTTTGTTAAGGTAATCTGTCAAAACGCCAGAAAATATCTCCTCCTCCCAACTTCTTCCACAGCTCGCTGGAGTTTTGCTACTCGTACCTGAATTTCATCTTATTGTCACCTGCAGTTATATCCAAGGGGATATCTAGCTGCAAAAGAGAAAGTAGAAAGTAGGGGAGATAAACATCTCAGTATCTTACCACTATTCATTTATTTATCCACCACTTTGCATGACACAGGATTCCTGGGCAGCAGCTGAAGCTCAATCACTCTATTATCCCATTTTCTCAACACCTTCACTCTGACTTGTTTTCTTCAAGAAAATGTCCCAAGATATTTTTTTCTCTGAGTAGATAAATTTTAGTTTATTTTCTTTGGCATAGTTGTAGGTATATGATCTAAATGAAAAATATAGGGAAGAAAATTAGAGTAAGGTAAATTTGTTTTTAAAATAAGTTTAGTTTTATCAAATTTTGTTTGCAAGAATAGTGATTTGATTACATAGTTATCTCAGATTAAAAAAAAAAACTATCATATCAGTCAATTTTTACACTACTATAAAGAATACCCAAGACTGGGTAATTTATAAAGAACAGAGGTTTAATTGACTTACTGTTCTGTATGGCTGAGAGGCCTCAGGAGACTTACAATCATGGCAGAAGGGGAAGCAAGGCACATTTCACATGGCGGCAGGAGAGAGAGCGAGGAGGGGGAAATGCGAACACTTTTAAACCATCAGATCTCATGAGAAGTCATTCACTGTCATGAGAACAGCATGGGGAAAGCACCGCCATGATCCAGTCACCTCTCACCAGGTCCCTCCCTCTACACATGGGGATGACAATTTGAGATGAGATATGAATGGGGACACAGAGCCAAATCATATCACTTCTTAAGGCTAGGAAGCCGACCAAGGCCAACTTTACATTTTTACTTACATTCTTAAGGTTCCTGGGCCTTCCTGGAAGTGCCAGCTTTTACTCACTCACTATAAATCTGGGAACTCTTAAAACCAAGCATTCTATGCACATTCTTAAATATGATATTTCAGTAAGAGCCTTGGTAATATAACCAATAGTTTAAACTGTGTCCTGTTGTAAAGAGAGAGCAATTTTTAGTTGAACTTATGTAAATAACCATAATGCCGTAATAATATTCATGAATTATTGCTGAATTTTGAAAGAAGTAAAATAAAACTGTTCTCAACTTTGTTCACAAAAGCATACTTTATTAAATTGTTGTAAACTCTAGCTAGCTTTAGAGAAGTTGTTTCCTTAAACCTGGAAAACAACAACGACCAAAAAGAAAGGAATCCACACTGATTCAAATAAAATACATAAAAATATTATCGTCAGCTATTTTAGAGACAGGATCTCACTCTGTTGCCCAGGCTGGAGTGCAGTGGCACAGTCATAGCTTACTGTAGCAGCTTTGAACTCCTGAACTCCAGGGGTCCTCCCACCTCACCCTCTTGAGCAGGTAGGATCAGAGTTATGTACTACCACACCTCACTAACTTTTAAAATTTTTTGTAGAGATGGGGTCTTGCTGTGTTGCCCATGTTAATATAAAACTCTCAGCCTCAAATTATCCTCCCACCTAGCCTCCCAAAGCACTGGGTCATCAGTTATTTAATTTAATGTAAATCTAATTTTGCTTGATCTTTATTAGGAGTTTATGAACCTATCAGTTTCTTTATTAAAGTTTGGAAAATTGTGATTTAGCCCATTTAAAGTAATTAGAAACCTGTTCTCAAGAATATTTGTTAGAGCCTTTCCATGAATCTGATTTCAGAAAACTTCATAGAAGAATTCAAAACAATAACTGGATGACAGAGACTTAGAAGAGTCATAGTTTTTTATCTGATGGAGGTTCGTTATAATTAGAAATTTACAAGGGAATTTAGTTATTGTTATGTTATGCAATATAATGAGTGATAATATGTGAAGTTTTTCTTTCTGTGTGTGGCTTATTTCACTTAATATAATGTCCTCCAGTTCCATTCATGTTATTGAAAGTGACAGCATCTCATTCGTTTTTATGATTGGAAAGTATTCTATCGTGTATATATACCACATTTTCTTTATCAATTTGTCTGTTGATAGACACTTAGGTTGCTTCCAAATCTGGGCTAGTTTAAGTCGTGCTGCAGTAAATATGGGAACACAGATATCTCTTCACTAAACCGATTTCTTTTTGTTGTGTATACATCTAGCGGTGGGGTTGTTGAATCATATGGTAGTTCTATTTTTAGATTTCTGAAAAATCTCCATACTATTCTCTATACACTGTAGTAATTTACATTCCCACTAGCAGTGAATGAGAGTTCCCCCTTCTCCACATCTCCAGCATTTGTAGTTGCCTGTCTTTTGGATAAAAGCCATTTTAACTGGGGTGAGGTGATAGTTTTTTGTAGTTTTGATTTGCATTTCTATGCCTTCTTTTGAGAAATGTCTATACAGATCTTTTGTTCATTTTTAATAGGATTTTAATGGTTTTCACATAGAGTTTTTTGAGTCCTGTATATATTCTGGTTATTAAGCCCTTGTCAGATGGATAGTTGGGAAATAATCTCTCCCATTACGTAGGTGGTCTCCTCATTTTATTGAATATTTTCTTTGCTGTGCACAAGCTTTTTAACTTGATGTATTTCCATTAGTTCATTTTTACTTTGGTTGCTTGTGCTTCCAAAATACTACTCAAAAAATCTTTGCCCAGTCCAACATTCTGCAGAGTTTCCCCTATGTTTTCTTTTAGTAGTTTCATAATTTAAGGCCTTAAATTTAATTATTTAAGCCATTTTGATTTGATTTTTGCATATGATGAGAGATAGAGCTCTTTCCTCTGCATACAAATACCCAGTTTTTCCAACACTATTTATTGAAGAGACTGTTCTTTCTCTGATGTATGTTCTTGGCACGTATGTCAAAAACGAGTTTACTGTAGATGTTTAATTTTATTTCTGGGTTCTCTATTTTGATTCATTGTTCGATGTGTCTGTTTTTATGCCAGTATCATGCTCTTTTGTTTATTACAGCTCTGTAGTATACTTTGAAGTCACATAATGTGATTCCTCCAGTTTTGTTCTTTTTGCTTAGGATCATTTTAGGTATTCTGAGCCTTCTGTGGTTCCATATAAATTTTTCAATTTTTAAAAGAATTTATATGAAGGTTGTTATGGGTACTTTGATAGGGATTGCATTGAATATGTAGATTACTTTGGGTAGTGGTGTGGATATTTTAACAATACTGATTCCTCTAGTCAATGAACATGGACTATGTTTTCATTTTTTTTTGTATCCTCTTCAATTTATTGCATCAATGTTTTAAAATTTTTCATTGTAGAGCTCTTGCACTTCTTTGGTTAAGTTTATTGCTAGGTACTTTATTTATTTGTGGCTAATGTAAATGGCATTATTTCTTGATTTCTTATTCATATAAAAATACTACTGATTTTGTATGTTGATTTTATATCCTGCAATTTTCCTGAATTTTTGTATCAGTTCTAATAGTTTTTGGTGGAATCTTTAGGCTTTTCCAAATATAAGATTATGTTATGTCCAAACAAGGATATTTTGACTTTTTTCTTTCCAATTTGGATGCCCTTTATTTTATTCTCTTGCCTTACCGCTCTAGCTAGAACTTACAATACTATCTTGAACAACAGTCATGAAAGTGGATGGGATAGTGGGCTTTCCTCTGGCCTAGGGCAGGTCAAGAAATCCTGTCCAAGAACCAAGGAATCCATAACTCCAAGATTTTCCTTGGTGCTTTACCTACACCCTTCCCCAACTCCACTACCCCTGCATATGAGCTGATATCTAAAGTGTAAGACAAAGTCTTTACTTTTTCCTCTCAAGCTGAATGAGGAGTTTCTCATTCTAGCTACCACAGCCAGGAGTGTGCTGGATCTCACCTGAAGCCAGCACATCTCAGAGTCTCACCCAAGTTCCCTGCTATACTACCCGGCTATCATTGCTCTTTATTCAAGGCTCGAGGGCACTTTTGTCAGCAGGTAATGAATCCTGCCATAACTGGGTCCTTCCCTTAAAGGTAGCAGGCTTCTTCTGTCCCAGAGAGTGTCTAGAAATGTCATCCAGAGCTAGGTTTTGGAATGGGTGCCTCATGTCTCTGCCCAGTGCCCTATCCTATTGTGACTGAGCTGGTGTCCAAGATGCAAGACAGTTCTCTTTACTCTTCCCTCTCTTCTCCTCACAGGAAAGGAAGGGGTCACTTTTGGAACTCCTAGTTGTGCTACCTGTGTTTGTGGGAGGGGTGTTACAAGCACTGCATTAGCCACCCCAACTAGTGTCTCAGGGTAATAATATGGACCTTGTAGAATAAGTTTAGAAGTATTTCTTCTTCCTTTCTTTTTTGGAACAGTTTGGTAGGATTGTATTAGTTTTCTTTAAATTGGTGAAGCTCAGCAGTGAATTCATTGGGTTCTGTACTTTGCTGGTGTATTTTTTTTTTATTATGGCTTTGATCATATTATTTGTTACTTGTCTATTCTGGTTTGAATTTTTTCGTGGTTCCGTCTTGGTAGGCTGTATGTGTCTAGGAATTCATCCATTTCTTCCAGTTTGTCCAGTTTATTGGCATATAGTTGCTCATTGTATTCTCTAAAGATCCTTTGAATTTCCGTGGTTTAGTTATAATGTCTCCTTCATCTCTGATTTTATTTGTCTTCTCTTTTTTCTTAGTCTGGCTAAAGGTTTGTCAGTTTTGTATAACTAATCAAAATACAACTTTTTGTTTGTTGATCTTTTGTATTTTTTTAATTTAAATTTTATTTATGATTCTGATCTTTATTATTACTTAGATCACTTAAACTAAAAGGCATTTAGGTTAATTACTATATATTTTATCTGCATGCTTATTTATCTAAGCCAATCTGAATAAAATTCCTTAAGAGACCTCTGGCTGTCAGATTTTATCAGGTAGACACAATATATAATATATGTACTTATGCATAAACATGCCTAAACACATACATATACACACACAAATAAAGATTTTATAGCTTTTATTTTAGAAGTTTAGTCATGAGAGCATAATGCAGACTCACTGATTTATGAAAGACAGGTGGATCCAAATTGTATTTCTGACAAAATGAAACCTGTTAACAGGACTAAATCTTACATGTCTCAATAGGTGATCTAAGGAAGACTATTGCCCAAAATTTTGGATGAAGCAGTTTGGTTTAATTTATTTTCACCGTATTTTTCCTCTTTCTAGTTTCAAATGAGTTTATGGGTAAATTTTTAATGTTTTAATTTTAGCTAGAACTGAATGAATTGTATAATAAAAACAAAATCATCAAATGGCCTTGAATTAGTAATGAACCTGTCTTTTATTTGCTGCTCTGGTTGTTTGACTAATCACTGTGAATGAAAAAAATGAGCAGGTTTTGCTTTGCTGTTTTGTTTTGTTTCATTGCTTTTTCTGGCCCTTGCATAGAAGACAAAGCAATTTTTATGCCCATCAGAGATATCTTATATTACAGCATTGAGCTCAAGATTTTGAGCTATTTTATCTGAGAACCTAACTTTTATAAATTTTACCTAGGTCTTTTTCTTATAGACTATTAAACCTTTAATTAACTGTTCCTTCACCCTAAGCAATTATTAGTCAGGCAAACCTAAATTTACATTTTCAAAAAGTATTTAGGTTGTTGGTTGCCATGGAGCTGTTGTTATCTGCAAAGCAATTAATTTCAAAAACCTTTAAGAATTTTAAAGAAAATCTTTGCTGGAATGCCATAAGCAGTGAGTTTCTCAACACCTGCAGAAGACTCAACTGATTCAAAGTAGGTGTAAAAACATAGAGATAGTGAGACAGAAAACTTAGAAAGCTTTACATGTTAACTCTATAGTGGCAAGTCTTTTTTTTTAGAGAGTTCAAATGATGACAATTTGAGCTCTCAATTTTCCTTGACATAATTTTCTTATCAGTTAAAATCTCCTCCTGGTGTGCATGAGGAAGGGAATCAGATGGCCAACAGGAGGCATGACTAGATTCCAGCTCCAGATAAAGCAGCTTGTGGAAGCTCACATCGTACATTTTAGCTCTAGATTGACTACAAGAACAAACCAGCAATCCTAAGAGGACCCACAGATCCTCTGAAGGAAATGGACTGCTCCTGCAGGACTTGGAGACACCCCAAATACTGTGAGTGCCCCAACTGCGGAATTGGGAAAGGGGAGACACTCCTCTCCCAAACACACACCCCCCACTGGAGAAGCTGAAGGTCTGTTTGCAGGAGGAGTTTCTGACCTTACCTGGAGCTAAACCAGTTTAGAGAGCCAAATGAAATACAGGGGTAGAGGAAGCAGTGGAAAGGCCCTGGGAGCTCGCTGCCTTCCCTAGCAGACCATTCCTGCCTGGTACCACAGAGATCCATCAGGTAGGTGAACAGAGGGGCAGAGAGTATAACTCCACAGGGAGAAGGACATCTCTAGCTGAACTTTGTTACAATTCGAACAGGGCAAGAAACCTCCAAGCCAGAACTAGGGGAAGGCTTAAAATCTTGTGTGCAGATGCCACAGGCGAGGGAATAACCAAGCCCTTTTCTCTCACAACTGGAATGTGGGTAACTTAGGGCAAGTTTTCAACCATGTCATGCCCTCTGCCTGGAAACAGACTCAGGGCTGTTGGGGGGAGCATGGTTGGAGTGAGACCAGCCCTTCACTTTGCATGGGAGATGTGTGAGGTTTGTGACAGCTGGCTTTCCCCCACTTCCCTGACAACTTCCATGACTCAGCAGAGGCAGCCATAATCCAACTAGGTAGACAACTCCAATGACTGGGAATTTCACCGTCATACCTCACAGCAGCTGCAGCAAGGCCCACCCAAGGAGAGTCTCAGCTCAAACATGTCTAGCCCCACCACCACCTGAGCATCCTTCCCTATCTACCCTGGTAGTGTTAGACAAAGAGCATATAATCTTAGGAGTTCTGGGGCCGTGCTTACTGCTGGCACCTCTCTATACTACTACAGCTGATGCTTTCTGGAAAGTACCTCCTGGCAGGAGGTCAACAAGCACAAAAATAGAGCATTAAAACACCAAAGCTAAAACCCTCACAAAGTCCATTGCATCCCCCCTGCCAGCTCCACTGGAACAGGCACTGGTATCCACGGGTGAGAGACTCATAGATGGTTCACCTCACAGGACTCTGCAGACAAACCCCAGTACCAGCTTGGAGCCAGGTAGACTCGCTGGGTGGCTAAACCCAGATTAGAGACAACAATCACTGCAGTTTGACTTACAGGAAACCACATCCATAGGAAAAGGGGAGGGGTACTCCATCAAGCGAACACTCCATGGGACAAAAGAATCTGAACAATAGCCTTCAGCCCTAGACCTTCCCTCTGACAGAGCCTACGCAAGTGAGAAGGAACTAGAAAACTAACCCTAGTAATATGACAAAACAAGGCTCTTCAACACCCCCCAAAATCACCCTAGTTCACTAGCAGTGGATCCAAACCAAGAAGAAATCCCTGACTTACCTGAAAAAGAATTCAGGAGGTTAATTATTAAGCTAATCAGGGAGAGACCCCAGAGAAAGGTGAAGCCCAATGCAAGAAAATCCAAAAAATGATACAGGAAATGAAGGGAGAAATATTCAAGGAAATAGACAACTTAAAGAAAAAACAGTTAAAAATTCAGGAAACTTTGGACACACTTTTAGAAATCTGAAATGCCCTGGAAGATCTCAGTAATAGAATTGAACAAGTAGAAGAAGGAAGTTCAGAGCTTGAATACAACATCTTTGAATTAACCCATCGTAATAAAGACAAAGAAAAAATAATAAAATATGAACAAAGTCTCCAAGAAGTCTGCGATTGTGTTAAATGACGAAACTTAAGAATAATTGGTGTTCCTGAGAAGAAGAGATTTCTAAAAGCTTGGAAAACATATTCAGGGGAATAATTGAGGAAAATTTCCACAGCTTTTCTAGAGACCTAGACGTCCAAATACAAGAAATACAAAGAACACCTGGAAAATTCATCACCAAAACATCTTTGTCTGGGTACATTGTCATTAGGTTACCCAAAGTTAAGACAAAGAAAGAATCTTAAGAGCTCTGAGACAGAAGCACCAGGTAATGTATAAAGAAAACCTATCTGATTAACAGCAGATTTCTCAGCAGAAACTCTACAAGTTAAAGAGATTGGGGCCCTATCTTCAGCCTCCTCAAACAAAACAATTATCAGCCAAGAATTCTGTGTCCAGTGAAACTTAGCATCATATATGAAGAAAAGATACCGTCATTTTCAGACAAACAAATGCTAGAGAATTTGCCATTACCAAGCCACAACTAAAAGAACTGCTAAAAGGATCTCTAAATCTTTAAACAAACCCTGGAAACACATCAAAACAGAACCTTTTAAAAATATAAATCACATAGGACCTATAAAATTAAAACACATGTTAAAAAGCAAAAACAAAAAAACAAAAAGGACATAGGCAACAGAAAGCACGATGAATGCAATGGTACTTCGCACTTCAATACTAGCATCGAATGTAAAATGGCCAAAATGCTCCACTTAAAAGATACAGAACTATAGCATGGCTAAGAACTCACCAACCACCTACTGCCTTCAGGAGACTCGCCTAACACATAGGGACTCACATAAACTTAAGGTAAAGGGAAGGAAAAAGGCATTTCATGCAAATAGACACCAAAAGCAAGCAGGGATAGCTATTCTTATATCAGACAAAACAAATTTTAAAGCAACAACAGTTAAAAGAGACAAGGAGGGATATTATATAATGGTAAAAGGCATTGTCCAAGGGGAAAAATATCACAATCCTAAACATATATGCCTCTAACACTAGGGCTCCCAAATTTATACAACAATTACTAATAGACCTAAGAAATGAGATATACAGCGACACAGAAATAATGGCGGACTTAAATGCTCCACTGACAGCACAAGACAGATCATCAAGACAGAAAGTCAACAAAGAAACAATGGATTTAAACTACACCTTGGAACAAATGGACTTAATAGTTATATACAGAACTTTCCATCCAACAACCACAGAATACACATTCTATTCAACAGCACATGGAACTTTCTCCAAGATAGACCATAAGGAGGGCCATAAAACGAGCCTCAATACATTTAAGAAAACTGAAATTATATCAAGCACTCTCTCAGACCATAGCAGAATAAAACTGGGAATCAACTCCGAAAGGAACCTTCAAAACGATGCAAATACATGAAAATTATTTGACCCTGCTCCTGAATGAGCAATGGGTCAAAAATGAAATCAAGAGGAAAATTACAAAATTCTTTGAACTAAATGACAATAATGACACAGCCTATGAAGATGTCTGGAGTATAGCAAAGGCAGTGCTAAGAGGAAGGTCATAGGACTAAATGCTTACATCAAAAAGATGAAAGAGCACAAACTGACATCCTAAGGCCACACCTCAAGGAACTAGAGAAACAAGAACAAACCAGCCCCACACCCAACAGAAGAAAGGAAATTACCAAGATCAGAGCAGAACTGAAGGAAATAAAATCAAATGAACAAATAGAAAACAATACAAAAGGTAAATGAAACAAAAAGCTAGTTCTTTGAAAAGATAAATAAAATTGATAGACCATTAGCAAGATTAACCAAGAAAGAAGAGAGAAAATCCAAATAATCTCTCTAAAAATAAAACAGAAAATAATACAACTGACACCACTGAAATACAAAAGATTACTCACAGCTACTATGAACACCTTTATGCACATAAACTAGAAAACCTAGAAGAGATGGATAAATTCCTGGAAAAATGCAACCCTCCCGGCTTAAATCAGGAAGATTAGAAACCCTGAACAGACCAATAACAAGCACCGAGATTGAAATGGTAATTTAAAAATTATCAACATAAAAAAGTTTAGGACCACAGACAGATTCACAGCAGAATTCTACCAGACATCCAAAGAAGAATCTTTCTGATACTATTCCACAAGATAAAGAAAGAAGGAACCCTCCCCAATTCATTTTATGAAGCCAGCATCACCCTAATACCAAAATCAGAAGAGGGCATAACCAAAAAACAAACAAACAAAAAAAAGTACAGACAAATATTCTTGATGAATATTGATGCTAAAATACTTAACAAAATACTACCTAACTAAATTCAACAACATATCAAAAAGATTATCTACCATGATCAAATGGGTTTCATACCAGGGATGCAGGGATGGTTTAACATATGCAAGTCAATAAATGTGATACACTACATAATCAGAATTAAAAACAAAAACCACACAATCATCTCAATAGATATAGGAAAACCATTCAACAAAATCCAGCCTCTCTTTATGACTAAAACTCCCAGCAAAATCGGCATGCAAGGGACATATCTTAATGTCATAAAAGCCATCTGTGACAACGTCACAGCCAACATAATACTGAATGGGGAAAAGTTGAAAGCATTCTCTCTGAGAACTGGAACAAGACAAGGATGCCTACTATCACCACTCGTCTTCAACACAGTACTAGAAGTCTTAGCCAGAGCAATCAGAAAAGTGAAAGAAATAAAGTGCATCCAAATCAGTAAGGAGGAAGTCAAACTGTCACTGCTGATGATATGATTGTTTACCTTGAAAAACCTAAGAATGCCTCTAGAAAGCTCCTGGAACTGATAAAATAATTCAGCAAAGTTTCTAGATACAAGGTTAATGTACATAAATCAGTAGCTCTTCTATA